>OU343160.1:326150445-330950445 GCA_910595825.1 Philhelius pedissequus
GACAGACAGACTGACAGACTGACAGACTGACAGACTGACAGACTGACAGACAGACTGACAGACAGACTGACAGACAGACAGACTGACAGACAGACTGACAGACAGACTGACAGACAGACTGACAGACAGACTGACAGACTGACAGACAGACTGACAGACAGACAGACTGACAGACAGACAGACTGACAGACTGACAGACTGACAGACTGACAGACTGACAGACAGACAGACAGACAGACAGACAGACATTTTTTGGCGATCACTTTTTTAGGCTTTTCTCTATGATCGTAAAGTCATGTTCCATTGTTAGAATTTTTTTTTTTACGAATGCATAACTTGCCTTATAATGGGTGATTTTTTTGCTACTTGGTTTTTGACGTTTATATTTTTGACAGATCACACATGACAAATTCCACGAACATTTGACATTTCGATTCAGTATTGTTTGCCATTTCATCATGAATAGACTTACGCCTGAACAACGTTTGCACATTATTGAAATTTATTATCAAAATTCGTGCTCTGTGAAAAATGTGTTTCGCAAGCTACGTCCGTTTTTTTTCCGCTCATTTTTGGCTAAATGGATACGTGAATAAGCAGAATTGCCGTATTTGGAGTGAAGAGCAGCCAGAGGCAATTCAGCAGCTACCAATGCATCCCGAAAAATGCACTGTTTGGTGCGGTTTATGGGCAGGCGGCATCATTGGTCCGTACTTCTTCAAGGACGATGAAGGCCGCAGGGTTACGGTCAATGGAGAAAGGTACCGTTCGATGATAACAGATTTTTTTTTGCCGAAAATGCAAGAATTGAACTCGGTCGACATGTGGTTCCAACAGGACGGTGCCACATGCCACACTGCACGCGAAACCATGCATCAATTGAGAGGCGAATTTGGTGAGCAGTTGATCTCACGTTTTGGCGCAGTCAATTGGCCACCAAGATCATGTGAATTGACCCCGTTAGACTATTTTTTGTGGGGCTATGTTAAGTCTATTGTCTATGGGGACAAGCCAAACACGATTGCTGCCTTGGAAGCATACACTGAACACGTCATTGGTGAGATTCCGGCCGAAATGTGTGAAAAAGTTTGCCAAAATTGGACCTTCAGAATGGACCACCTGAAGCGTAGCCGCGGGCAACATTTAAGTGAAATTATTTTTAAAAAGTAAATGGCAGAAATTGATTTATCGATCCAAATAAAAATTTCATTCACTTTTTACAAGTTTCTGTGTTTTTTTGAATTTTCAAAAACCAAGCTCTTAAAAAATCACCGTTCTATAATCACAAGTAAAAAAAATGGAAACTAGACCCTAGTTTTTTAAATAGTTCTATAGAACATAGGGAGAACTCCTAAAAAGTCGTTTTGTAGCGAAGCGTTACACTTCAAAACGCAAATAACGGGTTGGGGTCATAATCCCGAAAAACAAAACGGATTCCGAAAAGCAAAATTCCCGAAAAGTCATAATCCCGAAACTCATTATTCCCGAAAACTCAGAAACCCGAAAACCAAAATCCCGAAAAGTTTTCCCGAAAAATTATATAACATGAAAAATTTGCGCATAAAAAGCTCGGTATATAAGGGGGGCATGCTGCCTTCCTGCAACATCCCTGATTGGCCCTATTATAGGATTTGAGGTGTGGTCCAGTTTGGGTTTATGCAAAGTTTTGGTTTTAATTCTTTTTTCGGGATTTTGGGAGTTCGGGATTATTGTTTTCGGTATTATGCGTTTTCCGGATCCATTTTTCGGGATTATGTCCGTCTCCCGAAAATAACCTACGAACAAGCGGCAATCAACCACCTACTTGATGTCATTAGAACTATTTTATTTTATAAATAACTATTTAATTTTTTATAATTCACATTTACTTTCAACCGACGCTATTATAAGTAAAAGTACAATTCCTATAGGAAGAAGTTTATTGAATCAGAAATTCTTTGGTAATTATCATTATGAAAAGTAAATTGAATCGAAATAAGTCTCCCACCTATTGGAGTTTAGCAACTGGTGAAATTGTTGGTAATAAACAATGGTTTCCACTTTCCAGCGATTTAGGAGACAACAACGGCTATACTCCGTACTCCTAAGGCTTCATCTTCAACTGGTGAGTTTTGGGCAAACTCTCTGCTCCTAGTTCCTCTACTCTAGCACGTCGTGGGCTAACTCCCTGCTTCTGAATTCCTTCTTTGCCTAATGAGACTTGGGCGACTCCAGACTCCTGGTACGTCTGCTCTAGGAAGTTTCGTGACAAATCCCTGCTTTTAGATACCTTTTCCGACAAACGAACTCTCTGCCCTTAGCTAGATTTGGGTCCTCTCACTACTTCTAGATTCCTGACCAGCTAGAGAGATTAAGCTTCTAGATTCCTAAGCACACCGAGATTTGGGTAAAATGCTTTTCCTTATAACGTGGTTATGTGTTGGTTAGCCGTATTGTTAGACCGTATTACTAAGCCATATTTAACTAGTTGTTAAGACAGTGAAATTGATAATTCGAGAGAGGCCATCTTCTTTACCTGGGTTACTGTGCTTTCTTCGGGAAAACCGTAACATAACAATACGTTGATTTGTACGTAAGGATCTGTTTCGTATGTTCATCGTACATCGAACTAGAGACTAAACAGATGGACGGATTTGTCTTAAATGTGTTTCGAATTTGTATTCATCTTAGGAATGTCTAGGGGAAATGTTTACGTTTAAATTGCATGTGTTCGTAAACTCACAAGATAAGGTAAGTGAGATGATTAGAGCCCGATGTGGGTGATTTGCGGAATTGACAAGGACAATGATATATGTACATACATAGTTAAATTGTTGTCTAACGTGTTTTGTACTCCATGTACATTAAAATCCGACAGAGTAAGACAGAAAATAAGGCAACTTATCTGATCATGGGTTCAGAAATTTAAACGAGAATGAACGATATCAGCATATGCGCCTGAATAAGTTGTTCAAGTTTGACAAAATTCTGAGGAGTACGTTTAAACCGATGACTCCAAAAATATAAATTCAACAATGCACGTTATTTGAAGAAAAAAATAAACAAACATTTTATCTATACAAACTTCAAATTATACAGTTTCTCAGCAAAGCCTAAAGAAGGAGAATGATGGAACGATTTCGAATAGCAAAAAAAAACCCTAGAAAACATCGTTTTGTTTAAAGATGAAGCTTATTTTCATAAAAAACACGTGAGCCAATCATAAAGAACGATAAATATTTTTATCGATAATTTAGCGGAATAATTCGTCGATGGTATTGGCAGAGCATAGATTTCGGCGCAGATTTACCAGCCGTCCACATCAACTGGGCAAAGACTATGACTCACGTTTAGCCCTTCGTCCAGCTGGTCCCGGAGCAGCATAGGACCACTGACGGCGACGTTCCACACAATTGAGCATCATTGCTGGGGCGATTATTATCCCCTTACTAAGTGCGCAAACATTGAATCAGCTATTAGTATTGTTGGCCGCCAAGTCATTCTCAATCTCGACCACAAGTCTACAGAGAACTGCATTCTGTGCAGTTAACGCTAGAGATGTGATCGGGCCTTATTTTTTATTTTTTTACAAAACTGTGAACAGCGAGTTCTACAAAGCCATCTTCAATAAATATCCCCTTTCTTAGTTGAATGAATTGGAACTGGAGAATACCTAGGGCATATAACACAATACATAAATTGCTTGTTGAACAAGTGAAATTCAACAACTTTTTGAAAATTATGTAACATGGAACAACAAGTCTAGGAGAACTACAACAATTGTTTTAGCTTCATTCAACAAGTGGGAAATTTCACTATTTCTTCACCGTTTCTGTAACTGGAAACAACAGAAGTTGAAAAAAAGAAAATAAACTTGTTGAATAGTTGAGAAATTTCAACCGACATTTCCGGACTAGTTCAAAGTCAACAAGTTAGAAATAAACACGTGCAGTAGTGTTAATTAAGTGATTGCATCGGGCGGATCTTGAGAACTTATTTGGTGGCCTAGTTTTGTGATTTTTTTTTTTTTTGAGAAAGAAAAGTGTTCAAGGAAAGGATAAAATTTGAAATAGAACCCCAAAAATGTCGTGTGCCTTAGAAGTAGTTGACTATCTTACCGAAAGTCTATCCCACAACTTACGTTCCCCCAATTATAAAAGTAAGGCACAAAATATTGATCGCCTTACATTGGTTTGGAACAGGATTTCAATACCATGTTAGAGGAGATGTTCATGGTGCTCACAAATAGACACAATAGACAGTTTGTCGAAGTATCAAAATTCACACTAGCAATAAATACTTGTTTTTTTTTATTCGGAAATTTTAGACATTTACTTGTTCAACTGATTCAACAAGTAAAGGGAAATTTTTTCTATTGACAATTGTTACTGTTTTTATTGTGTTACAGAAATGATTTTCACTTGTTAAACAAACATAGTTGAACAAGTAATTGTTGACTAGTTGACTTGTTGTTCTTTTTTATAGACCCCAGGCCTTAACAGAATTGAACAAGACGCATGCTCTCGTTTTGGCTATAAGTGCTGGCCAGCAAGATCGCTCAATTTAACCGTTTTGGACTTGGCCTATTTCAACAAGCTTCAAACTTTTGAGGTCATCGAAGCGATTATCCCCAAGAATGTGAAAACCTATCGCCGGAAGTTTTGGCCAGATTAATAAAAATTCCTTAAATCCAGGTTGAATTTTAGAAAAAAAAGACCAAATATGTTCTGACGTATTTTTTAAGAGTTACTTTTGAAAACTACTCGAGGGCATTTTTTAGGACAATCCCAGACAATTTTAATTTGAAAATATTTCTTGAAATTGTTAGTAAAAATTGTGGCGTAATTATCTACTAATATTATAAGTGTGAAAGTTTTGATGGATTGATGTTTGTTGCTCAATGAAGCCAGAACGGCTGAACAGATCTGGATGAAATTTGGCACAGATTATAGTCTAGAATAGCAATAATAATAATCGAATAATATACTAATAATCTACTTTTTATCCGGATAAAATGTATGGTTCCCGTAAGATAGATTTGTTTATTTATTCATCAATGGATATTTTTCTGTTGACTACAATGAAATTTTGTAGGTTGATAGATAATGTTATTAGATTCCCGTGGGATGGAAAGTCCGCAGCATCGCACGGGTATCTGCTAGTTTATAATATTTTTAAAATTTTGTAATATTTTAGTGTTATTAGAATATATCGCCAATGACTGGAATGGTTTTGTTATAATTTAGAACACAGTAGACTGTAAGTTATTCAACCAGCTGGTTTCAGTCTCATTTGTCGTATTTTTTCGAAAGGCTCCCGGAAATTACGCCAGAGGGAATTAAACCAGAATTTTGTTTGGAAAAAACACCAAAAAATTCTTCATACAAAATTCTGGCATCTTTTCCTAGGATAAAAAAGGCAAAGTTTTCTAATAATCTTTTCAAAATGTTTGGCCTTTCTTCCAAAAAAAATGCAGAAAAAAATTCGGGCGCTTTTTCCTTTCTCGTTTTAAAAAAAGAGACAGAAACCCGTATTTTGTATGAATTGCTGTAAAAAGTAAACAGTTATGTTAGGCATTCCTTTTGTGGCGCAGGGACATTAGTCCCCGGGACATAAGTCCCAAATAAACCGAGATAAGACATAAGTCCCAAAAAACTAAAAAATATTTCTTCTTTCAATTTTGAGCCACAAAAAATTCTGGCGCAATTTCCTTTGGCGTAACTTCCGAGAGCCCTTCGGAACGGTAATATGCCCAAATTTAGTTACAATTTATGTTGCCAAACATTTTAAGAGAAAAGGGACATTTTGAGCGAGTTTCCTGCACAACATTCTTGCAACCAAAATTCACCCCCAAAATATTTTCAAAATTAATATTAGCATATGTCTTGTCCGTAAAGCCTAACGGATTTCTTAAATGCAACATGATGGATTGCAACATTTTAGTTGAAAAGATTTTAGGTGACACAATGGAGTGTATGAGAAAAGCAAGCCTATTTTATCTCTAATGAATTTCATGTCCGATGTATACGACTTGACATCTGAGATGTCTATATAACACAGAATCGGCTTTGCCTCGGTCAAAACCACGTTCTGGTTCGTTAAAAACTAAAAGCGCAAAAACTATCAACTCATTCTCTAACTTTATTTCTTCTACTGAATTCGATCAGAACACTGTTTGGCGAAGAGTCATGAACGGTAAAGGGGAAATAATAAAAAAAAATTTAATTACACTTGCATTCGTAATAAACTTTGAAATTTGCATTTATCTATCAAATATTTGCATTCGTAATTTGTTTATCAAAAGACACGTTGTTGTCGTATCAGATAGGATAACTAAAAAAAAAAAAAAATACCGGAAAGGAACCGCACAAGGTCGCACAAGGAAAACACAATGTGCGAATAGAACGTTAGGCAATAATTTCAGAATTCGACATAAATTTTATACTGTAAAACTATAGAGATGGATGAAATCTATTTAGTGCATCGGGTATCGTCGCTCGTCAGTTGATTTGTTTATATCTTTTAACAATCAGATACATATTATAGTGTACTATTCTTTGTTTTTTTTTTTAATTAAGTGAGTGGGTGGGTGGATGATATAAATTAGTATTAGAATTTCTAAACACGTACGAGTAAATTTACTCGTGGAGACTTGGACTTTAAGAAGAACGGAATAAGTTGGAAAGGTTAAAAGAAAAAACCATTGGGAAATTTTCGATTTATTTATTAGTTGGATTTCACACAGAAATTTATTACGCCTTTGAAGAAGAAAGAATAAAATGTTTGGCAAGGTCATTAATTGAGCAGAACTAAATGTAAACGAACTACTCAATGCAATAAATGCGTCAGTAAATCTCACAAGTGGTGTAATGCAAATAATACGTCATAAGTTATTTATTTTATTTTTTTTTTTTTTCAAAAGAATTTGTTTCATTAGATAGACACAAGTTTGTATTAAAAACAAAACATAAACCCAAAAACGATTGGCAATGGGACAGTGCATATAGTGATTGACTGCTTGCTTAGACATTGCGGGTTCGATACCCACGCTAGACAGCATTCTTTTGTATACCTCCAATTTTAATTGGATGCCGCCCGTGGGTTAAAATGAGTTAGGAAATAACTAATTCTCAAATCCACTGTGCCAAAAAAAAAATTCTTTCCTATCTTTCTATTCCTACTAACTAGTGCCGTGCAAATCAGATAACATTTAAAAGACCATAGGTCTTACAGGCATATAGTTAAAACTATTATTAATATTATTAGCTGCGTTTTATTATCAACGGGTCCGGGTCGGGGTTATTTTTTAACTCGTATTACAAAAACAACGCCTGATTCAGGTTTCTATCGGGTTTTCTATCTGGGTTAGTAAATATTAGTATTAAATTCGGCAAACAGAGGTTAGATTTAAGTACAAAACCCAGATCGTTTTATTTTCACGGGGTGAACCATATGGGTTATTGGCGATAATAAAACACGGCTATTATTATTACTATCGGTTTAGCCCTTATTGACTTCAATATTAAAATCTAAAAAAATAAAATACACGACTGGATCGTATGAACTTGCTCTTGTAGCTTACAACTTCCATGTGGCTAAGCATTAACACTGTTTAGTAGGTAGGTAGTCTAGTTATACTATACAGGTTTAAAGCCGAAGTAGGTAATATTACCTTGATTCTTAGAATAAAGAATCGTCGAACGCATGATTCAAGGAATGGTTAGATAGGAACCATCCTACAAATGTAGATTTAAATGGATAGATAGAATGATAGAACGGATTTTGATGAAATCCTGTTTTTTATTTTTTATTTTTTGAAAAGAAATTTTTTTGAAATTTTGGTATGCAGTTTGTTAATATACATAGGTACATATCACTATAAAATTTAAAATAATTTTTTTTTGATTAGTTTTAAAAATATTGATTTAAAAAAAAAAAAAAAATTCAGAATTAGTTTGGCTACCTAAATCTTCTTAGTTATAAAATTTTGCAGAAATCTACTGTACCGTTACCGAGAAAGCCCAAAATTAAAAAAAAAAGTTATATGAAAGGTACCGTTAATAGATTTTTGCCTTAAATTTGGTTCTGATCAAATGATAGCTAGTACCAACAAAAAAATTCTCAAAAAGTTTTATCAAAATCGTTGGAGCTGTTTTCTAGAAAAATAAGGTTTTCCTTAATGGCTAAACAAAATATAAAATTTCAATTTCCACACTGAGGAATGCCAAAAGAATCACACATACCAAATTTGAAGGCTGCAGCTTATTATACATACAGGCGGACAGACTGACAGACTGACAGTCAGACAGATATTTTTTGTCGACCACTTTTTTAGGCTTCTCTATGTCATGTTTGATCGTTAAAATTTTTTTACGAATTTTTTTAGTACCTATAATCGCAAGTAAAAATGTACATACAGTTAAATTCTTTTCTTAACAAAAACAAGACCGTTATCATATAAAAAAGACAACATATTATTAAAAGAAATATTACAATTAGTTTTGATAAAAATAAGACAATTTGTTCGGCAGGTTGGTACCGTTATTTTTTGGACTTAACGAATTTATAAGAAAATGTTTGGACAGAGACAAAAAACCAATATGGGCAGAGTCCTAAGAAGTAGACCAAAAGTAGTTTTGAAAATACTGAAGCGAATATTTCGAAAAGGTGCAATAAGATGTAACGTTATTGTCCGTCCATTTGTCTATTGTAGGTAGGTATACAATACATTATAAAAAGAATAATTCTTACTTGCGATTATAGGTACTATAAGGCAAGTTATGCATTCGTAAAACAAAAATTCTAACAATCAAACATGACATTACGATAATAGAGAAGCCTAAAAAAGATTACGGCAAAAAATGTCTGTCTGTCAGTCTGTCAATCTGTCAGTCTGTCCGTCTCTATGTATAACGAGCTACAGCCTAAACGGCTTAAGCGATTACCTTCAAATTTGGTATTTGTGATTATTTTGGCATTCCTCAGAGTGGAAATTGAAATTCTATTTTTAGGCCTAAAAATAACGGTACCTGCCATATGACCTTGAAGGAAAATCTTATTTTTCTCGAAAATGGCTCCAACGATTTTGATAAAAAATTTTGAGAATTTTTTTGATATGAATTAAGTTTACGGAAAAAGTCTATTAACGGTACTTTTCATATAACGTTTTTTTTAAATTTTTGGCTTTCTCGGTAACTGTTCATTAGATTTCTGTCCAATTTCATATCTGGGAAGATCTAGGTAGCCAAACTAATTCTGCATATTAAAATTGTAAATAACATTTTTTATATAATTAAAATTAATTTTTGAGTTTTTTTTTGAAAAATCAATATTTTTAAAACTAATCAAAAAAAATAATTTTCAATTTTATAGTCATATGTATATTAATAAACTCTACAAAACTGCATACTAAAATTTCAAAAAAAGTTTGTTTTCTAAAAACTAAAAATGAAAAACCAGATTTCATCAAAATCCGTCCTACAATTTTCGAAATACTTTTTTATAAAATGTTCATTGATTCAAAAAAATTGAAGTAAGGTTTAGCTAGTGACAGATTAAATTTATGAAAAATGTCAAAAATTAATTTTGATTACAAATGGGCGCAACTTTATATTTAAAATAAAATCCACGACTGGGTCGCATGTACTTGCTGTTATGTTCGATCACATCGTAAGCTCAAGATTTTGAGGAGAAACAGGTAAATATATTTTTATTATTTTTTTTACTTAATGTTATATGTATATTTATGCAAAAAAAAATGTTAGTATGCTAATTTTAAGTATTTAATAATATAAATTTAAGAACAAAATTTCCATAAAAAATCGTCCACCCGTTTTGGAAATGTAAGGTTTTCAAAAAAAAAAAATTATTTCTGACCCTGTCATTGACAATTCAACAGATTTCGATCATTTTATTTATTTTTTTTTTAAGTAGTCATTCAAATTTTTAATAGTAGGTACTCCATAATCAAAATATTTGTTTGAATTTTTGAAAAAAAAAATTCAATTCATAAAAACCAACGTTTTAAAATAAAACTACATAAATTTAATCGAAGACATATTATGTGGAAGTTCCATTGTCCTATATATGTACATATGTATGTACAGTATGGTTCTGTCGCACTGGACAACTAAATTCGAACTCATCCACTTAAATGGTTATGCCATGTAGAGCGGATGCACATCGAGTCGCGAAGTATTCTGAAAGATGCTTGTCCAAGAACGATTGAAAGTGCCGCCATCTATATTTCAATAGAGATATAGCGATTTCTATAGTGCCGCGAAAATCAACTTCGATAGATAATTGCAAATTGATAGAAACTAAATCTAATTCAACTTAGAGTTAATCCAGAAAAAATGGGACTTACAGCATGGCAAACTTGCCAAGACCACGCCCACTATTTGATTTTTTTTAAAAATATTTTTAACTAACTTAACGTTTTCTTTAATTAATATTTTTTACCCAAATTATAATGACGCGTTTAATTTTTTTTAAATATGGATACTATATGGCAACTTATGCCTTTGCAAAAAAAAAGAACTCGAGATTTTAATCAAACTTTACATTACGATCATAGAGAACACCAAAAATGTGGGTCCCGCAATTCCGTCTGCCTGTCTGCATGTACAACTATCTGCAGCCTAATCGCCTGATGAGATTTTCTTCAAACTTGGTACATATTTAAGCGTTTTATGTGATTGTCTGAAATAGATTTTTGAATCGTTTTTTAGACCCAAAACTAACAGTATCTGCCATACAATTTTGTTTACCATTTTAATTATCTCGAAAACGGCTCTAACAATTTCGATTTAAAAAAAAAATCCGTGTAGTACTATATGTATAGTCTAAATTTTAGTCAAACAATTTTTTTTACATATTTTGTTATTAACGGCACCTATCATATAACCGTTTTTTCGAGTTTCGATCATCTCATAAACAACTAAACGGATTTCGATCAAAATTATTAGGCGTGAGGGGCTTCAAATTCTAAATGAAACTGCATACCAAAATTTTCGAAAAATATTTTTTGGGATTTTTTTTTAGAAAACGGATGGAACATTTTTTTAAAATTGTGTTTTTAAGTTTATATTATTAAATTCTAAAAATTGCATACCAATTCTTTTTTTACAAAAAAATTTAAGAAATTTGTTATATAAAAAAATTATTAAAAAACGACTTTAAAAATATATTTTGCCGTTTCTAATAAAAATCTTGTGCATACGATGTGATTGAACATATAAGCAAGTACGTGCGATCCAGTCGTGCATTTTAATTTTATTTACTTTACTAATTAATTGTGGTTAGTATACTTTTATTTGCTCTATAAAGATAGTTTTAGGGTGAACACATAATTTATAATTTATTAATCAATCTTAGATAAAAAATTTTGGAATAAAAAAGATTCAAATTTTTCCAAAAAATAAATAAATAAAAAAATAAAATAAATCCACTTTTATTTATATTCGTATCTGTGATTATGAGATTAATTTATATTAAAAAAAAAACTCAATTCCAAACATAAGGCACCACTTCAATGGCCTATGTCTCAAGTTGCATTTTGATAATGGAATTTTCCCAAGCTCTCAATGCAAATTGATACTTAAATCAATCTGAGTAGTATGCATACATAAATGTTAAAAGAAATGTGCCTTCCATCACGTAGATTATTTTTTTTTGTTTCTTTAGTATCTATATTAACTTAAGACCTTCTGAACAAAATTGTCCAATAATTATTCCAGTTTGTTAGTTTATTTTAGAACAGCAAAATAAAGTTGTCAATCTACCTATTATATCTATTCGTGTAATCAAATAGATAAATAAATAATAATATGAAATTTCTCAATTTACAACACACGATCATCAATCAAATGCAACAGCAGTGCTTGTATAGTGTAATAAATATTAACGATCGGGGGTGAAATAGCAACAATATAAACAACCATCAATTAAGAAACATTTATAGATAGATATATACTCAAACGAGATAGAATATTTAAAAAAAAAAGTTCTAATATAACTTCGATTAAAATAAAAAAAAATTATTTTTATACCACAAATTGATAATGAATATTTTGTTTTTATTTCTCACAAATTAATCGCGCGACATAATACGATACGTTTACTAAGTCAACATACTTTTTTTTTCTATCGTTTGGTCAGATTCAGAATAGATAAGATAAATTAAACGAGTAAAGGTGTCAAACTGTAACGAAGAGATCTACAGATTGGATGGATACAAATTAACGCGCGTTGTGTGTAGTGCGTAAATGTATCGCGAGATCAATTTCACTCAAAGGCGACAAAAATCGGCACAGTCTTCTGCGACGGATGTGATCTTCAATGACGGCCGTTCAAATCGATACTGATTCTAATTTTCTTCAAACTAATCTCAATTAAATTTTTTTAGAAAAAAAACTATCAAACAAAAAAAAATATGCATATTTACACAGAGGCAACATAAAGTACTATGGACACTCTTGAACATGGCCGTTACCATGGGAAGTGGGCTGCTTCATGAAGGAGAGGCGCTTTGTTGTTTACAACGAATAAAAAAATAGAATGACTTTGATAATTTCAAAGCTTATGTAAGTGCGCGAAAAAATATTTGCTCGATAATAAAATTTAGTAATTCGTAAGTTAATTTTTTCGCAGCATGCTTGACTTTGACACATGTCACACGAATCATGCGTGAGCTGAGCTGTAAAAAAAAAATAACATAGATCTTAAATACCACCCTTTATAAATTTATTTAAAAAAAAACTTATTAACCCACAGATTTCAGTTGATTTAGTGAGGTTCAACTATGATTGAACCATTCAATTGTTTCAAGCAAATAAAGGAACCCTTAACCGATCTTTGAACTTCAGTTAATCCATCCATTTCGGTGGGTTAGGAATCTTGAACCATGGCTGAACCGCGGATCAAACATTTGCATAAGTAGCACTAAGGGATCAAACAAGTTTTGAGTTCATATCGCATACTTCAACCATGAACCATCATTAAACCTCTGGTAAACCGCCGAAGTAGGGAGTTAACATTTTTGTACCACGGATTAAATATTTAATCGGCTTATTCACATGACTACCGTGTCGACACTAGTGTTATGACACAAAATATCCATTCAGACACACACGCTACAATAATCCGCACACATTACTTGCAAGCAACTGAAATATTCCTCGAATGTGTTATACACATTCCCACACACAGAACACAGACACGAAAAATCAAAATGTTTTGATTTTGTCGACACTGTGCTCGACACCGAGAAATCTGTGTATGCACAAGCCCACACACACTCCACATTCAATAACACCGACACAAGTGTCATACACCAGTGTTATGTATATGGGCCGCCTTAAACGTTTGTACAACAGATCGTAATAAAAATGTATTCATTAAAAAAATTAATTAATCATGAAAAACATTTAATAATAGTTTAAAATTGTTAACAAACGTTTTCGAAAAAAGAAAGCAATAAAAACAAACTTTTTGGCGCCAAACGTCAAATGTTGCCACCAGACTTCAGGTTGAATATGAAAACGTTAAACAGTTTCAAAATATTTGATACGTGATTCAGTAATTTTAGCTCGCCCATTTGCGCAGACAAGCTGAGGTTCAACAATGGTTCAAGCATTTATTCCACTGTTATCACATATTTGAACCTTGAACCATCTTCGAACCTCAATTAGTCCGTCGAACCACATTTTTACAACTGGCTCTTACAAATTTTTCGGTAGAGCTAAACATGGTTCTAGGCCACTTAAAACACATATATTACTTGGTACTATTAAAATGTATTATGGTGGTCTTGTTAATTTGTTGGTGGTCAATTTTTGTTTTGCTCAAATAACTTAAATAAACGAAGGTCATAAAATACTTAAATAATGAAAACTAACATTTTCGCAAGCGAGCAGTATACGAACTACTTGCACAACATCTGATTTGATTGAAAAAAAAACGCAAGTACATAAAATAATTTTAAATTCAAATAAATTTTAATTTTAATTTGAAAGGCTTTACTAAAAGTAATTACAAACTTTCCCAAATAAAATAAAGCAAATACATTTTGGCTTATTTAAAAAAGAAAGAAGTTTAAAAAAAAATCATGTACAAAATAAGTAAAATGAGTTTTTTTTGGAGCCGACCCTGGTTACTAGTGTACAGATGAAAGCTTTTTGTTGTCAGAACTTTTTTCTCGCGGGTATAAAGTCTCTTATCAGTCAAGTGGCTAATAGGAAATAGTGTTAGTTAGTAGTTTCGACCAAAGTTACCACTTTATTTAAATTCTGTAAGTTAAGATACTTTTATATTTTTTTACAGCTTTTTCTTTTACGTTATCAGTTCGTTCTATTAAATCGAATGCCATCGGCCGTGATTACAAATTTCCAAAATTTATTAACCTAATTTTACACATAATTAAATTATGTATTTATTTTCAATACTTGTATCTGTAGAAGTACTTTTCCGACACAGTGGAATGCAAAATTATATCAATTAAAAAAAAAACGAGTCCTTCCTTGCCAACAGAGTACAGACCAATTAACTTGTTAGCCGTCTTTGTAAAAATTATTCAAAACCAAATGATACGTTTTTTGAACAACCAATAACATGATTTGTTGTTGGCAATCTGGCTTTCGAGTAAAAAATTGCTGTGAATCAGTAGTCATTAAAGTTACTACAGACTTGCGCATGGAGATAGATCTGGACAATATTGGTGTATTGCTGTTATTGGACTTTTTCCAATGCTGTTGCAATGTTGATTGTATGTATTATCCATTCACTTCTTATGTCAAAATTGGGAAATTATTTTAACTATTCATCAACTGTTATACGATTATTATAAACCTATTTCAAAGATAGGATTCAAACTGTTATAACTGATAGTGGTGTTTCGAGACAACTGACCGTTAACAGAGGAGTTTCATAGGGCTCTATTTTAGGACTTTTTCTGTTTACATTTTATTAATGATCTTTCTGATAATATAGAGTCAAGTAGTATTTAAATATACACAGGTGCTTTTTTATTATCAACTAAAATTTATTGAACATTTCGAACGAAACTAATGAAATTAGTAGGCATTATTTGGTAATCCTTCCAAAATGTATGATTGATAAGAATTCTGAAAACGTATGACACTCCCTCTGAATGGAAAATCACAATTTTTGTGCTTCTTCTTTTCTACGTATCACAAGACTTACGCCTTTAACAATTGTCATCATTCTACGATAACCGGGAATGTTCCATATAATTGATATCAAATTTAAGGAAATGGGCGGACCACATCACCATTAATTTCCTTCGTATGGAACACAGAACCTACTATCGTACTAAAGTACAAGTTTCTACAGTAGTGTCGTCAAGTTCTTTATAATTTTGAGTGAGTAAGTTAGTCAATCAGTCAGTCAGTCTATCAGTCGACTCAGTCAAGCAGCCAGTCAGTCACGGTTTTTGCAATTTTTGGATTCTCCTATTCTCAGGAATTACTAAATGCAATCAGTTGAAATTTGGTGAGTCGTCTTTGTTTGATGAGCTTATTAGATACTTTAAAGTTGCTGACTTTATTGGTATTGAAGTAAAAAGTGTCGAAAATTCACTGTGAAGAAGGTTTTTTGCCATAACTTGGCTTTTTTCGAAATATTTGATGTTAAACTCATATCGTCAAATTTGACTTCAAGCGTTATTTTAGAATTTCTTTCTAAATTTTGATTTCTGTGATGTAGTGTGTATTCTATGAAAATCTATTCGACATCGTGTCGCCAAGTAAACATCACTATGTAACTGGAAATTCCATGGACTTGACTCTTGAACTTTGCATATAAAAGGGAAATCACTGCACACGTTGCCTACAATTATGGGGAATATTTTAGAATTAAAAACTTTACATACAAGATTTGGTAATATTATTTTATGTGAATTATTAGATTTTTTGTAAGCTTGTAAACTAAAAACTGGCATATCGAGGTTTAGCCTACCTATAAGAATAATTTCTAAGTGTCAACAAAAATTGATATTAATATCTATTGATAGAATTCTATTTTAAATCTTGACAAAAATGTTTCCAACAAATTATTTAAATTATTAAACCATTAAAACCATACGCTGAAATTATAATAAACTATTAGTTAGTATTTAAATACAAATGTAACTATTCATTAATTGTGAAAAGTGGCAACACTATATTCAACTAAAATACACAAGCATGAGTATGTTTTATACCTGACCTGACCGAATTTCGAAATAGTGGGAAAACTAAGAGGCCAACGACATCTTTTTTCTATGAGTTAAAATTATTTTAAACCAAAATGTCAATTTTTTTTATTGAAATAAGTTAATCAACAAGGAAGACAGAAAAATAAATAAAAAGAAAATAATAAGAGATAGAGAGAAAGAAAGAACAAACGAAAGAGAGCCTTCCGTTATTATGTGCATTTAATTATTATTACATAGGTTTATGTAAATATGTAGTTGGCTCGCTCGAAGAAGCTGAACAGAAATCAAAGTTTACAATAATATGTATTTTAGTTTGTGTGAAGAAAAGTAAACAATACTTGTTAAGCTTATCGAGCTTTAGGCATTTTTTTATTAGGAGAAAAAAAAATATTATTGTTTATTGTAAATTTAAGCAATTTATTTTTAAAATGAACTTAATAAGTTCAGCTGAATAATTCCTGAATAAAAACAAAAACTATGACAATGGCAATGATTTTCAATTATTTTTTGGCATCATCCTTTAGAAGAGGGAGAATAATTAAAATTGCACTTTTTGCAGATTTCTGTTATAATAATTAGCCAGTTCGTTCTCTTTTTGAGTTTTTCCCTACAAATTTTGCCTGTTTTATTTATTTCTGAGAAATTTGTTGTAAAAAAAAAAAACAAATTTTCAAACATTCAAAAGTTCGCGCCAATTTTTTAAACTTAATATTAATACGAGAAACATTAATAAATAGTTAAAAGTGATGATTTTAAGGTTCGTAGGTCAATTTGAGAGAACAGAATATAGTTTTCAGTAATTATCTCGTTCATTTCTTATCTGTCTTTTTAAATAAGCTAAGCTAACAAACCGATCTATTCTTTGAGCTTCTTTATTTTGCTTACCTATTATCTTTTTCTTTTTTACCAAGCACTTTTTTGGCAAACTGTTTTTTTTCCTTTGTGATCTTGCTATTTACGTCATTATTAATTCAAGGTTTCTCCCTTTCAAATTAGGATTTCATATCACAAAAAAAATGAAACAGGTCGGCTTTAGGATCGAATTCAATTAGATGACACGTTGGGCGCAATTTAAGTATTGTACTAGATGACGCAAAATGAATGTTATAATTTTTGCCAATGGCGTCATACGTCAATTATATTTTACATTTGTGAACTAGATGGCTGCTGTATACAAACTGACAGGCAATGGCGAGCTATACTCTGCAAGAGCGTGATATAATTATGTTGATTTTTTGTAACGCAGCGTGAATTTTGACTTCCATATCCTAACCATAGGAGGGCGTGGGTGCCACCGGACTGGTCCTTCGGCCGAGAATGTCGCGGATATGGACGTCAATTTTGCTGAAACGAAGAAACATCAACCAGACTTAGGCTCACGTAATTGGAAGCGAATTTTAGTGAAAGACTTCCAAGTATTTCCGTACAAAGAGGAAACAGTTAATACCTGCTGATGCTGAAAGTCCGTGGTGTGTGAATTCCTGCCAAGCCATCCTGAATCTCAACAATGAAAAAGACGATTTTGTGTAGAAAATCACCATTAGCGAATTTTTACTTAAGCATTTTCGTTTTTGGAGCACTGAAAATCCGCGTGTGATGTAGTGCGGTGTTCACACGGGAGGATTGATTGGCCCATCGGCAATACAGCCAGCAGTCACCGTTAGAGGTGAACGCATTGTTTTTCTGACGTAAAAGAATGAAAGTCAAAATATGTCTTAACTTTCTCAAGTCGCAAAATCGTCATTGCTAAACGTCATCAACGCGTTGACCGAAACCATAGCACTTGTGTTGACAGTTGTGCTGGCTTAAATTTAAGAGACCGTGTAATCATTCTGAGCTGAACCTTTATGAAAGATTGACATCGCGATTGAACTGCCCGCCAATATTGGTCGTCGATTTATGTCAAGCTATAAGCTGTCAAATTCCAATGGATTAAGAAATACTCTAAGAAAATCAAAAAATCTTCACAATATTTGTACTGCTCTGGAAAAGATAATTTAACAACCAGAAATAAATCACATTTGGCTAAGGGAAATCCGCCACCATTAGAACGCAAACCCGATAAATTACAGATGTTAGCTTTTGTAAACGGTCAAAGCGTGAGTGCAAGCCGTTTGAAGTGACGATTAATTTTCAACTCATTGACACATATTGAATATCAATGCATTTTGGGACAACATAGACAGACATGTCATTCGTGTTATCTACAATACTGTATGCGTATGACACGGTATATGCTGATGCTGACGTCAGAAAGTTAATGCGTTGACCATTGCATTGCCTATCTAATCCTAGATTTATGAATGAGGCTTTTTTACATGTGCCAATAATTTGTAAAAAGAATGCTTATCATTGGTGATATAGCTAAACGTGCCTGAATTTGTTGTACAACAATTTTAACTTTGAGTTCAAAAGTAGTGACGCACTAATGCTTCTGATATGGTTTATCAATTCCTGTAACAGAAAATTCAATTTGTATGCATAAAATGTCTTCAACAATTTCAATCGAAATTTAAAACAAAACAAAACAAAACGTAAAACCTACAAATGTATAATGCATTTGTATATCTATAATGTATCTTGACATCTATATAAATTTTAAGTAGATTTCCATATAAACGGAAGCATATAATTAGTACCTCGATAGGTTTACGACACAGTATTATACCATCGATAATTTGCATTACATCAAAACATCTCTCTGCCATAACAGCTCACTTAAATCGATTTGACAATAAAGAACAAGAAAAAAATGTCAAACACTTAAATACCCTTATTATAGCCTTCATAAAAAGTTAACAACATAAACATTTATTTTGAAGAATCATCAAACAAAAACACTTCAATACAACTAATTCGGTCAGCCCCTCACTGCCGAGTAACTTTACCAGTGTTGAGTTGATACCACCTGAAGTGCGCAATCAAAAGATAATGCCAGACAAGTAGTAGTGCTGCTTTTAAGGCCATCGTCAACAATCAAAAATATTCTTCATACGTCAAACATTCAAATATTTCACATCAAATGCTGTACTCGAATAAAACAACAACAAAAATTACTATCCAAGTAGGTGTTTTGTGTATGGATTGCTCGAAAACATTAGAGCTTTTTGATCAAAAATAACTTGAAGCATTTTTGTCGATCTTCTTAGACACAACGTGAAATGCGCAATGTATATTTTTCTCTAGTATCTAGAAAGATCTATTTAGTTGTTGATTTACTTTCAAATTAAGCTTTTTTCCATTCAAAAAGGGGCTTTACAAAATCGCAACAATCGAAATTTGCATACTTCTAGGAGGCATTCGATAATTTCCTAGAGATATGCTTCAAGAAGAGTGTAAGCTCTTACCAAAAGCTTTTTTTTATTTTCAAGAGAAATTTAAACCCCATTTTAGACGATCTGTTGCCAGTTTTGCATTTTACTTGTGATCATTCGAAAGTTAGAAGAAATACATTATATATAATGGACGATGAAAGCATTATTTCAATTCCTATAGTTTTCTCGCTTAACAAATCGAAAAAAAAAAATAAAATGCACGACTGGATCGTACAAACTTGCTCTTGTAGATAACAACTTTAGTGTTACTCACTGACGCTGTTGGTAGGTAGCTAGTCTATTATAGTTATCCTATGCAGATTTAAAGCCCATGTAGGTAAAATTACCTTGATTCTTAGTATAATGAATTGTCGAATGCATGGTTCAAGGAATAGTTAAATAGGCACCTACAAATGTATATTAAAATGGATTTTAATTATGTAAATTAGGAGGGTAATAGTGTAAATATGTACAAGTACATACATGTATATAATGAAAGTGAATGGAGTATAGTTGGGAAAAAATCGTTTTTAAAATTATTTAAACTGTCACTTTAATCAGTCTTTTTCAAAAAAACGAAGAACGCCATTAGATGCCACGGATCAATGAAAATTTTATAAAAAAGTATCTCGAAAATTGTAGGACGAGTTTTGATGAAATCGTTTTTTGAAAACAAAATTCTTTTGAAATTTTGGTATGCAATTTTTTACAGACTATTAATGTTCATGTGAATATAAAATTTAAAATTATTTTTTTATTTGATTAGTTTTAAAATTATTGATTTTTCAACAACAAAAAAATTAATAAATTATTTTAATTAAAAAAAAAAGTTATTCAAAATTTTGATATGCAAAAATAATTTAGCTACTTAGATGTTTTCCGATATAAAATTTGAGAGAAATCCAATGTACCGTTATCGAGAAAGCCAAAAATTAAAAAAAAACCGTTATATGAAAGGTACCGTTAATAGACTTTTCCTCTAAACTTGGTTTATATCAAATGATAGCTATTACCAACAAAAAAATTCTCACAATTTTTTATCAAAATCGTTGGAGCCGTTTTAGAAAAAAATAAGATTTTCCTTCAAGGTCATATGGCAGGTACCGTTATTTTTAGGCCTAAAAATAAAATTTCAATTTCCCCTCTGAGGAATGCCAAAATAATCACATATCAAATTTGAAGGCAATCGATTAAGCCGTTTAGGCTGTAGCTCGTTATACATACAGACTATCAGACTGATAGACTGACAGACAGACTGACAGACATTTTTTTGCGATCACTTTTCTAGGCTTTTCTATGATCGTAATGTCATGTTGGATTGTTAGAATTTTTTTTTATGAATGCATAACTTGTCTTATAGTACCTATAATCCCAAGTAAAAAAAAAAACGAAGAAAGAAATTGAGCAAAGATTGACTGACTTGCACGAATGTGCTGTTGATCCTTCAAGAATGAAAACAGCAAATCAAGGTAGCACACATTCGCTCTACTTTTTCAACTCTTTATTTGGTGTTATCTTGAATAAAAATGTCCTTGGATATTTTTCTCTTATTCGAATCAGTGGAATGGAAATGATGCTCTAAAGTTTCCCTCGGAATTTTTCGGTATCGGGAATAAACTCTCCCAGGGAATTTTGCTGTCATTTCATACGATTTTTTTGTTCGAGGAACTCTTTTCTTCGACAAACATGGACATGCGCGATGATCCCAAAAAAAAATCTCAATGAATTTCAATGGGTATAATTACTGTATGTTTACTTTGATGAACGGAGTTTATACCAAGTTTGTATACTGCAATGATATTGTATATTTTGTGTTCATAAAAGTTTTAAGGTAACGTTACGGTAGAGTTACCAGCCCATAGGGATTATAAATACAACACATGAAATGTATATGATTTTCGCAATTTTGCAGTTTGATTTCTATTTCACACAATTTAGAACAATTGTTCAACAATACATTGAAGTGTCGACTGGAAATATTAGTATGTTGTATGAACCTGTTTCGAAGAATTTTTTTGAAATACATTAATCATACATTTCATACAGCGTAATAGTTTGCTGATTGAATGACTTGAGTAATTTTTAAATAGGAAAGATATACAAAAGTATTGAAATTCTTGTCCTTTAAGAAATAAACGAGCACAACGTTTTGCTTTTCGGAAAGTTTGCCGATGTAACGGCCATTAAAGTGGTAATTTTCGAAGTATCGCCATCAAATATTACTAATTTTATTTTTGATAACTTAATTTCACATTTACAGGTCACAATTTTAATTGTTTGGCTATGTTTTGGGAATATTCGAAATATCAAATTAAAGAAGACCGAAATGTTGAATTATACTTTTCATGCAGCAAAATTGCATACTACAACACTTCCAATGAAATCTGTGAAACAAAAAGTTGTATGCATTGTATGAGGTATGAAAATGTATGTGTTGTATGATTTGTGAAACAGGGGTCTAGAAGTGTAGAGCAATGGGAATAAATTTCCAAGTGTTTTATTCATTTAAGATACAACGTTTAAGTGCATTTTACATTTTAGTGAGAATAATTGTTCTCTACTAACTAATCTATGTTACTGCTGGCGTTCCACAAGGTAGCCGATTAGGACCACTGCGGTTTCTTATTTTCATTAATGAAATTCATAGTTTGTTCAACAATTGTAAATATTTAATCTACACCGACGACGACATAAAACTTTATCTCAGTATCAAGTCAACTAAATACTGCATTAGTTTCCGAAAAGACTTGAACAATCTTCTTTTAATTTCTGGTAGTTAGAAATTTGTCATTATAAACTGTCACACCTTAACGTCAAGTTTTTTGCCCAACTTAATTTGACATGTCTTTGTTTCAGTGTTCGACAAATTCTACTATGGAGAGGTACAATTTAGCAGTGCATTAAGATTGTTGAAGCCTTTTACGAAAATGGGTGTTCAAATCAATATGTATTTCGTGCACTTCGTGGTCAGCATAATCGACCAAATGTGTCCACAATCGGTAGAATTGTGCACAAATTTCAGCAAACGAGGTCTGTAGAAAATATGAAAACACCTGTACATGCTCGTCTAGTTCGTTCTGCGGTAAACATTGCTGTTGTTTGCGATAGTGTGGCAGAAGAGCCGTCAACATCGACTCGTCGAATTTTGAATAAAGCTTTGAATTAACACGCTAAAAAGGTTCAATTGACTCAAGAGCTGAAGGCTACTGACCATTTCAAGCGTGTCGTCAATACGCCGAATGGTTGGTTGAACAAACAGAAGGGAATGGTGACTTTCAAAAGAAAATCATTTTCTGTGAGAAGGCACACTTTCACCTCAGTGCATTCGTTAACAAGCAGAATTGCCGCATTTGGGCAAATGAGAATCCACGGGTAATAGTTGAAAAGCCGATGCATTCACAAAAAGTGACAGTTTCGTGCGGTTTATGTGCTGGCGGCGTCATTGGGCGGTACTTCTTCGAAAATGAGGTCGGAAAGCAGTTACCGTGAACGGTGTTCGTCATCGCGAGATCATAACACACTTCTTGTGGCCATAAATTGAGGATATGGACCTATGAGATATGTCCACCATCTAACACGATGGTGCCACTTGACACACAACAAACGAATCAACAATGGCGAGAAATTCAACTGCCGTGATATCTCTCGTCGTCGCGGTGTTAATTAGCTGCCACGTAATTTGATACCATTGGACTTCTTTCTTTGGGGATATTTAAAAGAAAAAGTGTACTTCAATAAGGCAAGAATTATTCAGGAGCTGAAGGATGAGATAATTCACTAACGACATTGAACCTCAATTATGTCTCCGAGTCATTAAAAATATGATTATTGAATAGAAGTACGCCACCGAAGCCGTGGCGAGCATTTAGCCGACACTTTGTTTTGCACTAACTGTCAAATTCCTTCTATTATAATAAATAATATTATAATAATTCTCTGAAAACTTTTTTTTAATTTACAATTAGCATTGGACCACCCTTTATTCTGTAGTCTTCAAGAGATTTTTTACTCTGATTAATGAAATAAATAAATAATAGTAAGGCAAATTATTTATTTGTATTTATTATTTATATCAACTTCTACGCTGATAGTTTAAAATTTTAAGAAATCAAATTAATAATATTAAAAAAAAACTATCTTAAATAAAGGGTTATCCATTTTGCGATTTCAAAAGTATAGGGCTGGAATTCGGCATCTGTCAAACTAAGTTGCTAAACCAATTTTTTTTTCAGTTGAAAGTCTGACATTTACAAAAATGGATCGCTTAACTATCGCACAACGCATAAGAATTGTTGAAGCCACATATCGTGCTTTAAGAGGAGATTATGGTTTACAGAATTGTCCAACTACGCAAGCAATTGGCAAAATTGTGAAGAAATTTTAAGAGACTGGATTGGTTACAGATATTGTAAGGTCTGTGCATCATCGTTTCGCTCGTACCACTGAAAATATCGCTGCTGTAAGTGAAAGTGTTGCCGAAGACCCGAATGTGTCGATTCCTCGTCGTTCTCAGGAATTAGGACTGTATTACGGCACATTATGGCGTATTTTGCATTTGGATCTACATCTACATCCATATAAAGTAGAGCTCACACAACAGCTGAAGCTAGCTGACCATTCACAACGTCGTAGATACGTCGAATGGGTGCTTGAACAACAGGCGGTGGACGGCGATTTTTCAAACAGAATTTTCTTTAGCGACGAAGCATATTTCTCACTCGGTGGGTTTGTTAATAAACAAAATTGTCGTATTTGGGGTTCTGAGAATCCTCAAGTAATTGAAGAGAGGCCATTACATCCACAAAAAGTCACTGTTTGGGGCGCTCATTGGTCCGCAGGTGTGATTGGACCTTACTTCTTCGACAACGACGATAGAACGACTGTCACCGTCAATTAGGAGCGTTATGGTCATATGATAACCTACTTTGTTTGCCTGCTATTGAAGAATACGACTTGGAGAATATGCGGTTTCAACAAGACGGTGCCACATGCCACACAACTCAAGCGCATATAACTTTATTGCTAGAGACATTTCCTGGCCGCGTAATTTCTCGTCGTGGCGATATCAACTGGACAAAAAGATCATGCGATTTGACACCGCTGGACTTTTTGTTGTGGGGCTACGCGAAACACCGTGTTTATGCAGATAAACCTTTAACTCTTGAGCACTTGAAAAGCAATATTCGTCAAGTTATGGCTGAGATACAGCCAAATATGTGTAAAAAAGTGGTAGAAAATTACCTCAAAAGAATCGATGTAGTGTTTCGCACATAATGTCAAAGTTCAAACTTTATAATAAAAAAGAAATATCATGAAAAAAAATATTTTATTTGTGTTTTATTTACGTTTACTTTTGAAAACGCAAAATGGATAAGCGGTTAGTCGCGTGGTCAAAATATCAAACAAGACCAAAAAACATTGAATTCAATAATATATAATTACTAATTAAAGCTGCTACCAACATTTTAACTAAAAAACAACTAACAGGAAAAATCATTTTCTTGGAACCAAATAAAAAAAAAACTATATAATTCGCTCATCAATAGGGTAAGTTTCATTCTACGTAAAGAAAAATACAGCTTACCTTTATATGTTTAGTGTTATTGCTGATTTTGAAAATAAATTCTTTGGCATGTTTTGTAAACAAAAGACAGCTGATGGGAGCACAGATTAATATTAGATACTCTATGTAGATACTCTAAGAAAACTCAACACAAAAACACATGTTTAACATTTTTGTGTGATTGTTTCTCTATCTGTTAATGAACATATACTAGGAGTTATTCTGTCTTCCAACCCTCTCTTTAAATTTGACATACCAAAGTGTGCTTTTTTAAAACACATAACATGTGACATTTTAATGGGGAAATTCCCCAAAAACATACAAAAATATACAAACAATTTTAAGCGTTGAATAAAAAAATGCAAATAAAACAAAAACAAATACTCACTCGGCAGGATGAGCCTTGATATTATTTGAAGATTACCTAAAAATAAACGAAAAAAAAAATATATAGTTTAGTAACAGGAAAATTACAAATAACTTTCAGAATTTTCAAAATTTCAATTGATATTCATTACATCTCGTTTTTAATGCGT
Source organism: Philhelius pedissequus (assembly GCA_910595825.1). Classification (NCBI taxonomy): domain Eukaryota; kingdom Metazoa; phylum Arthropoda; class Insecta; order Diptera; family Syrphidae; genus Philhelius; species Philhelius pedissequus. The sequence goes on from OU343160.1 coordinate 326,176,051, forward strand.
TTTTAATTTATATATATAAAAGAAAGTCATGTTAGTTTTAATAACTCAAGAACGGCTGAACCGATTTGGCTGAAAATTGGTGAGGTGGTAGCTTAGAACCAGGAGACGGACAAAGAATACTTTTTATCCAATTCGACCGCTTTCCCGTGTGACGTGATATAAAACGTCAAAGAGAATGCAAGTCACTATAAAACGTGGTATAACAAAACGCAAATGACAGCTAAACGTAATTTTGTCTATGGTCTATGGTATGGTTAAAATGTTGATAATTATAAATTTTTCAGAAATCAATAATCAGTAATAATGAGGGAATACTTCTATTTGCGATTGATGCTGGTAAATGTGGGTGGGCCAACGTCATTTGAGACACTACGGATTGTTAATGGTATAATAATTCCACGCTGTCGTACTGTATGTGAATAACTCAATTTACTAGAAAGCGATACCCATTATATCTCATTATCTCTGCATCTCCAAGTCAGATACGCCCATTATTTGCTATCATCATTTCGACACGCTTTCTATCGAATCCATCTAACCTGTGGCACAAATACAAGGATAAAATGTCAGAAGATATTTAAAATCAAATTGGTGTCAGTTCCAGAAATCACGATATTGAGAAGAATGAGGAGATACATAATCGGGCTTTACTCCTGATCGAAGACATGTGTTGCCTCATGTGCGGTAGTTTATTAGTCAGGTTATGAATGCCAGCGCCAAATCGTGAAATGAATGACACCTTTAATCGAGAATTTGTACGGGAACGTGAATATGATCACACAAGAAAAGAAAGTTTGTGTTACATTAATGAAGCCTATTGATGATGGAAATTGTAGTTTATATTTCCTGGATGCACACGTTGGATCTGGTAAGACATTCCTCATGTCAGTAGTTTTAGCCACTGTGCGATATCCAACATTTCGGTTGCAGTTGCTTTTTCTGGACATTGTTAGAAGGATCCCGTACTGCTCAATCAGCATTAAAATTACCGTTAAATCTTCAAACTATTGAAGAACCAACATGCACTATTGCCAAAAACTCAGCAATGGCAAAACTTTTATCAGCATTAAAAATCATCATCTGGGACAAATGCACAATGGCGCAAAAACGTGCATTAGAAGCGAACATTAAAGGATCTGCGCAATGACTCAAGATGTTCTGTAAGAGCAATGATTTTACTGTCTGGCGATTTCCGCCAAACACTGTCAGTTATTCCAAGACCAACGGCTGCCGTCGAAATAGTCTCAAATCATCGAATCTATGGCGCTATGTGAAGAAACTTCAGCTGACAACAAACATGACAGTTGCATTTCTTAATAATACATCTGCTGAAGATTTCTCTGAGCAATTGCTGACTATCGGTAATCGTCGAGATCCTGTCGACGAATCGAACGTATTGATTTCATTTCCTCATAATTTCTGTAACTTTGTCTCATCAAAAAATGAGCTTTTCAACAAAGAATTCCCAAACATCATTGTGTACTAACTGCAAAAATAATGAATGGTTAAGTGAGCGAGCAATTTTAGCGGCTAAGAATAAAGATGTAAATGACCTAAACTACATAATTCAGAATAAGATTATTGCAACAAGGCATTAATTCAAATATATTGACTGTGTAACAAAATAATGAAGATGAAGCCACCAACTATCGAATTGAATTTTCAAACTACCACCGCACAATTTAAGCCTAAAGTTTGGCTCCGTAGTAATCATGCTTCGAAACATAAGCCAACCAACACTGTGCAACGGTACGCGTTTGGTGTTAAGTAAATTGATGAACAATATGATTTACGCGACAATACTCAAAGGAAAATTCGAAAGTGATAAAGTTCTCATGCCGAGGATCCCGATGATCCCAATCAATATGACGCTTGAGTTTAAAAGACTTCAATTTCCGATCCGTCTTCCATTCGCCATGACCATTAAAAAATCACAAGGCCAATCCTTGAAAGTTTGGTTTGAATCTGGATTGTATGTATAATGGGTCGGAAGATCATCTGAGTTGTTTTTTCTAGCGCCTGATAATAAAACCAAAAATGTCGTGTATTACAAGGTACCTAACTGAAGAGGGCAACATATGCACCAAAATGCATAAACAATACAGAATCATCAAAATACTTATTTTTTTTATTTATATTTCCTTATAAAAAAATTGAACTTACTAAAATCCAAAATCTGCTTATTTATTCAATCTAAGGCGGAACAGAGTTCGCGGGGTCAGCTAGTTGAACTATAAATTAATTAATATCCACACAGTAGCGCTGGCTAAGGACATAAAAGCATCCTGAAGTAATATGACTCTCTCACAATTGTTTACAATCAATCGAATTCAAAAAGGCAACCAAAATGTGAAATTAAAATTGAATACCATAAAATCCAATTTCAGGAATGAACAATAAAGTAAGACATAAATAATTCTTTCATTTGGCTGAACAAATTCTATCTATATAGGCGGCAGTTTCATCCTTTCAGATAAATAGCAGTTAAAAGCAAGAGGATAAAGACCTCAAAATTAGATTCAATCATAAATTTATAATTCAATTTAACTTCCACGCTTTTACAACGACCAACCATCCAACCATTCAAAGCTGTCATCCCTCGCTATATAGAACATGGATTTATCCATTTAATGCCTTCCTTGATCTGGTTTATCGAATTTATTAACACATACATACATACATACCCCCAATCTTTTTAATGGAGATGACAAGAAATCCATGTCACGCATCCGAAAAGGCGCTGAACTTCTGAAGTGCCGGAGTAGAACGGAATACTAAGTTAAGTGGAAACTTAACACTCTGCCGTGCCGAACATTTTTTACATGCTCATTTTAATATGTACGAGTATGTATGAATGTTGATGTCGATTAAGTTGAGTTAAATGCCAAACTTAAACGAGTGACAATTTGTGACTTAATATCTGAATAATTTCATGAAATAAGTATCTGACTGTTATTTATGTCGAACAAGGCACACAATCCGATGGATTAAACTTGTTAATTGCTTTACAAGTGATTGTCCAATTGACAGGCAGTGTATCCCTATAACCATAATCATTGGAACGAAATTAAAGGGTAATTTAGATACTCCACACAAAAAAAAAAAAAAAAAAAAAAAAAAAAAAAAAATTCGGAACACGAGATTTTGATAAGAAAAAAACTTCATAATCGCAGCCAGTATTTAGGTCCATCGTTTCAGACTTTTAAAATCTTGCGAAACATTGGTAAGCATCATAATTAAAAGGTTTACGACTTGCTGTCGTCAATGTTTGTTAACAAATGAAGGTCTAATTTTTTGTAAGTTAATTTAGAGAGGATCGGGAGACGCCCAACGAAATTGGCTCGGCAAAATCGATGGCATGCAGTTGGAGGTCAAAATTTATACCAAAAGAAATATAATAATCATCAAATCTAAGAAATCGAAATTTTTTCAGAAGAAATCATCAACCAAGAAGCAGAATTTTGACACTGACATCAGCTGTCAATCAACAAAATGCCAAAATAAAAACATCGCAATTAGCAAACTCTGGGTATTCGTACTTGTATCTAAATCCAGACAGCGCTACCATCTGTTAAACGAGTAAATTAAGTACTTTATTTTCTTATTTTCTAATACTAAAGGCAAGCTAAAATTAAATGCACGACAGGATCCCTCGTACCTGCTCCTATGTTCGATCACATTCACATCCTAACCACAAGATTTTTAGTAAAATATATTTTTAATCTATTTTAATCTTTTTTACTTAATTTTTATATAAAAAAATTCGTTAATTTTTTTCTAAAAATCATTTTTTTTAGTATGACAATTTTATGTATTTAATAATATAAATTTAAAAACTAAATTTCAATAAAATCTTTCACCCATTTTCACACATTTTGGTAGGTATGCAATATTTTATTTTAGAATTTGACCTCCTATATGAAATTTTTTTATTGAAATCCGTTCAGCTGTCTATGAGAAAGCCCAAAATCAAATAAATGGTGGTACTGATAATAACAAAATATGTAAACAAAATTTAACCAAAATATAGACAATACCTGTAGTAAAGCACATTTTTTTTATCTACCTAAATCGTTACAGCCGTTTTAGAGATAATTATGATGGTAGAAAAAAATTGTATGGCTGGTACCGTTAGTTTTTGGGCCTAAGAAAACGATTCAAAAATCTATTTTAGGTAACCACCTAAAACGCTTAAATACAAAGTTTGAAGAAAACCGCTTCAGTCGTTTAGGCTATAGAGCCTTGTACAGATAAACAGGCAGACGGAATTAAGGGTAATGAATAACACTTTTGTCTTTAGATAAATTATAAACAAAACATAGTCTTATGCACTTGCTTTGATGAATTATAGTCCAGTACGGGTTTTTTGAATGCCAAAGGTGGGGTAGTAGCGATTTTTAATATGCTTTTAGGCTTGATGCCGTAATGAAAAATCCGCTATCTTGGATTTTAGGTACAATAATTAGTTTTTTTTTTTTTGATAATAACTCAAAAAACGGTGGCTTTCACGACAAAAGATTTTCTATACAAAAATAAAGAGGACAACATTTTCTACATTTTTTGTAGAAAATTTTTTTGTGACACATGTTATGAGCACAGCACTATTTGAAAAAAAAAAGCGGAAACTTTTGTTTTGTTTTTTTATTTTTATTATCTGTCATTATTTTTGTTTAAATTTAAGAGTAGTAAATTATGATTTTAGAGCGTTACAAAAATTTCTACAATATTTTGGTATGTTCGAGGTCCGGGTTAGTTATTGTCGGTGTCGTGGTTGTCTGTGTCCAGGTCGTAGTTTTGAACACATTCAATGCGGCTTTCTCTTCCAAACTCTCTTTTCTTTATCCATGTTGCCACCAGCCTGGGTAAGCTCCTCTTGCGTGGCATATTGTCGCTTGAAGATTTCAATTACATATTTTATGAACAGCTCTGTTCTTTTTTATCAACGTACATAATTTAATTTACGGAAGTAAATAGAACTTTCGACTGGTGTTAAGGCTGTGAGAATTACTAAAGGGTCAACCCGACCACAAAAACAGCATCAAATTTTTATTCACTGCACTGCATATTACCGAAAAACAATATGTAAAAAGTTTGAAGAAAATGCATCCACCCTTTAAGGCTGCAGACTCGCGGAAAGACAAACAACCAGACAGAATTGTAAGACACACTTTTTTCGTCTTCGCTATCATCGAAATGTCAAATTTGATCAAAATCTCGCGTTCGATTTTTTTTACGAATCCAAAAAGTTGCAATATAGTACCTACCAATGTATGCACATATCGCATGTAAAAGTGTCATGGTCTTTGAATGCACAAAATCAACTTCGATAGTAGCAATATACGAGTAGCAATTATGCTCGGATTGCCCCAGAGTAGAGTTTGGAGAGTGATTCACAGCGATAGCCTTCACACATATCACTTTACCCCAGTGCAAGAGTAACATCAAATGATAAGGTATTGAGGACTGAATTATGGAGAAGACTATTGCGGACGGAAGAGACAGAACACAGCTACTTTAAAAGGATAGTCTAGACAGATGTAGCGCAGTTTACCGGAGATGGAGTTACTAATTTCCACAACTTGCATTACTGGAGTCACAACAATCCACATGTTAAAAAACAAAATAAATCGCAGCACCGTTTTAGCTGCAATGTCTGGCTTGGCATTGTTGGACGAATGGTAATTGGACAACGTTTTTTGAATACGGTTTTAAATGGAGAAACCTATCTGCAATTCCTAAGAACCCTTTTGCCAGATTTGTTAGATAATGTCCCTTTGGCTATAATAGACAGTTTAATATACCATCAAGATGGAGCTCCTGCACACTACAGCCGCAATGTAAGGAACTGGCTTGATGACCATTTTAGTGACCGCTGGATAGGAAGAAGAGGTCCCACAGAATGGCCACCTAGATCACCAGATTTAACTCCTTTGGATTTTTACGCTTGGGGATTCATAAAGAACTCTGTATATGAAGTTGTAATTTCTTCTTTAAGGCACTTTAAAAACGTATTGAAGCCGCTGGAGTCGAATTGCAGGAGAATTTGAAAAAAAATTAGATTGAAAATTTAAAAAAAAAATTTCTAAGTTTCTAGTTTGAAAATTAATTTTTCAAAAACTGTTGCCTAACACAACTTAATTTAAAATGAAAATTAAAGAAGAGATTTCTGGCTTTCTAAAAAGGTATAGCATGTCATTGTAGGTTATACCATTGTTTTTAAATAATTTTTTTCTGTTTTTAGTCAATTTTTTTAAAAATTAATCCTCGCTGTTAAACTGGAAATAAACCACCTATTCCATACGATTTTTTTCTTGTCTAAGTCCAACCTACACGTCCTAGCTTTTTGTTGCATCTTATACGAATCAGTCTGTTTTTTTTACCAATATCGCTGATAACACTATTTATTAGTTTTTACATATTTTGGGGTAAGAAACTTTTATGCTGGTTGCGGGCGACTATATTACTATATAGATAGGAGAATGTCATATAAAAAATCTATTAACAAATTCAAGTAACACATATCGAAATCATAGATAAAAAAAATCGCAAGATAAAGTTATCAACAAAAAAAAAAAACCGTCCGCCAGTTATAATAGAAATGTGTGAATAAATTGATCTTCTTTGTATTAAATGGGTGTTGTAAACACAAAAGTAATAATTTAGTCGGAAGACAAGGTAAATATTTTATTGACATAATAAATATGGCTGGCGAATATGGCATATCTCAAAAATGGACAGACAAAAATGGCGAATAAATTTTTTTTCTGATAAATTCAATCTAAATAAATAAAGAACAATCAAAATTATGTTTGTGCGCACACTAGTCGTTCGGGAAATCTGAACGATGGGCCTCAATGGAATATACGGGAAGTTGCTTTGCAATGGAGCGGTTCTTCCTGCCCTTCGTGATGAGCCAAGATAGTCACTCCTCGTGGTGAAAAACGGGCAACATCTAGGAATGTTTAGCTCTTTTCAATGAGGCTATTCTGCACTGGGCGGGTAATCTATCTGGTTAAGGCGATCTCTGAGGTGTTTGGCGATGGACGGAAGGTTCCTAGCGAACCGGAAGTTTAAGTCATTCACCAAGTTGAAGAGGTGGAAGGTCAGTTTCATGAACTGGATGGATGGGTGAGCACCTGGAAGGGGAGTGGGCGGACAGGGCGATTGATTAGTAGGAACGACAATGCATGATACACGAGGTAGTCCGGAACTGAACAGAATCGTGCCACGTAAGAGGTTTAGAAGGAAATTGAAGTACAGGGGTATCTGCTAGGTGAAGCTGGTTGATTTCGATCAGCATTGTGGATATTAGCAGATCGTAAGTTATCAGCGACATTGTAGCGAATTATGACAGCTGCTGCGGCAGTTTTGTACGTGGTTTTGTAATCACAGTAGAGTGTGTGTAGCCACAACTACATATCCAGAGAAATAGGTCTAGAAAATTGATAGATGAATGACACTCGTGTCATCATCTCCTTGCGCAAGCAAGGATCATATATTGATTTTCTTTAATACATGCAATTTTTGGTTGAGCTTCGGCTCATACGATCTCGTTTGCCGTCTTTGGGGATTTATCCCTAAGGATGGTTCGTAGAATTTTAATAGGTGCAAGCCAAACTTGTCTTGGGAAAGTACTTCGGGAAAAGAACGAAAGTTTAATATGGCTAGTTGTGGGATACTTGTCATGTGGCAAGGTCCATATGGCCTTGCTTTTAGTAGAAATACGATGATCCATTATCCCGATGGTGAGGAATGATTTCTACGAGTACATAGGGTTTCTTTGTCCCTAAGTTTAGCGCCAAGACATAAAAAAGGACAGGATTATCGTTCCTGGGTAGTCATTCGCCACAGAAAACCTGGTAGTGCATTCTTCACTTAGGTGGATGAAAAGACCCCAGTAATACCGTAATTCGGTACTGCGGGCACTTGTATCCCATTATTTTCCAGCTAATGCCCGAAAATACAAGTCTTGGGTTGGCCTCTTAGGGGAGCTCGCAGTGGCTGTGGTTGCTATACAATTCGCGTATACTATGAGTGTTTGCTCACAGATAGAAGTTTGTTGCAAGGAATGCGCATGCCTTAGTTGAGCCCGTATGTGAGTAGGCCCACCGGCTAATTATGCCTTAACTGTCGGATGTGCACGTTAAATCAAAATCATTGTTCTGTGTGCGCACTACTTTTTTAGCTCGATCGATTTTAATGAAATATTTAAGAGGTCTTAGGACAAGTTAAAGTGCATATAAGAAATATGTTTGCTGTCTGATGTATGGACCGGAGTTATAACCAAAAATGACACGTACATGGTCGTAAATGCTTTAGTAGTCTAAATAATGTGTTTTGTATACACACACTTCATTTTGGTTTTTCTTTATTGCCGCGTGTACGCACACAACTACCGCATTTGATTCCGATTAAATCCATTTTGCCTGTCCAGAGTGTTCCATGGATTTTTTGGACGATTTAAAGGTGGAAATTCGTTGTGGAGCTTGGAAAATTTTGGATAATTGTATAATTCATTGTGATAATTATTATCATTGTTTTGCGTATATTTTGAGTGGAGAAGTTAACGAGATAAATAATAGTAGCATTGTGCTGCGATTAATGCCACCACCCGATAGATGGCGTTATATGATGACTTATAGGATGTGCGAAATTTCACCAGATGTACTTTTCGCATTGTCATTTTCTATTGGGCAAATGTTCTATTTTTCTTGCTGTGATTGATTCGAGTTATGCGTATTATTACACGGATTCCAGATAGTCTTATATAGCGCATTACATCCGCAAACGGTACAAGCATTTTTTTAAATTCATTTTTATTTATTATTACTTTATAACTATCTTAAAGCTAGACAAAAATTCATAAAACTAGACTAATTATCAATAACTTACAACTAATTTACTGGCCCATTACAAGCGCTCTAAAATAAACTATATCTCGCAATACTGATGCCTTTCGACCTAAAAACTATTTTGATTAATTCTAATTATTTATTTTTATTTTACCAAGAAAACATATTTTTAAAGAACTGGGTATCATATCATATTTTAAATTTTTACTTATAAACTACCTAAAACTAGACTAAACATAATTTAAACTAGATACAACTAATTTATACAAACTAAAAATAACTTAAGCTACTTAAGATACCTAAAAATACCTAAGACTACTTACATCTATTTAAAATCTAGAACAGCCATAGCAGCATTTTTCGTTGTTTTTTAAAAATTTGTTTGTGTATAGTTTTATGTACGCATGCAGACACACAGTAACATTCAACCCACACATACATATACATACGTACATACATATACGTACGTACAACACGCAGATACATGCATATATGCCTCCGCATACCATATTTTTCATTTTTTGTTTGGCGTCACCACGGCTGTTCCCTATACCTAATTACCCTAAATCTATGCAAGTCGGACAAGACATATATTCCTAATCGACTTTAGATATCAAACTGCTGTTCAGAGAGCCAACAGAACTGGTTCTCCTATTTTGCCCTATCCCTTCGGTCCCGATCGGACACAGTCCTACTGAACCGAAGGCGCTCTTCTCCACCTGGAGCGATGACGTCTCGTCCTTACAGGAGTCGCCTATCTACAGTTTTCCGGCTGACGTGGTAGATGAGCGGAACCGCCATTCTATCGTGTATCAGCGCTCGACTGTCTAAATAGAGTAATGCCTCAGGAGGGATGTAGCCACTTAACTGCGCACTCTAAAAATATTCGTTATTGGGGTAATAAGCCCCAAAAATTAAGCTGTTGGTTGAGGGCATAGCTCTTGCAGTGTGACCTCGAATTAGATTAAACAAAAAATTATCTATTCTGTTTATGTTGTATAGAACCTGATTGGAATAATATCGTTTGTACTCCGACTCTGGTGTTCTGTGTAATCCAAGGCAATGTCTAAGACACTGAGTCTCAAACACCCGAATCTTTTCCATTTGAGATGGGGCAACGTTGAACCACACAGGGCATCCATAGGCAATCATCGGCCTGATGAGGGCCATGTAGCAAATCACCTTCACCCTGCTGTCAAGACGGCTGCTATAAAACAATCGTTTTGTCAGGGCAAAGGCTGCCCTAGCCCGGGCCAGAGCAGCACTAATATGTCTGTAGAAATACAAGTACTGATCCAACCAGATACGAGTACCAAGGTACTTTACTACACTTTTGTTCGCCAGTGGATGTCCATGTGGTCCTACGCCAGTTCTTTCTCGTATCCCTTGAAGCGCTAGACAACGGAGTCCTAAACAGAATAGTTTCTGATTTCTAGAAGTTGATTTTCAATTTCCAGTCATCACAATATCGATGAATCTTGTCGAAGTCACTCTGCAAAAGAGTTTTGATGACCTCAACTGTTGAAGCTGTTCTGTACGCAATTAGATCGTCGGCGTACGCAATTGCCTGAGTTAGACTACCTATCAGATCGCTGGTGTAAATGCTGAACAGAATAGGCGAGTTAACCGCTCCCTGTTGAAGACCATTATTAATATTAAAAATTGCGGTAGAATTTACATTGCCAATCTTGACAACAAACTTTCTACCATTTAGCATGTCATTAAGCATATACAATAGAGGCTTACTTTTGCCTAGTCTGGAAAGCTTTAGATAGAGACCCTCTAACCATACGGTGTCAAAGGCCTTCTCCAAATCAACCAGACAGGCACCCGTACACTGCTTTTTAGATTTGTTCCATTGGATATCAGAGACCAGTTTAGATGCGGCATGAATTGTGTCATGCCCTGCCTTAAGACCGAACTGATTATCCGGGATGATATTTTTGTCCTCCGCCCACTTGAATAAAGCCTATTAATAAGCTTTTCAAATACCTTGCTGATACTCGGAAGAAGAAATTTTCGTCAAACGTTTAACGACATCCCGAAATTTACTTCGGCCGATGAACGGCCCATCGGCTGCTGAATTCTCGAGACAACTGCTGGCGCTTGGGCTTGGCAATGGCCAAATTCCTGTTGATGCCTCGACTAAATTGATATCAGCGTCGAAGGAGAAACTCATCACCAAAGCCAAGTGTTTCCTGACATTGAAATTTTTTTTTTAATCTCGATTGGATTTGTGAACGGGCAATACTAGCACCGAAAAAAGGACGTCGTCGATAGCTTAAATTTCATTATTCAAAGTCAAATCACTGGAGAACTGCATTCGTACAAATATGTTGACAGCGTGACCGATGCGGACGAAGAGACCAACTATCCGGCAAAATGTTTGAACTCGCTTGATGTGCCAGGAACTCCGACGAACACTTTACAGGTGAAATTATTATCATAATCATGTTGGGGTGATTCCAGCTATGATCATCAAGGGCAAATTCAAAGGAGAGTAAGTTTATATCCCAACAATTTCGATTATTCCAACCGATCTTCTATTCCGATTCAAGCGGATTCAGTTCCACGTTCGATTGGCTTTTGCGATGACAATCAATAAATCGCAAGACCAATCGTTGAAAGTATGTGGAATAAATCTCGAATTTCTGTTTTTTTTTGCACAGTCAGCTGTACTTTGCCTGTTAACGTCTTGACAAACCGTCTACGTTGTCTGTTTTTGCGCCGCAAAACAAATCGAAAAACAATGTTTATCATATAATCATTTGATACACATATCATTTGATTTCATTCAAATAAATCATCATAAATCATTGAAATTTGAACTATCTGTGATTTATTATAGCTCTGGAGTTAATACTAAGGCGTTAAATTGGTGCGAGAAATTCTTTTTAAGGAAGGTAACGTTACTAAGCTTCAATCTTCCTCCGTATAAAACTAGTATGGTCAGGGAAGAATTAAGATATCTTGGATAAGTTATCCAATTCCTGCTATGAATTTTTACTTCAGAAAAATTAAATATGCTACTCAGCTCTCAAACATGAGTCTGAAAACGTAACTCCATCTGTTGGCGATCTATCTCATTTACGTGAGGAACAAAATCGCCGATTGTCAATTCCGTAGTTTTTATAATTCCTTAGAATTAATATTTTCTCCTTCCTGTACAGAATTGAATTTTCAGATATACAGTATCAACTTTAGAAAGTAGAACATTGAATACGGATAAAAGTATGTTAAGCTAAATTAATTATTTTTTCCATTTGCTTCATTTTAGTACAAAATAATGACACTTTTGACCGAAGTTGACTGCGGTTTTTATTATTGTCTGTGTCAAAGCTGGTAGCATTTAAGGTACAGTTGCCATCTTTAAGGCATAATGGCTGTATTTTCAAAATTAGACTGAATTTCCATTTTTTTGTGTGGCAATTTAAAAAAAAATGCTTCATGGTTTTGAATATTTTTCTACTTAAATTTCAGTTAAAATCAAATTTAAGAGCACGTACGTGCGACACAATGGTGTATTTTATTTGATTTTTTTTTGTTTATTATTTTGGGTGATTTTTTAAAAATATCAATCGAATGCGAGAAAAGAAAACACACAGTCCCACCATACGCTTAATGACACTGATTTGTTGAGAAACATAAATCTTGTTGGCTTTTAATCTTTTATTTATGAACAATACATAATGATGTTTGTACATATATCGTACTTACTGAGTTTAATGGATAAAAAAGGTCAACTAAGTTGATTTTAATGGATTGTGTAAGTGATTGTGGTGAAAAAATATGCGAACTTAGAAGTAGATTTTAGTCTTGTTATATCAAATTTATTGCATTTTTATTTATTTTCATCGGGTAAAATATTGCTTGATGATTGACATTAAATTTATCTGACAAGTTTAAATTCGTGTAAGAGTTTCGATAAATAAATCTTAATGATGTTAAGACCACTTTGTTAAAATGGTTTTTCGAATAATTTACAGAGAACTGATTGATTTGATAAGTTCTGAAAACATTACAGTGGTAACAAGGTCTTTTTTTTAGATTACACAAAACAAAAACTGAAGCAGTCTCGTGAGAGGGGCATCGACCCCGAACACCTGAAAGAAGAAGAGTTCTTAACATATATACTTCGACAAAATTTATTAGCAATTTTAATACTTTTAGAAATTGCAGAGTACTGTCGTCAGCAAAACACCTTACTGAATTAGAAGTTCTAGCTAAGAAATCAATTAATGATAAATAGAGTTGGAGACAAAACGGAACCCTGTGGAACACCAGTATGTATTTTATGAATATCAGACAGATACAATTTGTATTGAGTGGCCCGAAAGGTAATTTATAATCCAACGAAGAAGAGATTCATCGATACCAAATGCACGTATTTCCGATAAAAGAGATTGATGCCAAGCTATATCAAATGATTTTGAAATATCAAGCGCAATAATCTTACTTTCTCCAAAAGAATGGAGAGATTTTTGACACTGTTCGGTGAGATATACCATCCGATCATCAGTGGACCTATTGCTATGAAAGCCATATTGGCGGTCATTAACGAGCTTTCGTTCTTCAAGATATTTCTTAATCTGCTCATTCATCTGCGTTTCCATGACCTTGGAAATAAAATGCACGACTGGATCGCACGAACTTGCTCTTATGTTCGATCACATCGTATGCAAAAGATTTATATTTAAAATCTAAATATATTTTTAAGCCATTTTTTACTTTTTTTTATACACAAAGTTTCTTTAATTTTTTTCTAAAAAAAAAAATGGTATGACAATTTTAAATATTTAATAATATAAACTTAAAAACAAAAAATTAAATCGTATTAATCAAAGGAAAAATAATTCAAAATTCTGAAATAAATACTTAAACTAATTTGAGATCAAAAAAAAGTACGCCATTTTATTTCTTGGATAAATTTGAATTTATGAGAAATAAATTTTTAAAATCTGTGGAGCGGTTTTTGAGAAAAAAGTTTTTTTTTAAACTTTTTGAAAAAAAAAATTAAAAAAGAATTTTAGAAAAATTTTTACAAAAATTCATAGGTATTCAGCAAATACATTATAAATAGAATTTTTGAAAAAAAATTTAATGAGCAGTTTTCAAAATATAAATTTTTTAAGTTTTTTTCTTCAAAATGCTTTTAAAAATATAAGCATTGGGCAACCTAAGCTTATATATGTGTGAAATTTCGAAAGAATCGGGTATGCCGTTTATAAGATAGTCGAAGCAAAAAAAAACGGTCCTATGGAAAGTACCATTTTTTAGACATTTAAAAATTTTTGTTCACCATATGATCGGTCGTATCTAAAAAGCTGCACTGATTTTTTTAAATCAAAATCGTTAGAGCCGTTTCCGAGAAAAATAGGCTTTAATGTAACGGTTGTATGGCAGGTACCGTTATTTTTTGAACTAAAAAAAAATTTCAATTTCCCCTCTGTACTAAACCTAAAAAACTCTATAGGTATACCAAGTTTGAAGTAATTCGGCCCACCCGTTTAGGCTGTAGGTTTCTATACATACATACAGACAGACTGACGGACTGACAGACTGACAGACTGACAGACTGACAGACTGACAGACTGACAGAACGACAGACTGGCAGACTGGCAGACTGGCAGGTACCGTTATTTTTTGAACTAAAAAAAATTTCAATTTCCCCTCTGTACTAAACCTAAAAAACTCTATAGGTATACCAAGTTTGAAGTAATTCGGCCCACCCGTTTAGGCTGACTGACAGACTGACAGAACGACAGACTGGCAGACTGGCAGACCGACAGACTGACAGACTGACAGACCGACAGACTGACAGACCGACAGACTGACAGACTGACAGACTGACAGACTGACAGACTGACAGACTGACAGACTGACAGACTGACAGACTGACAGACTAACAGACTGACAGACTGACAGACTGACAGACTGACAGACTGACAGACTGACAGACTGACAGACTGACAGACTGACAGACTGACAGACTGACAGACTGACAGACTGACAGACTGACAGACTGACAGACTGACAGACTGACAGACTGACAGACTGATAGACTGGCAGACTGACAGACTGACAGACTGACAGACTGACAGACTGACAGACTGACAGACTGACAGACTGACAGACTGACAGACTGACAGACTGACAGACTGATAGACTGACAGACTGACAGACTGACAGACTGACAGACTGACAGACTGACAGACTGACAGACTGACAGACTGACAGACTGACAGACTGACAGACTGACAGACTGACAGACTGACAGACTGACAGACTGACAGACTGACAGACTGACAGACTGACAGACTGACAGACTGACAGACTGACAGACTGACAGACTGACAGACTGACAGACTGACAGACTGACAGACTGACAGACTGACAGACTGACAGACTGACAGACTGACAGACTGACAGACTGACAGACTGACAGACTGACAGACTGACAGACTGACAGACTGACAGACTGACAGACTGACAGACTGACAGACTGACAGACTGACAGACTGACAGACTGACAGACTGACAGACTGACAGACTGACAGACTGACAGACTGACAGACTGACAGACTGACAGACTGACAGACTGACAGACTGACAGACTGACAGACTGACAGACTGACAGACTGACAGACTGACAGACTGACAGACTGACAGACTGACAGACTGACAGACTGACAGACTGACAGACTGACAGACTGACAGACTGACAGACTGACAGACTGACAGACTGACAGACTGACAGACTGACAGACTGACAGACTGACAGACTGACAGACTGACAGACTGACAGACTGACAGACTGACAGACTGACAGACTGACAGACTGACAGACTGACAGACTGACAGACTGACAGACTGACAGACTGACAGACTGACAGACTGACAGACTGACAGACTGACAGACTGACAGACTGACAGACTGACAGACTGACAGACTGACATTTTTTTTTCTCGAAAATTCTGATATGCTGTGGTATTTAGAGTTTGAAAAATCCAAACAAATTTTATCGAAATCGGTGAGGTCGTTAGTGAGATCGTCGGTAATTGCGAAACGGTTCATTATCATTTCAATATCAAATACATTTTATATTTAATTTTTTCTGAATAAAATACCTGCAACAGTTTTCGAGATAACGGTTATTTGTGGGGCTAAGCAATAAGATGTAATATAAGACGCGAGTTCGAATTGAAAAGACAGAGTACGGTATCTCAGCAGTTTATTAGTGGCATATGAAAGAGCTCCGAATGGCTTACTTTCTGTGTGAATTTAGTTTTCAAAGGTGTGTGATAACGCAAAAAATAATCTGCAAAGTAACGTTATCAGAGACACCATTGAAGAGCCATATTTCCAAGATAAAATTTGAATTTTGTAGATTTTTTAATCGAAGCCATCCGTCAATGGATTTTGATAGTTTATGACTTGATAGGTAGGTTACAAACAATATTTTGATATTTCGATAATATTTTTTTTCCAAGTGTTACCTAAAAGTATTAAAGTTACCTTTTTCCCGAGGGGGAAACAAAGTCTGAAAAATGAGCGATTTCTATTCCAACGACAGGCATGCATAAATCGTATGTATTCGTCTCTGGATTCTGGCAACGCGCGTATGACTATCTACATATGTGGTTTGACATTTTTTTTAGTGTGCATAAAATATTTCGCAAAAAAAAACATGTGAATATTATAAAAATTAAAAATGACTACTAAAAAATAATTAAATAAAAAAAATATTTCTTCTAGCGAAAACCGAAAGCAAACCGAAAGGTACCAAAAATACGGTCTCGTGTCGGTCTCGTCTCGGGTGCTTTTAAAGTAGTCTCGTTTGGGTCCGTTGCCAGCCTTAGTTGTAGGATGTAGGCTAATCTACAGATAGACAGTCAAGCAGACATAATGGCGAGACCCACTGTTTTCGTGTTCTCTATCATCGTAATAGCAAGTTTGATTAAAATCTCGAGTTGGATTTTTTTTTTTTTTAAATGAAAAACTTGACCTATAGTAGACGTAATAACGAGACATAGTCTCAATGCCAAAGACAAATGTGAATAGTAAGGGATAGTCCCGTAACCGGCCGTTGTCAGAGAAATAGGCACAAACAGAGTACGATAAAATTCCGAAGTTAAATGCACATGAACTGAAACTACTTATATTTTGCACTTCGCACTCAGCAGTATTTTTATTGGTACTTCTAATTCAACATCAGTGACAATGAAAAACAGACAGACATACATCATGTCTGTGGCCAATATCAGCTACTGGGACTTAATGCTGACATAAAAGCATTATTATTATTCTGTGTTCGCATTTCTGGGTTGATGTCTACGCTTATTCATCTACAATGGTTGATGGCTATGCTTAGCATAAGTAACGGGTTTTCCAATAAGAGGTGTTATTTTGAATAGCCCGCTATTTCGGTAGCTGTCACTTTTGAAGCTGTCATTTTTTGACATTTGACAAGTAGAAACTACGCTATTAATAAAAATGGAACGATACACGCTTCAACAACGCATTGAAATTATTAAAATTCACTATAAAAATGGTGAAAATTTGGCAGAGACGTTCGTAAAACTAAAACATTTTTGGGTCGTCGTGAAGCACCTTGTCGGACCGCAATACAGAAATTGGTGGACAAATTCGAGCTGTTGGGACAAGTTAGTGATGTGAAGAATAAAACCCGTGCACGTCGCTCAAGAACAACTGAGAATATTGCTGTTGTAGCCCAAAGTGTTGAAGAAAACCCATGTTTGTCCATTCCTCGTCGTTCTTTGGAATTAGGCATTCCACAAACGTCATTACACCGTATTTTGCATAAAGACTTGGGTCTTAAGGCTTATAAAGTTCAGTTAACACAAGAACTCAAGCCGGCTGATCATCAACAACGTCGTGTCTTTGCTGATTGGGTCCTTGAAATGCATGAAAATGAAGTGGAATTTCATCGAAAAATCATCTTGACTGATGAGGCCCATTTTCACCTCGGAGGCTACGTCAACAAGCAAAACTGTCGCATCTGGGGCTCGGAAAACCCAAGAGTTATTGTTGAAAAGCCTCCCCATCCTCAACGCGTGACTGTTTGGTGCGGTTTATGGTCCCGCGGGGTCATTGGACCTTACTTTTTCGAAAATGAGGCGGGAGCAACAGTTGAGGTCAATGGATTGCGCTATCGAGAGATGATTAATGATTTTTTATGGCCTGAATTGGATGGTATTGATCTGGACAACGTTTACTTTCAACAAGACGGCGCTACGTGCCACACAAGCAATGAAACCATCGATCTTTTACGGGAAAAGTTTCCGGACCGTGTTATCTCTCGAAGAGGTGATCACAATTGGCCACCGAGATCTTGTGATTTAACACCTTGCGACTTCTTCCTTTGAGGCCACGTGAAAGATAAGGTCTACGCCAACAGCCCAGCGTCGATTCAAGACCTCAAAGATGAAATTCGTGAGGCTATCGAGGACATAGGGCAGCCACTTTGCGATTTGGTTATGGAAAATTTCATGAAAAGGATATGGTCCTGTAAGCGTGGTCTTGGCGGCCATTTGGCTGATGTTGTGTTCCATTATTAACGGCATACCTTCCTCTTTATAATGAAATAAACATCCGATCATTTATCTCCAAAAATGCCATTTTTCTTTGAATATCAAAATAACACCTCTTATTGGAAAACCCTTTAGTAGTAGTTGGCGGTTGAATTTGAATTTAAATAATACGGGCGAAGCATCAAATGGATATTTCGTTGAGTGCAATGTTTTGACGAAAGATGTGTAAAATATTCTCAATAAGAAATAAATCATAATACTAAGCACACACAACGTATGTATTTTAAACTTGAGCAATATATTAATGACAATGGTTTATTTAAATCATGAGACATGAGTATCAATTTAACTCATATCAAACGCAAAAAATCCAAAAACAAAACGAAAACTTAGACGACAAGATAATAATGTCCGAAGTCAAAATGATTTAAATACAACTGCAGTTAAGGTTTCAAAAGTGAAATAATAGCTATTTTTGGTGTTTACTATTTCTGCCTGATACTTGATTACTTAATCTTCATTTTATTCACACATAAGCTTACTTTATCGTTTCTTTTTTGTATATAATACCCAACAACCAGTAAGACTCTTGGAAGACTCTTCTGTTATCTAGAAATGATCAGTATGTATCGGTCTTGCAAACATACCAAGAAAAATCTAAGCTAGAATTTGCCAGCTAAAGCTACTTTTTGTTAGCTTCTTCTTTTAAAATCTAGCATATATTTATATTTTTTTTCTTATCAATCATTTAATTATTTAAAAAAAAAACAGGGTGTTTTTTAATCCAGCACTAACTATTGACAATTATACCTGTCAAACAGATTCGCCGATTATGAAATGTCATTTTTAATCAGTTATCGCGATGACATACGCAGTCGTTAAACAATTTTAGAAATTTCAGAAAGCTTGCACCAGTTTACACCCAATTGACTTTTTTGATACCGATATTCATCATATTAATGACATAACATTTTCTGTATGCTTAAGTAGAGTGCATATTTTAAGGGATATAGCAGGAGGCTGTTGTAAAAGATTCAATTGCATCTTTCTTGCTCCTTTGCTCTTCCGCATTGCGGAAAATATGAATGTTAATTAGTTTCAGTTCGAGAGGAAGATTGAACCCGAATTACCTTATTTTATCGCAGTGCAGCAACCCCATAGTTATATTCATACCTTATTTTATGTGGATCTGGTGAATGATGGAATTACATCTACCTAATATATGGTCTGATGTGTCCTCGTAGACCTTACAGAACCCACAGAGAGCACTGCTCTCCAACCCCAGGATATTAAGGTGCTATATAGCTTACAGTGCCAACAAGGAGACCTGTTATTATTCTTAGATTGGTCCTACTTAGGTTATAAGGATAAGAACAGCTTTTGGTTGTAGTTCCAATGTAGTAACTTACGGAGTTCATTCCAAATCTTTTATCTTTTGGCCTTTACTTCAGATATGGTCCTGTTTTTAATCACATTTTGATTCCCGTGGTCGTTGCTGACGTTGGTCCTTTTTTGGCTAGAGAATCTGCTTTTTCATTACCCTGGATTTCTACATGCCCAATGGCAATGAGTGAGAGATTATTGTACTTGCCAAGCTCATTCAGCCTGCTCCCCATATGAGTTCTGAGACAATGCGACAACTGCCTAGTGCTATTAATGCAGCTTGACTATCTGGCATGATGGAAATGTTTTATTTCCTATAGTTTCTTTCGAGATTAAGTCTAGTGGAGTCAAGTTGATAATTAATTCCATTGCTGTTGTTGGACAAGATCTCATTGATCAGGTGAGCAAATTGAGAGATTATCTATGAGGCGCCTCCGTAAAACATCCTGAGTTCGTCGGAAAAATAATCTCCGGGGGCTTCTTTCCTGGTTCGGGCTAGGCTCGGGCATTAACAAAGGAAGTGATATGAGCACTCTTCCGCCTCTTCGCCCATACAAACTCTAAATAAGTCAGATCTGCTGATGCCCATTCTGGTCATGTGGGTTCCCATTGAGTTGTGACCCGTTGGGATGCCCATCAGGAGGGATGGTTGAGGTCTGTTAAGCCCTAGTAGATATTCTGTTTTTTCCTTAGAAATATCTGTCTAAAGATTTCTAGAAACCCGACCATCTGTCGTTTTCAGTTTTGAGGAAAATTTTCTGGATTCTAAAATTTTCTTGCTCCAGTGGCACAAATATCCCGGAAACGATTTGGTTCGGTTCAAGTGCTGATCCGGTCTCCGATTTCATTCCCTTGTATGTCACTATGTCAGGGGACCCAGATTTGTGTGGCCTAGATTCGCTTATCAATCCTAGTTCGTTGCGGCAGCGATCTACTAGTTTTGAATTTGTGACGATTGAGCAAATTGCTTTGATTGCCGCCCGGCTGTCTACGAAAATAACTATGTTTCTGTTGACCAGTTTAAATGCAGAGAGATGCTTAGCAGCCTCACTTATTGCGACCACCTTCAGTTGAAATACTGAGCAATAATTTGGAAGTATGTATGGTTTGGTTAAGGGAGGATTTTTTGAACAGATTCCTGCGTCCGTAAAGACCGAAACATGATTTTTGGTGATAACTTTGTTTTCCTTCCAGTTTTCCCTTGTTCGGATCACTGTTTGTGCGACAGCTATAAAACCTATGTGCGTTGAAATACAGTCTGTTTGAATTGCCGAATTTGTAAAACTTATTATAGTACTATGACCGTAAAGGCCCATTTACCAATTCCTCCATTTACCACTGTATACATCCATCTCAGGATGTTTGGTTTGCATCCCAATGATTTACCACCAGTTCGCTTGCATATTCTGAGTACTGTTGTAGTGGCTTTCCTGACAGTCACCTAGACATGTTTGTTCCATAGAAGCCGTAATTAACTTCCCGCCCGACTGTATCTCATAAATGTGGAAGAAATTTACAAACAGAGGTTTAGCCCAAGTGTCCCACACCAATAAATTTATTTAATGAAACATTAAAGGACATGTA
The DNA here is from genome assembly GCA_910595825.1 of Philhelius pedissequus. Classification (NCBI taxonomy): domain Eukaryota; kingdom Metazoa; phylum Arthropoda; class Insecta; order Diptera; family Syrphidae; genus Philhelius; species Philhelius pedissequus. The sequence continues at coordinate 326,197,422 of OU343160.1, forward strand.
AATTGGCTTAAAACATCTTATGGTTTGACGTCTTTTTGATTATTTTCAATTCGTATCTAGTCAACCCTTTCAAACAAACAATAAACGACGCATAGGAAGATTTTCTTTTTTCCTTCAGAGCTCATAGAGTAATGTTCTGAATTTGTTGTTCGTGTACAGAACGAGATCTCAACACTCTGATTTGTTTTGAAACACACTTGAACCACACAAAGCTGAATAAGTTTTCATTTTAACCATAAAAAGCAGTACAACACAAAACAATCCTTAATTTGTACACAAATACGCATCAGATACAGAAAATCAACCAGAGATCAACTTCTGCCGCCATTTTAATTGTATCTGATATCTAATTTTTTTTTACTTCACATTTTCATTCTTTACACAAATGACATTTCGTGTGTCCAGCAATTTACTCAAAATGCTTAGATGATTATGAACGAGCACATCGATCGCGCTCTGAACATGTTCAGAACGAAAAAATAAACACACATTCGGAGCTCTGAGTGAAAAAAAAAACACAAACAGTTTTTTTTTGACAACTCAGACTCTGCTCTGAATTAAAAAAAGAAAAGCGACTATTATGGACACCCATATAATTCATGTTAGGAATGCTTGAGAAAGTGGTTGGAATATTTGCCTCTTGTATGTCATTTACCATTTTAAGGTATCCGACTCATTGACAGAGCTGATTATTCTCATGGTAGGCAGCAGAGCTATCAACTCAACCCTGGGGGAATACTCAGAAAGAAAGTATGTCAGCAGAGGGACTCCACAAGGTGGTGTTTTATCCCCACTTCTATGGAACACAGTGGCAAATGAAATGCTGGTAGACATGGAAGCAGAGGGATATAAGGTAATACCTTATGCTGATGATGTTGCCATTTTTGCATCAGGTAAGCACGCTCCAACTCTAAAAGACTTAATGCAAAATGCTCTTAATGGACTAAAAATTTGGGCAACAAAATATTGTCTGGATATTAACCCGGCCAAGAGAGAACTTGTCCTCTGCACTAGGAAATTTAAAATTCCCCAACTTATACCGCCATCAATAAATGGTACGCCACTGACTTCCTCAGATGAAGCCAAATTCGCATACTAGAAAAAAATCTAAGCTGGAAATCCAATATACAAGAAAGAGTAAGGAAAGCAACAGTTGCACTCTTGCAAAAAAAAACCATAGGGAATAAATTGGGCTTTCCCCACGGATTACCCACTGGTTGCACACAGCGCCAGCGGCCGTCAGACCGATATTTACTTATGGGGTAGCAGTATGGTGGACTGCATTGGACAAAGTCACATATTGTAACAAATTAAATAAGATCCAAAGGTCATCCAGCTTATGTATCAGTGGAGCACTCTGCTCTACACCCTCGGATGTCCTTAACATACTACTTAACCTTACAACCCTCGACATTTTTAGCCAACAAGTGGCCACGAATACAGCTATTCATCTCAAAGCCATCTGTCAATGGACTAGCAATTCCATAGGCCATTCTAATATTCTGAACAAATTCGGATCAAAACTAGGACGTTCCGACTACACCACACACCAGCTAATCTTCGACAAGAACTTCCAAGTTACCATCCAACCATGATCAGATTGGGGTGATGAGAAGTTCTTAAAAGATGAATCAGCTCACTTTTATACGGACGGTTCAAAAACCGAAGAGGGAGTTGGTGGCGGTGTGTTCTTGGACAGACTAGATCTTAGTCTCTCTTTCCGTCTCCCTGACCATTGTAGCGTGTTCCAAGCGGAAATTCTGGCGCTTAGAGGTGTTATCCTGGCTAAGGGAAAACGTGATATCCACATCGGATATCTGCATATTCTCTGAGAGTCAAACAGCTCCCAAATCAATTGGCGCTCTTTCCACAAACTTTATAACTGCCCGCAACTGTCGATCATTTCTCAGGGAGATGGCAGACCATCACCTGATTTGGGTACCGGGACATAGATATATTTTTGGAAACTGCAAAGCCGATGAACTCGCCAGAAAAGGAACCCAAATACATTTTCTCCTAGAACAAATAAATTTAAGATGGTCAAACATCATTACTTGCCTGGCTACCAGACAAATCTGGCCAGCACAAGACCCAAGACACTCAAAAGGCCTACTCTCTTTGAGCAGGAAACAGCTTGGCTCCGTAAAAAGTGTCGTAACTGGACACTGTTTAATTGGTAGACACCCCAAAGGTATTGGCGTTTTCTCAAATGACTTTTGCAGAAGCTGTATCTTTGCTCATGTCCTGCTCTCTCCCAAGGACATAGACTGCACCTGGGGGAATACTTTTTCGGCGATACCAGTGATCTTAAACACATAACCATGCACCGGCTACACTGCCTCATTAGAGGCTCCAATTGGTTTAATTAATGAGTTAATATCTCTTCATGTGGTATCACAAAGGACCTATATAAGGTATAAGTGTGTCAGTTGTTTTCCTGAGGGCCATGCCAACCTAACCTATGATATTTACTATATTCAGCTGGCAAATTTCTCGTATGCTGGAAATTGAGTTTAAAAACTAATTTTCGATTGGTTTCTCCGGATTGCACATTAATAATTGCCGACTTCATCAAAATTTCATGTGACTTGTTCAACAAAAAAAAAATACCCTTTTCAATTATTAATAAGTAGATGATACCATCTTTAAAAACAGAACACTATCGTATCTTATGTTTTTTATCTTTGTCTTGTGTTCTTGCAGTTCTTGCTGAATAAAAAACTGACCTGAATTTTTTATTTCCAAAAAAAATGAGTTGCCTTACCAATGAATTAAAGCTGAGGATTCTGCTAGTTACAGGCTTTTTTCCATACGACTTTAAACAGCAAAATTATTATTTACTTCATTTAGCATTTTATACAATAAATTATTAACATTCAAAACCAAACGAATTATTTATTAAAGTATGGAAAAAAATTTAAATTTTCCCATTTATTAAAACATCACCGAAACAAAATTGAAAAATATGTAGGTAAGGTATGTCTGTTTTGTTCCTCACAGAAGAACTTTATTTACAAAAAATTCTAAAAGAATTTAAAAAAATATAATTTAAACTACAAAAATACATCCTGAATCATTTTCCTCTGGTGACATGACGACTATCAAATGAATATACATACTCGTACATACCACACAAAAAAAAGACATTAAGTCTTTCTGCACTTTGGCTCTCTGCACACTGTATAAATGTTAAGTTTATATTTAACTTTGTTTTACGACTTAATATTTTTTTTTTTGGTTTAAAAATTAAATATTTAGAAAGGTCGTCCATTTTTGCTTAAAAAAAAAAAGCTTGATGAAATGGTTCACTTAAAGATCATCAGCAGAAATAATCTCTCTTGAATGTCCATTTAATGGACACGCGCAAGTCTATTTATGATTTTGTTTTCTTTGAATTTATTTTTTGCTTTGATAAGCTTTCAGCAAATATTTGAAACAACAACAAAAATTAATAATTTTATAGAACGAAAATCTGAGCAAAACATGAATTGACGAAAAAAAAAACGGCATCGTTTGAAACAGTTTTCTAAAAATATTATAATTGAATTTTATAATCGCAGAATCTATCCATCTCATAATAAAATTGGAGCAACGGTGGTACAGAGCGATCAATGTAACATCTGTTTTTGAAATGAGCGCCATTTACACTATTCACTAATCAGAACACAGTTCGCCTTCCCTTAAAGATTTATATCATGGTAAGATTTGCCGCGATTTTTTTTCCGTCATTCTGGTATTTCCGTCATTATATTGAGAGAGGGAAGGGCAGCCATTCTCAGTATCTTGAAGAAACTGATCAAACGTATAATGATCTCAAAAGTGGATTAGAAGGTTGTGTTTCAATTGTCCGTGCTTTTTCAAAAATATATATACATATGTATATTTATTAAATTTATTTTGTTTTGAATTTTTTTGAACTCAAAATTGGTCTGTTTTGTGATCAAAAAAAAAGGTATTTTGTGTCAGAGAGATACAGAAAAAGTTACTTAGCGTAACTTCACTTGCACTGCCAATTTTGATTTTCAAAAAAAAAACTAAATTTATTTAAAAAAAAAAAAAATGCAGCACATAAGACCATAAATGAGCACAACGTACATAATTTTTTTTTTTAATGTATGCCTGTAAGACCTAAGGTCTTTTAAATGCAACCTGAATTGCACGGCATTAGTTTGACACGGTGGATTTGAGAACCAGGTATTGACTGTCTCATTTTAACCTATGGGCGGCATAAAATTAAAATTAGAGGTATAGAAAAGAATGCACCTAGCGTGGGAATCGAACCCACACGTCTAAGTTAGCACTCAAGCACTTTATCCACGGCGCCATTGCCACCCGCATAAGTTTTTTTTTTTTTATCAAAAATGGCGGTGATAACTTCCCCCTATGCGAAACTCGTTTTCCTGAATTTCACGATGACTTTGCATTAACCGAGTAAAAAATAAAATGCACGACTATGTTCGATTACATAATATGCTAAATATTCTTAATAGAAACGGCTAAATGTATTTTTAAAGTCGTTTTTCAGTTAAATTTTTTTACATAAAAAATCTTAATTTTTTCTAAAAAAAAAATTGGGTGAACATTTTAAATATTTAATAATATAAATTTAAAAAACAAAATTTAAGAAAAAATCGTCCACCCGTTTTCGAAATATTGAATTTTCAAAAAAAAAATATTTTATATATTTTATATATATTTTTTGCAATTCTTAAGAACCCTTTTGCCAGATTTATTAGATAATACCCCTTTGGCTATAATAGACGGTTTAATATGCGAACAAGATGGAGCTCCAGCACACTACAGCCGCAATGTAAGGAACTGGCTTGGTGACCATTTTAGTGACCGCTGGATAGGAAGAAGAGGTCCCACAGAATGGCCACCTAGATCACCAGATTTAACTCCTTTGGATTTTTACGCTTGGGAATTCATAAAGAACTCTGTATATGAAGTTGAAATTTCTTCTTTAGAGCAACTTAAACAACGTATTGAAGCCGCTGCAGTCGAATTGAAGGAGAATTTGGCGGAATTAAATTTATCTGCAGCCATAAGGAGAAGATACAACAACCTTTGCCTTCTGAAGAGTGTGGATCATATCGAAAATTTCTTATAACATCATTAATTTTTATTACAATAGTCTAAAAAGTAACAGATATTAAAAATACTAAAAGTTAATTAAGGCTTTTTTTTATTACTTGCTAACTAAACTAATGGTATTTATGCAACGATAGAACAAACAAAAAAAATGTTTTTCTTGGAAAAAAATACTTTAAATTTTTTTTTATATCTCAAAAACTAAGATACTGTTTAGCATCCAGTTTTCTGTTTTTTATTAAAAATTAATAAGAGCATTACTTAATTACATAAAATTTTGAAAAAAAATTAGGTTGAAAATTAAAAAAAAAAAATTTCAAAGTTTCTAGTTTGAAAATTAATTTTTCAAAAACTATTGCCTATTACAACTTAATTTAAAATGAAAATTAAAGAAGAGATTTCTGGCTTTCCAAAAAGGTATAGTATGTCATTGTAGGTTATACCGTTGTTTTTAAATAATTTTTTTTTCTGTTTTTAGTCATTTTTTTTAGAAAATTGCCCCTCCCCCCTCCCATACGATTTTTTTCTTATCGAAGCCCAACCTACACGTCCTAGCTTTTTGTCGCATCTTATACGAATCACCGTATATCGCCAGTAAAAATAAGCAGGACCGACCCAACGGTTTTAAATTATGTTTGCTCTCTTTCAGCAAAGATGACGAAAAGTAACTTTTATTTGTACAATGATGTGCACACAAAAAGGGTTTTGACTACCCTTAAAATGATGAAGCACAGTGCGAGCGGTTGGAAAGAAGGAAAGGATGTAAGAGGATATTCTTATGCACATTGGTTTTGAATTTTTGAATTTTTGAATATTAAAATGGAAGGGGAAAATAGAGCCGTGTAAAATTCGCTTATACGGGTAAAGAAATAACCTCTGTACTTGACAGTACGTCTGAAGTAGGGCTCAAGGGTAAACTGAAGAGCATTCCTAAAAACGCAATTATTACGGTTGAATAGTTTAAGGGGAGGTATGCAACTGACTATTTCGCTAGAACATTATTTATAAAAATAGCGATAAAATAATGAAAGATAAGAAACATTGCGACAGTGTTCGAGAGATGTAAATGTTTCAATTTTAGTTAATTAAGATGCAAATGGGTTTTGAGGGCTCAAGGCCTGATGTACGAATGAAGCCCTTATAGATTACAGCCACATCAGAAGGAGAGAAGAATTTCTTACATCATCGACGAAAGTATAAACCCTTTGCAACGTTTTTGGCGAAATCGAATATCTGGTCATTCTACAAGAGGTAGTCTGTGATGCACATACCAAGGACTGAAAAATAATCGGTTTCTTCAATGCAAGTGCCGCTCAAGGATAGCCGTGCGAGGGTGGGTTCTGCTTTAACGACAGAAGACAGCGCTGAGTTTTTTAAGCATTAAATTTAACGCGATTTTTTTATTTCCTATTGGACAATGCTGTCAAGATCAGAATTTAATGAGCTTATCAGTTCCACATCCGAAGAACAAGGAGGTGAATCTGAAAACGAATATGAAAAACTGAGAGTACTATCGTCAGCAAAACAATTTAGTGGATTAGAAGTTCAAGGTAAGACATCATCAATAAAAATGATAAAAAGAGTTGGGGACAAAACGGAGCCCTGAGGCACACCAGTATGTATTTTATGAATATAGGACTTGAAACCTACTTATACAACTTCTATTGAGCGGGTCCGAAAGTTAATTTCTAATTTAACGAAGAAGAGATTAATCCATGCCAAATGATGATTGAGCTTGATGCCAAACTCTATATAATCCTTTTGAAATATAAAACGTAATAATCTTACTTTCTCCAAAACGATGTAAAGATTTGTGCCAGTGTTCGGTGAGACATACCATCAGATCAACAGTTGACCTATTGCTACGAAAGGCATACTGGCGGTCATTAAGGAGCTTTCGTTCTTCAAGATATTTGTTAAGCTGATAATTAAGCAGCTTTTACATGACCATGGAAAGAAGGGACGTAAGTGCAATTAGACGCTATTTACAGGGTGAACAAGATTCATACAAATGCTGTTTTCCATCCACTCCGAAAGAGACCAGTAAAGTAGGACAAATGCAAAATCTTGCGCTGTGGTTGAAGAACATCTCTTCAGATCGATGGATGGGATACTATCCGGGCCAATGGATTTGTTTATATCAAGGTCTTTAAGGACTCTAGCGACTTCACGAGTACGAAAAAAGTTTGCTCCCTGGATACTGGGGTATATTTTCTGGCAGCGTGAGCTGACAAAAGGGGTGTCATTATAGAAGAGCGTTGCAACCGAGGGTAAGGTTGTAATTCGAATACTGTTTGCCTTAATTTTTTGTAATAAAACAATTTGGTTTTCTGAATATGAAAGTTTCATTTCTTTCTAGCTTGCTTGAATTTATTCCGGTTGGCCTCAGAGTAGGGTTGGATTAACGATTCCGGAAACTTACTTTTCTAACCCTTATAGCCTTTATCGGTTGGATATATTCCACCCTCACCCATGAGGAATTAAATTTGGTATCATATCTGCGCTGGAAAATTCCTGCAGAAATTATTGAAACCATCCCAGTTGAATGATGATGTGACCGTTTCTAAATTGGAAATTATTAGAGAGATATATGACCTTTACATTCACCTAAACCACTGAATGCTGTGCTATTACCCATTAAATTGATGGTTATCCTGGAGTTTTTCTTTTGTAGAAAATGAGTTCATAGTTACACTGAATTTAGTCCAATATGTGGATGTTTTTTTTCACGATTTTACGTACCTGTAATATTTTTTCAGAAAACAGCTGTTTTTGGCTTATTCTCCACAGAACTGGTGTGTCAAACTTCAAATTTTCCACAACTCTCGGGTGTCAAATTCTAGAACGAGCTGCGTACAAGGCTTAAAGGGGAATTTAGTGTTAACAGGCAGCCGGAGCAACAGTTCACGTTTCAGGGGTATCGATTGTTTTAAGAGAACACTTCCCGGAACGCCAAATATCAATTCAAAGCGATTTAGAGTGACCAGCGTACTCTTCTTATTTGACATCAGATATTTTTTTTAATCCCGCCCTTATCTCAATTCTCTAAGACGAAAAACCTCATCAACAACTGACAAAACAAATTCGATTATAAAAATTTTGTTTTACAATAGGAAGCTTTAAAGTGGAGAAGTCTCCACTCTAATTGAACTCTAATTGCTCAAACCATTTGTTGAGTGAAGAAGTTTTTTTATTGGTTGTATAATTACAGTTTTGTTTTGTTTTTTTTTGTGAAATTGACAAACTCTCCATAAATATTTTCTGTTGTGATTTCACAGGAATTTTATTGTCTTGTTGGAGACCACCAAATTATTTCGGTTTGCAGTAAAAAAATAAGGAAAACTCACGAAATCACGATTAAATCTAGATCCAAAATTTTTCGAAGAAGACAGATTGTTTAGTCATAAATTTAAGATAGCTTATAATATTGAAAAAATGTTTACACACTTTTAGTTTTGGCGAAAAAAAACTAGGTATACATAAATCAGATAAAAATATGATAAGTATGACATATTAAATTACTTTAAACATTATTATCAGATAAAGTTGAAAAAAAAAAGATATGTGCAAACGTACTTAGAACACAGGAACCGCTATATGGTATGCTCCATTTGTAGTTATGTTTGTTTAATTGATTATTATCAGTATAAACAGTGTTTGTATAAAAACGCGAATTGGTAAACAAAAATTAAGTGCCTTTTAAAGTGCATCTTTAACAGCTTTGTGAATTTAAAAACAAACGACTTGGTCGCTTGTATTTGTTTATATATTGGAATAATTCATCTATCCGTAATAACGGGTGTTTTTTTTAGACGTGTGGTTTTCAAGAAGAAATAAAACGCATATAATTTAATAATATGATCAATTATATTAATATTTAGCTCTATTATACAGATAAGGGTTTGCCATTATGTTTTAAAAATGATTTCGCAGCGGCTGGATCGAATAAATTCCATCCGTGGCCCAATTTTCTACCACTGTTTGCAGCAATTAGGGCCGTATGTCAGCAATAACGCGCCCAATGCTCTCTTCCAAGGCGTCAATAGTCTCGGGCTTATCTGCGTAGACAAGGACTTAATATAACCCCACAAAAAATAGTCGATCTTGGAAGCCACGCCACAGGCCCACAAGCCACGCGAGATAATCCACTCACCAAAAGTTTCCTTCAATAAATTGATTATTTCGTTGGCTGTATGACATGTAGCGCCGTCTTGTTGGAACCAAAGGTCGTCTACATCAAAATCTTTTAATTTAGTCATAAAAAAGTCATTGGTCATGGCTCTATCTATAGCGTTCCCCACAGACTGTAACATTATGGCCGGCTTCATTTTTGAAGAAATATGGACCGATGATTCCCTCTGCTCATAGAGCACACCAAACAGTGACTTTTTGAGGATGTAACGGGGTTTCAACAAAGGCTTGTTATGATCACTCCAAATACGACAATTTTGCTTATTAACGTACCCATTTAACCAAAAAGTGAGCTTCATCGCTGAACAAAATTTTCTCGTGAAAATCGGGATCGTTGACAATCTCGATTTGGTAATAAATTTCCACGATTTGCAAACGTTGTTCAGGAGTAAGTCTATTCATTATAAAATGGCAAACCAAATTGAGCATAAATCAAGTGACAGCTGTCAAAAAGACCAACTCCGAAAAAAGCATTGCCAGATTGAAAACCACACGTCTTAACAAAACACCCGTTACAATACAGAAAAAGTCGTAAATATTTTTAAGAATCTGCATTCAGTTCTGAAAATAGGAGCATCAAAGCTTTTTGGATTGAATCACTTTTAACGTGAAGTGAAGGTCGTTCGACAAAAAAAGAATTTTGGGATTCGTCATAATTTCCTAGCATTGCTTGAGTTTTAACGCTCGAAATTTATCTCACATTCCAGTAAATTTATTTGTTTATTATTTATTTTTTCTTTTTCACTTTTCTGCTTATATTTTTTAACTCCTAAATCATGATTCTTGTCAGCAGTTAAAAAAGCCTACGCATATTTGGTACACTATAAGGACATGACTTTCCTGAGACACAAAATTGATACTGATCCAAATATTCAATGAATGAGTCAAACAGCATTGCCGCATTTTTGTGCAGCCTTGAAACTTTCCCAGAAAATTAAATCAACAAAAATGAACTTCACATACATCCAATTGGACACAAGGCAGAACACAATAATAACAAATCAATTTTTGAGTCTTGTATAAAAAAAAATAAATAAAAACAATATAAAATGTTTGACAAATAAGCAAAGTTAACCAAAAAAAAAAAAAAAACATTAAAAAATCGATTTCACCATCAGCAGTACCTAGTTGCGCCCGTCTGTATCAGTGGCGGCGCCCCTTGAAAAGAAAAATGAATCTATAGAGATTGAGTTATTCCGACAGAAATTGGCAGCTATATACAATAAAAAACCATTCCACAAAAGCGGAGGGGAATGTAATTTATTTGGATCTCGTGCTTTCTTCGCATAATTCATTACTAATGAAAAAAAATAATACTGACGGACAATTTATATTTTAATTTTTTTTCTATTCTGAACAAACCTTAAACACTTGCTCAGGTGTGAATCATAGATGTGTGTAATATTTACACTTCTTCTTTTTTTTAAGTCGGAAGTTTCCTTTCGAAAGAATGGATGTTATTGAGTTGGGAATTGATTTATTGCAAAATAAATCCTAAGACATTTTTACTTATTTTTTTTTTTCTTTTTTGAATGTGTGAGATGAAGCTTTTGTTAGAAAAATCAATTTTGAAATGTCGTTTTGCAGTCGACATGAGTTCTTAAGTTTTTATACTTTAAAGCTTAAGTTTCGATACCGATAAATCAATCTTACATTTGATTTAATTCTTGCTTAGGTAAACTTAATTTCTTGGTTTGGGCAGTAGGTACCAAAGTCAGAGTTCAAGAATGTAGTTTATAGAGCTGTGTCATTGGTGATGGATTCGGTCTTAATGACCCCTTCATCAAAAAGATTGGTTGATTGCAATCAGAGTAAGTAAATCGAATAAATCTATTTTAATACCAATAGTTCAACAGGCGTATTGTCTTACAAGTTCAATCAAATGATTGAACGCCAGACAATAATGTTTCGTTCATTCCACTTATTTTCATTCAAAATGAATTGTATTGGTTTCGAACAAACTGAATGGAAATGAAATATGAAAGGATGTATAGAAATGCCAGTAGAAGGCGCCGGTTATAGTTTTCATTGAAATTCATCATTGAAACACAAATGAGTGAAACCATGGAATTTTCTTGGTAAGTCGGTTATATCTGTCATTGAAACTTGGTTGTCATGGAAAAGACTTTTTATAACCAAATGTATATTTGAGCTTAGATGTGATCATTGAAAGAAAAACTGACATATAAGAACAGGAAAATAAGGAAACACAAATCATTGGAACGATTTTGTTCCACTTTTGGGAACGAAATGTCAGCTGTTCATTGAAAACGCTTTAAATCATTGAAAAATCAGAAGTGATTTTACAAAAAGGTGGTAGAGCAAATAATTTTTTTTTTTTTTTTTTGACAAAAAAGATTAAATATCTTATGACCTTCATTTTGGAACCAAAAGAAGACCAGTTTTATTTGTCTAAGGCCCGTTTGATGATACGAATCATAAATATTTATGTTCAACTTAAAACGCGTAAGGACAACTTTTTCCACTGCGTAAACTGTCACATAAGTTCTGAAGTAGAACTTAAATGCTTAAGTTGTGTATCAGCAAACGGGCCTAAGTTCTTCAGAATTGATAGACAAAGTTTTCAATGATGAGCTTCAATGAAATCTATAACTGGCGCCGAAATACGAGGGTGGCCCAGTAAGTAATTAGCTACCGTCTGGTTTATAGTGAATTCTCTTAGAAAAATGGAAAATAACAATAGTAGTCGGTGATTCTGCTTACGGTGACTCTTCTCCTTCTATGGCGACCGTCAATAATTGGTATAACGAGTTTCAACGTGGTCGCACATCGGTTTTTTAGGGAGTTTCTGGGTCGTTTCATGATTGTCGACCAAACCTTGGATCCACACCAGAGACCAATGAACCGTCGAAACAGTGGACGTCACCTGGCGAACGTGCTCCAGAGAAGGCGTAGACAATCCAAGCAGCCGGAAAGGTGATGGCCACCGTTTTCTTGGATTCACAATGAGTGATCTGCATCGACTACCTAGAAAAGGGCAAAATGATCACAGGGCTCTAATATGCCGAAGTATTGGGTCGATTCGACGCCGAATTGAAGAAAAAACGGCCACATTTGGCGAAGGCAAAAGTGCTCTTCCACCATGACAACGCACCGGCTCACACCTCCCACGTCGCCACCGCCAAATTGGTGGAATTGCACTACAAACTGCAGTTGGACGGATGGATGCTTAAGACGAAAAATAACGGTACCTGCCATACAATTTTTACATGCCAATATAGGTAGTATAGGGCAAGTTTTGTATTTGATACTACATTTCAAAATTTTCGAAAAATAGTTTTATGGATTTTTGAAATTTCGAAAATTCAATATTTCGAAAATGTTCATACCAATGTTTTTTAGCAAAAAAATTAAGAATTTTGATATATACAAAAATAAGTGAAAAACGACTTTAAAAATACATTTAGCCGTTTCCATTAAGAATCTTTAGCATAAATGTGATCGAACATACGAGCAAGTACGTGCGATCCAGTCGTGCATTTATTTTTTTTATAAGAAAAATCGTATTTAATCAAAACCGGCTCCACGATTTTTATTTAAAAAATCAGTTTATTAATTGAGGGAAAATGTAATTTTTGGTACCTTTCTTTTTCTCGAAAAAGTTGTAATTTTTGGTAACTCTAGTAGAGCCATTTTTTTGGTTCCGATTTTCTGGAAAACGGTTCATTTTATTTTTTTTTTAATTGTTTTATGCAGAAGCTACTTTAAGATTTAAACACTTATGTAAGCCAAATTTTTTAAAAATTAAATTAAAAATTATTTGTTAAATTTAAAAAAAAAATCTTTTGTTTTGAAAACTTCGTATTTGGTAGTTTTTTGACAATATGATACATATTGTCAAAAAACTACCAAATACGAAGTTTTCAAAACAAAACAAAAAGCCGCTAAAAAAAACTATTTTCCTAAAATAAAGAACAACGGTACGGTGTATTTCTCACAAACGATTTCTATTAAAAATATAAATATATTTTCAAGTCGTTTTTTTTCTTAATTTTGTATATACCTGTACAAAATTTCTTTAATTTTTTTCTAAAAAAAAATTGGTATGACAATCTTAAATATTTAATAATATAAACTTAAAAACAAAAGAATAAATCGACTTAATCAAAGAAAAAATAACTCAAAATTCTGAAATAAATACTTAAACTAATTTGAGCTCAAAAACAAGTACATCATTTTATTTCTTGTATAAATTTGAATTTATGAGAAAAACATTTTAAAAATCTGTGGAGCGGTTTCTGAGAAAAAAAGTTTTTTTTAAACTTTTTGAAAAACGCCAATTCATAGGTATTCAGCAAATACATACATATAACTATAATGTTTGAAAAAAAAATTATTGAGCAGTTTTCAGAATATAATTTTTTTATTTTTTTTTTTAAATACAACAAAATATTAATTAAAAATATTCATACGCAGTATTAATTGTGCAACCTAAGCTTATAAAGGGTCCGCCATCTAACCTTTTTTTTTCAACTAGTGCTTATTTCGTGAATGGTAACACTTAGCTCATGTTTGATTTGACAGATAATTAGTTTTATCCTTCCGCTGAACAAATATAGTTGTGTATACGCTTGAACAACGCTGGGAAATATTGCGACATTACTTTGAAAATCATGGTAATGTTGCAGAATGTGTGCGAAAATTGCGTACGGATTTTGGAAGAAGAGAAGCACCGTCAGCTCCGTATGTTCGTTATCTTGTGAAGAAAGTGAAATAAACTGGCATCCTCATCGATAAACCAAAACCTGAAAAGCCAAAAACAGTTCGTTCACCCGAGAATATTGCTGCTGTGGCAGAAAGTGTGCGTGAAGCGCCATCAACATCAATTCACCGTCGTTCTCAACAATTGAATATTTTGGAGACATCACTGAGACGAATTTTGCATAAAGACGCCATACAAAGTCCAATTGGTTCAGGAGTTGAAGCCAACTGACCATCCAATGCGTCTTCGCTTCGCTGCGATCGACTTAGAGAAGATGCCGATTTTGCCAAAAAAAATCATCTTTTCAGATGAAGCTCATTTTGATCTTGGCGGGTATGTAAACAAGCAAAATTGTCGCATTTGGGGCACAGAAAACCCGCACGCATACATTGAAAAGCCGATATACCCAAAACGAGTCACTGTTTGGTGCGGATTTTGGTTACAGTCAATGGCGATCGTTATCGGGCCATGTTGAACGAATTTTTGTTCACAAAAATTGAAGAGGAGGATATTGGCAATATTTGGTTTCAACAGGACGGCACTACGTGCCACACAGCCGAAGCTACACTCGATGTTTTGCGCCCTGTTTTTGAAGATCGCATTATCAGCCGCAGAGCTGATGTCGTTTGGCCACCTCGGAGCTGCTATTTGACACCGTTGGACTATTATTTGTGGGGTGCCGTAAAAGATAAGTGTTACGCCGACAAACCAGAGACAATTGACGCTTTAAAGGACAATATTCGTGAAGCAATTGGTGAAATACAGCTGCACATAATCGATAATGTGCTTAAAAATTGGACCGATCGTGTTGACTACTACATGGCCAGCCGAGGCATCGTTTTGAATGAAATTATTTTCCATTATTAACCGGAAGGATTGCACTTTCAAATAAAAAAGAAATTTGAGAAAATATTCAGTAGTTTTTTTTTATAGAATTTTTCAAAAAAAAAAAGTTATTTGGCGGACCCTTTATATGTGTGAAATTTCGAAAGAATCAGTTAAGCCATTTATGAAATAGTCGAAAGCAAAAAAAAACTGTCCTATGGAAAGTTCCGTTTTTAGACATGTTTCTAAATTTTTTTTCAACAATATGATCGGTCGTACCAAAAAAGCTGCACTGATATTTTTAAAATCAAAATCGTTAGAGCCGTTTCCGAGAAAAATAGACTTTAACGTTACGGTTATATGGCAGGTACCGTTATTTTTTGAGCTTAAAAAAATTCAATTCCCCTCTGTACAATACCTAAAAAACTCTATATACCAAGTTAGAAGCAATTCAGCCCATCCGTTTGGGATGTAGGTGTTTATACATACATACAGACAGACTGACAGACAGACATACAGACGTTACTTATAATCGCAAGTAAAAAAAATTAGGAGGGTAATATGTACCTACCTATACATAGAAAACCTAGGTATGTAGATATGTACATACATATCTATATAATGAAAGTGAATACTGTATAGGTGGTTAAAAATCGTTTTTTAAACTTATAAAAACTGGCAAAACCATCACTATAATCAGTTTCTCGAAAAAAAAAACAGAACAACATTAAATGCCACGGATCAATTAGAAGTTTATAAAAAAGTATGTCGAAAATTGTAGGACGTATTTTGATAAAATCCGGTTTTTTATTTTTTAGTTTTTTGAAAACAATTTTTTTTTTTTTGAAATTTTGGTATGCAGTTTTTTAGAGTTTATTAATAAACATGAGACCATCAAATTTAAAATTATTTTTTTTGTTTAGTTTTAAGAATATTGATTTTTCAAAAAAAAAATTCAAAAATTGATTTTAATTATAAAAAAGTTATTTAAAATTTTTTGGCTACATAGATCTTTTCAGATGTAAAATTTGACAGAAATCCAATGAACAGTTACCGAGAAAACCAAAAATTTTAAAAAACCGTTATATGAAAGGTACCTTTAATAGATTTTTCCCGTAAACTTGATTCATATCAAATGATAGCTATTACTAACAAAAAAAAATTTCGAAAATTGTTTTCAAAATCGTTGGAGCTGTTTTCGAGAAAAATAAGATTTTCCTCCAAAGTCATATGGCAGGTACAGTTATTTTAAAAATACAATTTCCCCTGAGGAATGCCAAAATAATCACACATACCAAATTTGAAGGTAATCGCTTACGCCTGTTAGGCTGCAGCTTGTTATACATACGGACGGACGGACTGACAGACTGACAGACTGACAGATTGACAGACTGACAGACTGACAGACTGACAGACTGACAGACTGACAGACTGACAGACTGACAGACTGACAGACTGACAGACTGACAGACTGACAGACTGACAGACTGACAGACTGACAGACTGACAGACTGACAGACTGACAGACCGACAGACTGACAGACTGACAGACTGAAAGACCAACAGACTGACAGACTAACAGACCAACAGACATTTTTTGTCGATCACTTAAAAAAAAATAATAACTTGCCTTTTAGTACCTATATCGCAAGTAAAAATGTGCGCGTATATAAGGTGCAATCCACTTCATATTTTAGACTTTCGCACTATTGGATGAACCGATTTAAGTAATTTTTATGCAAATGCTCCCACGAAGTGTTAATAAAAGTGCATACTCCAATTTTCAAAAAAATAATTTTCCAATGTTTAAAAAATAAATATTTTTTTTTTTTTTGAAAAATCGATTTTTCAAAAATCAGTCACTGAAATTTTTTGAAATTAAAATATATATTATGTATATGTATATTCTTTTTCTAAAAATGTTTTTAAAATTTTATGCATACAACATTATTTTTTTTAAACAACCGCTCCAACGATTTTTGAAATTTAAATGACATTTGTTTTTCCATCAAACTTTATCAACTAATCAAAATTTACTATGTATTACTCTCCTAACTTATGTAAGGATATCATTAATCCATAATTTAGATATAAATATGCATTTGTATGTAGGTGCCTACCTATGTAACTTTTCCTTGAATAATCCATTCGACAATTAAATATTTTATTTAAACATGCATAGGATAACTAGACTACCTACCTCCTAACATCGTCAATGTTTTATATACATTCCGTTGTAAAATACATTTGTTATACAGTTGTTAGCTACAAGAGCAAGTTCAGATCCAGTCATGCTTTTATTTCTTATTATTTTTGGCTGGAATTATACCTATTTCACACTTTTCATGTCGATCATCAGACTCCTTTGTTTTCCTCTTGGTGCTGAGGATCAACACTCGATAGGGGAAAATTGAAAAAGTTGAGACAATCAGCACTAGAAAAACCAAGGAATCTGATTATCGACCTGGAAAGTCGGGAAATAGCTATAATTCCAGCCAGATATTGTATTTAATATAAATTTTGCTTTGCTGCGGATAGATTTTGCCAAAAAAAACCACTAATGTGAGTTACAGATTACTTAAGTAATATTTAATGAATTTTTGAGCAAGTAAGTTATGTTTCAAATCATGAGTGTCACAAAACGTCACAATGAACATTAAGAAAGGTTTTTTGTTTAAATAAAACAAATTCTATATAAATGTACATACCTACTACTGAAATCTTTTGCCGTGTGTATTATGCAATTTCTATTTATTTTTAATTCTTTGTTGCTCATGGGGGCTCGAATGTTTTGAGTATCTAAACATACAAATTTCCTCTTTTAAAATTATAGATACAGATAGATAGATACGAGTACATTTTATTTATTCGGGAGTATGTTTATTTATAAACATTTTTCAATCAAAATATAAATTGCACAAAAAATCACTCACCTGATTGCTTCGAATTAGTTTGATAGTCAAGATTTTTGATTTCCGATGTATCAACGTGGGGTGCAAACCCCTCATACAGATCGCTTTCCTCTTCGATTCCGCTCAACTTATCGGCATTAACCGATGCATCCCGACTATATGGCATTTTTGGATCAATTTTAAAAAAATATTCTTTTTTCCTTGGGTAAATTAATATAAAAATTTTAATCTTTGGTAATTGCGTTTCGAGTTTTCTCTACGTAATTGGTTGCTCTTTCTGCGCAGATATATTTAGATGGATTGATTTAATAAATTTTTATTTCAATAATTCGATTTATTTTTTTTTTTTTTATTGTTGGCGTTTGTGTTTGTGTACTTTTCCCCTTTTTTATATCTCCTCGAGTTATATAGTGACTAGATAGGATGTTGATTGCAGTTTTTTTTTTTTTTTTAAATAAATTGTACAAAATTTTCGAAGACGTTTTTTCTTGTTGTTGTTGGTGTTGGCTTTTTGTGTTATTGTTTATTCTAAAATTTTATTTTTTTTTAATTTTTGGATATTTCGTTTTGGCTTTGTACTGTTTATGGAGATAGAAATACTCCAATGCGATGATGTCGTGCTGAATTCATAATTGAATTTCGTAAAAATATTTTCTTATGTGAGATCTTTGAATAACATTTTTCAATGTTGTAATATTTCTTTGATTCTGTAAATGAGAAGAAAAACAGGAAAATTATAAAGATGTTATTTTTGACGGAATAAGTGCTGCTATTTTTATTATTATTAGATATTACTATAAGCTTTAAGAAATAAAAATTATTTATTTTTTTTTACATGTTTTCGTAGTTTGTAGAAATCAATGAAATGAGTATGTTTATTTTATTCAAAGTGTGTTTTGTTGCCTGAAAATCGTTTCCTAAATTTTTTTTTGAATGCGCTCTGAAAAAATATTTCATATTGGTATGTTTTGTTTTGAATAAAAATGCGGGGGGGGGGGTGTCGATTGCTACCAGATACGGGTATAAATGAGTTCTATATATTTTTAAAATTTTTGGTTGAAAACTAAACTTATTTCTTTTATTTTTTTTTTGTACAGAAACATCGCGTGCAGAGCATTCTTGAAAAACTTTAGAAAATGGACTTACAGCTTTAAAAATTGATAGTATTTGTTATTTAAATGTGTTAAAATACGAACTCAAGATTTGACGTACGATTTAAGAGAAGCCGATAAAGTCAGTCTAGCAATTCTGTTGATCTGTATGTCAGCACATTCAATAAACGACTCGGTCAATTTTCATTAAATTGGGTACCTAGTGTTATTTAGGATATGGACCGTAACGCTATTTTGTCTAACAAAAGTATGATAATAGAAGACGATGTAACGCATACAATGCTGACGGGATTTTCTTCAAACATGGTACTTAATCATCGAAAGTGGTTCCCTAGATACTTATCTGAAATCTTGTTAAGACCCAAAAAACAGTACCTTCCATACAACAGTTACAAAAACTTAATTCTCTCGGAATCGGAAACAACCAAAAACATTGTAATTTTGTGGATATGGTCTACATATTAGTAAAAACAAATTACAACTTAAAACTTATTAACGATCAAACATACAAAGAATTGTAACTAGTGATCGGCATAATCGAATGATTTCAATAATCGAAATATTTGTATTCGAGTGATCAAAATAATCGAATGATCATTCGAATTATAAAAGATTAAGAAAATTGGAATAGTTTACTCCAATTTTTTACTATACACATGTTCCTTAGTGCCACGAAACAGAATAATGTTAACTAAGAGCATGTCAATAGATAGGTACTAAGACATTTAAATTTAAAAAAAGTTAATAATCTTTCCTTTTCTATATAAAGAAATAAAATAAATACTTAAAACTTGTTTTACTTTATATAAAATATAATAAAACAAAATAATTTAATAAACAAATAACACAGACATTTGTTTTTCTAATCAACTTCTTTGTTTAAGCTATTCTAATTTTAATACTTTAATTAATAAACATAAATATTTAATATGAATGCTCATATCAAATAATGCTCATATTTTCATTCGGTTATTCCATAATTCCAAAAACCTTAGATAAAATACCTACCTGTATCACGAGTGATCAACCCACATGTAACAAACTATAACCGAGTGATGACTATTACTAATTTATTCGAATGGTAAATGCTACAGAAACAGATACATAAAAAGAAGTTCTGAATTCCAATTCAAACCTAAACGTACATACACGTACATATTTACAATCCACAATCCATATTTACAATCCTAAGACTAGGCACTCACAAATCACAAACATTCTTGGCTCTTGCTGGAGCCTCTTTTTATGCATTTGCATTACGCTTAAATAGTAGCAGCAGTGAAATAGAAATTGAGAAGTCCCATGAATGAGAGATGAGATATCATTCGAATGATGAATGGAAATCATTCGAATGATTTCAGACGAAGTATCGAGAGATCTCGAGATAATGTAAAAATCGATATTATATTACTTTTAGCGTTCTTATTCAGAGAACCAAATTTTTGTACAACCAAAAATTATGGCAAAAATTACAAGCATGACAAAAGGTAGTAACATTTTTCGTTCGCTTGTAAAAACCATGCAAAATACCACTTCGTCTTCGATTACAACGCCAGTCCTTAATGACACCCATTTTTTCAGCTCACGTAAGAAAGCCAATACTGCCAGCAAGTATTTTGACTATGCTAGTACTTGAGAACCTAAATGATTTCATGGGAGGAATCTCCTATCGCACTCGTGCTTCTCGTGCAGTTGCTACAGTCCTTATAGATTTTACTTATAGGATTTCCTCCAATCGTTCTGAAGAAGTGTTCTTCGACGCTAGAAAAACCACAGCGTTACATTTTCTCTCTGCTCTACTCTACTGGAAACAGTATTTGTCCAGTCTGTCCCTAAAAAAGGTCAATCTTTTTCACCCTCAAACTAGAGTTCAAATGCAGTTACGAAAGGTCATGGAAACGCTGATTAATTATCATCTTAAGAAATATGTCGAAGCACGAAAACTCCTTAATGACCGGCAATATAGCTTTAGTAGCAATAGGTACATTTGTAATCTGATGATATATATCACCTAACAATGGAACAAGTTTTTACATCGTTTTGTAGAAAGTAAAATTATTGCGCTTGATGTTTCAAAAGCATTTGGTAGAGTTTAGCTCTATTATCAAAAATGCGTGCATTTGTTTTGCTGAGTCTCTTCTTCATTGGATTATAAATTAACTTTCAAATGGTTTCAAGTCTGATAGTCATAAACTGGTGTGCCCCAGGGGTCCGTTTTGTCTCCAACTATTTTTCGCATTTTTATTAATAATCTCTAATCTAGAACTTGTACTCTCAGCCTTTCATATTCATTTTCAAATTCACCTCCATGTTCTTCGGATGTGAAACTGCAACGGCAGCATATGATAATCTCATTAAATTCTGATCTTGACGGCATTGTCGAATGGGGAATAAAAATCCGGGTAGAATTTATTGCTTCAAAATCGCAGTGCTGTCTTCTGTCGTTAAAGCTTTCTATGAGCGGCAGTTGCATGGAAGAAACCGACTAGCTTTCTGAACATTATAGACCTCCTTTGGTGGAATGATCACATATTCGGTGTTGCCATAAATGCTGTTAAGTGTTAAGTGCTCCCAAAACTCATTTAAATCTTTTAGATAGAATTCAAAATAGAGCTGTAAGAATGATAGTTGATAGAATTGTAACAGAAACAATTACAACAAATTGCCAGTTGCATTTCTCCCCTTAATCTATTCAACCGTAATACTCGCGTTTCAGGATCAAGTACAGAGATTATGGGGTGGCCGTGGCGTGATAGTTGTGTGTTCGCCTGTCAACCTCATGGTGACGGGTTCGATCCCTGCGGTAGTCTATGTCCTCTTCTTCTTCCATTAAAAAACAATTCTAAAAATAAATGTTATACAATGGATTGCTGGTTTACTCATTACGTGCTGTTTAGGCATAGAACTAACAACATGTGAATGAGTATAAAAAAATTAATGCGAATTATAAGGGACATAGATAAATAAGACACGGACATTTCACCGCATTAGTTCAACTGCCATCCCTGGAGATAAAATCTGAGACAACAACAACCTACAGTCTCAGAACATCGCGCCACAGATCTTTCCATCATTCTTTCTCTTCCTTACCCTCACGCCCGCGCTGCGTTGGAACATTTAAAGGGTAGTATAATCACTTGAGCGTGTGCAGATTATATAAAAAAAAAATCCTTAGTCATACAATAGGAATGTGGAATGATTTTGATATTCTCAACTTCAAAACTATTGTGCATCCCTACCCATTCTCCTAATGCTCGCACTGTACTTGACCATATTAAGGGTAGTCAAACGCCCTTTAGTGCGCTTTAAGTGAAAATTTGTTATGATAATTTCTTATGAAAAAATCGTTAGAGTAGTTGCAACCTCATGCAATCCAAACCACAATACACCGCTTTTATAATAAAAAAAAAATAAACCCCCACTGTCAAAAGTATTTTTAATGAATATGAAAATATTTCCATCTCAATCCATACGATTATACATAAGAAAAAAATATGATAAATATTTATTAATCATTCCAAGAATATAATTTCATTATAGGTACAACTGTTTGTCATATTTCATTTTCATCAAAATGCACACAAACGATTAGTACAATCAGAATCGAAAATCAAATACAAATTAAAAATATAAGATCTCGTGACGAGAGAACACCTTGTCAAGGTCACAATTACAATTTCATAAGTTACAAAGAAATATTCGTTTGCATTTACCATAATTATGCACACATTACATTTTTGTATTTCCCAATTAATTGATAGTGCACGACATAAGAGTCAAATGCAATTAATGTCAAAAACATACAAATAAAATTGAAAAAAAAAATTCTATAATTATTTCAATATAAATGTAATATATTTGTATGTAATAAATTTATCCAACATTCTTGTACATAGAGTGGGCCCGTCATTTAATGAACTGCTTTCAGAGTGGATATGCCCCTCCATCTTCATCTAACCTTCAAACATAGCCATAAGTATATAGCGACATCTATGTTTGCAGATACGATTTATCAGACAAAAAAAAAAAGAATTTTACTTTCGGTCGAAAGTTAACAGCTTAATTTTTGAGGCTATAAAAGTTTCATACGAGTATAGCTCTTTGGATGGAAGTTTTTGAATACCAACCATGGAGACATTTAACGTGGTAATAAAATTCTTTCTTTCGTCTTACTGGCGACGTCAGATTTTGGCAGAAATTGCTTCTTTTTTTTTGTTTGTTGTATTTTATTTATTCAGCACAAAATGTAATATTCACAGTGTGTACACTGTACACGTACATCGTACACATCTCCCTTCAGACAATGAAGATAGGTCTTTGTGATATTGTGAACTTAATAGGGGATTTTCTCTACTCGTACACAATAAGCATGGCATTGAATTGAATTGTCAAAATGGGCATTTCCGCTTTGTTTTTTTTTTTTGACTAAACTGTTGCAGTAAATTTACAGAGAATGAATCTCGTACCTCTATTTATGCGGTTAAATACGTCACAATTAAATTATTGTAACCTTTAGTTGCTTACAGAAGTTTTGCTTTTAAGGGAAAATTTACGGAAGTTTTTTTTTTGTGTCGAAACCGAGAACAACAGATTTAGTCATTTCCTTTGTTACAAGTTGAAGTTGCAGGAAAAAACAATCTCAAGTTTATTCTTTCAACACGAACTGTGATAAAAATCACAATCAATTTTTGTTTTCAATAAGTTTATGAAACAAACACAATAGTACACAACCTGACATTTAGGGGATAATATATGGGCTGTGTTTTGCAGTCTACATTTGTTGTCCAATGCAGAATGTGTTTATAATATGTATGTATATAGGTATTTTCAAGTTGGCAAGACAACCTTTTTTTAAAGATTAGATATTCAAGAAATTTGAAATTGTGTGACTTGTGTCTTCAAAAAACCATAACTTTATTTCTACCAATTTATTACAGCTGCAGCAACCAAATGGAAAATGTCTACAAACATAAACATACACAATAAGATGTATGGAATATTTCAGAAATTATGTACATACTTTAGGGCATTTGGGAGAAACAGTGAATTCTAAAATTTTAAAGCTTAAATAAAAAAGTTTTTATTTAAAAATGTTATTAGAGTTTTTTTTAAATAATTTTCGAAATTATAAGAGTTATACGAAATATGGGCGTGGCAGGGCAGAGGTAAGTTTACTAAAATATTTTCTAATACGAACAAGCTCTGAACATTTTAAGCAGTCGGTAGGACAATTTTCCCAAATTTTATAAAATATATGAAGATTGGGTGTGACTCTAAACTGAGTAACGAATACTATCAAAGAATTGCTCATCGGTGCAGGCATATATGCATATATCGTAATATTCCGCAAAAACATTTTAGGGAGAGTTTTTCTTTTAGCTTTCGTACAATCATTTCTGTATTTACTTGCGATATACATATGTATGTACTATAGGGCAATATAGATTTTAATCAAACTTTACATTACGTTCATAAAGAACAAAAAAAGAGTGGGTCCCGTAATTCCGACTGTCTATCTGTCCGTCTGTACAACAAATTACAGCCTAAGCGGGTGAAGCGATTTTCTTCAAACGTAATTATCTCGAAAAAGAAAATTCAATATTTCTAAAACGTGTGGATGCCTTTTCATGAAATTTCTGATTTAAGTTTATATTACTAAATGTTAAAAATGTAAAAAAAAAAATTTAAGAAATATTTTGCATATATACAAAATTAAGTAAAAACGACTTAAAAAATATATTTAGATTCTCAACAGAAATCTTTTGCATACGATGTGATCGAGCATAAGAGCAAGTACATGCGGTCTAGTCGTGCATTTTATTTTTTAAGGGTGTTTACATGTTTTTGAATTGTTTCCATATTCCACATCTCTATTGGTATAATTTTCTAGGAAGAGACTAGAGGAATGCAGGTTTATAACTGTTGTTTGTCACCGGGAATCGCACAGTTGGGGGGAGTCTATGAAAAAACAACTGTAAGGTCCCAAAGTCGAGTGCCCTTCTGACCCTGCAGGTCGCTGTTATCAATTTAGTTGCCAATTTACTTCTAATTTTGTAACACAATGCATCTACTTTGGTCATTAGCCATGTTTAGTACTGTTGAGTACATATCAGCACTTGTTGGTAATATTTATTACATTTTAGCACGTTTTGGTCATATTTAGTAAATTTTTAGTATATTTTTAGTACATGTTTAGTACTTTATGGTAACATATATTACTTTTGTATTACTTTTTGGTAATATGTACTACATTTGGTAATATTTAGTCCTTTTTAGTAATATTTAGTACTTTTAGGTTTAATTTAGTACTTTTGGCCAATATTTAGCAGCGTTATGAAATCTTTTCAACTCTTTTAGTAACGATATCATCCGATTATTGAACCATTCGTAAACACAATGATATTCACTAAAATTATTCGTAGATGGACTAAAAACTTTTAAGAAGGAGGAAATTTGACACTTGAGGATTTCTTTAAAAATGTTTTTTTTTTTGTAAATCAAGAAACACTATATTACAAGATATGCTCTTGCGCATGTCGAAATTCGGTTGACATAAAAGTCTCTGAGATTTAACACAGCCGCATAGAAGCACGGATGTACCATTATTTCAGTAAGAGGTATACAGTCTCAGCCGTCAGCAGATCGAAAATACCTGTTATTGATATAACATTAAAAATTTCTTAACTAAATTTTCATTTTGATCAAAACTAATGGCGGAATAAAGATGAACACTTAATTGTAAGATTCGAGAAGAAAATAGTTTACCGACAATTTTTGTTCCATAATTCTCATTTTCAGTAACAGGTACTTATAACTGTTATTTAAAAGTAGCAATAACCGATATTGCAACTAGCAGTTTGGCCCATGCCATGTGTGACACAATGGTCTCTGAGTTTTGACACATGCATGAACTTGAACGAAACAGGAAGATCGGAAAAGAAAAATGTGCACTGTGGATATAACGGGTGATTTTTTTGCTACTTGGTTTTTGACGTTTATATTTTTGACAGATCACACATGACAAATTCCACGAACATTTGACATTTCGATTCAGTATTGTTTGCCATTTCATCATGAATAGACTTACGCCTGAACAGCGTTTGCAAATTATTGAAATTTATTATCAAAATTCGTGCTCTGTGAAAAATGGTTTTCGCAAGCTACGTCCGTTTTATGGTCGTCATAATCGACCCACCGAGCAGGCTATTCAGCTCATTGTGACCAAATTTCGCACCAGTTTCACTTTATTGGACATTAATCCACCAAATCGTATCCGTAGAGTGCGTACCGAAGAGAATATTGCTGCTGCATCCGCCAGTGTTGCTGAAGATCGCGATATGTCCATTAGGCGCCGATCGCAGCAATTGGGTTTGTGTTATTCGACCACCTGGAAGATTTTACGCAAAGATCTTGGTTTAAAGCCATACAAAATACAGCTGGTGCAAGAATTGAAGCCAGGCGACCTACCACAACGTAGAATTTTCGGTAAATGGGCCTTAGAAAAGTTGGATGAGGATCCGTTTTTTTTATCGCAAAATTGTCTTCAGCGACGAGGCTCATTTTTGGCTAAATGGATACGTGAATAAGCAGAATTGCCGTATTTGGAGTGAAGAGCAGCCAGAGGCAATTCAGCAGCTACCAATGCATCCCGAAAAATGCACTGTTTGGTGCGGTTTATGGGCAGGCGGCATCATTGGGCCGTACTTCTTCAAGGACGATGAAGGCCGCAGGGTTACGGTCAATGGAGAAAGGTACCGTTCGATGATAACAGATTTTTTTTGCGAAAATGCAAGAATTGAACTCGGTCGACATGTGGTTCCAACAGGACGGTGCCACATGCCACACTGCACGCGAAACCATGCATCAATTGAGAGGCGGATTTGGTGAGCAGTTGATCTTACGTTTTGGCGCAGTCAATTGGCCACCAAGATAATGTGATTTGACCCCGTTAGACTATTTTTTGTGGGGCTATGTTAAGTCTATTGTCTATGGGGACAAGCCAAACATGATTGCTGCCTTTGAAGCCAACATTGAACGCGTCATTGGTGAGATTCCGGCCGAAATGTGTGAAAAAGTTTGCCAAAATTGGACCTTCAGAATGGACCACCTGAAGCGTAGCCGCGGGCAACATTTAAGTGAAATTATTTTAAAAAAGTAAATGGCAGAAATTGGTTTATCGATCCAAATAAAAATTTCATTCACTTTTTACAAGTTTCTGTGTTTTTTTGAATTATCAAAAACCAAGCTCTTAAAAAATCACCTTTTACATTTAGGTATTTTGATCAGACAGGTTCTTAAAATATTTGTTTCTATTCCCTTAACAGTTTTAAAATGGTTAATTTTTCTTAGAATTATGTATATAATATTTGTTTCGCAAATAGGAAAAGAATATTTCTGATGTATGGAATATTTCAGAAATTATGTACATACTTTAGGGCATTTGGGAGAAACAGTGAATTCTAAAATTTTAAAGCTTAAATAAAAAAGTTTTTATTTAAAAATGTTATTAGAGTTTTTTTTAAATAATTTTCGAAATTATAAGAGTTATACGAAATATGGGCGTGGCAGGGCAGAGGTAAGTTTACTAAAATATTTTCTAATACGAACAAGCTCTGAACATTTTAAGCAGTCGGTAGGACAATTTTCCCAAATTTTATAAAATATATGAAGATTGGGTGTGACTCTAAACTGAGTAACGAATACTATCAAAGAATTGCTCATCGGTGCAGGCATATATGCATATATCGTAATATTCCGCAAAAACATTTTAGGGAGAGTTTTTCTTTTAGCTTTCGTACAATCATTTCTGTATTTACTTGCGATATACATATGTATGTACTATAGGGCAATATAGATTTTAATCAAACTTTACATTACGTTCATAAAGAACAAAAAAAGAGTGGGTCCCGTAATTCCGACTGTCTATCTGTCCGTCTGTACAACAAATTACAGCCTAAGCGGGTGAAGCGATTTTCTTCAAACGTAATTATCTCGAAAAAGAAAATTCAATATTTCTAAAACGTGTGGATGCCTTTTCATGAAATTTCTGATTTAAGTTTATATTACTAAATGTTAAAAATGTAAAAAAAAAAATTTAAGAAATATTTTGCATATATACAAAATTAAGTAAAAACGACTTAAAAAATATATTTAGATTCTCAACAGAAATCTTTTGCATACGATGTGATCGAGCATAAGAGCAAGTACATGCGGTCTAGTCGTGCATTTTATTTTTTAAGGGTGTTTACATGTTTTTGAATTGTTTCCATATTCCACATCTCTATTGGTATAATTTTCTAGGAAGAGACTAGAGGAATGCAGGTTTATAACTGTTGTTTGTCACCGGGAATCGCACAGTTGGGGGGAGTCTATGAAAAAACAACTGTAAGGTCCCAAAGTCGAGTGCCCTTCTGACCCTGCAGGTCGCTGTTATCAATTTAGTTGCCAATTTACTTCTAATTTTGTAACACAATGCATCTACTTTGGTCATTAGCCATGTTTAGTACTGTTGAGTACATATCAGCACTTGTTGGTAATATTTATTACATTTTAGCACGTTTTGGTCATATTTAGTAAATTTTTAGTATATTTTTAGTACATGTTTAGTACTTTATGGTAACATATATTACTTTTGTATTACTTTTTGGTAATATGTACTACATTTGGTAATATTTAGTCCTTTTTAGTAATATTTAGTACTTTTAGGTTTAATTTAGTACTTTTGGCCAATATTTAGCAGCGTTATGAAATCTTTTCAACTCTTTTAGTAACGATATCATCCGATTATTGAACCATTCGTAAACACAATGATATTCACTAAAATTATTCGTAGATGGACTAAAAACTTTTAAGAAGGAGGAAATTTGACACTTGAGGATTTCTTTAAAAATGTTTTTTTTTTTGTAAATCAAGAAACACTATATTACAAGATATGCTCTTGCGCATGTCGAAATTCGGTTGACATAAAAGTCTCTGAGATTTAACACAGCCGCATAGAAGCACGGATGTACCATTATTTCAGTAAGAGGTATACAGTCTCAGCCGTCAGCAGATCGAAAATACCTGTTATTGATATAACATTAAAAATTTCTTAACTAAATTTTCATTTTGATCAAAACTAATGGCGGAATAAAGATGAACACTTAATTGTAAGATTCGAGAAGAAAATAGTTTACCGACAATTTTTGTTCCATAATTCTCATTTTCAGTAACAGGTACTTATAACTGTTATTTAAAAGTAGCAATAACCGATATTGCAACTAGCAGTTTGGCCCATGCCATGTGTGACACAATGGTCTCTGAGTTTTGACACATGCATGAACTTGAACGAAACAGGAAGATCGGAAAAGAAAAATGTGCACTGTGGATATAACGGGTGATTTTTTTGCTACTTGGTTTTTGACGTTTATATTTTTGACAGATCACACATGACAAATTCCACGAACATTTGACATTTCGATTCAGTATTGTTTGCCATTTCATCATGAATAGACTTACGCCTGAACAGCGTTTGCAAATTATTGAAATTTATTATCAAAATTCGTGCTCTGTGAAAAATGGTTTTCGCAAGCTACGTCCGTTTTATGGTCGTCATAATCGACCCACCGAGCAGGCTATTCAGCTCATTGTGACCAAATTTCGCACCAGTTTCACTTTATTGGACATTAATCCACCAAATCGTATCCGTAGAGTGCGTACCGAAGAGAATATTGCTGCTGCATCCGCCAGTGTTGCTGAAGATCGCGATATGTCCATTAGGCGCCGATCGCAGCAATTGGGTTTGTGTTATTCGACCACCTGGAAGATTTTACGCAAAGATCTTGGTTTAAAGCCATACAAAATACAGCTGGTGCAAGAATTGAAGCCAGGCGACCTACCACAACGTAGAATTTTCGGTAAATGGGCCTTAGAAAAGTTGGATGAGGATCCGTTTTTTTTATCGCAAAATTGTCTTCAGCGACGAGGCTCATTTTTGGCTAAATGGATACGTGAATAAGCAGAATTGCCGTATTTGGAGTGAAGAGCAGCCAGAGGCAATTCAGCAGCTACCAATGCATCCCGAAAAATGCACTGTTTGGTGCGGTTTATGGGCAGGCGGCATCATTGGGCCGTACTTCTTCAAGGACGATGAAGGCCGCAGGGTTACGGTCAATGGAGAAAGGTACCGTTCGATGATAACAGATTTTTTTTGCGAAAATGCAAGAATTGAACTCGGTCGACATGTGGTTCCAACAGGACGGTGCCACATGCCACACTGCACGCGAAACCATGCATCAATTGAGAGGCGGATTTGGTGAGCAGTTGATCTTACGTTTTGGCGCAGTCAATTGGCCACCAAGATAATGTGATTTGACCCCGTTAGACTATTTTTTGTGGGGCTATGTTAAGTCTATTGTCTATGGGGACAAGCCAAACATGATTGCTGCCTTTGAAGCCAACATTGAACGCGTCATTGGTGAGATTCCGGCCGAAATGTGTGAAAAAGTTTGCCAAAATTGGACCTTCAGAATGGACCACCTGAAGCGTAGCCGCGGGCAACATTTAAGTGAAATTATTTTAAAAAAGTAAATGGCAGAAATTGGTTTATCGATCCAAATAAAAATTTCATTCACTTTTTACAAGTTTCTGTGTTTTTTTGAATTATCAAAAACCAAGCTCTTAAAAAATCACCTTTTACATTTAGGTATTTTGATCAGACAGGTTCTTAAAATATTTGTTTCTTTTCCCTTAACAGTTTTAAAATGGTTAATTTTTCTTAGAATTATGTATATAATATTTGTTTCGCAAATAGGAAAAGAATATTTCTGATGTATGGAATATTTCAGAAATTATGTACATACTTTAGGGCATTTGGGAGAAACAGTGAATTCTAAAATTTTAAAGCTTAAATAAAAAAGTTTTTATTTAAAAATGTTATTAGAGTTTTTTTTAAATAATTTTCGAAATTATAAGAGTTATACGAAATATGGGCGTGGCAGGGCAGAGGTAAGTTTACTAAAATATTTTCTAATACGAACAAGCTCTGAACATTTTAAGCAGTCGGTAGGACAATTTTCCCAAATTTTATAAAATATATGAAGATTGGGTGTGACTCTAAACTGAGTAACGAATACTATCAAAGAATTGCTCATCGGTGCAGGCATATATGCATATATCGTAATATTCCGCAAAAACATTTTAGGGAGAGTTTTTCTTTTAGCTTTCGTACAATCATTTCTGTATTTACTTGCGATATACATATGTATGTACTATAGGGCAATATAGATTTTAATCAAACTTTACATTACGTTCATAAAGAACAAAAAAAGAGTGGGTCCCGTAATTCCGACTGTCTATCTGTCCGTCTGTACAACAAATTACAGCCTAAGCGGGTGAAGCGATTTTCTTCAAACGTAATTATCTCGAAAAAGAAAATTCAATATTTCTAAAACGTGTGGATGCCTTTTCATGAAATTTCTGATTTAAGTTTATATTACTAAATGTTAAAAATGTAAAAAAAAAAATTTAAGAAATATTTTGCATATATACAAAATTAAGTAAAAACGACTTAAAAAATATATTTAGATTCTCAACAGAAATCTTTTGCATACGATGTGATCGAGCATAAGAGCAAGTACATGCGGTCTAGTCGTGCATTTTATTTTTTAAGGGTGTTTACATGTTTTTGAATTGTTTCCATATTCCACATCTCTATTGGTATAATTTTCTAGGAAGAGACTAGAGGAATGCAGGTTTATAACTGTTGTTTGTCACCGGGAATCGCACAGTTGGGGGGAGTCTATGAAAAAACAACTGTAAGGTCCCAAAGTCGAGTGCCCTTCTGACCCTGCAGGTCGCTGTTATCAATTTAGTTGCCAATTTACTTCTAATTTTGTAACACAATGCATCTACTTTGGTCATTAGCCATGTTTAGTACTGTTGAGTACATATCAGCACTTGTTGGTAATATTTATTACATTTTAGCACGTTTTGGTCATATTTAGTAAATTTTTAGTATATTTTTAGTACATGTTTAGTACTTTATGGTAACATATATTACTTTTGTATTACTTTTTGGTAATATGTACTACATTTGGTAATATTTAGTCCTTTTTAGTAATATTTAGTACTTTTAGGTTTAATTTAGTACTTTTGGCCAATATTTAGCAGCGTTATGAAATCTTTTCAACTCTTTTAGTAACGATATCATCCGATTATTGAACCATTCGTAAACACAATGATATTCACTAAAATTATTCGTAGATGGACTAAAAACTTTTAAGAAGGAGGAAATTTGACACTTGAGGATTTCTTTAAAAATGTTTTTTTTTTTGTAAATCAAGAAACACTATATTACAAGATATGCTCTTGCGCATGTCGAAATTCGGTTGACATAAAAGTCTCTGAGATTTAACACAGCCGCATAGAAGCACGGATGTACCATTATTTCAGTAAGAGGTATACAGTCTCAGCCGTCAGCAGATCGAAAATACCTGTTATTGATATAACATTAAAAATTTCTTAACTAAATTTTCATTTTGATCAAAACTAATGGCGGAATAAAGATGAACACTTAATTGTAAGATTCGAGAAGAAAATAGTTTACCGACAATTTTTGTTCCATAATTCTCATTTTCAGTAACAGGTACTTATAACTGTTATTTAAAAGTAGCAATAACCGATATTGCAACTAGCAGTTTGGCCCATGCCATGTGTGACACAATGGTCTCTGAGTTTTGACACATGCATGAACTTGAACGAAACAGGAAGATCGGAAAAGAAAAATGTGCACTGTGGATATAACGGGTGATTTTTTTGCTACTTGGTTTTTGACGTTTATATTTTTGACAGATCACACATGACAAATTCCACGAACATTTGACATTTCGATTCAGTATTGTTTGCCATTTCATCATGAATAGACTTACGCCTGAACAGCGTTTGCAAATTATTGAAATTTATTATCAAAATTCGTGCTCTGTGAAAAATGGTTTTCGCAAGCTACGTCCGTTTTATGGTCGTCATAATCGACCCACCGAGCAGGCTATTCAGCTCATTGTGACCAAATTTCGCACCAGTTTCACTTTATTGGACATTAATCCACCAAATCGTATCCGTAGAGTGCGTACCGAAGAGAATATTGCTGCTGCATCCGCCAGTGTTGCTGAAGATCGCGATATGTCCATTAGGCGCCGATCGCAGCAATTGGGTTTGTGTTATTCGACCACCTGGAAGATTTTACGCAAAGATCTTGGTTTAAAGCCATACAAAATACAGCTGGTGCAAGAATTGAAGCCAGGCGACCTACCACAACGTAGAATTTTCGGTAAATGGGCCTTAGAAAAGTTGGATGAGGATCCGTTTTTTTTATCGCAAAATTGTCTTCAGCGACGAGGCTCATTTTTGGCTAAATGGATACGTGAATAAGCAGAATTGCCGTATTTGGAGTGAAGAGCAGCCAGAGGCAATTC
Source organism: Philhelius pedissequus (assembly GCA_910595825.1). Lineage (NCBI taxonomy): Eukaryota > Metazoa > Arthropoda > Insecta > Diptera > Syrphidae > Philhelius > Philhelius pedissequus. Next base: position 326,230,726 of record OU343160.1, read on the forward strand.
AGCAGCTACCAATGCATCCCGAAAAATGCACTGTTTGGTGCGGTTTATGGGCAGGCGGCATCATTGGGCCGTACTTCTTCAAGGACGATGAAGGCCGCAGGGTTACGGTCAATGGAGAAAGGTACCGTTCGATGATAACAGATTTTTTTTGCGAAAATGCAAGAATTGAACTCGGTCGACATGTGGTTCCAACAGGACGGTGCCACATGCCACACTGCACGCGAAACCATGCATCAATTGAGAGGCGGATTTGGTGAGCAGTTGATCTTACGTTTTGGCGCAGTCAATTGGCCACCAAGATAATGTGATTTGACCCCGTTAGACTATTTTTTGTGGGGCTATGTTAAGTCTATTGTCTATGGGGACAAGCCAAACATGATTGCTGCCTTTGAAGCCAACATTGAACGCGTCATTGGTGAGATTCCGGCCGAAATGTGTGAAAAAGTTTGCCAAAATTGGACCTTCAGAATGGACCACCTGAAGCGTAGCCGCGGGCAACATTTAAGTGAAATTATTTTAAAAAAGTAAATGGCAGAAATTGGTTTATCGATCCAAATAAAAATTTCATTCACTTTTTACAAGTTTCTGTGTTTTTTTGAATTATCAAAAACCAAGCTCTTAAAAAATCACCTTTTACATTTAGGTATTTTGATCAGACAGGTTCTTAAAATATTTGTTTCTTTTCCCTTAACAGTTTTAAAATGGTTAATTTTTCTTAGAATTATGTATATAATATTTGTTTCGCAAATAGGAAAAGAATAGATTAAATAGATCTGGACCCAATCTATGTACTACTTCCATGAGCCCACATTTTACATTTTAATCATCCGAATATTTTTATAATTTTAAAAATTCAAATAATGTATCTAAAATGTTCAGGACAATCGGTATAGGGTTAGTAATCGGTTAATATAGATAAATATTATCTAAAGAAAACAAAACAATTTGTTATGCTCATTGAAATAAAAAGCTTTATTTGTTAAATTAAATTTAGTTGAACTATGAAAAGTGAAAGATAAAAGGCAAATTAATTTAAAAATACAAAAATGTATGCATTTATTCATTAAATAATTATGTTTGAAAAGTGAATAATAATTTAAGCGCAGCTGCTTCAATTTATTATGAACATTTTCAGAGGTCATCGCATTTCCTATTTTGGATCTTTTTTTTTTGCATTTTTGCACTGTATTTTATTTGACGAATTTGTTTTGTTTTTATTGCGATGTTTATATTGCAAAGGAAGTAATTGTAATTTAGTTAAAATTACATAATATACGAATGTGTGCTTTTTTATTGTTTTTCGATTAATAACTTTATTTATTTATTTTAGAGCCGATTTTTCAATCTCCAGATAAACATCCAGTTAATTTTCAGAGGAATAAACTTACCTGACTGTTAAACCTCCGGATAACAACATCAAATTTTTCAATCAAGAAAAAACAATCTATAGAATAATTTAATTTGAACGTCACTTTTATTTCGAGTATCGAACTTTTCATAGAATTTAATTTTTCTTTAAGGCTTATTTCAAAGCAAAATTTTTCAAAGTGTTTTTTACCTGACTCCGTAAGTGACTATTGAAAAGTTGGCCTTTATTAATATAAATCTTTTACATTGGACCTTATGGCCTATAACTAATAGTAAAAGTTAGAAGAACATTTTTGAATTTTAAACAAATTCCATTATCAATAGTAGATGTGATTCGAATTTAAATATAAAAAACCATTCTATACTAAATTTAATTTAATTTGAATTGTATTGTACAGGGTGGCACACGAATCGTGCTACAATAAGAAATTTAAATAACTTTTATTTTAATCGATGTATTTCATTAATTTTTTTATTGGATTAAAAATTAAATTTTATTTTAAATAACGAATGGCTTTTAAAGATGATAGACCGCAAATGACCGCCACGCTCATACACGCATATGCCGCACCTGATCAGAAAATTTTTCATTGCGGCCTGAAGGGCTGAAATTGGGATCGCCTAAATTATTGTTTTAATGGACTGCTTCAATTCAGTCAAATTCCTCGGTTTCGTTTTGTACACTTCCTGCTTGACATTACCCCATAAAAAAAAGTCTGGTGCAGTCAGGTCAGGTGACCTTGGAGGCCCTCGGAAAGTGCAGTTTCTGGATTTCAATTTATTTGGGAATGTTCGTTGGAGCATGTGAATGTGTGCAATCCTGCTGAAAGGGATACGTCTTCGGCGAAGTTCTGGGTAAAAAAAACTCCTTCAACATCTTTTAATAACGGTCTTTATTGACAGTTTGTGTTACACCATTTTCTTCAAAGCAGTATGGCCCGACAATACACCTTGATGAACCTGCGCACGACACAGTGACTCATTCTGGGTGCAGTTCCGTCTCATGGTCCATTTCTGGATTAGATTCACTTCATAAACGTCAATTTTGCTTGTTAATATTGCCGTTAAGTCAAAATGGGCCTCATCAGACATGAACAAACAATTTATCAATGTGTTGTCTTCTTCGGTCATTGCAATCATTTTTCGGCAAAATTTCAGGCGAACAGGCAAATCCTGAGGGTTTAACTTGCTTGTAATTTGGACTTTGCACGGAAACAAGTTAAAGTCATCATAAAGTATCCGTTGTAATGACCGTCTGCTAACTCCATCCAATTTGGCCCGATAAGTTTCGAGTCGAAACACTTGGATTTGCCTGTATTGCCGATGCAACAGCCACGATTGTATCCTGAACCTGAACATTGGGATCTCGATGATACGGTCTTAGTTCGATTCGGTAGATTCGGCAAACATGTTCACCAGCATCATAATGGTCCATCTACTCGGGGGAGTACCGCTAAATTCCCTTTGGACGGAAATGACGGACTGCAAAGAATGGTATCGCTGCACTATCCAAATCCTTTCTTCAGTATCCCAGGCATTCATTTTGATAAATCTAAATAGTAGCCTATAAAATAAAAAAAAAAATAAGCCGATTACTCACTGAAAAAAAGTTATCACATTTTATTTTTGTAGCACGATTCGTGTGTCATCCTATACTGCCAAGTATCTGAATATGACCGCAACAAACTGTTTGGTACCGCGAAATCTTCTCACAGAATAGGGTAAATTGTTTCACTGCCTTATAGCATTCACGAAAAATTGACGCTCAGAGTTTCTACAACTCAACCTCGGTTGCAGCAATATAAAAGAGCGAGATGAGCTTGCGAAATGTATTTTTGCATAAAGATATGATGGTTCTTTCCTAATAATAATATTATTCAGTGTTATCATATGTTATGATTATGAATATGACTAATGTTTTCGCCAAGTAAAGTCTAGTAGTTTGAGGGGTGAAGTGCTTTGATAGTGACAGACTGCGTATGGTACCATACATTTTGCCAATTATCATATTCATATGATCAACCCAAGTAAGGGTGGAGTTAAATAAAATACCTAGATTTTTGATCATTTCAACTTATTATATATTATATATTATATATTATATATTATATATTATATATTATATATTATATATTATATATTATATATTATATATTATATATTATACTTTATATGTTATATATAATAATATAATTTTTTTTTTTGAAAAATCAATATTTCGAAAAAGGGTGGGTGATTTTTTTTTATGAAATTTCGTTTTTAAGTTTACATTATTATTATTTAAATTAAATTTAAGTAAAAAATAACAGAATGCTGTTTGGAATCATGTATATAATGCTTTAAGTGATTTTGGCAAGCCGCCAACGAACAACGTAAAAGAAACACAAAAGACGAATCATTTTTAGAAAAAAGAACAAAATCCGTACAAGTAAACTCAATTTTTGATAAAATTCAACCAAGTAGGTAAAGATGTACAGTGCCGGTAAAAAAAATAGAACCACTGGCACAAGTTTCATTTTAACTTCTTGAAATGAGCGAATAAAAAAATATTTACAGCTTCTACTATTTATTATTATGTTATTACTTGAACTATCACCTCTCTCTATTGTATATCTCTGGCGTTAAAATAGTAAAGGTTCTTTTCTTACGAGGCCATAATGCGAAAATCCCATTTTTTGTGCATTAAAAATAATAGCACTGATCGCAGATTTCATTTCAAGGTAAGGCGGTCAAATGTTAGAATTTGCTTATTTGGTATTTTCATTTAAAACACAAAATGTACAATTTTTCAAAGAAAATGGGTCGTGGAAAGCATTGTACCAACGAAAAACGGGAAATTATTAAAAAAATGATCTCGGAAGGTAATGCAATAACATACACACCTAAACCCGAATCTCGTGGACGAAAACCTGTTATGACGACAACTCTCATTCTAGGCACCGAGAAAGCCATAAAAATCCCTTTAAACTGAGCTAAAAATAGAGCTGAATATTACAGATTGCGTGGAAACCGTTCGCCACATATTGAGGGAAAATAATTTAACTGATTTTAGTCCAAGAAAAGTTCCTCTTTTTACTGCAAAATATGCTAAAAAGCGTTTAATTTTTGCAAGAGAGCATTAGCCAGTAGTGAAATGGCGCAACGTTCTATTGACAGATGAACGTAAAATCGTATAGTTTGGCGGTAAAGGATCTCGCTCCTACGTGAGAAGACCCCCGAAAGCGGAATAAAATCCCAAATAAACAAATAAATTATTTAAGCACGGAGGTTCAAGCATAATGGTGTGGGTTTGTTTTTCCTACTATGGAGTTGGGCACATATATTGGATTAAACCCATCATGGATCAACACGTTGACGTTAATATACTCGCAAACGTCATGCTCCTTTATGCAGTGAAAGATATGTCCCTTTTGTGGGTATTCGAACAGGACAATGACCCCAAGCACACCAGTAAGAAGGCTGAAAAATGGTTTGGAGATCATTCAACTAAAGTGATGGAGTGGCCAGCGCAATCGCCTGACGTAAATCCGAATGAAAACCTGTGGGTTGACGTGAAAAAAGCAGTTTCCGAAACCAAACCGACTAGTAACACAGAACAGAACTAAGAGCTGCAGTAAAGGTCTCCTGGGAGAATATTCCGGTAGAAAGGGCCAAAATTTGGCAAATGCAATGACCAGACGTTGTGAAACAGTAATAGCTAACAAAGGTTTTTCAAAAAAAATAGTAATTTTGCTGGACTACCCTAAAGAATAAAATCATAAAAAAAGATTTTTTATTTTTATGATGTTTTGGTTTTAAGTTGTATGATGAAAGAATGGTGCTATTTTTTACCGCTTATTTACTTGAGCTTTTGTTGATGAATAAAAGTTGGAATTCTTTTTTAAATGTGAATTGTTGGACTTAATATTTATAAGCTTTTCGCATATTCAAAATGTTCCTCAAGAGATTATCTTAAACTTCATTTTTAAACGAAATCTGGTTTTCGTAATGTTGCTATTTTTTTTACCGCAGCTGTAAATAGTTTATTTATAATGAATATATAGTGAATTAAAGGATTTTAAAAAAATTGGAAAAGTATTTTTTTTTTACTACGTTGTTACAACACTTTTTTTTAAACACTACACTTTCAATCAGTTGGGGAGGGCAACACTGATGACAGCTAATTCTACATCAAATCAATTCAACAGAAATCAGACAGCAAAACTGTCAAACTCAAACAATGTACATATGTGATGTATGATGTGAGAAACAAGCCCCTGGCAATGAGTAATAATTAAACTACTAATTGCATATTCATAATCCATAAAGAAATTTGCTAAGCATTTTATAAAAATTACCTTAATCATTTATTGAAACCAACTCCACAATTACACCTGCACACAATTCAACGAGTATATATAATTATATTAAATAATTCAAGGAAATTATGCAGCGATTATAATGTGAATGTAATAAACAACCCTAAAACCTGCCGAACGTGTAATCACATCCATATTCTACATTATACAACACAATCATTCAATATACTCGTAATAACAATTTATGATTCCAGAAACTTATCGTAGTTCCGGTCAATATACTCTAACTACACACCGCCGCGCCGCCGGCCGCCGGCCTCCAACACAATGGGTCATTGCACTTGTTAAGCCATCTAGGGAGACAGACGGACGACGCGACGCGACGCACGGGCGTATAGATTTAAACAAAAAGAAATCTACAGAAATTGCCCGCAATACGAATGGACAATCGAAAGTGGTCACCAGTATGCAATTATATATACGAGTATTTACTTATTCCCAGGCAAATGCTACGTGCCATTTTGTCGAATTAATATTGCATATCGTTACTACAGCTGGTGCTGCTGTAGTATGATTGTACGTGACAAGCCACGATAATACGTAATGTCTCAATGGGGCCTTGCTCCCCAAGAGAATTCTACACGTCAGAGTAATCATCTGTTATGAGTCGCTTTAAGAAGATTGTTAAGTTAGTACTTGCTTGGCATTTTTAATCAGCAAATCAAACTGTCTGATTTTTTTATTTAAATCGTGTGGGAAATTTTGTTAAATGTTAAAAAAAAATTAAAAGTCAAAACATTTTTTTTTATCAAATAAGCGCAATACCTACGGTTGTTGCGCGTGTACTATATATTATAGATAATACAAAACCAAACAATGCCAAAGGCGGAAGAAACAGGTCGAGAGGAGCTCATAATGGGTAAGGAATTTTGTCAAAAATATATAATTCTAAATATGATATCCCAAAAAGGCAAAATCCAGAAAACAGCAACCATCTAGATACTAATGGAAGCGGATACGAATTAAATTTTGGACATGTGTGTCAAGTTAGCAGTACCACTTCAAAATTTTAAAGAAACTCCTATTCGATTAATTGTCGTGCATTTATCGTAAATTTGTCGTGAGAGAAAACATTTGTCGCGTTCGTTTTTTTTTAAATAACCTCTGGTAAAGCTAACTTCACAGTCAAGTTAGCATTACCACCCCTCAAAAACGGTGTATATGAAGTCAAAAAATAAAAAGGGACATAGCATAAATTGTTGTAAATTTGTCGTAAATAAAACCCAGAAATCAGCAATCATCTAGATACTAATGGAAGCGGATACGAATTAAATTTCGGACATGTGTGTCAAGTTAGCAGTACCACTTCAAAATTAAAAAAAAAACCCTATTCGATTAATTGTCGTATATTTGTCGTAAATTTGTCGTGAGAGAAAAAAATTTGTCGCGTTCGTTTTTTTTTAAATAAACCCTGGCAACGCTAACTTGACAGTCAAGTTAGCATTACCATCCCTCAAAAACGGTGTATATGAAGTCAATAAATTAAAACGGACATAGCATAAATTGTTGTAAATTTGTCGTAAATCAATGGAGTGTTTGTTTTTTTATTTTTTTTTTAATAATTAAAAGATTACTACCTAAACCACGATTTTTCACTAAATCTAGCACTATCATTACCAAAAGTATGTCTTTTTACTACTTTTTTTGCAATAAAATTTGTGTAAGCAATTGTCTTTAGATGCCTTTGAATAAGTTGTTGTATAGATAAAGTAATTTGTCGCACGCCTTTTTTTTAAAAAAAAAGGCAAAAGAATTAATATTTTCATGATCCCAGAAGGGTTCACAAGGTTTTTCATTAAAATCTCGCGAACGGTAACTATTTTGAAAAAAGAAAAAAAATTAGTTAAGACTAAAGCTGTAAAAAATTAAATTTCCTACAAGTTTTACTGGTATTAATTTTATCCGAAATTAAAAATGGCGAAGTTATTGGCTGAAATAAATGTTTCATTAAACTCAAAATGGCGGCTGAGGCTCCAGCGTGATTTTCCAAAAAACCGAAATTTATACTACTATACTCTGTCCAATAAAAATAGACAGTACACGTCTTATGGGAAACCTTTTTCAAAATCAGTAGCCTGTCATATTTTTGAAATACAAATATTTAAAATAATGAAACAAATTATCATTGCAACGGACGCAGACCCAACGTCCTATCCAGAGCACATCTGAGTATCGACTGAATTGGTTTTGCTGTGGCCTGTGGCTGCTGTTGCCATTCAACCCCCATTAAATATTGATGTGCTTTCAGAGTTACCCGCGTCCATTTTTTAACTAGATCGTTTTTTTCTTTGGTTTCTGTTGATGTGCTTTTGATTTCGTTTTGTCACCGTGAATGAAAACAGGATTAACAATAGCAAAATTGAATGGGTTAGACTACGAACTGCTACGTAGGCATATTCCCTAGATTTAGCCCCTTGCATCTATTTCTCGTTTCCGCCGAAAACAGAGTTTCTTATTTCATTTTTAGGGAAAGAATTGATATAAATAACAAAACATCCCATCCTTCCTTAAAAGAGAAGAGACATCTCAGACCATGAGAGGATGCGACCTGATGGCATGTAGAGTTTAGCATGTGGAGGATCGCCGCATCCAAATATGTGATTAGATGATCCTTCTGAAAGATCGATTCGTATACGGTCCGGACACAGAAGAAACAGAATTCTTGGTTTGGAAGGTCTTCAATATTTCTCACATCAAAAAAAATCATTTACAAACACAGAGTAAGTTGGTGTCAAAACGGCGCACTCCAGCGAGCGTTATTTCTACATTCCTACCATTAAGGGTAATTAGTACAGGACTTTTTAGGAATTTAAAAGAACACAACTAAAAACCTGCTAACTATAGTAAATGCTGGTAACAAAATAACTGTGAATGAAATCCTCACATACAAAATTTGCAGGTAATACTATACATCTTTTCACAACAACTTTCACTTGCCTAATTTCTTCCACATAAAATTTAAAAAAAAAATTATTCACGACAGCAAGCCTTTTTAACAGAATTATCATTTAAACTTCAGCAATTTAAAAAGTTCAAGGCCTCGTCCATAAAACTTAAGAATATATTAAATCCAATCATCAACTGCATTAAATATACTCGTACGAGTATGTATATATGTGCACTATACAATTAGAATGTGATAAAAATTTATGTCATAAAAATGTTGTCATATATAAAAAAAAAAGAAACAAACCGCCACACGTGACACACATAACCGCGCGGTAAATGGTATCAACACTTGAGGCGTAAATCGTATTAACCTGGAGGCGAATAATAAATTATTTTTGATCTCGTGCGGTTCCCACGCCATTTTAGTTCCACAAACCACCACCCGCACCGCTGAACAGTGTAGAATCATGTTATAACTAAAGCGGCAGAATTGGAGTATGGCTTTCAAATAAAAAGTTGCATTAAGAAAATAAACAAATACACATTGTTGAGACTTTTGAATTATGATCTGACTGATCACGTGCGTGTATTTAATATACAGGATGTCTCGTGCCTAGTTGGAAGTATTTTAATGTGTAGTTCGTGGGAATATTACAAGAAAAAATAATTCAAGAGCAAATCGCCAATTTTTACATCATTTATCGTGGATTAAAAAAACGCTTACCTTGGTTCACTCACGCTAACAAAAATTCCTCTGCTAATTCGAATGGTAGAAACTTCGTTTACTGATCTTTAAAACAGCGTTTAAATAAAATTATTATCTTATCTCAGTCTTAAGATGTCCAATTTCTAGCTTGTTCCACTTTTATTGCCCATGCTAATTTTTTGACTATGAGGTAGATTTTCTCCAGAAAATTCGTAATAAAGATAACCCTTTACCATTTTTTTCTAGTGAAAAAATAAAAATCTATAACAAGATCGTGGAAAACCCCCAAAGATTTTATCATACTCGGGGAAAACCTATAGCCTTAAAATACTTCCAACCAGGTCCGGAACACCCTGTATAATTTTTTTTAAAGAACCGTTTTCTTAGGTAAAATTAACTTTACCGAGCGGTATAAATACTAGCATAGCTAGCATAGAGAACAAATAATAATTGGAACAAGTTTGCTTGAACATGTTAAGTGAAATACAACACTGAACATAATTCACATGTCATATTTTACAATTTGCTTGACGTAAAACAATAAAAGCTGGGAGAAAATTGTAATGGAAAAAAAATTGATTAATGTTTACTAATTTAATCTTCTATAGATTTTGCAGTTTTACAATCACCCACTGACACACCCAATAAACCTCCTACTTTAAAAGTTATAGAATGCCGACGACAGGTATGCATCTAATCCACAGGGTGTTCCAATTGCAGTTAGAATTCTCAATACTATTTTATTTTATTTAATTTTTAAGTGTTATATGTGGTTTTCCAGTGGTAAAAAAATCAAATAATTTTGAATATAGATTTCGCAAAACATCTACATATTTACCAATACTTTGTGTTTCATTGGGCAAAATAAATTGATTTAGTTTTAAATCACGATTATTTGGGCATATTTACTAGATACCAAAACCATTTTCACCTGTGGCATGACAAATTTTTTGTCTTGCACTGAAATCAATAGGTCAGGATTTTGAATAAAAAGGATTTTAAAAGGCGGGATTTAAAAAAAAAAACAGTATTTTAGAAGACGGGATTTTAAACTTTTTTCCGGATCTTTGAAAAGCGGGATTCCAATACGCTCCCGTTTAAAAATAAATTGCAGTACTGGATTGCACGAACTTGCTCTTATGTTCGAGACCTTCGTATGCAAAAAGTTTCTATTAAGAATCTAAATATAATTTCAAAGTCGTTTTTTACTTAATTTTTTTATATACAACATTTTTCTAAAAAAAAAACTTGGCATGGCAATTTTAAAAAATTAATAATATAAACTTAAAACCAAAATTTTAAAAAATATCATTCACCCGTTTTCGAAATATTGAATTTTAAAAAAATATAAAATATTTTCTTTTCAAAAATCAAAAAAAAAAAAATATTTTATGAAAATTTTGGTACGCACTAACCCCTATCCCGAAGGAACCCCTATATAAAAAAATTGATTGAAATCGGTCGAGTCGTTTATGAGAAATTTCAAAATCAAAAAAATAGTTTTATGGCAGGTACCTCTAACAACAAAATATTTTTAAAAAATGGACGACTGGATCGTCCGAACTTGCTCTTGGAGCTAACAACTTTAATGTAGCTAACCATTGAGGTGAAGTTAGTTAGGTGTCTATTTATCATATGCAGGTTTCAAGCCTTTGTAGGTAAGATTACCTTGATTCTTAGTATAATGAATTGTCGACTGGATGATTCAAGGAATAGTTAAATAGGTAGCTTCCTTCAAATGTATGTTTAAATCTAAGTTATGGATTTTAATTATGTAAGTTATGAGAGTAAAATGTATCTAGATATATATACATATTGATGGAACCTAAGTATGTTAACATGTACATATAATATTGAAAATGAAGGATGTATGTAGGTGGGTAGGTAGTAGCTATATAAAGGGTGATTTTTTGGCTACTTGGTTTTTGACGTTTATATTTTTGACAGATCACACATGACAAATTCCACGAACATTTGACATTTCGATTCAGTATTGTTTGCCATTTCATCATGAATAGACTTAAGCCTGAACAATGTTTGCAAATTATTGAAATTTATTATCAAAATTCGTGCTCTGTGAAAAATGTGTTTCGCAAGCTACGTCCGTTTTATGGTCTTCAGCGACGAGGCTCATTTTTGGCTAAATGGATACGTGAATAAGCAGAATTGCCATATTTGGAGTGAAGAGCAGCCAGAGGCAATTCAGCAGCTACCAATGCATCCCGAAAAATGCACTGTTTGGTGCGGTTTATGGGCAGGCGGAATCATTGGGCCGTACTTCTTCAAGGACGATGAAGGCCGCAGGGTTACGGTCAATGGAGAAAGGTACCGTTCGATGATAACAGATTTTTTTTTGCCGAAAATGCAAGAATTGAACTCGGTCGACATGTGGTTCCAACAGGACGGTGCCACATGCCACACTGCACGCGAAACCATGCATCAATTGAGAGGCGAATTTGGTGAGCAGTTGATCTCACGTTTTGGCTCAGTCAATTGGCCACCAAGATCATGTGATTTGACCCCGTTAGACTATTTTTTGTGGGGCTGTGTTAAGTCTATTGTCTATAGGGACAAGCCAAACACGATTGCTGCCTTGGAAGCCAACATTGAACGCGTCATTGGTGAGATTCCGGCCGAAATGTGTGAAAAAGTTTCCCAAAATTGTACCTTCAGAATGGACCACCTGAAGCGTAGCCGCGGCCAACATTTAAGTGAAATTATTTTTAAAAAGTAAATGGCAGAAATTGATTTATCGATCCAAATAAAAATTTCATTCACTTTTTACAAGTTTCTGTGTTCTTTTTTGAATTTTCAAAAACCAAGCTCTTAAAAAATCACCCATTATAAGCCTAAATTGTATTGCAAATGAATTCATTTGCATTTTTTAAGTCAAGAGGTTTATGAAGAGCAAGAATTTCTTTTTAAAAAAATGTCAGAAATATGTGCCTAGGTTAACGAATATATAAAGCCCAATTTATAACAGTTTCTCGCTATTAAAAGTATCAATTATTCTGCTAGTAGATCAAACAGCTGAGTTCGAATGCCCTTCTTACCCTTCGGTGCCTTATAACCTGTACTTTTATAAACATAAACGGTTATAAATTTTCCAAAAGGAAACCTTTATTATGGCAACTGTGTTTTTTTTTACAGTTCTGGATTATTTTGGGTTTGGCTTAATTTCGCAGTTCATCATTTACAAAAAATGGTTCAAATTTATTTCGAAAACATGATTGAATTCGATTATGCTTTACATGTCCATATAATCGTCCAATGGGGATCTTAATTCGAGATCGTTGATTGATCGTTTGCGCAATACTTTTACTCTAAACGATAATATGCAAACATTAAAGCTTCCACATCGAGTAAATTGCGCACATAATAAGCCATTGATGAAGTGCAGCTTAGATGATCCAAATGTGTCAATTCTTCATCGACCTAAACAATAAAATTTTGAACCATCCATCCATTATTGGAAAATCCTTTTTCTTTTGTAACAAATTAGACATCCCAGTCGGCCCAACCTCACCGGTGCAGTCGCATGCCAGAAATTTTATGCAAGCAATTATCTCTCAAGTAACGACTTATCTGGGATTAATTTCAATTTGAAGATCTACGTCTCTAAAAAACCTTTTATCTGTTTTCCCTGAAGAAATGTCAAGCAAATGAAAGAATGAATGAATAATAGATAATTTAGACCTTTTTGATTTATTGTGTTCCCTTCTGGCTGTGGTTGCTCCTCTAAGAGACCTTCCTCCAGCTTCATAACTCGGAGTATAGTTAAGGAGGGTAATTCACCATCTTTGATCTAGTGCTTTCCAAAATATTGGTGCATAAGTGAATTACCCTGATTTGTCCTCTTGGAGATTGCAGAATATGCAAGTCACACTGCTGTATAGGCTGAGGATGTTCAGATGCCTCCTAAGCTGGAAGTGTCCAGACAAGATTCCCCTTATGATTCTAAGGTTTTTCCAATTCAGTTTGGTCTCAAATTGTTTTTGGTTATACTTCCGAAAGATGAGTTTTACCTGTCCCAAGTTTGTTCCGAGTTCTTTTCAAATTTTTGATCTTTTGGTCTCCTCTTCTTTTTTGAGTCTGTTTTTAATCAAAATTTCTACTATTCCGCAATTGGGTTCAGGCCCTTTTAATGGTCTCTTATGTCAGTTTAAGAGGCTGCCATTGATTCCTTACATTTATTACATACATGGCTTGGGGCCTATAACACAGTACATAAAGTGCTTGTTGAACAAGTGAAATTCAACAATTTTTTTAAATCTGTGGAACACAGAACAACAAGTCTAGGAGAACTATAACAATTGTTTTGCCATCATTCAAAAAGTGGGAAATTTCACTATTTCACCGTTTATGTAACTGGAAACAACAAAAGTTAAAAAAAAAGAAAATAAACTTGTTGAATAGTTGATAAATTTCAACCGACAGTTCCGGACTAGTTCAAAGACAACAAGTTAGAAATAAACACTTGCAGTAGTGTAAATTAAGTGATAACATCGGACGGATCTAAGAATTTATTTAGTGGCATTGAGTCTTGCGAAAAAAAAATATTTTTTTTTCGATTCTGAATCAGACAGTGAGAGCCAAGGACAGGCAAAAGTGAAATAGAACCCCATGTGTTTATTGAAAAATTTCGTGTGCCTTAGAGACCGAAAGTCTCTCCCAAAAATTACGTTCCCCCACTAACAAAAGTAAAACACTAAGTGTAAGACAGAAAATATTGATCGCCTTACATTGATTTGGAACTGGATCTTAATACCATGTTATAGGAGATGTTTATGGTGGTATTAATAAAATGACAGTTTGTCGATGTATCAAAGAAGTCACATTTGCAATAAATACTTGTTTTTTTTTTCTTCGGAATTTTAATACTCATCTTGATAGATTTACTTGTTCAACTGATTCAACAAGTGAAGAGAAATTGTTTCTATTGACAATTGTTACGATTTTTATTCGTTACAGAAATGATTTTCACTTGTTGAACAAACAAAGTTGGACAAGTAATTGTTGACTAATGGACACAAAAAGATTACAAGAATTTTTACCTGCGATAATGTAGGTATTATAGGGCAAATTTTGCATTTGAAAAAAAAACGAACTCGAAATTTTAATCAAACTGACATTAAAATAATAGAGATTACCAAACAAGTGGGTCCCGCAATTCCGTGTCTGTATGTCTGTAGAACGATCTACAGCATAAGCGGCTAAAGCGATATATACACGTTTTAGGTGATCTGATTTTTAAATCGTGTTTTGTTTAGATCCAAAACTAACGGTACCGGTACAATTTTTTCTACTATCTCAATTATCTCAAAACCGGCTCTACCAATTTTGATTTTAAAAAAAACATGCGCACTATTATAGGTATAATCTCTATTTTGGCTAAAATTTTTGATTTCATATTTTGTTATTAACGGTAGCTGACATACAACCATTTTTTTGATTTTGGACTTTCTCATAAACGGCTCAACGGATTTCCATCAAAATTTGTATGTAGGAGGTCCTTTTGAATTCTAAATAATACTGCATATCAAAATTTAAAAAAAAAATGTTTTTTGAAGAAAAAATATTTTTTTTTGAATAAAATTGTTTTTTTTTTTTTGGAAAATACAATCATTTAAAAATGGGTGGATAATTTTTTTTAATTAATTTTTTAAATGCTGTACATAACATACTTAAACTTGTCAGGGTATTAAAAAATTAAGTACAAAATACTAAAAACATATTGAGCTGTCTCTACTAAAAATCTTGTGCTTAAGATGTGATCGAACATAAGAGCAAGTACGTACGATCTAGTCGTGCATTTTTATATTTTTTGTAAAGCAAGATTTTCGAGAATTGGAGAACAAGAATTGATTTTGTCCATGTTTTTTTTCCTGTATAAAGATTAAACCTAACTAGGGAAACGACATAAAAAAAGGTTCTGAGGTAAAGTTGAAGACGGTCGTTAAAGTTCATAAGAGAGTATATATTTTAACATTTGTGCAATTTATTTTCAAAATCTATTGCTCTTAGAATCAGCATCTTTATACAACACCCTGTATTTTATTAAGATACAAGTAGCTAATAGTTGTCTGTTTGTATTATGAAATGTTTACGGTCCGTCGCTGTCCGCTATATAAAATTATACACATGTATTATGTCGTAGAGTATAATAATTTTAATACAAATATGACTTAGTACTTCACTTGAGTGCAGTCAGCCTTGGAACTTGCAGCTCGGCTGGTTCCGCTGCTTTAAGCATCGTGTATTGCATGGAGAACTATTCATTTCTAAACTTAAATATATCTCGCCGTTGCTGATGTAAACCACGTGTAGCAAAGCAAAGCCATTCCATAAAGCACAGAAGTTGTGTTGTTTTTTTTTTGCATTGAACGTACTACGACCATGTATGCCAGCAGTGATATGAATATGATTACGGTCTAATTGATTTCAGTTATAGATACACATGTACATATATAGGACTGCACTGCGTTTGAGTTCACAGAAGTAAAATTCAAATTCAACTTGATTTAACACGTATAGAAAATTTAGCTGTGTAATTTGTTTATAAATAGCAAACCATAGGTCAAGTTGAATTAATTTACCTGATAGCGTACCTGCAAGAAAAGTAGAAATAAAATTTATTAGAATTTGTTTAAAGCAAATTAATAAACATTAGGTTTTTTTTTTTTTTTTGTTGTAAACGTGAGAAGAATTGAAGAGAAAAACGACATCGAAAATTAGTGACGCTATTTCAGAAAACAATTGACGTATCCATACAAACTATCGATAACATTTCGGGCCGATAACACAGTTTTCTCCAGGAAAAGGGTTAAGCGACGAAAATTTTCTGGGCTTAGCTATAACTAAGTCAATGAGGGATATCGTGAATACAAATTTGCCTGGAAATTTTTCTCCATTTCGAATCTTGGGTACGTGAATGATACTTAAAAGTTTCCAACAAAGAGAGAATTCAAGGGAACAAAATATTGTGCGCAAGAGTTTTAATAAGTACAATGCCAGTGTGTATCTTTCAAAATTAATCAGATGAGCAAAGAATGGCTAAGTGAATTGGTTCAAGCTATACCAAGCTATACCATAAAAAGATCTTAATCACTTTTAAATTATCGAAAGCTTTGCATCTCTATTGTATGCCAGTTGAAGGAGTATGGATACAGGTTGGCCCACGAATCGTGCTACAATAAGAAATTTAAATAACTTTTATTTTAATCGATGTATTTCGTTCATTTTTTTTTATTGGATCAAAAATTAAATTTTATTTTAAATAACTAATGGCTTTAAAAGATGATAGACCGCAAATGACCTCCACGTTCATACACGCATATGCGGCACGTGATCAGAAAATTGTTCATTGCGGCCTGAAGGGTTGAAATTGGGATCGCCTCAATTATTTTCTTAATGGACTGCTTCAATTCAGTCAAATTCCTCGGTTTCGTTTTGTACACTTCCTGCTTGACATAACCCCATAAAAAAAAGGCTGGTGCAGTCAGGTCATGTGACCTTGAGGGCCAGCGGAAAGTGCAGTTCCTGGATATCAATTTGTTTGGGAATTTTCGTTGGAGCTCCGCCATAACTTGTGTGGCGACGTGTGTACTTGTTCCATCTTGTTGAAACCAAATCCAGCTGAAAGGGGTACGTCTTCGGTGAAGTTCTGGGTAAAAAAAACGCCTCCAACATCTTTAAATAACGGTCCCCATTGACAGTTTCTGTTACACCGTTTTCTTCAAAGAAGTATGGCCCGACAATACACCTTGATGAAACTACGCACCAAACAGTGATTCGTTCTGGGTACAGTTCCGTCTCATGAAGCATTTCTGGATTAGATTCACTCCATATACGGCAATTTTGCTTGTTAACATTGCCGTTTAAGTCAAAATGAGCCTCATCAGACATGAACAAACAATTTATCAATGTGTTGTCTTCTTCGGCCATTGCAATCATTTTCGTCAAAATTCCAGGTGAACAGGCAAATCCTGAGGGTTTAACCTACTTGTAATTTGGACTTTGTACGGAAACAAGTTTAAGTCATCATGAAGAATCCGTTGTAATGACTGTCTGCTAACTCCAATTTGGCCCGATTAGTTTCGAGTCGAAACACGTGGATTTGCCTGTATTGCCGATGCAACAGCCACGATTGTATCCTGAACCCGAACATTGGGATCTCGATGACACGGTCTTCGTGCGATGCTTCTAAGTTCGACAAACATGTTCACCAGCCTCATAATGGTCCATCTACCCGGGGGAGTACCGCCAAACTCCAGCCTAAATTCCCTTTGGACGGAAATGACGGACTGCAAAGAATGGTATCGCTGCACTATCCAAAGCATTCATTTTGATAAATCTAAATAATAGCCTATAAAATAAAAAAATAATAAGCCGATTACTCAAACTGAAAAAAATTATTACGTTTTATTTTTGTAGCACGAATCGTGGGCCACCCTGTATATTACTAAACAAAGTTTAATGTTTTTTGAACTTTTTTTTTATAAAACACTGTATTTATTAAAAATTAGTTAACTTGTGAAAACCCAAAATAACGAAAGAATGCTATTTCAAAATGTTGTAAATAAAAAAACTTGTAATCGGTATCATATAATTTGAAGAAGTCTACACTTTTTTTCGCAGAAATAATTACCCGTCGATTTATTGTAAAGTTTTTCAAGAATTCCAGTATATAGTTGGAAGTAAGATCAACGAAAGAATCTGTAATAGAGAAAAATTGTATTCTCTTAGCTGTATCAGGTAAGTCTCCACTTTTCTTTCAAGCAGATACTGTTTTTTTTTCAACTCCACTCTCCACGATTTTTTTCATTTATTTCTGCTTACGCCCAAACTCTCCATACCCGTTTTTTCGGTGTATATTTTAAGCATTTCGTTTTTCAACTGAACAAAAATGGCAAAATAAATTCTGCTCATTGTAATAGATTATTTAGAGAAGTATCCACTCTTTTTCAACACACAGTTGATTCCCGGGGTTTTAATTATTTTTGTCATTTCTTTCAACACAGAAGGGACTCCACTTTTTTCTGTCGTCCAACACTAATGTGGATTCTTTGTCTGGTTCTATTTTGCGCTTTCATTTGGATATTCACAACATTAAAGTACTAACTTTTTTTTTTAATAAAAAAGAAGCCGAATTCACAAAGAACAATGTTTTTGCAAAAAAAAAAAATAATATTGAATCATAAAATTGAATTTTCTTAGGGAGAGCAAAAATCAAAATAAAAATCAATTTTTATTTTGATTTTAAAATGTTCTGGTTTCAATAAATAAGATGAGTTTTCAAAAGAAAAAATAAATTACTGGGTACCGCAACATTTCAGAAAACATGGTTGGGGGTGCTTGTGGCGCGATAGTTGTGTGTTCGCCTGTCAATCTCATGGTTGCAGGTTCGATCCATTACAACCAATTCTAAAATAAAATGTTATACAATGAGTTTCTGGTTTAATCATTACATGCTGTTTAGACATAGCACTTCCAGCTCATCTTCGATTCATTAAAGAAAAAAAAATCAACAGGAGTCGATGGTATATACAACGTTGTACTACGACGTTTACGTCAGGAAGCAGTTGACATTTATACCACACTGCATATAACGCGCTGAAAATGAATAATCTCTCTCGAAAAAGGGAAAGGACAGCTCCAATCCGGCGAGTCTCCGTTCGATAAGTCTTCTTCCGAGAATCACCAAGATATTTGAAAACGATTATTAATAGGGCTCTGTTGAAGTGGGCGGAGGACAAAAGTATCATCCCGGATAATGAGTTCGGTTTTGAGGCAGGGCATGACACAATTCATGCCGCGTCTAAACTGGTTTCTGATATCCAATGGAACAAATCTAAAAAGCAGTGTACGGGTGCCTGTCTGGTTGATTTGGAGAAGGCCTTTGACACCGTATGGTTAGAGGGTCTCTATCTAAAGCTTTCCAGACTCGGTATAAGAAAACCTCTACTGTATATGCTTTATGACATGCTAAATGGTAGAAAGTTTGTTGTCACGAGTTGCAATGTAACTTCTACCGCAATTTTTAATATTAATAATGCAGAGTGACTTCGACACGAGTAAAAGTGTAGTAAAGTACCTTGGCATCTGGTTGGATCAGTACTTGTATTTCGACAGACATATAGGTGCTGCTCTGGCCAGGGCAAGGGAGCCTTTGCCCTGACAAAACGGTTGTTTTATAACAGTAAGGGTGAAGGTGATTTGCTACATGGCCCTCATCAGGCCGATGATTGCCTATGGATGACCTGTGTGGTTCAACGTTGCCCCATCTCAAATGGAAGATTCGGGTGTTTGAGGGGCAGTGTCTTAGACGTTGCCTTCGATTACACAGAACACCAGAGTCGGAGTACACACGATATTATTCCAACCAGGTTCTATACAACGGAGCCAACATAAACAGAATAGATAATTTTTTGTTTAAACTGATTCGGTGTCACATTGCAAGAGCGATGTCCTCAACCAACAGCTTAATTTTTAAGGTTAATTACCCCAATAGCGAATACTATAAGAATGTGCGGCTAAGTTAAGCTACATCCCTTCCGATGCATTCCTCTATTTAGACAGTCGAGGGCTGATACAGGATAGAATGGCGGTTCCGCTAATCTATCACGTCAGCCGAAGAACTGTAGATAGGCGACTCCTGTATGGTCGAGACGTGATCGGCCAAGGTGGAGAAGAGTGCCTTCGGTTCAGTAGGACTGTCC
This sequence comes from Philhelius pedissequus, assembly GCA_910595825.1. Lineage (NCBI taxonomy): Eukaryota > Metazoa > Arthropoda > Insecta > Diptera > Syrphidae > Philhelius > Philhelius pedissequus. The sequence goes on from OU343160.1 coordinate 326,250,765, forward strand.
GATCGGAACCGAAGGGATATGGCGAAGCAAGAGAACCACTTCTGGTGGCTCTCTGAACAGCATTATGATACATAAAGTTGGTTAGGATGGTATGTCGTGGCCGACTTACGTAGATTTAGGGAAATTAAGTATAAGGAACAGTCGGGGTGGCACAAACAAAAAAATAAAAAAAATGTATGTATGCGGGGGCTTAAGTGCATGCAACTGCGTGCTTGTGTATGTGTGTACATACGAATATGTATGTACATGTCTGTGTGGGTTGCATGTCTCTATGTGTCTGCATGCGTATACAAAATATACCTACAAAAAAAATATAAAAATAACCTAAAAAAGCTGCTATGGCTGTTCTAGTTTTAAGTAGATTTAAGTAGTTTTAGGTAGTTATCTTAAGTAGTTTAAGGTATTTTTAGTTAGTTGTATCTAGATTTAATTATTTTTAGTCTAGCTTTAGGTAGTCTATAAGTAAAAATTAAAAAAAGCACATGTTACTAAGTTTTTTATTAAGAAAGTTTTCTTGGTTAAATAAAAATAAAATAATTAGAATTAATTAAAATAGTTTTTAGGTCGAAAGACATTATTATTAAGAGATATAGTTGAGTTTAGAGCGCCCGTAAAAGGCCAGAAAATTAGTTGTAAGTTATTGATAATTAGGCTAGTTTTAAACATTTTTGTCTAGCTTTAAGTTAGTTTTAAGTTAATAATAAATAAAAATGAATTTACAAAACAAAGGCATAGCACTAACAACATGTGATTGAATAAAACTAGTACACCGATAAAATATGACACCGAAAAAATAATGCGAATTATAAGGGACATAGAAAAATAAGACACGGACATTTCTTCGCATTAGTTCAGCCGACATCCCTGGAGATAAAATCTGAGACAACAACCACCTTCAGTCTTAGAACATCGCGCTACACATCTTTCCTATCCTTCTCTCTCTTCTTTAACTCACGCCCGCGGTGTGTTGTAAAATTTCAAGGGTATTATGATCCCTTGAGCGCGTGTACATCATATAAAAAAATATCGTGTTACAATCTGACAAAAAACATACATTTAAGAATATCCATTTACCAGTAGAGACAATTAAAATTATTCGATTTAATTTTAATTTTTAATCATTTTCAGATTAAAGTAGATATAATGTATTTTTTTAATGGTCTTAAACAAAAACAACTGCAGAAAACTCTGCGTAATTTTCCATAAAAAAAATCATATTAATTTTTTGCTAAATGGGATCAAAACACTTGCCCAATACTCAATCGAAACCTGTTACTCACGAGTCTCGACTTCACTTAATCCACTTAATGCTTAATATATATCCAAACATATATGTATTACAAAAAAAATTAAAAACATTACGTTTTGTATTCAAAAGAGTTAAGAACTTACATTTTTAATTGATAAGATTTGAGTTTATCAACCTTTGTGCGCTAACCAGTTACCAATTAGTTTCAATGCAAACCATGTGAGTCATTGGTTTTTGGGTTAGATTCAGTGGCGCCCATTAGCAATATGCGATGTTAATAGATTTATTATAATCTTTTATGTACATATAGATATTCATACCGATAAATACTATTTGATTTCGGGCTATGCGATTTTAGAGATTGTATATGTAGATTATTGGCGAATAAAAGGCTGTCTAAAAAGTCGGTAATTGGTCATCCATCGATTTTTCTAATGATTTTTATTTTAAGTTTGGCTGATGAATTACTAGTGTGGTGTGTGACTAGGTTAAATTGACTTGGCAAAACAAAATAAATAAATAAAGTAATTTTTTACTAGCCCAGACAGAATAGAAGGCCAAAAGATCACATGATTTTCAAAGAACTCCGCGAAGCTGAGACAAGGCAAACTGCTAGTTGGGGATTAAAACCAACAGCAGCTCGGAACCAGTCTCCGAATTATAACGAATGTGTCTTTAAACTGGTCACCGTAAGCTAAGAAGTCTTCTGAATTGTCTTGGCTTAATGAAGACCATACCTCCCTCTCTGGACATACTCCAAATACCCAAGTTTCTTCAACAAATTTAGGGGCAAAGTTGTGGCAGTCTCATTCAGCTCTAGACGAGGAAATAATACATCTAAAGGTTGCCGGTCTTAGCCCGCAATATATTCATTGTCAGATTACAAACTATCACCTTCTTTACACAGTGCGAACTCAAGGCACCCACTGGATGTATACAGCGATAGTTTGCGCCATACTTATCTAGGGGCCAATCGTGTGGTAGAGAGCTCTAGCAAGGGATATCTATCTCAAGTACCTGAAAAATGTACAACACATGGAGGTCTACGCCACAGGTAGGGCTAGAAACTATTCTCAATCTTCCAGTCCTCAGCAGTCAAAGTGCACTTCCACTAGAAGAAATGTGCTCTTGAAAGCACCAAAGCACACAGCACCAATGATCAAGGATCTATCTGGAAAATGTACCACAAAATGTCCGATCTTGATGTGACTACTGACTGCTTACCACCGAAAATAGATTTTAATAAGAACTTGTCTATGTTATGACTCGAAAGACATGCATTTGAACTCTACTCACTTCTGAGAGAACAGGGTATCCCCATCTACTTACTTACTTAAGGGGGCGCTACAGTCCGGGGTGGACCAGGGCCTCAACCAATAAGCTTCTTCCAGTCAGCTCGGTTTCTAGCTACTCGTATCTGTCTCCAGTTTCGCACGTCAGGTTGGTTGAGATCCTCTTTCACTTGCGAGTGCCACCTTTTAAGCTGTGCACCAAAGACTTTCCGGGCCAGAACATTTATGTCAATTCGCTTTAGGTGAACCAGCCATCTCGTTGTCTTTTTAATTTTGTGTAGGTCGGTGTTGCTGTACAACCCGTACAGTTCGTTGTTGTATCTTTTTCTCTATTCCCCATCTATCCAGACGGGACCAAAAATCACCCGGAAAATGTGCCTCTCAAAACAGCCTAAAAAGCCTTCTTATCCACCGTTAACAGTGTCCATATCTCTACACTATACATCAGGACCGCGATGTTAATCGTTTTATAAATGGACAGTTTAGTTGCTCGAGAGAAGGATTTTTTTCTCAATTGCATTCTTAGCCCAATGAAAAAGCGATTGGCAGCAGTAATTCTTCGTTTGATCTAAGTACTGGTATCGTTCACTGAGTTTAAATCGGATCCTAGGTATACAAAGTCTCTGATCACTTCAAAATTATAGCTATCTATAGTGAAATCGTTCTATCCCAGATCGCATTTTTCGGGGACATCCAAGCTGCTATCAAAGCACTATTCAATGAGAGAATAAGATCCAAGGCAGTTGCAAAATGCCGCACTGACTAACATTAGTCACAGTAACCAAGTCAAAGACTGCTGATTTCCTGGACATAGCACTATAGAAGGGACCGTTAAAGAAGATGAACTGGGAAGGAAGTGTTCTGTATCAAATAGGGATAGTAGCAACCTTATGATTGTGGGGCAAGACGCCCCGATTTGCTTGATTAAAAGGAAGGTAGACCTAACAATGAAAGATCAATTCAGTAAAACCAGGATATCCAGAATCGAGAGTGTTATCTCTAGAAGTGTATGGCCTAGGAAACCCAGTATATTTTATCACTAACTAAAACAAATATTAGAACCCCAGAATAATGTCCACTAGATTAGGTATATTTGGCATTCGATTTCTGCAGAAGCTGTCAGGATGTCGAAGAAATAGAAACCATTAATTCTGCGATTATCCAAACCTCCAACTAAATCGTTTCTGTCATTTCGGAAACAGATTGTTGGGTATCTAGACCTAGTTCAGGTCTCAATGGAAAACATGAACAAAATATATAGAGAACATTAGCTTTAGAAACATATCTGCATGTAAGGGGATCACAACGGATCAATAGGCCTCCGTGTATGCCTAACCTAACCTTAACCATCTACACTGTAACCGTCTAGGTAGATTATTGACTGTTGCTGGAGCGATAACTTATCCAATGGAGTGTTCACTTTCCACCATTAAACTCTATTATTACCGCCAGTCTGCTAGCAAGTTGTTTTAGACATATGGCTAAAGTCACAATGAAGAACTAACCGAAATTCAGCGTAGAACCACTTCGTAGCGTTGAGAAACTAGATCAAGTCTTTGATCTTTATTTCCGAAAGTTCGTCAATGTCATCAAAAAACGCACCACTGAATGCTTTTGATCAAAAATTGGCCAAAACTGTGCATTTGCAGAGGAAACGAATGACTGTTTCTTTTTCCGACTGGTGTTCCGCACAGCTTCCTTAGTAAGTAGAGTGAGAAACTCTTATTAACTTCGCTGCATGTTCTCTGAGCGGAATATTGTTTCTTTTTGCCCATAAGCCAAACAAGACTGATCCAAATTGTCAGCCCCTTCATTTCCCTTAATGTGACTTAACCTCCTAGGCAACAGTAACAACGAGGTTTTAGTTAAAACTCGCAACCATTGCTGGATCAATTTTCATTCCCACATCTTGCTCGAGCCTCGAGCCTAGTGAAGTAGAGATTGATGTATAAGACATTATTCGAATGATGAATGCAAATCATTCGAATGATTTCAGAAGAGGTATCAAGATATCTCGAGATAATTTGATAATGGATTATAATCGCAATAATCTATTCGAATGCGCACATCAATAATTGTGTGTGTCTTTGATATTTAGAACGCTTTACATAAACGCATATGTGAACAATGTATGAAAGTAAATGAAAATCGTTTAAAATAATACCCCTTTTCTATGATAGATAGATAGATAGATAGATTCTTTATTCTTTCTTTAAATTTTTTACAAATACAGTGTTAAAATTCTTGAATAATTTTGTAAAGACATGACATGAGATGTCGTCTGCCTGAGGGGCATTTTTGTTTTACATAGCTACTACATTATATTAAAGAAATATTAACAGCTCATTACATATATTTTTTGAGATTTAAATGAATTAAGAATTCTTAATTTAAACAATTTTTATATAACTACTGTTATGTAAGTAAGTAAGATGTGATCTTTATTCAACATTCATAATTTACATAAATTGTTCACAATTAGAGCATGGCGTAAGCCGTCAGCCGAAAAAAACAGAGAGCATATAAAATTTTATTGATTATTGAATATAAATAATGAAAAAGTTGTTTTTAAATTATGAAGAAGTAATTTCAATTTTTTTTTTGTTTGTCTTATAAAGTAACGATAAGATACGAATTATAACGAATTTTTTCTTTCATTATTTTTTTTTTTTTTTTACAATATAGGCAAGAGATTAATTTTTTTTTTTTTTTTTTTTTTTTTTTAATTTAAAAGACTTTTAGTTTAGTTAAAACAAATTGTAAGGACTTTTAGATTAGTTAAATCAAAATATAAATTAAAGTGATTTTATGTTTAGTTAGAACAAAATTTCTGGCTTTCAGTTTATTTAAAACACATTTTAAGGACTTTTAGATTAGTTAAATCAGAATATAAATTTTTTTAAATAATTTAGCAAAATGACTTTTAGTTTAGTTAAAACAAAATAATAAAGCTTCTTAGTTCGATAAACAGCTTCTAATGTGACTTGGATCAAAAACTTCCTTCCATTATTCGAGCTCTATAAGTTATTGCTTCTTTGTAGAACTCATAAAGATGCATCCAGTTTGCACCATTCAAATAGCTTGTTACCTCGCCTACATCCAGATAATTTTTTTGGAAATGAACAAGTCTGATTTCCGTCAGCATTGGGCAAACACCAAAGAAGTGGATTACATCCTCTCTTTCATGCAGGTTACAGAGAGTGCAGCTATCGATGATTTCATTCCGGTGGGGCCTAAAGTTAAGTCTAATCAGCTCTCCTCTTATTTTAAATATGGTACCAATGATGGAATTGCTATATGCTCTGGTAAAATAGTTTCTGTCGTTGAGATTAAAGATGCATTTTGAATAATAATGTCTTTCCGTGGATGAGCTTGCTTTTTCAATAAAGGAGTACCTTTCATTCTCATCCGTTACTGCTATTACCTCGTAAAGGGATTTCTTACATTGAGCAGCGCTCAAACTCCAATTCAAAGTGAACCCACAATTGGCGGCTAACAAGTTCCAGTCTCTTACAACTAGGGTAGTTCGATGAATCGCATAATCCAGTATTATTCTCGGTAACCTCTGCTCCTCCATAAGTAGGACTCTCACTACGTAGTCTGCATTCAGTTTTAGAGTTGAAATAAACAGTGTCGGTAGACCAGTTTCCAAATAATACATATATTTTGGCGTGTTTATCGGCAAAAAGAATATTTTTCTTAAGAAAAAGCGCAATAGGCATTCAACTAGCTCATACCTCTGTAATCCCCATACCTGCGCCCCGTAAAACAGTATAGCTTTTGCAGTGGCATTAAAAACTCTATGCTTTAGTTCTGTAGAAATCAGCTTGTTGCTATAGATCCTCTGCCAGTTTACACATATTGCCGATTTAGCCTTATTTAGTTTGATTTTTAGATGTTTTTCTAATTTCAAGTTGCAAGTGAACTCCGTTCCTAGATAAGTGTAAGACTTAACTACGTCTAAGTTTTTCGCCCCATATTTCCAATGTTCCTCTTTCGCTGTTCTGCCAGATCCATTCTTAAACACCATGACTTTCGATTTTTCAGTATTAACCTCCAGCTTCCACTTTTGGCAATATTCTTCCAGCTTATTGATCATCATCTGTAGCGCGGTCGGTGACTCCGCAAGAATAACAATGTCGTCAGCGTACATGATCACTTTGATCCTTTTATTCGCAAACTCCACTCCGCAGTTGAGACAATCGACTAAATCGTCCAGAAAAAGAGCAAACAGTAGAGGGCTTAGATTACAGCCTTGTCTTACTCCTTGGTTCACTTCAATCCTCTCTGATTTTTCTTTACCATTATAGATGTATGCCGTTGTCTGTAGATAAAGTTTTTCTGTAATTCTAACAAAATTAGTTGAAACTCCTAAGTTAAAAAGCTTATACCATAATGCATTTCTGTTGATGGAATCAAAAGCTGCCTTGAAATCGACAAAAAAGGCATATAGTTTTTTATTTTGCTCGAGTTTCCACTGCGCCAGCGAACGAAGCACAAAGATGTTATCCACTGTGGAATATCCTTTTCGAAACCCACTTTGAAATTCACTAAGCTTGTTTTCATCTTGCACCCAATTATTCAATCTTTCGTAAAGTATAATTGTGAATATCTTTAATGCTGCATTTAGGAACGATATCCCTCTATAGTTGTTAGGATCCAGCACGTCACCCTTCTTCTGAATTGGCAATATTAGTGCTTCAAAGAAGTGTTCTGGGAACGTTCCAAATTTGAGCATTATGTTCAGCGCATCTTTCAATTTAATTTTGAACAAATCTGTGCTATTTTTGAAGAATTCCGCGGGTATACCGTTTGTTCCGGCCGCCTTGCCATCTTTTAGCCTCTGAAGGACAGTTCTCACTTCGTTTTCGGATATCTCCTTATCTAGTTCCTCAATCCTTGTTGAAGGTCGTGCAAAACTCCAAGATATTTCTGATGAAGAATTTAGCAACGAAGCGAAATGAGTACTTAACAATTGCAATGGCACTCCAACTGTATTTTTTACTTTTGCATCACCATTTATTTTCCTCGTTAGAGACCAAAACTCAGCTGAATCTTTACATTGACTTAAGGAAATTGCCAAATTTTCTTCATACCTCATTTTCTTTTCTTTACATGTATTCTTGTATAGTTTGTTTATTTCCAAATAATCTGCCCTTACACTTGGAATTTCATATTTTCGGAGGAGATTGAGTAGGGCTAATGATCTTTTCCGTAGCTTTTCGCATGAAAAATCATACCACTGGTTTTTTTTTCTTAAATTGTTTGTATTTTTCATTAAATTTGCTGCTTCCCATATAATTCGTTCTAATTCGCAGATTGGAACAAACTTAAGTGAAGACCTATTTTCTAAATGACTAAGCATGTTATTCAAAGTATTTTGATATTTTGTTTTTGCCGATTCCTTCCATCTGAGCATAATATTGTCAGCGGGATTGCTTTTAGCTGATTCAAACTGTGAATTATTACATGTTATGTTCATGAATATTGGAAAGTGATCCGAATATGTAATACCTCCTACCGCAAAGTCCTTTACCAAAGCGCACCAATCGCCACCCACTAGACCGTAATCAATTACAGAGCATCCCTGCTTTGAAACAAACGTGAATTCACCTTTTTTATCATCTTCTGTGCTGCCGTTTAAAATACACAATCCAAACTCGTTACAGAGATCAACCAATTGTTTTCCTTCGTTATTCGTTTTTACATCTTTGCTTACACGTTTTTGCCATCCATACGTGTTTTCTGCTTCCATGTCTCCGGTTCTCGCATTTATGTCACCAACTATCATTATATTGTGAGATTTAAGCGAACATAAAAAGTCATAAAATGCTTCATATTCTTGATGCCAGTTATTGCAATTTATATAAATTGGTATTAAATAGAGTTTCTTGTTTAAATTATTATTCATTATTATGTAGCCAATATTTTCCTCAATTTTAACTTCACATTTTGAGATAATGTTGTTTTTAATTGCCATCAGTGTACCTCCGCTAGCTCTTCCTTTAATTGCTGTTTTTTTGGCTGATATCCAGACACAAGTAAATGATGGGAAATATTTTTCATAGTTTTTGTCTCGACCTTCCAATAGATGAGTTTCGAATAAAAAAACTAAATCAAACTGTAATATATATTTAAAAAATTCTGGGTAAAAAATTTTGTTATTAAGACCGCCAACATTATATGCTAAAATTCTTAAGTATTCTAAATCATAAGTATCTCGTTCCTCCATGCCATTCCTGCGCTATTGACCATTGCGACTTGGCAGCACTAATTGATTCTGAACATTGTTGACATTTGTTCTGAACCTTGAATCTGTCATAGATGTGTCATCATTTGCTTCCCTGCATTTTGGTAAACACGTTCGGAAGTAATCGTCTGGTAGATGTAAAGATTCACAAAGTTTGGAGAATCCACAATTTGCTCCACTTTTTAGGCCGACTGAATCGTCCCAAGTGTATGAGCTTCCATTCACCCACAGTGTATCCTCTTTTACGGCCACCTTAGCATTACTTTTCACGCGCTTAATCATTTGTCGTACGTGCAGTAGATGACCTCTTCGAGCTCTCATGTTTCGCGGATAATCTTTTTGGACAGATATCTTTGTGTTTTTAAGTTTTCCCGTGTTTTTTAATATGGTGTACAATGTTTTCTTTGTTTTAAGTTTAACAATAAAGTTTTTATATTTTGAATTCCACGATTTAACTTCTTTTATTTCGTCTATAATATTATCTGCCTGATCATTTGACAGTTGAGTACAAACTTCCTCTACTTCGACTTTTTGATCAACTTGCTCTCTGGCTTCTAGACGGAAAATCAAATTTTTTTCGTTAGATTGCATTTGCATTCGTTCGATTTCTTTTTCCAAGACACCCAATTTTGTCTGGAGAGACTGAACAACACCTCTTAGTGCATCATTTTCACATTTTAATGCGTTTATGTCATCTCGCACTTCTTCTATATCTGACTTTGTAGCTAGATGTTGTTGCTTAAAGTCAAATAAATCTTCAAGATCTTTCTGTGTCATGTTCATTAAGAGTCCTGAAGTGTTTTTTCCCTTTTTGCTGTCGTTGGATCCCATTTTTTCGGGTGAAGTAACAGAAATTGTACGTTTGTTGCATACCAACATAATTTATTCATTCATGCTGAAAAAAGGGCACGTGTTTACCCTAAAGCTTTTTGTCTTCATGGAACCTTCAAAATGTATATTTTTTTTGTTCATATGTTTAAAACAATCAAAATCGTGAGCCCCTGAGATGAAAAGTCAATTCACTATATTTCTAATAAATATATCAAACAAGCATTTATAATATAATCTATTTATCGCATTTTAGCACAAAAAAAAATCATCCATTCAAATACAGAGTCTAAAGTTCGAAGCTAAAAGTGACGCCAGTCAATTGAATAGCCATGTAATGGCATTGAACAGAGCAACAAAAAAAAACCGTCATCCTCCTTAACTTTCCCCCATAGAATTTCAATCGATACTCGTACACCGCCGAGTCAGACAAAAAAAAGGGGGTATGTACTGATACTGACGACGACGATTTTGATGATTCATCAAAGCTGATGAGTTGACAATGTTATTAATATATTTCATGTGGATGGATAATAACTACCGTGGTAGACAAATAGCTCAACACACACCATACACAAACACTGTTTAAGCCAACAGTGGATAGAGTGGTGAAATTGGATGTTGTATTGTTTTTTTTTCACAAAATGTCGTGTAGGGGAAAAACACTTGTCCAAAGGGAATACCGATATGTTACGTGAAATTTATACATACTCATTATTAATTAAATTCTGATGAAAACGATTGCCTACTTGGATAACAAAGGGTATGTGTTTTCTGACATTATTTATTATTTTTAGTAACACGCAACAATAGTAAAAAAAATAATTAATAATTAAAGAGATTATTGTTGATAACCATAGACTCATAAGAAAATCCTAACTATTACTAATCTTGGCTATTGCGAAAAGTAATGGAGTACATATTGCAATTTTTTTGGTTTTGATCTATTTATTTTTAATTTGTGTAATTAGTCCTCTGCGTGATGACAGGAATGAAGGATAAGTATGTAACATCCCCGGCAGAACTAAGAGGGAGAAATTCGAAAGAAATTGACGAAGGAACCGACGGATGAGGTAAGAAAGACAGATGAAAATGTTGCTGGTTAATTCTGTTCGTATGAATGATATTGCTAAAATATTTGCGGTTTCATTTTTCCTATTCTAGCCTATATGGATACATTGTGAAGGAATAAAGGACACGAACCAGAATAGATATTTAGAGGGTGCTAAGAGGGAATGTACTAGAACTTCTTACAGAAAATCCTCGCACTGAAATCGTCATTACGGGTGATTTCAACTTACACAATTCTAGTTGGCTCCGCTTTTCCGTTCAGCCAACACCTGAAGGAAGGTATGTTGAGATCTTTGCTTAGTTAAATCAACTGACTCAGCTTGTTGATGAGCCAACTTGAATTCCTGACGTTGCAGGTCAAAACGCTAGCACTCTAGATTTGTTTCTTACTTCTGACCCTGATAAATACATTCTAAATATATTATCGCCTGTATCTCTATTGTGTCATATCTGCAAATTGTTCACGCCAACGCCTCTCATTTAAAGAAAAATCACGTAAGAGAATAATTTGGCAATATGAGGAAGCCAACTGGAACGATTCCAATAATTTCTTCAGGAACTTTAACTGGTCACTATGCTTCATCGGTAGTGACGTAGACTCCAACGCAGATATGATAACTATAACAATGAGAAATTGTATCCCGAATAGGTTAAAATCTATCGAACCGAAAGAAAATGCAAAGTTTGATTTGAGCTGTAAATATGTTATTAGGGTTAATGAAGTAAGTTCCCGGAATTATAAAGCCAACCCCTCTAAGGAAAACGGGAATAAGTTTCAAGCAAGCTAGAAAGACTTGCAATGTTCACATTCGGGAAACCAAATTTTTACATGAGCAATACTTAAGGCAAAACATGCTACATTGTCCCAAAGGTAGTAAGCATTTTCGGTCTTTTGTAAACATAAAAAAAAACAAAAAAAAAAACAAAAAAAAAACCATTCCAAATTCATCAACTTCGTCTTCGGTTCCAACACACGTCTTTAATGGCAACTCTTTTGTCAGCTCTCGTGAAAAAATCAATTTGCTTGCAGCGCAGTTCGCTGTTAATTCGACGCTGCAGGAAAGTGTTATAACTTCTCCAGTACTTGAGGGCGTAAATGAATTCATGGCACGAATCTTCTTTCGCACTTGTGCAGATGCCAGAGTCCTTAAAGACCTTGAAATATACAAATACGATGGCCCAGATAGTATCCCTACCATCATTCTTCTAAAGAGGTATTCTTCAATACAGGCAAAACCATTACGTAGCTTTTACATCTGTCCTACTCTACTGGTTTGTTTTCCAATTTGATGGAAAACGGCAATTGTCCAATGAGTCCATAAAATGCGAATTTTCTTCATCCTCTAATTACCGTCAAATTGCAATTACGTCCCTTCTTTCCAACGTCATGGAAACACTGATTATCTTGAAGAACGAAAACTGCTTATTGGCCGGCATCATACATCTTTCGTAGCAATAGGACCACCAATAGGATCTGATGGTATATCTGACCGAACAGTGGCACAAATCTTTACGTAATTTTTGTGAAAAAAAGATTATTACGCTTGCTATTTCAATAGCATAATAATAATTCAAGCTCAATCATCATTTGGCACGGATGAATCTCTTCTTCGTTAAATAAGAAATTAACTCTCAATACAAGTTGTATACGTATGTTTCAAGTCTGATATTCATAAAATACATACTGGTGTACCTCAAGGCTCCGTTTTGTCTCCAACTCTTTTTCTCATTTTCATTAATAATCTCTTATCTACAACTTCTAATCCACTGGTGTTTTGCTGACAATAGTATTCTCAGCTTTTCATATTCGTTTTTAGATTCACACCCATGTCCTTCTTAACTTAACTTAAACTGCAGCGTATGATAAGCTCATTAAATTTTGATTTTGTCAGCATTGTCCAATGGGAAATAAAAAAATTCATAGAATTTAATGCCTCAACAAATCAGCGATGACTTATGTCGTTAAAGCAGAGCTCACCCCCATGCCGTTATCAATGAGCGGCACTTGCATTGCAGAAACCGATTATTTTTCAGTCCTTGATATGTGCATCACAGATTACCCCTTGTAGAATTACCAGATATTCGATGTCGCATATGTACGAATTCTTCTTCCCATCTGATCTGTCTGTAATCTATTATAAGGTCTTTCTTCGTACAAAGATGAAGTATAATTTTGACATTAGGGCTTGAGCCTCAAAACCCATTTGAATCTTTTGGATACAATTCTAAATATAACTCTATGAATGATAGGCGATAGAACTATACAGTGGAAACATTTACATCTCTATTAGAACACCGTCGAAATGTTGTATGTCTACAACGTTCCAGCGAAATAGCCAGTTGCATTCATCCACTCAAACTATTCAATCTTAATGCTCGCGCTTCTAGGAATGTTTATCAGTTTACCCTTGCGCTCAATTTCGGACGAACTGTCAAGTGCAGATTCTCTCTTTAGCGGTACAATGTAAATGTGGAATGCTTTTTTCGGCTCTATTTTCCCTTCCCATTTTGATATTTGGAAATTCAAAACTAATGTACATCGGTATGTACATATATCCTTTTTATCCCTACTTTTTCCTAACGCTCGCACTGTCCTTGATAAATTTAAGGGTATTATATTATAAATAAATAAAATTGCTCTTAAGTTTGATCATAAGCCTAAGCATAACATTCTTAGTAAAAAGCTAAATATATTTACTTGCGTTTGTTTACATACAAAATTTCATAAATAAAATAAGAAAATATTTTTATTATAATTTTAAGTATTTAACAATATCAACAAAATAATCGGTCAACCGTTTTCGAAATATTTAGAAATTTTAAATATTATTTAGAATTCGAAGGACCTTCTTTTTTCAATTTTTTGTCGAAAGCTGTAAAGCCGTTTAAGAAAAAGTCGAAAATCAAAAACATTCAAAAAAAATGTATAGCAGGTACTATTATTTTTGGAGCTCAAAAACAATTTAAAAATCTATTTGTGTCACCTAAAACGCTTATGTACCGAATTCATAGAAAATCGGTTTAGGCTATGATGGACAGACAGACATACAGATAGACGGAATTACGGGCCCATTTTATTGTGTTTTCTATCATCGTAATGTCAACAGTTGTTTTTTTTTTAAATGAAAAACTTCCCCTAGTTTTGTATTCCTTAAACAAATTATTAGAAGTTAAAAAACAATAACATACATTTTGCCATATCTTTTTCTTTATATGTATATACATGTTCTCTTAATACTTCAAGTCTCTTCTTGTCATTAAAATACTTTAAGAGTAATAAAAAATAAAGTTTTTTTTTATTACGTATACGCCACAGTGTCCTATTTTAATATTGCTCTGTTATTCAATGTACTACAAGCGCAATCTATTTAATAACATTAATATTTCAATTAATAATGTATGATGTCACTTGAGTCACTGAAAAGTGTTTAAGAATCACTTAACAAAGAAACTCAAATTAAAAAGTAAATGGAAACAAAGTTGTCTAGGTTTCAAAAATTGTAACACTACCGTCACGCACTGAGAAATCAAATTAATATATGAATTAATTTATTTATTTTTTTTTTCAGCTGAATGAATATTAATTTGATTGTCTGTTATATTAATGTCAACTGTTTTTATTTTCTTAATTAACAAATCGATTGTTTTTCAAGAGAGAATTTCTATCTCATATTGAGTGTTTATTTAAAGAGACAAAAAAAAAAAACAAATGTTAAATTAAGATGACGAGATGAATCAATGTTTTTCAATATTTTGACAGACTATTGACCTTTGGAAACTTTATTAAAAATTTTCAAAATTATCTATAAATTTGGTGTACACAACTTATGTACATTATATCATCTGTTTATCTGGCACGTAACATAGAGTGGATGGTGTGTGGAACGCGAATAGAGTTTGACTGTTCGTTACAATCAGATGCAATTCGCGACTATCAATATTGTTTTTTTTTTTCAAATTTATCTTATTTTGGCGATTAAGGTTAATATAAATTATATTTCTACAATTTTGCTTAGAATTTGTGAAGAATTTAGGTTCGTAAATTGATTTAAATGGAATTTATTCGTTTATTCGTCGGTCGTTGGTCGCTCTCATGTGAAAAGCCCTTAATATGTCAATACTCAATATGCCGTAAACGACTAGAACCCTCAAAATTAAAAAAAAAACTCGTGCCAACGCTCATCAACATATATGCGCAATATTCATTGAAAATTCGGTATGTTGGATACGTAACTCTCAGCAAAGTCGCGAATTTCGTTTGAACGATATCACATTACGGATACAATTTTTCTAATTGGTAGTTCAAATAAAAGACAAAGTTCGTAGATATTTTAAACAAAAATTGTTTTATTCAATTTTAACATGTACCTGCCAGCTGTAATTTCCTATGAAAAATAATTCTATGAAAATTTTACTTCTTTAGGGCCAATTTTCCAATAGTCAGTTAAGCAGTCAGTTAGTAGATACATATTCTCCAGATAGAGCAAAAATCAGTTTTTCAACGGTCAGATACAACTTAATCTAGGAGTAAAGTTATCTGCTCATTTTAGAACGGAATAAGGAGTTATCTGAGAAATAAAATAAATAGCTATTTTCGATGTCAAAAACACTTTGAAAAATGAATGCTTTGAGATAAACGTTAAACAAAAATTAATTTCTATGAAAAGTTCGATACTCGAAATAAAAGTGACGTTCAAATTAAATTATTCTATAGATTGTGTTTTCTTGATTGAGAAATTCGATGTTGTTATCCGGTTGTCTAACAGTCAAGTAAGTTTATTCCTCTGGCAAATAACTGGATGTTTATCTGGAGATTGAAAAATCGGCTCTTAATAATAAAGATATCTAACTGTTTTTTTTATCAAAATCCAATAATAATACTTAATAACAACAAAATATTCATTAAAATGTGTTCATTTCATTGGAGTTCGCATTCATAATATTCATATTGATATAAATATTTCAATAACAATTACAATTTAATCTGGGGTCCCGTAAGGAAGCCACCTGGGACCGCATTTGGTTCTTATAAAATTATGTTTCTCTGCTAAATACATACAGAGACTGGTCAGTTCTCGAATATTGATTTTTTAGTATAGAATCTAAAAAAGACTTCAGGTTACAGCTTCAGCAAAAACGTATATGATGTTTGGTGTCTGTAAGAGTACTATCTTTTGTGAACTTATTTTTTATTAAAATAAACAAAACTAAGCTAAAGCCCACAAAGCAGTCCAGAAGTTAAGCATGCGATTCTTCTCCTCAAAACAAACAAAGCAACTACACTTGATGGCATACCAGCCGAGTTCTTGCAGGTTGATCCTGAAACAACGGCAGCAGTTTTGCTTCCACTAATTTAGGATGTTTGGGAGAACTTATCCCAAAGACTGGAAGGATGGTGTAATTGTTAAGATACCAAAGAAAGGTGATCTTAGAAATTGCAATAATTGGCGTGGTATAACCGTCCTGTCTGTGTTCTCAAAATTAATGGCAACTATTGTTCTCGAGTGGATAAGAGAAAGGATAGAGTCAATACTCAAGAGACATCAAGCTGGATTTCGCAGTGGCCGATCTTGTGTCGACCATATTAATACACTGCGATTCATTCTTGAACAATCAGCTGAGTACCAGTCGCCTCTATATCTCATGTTCGTCGATTTTGAAAAGGATAAATCGTGAATGCATCTGGCGATCACTTATCATGAGAGGTATCCCTAAGGAGCTGGTCGCTATTATTAAGGAGTCTTACAATAATACAAGGTGTTGCGTGCCGCACAATGGACAGCTTTCTGATTCATTCGAGTTACGTCAAGGAGTAAGACAAGGAGATGTGTTGTCACCAATTTTGTTTTTATTGGTAATCGACTGCCACAGTTGGTACAAGCGAGAGAAATTGCATCCAATGGAGTGCATTCGAAAAACTTAGTAATTTGCACTACGCTTACGATAAATGTTTCATGTCAAACAATGTGGGCGGCTTGGACCGAATGTGCCAATTGCTGCAAGCGAACGGCGAGATGACTGGCTTAAATATCAACGCCAAAAAGACAAAAATGGTGCAGACCGGTCGCAACTCTCAACAGGAGATTATTCTGAGACAGAAAACTATTGAGAAGGTTTTGCAGTTCAACTACCTAGGCAGTATTGTATCAATTGATGGTGGAACGGAATCTGATGTTGTCAGCAGGATAAACAAAGCTCGTAGTGCTTTTGGAATGCTTTCACCCATGTGGAACTCCAGCATTATAACGCTACGTGAAACTTGAAAATGTTCCGCCGACTTCTCGTGCAGACTACAGGCTTTTATCAATCGCTGTCTTCGATACATTCTCAAGATTCGCTGGCCACAAATCATAAGAAATGTTGAGCTGTGGAATTGGACTCACCAGACAAGGGTGGATCTTCACATCAGACGAGAAAATGGCAAAGGATTGGCCATATTCTGAGGAAACCAAACGAGAACATAGCAAAGCAGTCCTTCGGGTTGAATCATCAGGGTATAAAGAGAGTTGGTAGACCAAGAAGAAAATGGAGGTCAACTGTACTTAATGAAGCTCAGTCCCTTAACTTTCATTCGTGGGCACAGCTAAGGCACCATGCTGTGAACCGAGATAGATGGAGGGAATCTGTTGCTGCGCTATGCTCCAGAAGGAGTTAAAGTGTTGATGCGAAGGCTGCAGTGGCCCGTACACATATATATAAGCTACAAAAAAACTACTTCCCGATTTGAATTTAAATGTTTTATAATTACATACATATTTCTGCTTGGCTCGTCCTTAATAATGTTAAATCAAAAAAAGAAAACATCAAAACACTTCACAACAGTGTATTCGAAATAATAATATTTATCACTTATAGCTCATTCGTGAGAAACAATTTCACAGACAAGAATCTGATAATAGATTATGACAATAAAAGTTAGAGGAGGTATAATTAATCTTAAAACAAGGTTTATTTAAAATTTGGAGTATTTGCGAATTACATCACTTCGTTGCATGATATTTTTGTTATGTGAATAAAAATGTGGAACACAATTTTAATTGTTATAAATTTTACTGAGATTGTCATGCAAAATTAATTACAAGCTATACCTGTAAAATATCTTTTTCCAAAAATTGGAAGAAAATCAGTGAATTCATTGTAAAGAAATGAGGAATAACCCTTTAAAATCATCTGAATTTATATGAATGGATTTTTGTGATTACAAAATGCAAAATAATGATTGAGCTGTTGTAGCCTGATGAATATTTTTGGTAAAAAACTTTTTTTTTTATTTCAATTGGTCTAAAATTACAAACCAGAATTTGAAGCTTCATTTATTGTTTTATAAATTTGAATACTTAGAATTTGATTAGCGACTTATCTTACGACATTCAGCGAGCTAAATTTGTATATGATTGATGTCTGCCTCAAAAGATTTGGATGAGATTTTCACAGTTGGCTCATATGAGTGAGAAAAAAAATATATTTATTTTAATCCACCCACTGCCACGCCCACTATTTTATTACTTATTTTTTTTCGGAAATGGCTCTATTTCTTGAAGACGACTCAAATGATTTGGATGGCATTTTCAGAGCGTATTCTTTTGTGCAAGAAATTTTACTATTTCTTGGTTTCTGGTAAACGACTTTCGATTTCGATAAAAATGTCAGTTTGTTTTTATAAGCAAGACAAAAATTCTTAAAATATTTTAAATCAGCTCCACCCACTGCTACGCCCACCTTTCTTATTACTTAGCTATCGGTTAATTCACTTATTTGCAAATGGCCACAAATGTCAATTTCTTTTAATAACCGTCATATAAAAAGAATGGCAAACAAATAGAAATAGTTATAACATGAGTCCTTAACGATACGCTTTTTGGTAGAGGGCACGAGCTCCTGGACCTCCGAATTTTTTAGTTTCACCACGTCGTGGATCACCAACCAATAGCGTTCTATCGTATTGAATCAAAGTATCTTTGAATTCCTTCTTGGATGCTTCATCCACGTATTTTAGATAATTGGGCAACATGACCACCACCGCTCACACGAACACGGATATCTACGTGTTCTTTAGGAGTATAGCGATTAATCTGTTGTTCACGTGTATTTTAAATTTGTCTACTTCACAAATGTCAAAGTACAATTAACATTTCATTTACGGCCATTTGCAAAAATTACAGCACCTTTCCATAGGGTGACAACTTTTGTGCCCCCTAATGTATGCGTTGGAAATACATACCTACTATTTTATTATTATGAACTGACAAAATTTAATCGTTTTTTTTATGGAATGTCACCCCAAAACTGACCTTACTTAAAACCTACCAATACTCGTAGGTACTAGTACAATGATAATCATAAAGTTGAATATATGCTTTATAAATATTAGTTAATAATTACACCAAATTAAGTTATTTTAAATTCTGTTTCTGAAGAATCAAAAAATTCCCTTAATTTTATTAACTAGTCCAATAAAACAATATAAAGTAGATAAGAATTTCGTAAAAAAAAAAATAAGAAAGAAGTAGAATTTCTAAGAGCTGTTTTTAAAAGAATTTTATTCACAGTGGGATGTATGGTGGGTGGTGAGGTGTATTTGATTATGGTGACACATTTTAAAATTCTTTAACACATATCTACTAGTACTACAAAATAAATACATAAACAAATATGTACGAATATGTAGTTCATTGTTTTTAATTTGTTTAATGCATGAAATTCTTCTTAAAATAAACAAAAAATTATTTTATCTGTATTGACTTTGTTTATGATTATTATTATAATCTTTTTTGTGTATATTTTTAATCGTTCATCAAATTGATTTAAATATGTGTAAGCAAATAGTTAGAAAAAAAAATTAATCAAAAATTTATTATTAAAGTTCTAGATGTATGTAAACATCTTACAATCAATTCGGCAGTCTGGTTTAGGTAAATTTAAATAAATCCAAATAAACATAATTTTGCACGTAATATAAAATAAGAAATGATAAACGTGACCAGCTGCATGAGGCTATTGGGGTTATCGTAAAGACTCTAAGAATTAAAGCTAACAATAAGTCATAATTATTCATGCTTCTTTTTATTGCAATAAGCAAGTGTTTATTTTTTTTTTGTAGAAAAAATCAATTTGAAATAAATAAAAATAAATTAACAATTAATTTCTCATTAAAAAATACATTTACGTGACTACACAAATTCCGGAAAATGTACTTATATATCCACCAGTAGTCACTAGCCGCATCGTTCGATTGATGTCATGTCTGTAATAACTCTGGTTGTATATTTTTAAAAATTATTATGATGCGAAAAAACTAGTTAAAAAAATCTAAAGAAAACTATTTACAAAATAACAGTTTTCCAGGGTCTAACTACAGAATTTTGGAGTTTCGACAATAATTTTCAAATTTTAAACTGAACATTTTTACCTACACACTTCCATCCCGACCGATAAGAAGTTTACAAATTATGGACGCTTAACTTGTAAGTAATTTTTGGATTCGTCAAAAATTTTTTCTTGTATGCTTTGGATTTTGAAAAACAATAAGATCCGTTTTAATTTTAATGTCTACAAATGTTTGTGGCGTTAAAAAAGTATTTGACTGTTGTTACATATAAAACATATTGCCATTAAAAAAAATCGATAATGTGAATTTTGCACGTCGAATAAATATATACTGATATTATGAACTTCAAGTTCTAAATTAGGATGGCGGGCGGTCAAGTCTTGTAGAGTCCGAAGAACTAAACTTTATCAGGCCAGCTCATTTTGGACGATTTATTAAAAAATTAAACATCAATCCCAAAACTAAACTTTTACGACTTGTTTTGGGTTGAAAAAAATTGACCGTGGGTTTGAACCAATCAGTAACCAGTTTTGCTTAAAATATTTATTAAAAAATTGATACATTTGGTAACCTGTTATTGGAAGAAGATTTGATCCTAAAAAAACGACATTTTGAGGCACTCACTGTAGATACATCAAAGGTGTAGAGTTTTGCTATTGCTTGATAGTTTTGTCAAAAAATTTAAATTTGTAAGATTTTAAAATTCTGAAAAATATTTTATAAGCAAATTGTTATAAATGTTGATAATAAAAATTTTACATTTACATCTTAAGTACGTGTCTGTCAAGTTATCACTGCCACTTCAAAATTTTAAACGGTCAACTATTGGATTAAATATCGAAAATTTGTCGTAAATTTGTTGTAGATTTGTCGTTTTTGGACCTCTAATATGCATGTACCACTCCTCAAAATACGGGTAAATGGACTCATAAACGAAAAAGGCGACGTGTCAATAATTATTGTCGTAAATTTGTCGCGAAAAATATTTTCGCTTTTTTTAAGTCATATGGCTGCAAGCAAATTTTATTTAAAAAACAAATATATTGGAAAACGTATTCACTAACTGCCATATTCGTTGAAAAATTCTAAAAAATAAAATGCACAAATGGATCGCACGTCGATCAGAACGTATGCAAAAGATTCTTAATAGAAACGGCTAAATATATTTTTAAAATCGTTTTTTATTAAAATTTGTATATACAAAATATCTTTAATTTTTTTTCTAAAAAAATTTTTATGGCAATTTTAAATAAATAATATTTCAAAAACATTTTTTTTTTTTTTATAATCTTACACGCGCTCAAGGGATTATGATTACCCTTTATATGCTTTTAACACAGCGCGGGCGCCATGTGAAAGAAGAGAGAGAGGAATAGGAAAGATGTGTGGCGCGAGCTGGTTGTTGTCTCATGGGATGGCGGCTGAACTAATGAGAAGAAAACTACCGTGTCTGAATAATCTATCTCTTAAAATTCGCATTATTTTATTTATTTCTTTGACGACACCATAGACAACGGCAAGAATCGAACCTGCGACCACGAAGTTGACAGGCGAGCACACAACTATCGCGCCACGGCTATTTTGAATCAATAAATTTAAAAGCACAATTTCAAAAAAATCATCCACCGGTTTTTGAAATATTGAATATTTTGCAATAAAATCAAAAATCCAAAAAAAATATGTTTCGAAAATTTTAGTGTGCAGTAATATTTATAATTCGAAGGACATAATATAAAAATTTTAATCGAAATCCGTTTATGAGAAAGTCGAAAATCAAAAAAATGGTTGTTCCGTTTATAACAAAATATTTAAAAAATAGTTTTGACCAAAATGTAGAATGTACCAAAAGTAGCCCACACAAGTTTTTTTTAATCAAAATCCGTTTTCGAGATAATTAAGATGGTAGAAAAAAATGTATGACCAAATACCGTTATTTTTGGGCAAAAACAGATTCAAAGATCTATTTGAGAGAATCACCTAAATCGCTTAACTACCTAGTTTGAAGAAAATCGCTTCAGCCGTTTAGTCTGTAGATCGTTCTACAGACAGGCAGACAGTCGGAATTGCGGGACATACATTTTTGGTGTTCTCTATCATCGTAATGTCAAGTTTGATTAAAATATCTAGTTCGATTTTTTTCCAAATGCAAAACTTGCCCTAAGTACCTATAATGCAAGTAAAAAATAAAAGCGACAATTTTTTTTTAATTATGCCACTATTTACGACAATTATTGACGATCACTTTTGGAGTTCATTTAAACTAATATTGAGTGGTGATAATGCTGATCTGACGCGACAGTTTTTTTTCGACAAATTTACGACAACGTGTTCTTTTTCTTGGTAAACATCTCATACTAATGGAATAGAAAATTGCGAAATCGGGCTTGAAATATTAAATTGGTTCCATTTCAGAAATGTTTAAATTTAAATTTTAAGCGACGTATGCTTACTCTCTCATAGGATGATGGATCTCAATCAAATAATAACATGGTTGGAGAGAGAAGCGGAAACTGTCTCGTCGGGCTTAAAATCAATACGCCAAAAAGAAAAAGTATCAGCTCTTCGGAGTATTGTCTCTACTGATTGCGGAACCCAACTAGACATAACCAGCCAAATCAAGAAAGCAGAGGCTGCATTCGAAATGATGTCCAAAATATGGAGAAACAACTCTATAAGCAAGACTAAGCTACGACTGTGTTCCGCTCCAATGTTGAATCCGTACATCTTTGTGGGTGCAGCACTTGAAAAGTAACACTCAATGTATAAAGAAAGCTGAATAGATGTCTGCAAAATATATTGAGGATTTTCTGGCCAAACTTTATCTCCAATTATGAACTTCATGCGAGGATATGTCAGGAACACATCGACTCTATAATTCGAAAACGTAAGTGTCAGTGGATTGGACATACGCTTCGAAAAGGTCATGAGTGAGTGTACTTGGCGAAGAACGGTCGAAGAGAAATCACCACAACTAGGGAAGAGTTGGAGATAGCTGAGTTACATCGAAACAAACAGTACACGTTGGCGCGTGACCAGCAAGGGGTACCTCACGGACATAACATGTCCGAGGACCTAAGTAAGTAAATAAGTATATAAGAAGATACACTACCTTCGAAGTAGAAGCGTTCCATTTCAAGGGCCCCATTTAACCAAAAGAATTGATTACCCAATTAGATGCAAGGAATACCACTTTCGAGTTGGACTATAAAGCATAGCTCTGTGCGTTGAAAAAATATGCTTTAAAAAAATTCATACGAAAAATAAGAACACATATCTTACCACTGTACCTGCTTGGTAACAGTTTTATAAACATACTAGCAGATACCCGTGCGATGCTACGGACCTTCTATTCCACAGGAATCTAATGGCATCATGTATTCACCTACAAAATTTCATTAAAAAGCCGTTCAGTCGTTGAAGCGTGAAATCGAAAGAAATAAACACACATTCATATTTGAATGATTCCAGTTTCTCATCCATATGTTTACCAAATTTCATGGCGTTGTGTGATTGTGTGTATATATGTGTGTGTGGGGGGGTTGTGTGTATGTGTGTATGTGGGTGGGTGTGTGTAGGTGTGTGTGGATATGTGTTGGTATGTGTGGGTGTGTGTGGGTGTGTGTGGATGTGTGTGGGTGTGTGTGGGTGTGTGTGGGTGTGTGGATGTGTGGGTGTGTGTGTGGATGTGTGTGGGTGTGTGATTGTGTGTGTATGTGTGTGGGTGTGTGATTGTGTGTGGGTGTGTGATTGTGTGTGGGTGTGTGTTTGTGTGTGGGTGTGTGATTGTGTGTGGGTGTGTGATTGTGTGCGGGTGTGTGCGTGTGTGTGATTTTGGCTTTTTGGGAACAAAACCTATGTTGGTTATTTGTAGAATGAGCAGATATGTTATATGTGCTCTATGCAAAATCAAAACAAATCTATCCCACATACATTTTACCGGTATAAAATATACTGTGCTATTCCACAGTATAATCTATCTCTGTGCCAAATTTCATTCAGATCCGTTTAGCCGTTCTGGAGTTATTTAGCAACAAACATCCATCAATCCATCCAAACTTTCACATTTATAGTAAAAGTAGGAAATAGGATAAGTGTCTTTTTTTTAAATGAAAAACCAATTGTTTGTAATTCTATAATCATATTTAATAAAGCTTTGTTCCTAAAAGTTTAGTTTTTAGTTTTAAGCAACCTCGTAGTAATTGCTTTGGCCCAAATTTTGAAAATGGCTACAAAAATATTTACATTTCCCTTGTTTTAAGAAATCGCTACAAATTAAAAGATCACACAAAAAAGTAAAAACAAAATTCGATATAAATCGAATGACACGGAGTGTTTATGGACAATGGGAACTCAAAACCTAGCATGATTAAGTAGCAATTCATCAAGCAATAGCAGTTACCCACCTGCCATATGAAAAGCTAAACTTTAACTGCCCCAAAGGTGTAAGGAGCAACGAGGTTGTCATTAAAATTATCCCGTGAGCTACTTATTCATTAACATTCAGATAATAAAAATGAGGACTGCAGAGAGCATCCTCGCACATGAATGATAAATTTACTATGCTCACTGGATAAAGTCCAGTGCTTGGTTAGCAATAAAAAATGGCATTCAAAACATATTCTTTTTTTGTTTTTTAATTTTTTGTTTTCTTCAGCATTCGAATACTATCTGCAGAGTCAGAAATACAAGCTGTCAAGATGTGCAATAAACAAACAAAAAACAAAACGAACCCCAAGAAAACTTCTGCGCAGTTTAATTATTTATAAGTACGACCTTCATGCTGGCATGGCGTTAAAATTCTGGAATCATTCATTTTCTTTTGTTTTTTTTTTTTTTGTTTGTGCTCTAGTTTATTATTATTTAAAAAAGAAAAAACATGAGGAATTAACAAAAAAATATATTAAGTGTTCCAGCATTATGTAAATGGATGTTTGTATATTTTTTAATGGAAGGATGGAGGCTTTTAATTTGTTATTGCTGATTTATGTTTTTTTTTTTGAATTGCTATCGTCTGGAAAATCATATTCAAACGTGATTCAATTTGAATTAATTTCAGTAATTACAGACGAATAAGAAGAAACTGTGATATTAAAATCCATGAAATATTGAGCACTACTAAAGTGATTAATTAAAAAAGAAGCCGAACATAATTTCTTTTTAAAGTTCAAGTGGATTAGAATTTTAAAGACTGAAGAAAAGCAGTAGTCTGTTGTACCAAATTTTGCAATAATGACTAATTTTTGTAATGAGTAATTGTTTTAAACAAATAAATAATGTGATGCGCATGAAATTCACTTAAAATTAGCAACAAAATATGTACTGCTAAAAAAGGAATATGGTTAAAATTAAAATTTTCCAGCGCTTGGATTTAAAGAACAAAATGTGCTCATCATCTGTTAAACCTAGAAACTTGAAGTTTAAGATTTTGTTTTGTTTATTTGGATATGCCAATTTTTATATCTAAGACGATTGACTAGGTCAGACAGACTGGTTTATGTAGTTCATGTTTGCAGCTGTGGCAGCCATGTTGTTTTGGTGGTGTCTGTCAGATAATGTTGTTTATTATTCAGCCATTTTTATATAAAAAGCAAAAAACATCAGTTTCTGGTACCATTTTCTCAAAAACTGTTCAACCGAGTTTGATAAATTTTACATGGTTGTAAAGCTATATCATAGATGTATGCAGAATATACAAGAGATATATATTAAAATCGAAAAAATACCTTTGTTTTAAATTTCTATCATTTAAGCTTACACTTCTTTATAAAGAAAGTGAATACCGGGCAAAGCATGCGGGAAACAAATAGTTAATGCAAAAAAGCAATGGCAAGGGACACAATTAAGCAGCAGTCAAAAGTTGCACCGATTTTACGACTTTGACAAATACATTTCTTTCACGACAAATTTACGAAAATTAATCCAGTAGCAGTTTCGTTAAAATTTTGAAGTAGTGATAGTGCTAACTTGACACACATGATTTGATGAACTAGTTCGGTAAGCAATCGGACATATTGTACCCAAGAATTAGCAGGCCTCGCACAGACATCCGTGGAATTTTGTGTCAGGATTTACCCGCAGTAGCAGCTGACCCAGCAGCTTAAAGTTAATGACCTTCACCATTTAAAGTGCCGTATTATCATAACATAATTTTATGCTGACAGCATGATGAGCATAAATGAAAAATAATCGAGATATTAGTATTTAAGTGATCAAAATAATCGAATGATCATTCGAAGGAAGCGTATCGGAATCCCGCTTTCCAAAAATCCCGAAAAAAAAAGTTTTAAGATCCCGTCTTCTAAAATACTGTTTTTACTTGCGATTATATGTAGGTACTATAAGGCAAGTTATGCATTCGTAAAAAAAAATTCTAACGATCAAACATGACATTACGATCATAGAGTATCTTAAAAAAGTGATCGACAAAAAATGTCTGTCTGTCAGTCTATCCGTCTGTATGCATAACGAGCTACAGCCTAACCGGCATGAGCGATTACCTTCAAATTTGGTATGTGTGAATATTTTGGCATTCCTCAGAGGGGAAATTGAAATTTTATTTTTAGTCCTAAAAATAATGGCACCTGCCATATGACCTTGAGGGAAAATCTTATTTCTCTCGAAAACGGCTCCAACGATTTTGATTAAAAAAAATTGAGAAATCATCTAATATGAATCAAATTTACGGGAAAAGTCTATTAACGGTACATTTCATATAACGTTTTTTTTTTATTTTTTGGCTTTCTCGGTAACGGTACATTGGTTTTCTGTCAAATTTTTAAGTTAAGGAAGAGAAAGAATAATAGGAAAGATGTGTGGCGCGATATTCGGAGACTGTAGGTGGTTGTTGTCTCGGATTTTATCTCCAGGGATGGCGGCTGAACTAATGCAGAGAAATTTCTGTGTCTTATTTATCGAAATCCCTTATAATTCGCATTAATTTTTGTATTCTTTGTCATATTTTATCGGTATACTAGTTTTAATCAATCACATGTTGTTAGTTCTAAGCCTAAACAGCATGTAATGAGTAAACCAGCAACTCATTGTATGACATTTATTTTTAGAATTGGTTTTTAATGGAAAAATAAGAGGACATAGACTACGGCAGGAATCGAACCTTTGACCATATGGTTGACAGACGAACACACAACTATCGCGCCACGGCCACCCCCAAAAGTTTGGACAAAAAGTTGATTGATGCAGCGTGAAAAGGAAGGATTCGGTGTGAAACTACTCCGCGAATTGCAGAACGAGGAGCCGAACTTTTATCGGAACTTCCTGCGAATGCCAAACAGTTCGATTTTTTCTGGCCCTAGTGAAGCCTCAAATCCAAAAAAAAAAGTACAAATATGCAGCATATCCGCCGAGGTACGATTGGTCCTCACACCGCGATTCTTTGCCACTGGAGGGAATTTTTGCTCCTTACAGTACCAGCAATTTCTTGCATTATTCACTCGATTTTTTTTGTATATAACACAACATATATTCAAAATAAACCAAATTAATTTAAAATGCAGTTATATGAAATTACACAATAAAACAACAAAAAAACAGCTAGTAAATACTAGTATGTTTATATTATTTGTTTTTATTTTATAAACAAAACCGATTGTGTCAATCTCAAAGCTACGTTGACCGGGTATAAAATTGTGCCGTGTCAATGTTGGGGTACAGTCAATGCGATGACGAATAGTTCTAAAAACTCTGTCAACGCGTCCCAATTACGTTGACACACTCATTACACGGTCATCGAAATGGGTCAATGCGCTGGCCCGCAAATTCGAGTCAACGTAGGTGTCAAAGTTCTCGTCAACGCATTGACAACATTTTTCGTTGACTATCACACCACGTGACAAAATTAGGACATATTTTGACGTCATTTTTACGTCATAGAGTCAACGCAATGGCCGATTACAATGACCGTCTAATTGAAGCTTTACTTATTCATTCGAATGATTTATGCTACAAAAACAGATTTTTCAATTCCAATTCGAACCTACAAGTACACGTTTATTACAACCCACACTAGACTAGACGCTCGCTCATACGAGTACATCACAATTATACCTCTTAGCTTTTACCCTTACTTCTTGGTATTGCATTATCTTACGCTTAGGTTTAAATAGTAGTATAGTGAAATAGAAATTTGGTAAGATCCATATATGAGAGATAAGACATCATTCGAATGATGAATGGAAATCATTCGAATTATTGGTAAGATTCAGTGTCATAGTACCGCAAATGTTGATAAACCATAAAATGTTGAAATTTTGTAAGAAAAATATGTGTATTTCATTGTATCAAAGGCTCTGGAAGGATGTAGTGCTTGAGATCGAATTTCACCTTAGATACTCATTACTGTTCTATCTCCAATTTTAACTTAGGTATCTCAATAGAAAATACGATTCTGAATTCACAATTTTTAATCTTCCATTTCAGTAAATAATTCAACTGAAAAACCTTCAGTCCTACAGGCATACGAATAAATGTTAAAATTATTTAAAAATATATTCATGCATCGATGAAGTTCATGAAATGAATCAAAAGTCAAAAGATTTTTTTTTTTTGATTTTGCGAACTTTATTTATTTACCAGGAAAAATGTGTACTGATTGGCAATGATAGACATCGATTTGGAAAATATATGAATATTTTCACAATTTTCTTTCTCAAAACTATGAAAATATATATAAAATTCTATCATCTATACAAAAGTATGACAATGAATGAACTGATTGGAATCATTGTTGATTTATTGATTTTTTTTGCATTAAATTGGTCTGCTCGGGCATGTTTGTAGCATTTATCATCACGCAATGTTAAAATAAATGACAATTTTTTCAAAATCTTGGTCTAAGGGTTTGTTACGAAAATATTTTTAATTGAACCAAGCCCTCCCTTTTGAAATGTTAAAAATTCTAATACCTAAATGATGTAACCCAATACCAACTTAGGAAAGTCTACACAGACCTGTTATGCTAAAACTTGTTAATGAATTTATCTACACCTGTCACGCTAGGACAATGTTGTACATAGTATATTTATTTATGTACAAAGCTTCTCTTAGCAATAAGAAACCCACCACCTCTTTCAAGCGGGTTTAATTGAACGAACGAAAGAATATACTACATACATACATAAGTACCAAAAAAGTGCAACAGAAAACCACACCACTTGTGAAAAGGATGTGACCTATAGCATGCTGTGTGAAAATATGTACACACAAAAATTGTATGGTGGTGACATTCCTCCCTAACCCTGATTCTTTCCTAAAATGTCAGGATTTTTATTCTATTTCGGTTACATTCTTCTTCTTCAAAGAAATTCAACCGCTTTATTTGCCGTACTTAAACCTCCATGACGTCAACGGGTATCTATACCCACCACACCATGAGAAGTCCCTTAATTTAATTTTTTCCAGCCACCCACCACCACCATAAGGTAGACAGAAAATATGTTTGACATTCTGTGTTTTACCCTAGTAGAGGGCGTCGCTGTCGTTATTTTTATAACAGGATTTTTTTATTCGAGAAAAATTTCAGATAACACAGTGCGTAGAAGGTAAGCCCTTCAATGTTAAACGGTGGATTTTTGTTTGTATTTGTAAAACGTAATGGGGAAGGCATGATAAGGTGCTTATAGTTTTTTTTTATTTTAGAACGAACCTAAGGTTCAAAAGATTTATTTAAGTAAACATTATCATAACCAAATAGACTTTTTAGGAACGTATGGGGATTGAAAGTATTTTTGGCGGTGTGATGGTTGGCAATTTAAAAAAAAACAAACCCTTTCCAAACTGAAAAGGTGTGAAAATTGATATATTGAAATTATTATAAATAAAAGAGTAGATATTTTTATTTAGAATACCTTTGCTTCTTGGGAAATCGATGATGACAATAAGGGATTGCTATGGCTGCTTGTGTGTATGTAGGCAAGGTATATTTGTGTTCAATCTTAATAATAGAACGTATTTAAAGTTAGTATAGGCGTGTTTTTTTTTTTGAGCGCGACATAAAGCATAAGGCAATTGTCTGCCGACACCATACAAAATTTACATATCCATACAAATTATCGATAACAATTTTATCTAGTAGTTGAGCGGCGAATTTATGTTCGTAAATTTGTAGTAAATTTTTCGTGAAAGAAAAATGTGTCGCGTATATTTTTTTAGGTTAGGTATCTATGATGATATTGCTATACTCTATTGAAATTATATTTTCAGTACAGGCCTTATGAGAGAGATTTTTCAAACACACTGGTGCCTGTTGCAGAAATTCCCACTGAAAATAACCAATGAGTTGCTTACACATTATTTTTGTATTCTTCTTAAAACCAGCTTGTATCCCATCATGACCTATTTACTGCACATCTAAGGCCCGTTTGCTGATGCGAATCATAAATATTTTTGTTCAACTTAAAACGCTTAAGGGCTACTTTTTCCTCTGCGTAAACTGTCACATAAGTTCTTAAGTAGAACTTAACTGCTTAACTGGCCTAAGTACACTACACACTGCTGTTTGTGTGCCTTCGCCATGCACTGAACCCTCGTTGGAATCAGAGTTACCACTGCTACGTTTGTAGTAATTTAGTATACATACTACTACCCTGTAAAAGCTTTAAAACAGCACGAACTTATTGGCATCTCTAACAGTCAGAGTGAAAGGCAAATATCCTATCTTCCCTGTACGGAAAATATAAATTGAACAGAGTGTAGCTTGACGCAGTCAAGTCAAAGGCAAAAATGATTTAAGCGAAAAATAAAGGATATGCCATTAATTATCGTAAATAGGTGGCGATAGGAAAAAATGTCTGTTTTACAATTACAATTTTTGTAGTGGTAGCTCTAACTTGACAGACATTTTATATAGCATTTAACATGTAAATTGCATATCTCTTTATTGTTCGTCCAATTTTCTTCAACAAAAACACAACCAGTTAGACAGGAGAGTATTCAAAATGGTTGGCTATGATTTCCCGGAAAACAATTCCCCGAATAACTATTTCCCAGATAATGATTGCAAATTCTGTGAAACTAATACTATTTTTTTGATTTCTAACTGTAGGTATACGGAGAAATGAATTAACGATTTTTAATTTTGGAAGAGAAATTTCTTTTTGTCATCACGGCGCTTAAGGCGGACACACTGCCCCACACTGCCAAGCAGACCAAATATACGATTTGGGGTAGTGTCGAGTTTTGGTGTATACAAAGTTTTTTTAAATTTAACGATTTTTGTGCACTCAACGAAACTGCATAATCTCCAATAATTTTTCAAAATCGTCATTTTTTCTTTTAGAAAAAAAAAGTTGATAAAAAAAGGTTTTTTTATAATATTTTAAGAAAAACCCAAAATATTTAATAAATAAATAAAATATTTTTGATAAGTACAATATAGTACTTTTTCAAAAATTGCGGGTAATCGTTATTCGGGCAATTGTTTTCCGCGAAAACGTTACACTCTCTATTCAAAATAATTATTATGGAATATGTAAATTTATGGAAAGTGTTTCAAAATTAAATAGATTCATGGGGCCGTAAGCCAAGACTAGGTTAAAACTCCTATTGCAGGAAAAAATTACTTGATTGGCTTCTTTTCTCTTGTCTTCTTTTTAGCCCCACAAATAAAATTAGGTATCTGCTATACAATTTAATCTCAATTATCTCGAAAACGGCTCTAACGATTTTGATTTAAAAAATAATGCGGTGCACCATTATAGGTATAGCCTACATTTTGGTCAATACAAATTTTTAGTTAAAATGTTATTAACGGTACCTGCCATAGAACCGTTTTTATTTTTTTTTTATTTTCTACTTTCTCATTAACGGCTCGCCGGTTTTGATCAAAATTTATATACAGGAGGGCCTTCGGATTCTAAATACAGTGAAAGTTCTAATAAGCGGACACTCGGGGTCTCTCAATTGTTGTCCAGCTATAAAAACTGTCGTCCGGTTAAGGGAAAGAATAACAAATTAAATGACTGCAAAAATAAATAGCAGAAAGAAATAAAATGACATGTGCAATAATGGAACCACTTCAAGGGATAAACTTTCAAAATTACAACAATTTAGTTACCCAGGAAGTCCCCTAATAAGTTTTCAACAAAACATTTGTACTGTCTGGTTATAAGAGCTTCGCTTCCGGTTACCGGAGATTTTCTATGAATTTTCTTACGTATTAAAAATAAAGCCGAAACTTTAGTGATAACAGTCCTTTTTTTCGTTTTTTGTCATTCGTTTATGAGAGTGACCGTGTATGAAATTCAAAAAAATAAAAAAACACATTTTTTGTGATGCCATAATTAGATGATTATTAACTAGCCCAACATAAAATTAAGTGCTCCAGTACTCCTGGAGATAATTAATGTTCTGCTATCTTGATTTCAAGTTAGCAGAGCAATCGCTTAAAATTAAAAAGTTTTTTATCAAAAAAACTTACATTTTTGTGCAAAATCGAAATTAAGTTAGCAGAGGAGGATACCACGGCATAGGCATGAGAAATGGAATTATTTCATACATTTTTTTTTCCAAAAAACAGTTTTTTGAAATTTTTTTTTTTGGGATTCGTAGAGCGCAGCATCTAAAGATTATACCAAACCAAAATTTCCAATTCAACGTTTTAACTTTTAAGCATTTTAGGTGATTGCTCTGCTAACTTGAAATCAAGAAAGCGGAACATTAATTTTCTCCAAAAGTACTGGAGTACTTAATTTTATGTTTGGGTACGTAATTAGCACTTAGCATCTAATTATGGCATCAAAAAAAATGTGCTCTGTTCAACTTGCTCTGCTAACTAGATGGACCTCCAAAAATATGTCAGTTTAATGAATTATCCGCTAATTGGAGCTGTCCGCAAATAGAGTTTTCACTGTATTCCAATTTATTGGAAAAATAGTTTTTTGGATTTTTGAGAAAAAAAAAAAGATTTTTTTTAATTATATATTTCCAAAACGGGTGAACAATTTGTTGTTTTTTGAAAATACTTTGTTAAATTTATATCAATACCAAACTTGACATGTAAATTTTTGTTGAAAAAAATTACGGAAGGTTGTTGCTAGATTTTTCTAGTATGAATCTTTTGCATACTATGCCTGTATGCATAGTGACCTAAAGTCTTTTAAATGTAACCTGAATTGCACGGCACTAGTTTGACATAGTGGATTTTAGAATCAGGTATTGACTGTCTCATTTTAACCAATGGGCGGCATCCAATTAAAATTGGAGGTATAGAAAAGAATGCGCCTAGCGTGGGGATCGAACCCACACGTCCTAGTTAGAAATCAAGCACTTTATCCACTGCGCCATTGCCACCTTAAACATAAGAGCAAGTACGTGCGATCCAGTAGTGCCTTTTTTTGTGACCAATATTAACTCAATACATATTTTTTGGCATGATTAATGTTCAGAAACAAAATTTGTATTGGTATTTTATTTAGTGTCTTCGAAACGTACAGTCGTATTTAATAAAATTCGTTAAAACACCTCTTAACTGTTGAATAGCTAAGCAGTGTGTAAGCATTTAGTAAGACTCTATTCAATTTTTGAATTCAAAGACATTGTTGTGCATTTATGAATAATGATGTTAAAATTTAAAAATCTTGTTTCCAGTAACGAATTTAAACTTTGACGTTTGTAATCTTTCTTGAAAGTGATACAGTTAAACATATTGGTGTTTGCTATTAATTTTACTTTTAAAAGATTGAATTCTTATAC
Source organism: Philhelius pedissequus (assembly GCA_910595825.1). NCBI lineage: Eukaryota > Metazoa > Arthropoda > Insecta > Diptera > Syrphidae > Philhelius > Philhelius pedissequus. Next base: position 326,284,490 of record OU343160.1, read on the forward strand.
GTCATTGGAACAACAGAATAAATCACTACAAGGTGAATTTCTACTTTTGCATACAAGTTATTTAGATCTCTTATAAAATTTGTTTAGCATTTGCGACCAACAATATTATCTAACCAAATCCATTAAGCAACTGTATCACTATTAAATTGAAAGATGACCATATACAATTTCAACAATAACAATTACTTAAACTAACCAACATCGTACTATTGTTAACCAACTCCTCCGAAATTAGTTGTTGCATAAATTCGTCGTACTAATAAATAAAAAAGAACAAAATACCACTAACTAAAATAAATTGTTTAAATGTTTTCGTTTGGCATTGACAGACATGAGATAAACAAACTAAAGCTCTAGTCTTCATAAACAAGCTACTAAAATTCGAGGCACAGCGACATAGATTCCATCATAGCATTATCTGCCCCCGAAACAGTAATACTAAAGCCAATTTATTAATTTGTCTACAACACTTACAATGCTTAATACTAAGCAAGAACAACAAAAATATAACTATCATAATAGTGATGTATCTGGTTTCTTCTGTGAGCTGTGTCGAGGAGGGCCGGATTGAGCCTTCAAGTTACCTATCCTTTTCGGAACCTAAGAAAAATATTGCGGTTGCAACTTTAGCCACCCATGCTTTTTAAGACTAATCTTCCTATACTATTATTAGAGACTTAGCTATTAAACATGACCTGCTATTTCGGAAGCTTTTTCTTTTTTAATTTTATTTTATTAAATTTTATTTTAAATTTATACAGGTACAAAATTTCTTTAATTTTTTTTCTAAAAAAAAATTGGTCTGACAGTTTTAAATATTGAATAAAATAAACTTAAAAACGAAATTTCAAAAAAAATCATTAACACGTTTTCGAAATATATTGAATATTCAAAAATCCAAGAAAATATTTTTCGAAAATTTTGGTATGCAGTAATATTTATAGTTCGAAGGACGTCTTATATAAAAATTTTGATCGAAATCCGTCAAGCCGTTTATGGGAACCGTTAATAACAAAATATATAAAAAAAATGTTCACCAAAATGTAGACTATACCTAACTACACACACTTTTTTTTATCAAAATAGTTAGAGCCGTTTTCGAGATAATCAAGATGGTAGACAAAATTGTATGGCAAATACAGTTATTTTTGGGGCTAAAAAACGATACAAAAATCTATTTGAGAGACCTAAAACCCTTAAGTACCAAGTTTGAAGAAAATCACTTCAGCCGTTTAGTCTGTAGATAAATCTATAGACAGACAGGTAGACAGACGCAATCGCGGCCCCACTCTTTTGTGTTCTCCATCATCGCAATACCAAGTTTGATTAAAATCTCACGTTCGATATTTTCTCCAAATGCAAAACTTGCCGCGTAGTACTTATATTACAAGTAAAAAATTAAAAGAAAAGTTGAGACCAATTTTTTTTTCAGAATTGTGAAATGAAGTGCTAAATGTACTTTTTGTGGTCAAAGCTAAAAGTGAATAGTTTTGTGTCTTCTAGTTTTTGAGAAAATTGAAAATTACTAAAACTACTTTCATTGCTTGGCTACATAAATATTGTGCTAGCACCTAGCATTACGGCGTATAACCAGTAAGGTATGTATGGGGGTCATGATGCCCCCTGCAACCCCTCTACTTGGAAACACTATTGGGTTTGGGACAGGTGCTAGGCTGGGTGTATGCAACGTGCATTAAAAATAAACAGATTTGTGATTTGCATAGTGAGGCAAAAGGATCGTATGGGAGGGTGTCTATTTCCCCCGGTAACTCGAAATGGGCAATTTTCTACAAAAAAAAAAAATTACTTAAAACAGAAAACAACGGCAACACTTACAATGTCATGCTAAAGCTTTTTTGAAAGCAATAACCTATTCTTAAATTTCCTTTTTGAAATAAGTTATGTGAACAAATGTTTTTTTAATAAATTAATTTTCAATCTAAAAATGTAAAAAAAACATAATTTGGTCAACCTGAATTTTTTCGAAAATTTGCCGTTATTAAGTGTTATTTTTAATTTCAATATTTAAAGTCAAACACTGAAAACCAGAAGGTTCCCAAGCTTATACTTTTAAGGATAAAGCACCACTTGCAAGTAAAGAGGGGTATGCCATCAATTGTCGTAAATTTGTCGTAAATCAATAAGCAAAAGAAAAACACTCGTTTGTTTTGTTTTAATAATTCAAAGATTACTACTTAAACAACGATTTCTCTAAATCTAGCACAACCATACCAAAAGTATGTCTTTTACTACAACATACTTTTGGTATGGTAGTGCTAGATTTAGAAAAATCGTTGTTTAAGTAGTAATCTTTGAATTATTAAAACTAAACAAACGAGTGTTTTTCTTTTTTTTTATTGATTTGCGGCAAATTTACGATAATTAATGGCATACCCCTTTTTATTTGACTTCATACACACCGTTTTTGAGGGGTGGTAATGCTAACGTGACTATCAAGTTAGCATTACCAGGGGTTATTTAAATAAAAAACAAGCACGACAATTTTGTTTTCCAATTAATCCAATAGGAGTTTCTTTAAATTTTTTAAATGGTAGAGCTAACTTGACACACATAGAAACGGAGTACGCCGAAATCAGTAACATATAAAATCTTTAGGCGAAACTGAAAGGCGTTTGTAGAATTGACCCTTACTAACTAATGATTAAACTCAGCTACTGAAGAACTGACCTAAATTAAACTTTTATTTAGTCCAGTCCCTGAAGAACGAAAAACTTTCAAAAGTTTAACTATAACTGGCCCCTAAGAAAAATTTAGTTCGCCACGCAGCGTTGGGTAATGTACAGGGTGGAGGTCATTTGCGGTCTATCATCTTTAAAAACCATTCGTTATTTAAAATAAAATTTAATTTTTAATCCAATAACAAAAAATTGATGAAATACATCGATTAAAATAAAAGTTATTTAAATTTCTTATTGTAGCACGATTCGTGGGCCACCCTGTACGTAAATAAAGTAAAAATACGAGTTTTTGACTTAGCAGGGTTTCCCACGTGGTGATTTAAATGGTTACATTGGTTTTTTGACAATTTGTTTTCTGTGTGATATGGATAGACGTGTAACAAATGATTTTCAATAAATTGGGATGATGAGAAAAAAAATTAAAAATATTATTTATTTATGTACAACTTTGTTGAAGAGTGGCAACCCTAGAAGTGGTTGGTATACGAAGTTCTCATTTCAAAAATATGGACCATACCTAAAGAAAGAGATCAGCAACTTCTGACTAAATGAAATTTTAGAAAAAAAAAACAGGCCTTTTGACTTGCTAAATCTGACCCTGTATGCCAAAGCATATGTGGTGCGCAATTGAAGTGAACGAAATGAAAATTTGATAAAATATTTGCACTCTCGACGCGCTGAGCGCATCCACCCGTCGCGTCGTCATTATCGTTGTCGTACGTCCGTCGTAAAAGATTACTCAATTAGTTCGCACTTCGCCTTGGTATTCTTTTTGTTCATCATATATTAGATGTGCACATACAACATACAAGGGACTATAAACAACTGAAAGGAATGGAAGAAGAGGCGTTATTCCAGGTCATCATCATTATCATCATCATATCACATCGAGAATAATATTCAACAAGATAATTTGTTTTGCATTTCAAGTGAAAAGAAGGCGGACATTTGCCACTTCGCATTGGATTTTCTTAAATGGAATTAAATGAACAACACAACTTATGGACAACAACCAACGACACCACCAATATCCAACAACAAACGAAAGTCGTTGTCGCACGGTTTCAATGACTGAATCTGCATTCATGTGCGTCTCTGTTTGGACAACCATTATTAATAATTTTCTATGAGTTGTGGTCAAGGTTATACGTCGTACATATACGACGACTGCTGATATACTGAATTGCCAGCAGCACAATCGCAGGAGGCCTTTAATTTTGTTCTGAAAGTGACTTGTATAAAAAAAAATATTTATTAATGTAAGTGGATGTGGAGATTTATGAGTGGGAGGAGGGGGGTAAATTGATTTTATTAACGTTGATAGAATTCGAGCGGATGTGTAACTTAGAATAACAGTAAGAATGCTTCATTTTCATTCACCTGCGGCGAAAATGCTGAATTGACTAAAGTATTCGCAGAGCTCACAACAAAAGGGTAGTACATTTCTTATACATTCAGCCAAGGTATCTGCTTACTTGAGAACAGGCTGATTTGTCTGCCACACATTCAGAACAATTCACTCGTTTTAATGGCATTTCAATGGAATGGAAGTCATTTCATTTGATTGGTCCATGTACTTACCATTGTTTGTGTGGAAAAAATTCAGCGAAGAAATGCTTACGCAATGAATGCACTCAGTCGTAAAATGTAAACCATTAAATTAAGTGCTTCCATTGATAGGAATAATCCAGCAGACATTCGAAAATTTAAGAGCTTATATTTGTTATAAGCAAATCCAACAAGCTTACATTTTTATGAAAATAAATCGTATTTTTGGCTGTTTTATATTTTCATAATTAAAACCAAATAAAATTTCATAACAAATGAATTCATGAATGTTCAAATGTTTAATCTTCTTTTTATTGGAAATTTTTATTTTAACGTAGGTAGTGCTTGCGGCCAATAATTAATCTGAATTCGTCAAAAAAATATGTTTAAATATTTTAGGGTACAATAACCCTACTTTAGGAATAGTCCGTTTTCGAAAACATTTTTTGTGTCGGAACTGCATTTGTAAAGTATTCTTAAGTGCAAGCTGTAAGAGTAAACTGTTTGAAAACGAAAACCCAAGTTTTGCTGCATAAGCATTGTGTTCGATAATGCAGTTTGCAAGTTACATTTTCGAAAACATGCAGTGCAGCCAAAAAATAGTGGCGTCATCAGAGACCCCAAATTCTTAGTCGAAAAAGCTAAAAATATTTTTCGGAGCCAGTTATAGCTTTCATTGAAATTCATCATTGAAAACAAATCAGTGAACTTTTTTCTTTGGCAAGTCGGTTATAACGAGTTATAGGGCTGGAATTTGACATCTGTCAAACTAAGTTGTTAAACCAATTTTATTTTTTTACAGTTGAAAGTCTGACATTTACGCACAACGCATAAAAATTGTTAAAACCCAATACAAAAATGGTGATTCTGCCACAGCCACATATCATGCTTTAAGAGGAGATTATGGTTTACATAATCGTCCAACTACGCAAGCAATTGGTAAAATTGTGAAGAAATTTGAAGAGACTGGATGGACTACAGATACTGTAAGGCATTTGCATCATCGTTTCGCTCGTACCACTGAAAATATCATATCGCTGCTGTAAGTGAAAGTGTTGCCGAAGACCCGAATGTGTCGATTCCTCGTCGTTTTTAGGAATTAGGACTGTCTTACGGCACATTATGGTGTATTTTGCATTTGGATATACGCCTACATCCATATAAAGTTCAGCTCACACAACAACTGAAGCCAGCTGACCATTCACAACGTCGTAGATACGTCGAATGGGTGCTTGAACAACAGGCGGATGACGGCGATTTTTCGAACAAAATTTTCTTCAGAGACGAAGCACATTTTTCACTCGGTGGGTATGTTAATAAACAAAATTGTCGTATTTGGGGTTCCGAGAATCGTCAAGTAATTGAAGAGGCCATTACATCCACAAAAAGTGGACTTCTTCGAAAACGAGGATGGAACAACTGTCACCGTCAATTCGGAGCGTTATGGTCATATGATAACCGACTTTTTTTTGCCTGCTATTGAAGAATAACACTTGGAGAATATGTGGTTTCAACAAGACGGTGCCACATGCCACACAACTCGAGCAAATATGGCTTTAATGCAAGAGACATTTTCTGGCCGCGTAATTTCTCGTCGTGGCGATATCAACTGGCCAGCAAGATCATGCTATTTGACACCGCTGGACTTTTTTTTGTGGGGCTACGCGAAAGACCGTGTTTATGCAGATAAACATTTAAGTCTTGAGCACTTGAAAACCAACATTCGTCAAGTTATGGCTGAGATCCCGCCCAATATGTGTCAAAAAGTGGTCGAAAATTACCTCAAAAGAATCGATACTAGCAACAATTCGCGTGATGGTCATTTAAATGATGTAGTGTTTCACTCATAATGTCAACATTCATACTTTATAATAAAAAGGAAATATAATGAAAAAAAATATTTTATATGTGCATTATTTACGTTTACTTTTGAAACCAAAAATGGATAACCCTTTAGCTGTCATTGAAACTTGGTTGCCATTGAAAAGATCTTTCATAGCCAAATGTAATTTTGAGGTTCGATTTGATCATTAAAAGAAAAACTGAAGCATGAGAACAAGAAAAAAGGAAACACAAATCATTGGAAGGATTGTGTTTCACTTTTGGAAACGAAATGTCAGCTGTTCATTGAAAAATCAAAAGTGATTTTATATTATAAATATGCAAATTATATATCTTATTACCTCCATTTTTTTAACCAAAACGACATCAGTTTTATTTTTTAAGGTGCTTCAGACAAAGTTTTCAATGATGAATTTCAATGAAAGCTATAACCGCCGCCTTGGACTTTTTTAATTTAATTTTTTAATGTACAAAATTTATTTAAAAATTTTCAAAAAAAATTTAGGTATTGCAGTTTTGAGTAATTAACAATATAAATTTAAAAAAAATTTTTTTCAAATCCAAAAAAACATATTCTTCGTAAATGTTGGCATTTGTAAACTATCGTAGGTATAATCTGCATGAAAAACTTACTTAAAAGATTTACTAATGGTGCTTGAGATAAAAGTTTTGAAAAATTATTTTTTTTTGAATTTTTGAAAAAAAAAATTCTGGTAAGAAATATCTATCTACGTTTTCTAAAAAAAAGATTTTCAGATTTGAAGATTTTGCCATTTAAAGCCTAGTACCCTTCTGATGCGAAACAAAAATTTACGGTGGTCTCCACTAGGAGAGCGAAATGTTAACGAATACATGACCGACAAAAGGTTCAAAAAAAAAAACTCAATCAGAAAAAAATCAAAAATAAACAAGCTGCAATGAAAGAAACAACAAAAAACACGGCTAAACACTGAACTGTGATTTTCCGCTCACAATTAATTGGTCTGTGTAATAAATTGTCTGCGAAAAGTGAGTGGAGACTTTTTAAATTTCGTCATGGAACATGGTACTGCTGAATGAAAATTTTCGTTTATGATTTCGTTCTTTCATTTTTGTATGGGATTTTTCGTTTCGCATCAGCAACCCACTAGCTTTAAAAGTGGTATTTCACTTATGGGAATTTATTATTTTTATACGTAGAGAAATATCGACCGTTCGAAATTGGAAAAAAAAGTGTGTAAACTTATGTACACGCCAGAAATAAAACGTTCCTACTCTGAAACATTTTTTTTCATTTCTTTCGTAATTCTATGTCAACTGGGACATATTTAAATTTCATGGAAATCGGTTAGAGAATAACGAAGTTGACATATTTTGATACTGGCCCCGTACTTTCATAAATACATCCCCAATAACGACCCCATTTTCCAATTGTACAAACATCACCGTCATTCGAACTTTGATTCATATACTATTGCGGATATATAAATCTAGGAGTAGATACACTGCAGCAGTGGCAAGTTTGGAATTAGAAATTATTAGGTTCATTCCGCGGAATGTGCATTGACTGCCTTTATATCATGCACAGCACCATAGAAATTGTTTCACCCCCAGTTTACCCAAGTACCAGTTTTACCCAAGTTTTATTTTCAATCACAAAAGTACGGGAAAGTATTGAAATCAAAATTTAACAATTTTTAAACGTAAATCAAAGAGTTTATTTCTTTATGCTTTCAATAGAAACATTTTTGTAAAACAAAGTTTTTCTTTAATCAATAATAATTTTTTCTCGCAAATATAAACAATTTGCACGAATATACTCGACGACAAGACTTTTAAACCTGACAGCTGACAGCTTTTTGGGTTTTTTTGACAGTCTTCGTAACCCATCACTAAAAAAAAACACCCTTTACTAAAAATCACATGAAAAAACTACTTAATTACTCTTCACTCTTAGATTTTACCACTTTTTCACCAATTAAAAAAATTGACATTGGTATTTTGAAATTTTCAATTTGCTAAAAAAAATTAATCAAAAAAAAAAAAAACCATTGATAAATTCTATTGAAACGAATTTCATTTTAGGTCTCTTCCATTCCTATCGGCTTACAAAACACACACAGAAATTGCTGATTTTGATTTTAATTTTAACATATCAAAATAAATATTTATTTCTTGCAGTGTATCTAATTTGTATCTAATAGAACGTTCGTAAAACTTCTCGATCGTTATCTCAAGGAGATACTAGATACTTACTACTCGTCCAGGTATATGCATTTAACTTTGTTTTGTTTTTGTTAACTTGTTCGGTAATTACCGAACATATATTTCATAATTGAATGTGTTATCAATTGAATTTAATTTTTATAACACTTTCAGATTATTTAATACCTAGATGCAAAAGACATGGATGTGATTTGTTTTTGTGAGTCACAATCACAACAATCATTTGGTAAAAATTATTTTGTAACCAATTAAAATAAAATGCACGACTGGATCGCACGTACTTGCTCCTATGTTCGATCACATTATATGCAAAAGATTCTTAATGGAAACGGCTAAAAGTATTTTTAAAGTCGTTTTTCACTTAATTTTTTTCTTATATAAAAATTCTTGAATTTTTTCTAAAAAAAAATTGGTACGAACATTTTAAATATTTAATAATATAAACTTAAAAACAAAATTTCAGAAAAAATCGCCCACACGTTTTCGAAATACAGTGATGGTCCAGTATAACGATTGATATACTGTCCAGAGTCAATTCGTAATATCGAAAATTCGATATATCGAATACGTTTTTTTTTATACTAATCTTTAGGTAAATAGAAAGTACAATTTTATTTTTCATTGTTTTATTTCATACCTCAATTAAAATAATTTGATTTACATATACATATACAATACATATATATGGAATAGTCTTATTAATTTTGTTCAAATTATGTACGTAAATAGTACATACAGATATTTGTGCTCATATTTAAGAAAAAATCGTCAATATACATTTGTGTTCTTTGGGCGTTGAATTTTATGATTGAATGCATCTGGCAGTAAGCTTCTTAGAACTAAGACTTTAGAGTTTTCAATGCCATTTTGTTCTGTCCATTGGATACAATTGTCAAAATTTCCGACTGCTTCGCAATGGCTCACTCTTTGAACATCAGTTTTTGAGGTAGCATTTTCATCGCTAACATTATTCACAATTTCAATTTCATCAACATTGCTGCTATCAATTTTGCAATTTAAAATTTTATTATGTTTACCTCTGGGAAAATATTTCTCATAAAAGCCAACTATTTCCTACAACGAACATATTATTGTCTTGATTACGAAGAGCTGACAGAGGAATATCATCCTCCTCATTAAACTCCTCATCCGAACTTGGATATAAAATGTTCTTCCAGCAATTTTGAAGCACAGCCGCGAAGACTTTTGCCATGACAAGGTAATGAGTTATACAGCATCGTAAAGATTAAGAGCTTTTAGATCATTGATTATGCCCTTTTCGGAATTCACAATTTTGCTGGTTGTTTTAAATTTTTTTTTTATTTTCTGAAATTCGTTATTTGTTCGTTATATAGAATACCTCATGAACTTGAAAAAAGTGTTCGTAATATCGATCATTCGTTATATAGGCATTCCTTATATTGGACCACCACTGTATTGAATTTTGAAAAAAAAATATTTTTTTTTTTTTTCAAAATCCAAAAAAAAACTATTTTTCAAAAATTTAGAAATGCAGTATATTTGAAGTAGATCCGGTATACAAATTTGGAAGGAAATCCGGTGAGCCGTTTATGAGAAAGTCGAAAATCAATAAAATGGTTGTATGGCAGGTACCGTTAATAGAAAAATATTTTTAAATTTGTTTCCCCCAAAATGTGTAATGATCATACTCAAATTAGTACACACACCAATTTTTATCAAAATCGGTAGAGCTGTTTTCGAGATAATTAATATGGTAGAAAAATTTATATGGCAAGTACCGTTATTTTTGGGGCTTAAACAACGATTCAAAAATCTATTTTGCACAATCACCAAAAACGCCTAACCACCAAGTTTGAACAAAATCGGTTCAGCCGTTTAGTCTGTAGATCGTTCTACAGACAGACAGACGGAATTGCCGGACCCACTTTTTTGGAGTTCTCTATCATCGTAATGTCAACTTTGATTAAAATCTCGAGTTCGATTTTTTTTCGAAATGCAAAACTTGCCCTATAGTACCTACATATATCGCAAGTAAAAATTATACGGAACTGGAAGGCATATTGTTTTAATAGTTTTTTTTTTTTTTTCAATTTATTGAACAATAATAATCTGTACATGTACTTATCTATTTTATACATACCCGCCTATCAAGAGATTTTAATGATTTATTCAATCCTTGGTATAGAGATATTAGTACGCATATTTTAAGTACACGTACATTTTGATAATTTTATACACTAATTAGACATATTCGAATCCATATTTCATAACAAGACCTGCATCCTGTTTCGCACGGTTTTTTTTTTGTTCCACACTTCGAAAAACATCGTTGTTTCTGGAATAAATGAGGGCTTACTTTATATCACCTCCTCCTGGTTAATTTTAGTTCTCAGCAATAGGTGTGTTCCCTAATAATTTATTTAATTGTCCTGCAAAAACTACAGAGTCATATATCTGCTTAATTTTGCCTACAAGATCCTATCCATCGTACTATGTGAGCGTCTAAGACCTTTCTGCAACACTATCATCGGCACGTACCACGTACGTGGCTTCAGGCCAGGCAGATCAACGATATACCAATTCTTCACATTGAGACAAATCCTGGAAAAGACCAACGAATTTCAAGTCGAGACGCACCATCTTTTCATAGACTTCAAAGCCGCCTATGATAGCATAAGTCGCCAAGAGCTTCTGTCGGAACTCGGGATCCCGAAAAAAACGCATGACGTTACAAAATACGCGGTGCAACGTGCAAATGGAAAACAGCTCACCCGAGCTTTTTCAGACGTGTACAGTGTTCAGACAAGGAGATGCGCTATCATGTGACTTCTTCAACATAGTCCTGGAGCAGATAGTACGCAAGAGTGGTGTTAACCTGGAAGGCACTTTCTTCAACAGGTCTTCCCAACTGCTTGGTTCATCGATATCATCGGCCGCTCCAAGCGAGAAGTACTTGAAGCATTCACAGCTATTAATGAACATGCGAAATGCGTTGATCTTGAAATGGATGACGACAAAACAAAGTATTTTCTATCAACAAACAAAGCCACATCTGTCCATCGCCTAGGACAAAACGTCACTGTTGGTAGCAAAAATTTCGAGGTAGTAGGAGTTCACCTACCTCGGAACAAACATCAATTCCACGAACGACATCTTAGTGGTAATCGGACGAGCGAACCGCTGCTACTTCGGTTTCCAAACAAATGTGTTCAACACTCCTGTCTAGAAAAACAAAGTGCACGCTATACAAAACGCTAATTTTACTAGTTCTACTCTACGGCGCCGAGTGCTGGACGATAAGTAAAAAAGTGGAATTGATACTAGGCAATTTCGAGAGAAAAATTCTTCGGAGGATATTTGGTCCTATATTCGAAGAGGGCGAATGGAGGAGAAGGTTCAATCGTGAATTGTACGAGATGTACCAAAATTTGGATGTAGTCCAAGGAGCCAAAGCACGTCGACTACACTGGCTCGGCTACAGCGAGCGAATGGACAACAACGCTCCAGTCAAGAAAATCTTCGAACCCCAGCCCCCTGGTTCGAGACGACCAGGAAGACCAAACCTCCGCTACAGGGACCAGGCAGTTACAGATGCAAGAGCGCTTGGTCTCGACGACTGAAGAGAGCGTGCGAGGGACCGAAACCGATGGAAGACCGCAATATGTCAGGCAGCGAACCTCCATGGATCGGGAGCCAGATAAGTAAGTAAGAAACGAAATTATTCAGTGATTTCCTAAAAATTTATAAGATGATTATTATTTATCAGCGGCAACTCTAGAACCAAACGAGTTAAATCATATCGACGAAGGCTTACATGAGGTTTAAGTGTAGTTGTAGCACTCTTCAATTCTGTCTCATCTCTCACCTTGTAGCTGCCAGCACTTATCTTTTGTTTTTTGTCAGAGGGCTGTACAGCTTCAAGTCGTTTTCTAAAATATCAATTTGATCATCAAATGGTCTAGTTTTTGTTAAGCAGCTGCGTGTAAATTTGCAGTTGTGCCGCTTGCACAAACTCTTTTTTTATAAATGTCAAATAATTTGACGTTTTCGAACAAAACAAGATGGATTCTGTTAAAAAGTTTTCTGAGAAAAAATTATTTTTCGAAAGTGAAATCGGCTCGGCCGATTTTCTTTCCCTTGTTTTGTGTCTCTGAGGTCACCTCGATTTGTGACCGTTTTGATTCTATATGACAACATTAACAATTTAAGAGACCACTTGTATTATTCCAAAAAAAAAATTCGAAACAAATCGAACATTACCTATAAGCTTTCGAATACTGTGTTTCCTATCAGAAATACAAATTACACAATTTTTTTTTACTTGCGATTATAGGTTCTATAAGGCAAGTTATGTATTCGTAAATTTTTTTTTTTTTTAACAATCAAACATGATATTACGATCATAGAGAACACCAAAAAAGTGGATCCTCAATTCCGTCTGTCTGTCTGTCTGTCCTCGAGTCTGCAGCCTAAACGGTTCGGTGGATTTGATTCAAACTTGTTACATATTGTTTTTTCGTTAATATGCCCACACGTTTTTCTCATTTTTTTATAAGACGACAAATAAGAGTAGCTCCCACACATTTTTTTTTGCCAAACACAAAAATCATATTTTTCTCAAAAACGGCTGCAACGATTTTCATAAGAAAAACTCAGTTCATTAACGAAAGGAAAGGGTACATTTTGATAATTTTTTTTGTGAAAAAAATTGTTATTTTTGGTACCTGTAGAAGATTTTTTTGGTTTTTGATTTTCTCGGACACGGTTAATTTGATTTTTTTGAAATTTTTACGCAGAAGCTCCTAGAAAATTTAAAAACTACTGTGTACCAAAATTTTTCAAAAAAAAAATTTTTTGGAAATTAATTTTTTTTTCAAAACTCAAAATTTCGAAACGACTTAATATTTAAATTTTTCAAAACTTCGTATTTAGTGATTTTTTGACATTATCTTGAATAATAAAAAAAACTATTTTTCTAAAATAAAAAAACAACGGGACTTCCCATAGAACCACTTTTCATATTTTCGACTTTCTCAATATTGGACAAGCCGATTAAAATAATTTTATTTATACAAATGCTCCCTAAAATTGATAATAAAGCTGCATACTCCAGTTTAAAAAAAAAAAGTTTTTCTATTTTTTTAAAAATTAATAATTTTTTTTTTGAAAATTCGATTATTCAAAAACCAGTCACAGAATTTTTTTTTAAATTTGAATTTTATATGTATATTAATAATATATTCAAAATGGCGTTTTAATTTTTTTTTCCGAAAAATGTTTTCAAAATTTAATACATACAAAATTAATTTATTAAAAAACCGCTCCAACGATTTTTCAATTTTTTTTCGATATATTCTTATTTATCAACGAATTCAAACTGCATCTTTGTTTTCCCTCAAACTATAACGACTAAGCAATACAAAAACATTTAAGTATGTGTATTATCCATTTATTTCTACCTTATTATTATTCCCTTTTTACGAATTTTTGCGCACGTGACTTAATACTAAATACAATGTAGGCACTTATACATTTATATGTACATATGTGTCTTTAAAAATCACATGAATCTTATGTATGCATATTGCACCTAAATTATGAAGTTGTATGTATATAGCTAACTACACACCTACATAGGAATCAAGTTAATCTTGTCTAAATAGGCTTTAAGCCTGCTATCCTATGCAGCTACACCTAACTAACTAAACCTCAATGGTTAGCTACATTAAAGTTGTTAGCTACAAGAGCAAGTTCGTGCGATCCAGTCGTGCATTTTGTTTTTTTTCTAGGCCTAAATATGACTATACTTGACATATAACCTTGAAAGAAAATCTTATTTTGCTCAAAAACAGCTAAAACGATCTTGACAAAACTTTTTGAGATTTTTTTTGGTGATACATACTAACTATCATTTGATATGAATCAAGTTTGAGGGAAAAGTCTATTAACGGTAGGTTTTCTCGGTAACGGTACATTGGATTTCTGTCAAATGTTATATCTGAGAAGATCTAGGTTTTGAATAACTTTTTTTTTCTAATTAAAATATTTTTTTTTAAATCATTATTTTTAAAACTAATAAAAAAATAATTTTACATTTAATATTCATATGTACATTAACAAAATCTAAAAAACTGCATACCAAAATTAAAAAATTTTTTTTTTTTAAATAAAAAACACGATTTTATCAAAATCCGTCCTAATATTTTCGAGATACTGTTTTATAAAATATTCATTGATTCATGCCATCTAATGAGGTTCTTTGTTTTTTCGAAAACCCGATTAAAGTGACGGTTTAGCAGTTTTTATAAGTTAAAAAAAAACGATTTTTATTTACCTAAACACCATTCACTTTCATTACATACATATGAATGTACATATGTACATATGTAAATATGTAGGTTCAATATATGTTTTATTTTTAAGAAGAAATATAAAAACAATACAAACGCATGTGCATACGTAGGTATTGCTTTTGTTCTTTTTTTGTGCACTTTGCTTTTAATTTTAGTTTTGTTTTTTTTGTGTCCTTTATTCAAAATTAAGCGTTGCGCCCAGATACTACAGTTGGGCTCATCAGTTAGATGATGTAGTACCTTTCTAAGACGCAAAATATTAGTAGATGGCTACCGAAACAAATAAATTTTATATTAAATATATTTTATTTGTGTCGGTAGCTATCGACTAATATTTTGCGTCTTAGGAGGGCAATACAGCATCTAACTGATAAGCCCAACTGTAGTACCTCGGCGAAACGCATAATTTGGACTAAATGTCAAAAAAAAAAAACAAAATTAAGGTTCAATATATGTATATATGTATGTTACATATTACCCTCCTAATTTACATAATTAAAATCCATTTAAATACACATTTGTAGGTATCCACCTACGACTATGTATTCATTGAATCATGTATTCCACAATTCATTATATTAAGAATCAAGGTAATCTTACCTACATCGGCTTTAAACCTGCATAGGATAACTAGACTGCCTATACCTACTAACAGCGTCAGTGGTTAACTACACTAAAGTTGTTAATTATAAGAGCAAGTTCGTACGATCCAGTCGTGCATTTTTTTATTATGTGTGTTTATTTGAATTTCTTCACAATGTCAAGTAAACTCAGCACTACATTTCTTGTTGAAACACTAAATACACAAAATTTTCTAGAATTTCTGTTTTTTTTTTTTTTTTTTTTTTAAATTCATTTTTATTTCATATTAACTTATAACTATCTTAAAGCTAGACAAAAATGTTTAAAACTAGCCTAATTATCAATAACTTACAACTAATTTACTGGCCCTTTACGGGCGCTCTAAATTAAACAATAACTCTTACAACTAATGTCTTTCGACCTAAAAACTATTTTAATTAAATCTAAATTTTTTTTTTTTTATTTATTTTATATTTCAAGAAACTTTTATACAGAAAACTTGGTATCTGATCATTTTTTTTTTTTTTTTTTTTTTTTTTTTTTTTTACCTATAAACTAAACTTAAATATATATTAAAAATAATTAAAACTAAATAAAACTAACTTATACTAACTAAAAATAACTTAAACTACTTAAAATACCTAATAATACTTATAACTACTTAAAAACTAGAACAGCCACAGCAGCATTTTTTTCGTTTTTTAATTTTTTTTTGTTTATTTTTTATATGCATGCAGACACACACTAGCATGCAACCCACCCACACATGTACATACGCACATACATATACGTACGCACACACATGTACAGACACGCAGATACATGCACGCATGCCCCCGCATACATACATATTTTTAATTTTTTTTTTTTTTGGTGCCACCCTGACTGTTACCTATACCTAATGCCCTAAATCTATGTAAGTCGGCCAAGATATATCATCTTCATCGACTTTAAATATCACGATGCTGTTCAGAGAGCCACCAGAACTGGTTCTCCTGTTTCGCCCTATCCCTCCGGTCCCGATCGGACACAGTCCTACTGAACCGAAGGCGCTCTTCTCCACCTTGAGCGATGACGTCTCGACTATACAGGAGTCGCCTATCCACAGTTTTCCGGCTGACGTGGTAGATGAGCGGAACCGCCCCTCCATCCTGTATCAGCCCTCGACTGTCTAAATAGAGGAATGCCTCAGGAGGGATGTAACCACTTAACCGCGCACTCTCAAAATATTCGTTATTGGGGTAATAAGCCCCAAAAATTAAGCTGTTAGTTGAGGACATCGCTCTTGCAACGTGACCCCGAATCAGCTTGAACAAAAAATTATCTATTCTGTTTATGTTGGCTCCGTTGTATAGAACCTGGTTGGAATAATATCTTGTGTACTCCGACTCTGGTGTTCTGTGTAATCCAAGGCAACGTCTAAGACATTGCCTCTCAAACACCCGAATCTTTTCCATTTGAGATGGGGCAACGTTGAACCACACCGGGCATCCGTAGGCAATCATCGGCCTGATGAGGGCCATGTAGCAAATCACCTTCACCCTGCTGTCAAGACGGCTGCTATAAAACAGTCGTTTTGTCAAGGCTAAGGCTCCCCTAGCCCTGGCCAAAGCAGCACCTATATGTCTGTCGAAATACAGGTACTGATCCAACCAGATGCCAAGGTACTTTACTACACTTTTACTCGCCAGTGGATGTCCATGTGGCCCTACGATCACCAGCTTGCGCCAGTTCTTTCTCGTATCCCTTGAGGCGCTAGACAGCGGAGTCCTAAACAAAATAGTTTCTGATTTCTGGAAGTTGATTTTCAACTTCCAGTCATCACAATATCGCTGAATCTTGTCGAAGTCACTCTGCAAGAGACTTTTGATGACCTCAACTGTATGAGCTGTTCTGTACGCAATTAGATCGTCGGCGTACGCAATTGCCTGAGTTAGACTACCTATCAGATCGCTGGTGTAAATGTTGAATAGAATCGGCGAGTTAACCGCTCCCTGCTGAAGACCATTATTAATATTAAAAATTGCAGTAGAAGTTACATTGCCACTCTTGACAACAAACTTTCTACCATTTAGCATGTCATAAAGCATATACAATAGAGGTTTACTTATACCTAGTCTGGTTAGCTTTAGATAGAGACCTTCTAACCATACGGTGTCGAAGGCCTTCTCCAAATCAACCAGACAGGCACCCGTACACTGCTTTTTAGTTTTGTTCCATTGGATATCAGAAACAAGTTTAGACGCGGCATGAATTGTGTCATGTCCCGCCTTAAAACCGAACTGATTATCCGGGATGATATTTTTGTCCTCCGCCCACTTGAACAGGGCTCTATCAATAACCTTTTCAAATACTTTGCTGATACTCGGAAGAAGACTTATCGACCGGAGATTCGCCGGATTGGAGTTGTCCTTTCCCTTTTTTGGGAGAGGGTGCACCACAGCTGTCTTCCACCGCACTGGATAATATGCATTATTCAGCGCGTTGTTAAACAGTGTGGTATAAATGTCAACTGCTTCTTGAGGCAAATGTCGTAGTACAACGTTGGATATACCATCGACTCCTGCAGACTT
This sequence comes from Philhelius pedissequus, assembly GCA_910595825.1. Classification (NCBI taxonomy): domain Eukaryota; kingdom Metazoa; phylum Arthropoda; class Insecta; order Diptera; family Syrphidae; genus Philhelius; species Philhelius pedissequus. The sequence continues at coordinate 326,302,274 of OU343160.1, forward strand.
CTTTTTCTTTAATGAATCGAAGATGAGCTGGAGCTCATTCTTCGAAATTAACAGGGGGCTGGGCCCATTTCGGTCGGAGATTATGGCGTTTGCCAAATCTTCATCATTAAACCTGGTAAAACCAAGGTTCTCAGATCGCCATTCGGTTATATCGTTCCGGAGCCATAAGTGATGAAGCAGAGCTCTGTTCTCCAGGTCATGATTCGGGCGAATGCTAGCATTCACCTTGTACTCTTGCTGGAAAGCAGCCCCCACAGCCTCCAACCTCTCCTGCGGATCTTCGATTATATAGAGGTCATCGTCCAATACGGCATCCTCTGGGTCTATGCCTGCTGTCAGAAGTACGTCTCTGTTCTCTGTCGTCCTCTGGAGCTTAAGACACGGAAGATCGTTTTGATCCTTTCTTCTAAAAACCTTATTAATTTTTGGGAACATATTTGGGTCGCTGGAGTTAACGGCACGAATTTTATTGTCCCAGAACGAATTAATAGCCAATCTATAATTTTCTTTGATCAATTGGTTGATGTTTTTGATGGACGACTTCAGTGTCCTAATCTCCAGGTCTCGTGTATCAGTAAGCCGCCTGTACAAGCGTTTTAGTCTTGTCAGTAGTCCACTTTTTTGTCTGTGAAGTGCGTCAATTGTCGCGTTACGGTACATGTCAGTTGCGTTACGTTCTTTGTATTTCGGTATTGTTCTGTTCATTGTTCGTAGAATCGTTTCGTCAATTTGTTCTAAGTATCTGTCGATTTCAGTATTTGTTAGGTTCCTGTCATTTGGTGGGGATATACCATTTGAACGTAATTCACTCAATAAGGCATTGGAGAAACGTGGCCAGCGCACCTTACTGTAATTGTAAGTATGCACAGGCACATACTCCTCCAACTCCATAAGCTGGTTCGGAAGTTGTATTACGGCGGCGAGTCCGCAGTGGTCACTGTCGTACTCGATCGTTCGTAAACAATTTCTTGGCCGTTGACCCACAGCGTCAGTAATTGTTAGTCTTGCGTCTTTAAGCAATAGATCCAGATAGGCACCGCTTCTTGGGAACGATGGCCTGTCTGTGGCTAGAAGATCGATGCGATACTCAAGGTTGTATCGACCCATCCAATTAAATAGATGGTTACCTCGAGGATTTTGTATTTGATTTCCCCAATCTGTGTGCTTGGCGTTTAAATCACCCGCCAATATATAGTAATTCTCTTCCGAGCTCAATCTTAAGCATTCAAAAAGCTTTTCAAGCTCTGTTATAAACTGTGTGGGCTGAGGTGTTTCCGGTGCATAGGCAGCGATCACATACATTCGCTTCCCCTGTTGGAGATGAATGCATATGATGCATGCCTCTAACGTCCGAAATTTTCGCACATCACTATTATATATTACCTTATGACTAATGCCTTTACGTATAAAGATTGCGACGCCTCCTCCTTGCGTGGAGTTGGGTCGGTCTCTTCTTACGATATTGTAATTGTTGTTAGTCAATTTATGTTTCTGGTTAAGCTTAGTTTCGCTAGCCATAAACACATCTGGACTTATGTCTTTAAGCAATTGGAATAAATTCGCTCTACGTTCGGTCCTAATCAATGAATTTACATTCACAGCTAGGATCTTAAAGGGCCTCTCCGGCAGCGCGCCCTTAACCTCTAAGTTGCGTTAAGCTCGGCAAAACAGAGTAGAGATAATCCACCCTAGTCGCCTGCTCCCTGATCTGGTTTTGGAGGCCGTTCAACTGGCCCTGGATGGCCAGTAGAACGCCCATAATATCCGCCTGTGCCGCCGGCGCCTTAGGCACGGGGGCCTGTTGGGCGACCTTTGGTGTAGGCTGTACCGTGCTTCCCCTTCCTGACGCCATTTGGGCGTAAGAAATTTGGGGGTTGACGGACGTTGTTGTAGGAGGGCGCACTGTTGGACGCTTTTCTACCACTGTTTGCTTTGCTGCTTTATTGTTTTTTATAAGCTGAAACGTCGGGCATCCCGGATAATTAGCGGGGTGTCCGGCGCCTCGGCAGAGTACACATTTAAGCTGGGTCCTATCTTCGACCCGTTCTTTTCCTAACTTGCATTCATCTGCATTGTGGTTCTCTCCACACTTAACGCAGCGTGACTGCATTTCGCAGTTTGCTGCGGCGTGGCCGAACCTTTGGCAGCGCATGCATTGAAGCATGTCGCCGCGCCTTTTTAATTTGTCCCAAGTTACAACCTGGCAGTTGAGGACGGATATACTCCTCAAACTATCCAGTTTGCTGCTGGGTGAAAGTTGAACGAGGAAGAAGGGAAGTCTCCGCTTCTCCCGCCTAGCTCTAACTGTAGCGAACGGCTTGACCCCGATAAAGTCGAGATCGTCATTCGCTTTTTGGCGGAGTTCATTTAAGAGCACCTGTGGTTCCGTGTAGGAATCTATGCCCTTCAAAAGGACCGTTTGAAATTTTTCGGTTTTAGGGGTGAAACTAAAGAATTCGGTAGTAGTTTCTTTCAGCAACTCTTTAATTTTTTTGTGCTGTTCCAGTGTGAAGCACTGGATAGCATGCCTATCGTTATTTAATCTTTTAATAGTAAAATTTTGACCTATGGTCAACTTACATAGATTTATGGTATCCTGTAACTCCATTTTATAAGTATTAATGGGTGGCACCTTTTCTTTTTTCATGATCGGCGGCTGTGGCTGCTGCTGCTGAGACTGATTTTTCTGCGGCTGTTGATTCTGCTGCTTTTGAATCTGCTGCTGCTGTTTTTCTTGCGGTTGTTTCTGGACTTGTGTCTGCTGCTGTTGTTGTTGTTGTTTTTGCCGTTGTTGTTTTGGCTGCTGCTGTGGCTGTTGTTTTTGTATTTGTTCTTTTTTCTGTTGTTGTTCTTTTTCTTCGAGTTCTTTTAGTTGCCTCGCTCGGCGCGCTTCTTGGCTGGCCTTAACTTTACTTTTTATCTTTTCTATTTCTGCCTCCAAAGCATCAATTTGGGCGAACATTCTTTGTTCGTCCTCCTCAGATGACGCCTCTGATGTGGAGAGGTTCACGAAGGCAGTACTATCGCCCGTCGTGAAGTGCCCTTCTCCTTCTTCAGACATATATGCTATACCCTCTTCGGGTGAAGTGTCTAACTCGGTTTGTCTTGCTGCCTCTGACGTCTCGTCTATATCGGACGTATGCACCCCAGCTGGCAGCTTTGCTGAGGTGGCCGTGGATCTCCTTTTTACCAAATTTGGTGCGCACTTGATCCTCTTTCTGCGCTTTTGATTAGCATCGGATGATGTTGCCGTTGTTGTTCTTGCTGTTGATGTTGTTGCTGCAGTATCACTGCTTGTAGTTGGAACATCTTTCGATGTTCCCTCAGCTGATGCCATCGCTGGCCTCATTGGCCCTAGGACACCTTTCGATGCCCCGGTGCTTAAACTCCTCCTCCTTTGCTCGTTTTCCCAACCAATAAAGTTAACTACTTCACGGTTGTGAAAAAAAGCTGATAAAGTTCTGATGCCCTCCTGGGAATCGAACTGGCGACCCTCGGATTCTCGGTCGGCCACTCTATCACTGTGCTACTGCACCACTTGTGAAATTTTGATTTAATTTAGAACTTAAGCTCACACACGAATTTTAATTGGAAAAACTGGGAAGCCGAAAACGTCTTAACACTTCCACAGTACGAGATCGACTGTCTAGAATTTCTGTTTACAACATAAAAGCAACAACAAACTGCGTATAGTCAAGTAATCTTATTTCACAGTGTATACCAACTTTACACTATTTTATAGTGTTAACATGACAGAGGTCACTTATTCTACTATATACATAGTATACGTATGTTGTTATAGCTTAAACAGAAAGTGTCAAAACACATAGGTAATTTACTAGGTAACTTAGTTTTTTTTATCTTATTACCTATTTGTATAGATATGTACACACTTTATCTAAACCCTATTGCAATAAATTACACAGTCTTGATGAGAGGCAATAATGAAAATAAATAAATAAAAAAAGCTTATCTTTTGAATAATTCTTTGCTCTTAAAGCACAAATGAAAGTAGGTAATATATACTCACCTATATGTGTAGTATTTTTAATAATGATATAAGATAACAATGTTTAAAGAAGAACAATAATTAGAGATTTGAATGAATCCCATGTCAAATTAGAATTTTTATTCATTATGAATTTAAAAACAAATTATATCCATTCATCTTTAAACACTTCGATTAGTTAAGTTTTCTTTTGGTACATAGTATTTATTAAAATTTAACTTAACTAAAAGCATTACTCTCAAAATTAATGGAGAATGCTAGATCGCCACTTTGGCCCTAGCCTCAGTGAAAGCAACATCTCTATGCACTCATCCCCGCGGTGTAGAGAGTGGGTAACGTAAACGTGCAGGGATTCGCCGAATGGATGCCGGGAAGCGGCCGAACCAGCGTTGCTGGCCACAGCAGAAACTTGTCCATGGAATGGTTAAAAGCCCCCAAAAGGCAGATGAGCTGCAGGTGGAGGTCAATAGTATGATAGTCAGGTGGGTAGGAGCCTGTCGAATATAAGCTTATGTAAGTTATAAATCGTTTTGCAGAAAACACCATGGTGGAAGGATCTATACTAACAAGTAGTAGAAGTGCTTCAAGATATCCAATTGATACTTTTGGCTACTGAAAAAAATCGAAGCATACATTAGTTCCTTGTACGGTGGTGAAGAAATGTATGAGCAAGAGGTAGAGCGAAAAAAGCTTCGCCTTGAAATCAGTATTCTGGGCATAAGCAAAACTAAGTGGAGACGAAGAAATGAATTCAGATCTGACACCAGACAAACGAGAATGCTGTATTACGGGTAGGAGGTGATCGCCAAAGGCTGAAATATCGTTCGAATTATGTTAAACGAAGTAGCGAGCCCTAATCTTATTTCTTAAGCGCCCATTTTTATAAATAATTCGCAACATCACAATCATTTAGTAACATGTCCCCAGAAATGAAACGACCGAGAGCAAAACCCCGTTCTACACTCGGTTTGCAGCAGTATTCCGGGAGTATATATCATAATCGTAATGGGTGACTTCAATGTCCATGCCGTGGGGTAATGTAAGTGGTAATTTGCTTATTGGCTTTTGTAACTTAAAACGCCTGAGTGGGACTGTAACAAAATTACATACATACATGCAGCGAGGAAGGAGGTTTAACAGACGCGGGAATAAAAACGTGTTTTGATTAAGAGGCTGGAACCGAAATTGTGCCTAGCAAGAGCAAGAGACTACTGCATATCTCAAGACATCTGGGGTCAAATCGAGCTTCGTAAATCGTTCCAGATACATATAAATGCCGAGACGGCTGAATTGCGATGCCATTATCAGATAGCACATAAGCCAGTCTATAATTGTGTGAATAGACGGGACACTTTTTGTATCGATTGAAGAGCAATCCTCCTGCTGAATGATGACTCCGCTGGCCAGAGTGATGAATTGCCCCAGCTTAATAAGACGTGCAGGTACTATAGGGTTATTGACATCGAACACCCAGCGGAAATCCAAACATCGATAGGTTTTCTCAAAAACAACAAACCAGCTGTCCTTCATGGAATACCAGTACATTTTTCTTTTCTATACCTCCAATTATTCTCAAATCCACTGTGCCAACAAAATTTCTTTCCTATCTTTCTATTATTTCTAACTAACCGCTCGCATTGTGTGTAAACATTTTAAGGGTAGTCATAACCCCTTGAGTGTGCGCATAATTAAAAAAAAATATTGTACAAGCGACGCCAGTTGAAGAGTTTGAAAGGTCAATTACCTTGAATATGTCGTATCGGCAAACAGTGGTACGAATCTGGACGCTCAAGGTAGATTAATTAAAGATCGCGCTGACTTCAGTCTCGCGAAATTCCATCTTCTTACGTACTAAGTTCGAGATTTCCCATTTTCAATGACAAATCCGTGCTATAATATGCGTGCGAAACCTGGAATATCTCGAAAAATTGCAAGCTATTCCCAACCAGTAGGATTGTTCACACTCAGAAAACCAAAAGATGACAATGCGAAGCAATCGTTTGAATCGAATACTCAGGGTGTATGGCGAATTCAAAGACCAAGAAGAATATGGAAATCAACAGTACTAAAAGAAGCAGATGGTCAGAGAAAAACGTGGCCGCAGTTAAAATAGCTAGCTGCAGACTGTGCAAGTTGAAGACGACATTTTGGCTCCGTTAGCCTCACCCGGGGAGTCAGGACTTATTGATGATGAAAAGCAGTCTTTGCAGCAGAATTATTATTATTATTAAAATTTATTAACTATAAATTAAAATTTATATGTTAATACATATTGTTTAGAGACTTAGCTGCTGAGGCTTCTGACTCTTAAGATCTAAGCTAGTGTATTTTTTTTTTTATTTAACAAAAAGAAGTAAATAGTGAGTAGTATAAATAGTGAAAATTAAATGTTTATGTTTTAAAGTTGTTTAGGTTTATAAAATTTTAATAATTATATGATTAGATTTCAAAGTTATGTAGGTTTACAAAGTTGTGTATTTTTCTGATGTTATTCGGATCGAAGTTTCCTAGGATCTCGGTGGTTGATAGATTTGTATTGTATAAGCTGGTGTTAGAAGTCAAGTAATTGCAAGTACCCATTCCTAGAATGTGATTAACGTCCAAAATTTCTTGACAGCCTGCACAAGTTGGAGGGCTTTCTTTTTTTAGAAGGTGTTGATGTGTGAGAGTAGTGTGCCCTAGTCGTAGTCTTAACAAGGTGGTGTTCATCTGTCTTGAAGTTGAGGTTGGGTAGATTGGTTTAGATTTATCAGTGTTGATAGAGCTGTAGAAATGTTGGTAATTCTGCCAGTCGGTTAATCTATGTGCTTTGATTTTACGATTGACTTCACGTAATAAGTCACGTTTTGTCAGTGCAAGAACAGTTTTCACAGGGGAGACATGAGCAGCATTTGCTGCTTTATCAGCTTGTTCGTTACCAAAAATTCCGGCATGACCGGGAACCCACATTAGTTTTAGTTTGTTGGCAGACTTAATGAGGTGTTCTCTTATTTTGCTAGTAATGACGGTGCTATTGTTGGGATTTTGTATGGCATGTAGAACTGCCAAACTGTCCGAACAAATCACAAAGTTGCCTTGTAGTTTAGTTATTATCTCTGCCGTCTTTAAGATCGCAGTAGCTTCAGCGGTGAATACAGAGGCAGTGTTGTCTAGAATTCCAATGGACAGAATGGAACCATCTTCATAAGTTGAGGCAAACGATGTGCTATATTGGGTTTTGGAACCGTCTGTGAAAATCATTTTCCAATTTTTTGACCTTAGGGCGTCAGTAGTATCTTTGAATAAAGATCGGTAGATGTATGAGGAAGTGTGATTCTTGTCGTGTTTAGTCATGTCCATGATAAAGGAGGAATCTTCGATGCGCCATGGTGGGCATCCTGGATAGTATTTTTCGTGTTTAATAACTGGAAGTTCCATAGATTTGGCAGTTGTTATAGCGGTAGAGATGGCTGAAGGGATGCGCTTAAGATATTTTGATTTATCAAGCGTTTTGACGTCTTCATCAATAATTGAGCCTTGGTTGAGAGCAAGTTTAACATAGAGCTTAGCTCTGATTTCAAGAATACGTTCTTCTACTAGGGGAAGTCCAGCTTCTGCCATTATGTTGCGTATCGGGGTGGTTGGAAAAGCATTTAAACTTCTGCGTGCAGCTTGGTGGTAAGGAGCCTTGATGTAGTTTATTGTAGTTTTAGGAGAGTTTCCGTAGATTGATAAACCATAATCTATCTTACTTAAGATTAAAGATCTTGTTATATTACATAAAGTATTTATTTGTGCAAATGATTTTTTACTGGATAAATAATTTACAATGTTGACTCTAGCAGCTAAGCCCTTTTTAAGTTCAGTACAGTGGTTTTTGAAATTAAATTGATTATTGAAAATAATACCTAAAATACTTAGGTTAGTTACATTTTCTATACTGATATTATTAAAGTTAAAGGAAACTCCAGTACAAGATGTCTTACGACATATATGCAAAGTTTTGCATTTATCTACTGATAATTTAGCACCCGAGGTAACAGACCATGTTGAAATATCAGCTAGAACATTTGAGAAAAGAGCTTGATGATCTGCGAGGTTATTGTGCTTACACATGATATATACGTCATCGGCGTAGATACAATGGTCTAGTTGCGAGTATTTAGCTATAATAGAACTGATGTTGTCGAAAGCAATCAGGAATAGCACGACTGATAAAGGAGAACCTTGGGGGATGCCGTTGTGAAGAGAATAGGATTCAGAAAAACAATTGTTTGACCTGACGCAGATTTTTCTATTTGTCAAGAACGATTTGACGTAGTTGAAGATTTTGGGTCCGATACCCCAAGCTTTGATTTTTTCTAAAATTTGATGGATACCGATTCTATCAAAAGCCTTTTCGAAGTCAAGGGACAATATGGTAACGTGATTACGGGCCGATAAAGCTCTTGTGATATAGAAATCGATATGAAGTAAAGCATCGTTGCAGCCTTTGTTAGCTTTGAAAGCGACTTGGTTCTTGCTTATCAGATTTCTTGATTCTATAAACCACATAAGTCTTTTCGCAATTACTTTTTCCATTACTTTGGAAGCGCACGAAATGAGTGATATTGGGCGATATCCCTTAATAGTGTTATTTGGTTTGTTTGGTTTATGGAGAGGCAGTATTGTTGCAAGCTTCCAATTCTGTGGAATAATGCCTGTATCAAGTATGTTATTAAATAGTTTCAATAGCCTGTGTTTGGTTGGAAGAGGAAGGTTTTTTAGCATCGGGTATGATACGCGGTCTCTAATGGGGGTTTTACCTTTTAGTTTGGACAAACAACTTTCGAGTTCTAATAACGAAATTGGAGCTTCAATGCTGTTAGATTGGCGAAATAGAGGTGTCTGATTGATTGCAAAGTTTAAAGACGATAATTTTTGTATTTTGAACTCGTGAGAGAAGTTCTCGTCTTTGGAGAGGTTTGACCAATTACTAGCGAAATAATTGCTTATTTCGTAAGGATTTGTTATTTGCTGATCGTTAGCTGCAATACACTTGATTGATTGTGGAGTAAACGAACCTGTGAGAAGTCGAATATCTTGCCATATCTTGGATGGGGAAGAAGTGGGGTTGATTGTAGCAGTAATTTCACCGAATTTATTAGCTTTACTGTTTTTTACTTCCCTTCGGAATTTTGCGTTTGATTTTTTGTATAAAATGAAGTTTTGCTTCGTAGGGTATTTTTTAAACGATTTCCAAGCCTTGTTTTTATCTTTCCGCAAGGAGCTAAGCTCTGAATTCCACCACGATACTGTGTGTTTTCCAGGTCTTGGTGAGGTTTGTGGTATTGCGGTGTTTGCAGCTAGTCGAATAGCCTTAGTAAGGCGAGCGGCTTCTTGATTAATGTTGAGAGAGGTACGTTTACATGATAAGTAATTTAAAATGTGCTTTTGGAAACTAGGCCAGTTAGCTAGATCGGTTTTAAATTTGGGGGTAAAACAAGATTCAGAAGCAACTTGATTAGATATTACGGTTGTGATGATCGGGAAATGATCACTGTTATAGAGGTCGTCTAAAACCTTCCAAGAGATCTTTGGGTATATTTCCGGGGAGCAGGTGGTAATATCAATATGCGTAAAGGATTGGTGCGTGGAGAAATGAGTAGGGGATCCATCATTAAGAATTATGAGGTTAGAGTTATTTAAAAACCTTTCCCAGATTGCCCCTCTGGCATTAGTTTTGGAAGAGCCCCACAACACACTCCAGGAATTAACGTCACCCGCTATTATGACTGGAGTATTTATTTGGTGGACTATATTTTCGAGGTCGTTTGTAGAAAATGATTGATCAGGATGTATATATATGGATACCAAAGTGAATTTGGTTGAAAGTTGAACTTCAATTGCTAGAGTTAAGATGTGTGAGTTTATATGCATTTGTTTGTGCGGAATGTCTTTCTTAATTAGTATAGCAATTCCTTGTTTGGCTGAGGTGTTGCTATCGAGGTTTTGAAAATAACCAGTATACGATTTTGGGGTATATGGCTTAAAAAGATAGGGACAGTGTGTTTCTTGGAGAGAAATTACAGATGGAGAAAATTCTTTTATAAGTATACTTAGCTCGTTGTAGTTATTAATAAAACCTTTCATATTCCATTGAAGGATTTGGGAGGATTCTTTTGATAGGTGTGTTATTGTCTTTAAAGATTTTTGTTTGGGTAGATTTGGGTTGTCGATGTTATGGTGTTTAGGGCTTCGACTCCGCGGCGCGGGCGGTGAAGCATCCGGGCTCTCAGAAGAGCCCGGATGATTCAACGCTCGAGCAACGGAGTCAAAAGTTTGGATATTGTTATTTTCATTGCATTTCGACATCGTTTGGCTCTGAAGGAGTGTTTGCTACAAAGTAGTCATTTTTCTCTAGCAACGTTTGTGTTACCTTTGATATAGGTGAGTGCGTTGGTTTATTGATTGAATCGGTGGTTATTGAAGGTTGAGTTTGATTGGATTCTGGTTGTTTTGAAGAAGAAGGTTGATTATTTAAAAGAGATTGCAATTTTAGTGAGAGTGAGTTTGTTGGTTTGTCGGAGGTATTTTTGATATTAGATGACGCTTCGTTAGGGGAACGGATTGATTGAATGGGTTTGGTAGTGCTGATTGAGTTAGTTTTTGTTGATGTATTAGTTGGTTTGGTTATGGCAGGGATAGGTCCTGTTGTTGTGGAGTTGATTGGTCTATTGTTGTTTATTGATTCAGTATTTGGTTGGAGTGCGTTGGGGATAGGGCTGGGAGCTTTGGTTTTATCGTTGGTGGTTTTCGGGAGTTGAGCAGTTAGTGGTTGTGTGTGTGGTGTGTGTTTGACTTTATCAGCGAAGGATTCTGATGTAATAGAGCTATAAGAGTAAATAGGGCTTTGCTCTTTGTGAATTCTCTTGGCCTCGGCCATGGAACATTTTTTATGGGTTTTAATGGTTAGAATTTCCTTGGCTTGTTTATAAGCGGGGCAATTTTTGGAGTCAGAGGAATGAGCAAGTGAACAGTTTGCACATATTATATTATTGCATGGGTCTGGTTTATGAGGCAGGAGGCTGCACGATTCGCACCTAGACTCACTGTTGCATCGTTTGCTTGTATGACCTAGACGTTGGCAATTGCGACAACGCATCGGGTTGGGTATGTATTCCGTGATTTTAGCATTGTAGAATCCAATGTCGACAGTCTTTGGAAGTTGATACAGATTGAAGGTAAAAAGCATTAACCCGGTTGGTTTTTGCTTTCCCTCTTCATTTTTAGTAAATTTGTATATTTCCGTTACTCCTTGGGATTTCATCTCTGTGACGATTTCTGTCTCAGTGACGTTAATCAAACAAGGAGCGTATGCAATTCCTTTAGTTTCATTCAATTTTTCGTGGAGTTTTACAATGACGGGGCACATGTTGGCAAGACTATTAACTCTAAGAAAGATGTCTGCAACTTTTTGCGACTTTACTAAAATGAGAAGATTACCGTCTCTCAATTGAGAAATTTGTTCATAATCTTTGCTAATGTTGTCGATGGATTTTTTTAGAAGGAAGGGACTGAGGGAAGAAATGGGCTTTTCATTGGATTTTGGTGAAATAACAATAAATTTGGGATTTTTAGCACTGGTTATTGTAGGGAGTTCAGGGTAATTGCACAAAGGAGTCGGGTTTGATTTATGTTTTTTGTTCGGTTGGATAATAGATGCGGAATCCACGTCAAGCGGTAGTTGCCTGAAACGGGACCCCCCTTGCCCGTGGGGCATTTTAATTCCTAAGAAACACACGCACTTATCTGTAGTTGAAGGAGTAGACAAATTCTCAAACGGAATATGTGTTGAAAAGAAAGGTATAACGGGAGATACCGGTTGTTGCGCTAGGCAGCAAAAGAGAAAGCACAAAATAGACTACGAACGATGCGAACTGTTCGGAGGTTAGTCGGTGACTGCGCAGCAGAATGTTCAAAAACGCATGCATAAAAAAGACGTATGCGTATAATAAACGAACTCTGAGAAAATTAGAGTAATTTCAATTTATGACAGTTATAAAAGTTATAGCCTTTAAATGTAAAATATGGACTAAGCTAGAGAAATTCAACTTTATAACCCTTATAACAGTTTTATAACGGTTGTTCACCCTTAAAAGTGTTAAATCTGAATCTGCTGAATCAAACAATTAATTAGCAGAATACGAATGCCTTTTTAACCATACGGGGACGCATAAATCTTACTTTTCTGTCACACTGCCACACTGTTGACATGTCAACATGAGTTCATGCGGTCCAGTATAGGGTTAATATGGGCACTTGAACTTCTGGAAATGAGTTGTTAGCAGCAAACGCCAACTGCGCGGAGCTCAAAGAATTTTTAAACTTTTAAAGGTGCAAGACTGTATTACAAATTGGCATTTTCTTAGTCTTGTCCACTAAAAAAAACAACTTATGGGGTTTTCGTTTGGTAAATTTATATTTTGATCTATAAATTGATTTTTTTTGTAATGATTCGAATAAGTTTTCAGATTGATTTTTATTTGCTATAGTATTGGTGTATATTTGTGTCTGTGAACCAGCTATGGGTATCAGCTGTCTTGTCAAACTGATGGCTGTCAATAGGTCTGATCCACACTCTGCCAATTGGCACAAATTGTCACAAATTTCTGCCGAAACCTGTTCCAGACTTACAAATTTGGTAGTTTTTAAAAGAAGAGAGCGCTCTTGAGAGAGTAAAATATTTCCCCTTCCTGACAATTTCTTGCCAATTCCTGCCCAATAAATTTTTGTGGGCAGAAAATTTACAATTGTCAGACTGACGTTTGTCATAAACGAAAAAAAAACGAATTGTAGTTGGTGTAAAAAAATATTTTTTGAACAAATAAATTAATTTAGAAACACTAAAATACAAAATAATTAGTTTGAAGAGATAAAAATGTGAATTTACATCAAATAAAGAAATAAAAAAAAAAAAACAAATGTGTTGACGTTTAAAAATTGGCAGAAAATTGTGCACAAGCTGTTCCAGACTTTTTCGGACTTTATTTCTCAATGAAAGAATTTTATCCCTACTCTTCACGTTTTGACAATCTACCAATTTCTGCCCAAAAAAAAGTCTGGATCAGACCTAATTATAAATGCATAGTGGTGTTAATAAAAGAGGGGCAGATCTGCCGAAAAATCGATTGAAAAATTGATTTAAAATCAAAAAATAAATCAATTTATTTGGCCAATCGAAGGCAAATATTGTCAAAATCAGTTTTTTGACAGATCTAAATCAAAAATAAATTGATTTGTGTTATTAAACGATAACCACATAAGTTTCGGAGGTCGAATTACCTTCTGATTTTACGAAGCTGTATAATTAGTACTTTTCTATGAACACACCCAATATTGTATAGGATGCCAATTTTAAAAACATTTCTTTTTTATTTTTTTTTTAAGAAAAACATTAATTTGTTTTGAAATTTCTAATGGTACCAATAATGGGATGATAAGGCAACATATATTATCTTGGAATTATGAGTTGACGTTTAGCTATTAAATAGTTGTCATTAGTAAAGATCAATTAATTGATATCATACAAAATTTGCTGATCTATCAATTTTGGTATTATGGTTATCAATTTGTAATTTTTTTATTTTTCGGTCTAAATTCTTGATGAGCTTTTTCCGGATTGTTCCTTATTTTGAAGAATATTCATGGGATTTTCCATTGGTAAATTCAGAATTTGATACGGAATTTGATATTTTTCGTTACGAGTGGGAGGCGAGTTGAATTGAATTTTTGTTATGGTTTTGGCGTATATTCGTTTGTGGGAAAGTGATAGTTTAAACCGAATCCTTCCAATTAAACTAGGGTTTAGTCCCGTTCGCTGATACACAACTTAAGCATTTACATAAGTTCTACTTAAGAACTTAAGTGACAGTTTATGCGGAGCAAACAGTTGCCCTTAAGCGTTTTAAGTTGAACATAAATATTTATGATTCGTATCAGCAAACGGGCCTTAATGGTGTTAGTAAAAAGACGGTTAGATTGACCGAAAAATACGGACCTGCACATTTGATTCAGAATTTAAAAAAAATAATTTTTGTTGCTTTTGGCAGATTTGTATTAAAAAAGAATTTAATTCCTGTACCAATAGAAAGCCACATAAGAGAGCGACAAAGTTTTACAAAAATACGGGAACGCATTAAACAAAAATTTTAGTCAATTTTTAAACGTCAAACTTAAAATGATGTTTGGAAATATTTAGGGAAATATTAGGTCTGATCCAAACTTTTTTTGGGCAGAAATTGGTAGATTGTCAAACCTTAAAGAGTGGGGATAAAATTCTCTCATTGAGAAATAATGTCCGAAAAAGTCTGGAACAGCTTGAGCACAATTTTCTGCCAATTTTTAAACGTCAATACATTTGTTTTTTTTTTATTTCTCTATTTGCTGTAAATTCAAATTTTTTTCCCTTCAAACTAATTATTTTGTATTTTAGTGTTTCTAAATTAATTTATTTGTTCAACAAATATTTTTCCACACCAACTACGAACCGTTTTTTTTTTTTGTTTATGACAAACGTCAGTCTGACAGTTGTAAATTTTCTGCCCATAAATTGCTGCCTACAAAAATGTATTGGGCAGGAATTGACAAAAAATTGTCAGGAAGAGGAAATATTTTACTCTCTCAAGAGCGCTCTCTTCTGCCAAAAACTACCAAATTTGTAAGCCTGGAGCAGGCTTTGGCAGAAATTGGTGCCAATTTGTGCCAATTGGCAGTGTAGATCAGACCTACAAATTTTAGTCAATTTTTAAACGTCAAACTGTAAGTGATGTTTGGAAATATTAGGTCTGATCCACACTCTGCCAATTGGCACAAATTGGCACCAATTTCTGCCAAAACCTGTTCCAGACTTACAAATTTGGTAGTTTTTGGCAGAAGAGAGCGCTCTTGAGAGAGTAAAATATTTCCCCTTCCTGACAATTTCTTGCCAATTCCTGCCCAATAAATTTTTGTGGGCAGCAATTTGTGGGCAGAAAATTTACAATTGTCAGACTGACGTTTGTCATAAACGAAAAAAAAACGGTTCGTAGTTGGTGTGCAAAATATTTGTTGAACAAATAAATTAATTTAGAAACACTAAAATACAAAATAATTAGTTTGAAGAAAAAAAAAATTTGAATTTACAGCAAATAAAGAAATAAAAAAAAAATGTTTTGACGTTTAAAAATTGGCAGAAAATTCTGCTCAAGCTGTTCCAGACTTTTTCGGCCTTTATTTCTCAATAAATTTCTCTGGAACAGGTTTTGGCAGAAATTGGTGCCAATTTGTGCCAATTGGCAGAGTGTGGATCAGACCTAATTTTATCCCCGCTCTTTAAGTTTTGACAATCTACCAATTTCTGCCAAAAAAAAGTCTGGATCAGACCTATAGTTCGCCCTGAGTTTGAGTAAACGTCAAACGATAAGTCTCACTTAGGTTACTTTTCTATTTCACATTCGCTTAAAATTACTTCACTCAAAGCATGAATAACGATGGCAACGCTTGTTTTTTTTTAAATTATATTTAAAGTTTTATTCAAACTGAAGACATTGAGCAAAAATATCAATTATTTAAGTAGCTCTTAAGTGCCAAACAATGGCCACTTAAATCCCACTTTAACTTGGCTGGTGGGAAATTGAAATCTTACCCTGAGTGAAGCACTGAGGAATAAAGTGTGAAACTAGCTCTTAATAATTTTGTTTGACAAAAAAGAAAAAAGTTTCAAATAATAATTTTCTTGGACTCAAATTCCCAGCCTGGGTAATACCTTTTTTATTCCCTTGTGAGCGCTCTCTTCTGTGACAAACTACAAACATTTCGTGGATGGGAACAGGATTTGACCGTTCTTCGTAGAAATTTGTAGATTTTCAGTTTTAGGGAGTATGAGTACTTAATTATGTTAATTGCCTAAAATATAAAATGGTAAATTTACGGCAATTATAAATTTATCTAATGTTTTCCACCACCATTATTATAACAAAATGAGGTTCATTCATTCATTTTACACCTCATACAAAATATGTAGATGTCGTAATCAGCAAAATAGGTAGGTATTCAAAAAGAAATAATTTCAAAAAAAAAAATTATTAGGTAATCTTGAAAAATGTTATAGGCAACCCTTCATTCAAATTATGTACATACACAAGTCCAATATCCACAGCGAGAATACAACATAATACCCCACTGTCCAATATTGCACATGCACATACCACATTCTGCAATCTAAAACCAATGAAAAGAAGGGAAATTTCGCAAACACCAGAGAGAAAAAGAAAAAAATGCACTGTGTTAAAAGAATCGAAAGGGAACCTGATACTTCAGAATACATGAAAACTTAAATGAAAAAAAACATTCTTATTAACCATTGAAATAAGAAACAAAAAAAAAGACAAATTTATTGGAAAATGCAACTGATGATTTTGCTTATTGGAAACAATTAAAGATGACATCAAGAAGCATGAAAACGAAAAGAAATCATGAAAAATGTTTTTAAAGAAAAATTCCAAGAAACCAGCCAGAGAGATGTAAAGTGTTTAGTCATCTCTTTCATACCTATTGGGAATTTATTTTTTATTCGTGATATAAAGGGCCCCCTAAAAATTGACAGCTGGGAATTCCATGGAATTAAAAATTAAGGGCAATCAACATAAACAGCAATGAATCGACGAAGAAATAAACAAAAAAGCAAAATTTATCAATAAAACTCAACATAGTTTACTGCAATTAACTTACCTTTATTTTAATACAAATATGTTTTGAGAAAATTACTGCAATTAACTTAATTCCAATCCAGAGATTATCGCTCGATGTAAAAAGTTACACAAATTTCTTTTTTTTATTTCGATATTCGCACAATTCTCAATTCAGCTCTTTCACAATTCCCGGGAAACTGGCGAATTTCACTGCGAAATCTTTGTGAAATACAAATAATTTATACAGAAGTAAGTAATTTACACAATTTTCACAATTTTTTTCATAATTTTCATTGAACAAATGAAAAATCGATATTTTTATTGCCCCTGCCCTGCTTCAACTAGGTAAAGGAAAAGCTAGGACGAGATTATTGGATTCCTTTACAATGCGATTTCGTAATTTTAAATGGCAGAAAAATAATTGATTTACATATATAAATTTTGAAATCTCACTCACTTGATTTTCGGAAAAAAAACTAATTTATTTAAAACAATGATTTCTTTTATTAAAAAAATTCACACTTTTTCCGTTCCGATTGATTGAAGAAAAAAATTCACTCACTTGCGGATACTGTGACGGCGCGCATTCCAATAATCATACGTTTTCGGTAGGTTAGCTTTTTTAGGTATGTATTTTATTCTTTCTGTAGTATGCTGGAAAGTCAAACTCTTGCGCATGAATGTGTAGGTGATATGGGCAATTTCTGATTTTCCAGCTTTCCAGTAGAGCGAAGGGACATTTTTAAGTTTTTATAGAATTGATCTTAAAATAGCGTTAGGTGTTGGTGACGGTTCATTTCTCAACTGTAGGTTTGTTCGATGTGGGCATGAGATTCAAGTGTTGACTGACATATATTTTTTGGATATGCAATTGGTCTGTAAGACCCCTTTCACACAAGGAAACTGAGTTGCCGGCAACTGGGAGTTTGTTGGTGAGAAGGGCAAGAAGTAAGGGGAATGAAAAAATTCTCCCCGGTCAACGATTTGAAGAGATTTTTTTGACGTTATGCTTTGAAATTTTCTTAGGTTTCCATTTTGACTTCTGTATCTGATAGATGTCAAACATATTTTTTTTAAAGAGAAATTGTTTCCTACAGTTATATTATTACATTAACCAAACCAAGTGAGCTACTTAAATAAATTCATTGTGAAAGAAAATTTCAAGTTTTAATTGTTGTAGGCAAGGCATTTAATTCAATCCATCACGAGTTGGAACACATTTCATACATACAATTATGCGCCTAGACATGGAAAATCGACAACAAAAACGCATGTACCAACTAAGCTCTCAGCTTGTGGCTTCATCACATTTCGTTTATAATGATGTTCCTGTATTAGCGAGCAGCAGCAGCAGCAGGCAGCACCACAGGTATCAGTCATATCATCCAGTCAGTGGCTTATGTGTCCAACTGTACCAATAAAGCTTCGGTGCATTCCAATAAGTCCAATATAATCTTCCTATCATCACTATCATGTGTTGGGTCCAAGATTTTGATGGCAAGAGAAACGCAAAACAAATTAATTTTCTCCTGATTCATTGTTTTTCCGTGACCTTTAAATATATTAATTTAGCAAACCATTATTAACAACCACAATAAAAAAAACAACATTTACCTACATAATCGAACCAGGTTTCTTTATTTTGAATTTATTTTTCTAAAAATAAGCTGCGGTTAATTTATAACTCAAAATTGTGTAGAATTTTCCAGCCGCGAAGCAAATTGTTTGTTTACAAAAAGCGAATGTCAAATCAAAAGCAATTCGAAAAACGAGCAACTCAGTTTCCTCATCAATATCTTCGTGTGAAGGCTACAAGGCAATTAAAGGAAAACGTCAAAAAAATCTCCAGCAACTGGTTTCCCTGTGTGAAAGGGGACTAAGGGTTGGCTACTAACTTTCGCTGCGAACGAACGTGTGTGTGCTTAGGCACACATCAAAAATTTAAAAAAAGTGACCAAAATTATAAGGGAACAAAAATAAAGCGTGTTTTAAATAATAATTTACATACAAACGAAAATCGTGCCTACATTAAAGTATTGCAATTAACAGCCCTGTTCTGCCGTTCTGATGCTCACAGGTCACAATTTTTGTGAGGTTGTTTTTCTGAGGTTTCTTATGAGGCGGTCACAATTTCGTATTCTGTTGAGACCCTCATAAGAAACCTCACAAGAAAACTCACCACCGGATGGTGAATTTTTTTTAGTGATGGTGGCCAGCTGATTTGTCAAAACAAACATAGGGTAAAATAATCTGCAAACTACAAAAGTGATGAATTACCTAATATTTGTTTAAAAATAACTGCAACAATAATTTATTTGATAAGAATATAATCAGTTTCAATAAAGTAATAATTAAAATTTGTGTTATAGTTTGTAGATGAACTGGAGATGGCCGGGATTCTCAAGAAGGACTTTCGGAGCCGAAGCCAATTTGTTTTCGAAATTTTGGTATGCAGTTATTTAGAGATTATTAATATACATGTTACTATAATATTTAAAAAAAAATCAACTATGAAAAACACAATGAATTAAATTTTGTTGCGTTTTCCTCGATTTTCTTGAAATTCCTTGGGATGTTTTATCTTCCGATTGTGATGCAGATATTACATATTGTAGCTTCAGGTTTATGCACTCGTACATTGGTGTCGATATATCGTGCTGTGTTGCGGAGCAAATTGTTCCCGCAAAGATGACACATTCGATCTTAGACAATTCTGTGTGCATTGAAATCATGAGATTTTAATTACAGTTCATTTGGAAAGCTGAAATAATTAAAAATTAATAGAGATTTCTAATCGTGGTTAAAAACTTGTACCTTTTTCCACATTGCTGCTTGGCATTGGTTTCATTTAAATCATTACCTTTTTCATGATTGTCTCGTACACTACAAGATATAAATATTCTCGAAAAATATTTGCACTTGAATAAATAACTCCTTTTCCTCCTTTCTTGTGGAAATCGAAACGAATCGATTGTCGATCTTCACTAAAAGTCGGCAAATATAGGACGATAGGTAAAAGTTTTATTTTGAATGACAAACGAATCATACATATCCCTTAACTATCTTAGAATTCTGCTGCGCTACAACCAAAGAGTGATTTATTAAAAAAAAACAATTAATATAGTTTTATTAATTCTTACTTCTTACATTTATAGATGAAACTTCTTCCAATATATGTATCAAAATCAAATTCAATTCCATGTTTGTTGTTATTTCGTTTCTTATAGTTTTTTTTTCACAGATATGTCAAGTAGGTGAGTTGTGATGTGCCAAGAAGCAGATCATTATTTTTAAGCTTTTATGATGCTTACAGGTTGTGATGTTCTTACCAGAATACCAAAAAGTCACAAAAATGAGTTCACCTCAAGTTATGAGGTTATTCTGACTTGTGAGGGCTTAGTGAGGTTGCCAGAATAAGGCTATTAACCGAACATATAAATGATGTCTCGTTGTCGAAACTATAGCGATCGGAACAGCAACATAGGAAGCCAACCAATTTCCAATACACCTCCAGTTACAAGTATCGCACATCGCCCACAAACCGCACATCTTCCCCAATGGATGATGCTGTACAAAACTGAAGCATCCTCAGGATAGCATATATCAGAGCAGCCCATAAGGAAAATTTGCTGCACAGTCCGCTAATTAACGGACCGAAACCTACATTTCCCAAAAAAAATTGAAGCAACAGAAACCCAAGCGCAACCCGCAAATTTCATTATTAAGCCTTTAGATTCGATCTATTCGATCAATTAAATTAAACTAAGTTGTTAACCCAATTTTTTTTTCAGTTGAAAGTCTCACATTTACGCAAATGGATCCCTTAATTATCGCACAACGCATAAAAATTGTTAAAACCTACTACAAAAATGGTAGGTGCAACAGCCACATATCGTGCTTTAAGAGGAGATTATGGTTTACATAATCGTCCAACTACGCAAGCAATTGGCAAATTGTGAAGAAATTAGAAGAGGCTGGATTGGTAACAGATATTGTAAGTTCTGTGCATCATCATTTCGCTAGTACCACTGAAAATATCGCTGCTGTAAGTGAAAGTCTTACCGAAGGACCGATTGTGTCGATTCCTCGTCTTTCTCAGGAATTAGGACTGTCTTACGGCACATTATGGCGTATTTTGCATTTCGATCTACACCTACATCCATATAAAGTCCAGCCCACACAACAACTGAAGCCAGCGTCGAAGATACGTCGAATGGGTGCTTGAACAACAGGCGGTGGACGGTGATTTTTCGAACAAAATTTTCTTCAGCGACGAAGCACATTTCTCACTCGGTGGGTATGTTAATAAACAAAATTGTCGTATTTGGCGTTCTGAGAAATCCTCAAGTAATTGAAGAGAGGCCATTGTATCCGAAAAAAATTTACTGCTTGGGGCGCTCTTTGGTCCGGAGGTGTAATATTGGACGACAATGGAACGACTGTCACCGTCAATTCGGAGCGTAATGGTCATATGATAACCGACTTTTATTGCCTGCTGTTGAAGAATACGACTTGGAGAATATGTGGTTTCAACAAGACGGTGCCATATGCCACACAACTCGAGCGAATATGGCTTTATTGCAAGAAACATTTCCTGGCCGCGTAATTTCTCGTCGTGGCGATATCAACTGGCCACCAAGATCAAGCGATTTGGCAACGCTGGACTTTTTTGTGGGGCTACGCGAAAGACCGTGCTTATGCAGATAAACCTATAGCGCTTGAGCACTAGAAAACCAACATTCGTCAAGTTATGGCTGAGATACCGCCCATAATGTTTCAAAGAGGTCGAAAATTACCTCAATAGATTCGATGCTTGCAACAATTCGCGTGGTGGTCATTTAAATGATGAAATGTTTCACACATAATGTCAACGTTCAAACTTTGTAATAAACAAGAAATATCATGAAAAAAAATATTTTATATGTGTTTTATTTGCGTTTACTTTTGAAACCGCAAAATGGATAACCCATTATATTCATAATACATAAGACAAAGCAGGCATTATAATACATTATAGCCGCCATTTAACTTATTATTATTATATGGTGAAGCCATAGTACGCCAACGATGCAGCAGAGAATCTGTATTGGGTTGCTTCCGTGCAACAAAACGTAGCCGAAACCAGTTTTCTCCGAGAAACTTTCGTTTTGTTGTTCATTTAATTCTTGTTTATTGAACGAATAACAGCTTCAGAAAATGCTTTTATTTTAATAATAATTTCACAGTCAAATTTTAATAAACCTATAATAAAAATAAACGCAAAAATGAAAATCGCTGTAGAAGGTTGTGTTCATGGCGAGCTGGAAAAAATCTACGACACCATAGAAGCAATACAAAAGGCGGAAAATGTTAAAATTATTGATTTGTTGTTGTGTTGTGGTGATTTGTAATCCACCAGGAACTTCGAGACCATGGGTGTGCCCAAGAAATACATGGACATTGTGTACATCTTACAAGTAAGTTTACCAGAAAAGGAATTTTATTTATAGAAATTGAAAAGAAAAATTTCATTTGTCTCCAAAGGTACTCCAGCGGTGAAAAATGCGCCAATTTTGACCATATTCATTGGTGGCGACCACGAAGCACCTAACTATCTGTAAGAACTACCCAACGGTGGATGGTTCGCTCCAAACATCTACTATTTGGGTAACGCTGGTGTACTCAAGGTCAATTGCATCCGAATTGCTGGTCAATCCATATTCTACAAAAGCCATGGCTTCTTTAAAGGTCACCATGAGTTCTCACCGTACTCCGAAACCAATAAGGAGAGTGTTTATTTATTGTTCATGTCGGGCAGTTGGATGTTTTTATGCTTAAAAACCTTTATAAGATGTTAGAGGAAAAGCTTCAAATGGAACATGTGCGTCGAGTCATCAACTTTTGCATAGTACCTACTACATATGACTCATTTTATAGGAATACGAAAACAAAATAAATGAAATATGAATATTAAGAAATTAATAATGTTCAAAACCTTTAGCTCTAAATTCCTCGATTTGAAATAAAAATCCTAGCAATGATTCGGTTTGTTTTCAGACAGAGGCTATTGAAAGGCTCTGATTGACATTCCACAGTGCGCCCATAATATAAAAATATGTCTATAGTACTCTCATGAAAATATGGTCGATACATGGGAGGTCACAAACTACATGATACAAATATTAGATGATGCAAAAAGGTGTACAAATGCTAAATGTGCTGTAATTAAAAAGTATGATTTATTAAAAAAAATCAATTAATAGAGTTTTATTAATTCTTACTTTTCATTTATAGATGAAACTTCTTCCAAAAGATTTATCAAAATCAAATTCAATTCCATGTTTGTTTTTATTTCGTTTTTATTTATAGTTTTGTTTCACAGATATCTCAAGTAGGTGAGTTGTGATGTGCCAAGAAGCAGATCATTATTTTCAAATTCTTATGATACTCACAAGTTGTAAGGGTTTTTACCAGATAGCAAAAAGGTCACAAAAATGAGTTCACCTAAAGTGATGAGGTTATTGTGACTTGTGAGGGTTCAGTGAGGTTGCCAGAATCAGGCTATAAATTTGCCTTTCTGTGTATACGCGCGTTATTTGTCAAAAAATTAATCGCACGCTTGTGGATTAGCAAATATGTACAAGTTAAACAATGTACTAGTAATAGCAATTTTAAGACTTGCTGGTGCTACTGTGCTGGTCTAGGGTGTGCCGAACAATTGAAATGCATTAGTTCAGAAACATAGTGGCGGCTGTTTCTGATAGACTGATTTTGCTGTTTTGGTCTCTCAGTCGTAGCTGCTAATACATTCACGCAATAATAATGCGGAGATCACTCATTGGGGACGTTCACTCAGTTATTTCAGCAAAGAGGTATAACTTTTTGTTGTTTTAATGCGTGCGAAAGCACATCTGATGAAAAATCAGCTGTTCCCATGAAAGCTATATTAGGTATGTTTTATTGGGAATCTATCCACTGTACCGTAACTAATTCCCAAAAAAACGCATCGACCGTAGCGTGGACTGTAGGTTTTTAGTTTGTTTTCTTAAATGGTACCCCTGCACAGTAGTCACAAGTAATGAAAGAGTCTTTTGCAAAGTAAAATTAAGAAAATATCAAAATTATGAACAATAATTAGCTTTTATTCATATAAAATAGAATGTAGAAAAACGTACCAATATTTAATTTATGTTCAAACCTATTTCTTGTTTTCATTTTTTCTGCATTTGTAATTTTAAATCTTAACATTCATTTTGCACCAATAGAAGGGAAATGATAAGTGAATGGGTTTGTTCATAGACTATGGTCAAGTCCCTTTTTACACAGGGAAATCTTTGTATTGCTTTAAAAATCGTCTAAGCCTTTCACACGAGGAAACAAAATTGCCGGAGATTTGCTTGTTTCCTTTATTACTTCTTGGTTTTGAACGCACACTACAACGTAGTTTAAATTGTTTACTCCGCTTACATTTCCCTTTTATATTTCATGCTTTTATTTATTTTCTGTGTAGATCGATAGCTAGAGTTTTATTTTTCAAGGCAATTTACAAATTAATTTTCTGAGTATGTTTTGCTTTCAATTCAATATTCACTCATCAGACTGCAATTAACATACGCGGAGTAAGGAACAAATAGTTAACATTTGGTTTGCTATTTCCATGCACATGTCCAGAAAAACAAACAATGGGATGACAAAAATGTACGCCCAGTCCATGTCCATGTAGTGAAGCGAATATAGTCCATGGCCAACGTCCATTAAACAGTGAAGAAAAAGCACATTTTGGTGCTTGCATAAATGCAAATGATGAATGTCAGAGTTTCATAAATGCATAACGCAAATATTTGCAGCGCAAATGCGCAAATATAAAATTTCTCATGCATTCCGATTTTTTCTTAAAGAAAGAGACAGTATCATATTAACGGTGGCATACCTTACCTTACTGTTCACATCTGTCCAAATTTCCGCCAGAAAATGCAAAGTTGAACTTAAAATTAAAATACACATTAGAATTGTTTCTGGTCCACAGGAAAGTGAAGCAAATCAGAGAAAGTATTCATAAATGCATATTAAAATGCATGCGCAAATAGTTTTTCTGACGTTTATATGATCGCAACTGATCGCATGTAAACAAAGCAACCATGCATTTATGAAAGCACATTTTGTGAAGTTCAGTTTCCGCTTAGTGCGCTTAAGCCAGGCGCGCACATGCATTTTTTCCGAAACGAAATAGTTTAATCACTAATTGAACGATGATCGCTCACATAAGCAACTTAAAAATCAGTCAACGAGATAAACCAACACACAGACAACATATTGATTTAATGTGCGCGCACTTACATTATAGTTCGGTGTGATTCAAACTGAAGAGCTTATTTGGGGGCGATCGTTTGATTTGTGCCAAAACAAAAACTTATAAGTTGCTCGAATCGCGGACTGAATAGTTTTTGCATGTGCGTGCACTCTCATATAAGTCCATGGTATTCATTTTAGCAACCAAACTGTTGCAAAACTGTAAGTTGCATATGTGCGCGCCTGGCATTATAGCTCATAGAATTTCATACGAATACATATTTTGCGGCGTAGTGTCGAGCAGTTCCTCTATGGTGCAGTTCTACTCAATGCGGTTTGTCTTCTCAAATTGCTTTTTTGTAGATCTAAATAAAAAGCTGATTTTTTTCACCAACCTCCGTTTATTTATAACTATCAATAAAAATTGAACACAAAACGAATACTGCTCTTAGTTAGTCAAAAATAAAAGTAAAACCGAATTCATTCCATAGATATTGATTTTTTTTTTCAAAATCGAAATCGTAATTTGTTAAAATTGATTAATTGACACAAGGGGTATGCAAAATTGCAGATATAGGTGGAATTTTAGACGTACTCCAGAAAATAATTAAGCAAAGAATATAGTTTTTAATAATAAAAGTCAGAAACTTTTCAGAAGAACATCTTATAATTTATTAAAAAATGGTATTATCTAAGATCTTAGAAATATAAACTGGTCAATTGTAAAAAAAAAAGAAAAAAAAGACTCAAAAAGATCGATTTGTCTTACGAATGAAATTAAAAATTATACCACTCCATGAACACATCCATCGAGATTCAACCCAATTATCAATCGTACCAACAAAACTAACAAAATCAAATTCGAGACTCGAATAAACGTCATCTAGCCATCCACCGTAGCTTCTACTTTAGCTTTTTATCGACCGTAGCGAATTGTATGTAAAATGCTACGACGGATAAACTTACGGTGGATAAATTTTCCAGTAAAACACAGCTATTGAGTTATCCCATAAAACTGGAATAACTAGCTATCCGAAAAGAAATGTATAGAACAGCTGACTGCAAACTTCGTTTGGTATGAGATTCGTTCTGGTTTTTTGACAGTTTTCAGATAACTTATTTTATTCTTTCACAAATATGATCGGATAGTTTGGTATCCGTTATAATTTATCTAATAAGTGAGTGAACGGCCCCAATTACAGATTCTACATCACAGCACACTGACGTATGGTCAAAAAAGTACAACTTCTGAATCTTTCTTTGAATTTATAACTCTTTGGTCTTCGTCAACACAATTTGATAATTTGTATTCAAAAACTATACATAATCCAAATTCAATAAATATTTTAAATTTAATTTTGTTTAACATAAAATGGCAAAACCTACTAACATCAAGCGATGTGTTTTCAATTGCCAGAATTCCAGAAGATTATTTAGCTTCCCGAATCAAGTTGACTTCACCAAATTGTGGTTAAAAATTTTGGGTCTAGAAGGGAAACCGCTCTGTCGATCCGAGATGTATGTTTGCCTGAATCACTTCTCAGCTCGCCAATTATCTGATAATGGCAAATCAATTACACCGACATCCATTCCAGACAAAAACCTCCCTGTTAAAAATAATCTACCACCATCGGAAATTGAAGTATTTCAAAATGTGAAAAAACCCATATGTGCACCAAATATTCCATGCGATAAAAAAAAATACAAAATGATTACTTCAGAATCCAGTAAATGTTATCTTAAGTGCAAGACTTACAACACGCTTCATAGATTCCCCCGAGACTTGACATCCTTCAACATCTGGATAGAGAAAATAGGGTTACCAGAAAATACCAAACTTATTCGCACAGCAAGTCTTTGTGACAACCACTTTTCCCCAGCAATGAGGTGCTTAAAAACGATTACCAGATGTGCAGTGCCTGACATTTATTTGCCACCGCAATGCACATTTATAAATGAATTCCAGGTGGTTGAAGAATCTATAATTGAGCCCAGCTGCAACGTAATAACTTCTAATTCTTGCTCACAGCCAGTAAACATTGAAAAACTAATAACTGACGAACCTATACTTGATTCCAGTTTCATATCTTCTGACTCTAATTCACAGCAGTCAGTAGTACTTGCGCAGCCAACACCAGTACAGAACGAAGGTAATTCTCATGCATTTGAACACAGTTTCAAGCCCATATCAGATCCTATCGTCCCAGAAAAAAGTGGAAATGCTTTATATGAGTGTGTTCTAAAATGTAAAGCCAAGAAGGTATTGTATCGATTTCCAAACGCTGAAGCTCGACGCCAGCTATGGCTGCGCCAAATCGGTCTAACACATTGTTTTTATAATACGAGCATTTGTAATCGGCACTTCTCTGAGAAAATGATATCTAAACAGACAGACAGACTAAAACACTGGGCATTTCCAGATATAAACCTTCCTGAGGCTGAGCAATTACGAACCGCAGTTGCTCTTTCAACATTTAAGGATAAAGCGCTAGAACTACCACAATATATTTGCGTTCTTACCGTTTTCACACATAGCACTAATATAAATTCAATGCTGAGTACTGAAACCAAGTATGTAAAGTACACTGTTGACCAAAATGTTCCAAAGCGAGAGCGAAGTGTTCAAGTGGAAGAATTGATTGGCAAAGTTAACGTATCCATTTTAGCAGATGACGACTTTGACGATGAGGAATTAGATGTTGTGGAAAATATAAACTTCGAACAGCAACCAGATCTTATTAATGAAATGCTTAACACTCATGTCTTCCCATCAAACACCAATGACATGTTCGAATGTCTCAAATGTGGAGAGATTTCACTTGATCAAGAATCAAATCGCAGGCATTTGGATTCACACAGGGAATTTAGTTGTCTCTGTTTTTATTGCGGACGAAAGTTTATTAATGGTGTAAAGCTAAAAATACACGAAATGAAAGAGCACAGAATTGAAATTAAACAATTGTTAAGATGTCCTAAGGAGCATTGTAAAAAGGCATTTTATTCGAGAAAGAATCTTGGTCAGCATTTGAATGAACACTCTAGGCCAACGAAATATTTTTGCTCTTATTGCCGTAGGTTATTTTATTCATCACTTAAGTTGAAATGCCATCTTTTGATTTGCAGACCGAAAAATATAAGATCCAGAATTAAATCATATTAATGCTCCGCTGGTGAAATTGATACGAATAAACATTTTATATTACAAAAAAAATTACATTTGTATTTTATTTTTTGTTGTCAGATTCTTTAAATTTCTTTTACTGCTTCATAAAACTGTTGGTCACTTTTATTAGAAGAGTATGAGCGCACGCTGCGATTATCGTTTTAGGCTTAACGATATTCGTTTGTTACGACTGGCATTTTGCCGTCGTATAACTTTCGTATTTATTTGCTGTTCTTCTTGATCAACTCTGATGATTTGTCTTTGTGGCGAAAGACGAAGAACCAAATACAAAATCAGATCTTTGACATTTGAGTATGAATGTATTAGTACTTTTAGTGCTTCATTGGAAAAGACTTCGGAATGCTTCTAAATGTTCTTTCTTTTGATATTCGCAATTTATATGTTTGCACACTACCAGTCAAACATGGCATTGCCGTCTGCTGGATTGAGAATTTAAAAAAAACTATTAATTTTAATACCGTTAAGTTACAGTTATTTACTAGAGGGATTATTCGAATGTTGTCTTTCTATTTTTTTTATACTCGTTTCGTGGACCGTTCCATCCAGTCCTTAAAACAATTTGTTTTGATTTGTATACCTACCTTGTAGAGGAGCTTTCTTCGGAAGGCGTTCATTAGGCATATTGAGCACTTGTAGACCACCCGGAGTTTCAATTTTATAATGAATAAAGAATATACCTGCGTCTAAAGTTAACATATAATTGGCATAAGGGGAAGGGAAAAAATTGGTTTTAGGTAAAACCGGAGCATTTTTTCCACACTCTGATATTTTTTCCCACCCAACACTTTTTGAATTTTATCCATCTCGTGCAGTATTCGGTTAACTAGTTTGCCATTAGCTGCAACGATTCCAGAGAGTATGCAAATAGCACAATGTGTTTTGTAATGCCCGCAATGTCTTCAAAGAACAGTGCAAATAAAATTGGACTTAGCGCACACCCCTGTCTGATTCCTTTGTTCGACGGAACTCAGATACATTTCTACCGCTCAACACTGCTGCCCTTTGGTGGCCATGTACAAGTCCTGCAGTACTCGTGCAAACTTAAGTGACATTTCTAAAGAGTAAAAATGGATTTTAATGTTGAGGAAACTACTCCATTTATATTTTTATTTTTGAATCTAATGCGTATCTTCGGTTTAGTTAGGATTAATTTTTAAAAAGAACCATTTTTTAGCCCTCAATTATTTATTTATTGGGGACAGCTATCAAAAAATAATCTATTTACATTCAATTTGGTAAAAGCCCCCCCCCCCCCTTTCATTCATAAATTAATTAATTTCTTCATATTCAAATGAGTTTAACTGTGTAGATATATTTATGTTGTATGGACGCTTCATTGACTGTAAAAGTGATTTAAAAAAGTGATATGTTGACCTGACTTTCAATAAATTTCATTTTAAATAAAACACACGTGCATCCTTATATATTTTAAATGGCTTTTATTTCAAATAAAGACTTACAAATAAAAACAAAACATCGATGGTTAAAAAAAGTAGTTTTCAAAAGATTTAAACGATCAATTAAATATTTACAAAATTATAAAAAAAAAACATAAAATTAATTCACTTTAAAATTTTTGATGTTACCTTTATAATTAATATAACAGCTCGACATCGAAGCTGCATCGAATCCACAAAACGATCATAAGGCTCGATTAGTTAGTACTTTTTGCCAAAATCCCTTCACTAGATTCGTTATAGTTCTCAATCATTCGTAGGCTTAGCTTTCCTCACTTAGCTTCTATCACCCTAAAAATGTTCTATTGGAATTAAGTTCGCGGTGATTGTGATATCCAAGCTACCATAAACCTAAATTCCTTAGCCCATCGACTTGTGTGTTTGGCTATTTCATATACAACCTAAGGTACCATAGTTCAGTCTAGAATGTCAATTACAGCCTTCTGATCGATAGTCTTCTTTCAGATGTGAACAGGTTCAAACTATTATCGGCTTATAATTCGACCCTTAATTTTTGACCATTTTGGTCGTAAACTTTGGTACACATTGGACCCTATGGGGAATCTCCCAGGGAATTTCGTTTCCCACGTAATATTTTATTGCCACGAAATTTTCATGCGATCGTGAATCTCCCACGGAATAATTTCCCTCGAACAAAATATCATATGAAATGACAGCAAAATTCCATGGGAAAGTTTAGTTCCAATAACAATAAATTCCGAGTTAAGCTTTTGAGCAACATTCACGTTCCCAAGAAAGAAAAATTTCCAGGGAAATTTTTATTTACAACACCCACCTCATTAGGGGGGTTATCGAAAAATACAAATTTTCCTGGATTTTTTTTGGGAACGTGGATGATAGTAAGCTTTCCCAGGGAATTTTGCTCTCTTTCATACGTTTTTTTGTTCGAGGGAAATTTATTCCATGGGAGATTAACGATCGCAGGATGAATTTCGAAGCACTAAAATATTCCGTGGGAAACGAAATTCCCTGGGAGATTCGCGATAGGGCCATGCGTTGGGTGGACGATGGACGTATTCACAGGATCCATTACCACGAAAGAAGAAAAATTTGCTCTCATCAGCCCACAATATATTTCCCCATTTTTCCGCTGGCCAGTATATGTGGTCTTTAGCAAACTGAATACGATTTTAACATGTTTCTTAACAGCGTGCCTTTAATTGGACTTCGAGGGTCCAAATTTTCCTCTAACAGTCGTCTCCGAATAGTCACTACTATGATATCCAAGTTTAAGGGTTTCTAGATTTCAAACGACGACGAATACAAAAAGCCATTATACCTTCTTTTCTGTGATTTTAGTAAGACTTTCGACACAATTGAGAATGCCAGTATTTGCATAATTTTGAAAAACCAAAACATTCATCAAATTTACATTTACCCTTAAAAATATTTATAATAAATATAACAACATACAACACAGTAAAAATATTAAAACCGACAAATTAGGGAGATAGTTCCATATCAACAGGTGAGTACGTCAAGGAGATCCGTTGTAACCACCTCTTTTCTCAGCCATCCTAGAAGACATTTTCCTAAACTGTTACAACGAAGCGAAATACAGAAATGTATGGTCATCATTGATGGGGAGGCTTATGCCCGATTATAACTGAAATAAATTATAATAAATTAAAATTTTTAAAAAGTAACTTAATTACTTTTTTGATTTGAAACTTTTAATTTTAATCGAATCAATGCTATTTTTTTATATATATATTAAACACGCACTCAAGGGGTTGTGAATACCCTTAATATGTTTAAACACGGCGCGTGCGATTAGGAAAATGGGAGAGGATTTAATAGGAGATACCGATGCAGATTAGTTTTGAATGTTTGAATATCCTAATGGGAGAAAAAATATGGTCGGCTTAAGTGTTCCACATTCGTGTGGTGCGGATAAAGAAAGAATGCCTATATTTGACAGTACGTCCGAAGTTGGGCTCAAGGGTAAACTGATGGGCCATCCTAGAAGTGCGAGTATTACGGTTGAATGTTTTAAGGGGAGGAATGCAACTGGCTATTTCATTAGAGCATTGTCTATCAAATTATCCATACAACAATGAAAGGCATGAAATATTACAAACCCAAACACCTTGCAGCATTTTTGCCGACATTGTATATGTGGTCATTACACAAAAGGTTGTCGGTGATGCACATACCGAGAACTGAAAGTTGTTCGGTTTCCTCAATGCAATCGCAGCTCATGGATGAGCCTATTGGGGGAGGGTCCCACCTTAACGAGAATAGACATCATTGGGTTTTTGACGCATTAAATTCTATACGGTTTTTTATTCCCCATTGGACAATGCTATCGAGTTCAGAATTTAAAGAGCTTGTAATACGCTGCCGTTTTACATCCGAAGGACATGGCTATGAATCTGAAAACGAATATTAAAAGCTGTAGGCACTATCGTCAGCAGAACAATATATTGGATTTGATGTTTCAGACAAGAGATCATTGATGAAAATGAGAAAGGACTCGAAGACATGACGGAGCCCTTGGGCACACCAGCACTTATTTTGTGAATATCTGACTTGAAACCGTCCAATACAAACTTGTATGAACTATGAAAAGTAATTTCTAATCTAACGAAGAAGCGTTAGCTTATATTTTTTTATAATTTGTATATTTATTTTTATTAAATTAAGGATGTTTATTAGATTTTTATGACAATAGAGACCTTTAAGAAATAATAATAATATCAAAGATGGTATGCTGTCGTAAGAACTACTATTATTTTGAACACAACTGTACATGCATAAGCCAGAAAAAAACTTTCGTATCTTTCTATTCCTTCTAACAAGTGCCATCAAATTCAGGTTGCATTTAAATAGACCTTGGGTCTTACAGGCTTTTAATTAAAATTATTATTATTATAAGCGAACTGACGATAATATATGTAAAATTTATTGATCACTAACTTTGTACCCATCTTCTTCCCGGGGCACTAGTATGTGACTTCATTCTACTTTCACATCTATTCCAAAGTTGTTTTCATTGCTATTTTAAGTGGTACTGTATTGGAAAGTAACATCCACTGTTGTCGTATTTGACACTTCGCCACATAATATCTAATTAACTCTATTCTTTTCAATTAATAAGTGCTTTAATAAATAATTAGCAAGTTGAAATTTTGCGAATTCGAACAATTTTATTGTAGAATCGAATTACATAGTTGGGCCCATGGGCTCTTCGGAACTATTAAATAATTTAAAATTAAAATAGTAGGTAAGTCGAGTAAAAGAAAGTTTACCAGTGTTAATCTATCATGTACATTGGCATTGCCATGCATATGCAATGTACATAATGGTCCTACATAGGTATGAATTTAAATAGTTCAATAATCCTCTGTCAGTAGAAGAAAAGTCAAAAATAGTTTGAAAAAAAAAGATACAACCATAATTAAAATTTCTTTTTTTGTTTTGTTTTATTAGTGAATTTAAACGCTTAAATCTAACAGCAACAACAATTAACGATATTTAATATGAACGCCAACCAATTTCAGGATGCTACTCCATTTTTTTTTGTTTTGCTTCACATTAACTGTTGCACCATCTTCGATGGAATTACATTACAAATATATTTTATAATAAAATTAAATTTTGTGTGAGATGTCAAACCTGATATTGAATCATTCTTATTGTGGTTTGCGGAAAGATTTGCCAGCATATTTGGCAGCAGCGCCCAATTCCTCTTCGATTCGGAGAATTTGGTTGTACTTGGCCAAACGTTCTGACCGGCATGGTGCTCCAGTCTTGATCTGGCCAGTGCTCAGACCGACGACCAAGTCAGCGATAAAGGTGTCTTCGGTTTCACCGGACCTGTGCGACACCATGGTGCCCCAGCCGTTGCTCTTGGCCAACAGATGTGCTTTGATTGATTCGGTAACGGTACCGATTTGGTTGACCTTTAACAACAAGCAGTTGCAAGCCTTCTTTTCGACGGCAGTGGCAATACGTTTGGGGTTGGTCACAGTCAAGTCGTCGCCGACAATCTGGATTGGTGTGTTGGCAGTCATGTTGCTCCAGGCATCCCAATGGTCCTGGTCGAAGGGATCTTCAATGCTGATGATGGGGAACTCCTTCACGAATTCCAGATACAAATTGGTCAACTTATCAGGAGACAACCACAATGACTTGTCACTGGCTGGGTTCTTGAAGTCCAAATCGTAGACTCCGTCTTTGTGGAATTCAGAAGCAGCAACATCCATGCCGATCTCCACCTTGCCAGTGTAACCGCCCTTGGCGATGGCATCTTGGATTAAAATCAAAGCTTCCTTGTTGTTTTGAATGTTGGGCGCGAAACCACCCTCATCACCGACAGCGGTAGCATCCAAACCGAACTTGTCCTTGATGACCTTCTTCAAGTGATGGTACACCTCGGAACCAATCTTCATGGCATCGGTGAAGGAGGATGCTCCAGTTGGCAGAATCATGAATTCTTGCATGGCCAATTTGTTGCCAGCGTGGGAGCCACCGTTGATGACGTTGAATGCGGGAACTGGTAAAATGATGTCCTTGTTTCCGGCCAAATCGGCGATGTGTTTGTACAATGGAATGCCCTTTTTGGCTGCTCCAGCCTTGCAAACTGCCAGGGAAATGCCCAGAATGGCGTTCGCACCGAATTTCGACTTGTTTTCAGTTCCATCCAACTTAATCATGAAGTTGTCGATTTCCTCTTGCTGGGTGACTTCCAAGCCACACTTTAATACTTCTGGAGCTAGAGATTTGTTGATGTTATCGACGGCCTTCTTCACACCTTTGCCATGGTAGTTGTTCTTCTCTTCGTCACGGAGTTCGAGAGCCTCATGGACACCAGTAGATGCACCAGAAGGCACTGCAGCTCGGAAAAGTCCCAGTTCAGTGGTAAGATCAACTTCCACTGTGGGGTTGCCACGCGAGTCAAAGATTTGACGAGCTAAGATCGACTTGATTGGCATCTTGCTGAAACGAAAACAACAACAAAAATACGGTCAATTCCTCTATGACCTCTAATTATAGAACAAAGGTCAAATACATTCACCGGTGTAGCTATTTGGCAATAAAAAGCGAACAATGAAAATGAAATTTATTATCTTTCCTTATTGATCAATTGCCAAGTTACCAAAAAGGAAATAAACAAAAATTATTGCACAACAGCATAAAATTGGACAAAATTTTAAAAAAGCACTGTAAAATCCAAAAAAAAAATGGATTCCAATTAAATTGAAATATTTGAAGTTATTGCCGAATTCATTTTTAAGCATAAATGATTTGCATTTCCTTTAACTTACGTTAACAAATTAATTGTAAAGATATAATTTAAAACAAATTAATTGATATTTAGATCTTTTTGAACTTTTCTACAGTACAGAGATTTTCCCCAATAAAGATTTCTCTTGAGTGACCAACGGGAACGGCGAACGACTGTCTCGGTTTTTTAATTATCGTGGTTTTGCACGGCAAAAAATATTCAATTCGCTCACACCTACACATTCAAAATGAGAAGGATGACCTTCCACAAGGTGACAAATTGACAGCACAATCAGCTTTAGCTTTAACACAAGTTCCACAAAAGCTTTTCTTTTTACCAAAATGAACTTTTAATTTAAGTTGGACACATAAATTTTGAACTTTAACGTTTGCACATTGCAATTAATAGGTCTGCCACGATCTGCCAATTGGTACCAATTCTGTTGCAGACTTACAAATTTGGTAGTTTTGGGCAGAAGAGAGCGCTCTTGTTAAATATTTCCCATTTCTGTCAATTTCTTGCCAATTTCTGCCCAATAAATTTTTGTAGGCAGCAATTTGTGGGCAGAAAATTTACAATTGTCAACTTGACGTTTGTTATAAATAAAGAAAACACATCTCGTGGTTGTTGTGAGAAAAGATTAGTTGAACAAATAAATCAATTTAGAACTACTAAGATACAAAATTATTAGTTCGAAAGGAAAAAATGTGAATTTTAAACAAACAAAAATATAAAAAAAAAAAAAACAAATGTGTTGACGTTTAAAAATGGGCAGAAAATTGTGCTCAATCTGTTCCAGACTTTTCCGATTATATTTTTTATTGAGAGAATTTCATCCCCACTCTTCAAAATTTTATAAGCTGCCAATTTCTGCCCAAAAAAGTCTGGATCACACCTAATATTTGCTTTTTTTAAGCACGAAGATTACAAAAATATGTGGTTGCGGGTTCAGATAAGTAACCAAATATTCATAACAATGTTCAACAGGTAAATTGCCAAAGCTTGAGTGATTTTCAATTGACGATGTCACTCAACCGATTTATTTTGACGTATAAGGTCTTTATCTTTATCACTCATTTTGTAAAGGGAGACATTTCTGGATTTTTTTTGAGAATAATGTAAACATGTACATTAACTCTCAAAATATATGTAAAAGTTAAATGCGAAAAATAACTAAACTAACTAACCTGAATCACAAATATGTGTATGCTTAGACGATTTTTTGTGTAAAAACCAAAAACCCCTTTGTGTACCAAACAAGAAGCTCTCTGTTAAAAAGAAACACAAACAAATTTTTTGACAACTAAGACTATCTTGTCTGAACTACAAAAGAAAGACGCCTATTGTAATAAAAATTGTTTAGTCAGCTTTCACACTATAAAACTGAGTTTCTAACCACATTTATAGCTAGTTTCATTCAAGGAAAGATCTGCTCTTTCTGATAAAGATTTCATCTTTTTGAATTTTGAGAGTTTCATTCCAACAAAAAGAGCAAATCTAGATCAAATATCAACACGAAATATCTGATCTTTGGTGGGTAGACAGTTTTGATCTGAATGCACACATACACGTTAAACATTTGTCTGTCAAACATCAAATGGAAAATATTTTGTTTTTAATTTATTGTGAAATTGTGCTGTCCCTGCTAAAAAATTAACCTAAAAACTTACAAATAATAGACGAAGAAGTTAATAATTTAAATTTTATAAAAGTAGTGGAGTTTTTTATTGCTTTGTCTTCATCTTCCTGATCATCTGATGATGAAGATATGTTTTTTTCAGAAATGTGTGTCAGTAATTAGGGGGGTTCACATGGACCAACATACTCGACAGTATGGCTCGACGAACCTAAACCAACTTTGCGTTCACATGGATACTGATGTTGTCGAACACCAGTGTTTTTAAATTTTCGAAGCGAACGTTGTTCTATGCTTTAGGAAATAGTTGTTTTATAGTATTTAAGATATGTTGAAAAAATCCAAAATACGAAGTTTCGAAAAAATCTATTGAGTCGTTTTCTAAAGTTTGATTTGTCAAAAAAAATTGATTTTCAAACTAATTTTTTTGAAACATTTTAGTGTACAATAATGTCTAAGCTTTCTACGAGTTTCTGCGTAAGAAATTTCAAAAAAATCAAATTAACCGTTTCCCAGAATATCGAAAACAAAAAAATGG
The DNA here is from genome assembly GCA_910595825.1 of Philhelius pedissequus. Lineage (NCBI taxonomy): Eukaryota > Metazoa > Arthropoda > Insecta > Diptera > Syrphidae > Philhelius > Philhelius pedissequus. The sequence goes on from OU343160.1 coordinate 326,339,306, forward strand.
TAAGTAGGTACCAACCTACCTATCAGAAGTAACATTTCTTTTCCAAAAAAAAATTATCAAAAGGTTACCCTTTCTCTACATTGATGAACTGGGGTGCCAGCACGTAACTTAAAACAATCGAGTTTTGTCGATACAATCGGAAACTGACAGCACCTATTTTAGTTCGAACGAGTGTGATCGATTGTATCGTTAGAATCGGCAGCATATAAGCTCGAATATGACGTTTGAAACAAATAAATTTACTCGACAGCAAATAGTTGTCGTCGGCTGACCTTAGAACAAATAATCAAAATATATAATTAGAATTTCTTTATTACTTCTTCAAAAAGTTTTTTTTTAATTATTAAATAGAATAACAAACATGACTAATCCCATCTGCATAAACATAATATGTCGATAAATAAAGAACTATAACGTACACTCAAAGAACTTATGGACATTGTCTGTGCCACTCTTATCAATACATTGAACTATTTTTTCACTAAATTCTTGTGGATTGCTGTTATATTTCTCATTTGCACTCTTGCAGACATTAAAACATACTTAATAACACATTTATTCACACCTATGTCTGATAACTCCCTATGGCTAGCAGCTTTAATGTTGCACAGAGCTGTACCGAAGTGCCTCTTACGTTTCTTGGGATGTGTGTGGTGTTGAATATCAACAGCATTTTGACATTTCAAATTCTAGTTCACAATAATTAGCTTTCTCTGTTAAGTCAGTTGTATTACAAACAAATCTGAAGTTTTAAATAAGCTGTTCCTCAAATTAATAATAATTTTTGGGTAGCTTGAGATTTGTGTTTGACAACATAGACTTATATCGATTTCGTTTCAACAAAAACATCGATCTGCCGTCGATCCGCCGTCAATTTTTTTCTGAAATCAAATTCGTTTCAAATTAAAACCAATTTTTTTCTGGAAAAATAAATCCATATTGTATCTCTTTTTGGAGACGGATTCAAAAAAGATTTGTACACAGATTCTTTAACACACTACAATATTTGTTTTGAAGTTTCTCAATTGTTGTATTGCCAAATAATTTTTATTTTGTGACAGTGTACAGAAAAAGTAAATTATTATTGTAAAAAAATAAAAATATTGTTAAAAACTGTTTGGAAACAAATACTAAAAAGTGCAAGAGGATTTACGAATTTCCCCGCGGCTGTATCAGCAAATAAAAATGAAATATTGATGTTTTAATGAATTGAAGATTTGTTTTTTTTTAGAGCTACCAAGCAACACACACAGTCACAAAAAGAGATTAGATCCGTAATCTTTCTTTTCAAAGCAAAAAGTATTGGTTTCAGTAGCGAATCCTATTTATTGAAACGAAATTGACATTAGTTCATCATCTGGTTTTTCCTTACGCGTTACAACAACACAAAGCAATCCGGATTGCTTTAGGTATTCCAACAAACGCGGCCAATACTACAATTAAATTTGGACACAAAGTTTCAAACAAATCTCTATTCTGAGAGGAGATCTTTGAAATTTGAATGAAGCTCGCTATTAATTTCTTGGAGCGAAGGGCAAGAAGTGCGGGCGTGAACAAAATATCCCCAGTCATCGATTTAAAGAGATTCTTATGACGTTTTGCTTGCACATTATCGTGGATTTTGTTTTGGGTATTAATAAAATCGATGAAAAGTTGTTGTGGTCAAAATCTGAAAGAAACTGAAATAGAGAAGAAAATACAAAGTCGTATCTGGAATGAATATTTTTAGTTGCAATACTTACCCCGTTTATATGAGTGAATTGAGGAATCGAATCGAATTTAGATTTCGATTCAGGTATATGGCCTCGTGCAATTGGAAGATTGAATTAAAATGGAATTGAAGTGACAATTTGAGTTTACAGAATAAACAACAAAAACATGCAACAGAAAAAAATGCAAAGAAAATGGAAACCCACTGTACACAAAACTACACTATTGATGCACACACACACCAAGAATCCGAAGTGAATTCGATTCTGCAATTCCTCGATTCAGGTATCGGGTATCGAGTAATCCTATTTTAATCCGATTCAAGTATACAAAGGCCTAAATCCTGTTTCAATACCGATGCAATTCTTCATATAAACGTATTAACTGATGAGATTAAAATTTCGATTGTTTTTGTTCTCACAAAATGTGACGTGTGGTAGAATTCCAACAGGTCAACACATTCATTTCTCCTCTTTATGTGAATTGTGAAGTAAAAGGGATGTAAATTTGCCTATCTATTAAATGCCAAAACAAAATATCAAAATATCAAAATATCAACATGATTGCACGTTTACTACAGAAAACTCAAGCTAACAAATTTGGATTTCCGGCTTAAACTGATGGCCTTTTCGATTGGCCGTCCAGAACTGTTCTGACCCCAACAAAATGACAGTTGTTACTCTAAACAGAACAGAAAACGATTCTGGATTTCATTTCAGAATCGAAAACAGAATCACTAATACACTTACACAATTAAAATGTCAAACTAATCGGCTTGATTTGTTGTGTAATTTCGTTGTGTTTATTGAATTCAAACTCATTTTCTGGTTAAATAACATAAAAAGAAGCAAGCCATAATCATTATTGATACAAGAAAATGTGTATCTAAATTTAAATCAAGTGTTTTGGAAATTCTTTTTAGCCGATGTGATTTTCTTTTAATTTAATTTTCACAAATACAGTGATACATATAATTCAGAATCAGTCAAATTGCTTACGGCTGTTTTATTGGGGGAACGTGTTCCGGACGGCCAATCGAAAAGGCCATAACATTTGTCAATATTCTGTATACGATAGGGACTTGAACGCAACCACAATCTCCAAACGTCAAATTGTGCTTTATTTTTGACATTTCAACTTGTTTTAAATTATTTTTGTTCACATGTGCGGTGTGCACCAAATGTTTATTAATTAATTCCTTTAAAATAATATATCAATACCCACAAAATGACTTTAATTGTTATGCCCGGTGAACGGATAGATGAAGCTGAAGAATTGGCAAAAACAAAAAAAGTAGTTCTTGGTCCAGGGCTTCGTCGTTTGGATGACAAAGTTGTAGCCAGCAAGGCAGGAACTCTAGTTAAAAAAGACGCAAATATATTTTGGATTGATAGCTACCAAAAGCGATATGTTCCAGTTCGTGGTGAAGCTGTGATAGGTGTTGTAACTGCTAAAGCTGGTGATATATTCCGCGTTGATATTGGGGCTCACGAAAATGCAGCACTTTCCTATTTAGCATTTGAATCGGCAACCAAAAAGAACCGACCAGACGTTAATGCTGGAGATCTTCTTTATGCTCGTCTTATAGTTGCCAGTCGAGATTTAGAACCCGAATTGGTTTGTGTCAATTCGGTGGGAAAAAAAGGCAAATTGGGTGTTTTGTCAGAGGGATTCGTATTCAATTGTAGCCTGAATTTAGCCCGAAAGATTTTAAGAGAAGACTGTCCATTACTACGATCGCTTACGAAAGAAATGCCATTTGAAATTGCTGTTGGTCTAAATGGGCGTATTTGGATCAAAGCAAAAACTACAAAAGAGACTATTGCACTGGGAAATGCAATCCTGGCTGCTGAGAATTCATCAAATGAAGATATCGCGAAAATTTGTGAAAATATTGGTAATATTTTGTTTACATAGTTTAAAACTTCTAATAAAAATTTATATTAAACAAATGGGATTTTCATTTCAATTTGTTGACTAATCGGATCACGGTTAAGTTAAATGTGTCCAAATCAGGGAATTTTGCTTCCCACGGAATATTTTATTTTCCTGCCAACGCAACGTGAATCACGCACGGAATAAATTTCCCTCGAAAGAAAACCATACGAAATGATAGTAAAACTTTCTTGGAAAGTTTATTTCCGATGCCAATTCGTAAATAAAATAATCCCTGGAAATGTTTCCCCTATTCGAATGTAAAAAATAAAATGTCATACAATATGAGTTGCTGAATTACTAATTACGTGCTGTTTAGGCATAGAAGTAACAAAATGTGATCTACTAAAACTAGTATACCGACCAAATATGACACCGACTAAAAAAATAATGCGAATTATAAGTGACATAGATAAATAAGCCACGGAAATTTTTCCGCATTAGTTCAGCCGCCATCCCTGGAGATTAAATCTGAGACAACAACCACCTACAGTCTCAGAACATCGCGCCCCACATCTTTCCTATCATTCTTCTCTTCCTTACCCACACGCCCGCGCTTTGTTCAAACATTTAAAGGGTAGTATAATCCCTTGAGCCCATGTAGATTATACAGGGTGCGCCAGAGAAACTTACTTATTTGAAAGGTCAATAAAAACAAAAGTACTTCAATTATTGTTTTAATTTTTTTTTTATTTGAGAATACAATATCCCAATTTTTTTTTCATGCAGTCCTGAAAATGACATCGGTTAAATGGCGACCCCCATTGCGCATACACTGATGTAGTCGATTTTTGAAATTCGTCTCCACTCTTTGCAGCATATCAATCGGTATGTTGGCAATGGCGTCGCGGGCAACAAAATCGCGTTCAGTTATTTCTTGCACAACAGCCAATTTATAGGGATGAAATTGAAGGTCTTCATGGAGAATTCGTCGAACAGTGGTGTCAGAAATTCCCATAGCAGCTGCGTGTTTGCGAGCCGAACGCCGGGGAGAACGCACAACTGACTGCCTCACTCTTTCGATATTTTCCGGAGTTCTGATAGTCCGTTGAAGTCCATTTCTGGGCTTAGCGACACTTCCACATTCCCGAAATGAGTTAACCCACGACAGAATCGAATTACGGCCAGGAACGAGTGTGTGAGGAGGAATTTCAAAGCGAGCGCGGAAGGCACGTTGCGTAGCAACAAATGAGCGACCGTTAGAAAAGAAGCTCTCGACTGCGAAGGCCCGCTGCTCTCTAGACCAGAGCATGATGGCAACTGACTGGAGGGAGAAACAAGCTTGGGAACTTCCCCCCCCAGATGCGCCCCCTCTCGCCCTCTAATCGCCCAAATCACCGCGCGGAAATTTTTTCAAATAAGTAAGTTTCTCTGGCGCACCCTGTATATAAAAAAAAAATCCGTGGGAAACGAAATTCCCTGGGAGATTCCTGTTAGCGTGTAATATTCAAAAGTTTACCTCGGAAATTATTGGTATCGGGAATAAACTTTCCCAGGGAATTTTGCTACCATTTCATACGATTTTTTGTTCGCAGGAAACATTTCCAGGTAAAAAAAATATTCCGTGGAAACGAAATCCCTTACGAGATTTCCGATAGAGCCAAATAAGTCTCGAGGGAAATTTATGAGCATCATTCGCGTTCTCTACGTTCGAAAAAGGTATATTGCCGGTTGAATTTTTATCTACAATATATTTCACCCTCAGAGCGTCTTCTAAAGTGTTGACACAGTACTATCCTCTCCACTTCTTAAAACAACAAAAATTAAGCAGCAAACAATAACATTTTTTTTATTAGTTTATATTTATCGTGGCTTATGCTTCTACATTATTTAATTTTGACTTTCAATTTTGTTTACGCTTCATTTATAAAATATCACACATCCATTCTTCTGCAAATTTGAATTTACTTCCTTCGTTGACCACCTCCAGCTAAAATAGTTGCAATCCGAATAAATATGTTAAGTGTGTCCATATAAATAGATAGGGATCTGTAAGAAAAAAAAGAACGTTTTGAAAGCCCCGATCATAATTTGACGCCTCATTAACTCACGCATTAACTGGATCAAATGGTCTTTGGGTATATAGTGCTGGGTAGGTTTCAGCTTTGCGAACAATGCGTTGTGTGTCGTAGAGTAAAAATCCGCTAAATAATACTAATCCTCCGTAGAGAGAGACCGAAGCCAAACCGGCTCCAAGCATGGTTGTTGGTGGAAGCCACATTGAAGCCAGCGATGAGGCAAAAACGAATCCAAGTCCAATAGCCAATGGTCCGCCCATGTACAAAAATTTATCGCTTGGAGCACAAACTGCCACAGTTGAGAGTCCACCTACAATGCCAGTGGTGTAAAGAGCAGCCCTAGTCAGAATTGGACCACCTAAAAAGCAAAGTGGAGCAACAACACCACCAATAATGGCACAATGAGCTGCCCAGGCAAGTTGTTTTGTGCCTAAACCCGGTGAATATGGGATTGACTGTGTAACAACACCGGAACCAATCATTGCAGCAAAAGTGCCAAGAATGGACTTGAATGAACAAAAATGACAAAATATTAAAAACAATAATGATAAAAATAAGTCAAGGTTTTACCATCCATCCGTTGCGGGTTACCAAATTCAAGAGCTTTGGTGTTCTAAATACTGCAACTGCGCTAGCAGCTGTTAATGCCACAGAGGCTCCAAAGTATCCGTAAGTAGTGTGAATCCTATCTCTTACGTACTGTGGCCACAACCTTTTGAACAAAATATCCAAATTTAAAATACCGTTATTTTTAATTATGAATAATTGTAAATTTTACATTGAATTGTGCTGAATAGTTGATGGACTTCCTAGCCCGACACCATAATAGCAGAGAGCACCCATGCCAACAGCTGCAGCGCCTGCAGCTGCCCCTTTTCCAATAGAATAAGCTACAACCACAAATATGTTTAACTTTTCTACTAAACAACTAAACATACATAAATGTACATACCATTTGGTCCTGCAGGGCCCATTAACTTCTCTTTCAAGGTTGGCGTTTGTAGGCGACTTCTGCTGACCCCGGGCCGTGAATCACGAGAATATTCACGAACAAATTGCTTCTTAACAAATCCGGCATTGTTTTGAAATGCGGATTTTATTTGCAATGTTGGCCTTAAAGGCACAGTAAAAGCCAATCTCAACATTATTTTATTTAGTTTCTAATATGCAAAATACGAAAAAAAAATTGTTATGAATAGGTAATCTGATGAAATAATCATTGCGTAGTCGATGTTCATTTCGTTTTATAAACTTACATAGTTTAAAAAAAATATTTTGTAATTATACGTACCTGTTTATTTAGAAGGAATATACAATTTCGTGTTCAGTTTTTTTTTAATTAGTTTTATCTTTTATGCTTTTAGAAAATAAATTTTCTTAATTCCGATCCCAAAGTAAAAATTTCAGCAGTTTTTCCGAAAATGCTCGAACATACTTACGTCAAAAAATCAAATTGCTATAAGTGCTACCAAGGTAAATTATAACAAGACACAAAACAGCTTTAGCTACGTTACGTTACGACGCTGAGGTATGTTTGTTAATTGTTAATTGTTTATAGAACTGTCATTGTAATTGGTTTTTCTTAATTATTTATTAAAATATAGCTTCACCAAATTCGTAAATAGTCTCACTAAATTCGGAAAACCATTTCCCATTGATTGATACCAATAAACCTTTATTTTGGTCTTATCGAGTGCTAACTATACGCCTAACCTTAAATTGTTTATAACTTTTAAACCATGATTCACCAAATTCTAAAAATGATTAACCAAATTTCACCAAATGTTCACCTAATTATAGGAATCAAACATTTTTAAATCCGTGATATCGCGGTGCTAACTATACGCCGGTTAATTCATATCCTTTAAATATCTTAGAATTCTGGTGCGCTACAACCAAAAAGAGATTTATTAAAAAATTAATTAATTACAGTTTTATTAATTCTTACTTCTTACATTTATAGGTGAAACTTCTTCCAATAGATGTTTTAAAATCAAATTCAATTCCATGTTTGTTATTTATTTTTTTTTATAGATTTTTTTCACAGATACGCCAAGTAGGTGAGTTGTGATGTACCAAGAAGCAGATCATTATTTTTAAGTTTTTATGATGCTCACAAGTTGTTTTTACAAGAATACCGAAAAAGTCACAAAAATGAGTTCACCTCAAGTTATGAGGATATTGTGACTTGTGAGGGCTTAGTGAGGAAAATAATGCTATAAGTCCTTGTTTGTTGTAAAAGTAAGGGAACACAAATCAATTTTGGAATAATTGTGTTCTACTTTTCGGAACAAGCTGTTCATTTAAACACTATCCATAGTTGAAAAATTAAAAGTGATTTTACAAGAAAGTGGTATATAAATAATAAAATATTTTTTTGGCAAGCAAATTGTATATCTTATCAGCTTCATTTAGGTACCAAAACCACATCAGTTTCAATTTTCCTTTAACATTCGTATGGCTAGTTGTAATATTTGATCCGTGGTTCAGCAGTTTTAACATCCGATTTCGACGCGGATTAAGAGCTTCAAGCATGTATTTGGCTGCTATAACATCCTTGTATCTTAAATCCATCATTAAATACAAAAATTAAGTTTATTAGATTTTGACTAATTGATGGATGGTCTTTACAATCGCTATATTGGTTTCGTTTCAAAATAAAATCCCCTACTTTATTATACTATGCATATATTATTGTACTTGTTGTGGGGACAATCCCACTTTAAATGGTGAAAATGTTCGGGCACAATTTTATTTTAAAATGGCAAAAATGTTCAATAAAAAAAACTTGGCAATTTATAAAACTGTATTTACTTTATTACTTTAGTTATTTTTTTTTTTTGCAAAGGCAATAAGTTTTAAAAGGCAAATTGAGGCAAAAGGCAAAATGAGGCAAAAGGCAAAATGAGTCAAAAGGCAAAATGAGGCAAAAGGCGAAATGAGGCAAAAGGCCAAATGAGTCAAAAGGCAAAATGAGGCAAAAGCCAAAATGAGGCAAAAAAGGCAAATGAAGTTAAAAATTTGTTTTTTAATCACGGCAAACTGGAATTCGAATCTTCTTAGCTTTTTCTTCCCCAAAAATGTTGAATTGGCGGTTTATAAATGCTCTGTCTGGGCAACAAAAAAATAAAAGACCTCCTCATTGGTCGGTGACCGACCAATCACGTAAGCTTTTTTAACATTAAATTTTTGACGTTTCTCTTTAATTTGTTTTGGGTTTGTTCCATGGACTGTTAGGCTAAAATATTTTTAGGAGGCGATGACATTGACGACGACAGTACCATTGCATTATACATCCATTGATTTTTGTTTAAGTGCTGAAATCAATTATTTGTGGGTCGATTTCACAATTTTTTGTATTTTAAATAACCAGCTGTTTCAATAATGACATTTCAAAATTCAAATGTGAAGTTGTGAGTTTCGTAGTGAGCTTTCTTTCGTGTTGATTTTCAAAAAAAAATGTTAAAAAATCATTGTATGTTTTTGACCAATTGTTAAGTCAAATAGTATTTTTTAGACTCTTGGTATATATTTGATTTTGTAATACGAATGCGAATGAGAAATAATCATAATAGTCAAAAGGAATAATTGTCATATGGCTTGAATCCAAAAATCTGTGGGCCTGAAAAAGTCTGAACTCAAGTTAGGAACAAACCTAATGCTTTATCCAACGAACACATGAAAAATTTGCTTGCAAATTCGTACTAAAAAAAAACATCAAGACAAAACGTCAAAATTCCAACACAGTTCAAAACAAAGTATTCCTATTGACTTTCTTTTTTTCCGACGTGTGGTAATTCATGTCGATTTCGTTTCAATAATTAGGATTCGCTACTAAAACCAATACTTTTTGGCTTTGAAAAGAACGATTACGGACCGAATCTCTTTTTGGGACTGTGTGTGTTGCTTGCAGCTCTAAAAAAAAAAACAAATCTTCAATTCGTTAAAACATCATTATTTCGTTTTAATTTCCCGATTCCGACGCGGGGGAGTTCCTAAACCCACTTGCACTTTTTTAATATTTGTTTCCAAGAAGTTTTTAACAATTTTTTTTATTTTTTAATATATTAATTTACTTTTTCTGTACACTGCCACAAAATAAAAATTAATTCACAACAAAACAATTGAGAAACGTCAAAACAAATATTGTAGTGTGTGTACGAATCTGTGCACAAATCCGTTTTGAATCCGTCTCCAAAAAGAGATTCAATACGGATCTGTTTTTGAAGTAAAAGTATTGGTTTTAATTTGAAACGAATTTGATTTTCAGAAAAAAATTGACGGCGGATCGACGGCAAGTCGATGTTTTTGTTGAAACGAAATCGACATCAGTTGTTTTAATTATTGTACAACAAATTTACTTTTTCCTCGGTATGGTAATGGTGTTCGAATAGGAATAGTCAAAGGTTACTTACGATTTACATAGAAGACAACAATCACCCATTTATTACTGAGTGTGCTCTATCGTTTCGTGTAAAGAAACTGGAACTAAAAATGTCCAACAGGAGTAACCTAAACGGAAGGTACGAAGAAAGTAAGTGAATATAATCGATTCCACTATGAGTAATTGAAAATCAGAATGTTTAAATAAAATGTTGAATACACATTAAACATTATTGATTAAGATTAGAGTTTTTCCTTAGATGGCTACGATCAACGGACAGAATATTCTTGGGAAGAAGTGAGCATTGAGGTTCCATGGGGAACCGTACAAGGTAAGAAAAACATTGTTTATTAGGCGCAACTTGTGCTCATGAATAGTTTGGTTCAGAAGGCTACACATATAACTATATACTAGGTATATATCACAAGAAATGAATCTTCTTTACTTGCTTAATCATCATAATCCATTATATAAATACGTGAATATAAAAACTATCAAGTTCTCATTTAACATTTGTATGTGTCAAAGCGGAAAGGCATAAAATTTAGTTTATAATATAACCACAATGTTGGCAATATTTTATATCACATTGTGCAAAAAAAATAAATCATGTGTGTATGTAGATGTTTAAACAGGTAACGGTTACTCTAATTAATTGCCATTTTTATCAACGAACGTATACCTTAAACCTATACATTATATAGTTCAATAATGATGATCAATAGTAAAAACACGACATTCAAATCTTATCTCTTTTAGTTTTCATAAAATGACAAAGCAAAGATTAGATTCATTCTATTTCATTTGAATTAAATATAATGAATCATGCAGGGAATTAAAAAAAATCTACCTTTTTACTAGATAATCTTAAATATAAATTGTAGGTATAATGTAAGTATTTATATTTGAAGAGTGATTTCTATTTAATTTTAATGTATGGGTTTCATTATCCACATCATGTCTCGTGTTAATAAAATATCACAACAATACTTGTCTGACCGTGTGTTGTAACGTAATTGGTCAAAATAAATAATCAATTCTCTTTTAATTTCTATGAGACATATTGGTGCGCGAAATTTTATTTACATACCTACCTATTTAAATTTATTTTTAGAGTGACCTCTTTTTCAATTTGTTTTCAGTCTCCGATGGTCTTTACTTAAGTAGAAATCGTTTTCTGCTAGTAAGCTACTTTAATTTAATTTTTAAGTAGGTAAATTATCATATCATATAGAAATAAATGAATAGTAGGTTTGTTTTGTTGCGCCTTGAAGCCACCCTAGGGTCGCCCTAAAGTAGGTCTAGGTTTTTATCTGAAGCGAGTTGAGGTAAACAAATAAACTGAGTGTCAGTTGTGACATTTTTATTATGTAATAGCGAGTTTAATTCAAATTTCAAAGTTCTCCTCTCGAAATCGATATTTGATCTTTTCAAAGAAACTTTTTTCCAAATTTAATTGTAGTATCGGTGAATGACTGGCATACACATTGCTGAAAAAACATAAATTTGACGAAGCAATAAAAAACCACTAAATTTATAAAATCTAAATTATTAACATCTTGGTCCATTATTTATTCATTTTTAAAATTTTTTTTGGCACTAGTTCACAACAAATTATTAAAATATTTACCACTTGACCGTTGACAGAAAAGACTTTCTACATGTATGTGTGCATTCAGAACAAATCCGCCAACCAATCAGAGATCAGATTTGATCTAGATCTGCTCTTTTTATTGGAATTAAACTCTGAAAATTCAAAAAGATCCAATCTTTTTACAGAAAGAGCCAATTTTTTCTTGAATGAGACTCGCGCTATAAGAAGCTGAAAAATAACCTGTGTTAAATGTAATTTCCTTGCGGTTATAAAACTTAGCATTTACATGTATCATAAGAATGGAAGTGGTTTGATTTTTGTTCGATTTTTAATATTTCACTTGGCCGAGTTGTTTCAAGAAAACTTGAAGGGACTTTTTTTTAGTTATTTAGTTTTTTTTTTAGTTTTCACTAAAGCGAGTTTCATTTAATTGGATTTGACTATATATCAAGCACGGAAAATATTTTGTGGTTGTGGCGGTTCTCCGAGTTGCGGCAGTTTAATTTTTCCTTTCGTTTCTCGGAACACACTTTAGTCAAAAAAAAAAACACATGCCGACTCAAATTATAACTATTAGCTGGATTTTATCGAAACTCAAGGCGATACAATTCGCGTGATTGTTGAGCATTGAGTGGTGTTTGACTCTCATCGACTGTTTCCCGTTGACTTCAATCAATCAATATCAGCCTGTTGCCTTTATTTTTCTGAGAGGCATTTTTTGACGAATTGAAGATCAATTCTTGGGCTCCGTAATAGGTGTCATAACGGGACACTGCTTAATTGACAGACACGTCAAAAGACTTGGCCTATTTTTCAACGACTTTTGTAGAAGTTGTATAGATGAGGAGGAAAAGGAGAATATCTCCCATCTTCTTTGCTCATGCCCTGTTGTCCGCAAAGGACGTGAGTTACAACTGGGAGAATACTTCTTAGACGACCGCAGTGATCTAAGATACATAGTGATTCAGCAGCTATATCTATTCATTAGAGGCTCCAAATGGTTTAGTTAAGGAGTTAATACTCTTCACGTGGTATCTCAATAGACCTATCTGAGGTCTTAGTGTGTCAGCCGTTTTCCTGAGACAATTCAACCTAACCTAAGATCAATTTTAAAAGAAAAACAATAAAATTGCAAAACCTTAAAAACATTTTGTATACATACTCACAAAAATATAAATATACATACAAATTGAAGAAACGACGAAATAAAAATTAATGAATTAAGAATAAAACTAAACTTTACTCACGAAATTAAAGATATAGTAACGACACAGTTATATTTTCCCACAAAATAATACTATTCATATGAAAATACATAGCGTGTCTTGTCTAAAACTTAAAATAAAGTATAGGTACATAAACATATCTCGAAATTTTAAAGCAATCGGTGTTGAACTTTTATGGGCAAAGTTAACAATAAAATGATAATGGTAATCGGATTTCGAAGTTTTTTTTATGGGGTTTTCGTTTGGTAACAAAAAATCAATTTACTTTTGATTTAGATCTGTCAAAAAGCTGATTTTGGCAATTTTGCCTTCGATTGGCCCAGTAAATTGATTTATTTTTTTGATTTTAAATCAATTTTGCAGATCTGGATTTTTCGGCAACTCTACCCCTATTTTACTAACACCACTATGTATTATAATTGACAGCCATCAGTTCGACAAGCAGCTGATATCGATAGCTGGCTCACAGACACAAATATACACCAATACTATAGCAAATAAAAATCAATAAACGTATTCGATTCGTTACGAAAAAAAAACAATTTATAGATCAAATTATAAATTTATCAAACGAACACCGCTTAGATTATATTGTTTTGGGTCATTCCAGTATCTCGGTAATAACTTCACTGGTCTTGTTTTGTTATACCTATCGATTTTCATTTAAGAAAAAATCTGATCTTTCTGACAAAAGATTTCATCTTTTTGAGTTTTGAGAGTTTCATTTCAACAAAGAGAGCAAATCTAGATCAGATCTTAACACGAAAGATCTCATCATTGGTGGGTAGGCAGATTTCATCTGAATGCACGCATACATGTAAAATGTTTTTTCTGTCACACATCAAATGGAAACTATTTTGTTATTAATTTATTGTGAACTTGTGCCAATTCCTGCTAAAAAATTAAACTAAAAAAATAAAAAAATAATAGACGAAGAAGTTACTAATTTAAAGTTTATAAATTTAGTGGAGTTTTTTATTGCTTTGTCTTAATCTTCCTCATCATCTTATGATGAAGATGTTTTTTTTTTCAGAAATGTATGTGTCAGTCATTCAGCATTGGCCGCGTTCGGTGCAATGCCGATAGGCTAGCCAAGATACCTTAGTAGCGGGGTTGTTTTCGAACGAGCCAGGTAGCTTTCTCTGTTAAGTCGGTTGTATTGCATACAAATCTGAAGTTTTGAATCAGCTGTTCCTCAAATTAATAATAATTTTTGGGTAGCTTGAGATTTGTGCTTGACAACATATGCTTAGTTCATCAGCTGATTTTTCCTTAGGCGTTACAACAACACAAAGCAATCCTGATTGCTTTATTTATGCCACCGAACGCGGCCAATACTCCTATTAAATTTGGACACAGTTTCATTTAAAAGATCAAATCTCCATTTTGAGAGGAGTTCTTTGAAATTTTAATGCAACTCGCTATAAGTAGCGAAAATAATTTACTATATGGAAATTGGCCACGTTCTTAAGTACGTAATCCTCTTGAAAGCTAGTCAAGTTTCTGCTTTCTTAAAAAAATCCTTGTTGTTTAGCGCCTCGCCAATCAGAAAAGAGAAACTTGGCCAGCTTTTAAGTCAACTACGTGTTCTGAAAGTGGTATATAAATTAACACAAGAATATTATATTTTTAATACTATGGTACTTGTACGTTGTTATTATTTTGCGTTAAAAAATACCCTCTGTGTCAATCCAGTGTCCCATCCATCTACCTATCAAATTTCATCCAGATCCGTTAAGTCGTTAAGGCGTGATTGCGTACAAATAGTCACATTTATAATAGTTATGTGATTTAATAATTATACATATCGTACTATACATACATATGTACATATATATATATATATTACTCGTAATTTTATTTTTTATTTTTCCCGTAGGTAAATGGTGGGGTAGCCGAGCGAAACAACCCATTTTGGCTCTTCATGGTTGGCAAGACAATGCCGGAACATTTGACAAGCTCTGTCCTTTGCTTGATCCCTCTTATCCAGTATTTTGCATTGATTTACCTGGTCATGGAAAGTCATCGCATTATCCCACAGGAATGCAGTATTATCTCTTTTGGGATGGAATTACTTTAATTCGAAGAATTGTCAAGAAATTTGGCTGGAGTAAAATTATCCTTATGGGACATTCGTTGGGTGGCGCTTTGACATTTATGTATGCTTCAGCCTTTCCCGATGATGTTAGTAAATTGATAAACATCGATATTGCTGGACCAACTGTTCGTGATTTGGAACAACAAGCTGACAAAACCGGCTGGGGTATTGATAAATTTCTTGAATACGAAACTATGCCCGAGTCTAAAGTTCCATGTTACAATTACAATGATATGTTAAATATAGTGCTTGATGCATACGGAGGGTCAGTAGATGAACAAAGTGTTAAAATTCTTATGAAGCGAGGAATGCATCCGGCACCGAAGCATTTAAATTCCCAAGGTTATCACTTTGCTAGAGATGTTCGACTAAAAGTTAGTTCTTTAGCTATGTTCAATGCCGATCAAGTGCTGGCGTATGCATCGCGGATCAAATGTAAAGTGTTGAATCTTCGTGCTAATCCAGGAATGAATTTTGAAAATCCCGAAATGTACGAACGAGTTATAGAGGCTATGCGCAAAAGTTCACAATTGGTTGTCTACCGAAAAGTACCTGGAACTCATCATGTTCACTTAGTAACACCGCAGGCG
This sequence comes from Philhelius pedissequus, assembly GCA_910595825.1. NCBI lineage: Eukaryota > Metazoa > Arthropoda > Insecta > Diptera > Syrphidae > Philhelius > Philhelius pedissequus. The sequence continues at coordinate 326,354,861 of OU343160.1, forward strand.
GTTTCTGGTGAAATAAATGATTTTTTGAAATTGTAAATATATTTGAATATACATAGATGTATGAATTCCTGTTATGAATAATGTAAATTATGTGACAAATGATTGGAATTTAAGGGTTCGAATTAGATAAAAAGATTGTAAATATTTAAGCAAGTATTTGGTAATAAAACGAAAAAAAAAACAACACTCCAAAGGGTTTTTTGTTGGGCAATTCATGGTTTCTTAGCAACGCCGCTTGTATTAGTCATTGACATACTATATTATGTCATGGTATTATAAAAACCATGTTCTTTTTGTCATGTTTTGTCATTACTGAACTTGAGTTTTATTAAAACTGTGGCTTGTATCATTGAAATGAAAATGGATCAAACTGACCATATTAAAGAGATTCTAATCAAATTTTCAACAACTGAAGAGCATTTGGATAAAAAGTTAGATGAAATGTGAGTGCTACATAACGCAAGCCTGCTATTTCCCATAATGTACATACATATTTGTTTTTCAAGTCAATAACTTACATACATAGTTTAACTTACCCTTGATTATTTTAATACCCTTAATCTGCTCTTTCAAGAATAGTCAGTTTATGATTTCTCAGAATTATGAACTGAATATGTCATTTATTTTTCCAATTTTTCAGCAAGCAGGAAGAACTAAAATCCAAAATATACAATCAAGACAATGAAAAATCTTTACAGGAACCATATAAATTAATTACTTTAGAAGAAGCCAAGCTTAGAAATTCAAATCTAGTTAAGGTAATTTTAAAGGTATATATGTTTTTACAAAGAGTGCTTAAACTTTCTATTTTCGTGCAGTCATTGGAAATTTCAAAAGCACGTTTAAGATCCAGATCGACATTCTCGCCAGTCGAACAAATTCTCCAACAAGCAATCGAAAATTACCGTAAGAAACCAGCACTTCGCAACATTCCAAACCTGTACAAAAATGTATTGCCGTAAAGAAGTGGAAAAACATAAAATATATTTTTTCTTTCCTTTTAAATGGGTACAATTCATTATTTATTTATAATATTCTAAGTGGATTATCAATTTCTCATATTCATTAATCAAAATTAAAGATCTGGTGTGGATCAGATAATAAAACAACAGTTTTATTTTTCAGAAGTTTGTTTATTTTTAATTAAGATATTTACTCAATGTTTCCAATCGAAATGTTGGGGTATGAACCGTAGCAAATCGTTGCAACAGTTTTAAAAACAGCGTGAAATCACTTATGAATATACATTTATTATTATAAAACGTGTTTTATTAGCTTAGCTTAAAAAATAATTTCCATGTAAAATACAACAACACTTCCGCTTAGTTCGCGATGATAAGCAAATCTCCGCTAAAAAACCAAGCAATTTATAATAGAATTACTATTAAGAAATTATTTTTTGTTGGCTAGGTGGATTTGAGAATCAGGTATTTACTACCTCATTTTACCCTCGGGGGGCATCCGATTAAAATTAGTGGTATAGAAAAGAATGCTGCCTAGCGTGGGGATCGAACCAACACGTCTACGTTAGCAATCAAGTACTATATCCACTGCGCCATAATTGTCACCTTATACATGGGGGTAATGGCGTTTTAATTTGGCAATCTGGAATGCCTCTCCGATCCGGGATCCCAACTGACCACCTTTGTGTAATTCTGCCGATTCTGAATTTAAATGAGATTGTATATATGAAAATAATTGTGTAGATGAAAATCAAAAAAAAAATGTTTGTTGCATAATTATGATCCAAAAAATGACAACAGTCGAGTTTGACGTTCAACTATATGAATGTGTGAGTGCTTCTGGTTCTGATTCTGATTTCAAATCCAGAAGCAAAATTCTCTTCTGTTCAGAATCAGAACTGTCATTTATAAAGTGAACAAAAGCACGCCTATTATCCATGAGTCAATAGATTTGCTCGTTGAGCCCTGAAGTCGCCCTAAAGCGTTTTTGGAAAAACCTAAAGTCACCCTGACAAACAAATTCTGTGTTTTTTAAAACCTAGGGTCGCCCTCAACTCGCCCTGAAGTAGAACTAGCTAGGTTTTAAACAGGGGTAACTTGAGGTAAATGAATAAACGTCAAAGTCACATGATATCTGAAATAGGAATGGGCGATAATGAGGAGAATATCGAGTACTCATCATCGATGTTAATATTTATCGAATCGAAAACATCGATGTGTTGAAGGGTTTTCTCCTATTCTTTCATCAACATCGATATTGCATCATCGATTTTTTGTTTTAATATTGATGTTTCAATAACATAGATGGACTTATCCATCATCCCTAATCTGAAGCATTTGTTTTGTATGCAAATTGTTATTTTTAAAATGGAAATAAAACAATACTCAAATTAATTTTCAGACACAGACATGAAAAATAGAAAGCTTTGAAGTTGAGGATTGTGCTAGGCTCACAAAAAATGTACTAAGAACTAAAATTTAACATATTTTAAGTTTTAATTATTAAATGACATAACTTGCTTTTCTGAAACATAAATTTAATGGCCCTCGGTTGTTTTTTGAGCACCGAAAACCCCAGGTTTTTTTGACAACTCTTGGGGTTGTCAAAAAAACCTGGGTCGACGCTAGTTAAAGTGTAACGAACAAACCTTATATTAATTGCTCAAAAATTTCGAAGCACTGTTTTTGAAACTGACTTTAGGATTCCATGATGTTCATTTGCGCTGGGGACTGTGGGACAACCTGTATATATGTATATGTAGATGTACATATGAGGTGCAGTCTTAGGCAAAAAATAATATTTTATCGCCTCAAAACCAATAAAATCCATGAACGGATCGCACGTACATGCTCTTATGTTCCATCACAATTTTAAGTATGAAACAATATAAAAAAGAGAATTTAAAAAAAAATCGTTCAGCCGTTTCGGAACATTGAATTTTCAAAAAAAAAAATGTTTCCTTCAAATTTTGATTAAAATCCGCTTAACCGTTAACGAGAAGGTCAAAAATAAAAAAAAAATGGTTCTATGGCAGGTATCTAAATATTTAACAATAACAAAATATAAGAATAAATGCAAAAACAAAAACATTACAAACGGATTTACATACGTAGGTATTGTTTTTGGTCCTTATTTTGTGGACTGTAATTATGATTTTAATTGAGTTTTTTTTTGCGACCTTTAGTCCAAATTAATATGCGTTTCGCCCAAATGTGCTCGTCAGTTAGATGCTGCAGTACCTTTCTAATGGCGTTTTTATTTGGCAATCCGGAATTCTTCTCCTATCCGGGATCCCACCTGAACACTTTTGTGTGATTCTGACGATTCTGAATTTAAATGAGATAGTATGTGTGGAAATAATTGTGTAATTGAAAATATTCAAATTGAAAAAAAAATGGTTGTTGCACAATTATGATACAAAAAATTTCAACAGTCGAGTTTGACGTTCAAGTATATGAATGTGTGAGTGCTTCTGGTTTTGATTCTGATTTCAAATCCAGAAGCAAAATTCTCTTCTTTTTAGAATTAGAACTGTCATATTTTCCCAAGTGAACGCTTTCAGAAGAGCCCGGAAGGCTTCCGGATTGCCAAATAAAAACGACATAAGTCGCAATATATTAGTCGATGGCTACCGACACAAATAAAATTTACAGCTTTAAAGCACTGTGAACTATATTCTTCTAGGGGAATTCGGTCGAATTCAGACACCTAGAAAATAATACCCGTGGTCTGGCTTGTTTAAATTTAAGAATAAATACAAAAACAAAAACAGTACAAACGCATTTACTTACGTAGGTATTGTTTTTGTTCCTTATTTTGTGGACTGTAATTGAGGGCGTTCAGTGTCGCACAGCTTTTTAATACATTGCTGAAAAATATATTGTGCGTTTGTGAACGTATAAAACCCAATAGGTAACCATTTCTGTCAACAGTCAAACAGAAAAAAAAAACTATTTGCTTATGATTACGCTTCGGCTCAAAGTGAATTAAAAATACATTTGTTGGCTAAAATATAAATTACAAATGAATCAGGAAGTAAGAACCACAAATGTTTCAACCGATTCAGAAGAAGAAGATGATGTATTAGGTACGTAATTAAAGTTCACAATCAACAATTGAAAAGACAGCTGATTTGTAGTCAGCTTTGCACTACGATACCTAAGTATACCAGAAATTTAGCGTTAGCTTGGCTTCGATTTGGAAACCATATGTTTTGTTCGTTGTTATGGTCATAAACTAAAAACTTAAGGACCCGAAACCTCTGCTTTCATTTGACATTTGCCTACAAGCTGAAACACGCACACAAATAACTTTTCTGTTCCTCTTCATATGGACACAGTGATAAAAACGCACACAAGAATCTTTTCTGTTCCTCTTCCTACAGACACATAGACACCAGAGCCCTAGTAATTTGTTTTTGTTTTGTTTTTCGATTTCACAACTATTCACGGATAGAGTTTCCAAGGTACAAATACAACAATGTAAGCCAATGTGTTTTGGGGGGTGAAACGTACGAAGGTTTCCGATCTTACTATGGCTTATTTGTGGTTATGGTCGTCAGCATAAACTAATAATGTAAGGACCGGAAACCTCTGCTTTCATTTGACATTTGCCTACAAGCTGAAACACGCACACAAGTAACTTTTCTGTTCCTCTTCCAATAGCCACATTGATAAAAACGCACACAAGAATCTTTTCTGTTCCTCTTCCTATAGATACATAGACAACACAGCCCTAGTAATTTGTTTTTGTTTTGTTTTTCGATTTCCCATCTATTCATGGATAGAGTTTCAAAGCTACAAATACAACAATGTAAACAAATGGGTTTTGGGGGGTGAAACGTACGAAAGTTTCCAATCTTATTTGGCTTATTTTTGGGTCGTCAGATGTTAATTGACAGATATTTAACACGTATTACAACAACAACGAACGTATTGCACAGCAAAGCTGTGCGCTACCGAGCGCCCCCATTATGATTTTAATTGAGTTTTTTTTGCGACCTTTAGTCCAAATTAATATGCGTTTTGCCCAGGTACAGGTACTACAGATGTGCTGTAAATTTTATTTGTGTCGGTAGCCATCGACTAATATATTGCGTCATAGAAAGGTACTACAGCATCTAACTGACGAGCACATCTGTAGTACCTGGGCGAAACGCATATTAATTTGGACTAAAGTTCGCAAAAAAAACAAAAAAAAAAGAACAATTAAAATAACAAAATATGTAAAGTGTGAAAAATTGTCGGTTAGACGAGGTACACTCTACCCTTTTTGCCACCGTATTCTCCAATGCAGAACCTTATCGAACTATTGATTTCCAAAAATGTGAATTTGATTTGCAAAAAAATGAATTCTATTTCCAGAAAGATTAATTTCATTTGCAAAAAGTTTAACTTGAGTTGCAAAATGTTGAATTTGATCTGAAAAAGGTTGAAATATTTATTTGTAAGAAAGTGAATTTAATTTTATTAAATATATAATTTATTTAAATAGAGCCAATAGTTTGTGCAGCTAGCCTCGTTAATCCTAATTATGGTAAACCGGGGCACATTCGGCGGAAGAAATTCAAGGGTCCAAATTTGTGATAATTTTACAAGTTTGGTAAAAACTCTCAACTTAATATGAAACGTTAATATTTTACCTTTTAAATAAAACAATGAACTTTTCTTGTTACTAACAAAAAAACATTTATATTTTAAATTTCAGAAAAAAAGTCAATTAGCTGAATGTGCCCCGGTACGGGGCGCTTTCGTCAATGCTCGAGGCACTTTCTAATGGTACCTGCCATACAACCATTTTTTATTTTGAACTTTCTCAAAAACGGCTTGACGGATTTCGATCAAAATTTTTATGTAGGAAGGTTTTTGAATTCTAAATAATAATGCATACCAATATTTTCGATTTTTTTTTTTGAAAATTCAATACATATTTCCAAAATGGGGTGACGATTTTTTCTAGAAAAAATTCAAGAATTTTTGTATATAGAAATTTAAGTAAAAATTATTGTACAAAAATAAAATGAATTTTTTGATTCAAAAACTCTAAAATTTATATAAATGTATTTATAAATGGCTTATTTTCTTTTTTGGTAAATTAGTTTTTAAATCTGGTTTAATTAATCTAATTTAATTAACAAGCTAATTTTATAACAAAAGCCCAATAATCCTGGGCAGTTCTGATTCTGAAAAGGAGAGAAATTTGTTTTTGGATTTGAAATCGGTATCGAAACCAGAAGCACTCCCACATTTATATAATTTTTGCATCATAATTGTTCAACAATCGTTATTTTTTATTTTGATTATTTTTAAGTACACTATCATTTTCATATACACAATCACATTAAAATTCAAAATCGTCAGAATAAAAAAAAGTGTTCAGTTGGGATCCCTGATCGGAAAGGGATTCCGGATTGCCAAATAAAACGTCATAATAGCGAGTTTAATTAAAATTTCAGAAATCTGCACTCAAAATCCAGATTTGATCTCTTCAATAAAACTTGCTTCCAGTTGTAATTGTAGTATTGTTTTAATGACTGACACACATAATATTAATGAACACTAGGAAGAAGAAGCAATCAAACAAATTTATAAAATATTTTCCATATGACGTTTGACAGAAAAGACTATTTACATGCATGTGTAAATTCAGATCAAATCTTTCGTGTTGAGACTTGATCTTTTTGTTGCAATGAAAATGTCAAAATTCAAAAAGATTAAATCTTTAGACAGAAAGAGCAAATCTTTTCTTGAATGAAACTCGCTATAACTAATGGCGTTTTCGATTGGCCGTCCAGAACTGTTCTGCCCCCACAAAATGACAGTTGTTACTCTAAGCAGAACAGAAAACGATTCTGGATTTCAATTCAAAATCGAAAACAGAATCACTAATACACTCACATAATCAAAATGTCAAAATCATCGGGTTGATTTGTTTTGTGTAATTTCGATGTTTATTGAATTTAAACTACTTTTCTGGTAAAATAACATAAAAAGAAGCAAGTTAATTATTATTGATTTCAGAAAATATGTATCTAAATTGAAATCAAGTGTGTCTGAAATTTTTTTAAGCCGATGTGATTTTTTTTTAAACTTAATTTTCACAAACACGGTGATACATACAATTCAGAATCAGTCAAATGGTTTCCGTGTGTTTTATTGGAGGAACGTGTTCCGGACGTCCAATCGAAAAGGCCATAAATCATTGAATTTAGAGTACCTATATTGGATACATACGAGTATATACACATATTTATGTAGTTTTCGATTGGTAATCGGAAGAACTCTCTGATCCGGGATTCCAATCGAACCAGTTAACACTAGATTCTTGATTCTGAAGTTTAATCTGAGTGTATGTGCAAGGCGTGACATTTCAAAAGCACATTTGTGATTATGTATTTTATTTTGTAAACATGGCTGACATAAGATTGAATTCGATTTTAAAACGTAATGGTTATGAGTGTATGCGAGTGCTTCTGGTTTTGATTCTGACTTCAAGGCCAAAATCAAATTTCTCTTCTTTACAGGAGAAGAACTGTCATTTGAAACCAATCGAACACTTATAGAAGAGTTCATAAGCATTCGTAAATGACAATAGTTTAACATAAAGGTTCATTCGTTGAACTTTACCCAGGGTCGACCTAGGTTTTTTTTTACAACCCCAAGAGTTGTCAAAAACCTGGGTTTTTCGATTCTCAAAAAACACCCGAGGGACATTAATTTTTTTTTGCAGAACAGCAAGTTATGTCATTTAATAATTAAAACTTTAAATTTGTTAAATTTAAGTTCTTAGTAATTTGTTTGGCCCTATGCATAATCCACAACTTCAAAGGTTTCCATTTTGTATGTCTGTGTCTGAAAATCAATTTAATATTCTTTTATTTCCATTTTAAAAATAACAAATCAAATCAGATCTCATGTGACTTTGACGTTTATTCATTTACCTCAACTTGCCCCAGCTAAAAACCTAAATCTACTTCAGGGCGAGTTGAGGGCGACCATAGGTTTAAAAAAACACAGAATTTGTTTATCAGGGTGACTTCAGGTTTTTCAAAAAACACCTTAGGGGGACTTCAGGGCTCAATGAACAAACCTATAATGTGCTGATTTTTTTAAATTGCAAATAGACGTCTATAATATTTCTTGGACTATTTCTGGCTTTGTTTATAATATATATATATGTATGTATAAACCTACAATGTTTCTGTGAAATAAATGTCAATAGTTATCATACACATGCCAATATAATGAACGACTGCGTCATGCGTGCCTTTTCTGAATCATAGGTTTTCTTTCTTTCTTTATAAATTGTGATATTGGTGCTATAGGGCAAATTTTGCATTTGAAAAAAAATCATCTCGATGTTTTAATCTAACTTGATATTACGATGATAGAGACATTGTATATAAATATATTTCTTTTGTAGATATAGATAGAGAACATGAAAAATGGAGGGCCAGCAATTCCGTCTGTCTGACTGCCTAAATAAATGCAGCTATTTCCTTCAAAATTGAGCTTCTTATTGGTGATTGGCTTGATTATTTTTTCTAGTCTTTTTTTAACCCCAGAAATAACGGTACCATACATATTTGTGTACCAAAAATGGTAAATTTTAATTATATCGTCAGTGGAGTAGTCTACATTTTCCTTTAAACAAAATTAGAATCGTTTTTTTTTTTTTTTGATTTTCGACTTTCCAATTAACGACTCGACGGATTTCCATCAAAATTTATACACAGGGGATCCTTCAAATATTAAATAATACTGCATACTAAAATTTTCGAAAAATAAATTTTCTCTTCTGAAATTTTGACTTGTAATTAGTTAAAATTGCCATACCAACATTTAAAAAAAAAGTATTATAGAAATTTTATAAATATAAAAAATTAAGTAAGAAACTACTAATATATTTTATTATTTCCAAAAGATTCTTGTACTTACGATGTGATCGAACATAAGAGCAATTACGTGGGACCTAATCGTGAATTTTATTTGTAGTGATACAGTAATATTGGATGTTTCTATATTTATAAAAAAATCAAAAAAATAAAAACAAATACACCGAAGCAAAATTTGTAATAATTTAACTATTTTCTATACCCTTGATTAGATCAAAAATGTAAGTGCATTTATGTTAATACTTGTTAATGCTAATTTATTTAAACAATTCATTTACTTTATCATTTTCTCTTAACTCACCAATAATTTCTGTTACCAAGGAAAAAAAAACGAATACCTACATAGGTATTTAACAATAAAGAAATACTTTTCGAATTAATAACACTTCGGCAAGTGTAAGCACCTATGGAGTTTCGACCTAAATTCAAATGGGTGAACAAACAACGTTAACTTAAAATAAGTTTTAGTTATGTCAATCTTATGGCAAAACATTTGTTTCAATATTTTGTTACTTTTCATTTTTCTACCAGACCAATGTGCTAGGTAATCATATTCATACATTCGTTTCCACAAAATAAAAAAGAACTCAACATGCGTCTTTATCAAGTACTTCTACACATTTTTATTTGCGTTATAGGTATTATAGGGCAAGTTTTGCATTTGGAAAAAAAATCGAATTCGAGATTTTAATTAAACTTGACATTACGATAATAGAGAAAAAGTAGGTGTCGCAATTCCGTCTGTCTGTCTGCCTGTAAAACGATCTACAGCCTAAAAAGCTGAAGCGATTTTCTTCAATACTTAAGCGTTTTAGGTGATTGTCTCAAATAGCAGTTTGAATCGTTTTTTTAGTCTAACTAACTAAATAACTGTACTCGCCATGCATTTTTTTCTACCATCTTAATTATCTCGAAAGCGGCTCTAACGATTTTGATAAAAGAAAGTGTGTGCTACTTTAGGTATATAATCTACATTTTGGGGACATTTTTTTTTTTAGATATTTTGTTACTAACCCATATATCTACAAACATTTTTTTTGATTTTCGACTTTCTCATAAACGACTCCACATATATGTACAAGGACGCCTTTCGAATTATAAATATCCAACATTTTCGAAAAAAGTATTTTTTTTGGATTTTTGAAAAAAATGTTTTTTTTTTGAAAATTCAATATTTCGAAAACGAGTGGATGATTTTTTTTTTGAAACTTTGTTTTTAAATTTATATTATTAAATATTTAAAATTGTTACACTAATTTTTTTTTTTTTGAAAAGAAATTTTGTATATAAAAAATTAAGTTTTTTACTTTACGACTTCAAAAATAAAGCCGTTTCTATTAAGAAAGTTTTGCATTCGATGTGATCGAACATAAGAGCAAGTGCGTGCGATCCAGTCGTGCATTTTATTTTGTTATGCAAGTGTGATCTCAGCATGTTGTATTGTCATTTTTAAGATAACGAAAGGAAAGCGACACAAAAAAATATGAATCAAACAAAACACATGGCAAATAATTTCATCAGATAACTATTTTGAAAATCTAACTAACATAGGAGTATTTTCATAATGAGAGGAATATTTTGCTGAAATCAGTAAGTTAATACAAAAATTCAGATTGTCTTAGAGAAACTATTCTATATGCCTACATAATATAATTCATAGGTAGAAAAAAACATCACAACTTGCCCTACAACTGTTGAAATAGTTGCAATTTTGTTATAAAGTCTGGGCCCAGATCTTATAAGACTAAAACCATCGTTTGATCGAACGATCATCGTTTCGACGATTGCCCTCCCTTTCACATTATTAAACTAATATTGAGAGAGCAATCGTCGAAACAATGATCGTTTGATAGAACTATGGTTTCATGGCGTTTTTATTTGGCAATCCGGAATCTCTCTCGGATCCGGTATCCCAACTGAACAAATTTTTTTTTGATTTTGACGACTCTGAATTTTAATGTAAAAATTGTTTGTTGCACAAGTCTGATACTAAAAATTACAACGGTTGAGTTTGACGTTCAAGTACTTTTGTGAATGTGTTAGTGCTTCTGGTTTCGATTCTGATTTCAAATCCAGAAGCAAAATTCTCTTCTTTTCAGAATCAGAACTGTCATTTTGTCCCAAGTGAACATTTTCAAAAGAGTCCAGAACCAGAAGGCTTCCGGATTGCCAAAAATAAAAACAAAATTAATATTTAACTACTTTAAGCAGTTTGAAAAAAAGACAACATTATGTCCGACTGCCCTTAAACGCCACTATAGCGACAACGAAATTACATAACATAACAGTACCTATGTATATAAGCAAAACTGTTCCTCTTCTAGTTTTTTCTAAGCCTGCATTACGAATACCATTTGTCAACTATCAATTGATACCTAATTGATACATAACTACTGAAATTCAATATTTCATTATGAACGAGTATATGCTTTGATTAAGAACTTTGCAGAACATTGTGAAATATTAGGGACAGTGAAATTTTGAATCACCCGATTTTTTTTTAACAAATTAAGTTTTAAAATAGCACTATTTAATTATTTATCAACAAATATTAACCGTTGACAATATTGTAACCACAGATGAGTACTTGAACCTGAGACTTGACGCAGCAACATACTCAACGTATCAGTTCTTACATATTACATTTTGCTTCGCAAATTTTTGCAAATTTTAAAACTAAACGACTTCATTAGGCGTTTTTATTTTTTCGTTCAGAGCAGAGCACTGAACAGAGTTCGAACACATAAATTATGCATTGAGCTTGTTCCAAACAGAGCGAGCTCTAAACACTGATGTGTTTTTTAAACACACTTGAACCACACAAATCCGAACACATTTTCCTTTTAATCATAAGCCTCCCAGAAAACATTTATCTGAAGGTTCAGATTCTAATCACCAAAAATGAAGAATAATATTCAGGAAACCTTCAGTTTTTTGAATGAATTATGAATATACAAAAATCCTACAAATTCTTACCAGAGAGACACAAACAGATATGTATTCTGTGTCAAAAAAAAACAACACTCAGATTTTGTTGTTGGATCCTTCATATGGAGATCCTTTTTTGTTCATCCTTTTATTTTTCTTTTTACCAAGAGGTAATGATGACGGGTCATTGTAATGACAAAAGTTTCGTTTGCATAGTCGATTATCAGTTCGGAAAAGTTATTCGAAAGATCGGTTTAGATAGGGATATAACCATCAGCTTGTGTTTTAATAGTAAATGGGTACCTACTTACTTAACAAAAAATATATATAAAAAAGCAAATGATAAAACATAAAGGTATGTAAAAAATGGTGTTAAATTTTCTTAGAAATATAAAAATCATTTCTTTAATTATAGCATCGTGTAACAATTAAGAAGCCCTGGAAGCTATAAAAGCCAAACAAGAGGCAAATCAAAAAATGTTCCAGAGGCTCACCGATGAAATATTCAATCATAAATGAATCAGAAATAATGAATTCACTTATGATGCAATTTGAATCCTTTTACCTGGGCTCTTAGACACCGATTTAAATCATTTTAATGATTCATTCATGATCTGAAAATTCTGCAATTAAATGAACGTATATAATCGTTCCATATATTCCTTTAAATGATTTATCCCTGAACCTTTTCTAAATCGCAAAAATGATTCCTGTACGATTAATTAAAGTGAAGGTATATACTTAGAAATCCTTCACTTAATTGAATTTTATTGGAATTATTTTTATGATTTAGAAAAGATTCAGGCATTAATCATTTAAATGAATATATGGAGGTCTTATATAAGTTCATTTAAATGACGAATTTTCAGATCATAAATGAATCATTACAATGATTCAAATTGGTGTCTAAGAACCCAGGTAAAAGGATTCAAATTGCATAAAAAGTGAATTTTTTTCGGCCGGTTTCTTCATTTTTATGAATTTATTATCGTTCATTTCTGAATTAAAATGTTTGCTGGGCTACCCTTTTTTGTAGAGAGACACAGATACAGAAAATCAACTAGCGATCACCTTTGGCCAACTTGTGTATCTAATTATTTTTTTCTTAATATTTTCCTTCTTGACATGGAATTTGGTGCGTTCAGCGACTTATAGTCACATGCTCAGTCAATTATCTTCGAGCACGTCGAGTGCGATCTACACATTTTCAGAACGAAAAAAGAAACACACATTTGGATCTCTACATGCTCTGAGTTAAAAAGATACACAAACAAATTTTTTGACAACTCAGACTCTGCTCTGAACTAAAAAAGAAAAACGCCTATTATGTAGTTGACTGCATTAATTGAACTCAAAGTTGACTGCTTGTCTGATTGATTAAAGCAGAGCCAGCAACCGCAGACGTCATTATTGTATAACCAATCAATTACAATTATTTAGCAAACACTAGAACCACACAGAGCCGCAGAAACGTCAACAGAGTGCCAATGGGTCAAAGTTCTAAAATTATTTCTGCTGCATTGCTCACAACTTTCTTACTACGATATTCAGTGGCACTTGTTGTTGTGCTTGCTTCGATGCACAATGTCTAGCAGGCAGAAAAGACGGCACCAGTGGCAGTGGTTGAAAAATAATTATTGGTGAGATTGCTGTTTACTATGGATGATGCTGGTGCTAGTGCTGGCTAAATTTGTTTCAGGCGTAAGCAAATTATTCAAGTTGGAACCTTACTTCTAACATTAATCCGTAGTCGAAATTGATATAAAATAACTTGTTTGGTATTTTTTTTGACAGCTGGCCAATAAAAGACTAGAAAATTACTCAACATTCAAGTCGGCTACGTTTTCTGAACGTGGCCACTCACTTGAATTGAAAGTAATGAAAATTTCGGGTCTCTGATTGGCCAATTGCTCAAATCGGATGATATGGATGTGAACATGCGGTTCCAACAGATTGACATTATGTGTTCAAATTTAGTCTGATTTTTTTGCCATAGTCAACGATTGATCTCTCGGATGGGTGCCACCTGGCAAAAATAACTATTTGACCGATGCGTGTGGAAAACACATCCCACAAAATTCAAAACTTGTTTTATCCAATTTAACCATCCTTAATTGGTAAGTGGAAGATGATAATTGGGACATTAATATGATTCCCGATTACAACAATATCCTCCCCTCTTTTAGCAGGGGGATGTCAAACTATCTGAAGTCGTTAGAACCAATAAAAAACATACAAAATGTAATAAAATAAAATCAATTTCTCTTAACTTTAATTTTTTGAGAAAAGATAATTTCACTAAAAAATATTGCTACACCTGAAGTCATAAAGATTGTTTAATAAATCAAGTGCACGAGTTTCTACTGTTTGTGACATTTTTTTCTTGATTGAAAAACCTTGTCGTGCATCACTATAAGGTTCTATGTGATATCGTTTCTGTTGTCAATGATAAATGTATGTTTATCTTCCCATTGTAACCTAGATGCTTGTGAATATAGTGTCATTTAGGGTAAGATTGTCCATATATAGATATTTTAATTTTTTTACCAGGAAAAAAAAATAAATAAAAAATGCTATGTAAATATTTTTTTCCGTGGGTAGGTGTAAAACCTTCAAAAGGTTCTATGATGACCGAAAAACGCGTGCTCATAGGAGTGTGAGATTCTTACTGCACTAAAAACACCATCTCCTCCCGATGGCAACTAAGTTAAAACTTATCTAGCAATTTATTTTTAACGAATTAAATTAACGTGTTGCATGCAGGTAACTATTTGGTGATAGTTAATGGTTATACCGCGATTTTAAAGCGGATTCTCGTTTAGGGCACCAAATCGGAAGGCTTTGTCCTTCGCAGGCGGCGTACTAAATTCGTCTCATCTATAATTTCGATTATAGTACTATTGCAGTGTTGTAATAGCCGTTTTCTATGATTTCGTGCAAATTTTTTTATTTCATCGTGAACGGTGGGAATCCCGAGATCTCTGTGGAGATCTTCCTTTCGTACCAAGGTGCGCTTACAAACGACCAGGGAATTTATTTTCAAATGTTTGTAAGGTATTTAAATTAGAATCGCGCGTACAACCCTAGAGTTGTATATCGTAAGTCCAGACAGGCTTAAGCACCTGCCTGAACAAAATTAGCTTGTTTTCGATACTAAGCTTAGAGTGTTTCCCGAGCAACCAGTACATATCTCCGAGTTTATTATTTAACTCCTCCTCGCATTTCTTTGTAACACGCGGCTTCCATTTTAATTTCGCGCCTAGAGTCATTCCGAGATATTTTGCTTCATTAGCAAACGGAACTTGAACCGTATTAACAAATTCCGGTACTATTAATTTTTTTATACGTAAAATCTACATGGACTGATTTTACTGTGTAAAAATAAGTGAATGTTTTTGAATTCAAATATACTTACATTTTCCGTAAATTTACCATTTGGTTAATGAATTGTCAGAATTTGGGAATTATGGGAAATGATTTACACAAATATGATAAGATTTCCAACAAATTTTCTGTAGAAAATGGCCAAGTTTATAAGAACGTAGTACACTTCCAAGCTAATTAATCGTCTGATTGGCCAGCTGTCAAACAACAAAGAAATTTGACTAACTTTCAAGCCGACTACGTCTTCTGAACTTGCCCAATGTTTTGTTAAAAAAAAAACAAACGTCATTGTGACTTTTAGAACTAGTTTAACGAACAGCTGATTCATAACTTGATTGCATATAATATAAATACAAATATACATACATATGTACATGTAGATATGTTTTGTACGTCATTTCCTCAAATTGTAATACAATAGACAATAGCCGTGTTCTTCTGGTAAATATATCGGTAGCAAAGCAGGATTTACCAAAAGAACGATCGGCAGCAGCCTGATTTTTAAAAATTTTATTTGGTATTACCGACCGTTCGTCTAATAACTAAATGTAAAAAATCAACAATTGATTTGTTTATATTTCTGCAGATTAAAGGCATTTAAGAATACTAAAACTTGAATTAAAAGATGCAAATAAAATTGAATAATATATGAAGCATTAAGAAATAGCAAAAAGTTGAATTTTACACATCTGTGTTTTCCAAAATGTTGATTTTAAAATTATTTTATGTGTTTCACGTTTTTTTCAATATATCATATCTTGTGCCAATGAAAGTAGTCTTAAACTTCGGTTAAATGCGACTCAAAAATCGAGTTGAAATAGAGACGTTAATTAAAAATGAGTTATATAAAATATGGATAGAAATCCCCTTTAAGAATCTCATAATTGGGTTAATAGTATTTTGGTAAAAATTATTAACGTCGCAACAAATAAACACTAAAAAAAAGACGATTATGTCCACTTTTATATTCACTAACTTGTCAACGGTCAATTAGACTCTGAATTCAAATTGATGCAAGATTGTGAAAATCTGTTTTGACACGAATTTTAGGGTCAAGTTATTTATCTACGACATCCATTAATAAAATTTATTATTATTATTATTTAAATATTTAGAATGTAATTCTTGCCAAAAAGGTCTAAAGTATTACCCTTTTGCGCAGATGAAATTAAATCTGATAATTTCCAATTGTTGGCGTAACCAAATTGAGATTTTTTAGAAAAAATCTTAAAAATCTTCACAATCGAATTCGACAGTTTATGTTTTGCACGTGTTATAAGTGCTCTATTAAAAACATACACTTACGTGCTGCTAATGAGTGCTTATTTATTACTAAACAAAAATATGCACTGACTTGCTCCTTAAATGCTTCTTGCTATTCCAATTTTAGAGCTTTGGTAGGGGGCGCTGCTCAAGTCTTAGTCACAAATAAGCCATAATAAAGATTGGAAACCTTCGTACGTTTCACCCCCCAAAACCTATTTGTTTACATTGTTGTATTTGTAGCTTTGACACTCTATCCATGAATAGATGGGAAATCGAAAAGCAAAACAAAAACAAATTACTTGGGCTGTGTTGTCTATGTGTCTATAGGAAGAGGAACAGAAAAGATTCTTGTGTGCGTTTCTATCAATGTGTCTATAGGAAGAGGAACATAAAAGTTACTTGTGTGCGTGTTTCAGCTTGTAGGCAAATGTCAAATGAAAGCAGAGGTTTCCGGTCTTTACATTATTAGTTTATGGTTTTAGTCAGCTGATTTTTTTAGGAAATTTGACAGCAGCAGACACAAAGCCGCTCAAACAACTTTTATTTAAAATCGAGATTTGATCTTTTCAATTAATCTTTTTTTAAGTTTAATTGTAGTAATTGTAAATGACTGACACACATTTATGAAAAAAAACACATCTTCATCATCAGATGACGAGGAAGACGAAGTCGCAGACAAGAACTCCGCTGAATTTATAAAATAAAAATTATTAATTTCATCGTCCAATATTTCTTTATTTTTTAGCACGGATTTGCACTAGTCCACAAGTTCACAACAAATTAATTACAAAATATTTTCCATTTGACTTTTGACAGAAAAGACTTTTTACATTGTATGTGTGCATTCAGATTAAATCTTCCAATCTATCAGAGATCCAATCTTTCGTGTAAAGATTTCATCTAGATTTGCTCTTTTTGTTGGAATGAAATTTCAAAAAGATGAAATCTTTTGTCGGAAAGAGCAGATCGTTTCTTGAATGAAACTAGCTATAAGTGTCTTTGATTGACAGATTCGCACGAATAAGCTAACTTTAACTTTTACTTAAAGTGGAAGAGCGCCCCTACCTATGCTTATGAATATGATTCAAAAATAAATAAAACGTTTTTTGGACCCAGTTTGTCGCGTTAGTTTTTTTTTTATTTCCAATACGTAAAAAGGCGTGAAATAATTTTTTTAAGAAAATAACATATAATTAATCAAAAATTATTGATTTTTGACTGCTTTCAGCTAACTTTTCCGAATCGTTCACAAATACATTCGAATTGTTTGGTTTCCGAGATAACTTATCTAATAAATTGAGAGAAGAATTCTACGAACGAGGACTTCGGGATTCATCAAAGTCATCGGAAATACCAACTAAACAACATAATGCCATTCGATACTCGAATAATTGTCACAAATCTATCCGAAGCAGACTTCTGCTTTTAGTTTTATTGAAAGCAGGTTCTTGTATTTGTAAAGTGCTTAAATACTGCTTTGCTGCCGATGGCTTTTGCCAAAAGAACACGTCTAATATTAAAAGAGAGGTAACATATTTTTGGCTAATATTTTCTGGCGCAAGTCGTAAGTCGTGTAACTGCGGCCTTACTTTTAGAAAATAATCCTATCTGACTCTAGTCTCAGTTTTCCAGAAAAACATTCAATAAGTAGTTTATTTGTGATTATTTTTTTAAATTGAAATAGAAATAGGATTTTTGTTTGAAATTCAATTTTCTAATTTTAATGGTTTCCTTTTGAATCATAATTTTTGACAGTAATACTGACATTTATTATGTCGCGTGAACATGACTGGCATTATACGCTGAAAAATCATCAATTTTACAGTTCCATGATAAGAAATTAACCCATGCATCAGAGAAAACAAGATTACGGCACTTCTTTTTTGTCTTATTTTATTGACGTCACCAGAGATCGAAAACCATTAATCCACATCGGAAAATCAACAATGGTTTCACTATGTTTGATGTCTGGTGATGCCAATAAAATAAGACAAAAAAAGAAGTGTCGTAATCTTGTTTTCTTCGATTCATGAAATTAACCAATATATGATTCTCAACAAGATCTTATTTTCGCATATTTTCCAGGTTGTGATGTGAACAACGATATATATGATAAAATGGGCTAATAATACCTTATCTCCTTGTAAATCTTGTGGTCTTGATGGCATCTTTCCCATGATTCTTCAAAAATATACGAAACACGTTATCCATTACCTTAAAATCATATTATTTAGTAGCTTTAAATGGTGTTATTTACCTAAGGTAGTATGGCGTGAAGTTTAAGTCGTTAGAGAGTCGAGTAGAGCTGAGGGTTAAAGGCACGCATCATAGCATTAGACTCTACTTGGCCCAAGTCACAGCGATGTACCAGGCAACGAGAGAGCTAATAAGCCGGCGGGGAAGGGTTCAACACTTGACCTTACCCATATAGACCAATCAATTAAAATCACACTCGGTGCTACTAAACATAACATTGGAAGGTAGTTATGTAGAAATGGCGGTCAGGAGCAACCTTGCCCGCTGACTCAATTAGCGCTGGAGTGCGGCTTTTTGACATATTAGCTCGGTGACCCTCTGAATATTAAAAGATGTTTAAAAGTGAGTCATTGTAAAAAAGTGAGAAAGATTGAAGCCCTTTCGTCTGATCCACGCATACGCCCGGATATAGAAAACATTATTCCAAATAAGCAATCCTGTTTTTTGTTTCCGGAACGTATACGATTCGATCTATCTGAAGGATCATAAAATGACATGCTTGGATGCGACAACCCGACAATCCTCCACATGCTAAATTCTGCATAACGTGAGGTCATAGAGAAAATTGTCGCATTAGTTTAAGAGAGGGAATGCTATAGTGGCTATTTCACTGGAACATTGCTTATGGAAATAGCGATAGAATAATGAAATATATGAAACATTTCGACGCCGTTCGAGAGATTTAAATGCTTCTATTACATTTCTATTGCCTATCATTCTTAGAGGTCTATTTTGAATTCTATCTAAAAGATTCAAATGGGTTTTGGGAGCTCCTGTCCAAATGTACAGGATCTAATGTTGCATCATCGAAGACAATAATCAATAACAATAATCATCGAAGAAAGCCCAAACACTTTGCAGTGCTTTTGGTGACATCGAATGCTGTCATTGCACAAGAGGTGGTCTGTGACGCACATACCCAGTGCTGAAAGCTGATCGGTTTCCTTAATGCAAGCGCCGCTTATGGACAACGGTATTAGGGGAGAGTCCCGTTTAAATGACAGAAGACAGCACTAAGTTTTTGAAGCATTAAATTCTACGCGGTTTTTTATTCCCCATGGGACAATTATGTCGATATCAGAATTTAATTATCTTATCATGAAATAGAATATGCAAAGCTGAGAGTACTATCACAGAACAATTTAGTGTTAGTTCCATATAAGAGAAAATTATGGAGAGAAAACGGAGCCCAATGGCACCGTCCAATGCAACTTAGAGGGGTCCGAATAGTAATTACTAATCCCACAAAGAAGAGATTCATCGATACTAAATGCATGCATTTCCGATAAGTGAGGTTGGTGCCAAACACTATAAAATGCTTTTAAGATATCAATCGCAATAATCTTACTTTCTCCAAAACGATGCACAGATTTGTGCCACTGTTTGGTGAGATATGCATTCAAATCACCAGTCGGCTACGAAAGCCATATTGCCGGTCATTAAGGAGCTTCCGTTCTTTAAGATATTTCTTAAGCTGATAATTAGCGTTTCCATATCCTTGGAAAGTAAGAACGCAAGTGCAATTGGACGGTAGTTAGAGGGTGAAGAAGCGTTGTCTATCCACTCGGAAAGAATCCCAGTAGAGTGACAGACAAAAGGGGTGTCATTAACGATGAACATTTAATATGAACGTTGCAATTCTTTATAGCTTGCTAGGACTTTTCTGGTTTTCTGGTGTGGTGTGGTAAATAATTCCGGAATCGGCACTTCCCTAAAGTAGTGTTAGTTCCCAAAAAGTGAAAGGAAATATTCCTCTGCAACTTTTTATTAAACTCTATTGTACACTAATAACAAGCTTAAGATTTGATCTTTTTAAATTTTGAGAGTTTCATTGAAATAAAAAGAACAAATCTCAACACGAAAGATTTCATATTTGATGGGTTGTCAGATTTGATCAGAATGCACACATACATGTAAAAAGTCTTTTCTGTCAAACGTCAAATGGAAAATATTTTGTTATTAATTTTTTGAAAACTTGTCTTTCTCGTCATCTGATGATGAAGATATTTTTTTACCGGAAAAATATATGTGTCGGACATTCACCAATACTACAATTAAATCTGGAAACAAGTTTCATTGAAAAGATCAAATCTCGATTTTAAGAGGAGATCTTTGAAATTTGAATGAAACTAGCTATAAGTTCAATAATCAATCGTATTGATAATGTTATGGTCAAGCTTTTCCTATCCAGCCAAGAGCGAGTCATAAGGGCCGTGTGTCAATTGCATTCAAATTTTGGTTAAATTTGATCCTTGTTAAATTTGATCCGGTTGAATAAAATTGAAGGGTTTTGCTTTGTCAATTGCCTTAAATGGAATGTTTTATACGTAAATTTACCGTTTGCATTATTTGCGTTAACGAGAAGAAAAAAATGCCAACATCCAAGAAAATTCAGCAAATAATTCATCATTGTTTTGATTGTTTTTGGGTATTCTGATTTCATGTTTTTCGAGCTAACTCGGGACGTCAGCCGGTCGGAGCTCGGAACTTTAAATAAATTGTTTATTTAATAATATAATTTGAGATGAGGAATGCAATAAATATATTTTTCTCTCTCTGGTTTTTGTCTTTCCCTAAAAATTTTGTGTAATATAGTGTCCAGCTCTCGACAACACATGTACTTTATTGCGCAAAAAAGTCCATCCACTTTTGCTTATTTTCCTTGATATTTTAATTTTTTTATCTGATTTCATTTTACTACATTACAAGTTTAATACAATTGTCAAAATTTATCCACTGGTTAAAATCTTAACGAGCTCCTGAGCAGGTTAAATTTTGACGTCTGTATTCCTCTCAATTTGACGCATTTTTAACGCAATTGACAACCGGCCTTAGATTGAAAAAATATTCTATAATTAATCGGAGTTTCAAAAAATGAACACCTTTACCCCAAAATCCTCTGCATGTATGTAATTAGTCGTTCATACATACATAACTACAATATTTTTTTTTATCCAAAAGAACACTTAAAAAATAAAAACTCTTATCTACAATAAAGAAAAGCCTTATTCCATAGCCATACATATATGTAATATCAAAAATTATCAAGTTTACAAACAAGAATATCTCAAAAAATGTTTTGTCTGCGATAACAAATTAAATCCGATTGTACTGATTTTTATGCTCATTATAAACTGTCAGTTATCTTTTAAATCAAGTTAGGCAGCAGTTAGTGCAAATTAAATATAACACATACAAAAAAAAGTCATATATATTTTTAACAGGAAAAACCAATTTCTCATAATATTCTCCAATCAAAAACCTTTTTTTGTTCATAATGAAAAAGGAAACAAAGACAAACATCAAAAATATCTATACAAAGCCACATGTTTGTTATCAATGATGGCGGAACAATCAAACCAGGTGAGAAAATATTGATACTAGATGGAACTTTGAAAAAAAAAATTAGGAACAAAAAAAAAAAACAAATTAAAGCATGTCACTGTCGTCGACGTGTGCACTTGCCGTTTAAAGACACATCATTAAATACGTCATTTGAAAACTATAGTTGGCCGCAGCGATATGTACGGTGGTGGTTTAGGTCTATCTTTACCTTCATTCTCCACCATCATCTAACTTCTTAGCTACATAGCTAGCTATTTATCATTAAAATATGTACCTGTACCTTGTCTCTTGATATAGAGAGGCTCCGATAACAAACATTTAAATGTCTCCGAAATTGTTTTTTTTTCGTGTATGTGGTTTTTTAGTGAATGTTTTTTTTTTTCATAACTTTTTTAATTAAACAGAATTTTCAATTCAGTTCTATTTCAATACGCGTCAGGTGAATGCGGAGGCTGTCCCGATTTTTAAACCTATACGAGGCACTTTTTAAATTAACGTGTTTTTTCAAAGGAATGTCATTATTCCTTTTTTTTTTAACATTGAGTAGCAAATTACTTAAGCCAAGTGAATATAAACTATCCGCTGGGAGTTATATTGATAAGAGTTTGTTCGTTTGGCTTAAGTTATTTTCGTACTTAATTGTCAACGATGGATATCAAGGAAAATTTGTCATTTGAGTTATTAAGTGATTCACAAAAAAAAAAACAAAAAAAAAAAAATCCCCCTTAAAATCTGTGTTTATATTAACTAACAATTTTTGCGATATAACCAGGTGGGTTATCTTTTAATCAATGTGACAACTATATTATTAAAAGGTATATGTATTTCGAATTAAATTTTTTAAATATTTTATTTCTAACGCATCGATAAGCTAATCCAAAAAAGGATTAGCTTATCTTAAAAAGGATTTAAAAAATACAAAAATGAGGAATGTTCGAAGGCTCGAGAAAAAATTATTGCTTTTTAATAGCTTTTATATAAAAACACAAAAGGAAATAAGATATAACATCATAATTGTGACGTATTGAGGACACAGAAGGTATTTGTTCAAAGCAATATAATAGATAATGGTCGTTATACGTTTTGAATATATGTAACTAGGTATGTGAATTTAACACTAATGTTAGACTGTCAACGTCAATAATTATGATGTGGCAGAACAATTTAGAGTTTTTGAATCGTTGGCTTTTCTAGATACATACTCGTATGTATCTACATTGGAAGCATTAACATATGTATATACATATATTCTTATATACATACTATACATATGTATACATTTTTCATGTCAAGTGATGATAAGAGTCATTTCAAATTTAACAACAATAAAAAAATTGACTTGCTTGTGCTGATAAAATATCATGGTAAAATAACATCTCCTTTATACCACGTTGTTAGAATTCGGCAATTGTGTGGCATATACCTTTTAATTATTTATATTTAATAAAATTTTAATGTGGAATCTGAATGAGTGATTTTTCAACAGTTTGACACATGGAACATGACAACAGTTTTACTAAAGAAAATTCAACGTTCTTAATTTTTAAAATTTTGAATATACTATTGAGATTTGAGATTTTGATCAAACTTAAAATTACGATGATTACGGAGAAGAAAAAAGCGGATCCAGCAATTTCGTCTGTCTGTCTATCTCTCTTCGAGTCTACAGCTTAAGCGATATTTGTTTCACACTTGGTACATATTGTTTTTTTTTTGGTAATATGTCCGCACGTTTTTAAGACGAGAAATAACGGTAGCTTGGCCATAAAGAAAAATCTTATTTTTCTCAAAAACGGATCCAACGATTTTTATAAAAAAATCAGTTCATTTAATGAAGGGAAAAAGCACTTTTTGGTAACTTTTTTTGTTGAAAAAATGGTTATTTTTGGTACCTTTAGTTTTTTGGGTTTCGATTTTCTGGAAAACAGTTGATTTATGGAGACTTTTTATGCGGAGCTCATAGAAAGTTTAAATACTAATTTAAACCCAACTTTTTCAAATTTTTCAAAAAAACCGTTAAGAAAAAAAATTATTTCTAAAAAACGGCTCCAAGAATTTTGATAAGAAATGTGTGTGTTCTTAAATTTGTGCAGTCTACTTTTAAGTAAACAAATATTTTATTTGGTGTACTAATTAACGCTACTTCCGATAGAATCACTTTTATACTTTCGACTTTCTCACTATTGAATGAACTGATTAAAACTATTTTTTTAAGCAAATGGTCACTAAAAGTGTTAATAAAACTGCCACACATCTTTCCTATCATTCTTTCTCTTCCCTAACCTCACGCCCGCGCCGTGTTAAAACATTTAAAGGGTAGTATTATCCCTTGAGCGCGTGTAGATTATAAAAAAAATTAAAAAAAGAATACTCAATTTTTTTTTTTAAAAATCAATAATTTCTGTTTTTTAAAAATCTATTTTTCAAAAACTAGTCACTGAATGTTTTTGAAATTAAAATTTTATATGTGTATTAATAATTACTTCAAAATGGCGTTTGATTTTTTTTAAACTGCTGCAACGACTTCAGATTTTTTTTGAAATATTCATATTTGTCCAATAGTTCGAAAGGTCATCGTTTTTTTTTTTGAAAGCTAATCTTCACCAAAAGCAGCAAAGTGGTAGGATGACTTTGACCATCGGCTTTCAAAATGACCAAATGAGGAGCTATACACTCATTTCGTAAATTTTATTACCGTATTGTCTTGTAGTTCTTATACATAGGGTCCGCCATCTAACGTTTTTTTTTTCAAGTAGTGCTTATTTCGTGAATGGTAACACTTAGCTCATGTCTGATTTAACAGATAATTAGTTTTATCCTTCCGCTGAACGAATATGGTTGTGTATACGCTTGAACAACGCTCGCTAAGTGGGCCTGCGATCGATTAAGCTCATTTTGATCTTGGCGGGTATGTAACAAGCAAAATTGTAGCATTTGGGGCACAGAAAACCCGCACGCATACATTGAAAAGCCGATACACCCAAAACGAATCACTGGTGCGAATTTTGGTCCAGAGGCATAATTCGAAAATGAGCAAGGAGTGGCCGTTACAGTCAACGGCGATCGTTATCGGGCCATGTTGAACGAATTTTTGTTCACAAAAATTGAAGAGGAGGATATTGGCAATATTTTATTTCAAAAGGACGGCGCTACGTATGTGCCACACACCCGAAGCTACACCCGATGTTTTGCGCCCATTTTCAAAAAAAAGAAGTTATTTGGCGGCCCTATAGATATAGAAAGTTCAGAATGATTGCAATATAGTAAATATTGCACATATACTAGTTGATATTCCATAAGAAATTAGAAATATTTACCTCTTCTATAGGGAAATTATTTGTTTCGTGAAGATACAAAATTACAAGTATTTAATCAAATTTAACATAACGATGCTGCAGTGATTTTCAAAAATTAAGTTCGAACCCCTTTGTAGAATCATTTTTTAGAATGATTTTTGCAATTACTGCCAGCTAATTTTTTAGAACAAATTATAGCGTGGTGTCATTAAGGAAAAGTTGACTAAGTAATGCTTGTAATTTTTAAAATGTACTTTAGAGAAAATCTATATAGAAATTATTACATCGTTTTTACTTGCGATTATATGTACTATAAGTAAAGTTATGCATTCGTAAAAAAAAAATTCAAACGATCAAATATGACATTAGATCATAGAGAAGCCTAAAAAAGTGATCGACAAAAAATGTCTACCTTCAAATTTGGGATGTGTGATTATTTTGGCATTCCTGAGAGGGGAAATTGAAATTTTATTTTTAGGCCTGAAAATAACGGTACCTGCCATATGACCTTGAAGTAAAATCTTATTTTTCTCGAAAACGGCTCCAACGACTTTGATAAAAATTTTGGAGAATTTTTTGTTGGCAATAGCTATCAGTTGATATGAATCAAGCTTACGGGAAAAGTCTATTAACGGTACCTTTCATATAACGGTTTTTGAAATGTTTGGCTTTCTCGGTAACTGTACATTGGATTTTGTCAAATCTTATATCTGAGAAGACCTAGGTAGCCAACCTAATTCTGCATATTAAAAATTTAAATAACTTTTTTTTTATAATTAAAAAGAAATTTTGGAATTTTTTTTTGAAAAATTAATAGTTTTAAGACTAATAAAAAAAAATAGTTTTAAATCTTATAATCACGTGTGTATTCATAAACTCTAAAAATCTACATACCAATTTTTCAATAAAAAAATTCTTTTGAAAAAACTAAAAATAAAAAAAACGGATTTCATCAAAATCCCTATACAAAAGTCGTTTTTCACTTAGTTTTGCATATATAGAAATTCTTAAATTTGTGCTAAAAAAAAAAATTGCTATGATAATTTTAAATATTTAATAATATAAATTCAAAAACAAAATTTCAGAAAAAATCGCCCACCCGTTTTCGAAATATGTATTAAATTTTCAAAAAAAAAATATTTTTTTTTTCAAAAATCCAAAAAAAAATATTTTTCGAATATTTTGAAATCAGTATTAGTTAGAATTTGAAAGAGCTCCTGTACAAAAATTTAATAACCGTTAATAACAAAATAATTATTTTTTAAAACATTTTGGCCAAAATGTAGACCATACCCAAATTAGTACACACACAAATTTTTATCAAAACCGTAGATCCGTTTTCGAGATAATTAAGATGGTAGAAAAATTTGTATGGCAACAACCCTTATTTTTGGGGGCTAAAACAACGATCCAAAAATCTGTTTTGGACAATCACCTAAAACGCTTAAGTACCAAGTTTGAAGAAAATCGCTTAATCCGTTTAGGCTGTAGAGAGTTGTACAGGCAGACAGACGGAATTGCGGGACCCACTTTTTTGGTGTTCTCTATCATCGTAATGTCAATTTTGATTAAAATCTCGAGTTCGATTTTTTTTCAAAAAATATCAAGTAAAAATATCAAATTCGAGTCCAGGAAAATTAGATAAAAAAATTATGTTATTTCGAAAAAATTCCGACAAAGCGGAATTTTGTTGGAGAGCTTCATTTTTACATCCTAAACATTTTCTAAGAAGAACCCTAAATTTGGAGCGGAGCAAAAAAAAATAGAGGAGGGAAAGTGAGTAAAATATAGTTTTTTTTCCTAATTACTCGAAAACCATAGGTTTTTTTGGAAAAAAGGTGTTGGTACACATTGTAGATCATGTCAATCAATGAAGCTCTCCACTAAAATTCAGCTTTGTCGGAATTTTTTCGAAGTGAATGTCTTATTTTTCTACACTATAAATACTATTAAATTAAATGAATTTAAATAAATCCCATGCATATATTACATATATCACAAAAAACGATGTATATTGTCGGTAATATACAAGATTATTATGATTACAAATTTAAAAAGCCTTAAGAACACATTTTTTTAAAAGTAAACAAAAAGAAACGATTCAATAATAAGACAAGTAAGAAAACAAATAAGCAAAAGCATAGGCGCAAAATTTTAGTCGATTTAGTAATATGTTAAATTATTTTTAGTATGATACTAGGCTAAAAGAGGATTTTGCTAATTTTAAACCAGTTTAATATCGTACTATTTTCTTAGCATTTTACTAAAGTTAAAATCACAAAATGGCTACTTTCTTTTTTTAGTATTGTACTAAATCCATATGCCACTTTGACATTTACAAATTTCAAAAAGTTATTATCTATTAACCTTTTATGTTTTGATTAGCTGAGATCTGAAAATTTTCTTTCTGCGGCTGCAGAACTTGGAGGAAACGTCATCAATTTCATAATAAAGTTAGAAATGTTCCCAAAAATAGGCTCTTCACACGCATATCTTAATTTTAAAACATCCATCCAAAACCCTTATGTTTTACCCAAAAGAAGGAACGGACAAGAAATAGAAGCGTAGTTTAGAGTATTCAAATTTTTAAAACATTTTCTGCAAAAAGAAATGAAAGTGCTTTAAACTATAAATTGACTCGTTCTTAAAAAAATGAGTCAAATTTAAAAAAGATGAGTCCCTGAGCCAACCTAAAAAAATGAGTCCGTTTTGACTCAAATGATTCCCAGTGGTAACAGTGCATCAAGTAGATCTATCCAGTTTGGGTAGATTTATTTGATGTTAAATAGTTTGCCAAGTTCTGTTACACACAATTCTTTAGTTTCTTTAACGTATACAAATTAAAAAGGTCGGCACAAGCGTGTGGAAGAGGGCTGGGGTTTTTGCCAAATTATTTATTTAAGGTTATCGGCTGTCGTAAGTTTTATGGGAACATATGAAATAACGAATAAAAATTCATCTGTGTTGTTGTGATTTTAAAAATTTTGCTTATATTGTCTATGGCCTGAACTTCCATCTGCCCCCCTCATTTACAGAAATGATTAAGTACATAGTACAAGCCCATCGGGAACAGATTGAGATATATTCTGTTCTGAAAATTCTAAAAGGCGTCTAGTTGTGTGGTTAATTATACCCTTTACATCAATAGTTATTTCGTCCACATATATTGCTTCTTCAGGAGCAAAATACTTTTTCTTTGATTTACCCAGACTATACATTAGGGTGGCCGTAGCGCGATGGTTGTGTGCTCGCCTGTCAACCTCGTAGTTGCAGGTTCGATTCCTGCCGTTGTCTATGTCTTCTTATATTCCATTAAAAACCAATTCTAAAAAATTGTCATAAAATAAGTTGCTGCTTTGCTCATTACATGCTGTTTAGGCATAACACTAACAACATGTGATTGAGTAAACTAGAATACCCACAAAATATGCCAACGAAATAAATAAAATAATGCGAATTATAAGGGACATAAATAAATAATACACGGTAATTCTCTCCGCATTAGTTCAGCCGCCATCCCTAGAGATAAATCTGAGACAACAACCAGCTCTAGTCTCAGAACATCGCGCCACACATCTTTCCTATCCTTCTTTCTCTTCTGCCAACGGATGCCCGCGCTGTGTTACGAAAAACATATAAAGGGCATTCATAATCCCTTGAGCGCGTGCAAAGTTATAAAAAAAAAAAAAAAAAAAAAAAAAAAAAAAAAAAAAATACATAGATGGGTATAAGTGGTGACCTCTTTCAATAGCTTGCTTTTGCAAAATTTTGTAAGTGTTTCTTGTTAATTACGTGTCGACGTACTCATATAATATAAGAGCTTCGTTTGCAGTATATGACCTTAACGACTTTAAATACTTCTGAGATTTCTGAAATTGTTTTTCTTTTTCTGTAGATTCCAATACAGGTGTTGTTATTTCTTTTATAACATCTGCGCTAATTCGTTTACCGCTCTTTCGAGTGGCCATTTGAGCAGCATAATTCAATTCCATTGGTGACTCATTTTTTACAAGGTGACGCACTTTGAAACGCTTTGAGTACTCTGCAAGCCCCAAAACTTTTTTTTTGGCTTTCCAGAAGTGGTTGAGTTTTCATTAGGGTTGTTACTTTCAGTTTCTATTGTATTGCTGAACTGTTTAAACAATTCGAACGCCTCTAGCCAATTTTTATGTTTTAGAATAAACCGTTCCCTTCGATTTCCAGCCGACTTCCATTTTAAATCAAAATTGGCTGATTTTGAAGTAATGATGCTCTTTAAATAGTTTCTTTGTTCTGGAGAATGAAATTTGTTCAAAATATACTCTAGAAGGTTTTTTGTCCGAGTCGATTTGGAATTCGAACACCAAACTTCAAAAAATCCTTCCTTGGGACGAAGAAATCTTTTCCTAAAAAGAGGGCAAAAAGGGCTTTGCAAGTCTTTGCAAGGATTATCACATAAATTTTTACAAGTTAGACGTTCACAGCCATCAAAAACACATAATTTATTTTTAAAGCAATCTTAGGCACATATTTAGATTTTCTAATACAAACACGGTAAAAACAATTTTTTTTTGTTCTTTGAATAACACAATTTTTTTATTCAAAAAATAAACATTAGGACAATTTCAAAACAGATTCACAAAAGTAAATATCTTGACGAACATCTGCCATTTCTTTTTCAATTTAACTTAAAATTGTAATTTTAACAAATATTTTTCCAAAAAATTGAAACGCACAAGATCAAAATAGACGTCTTACTTTCAACTTTAGAGGTTATTTATTACATACTAAACTGCTTAATAAAAAAAAGTGTATTCATACCTAACAGTTATCCGTTATAGATAACATATAGATTTTTTTTCAATTTTAGTCATTGACGTTTTCACATCTAATTGTACGTAGCCGATCCACCGTGCGTCGCGTCGTTCGAACTTTGATTCATGGTTCAGCAATTTTATACTACGTTTCCACCGACCACTAGACCGAGATTTAAGTAGATTTACCTAAATCTCCTACAAATCTCGAAGATTTACCATACAAATTTTAATCTTCTCAGATGAAGATTTAAAATAAATCTCATTTAAATCTTCAATCGAACAACCATATTTCCATATCGAAATGAACACATTCATCGGGAAAATGAATTTTTCTCTTCGGTTGACACACATGGAGCTGCCTGTCTCACTTCAACATCATAAGAGAAAATGAAAAGATATATGCATTTTAAATAGTGCGGTCAAAATTTATCTCCTTTTGGAGCGGTGGAACCACTTTTTGAGATTAGTAAATCTACAAAAGATTAAAGTTCGGTGGAAACGTAGTATTAAAATAAATTTCATTTAAATCTTCAATCGAACTACCCTACTTCCATATTGAAATGAACACATTCATCGGAAAAGTGAATTTTTCCCTTCGGCATTGTATATAGATATTAATAGTACTATCATGACGACGAAATTCATCCAGCCTGCAATAAGTTCTACTACTCATCATGAGTTCCACTACCAAATCGGTGGTTAGGTAGTGTTGGTGTGTTGTTAAAATGCGTATGAAGGGAAATAGTGTGATAATAAATTGATGAGAGAAATATATAAAAAATTATTATAAGTTAGAGGAGGAACGGAAAACAATGTATTTCATAGGTTTTTTTGTTTTTTTTTTTTATGAGGATTTTTTTGTTGAGTAGGAGCTGCTTGTGTGTGTGTGTTTCTTATTCTACGCGCAGATAGAATGAAAATAGTTTGATGGATGTAGGGAATATTTAAATATTCAGGTATACACTTGTGTGCAACGGTCACTACTCAATAAAATACAGTTTTTTACCATATGCACAAACATGATAATAATTTAACAGTTAAAATTTGAGATTTTGTTAATCGTTGTGCAAAAAAAATTGTTCTTGTGACAAATTTTTTTTATTTTATATTAATATTTTTTTTGGATTTTGAAAAAAAATATTTTTTTTTGAAAATTCAGATTTGAAACCTAAGTAATTTGGTAAAAAATCGAGTCGACGAATTTTCAAATAAGAATTGTTTATTAGTAGGTTTTACATTTTTTTTCAAGTCGTTTTTTACTTATTTTTTTTAAATAAGTATTCAACAATATACATATATATACATTTGAAAATATTATTTAAAAAAATCTTCAAAATAATTAATTTTGCAAAATATTGTTTTTTTTTTCAAAATCCAAAAGTTAAAATAAAATTTAATAACAATTTTTTTTTTTGAAATTTCTTGGAGCCGTTTTTGGGAAATACATTTTTTTCTTAACGGTTTTTAACATTTGTATGGGAGGTACCGTTGTTTTTTATTTTAGAAAAAATTGTTTTTTTAAGATAATGTCTAAAAACTACTAAATACGAAGTCTCGAAAAAATCTATTAAGTCGTTTTCGAAATTTTGAATTTAAAAAAAAAAAATTTCAAAACAATTTGTTGTGAAAAATTTTGGTATTGTATACCAAATTGTATAGTGTTTAAACTTTCTAGGAGCTTCTGCCTAAAAAATTTAAAAAAAATCAGATTAACCGTTTGCGAGAAAATCGAAAACCAAAAAAATGGTTCTACTAGAGGTACCAAAAACAATTTTTTTCTAAAAAAAAATTATTAAAAGGTACCCTTTCCCTTCATTAATGAACTCATTTTTTTTTTATAAAAATCGTTGGAGTCGTTTTTGAGAAAAATAAGATTTTTGTTTTTGGCCAAAAAAAATGTATGGGAGCTACTGTTATTTGTCGTCTTAAAAAAAATGAAAAACCGTGTGGGCATATTACCGAAAAAAACAATATGTACCAAGTTTGAAGACAATCTATCAAAGCGTTTAGGCCGTAGACTCGACGACAGAAAGACAAAATGACAGAGGGACGGAATTGCGGACCCATTTTTTCGTCTTCGCTATCATCGTAATGTCAAGTTTGATCAAAATCTCGAGTTCGATTTTTTCGAATCCATAACTTGTAATATAGTACCTACATATATAATATCGCTAGTCAAAAAAAATAAAAAAAAATACTACCTAGGTATACCTACTTTATTTCCTAATAAAACTGTCTGGAGAAAAAATTAAATTATTCTCAATAGATATTATATTGGAAAAAGAACAAAAAGTACCTATGTACATACATATTGTATATAGATGGGTATATGGGTACACATGACATACCTAAACAAAACATATTGAAATATCTCAACATTGCTTTGCTATTTTTGCATAGAAAAAGTGAAAAGTAGCAACGTTGCTACAATTCAAAATCCTAAAATCCACCAAATATCTAAAATTTTAAAGAAAAATTTAAAATAAATTCTATAATAACTTATACAAGAATGTATATCCATATACATTCTTACTTCAAATTCATGTATACGCCAATAGCCTTGATATAATTTATTTATACCCACCATATTTTGAAGGTTGCCATGACAAAAACAGCTTATTCGGTTTTCTCCCTTACCCTCTATATTGTTGTCAGAACTAATAAGTTTTGACCGTCTCCCTTGCTTTTTTACGTATTAGCCTCTTAATTTACTTCTTCCACATAAACAATTCAATATCAAGAAAAGAGAAACTAGCGCCCTCATCGACGGAACTACTAGCTAAAAAATTCAGTCTCGTAGTAGTACTATAGGTTTCATATACAATGGTTTTTTACCAAATGTACAAACATGATAATAATTTAACAGTTAAAATTTGACATTTTGTTAATCGTTGTGCAAAAAAAATTGTTCTTGTGACAAAATTTTTTTTTATTTTATATTAATAATTTTTTTGGATTTTGAAAAAAGAAATAATTTTTTTAAAAATTCAGATTTGATAAGTAATTTCGTAAAAAATCGAGTTGACGAATTTTCAAATAAGAATTGTTTATTAATAGGTAGATATTATATATTTTCGTTTTTTACTTATTTTTTTAATGAAGAATCTCGTAGATTTACCATACAAATTTTAATCTTCTTAGATGAAGATTTAAAATAAATCTCATTTAAATCTTCAGTCGAATTACCCTATTTCCATATCGAAATGAACACATTCATCGGGGAAGTGATGAAGCTGCCTGTCTCACTTCTATATCATATAAAATTAACCTACTCTTGGAGCGATGTAAACACTTTTTGGGATTAGTAAATCTACAAGAGATTAAAGTTCTTTGGAAACGTAGTATTACATTAGATACATTATACATTATACTATTACGTATATTATATAAATTTACGAAGTTGATACACTGAAACACTGGCAACGAGAGCATCAGCTTAACCATTATACACATTAATAGAACAGAGAAAGCCATAGAAAGAAAGAACTATATAGGACCTTAATGCTTTGATTCCAATGCTCGTTTAAAATGACACCCATTTTGTCAGCGTACGTTAGAAAACCAATTTGCTACCAGATGAATTCACTGTTAATTCGATGCTGCCACAAAGAATTATGACGCTGAAAGCATAAATGATTTTAAGGAACGAATCTTCTTTAGTACTAGTGTTGTTGATAGAGTCCTTAAATTAAGTTGAACTGAATTAACAAAAAATTGCGTATTGGTAAGGCGCTCACTAACCAACTGATGAGTCCAAGTGAGATTGCTGGGATGAAACGCAAATTTTGTGGACTAAAGGCCGTTAAAAGCTATTTTGAATCAATAATTCTACAAGTCCAATTAAATATAATGCTAAGTCTTCTACTTGGCTGAGTAATTTCAGTAGTATATAGAATTGTATTTAAAAAAAATTGCAGGGATGAAACGCAAATTTTGTGTACTAACGGCCTTTAAAAGCTATTTTGAATCAGTCCTTAAATACTTTGATACACATAAATCTTTTATCATTTCGGACAAAATAAGATTTATTGCTCTTGATATTACCGAAGTATTTGATAAAATTTTCCATCAAGTTCTTTTGTCAAAAATCTCTTCTTCGCTGGATTAGAAATTTCCTTGCCGATCGCTCAATACATGTTTTATTGGACCTATATAGTTTCAACTCTAATATTTATAGAATAAATTCTGCTGTGTCCCAGGGATCTGTTTAATCTTCTATGCCTTTTCTCATTTGAATAAGTTTCAATAATGATACATTGTTTTCAGATTTACCTCCATTTTCTTCGGATGTGAAAATACCATGACAGCATTGTGCTAAGGAGAATAAAACACCACGTAGAATATACTGCATCAAAACTTAGTACTGTCATCTGTCGTTAAAGCAGAACTCAACCCCATACCGGTATCCATGGGCGGTACTTGCATTCAAAAAAACCAATCAGCTTTCAGTCATTGGCATGTGTGGAATGACCAGATTTGATGTTGCCAAAAATGCAGCTAAAGTGTTGTGATGCTTTTATTAAAGGCTGAGGTAAGCTTCCCGAAGAAAACAAAGTAAAAATCGGGCAAAGATGAAGCATTCTCTCCAGTTATCAATTTCAATAAATATTTAATCTTTTATTATATCGAAAATAGGCTTACGCAGCGCTGCCGAAGTGAGTACTAAGGGAGTATTCGTACTCCCTTCACACACTGTACTCCCGTACTCCAATCATTGGAAGTGTACTCTCCTCGAAAATACCCAAAACTTTGACAAACATTCATTAAAGATGGTATTTCCGATTTCATCGGATGCGTTCACCCGAAATAGTCAATAGTGACTATTGAATATTCCATCTGAAATAGTCTAAAGGTTTTCATTGATATTTTTTGTAAAAGAATGCGTGAGCTCGGCTATCATTTCTGTTAGTATAGTATATAAAATCCAAAAACTAGCTACTAATATTTATATTTTTGCAAAAATATCCCGGAAATCTATTCAGCGACATGATTGACATGAATTTATTCCAGTCAGTTTTGCTTGGGAAAATCGTGAGTCGTTCTCTACATAGTTCGTTTTATAAAAAAATATTTCGAAATCTTTTAACGGGTAATAATGTTGAGGATCTAGATGAACAGAGAATTTTTCAATTGAATTTGGAACGTTGTGGCAAAATCTGTTCGCAACTAAAAATGCTCTTGATGAATCAATGCTTAGCGCATTGAAAACTTTTATTGGTCCTTTAATTTGTATACTCGTAACTAAAAGTAGTGTCAATGCTGCTTCTGGTTTTGATTCAGACTTCAAATCTAGAACTAAATTTCCCTTCCTTTCAGTTCCACGAAAAGTACTGTCATTTAATATTAATCAAAAACTTTGACTTTCCGGCTTCGGGACGAGCAATCGAAAACGAAAAAACACTGATTTTACACTATGAAATTCCATCTTGAAGAGTTATCACTTTTTCTTTGTAATTTGGTTAAATTTCGAGTGAACTTTTCTTTACAATCTAACAATTCCCCAAGAAATTTGTGGGGGAAAGTGATTTCGTAGGATTAACTAAACGCCGTCGTGAATTTTGGAAATAGTTTAGCTTATTTTTGCGTAAGTGTTTTTGTTTACACAATTCGTAAACTTACGACATGGCGACCTTGTATGAATACCCTTTTTCGAAAATGTATCTAGAGTTTGATTATTGAATAAGCGATAATATACTTTTAATCAAAGAAGGAGAGAGTATATACACATATGTGTTATGTGCTTTCAGAATCTTTTCAAAAAATGATTCAATTAAACCATCATTACCATAATCGTAAAAGAAAGAACAAGGAAGCCATCTTCATTTCACTCAAAGGGTTTCTTCATGTCTGTACTCCCATTAGCCGCCACTAATCTCTGGCATATGAATTTATAACTACTAGCTACGTACCCGTATAGGTACTATAAAATAATTAATAATATTTTCGAACAAAAGCCTTTTATCAAGAATATACGAGTATGTCCTTTGTACGAGTACACAAAATTTGAAAACAGTCTAGCTAGGCGACCGGCCCGGCAGAGCCAGAGAGTTAATTTAACTTTTAGCAAAAGGGTTACACATTTTGTATGAAATCGAAAAATAATAATCCTTTCTCATTCTCAGTCTAAATTTCGGATAAACCTACGGCCGTATCAGCATGACCATTTACTAAGAATTCCACAGGCATAGAGGATTTTAATTTGATGCGAGTATGGTACAGCAAGCGGTCAGTGCACTATGAAGATAAGCTCAGCGCACGATGCCAATGGCGACGATGACACATGGAAGGTGGACATGGACATGGACATGAACAATCCGTCTAGTTTTTCGATGATGCAGTGGTTTGGAGTTGTCCTGTATTATGGATGTCGGAATTCAATTCTGTCACACATTAGGTATAGGGTAATAAGTTGAATTTTTCAAATAATGTAACTGTATTGCATTTGATGAATTGAAGATCTTTTATATAATGTATTATATATATAAAAAAATGTTGTCAAAAACGTATGACGCTAATGATTTCAGTTGGCATTCGACCATTTTCAATATACTTTTTACTTGGGATTATAGGTACTATAAGGCATGTTATGCATTTGTAAAAAAAAATTCTAACAATCAAACATGACATTACGATCATAGAGAAGCCTTGGTGGTAATAGCTATCATCTGATATGAACCAAGTTTACAGGAAAAGTCTATTAACGGTACCTTTCATATAAGGTTTTTTTTAATGTTTGGCGTTCTCGGTAACGGTACATTGGATCTCTGTAAAATCTTATATCTGAGAAGATCTAAGTAGCTTAATTAATTTTGCATATCAAAATTTTGAATAACTTTTTTTTAAAATAAAATAATTTATAATTTTTTTTTTTGAAAAATCAATATTTTTAAAACTAATCAAAAAAATTATTTTAAATTTTATATTCACATGAGCATTAATAGTCTCTAAAAAATTGCATACCTAAATTTCAAAAGAATTTTGTTTTCAAAAAACGAAAAATAAAAAACAGGATTTGATCAAAACCCGTCCTACAATTTTCGAGTCTTTGTTGTTTGTTTTTGCGCCGGAAAACAAATTGAAAAACATTTTTTATCATATCACTCTCTACTGATTTTTATTCCATTCAAATAAATCACAAGGTAAATTTGAACTATTTGTGTTTTATTATAGCTCTCCAGTTCATTTGAAGGCGTTAAATTGGGGCGAGACAAAGTTCGCCTGGGCCGATAGTGTATGTATATTTACTTATTTATTTACTTTCATCAATTAAAGTTTATAAAGTGAATAAATATTGAAAAATGTAAAGCGGTGCAGTCGGCAATTAAATTTTGTTAGAGTGCGTCTCTTTAATTTTTTGAGGAGTCCAAAAATTACCATACAAATCTTTTTCTAAAAAAAGAACATTTTTTTTCTGTAAGTTTTTGCGTCGAAATAAAAGTGCGCGAAAAACATATTTTAATGAAAATTAATTATTCGGCTGTCAGTCTGTAAGTTCTGTTTGTTATATTCAATTCTGGAAATTCTTGTATCTTTAATTGTCTTGAAAAAGACATAATTTGTTTAGTGT
Source organism: Philhelius pedissequus (assembly GCA_910595825.1). NCBI lineage: Eukaryota > Metazoa > Arthropoda > Insecta > Diptera > Syrphidae > Philhelius > Philhelius pedissequus. The sequence continues at coordinate 326,392,556 of OU343160.1, forward strand.
TCTTCATTTTAAATTGCATCTCAATTATTTATACTTTTATTTTTAATTTTATTTATTCTGGAATTTTCACTAAATAAAAAAAAAAATAACAGATTAGATTTATTCATTTAATAAAAACGTTTCTTTTTTCTATTTTAACAATATTTGTAATTTTCTATCGAATAATATATAGGACATGGCATTAAGGACATCAGTCCGAGTGGTATCTGCTATGTAATATTTATTTACATAGTTAGGTTTGAACATTTTTTTTCTATTTTTTGGAAAATAATTTTACTTTACTTATTTATTTCAAGCGACTTTTAGTTTAGTTAAAACAAAAATAAATAAAGGTGACTTTACAATATATTTTTTAAAAATAATTTTCAACTATTTTAGGAACTTTCAGTTTAGTTAATACAAAGAAATTCAAAAGCAATTTAAAGCAATAAGCAGACTTTAATGCAATTAAATAATAAATTAGTTAAATAACACAGTCTGCAGAAATTCACCAAACAAAACATATTTTGTGCTATGCGTAGTTTAGGTATCTTAATAAATATGCATATGGCTTTTGTCAACCATATCATTCCAAAAAGATTATTAAATATTAAATCAATTTTAAATTTACGGAATTGCCATACAGCAAGAACTTTTATCGGTAACTTGCATTCCAACTTTAGGTTTGGTACCATGAAATAGGTACCAACCTTATCTAAAATAATTCTGTATTCATGCTTCAAAAATTCAATTAAGTCTTTACAATGTTCTATTTATTTGCTGTTAAGCTCAAAAGTCTATAAAGTGGTTAAGGACTTAAGATGTAATTATAGTGGCACCTGACTAAAATTAGATACTGCGCTTTATTGTTCTATAAGAAATCAACCATCGAAACTTAGCATGGGTTCGGGTACCTATTTCCTGATATCTAAAATAATCCTATATTCATTCGTGTTGGCTTCAAAAATTCAATTAGGTGCTTACAATGTTCTATTTATTTAATGTTAAGCTCAAAAGTCTATAGAGTGGTTTAGGATTTAATTTGTATTATATATAGTGGTACCTGACTAAAATTAGGTACTATACCCTAGGCCAAGGTGGTGAATAACAAATTTCATAGAAAAAGCTTTTAACCTACTTATGGTGAAAATACAAAAAAGAGTATATGAAAAGCTTGCGTTGCTACTAAAATTCTAATTCGATTTTGATGAAATTTCGCATTTCGAAAAGTTGTTAGAAAAATATGTGAGAGATTTCGCATCGTTTGAAACACAGTTAAACATATTTTTTCCCATGTACCTACGTTGAAATAAAAACGATTAAGATGCGAACCCTGGTGAGAATGTACAGTGGTGTGCAAAATAATAGCTAATTGGTAATAAAAGCTTTAATTTTCTATGAAAGAGAAACAAGTGCTACTAAAATGACTTGTAAAATATGTCGCACCATCTTTATCTTTTTCTTGTATCCTCTTGTTGCTGGTTTACGTGCATCCCAGCCGTTGCTTTTGATTTATTGTCCTTTTAATGATTACCTTTTGTTAAATTTCGCTGTGCAAGAAAATTGTTGTATAGTTCTAATACTCTCATTCGTGGCTTAAATTAAGAGAAGTAAGTTATTATACTCTGTTCAATTTATATTTTCAGTACAGACCTTATGGGAGAGCTTTCTCAAATAAACTGGTGCCGGCTGGTGTTTGAATCACACACAACTTTCGAAATTGCTTCTGAAATATTCCATAAGCCCACGTACATTCCACTATACCATGTCTGCTCCCCGGTTGAGAGGAAAGGGAGATTGATCGCCAATTTGACTTTCGCGTGTAGTGTTTACCATAAACTAATAAAGTTAAGACCCAAAGCCTTTGCTTTCATTTGACATTTGCCTACAAGCTGAAACACGCACCCAAGAATCTTTTCTGTTCCTCTACCTATAGCCACATAGACAACAAAGCCCTAGTAATTTGTGTTTGTTTTCTTTTTCGATTTCCCATGTATTTATGTATAGAGTTTCAAAGCTACAAATACAACAATGTAAACAAATGGGTTTAGGGGGGTGAAACGTACGAAAGTTCTTATTATGGCTTATTTGTGGTGTTTACTTAAGAAATAAACACATTTATTAAGAGTTACCATTGGTCCTTTAATGGAAATTCTAATACCTTTTTATTTGGTTTTCGCTATGGAGCTTTCAGATTCGAAGCTTTCTTAGAGCTTCTAAAAGCATATCTTTTAAATTTAAGGAACAAGGTGATGTCGGTGCGTTCTTTTCTGCTTACATCTTTTGTTTTTTTTTTTTTTTGGAAAACGGTTAAAATGCAGCTATATATTATTTGTTGGGTATTTTTTTTTAGCGAAAACTTACTATTTGACCAAGTTTTTGATGTACTTCGGTTCATTAATTAATTGCAACATTACGAATTACCACATAGTTTTTTTGTTCATGAAAATAAATATTAAATGGAGATGGTTTCGTGTATATAAATATAATATTTAAAATAGTGCGGTGCAATTTGAGGTGATATTATTATTTTATGCTGTGTTTATTTACATTTAAAATGGCTTCAAGTTCTTTGAAGGACACAAGTTCCTTATTCTACCTTATTTATATTTTTTTCTGTGGTTTATTTTCACGTTAAAATAGATAAGGCCTTCTGGGGAACTCTTAAAAAAACGCGCCTACTATCTTACTTCTTGGTGGCGTGGAGAAAGATAGATTTATTTTTATTTGGATTTAGTTTAATTTTTCTTAGATTTAGTTTACAATGTACATGTTTCTGTTCATGAAATCTAAATTAACCCTACCGACATTTTTGAGAGAAATATGCCAATTTATAATGCTCACTACGGAATGGAAAATGTAAAAGCTTTATAGAAATAGATAGCTTATTGAAATTCATAATAGTAAGGTTGAAAGTCAAATATCCTATCTTCCCTGTACTGAATATATAAATTGAACAGAGTATAGTTCTTTTACGACGGTAATAATAGTTGTATTAATTCATTTAACTATGGAATAAAAATGGTACAAATGGGTGGTAAATCACATTGTTCTCATCAGTTAAGAGAAATTATCAAAAGCTTCGAAGTGAAGGAAACACCTATAAACAATCGAGAGACAGGTTGCTTATTCTCAGAACATGGTCACAAATGCCTTAAAATGGACCAGCCATCCAAAATCCCGAGGAATACCAACGAAAAACAACTAGAACCACTGACCGACAGATTACAAGCACTGCTAAGACCAACCCAACATTTACAATTTTTCAAGTGGTTTTGATGATTTTTTTATCACACATCTATTATTTTGCACACTACTGTAAATTGGGTAGAGTAAATTCAGCACTAAAAATGTTTCCCTCTCTCTGAATTCTTTGGATTTACTACTTGATTCAAAAAAGTATTTTTTTTGAAAAAAAAATATTAATAACATTTATGCCTGAAGTAATTTAATTTATTTTCATTCTGACTGCGTGCACTCTCGTAATGAAGGTGGTAAAAAAAAGCTTCTAACAGTAGGAATACTCAAGCCCAACATATTAACATACAATCAAAACAAGATTCTACTGTCATTAAATTATAAAATATGTTAAGATTTCCTGATGCTCACCGTTATTCTGTTGGGCTCCATTCAAAAATTCATAAGTGATTCTTCATAGAGCTGGCGGTCGCCGGCCGGCCGACGTGGTTATCATGGTTATGATAATAATATTCAATGCAAGTTATGGACTATGACCGGAAAGGACGTGAATGCAGAAATGAATACACCTGCATTGCTGCATATATGAAAACAATCTTCTCAATTGTAGGAGCGCGTTAAACCATCATAATGCAAAAGTGGTGGTATTTATTACTCTGATAATTCAAATCCTTAGCGACAAAGCAGCTGAAATAAATTAATGCAATTAGTTTGTGATTTAACGCAGTTTTGGCAAAATAAATTTGTTGACTGTCAACAGGACTGAGCATAGCTTATAAACAAATTGTGGTTACTTTTAATTAAAGAGTAATTTAATTCATTCTTAAACACATTTTAATTGTGGAGGTTAATGTAATGAACAAAAAATAGTCTACCTGTCTTTAGTCTTTGTATTCGAAATTTTAAGCGTAAGTATTACATATTTATACTTGGGTAACAAATTAATTGTTTGAAAGTGGCCTTTTATAAATGGAATTTGTTGCGGTTTTTTGGCCCATAATAAAATGGAAAACTAAAATTCTTTTAAATAAAAATTACTTTCCACCTTTCGTCCTTTCTTCAAGAATTTTTTTTAGCCCAAATGGATGCCTTAATAGACCGTTACTGTAGCCTGTATTTTTACAAATTGATGATCACATATTACAAGGTATATGCTCTTGCGCATGTTGTCAAAATTCGGTTGTCATCATATACATAAGACAAGGGTTTCTTAGATTTGACACATAGACTCTTATGTTTTACACATTCACATACAAATAAAGATAGGTTAATATTTCAGTAAGAGGTATTGTTCAAACTATAATCAAGATATCAATCCAAATCACTAGTGTGATCGCTGATCGTACTTTTATATTCCTATGAGAACACGCCCACTCACATTAATATTCAGGTACAACGGTTTTTCCCGTATATCCATTCGCATCCATATGCCTCGCACTCGCATGCAGCTCGTTTTATTAATCGTTTAGCCGTCAATCAGAAATGTTTGCCTGGCATTTTCGGTTGGTCGTCCGGAAGGCTTCCGAAGTCTGCCGAAGTCTTCCGAATGCTTCTGAAACTGTTCGATTGGTATGAAATGACAGTTCTTCTCCTGGATAGAAGAGAAATTTCCTTCTGGATTCGAAGTCAGAAACAAAACCAGGAGCAGGCCCACACTCAAATACTTAATGTCAAACGCGAATTCAATGTCAACAACAATGTTGTGTAGGGATGAGCGATATTGTAAAACATGGATATTAACATCGAAAATACAATATCAGAATATCTATGTTTTTCAAAATCGATGTTTTTTTTTTTAAATAATAGCACGTTCAAAAATCATTTAAAAATACAATTATAAATTCAAAATACCTTCAGTGTTTTGAAAATTGTAGCAATGTTTTTTATCGCAATTTTCTTTTCCCTTTTTGTGTATATGAACTGCATTAAATTCCACTTAGTGCCAATTGAACTCATACAATTTCACATTTTTTTTTTTTTTTTTTTTTTTTTTTTATAATCTACACTCGCTCAAGGGATTATGAATAAATAGATGTGAAGCGTAGTTCCGCTGAAGTGCAGTTCCGTCGAGTGTTGTCTTACCTTTATAAGCATGAGTTTATTGGCAAAAGATATCAGCTTATTTTAAGTCGATATTTTGAATCTTAACATCGATGCCGCAATGTTTTACATGCTTCAACATCGATGTTGAAACATCGATATTTTTTTTGACTAACATTGATTTTTGCCAACAACAATGAACATCGCCCATCCCTACATTTTTATGTCAGTGTTTTGTTTTTTCCCAACTTATACAACACTCACATTCAATTTCAAAATCCAGAATGTAGTGTTAACTTGTTCGATTGGAATCCCGGATCGGAGAGTTCTTCCCGATTATCAATCGAAAAGGCCATTAGTCTTGGTTACAAAAATTAAAACGTAAAATTATATTTGGAAAAAAATAAGAGTAAAAAAAGCAACAGTAAAGGAAATTAATGTAAACTAAAATAGATAGTATCGGAGTAAATTAAAAAATCGGAAAAATTAAAGTTGAAAAATATAAAATTGCGTGTCGTCTTTTGTCTTCACCATCATCGGCATCGCCAAGTTTCTCCAATATTCAGGTATTTAGTCACAGAGGTAACAGCCAATTAAAACTACCTGTTATTGAAATTAAGTACGTACTCCATTAACGCAACCCTCGATTCGCGCAACTCCTCAAATTTCGCCACACTAAATTCGTTGCATGTCTTGACTCTATAAGTGCAACTTTTAAAAAATGTTACCTCGATTAGGACAAGCTTATGTGCTTAGACATCTTTTAGCATGTTCTGCTTTTGGGTCGTTATTTCTGCCGTTATTTTACAGTTATATAATTAGTTTTGTTTAGATGAGCTGACAAAATTATACAATGTATGTAAAGTATGATCTATGAAACAGGCCCCTGGACAAAATTCTTTGTATTTAAAAACAAACATAAATACATACGAGTCTGTGTTTCTTTGGATGAGTTGCGCAACAGAATTTTGCAGTTCGATGCTTCAACATAATGCTTAGAATGGGTCGAAGAGAATAACATTCCAGTTTTGAAAAATATTGAATCGCAAAAAACTCAGTCAAAAATAAATATCTAACTTCTTAAAAAACCCATATTTTTACTCTACGTATCACATACCCTTACTTTTTTTTATATGTTTCTGACCTTTCGTTTGTGTTGGTTTACTTGGCAAGTTTTCTTTTATTACCTAATTACTCAATTTTGAAATGAAAACTTGTCAAGTAAACGAACACAATTAAAGCCAGTAATCATGAAATAAGAGATTACTCTGATAATTTTGAGGTTCTTCCATATTGCTCTACTTAAAATATTTAATATTTGACATCAATAAACTTAGAATTTGGCGTACTTTTAGATCTCACTACTTTTCACGGCTGACTTGTTACGCAAAGGGTTTTGTATGTAGAAGAACTTGGCTATTTTTTTAACATTTATATTTCTGGTGTGATTTCAATACTTTTTGCAAAGATTCTTTTTACCATGAAAAGTGGGTGGAATAAACTGCATTAAAAATTTCATAATTTCTACTTTTTCTTTGTAAAGCTGACTGCTTAACAAACATATATTTAATATTAATTCTGTGAAAATGGGTGTTTATCGCTATCCTCTCGCTCCACCAAATTTCATCATTCTACGACAATCGGTAGTTCTCTACATAGTTGATATAAATTCTATGGAAATAGGCGGTGGCCACGCCCCTGAATTTAAAATCTCAAATTTTAAAATTTTGCTTTTGCCTGTACTTTGAGCCCTACCGCTGTACCAAATTTCATTATTCCACTACAATCAGAAGTGCTCCAAATAATTTATACCACTTCTACGAAAATGGGCGGATGCAACGCCCCCTGAATGGAAAATCTCGAATTTTCGATTTTTTCTTTTGTATACACCACAAGGTCTACCGTTGTGCGAAATTAAAAGATTCTACGGTGTCGGGAAGTGCTCCATAATTTTGATGATCTGTCAGTGAGTGAGTGAGAGAGTGAGTGAGGCAATTACGGTTTTTGCGATTTTTGCAGTCTTATATCTCGGGAACCACAAAAGCTAAAGAATTGAAATTGGGTAAATTACATAAGCCTGGTGAGCTTATCAAATGCTTAGAGTTTGAAGTTTCTGACTTTATTGGTACTGAGGGGGGTCGAAAATCGCCTGAGTTTGTTCATGTAAATAGGGTGTAGCCCCATAACTTGGCGGTGCACTACCGTGCGGTTGATAATTATAAAATTCGAGTTGTAAATAGTTTATTAAAATTCTTATTTTACTTACAATTTTTCTATTATTAGGCATATGGTATGCGTCACACAATGACCTCATTCAATTACAAAACTATTAGCAATCCGGATAGGTTGGTGTTGTTGTATTCCCATATTAAAAAAGAAATTTTGGCAGCAGTTGCTTTGTCATCAGCTGTGTTCTTACATGGGAATACAACAACAGCAACATATAGGGATAGCTTTAGTTCGGTTATTGAATGAGTGCTAAATTAAACGAAAATGGAAACTCTAAAAAGCATACTTACGACCTAAAATATTTCTGAACAATTGAATAGACGTTCATTAAAGCTCCATTCAATTTTGCGTGAATGCATAAAATATTGTTCGACACGTTTTAAATAGTTCTTTGTTTCAAATAAAGCAACAAATGAAAGAAATCTTTTACCATTAAAAAACAACTGGTAGACACCTAATAGCGAGATTTTAGACAGAACGTCACGAAGGGGAGCTATAACTTTAAGAGCTTGCTGATCTGATATCTGTTAAATATTTAGACATTGATAACTTAGCCAAAACTCGAAAATAATCAAATCGCAAAATGAAGTGAATTTTAGATTGAATAATTTAGTCAAAAAACACCTAAAACTTTATTGGTATCCCAACCAACAGCTCTTATTGACTTCCAATCTAATCTATCAATATTCACTAAAATGTATACATTATCTTGGTCATATTGCCTTGCTTCGCGTAGTTCTTTCTTTCTATTTTAGAAGAATCTAAAAAACCATCAACTATACAGTTGCCAGGCCAGACTCATATAGTTATCTACAACCGTGCTGGCATAAAATGCACAATAACTCCATTCCTTTCCGATCTATAAATCCCCTGGCCTTGACGGCCTCTTCCCAATTATGCTACAGAAAAGTTAAATGAAAATAATACCACTCCTGAAAAATGTATGTACTTAATAGTTTAAAACGGGGATATGTTCCTATATAATTGGCGAAGTGAAAGTGGTTTTCATTCCAAAGCTGGTAAGCCTATCCATACAGAAACAAAAGACTTCAGGGCTATCAGTTTGACATCATTTATTCTTAAAACTTTCGAAAGACTGATGGACCTACATATCCAAGGCTTTCTGAAACTGGCTAATTTATCTTCAACTAACCATGCCTACATAAATGGGAAGAGTGTAGAAACAGCACTTCACAGCGTCGTCAGCATGATTGAGAAGACACTGTCAAAAATATGCACTTACTGCGTTTCTTGATATTGAAGGAGCTTTGAATAACGTTTTTTTCTTTTTCAGGTGGGTAGGTGTAAAACCTTCAAGAGGCTCTATGATGACCGAAAAAAAACGAGTGCTCATAGGAGTGTGAGATTCTTACTGCACTAAAAACACCTCCTCCTCCCGATTGCAACTACGTTGAAACTTATCTAGCAATTTATTTTTAACGAATTTAATTAACGTGTTGCAGGTGATAATATACAGCGAGGTTATACAGCGATTTTAAAAGTGCACTAAATCGGAAGGCTTAGTCCTTCGCAGGCGGCGTACTAAATTATTCTAATCGATAATTTCGATTTCATCGATAATTTGAATAACGTGAAAAATGAATCAGTAACAGCAGTTCTAGTATAGACAATAAGTTCTATAATTCAATTATAGGCAGAGTTATGTGCATGTTGAAGAACAGGCAAATTACCTCCTAACAGGCAGCGATCCAGATGCGAGTATCCATATACAGGGGCTACCCACATGGTGAAGTTCTCTCACCACTCTTCTGGGTGCTGGTTATGAATACAATCCTCTCTAATTTCAAACACTGGAGTAAAGTTAGTAACCTACGCTGACGATTTTGCGACACGTACATTCTTATCCATTATAAGCTAATCGCTAAAATATGCTATTTCTAAGGTTAGTAGATGTAAGAAAGTGTGTTCTGATGGTTAAAACATCAAAAAAACTGAATTAGGCCTTTTTACAAACAAAAGGAAAATACCACGCTTCAGAATACCTTCAATTAGGGTCACTCCGCTGAAATTAAAAAAAAAATATAGGCAATGGGATCCACCTTAACTGCAGGGTTAGAAGCGATACGCAACCTGATACCCCTAGATTATTTCCTACAAGAATCCACAGCATATAGCGCCTTAAAGCTAAGCCAGACTAATATGTAGTGCTGCCACTAACAAATTAAAAAAAAAACATAGTTTTAATATATGATTTGGGATAAAAAACATGTCGGACCTACTTCGTAGTTAGATAGCGTTAAATAAAAAATAAACGTAAGAATTCAAATAGACAATTTGGGAACCATATCATGTGTAAAACAAATATATTAAATTAACAGGTTATTTATGCAATTGCTGAAGCCGAACTCAATGTTCAAAGCAAAATGGTATCAGAAAAATAAAAAGGATTGAAAAGGAGAGAACGGTTGACGCTTTTAATAACTGAAAATGAAAAAAAAATAGTTTCATCCTCTAATCTTTTTTACTCATCATCATTTGGCGTTTTTCTTTTTTATCTCCGAGCAGATCTCTGAGCAGAGCCTGAGTAAACCGATTTAGATCTGAGTAGAGCATGGTCAGATATCTCCGAGATAATTTTGAAATAAGCTTAAGGGCAGAACTGTCATATATTATTATAATTCTTTTTATTAAAACTTATTTACCAGCAAATCCAAAGCTTTAGTTTTCCGAATTGATTTTTGTTTTTAATTGGTTTTACTTTAGTGATTATTGTTAAAATTATGAGTAAAGTTAGCCGCGCCCAGCACTTTGCTCCGTTTGATCGTTCATTTTATTCTGAGCTAATGGTTCATGCCCCGACTTAGCTCTGATTTGAAAAAGAAACACAGATCTTTTCTTGACAGCTGTGTTCTTTACTCGGAGCTAAAAAAGAAAAACGCCAATTGCGTCACTCGAGGTGATAGCTGAGCTGTCAAAAATATTTAAAGGCCCGAGAAAGAGTGAGTAGATAAAATCTTGTATTAAATAATAAAGTGTTCTCTTCTTCATTTTTTTAATGCATTTCACATACCTATGTATGTATATATTCACACGTAAAGACACTATATGAAAATAAAAAAAGGTACACTTACAAATTAATGTCGATTTCGTTTTAATAAATAGGATTCGCTACTAAAACCAATACTTTTTTGCTTTGAAACGAACGATTAAGGACCGAATCTCTTTTTGGGACTGTGCGTGTTGCTTGGCAGCTCTAAAAAAAAAAAAACAAATTTTCAATTCGTTAATACATCATTATTTCGTTTTAATTTCCCGATTCCGACGCGGGGGAGTTCCTAAACCCACTTGCACTTTTTTAATATTTGTTTTCAAGAAGTTTTTAACAATTTTTTTAGTTTTTAATATATTAATTTACTTTTTCTGTACACTGCCACAAAATAGAAATTAATTCACAACACAACAATTGAGAAACGTCAAAACAAATATTGTAGTGTGTGTAAGAATCTGTGCACAAATCCGTTTTGAATCCGTCTCCAAAAAGAGATTCAATACGGATCTATTTTTCCAGAAAAATATTGGTTTTAATTTGAAACGAATTTGATTTTCAGAAAAAAATTGACGGCGGATTGACGGCAGATCGATGTTTTTGTTGAAACGAAATCGACATAAATGTTCATCCTGCTTTTTGTTTTTAGTTTCGCGTTTGTGTTTATGTAGGGTAGGCTTGGACATGTTGGGTTTTGCGATTATAGGGACAACATTTGTGTCAGAAAAAACATGATTTTGGACTTAAGAACATGAAACCATGATTTGGCCTTAAGAAACATGAAAATCATGATTTCTGGCGCCTTGCTAATATGTGCATGGAAAAATAGCACAATAGGACATGCACAGTTTCTTAAGAAACATCTGGGCGATAGTATTATTACATATTTTTTCAAAAATGTGTTTTTTAGTTGTTAAAACTATTAAATAGAATTACAATGCCTTCTGGAAAGATTGTTGGTGAAGGTTGTGCTATTATTCTGTAGACACTGAATGTTTTCAAGGTCATCAATGTTTTTGTATAATTAATCAAATGTTTAATATTTTTATTTTTATGTTCCTTATCGACAAAATAATTATTTCAAAAAAAAAAATTCTGATTCCACGCACCAAAACAGTTCCTTAATTTATTCATTTCGCATATACGCTCTCTATTCGGTTACTCAAGCTTCTGTTGGATCAGTAAACTTATTACTCCCTCACAATAATAAAACTTATTCTACTACATAATATATAAAAAAAGAGAAGAAATTCCTTCGAACTTAACTGATTTCCATTTCTATTTGTATTTATAAGAATATATGAGTATAAGAAAGCTGCTTAACCCTTTTCGTTGTCGTCAGTTGAAGTCTGGCACCATCATATCCGGACTTTCGAATCGAAAACATGCAACATCAAAATGAAAAACCTCCAGACATCAAATCAATTTTTGTTTTGTGTCCTTAAAAGACACGCAAAGCATACTCGTAAGGGATGTCGTTCGTAGGAGTTAAATATGCAACAGCAATCAAACTCTTCCTATTTATATAAAAAATAAAAAAATAAATACAAAATGCAGGTAGATACGAGCACTCGACTCGTAATATACAATAAAAGTTTCTCAACTCCATGCCAATCATGATGGAAGGTGGAACCAGAACCGAACCACCGCATGCTCCAATTTTGATAGAGAAGTAGAGATGATGGGGTGCGACGACTATGGCAGCACCTTAAGTCAAATGGCTTGTGAAATCAATGCTCAGTTTCAGTTGCATTAGGAAAATCATAAAATGAACATCTGGAAAGGAAAAGTTCTCTCGGAAGTGCCATTCGGACATGTTTTGGTCATTGCTGGTAAAATCAAACCGAATCCGAATAAGTATGAGTAGTGCTTGGATGTTTTATCTTATTTTATTTGAGAATTTTGCTCTATCTTGTCTATTTTGTCTACCTAAAAGGATTTGTCTGGATCTAACGGATAATATTAAAGATTCTAATGAGAGTGAAACGATTTTCTTAAAAATCGAGGCAAACTTCAAGGAGAATCAAATAATTCGTAGTATGTTTCAACCTGGTGAAGGATGGCAACAAGAGGAGATTTCTAAGAATTGGAAAAGCGACGTTCCTAAAAATCCTTTGATTCCAGGCAAGTAGAAAATTAATTTGAAAAGTATAACTGTATACAAATACATACCTGTGTGTATATTATGTTTGTATTTGAAGTGCCTTATGTTGGTATAATATGTTTTGTTCTTTTTGTTTCTCTTTTGTGCAAGAAAGTTGATGATGTTCATTCGTTTTTGAATTTTAAAGTTAAAAACCTTAAAGTCCAATTAAATAGAATTGGTTTGTATGATTTCGGGATTTTCAAGTTTTTGATAATAAATAAATGAAAAATTTACCTACATTTTGAAAGTTACTGACTTTGCTACAAGTTGATTTTTTTAATGACTTTGCCGTAGGAATCCGGTTGTGTTTGAGCGTCATCTTTCATTACATCAACGTTTAATTTGAACCAGAAGAAATTGGTTATCATTAAGTCCGTTATTGTATCTTCTTCTCCATTCTTCATCTATGCAGACGGGAACAAAAATCACCCGGAGAATTTCCCTCTCAAAACAGCCTAACGCGTTCTCATCCACAGTGGACAGTGTCATTGTCTCTGCACCATACACCAGGACCGGTTGCTCGAGAGAGAGCTTTGCTTTTCAATTTCCTTCTTAGCCCAAAGAAACAGCGATTGGCAAGAGTAATTCTTCGTTTGATCTCCGCACTGGCATCGTTCGCTGAGTTTATAGCGGATTCTAGGTATGCAAGGTCTCTGATGGCCACTTCAAAATTATAGCTGTCTATAGTGTCGTTCTATCCGAGACATCGATGCTGGGTGTCCTTTCTATTCACCGTTAAACCTATCTTCTTGGATTCTTTCTCAATACTCAAGAAAGCACCACTGACGTCACGCTTTGTTCAACTACTTTTACTCTGTGATGAAAGTAGTTCATCACAGTAGTATCTCCGACAAACCGGCAACACCATCATTAAAACAAATTTGCAAATATATTGTTTTATACACTTTCCCAAAAATGTTTCTTGTTTCTGGTATTCCTCTTTCCGCAGCTCGTATACTGCTATTAAAGCCTTTCCTTCATTATATCTCCAATTTTTCAAAACATTTGCTTACAAAATAACACAGTTAGTGGGAAAAAGTAGTATTTTTCATATTGAAGTTAGATTTTACATCTGGAAAAATTAATGTTTTTCATTCAATGTCTGTAAGAAGTACTAAAAAGTACTTAGCAGGCCCCAATAGAAATCAGTTATTAGTTCTCCGCCGTTGACGTTGATTCATTGATAGCCTCACTAACGTCGCTTTGGAAGAAAAACGCCCCAAAAATGACACTACGTACCGGACTAAATTCGAACCAAACAGTAACTTGTTGCGAATGCATTGCCACCTGTTGAACTACTTGTGGTGCTTCTAGTCGCTAAGATTGATTTGTTCGGAAAAACACTTTGACCCTAACGATTTTTCCATTTGAACGTGATTCTTCTTCGTGTAACTTGCAAAGGTGCTTTGGCATCACTGACTGAATAATACACAAAAAAAAAGAGAATACTATGAATTGTCAACAAAATTGTTGGTGTTTATTTTTCACTGAGAGTATTCAGATTTCCTAATGTGTTTTTTTACTTGCGATATAGGTAGATACTATAGGGCAAGTTTTGCATTTGGAAAAAAAATCGAACTCGAGATTTTAATCAAACTTGACATTGCGATTATGGAGAACTGGAGAACCAAAAAGTGGATCCCGCAATTCAGTCTGCTTTTACAAGGCTCGGCAGCCTAAACGACTGAAGTAATTTTCTTAAAATTTGGTACTTAAACTTTTTAGGTGATTGTCACGAATAGATTTTTGATTCGCCTTTTTAGCCCAAAAAATAACAGTACTTGCCATACAATTTTTTCTAACATCTTTTGTCTCAAAACCGATCTAATGATTTTGATAAAAAAAAAGTGTGTGCACTAGTTTAGGTTCCAAAGGCTTTTTTGAAAATCTAAATGAGCTACGCGGGAACTACCAAGTAAAAAAATATTGAGTTAGATTAAAGGAAACTAAATCATTTTCTTATACATACCACTTTTTATTTTTTATGATATACTATATACTTTTCATTCCGAAAGCTGGAAAGCTCACCCACATTGAACCAACAGATTTCAGACCCATAAGCCTATCTTCCTTTCTATTGAAGACCCTGGAAATATTCATGGATGTACAAATTCGCCAGAAGCTAAATGATGGTGTTCTCTCACAGTCCCATAGCATGCATAAACTTAGGGCAAATCTGTCAAGACAGCATGAAGTGGTAGGCACAATTGAAAAAATCTATCCAACTCAAAGGGTTTACTTGCATTTGCACTTCTTGATATAGAAGGGGCCTTTAACAATGACTCTATGTTTCAGTCCGGGATAATGAATGGAGAATTGGGCGATAGTAAACTTAAATTTTATTACGTGCAGAGGTATCTCCCCTTTTTTGGCATCTCGTCGTTGACGTTAATCAGATCTTACTTAAGCTAAGTCCAATGGGTGTCAAAGTCGTGGCATATATGCTGATTGCATCGTGTTATGGGCATCAAGGAAATTTGTAAACACACTGTGCAAGCTTCTTCAGAACGGCCTTGATAAGCTCAGTAGTTGCGGACTTAAGGTAAACCCATTAAACACACTAGTTTTGTTCATAAGGAAACGTAACATTCAAAATATAAGACCCCATCATAAATGAGACGCCACTACACATTTCTGGCAGGGCTAAATATCTGGGTCTGGTTATAGATCGTAAACTGAACTGGAAAGAGAGCATTCAATTAAGAGAAAAAAGCTACAATAAAAAAATTTAGAATCCAACAAATTTCCCTCAAAACCGCAGATGACAGATGGTTAGCTATCGACAGTTGTAGGGTTTCGAGAAATCTTTGGACTTATACCTCTAAGAAAAAAACTGAATATTTGCTAGGGCTTAACATATCTCAACTGTCCCTCCTGATGGTTATCCTAACAGGTCACAACTCAATCGGAACCCACATGACCAGAATGGGCATAAGGTTGTGTGGATGAAGAGTCGAAGAGTTCTAATATCACTTCCTTTGTGAATGCCCAGCCTAGCCCGAACCAGGAAAGAAGCTCTCGGAGATTACTTCTTCGAGGAATTGGGAATTGTCTCTAATAAGCTACTTAAACATATCAATCAAATTTATTAAAAGTTCAGAATGGCCTAGGGCGGCATCTCAAACATAATCTCCCCATTTACTCCCCTCCTTAAACTTCCTCTTTCCAACCCTTACAATTTTGTAAGCGCTAGTTCCTTAAAATATTTCTGTATTTCATTTCAATCTCTTTGATCTTAAGCAGCGCGTTCACCGTTCACATAGATACGTTGACCCGAAGGATATGCTTTAAGGATCTCGTTGTTTTTACTGTCTGTGCTTTTAAGCATGATATCACTTCCAATTGTAATAATTTTTAATTCAGTTTTTGTTTTATTGATGCAGCATCAATGAGGGTAATTCTGAAATATCAGTATTTAAAAGAAAGAAAAAAGCAAGAGTTCCATACAGAACATTTTCTCAAAACGCCTTTCAAATTCAGATTGTACCCTGCAAGAAGAGCTTACTTGAGTTTAGTTCATGGTGTTTGCGGGCGCCTAGAAAACAGACCGCGGCCTACCATGCGCCCGAAAACTACGGGTTGGGCACCACATTTTGGTCAAATATTTTTTGTAAATACATATTTTGTTATTAACGAGGTCCCTTAAATTATAAATAATACTGCATACCACCAACATATTCGAAAAATATTTTTTTTTGATTTTTGAAAAAAAAAAATATTTTTTTGAATTCAATATTTCGAAAACGGGTTGATTATTTTTCTAAATTTTGTTTTTAAGTTTATATTATTAAATATTTAAAATTGTCACACCAATTCTTTGTAGAAAAAAAAATAAGAAATTTTGAATATAAAAAAAAAATTAAGTAAAAAACGATTTTAAAAATATCTATATTTAGATTCTTAATAGAAATCTTTTGCATACGATTCTGCGTGCGATCCAGTCGTCGATTTTATTTCTTTCTGAAAGAGCGCGCTCCATGAGATCGACTGAACATTCTGAGTTAGTTCAGTTGCTGAACAGGCCAAATGTAAATGTCATGTGCGTCAAAAGCGAAATCTTAATTCCAGATCGTTCTTTGTCCAAATAGAAAATAGCAAGTCAACAACCAAAAGCATCAGAGCAGGAGATGATCGAAGCTATGTCCATACCTCTACAACATTTTCACATCGGATCAGCCCCAACCAAACAATTCTATGAATTTGCTCTATGCAGACGACTCGCTAACATATGCCAAATCTATGTATCCAGTTATTGCAGTCCGAAGAGTAGAAGATCATGTGAGATGCCTGTTGGAATTCTACACAAAATGGGGCATCAAAGTAAACTCAGCCAAATCCGAGCTGGTTTGCTTCAGAAGACCAGCGGGGCATCGAAACACGATGTCAGCCACAAGTTGCCGAAGTATTATTATCAATCTGCCCGACGGGTCACAACTAAGATCCAAACCAACTGTGAAATATCTTGGTATCAATTTCGAAGAGAGGTTTCGTTTCAACCCGCACGTGACAGCTACCCTAAAAAAGGCACCGAATCCACCCCATAATGCGGAAAATGAATGGACTCAGCCAGAAGACGAAACTGCTTATCTTTAAGCAATTTCTCAGGCCCATTATCACATATTGTTTGCCTGCATGGTTTACTGTATCCAAAACCAGCATGAAAAGGCTTAAAATGTTTGAGAGGAAAATCCTCCGGATCTGCACGGGACTCCACTTTGACCAGCGACGACAAAAGCACTTCAGCAACAAACGACTTTTCGAGGCGTCTGGAATAACACCCCTCGACAAGTACAGGATCAGTGCTGCCAAAAGACTGACGAGTAACCTAATCAACCACCCAAACACCCTAGTGAATAGCATGACCAGCGAAGAGAGATACCCCGATCCAAGATATCTGGATGTGACAGCGCTACTGGACGAAGGACTTATTTATATCAACGACGACGAAGCATTCGAATTCTACGAGAAAGCAGCGTCAAACTACCACCGTGGCTAGATCACCACATCACCAGAAAACAGCCGGGTTTGAACAACACGAGATTATCCACACAGGCTTTAGTAAGTAGTATAACAAATTCAAGGACAATTTTTTTAATAATTTTAACAAAAAAAAAATTAAAACACTATATAATATTAGCCCCTTAAGTGCTAAAACAAAATTAAAATATTAATCTAATATAAGTAATGTAAAATAGAATTAAGAGCCAATTGTATATATATCAGTTCAATAAACATTATTATTATTATTATTATTATTATTATTATTATTATTATTATTATTATTAAAACCGTAATATGAACAAATCTCCTTTATTCTTCATTAAACATTGAATCATCGATTTTTTGTTTTAACATCGATGTTTCGTTAACATAGATGAAAATCGCTCATCCCTAATCTGAAGTATTTGTTTTGTTGTGAATTATCGTTTTGTATGCAATTTGTTATTTTAAAATGGAAATTAAAATAATACACAAATTTATCAATATATTTTAAGTTTTAATTATTAAATGACATTACTTGTTTTTCTGCAACATAAATTTAATGGCCCTCGGGTATTTTTTGATTTTTCTTTTTCATGATTAGTGAAACTTTTCATGAGGAAAGAATTATTATTAATTTTTAAGAATGATTTTTCGTAGACAATATACCAACATGTTTAACATATTATTTCAAAAATCCTTGTTATGCTGAATTGATGATAATATTTTTATATAATTTAACAAAAAAATTTACACAGGGCAAACCTTCAACTTCCGTGTAGCAGTTTTGCAAAAATGTTTCGAAATCTATGTCAACGACAACCTCTATGGAACCTTTGAATATCTGCAATGTCCAAAGAAGATAAACTATGTAATGGTGTATGGTGACTTTGAAAAAATTACACAATTCCATCATCGTATGCTTTTCCCTCTGGTATTTCCACGGAATTTATTATCCTGCGAAAAACTTGCATTCCAGAGCGATGTTCCGAAGAAATATGAAACAGGTATTGACTGCTCGTATATCGTGTCGTGCGATGCATACAAAAATATACACACATACTCGTATATTTTTGTACATTTTTCATGTGGAAATTTTTCATTTTCAATTTTAGGTACTGTCGTTGCTATGGAGTGCATAGCTCGCGGCCCTCGCTCTACCGAATTTTCCATTTGTTTCCAATGTAACGAAACCAGTCGAGTAGTTTTTAAATTTCATGTAAACTTTGAAACAAGGACGGTGGTTAGGTCCTTCCAAAGAGAGGATAATAGGTAAATGAAATCGATATATGTATATATATATTTTCTATCATAAATTCCGCTTTAAGTTTCAATTCAGCAGATGAGGAAACTGACGGTGATTTCCCATTCGTTCGTGGAAATTCATTTAAAATCGCCTTTGGACAGGGCGATAAGGCTTTTATTGTTGCTGTGAATGGCAAATATTTTACATATTTTAATTTCCCATTTAGAAATTTTAGCATTTCGACTGTCAAGTGCTTGTGCAGTTATCCGGGAGATTTTGCCGTTAATAAACTTGAATATCATGCCGATTCACCACTATTGAAGAGAGTTGAAAAATTGTCGGCAATCTAATAAATTTTATAATTAATTATTGTTATTTGTTAAAAAAAAAATAAATATAATAAGTTATGTGTTTTGTTGTTAATTTTGTTAAAAAATATCTTACGTAATAAAATGTTTAATTTTTATTGTTTTTCTTTTTATGAAGGGCTGAGTAGAGAGCTCGATGGGCTGGGTCGTTGTTGGTTTCTATTATTGCGAATATCCTAATTTCATACAAGTTAGAACATAGAATTGAAATTAAAATTGAATATTAGAGCTTGGCCCCGAAAGAACAAAGAGCTCTCTAAAAGGTCGCGAGTTCCGCTTTTCCGGTACTTCCAGCAATAGTAGAAACCAAACGAAAATTATTGAATATAATAATAATAATTTTTTTTATATAAAAAAATTAAAAATTGCTCAAAATGAAAAATCCTAAAATTTTTAAATTCCATTTCTGCCACCCTCTAACTCCTTAGTACATTTCCTACAGTACTCTCCACTACTTTCCAGAACTATTTTCTATCACAATATTCTATCGAATTCCAAATCTTGTTTCCTCAGCCTTTCCTACCAAGAACACCGACTTTTTCTTTCTCCTAATTACTTACTTTACGGATTTATCCGGCTCCCGATCCATGGAGGCTACCTAAGATATTGCGGTTTTCCATCGGTGGCGGTCCCTCTCTCGCTCCATTCGTGTAGACCAAGCACTCTTGCATCTGCAACTGCCTGGTCCCTGTAGCGAATGTTCGGTCTTCCTGGTCGTCTCGAGCCTGGGGGTGGGATTCGAAGATTTTCTTGGCTTTAGCAATGTTGTCCATTCGCTCGATATCGCCGAGGCAGTGTATTCGACGTGCTTTGGCTCTTTGGACTACATCCACATCTTGGTACAGCTCGTACATTTCACGATTGAATCTTCTTCATTCGCCCTCTTCGTATATAGGACCAAATACCAGCGAGAAATTTTTCTCTCGGAAGTCCCCAGTATCAATTCCCGTTCAGCACTCGGCGCCTTAGAGTAGAACTGGTAAAATTAGTGTTCGTGTCTTTCGAGAAAGGAGCATTGAAGCCATTTGTTTGGCCAAACCGAAGTAGTGGCGGTTGGCTAGGATAATTCTTCGTCGGATTTGCACTAAGTTGTCGTGAGTGGAATTGATGTTTGTTTCGAGGTTGGTGAACTCCTTGTCTACCTCGAAATTACTGCTACCAACAGTGATGTTTTGTCCTAGGCGATGGACAGATGCGGCTTTGTTTGTTACTGTAGAATTCTTTCTACAGAATTTCTTAAATTTTCAGCTTCACTTTTGTTTGACATTCAAAACTAAAGTGACTTTCCAGCTGTCATTGCACCTGGAGGAGCTCTCTTACCTCTGGTTTCACTTCCCTATGTTTACCGAATTTGATGAACACATTCTGTCAACAATATCCCTTTTTCGACTTAGAAAAGCTTCTGAAAACTATAAAAAATAAGTTCCTTTTATGGGGGCATTTTTTCCGACTGAATAACAACAAAATTAGTAACAATTATTGAAATTATGCGAAAAGTTAAATTACATAGTGCAAAATACAGAAATGGAGGGAAAAGTAATTTGATGAAAGCAAAAGCGATTTCTGTCCTGTTAAATTTAACCATGACACCGTCAAAAATTAAATTTCTAGTGGAAAAAGTTTGGAGATTTTAATACTTCTGTGGCAACATTAACAGAGGAGTAGAAAACGGGAAGTGAAACGAGCGTCAAAAACATATTGTACAGTTTACAATTCTAGAGTTTTTTATTTAAACAATTTTAAAGGTCCTATTAACATGTATATTCAATTAATATAAATATTCAAATAATTTTTTTTCATTTTCGACTAAATTTAAAATCACTGTATTTTCAATACTCATGTTTGGTATTAAATACCATATTTTTCTTTATATATTACATATCACTCAATTATGTACATATAATACAAACAATCTGTTCATTTAAATATCTCTCTAAATTTAATGTATTGTCTTAAATTTTTCTTTAATTTTTCCATATATTAATTTGCATACATATATTATTTTAAAATATTGTAGTTTTTGTGAATCAAACAAAATGAAGATAAATCTAATCTTAATAAGCATTTCTAGCTGATAGTTTAAAAATATTAAATAAATATTTCATTTTATTTTATTTTACTTTATTTTTGTTTTATTTCATTTTATTTTATCCATTTTTTACATTTTATTTTACTTATATTTTATTTCATTAAATTTTTTTAATTTGGCTTACTGTATTTCATTTTATTTTATTTTATTTTATTTTATTTTATTTTATTTTATTTTATTTTATTTTATTTTATTTTATTTTATTTTATTTTATTTTATTTTATTTTATTTTATTTTATTTTATTTTATTTTATTTTATTTTATTTTATTTTCTTCACTCAAAAGCAATAATAGATTTTCTGTGATTTCACCAATTTCCGTTTTCATTGCAGAATCTCTT
Organism: Philhelius pedissequus; assembly: GCA_910595825.1. Taxonomy (NCBI): domain Eukaryota; kingdom Metazoa; phylum Arthropoda; class Insecta; order Diptera; family Syrphidae; genus Philhelius; species Philhelius pedissequus. The sequence continues at coordinate 326,414,178 of OU343160.1, forward strand.
ATAAATTCGCTCGGTTTATTCGCTTTCACACCCTTAAGAACACATTCGGCTTGTTCTTTGATTTCCTTCCACGCGAACTCCACATCTTTCTCCTGGGTAATGTAACTGCAGATTACAAAACGCAAGAAATGTACATCCTTGTATGTAGCTTGAATTATATAAATTTTCTTGCGATCCATCAAACGATCCAATAGTCTCGTTGTTAAACTATTATCTCCGCGCAATCGGAAACATACCAGTCCTAGTGAGCGTTTGGCTACGATTTCAAAACGATTGTCATTTAATACATACTCTTCGAATTGCTTTGCTAATTTAATGTGATTTCGAACATGGGCTCTCAATCCTTCGGCTCCAATTGACCGGAAGGTAATCCATACCTTAAGCGCTCTGAAACGTCTTCCAAGTGAAATCTGCCAATGTCTGTAATCTGGAATTTCAGATTTGCCTTCATATTTATGGTTCAAGTAGATACGATTGACGTTGAAGCTGTCACTAACATGGTTAGCGTCACGTAACCACATTGCGCAACAATCGAAGTTAACCAAAAGCATTTTGTGAAGATTGAAGTTTAGAGAATCAACGAACTCCAAGCCTCGAAGTAGCTCATTGCACTCGGGAAGAGCGAATGCAGCACCGGCATAAGCAGCATCCACATGCAGCCAAATATGTTCGCTCTTGCAAACTTGACCTAAGCCCTCAATGTCATCGTAGGCACATGTTCCAGTGGTTCCCAAAGTTGCAATACAAATGATAGGGAATAGACCTTTAGCTTTGTCCGCTTCGACAGCTTGACGGAGAGCATCTTCATGTAGTACCAAATCCTCACCAGCTGGTAAAAGCCGATAGGGTACGGCTGCTAAAACGCAAGCCTTTTCAATGCAACTATTGCTTTGATCACCGGAATAAGCCATCAGACGACCACGTATATCACTTTCAGACAACTCCGGGTGTTTTTCTTGGATCTGCTTAACAGCCTGTTCGCGAGCAGCTAATACTGCAACCAAAACTGCTTCACTGGCCGAACCTTGAATTACGCCACCGCCAGGCCCATCAGACGAGTGCAAGAATTCACTAGGGAGATTCAGGAATTTTGCAAGCCAGTCCATCACTACAACTTCCAATTCCGTACATGCTGGACTACAAATCTAAAATGAAAACGTTCAATTTATTTTTTTTTGATATTTAAATTATTAATGAACTACTAAATGGCAGATTTAAGTTAATGGACAAATTAAAATCAGAAAATAATTCCTTAATATTTTATTTATAAGTTGAGGTGGGATAAATTGTTTCTGTAAATTAAAAATTTTTTAAAATGACTAAGTCGATTTTTTTAAAATCATCTGCGCTTTAAGCATTGCTCAAACGATTTTTTTATTAAATAAATATTCTTAAGAGCCAATATAACGGTAGGCTCAAAAACGAAATAAAAACGATATTGATTTTGAGGTTTTAGATAGAGTATAATATACTAGCAGACCAGACCGCGCGTTGCTGCGACTCTATTGTTTTGCGTACAATTATTAGATATTAAAATTGGAATTGCTAAGGAAGTGATTGTTAAGGAATCTAATTAGTAGGAATCAGTGGTTTCACAATGTTTGGAACAATATTTCTTGTTAAACTGTCTTTCGTTAAAACAAGAATATTTGATGGTTTTCCAACGCGTAAGCATGCAACATATAGCTGCCCATGGGAGAAACCCGTATTCTCCAAGTCCAAATGTCTCAATGTATGCTTTGACGCTGGATGTGGACGATACTGGTAAAAAACACAGAACCAATGTTATGTATATTAATTTTCTAATATTTTTCTTTTATTTCAGGGTGTCCAAAAAAGTCTCAGTACTGAGGACGAAGCAAGGGAAGCATCTTTAATCTTCAGCGAAAAATTGGAGGAATTTGAAGCTAACTTATCTTCAACACCAACGACAGCAGCAACGATAGCATCAACTATACAGCCGCATCGTATATCCGTAAAATAATTGCATAAAATAAAATTATAGTTAAAGTTTGCTTGTGTCATTTTTTCAGCCACCCTGTAATGAGAATATTTTTTATGACAACTAACTGTCTCAAATCGCAATTTTCCAAGTTTCATGAAATACGGTCCACAATCACTAAATGTATGACTATTTTGTATAGAAGCAAATAAGTGTGCTTACACATTCAAATTTGAGCGGTTATTTTCATTTCATCAACCTCTCTGCTGATCAGTGTTGCCAATCATTAAGTTTTCTTTTGTGAATTATACGATGAGAAATGAGCTCGCAACTATTTATAACGACAGAGAATCGTACATAATTGTTTTCATGTTTTCCTTTTTTTTGTAAATGGAATATAAAATAAAATGCATGACTGAATCGCACGTAATTGCTCTTATTATCACATCGCATCGTATGCAAAATATTTCTATTAACAATCGAAATATATTTTTAAAGTCGTTTTTACTTAATTTTTTATGTACAAAATTTCTTTAATTTTTTTCTAAACAAAATTAAACTTAAAAACGAAATTTAAAAAAAAAAATCTTTAACATGTTTTCGAAATATTGAATTTAAAAAAAAATATTTTTTTTTTCAAAAATCCAAAAAAAATATTTTTCGAAAATTTTGCTATGCGTATTATTTATAATTCGAAGGACCTCCTATGTAAGAATTTTGATCTTTATCCGTCCAGCCGTATATGATAAAGTCGAAAATCAAAAAAAAAATGTATGGGAAGTATCGTCAATAACATGATATGTAAAAAAATGATTGACCAAAATGTAGACTATACCTAAAGATGTGCAAACACTTTTTTTTTATCAAAATCGTTAGAGCCGTTTTCGTAATAATCAAGATGGAAGAAAAAATTGTATGGCACGTACCGTTTTTTTGAAGTAATAAGTATTACAAAATATCCTATCTTAAAAACTCCAGGAAAATAAACATTTCAAAAAAAAAAAAATCATGAACATCGGTTAGATAGTTTCGGAGTTCATTGAACACATCAACGTAACACGAGAACGAGATCGAGACTTGTGGTCTAGTCGACTTTTAAAGCACCCGAGACGAGACCGAGACGAAACCGAATCGAAACCGTATTTTGGTACCGAAATTCGCCGAGAGTCCGCTGGGTTGGTTTTGGTTTTCGCCAGAAGAAATATTTTTTATTTAATTATGTTTTAGTACTAATGTTCAATTTTTATAATTTTCACAAGCTTTTATTTGCGAAATATTCTATGCGTGTTAAAATATCAAACCACATACATGTACGTAGTGAGACAGGCATACTCCGAAAATCCGAACGAACGATTTATGTATGCATGTCGTTGGTATAGAAATCGCTCATTTTTCGGACTGTTTTTCCTCTTCTGGTAAAAGGTGACCTTAAGACTTTTGGGTGACACTTCTTGGAAAAAAATATTATCGAAACGTCAAAATATAGTTTGTTGCCTACCTAATAAGCCATGACTGTCAAAATCGATTGAGTGAGGCTTCATTTAAATGAATTAAAAAACCTCTACTAAATTCAAATTTTACCTCAGAAAATTCGATATTTTTTCGATTTTATATTTTTCTGCGGAAAAAGTTGATTTTAGACCTTTTAGGTGAGATTTGGAAACAATATTATAAAACCAAAAACAAAAATAAAATGTAAATATTGTTTGCGTTTTCTTCGAATATATAAAACATTATATAAATGCCAAAATGTAGTATTTTGCCTACCTGTCATGCCATGAACTGTCAAAATCGATTGAGGGATGGATCCGATTTAAATGGATTATCTTCTATCTCTACTATATCTTTCAATCTGAACACGCGTCATATCTTACATCTGTTTACTACCAAAAAACACAAAAGAAACCAAGGCTAAGGATGAGACCAAGGCGGAGTCCGAGACCTAGACGAGACTGCATATTGAAAATTTCACGAGAAAAATAATAGACCAAGATCGAGAGGAGACTTGGTTAGGCGAGACCGAGACACAGACGAGACTGAAATTTTTGGATTTTGACGAGACCCAGACGAGGCTAACAAAAGTCTCGTCTGTTTTCGTCTTGTTGCCAGTCAAGGAAATAGAAAATGATGTATATCGATAGGAGATCTACGGTACGGGAAAGATTTATGAAGCTTAGAGCTGATATTGTTGTCAAGGTACAAGTAGCATCTAACATTTTACAATCAATCAAACAAATCATCTCAAAATGAATAACAACAATGGGCTTATTGACAGCTAATAACAATTCATCCAAATCAGCGGTTTGTTCCATAAACTTGGATTACATAACTACCTACTCATCTTGAATTTATAAATAAGAGTTAAATAATTTATTTAAAATTGAATGGCCGGCGCTCAGACTAATACTCGTAGTTCCAAGGTTTCATAATAACCTTAAATCATAAGTACATAATGCTACCAACATTTCGGTAACCAGTTTATTGTTTGTTTTTAAGAGAAAGTTGAAAAAAAAGATGCAAAGATCTTTGACATACCCAACTGAATCCAATTATTCCGAATCCACTAGACAGCATTTCTCCCACAATTGATGGAAATGATGTTGCTGTTGGATAGTAAGCGTGCATATGTGGTGATTGCCAATGTGTAATGCCCGGCATTATAGTTCGACTGATGTCGGATAATATGTCTTGCCACTTTTCAGGTGTCTCAGGAATTTCTTTCGGCAGTAGGTCAAACAAATATCCGGGGGCAACTGATGGCAAAACATCGCTTAAAAATAAATAAAAATCATCATGAGTGTAGATTAAAATGAGAATTTTTTTTTTTTTTTTAATACCGTTCACGAATGTTGTCCATATAGTCGGCAATGAAATCAACGGCTGCCTTCCCGAATTCACGAAACTCCTTTGAATCCATATCTAAAATGCTTGTAGTCTGGAATAAATAAAATATATTTAAGAATTTTCTGCAAATACATTGTTAAATATAATGCACGACTGAATCGTACAAACTTGTTCTTGTAGCTAACAACTTTAATGTAATTAAGCATCATTGACGCTATTAATTTGAGTGGGAAAAAAGATTACATTTGAATTGTTGGACAATATGAATATACCTATTAAAAAAATAAAATTAAAAAATCCCTGGATCGGGTTTTTTTAAAAAAATAGTTTTTTTCATTTCTAAAATTTTTCTAAAAATAGAAAAAAAATTGAGACGCCATTTTGAAGTAATCATTAATGTACATATAAAATTTTAATTAAAAAAAAATCAGATTTTTCAAAACAAAATGTTTATTTATTTTTCAAAAATCGAAAAACAAATTTTTTGAAAATTTGAGTAGGCAGTCTTATTAAAACTTTTATGTAGCATTTGCATAAAAACATTAGTCTAATGGGTTTACCCAATAGTGAGAAAGTAGATACAATGCAAAGTGGTTCTATGGGAAGTACTGTTAATAATCACGCAAAATAAAATATTTTTTTTACTTTAAAGTGGACTCCGCTAATTTAGGAACACACACATTTTTTTATTCAAAATTCTTGGAGCAGTTTTTGATAAATACATTTTTTCTTAACGGTTTTTTGTTATTATTTGTATTGTAGGTACCGTTGTTTTTTATTTTAGGCAAATAGTTTTTTCTTAACTATTTAAAATAATGTCAAAAAAAATACCAAATATACGAAGTTTAAAAAAAAGTCGTTTTATAAGTTTTGGGTTTTCAAAAAACTGTCAAGGAGAAAATCGAAAAGTAAGCAAATGGTTCTACTAGAGGTACCAAAAATAATTATTTTATGCAAACAAAAATCACCAAAATTTAACTTTTCCTTTCATTAATGAACTGATTTTATTTTGTGAAAATCGTTGGAGCCATTTTTAAGAAAAATATTTTTTTATGTACCTATAAAATTTTGAAAACATTTTTAGAAAAAAACTGAAACGCAAGAAAATTCAGTTACATACTTGTTTTTGATAATTTTTTGAAGAATACAAAAATATTTTATTTTTTAAGAATCGAAAAACAGTTTTTTGAAAATTTAAAGATGTTGTATTATGTATACTTTTAGGGACCATTTTCTTTTTAGTCGGTTGTGGGAAAATTGAAAATATGTAAAGTGGTTCTATGGGGAGTACCGTTAATGTGAAAGCAAAATAAAATATTTGTTTGTATATAAAAGTGGATTGCACTAATTAAAAACAGACAACATTTTTATCAAAATTTTTTGAGCCGTTTTCGAGAAAACATTTTGTTCTTAATGTTTTCTTAACATTATTGTATGCAAGCTATCCTTATTTCTGGTTTTAGGAAAATAGTTTTCTTCAAGTATTCTGGACAATATTAAGCAACTACTATATAAAGGGTTATCCATTTTGCGGTTTCAAAAGTATAGGGCTGGAATTCGACATCTGTCAAACCAATTTTTTTTTCAGTTGAAAGTCTGACACTTACGACAATGGATCGCTTAACTATCGCACAACGCATAAAAATTGTTAAGACCTACTACAAAAATGGTGATTCTGCCACAGACACATACAGTGCTTTAAGAGGAGATTATGGCTTACATAATCGTCCAACTACGCAAGAAATTGGCAAAATTGTGAAGAAATTAGAAGAGATGGATTGGTTACAGATATTGTCGTTTCGCTCGTAGCACTGAAAATATCGCTGCTGTACGTGAAAGTGTTGCCGAACCCGAATGTGTCGATTCCTCGTCGCTCTCAGGAATTAGGACTGTCTTACGGCACATTATGGCGTATTTTGCATTTGGATCTACACCTACATCCATATAAAGTCCAGCTCACGCAACAACTGAAGCCAGCTGACCATTCACAACGTCGTAGATACGTCGAATGGGGGCTTGAACAACAGGCGGTGGACGGCGATTTTTCGAATAAACTTTTCTCCAGCGACGAAGCACATTTCTCACTCGGTGGGTAAGTTAATAAACAAAATTGTCGTATTTGGGGTTCTGAGAATCCTCAAGTAATTGAAGAGAGGTCATTACATCCACAAAAAATCACTGTTTGGGGCGCTCTCTGGCCCGGAGGTTTGATTGGAACTTACTTATTCGAAAGCGACGATGGAACGACTGTCACCGTCAATTCGGAGCGTTATGGTCATATGATAACCGACTTTTTCTATTGAAGAATACGACTTGGAGAATATGTGGTTTCAGCAAGACGGTGCCACATGCCACACCAGGCTTTATTGCAAGAGACATTTCCTCATCGTGGCGATATCAACTGGCCACCAAGATCATGCGATTTGACACCGCTGGACTTTTTTTTGTGGGCCTACGCGAAAGACCGTGTTTAGGCAGATAAACCTTTAACTCTTGAGCACTTGAAAACCAACATTCGTCAAGTTATGGCTGATACCGCCCAATATGTGTCAAAATGTGGTGGAAAATTACCTCAAAAGAATCGATGCTTGCAACAATTCGCCTGGTGATCATTTAAATGGTGAAGTGTTTCACACTAATGTCAACGTTCAAACTTTATAATAAAAAAGAAATATCATGAAAAAAAATATTTTATATGTGTTTTATTTACGTTTACTTTTGAAACCGCAAAATTCTTTACAAAGTTTCCAAAAAAATTGATTGAGTCGTTTTCGAAATATTGAATTTTCATTGTTTTATTCTTTTAATACAATTTATTTTTTGAAAAAGTTTAGTTTACAATATGTACTGTTTAAAGTTTTTAAGAGCTTCTGGAAAAATAAAATTTACAAAAATCAAACCAACCGTCCTCCAGAAAATCGGAAAAAACGCTTCTACTTGAGGTACCAAATAGTTATAACCATTTTCTTTAAAAAAATCAAAATCGAACTCTAGATTTTAATTGAACTTGGCGTTACGATGATAGAGAACACAATAAAAGTGGGTCCCGCAACAATTCCAACTGTATCTCTGTCTGTAGATCGATCTACATCTTAAACTGCTGAATCGATTTTCTTCAAACTTGGTACTTAAGCGTTTTAGATAATTGTTCCAAACAGATTTTTGAATCGTCTTTAGCCCCAAAAATAAGGGTACTTGCCATAAAATTTTGTCTATCATTTCAATTATATCGAAAACGGACTTAACGATTTTGATAAAAAAAAGCCATTGCACTATTTTTTTCAAAGTCTACCATACAACCATTTTTTTGACTTTCGACTTTCTCATAAGCCGCTGCACGGATTTCGATAAAAAAAAATTGTATATGTTAGTTGCTTCAAATTCTTAATATTACTTTCTTACCAAAATCTTCGAAAAAATACTTTTTTTGGATTTTTGAAATTCTATATTTCGAAAACGGGTTGATGATTATAACACCTTCTGAATTTCCCCAATGTCTTCTACGTGAGTATTTAATTTGTTTTGATTTAGTATAATTTTTCATAAGATTTGAACTTTCAGAAAAGCATCTAGCTATCACTTGTGAAACCAAAAGCGTCTTAAGCAGAAAATTTTAACCAAATTTTCTGTGAAATTTACCACAATATTTTCGCAAAAGTATTTAATGGGATTTTTACATTTTCTATCAAGAATCTATGTTATTTTCTATAATCAAATATTTTCAGATTCCACAACGTTTTTTTCTCGCTTGATAAGACGACAAGAGGACTTAATAGTCGTTTGGAATGATTAGCATTTGATTAATAATACAACTTACACTTTTATTATTTTATAGATACTTCTTATGTCACATAAAAACTATATCACAATAATTTACAAAAAACAATCACTTGTTTATCAATTTTTATTAAATATCTATATCACGTTATTAAATATTTTGTTATGCAAAATCTTGATAAAATGTCACATCTTTTTCTTTATTCAAGATCAAAAAAACACTTTCATTTTCACTTGTGGATACTGTCACTGACACTGCCTCTAACCAAATGGTCTCCAGCATTCCATGGAGATAAGGTTTTATAAACTTGAAAGTAGATAGCCAACATCGGCAGTTGTTTACCAAAGATCAACTCGACGACGCGAGGCACGGATGCATCTCAAGTCGAAAGTTATGTATTATGTATCTTTTCTTCTTTTTTTTTGTATGTTTTGTATTATTATTTGGGCGTTCTGGAGGGGCAACGAATTACACGAACATTTAATTAAAGGTTTCAAATTTGATGAAGGTGAAGCGCATCAGAACAAATGAGGTCGCAAGTTAACGTTGGATTAAAAGTATCTATAGATAGTTAGTTAGGTCGTACATAGAACAGAGTTGTGTGATACGATAATTTCATTCTTTATCTATCAACATTGTATTAAAGGCACAGCTGATATGCAAAATTTGTAGTTAGAAAAAAGGCACGGTATGCCCACCAATGAATTGCAATACAATTAAATATAACAATAGTTTCTGCGACATGGCTGATTAACTAGTGGTTGAGCATTTATTTTCTTAGATATTTAAAGTTTAGATGTAGATAATAATAGTAAAATTATATTTTGTCAATTAATTTAAATAGGTACATCAAATTTTATTTAATTTGTGAGAACTTCAGAGTCGTGTAAAAATTCTTGAACAATTTGAATTTATTCTTAAGTCCGCTATTACACGATACGATAACTCCTTATCCCTGACCCATTCGTTTTGATTTTTAATGAGTGTGAGTAAACATGTGAGGTTACATAATTTCTATCTTTCGCATCTATTTAATTTACAAAAAAAAATCGCTACAAAGAGTCCTAGTAAAACAGAGGTCGAACAAAATTTTGTAGTACTGAAGTTTGATAAATATTTTGATTCATGGACAAACAGGCTAGGCCAGTTATACAAACGTGGTTTAAATATCAGATCTGTGGTTCAACAATTTTAACTACCAATTTCGGCGGATTAACAGCTATTCAACGATGATTCAAGTCTTAAGTATACGATTAAAGAGTAATACATACTTGATCAGTTAATCCGCCGAAATCGATGAATTAAAATTGCTTAACCACTGGTCAAAATTTGAATGACATTTGTACAAGTAACCTCAAAATTTATTTCATGGTTCAGCAAGTTAACTGGGGTTTACTGATAGTTCAAGCATGAAATTAATATTTTCACACAATTGAAATTTGAGCCAAAGTTAAACTGAGGGTTAATCTAACAAAATGGTTTAATTTAAAATTACTGAATCGCTGATCTAAATTTTATTACCTACTTTTGTAGAACTCTAAGGGACAAAAGTACAAATGTCACAGTCGTTCAAGCTTCCGATGTCCAGCAATTATAATTAACCGACTGCGTCGAGTTAAGTAAGGTTCAACGTTTTTTGATCTACGGTTTAGCAATTTTAACTTAACGATAGAATTAAGTGTTAAGTGTGTAAAAAAGATGCTGCTTGAGTCTTCTTGTAAATGAAAATAGTTCTTTGTTCTGGTATTTGTTCTTCGTTAAATTTAATTAAAAAAAAAACTACATGTGAACTTTTAATCAAATGTGTTCAACTGTTAATTTCTGTTGTTCTTTTGCAATAGAGCGTTTTTTTTTCATTATAAAAATATTGGTGGATACAATGTTTTTATAGAGCTAAAGCAAAATCTGTAGCGAAAAATTCTGTCGGTCAGTTTGACATGTCACTGACGGGACCATAGAACATTTTTACCCCCACGCAGCAAAAGAAGTTTTACTTCAAAAATTGAAATCAATTTGTTTCACAAGATGGGCACAATCCCATAAATCAATATCAACATAATGTTGAACTTCTACGATCTGTAATGGAGGGCTAACAAAGGCTTCTCAACTTTTGGCTGCGATTTTAACTTTTATGTAACAAATTTCTTGTCATATAATGGAATCTATTTATTCAATAGTTTTGCCTTTGAGTTGGGATTGAACAAAAATATCAATATCAAAATTAGCGGATGATGCTTCTGATGACTTTAATGAAAAGAGACTTAAAGCTGACCGATTAATCATTGGACTTCTAACTACAACCAAGACGGTTAAAGAGGTGAGTTCATTGTTTGAGGTTGTGCAGCTAAATACTTTACTTCTGGTAACCATTGAAAAATAGAAATTAGCTTTTCAAAGTTTTCTGTTTCCACGAGGCTTTGATGAGGTTTCGAAAACACAATTTTTCTTAGAGAAACAAAGGGTGGCAAGGCGATTTCTTTCGATTATATAAATATGATGGCTTCTAGGAAAAATTGATTGCGTAGTTAATGTTTACGTTGCATTTTTTTTTAAGAAAAGGGATTTTATTTTTAGCCAAGGCTTAGTCTTTTGCAGACTTTCACACCACAAACTACTTTACTTTTAGCCAGAATTTACAAAATCATAGATATTTGTATTATTTTGTCAAAAAATGCATGTAAGTTGAACTGAACTTAACAAAAATTGCGTATTGGCAAGGTACTCAATAACCCATTGATGAGTCCAAGTGAGATTGCCGGGACGAAACGCAAGTTTTGTGGACTAAAGGTCGTTAACAGCTATTTTGAATCAATACTTGTATTATATTTAAGTTGCATTTATGTTTACAACCATTCCACAAGAACTGTATATGTATAATGTCCGTGTAGAAACATATTCTATTAAACATTCACGATTAAACACTTTTTTAAATTTAAATTGCCTACACTTTAATAAATTGATATCTTTTAATTTAAATCCACTTTTTCCACAAACGTGTTTTTATATATTCTGATTACAATACGAACTCAAAGCTAAGTTTAGGTCTATTTAATTATTTTGTTACTTGCCTTAACTTTTTGACTTGAATTCTTAGTGAACCTTATGATTTTCGAAGTCACTTGTTTAAGACTGTCCACCTATTTAAATTTAATTTCATGGCTTGTTGAACTAAATACGTTTTTTGATGAGAAAGGTTTTTTTTTTTAATTAAAGCATTACCTAGATTATGAAAGGGCATAATAAAAACATCAAAAATATAACTAGGTCAGCATCAGAGAATGACTTCGAAAAAAAATATTTTCTGTTTGCAAATTTGGATAGCTTGCATAACTCGCCAAAAGTGTTCGGTTACAATTATATAATAATGACGTATTTTCTAGTTTGTTTTTTACTTGCGATTATAGGTACTAAAGGCAAGTTATGTATTCGTAAAAAAAATTTTTTTTCTAACAATCAAACATGACATTACGATCATAGAGAACACCAAAAAAGTGGGTCCCCCAATCCGTCTGTCTGTCTGTCTGTCCTCGAGTCTGCAGCCTTAACGGTTCGGCGAATTTGCTTCAAACTTGGTACATATTGTTTTTTCGGTAATATGCCCACACGTTTTTTTCATTTTTTTAAGACGACAAAAAACAGTAGCTCCCATACATTTTTTTTGGCTAACAACAAAAATCTTATTTTTCTCAAAAACGGCTCCAACGATTTTAATTAAAAAAATCAGTTCATTAATGAATGGAAAGGGTACCTTTTGATAATTTTTTTTTCGGAAAAAAATGTTCTTCTTGGTACCTCTAGTAGAACCATTTTTTTGGTTTTCGATTTTCTCGGAAAGGGTTAATTTGATTTTTTTGAAATTTTTTACGCAGAACCTCCTGGAAAGTTTAAACACTATTTTATACCAACATTTTTCAAAAAAAATTTTTTTTGGATATTCAACATTTCGAAAACGACTCAATTTGGTGGGTTTTTGACATTATCTTGAATAGTTAAAAAAAACTATTTTCTAAAATAAGAAACAACGGTACCTCCCATACAAATGTTAAAAAACCGTTAAGAAAAGAATTTATTTCTCGAAAATGGCTCCAAGAATTTTTATAAAAAAATGTGTGTGTTCTTAAATTAGTACAGTTCACTTTTAAGCATAAAAATATTTTTTTTTTGCGTACTTATTCACGGTACTTCCCATAGAACCTTTTTTCATATTTTCGACTTTCTCAATATTGGATTAACCGATTAAAATAATTTTTTTTATACAAATGCTCACTAAAATTGTTAATAAAACTGCATACTCAAGCTTTCCAAAAAAAAGTTTTTCGATTCTTGAAAAATAAATAACATTTTTTTTTTGATTAATCGATTTTTTCAAAAACCAGTCACATATTTTTTTTTAAATTTGAATTTTATATGTATACTAGCGGACCAGGCGAACTTCGTATCGCTCCAATTTAACGCCTTCAAATGAACTCCAGAGCTATAATAAAACACAGATAGTTGAAATTTCAATGTGATTTATTTGAATGGAATAAAAATAAGGAGAGAGTGATATGATAGACAATATTTTTCGATTTGTTTTCCGGCGCAAAAACAAACAACAAAGACCGACGACGTTGTTAACTCGCAAAAATTTGCGGGGAATGATATCAATCCAGTCGAGACATGAACAGAAATTTGGCCATTACCAAGCACCATCAGTTGGCTTGAGAATTCAGCAGCCGCTGGGTGTTTCTACAATGCGACTCTCATATTTGTGATCAATTTCAACATCTTGACATGCTGGCACAAAGACGACGATTTCAATCATGCATTAAATTCATCGGCAGCAGCAGATTTCGGTATGACGGGAAGCGTTTGGCGAAAATCTCCGCTGAGCAATATCATATACCAACCAAATCATCTCGAATCACCTTGTAAGTCCTTCATTGTTAGGTCAACTGCCTCCAAAGCTCGTTTATGCGCCATCGTGCATTCATCCCAAATTATGATTTTGCATTCTCGCATCAATTTCGCTGATGCTAAATTCTAGGTCATTGTGCATTATTGGCTTGTCAACCGTGAGAAAATTCATCGCCAGCTTCAAATAATTCGACCGCCATCCAACAGTGTGGCAGCAATGCCATATATGCCATAGGATTCAACAGGCAACGAGAAACATCTTGGCTGAATTGTAGCTAGAATCAACTAAATGACGAATGTCTTGCATGTCCTACTGGGAGCATCGAGAAATTAAATGCGATTGCGGAATCGTATTCAAAAGCAGCGCAATTGAAGTCTACATTCACCACTTTTCTTCTTCTAATTACTTTTTGTCGAATTTGTGGTGGTGATTGTGCAGTTCGAAGCTGGGAAATATGGACAGGTCTCCATTTATATCTTCTGCACGCACCTCGTTTGATTATCATGGTCATTCTGATTAATTTATTATTGCAAGACGTGTATGTTGTCCAAGGAATCAGTTTAATAATACGCAAAACTCGAAACAATTTCAGCAAGAAAAAAAAGCACATTTTCTGAATAGAAAATTATAATGTGAAAAGGACACCTGTCAAATCGCTCACAGCCTAAGTCAATGTATAACGCAATCTTTCGAGTTGTGGCATTGATCGCAGCACAGCGTCATCTAATATACATATATCTCATAAACTTCTCCACCCAAAATGCATGCAAAACGTCTTCTATCACAATGAATTTCACAATTAACCGAAAAATCCATGGAACATTCTAGACAGTTCGACAAAATAAAATATCAAAATCCATTTAATGGAATCAAATACTGTAGATGTGTGCACACACGCGGCAGCAGAGAGAAACCAAAATGAAGTGCGTGTATACAAAACAAAACACTTTATTTATAACGGGTTATCCATTTTGCGGTTTCAAAAGTATAAGGCTGGAATTCGACATTTGTCAAACTAAGTTGTTAAACCAATTTTTTTTTTAGTTGAAAGTCTGACATTTACGAAAATGGATCGCTTAACTATCCGCATAAGAATTGTTAAAACCTACTACAAAAATGGTGATTCTGCAACAGCCACACATCGTGCTTTAAGAGGAGTTTACATAATCATCCAACTACGCAAGCAATTGGCAAAATTGTGAAGAAATCTGAAGAGACTGGATTGGTTACAGATGTTGTAAGGCCTGTGCATCATCGTTTTGCTCGTACCACTGAAAATATCGCTGCCGTAAGTGAAAGTGTTGCCGAAGACCTGAATGTGTTAATTCCTCGTCGTTCTCAGGAATTAGGACTGTCTTACGGCATATTAAGTATTTTGCATTTGGATCTAAATATACATCCATATAAAGTCCAACTCACATAACAACTGAAGCCAGCTGACAATTCACAACGTCGTAGATACGTCGATTGGGTGCTTGAACAACAGGCGGTGGATGACGATTTTTCGAACAAAATTTTCTTCATCGGCGAAGCATACTTCTAACTCGGTGGCATAAACTAATAACGTAAAGACCGGAAACCTCCGCTTTCATTTGACATTTGCCTACAAGCTGAAACACGCACACAAGTAACTTTTCCGTTCCTCTTCCAATAGAAACATTGATAAAAACGCACACAAGAATCTTTTCTGTTCCTCTTCCTATAGACACATAGACAACACAGCCCTAGTAATTTGTTTTTCGATTTCCCATCTATTCATGGATATAGTTTCAAAGCTACAAAACAATAATGTAAACAAATGGGATTTGGGGGTGAAATGTACGAAAGTTTCCAATCTTATTTTGGCTTATTTGTGCTCGGTGGGTATGTTAAAAAATAAAATTGTCCTATTTGGGGTTCTGAGAATCCTCAAGTAATTGAAGAGAACCCATTACATCCACAAAAGGTCACTGTTTGGGGCGCTCTTTGGTCCGGAGGTGTGATTGGACCTTACTTCTTCGAAAACGACGATGGAACGACTGTCACCGTCAATTCGGAGCGTTATGGTCATATGATAACCAACTTTTTTATGCCTGCTATTGAAGAATATGACTTGGAGAATAAGTGGTTTCAACAATACGGTGCCACATGCCACACAACTCGAGCGAATATGGCTTTATTGCAAGAAACATTTCCTGGTCGCGTAATTTCTCGTCGTGGCGATATCAACTGGCCACCAAGATCATGCGATTTGACACCGCTGGACTTTTTTTTGTGGGGCTAAGGACCATGTTTGTGCAGATAAACCTTTAACTCTTGGGCACTTGAAAACTAACATTCGTCAAGTTATGGCTGAGATCCCTGATGTGGTGTCTTACACATAATGTCAGCGTTGAAATATCATGAAAAAAATATTTTATATGTGTTTTATTTACGTTTACTTTTGAAACCGCAAAATGGATAACCCATTACTAATAAAGCAATAAAAAAACATGTGAGTGCATTTTTGGTCATAACTCCGGTTTTAGAAATCGGACAGCAAACAGATTTCTTATATCCACTCCCCAAGAATGTTTTAAGATCTCTTGAAAATTTCATTCAAATCGATTGAGCCGAAAAAAAGAAGATAGCGCACAAACATAATTTGGATTGTTCTTTATATATAAGATTAATAATATCTTCAAAATGGGGTTTCAATTTTTTTTCTAAAAATGTTTTAAGAATTTTGTACATAAAATATTGATTTATTAAAAAACCGCTCCAACGATTTTTGAGATTTTTTTTTTATATATTCTTATTTATCCATGAATTCAAATTGCGTCTTTGCTTTCCCTCAAACTATAACGACTAAGCAATATAAAAACATTTAATTATGTGTAGTATGCCTACCTTATTATTATTCCCTTTTTACGAATTTTTGCGTACGACACTGAATACTAAATACAATGTAGGCCCTCATACATTTATATATATGTTCTAATGTATCTTTAAAAATCAAAGGAATCATATGTATGCATATTGCACCTAAATTATAAAGTTATACTGCATATATCTACCTACTCACCTTCCTACTTCATTTTCATTATTATATGTATATATTTACATACCCAGGCTCCATCTATGTATATACCTACATATTACTCCCCTTACTTACATAATTAAAATTCATAATCGAAATTTAAATATGCTTTTGTGGACAGGTACCTATGTAACTATACCTTGAATCCAACAATTGACCTTTCGACACAAGTCATTATACTAAGAATCAAAGTAATATTATTTACATCGGCTTTAAAACTGCATAGGATAACTAGATTATCTACCAACTAAACAGCGTCAATGTTTATCTACATTAAAGTTGTTAGCTCCAAGAGCAAGTTCGTACGATCCAGTCGTGCATTTTATTTTTTATGATTTTTAATAAGGGATTACATGTATCTGTAACAACTTTTCGTCGTTGATCAATTTGTTCAAGACATTGTTTCATATTATATACGTATATAGGAAATAAATAGTGGAATTTATAAGAAAAGGAACCTTTTAAAACACACGAGCACGAATTTATGCTATAAAACATAAAGAAGTGAATCTTATTCTTAATGCTCCCGCGCGCCGCCTGCCGGAAATTAAAATAAAATGCACGACTGGGTCGCACATAATTGCTCTTATGTTCGATCACATCGTAAGCAAAGGATTCTTAATCGAAAAGTCTAAATATATTTTTAAAGTCAATTTTCACCTAATTTTGCATATATACCTACAAAATTTCTTTAATTTATTTCTAAAAAAAATTCGTATGAGAACTTGAATATTGAATTAAAAAAAAAAATATATATATTTCTTAAATCCAAAAAACTATTTTTCTGAAAATTTTGATAAGGAAGGACCTTCTATTAAACATTTTGATCGAAATCAGTGGAGCCGTTTATGAGAAAGTCGAAAATAAAAAAAATGGTTGTATGGCAAGTACCATTAATAAGAAAATATGTAAACAAAATTGTTATCCAAAATGTAGACTATACCTAAAATAGTGCATATACTTTCTTATGAAAATCGTTAGAGCCGGTTTCGATAAATAAGATGGCAAACAAAATTGTATGGTTCGTAAGTATCGTTATTTTTGAGGGTAAGACAACGATTCAAAAATCTATTTGAGACCAAGAAAGCTAAGGTACCAATAATCATTTTTTTCCATTACCAAAAAATACATTTTCCCTTCATTAATCAACTGATTTTTTTGTTATAAGAGTCGTTGGAGCCTTTTTGGAAAAAAATATAGGATTTACCTTTTTGCTATAAGAAAATATTATGGCAGGTTACCGTTATATTTTTTCTCAAGAAAAAAAAATAAAAAATACCTTCGGCATATTATGCCGAAAAACCATTATGTTCAAGACTCGAAGAAAATCCATCCAACTGTTAAGGCTGTAGACTCGCGGACAGACATTTTTACGTCTTTGCTATCATCGTAATATCAAGTTTTACAAAAGTCTCGAGATCAATTTTTTTTCACGAATACAAGATTCACCATACAATACCGCAAGTAAGAAACAGTAAAAATTGCAAAATCAAATAGGTAACAGCATATTTCGTTCCACAAATTTACTGACACCTTATAACTGTCTGCTTTTCGGAAAGACCATAGTTGTTTCACGACCTTACTTAATGTTACGAAGATGTAAGACAACAAATCTTAGATAAAAGAATAACATAATTTCTCAAAAGCGTTAGATATTTTAGATATTTCTGTTTCACGAGGAAATCTTTTTCGATTCAAAATAGCTTTTAACGGCCTTTAGCCCACAAAATTTGCAATTTGCAATTTACAATCAGTATATCTTCCTTCCTTTTAAAAACTCTAGAAAGATTGATAGAAATCCATTTACGCAGTACAATAAACGCCAATTTCGTTTCTACTGCTCAGCACGCATACTGTAATGGAAAATCGGTTGAATTGATCATGTCCTGCTCTCTCCCAAGGACATAGATTGCACCTGGGGGAATACTATTTCGACGACAACAGTGATCTTAAACACATAGAGATGTACCGACTACATCGCTTCATTAGAGGCTCCAATTGGTTTAATTAAAGAGTTAATAACTCTTCATGTGGTATCACAATGAACCTATCTATGGCCTAAGTGTGTCAGTTGTTTTCCTGACGACCTAACCTAAGGAACAAAAAAAGTTTAACGTAACGTGGCTAACGTGGTCATTCAAAAATAGAATTCGTTTCCGATGATGATTTTGTTGCAACCACAACATACTCCTATACTCAGTAAACAATAACATGTAATCGCATCAAAGGAGCAACAACTGAGTAATGTTTGCACTTCTTTTTAAAACGATAACGTTGGAAGCACACACTTTCAAAAATCTGCAAGGATTTCTAAAATCATCAAATCTTGCTATCTTCTGGTAACAATTATATTTAACTACTGTCTCAACAACAGCAATTTTCCAGCGAAAAAGTAGGTTGTTTCAGTATCAAGGAAAATTAACCTCGCAAATTAATGTGCACGGAAATCGGAAAATCTTACTACTTAGTTGTTTAATGAAAATACTGGTGAGTTCTAGTCTGTCTTTCGAAATTGGCTTTCCACAATAGATCCGCTCAAAAGAGTTTTATGTCTTATCTGAAATTACCAGCCAAAAAGTAACTTAACTATATTTCATAAAAAAGAACAGGAAACTACAAAAATGTCTTCTATAACTATATTTTAAAGTAACTTCACCTTAATGTAAGTTTATAAAATTCAGCATCTCATTCCCAACAAAAATGCCATTTAAATTAAAAAACAACTGCTGAAGTATTTTTTTTATTTTGAAATATTATACTCGCAAAGATAAACAACCTGTAAATAAAAAAAATAGTTATTCTAAGTTTTCTTTTCACTTTGGAAAAACTTCCTTCCATCTCAGTCTTGGTCTTTGTTGGTTTTATTATTGTTGTTTTTTTTCTATTTAAAAACAAAAAATCAAGTAATTCAGTGCGATAACAGGAAAACTTTAAAAGAAAAAGTATCACTATGCCATGTCGCCCAATGGAATGCAAATATTGCCCTATATTCCAAATAAATCCTTTTGTTCCTTCAACAGGAATAAAGTACAAAACTTTTTTGCAAAAGCATTTTTGCTCACTTTGTGCAGTCTTTGTTCTGTGGAGTGTTTCGATATCTGGGAAATATGTAAATGGCAATATGATAACGTGTTTGTAAAAAAATAAAATAAAAGAAAAACGATATAAAACTAAACAAAAAAAAGTTCGTCTCAATTTTAGACAGATTATCTTGTAGTTGGTCTTTTCACGCGGGTAAAAATGTAGAGTCTTCAGAGTTCGACGGAAAAGTTTTACGTCGCTTTATCTAAATTATGGACAAGGAAAAAAATTCATGAATGAGTTGTTTTCATTATAACATAAATGTATACGACCTGGTGCTGATGAAAAACAAGGAAAAAATATTTTTTTTTTCAATGGAACTTGCATTTATGTACATAATACATTGGTAAATAAATTATGCGAACAATATTCTAGTTAGTTTACGTTTAAGCGTTTTTGGCAACAAAGTAGCAGAGAATGTTTCAAAACATATTCTTACAGGCATTACGTAGGAAAATTTGTTGAATTGTTAAATATTATCATTATCAAGAAATATACGTTCTTATCGCCTATTTGCACCTAATGCCACAAGTACACCAAACGGATACACAATGCCTCCGATCTCCCAATAATTAAGAAAACATCAGAAACTCCAAGGCAGATTCAATTCATTGAAGACAGTAATTCAGTTAAGATCTAATGTTAGTTTATATATAAGTTGTAAAGAGTAAAGTCGCGTTTACTAATTGGGGGCTCAAACGGGATGCCAACTTTAAGCACAAAATAAAAAAGGAAATTGTTAAGCTCAGAGCGTCCGCTAAAACATACAGCCAAATTATTCAACAAGATTAAAGAAAGTGCAACATAAAAAGTATATCAACAATCAGAAACAACTCGGTGAAGTGTCCAGTAAACAAAGAAGAAAAAAAAAACGCATGCATCAAAAACTATTCTAACAAAGAAGAAAATAATCAAGGATAACATACACTGTCAACAATCAAACACTGGATGGATTATAGTTACTTGGTCAACTCCACAAAAACCACAAATATTGGGATGGGAGTATATACGAGAGCAAAATTAATTATAGTAGACAAATTATTCGAAACAACGAATAAGGACTTACAGTTAGGAAACATAAACCTATTGGATAAAATAGGAACTGAAATTATAAACTAATCATAATCAATTCGTTAATTAATTGTCTTATCGCTAACCTTTTCAGCCATTATAACAATTACCTATTTTATATTTTTCAAACACATTAAGCGACACCCAGTACGCTAACAATATGACCTAATCAAACTCATGGCAAAAAGGATTAACTCACATTTACATGGAGAAGAGCTACCGGAGATTGCTCATTAACAAAGAAAAGATTTCACACTTCGATGAGCACATTGTCAAAAGAAACATTCTTATCTCATGTTTGCATACCTGACACCACAAGTCCACTATAGGGACGCAAATTATCAACAGAAACATTCTTACCGCTAATTTGGACTTAACACCACAAGTCTACTTCAGCGACGCACATTATCAACAAAAACATTCTTACCGCTAATTTGGACCTAACTCCACAAGTCCATTACATGGACGCACATTATAAACAGAAACATTCTTATCACTTATTTGCACCTGACACCACAAATCTCAACATCTTTTGCATACGATGTGAAATGTAATCGCAGAAAAGACCAAGCGTGTGCCGCCATTTTAGTCGTGCATTTTATTTATTGTAACTTACAAAGTTGTTGTAGTAATAAAGGTTCTTGGCTTGCAGAATATTAATCCGAACTCGAAATTTGTGCACTCTACTCAATATTTCTTGTGGAGGCCCCTTATGCCAGGTCCCCTATGACATAAGAATCTGATTTATTTCTTGTCTGTTCAGAAGATATAAGCAGAGAAATAAAATTTGACATTTCAGACAGTGAATTTTGTTCATAGTTTTATTTTCATGATGAATTCCAATAATTCATTAAAAACCAGATTATACCTACTTAGCGCTTCTTGGAGAAGAATGAAACTTAACGCTTTATTTTTGTCAACATAGCAAAGAAGTATACATTTCTGTAGTAGTGTCTGCAATAATGGCAGAAATAAATATTTCTAATGGAGTCGCGGCCTAAAGTTTACATGGTCAACATATTATATGATAAATTAGTGGGCCCGGTAGAAAGTTTAATGGCCCTATTAAGGTTGTCGATCAGCGATCGCTCTTTCAACGATCATCACCATCGATACTTCAATCGGTATTGCGTAACTTGATCGACAAATATATGAGTTATTGTGAATGAAAAAGTATATATTGTGAAATGTTTCTGACTTGGCAGATTGATTTTTCAGCCTGGATTGTTTATTTATTTATTTCGTTTCGTGAAGTTTCTTTAAGATTGTTTATTTTTATAAAAAAATATAACTTATAATTAAAAAAAAAATGGATACAATAGAATCGTGGTTGACACAGATTCGGTAAAAAAAAAACAAGAAATTAAATTTTTAATTCCTTGGAGTAAGGTAATAAATTGTACGGATTTTGTTGTAAAACTTATTTGCTTCACTATATTATAGCTTTCCTTAAACTGTAATATCAATAGCTTTTGTTGCAATTAATGTTTTTTTTTTAAGTAATTGAATTATACTTTGTGCAGTCTTTATTGAATTACCGAATATTAAACTTATATTTCTATCTGAAGTCTGGTTGTCTCATTTAACTGAATTCTAACAGATTTACTTGATTTCCGTAGTTTTTTTTTATTGTACCTAGCTTTGTTAACTATTTTTCATTATCGAAATCAGCTTTTATGGATTTACTTTCCCAAATCGATGGAAAACTGAAGGCGGGAATTAGAAAATATTCAATTCCCTACGTTCTGTACCCAAGAATCATATCAACTAAGTTTTCGAAATGATTTTTCCATTGGAATGGCTCAACCGACTGTATCCTTAGGAAGGCTTAGTGTAATAGAAACACACATATACATATGTATGTTCAAAATGGATACAATTATATTCCGAAGAAAGAGAAATACGTATTCTACGAAATGTATTGATGGCGCCTACATCAAACTTTTATCTCCAAAAAAAGAAATAAAGGGTTATCCATTTTGCTGTTTCAAAAGTAAATGTAAATAAAACACATATATATAAACACATATATCATGATATTTCTTTTTTATTATAAAGCTTGAACGTTGACATTATGTGTGGAATACTACATCATTTAAATGACCACCACGCGAATTGTTGCAAGCATTGATTCTTTTGAGGTAATTTTCGACCATTTTTTGACACATATTGGGCGGTATCTCAGCCATAACTTGACGACTGTTGGTTTTCCAGTGCTCAAGAGTTAAAAGTTTATCTGCATAAGCACGGTCTTTCGCGTAGCCCCGCAAAATAAAGTCCAGCGGTGTCAAATCGCATGATCTTGGTGGCCAGTTGATATCGCCACGAAGAGAAATTACGCGGCCAGGAAATGTTTTTTGCAATAATGCCATATACCCTCGAGTTGTGTGGCATGTGGCACCGTCTTGTTGAAACCACATATTCTCCAAGTCGTATTCTTCAATAGCAAGTGAAAAAAAGTCGGTTATAATATGACCATAACGCTCCGAATTGACGGTGACAGCCGTTCCATCGTCGTTTTCGAAGAAGTAAGGTCAAATCACACCACTTGAGGATTCTCAGAACCCCAAATACGACAATTTTGTTTATTAACATACCCGCCGAGTAAGAAATGTGCTTCGTCGCTGGAGAAAATTTTGTTCGAAAAACCGCCGTGCACCGCCTGTTGTTCAAGCACCCATTCGACGTATATACGACGTTGTGAATGGTCAGCTGGCTTAAGTTGTTGTGTGAGCTGGACTTTATATGGATGTAGGTGTAGATGCAAATGCAGAATACGCCATAATATGCCGGAAGACAGTCAAATTCCTGAGAACCACGAGGAATCAACACATTCGGGTCTTGCCCAAAACTTTGGCTTACAGCAGCGATATTTTCAGTGATACGAGCGAAACGATGATGCACAGGCGTTACAATATCTGTAATTAATCCAGTATCTTCAAATTTCTCCACAATTTTGCCAATTGCTTGCGTAGTTGGACGATTATGTAAACTGTAATCTACTCTTAAGCCACGATATGTGGCTGTGGCAGAATCACCATTTTTGTAGTAGGTTTTAACAATTTTTATGCATTGTGCGATAGTTAAGCGATCCATTTTCGTAAATGTCAGACTTTCAACTGAAAAAAAAAATGGTTTAACAACTTAGTTTGACAGATGTCGATTTCCAGCCCTATACTTTTGAAACCGCAAAATGGATAACCCAATACAATATGCTTATTGCAACCGTCGTTATCACTGTTTTTATAAACGAAATTCACGAGAGTATATATTTGTGTTTTTGTTGAAACTTGTTTCTACCTGCATTAAACATAAATAATTAAACCCATTTTATTTATAAACAAACATTTTTTTAAATTAAAAACAGTCACATTTTGTTCCCGATACAATTTTTAACTTGTTCAATAGAACGCGTCGATCACAAAAATGCGGACAACCACAATAACGATTTCGCATTTCGTTGATCGTTTATAGCTCGTTCGAATATCGAACGACGATCGACAACCGCAATATTACCATAAGATCTCGACAATAGCACACAATAGGTGCACAAAATAGTTTCATACAAATCGGACGAGCCGTTTAGAAGTATTTAAAAAACATTTTGACAAAAAAAAATGTTTCAACAACAAATAAAGTAGTAACAGATAGTTGTTAACACAACCCTGTTTTGTTTAATTACTGTTTTCAAAGAAAAGTGAAAACGAGTATAACACATAGCGTGTATTATGCGACGGCACCTAAATTTTTAATAAAGATTTCTGGAACTATAAATAATATACTTAAAAGAAGAAGATAAGTGCTTTCATAAATCGTTACCAAATCAGACCAACTTTCTGTGGGCTACTACATAACTCCAAAAATACCGAAAACTTTTATATATTTTTAACTGCGATATTGGTACGAGTACTATACTATAGGGCAAGTTATCTATTTGGAAAAAAATCGAACCCGATATTTTGATTAAACTTGGCAGTACGATGATAGAGAACACCAAAAAAGTGGGTTCGCAATTTCGTCTGTCTGTCTGTCTGTACAACGTTTTACAGCCCAAACGCCGAAGCGATTTTCTTCAAACTTGGTATTTAGCGTTTTAGGTGATTGTCTAAAATAGATTCTTGAATTTTGAATGGTGTTTTTAGGCCCAAAACTAACTGTACCTGCCATACAATTTTTTCTACCCTCTTATTTATTTCGGAAATGGTTCTAACGATTTTGATAAAAAAGTATGTGCACTATGTTGGATATAGTCTTCATTTTGGTTAATATTTTGTTTACATATTTTGCCACTCTAAGGCTAATGTACGTTCCGAGCCAATGGAAGGTTGCGGAAGTTATAATGATTCTCAAACCAGGAAAACCATCACATGATAAGAAATCTTATAGACCAATTTCGCTTCTGTCCGTAATATCTAAGGCCTTTGAAAGAATATTACTTTTGCGCCTGCAGCCAATAATAGAATAAAAGAGCCTAATACCTGAACAACAGTTCGGATTTAGAAGCAAGCATTCGACAATTGACCAAGTGCACAGGATCACTGACGTCATTGAGAAAACTCTTGAAGAAAAGAAAATTTGTTCTGCAGTCTTCCTAGACGTGTCCCAAGCTTTTGATAAGGTGTGGCACGAAGGCCTAAATTTTAAATTAAGACAAATTCTGCCTAAAGCATTTCATACGCTTCTAAAAAATAGACTTTTTAGAGTAAGGCATGCAAACGATTACTCGGATCTCAAAGAAATAGTGGCTAGGGTACCACAGGGAAGTGTTTTAGGTCCAATATTGTACCTATTATTTACACGTGATATACCTCAAACAGAAGACACTATCCTAGCCACATTTGCTAACGACACTGCAATACTAGCAGTGGGCCAAACGATAAATGATTTTACGACAAAATTACAAAAAAGCTCTGAATAATGTCAATGATTGGACAAAAACATGGCGGATATCGCTCAACGAAGTAAAATCAGTCCATGTAGATTTTACGTATAAGAAAATTAATAGATTACCGGTATTTGTTAATACGGTTCAAGTTCCGTTTGCTAACGAAGCAAAATATCGCGGAATGACTCTAGACGCTAAACTAAAATGGAAACGCATTTTAAAAAGAAATGCGAAGAGTTAAATAATAAACTCAGATATATGTACTGGTTGCTCTGGAAACACTCTAAGCTCAGTATCGAAAATAAGCTAATTTTGTACAGGCAGGTGCTTAAGCCTGTCTGGACTTACGGTATACAACTCTGGGGTTGTACTTGAGATTCTAATTTAAATATTACAAACATTTGAAAATAAACTCCTAAGATCATTTGTAAGCGCACCTTGATAGCTAGAAACGAAGATCTCCACAGAGATCACGGGATTCCCACGGTTCGCGATGAAATAAAAAATTTTGCCCGAAATCATAGAAAACGGCTATTACAACACTGCAATAGTACTATAATCGAAATTATCGATGAGACGAATTTAGTACGCCGCCTGCGAAGGACAAAGCCTTCCGATCTGGTGCACTAAACGAGAATCCGCTTTTAAATCGCGGTATAAGCAGGAATTATCACCGGATAGTTACCTGCAACACGTTAATTAAATTCGTTAAAAATAAATTGCTAGATAAGTTTCAACTTAGATGCAATCGGGAGGAGGAGGTGTTTTTAGTGCCGTAAGAATCTCACACTCCTATGAGCACGCGTTTTTCGGTCCTTATAGAGCCTTTTGAAGGTTTTACACCTACCCACGGGGAAAAAAAAAGAAATATTTTGTTATTAACGGTACCTGCCATACATCCTTTTTGTTATTTTGAACTTTCTCATAAACGGCTCAGCGGATGTCGATCAAAGTTTTTACGTAGGAGGTCCTTTGAATTCTAAATAATACTGCATACCAAATTTTCGAAAAATATTTTTTTTTGGATTTTTGAATATTCGAAATATGTACTTATTGCCATACTAAAAAATTTGTTTAGAAAAAACATTTACGAAATTTTGTATAGGTATAAAGTAAAAATACTAAAACTATATTCACATGTTTCTACTCAGAATCTTATGCTTAAGATGTGATCGAACATAAGAGCAAGTACTTACGATCCAGTCGTATAGTTTATTTTTCTTTCTTTTTGATTTTCTGACGAGAATATCTCGTAAACCTTTAGCAATGGAATTTTCTCAGAAAAATATTTAGTTTTTCGTTATTATTAAAAATAATGAATTTTTTTTCATTGGTAACATTTGCTGTATAAGAAGACAAATGATAGAAGAAACCAGCCATTAATAAGTACAACAACACTCTTATTCGTATATGTGATAAAAAAATACCATTGAAACGATGCCCGCAAGAAAAATTCCGACACTACTGAGCTTATCTTTCAACTTAATTCTTTTCTACATTCGTCACCATTTAAAACATCATTATTCAGAGGACTTTTCGGCTTCAATCCTCACATAATCCATTTATATATTACTGAAAAAGGTTTTTTTTTGTAAATAATATTTTTAAATCTAGACCATGGTTCAAGTAGCATCAATTCATCTTAAGGACATATAGGTATACACACACTATAATAATGACAGTTAAAAAGAGGACGGTTCTGTAACATAGGTTGCTTCGCAAATTGAGAGTTGGGCCAGACAAATGAGAAGCATTTTTCAACTTAATTCCATAAAACTGTTACTATACAAAAAGGTTACATTTTAATGCAAGTAATTACGAGTAAGATGTGTTTAAACAAGGAATAATGAAAAGGATTTCATTAATACATCTTCTCTAATGTAATTACATTTAATATAAAATGGGGTTGGGCTTAAATAGGTACTGAATTTCGTGAAACAAAAACTATGGACACGACTAGGTCTGCAGTAGACTTCCCGAATAACAAAAAGTGTGTTTTTATTGTTTAAAAAATAAAATGCACGACTGGATCGCACGAACTTGCTCTTATGTTCGATCACATATTGTGCAAAAGATTTCTATTAAAAATCTAAATATATTTTTAAAGTCATTTTTAACTTAATATTCTATATGTACAAAATTTCTTAAATTTTGGTCTAAAATAAATTAGTATGACAATATCAAATATTTAATAATATAAACTTAAAAACAATAGATTAAATCGGCTTAATCAAAGAAAAAATAATTGAAAATTCTGAAATAAATACTTAAATTAATTTGAGCTCAAAAAAAGTACGCTATTTTATTTCTTGGATAAATTTGAAGTTCTGAGAAAAAAGTTCTAAAAATCTGTGGTGCGGTTTTTGAGAAAAGAAACTTTTTTTTAACTTTTTGAAAACATTAAAAAAAAATTCAAAAACGCCAATTCATAGGTATTTATCAAATACATATAACTATAATTTTTGAAAAAAATTTATTGAGCAGTTTTCAAAATATAAATTAAAACAATTTTTTTCTTAAAAGTGCTTTTCAAAATAAAAAAAAAAATATTAGTACGCGGTATAATTTGGGCAACCGAAGCCTATATATGTGTGAAATTTCGAAAGAATCGGTTGACTCATTTATGAAATAGTCGAAACCAAAAAAAAACCGTCCTATGGAAAGTACCTACCGTTTAGTCATTTTAAAATTTTTTTTCAACCATATGATTGCTCGTACCTAAAAAGCTGCACTGATTTTTTAAAATCAAAATCCTTTGAGCCGTTTCCGAGAAAAATAGTCTTTAACGTAACGGTTATATGGCAGGTACCATTATTTTTTGAGGTAAAAAAAAATTCAATATCCCCTCTGTACAATACCTAAAAAACTCTATATACCAAGTTTGAAACAATTCGGCCCACCCGTTTGGGCTGTAGGTCTCTATACATACATACAGACAGACATGCAGACGGACAGAATTTTTAGACCATCTTTTTTCATCTTCGCTATCATTGATTGTTTGATTGTTATCTCAAAACTTTTTTTTTCGACGAATGCATTATGTGTCTTATACTACGTTTCCACCGAACTTTAATCTCTTGTAGATTTACTAATCTCAAAAAGTGGTTCCACCGCATATATCTTTTCATTTTCTTTTATGATGTAGAAGTGAGACAGGCAGCTTCATCTGTCTCAACCGAAGAGAAAAATTCACTTTCCCGATGAATGTGTTCATTTCGATCTGGAAGTAGGGTAGTTCGATTGAAGATTTAAATGAGATTTATTTTAAATCTCCGTCTGAGAAGATAAAAATTTGTATGGTAAATCCTCAAGATTTGTAGGAGATTTAGCTATATTTACTTAAATCTTGGCTTAGTGGTCGGTGGAAACGTAGTATAAAGATAATCCGGTTTAAATTGAGAAGATTAAAAATTAATTTTCAAGTGTTTTCACCAGTGAAAAAAAGCTTAGTTTGACGAAACAGAATAAATTAAATAATGTTGGACAGTTTTTTTTTTGTTGAATGTCAATGTAGAAAATATGTCATTAGACTAGGAGCGTTCTATGAAATAAGGTTTGTTTCTTTTGAGAATCTTCTACTTCGAAGAAGATTTCAATGAGATTAATTTCTAATCTTCATTTAAGGAGATTACAATTTGTATGGGGAATCTTCAAGATTTAGAAGATTTCAAAGAGGATTTATGGTTAATCCACTTAAATCTTGATTAAGTGGTATGTCAAAACGTAGTATAAATCTACTTAAATC
The DNA here is from genome assembly GCA_910595825.1 of Philhelius pedissequus. Taxonomy (NCBI): domain Eukaryota; kingdom Metazoa; phylum Arthropoda; class Insecta; order Diptera; family Syrphidae; genus Philhelius; species Philhelius pedissequus. The sequence goes on from OU343160.1 coordinate 326,443,479, forward strand.
TCGGTCTACTGGTTGGTGGAAACGTAGTATTATAGTACCTATAATCGCAAGTAAAAAGAAAGAGTGCGTTTGTGTACCAGCCAGAACTAGGAGTAAAACTTCTTTTGGTTTTTCGGGTTCTAGCAATTAGAAAACTTAAATCAAAACCCAGAACTGTTTTCATTATCCAAATCAAGTATGTATGTAATTTTTAAATGACAGCGTTTTGTATATAACATTTACAAGAGTTCGGATGATTTTCTTACCAATTCTTATAACTGTTATACATAAAAAGCAGACATTTTAAAACTATTTACTTTAATTTGTTGAGTTACACCCCTGACTTCATCTATAACCTTAAACGCTTTAGTATCCACACGCCGATTCACCTAACGGCATATTTACAATTCAAACGTCATACTTTCATACAGTGCACAAACCAATCCCAAACGGATATACCCATTTTCCCTTCCACAAATAACACATGCATTTTTCATTCTCATATATCATCGACGTACATGAAATATGAATATTTTGTACAAGGGCGGTACAAATTTTGATCCGTAGTTTATCAATTTCAACACACCGATTTCAACTCAACGATTTAATCTGACCGATTTACTTCAACAAAATCTACCAAATGGGTACGAGAGTTAAAGAAAGGATGCCTCACAATATGCAAGAAAATGATACGAGAGCATGAAATGATTCACTATAAGCATTTTGTAATTAAAAGACCATTCCCCAGGGATCAATCTTTTTTCAATTACTTAATATATTAATTAAACGTAACGTAGCGCGACGACATGAAATGCTTTATTATGTGTGTCCTCGTCATGGCTTGGCTTTAATTTAACAAGAACGACGAGATTTCGTTAAACTCATGTATCGTTTTCTTTTCGCTACCATTCTGTTAAGAATAAAGAATTCTCCCAAATGCATGGCAATGCTATTTTAGATTTTTGCGTTGATTTACGATTTATAATACCTACGAGTATATGGGAATGCTGTTCTACGTCTGTCGACAAGGCAGACGGGGAGCGGGTCAAAATTTTGGCTTCAAAATACCGCTCTTCAAAATTCTACTTTTAAAATGGAAATTCTGCTTGCCAAAATTCAGCTTTTTTCATTTTTTCTGCTTTTCAAAATTCTGCTTCTCAAAGTTCTGTCCGTCAACAAATTATTATATTTATATATTAAATTTTAATTTTTTTTAAATTTTAATTTACTTTTTCTTATTTACAAAAGCAAACGATAAACAAAAATAAAACAAAACAATCCATGAGATAAAATTAAGTATACAAAAAATTACAGAAAAAAACAAGCAAACAAGCAAAATCCAAAGAGAACAATGTTTTTGAAATGCGCCTAAGATCCTAAGAAAGCCAATGTGACTTAGATGGGTTCTCTCTTTTATAATTCTTTTTATTTTTTTTGTTCTTCGAAACAATTTTTCTTTTTTTCTTTAATAGACACTAACAATAATTGCCTTAAGAAGTTGACCGAGAAAAAAAATATTTTTTTTTATTAAACTCTTAAGAGTTTATCAAAAGCAGAATTTTGGAAAGCAGAGCTTCGGCGAGCAGAATTTTAGAAAGCAGAATTTTGTTTAAAGAATTTTGATCCCGGCAGAATCTTGACCTCAACCCGGTAGACGTTTTACTTCCAAAACTGTATAATTTCTTCCAAGTGAACACGTGGGGAGAGTACGATAACTCAGGCGCCAAGAAATAAAAATGGATTCTTGTAGAACAGTTAGTTAGGGTGGGGGGGTCTATCTCCCCCCGTTTGACCGGAAGGGGCAATTTTATAAAAAAGTACTAAAAATGGAAAAAAAGGTGCTATATCTTTTCTTAAAGCCAATACCTTAAACTATTAGCTTATTTTTAAATCAAGTGGAATCTATGCATAGTTTAAAAAAAGAATGAGTTTTAAACTTAAACTTTGGTAATAAAAAGCTAAAAAAAAAGGTTTAAAGTGTAATTTTTCAAAACTGTAAGGTTATACATTTTTTTTCACAAATTTATTGCTCTGATTAATTCTTAATACGTTACCCAAAATTTAACAATGTCTTCTTTAAAATATTCTTTTAACGAAATTCGTTATTTAACATTGACGATGTAGTGTTCTGGGCTTACACAAAAAGTATTGGTTAAGATTTAAAACTACAAACACACTATTCATTTTTAATAATAAAAAAAATTCTGATGTTAAAAAAGTGAAGTGTTTGGAGGAGCGTGCGTAGTGCGTGCTTGTGACAAGAAAGTGTAGTAAAAACACAATAATTGTAGTAGGGGGGCAACGCTGATAGAATACCTTACAAATGTGACAGTAGAGTTGACATTTGCTGCCATTTGCAAAATGTATAGATCTTTCGACACGGTGATAACTTCAGCGCCACCTTGTTTATGATGTACAAAGAGGCAAATGAAGCATTTTATAATAGAATTGGAATGAATGTAATTCAATTTCTACAAAAAAAAGTACCTACACAAATCTTTCTATTTTTAAAATATATAAAATCCATTTATCTTCCTTTCCTTATAGTACTCCAATAACTTTGTTAACCTCAAAAGTTTTTAATTCTGTTCTCGTCTTCAAAAACATGTTAAATCATCCGAAACTAATTGAGGCAACTTAAGGAACTTGTCGGAGACACGAACAAAAGTGTGAGATTTTTATTGATTGATGGTATTGGGCTTGCTGTTTTCTAAACCAAATACCTACCTTCATACCTATATCTGTTTCTATCGACGACTCTGTCTGGTTGAGTTAGGTTGAGGGAAAGTTAAAAATTCTTTCAGACATGAACAAAAAAAAACAAAATAACGAACTAAAAATGTATGTGCATCCATATAAAGAATTGTTGAACAAGAAAATGTTTTGTGACAGCACAAATGGTTACAGCATGTTAAAGAACTTCTTAGACTTTTATAATTAGTTTCCCCCTGGTGATGCAGGTATTATACATAGTATAGTATCATCAATCACAGAAGATTGCACAAGATGCTATAAATAAGGCACAAAACACCGACTCATTGGCACGTAGCGCCGTCCTGTTGAAACCAAATATTGCCAATATCCTCCTCTTCAATTTTTGTGAACAAAAATTCGTTCAACATGGCCCGATAACGATCGCCATTAACTCTAAAGGCCACTCCTTGCTCATTTTCGAAGAAAAATGACCCAATTATGACCCTGGACCAAAATCCGCACCAAACAGTGACTCGTTTTGGGTGTATCGGCTTTTCAATGTATGCGTGCGGGTTTTCTGTGCCCCAAATGCGACAATTTTGCTTGTTTACATACCCGCCACGATCCAAATGAGCTTCATCTGAAATAATGATTTATTTGGCAAAATCGGCATCATCTTCTCTAAGTCGATCGCAGGCCCACTTAGCGAAGCGAAAACGCATTGGATGGTCAGTTGGCTTCAACTCCTGAACCAATTGGACTTTGTATAACGTCATACCAAGGTATTTATGCAAAATTCGTCTCAATGATGTCTCCGAAATGTTCAATTGATGAGAACGACGGTGAATTGATGTTGATGGCGCTTCACGCACACTTTCTGCCACAGGAGCAATATTCTCGGGTGAACGAACTGTTTTTGGCTTTTCACGCTTTCGTTTATCGATGAGGATGCCAGTTTCTTTCACTTTTTTCACAAGATAACGATAATACGGAGCTGACGTTGCTTCTCTTCTTCCAAAATCCGTACGCAATTTTCGCACACATTACCATGATTTTCAAAGTAATGTCGAAATATTTCCCAGCGTTGTTCAAGCGTATACACAACCATATTCGTTCAGCGGAAGGATAAGACTAATTATCTGTCAAATCAGACATGAGCTAAGTGTTACCATGCACGAAATAAGCACTAGTTGAAAAAAAAACGTTAGATGGCGGACCCTTTATTTACGTTGGTAAAACTAGTAATATTCGCCTCTTTAGAATGAAAACACACCGGATCAAGCAAACGGTTTTGGTTCGATAGTCAGAAAAACGTTTTTTATTTGAACCCACCCCAACCGAAACAGAATGTAACAAAACAAGATGTTTTATTTTGTTGTTTCGTTTGGTGTGCGTTGAAATGAAACAAAATTTAATTTACGACTTGCTTTAAGTGTTGTTCGACATGTGGTCGGTCGTCGAAGTGTTGCCAATTTTACATCCAATTTTTGAAGCAATTGAGGAATGGCACACAAACAGCAGAGAGTGGTGGGTGCATGAGTCGATTGGGGAACCGAATCGAATCCGAATTAAGATTTCGTTGCAGGTATATGCAGTTTTAGCAGTTTTTGTAGTAAAAAAATCCTGCTAAAACCACTATTTTAGCAGGATTTAAAATTTTTCATTGGTCATATGAAAATTTATAAAAAAATGCCATTCTAGTGCTTAATGTTCATTTGGCTGCTCAAACGACGAATGACTCCAGTCGATCTCGTACTGTGGAGGTGTTAAGACGTTTTCGGCTTCCCAGTTTTTCCAATTAAATATCGTGTGTGAGCTTAAGTTCTAAATTAAATCAAGATTTCATAAGTGGTGCAGTAGCACAGTGGTAGAGTGGCCGACCGAGAATCCGAGGGTCGCCAGTTCGATTCCCAGCAGGGCATCAGAACTTTATCAGCTTTTTTTCACAACCGTGAAGTAGTTAACTTTATTGGTTGGGAAAACGAACAAAGGAGGAGGAGTTTAAGCACCGGGGCATCGAAAGGTGTCCTAGGGTCAATGAGGCCAGCGATGGCATCAGCTGAGGGAACATCGAAAGATGTTCCAACTACAAGCAGTGATTCTGCAGCAACAACATCAACAGCAATAACAACAACGGCAACATCATCCGATGCTAATCAAAAGCGCAGAAAGAGGATTAAGTGCGCACCAAATTTGGTAAAAAGGAGATCCACGGCCACCTCAGCAAAGCTGCCAGCTGCGGTGCATACGTCCGATATAGACGAGACGTCAGAGGCAGCAAGACAAACCGAGCTAGACACTTCACCCGAAGAGGGTATAGCATATATGTCTGAAGAAGGAGAAGGGCACTTCACGACGGGCGATAGTACTGCCTTCGTGAACCTCTCCACATCAGAGGCGTCAGCTGAGGAGGACGAGGAACAGAGAATGGTCGCCCAAATTGAAGCTTTGGAGGCAGAAATCGAAAAGATAAAAAGCAAAGTTAAGGCCAGCCAAGAAGCGCGCCGAGCGAGGCAACTAAAAGAACTCGACGAAAAAGAACAACAACAGAAAAAAGAACAATTACAAAAACAACAGCCACAGCAGCAGCCAAAACAACAACGGCAAAAACAACAACAACAGCAACAGCAGCAGACACAAGTCCAGAAACAACCGCAAGAAAAACAGCAGCAGCAGAATCAACAGCCGCAGAAAAGTCAGTCTCAGCAGCAGCAGCCACAGCCGCCGATTATGAAAAAAGAAAAGGTGCCACCCATTAATACTTATAAAATGGAGTTACAGGATACCATAAATCTCTGTAAGTTGACCATAGGTCAAAATTTTACTATTAAAAGATTAAATAACGATAGGCATGCTATCCAGTGCTTCACACTGGAACAGCACAAACAAAATTAAAGAGTTGCTAAAAGAAACTACTACCGAATTCTTAAGTTTCACCCCTAAAACCGAAAAAGTTCAAACGGTCCTTTTGAAGGGCATAGATTCCTACACGGAACCACAGGTGCTCTTAAATGAACTCCGCCAAAAAGAGAATGACGATCTCGACTTTATCGGGGTCAAGCCGTTCGCTACAGTTAGAGCTAGGCGGGGGAAGCGGAGTCTTCCCTTCTTCCTTGTTCAACTCTCACCCAGCAGCAAACTGGATAGTTTGAGGAGTATATCCGTCCTCAACTACCAGGTTGTAACTTGGGACAAATTAAAAAGGCGCGGCGGCATGATTCAATGCATGCGCTGCCAAATGTTCGGCCACGCCGCAGCAAACTGCGAAATGCAGTCACACTGCGTTAAGTGTGGAGAGAACCACAATGCAGGTGAATGCAAGTTAGGAAAGGAACGGGTCGAAGATAGGACCCAGCTTAAATGTGTACTCTGCCGAGGCGCCGGACACCCCGCTAATTATCGGGGATGTCCGACGTTTCAGCTTATAAAAAACAATAAAGCAGCAAAGCAAACAGTGGTAGAAAAGCGTCTAACAGTACGCCCTCCTACAACAACGCCCGTCAACCCCCAAATTTCTTACGCCCAAATGGCGTCAGGAAGGGGAAGCACGGTACAGCCTACACCAAAGGTCGCCCAACAGGCCCCCGTGCCTAAGGCGCCGGCGGCACAGGCGGATATTATGGGCGTTCTACTGGCCATCCAGGGCCAGTTGAACGGCCTCCAAAACCAGATCAGGGAGCAGGCGACTAGGGTGGATTATCTCTACTCTGTTTTGCCGAGCTTAACGCAACTTAGAGGTTAAGGGCGCGCTGCCGGAGAGGCCCTTTAAGATCTTAGCTGTGAATGTAAATTCACTGATTAGGACCGAACGTAGAGCGAATTTATTCCAATTGCTTAAAGACATAAGTCCAGATGTGTTTATGGCTAGCGAAACTAAGCTTAACCAGAAACATAAATTGACTAACAACAATTACAATATCGTAAGAAGAGACCGACCCAACTCCACGCAAGGAGGAGGCGTCGCAATCTTTATACGTAAAGGCATTAGTCATAAGGTAATATATAATAGTGATGTGCGAAAATTTCGGACGTTAGAGGCATGCATCATATGCATTCATCTCCAACAGGGGAAGCGAATGTATGTGATCGCTGCCTATGCACCGGAAACACCTCAGCCCACACAGTTTATAACAGAGCTTGAAAAGCTTTTTGAATGCTTAAGATTGAGCTCGGAAGAGAATTACTATATATTGGCGGGTGATTTAAACGCCAAGCACACAGATTGGGGAAATCAAATACAAAATCCTCGAGGTAACCATCTATTTAATTGGATGGGTCGATACAACCTTGAGTATCGCATCGATCTTCTAGCCACAGACAGGCCATCGTTCCCAAGAAGCGGTGCCTATCTGGATATATTGCTTAAAGACGCAAGACTAACAATTACTGACGCTGTGGGCCAACGGCCAAGAAATTGTTTACGAACGATCGAGTACGACAGTGACCACTGCGGACTCGCCGCCGTAATACAACTTCCGAACCAGCTTATGGAGTTGGAGGAGTATGTGCCTGTGCATACTTACAATTACAGTAAGGTGCGCTGGCCACGTTTCTCCAATGCCTTATTGAGTGAATTACGTTCAAATGGTATATCCCCACCAAATGACAGGAACCTAACAAATACTGAAATCGACAGATACTTAGAACAAATTGACGAAACGATTCTACGAACAATGAACAGAACAATACCGAAATACAAAGAACGTAACGCAACTGACATGTACCGTAACGCGACAATTGACGCACTTCACAGACAAAAAAGTGGACTACTGACAAGACTAAAACGCTTGTCCAGGCGGTTTACTGATACACGAGACCTGGAGATTAGGACACTGAAGTCGTCCATCAAAAACATCAACCAATTGATCAAAGAAAATTATAGATTGGCTATTAATTCGTTCTGGGACAATAAAATTCGTGCCGTTAACTCCAGCGACCCAAGTATGTTCCCAAAAATTAATAAGATTTTTAGAAGAATGGATCAAAACGATCTTCCGTGTCTTAAGCTCCAGAGGACGACAGAGAACAGAGACGTACTTCTGACAGCAGGCATAGACCCAGAGGATGCCGTATTGGACGATGACCTCTATATAATCGAAGATCCGCAGGAGAGAGTGGAGGCTGCGGGGGCTGCCTTCCAGCAAGTGTACAAGGTGAATGCTAGCATTCGCCCGAATCATGACCTGGAGAACAGAGCTCTGCTTCATCACTTATGGCTCCGGAACGATATAACCGAATGGCGATCTGAGAACCTTGGTTTTACCGGGTTTAATGATGAAGATCTGGCAAACGCCATAATCGCCGACCGAAATGGGCCCAGTCCCCTGTTAATTTCGAAGAATGAGCTCCAGCTCATATTCGATTCATTAAAGAAAAAGAAGTCTGCAGGAGTCGATGGTATATCCAACGTTGTACTACGACATTTGCCTCAAGAAGCAGTTGACATTTATACCACTCTGTTCAACAACGCGCTGAATAATGCATATTATCCAGTGCGGTGGAAGACAGCTGTGGTGCACCCTCTCCCAAAAAAGGGAAAGGACAACTCCAATCCGGCGAATCTCCGGTCGATAAGTCTTCTTCCGAGTATCAGCAAAGTATTTGAAAAGGTTATTAATAGAGCCCTGTTCAAGTGGGCGGAGGACAAAAATATCATCCCGGATAATCAGTTCGGTTTTAAGGCGGGACATGACACAATTCATGCCGCGTCTAAACTAGTTTCTGATATCCAATGGAACAAAACTAAAAAGCAGTGTACGGGTGCCTGTCTGGTTGATTTGGAGAAGGCCTTCGACACCGTATGGTTAGAAGGTCTCTATCTAAAGCTAACCAGACTAAGTATAAGTAAACCTCTATTGTATATGCTTTATGACATGCTAAATGGTAGACAGTTTGTTGTCAAGAATGGCAATGTAAATTCTACCGCAATTTTTAATATTAATAATGGTCTTCAGCAGGGAGCGGTTAACTCGCCGATTCTATTCAGCATTTACATCAGCGATCTGATAGGTAGTCTAACTCAGGCAATTGCGTACGCCGACGATCTAATTGCGTACAGAACAGCTAATACAGTTGAGGTCATCAAAAGTCTCTTGCAGACTGACTTCGACAAGATTCAGCGATATTGTGATGACTGGAAGTTGAAAATCAACTTCCAGAAATCAGAAACTATTTTGTTTAGGACTCCGTTGTCCAGCGCCTCAAGGGATACGAGAAAGAACTGGCGCAAGCTGGTGATCGTAGGGCCACATGGACATCCACTGGCGAGTAAAAGTGTAGTAAAGTACCTTGGTATCTGGTTGGATCAGTACCTGTATTTCGACAGACATATAGGTGCTGCTTTGGCCAGGGCTAGGGGAGCCTTTGCCTTGACAAAACGACTGTTTTATAGCAGCCGTCTTGACAGCAGGGTGAAGGTGATTTGCTACATGGCCCTCATCAGGCCGATGATTGCCTACGGATGCCCGGTGTGGTTCAACGTTGCCCCATCTCAAATGGAAAAGATTCGGGTGTTTGAGAGGCAATGTCTTAGACGTTGCCTTGGATTACACAGAACACCAGAGTCGGAGTACACAAGATATTATTCCAACCAGGTTCTATACAACGGAGCCAACATAAACAGAATAGATAATTTTTTGTTCAAGCTGATTCGGGGTCACGTTGTAAGAGCGATGTCCTCAACTAACAGCTTAATTTTTGGGGCTTATTACCCCAATAACGAATATTTTGAGAGTGCGCGGTTAAGTGGTTACATCCCTCCTGAGGCATTCCTCTATTTAGACAGTCGAGGGCTGATACAGGATGGAGGGGCGGTTCCGCTCATCTACCACGTCAGCCGGAAAACTGTGGATAGGCGACTCCTGTATAGTCGAGACGTCATCGCTCAAGGTGGAGAAGAGCGCCTTCGGTTCAGTAGGACTGTGTCCGATCGGGACCGGAGGGATAGGGCGAAACAGGAGAACCAGTTCTGGTGGCTCTCTGAACAGCATCATAATATTTAAAGTCGATTGGCCGACTTACATAGATTTAGGGTATTAGGTATAGGGAACAGTCGGGGTGGCACCAAAAAAAAAAATTAAAAATATGTATGTATGCGGGGGCATATGTGCATGTATCTGCGTGTCTGTACATGTATGTGCGTACGTATATGTATTTGCGTATGTACATGTATGGGTGGGTTGCATGTTGGTGTGTGTCTGAATGCATATAAAAAAAAAAAAAAAAAAAAAAAAAAAAAATGCTGCTGTGGCTGTTCTAGTTGTTAAGTAGTTTTACGTATTATTAGGTTATTAGGTACTTTAAGTAGTTTAAGTTATTTAGTTATAAGTTAGTTTTATTTAGTTTTAATTATTTTTAATCTATATTTAGGTTTATTTTATAAGTTAAAAAAAAAAAATAATAAGACACCAAGTTTTTTTTTGTGAATGTTTCCTTGGAAAATAAAATAAAATAAAATAATTAGATTTAATTAAAATAGTTTTTAGGTCGAAAGACATTAGTTCTAAGAGTTATTGTTTAGTTTAGAGCGCCCGTAAAGGGCCAGTAAATTAGTTGTAAGTTATTGATAATTAGGCTAGTTTTAAACATTTTTGTCTAGCTTTAAGATAGTTATAAGTTAATATGAAATAAAAATGAAAAAAAAAAAAAAAAAAAAAACGATGAATGACTCGATCTTGACTGAAAAAGATTGTATCAAAAATTATCAAGCACCACATGTCTGCTAAATTGAAAAAGACAAAACCCACCAAAAACCCTTTCTTCTTTGAGTTATTTGTTCTTCAATTGATTTGCAGTTATGGATACAGCTAATATGTATAACTCAAATATTTCCCACAACCAGAATAAAGGTTAAGAATAAATGCATTTAATAGCTTAAGTTGCCACCCTTTCCTTTATTTATACACAGGGCCCGCATCAGCCAAACTAGCGCCCTGTGGAAAAGAAATATTCGAATAAAATATAAACTTCCTATGTTCATTGTGTAGGAATTTAAACAATAACTAATAAATGGGGACCATATTTAATTTTTTTAAAGCGAACTGGCAATCAACCAGGGTTTTGACTTTACTGCAATTGCAGTAGATCTACTACACTTTGTTCGAAAAACGAATCTATTGTCTTTAAATAAAATCTACTGTAATTTTTGTTTTACGAAAAAAACATTCAATATGTAAAAAGCTGTGTTTTGTTATCGAAAATAACTCATATGTTTCACCCCGTGAAAATAAAACGATCTAGGTTATGTACTTAAATGTACACTCTATTCGCCGAATTTAGTACTAATATTTGCAAGCCCAGATAGAAACCCCGATAGAAACCCGGATCTCGTGTTGTTTTTGTAATACGTTTTAAAAAATAACCCAGACCCAGACCCGTAGATAATAAAACGCAGCTAATGTAATCCGAAAATTATTTGTTTGAATCTAATTTGTATGTGGTCAATCTCATTCAAACAAAAACCTGAACACGACTAACGGTTTTCGGGTTTTGGCTATGTTTTGAAGGCAAGTGACAGTTTACAGCTGACTTATAAAAATGTTTTTAATTATGTTGTATTTGTTTTCTTGTTCTGATCAAGCCATACCAGATTTGTATAGAAATTAAAAAAAAAAATTTAAATAGATAATAATCAGTACAACTATGGATTTAGAAAGTACTTCACCTTGTCTTTGCTCTCCGGACATGCATTTTGCGATCCAGTTGCAGGGACTAATTGCATCTCACGACTTTGAATAAAGCAAATTGTATGAAATCAAAAAATATTGGTTGAATTTTACGTAGAAACTGCAATCAAATAAAAAAACGTTTCAATTTTAATGATACAAAATTAAAACTTCTTAGGTACTTAGGTGCAAAGGTGGTTGAGGAGGGTACAATGTCCTAAATTTTGCCCATTGTTACATCTTTTCCATATTAAAACGAAAACCTGGAAAGTCTTAATCACAGGCCCTGTCGTAATGTATTCTTACTACGAATCACGAAAAAAGTATTACAGGTCCAGTCGCATTAAAAATATTTCCTACGAAATTCGGAGTTCGGGGAAATTAGCATGACTAGTCCCGAATTAATAGGACGTTTGACAGTTTTTCTACGAACAGTTATTTTATAGTAGCCTGCGAAGTGGAAGCAAGAAAAAACAATTAAGCTATCAAAAGATTAGCAATAAAAATTTAAATGGATTTTTTTTCTCATATTTTGACGTAAATCAGAAGACTTTGAAACTCCGAAAACGGATTTCTGTGAGGCAATGCTGTTTTGATTTCATTCTGGACATATGATGTGACTTTATTCGTATTCGTAGCGTAAAACATTCGGAACTTTGCTTGGAGATCTTTGTTGGGAAAATAATATCTGTTAGATAAATAGTAGGATTCTGATGACTTCTTGGGCTAAACTGAATAACGAAGAAAACGCCTTTGGGGAAAAAACATTTAAACATTTATTTAAATTATGTTAACGTTGTGTTCTCTACCTCATAATATTGCCGCAGCCGAATGTAAATTTTCGACCGTAAGTTTATGGAAGGATAAACTAAAAAAATTAATGTGGGTTAATTTTTATTTATATTTTAAAAATATACAAATCTACTGCAATAAAAATTAATCTACTGCGCTTTTTTTCAAATCTACTTCAGATTTTTCAAAAAGCCCCATTCCTGCTGGCAACAAGCAATGTTCGATGGAGATCACAGATGTATAAGGCGGTCAATAGACGTACACAATAATATTGGGCAGTTAGTATGTCAAAAAAAATTTTTATAAGTTTTGTTCTGGTAATGCGCCCACATAATGTTGCGCCCTGTGCATTCGCACATCTTGCACATATGCTTGGTTCTGCCCTGTATCATATATACATAAATAATGTTGGTATGGTACGGTAACAACAATGCTTTTTAATAACTGCTCATAAAAAACAGTATGTTTTTCGTTCTCACTATATATGTATAAAGGCAATGCTGCAAATTCACTGTATGTACAATTTCAGCAAGTTATTTGCCATTTTATAGCTACATTGCTAAACTTCACCACTTTAACTTCATTTCATGTATAAAAGGCTTGAGACTTTCGAAATGACATTTTCCAATAAATAATTGTATTTCCTTGCCTTTCACAAAACGTAATCGCCCGATTGATGTCAAAAACAAACACCGGCGGACTAAAAGTTTGATCAATAAAATAAAAAAACAAAGAACTATAAGTCCACAATTTCAAAATACTCATTGGTTGTCAATTTCAGAACAGTTGTATCAGAACCATGGTCCGAGTAACTCAGACAGAGGACGAAATTAAAATCGTTATCGAATTAAATCGTTTGCTTAGCAGAAAACCGGACATTGTGCTGCTACCGAAATATTTGAAATTTAACAATCCGCCGATATTCTTTGAGCGCCATCTAACAAACGAAATCGACGAAGCTCAAAGTTTTTGTAAAATATTTAAAAACGAAGCTCGCATTGTGTTGATTAAAAAAACAAAACGAATTTGGTCGGACGTTTTTCAAAATCTAAGCAAAGAAGAACTTTCCCGAAAACGAATTGAAATCTCAAATATTATTATCGAAAGGAACAAAGAAAAGGACAAACAAGCTATTGAGAGATATGAGCAGAAAAAACGAGCCGAAATCGACAGAGAAATACGAAGGGATTCAGAAATAAGAGAACGAGTTAAGACTTTTGAAGGTCAAGAATGCCGTCAGGCGATGATGTTAGGTGTGAAAAAGGAAGTCTTTGCTAAGCCTTACGATGAAAAAAAACTTGAAAGACAAAGAGTGTTAAGTGCAAACATTGTAAATTCAAAACCAAAAATTAGGCAACCACAGCCAACGGTGGAAATACGTGCTACGGGAAAAATTAATTTTAATTTTTCGCAATTTTCTTCGAAGACACCAAAGAGAGAATCACAGGATGAACAGAACCGTCCCCAAACAACCAACTTGGATTAATCAATTTATATATTTTATTAGCATTCAATAATTTTTTAATAAAATTTAAAATATTTTCTAAAATGAGTTTTTCCTTTTTTTGAATTTAAATTCTTATTTAAAAATGTTTTGAGAGATAAACAATTTTTATTTTACTTTGCTTAATATTGGACAAGTAGTAGATGAGCCTTTTTCGAAATATGTAATTAACAAAAGAGAAAAATGTGTGACAGGCAAAAAACCTCCCGTTTTTATATTATTTTTTATTTTTTTTTAGAAAACGAAGTTTCATCATAAACTATTTGATTTTATATTCTACCAGCAGAAAGTCCCGGCGTTACCAAGGCACCCGAGTAAGAAAGAGTATTTTTCATTTAAGAAAATGAATTTTTCATTTATTTTGTCGTTCAATAACCATGTTCTGTAACTTTCGAATCGATAATAATAGTCGAGAAAAAAAAAATTGGTTGTTTTGGGTTTAAGATGGAGGGTGGCCGTGGCGCGCTAGTTGTGTGTTCGCATGTCAACCTCATGGTCACAGGTTCGATCCCTGCCGTAGTCTATGTCTTCTTATTTTTCCATTAAAAACCAATTCTAAAAATAAGTGTCTTACAATGAGTTGCTGGTTTACTCATTACATGCTGTTTAAGCATAGAACTAACAACATGTGATTGGGTAAAACTAGTAATCCGATAAAATATGACAAAGAATAAAAAAATTAATGCGAATTATAAGGGACATCGATAAATAAGACACGGAATTTTCTCCGCATTAGTTCAGCCGCCATCCCTGGAGATAAAATCTGAGACAACAACCACCTACAGTCTCCGAATATAGCGCCACACATCTTTCCTATCATTCTTTCTCTTCCTTAACCTAACCCTCACGCCCGCGCTGTGTTGAAACACTTAAAGGGTATTCATAATCCCTTGAGCGCGTGTAGATTATAAAAAAAAAAAAGATGTCAAAATGACACTTCAATTTATTGTCTTCCATTGAAAATAATAACATAACATAATAACCCCCTGTAAGTGAGGAAAAGTTATCGCCTGAGTTGCAGAAGATGGGTACAGGATTAGTTTTCTTATTTTTTTAAACAAACGAACTATTTTTCATTTTGGGACTCTACGCTTTCCGGAGGTTGTTTTTTTTACTTGCGATAGGTAAATACAATTTAAGGCAAGTTATGCATTCGTCGAAAAAAAAGTTTTGCGATAACAATCAAACATGCCACTACGATAATAGCGAAGACGAAAAACATGGTCTAAGAATTCTGTTCGTCTGTATGTTAGTATAGCCACTTACAATCCAAATGGGTGGGCCGAATTCCTTCAAACTTGGTATAGAGTTTTTTTTATGTTAAAGCTCATTTTTCTCGACAATGGTTCTATCGATTTTGATATAAAAAAATCAGAGTATTTTTTCGGCAGGAACTATTATATGGTTGGAAAACAAATTACCAATGATAGCTAAGATCGGTTTGCGAGTGGCTTGAGGGTTAAATATTTTTTGCAAAACTTAGCTGTTTGTAGGGTTAGGTTTCAAATGATTTTATTTCATACAAATTACAAAAGTTTAGTGTATCATTCATTTTTCAAACATGGCTTACGCCGTCTGTCAGTTGACAATTATTAATACTTAATTAATTAATTTTGTTTAATATACAAAATTGAAACATAAAATTAAAAAAGTTCTTCTAAGATCCGTTTTCTGTAGTTAAGTTCTAGCTTGGTGTAGTTGTAAAGGGATTCCCAGTCTAAAACTCCGTTTAAAACATCTATGACTTCCTCTTCACTGAGGTAGTTTTTTTTTGTAGGGTGAAATGGGTTAAACGCAAAAAAACAGTACTTGTGAAAGTAAAAATTTCGGGACTGTGAAAGTTTACACAGCAAACTTGATTTTCTTTGTATACTTAACATGTGCCAATGAAAAAGATGACAGTTAAGTGTAAAATCCTATCAACTCTTATAGCTTGCACATTAAAAGTTGGGACCCACCAAATTTTGTTTTACTTTTATGCATATACCAACTTACGCGAAAGCATGAGCTTACACTTGCAAGTTAGTTTTTACGTTCACAAAAGTAGCCACTGACGCTTGGGAATCCTTGTAGATGTAAGCTCGGTTAATAGTCTAATTTCAATATTCTCTACAAACTAATCATTTCTAACATGGTTCTAAACACACGCGTCCTTACGCTGAAATGCAAGGAATATTGCATGAATTCAGCGGCGCCTGTAACTGTGATAATACAAGATTTCGCGATTGTATGTGTTTACACACGAAAATAAATTTTCCTTGCAAACTTGAAAAAATTGATAGTTCAGTGCGAAACCTTAGCAACCTTTTTGCTTTCATGAAAATAGTACTGGCGACGACGGTCAATTCATGTATGTGTATAAGCCCCGCATAAATTACAGAAAAGGAACACGTCTAATGTCGAATTTCTTTCATCGAAATCTTCGGAATTTTTTCTTGCTGGGGCCCTGTTAGCGTGAAACTCAAAATGTCGGCTCTTTAAAGTGTTGCACTACTGCAACACTTTCCGACATTATGCATAATTTTTTTTCAAGCCTCACTTGAATAGCCAAATGGTAAGTCGTCAGTTTACCTGTCATGTACAGATAAACTGACATAGAAACAAAATTAAACTTTTATATATTAGTAGAGATTGTCTGATACCAAGTGCGTTTGCAGGATTTTAACAAGTGGGGGTGGGGAGCTTAAGCCCATTTAAGAATTAATATAAATCCGATAATAATTATAACATTAAAATAGTTTATTGTCAATTTTTGAAGTCACTCCTTTTGCGGCATAGCGACATGTCAATAACATGTCAAACCAACACATTATCCGTTCCTTAATTTGAGCCTGTGCTTTAATCAAAGTTGTTAATTTATTTCGAATAACGGGAATTTCATATTCATTGTTTTTCATTTTGAGTGCATGAGAATAACTCAGATTTGACATCTGGAAACGTTTCGTTACGTTGAGTTTGTGTTTTTTTACATCGTTTCTGAGCAACATGTAGTCCCGTGTTTTACAATGCCTCGAATATACATCATCTTTGTTTTTGTGGCATTTAAAACCAATGCATTATCGTGGCACCATCGAACCACTTTGTCGAACTCAGTTTGTAATATTTCGATTACAAGACACTTATACTTAACTACTATAGCTGTACTATTTGCAAATGCAAACTCAACACTGTTTCGAAAAAAAACTTAGCAGTTCCTTAGTAATAAGAATGAATAAAATCGGTACTAGCCTAGAACCCTGTGGCACTCCGAGATGAACTATAGTTCATCATCACTATACATATCATTGATTCTTACGCGAAATGATCTAATATTCAGGTTATTTCTCAGCCTGTTACCCAATATTCCTCGAATTCCTATTTTATTTAAAGCACATAGAAATTTCTCGTGGTTAATAGTGTCGAACGCATAACTAAAATCAATAAACCGACTTATGGGCCAGTTATAACGACCAGGGAAAACGAAACAAAACAAAAAGTTCTAATGGATAATTTATGATGTTTTCACGCGTTTTAAAAGACAAATGCTACACTAATTGATGAGCAATAACTCAGAGAATTTTTTAAGCAATACAATTTGGCAATAGAACAATTATTTTTATTAAAAATAACTTATTTAGTACTTAATTATTTTCTAGACGAAAATTCACTTTTTGTGCCAGCTGATTGCCATTTGAATCAAAGTGGTACAAATCATTCCAATGGGGACGTACACTAACTATGCGAGAACAAATGTATAGAACAGCTGGCCGCAAAATTCATTTGGTATGCGTTTTGTTCTGATTCGTCCACAGATATATTCCGATAGCTTGGTATCCGAGATAGCATACCTAATAAGTTAGTGAACGCCAGCAATGATTTGAGTTCCAATTTCTCTCGTTTCACGGACAGAATCGTGGACGAAAAACTTTTTAGTTTGTGTTTCAATCAGGAAAACTTGAAAAAACTTTTAGGTTTACCAGATTTTGAATGAAAGAACGAAAATTTCGAAATTTTTCGCCAACAGCGAGCGGCTCTCGAACAAGTCCATACCTGAGAAAAAACACAGCCAGCGCAAGCATGTTCGCCGAGAATTTTCGTCGTTTGTGCCTTGCTTAAAGTAAAGTATGAAACTGGTTTTAAACCAGGAAGAATTCATCTAGAATGCGCTGGCCCAAAGAATGAATGATTTTAATTCTGTTTAATTTTTCTTGGAAGTCGGTTATAGCTATTCATTGAAACTTTTGTTGTCATTAAAAAGATCTTTCATAACCAAATGTAATTATGAGGTAAGATTTGATCACTGAAAGAAACACTGGCATTTGAGAACAGGAAAAAAAGGAAACACAAATCATTGGAACGATTGTGTTCCACTTTTGGGAACAAAATGTCAGCTGTTCCATCACAGAAAAATCAAAAGAGATTTGACAAGAAAGTGGTAGAGCAAATAAAACATTTTTTTTGACAAGAAATACATATGTATATATCTTATTACCTTCAATTTGGTACCAAAACGACATCAGTTTTATTTGTTTAAGTGCCTCAGAATTTATAGACAAAGTTTTCAATGATGAGTTTCAATGATAGCTATAACTGGCGCCTTATTCTCCACAACGTTCTCTATTGGCGTTTTTCTTTTTTAACTCCGAGTAAAGAACTCAGCTGTCAAGAAAAGATCTGTGTTTCTTTTTTAGCTCAGACACATTTAATCTCTCAACTCGTGTTTCTTTTTTAAATCAGAGCTAAATCGGTGCGTGAACCATAAGCTCAGAATAAAATGCCCAATCAAACGGAGCAAAGTGCTGGGCGCGTCAAATTTTACTCATAATTTTAACAATAATCACTACAGTAAAACCAATTAAAAACAAAAATGAATTTGGAAAACAAAAGCTTTGGATTTGCTGGTAAATAAGTTTTAATAAAAACAATTATAATAATATATGACAGTTCTGCGCTTAAGTTTATTTCAAAATTAAATCGGAGATATCTGACCATTCACTACTCAGATCTAACTCGGTTTACTCATGCTCTGCTCAGAGATCTGCTCGGAGATAAAAAAGAAAAAACGGCATATACAAATTTGCATGTTAATGTTTGGAGCGAAAAGTGGAAGCTAATATTTTTCGCGTTCAGCGTGGTATGCTTTAATAAATTAATAAATAATCCCGAAAATATCTATCACAGAATCCACCGTAATGGAAATGCTCATACAAATTGCCATTCGGCAATTTTTTCGGGATTCATAAAACATTCCGATTACGATTTAAATCGTGTTAGGGCTGAATATTTATAAGTAAAGATGTCCAAGGTTTATTGTTTAATCTAAATCTGGAATGTATTTTAAACAGTGACGTTCATTCAAAAAACTAAGGTTCGTTTGTTGATACATAACTTAAGCATTTAAGTCCTACTTAAGTACTTATGGCTAAAACAGATGTGCAGCATGTCTGCACGCATCGCTGCATACAACGCTGGGCCCAAAACACATGTGCATACTCTTTGACATTTATGATGCATAGTTTTGCCAAAATTATATCCGCATTCAGAAATCGATCCATATCTATCCGGATAGGTTGGCGTTGTTGCAATCCCGTCTAAAAACAAAGTTGCTGACAAAACAGCTGCAACCAATAAACAAATTTAATCAATCTGGTTTTGGATGTTCACGAACTTCAATAAATACTACCCTGTCTTAATTAAGCTATCGTACCGCCATCTGAACGCCCCCAATGGGAATAGTCATTGTGGGATCAAAAAATTTAAATTCACTGAAAATGGATGTTACTGACATAAGAGAAAAACAAATATGTATGTTTCTTATGTCCCTCATGAAAATTCTTATACCAAGAACTTAATCATATAACAATTAATTCTCCGTGACCAATTCATAGATTTCCTCCAATTTTTTAAACAATAAATAAAAAAAAAAATTTGTTTAATGTCGTTTTTATTTGGCAATCCAGAAGCCTTCCAGACTCTTCTGAAAGCGTTCACTTGGGAAAAAATGACAGTACTAATTCTGAAAAGAAGAGAATTTTGCTTCTGGATTTGAAATCAGAATCAGAACCAGAAGCACTCACACATTCATATATTTGAACTTCAAACTCGACTGTTGCCATTTTTGTATCATAATTGTACAAATAACATTTTTTTTGAATTTGAATACTCTCACGTACACAATTATTTTCACACATACAATCTCATTAAAATTCAGAATCGTCAGAATCACACAAAAGTGTTCAGTTATGATCCCGTGTCGGAGAAGAATTCCGGATTGCCAAATAAAAACGCCATAAGTCAATATGAGTAATGCTAATGACCAATAATTTAAAATTTTTTTTCTTTGCTGTTGTGGCTGCAATGAAACTTGGCAGCCAATTAAGAAATAGATACTACGTTTATATGGAGAATTGAATCGGTATTGAATCAGGATTTAGGTCTTTGTATACTTGAATCGGATTAAAATAGGATTACTCGATCCGATCCCACTAGAAGAGCTGAATCGAATTGAAAATGTACTTATATACCTGAATCGAGGAATTGAAGAATCGAATTCACATCTGATTCTTGGTGTGTGTGTGCACCAATAGTTTTTTTTGTGTTCAGTGGGTTTCCGGTTTCTTTGTGTTTTTTTTCTGTTGCATGTTTTTGTTGTTTATTCTGTAAACTCAAATTGTCACTTCGATTCCATTTTAATTCAATCTTCCGATCCCACGGGGCCATATACCTGAATCGAAATATCAATTCGATTCGATTCGATTCCTCAATTCACTCATATAAACGAGGTGACATCGTGCAGCGAGAGCTGCATGCAGACTTTGGATTGTGTCAACCCTCATAAGAACCTATGTAATTTATTTTCGCTGCATGTGAAAAAGCTGTTTAGGGCATTATGTGACAGTTTACGCAGAGGAAAAAGTAGCCCCTAAGTGTTTTAAGTTGAACATAAATATTTATGATTTGTATCAGCAAACGGGCCTAAGAAACTAGTTAAAATCTCGAATAGTACTTATTCTTCCATTAAAATTTTAGTTCAAACACATTCGTACGTACCTTCATCACAAAATGAAATAATCACTGAGTAGAGATTTTAGGCTGTGACTAGATTGATGCTTATTATGTTTCTTCATTGTGGCTCTCCGCTCCCAACACCCAAATAATAACAAACAAAAACTGAAGACATAACTTTCGATTTGAGACGATCCGTCACGTTGATCGTGGGTAAACAACGGCCACTTTCAAGTTTATAAAATCTTATTACCATGGAATGCTGAAGACCATCTGGTTAGAGGCAGTACCAATGACAGTGAAAGTGAATTGTGAACTTGAATAAAGAAAGAGATGTTGTTTTTATATGATAATCGATAAAAATTACGTTGCTTTTGTAAATTATTCTGGTATACCTAGTTTTTATGTGACATAAGAAGAGTCCATAAGATAATACAAGAGTAAAGGGCCAGTTATAGCGATCAGGAAAACGAATCAGGAAAAATGTTCTAATGGCTAATTCACAATAATTTCACGCGATTTAAAATATAAATGCTACACTAATGGATTACGAATAACTCAGAAATTTTTTTATGCAAACAATATTTGCAATAGAACAATTATTTTTTTGTGAAAATGTATTTAATTATTTTCCTGATGAAAATTCATTTTTCGTGCCAGCTCATTGCCATTTGACACAAAATGGAACAAATCATTTCAATTATTTGGGTCCTGAGAGAATTGTGGACGAAAAACTTTTTCGTATGTGTCTCAATCAGGAAAACTTGATGGCAGACTAGAAGTCAGGCTTACCAACTGACATAATTTTCCTGTTTGCTATAAACGACCTTCAGGAAATAATATTCAATTTCATACTGTTTCAACTTTTCCTGATGCGTTTTCCGGATCGCTATAACTGGCCCCTAAATTGTTCTTATTCCATTCCTGTAGAAACGCACACATGAATGGTTGAAAGCCGTCGAAAAGTCACTAACCTCTAGTTCTTCATGAGCTATTGTGCCACCAAATTTATTTATTTTGGTTTTTTTTTTTGCTAGTTAAATGCTAATCATTTCAAACGGTTTTAAAGTCCGCCTTTCTGCCTATCAACCCAGAAAAGTCTCATTGCGGAATCTGAAATATCTACACAATTGTATCTGATAACAAAAAAATCATTGCTTTTAGATAAATAAAATGCACGACTGGATCGTACGAACTTGCTCTTGTTGCTAAAAACTTTAATGTAGCTAACCATTGACGCTGTTAGTAGGTATGTATGCTAAGCAGGCTTAAAGCCGATGTAGGTAAGATTACCTTGGCCTTGGTTCTTAATATATATAATGAATTGTCGAATTGATGAATCAAGGAATAGTTACATAGGTACCTTCCCTAACTACAAATGTATATTTAAATCTAGATTATGGATTTTCACTATGTAAGTTAGAATATGTACCTATGTACATACACATAGATCGAAAGTAGATATGTCGTATGCAAATACATTATGTACTCGTAGATACAATAATGAAAATGAAGGAGGTAGGTAGTTACATGCTTGTTATACCTTTAAAATTTAGAAGCAATATAAATAATATTCGTGTGATTTTTAAAGATACTTATAAATGTCTGAGCGTCTACATAGTAGATATGTAGGTATTCAGTGACGTAAGCAAAAATGCGTAAAATGAAATATAATCAGGATGACACATAATAAAATCTTTAATATTGCTCAGTTGTTAAGGTTTAATGGAAAAAAGATGCTATTTGAATTGTTGGACAAATATGAATATCTATATGTATAAAACAAAAAAGAATTAGAAAATCGTTAGAGCGGTTTTAAAAAAAATATTTTTTTATTTATAAAATTTAAAAAAAATTAAAAAAAAACTTGAAACGTTATTTTGGAGTAATTATTAATATACATACATACATACAACATTTTAATTTCAAAAAAATTCATTGGCTGATTTCTGAAAGATCGATTTTTCAAAAAAAAAAAATTTAGGTACTTATTTTTTTAAAAATCGAAAAACTATGTTTTGAAAATTTGAGTATGTAGTTTTATTAACACTTCTAGTGAACATTTGAATAAATTGAATAATTTTAATTGGTTCATCCAATAGTGAGAAAGACGAGAATATGAAAAGTTGTTCTATGGGAAGTACGGTTAATAGGTACGATTAATAAGATATTTTTTCTTAAGTGGACTGCACTGATTTAAGAATACACATTTTTTGATCAAAATTCGTGCAGTCATTTTTGAGAAATAATTTTTTTAACGGTTTTTTAAAAATTTGTATGGGAGTTATCGTTGTTTTTTTTTGCAAAATAATTTAAAAAATTATCAAATGCGAAGTTTCCAAAAAATCGATTGAGTCGTTTTCGAAATTTTGAGTTTTCAAAAAAAAAGACGTTTTTTGTAATTAAAAAAAAAAATAAAATAAAATAAAATGCACGACTGGATCGCACGTAGTTGCTCCAATGTTTGATCACATTATATGCAAAATTATTATTTTGAATAGAAACGGTTTAGTGTATTTTTAAATTCGTTTTTCAGTTAATTTTGTATATATAAAAATTCTAAATTTTTTTTCTAAAAATGAACATTTTAAATATTTAATAATATAAATTTAAAAACAAAATTTTCAGAAAAAAGTCGTCAACCCGTTTCCGAAATATTGAATTTACAAAAAAAAACATATATTTTTTTTTAAATCAAAAAAAAAAAATATTTTTCGAAAATTTTGAAATGTTAATAGTGAATCCGAAGGAGCTCCTATATAAACAAAGGCGAAAATCAGTAAAATGGTTGTATTGCATGTTCAGTTAATAACAAAATATTTAAAAAAAATGTTGACCAAAATGTGGCCTTACCCAAAATAGTATACACACCAATTTTTATTAAAATAGTTGGAGCCGTTTTCGAGATAATTAAGATGGTAGAAACATTTGTATGGAAAGTCCCGTTATTCTTTGGGCTAAAACAACGATTCAAAAATCTATTTTGGACAATCACTTAAAACGCCTAAGCACCAAGTCTCAACAAAATCGGTTTAGCCGTTTAGGCTGTAGATCGTTGTACAGAAAGACTGACGGAATTGCGGGACCCACCTTTTTAATGTTCCCTATCATCGTAATGTCAACTTTGATTAAAATGTCTAGTTCGATTTTTTTTAACGAATCCATACCTTGCCACGGAACCTAACATTTTTACTTGCGATATACATACATATGTATCGAAAGTAATAATGTCAAGTTCAGTTCCATTAAAATGATTGAGGAAGGTATTGCGGTAAATTTTAGAGAAAAAAAACATACAATGTTGTGTTGCCATAATTTACCCCCGGATATTTGTTTGACCTACCCGAATTAAATTCCAGAGACACCTGAAAATGGCAAGACATAATTATCGCACATTAGTCGAACCTCGAACAACGCACGGTTACTTACCAACAGCAACATTAGTTCTATCAATTGTGGGAGAAATGCTGTTGAGTGGATTCGAATTAATTGGATTTAGCTTGTGGTATATGTCAAAGATCTTATTTTAACTTTCTCTTAAAAACAACAAACTGGCTACCGACGTGGTGGTAGTATTATGTAGATATTTATGATTTGTGGTTATTATGAAACCTTTGAACTAAGAGTATGTGTTTAATAAGAACGCGCGTCGCGCCGCCCGTATTGTTTACACGTTGAATTTTGAATACATTATTTTTATGTAACTTACTTAACTTAATGGAAGAAACCGTTGATTTTCGGTGTGATGTTCATGTTATTAGCTGTCAATAAGCCCATTACTGATATTTATTATGGGAAGTTTTGTTTAATTGATTTTATAATGTGAGAAAATAGTTTTAGTTAATTGTGAATTAGACTATAAACGAAAATAACAATCCGCATAAGAGTTCATCATTAGTTGCATCGTTTATACAGGATGTCGCAAAAGTCAACGTCGAAACGAAAACGGGTGATAGGGTAGGTGTTGACAGTTATCGGAAAAATAATAAAACAAATCGTAGCCCATGTATTTTGTGAGTTATAGGCATTCGAAACAAAATCGAAAAAATGGTCCCCCTGTGACGGTCTTTCAAGTGCCGTGATTACAAATCTTAATTTTTCTCATTGTTTTTTATTGTTATGAAACCTTGAATAACCCTTCTAATAATTGCATTCGAAAACTTAAACACACCTGCATCAGTTTTCTAGAAAACATTACTTTTTCGCCCAACTAACTACTCAAAATTTTTTCATGATCCTACTTCAATGGAGTGTAGTGTAAAATTTTGAGTAGTTATAGTTGGGCAGAAAAGTAATGTTTTCTTGGAAACTGATGCAGGTGTGTTTAAATCCATTTTGTAAGTCTTTCATAGAGAAATGAGCTCAAAATCCTTCCTAAGGAGTTAAAAATAGATATCCTTCTATCAGTTTCTGCAAGACTTAGATCCCGTTTTATAAAATATGGCGTAGATAATGGCATCGTTGGAGCAGAGAGGCATCATAAAGTTTGTTGAAATGGTCCACAAATTGTATAGAATACAGTGAAAGCTCTAATAAGCGGACACTCATGGTCTCCCAATGTTTGTCCGGTTATTAGAACTGTCAGGTTAAGAGATATAATAAGAAAGGAAATGACTGCAAAAATAAATAGCACAAGGAAATGAAATAACATGTGCAGTAATGGAATGTTATCAGGAAAGAATAGCATAAACTTTTAAAACTACACCAACTTAGTTACTTGGGAGGTCCCCAAATAAGTTTTCAACAAAATATCGCTCTGTTCGGTTATTAAGATTTAATTTAATATATTGAAACAACAATTAAAAATCTTTTCAAAACAATTCCCATTATGGTTAGTTTGTTGATTCAGTATATAACCAATAGTTTTCACAACTGACAAGAATTTGACAAGCTGACAAATCAATCTATTTGTTTTCAATTTGCAAAATGAACTACAATAAGTATTTTATATTAATTATTTTATATTTGTTAAAATCTCAACGGATTACATTTGTTTTTTCCTAAATAAATTAATACTTGAATTTATTAATGGTTTCCCAGTAGATCTGAACTTTTTAGAGTTCATCTTTCTTTTCGATTATCGATTACAGTTTCAAATTACTCTGTCTTGAGAAACGTTAAATTTTAACGAAAATTTAGTTTGCTCTACAGCTGCATACACTTTAACCCATTTTATTCACCATGCTAGTGCCAAATTTTAACGAAGTTACAAAATTTAACCAACACTTTAACGCAATTCACACACGGCCTTAGTTTCATTAATTTATAGGAAATAAAATGCAAGTACATTTTATGCACAATATTCTTAATAGAAATGGCTAACTAGTGCCAAACTAATGCCGTGCAATTCAGGTTGCATTTAAAACACCTTAGGTCTTACAGGCATATAGTTAAAATTAACAGAAAAATGTATTTTTAGAGTCGGTTTTCACTTAATTTTTTATATATAAAAAATCTTAAATTTTTCCTAAAAAAAAATTTGATATAAACATTTTAAATATTTAGTAATATAAATTCAAAAACAAAATTTCAGAAAAAATCGTCCACTCATTTTCGAAATATTGAATTTTCAAAAAAAAAATTTTTAAATGCAGTACTATTAGGAATTTGAAGGAGCTTCTGTATAAAAATTTTGATCAAAATCCGTTAAGCCGTTTATGAGAAAGTTGAAAATCAATAAAATGATTATATGGCAGGTACCGTTAATAATAAAATATTTGAAAAAAAAATTTTTGGCCAGAATTTACACCATACGCAAAGTAGTACACACACCAATTTGTATCAAAATCGTTAGAGCCTTTTTGGAGATGATTAAGATAGTAGACAAAACTGTATGGCAAGTGCCGTTATTTTTCGGGCTAAAACAACGATTCAAAAATCTGTTTTGGACAATCACTTAAGACGCTTAAATACCAAGTTTGGAGAAAATCGCTTCAGCCGTTTAGGCAGTAGAGATTTGTACAGACAGACAGACATACAGACGGAATTGGGGGACCCACTTTTTTAATGTTCTCCATCATCGTAATATCAAATTTGATTAAAATCTCGCGTTGGATTTTTTCTCCAAATGCAAAACTTGCCCATATCGCAAGTAAAAACTATAAAATTGTAATTTCGTAATGAAAATCCTTAATTTAGTCTTCAAATTAAGAAACTCCATTCCTTCACGTAAATATACTGTACATTTCCACATCTATACGAATTTAGGTACCTATAACATAAAATCTACCCGGAAAAGGGAAAATCTAATTACGGAGATTAAGTACTGATTAAATTAAGCAAAATAAATCGAATTCAAATACAGCCAATTATCGTAAATCGTTTGAGTTTATATTTTATATACGTCTATTCGAAATACATATCCGTTTATTCCTGATTCCAGACGTAATGCCGACACAACGCGGTGCGCTCCGGTAAGGCAGTGCCGCAGTGGCCAAGCGTTCGTTTAGTCGTTTCTATTTTTATACTTCCAATATTCTTTTTTATCCCAACATTTATATGGACGTCTATGCTCCGCAATTGATTCTATAAACTCTGCAACACTTCACAAATCAACAATTAAGTCTCGTGCAAATTCAATTATCTCACAGCCAGTTAGGGTGGACTTTTTAATCGACGAACGGCCATAAACTCTTCGAAGTGTTTAAGAAAGGCATTTCAAATTCTGTTATGTGCTTTTGTAGGTTTCATTGCAATCCCAATCAAAGTGATTATTTTGTGTTAAAATTTTTAATACAAACATTTTGTGATTTATTGCATTTCAAGGATATAGGAAGTTTTGTATTTCAATGCTATATCTAAGGGAGACGAGAATGTACAGCTTGTATAATTAAATGGTGTGTATACATTGTTGTAAGCCAGAATGTTAAATAAAAAGAAAATGTATTGTTTTAGGATAGATTGAAGTTATAGCCGATGAGTCATTGTTTTTCATCGCAGAACTATATCGTCCTTGTTTATAATGAAAATAGTGAAAGTTTGCTTGCATTTAGTTGCTGTTCAAATGTTATAGTTTAATTTCACACATTTATATATATATATACTTTCATTCTTCTTGTTCTATTTATGCCACTAGAAGTGAGTTAATGAAAACATCTAAGCACAGGACATTTATATTTGAATCCATGACCAGCTTCTGGCTCATACCATCCATATTGTAAATAGTAATGCACTGAAGTAAAAACTCATAAAATATAGGCTAACACAAGCAGCAGAATTTAGATATATGCATGTATGTATTTATACAAGCACAAGAGGATATAATATGGAAGTAAATCATTTTTCTGAAGTTCCATATTTCATTTTTCATATTTAGCTCGGCTTTAATTGCAGTTTTGTCAGATCCACAGTGTTCCCAATCTGTCCGTTTGATGTCGTTGTCCTTTTCAAAAAGTGATACATTACGCCCAACCAAACCAACCAACCAACACTCTCAGTTGTGTATGAAAAATGGAGAGTTTCATTCTTGATATGCACTTCTACGACATGTTATGTACCAAATGATAACTTTAGAAATATTTATTATTTTTTGTATAATGGTGCGGCATATATTAATGAATGTGCATTTGCACATTTATTATTTATTTATAGTCGGTTGCATTTAGTTTTGATTATGATTGAATACTAAGAATTTTAACTTTAATTTTAAAGAAACTATAAAAGATAATTTTGAAGTTAGTTATAAGTAAAATGCACGACTGGATCGCACTTACTTGCTCTTATGTTCGGTTACCTTGTATGCAAAAGATTCTAATAGAAATGGCTAAAAATATAAAATCATAATTTTTTCCATAAAAAAATTGGTATGACAATTTTAAATATTTAACAATATAAATTCGAAAACAAAATTTCAGAAAAAACCGTCCACCTGTTTTCAAAAAAACTATTTTTTTTTTTCAAAAATCCAATAAAAATATTTTTCGAAAATTTTGAAATGCAGTATTATGTAGATTTCGAAGAAACTCCTGCATGAAAATTTTGATCGGAATCCGTTAAGACGTTTGTGAGAAGACGAAAATCAATAAAATGTTTGTATGGCAGGTACCGTTAATAACGAAATTAAAAAAAAAATGATCAAAATGTAGACAATACCCAAATCAGTATAGACACCAATTTTTATCAAAATCGTTAGAGCCGTTTTCAAGATAATTAAGATGGCAAACAAATTTGTATGGCAAGTACCGTTATGTTTGGGGCTAAAACGACGCCGACGATTAAGAAATCTATTTTGGACAATCACCTAAAACGCCTAAGCTCCAAGTTTGAACAAAATCGGTTCAGCCACTTAGGCTGTAGATCGTGCTATAGACAGACAGACAGACGGAATTGCGGGACCCACTTTTTTGGTGTTCTCTATCATCGTAATGTCAACTTTGATTAAAATCTCGAGTTCGATTTTTTTCCAAATGCAAAACTTGCCCTATAGTACCTATATCGCAAGTAAAAATTACTGAAAATCATTTATTTTTATTAGGTTCCACAGCTACTTGCAGTCAATCAGAAATTCTTTAAAAGGCATTATTTCCAAGCACAAAATTAACGGTTATAAGAAATTTAGTGTTATATGTCCTTTTTTAAAACTTGTTTAACTTTGTTTATTATCCACCATTCAATGATAAATTAGACACTGCCTGTAATGGCCAAAAGCGTGGGCGACAGTTGGTTCCTGAATATTATATAGGAGACATTTAGAGAATGTCCGATAGTGCCCAACGAGTAAGACATAAAATGCACGAATGAATCGTACGTACCTGCTTTTATGTTCGATCATCGCAAGCACAAGTTTCTTAGTAGAAGAGGTTAAATATATTTTTAAATTCGTTTAATTAATTAAACTACCTATTTGTTTTATTTACAAAACTTAAAACTTCGTTAATTTTTCTATACAAAAATTTGTATGTCAATTTGAGTTATTTAATAATATAAATTTAACAATATAATATAAACAAAAATCATCCACCTGTTTTCGAAATATTTGAATTTCAAAAGATTTTTTTTTTCAAATATCTAAAAAATATTTTTCGAAAGTTTTGCTACGTAGTTTATTTAGAAATCGAATTGCCTCCTACGTAAAAATTTTGATCGAAATCCGTTGAAAAAAAGAAAAACAAGAATTCCCTTTGAACTTTTGTAAGCGTACTCACTGAACACAATCTTCTGGGATATACTATAAAAAGAAAATGTGACAAAGCAACGATGAATTATGCAGCGGCTGCAATGACGAAGATGAACACGAGGACACGTCTCATTGTTTGTGTCATTGTCCAGCACTTTTCCATATAACGAACAAGTTCCTGGGCAGTTACTTCTTCAATGGTTCAAAAGAGTTCTCGAATCCTTCAGGCAAAAGCCTACTGAACTTCATAAAAAACTCTAAATGTCTCGATAATGATTATCCATGTTATAAGTTACAACACTTCGGGGTACCACCATTGATCTACTTTAATCTAGGGTTGCCGGTAGCAAGATCAACTGGCAGCCCGTCTACCTAACCTAACCTAACTAAATGATGTTTTCAAATGTTCAAGAACATGTCAAAAACTAGTTTGTCTACCAATTATGACATAAGGAAGTCTAATTTTAAGAATAAGGTGTGTTCTTCTTCTGCCTTACCTATTGCCGCGTACCAATCTAGTGTACTGTGAAGGTAGAATAAGAATTCCTAAACGAACACACTGAAGGGTACTTAGTGTATCTTTCTGTAGTTTCTAAATTTTGGTCGGACAGATTTTTTCTATAGGATCCACTTTCTTCTAAAGTGTAGCATGGACAGAGGTTACTTCATTATCAAGAATTATTTCTATAGTCTTGTGCTAGGGACATGTAGCTTGCTTTCCGACTGTATATTCCCACGCCTACCCTTCTTCTAATTGTATCGTGGGCAGGTTTGACCAACGCGGGTCAGCCACCGTTTATTCTTTTAGACTTTAACTAGAAGCTGGGATCACCAACCGTTTGTTCCCTCGCCAATACTTATTGTACGACGTGGGTAGAGTTCACTATCGCAAGTTAATCACCGTTTATTACTCTAGCCTGTTGCTAGGGTAAGAAGTGGTCGCATTGGATATCTGGTGCTTTTTCTCTTGGTCCAATTATTCTAATTGTAACTTGGGCAGACTCGGCCCTTGAGGCAGCTCACTTCTTATTCTTCTAAATTGCCGTTAGAAGCATACGTATTAGCTACGTTAAATATATGAAATACTATTTTATTCTTTAATAAGATATAGTATATCTCAACGAACAGAGGGGTTGGGCCCTGCCTTTAGATCGTTTTGGAAAGCTAATTAAATTACGAACTTGCCATCATCACTCAATGGGTAATAATAAAATATATAAAGGAGTAAGTGCTTAAACAAAACTGAACACTGTTTTCTGTCGTTAAAATGTAGTTCATCCCCAATATCGTTACTCATGAGTTGTTGGCATTCTCATCAAAAGCCATATAGTCACCAAAAACGCTCCTAAGTATTCTGAGAAATATTCCTTAAAAATCTGACTATAATCTATAAAACCTGTATAGCTTGTGTATAACTTGCACATCTGAACAGGTGCTCCAAGCTCACTTGAGACTCTTGGACAGAATCTAAAATTCAGCTTTAAAAATTATAAGTGATAACATAAACAAATCCTTTTTTCGAACACACTCAATGGTCTAGTGAAATAGTCAAAATGGTCAAAACCAATGAATATTGGTATCTCCTTTAATATTATTTAAATCGTTTCTTACTTTATTTTGTATCAACAAAAATTCTTTAATTTGTTTCTTAAAAGTATATTGGTATGGCAATATTTAGTATTTATTTTAAAAAAAATTTCCACGTAGACTATAATTAAAGTAGTACACACACTTTATTTTATCAAAATCGTTTAGAGCCGTTTTAGAGATAATTAAGATAGTAGAAAAATTGTATGGCAAGTACAGTTATTTTTGGGGCTAAAAAAACGATTCAGAAATCTATTTGAGACAATCACCTAAATCGCTTAAGTATAAGTACCAAGTTTGTAGAAAATCGATTAACTTCAGACGGAATTGCGGGACCCACTCTTTTCGTGTTCTTAATCATCGTAATATTAAGTTTGATTAAAATCTCGAGTTCGATTTTTATTCCAAATGCGGAACTTCTCCTATAGTATACATATATATGGCAAGTAAAAAAGAAATGGCTTCATGAAATTATGTAAAATAAAATTACGCCCAAAAGTGTTTCGGAAAAAAAGCTTAAAAATTTTGACTGATAAAATTCGTATGGAAATTACACCGTAATTTAGGAAAAAGAGGCAAAAAGTGATTTTTTTGGCTTAATTTCGTAATTTTGTTTGGAAATAAGATCAGAAAAACACATTTTTTGGCGTACATTCTAAAACGGTTTTGGAAATTAGGCCCAAAAAATAAATAGATTGTGCAACATTGCTTTTAAGATTGTTCAGTGACGAAAAAGTTAGAACAGAATAGAACAGGACAAGACAGAACAGAACAGATTCATGAGAAACTTCCGAACAAGATAGAACAAATTAGAACAGTCAGTCATCTGACAGAGATTATACAAAAAAATTATTGTTGCTTACCTAAAATTCAAGTTCGTTTTTTTGCAGAAACATTCTTGAAAATAATCTGAAATGGAGTTGAATTTATTAGAAAAAAAAATGAAAAATGAACAACTAAATCTAACACCTTGATGTTTTATTTAACAACAACAATTGGGTTTGACAGCTCTCATAAATCTGTTCTAAGCTGTTCTACATAAAAAACAAGTGCAGAAGATTCTGTTCTAACCAGAACAGCTTAGAACAGAAAATTTTTCAATGAACAGCAAAATCCTGTAATTTTCTGTTCTAAGGTGTTCTAATCTGTTCCGAACAGCCTCATTGAACACACATTGTGAAATAAAGCAGTATTCAGACAGAAGATAAATGTTACACAAACACTTTTGAATACCTCCAAAGCGGACCCACCACAAATCCTATATTGAGCCAATAGGGGAGTTACGCGTCGTTCTTTTTGCACTTTGGGAATTTAATAAACTAGCGGTAAGAAACCCGCATCCGCTGGATTTCGATTTAAAACAAATACGGTGAATTTTCTGGCGTTTTTTCCTTTTCGCAAGGTTTTTCCAAATTATTTCATTCAGCTTTTTTTTCACTATCCTTAGGGGAAAATAAAGCCCAAAAAAAATATGAAAACAAACCAAAATTTCAGGCAAAAACGCAAATAAAAACTTGGCCTTTTTTTCCTTGAAAAAAAAAACGAAAATATTGTTTCAAGTTTTTTGTGCGTTTTTTCCCATTCTATTTTTGTGACGTAATATCCTGTATCGTGATTTTATGGAGCCAAAGAAATAACTAATAAGCTTGTGGGAAGGGTACATTTTGAGTATACAAATACAATTAATTTAAATTTATCTTTGTGTTTATTTTAATCCTTTGCTTTTCAACATCCATATTAGAAATTAAAAAAAAAAACGACATCCGAAACTGAACAAAACAGTTTAATAAATAATTCAAACTCATTTATTAGAATTACCCTATTTACATTACATAGGTATATTTATCGAATATAGATAAATGTAAAAATGATAAAATCCACTTATGATTTAATTATGAATGCTTTTTATAAAATATATTCAAATTACATTCTATTTTTAGTTCTATTTTAAATTACCACATCCATTTTTAATATGAGAGTGACCATTGTTTAATTGATACTCCGGAGGTAATGATTGCCGGATGATATATACTTTTTTTTTTATTTTACTCTCGCTCCGTTTTCAAACAATGAGATAATTTTGTAATGAAATTATGGCCGGAAATTAAATACTCTTGTGCATAAACAAATTTTCAAACTGTGCAAATACAGTGAGGGAAGCCGAAATGCGGTGAATAAATGTGATTACACAGCCTGCGATGTGTTTATGTAGGTATACGCGTGTCTGTCGAATAGGTTTCGTATTTCTTTTTTTTTGTTGCCTTTTGAACAACCAGGAACAGGAAGGCAATGTAGGAGTAGCTACACTCTGTCAGAGTTATAGTGTCAGTTATTTTATCCCTGTTAAAAGCATTTCATCCTACAGGAGTTATGTTTGATCGATCATCAACAACGAACGGTGCGTTGCTATGATGGCAACCAATGGAAATGGAACCTAATTGAAATCGAATTTCATGTTGGTGGCGGTCGCTTTGGGTTCAAAATAGATGTTAAATCGGCTTACATTATATTTTCCTGTGGTTTTTTGGAAAAATAAAAAAAAAACATATCACTCAAAGTTAATAATGATGATGGATATTAATAATTATATATTATCATTGAGACTTTAAGCAAGACTTCATTAGTAAGCATTTAAGTTAATTTTTGAAAATAGGTAGGAATATGCTTGTTTTTGTTAAAAATGAAAAAAAAAATTGAGATTGATATTAGAAAAATCTATTGAACTAAAAGAAACATTATTAAGACTGTGTCCTAAGTACAGTGTCATTTTATTGGGGGTGATTTGAACGTAATTATTTTACTTAAAAACAATGTAACGAGATTACTTAACTATTTTTGTGATGTTATGGGACTGTCAGTTATAAATTCCCTTTGGCCAACTTGTTTTAAGTCAGATTCAAATCCTTCCTTACTGGACATATTTTTGACAAGTTCTAAGAGGAGGATTTTAGGAAATGATCAAATAAGGCCTACATCTGATTTTATTCATGATTTTATTTTTTGCTCCAATCAATTTGACGTGAATAGAACAAATAGGGTTCATACAGTTAGTTACAGGTCGTATAGTGGCCTTGGCCATGAAAGCATAGAAGCGACTTTTCTGAGTTCAGAATTAAATGGGATTTATTTTTCATCAGATGTTAATTCTAAAGTTTCTATTTTCAATAATGTTGTTACCAGGCTGTATGATGAATATGTTCCAATTGTTACTAAAGAATTTAAAAATAAAAAATGTCCTTGGTTTAATGATAACATAAAGGCTATGATTAGGGAAAGGGAACGTTTATTCCGGAGGTTTAAAACTAACAGAACAGAATACAATAGAAGGTAATATACAGTAGCTCGTAATAAAGTTATTTCTCTCATTCGTAACTCCAAGCGTGAATATACATATATCAGCGAAGCTTGATCCGTCTCTCGGTTCAAAAGAATTATGGAATAATTTAAAAAAACTTGGTGTTAAAGAAGACAAAGATGAAAGCAAATGCCCTTTTAGTGCTCAGTCCATGTCTAATGTCTTGATCCCACCTTCTTCCGGTTCATGTATCCCTCATGATTTGTTTAATGTTTCTGGTGATGGTAATACCCTTTCATTTGTCTGCATTAGTCTTTACGAGTTACTTTGCCCTATGAAGTCGGTTAAATCAAATTCTATTGGTCCTGACGATATTTCACCAAAGTTCTTAAAGCTTATATCATAATCAACCATCTGCTTCATGTAAATTATTTCTGTATTTATAGTACTCAGTTTCCTGCGGCATGGAAAAAAGCTAGTATAATACCAATTCCTAAGAAAGCTAACCCTTCTAATCCTTCTGATTTCAGGCCTATCGGTCTTTTATGATTTTTATGTAAAGTGCTTGAAAAAATTATTCATGACCAAATCCATCAAATTAAATTTCCGGAATTTGGTAGCGTTGTTTAGGCGTGAAATTATTCATGATGAATTGCCAAACCTTACTGAACAGAAATGTCAATAGAGTTTGACATTCTCAACTGTCAAACCATAGGCAGCAACTCACGAATCTTCTCATGTAGCTTAACAACACACACGTTATATCTACCAACAAAAAAATATTTTGCCATTCTAGCTGACGGCTTGGGCAAAGCGTTAAAATTCAGAATTTGTAACTCATGTTCGTTGTACTGAAAATTGTATATCAATAAATGGCAATAAGGGCAAAAAATTTCGAAACTCGACTTTATTCATAAATCATAATCATTTGTCATTCGACATAATGTTCATCAGCATTGCTTTTAATCTGTGGATGCTTCAACATTTGGTTCACAGAGATACGAGTATATCAACCAATCCTGTGATTGATTAACTCTAGAAACCATATCGGCTTGAAACGTTTGCGCTTGTCTGAAAAGCCTTCTATCCGTTTGCACCCTCATATGTTTCTCATATAATAAATACAGTTAAACCGTTTAGAAAAATTCGTTTGTATACTTTTCTTTTTTCCATTTTAACTGAACCTGGGTGTCCTTACAAAGGTCCGTTTTAATTCCACCACCGCACCGGCGAAAAAAAAATTGAACGCAATGTACGGATAGTGAGTTAAATTCTATGCTCAAATGGCGAATTCTTTCAGAACAAAATAATATAATAAAGCATTGAGCTCTCAAGTGTTACAAAAACCTAAGTACATACATACGGTATATATGAATGTTTTTATGTTTGTTTGGTTACTTTGTTAAAATTTCAAGCTCACATCCATGAAGTGCTATCTATTGACTAAGCTCTTTTAATCCAAATTTATATTGTAGTCGATAGACGGAATTTCATCTTTGTTTTCTGGAATCGCAAATAAAAACAAACTTTTTGATGTTAATACTCGTATTATTTAAAAAAAGAGAATAAAAATGGATAGTTCTGACATAAACAGAATGCTTGTTGTTAGGCTTAAAAAATTTAGACACTCATATATTCAAAAAAATGCAATTACAGTAGAAGCACGATATAGTGAATCTCGTTCGAGTGAACTATTCAATATAGTGAACACACAAAATTTTATACAGAGTACCTTAAATAGTGAACAAAAAAAAATCGATTAAGTGAACATTGATTTTTTATCAGAATTTTCAATCTATAATGCGTCCACAGCTTATCGATAGGGTTTACAATAAACTCTTCAAATGCGTTTGTGTCATTTGCTAATGGCCATTAGTGTTTTGATTTTTTTAACTTTGCTTGACAATAGTGAAATACGTAGCTATCAGTAGGTAAGTAAACTTGTTATCATTCATTTATTAAACTCAATGTATGTAGTTTATTAAATTTAGCTTTGAAAAACTAATAAAATTTCTCCCTCGAAATAGTGAACAATCTCAAAATACTGAACATGCCTGGATTTTATTACTTCACTTTATCGAGCAGCTACTGTAATAGGTTTAACTTTGGACCGGGTTTCCTTGGTGTCTACTATATTGAAAGCTATTACGTTTTATTCAGGTGCGACATATTAATACATTTTTCCCCAAGTTATAATTTATATGTCTGTAGGACCTAATGCCTTTTCCAAATGCCAATGCATCATTCCAGCTTTGGATGATTGAAAACATTAATGGAAGGCGCAAGATGTCTGGGCTCGATCTTCGAAAGAAGCATTAATAATAATTTAATCACTTTTATGCGGAACAAAGTATGCCGGGTCAGCAAGCTATCATAATAAATAGATTTTATTTCTGCAGGGTGGCCCAGGAATCGTGCTACAAAAATAAAACGTAATAACTTTTTTTCAGTGTGAGTAATCGGCTTATTTTTTTTTATTTTATAGGCTACTATTTAGATTTATCAAAATTAATGCTTTGGATACTGAAAAAAGGATTTGGATTGTGCAGCGATGCCATTCTTTGCAGTCCGTCATTTCCGTCCAAAGGGAATTTAGGCTGGAGTTTGTCGGTACTCCCCCGAATAGATGGACTATTGTGAGGCTGGTGAACATGTTGCCGAATCTGGAAGCATCGAACGAAGACCGTATCATCGAGATCC
The DNA here is from genome assembly GCA_910595825.1 of Philhelius pedissequus. Taxonomy (NCBI): domain Eukaryota; kingdom Metazoa; phylum Arthropoda; class Insecta; order Diptera; family Syrphidae; genus Philhelius; species Philhelius pedissequus. The sequence goes on from OU343160.1 coordinate 326,480,792, forward strand.
CAATGTTCGGGTTCAGGATACAATCGTGGCTGTTGCATCAGCAATATAGGCAAATCCAAGTGTTTCGAATCGAAATTTACCGGCCAAATCGGAGTTAGCAGACGGTCATTACAACGGATACTTCATGATGACTTAAACTTGTTTCCGCATAAAGTCCAAATTCCAAGCAAATTAAACCCTCAGAATTTGCGTGTTCGCCTGGAATTTTGCCGAAAAACGATTGCAATGGCCGAAGAAGACAACACATTGATAAATTGTTTGTTCATGCCTGATGACGCCCATTTTGACTTAAACGGCAATGTTAACAAGCACAATTGCCGTATATGGAGTTAATCTAATCCAGAAATGCTCCATGAGACGGAACTGCACCCAGAACGAGTCACTATGTGGTGCGCAGCTTCATCAAGCTGCATTGTTGGGCCATACTTCTTTGAAGAAAACGGTGTAACACAAACTGTCAATGGGGACCGTTATTTAAGGATGCTGAATGAATTTTTTACCCAGAACTTCGCCAAAGATGTATCCCTTTTAGCAGGATTTGGTTTCAACAAGATGGAGCAAGAGCACACGTAGCCACACAAGTTATGGCGGAGCTCCAACGAAAATTCCCAAACAAATTGATATCCCGAAACTGCACTTTCCGCTGGTCCCCAAGGTCGCTTGACCTGACTGCACCAGACTTTTTTTATTGAGTTATGTCAAGCAGGAAGTGTACAAAACGAAACCCAGGAATTTGTCTGAATTGAAGCAGTCCATTAAGACAATAATTGAGGCGATCCCAGTTTCAACACTTCGGGCCGCAATGAACAATTTTCGGATTAGGTGCCGCATATGCGTGGATGAGCGTGGATGTCATTGCGGTCTATTATCTTTGAAAACCATTAGTTATTTAAAATAAAATTTGATTGTTAATCCAATAAAAAAAATTAATGAAATACATCGATTAAAATAAAAGTTATTTAAATTTCTTATTGTAGCACGATTCGTTCGCCACCCTGTAGAATAAGAGTTTCACTTACTGGAAATTACTTTTTACCATATTTGTTTTTTTTCACAATTATATTTCTTTTAATTAATAAAGTCTTTTTAAGGCCAACGCGTTTCGTCTTAGTTAAGATATCATCAGGGCACTAAATTAAAAAAATAAAAACAAATCACACAATCATTCAGGTTGCAAGACAACACTGGTGATTAAAAGTAGTGTTCATACAAATAAATAATCTTGACAATTAAACATAAAGATTTGACTACAATTTTTTTTTAAAATTAAGTACAAAAATTATATAAAACTATATAAATAAAATGCTAAATAACTAAATATATTTTTAAAGTCGTCTCTTACCTAATTTTTTATAAAAAAATTCATTGATTAAAAAAAATTTTGGTATGGTTATTTTCAGTACTAAGCAATATAAATTTAAAAACTGAATTTTAAAATAAATCCTCAACCCGTTTTTGAAATACTGAATTTTCCAAAAAGAAGAAATTATTTCTTTTTTCAAAAATCTAAAAAAATATTTATCGAAAATTTTAGTATGCGGTATTGTTTAGAATTGGAAGGGCCTCCTATATGAAAACTATGATCAAAACCAGTCAAGCCGCTTATGGAAAAGTCGAAAATTAAAAAAAAATGCTTGTATACAGTCGTGTGCAAAATAATAGTTGTGTGCCAAAAAATCATCAAAAACACAAGATTCTTAGTAAAAAGAAAAATGTAAATGGTGGGTTGGTCTTAACAGCTCTTGTAGATAACAAGAGCCATCTGTGGTTTTAGTTGTTTTCCTTTGATATTCCTCGGGATTCCGGACGGCTGGTCCATTTTAAGGCATTTGTCACCATGCTCTGAGAATAACCAACCTGTCTCGCGATTGGTTTATAGGTGTTTCCATCACTTCGAAGCTTTTGATAATTTCTCTTAGCTGATGGGTACAATGTGACTTACAACCCATTTTTATTCCTTCTACCAGTTTAAAAATAGTTAAATGAATTAATACAAATATTATTACAGTTATAAGAGAACTAATAACTTAGACACTTCTCTTAATTTAAAACCACGAATCAGTGTATTAAAATTATACATTAATTTTTTTGCACAACGAAATTTAACAAAGGTAATCATTGAAGGGAAAAGTAAGTAAGTAATCCATTTTATTGCTTATATAATGGGTACAATTTTATAATTATACTGAACTTAGAAGCTATGGCATTGCCGTCAGCTCGGTTCGTCAGTTTACGGTTCATATATTTTTATTTTATTTTTTATATATATAATAAATTAATATTAAATGTTTTAATTCGAATTCAGTTATTAATAACATTCTGTATTTATAAATGTCTTTCAAAAAGCGGTACAGTATTTTCCAGTCAATTTCGTTCAGCGCTGAGATTGTTTTTTTCATTGTTCTCGTTTTCTTCCCAAAATATGATAGACGTTGAGGACATATACTCATAATATGAAAACAGTCTTATTTGGCATTTGTTGTTGGTAAACGATCGTTCGGTAGGGACATTACCTTAACGACGTAGTCTGCCTGCGACTTAAGAGCGGATGTGTAAAGCTGAGTAAGACCCGTTTCCAAATATAACGCATAGCTTGGTGTATTCAGTGGAAGGTTAAACAGCTTTATAAAAAAAATCTATGGAACTTTGCTATCACATCGTGCTCATAAACTCCCCATACTTGCGATGCATAGCAGAGTGTAGATTTAACAACAGCATTAAATATCTTATATTTAGCAGATAGGATGATGCGCTCGTTTGTGAAAACGGTCTTCCACGATAGATTAAGCAAGCTTTGGGCAGCTTTGACTTTCCCGTCAAGGTGCTTCGAGAAATCAATGGTCTTATTTAGTTTAACTCCCAGATATTTATACTCATCTGTTATATCTAATTGGTTTCCATTGAAATACCAACTACATGTGTTTTGGTTCCGGATAGATCTTGAAAAACATCACTTTTGATTTATCCGTGTTAATAACGAGCCCCCATTTGCTGCAATAATCGGCTAAACGGTTAATCATCAATTGGACATTGATTTAAAGGGACAATAAATCAAAAGCAACAGCTGGGTGCACATAAATCAGCACCAAGGAGATACAAGAAAAAGATAAAAATGGTGCGACATATTTTATAACATTTTAGTGGCACTTGTTTCACTCTTTCTTAAGAAAATTAAAGCCTTCAAACATTTTTTTCGCATCTAATCATTTTGCACACCACTGTATGTCTTTCGAAATACAAGTACTGATACAACCAGATCCCAAGGAACTTTACTACACTTTTACTCCCAGTTTACGTGTGTGAGGCCCTACGATTATTTTTCTTTAATGATTTGAAGATGAGCTGGATCTTTGGTAATAGACATATATCTGGGCCCATTTCGTTCGGCGATTATGGTGTTTTGTCATCATTAAACACAGTAAAGCCAAGGTTCTCCGATAGCCATTGCGTAATATCGTTTCGCAGATAGAACTCTAGTGAAGCAGAGCTCTGCCTTCCAGGTCATGATTCCTGCAAATGTTAGGATTCACTATGCGCACTTGCTCGAAAGCAGCCTTCACTTTCTTCTGCGGGAATTTGATTATAAAGAAGTCATCATTCAAGACGCCGTCCTCTGGATCTATGCCTGCTGTCAGAAGTACGTATCTGTTCTCTGGAGCTTAAGACACGGAAGATCGTTTTGAATCTTCCTCCTAAATATCGGACGGCCTACCTGCCACACTCCCTTGAGGTTAGAATGCAAGACCATAACCTTCAAATACAAATATACGATAAACGAAACATCATCATAAGACAGTCACATTTTCAGATGTGCTACATTGATATTAGACCATCGTATCGAGGCAAACGCATGACAAGCTATGAAAGTTTGATTGCATCTTTCCAATTCACAGTATTCACACTACCTTATTCCCAAAAATATAACAAGACTAGATGAAAATTGTTCTTAAGCGAAAGTGTACAAAAGGGAAGTACATAACCAGGAACGCACTGATGAATACGAAGTCTACTGTAGGAGTTTCGCAACTGTTTGACTTCGAGACAGAAAATTTTGTGCTAGTTCGGCTAGGCCCGGGACTAAACATTGTGCTATAGCTTCTGCTAGGCCCGAGCCGCAATACCTATCTTCACACACCGAATTCTATTGCTTTCTTCGGTCACTGAATCATAAACTTAGAATATAGACTAAAAACGATCACAAAACTTAGCGCTGCTTTTTCGATTGGCGCCCCTCTATACCTGATATTCACCCATGTCGCCCAACTTCAACGATGCCTATGTTTACTAGGGTTTAACAATAAATACCTTTAACTTAATATATGTATCATGAAATGGAAATAATTTCAAGGACCTCACTAGCCAACTAATGAGTCTAAGTGAGATCGCCGGGACGAACCAAAATTTGGTGAACTAAAGGCCGTTGAAAGCTACTTTGAATCAATAATTCAACAAGTCCGATTAACTACAGGGTGTGCGCCGTCAAGGTATACTACTTTGTTTTGCCGCCATTTTGGTAAACATTAGTCTTGACAGTTCATATTTGGCAGTTGTGAAGTAGACACGTTACAAATTTATTATGGAAAAATATTTGATTTGAACCAACGTGTTTTAATCGTTAAAACATTTTATCAAAATCAATCATCAATTACTGTGACGATGAGAAAGTTACGTGAAATTTTTGGGAGAAACAATATGCCAACAAAACGCACTATTTATCGTGTAGTGAATGATTTCAAAGAAAGAGGGTCTGTAGGTGATATGCCCAAGCTTGGACCACAACGCACTACAAGATCGGCTGAAAACATTACTGCTGCTCAATGAAGTGTTCAAAACAATCCATCAACCTCAATTCGACGCCGTGTTCAGGAGCTTGATCTTTAAAGAACAACTTTGGCCACAATTTTGCACAAGGATTTGCATTTGCTTCCATTTAAGATTCAGTTGACACAAGAGCTTCTTCCACAAGATCATTTACGCCGCCAAACATTGCCAATAGAATGTTACAGCTAGTCCAAACCAATCTCGATTTTCATGAGAAAAATCATAATGAGTGACGAGGCACATTTTCATTTGAATGGATATGTGAATAAACAGAATAGTCGGTTCTGGGCAATGGAAAACCCTCAAATTATTCATCAGTGACCTTTGCATCCATTAAAAGTTACAGTCTGGTATGCAACTTGGTCAGGAGGAATCATTGGACCTTACTTCTTTGAAAATGAAAACGGCGCGGCGTACCGATAACTGTGAATGGGGAGCCATTTCGTGATATGATGGAAAACTTTTTAACGCCACAAATTCATGGTTTGGCCTTGATTAAAATTGTCCAAAGTTTCTTAACCATTAGATGTTTTCAGGTTCATGCTAACTGTGGTGTTTCCAATATGTTTTAATTCTGGTGTACCCCAAGGCACAGTCCTTGACACAGCCTTATATAATATATACACTTCCGATTTTCCTTGACTACCTCAGTGTCAAGCTGTAATTTTTTCTGATGGCACTGTAGTGTTTGCGTCGCATGAATTTGCTCTCAACATTGAGACGAATTTAAGAAATGCGATAAAAATACTAGACAAATATTATCATAAATGGAAAATTAAGCTGAATGTTGGAAAAATGCAAGCCATCTTTTTTACACGAAAAAGAAAAGCTTGCTTTCTTCCCAACTGTCAGCTTCAAATAAATGGTAACACAATATAGTGGATGCAAACAATAAAGTATCTTGGATTCCATCTTGATACAAAGCTAACTTTTCAACAACATATTCACAGTACCTTAAAGAAAATGAATATTGCAATTAAGATGCTTTATCCCTTCATAAGCCGAAAATCTTCACTCACAAAATAAAATGATCATTCACAAAGTCATTTTTCAAGCAATACTAAAGGGCTATCCATTTTGCGGTTTCAAAAGTATAGGGCTGGAATTCGACATCTGTCAAACTAAGTTGTCAAACCATTTTGTTTTCAGTTGAAAGTCTGACATTTACGAAAATCAATCGCTCAACTATCGCACAATGCATAAAAATTGTTAAAACCTACTACAAAAATGGTGATTCTGCCACAGCCACACATCGTGCTTTAAGCGGAGATTATGGTTTACATAATCGTCCAAGCAAGCAATTGGCAAAATTCTGAAGAAATTTGAAGAGACTGGATTGGTTACAGATATTATAAGGCCTGTGCATCATCGTTTCGCTCGTACCACTGCTGCTTTAAGTGAAAGTGTTGCCGAAGACCCGAATGTGTCCATTCCATGTCGTTCTCAGGAATTAGGACTTTCTTACGGCACATTATGGCGTATTTTGCATTTGGATCTACACCCACAGCCATATAAAGTTCAGCTCACACAACAACTTAAGTAATTTCTCGTCGTGGCGATATCAACTGGCCACCAAGATCATGCGATTTGACACCGCTGAACTTTTTTTTGTGGGGCTACGCGAAAGACCGTGTTTATGCAGATAAACCTTTCACTCTTGTGCACTTGAAAACCAACATGACTGAGATACCGCCCAATATATGTCAAAAAGTGGTCGAAAATTACCTCAAAAGGATCGATGCTTGCAACAATTCGTGTGGTGGTCATTTATATGATGTAGTATTTCACACATAATATCAACTTTCAAACTTTATAACAAAAAAATTAAATTATGAAAAAAATATTTTATATGTTTTATTTACAATTACTTTTGAATCCGCAAATGGATAGCCCATTATTATATGGATGTCCAATATGGAGTAAGGCGGCAATATGCCATATAAAGAAGTTACAGGTATCACAAAACAAAGTTTTAAAAATGATGCTAAATTTGCCTTAACATACTTCAACTTTAGAACTGCACAGAAGAGCGGATGTTGAATCGATTTTTGAAAGGATTCGCAAGCTTTCAATTAATTTTAAAAATAGCTGTGATATTTCTGAGAAACCACTCATAAACCAGTTCAATGCTTAATCTGTGAGAATTCTTTGTACATATTATTATTGCGTTTACTTTGATTTATTTTTTCCGTAAACCAATTTATTATATTTTATTAATTCATTTACTTGTTGTTCTTTTTTTATTTCTTTATAATTTTATTTATTTATGTATTTATTTATTTATTTGATTATTTATGTATTTATTTATTTATTTATTGATTTATTTATTTATAGTTTGTTTTGTTTTTTGTTTTGTTCATTAATAGACTTATTTGTTTTGTGTATTTTTTGCTACATATACAGTGTCGAGCAAAAAAATAGCAGTGCAATCTGTTTTTTTATTATTATTTTTCCTATCTTTAAATACAGTCACTTTTTCTAACCTCTACTGTAGTTTGGTACTGATGGTAACTTAGTAAAGTGTTTGAAGTTATAATTTAACGGTTCATTCCTACTGCTTGGTTTAAATGTCACTTTGTATGGTGTCATTGAATATTTTAGGCGAGCAAAATAATAGCAGCTATCGGCAAGTTCTATTTAAAAAAAAATTGTTTTTCCTTCAACTTTGATTTGCATATAATAAAAAGTAAGTCATATTCTTCTATTTTATATTTCCAATTCTTTTTAAAACCAATTAATTTGTTCTTATGAAGTGGGTCGTGGTAAACATTGCACATCAGAAAGACGCCAAGGTTTTTTTTTCATATTTTCCTTCGATGATTTTAAAGTATTTAATGATATTGATATTTTTTTTATAAAAGATAATGTTTCAGTTGTATGATAAATATATCAAATCTCTGAATTATTAGCTGCGTTTTATTATCTACGGGTCTGGGTCTGGGTTATGTTATAACACGTATCACAAAAACAACACGAGATCCAGGTTTCTATCGGGGTTTCTATTTGGGTTTGCAAATATTAGTATTAAGTTCGGCAAACAGAGTGTACATGTAAGTACATAACCCAGATCGTTTTATTTTCACGGGGTGAACCATATGGGTTATTGTCTATAATAAAACACGGCTATTGTAAAATGTGCGGTTGCAGACCTTGTAACTATTATAACGAAATAAATATATCTATATCTATACATGTGGTATCAACAAGACGGTGCCACATCGCATACAGCCAGGATTACAATGGAATTACTGCGAGACATCTTTCCACAACAAGTTATGTGAAGAAATGGTGATGTTGATTGGCCTCCACGGTCGCCTGATTTGACTGCACCGGACTTCTTTTTGTGGGGATATCTGAAAAACAAGGCTTATGCAAGCAAACCAGAAACGCTTGAGCAACACAAACACAATATTCTTGATGAAATTAAGGAAATGCCGCGTGAAATGTGTGAGAAAGTAATGAAAAATGTGCTCAAAAGGGCTCGCATTTGTAAGACTAACAGATGCTGACATTTATGAATTTGTATTTTGTATTTGTATTTGTATTATTATAAAAATTACTAGATACAGCAAGATTCAATCTTTTATAGCATCAAAAATTTGTAAACAAGTTGTATATATTACAATACATAATAAGTAATAACTAATGAAACTGATAATAATTACAAAAGAAAATAAAATAATAAGAAAAAGTATTACAAAAATTTTATAAACAATCTGGGCAAAACAGAGAAAAATGAAAATAAATAAATATAGATACATTAAATCGAGCACAATTTTAAACCATAGACGATAAAAGTTCAAATAATTTCTTCTTGAAAATGGTTGGAGAGGTGGTTCTTTGTAATTCAAATGATAAGCCATTCCACAATCTAATAACTGTTACAAAAAAAGATCTTTCGGCAATGGTGTGCGTAAAGCGCGGTAAAATTAATCTTAATCCTCTTTGAGAATGTGCGAATTGAAGCATTTCACCTAAATACGCAGGACTTCTGTTATGAATTATGTTGTTTAAAAAAAAAAACATTACGGAACATTAAATATTTATCAAAATTTAGTCCTAACAGCGATGGATGTAAATTAGACACACTTTCATGCCTTGGAATATTGTAGATGAAACGTAGACAATCATTAAACGCGACATGAAGTTTTCGTTTACACTCATAGTCAAGAGAGGGATATACATTACAATTAAAAGTAAGAGAGGGCATAACAAGACACTTCACAAGATGTTTTCTTAAAACAGGATCAAAAATGTTCGAAGAACATCGTAGAGAAGGCAGACTACAGTAAACTCGTCTAATAGTATCAGAAACAGCGTCACAGCAGGTTAGTTTGTTGTTAATTTGGAAACCCAAATATTTTACTTTTGAAACATAGTTAACAACTTGTAAATTTAAAACAATTTTGGGTAAATCATCAAGAGTAACTTCAGTCCTCGAACAAATCATAGAAAGAGTTTTTGATGGATTAAGTAGTAACTTATTTTCAAAAGACCACTTTTGAATATTTGTAAGATCTTCGTTAACCCGGACAATGCAGTCATCAATCAAACCTAATTCACTAAAATTATAGAGCAGAACATCATCTGCATACATGTGAATATGACAACTATAAACAATATCTGGTAGATTGTTAATAAATATTGAGAAAAGGAGTGGTCCTAAAACTGACCCTTGGGGCACACCCTGATTAACAATAAATGTACTTGAATTACCTTGATCTGTGGTAACCATCTGGAGTCTTTTACAGAGATAGTTGCTTAATAGTTTTAAGGCTGTTTTTGAAAAATTGAACTTGTTGCTTAATTTAGAAATTAGAATTTGATGGTCAACACAGTCAAAGGCTTTCGAAAAATCCAAAAGCACCATAACAGCCAAAAGATCCTTGTCAAGAGCAGCTCGAAAATCAGATGTTACTTTCAGAACAGCAGACTCACAACTATGTTTGTTACGAAAACCAGACTGCCATTTACATAACTTTTGATTAAATTGAATGAAGTCTAGCATTTGATTAAACATTAACCGTTCAAATATTTTACCAAAAAATGGTAACAAGTTAATTGGTCTATAGTCCGAAGGCTCTGAGGAATTAGCTTTTTTGGATATGGGTACAATAATTCCACTTTTCCAGGCTTCTGGCAATTGAGAACTTGAGATACATGTATTCAAAATGTGCTTCAAAGGTTTAATAACAATTGGTAAAATCAAACGTATAAATTTCGGTGAGATATTATCTGTACCAGAAGCATTTGATTTAACTGATTTTAGAGCAGAAACAACTTCGATATCTTCCACACAATTAAATGAAAATAATTCATTGTCATTTTCAGGAATAACTAATGTAAGACTTGAATTAAGCTGAGTCTGTGCAAAAAATGATTTCATTTCTTGTGGGTCTAATGGGCATTTCGAAATCGACTTAGATGAACAAACACCAACATCTTTTAAATTTTTCCAAAGATCCTTAGAACTCAGAGAAACATTAAGTTTATTCATAAAATATGTTTTTTTACATGAACGTATAAGAGCAGTGACTTTATTACGAGAAAAGATATATTGATTTCTGTTAAAATCCGTTGGGTTTCTTTTGTACCTTTTGAAAAAGCGTTCTATCTCTTTAATTTGTACTTCAATATCTTGTCTGTACCAAGGACATCCCTTTCGATTTTTTACCCGTCTTGTAACTAAAGGCACGTAAGCATTAAATAATCTTTCCAGTAGTTCGTTAAAAATTAACACTTTACTGTTAACGTCAATAGTATAAAGAATATTATCCCAGTAGTTATAGCTAATACTATGTTGCATGAATGAATGAATATTACTATGGGGTTGTTGCACTGCAACCTTGAGATCTATTATGCCCCCGTCAAGAGCTGGGTGAGGATAGCCCATTTTACAGCTCTTCCTCCAAATTTATTTCCCTCATGAATTTGAGTATTTGAAGTATTTTAGAGATGGTAAGTCACTCTCTTCCACCTGGTATCGTCCAAGGTGTTTTTTCCTTTGATGAATAAGTGCATCACAATTGCCCAGAATATGGTAGGGCGTTTCCTCTTTTATATCACAGAACCTGCATGTGGCACTACTTACTGACAGGCTAACATTTAGCTCATATTGTATTCCATACATAATTGCCGACATTATCGTTTATCAATATAAGATCCATTCTCTTTCATTTAATCACAAATTATAAGCAAACAAAGTAGTATACCTTCCCGGCGGACACCCTGTATAATTCTAAGTCTTCTATTTGGCTGAATAATTTCAGGAGTACATATATAGAATTGTATTAATAAAAAAAAAACACCTTCTTATTAAATGATTTTCAGTTAAATCAAAATGTTGTTTTTTTATTTGTTGACGTTTTTTTTTGTAATGATCTCTCAAAAGAACACGAAGTTAATTAAAAAGGCTTACGCAGAGAATATATGTATGTAGTACATATAGGTAATTATTACTCTTTTTTTTTAATTACCCAATTTGGTTCAGGAATTATTAAAGAATACAAAACAATTTTTAATGAAGGATTAAGTTGAAACATTAATCTGGTTACGAAGCCTTGTAAATGAGGCTTGTGGGGAAATCCATAACACACGATAATAATCTCTCATGAAGTACCTACTGTAATTTCCATTGTTGGTACACATGGGTGGGAATGGGAAGGTCATTTTTTTTCTATGTACATATGTACATACCTAAATAGATATGAACGGACATTTCAAGTGCAATCTCAATTAAATTTTAAAACAAAACCTTACAAACACTTAACAGCTTACTTCCAGAAATCACTCATAGAAACATAATATTTTATTGGTGAAGCTATTACTAAAAAAAAATCTTTTCTGCAGTGAATGTTCTGGCAAACCTTCTTCTATTGTATTGTTAAATTAATTGCACCAAAAGCCTTAAGAATTGTGTTTTTTTTTTCTCTTCTACATAAGACTGATCCAGAAAACCAAAAATATATATCTACACTTTTGTATTGTTCATCAATCTGCGCTAACAATTATTTTCGCATTTCCGCATTTCGCAGAATAACATAACCTTAATGATTCTAACATATTGTTAAAACAAGCCCCAACACACACCTAGACGACCCACTTACGCAGTAAGCTTTAACAACTTCCTGCCATAGGAGTTAGAAGTACCATCTTTCAGCAAATCTAACGTTTATTTAAGTAGGAACATGAGAATAAAATGAACACATTCTAGGTAAGTAGGTATCCTGAATGCTGAAGGAACAGGAGAATTATCCTATGGAATGGGGTAGCAACGCCAGTCGCACATTTAACTCTCATTTCACACTTGTTTCTTTTGGTTTTTTTTTGTCTTAACTTTTTCTTACATTTTATTTCAGTTTGTGTCCTTAGTCCTGTTTTTTTTTTTTTTTAGATTCGAGAATCATCTGCTTGTGATGCCCTGGCTGGGGTAACAACGCTCTTACTGTTAGTTCTTAAGCTGGCAAGGGAAAGAAAATATATGTATAAAAACAAAGTAAAAACCTCTGACATTGTAGTCAACGAAGCTGCCAGAAGAAAAATCGACAACAACTGGTGCCAATAACGTGCTGCCAGGATAATCGCATGCTCAAGGGCAGAGGAGAGGCATGGTAGAGAATCCCTTTATAAATGATTTATTCTTATAGTGCACGTAAAACTTAACAGACTGCTTTTTTCTACTAGAACTTCAATATTTTTTTTTTTGATTTGAAAATATGGAAAGAGTAGGAAATAAGAAATGAATGGTTAGTGAGTTATGCCAACTCGTTTAGACAAATAACTTTGTTACAATTCCGGTCCCACATCAAATCAAGAAAAGAAATGGAATACCAAGTGCTCACATGAAATATAGACAGATACAAAAAAGTGTTTTGCATTAATAAATTCTTTGAAAGAAAATTTAATTCAACGATTTTTGTCAAAACAAGAGCAATAGATTTTAAGGACATTAAGAAATAAAATGCACGACTGGATCTCACGAACTTGCTCTTATGATCGATCACATCGAATGCAAAAGATTTCTGTTAAAAATCTAAATATATATTTAAAGCAGTTTTTTACTTCATTTTTTATATATACAAAATATATTTAATTTTTGTCTAAAAAAATTAAATATTATTATAATATAAACTTAAAAACAAAATATTAAATCGGCTTAATCAAAGAAAAAATAATTAAAAATTCTGAAATAAATACTTATTATTATTATATTTTATTAACAAATAATTAAAATTACATGCTAATATTAAATATTAATGAGCCTAGCTGCAAAGACTATTGGCTCTTAAATAAAGATATACTTATATACTAATGTTAGTAATTGATAAAAATTGGTTTATTTTGTCTATATTTATAGAATTTGGATTTTTTAATATATCGTAAATATTTTTGTTTTTAAATATGCTGAGAATTATGGGCTTAGATACTGCACAATTTTCGAGGATATGTGGTAGGTCCAATAGTACGTTGCAGGTACAACAAATCGGTGGATTGTTTTTTGTAAGGAGATGTTGGTGTGTAGCATTGATGTGGCCAAGTCGAAGTCGAACGAAGTTTGAAATCTTAACTTTTGAAATGTTGGTGGGATATTTTGGGGGGCATATATCATAGTTAATTTTACTGTAATGGTGGCGGTAAGAGTTCCATTCAAGAAGCTGATTAGATTTGATTTTTTTTTGTATCTCATTTTTTATATCCGATTTGGTGTAGGTGTTGAATAGAAGAAGTGGCGCATTTTCAGCTAGGTTAGCTTCATGGTCGGCATATTCATTTCCCTGGATGAAAGAGTGCCCAGGGACCCACATTAGTTTCAATTTGTTTGGCGATTTGATGAGTTTATTTCGGATGTCGATTATGAGATCAGTGGTGTTGTTATGGTTATTGACAGCTTTGAGGACAGAGTTACTGTCAGAGCAAATTATATGTTTTCCACGACGGTTCAGGACTTCTTTCACAGCTTGTAGGATGGCAAATGCTTCGGCTGTAAAGATGGATACAAATTCAGGAAGCTTACCAATGCAAATGACGGCCCACTCTTCGTATGCGACGGCGAATTTAGTATTTTCTGGTGTTTTTGAGCCGTCTGTAAATATTAGGCTCCATCCATCGGATCGAAGGTCAGAGGAAATGCTGGTAAACAGAGTACGGTATGTGGAGTTATTGGTGCTAGATTTTTTATAATCTGCTAGCGTCATTATAGTTGAGTATGGCTTTATAGACCAGGGAGGATAGGTTGATAACACGTTGTGTGGTCGATTGGTTGGAACATCCATCTGAGTAGCTTTGTCGAGGATATTGCTTATTGCGGATGGGATTGGTTTTTTAATTTATGGGATTTAAATTGCAGAATGTCCTTATCAATTACCGAGTTTTTGAAAAAAGCCAACTTGGCTGTTAGCTTCAATCTAATTGTTTCTCTTCTTTCATCAATGGTTGGGAGTCCTGCTTCTGCTAAGATGTTCTTTATCGGAGTTGTAGGAAAGGCGTTGATACTTCTCCGCACAGCTTGGTGATATGTTGGTTTGATGATATTTAAAGTTGTTCTTGGGCAGTTACCATATATAAATGAACCATAATCTATTTTGCTTAAAACTAACTTTTTTGTGATTGATGATAAGGTGTTAATATGTGTTTTTGAGAAAAAAAGTTTTTTTTTTAACTTTTTGAAAACATTTTTCAAAAAAAATTCAAAAACGGCATTATTCAATAAATACATATAAATATAATTTTTGAAAAAAAATTTAATGAGCAGTTTTCGAAATATAAATAATTTTTTTTTTTTAAATGATTTTAAAAATACAAAAAAAATACTAATTAAAAATATTGGTACGCGGTATAATTTGGGCAACCTAAACCTATATATGTGTGAATTTTCGAAGGAATCGGTTGAGGCGCTTATGAGATAGTCGAAAGCAAAAAAAAAAAAACGGTCCTATGGAAAATACCGTTTTTAGACATTTTTCTAATTTTCTTTTTAACCATATGATCGGTCGTAGCTAAAAAGCCGCACTGATTTTTTAAAATCAAAATCGTTAGAGCCGTTTCCTAGAAAAATAGGTTTGAACGTAACTGGCAGGTACCGTTATTTGTTGAGCTAAAAAAAATTCAATTTCCCCTCTGTACAATACCTAAAAAACTCTATATACCAAGTTTGAAGCAATTCCGCCTACTCGTTTGGGCTGTAGGTGTCTATACATACATACAGACAGACTGACAGGCTGACAGACTGACAGGCGGACAGAATTTTTAGACCATCTTATTTCGTCCTCGCTATCATCGTAATGTCATGTTTGATTGTTATCTCACAACTTTTTTTTCAGGGAATGCATAACTTGCCTTATATGGTAGTACCTTTAATCGCAAGTAAAAAGAGTCATAAATTTGTAAATAATTCTTCAACTAGCTTATTGTCTGCAAAACCATAATATCTCACTTAAGTCCTTTTAAAGGAAATTACTTATTTGATGTGTTCCCGACCGTTGAATGGTTCCAGCCAGAGACAGAATGTATCCATCTTTTTCGATTTGGGGCACATTGCTTCCAGTAATCTGTACCCAGCGCTCTGGTATCTGTTAAAAGTCGATATTTACTATAGACCTAGGGGCTGGGATTTGTCCCGGGAAGATTTGCCACAATAAAAGTTACTCTTTCGGTCATCTACTTCCTTGTTCCTTTCTTGTCATTTCTTCTTTTCCCTACAGGTGCTTCCTTCAATTTACTAAGAGATAGAAGGGCAGCCCTGGTCATTGGTTCAATCACTCAGTACTTTGGACAAAACAAAGATCGAAAATGTCAACTCTGACATTTAAAGTGGATAGTAGATCCACTCCCACGTAACTGACAGACAGGCAATCTGTCTTAAACCAAAAGAAGCGCGGGCTACAGTTGGTCCCCGATGACTAGTGATGTTACTCATTTTGAGAATGGCCATTTGCATTTTGTTATTCACTTTAACTTTCATTAATAATTTTTTTTACCTGTATAATTTTGTTGGTAAAAAAATGGAACGCTAAATGTTTATCCCAAAATCCCTTTAATTTAACAAAAGACCACCGACGCACGTACAGTTATTTTTTTTGCAAATCGCGTGTATCAAAAATAAAACTTTCCTTGGAAAAAAATTTAGTATAAAACTAAAAATTTTTGTTCTCTCACTCTTATTGATTTCTTCTTGGTTTTTATTATATTTTATATTCGGTATTTGGAGGGGACTAATGCAGTATTTAATTTAAAGTTGAATTTTCTAATCTATGGCATTTAATTTTCTCAATAAAAAAATAATGGGAACAGGGCTGAATGCGTTCACCGTGTGTGTTTGCCAATTCCTCGATGACGAAGCATAACAAGGGGATATTATATGTGAGTAAGCAGGACCATCATCGGATTACAACAGCGTCGGCTCACTTTAGCAAATATGCTGAGTGGAGCTGGTTGAAAGCTTGGGTGAAAAATTACGAAGAGCTCTGTTGAGGAATCAAACAACCTGGAAGGGCACTTGTTTACGACAGAACATACACAGAAGCTTACCTTAAGAAATTGTAAAAATGAGAAAAGAAAGTGACAGAGCTTAAAGAATTCGTTTCCCGAGCTTTGAGAAAAAAAAGAACGATAAAGTACTAGGTCGAAAAATTTTTCGGTTGGAAAAAAAAACTAAGGGGACACTCTAGAGAGCATTGTGGTAAAGAAAGGAGAAAGGGATAAGGAAAAGAAATCACAGGAATATTTGGTTAAAAATTGGCAATTTGAAAATTGTAATTTTCGCGATTGGTGCTGGAAGATTAATTGAAAAACTTGTTTAAATCGGTTGGCTTTTGTTCCGCTTAATTATTTCGAAAATCGCGAGGCGAGGTAGGAGCAAAACTAATTTAGCATAAAGCCTATGAATCCAGCTTTCTCTAACTTTCTCATGGTCGACGGTACCTATAGAACGCGTTTTTTTTTAGGTAATTGCATAGCGTCGTTTGATTGTCACCACAAAATATTGTCAATGCGTTGACGACGAGAACGTGGCTCCCCGAGTTGGAATGTAGTATCGGGTCAATGAAAATTTTCGATTATCGTGTAATGACTTTAACAAAGCCATTAGGACGCATTGACAGCGTTTTTCAAATATGTATTTGTCATAGCAGTAGCCGCATGGATTCCAGGGCCTTTTTAAAACAAAATGAGTGAATGAGAAGTATTAAAAAAGTCCTTTAGTCTTATGAATATCCCATTAATGCCATTGTGTATGAAAACGGATGCCTGAGATTCAGTGTAATAACTTTGTTGCATAGATCCGGCTGAATTTGAGCGATGATCTGACTTATGTATGCGTTGATTTTGGGGGAAATCGCACCTTAAATTTTTCCTTTTTTTTGTTTGTCAAGAATAATTCTTTTTACGAATTTAACGACAGTAGACAGCACTGAGTTTTTGAAGCATTTCGAAGTATTAAATTCTACGTGAATTTTTATACTCCTTTGGACAATGTTGTGAGGATTATATTTTAATGAGCTTATCATACACTACCTTTGTATTCCCACGTGCGAAGAACAAGGAGGTGAATCGCAAAAGGAATATGAAAACCTGAGATTACGTACTATTCTCAACAAATAAATGTAGTGGATTAGTAGTTCCATAAAAGAGATCATTGAAAAAAAGAGTAGGAGACAAAACGGAGTTCTGTGGCATACCAGAATTTATTTTGTTAATATTTGTCAAAAGAACTTACACACATTTTAGACAGGTCTGTCAGCCATTTTATATATGTAGATGCCAACGAGCATTTACGTTGAAGAGGAAAAAAGTGAGTTTCGAGTGCGCATTTAACACTATTGCGAGAAGAAACAATCAAACAAAAGCTTAACAAATTTTGTGGGGACTCTTCACCATCAATTGGAAACATTCTCCACTAGTTTACTCAATTTCAACGCGCTCGATCAATCACAAATGACGCCGAACGTTCTGGATAAGCCACCAACTATCCAATTGAATTGTTTAACTCCTTGGATGTGCCTGGCTTACAACCGCACAAGTTAAGCATACACTGTGCAACGGTACGCATTTGGCAATAAGTAAATTGATGAGCAATGTGATTTACCCGACGATACGCAAAGGAAAATTCGAAGGTGTTTAATTTCTCATTTCGAGGATCCCGATGATACCAACCAATATGCCGTTTGAGTTTAAAAGACTTCAATTTCCGATCTGTCTTGCATTCGCCATGACCATTAACAACTCACAAGGCCAATCCTTGAAAGTTGGTGGTTTGAATCTGGAATATCCATATTTTTCCCATGGTCAATTATATGTGGCAAGTCCGCGGGTCGAAAGACCATCTGCGTTATTTTTTCCAGCGCTTGATAAGTAAAAAAAAAATGTCGTGTGTCAGAAGGTACTTAATTGAAGATTGCAAGCTATACACAAAAATACAAAAATGAACTTAATAAAATCCAAAATCTGCTTATTGAACCTAAGGCGGAACAGAGTTCGCCTGGTCAGCTAGTTAAAAATATGAGGAATTTGGTTTAATGTATGAAGACGACTTAGTTTGCTGATACGAATCATAAATATTTATGTTCTACTAAAATAGGTTAAGGGCTACTTTTTCCTCTGCGTAAACTGTCACATAAATGCTTAAGTAGAACTTAAATGCTTAAGTTGTGTATCAGCAAACGGGCCTAAAAGACTCTAAATTATTTTTACGGGGTAACAGAAAAAAAAACATTGATTTCAAACAAATGTTAAGGCTCGTTTGGAATTTGGCAAAACTCATCACAAGAAATACCCTTCATTTTGGGAAAGAGTGATGTGGAGTGATGCAACAAAGAATAACCGCATTGTACCGGATGTAAAACCATTTGCTGATCGTCCGATAGGTCAGATTTACAATTGGAAATACACCTTAAAAACTGTGAAACACGATGGAGGAAGTGTGACCAGTACCAGTCAGTGATGAGAATAGTTTGAAGGATGGATAAATTTTCATCAGAAATAAACTATGCTTTTATAAGTAAGTTGATGAATGTGATATTTCTCTGTCAATCAGCTATATTGAATCTAATCCTTGAAGTTGCGAAATACTAAAATAGTTCGTGTTCAAATTCTTTTACTGTTTAATATTACTCACTATCAATCCACATCTTACTTTTATCTTAGACAAGAAGTTCTCTGATCATGATTTCCGCATGACTTGATATAAACATAAACGAAGACAAATGAAGAACTAATCGTGGATGCCTTCCATCACAAAGCATGTAAAGTCTTCATGTCTATATCTATCTATATCTACACAAAATAAATGAATGCCTACAAGTTGAAAACATTTACTCGTACAGGTCCATCAAACATATCCATCACTTACCCAGAATACTATATCCTATGAACAGAGGTCACCCATCATTTTAATCATTTTATTTATCTTCTAAGGACCTACAGCTATTTCCACCCAGGATAACAGGTAAAATAAGATTAACTTTATGTTTTCGCTTCTTGGATTTCCTTATTCATTTAGATAAAAGACAGACCAATCTTTATTATGACACAAAACAAAAAAATATATAAACAGCAAATAACATATTATAAAGGATGTTGTCGAGCCGAGGAATGGCGCATTCCCTAAAGGCGTTGCAAAAAGCAAACGTCAAATATTAAATGAATGATGATAACAAAAAAGTGATTTTCATCATCGTATCCTCGTATACGTATACCTATACACAAAGTTGAATCAACCTCTCTACTCAAATCTAATTAATTTATTTTAGGATATATTTTTTTTGTGTATGAGGGGTGATGTATGTAGTAATTTTTCTACGATTTCAGAAAGACATTCTTCTTACATGCTTTGACTAATATGAACTACCACCCTCTGTGAAGGAAATGAAAGAAAAAATTATCCTGAATTCATAGAGTCATTCGAATGTCAGACAAAGAAACTGTCAAGGCATTTTCTTGATTTGGATTTACCTTAAAAAAAGAATGGACAAAAAGATGTTAATAAAATAAATAAAAGTTTATTGGATTTGCTGTGCTGACAAAAAACTGACTAGGTGTTCTCTAATGAAGTTATGAAATTCCATTAAATTTGATTTGATTATATGCATTTATTATTACTGAACTGAACTTATAGCAGATACGCACACATACAGAAATAACTTCAATTCTTTTCTCAATAGTAAAAAGTAAGAAAATTTTGGTATTTCTCCTTATTGAAAGCAATTCAATTTCAAAACAAAATGTATACCTTCTCAAAGAAAGACAATCACCACTATTGCGATTGTCAATTGCAAATTGATAGTTGATAAAAAATACTAAAATTTAATATTAATCAACCCAATTAATAAGAGTTTTGGTCATTCATAATGATGTAGCCTGTTGAGACCTACAAGAAAATCGATAATAAACAATGAATATTTGCGCAGTTTGTTAATAAATTGAGGTTTTAAAACCAAATTTCAGTATTTATCAATGATCAAATTGATAATTGACAATCGCAATAGGGTCCAATATAATGAACAATGTGGAAAATAAACAATATCCTGTCGGTAGGTATAACATTTAATCCAATTCAATTTAATTCCATAGCTTTTAACCTCGGTACCTCTAATCAGTTGTGATTTTTTTTCGAGCCAAATGGAACATGATGCAAGATTTAATTTTTTTTTGTTATTATAGGCGTGTTTTTTTCTAAGCCCCGGGGAAATTGGACGAAAAAAACGATGAGTAGGATTAACAATTTGTATACTAAATCCAACAACAACTAATCCCCGGGGGTGCTTAGCTTAAACCCAGAGAATTCTCGGGGCTTAGCTATTGGAGAGGATAAAAACTGTATTACCAAAAACCTTTTCACTAAGTTATCGATAAAATGTATAGAAACTTCAAAACTGACATTTTGACATGTCAAATAATTATCAATTTTGTTTGGTTTGGTTGAGCTTTTGGTCTAAGTGTGTCAGTTGTTTTCCTGACGACCATTTCAACCTAACCTACCTTTTAATATAAATTACACAACACCAAATCAATTTTAACATTTTCCGCTTTTGTATTGCCTCTATGGTGTCGTAGATTTTTCCACCTCGCCATGAGCACAACCTTCTACAGCGATTTTCATTTTTGCGTTTATTTTTATTATATGTATACTAAACTTGACTGTGAAATTATTATTAAATAAAAAAGTATTTCCTGAAGTTGATATTCGTTCAATTGACTAGAATTGAATGAACTACAAAGCAAAGGTTTCTCTGAGAAAATTGTTTTCGGCTGCGTTTTTTTGTACACGGGAGCAACCCAATACAGATTCTCTGCTACATCCTAGGCATACTTCAATCTTCTTGATCGTCGTCCGCTCTAGAATAAGCAACTCGTCCACTAATATCATGTCACCAGTGACCCACGAATGGGGTAGTTTTCAAGTAGTTGAATTCTATGTACCACTGTATTTGTGAAAATTAAAATTAAAAGAAAATCACATCGGCTAAAAACAATTTCCAAAATACTTGCTTTCAATTTCCAAATTACCTGATTCACATTTTCTTGCATAAATAATAATCAACTTGATTCTTTTTATATTATTTTAATAGAAAAGTAGTTTAAATTCAATAAATATATCGAAATTACACAAAACAAATCAACCCGATGATTTTTAGAAAGATGAGGATGAGGCAAACAGTGATGTTTGTTTTTTCTTGCATTACAGCTGTTCTTCAAATGTCATCTTGCATATTAATAGTGCTGCCAAGTATTTCACTAAGCGCCTTGGTCGTATTTTTTCAACCAATTCCCCCGGGGATTGCAAAAAAATGCACCTTATATTGCGTGCAGCTGTATACATTTATTTAATTCAGGAGCCAGTGTTATAGTATTCAAGGAAACGCATCAGGAAAAGTTGAAACAGTATGGAAGTGAATATTTCTTCCTGATAGTCGTTTATAATAAACAAGAAAATTATGTCATTATTTTATTACGTTGGCAAGCCTCACTACTAGTCTGCCATCAAGTTTTTCTGATGAAACACACACGAAAAAGTTTATCGTCCACGATTTTGTAAATGGAATGAGAGAAATTGGAACCCAAATCATTGGAATGATTTGTTCCACTTTGCGTCAAATGGCAATAGGGTACTGGCGGAATACATCAACGGCAAAAAAAAAATGTCGGATAGATCACTTTGAAAAACATTGTTGGATTCTCTATATCAAATTGTTTTGTTTTCCCTCAAAGTGTCAATAGATGTATAGAGAAAGGGATGGGACACTTTAGAGAGAGATAGCTTGGTAGAAGTCCTATCAGCTGGTACGAAAAATTAATTTTCATCAGTTCTCGTCAACACATTAACACCATTTTTCGTTGACAATAACAAGATGTGACACAATTAAGATAGATTTCGACGTCATTTTTGCGTCAGGGAGTCAACTTGTGACAGATTGCGTTGACCGTGTGATTATAGCTTACTTACAGGCAAGCGATCAATGATGAAAATTAGAAAGAGCTAGATCCAGTTGTTTCGTGTGACACTAGAAAACATGAATCAATGTATTTAGAGTATTGATTCACAACAACCTACAGAACTGGATGAGATTTCTCATTCTACAGTACTTCATCCAAATGAATTCCTTTGAAGAATTTTAGTATTTGGGATATTTTAATATGGGATAGTTCCTTTTCCATTACTAGAAGATGTCCCAGAAATTTGTATGTCTGGTCTGCTGAATGATGGCTTCATAACTCCTCGAGGAAAACAGAAAACAATTGGTCAAAATAGGTGATACATATTAATATAGGAGTCCCACTAGGTTACCTCTTAGGTCCAATATTACTTCTTATTTATATTAACAGTTTAATTGGTCTTAATTTAAAAGGGCTTCAAGGCTTTGATATGATGATATAGCGTGTGTTTATTGTAGTCCCACTTTATGTGATATGTTCTCAGACTTAAAGTTATTTAGACATTGGTTTGGTATTCATAAACTCGTGATTAGTAAGAAAACAAGAATTATATATTTTAATTCACTTGCTGTAGATTTGAATCTTCCTCTTCTTGTTCAACATAGTTATGACTGCAAAAAAATACCACTAAGTAGTAACTCTTGTTGTACTTCCAAAGAAATTCCTAATGTTACACAAAACTACAAGTACTAGAAATACAAGTGATTTATTACAATTGTAACAAATTTCTGTAAGATAAAGCTACAAGTTTGCTGGCTCTTCTACGAGTGTAATGGACAATCATTACAAGTGGAAAATTATATGATTTCCCTCTCTATTTACTATTTTCTTAACATTTTACTAAATTTAAAATCACAAAATGGCACTTTATTTTTTTAGTATCGTACTTAATCCATATGACACTTTGACATTTACAAACGACAAAAAGTTATGTTATGTACTATTTTAGGAGTGTTTAATTGTAATTTATTAAGAAAATAGATTTAGTATGGTGCTAGTTAAAAAGTGTTTAAAATCAGGAAAATATTAGTAAGGTGCTTTAGTATTAGCAAATTGTTAAGTAGTATCATGCTAAGCCCTAACATCAGGCTGTTTAAAATCTTGCGCCAGTGTTTTTATTTTTGCGGCATTTTATTTTTGAACGGATTCTTTATTAATTTTTTTTAATAAGATGCTTCCGCGTGCTTATCTTTCTTTGAATGTGCTTTTTTTTTTTTTTTTTTATTTCATTTTTATTTCATATTAACTTATAACTATCTTAAAGCTAGACAAAAATGTTTAAAACTAGCCTAATTATCAATAACTTACAACTAATTTACTGGCCCTTTACGGGCGCTCTAAATTAAACAATAACTCTTACAACTAATGTCTTTCGACCTAAAAACTATTTTAATTAAATCTAAGTTTCTTTATTTATTTTATATTTCAAGAAACTTTTACACAAAAAACTTGGTATCTTATCATTTTTTTTTTTTTTATTTTTTTTATTTTTTTATTACCTTTTGACTTACGAAGCATTCTATCAACTCATTTATTCACAAAAAAAAACAAAAACAAATGGCTCTTTAAATTTGACATCTATGAAATCGGTAATATTATCAGGATCCTTATTCAAATCTTAATTTACTCATCATTTCCCATTATTCAGTTCTTTTTTATGTGTCTCTCCCATAACACTTCTTCATTAATAATTGTGTATAATTTTTTATAAATATTCATTTTTATTCGGTTCTTTCGATTCTATTGTCTTAAGCCAACAGATTTTACCTTCTTCATATCTACCATGATGAAAAACACTTAAATTATTATAATAATAAAATCTTTTTATTCTTTTTTTTTTTTTTAATTTTATTATTATTAATTTTTGTTATATTTAAATTTATATTTTGTTATTAATTTATTAATGTTAAAAGAATAAAATCAAAATTGTAACAAAAAAAGCTAATATTTCAATTTCGATAAGTCTTCGGTAAGTCATTTAAGCTCCGATAAAAACACACCGAAACTTTATAGAAACTGAAATGTTTATAAATAGCGGGTTTTCCAATAAGAGGTGTTATTTTGAATAGCCCGCTGTTTCGGTAGCTGTCACTTTTGAAGCTGTCAGTTTTTGACATTTGACAAGTAGAAACTACGCTATTAATAAAAATGGAACGATACACGCTTCAACAACGCATTGAAATTATTAAAATTCACTATAAAAATGGTGAAAATTTGGCAGAGACGGTTCGTAAAACTAAAACATTTTTGGGTCGTCGTGAAGCACCTTGTCGGACCGCAATACAGAAATTGGTGGACAAATTCGAGCTGTTGGGACAAGTTAGTGATGTGAAGAATAAAACCCGTGCACGTCGCTCAAGAACAACTGAGAATATTGCTGTTGTAGCCCAAAGTGTTGAAGAAAACCCAGGTTTGTCCATTCCTCGTCGTTCTTTGGAATTAGGCATTCCACAAACGTCATTACACCGTATTTTGCATAAAGACTTGGGTCTTAAGGCTTATAAAGTTCAGTTAACACAAGAACTCAAGCCGGCTGATCATCAACAACGTCGTGTCTTTGCTGATTGGGTCCTTGAAATGCATGAAAATGAACCGGAATTTCATCGAAAAATCATCTTGACTGATGAGGCCCATTTCCACCTCGGAGGCTACGTCAACAAGCAAAACTGTCGCATCTGGGGCTCGGAAAACCCAAGAGTTATTGTTGAAAAGCCTCTCCATCCTCAACGCGTGACTGTTTGGTGCGGTTTATGGTCCCGCGGGGTCATTGGACCTTACTTTTTCGAAAATGAGGCTGGAGCAACAGTTACGGTCAATGGATTGCGATATCGAGAGATGATTAATGATTTTTTATGGCCTGAATTGGATGGTATTGATCTGGACAACGTTTACTTTCAACAAGACGGCGCTACGTGCCACACAAGCAATGAAACCATCGATCTTTTACGGGAAAAGTTTCCGGACCGTGTTATCTCTCGAAGAGGTGATCACAATTGGCCACCGAGATCTTGTGATTTAACACCTTGCGACTTCTTCCTTTGGGGCCACGTGAAGGATAAGGTCTACGCCAACAGCCCAGCGTCGATTCAAGACCTCAAAGATGAAATTCGTGAGGCTATCGAGGACATAGGGCAGCCACTTTGCGATTTGGTTATGGAAAATTTCATGAAAAGGATATGGTCCTGTAAGCGTGGTCTTGGCGGCCATTTGGCTGATGTTGTGTTCCATTATTAACGGCATACCTTCCTCTTTATAATAAAATAAAAATCCGGTCATTTATCTCCAAAAATGCCATTTTTCTTTGAATATCAAAATAACACCTCTTATTGGAAAACCCTATATTATCTATATATGTCGCAATATAATCCTAACTTTATACCACAAGCTGTAGATTCGATGACTCGTCGATGTCATGTGTCATTGTCCAAGCGAATTTTGAGGTCCATAGTATATTGTATTCTAAACTTTCTGCCAAGAGTAGTTCTTCGTTTGCTCTCTGCACTGGTTGCTAAATGATTAATGGTTGACAAAGTTCTTGAAGTTTCTTGAAAGTTTTTTGAATTATTATCTATATATTGTAACTTTTTGCCCGTGGTAGATCACTTTGAATCTCGTTAACGTGAATATCACCAGCAAGAAATCGAATTTTGAAAAATTATATCTGTTTAGCTGACATGCGAGTTACATATGTGGAATTGCTTCATGAACGTTATTGTTCTTATTGTGGGATATATCTCCATCGAGGGCATTGTCAACAATTGGCTTTAAACGATCACACAAAATGCGAGGCTTAGGAGACTTAATCTACAAGGATGAGATAAGTTCTTTTCGCATTTATTAGTCATAATTACATCCAACGACAATTTACAGAATTTAGAGTCAGTTCTAGCATCTTTGTGCGACTTAGCTTGGATGTTATACTATCCGCATTTTTTACTTGCGATATACATATGTATAAAGGTACTATGGTGCAAGTTTTTCATTTAAAAAAAAAATCGAACTTCAGATTTTAATCAAAGTTGACATTACGATGATAGAGAACACAAAAAAAGTGGGTCCCGCAATTCCGTCTGTCTTTCTGTCTGTCTGTAGAACGACCTACAGCCTAAACCGCTGAAACGATTTTGTTCAAACTTGGTGCTTAGGCGTTTTAGGTGATTGTCCAAAATAGATTTTTGAATCGTCGTTTTAGCCCCAAAAATAACGGTAGGTATACTTGCCATATACATTTTAATACCACCTTAATTATCTCGAAAACATCTCTACCGATTTTGATAAAAATTGGTGTGTACTACTTTGGGTATGGTCTACATTTTGGCCAAAATGTTTCTTTTTTTTAATATTTTGTTTTTAACGGTACCTGCCATACAACCATTTTATTGATTTTCGACTTTCTCATAAATGGTTCAACGGATTTCGATCAAAATTTTTATACTGGAGCGCCTTCAAATTCTTAATAATACTGCATTTCAAAATTTTGGAAAAAGAGTTTTATGGATTTTTGAAAAAAAAATTTCTGGAAAATTCAATATTTCGAAAATGGTGATTTTTTTTGCAATTTTGTTTTTGAATTTATATTATTAAATATTTAAAATTTTCATACCAATTTTTTTTTAGAAAAAATTTAAGAATTTTTATATATAAAAAAATAAGTGAAAAACGACTTTAAAAATATATTAGCCGTTATATATAGACGTTTCTAATAAGAATCTTTTGCATATAATGTGATCGAACATAGGAGCAAGTACGTGCGACCCAGCCGTGCATTTTATTTTTAGTAAGATCTTGGACCGTGTCGTCAAAGGCCAAGAAAGTGTTCTGTAAAGTTCCAGAATATTGCCTATCTACCGTTCAGCAGTCTATAAAAAAGTGTTAATTGAATTGAAGACCTTATAGTCTAACTCCTATTTCGCCAAGCTTCCGTTCAAGGCCTTTTAGCCTTTCGGGTCTGTCGGCAGATTACTTTTGCATTGGAAGAAAAAAAAATATATTTTCACCCTTAACTTCAACATACACATTCCACCATAGTAATTACTATCTCAATCAAAATATATAAACGGCGAACTAATCTGCAATCAAAACAATTTTTCAATAACTGACTCCCACATTGAACACGCCGGCCGCCCGCCCGGCTTCGGATGTAAAAGAAAATATCTAAAATTGCTTCCAATTAACACGTCTGTCACGGACTTTTACAGCAAAAGTAATGAATCTGATAGAAAGTTCACCTGGTCCCCAATTAAAAAAGCAATTTGTCAATTTAATATCATTACTTTGTCCTGTCATAATTCATACACACACACACACCTACATATTAGGAGTAACATAAAAACAGAGTAAAAGAATTCATTCCGTATAAACGTTCTCTAACACATGAGTCCCAAACAACAAAAAAAAAAGATTTTTCCTGAATTATGCGTGGCAATTTTTTGCGACATTTTTTGACCTAGTAGAGTATTGGTAAGGTATAGAAACGTGGCGTATTGGCGTGGAAACATATTGCTTCCTTCGTTTATAAGCAATTTCCGCTTCTCGGCACGACACCCATAAAGATTCAGCGAGAGTTGGGGGCAAAGTTGTAAACATATGAGTAGAATTGAAGAAAGTGTGGGACGTGGCAGGACCCCTTCTGTTAAATGTCCTTTGCCATCATATATAACTACAACGACGAAAGCGACTTTTCAATACTTCGTTCCTCTCGCATGGACCAATAAATCAATGGGGTAGGTACATATATGTTGAAGGGGGATTCTGTGTAATTTCGGGAGTACACGGAATTATTTATTTTTAGTTTTTAATTTCCGTTCCTTATGATGAGGAAGATTTTTTACTGCACAATATTATGTATGAAGTATGTATGATTGTAGGAAGATTAAAATCATGGCACGTTGAAAACTATTTCTCATATACACTTCGAGCATGTAAAAGTACTTAACATCTTATTGGACCTTAGAAGGAATAACATATTGTTGCACGTATTTGGAACACATTTTTAAATCTATTATTCTTATAAGTACGGAAAAAATCAATGACGATCTTGCTCTTATGACGAAGAGCTTTAATAAAGTTGCGTGGTTATTGTTGTTTGATAAATTTTACCAATTTTTTTTAGAGAACTATTCCACAGTATTTGGAGGCTGTTTTGGTCTGTTTGAATAAAAGATAGAAAGACGAAGATGTTATAATGTTTGCAAATGGCGTCGTACGTCAATCATATTTGACATTTTTGAATAACACAATAATTCCAGTAAACAAACAGACAAGCAATGGAGAGTTGATTTTTCAAAACCAATAATAGATCGGTGGTGTTAGTGCAGCGTGAATTTCGACGTCGATTACCTAATCGTATCGCACCAACTGACAGCAAACATTCCTGTGCTTAGCAACTCGACTGGAACAGATTGGGACCACAGGCAGGGCAGGACTGGTTGTTCGGACGAGAATATCGCAGCTGCACCACAAATTGCATTTTACAGCGAATTTTAGTAATAGGCTCACAAAAATAATACCGTACAAAGTGCAAAACGTGCTTCAGTGGATCATCAACACATCACCAGACATACATTACCCAGCAAACTTTTTAATTCAGAAATGAACCATAATTAATTCATAAAACCGACCGAAAAAGAATTCACTTTTTATGCAATTTGAATCCTTTTACCTGGGCTCTTACACACCAATTTGAATCATTGTAATGATTCATTTATGATCTGAAAATTCGTCATTTAAATGAACGTATATAAGAGCTCCATATATTCATTTAAATGATTAATGCCTGAATCTTTTCTAAATCATAAAAATAATTCCAATAAAATTCAATTAAGTGAAGGATTTCTAAGTATATACCTCCACTTTAATTAATCGTACAGGAATCATTTTTGCGATTCAGAAAAGGTTCAGGGATTAATCATTTAAATTAATATATGGAACGGTTATATACGTTCATTTAATTGCAGAATTTTCAGATCATGAATGAATCATTAAAATGATTCAAATCGGTGTCTAAGAGTCCAGGTAAAAGGATTCAAATTGCATCATAAGTGAATTCATCATTTCTGATTCATTTATGATTGAATATTTCATCGGTGAACCTCTGGAACATTTTTTGATATGCCTCTTGTTTGGCTTTTATAGCTTCCAGGACTTCTTAATTGTTACACTATGCTATAATTAAAGAAATGATTTTTATATTTCTAAGAAAATTTAACACCATTTTCTACATACCTTTATGTTTTATCATTTGCTTTTTTATATATATTTTTTGTTAAGTAAGTAGGTACCCATTTACTATTAAAACACAAGCTGATGGTTATATACCTATCTAAGCCGATCTTTCGAATAACTTTTCCGATCTGATAATCGACTATGCAAACGAAACTTTTGTCATTACAATGACCCGTCATCATTACCCCTTGGTAAAAAGAAAAATAAAAGGATGAACAAAAAAGGATCTCTATATGAAGGATCCAACAAAAAAATTTGAGTGTTGTTTTTTTTGACACAGAATACATATCTCTTTGTGTCTCTCTGGTAAGAATTTGTAGGATCCTTGTATATATTCATAATTCATTCAAAAAACTGAAGGTTTCCTGAATATTATTCTTCATTGTTGGTGATTAGAATCTGAACCTTCAGATAAATATTTGCTGGGTACATACTAGCAACCACACCACACCGAGTCAACATCAGCTGAACATAACGGGTGTTTTTTTAGACGTGTTGTTTTCAAGAAGAAATAAAACGCAAATAATTTAATGTTATTGCCAAAAATTAAGGTTTATTATAAACATAAGGGTTTGCCATTCAATATGATTTCGGGCAAGTCGCCGCCGGCTTTCTCAAACAAATTCCAGCCTAAAGGACCAATTTTCGCCCACTTTTTCCATAATTGTGGTGGTATGGCAGCAATAACGCGCCGAATACTCTCTTCCAAGGCGTCAATCGTCTCGGGCTTATCTGTATAGACAAGCGACTTTACATAACCCTACAAAAAATAGTCCACCGGTGTTAAATCGCCACGCTTGGAGGCCACGCCACAGGACCTGACGCGAGATAGTGCACTAACCAAAATTTTCCTAAAATAAACTGATCGTTTCGTTAGTTGTATAGCACGTAGCGACGTCTTATTGAAACCAAAGGTCGTCCACATCATCATAACTCTATAACGTTCCCAATTTACTGTAACATTATGGCCGGCTTCATTTTTGAAGAAATATGGACCAATGATTGCCTCTGCCCATAGATTACACCAAACAGTGACTTAAGGATGTAACGGCGAGGCGTCTCAATTCATTCATTATAAAATGGCTACTCTGGACCCGACGAGCTTACCTCAGCATTAGAATTTACGAATCCACTCAACTATTTTGCTCTATTATTCAATGCTTCTCTAAGACCCAAAGCTCTTCTGTGGTAAAAGCAAAATATTCCTCCTTTACCATTCACCATTAGAGACTAAAAAGTTTTCAATTATTGGCATTTTTAGATTTAACTACCTACTATTAAATGACTGGTTATTAAGTTCCCTTAGGGCCAGTTTTTTTTGTTTTTTTTTTTTTATAACTTTGCACGAGCTCAAGGGATTATGAATACCCTTTATATGTTTTTTGTTAACACAGCGCGGGCATCTGGTGAAAGAAGAGAAAGAGAGATAGGATAGATGTGTGGCGCGATGTTCTGAGAATAGAGCTGGCTGTTATCCGAGATTTATCTCCAGGGATGGCGGCTGAACTAATGCTGAGAAAATTACCGTGTCTTATTTATTTATGCCTCTTATAATTCGCATTATTTTTGATTTTATTTCGTTGCCATATTATATGGGTATGCTAGTTTACTCAATCACATGTTGTTAGTGTTATGAATGAACAGCATGTAATGAGTAAACCAGAAACACATTTTATGAACATTCTTACCATAGGTTTTCTTAGTGGAATATAAGAAGACATAGACAACGGCAGGAATCGAACCTGCGACCACGAGGTTGACAGGCAGGCACACAACTATCGTGCCACGGCCACCCCGTGGTCATGGTTTAATATTTGATCCGTGGTTCAGGAATTTTAGCTAACCGATTTCGGCGGATTAACAGAAGTTTAAAGGTAGGTCAATTATACATTTGGGTTCTATCACATATGTATAAACCTTGATGAACTATCCTTGAACATCAGTTAACTTTCCAAAATTTGTGAATTAAAATTCCTTAACCACTGCTCAAATTTTGAACCACGTTTGTACAACTGGACCTTATACAATTTAAGCCATTTAAAAGGCGTGCACCCGTTCGAAGATAGAGTTGAAGTCTCACATTTTTTCGGGATAACCTAAAACATGGGTAAGTCTCCTATCACAAGGCCTTGAAGTTACTATGCCCAAATATATCAGGAAAACATTATATTGTTTTGCCATCGTCGAAATGCCTGTTGCCTGTCATTATTTTATAGCTATTTGTTTCAATCAATGCTTAGTTAATTTTTAAAATAATTAAATTAATTTCTGAAAACAATTTCTCCGTATTACTCGGTTCGCCATCGATTTATCTTAGAGCGCTCAAATATTGAGATTCTTTTTGAACCGTACAACACGAATGTGTAATTTCTTATGCAACTCTATTTTTCCCGTCCAATCTCTAATGTTTAAACTGTTAAGGTATTCATCTCGTATTTAATCCTATGAATAAAACCTCGCACTGAGTTAAAGCTCAACACAAAGGATAGTAGGGCGTGCTAATTATAAAAAAACACCTATATCGATCCTAAACGGTTGGACCAATTTGCGTCAAAAATTCGAGAAGGGAAATTCCCATTTTTGCCATAGCTCATCTAGATTGAGTAGCTGCCCTTAAATGCTTTGGGTTTTTTTTTTGATTTTTTTTTTTGAAAAAGAGGAGAATAAGAAAAAAATGCAGTTTGACATGCATTTGCATTTCTACTAAAAAACAATTAGTTTTGATTAAATTCGGTCTTTTGGTGTGAGCCACAAATTTTAATTAGCCCAGTAACCACTGACACCACTTAGCCATACATACTCGTCTGCTGAGGGCAATATCAGCAGTTAACTTATGTCCTCTGTTACATCCATCCCAACATTATTGCTTGGCCTGTGAGTCTCCGCAGACAGCCAACTATAACCGATTCAACTTACCATCATTGTTACCACCGTTAAAACTAATAGGGTGATAAATTCGTTGCAAAATTTATGACCGGTGAAATTGCACTTTAATTCCGCCAGTCAACGTTCCAGCCAATGTCGTTGGCCCGTTCATAGTCCTTGCGAGAAAATCTACGTGTGGTGGTGCGACATATATACGAAAAGGGGCCTACGTGGAAGTTTCCATTTCGTCTAGACATGAACACCGTTAGGGTGTTGTTTTAGCCAATTTGTTTGGTGGCATATATTTTGATTTTTTTTTCTTGTTATAATAGGCTATACTATAGATGGCATACAAAATGACGAAACACAAATGGTTAGTTCCAGTGTCGATGGCGTATTTTAAATAGCCTCATATATTTTTCTGTCAATTTGTTGGTTAAAGGGTTGGAACAGTTTCCGTAGGAAAATACTGCATTAAGCAGGTCCTTAAGACATTAACTTGTCTGCAAAATCTATTAGTGGAGAATTAATGAGAATTCTGCATTTTGTGTTTGGAAAGTTATGAAATTGTATTGAAATGGCTGATAGGTGTGGATGTGGATGGACATTTCCGCCAGACTTTTGTTTAAGTTAGCTAACTCATGAATTTTAATACGTGACATAAATTTATTTTGATCAAATGGAGGGAGGTGTGGGGCTGCAGATATTGGATAATGTTCAGTATACCTACTTACTCGTACATATAATTTTTTTTTCAGGAATTTAAGAAGGACAAGGTATCTGCATTAAAGTATAATTATGCCACCTATTCCTATGTGTAGTCTAGTAGGCAACATACAATTTAATAGAGACAATTTTTAGTTTTGTAATGGCTCGGCTGCATTTACTTCGAGAAGAGCTTGTATCTTATTCATTATGGTTGATTATCTTAAATCTTCTTATAAATAAAGAACAATCCAAATTATGTTTGTGCGCTATCTTCTTTTTTTCGGCCTGATGGATTTGAAGGAAATTTATAGTAGATCTTACGCACATGTTTGGAGAGTGCATATAAGAAATCTGTTTGCCGTCTGATGTCTAAAGGGTCCGCCATCTAACGTTTTTTTTTCAACTAGTGCTTATTTCGTGAATGGTAACATTTAGCTCATGTCTGATTTGACAGATAATTAGTTTTATCCTTCCGCTGAACGAATATGGTTGTGTATACGCTTAAACAACGCTGGGAATTATTGCGACATTACTTTGAAAATCATGGTAATGTTGCAGAATGTGTGCGAAAATTGCTTACGGATTTTGGAAGAATAGAAGCACCGAAAGCTCCGTATGTTCGTTATCTTGTGAAAAAAGTGAAAGAAACTGTCATCCTCATCGATAAACCAAAGCGTGAAAAGCCAAAAACGGTTCGTTCACCCGAGAATATTGCTGCTGTCGCAGAAAGTGTGCGTGAAGCGCCATCAACATCAATTCACCGTGCCACACAGCCGAAGCTACACTCGATGTTTTGCGCCCTGTTTTTGAAGATCGCATTATCAGCCGCAGTGCTGATATCGTTTGACCACCTCGGAGATGCGATTTGACACCGTTGGACTATTATTTGTGGGGTGCCGTAAAATATAAGTGTTACGCCGACAAGCCAGAGACAATTGACGCTTTAAGCGACAATATTCGTGAAGCCATTGGTGAAATACAGCTGCACACAATCGATAATGTGCTTTAAAATTGGACCTATCGTGTAGGCTACTGCATGGCCAGCCGAGGCAGCCATTTGAATTAAATTATTTTCCATTATTAACAGGAAGGTAATTGTACTTTCAAATAAAAAAAGAAATTTGAGAAAATATTCAGCAGTTTTTTTTATAGCATTTTCAAAAAAAAAAGTTATTTGGCGGACCCTTTAGAACCGAAGTTATGACCAAAAATGTAACTACATATTTGTTATCCCTTTATTAGTATAAATAATGTGTTTTGTTTTGTATACACACAC
Organism: Philhelius pedissequus; assembly: GCA_910595825.1. NCBI lineage: Eukaryota > Metazoa > Arthropoda > Insecta > Diptera > Syrphidae > Philhelius > Philhelius pedissequus. The sequence continues at coordinate 326,515,113 of OU343160.1, forward strand.
TTTCATTTTCGTTTCTCTTTGTTAATTCATTGTGAAGCTTGGAAAATGTCGGTTAATTGTGAAATTCATTGCGATAGAAGACGTTTTGGGTGGAAAAGCTTGCAAGATATATATTAGCTGACACTATGCTGCTATTAATGCCACAACCTGATAGATTGCGTTATACATTGACTTAGGTCTTGACCACGCAATGAGCGGCAAGCCGTAAAGCGGCAAGGCGGCAGAGCGACAAGATTAAGCACCGGCTGGCCATTTAGTAAGTGGAAAATCCTGAGCGGCTGAGCGGTTAGTTGTGAAAATGCCATTGTTAGATACTGTCCGCGATAATATCTTACATGAAAGTCGCTTTAAAATTTGGAAAATTATTTTACGTACACAAAAAAATAAAATGCCCGACTAGATCGCTCGTACTTTCTCTTATGTTCGTTCACATCGTAAGCACCAGATTCTTAGTGGAAAGGGTTGAATATATTTTAATGTCGCTTTTTACAATTTTTTTTTAAATACAAAATTTCTGTAATTAAAAAATATGGTATCGCAATTTTATGTATTTAATAATGTAATCTTAAAAATAAAATTCTGAAAAAAATCCTCATCCACTTTCGAAGTATTGAATTTAATTTTTTTTTCAAAAATCCAACACAACGTTTTTCGAAAATGTTGGTATGCAATATTATTAAGAATTCGAAGAATATCCTATATAAAAAATTTTGATCGTAATCCTTCCAGCCGTTAATGAGAAAGTCGAAAATTAAAAAAAATAATGGTTGTCAGGCAGGTATCGTTGATAACAAAATATTTTTAAAAAAATGAAAAATATGTCAGATTTTTTTTTATCAAAATTGTTAGAGCTATTTTCGAGATAATTATGATGGTAAAAAAATTGTATGGTAGTGTGGCAGGGACCGTTAGTTTTGGGGCTAAAAAGCCATTCAAAAATATATTTGAGATAGTCACCTAAAACGCTTAGGTAAATACCAAGTTCGAAAAAAATCGCTTCATCCGTTTAGGCTGTAGCTCGCTGTACAGACAGACAGAGAGACGAAATTGTGGGACCCACTTTTTGGTGTTCTCCAATATCGCAATGTCAAGTTTGATTAAAATCTCGAGTTCGATTTTTATCTAAATGCAAAACTTTCCCTATAGTACCTACATATATCGCAAGTAAAAAGGCTTGGTGTTCATCCAATTAACCGAAAAAGAGGAGGTTATGGCGCCTTTCATAATTTTGTAAAAAAATTACATTCGTCATTTAGTTGATTCTAGCAACAATGCGGTCAAGATCTCTTTCGTTGCCTATTTCACCCTATGGCATCTATGGCATTGCTGATAAACTGTTGGAAAGCGGTCGAACTGCACATTCTGCTTTGAAGCTGGCGATGAATTTCCTCACTTGATGCGAGAATGCAAAATCATAATTTGTGATGAATGCACGATGACACATAAATGAGCTATTAAGTCAGTTGACCTAACAATGAAGGATTTACAAGATGATTCGAGATGATTTGGTGGGGATATGATATTTCTCAGCGGAGAATTTCGTCAAATTCCCATCATCCCGAAATCTACTGCTGCCGATGAATTTAATGCATGCTTGAAATCGTCGTCTTTGTCATGTCAATAAGTTGAAATCGACCACAAATATGAGAGATACATTGCAGAACGACCCATCGGCTGCTGAATTCAAATGGCAACTGCTGACGCTTGGCAATGGCCAAATGTCTCTTAATGTATCGACTGGATTGATATCATACCCGGCAAATGTTTGCGAGTTAACAATGGTGAAGGAGAAACTCATCACCAAAGTAAAGTATTCCCCGGTATTACAAAAAATTATAAAAATCTCGATTGGATTTGTTTACGGGCAATACAACAAATCTTGGTAAACGGTCTTTGTTGTGTGTTTATGTGCCGGAATACAAATAGAACAATATTTTTATCATATCACTCTCTCCTTATAAATCACATTGAAATTTGAACTATCTGTGTTCATTTGAAGGCGTTAAATGGAGGCGAGACGAAGTTCCCCTGGTCCGCTTGTCTTCTTATATAAGAACAATCCAAATTATGTTTGTGCGCTATCTTCTTTTTTTCGGCTTGATCGATTTGAAGAAAATTTTCAGGAGATCTTAGGACATGTTTGGAGAGTGCATCTAAGAAATCTGTTTGTTGGCCGATGTCTAGAACCGGAGTTATGACCAAAAATGCACTCACATATTTGTTATTGCTTTATAAGTATAAATAATATGTTTTGTTTTGTATACACACACTTTCAATTTGGCTACGTGTATGATCACAACTACAGGATTTGAATCCCATTAAATGAATTTTGATATCTTATTTAGTCGGTTGGCTAGAATGGTCCATGGCTTTTTTGGACGACTTAAAGGTGGAAAATTCGTTGTGAAGCTTGGAAAATTTCGGTTAATTATTGTGAAATTCATTGTGATAGAAGAGGTTTTGCGTGCATTTTGGGTAGAGAAGTTTACGAGATATAATATATTAGATGGCGCTGTGCTGCGATCAATGCCCCAACCCTTTTTTTTTTGTAAATTCATTTTTATTTCATATTCACTTATATCTATCTTAAAGCTAGACAAAAATGTTTAAAACTAGCCTACTTATCAATAACTTACAACTAATTTACTGGGCCTTTACGGGCGCTCTAAACTAAACTATATCTCTTAATACTAATACCTTTCGACCTAAAACCTGTTTTAATTAATTCTAATTATTTTATTTTTAAGACCAAGAAAACGTTTTTAACAAAAAACTTAGTAATTTGTGCTTTTTTTTTAATTTTTACTTATAGACTACCTAAAGCTAAACTAAAAATAATTAAATCTAGATACAACTAACTTATACTAACTAGAAATACATAAAACTACTTACATCTACTTAAAAACTAGAACAGCAGCTTTTCGGTTATTTTTATATTTTTTTTTTTTTTGTATATTTTGTATACGCATGCAGACACACAGAGCCATGCAACCCACACAGCCAAGTACATACATACACAGGCACGCAGCTGCATGCACAAATGCCCCGCAAACATACATATTTTTTAATTATTTTGTTGTGCCACCCCGACTGTTCCTTATACCTAATTTACCTAAATCTACGTAAGTCGCCCAAGACATACCATCTTAATCGACTTTAAATATCACGATGCTGTTCAGAGAGCCACCAGAACTGGTTCTCCTGTTTCGCCCTATCCCTTCGGTCCCGATCGGACACAGTCCTACTAAACCGAAGGCGCTCCTCTTCACCTTGAGCGATGACGTCTCGACCATACAGGAGTCGCCTACGGCAGTTTTACGGCTGACGTGGTAGATAAGCGGAACCGCCATTCTATCCTGTATCAGCCCTCGACTGTCTAAATAGAGGAATGCCTCGGGAGGGATGTAACTACTTAACCGCGCACTCTCAAAATATTCGTTATTGGGGTAATAAGCCCCAAAAATTAAGCTGTTAGTTGAGGACATCGCTCTTGCGACCGACGTGACCCCGAATCAGCTTAAACAAAAAATTATCTTTTCTGTTTATGTTGGCTCTGTTGTATAGAACCTGGTTGGAATAATATCTTGTGTACTCCGACTCTGGTGTTCTGTGTAATCCAAGGCAACGTCTAAGACATTGACTCTCAAACACCCGAATCTTTTCCATTTGAGATGGGGCAACGTGAAACCACACCGGGCATCCGTAGGCAATCATCGGCCTGATGAGGGCCATGTAGCAAATCACCTTCACCCTGCTGTCAAGACGGCTGCTATAAAACAGTTGTTTTGTCAAGGCAAAGGCTCCCCTAGCCCTGGCCAAAGCAGCAACTATATGTTTGTCGAAATACAGGTACTGATCCAACCAGATGCCAAGGTACTTTACTACACTTTTAATCGCCAGTGGATGTCCATGTGGCCCCACGATCACCAGCTTGCTCCAGTTCTTTCTCGTATCCCTTGAGGCGCTAGACAACGGAGTCCAAAACAGAATAGTTTCTGATCACAATATCGCTGAATCTTGTCGAAGTCACGCTGCAAAAGAATTTTGATGACATCAACTGTTGGAGCTGTTCTGTACGCAATTAGATCGTCGGCGTACGCAATTGGGTGAGTTAGACTACCTATCAGATCGCTGGTGTAAATGCTGAAGAGAATCGGCGAGTTAACCGCTCCCTGCTGAAGACCATTTTTAATATTAAAAACTGTGGTAGAAGTTACATTGCCACTCTTGACAACAAACTTTCTACCATTTAGCATGTCATAAACCATGTACAATAGCGGTTTACTTATACCTAGTCTGGTTAGCTTTAGATAGAGACCTTCTAACCATACGGAGTCGAAGGCCTTCTCCAAATCAACCAGACAGGCACCCGTACACTACTTATTAGTTTTGTTTCATTGGATATCAGAAACTAGTTTAGACGCGGCATGAATTGTGTCATGTCCCGCCTTAAAACCGAACTGATTATCCTGTATAATATTTTTGTCCTCCGCCCACTTGAACAGGGCTATATTAATAACCTTTTCAAATACTTTGCTGATTCTTGGAAGAAGCCCCAACCCTATATGTTGCGTTATAAAATGACTTAGGCTCTGTTCAATTTTACAGCTGTCCTTTTCACACTATAACTTTCTATTCAGAAAATGTGCTATTTTTCTTGCTTAAATCGATTTGAGTTTTGCATATTCTAACCTTGGACAACGTACCTACACGTCTTGCAATAATTAATCAGAATGTCCGTAATAATCAAACGCAAGAGGTAGATACGAGCAGCTTCAAACTGCACAATCACCACCACAAATTCGACAAAAAGTTAATAGAACAAGAACAGTGGTAAATGTAGACTTCAATCGCGCTGCTTTCGAATACGATTCCGCAATCGCATTTACGATTCTCCTAGTGGGACATGCAAGCCATTCGTCATTTAGTTGATTCTAGTAACAATTCGGTCAAGATCTCAAATTTCGTACACTGCTTGAAGGCGTTCGAACTGCAATTTCGCTGTGAAGCTCGCAATGAATCTTCTCACATTTGGCCAGCCAATAACGTTCATAATGACCAAGAATTCGGTGACAGCGAAATTGATGCGAGAATGCGATATCGTCATTTGGGATGAATGCACGATATCACATAAACGGGCTTTTGAGGCAGTTGGCCGAACAATGAAGGATTTACGAGGTGATTCAAGATGATTTGGTGGGGATATGATATTGCTCACCTGAGATTTTTGTCCAACGCCTTCCGTTATCCCGAAATCTGAAGATGAATCTAATGCATGCTTGAAACCGTTGTCTATGTGTCGGCAAGTCAAGAAGTAGAAATTGAGCACAAATATAAGAGTCTTTATGTTGATGCCTTGGCTAAATTGATATCACTCCCGACAAATTTTTGCGAGTTAAGAACGTCGTAGGAGAAACTCATCACCAAAGTAAAGTGTTCCCTGGCATTGCAAAAAATTATAAAAATCTCGATTGGATTTGTGAATGGTCAATACTAGAGCAGCGAATTCGTCGATAGCTTGAATTTCATTACTCAAAGTCAAATCGCTGCAGAACTGCATTCGTACAAATCCGTTGACAGTGGACCGACGAGGATGAAGCGTACAAGTATCCGACGACATTTTTGAACTCCCTTAATGCTCCAGAAACTCCGACGCAGGTGAGATCGGTCATAATAATGTTGTGGTGATTCCAGCCATGACCATCAAGGGCAATATCCAACTAATACCAATTATTCCAACTGATCTTCAATTCCAATTCAAATCGATTCAGTTCGATAGGCTTTTGCGATGACAATCAATGCCAATGCGATGACAATCAGTGCCAATCGTTGTAAGTATGTGGAAGAAATCTGGAATGTCTCTGTTTTTCGCACGGTCAGATGTACGTTGACTGTTCGCGTGTTGGTAAACGGTCATTGTTGTTTGTTTTTGCGCCCGAAAACAAATCGAAAAACATCTTTTATTATATCACTCTCTACTTATTTTGATTCCATTTAAATAAAAAACGTTGAAATTTGAAATATCTGTTTTTATTATAGCTCTGCAGTTCATTTGAAAGCGTTAAATTAGGGCGAGACGAAGTTCGCCTGGTCCGCTAGTATTATATAAAGACGAAACAATTATTTCGCTTGGGCTTGATGATCTCAGAAAGAATTTCCCTGATTAACGTGCAGTTTGTCTATGACATTGGTTATTTTAGGAAGAAAGTTTAAGATTATTTTTATTTTTTAAATTAAAAATTTTTTTTAAAACTTTTGTCCAAAAATTTTACACTGTGTTTTTTACTTGCGATATATTTACATATGTATGTATTCAGGTACACGTTTTGCATTTGGAAAAAAAATCGAACTCGAAAATTTAAACAAAACTTGACATAACGATGATAGGGAACACCAACAAAATGGGTCCCGCAATTCCGTCTGTTTGTAGAACGATCTACAGCCTAAATGACTGAATCGATTTCCTTCATACTTGGTACCTAAGCGTTTTAGGTGATTGTCTCAAATAGATTTTTTAATCGATTTTTTAGCCTCAAAAATAACGGTGCTTGCCACAGAATTTTTTCTACCATATTAATTATATCGAAAACGGCTCTAACGATTTTGTTAAACATAAAATGCACGACTGGATCCTACGAACTTTCTCTTGAAGCTAACAACTTTTGTGTAGCTAACCACTCACGCTGTTAGTATGTATAGGTAGTCTAGTTATCCTATGCAGGTTTAAAGCCGTTGTAGGTACGAATACCTTGATTCTTAATATAATGCGTTGTGGAATACATGATTCAAGGAATGGTTACATAGACGCCTACCTACAAATGTAAATTTAAATGGATTTGAATAAAATAATGAACATAGATATGCAAATATGTTATACATACATATGTATACAATGAAAGTGATTTTTTATATTATTTTTTTTGAAAAGAATTGTTTTTTTACAATTTTGGTATGCAGTTTTTTTTTAGAGTTTATTACTATACATGTGATTATAAAATTTAAAATTATTTTTTTAAATTAGTTTTGAAAACATTGATTTTTGAAAAAAAAGTCTTAAAAATTAATTTTTATTAGAACAAAAAAGTTATGAAAAATTTTGATTGTAGAATTAGTTTGGCTACTTAGGTCTTTTTGTTTATAAAATTTGAAAGAAATCCAATGTACCGTTACCGAGAAAGCCAAAAATTAAAAAAACCGTTATATGAAAGGTGCCGTTATTAGACTTTTCCCTTTAACCTGGTTCAGATTAAATGTTAGCTATTACAAACAAAAAAATTATCAAATTTTTTATCGAAATCGTTGGAGCCGTGTTCGAAAAAAATAAGATTTTCCTAAACGGTTATATGGCAGGTACCGGTATTTTTAGGCCTAAAAATAAAATTTCAATTTCCCCACTGAGGAATGCCAAAAAAATCACACATACCAAATTTGAAGGTAATCGTTTAAGCCGTTTAGACTGTAGCTCGTTAAACATACAGACGGACAGACTGACAGACTGATAGACTTACATACTGACAGACAGACAAACAGACATTTTTTGACGATCACTTTTTTAGGCTTCTCTATGATCGTAATGTCATGTTTGATTGTTAGAATTTTTTTTTTACGAATGCATAACTTGCCTTATATATAGTACCTATAATCGCAAGTAAAAACGACCAGTGGGATTAAACCTGTCTACAATGGCAGTTAAATTGAGTACAGTATTTTTGAAAATTTCAGTTATAGTTTTTTTTTTTTTTAAATAGACTTTAATTTTAATTTCTTTCGTTGAGGTTGAAACCTATTTTCAAATAATTTGGTCAACTTTTGTGTCGTGCATTTTTTACTTTAAGAAGTTTTGTGTCCTTGGTAAATTAAAATTTCGGCTAATTTGTGAGTAACCAATTCTGTTCAATAGATTTTCTTGCCATAGAACTACATTGTTAACAATTCTCATTAAATTTTCTTTTTTTCATGGTAAGTGGTCTACAAAAGTGGTGTACTCAATTGAGCACACTGGCCAAAACCGTGCTAATTTTTTTTCTCACTGGTTTTGCAGAGAAATGGGTTTTTCAACAAATACCTGCAACAGATTTTATGGTACGCCCTACGCTATTAATGATATTCCGGATGATGTATATGAAAGAAATGAAGGATATAGTGGATATGAAAGCGAAGACGGTATTTGAATTGCTTCTCTGGGAAAAGAAAGCTCAGCCAGAGCCGAGTCACAGGATAATGCTTCAAAATGGTCAAAGCATATGGTTTATTGTACTGAGGTAGACGAAACTATCAATTATTTGGAAAGTAAAAGAAAAGATAGAATCGAAAAGCGAAGTTCAAATATTTGAACAGTTTTTCGATGATGGGGTAATGAAATTGATTGTTGGTCAAAGCCGGATATACCAAAACTGTCACACGTTCGTGTTTACGAAAGATTTGCAATAGTTTGTTGGTATAATAGTTTTTTTCAGGATATATTAAACTTTACCTCAAGAGTCATTGTATATTGGCGCTTAGATTGTAGCTTTGGTCAAATACCTTGGCTATCATTCTGTAAAGCAGTATATCCGTGGAAAACCTGTTCGGTTTCTCTTTAAGAAGTGGATGCTTTGTAGTTGTGATGGATATTGCTATAACTTTGACATATACTGCGGTGCCAAAAATGTAAGTCCAAGCAATAATTGTGTACCACTTGGATTTCGAGTGCTGATTGACAATTGACTAGCTGGAAATAGTAAAAAAGGCAAGTGATAGCACATCGTATTTTTTTGACAATTATTTCACAAGTCATGATCTTTCGGATCCTTAAAGCAAAAAAAAAAGGATTTCGTGCAACTGGTACGGTTCGTGACAATAGAAGAAAGAAATGTGGTAAATGCTTGGCCGATCCATTGTTAGCAAACCAAAGAAAATCGGAATCTACTTCCATTTGTCAGGCCCTCAACAAATCTGTAATGAGGTACAAAATTTCATGGGTTTTTATAATCTATACAAGCCTTTTAAGATTACCAGTTTGAATCCCATAGGATTCTTATTCTTATATTCTGCTATAGATTTAGACTCTTCAGGAATTCGGTAGTTCTTTGATGCAGCCCAATGTACGGCGAGCAAATGTAGCTTCTTGGTATATTTAATATTTAAACGCAATTGTAGGTAAAGTCAATTAAAAATACAAGGAACACACTTATAAGAAAAAAATCACATAAAATATGTAAACACTAGAAAAAGCACAGTATCACATGTAATATTCTCTAATTTGTAACACTAATTTAATAAAAAATTGAAAGCAGTAACTTCCAAATTTCAATTTTCAATTTACATTAATAAAACAAGAGTAATTATGAAATCAAAAGTCGCGAGAAATGCACACTATTTAAACAAACACGATTTGACCTTCTTTTTCTAATTTATTTTTAAACGTCATTCAAATTAATTAAACTATTTTCCTATGTTCCTGTTATTTTTTTTTTATAGAATTTTGGTTAGCCTTTACTGATATGACATAAATGACTTACCTTTTGTGGTGTTATTTAATAACTTACATTGGTTTCTAAATATTATTGTAGGCTCTTTTTCACAATATAATTCACTTTCAAACTTTAAATTAATGTTTCCACTTTGAACACTTTACGGATAATGAAAAAATAATTATTTTTCAACCGAATCAATAATTCTTCAATTTGAAGAAAAAATTGTCAAACTGATGAAAATGCTTTCCTGTATTTATCAAAATTTATTGAATTTGAAGAATTGAGAAACTGGTGTGGTTGAAAATATCCTCAATTTGAAGAGAACAGTTTTCTAAATGAAGAAAATGCTTTCCTTTTTAACCACAATTATTCAGTTTTGGGAATATGACAAAATTTTGTCAAAATAATTAAATTTAAAATACAGATCATATTTCGTCAAATTGAGGAAAATTTGTTTAAATAAATTTGTTTGTGTATATGAACACTTCTGAAGAACACCTGGGTCTATGTTCGGTAACTCAGGCGATAACTTTTCCTCACTTAACGCCTTTGAAAAAATGGGTTTTCTATAAATTGCGGCGATACCTAAAATTTTTAATTTGTTTGACTGGGATTCTAAAATGGAAGACGATAAATTGAAAAAATCATTTTGGCATCTTAACCATAAAACAAACATATATATTTTTGTTAATCGACTACTTTTATCGATTAGAAAATTACAGAACATGGGCCCAGGATACTTTAAGTTTTAATGAAAATTTTTGTTCAATTTGTAGAAATTATACATTTGGACAATGCGGTTGTATAGAATTTTGTTAACAAGAATGGATTTTTTAAGTGATTATTTTTCATTTACAAAAATATTCTTTTTTTCGTCTATAATTCCTCTATTTGAATAATGTACTAATCTAGACGCAAACGGAAGAAATCTTACCAATTTTGAAGAATAAATCTTCAAAAATAAGAAAAATTTTGAAAAAATTGTCAACTTGAATTATTGTTTCGTCAAGGACTAACAAAATATTGTCGTCAATACTACCTACGCCATTTGGTTCAGTGCGACTAAAATCACTATTCGGTACAATTCTAATTTTTCGGACTCCATTGAATTTTTTCATGGAATGTTCATAGTCCTGCAATAGCTGATGACATGTGGAGGCGGTGTGTTATGAAAACACGGCTATTACATGTCAATGGAATTTGACGTTGACGTGTGGCGAATTTCCATTATTTGTGTAATTTACATGTTGTACGTTGACGTATCTTTATAATTTAAACAGAATTGACACCATAATTATATTGATAGTTAACCACCAGAACACGACACCCATCCAAGTTTGTTTCAGAAATATGAACATAATTTTTTCTGGATGTATTTCTATCGTCTAAATGAGCTAGCGGTCACTTTACTTATTTAAATTCAATACAGATTAATAATATGACATATAGGCATAAAATTGATTTCGAATCTTTATTCAAAACTCGAATTAGTCTCTTTCTTACAAAAGCCCAAAATCCTTTGTCAAAAATGCAATGAATTTAATCCCTGCAAAAAAAAATGATCAAAATTGACCTCATTTATTATTCTAAGGTGATAAAATCGTTTCATCATTTTCAAATTACTAAAAGAACACCTTTTCAAGATCCAAATCCATTTTCTCATAACACCCGAGCCGAAGAAAGAAAAGGGATTTACGCAAAAGGTAAAGCACAGCAAGACACAGCACGACAAAGACGAAGACGAAAACGAAAACGACGCGACACGACGAACGTTTATCATTATTATTTCTTACCAATAAAAATCCTTTAAGCTCACCATGTCCTATCCTCATCCAAGAATCGAGAATCCCCATCAATCGACACCGAGCAGCGAAGAACCCCAGCGTAGCAAAGCAGCAGTGAGCTCCAACATTTTTTCTCACATTATGCAAATAAAATTATCGCCTGTTCAAGCTCCAAAAATCCACGAATAAAAGGCAAAGTATTCTTCAACGAAGAAAAAAAAGAGCAAAAAGTGGATTTCGGGTGAGGGTTTAAATATCCATTTTCGAGTTCTAACATATTATTTGACACTCCTTATCTCCTCATAAATCTACCCCGGCGGCAGATTTCTCGGCGAAGCTTTTCGCCTCATTCTCTATACAGTTTCCGTATGGAGGTATTAAAAAAAAGAAATGGGTTCCAGATGGTTCCGGGAATATTTCACAGGTTCTTTTTTCCAACATTTAGACCATTTGGTGAATATGTTGCTTTTATCATCATTTTGCCTTTTTCTCGAAGAGTTTATCCCTTCTGCCTGAGCAATTACATTAAATCCTTCTTACCTTTGTTTAATACTTTCATAAATTGTCTATATGGACAAAGTTATGAGTGTGTTTATAGTACGGGAATGTATGGCAATTTATAACAAAAAAAAAAATAGTTCGGTACCTCATTTATATGCTGATTTGGTTTATGCTGTAAAGGTTTATCCTATAGATCGTACGCACCATCATGTAAGGGTCAAATCTTGATTTTAGAACAAAATAAAGTTGAAGCTTAATTTGCACAGATTTATATTTTTTTGTTTAAATACTTAAATGTTTTGAGGCCATTTGGATGTCAGACAAGATGATTTGTAGTCTTTTTTGATGGTTCTAAATCCAAACCATTTGGAACTTTGTCCCTTTAAGTAGCTTTTCATTTCTCACAAGGTAATTTACCGAAATTGAGATAAGATGAAAAATTGCTTACAGTTTATTAATAAATGCAATTTAGAGATTACGTAAAGCTAAAGTAACAATAAATGCATAAATGGTATTTATAGAAGTTGTATGTAACGTCGAATAGAGACATTTTAAACTAGAAGTTGAATAGTGAATACACAAGCAATATGTTCAATTCACAATTAACAATCACAATTTTTTGGCATTTTTTTGAAAAATAGCGTTGCTTCATTTTTTTACTTTTTCCAACTTTATTTGACATTAACGCAATGTTGAATAGACCATAATAAATTCTTAATCACTGTTAAGACACGGTTGATTAGTAAAACCGTGTCTTAACGAATTCTATTAAATACGTATGTTACAATTTAGAAGAGACATAGGGATGCATATATGGTTTGATTTTAAATTTTGCGCCATTTTTTAGCTGTCATTCTTAAGCTGTCATTACAAAAATAAAGGGATGCGTTCTGAAAATCAACATCTTTTTGTTTTGAATGTGTTGAAATTTTAATGATTAGTTTCAAATTGTATACGGTCTTTAGTGTTGTGCCCCACTCTTATTGATTTTAAGTACTTAAAAATATTATAATTTTTAAAAGGTACAAAATTTTGTTAGCAATGTTAGATTATTTCTGAGCTCGTGGCCTCTTGAGCCGGGGCCCTCTTTAGTCGGGGGCCCGTGGCATTTTGCCAGCCCTGTCACCCTATAGTTACGCCACTGTGTATATGTATGTATATTAAATTTAATGCATTTTTATAATGAATTTCATTTATATATTTTAATTATTTCAGGTGGGAGGTTTATTAAATGGTTTAATTAAAGAGCTGAGTAGGAAGTATTTGTGTCCTGAAAGTTTTGTTAAGCTTTCTGCTCTTGCAATTTTAAGTATGAAATAAAAGGTTTTTAGTTTTCATAGGTATTGAAGTCATTCAATTAAGGGCAATCGCGGTTCTCAATATGAAAATCGTGGTTGTCGATCATCATATCGACGATCGCAGTTATCATATTGACAACAACAATCATCCTATTGACAATCACAATAATATTATTAACAACCGCGGTAATCAATATGCTGACCACAGGGTTCAGTATAATAGTAGTAGTCAATTCGATGATCGCGGTTTTTGGCTGAAAAATAATAACTTTTTCATCAATATGATGAACAGATTCTTCAATACGACAACCATTTTTGGTTCAGCAAAACGATTATTGCAACAGAAAATTACAATGGTGCAAAATTTGCCTGGTGTTGTTGACAATTTGGCAGCTTTTATTTTCCGTCAGAAAGGTTTGTGGTCAAACAGATTTTCACAACTTTACACCTTTTGTTGCATTGGACCGTTTAATATGACAGCTTTTACAGTAATGCAATTTTTAATCCATGTTTCTCTTTGGACTCCATTCGTTTGCAAATGTACTTTTAAACACTGCAATATTTAATAGATGTTAACTTTCTTTAAACATATCTGCGCTCTTCACTCCACTTAATTTAGAAAAGTTCGATCGTACCATTACGAAAATCTACAAAGAAGCAAGGGCAACAACTGTGTAATTTTTTAACCTGAACAATTTTGTCTATCTCGGCGCCACATACGTTTCTCGCAACAACTTGTTTAAAAATCGCAAGCTCAAATTGCATGATGTAAAAGTAATATATCTAGGTCTAGGTTAATACAGTAATAGGTGACACAAAGACATCACTGGAAGATGCTATAATTTTTGCAAATGGCCGCAAAAGTCAATTAAACGTTAGCATTTGAAAAGTTTAACAAAGTCAAAATAAACGTCAATATGGCATGAATCGCGTGACTCCAAAAGAACGCGGCATAACCCGCCCTGTTCCTCATGGTATAGAAAGGGAAATGTATTAGATGGGAAAGGAAATTAGTCGTTAGGTACCTCCCTTCTCTAACCTAGGTTCAGAGTTTTCTTTAGTGGCATATGTCGGTTAGTTCGTCGAAAAAGTATTCGCTGAGGGCTGCTTTTCATATTTTTGCTACTCTGTGACACTCACAAAGAAAATGGTAGGAGACCCTCTTCCGGCAAATCATTCTGGCACCCTCTACACAGGTCAGATGCGCTGATGCCCATTCTGCTCATGTAGATTCCCGTTGTTGAGAGGCGCTTAGTTGTAATTAATATTTTGTTTTTAGCTTAGAAGCATCCGGCCAAAGAATTCTCGACTTGATTCTGTTGTTGATCATCAGTCGTTCGCAAATCTTTGGTGAATTGTGGAGGAGTCATCGGACCATATTTATTCGAAAATGCCGCGGGCTAAGCGAGCGCCATGCGCAACGACTTTTTTATTCGTCAATTAACGATTTCACCGTTTCAACTTTCAAACTGCACTTTGTGCATCCAAGGGCAATAGCCTACAAGAATGTGGGGACCTGCCGTCGGAAGTTATGGCAAGATTGATGGAAAACCCCAAAAAGCGGGTCCAAATTGTCAGCAATTCTCGACTTAATTAATGGGGGTAAAAAAATTACAATAAAAAATTGTTTACTATAAGCTTTATAGAAGCGACATTGCTCCGATCAAGCAAATGCGAATTCATCGTCTTAGATGGCTTGGCCATGCAGAACGAATAGATGCGGATGCTCCCACTCGTATAGAGTCTTCGAGTCTTACCCGGGGCGACACCGCAGTAGAGGAAGACATCGCCTAAGGTGGTGGGCAAAAGTGGAAAAAGACGCCAACCAGCTTGGAGTGCGCAACTGGAGGCTAAGGACCGAATTCAGGTTAAGGCCCATGTTCACCCCGAATTGTAGCGCCACCTAACAAAATATAAATTATCTGAATGGCAAGAATTTTTTTCAGTCGGGATATTGTAAGCTCTCGGCTGCGAATGACAAGATCCTTGTTTGGTCCTCAACTCACAATAATAAAGTTGTTCTCAAATGTGTATTTGTCTGTACATATATTGGTATTTGAGTTCAAATTTTATCCTCTTTGTACAACTACGATATCTAAGCAAACAAATATCAAGGGCTTTCTTGCAAACATACACAAATCTGTCTTTAATTATACACAAATTTCATTATCAATTTAAATAACCATATCTCTTTGTTTTGGCGTATCCTAATCATCTCAATTACACTACTTGGACTCGCAAATCATTTAAACGTCACATAAACAAGTCCGTTTATAAATGAAGCTGTAATCAATCAAGTTTTATATATTCCTCGCGGGTAAACATTATAAGGAGAAAATACAATATTTCAAGGATAGCTTTCCATCCTTATACATTATGCATGAATATGTTTAGCTCCCAGCATTAGGTTTCTGCCCTATCTCCGAAATCAGACTTCCTTCTCTCCGTTAATATTATTTACTTCAATATGCCTCTATTATATCAAGGCTATATGAATTTTGAAAACTAAACAAGGCCGAAGCCGAGTAGGAGATAGAAGATTGAGGGAAAAGTTATGATTTGAAATGTTTTAACTCTTTTCTAAGTAATTTTAGTATAATAATATCTATCCCAGAAAACATGAGTGTTGTATCTTACGATGAGAAGATAATAGCTTTTGAATTATATTTAATCCAAAACGGATTATCTAAGTTTGAAGGGTTTTTTGGGTGGAAATATGTAAAGCAAACATATTATGAAGGAATCGTTTATATTGTTGGAAGGGGTTAATTAAATTCTTTCGTTATGAACAGAATAATAAACTAAGAATGTGGCTTTAGGTTATTTTAGCAGCTAATGAACATGGTTAGAGTTTTACAAACATATAAGTTTCCCCTCAAGACATTTCTTTATTAATAAAGAAGAAAACTCTTGCATGAAAATAATACAATTTATTTAATATACTGAGAGGTTGTTAATGTAGATAATTTTTCCTTTGCGAATTTTGAAGCCTTTTATGAGGATTTTTAGAAATGTATGTTTTTGGTTTATCAGAACTGTTAACTATTTTGCGAAATCTGTATAGTTGTGGACTCAGTTTGCATGAGACACACAAGATGCAGGACGTCAAAGTTCATCAAAACAGCAGATCGCAAGTTGATACAAAAAAGAGTGTGTGTCTGTGTACTTATGTACAGGCGCCAGAAGTAAAACTTCTTCTTTCCCTAATTTGAAACAATTTTTTTCATTTGTTAGTCTAAGTCAGCTACAATATATGTACAGTGAAATCTCCCTTGAACGGACATCCGTGGTACAGAATTTTGTGTTCGCCTAAGGGAGTTGTCAGTTTAAGGGAAATCAAACAAAAACAATAATTTTCAAAATTATGAGTATTTAAAAATAATTTTATCTATATGCCTGTAAGACCTAAGGCCTTTTTAAATGCAACCTGAATTGCACGGCAATAGTTAGTAGGAATAGAAAGATAGGAAAGAATTTTTGTTGGTACATTCATTCATTTATTAACAGAAAATAAAGATAACAAAAATAAATTAACTTCACTTTCTTAAAATTAACTTAATTAATAATGGCTATATTAATTTATTAACAGCAAAAAAAAAAAAACTAAATAAATAAGATTCCGTTCTTTTTTATAACATGCCGTGGAATGAAATGATAATAAATAAATAAAAAAAATATATATAAATAAATATAAAAAATCTGCCTCAAAAAACTTTGCGAAAATATAAGATTTATTATAATATTTATGTATTTGGCAAAAAAAATGTTTCAATATATTTTCTTTTTGTTTTAGAAAGGAGCAATTTATTTTTGAATCTGGCCTGTAGGCTAACCAAAACAATTAAACAACTTCAACGTCATTTTTGTTGGCCGGAAAAATGTTTTCACTGTATTTCAAAAACCAAGGAAGTTCATATTTTTTTATACGAACCCCGTACTTGCATAAATAAATCGCCTATAACGACCCCATCTTCCAATTAATTCATGGTTCAGCAATTTAACATTACATACATTATAGTATTCCGTATACAGGGTGTCCCAAAAGTCAACGTCAAAATGAAAACGAGTGATAGGTTAGGTGGTGACAGTTATCAGAAAAATAATTAAAAAATCGTAACCATGCATTTGTATTTTGTTATATAGGCATTCGAAAAAAAAATGAAAAAATGGTCACCCTGTGACGGTCTTTCAAGTGCCGTGATTACAAATCTTAATTTTTTTTGTTATGAAACCTTGAACAACCCTTTTATCAATTGCATTCAAAAAATTAAACAAACCTGCATCAGTTCTCAAGAAAACATTACTTTTTTGCCCAACTAACTACTAAACATTTTTACATGTCCCTAATTCAATGGAGTGTAGTGTAAAAAAAATGTACGACGAAATTTTGGCAAGTTGCCTTAAAATTTGGCGTGTTCAATTCTCATTTCAAAATGGTATAACATTTTTGAGAATATTACATAAATAACGGAAACAAAAAAGTTTTTCTTGCGCAGGAATATGCGAACATGCACATTATTTATGGAGAATGCAGAGGCAATGCTTGTGCTGCAGCTAGACTTTACCGTAAGAAATATCCAAATGTTGAGCGTTATCCGGATCATCGGATGTGTGTGATTTTGCACCAGTCATTCTCAGAATGTCGATTTCCACACCAAAGGGCGAGTGAAGGTAGGCCCCTCATGCCCAACGAGAACTTAGTGCTACAAGAAGTCGATCAAGACCAAAGTACATCAGTACGTGGAATTCAGATAAGAATATGAGTACCCAAAAGTACAGTACACCGAATTTTGAAGAAAAATAAGCTCCATTAATACCATGTTCAATTTTAATGATTAAAATTTTAATCTAGTTGGATATAGTTCACATTGTTTTTTTGTCAAAAAATCCATGTAAATTGAACTGAACTTAACAAAAAGTACGTACTGGTAAGGCGCTCACTAGCCAACTGATGAGTCCAAGTTAGATCGCCGGGATGAAACGCAACTTTTGTGGACTAAAGGCCGTTAAAAGCGATTTTGAATCAATAATTCAACAAGTCCAATTAAATATAATGCTAATTCTTCTACTTGGCTGAATAATTTCAGCAGTATATAAATTGTATTATAAAAAAAACATCTTCTTAAAAAAATTCCTTGTCGAATACACACAATGCGTGTAGCTACTACATTAATCTATGCGAATCCACACCGAACCCACCAAAAATATTGAATGAAAAAAAAAACAAAGCAATAAGTAGAATTTCTGGTTGAATACACACAATTCATGGATTCATGAGAATCAACAACACGTACAAAAAAAAAATCCTAAGCGAATGCATACAATGCAGATAGGTGATTGATTATTCGTCGAAAGCGACAATTTCTCCGGCTTATATTTGTCCTCCATATTTTTATTTTAATCGATGTGTTTCATTAATTTTGTTTTATTGGATTAAAAATAAAATTTTATTTTAAATAACTAATGGTTTTTAAAGATGATAGACCGCAAATGACCTCCACGCTCATCCACGCATATGCGGGACCTGATCAGAAAATTGTTCATTGCGGCCTGAAGGGTTGAAATCGGGATCGCATCAATTATTGTCTTAATGGACTGCTTCACTTCAGTCAAATTCCTGGGTTACGGTTTGTACACTTCCTGCTTCACATAACCCCATAAAAAAAGTCTGGTGCAGTCAGGTCAGGTGACCTTGGGGACCAGAGGAAAGTGCAGTTTCTGGATATCAATTTGTTTGGGAATTTTCGTTGGAGCTCCGCCATAACTTGTGTGGCTACGTGTGCACTTGCTCAATTTGGTAAAACCAAATCCTGCTAAAAGGGATACGTCTTCGGCGAAGTTGTGGGTAAAAAAAAAACTCCTTCAACATCTTTAGATAACGGTCCCCATTGACAGCTTGTGTTACACCGTTTTCTACAAAGAAGTATGGCCAGACAATACACCTTGATGAAACAGCGCACCACACAGTGACTCGTTCTGGGTGCAGTTCCATCTCATGGGGCATTTCTGGATTAGATTCGCTCCATATACGGCAATTTCGCTTGTTAACATTACCGCTTAAGTCAAAATGGGCCTCATCAGACATGAACAAACAATTTATCAATGTGTTGTCTTCTTCGGCCATTGCAATCATTTTTCGGCAAAATTCCAGGCGAACAGACAAATCCTAAGGGTTTAATTTGCTTGTAATTTGGACTTTGTGCGGAAACAAGTTTAAGTCATCATGAAGTATCCGTTGTAATGACCGTCTGCTAACTCCATTTTGACCCACGATTGTATCCTGAACCCGAACATTGGGATCTCGATGATACGGTCTTCGTTCGATGCTTCCTGATTCGGCAAACATGTTCACCAGCCTCATAATGGTCCATCTACGCGAGGGAGTACCGCCAAACTCCAGTCTAAATTCCCTTTGGACGCAAATGACGGACTGCAAAGAATGGTATCGCTGCACTATCCAAATCCTTTTTCCAGTATCCCAAGCATTCATTTTGATAAATCTAAATAGCAGCCTATAAACACTGAAAAAAAATTTATTACGTTTTATTTTTGTAGCATGATTCGTGGGCTACCCTGTATGAATGCAACAAACATTTTTCAATCAAATTAATTTTTAAGCAGCGTGAAATTTGATAATAAATTAATAAATATTTTTAGTCACCTTAATTTGATTTCACAATAAATAAGTAAACGCTGACGTTAACAAATTACTTTAAACAAAATACAATTGTTACAATATAATAAATTAATTAACGTATAAACGAACCATGAATATATTTCGGAACGCGTTTGTTCCATTATCTGAATTGCACTATTGAAGCTATGGGTAGTGGCTGTTGGTGACATACAGTGGTTGCGCAAAATAGTTCCACGGGCGGAACGAACACGAAATGTTTAGTTTTGCTTCGGAACAAGTTCCGCGGAACGGTTTAGTTTTTGTTATACACTTTCACTGCCTGTTCATATTGTTGAAGCTAGAGAAGAAAAAAATCCTTAACATGTAGGTGAAATTGAAATATAAATAGCTTATTTGATTTTGAATTGGACACATGTTGAAGTATTTTTCAAAAATTCACTGCCTTTTTTAGAAAAAAATTAAAGTAAATTTGTAGGTAGGTACATAAGAAAATAGTAAAAAAAATAGACTGAATATATACAATGGTTGGAAAAAGTATTTTGACAAAACTATTTTCCTTGTTATATTGCTTGTTTTAAAGAGCTGAGAGATATAACGGATCTCGTGTGATGGTCGAAACAAAATATCTACGTGATTGTAACTGTAAATTACAAAATATTTTATTTTTCCTTACGCATTCGTTCTTAATCATGTTCAATGTATGGAGTGAGTTGAAATTAACTGGAAAAAAGTATTTTGACATCATATTCTTTTTAGTTAATTTCGTTTCGTGCGTGCGATCAAAGTTAATATTTGTTAAAATTAAGCACATTTAAATACAGAAATTTTATTACATTAAATTTTTTTTCAATTTAATTGATTATAATGGGGAAAACGGCGGAAATACTCGAAGTTTTAAGAAATGAAATGGTGATCAAGTATGATGCTGGTATTTCGGTTGAATACTTAAGCAAACTATACAAAGTGGCTCGTCAAACCGTGTATTACCAAATAAATAAACAAAAAAATCACAAATCAACGAGAAACATACCACGTTCAGGACGCCCACGCAAGACAACCAAAAGAGAAGACCGTTTAATCGTCGGAAAATTTAAAGAAAACGTGCTAGAAACGCCAAAATCTGCAACAATAGAAATGAAAAATCAGTATGATATTGAAATTTGTAAAAAAACTATAAGAAATCGTTTAAAAGAGGATTGGTACCAAGTCTCCTGTGCCGTTAAAACAAACACAACCCCAAAACATTACGGAGCCTCCACCATGGGGCACTCGTTCACAAACAGGTGCCACTTTTTTACGCATTTTCTTAGGAATTCTGCAGAAAGTTTTCTTTTTTGTGGTATTGTTCTGGCTATGTAAGTGGCAAAGCCCGCCTCTTTTAAACGATTTCTTACAGTTTTTTCACAAATTTCAATATCATACTGATTTTTCATTTCTATTGTTGCAGATTTTGGCCATTATAATCAATTAAATTGAAAAAAAAAATTTATGTAATAAAATTTCTGTATTTAAATGTGCTTAATTTTAACAAATATTAACTTTGATCGCACGCACGAAAAAAATGAACTAAAAAGAATATGATGTCAAAATACTTTTTTCCAGTTAATTTCAACTCACTCCATACATTACATGATTAAGAACGAATGCGTAAGGAAAAATAAAATATTTTGTAATTTACAGTTACAATCACGTAGATATTTTGTTTCGAGCATCACACTAGTTCCGTTATATCTCTCAGCTCCTTAAAACAAGCAATATAACAAGGCAAATAGTTTTGCCAAAATACTTTTTCCAACCATTGTATATAGCCGTTTCCACTAAGAATCTTGTGCATAAGATGTGATCGAACATAAGAGCAAGTACGTGTGATTCTGTCGTGCATTTTATTTGGTTTAAAATTGTGTTCAGTAGTTTGGAGTTTCTTTGTAAGTTAATTTTATTTTGACAAGTAAGCAAACAACAGAAACTATTGTCTGTAACACCTTATACGTATGTATGTATGTCTTACAAAAACTTCAAATAAAAAAAAAATAGAATTTCGAACTTAAAAGCATAAGTTCCGTATCAGTAACTAGGTATTAAAGCGGAAGGAAAATATAAATAGAAACTTGCAAGATAACGAATAAGTTTTAGTATTTTTATTTAATTGTGAACGTAGTCAACGTAATTTTTAAATTTAGCCCAATGACGCTTGGCACAATGTCACGGCACCCAATCTTACATATAAAATCACTACGAAAAAGAAATCTCTTGTGTTAAACGAATTTTGCCATGAAATCAGATATTCAATTCCTATTCAAAAAACCCAAAGAAATTCCCTAGACGTGCACCTAGTACCTTCCTACAATGAAATGTTAGATATCAAAAGCCCATACATTTATATTTTTGTCTTATTTTTCTATAGTAGTTCTATACTCTATATGTAGATATAAATGCATTCTATTCAATAGCAACAAGATGCATGGGAGATACAACTAACCAAAGGAGATGGAACTAACAACGAAAGATAGTTCTGTCTCTCTATTTAGTTCCATACAATTTTGGAATAACAACGAAAGATAGTTCCCTTTCCCTATTTAGTTCAATCTCAAAAAGATATGGAATGGAAGATTGAACGCATTCTATACCATGTACGGATTATGAAAGCAAATATAACGGGTCCGCCATCTAACGCTTTTTTTTCAATTAGTGCTTATTTCGTGAATGGTAATACTTAGCTCATGTCTGATTTGACAGATAATTAGTTTTATCCTTCCGCTGAATGAATATGGTTGTGTGTACGCTTGAACAACGCTCACTAAGTGGGCCTGGGATCGACTTATAGAGGATGCCGATTTTGCCAAAAAAATCATCTTTTCAGATTAAGCTCATTTTGATCTTGGCGGGTATGTAACAAGCAAAATTGTAGCATTTGGGGCACAGAAAACCCGCACGCATACATTGAAAAGCCGATACACCCAAAACGAATGACTGTTTGGTGCGGATTTTGGTCCAGAGGCATAATTCGAAAATGAGGAAGGAGTGGCCGTTACAGTCAACGGCGATAGTTATCGGGCCATGTTGAACGAATTTTAGTTCACAAAAGTTGAAGAGGAGGATATTGGCAATATTTGGTTTCAACAGGACGACGGCGCTACGTGCCACACAGCCGAAGGTACACTCGATGTTTTGCGCCCATTTAAAAAAAAATAGTTATTTGGCGGCGTATTTGGTTTCGTATTTTGGTTTCGTATTTGCTTAATTAAGCGTACACTGTTTAAGCTTATAGCATGATTCTCTTCTAATATGTGCGCTGCAACGGCCGAAAGATTAGGTTGGTTTAAACGAATGCAAGAAAGATGGTCGTTAAATCTCTTTTTTATACTTCTTTTAGTTTGTAGAAAATATTCTTTTCCGCAACCCTTACATTTTACAGCGTATAGGTGTACTAGATTTACAACAAACATCTCTACCCTTCGAACAAGTTTTCCAAAAAGGACTTCATTGCGATCGCCTGTAGACCTTCTGGAAAATGGAAAAATCAGTTTTCATCTTCTTCATCATTAACAAGACCCTCGAAATGGACATGGGGCAAAGTAACCCCAAAAATAAAAAATAAACTGCGTTGTCACAAAAAAAATTCAATAACTATTATTTATAAATTAAACAAACAAAGGGCTTGCGCAAAGTATTAACAAACAATATTTTAAATAGAAAATATGCACTTACTTGATTAAAGTTCACACAACTGTTTATGCACTTCAAATTGTCGACTTAAAAAATTAGACAAATTTGCTACATGAACTACGCAGGTCAATTACTATTTTATCAACTGCCGACTGCCATTATCCGTTGCAACATGTGGCAAATGTAAAGGGTTCTCCATTTTGCGGTTTCAAAAGTATATGGCTGAAATTCGACGTCTGTCAAACTAAGTTGTTAAACCATTTTTTTTTTCAGTTGAAAGTCTGACATATACGAAAATTAGTCGCTTAACTTATGCACAACGCATACAAATTGTTAAAACCTACTACAAAATTGGTGATGGTGCCACAGCCACATATCGTGCTTTAATGGGAGATTATGGTTTACATAATCGTCCAACTACACAAGCAATTGGCAAAATTGTGACGAAATTTGAAGAGACTGGATTGGTTACAGATATTGTAAGGCCTGTGCATCATCGTTTCGCTCGTACCACTGAAAATATCGCTGCTGTAAGTGAAAGTGTTGCCGAAGACCCCAATGTGTCGATTCCTCGTCGTTCTCAGGAATTCGGACTGTCTTACGGCACATTATGACGTATTTTGCATTTGGATCTACACCCACATCCATATAAAGTCCAGCTCACATAAAAACTGAAGCCAGCTGACCATTCACAACATCGTAGATACGTCGAATGGGTGCTTGAACAACAGGCGGTGGACGGCGATTTTTCGAACAAAATTTTCTTCAGCGACGAAGCACATTTCTCACTCGGTGGGTATGTTAATAAACAAAATTGTCATATTTGCGGTTCTAAGAATCCTAAAAGCAATTGAAGAGAGGACATTACACCCACCAAAAGTCACTGTTTAGGGCGCTCTTTGGTCCGGAGGTGTGATTGGACCTTACTTCTTCGAAAACGACGATATAACGACTATCACCGTCTTAACCGTGATAACCGACTTTTTTGACCTGCTATTGAAGAATTCGACTTGGAGAATATGTGGTTTCAACAAGACGGTGTCACATGCCATACAACTCGAGCGAATATGGCTTTATTGCAAGAGACATTTCCGGGCCGCGTAATTTCTCTTCGTGGCGATATCAACTGGCCACCAAGATCATGCGATTTGACACCGCTGGACTTTTTCTGTGGGGCTACGCGAAAGACCGTGTTTATGCAGATATACCTTTAACTCTTTTGCAATTGAAAACCAACATTCGTCAAGTTATGACTGAGATACCGCCCAATATCTGTCAAAAAATGGTCGAAAATTACCTCAAAAGAATCGATGCTTGCAACAATTCGCGTGGTGGTCATTTAAATGATGTAGTATTTCACACATAATGTCAACTTTCAAACTTAGAACAAAAAAGGAATATCATGAAAAAAATATTTTATATGTGTTTTATTTACGTTTAATTTTGAAACCCCAAAATGGATAACCCATTATATTACGGTATGTTCAGATTATAGAATGTTATATGCCATAGTGAATGTTACATGAGCGTGAATCAAGAAACCAACTCTTTTCGTCAGTGGCGCAAAGTTATCTATCCATGCTGGGGCAAAGTGCATATGAATACCAATTTTTAAAATAAATAGAAAAATGATTATTGATTCTTTAATAGCACACTTAATTAGGAGGATGTCCAAAACTTAAAGTACATATTTTATTAAAAAGTTTAGGTTGTGAAAAGACCGCCACTGATACACACATTTTTCGACTTCTTTATAGGTATTATCGTTGTCCGTATCAACGGAACGTTGCCTAAAAAAAAGTAAAAATAACATCACGAACAACAGTTTTAACTTTTAATCCATTTTAAAATAAGAAACCATTACAAATACATACCTACTGCAGTCAAAAAATAAAAAAGATCAAAGATGGACAGAGAATTTAACTAAATTGAGACCGAAGACCCTAGAGCTATACCCTAGTGCAGTGCTTTCCAAACTTTTTGTACCTGCGCCCCCCTCTTTGGAAAAAAAATTGTTGTGCCGCCCTTAATTTTTCTAACAATCCAATTTCATAAACACTCATCTGATATTGTAATTTATTAAATGGGCTACAAAATAATATACAATATTATGTATAAAAATACATAAAAAATAATTATCTATTTTAAGAAATAATAATATAATTATAATGTAATAAAAACAAATCTTATAAAAGTACAAAAAAAATAATTCAACATTAATACAACATTATAAAAATTTAATGTGAAGGGTGAGCTTGTTTTTCAGCACAAATTTTTTCAAACCGTGGTATCATTGA
Organism: Philhelius pedissequus; assembly: GCA_910595825.1. Lineage (NCBI taxonomy): Eukaryota > Metazoa > Arthropoda > Insecta > Diptera > Syrphidae > Philhelius > Philhelius pedissequus. The sequence continues at coordinate 326,540,751 of OU343160.1, forward strand.
AGATATCGCGGTTCTCAGTTCCTTTTCAATCTTTAAGCAAGATCGATACTTTGTCTTTAAGACAGCTACTGCAGAAAACCCAGTTTCACATAAGTAAGATGTTACAAAGGGCAATAAAATTTCTAAAGCTTTATTTGTTAAAGTAGGAAACTCGTCCTTTACTCGTAACCAAAACGTGACAATATTTTCGTGTTGAAACATCTGCTTTAATGTGCTGTCACTAGATAAGTCAATTATCATTTCCTGCTCTGCTGTCGTAAGGCCGAAATCATCATATTTTTCAATCACAAACGGGTTTCTAATCCATTCATATTTGGACATGTCAAGATTTTTAAAGTAAAACGAGAATTGCTCCCTTAAACTGGTCAAGTGTTTATTAATAAGAACTTTACTTTCTTCTATTTCATCTGCAGGACAGGTAATTTTAAAAGTGGGAAACATGTCAAAGTTATTATTTTTCAAACTTATTATCCACAGTTCCAATTTTCTCATAAATGCAGTAACCTTGTCTTTCTGGACAAAAGCATGAATTTGAGGCCCTTGCATTGATTTATTTAAAGTACTGAGTCTTTGAAAAATATCCACTAGATACGCAAGTTTTGCAAGGAATTTCGTGTCATAAAACAAGTTTGCTTCATCTCTATTATTATCAGTAAGGAATATGGCGATCTCTTCTTTTAGCTCAAACACCCTTTGAAGTACTTTTGAACGAGAAAGCCAACGTGCCTCACAATAATATAGAAGTGATGTATATTCTGAACCCATGTCATTACACAATTTTGCGAAAAGCCTTCCTCTTAATGGGCTATTTTTGATAAAATTTACAACTCTTATAATAACTTGAAATACTGTTAGTAAATCTTCACCCATATCTCTTGAAACAAGTGATTGTCTATGAATCATGCAATGCGTCCAAATTGCCCGAGGAGCCACCTTTCGAACTAGTGCCTGTAGACCAGCGTTTTTTCCTGCCATAGATGGAGCTCCATCTGTGCATAGACCAACACAGTTCTCCCACAGAATGTTATATTCATTGAAAAATTTATCAATCATATTAAAAACTTCACTTCCTGTAGTATTGCCTTCAATAGGTTTACAGAATAACATGTCTTCTCTAACATCAGTTTCCACAACATATCTTACATATGTAATCAAGTGTGCATCCTTAAGAACATCTGTAGCCTCATCTACTTGCAACGCGAAAGAAGATAGTTTTACTTTTTCTATTAATTGATCGCAAAGATCTTCAGATATATCGGATATTCGTCTTCCCACCGTATTATCCGCAAGTGGAATGATTTTAAGTTGATCAGCATATGATTCACCTAGCATCGTAGCTACCATGTCAATAGCTGCAGGTAGCACTAAAGTTTCTCCTATTACATGGGGTTTTTTGCATTTAGCAATTCTATAAGAAACCTTATAAGACGCAAGCAATGCTTTTTGTGTAACAGACATGGTCTTTGGAAACATTTCTTTTTGTTTATTTAAATTCTCCAATTTTCTTTGGAAAAATTCTATTGTCTTGCCAACGTGATCTGCATGTACGTTTTCGAGATGCCGTTTTAATTTATTTGGTTTCATGCTGTCTGAGGCCAGAGTATTCAGACACAGCAAACACATTGGCCGTTCCTGGCCATTAATGACTTTACATGTAAATCCAAATGATAAGTACATTGGATCATATTTTCTACATTTAGGTTTACTATTTTGCGAAGATGTTCCGCTATTTTCGTTACCTCTTCCTTTGCCGTCTGCTTCTGCTTCATTCAATTTTCTTTTCAACCCAGTTACGTATTTATCCATCTAAAAGGGTTATTATTTTAAATCAAATAAAAATACTTTATAACAGTTTTGAAATTTACCTCAATATTAATTTAGAAGTGTACCAAAGCGAGTTTGTAGAGTTTGTAGACAATCTGCGTGGAAACGGGCGAGCTTAACCAACGTTTCTTAACGAAATGCCGCGTGTCTGCTCTATAAGTGAGTGACTAAGACTAAATTTTAGTCACCCACTTATTTTGCCTCGCGTAAATGAACGATCGAGTATGTGTACGATTTTATATTTTGGAAGGGGGAACCGACTCGGCGTGTTGTGTGTACGAACTGTATGTATACATACATAATATGCGAGAACACACGAGATGGAAAAAAGTGGGTGACTAAAGTTGACTCACTGAGTGGATTACGTATAACCGTTTTTCTGATTAATTTTTTTGACACCTATTCGACTTTTTTGGTTTGTATTCGAAATTGATATTTTGGAATCAGCTGCGTGCCCCCCTGCAACAGTCTCGCGCCCCCCTAGGGGGGCGCGCCCCACAGTTTGGAACACACTGCCCTAGTGAGTGAAATGTACTGACATGACATAATAGAAAGCACAGAAGCAGAAAATAAGGAGATTTAGTGATGGATTGGAGGATTCTAATTCCATAGAAATTTATTTTCGACTTTACTTAAAAGAAGAAAAAAAGAAATGTCAATTTTCAGAATGTGTTTAAATAAATAAAAGAATTACCTAATTAATTTACTTTTTTTAATTTACATAGATTTGTGTATATTATTTTATATTTGTTGTAAAGGTTCTTCATTTAAATAATAAATGTAAATATGCGATTAATCTGACACAACTACCCCGACAACTCATCAGCCCAAATTTCTATGATTAACTATCTAACCAATATCGTCACAAAGTTAAATCAAAAAGGTCCTTAAAGCTGAAAATAATGTGATAATGTGCTATGTAAAATGTTCATCTTACTGTGCAAATTTGTGAAAGCATTTCTATTCAATTTAAATTGAATAGTATCTTTTGCAAATATATTTATATAGCTTGTTCACTCGGCAACAGACTGATTGTATAGTATGTACTTGAAGAGCATGAGCTTCAAAATAATCCTTGCATTTATCTGAATTCGCAATAATAAATAAATGCGGTATCGAAGTGGCTTAGTGTGTCTATGAAAAATTTGTTCAACCGTAGGTAATTATAGACATACATAAGCATACGTATTGCAAAGTTGTTAGTGAGGAAAGCATGGTTGTGTCCATGTAAATTATTATTCGGAAATTATAAAAAATTATTGGATTGTCTTTGTGGAAGATAGTAGAATTTATATCTTAACAGAGATCGCTTCATTGAATAATCTACCTTACGCACTTTTCAATTAATTATTTTAATTGAAGTTCGGAGAAAAATCACAGACATTCCACATTCTTGTGGTACGGCGAAAGAAAGAAATATCTGTTTTTTATTACATTCCGTCTCCACTGGCGATACATTCATGGCAGTCTCGATAACAGCAGAAAAAAGCTGATAGCTAAAGAACTGTCAATTTCATCGCATACTTTATTATTTTAGTGAAGAATATCGACAACAACTTTAGATGCATTCCGAGCATTATTGCTCTTAGAAAATTAAAGCCGCTAAAAAAATGATGACAACAGAAAAGTGACAGTTTAATGACAGTTTTATTTGCGATAAAGTATATGTGATGAAAATAATGCCATGAAAAGTATGCAATAAATCATGTTTTTTATCGCATACTCTCAGTTATAGCTTTCATCAATCTTCACTTGCTATAGTGAAATCATGATTTATCGAATGTTAGTACGACAGAAGTTGGACTCAAGAAGGTATATATCTACTGATCAACATTCCAAGAAGCGCGAGTATTACGGTTGAATACTTTCAGATGAGGAACAATCCAACTGGCTATCTCACTAAATCACTACCAATGAAAATAGCGATCAAATAATTATATACAAGTAGACATGACACACAGCCGCGATGTAAGTGTTTGCTTTTATAGTTCTTTCTTCTATCAATTTCCATGCCGGTTTCTGTAATATATTCCGAGTTTAAATTTTTTTTGCGAAATTTAATTTTTTTTTGTAAATCTTGAACGCAATTTTCCTGTTCTATTTCAATATGGTATAATTGTCAAAATTAGTTTGACTCTGACCTGACTCTTATTAAGCCACAAACATTGCTGACAAAAATAACAGCTGCCAAACACTGTCAACGACATCAGGCAAAGTTTAAGCCATTGTATTTTTGGGTTGTGATGCAAAAATAGTTGCACTTTCGCACTTTTACAATGATACTAGGCCAGATCCACCAGTGAATAGAGGAAGTTGGGGTATTTTTACGGTGACAATCCGTCGCGTATTTCCCGGGACAGTCCCGTATTACCCTCGACTGTCCCGGGTAAATTTAAAGAAAACCCGGGACGTACAAATGCCCCGTATTTTATTTTTTGTCCCGGGCTTGTCCCATATTACCATATATTTATAGTACTTGAATAACGTTAAAAAAAATTTAACAATTTTATTTACAACAATTTAAATATGTCTTTAATATTTTCATGTCAAAGTGCGGATCCGCCTTAACAAATGGTTCACTGAACGCATTAATTTGTTACCTTCGTTGAGCTGTCAGATTTCTTTTTAAACTGTATCTTCACAAAAAAAAAACACAATACATATATTTGAAATGCGAGTGTTTACTTGTACAAACAAATGGAATTTGTTTCTTTTAATTATTTACAATAAATTTAGAAATTTTTGAAATGCCTTCAAATAGAAAATGTGAATTCAACAATGATCTTCAGAGGGAAGATATGATATTGAACAGCACTTAAAAAAAAAAAAAAAAAACAAAGATCTGAATTTGATGCGACTTCAAGCTAAATGTACGATGCTTTTTTATTTCGACAAATTTTCAAGGGCCTGCAAGGAAGAATGCAATTAATGAAGGCACCTGGACCCATATAAGTCTAATGATTGCACAATGCATATCGAAACTTATTAAAAGCTGTTTTGATCAAATATATTCCTGTGCACGCCCAAAATTTGAAGCTACGAGTATTGTGTTCAATGTTCTTGAACCATTAGGTGCGTTTGTTTGCAATCCCCGGGGGAATTGGTTGAAGAAAACGACCAAGGCGCTTAGTGAAATACTTGTTAGCACTATTAATTTGCAAGATGACATTTGAAGAACAGCTGTAATGCAAGAAAAAAATATACATCATTGTTTGCCTCATCCTCATTCTTCTAAAAATTATCGGGTTGATTTGTTTTGTGTAATTTCGATATATTTATTGAATTTAAACTACTTTTCTATTAAAATAACAGAAAAAGAACCAAGTTAATTATTATTTATACAAAAAACTGTGAATCAAGTAATTTGAAAATTGAAATCAAGTATTTTGGAAATTGTTTTTAGCCGATGTGATTTTCTTTTAATTTAATTTTCACAAATCAGTGGTACATAGAATTCAACTACTTGAAAACTACCCCATTCGTCGGTCATTGGTGACATGATATTAGTGGACGAGTTCCTTATTCGGGCGGGACGCTCAGTCCCTATGTCATTGGGAATATATGTCTGAGCAAGAGCGGACGACGATACAGAAGATTGAAGTATGCCAAGGATGTAGCAGAGAATCTGTATTGGGTTGCTCCCGTGTACAACAAAACGCATCCGAAAACAATCTTCTCAGAGAAACCTTTGTTTTGTTGTTCATTCAATTCTTGTTAATTGAACAAATATCAACTTCAGGAAATGCTTATTTAATAATAATTTCACAGTCAAGTTTTAATATACCTATAATGAAAATAAACGCAAAAATTAAAATCGCTGTAAAACGTTGGACTCATGGCGAGGTGGAAAAAACCATAGAGGCAATACAAAAGTGACAAACGTTAAAATTTATTTGTTGTTGTGTTGCGGAACTTATATTAAAATGTAGGTTAGGTTAGGTTGACATGGCCGTCAGGAAAACAGCTGACACACTTAGACCAAAAGCTCAACCAAACCAAACAAAATTGATAATTATTTGACATGTCAAAATGTCAGTTTTTAATTTTCTATACATTTTATCGATAACTTAGTGAAAAAGTTTTTGGTAGCACAGTTTTTATCCTCTCCAATAGAGCCCCGAGAATTCTCTGGGTTTAAGCTAAGCACCCCCGGGGATTAGTTGTTGTTGGATTTAACATGCAAATTGTTAATCCTACTCATCGTTTTTTTCGTCCAATTTCCCCGAGGCTTAGAAAAAAACACGCCTATTATAGCGAGGAAATTAAAACTTCTCTATGCAGAGTAAGTTTTGTGACAGTTTTTTCTGGCTGTACAAAACTGTCCGCTCTTGGTGCGTTATTCTTCACAGCAACTAGGTTGAAAATCTTCCAAGATAAATATCGGACAGCACTTCAAAATACAGATAAAACTTTGGTAAAATTTTGGCAATTTGTACTTACAACATAAACTGTATTTTGGTGGGTCATCAAGGAAAGGCAAGAACAACACTTTTTGATAAACTTCAAGCCATTACCGGTAATGATTTCATTGGAGTTAATTGTGCTGCTTACGATTTAATTTATTTGCTAAAGGTCTGAGACCAAATACTTCTAACTAGTTCGTTACAGAAAAACTAATTGGCTATTTCTAAAACCAGCTATTGAGAGAATAATACAATTTTATAATCCTTAAGCAATTTTTTTTATTTTAAAGAATTTGCTTAACAACCCTTCATCTGAGGTCCTTCTTTCTCCATTTTATTCAATCCGAGCCCTAAATTTTTCATGTGAGCATATAGCAGAGTCGCAAAAAATTTGCTTATCTAAAGTTGTAAAGTTGCGCTAGCAAAAAAATTCCTTAATTTAAAATCTAGATTAGGAGAACAATTGATATCATTTTGTTTTTAATGAAATTGATCAATCAATAATTCAAACAAAAATTAATTGACCAAAAGTAATGTAAAGCAAATATTCATCAATTTTACATAACGTGTTACGAAATGTATGTATCTTTTAAATAATATGAAGTTTCTAAATGGGTAATTCTTCGAAACATTACTTTTTCCTACCTGGCCAGAAATAGAATCTTCGTTATCTTTTGTCAAACAAAAGCAGAGGGATACAACTATTAATGATTCCACCTTGTTAGACGAATTTGTGTTTCACAAAATTATAACAAAAAGGATAAAGAACAAAATAACTGTAGCCGAGAAATGGAAAGACATATCTTAGCATTTTTGCAAACAAAGTATAAACTTAAAAAATCTTTTACTTATTGTCGAGTTAGGCTTCTGTCCGCCAGGTTCAAATGCTCCAACCGAAAAAGTTCTTTGCATAATGAATAATATTTGGACAAATGAAAACACACAACTGAATGTTGAAACTCTGAGAGCCATGTTAATGTTAAATTAAACTATAATTTTTGCTGTCAGGAAATTAAAGAAATATTTAATAGAAAACGATAATCATCAAAGAAATTTGTTAGGCAAAAAAGTACCAAGTACCAAAAATTGTGTTGTTGTTATGTTTCAAAAACTTGGTAAAAAAAAGGTTTTTGTATTTTGTACTCTTTTTTTTGTTTTTGAGAATTTTGTTGATTTTGTACCAAACACGTATTTCAATTTTTAAATTTATGTCCCGGGTTTTGCTCAGAGAAATATGGTCACCGTAGGTATTGGGTATACAAGTTTGATTTTTTGACCTCAACACAAATTTAGGGAACGGATTGCTCCCAAATTTTGTTAATTTCAACATAGACATATAAGCTCTTATGTTGCCACTTCTTGGAAAATTCTAACTGTCACTAAGCCAGAAATTAAAAAAAAAAACTTTCACTTAACCCCGAAATTACCATTTTTGAAAATTAGCAGGTAATGTGGTACACTCTGTCGTCTAATGTGGTATACTATACCACTTTACCCATCTAATATTTTTTATATTATTTTAAATAAAAACAACTAAAGATTAAAATTAATTTTTATTTTAAATAAGAAATTATGTAGTAAAATAAATAAAATAATAAATAAAGGACATAAGAACTATCTTGACTTTTAACACCGTTTTAACATCAAGTTATTTTCCTGATCTGTGGAAGATAGCAAAAGTATTGCCCTTGCCTAAAAATGCTAAGGGTGATGAATTCAGACCCATTTCAATCTTGCCTTTCTTATCAAAAGCATTCGAGAGCATTCTACAAAAACAAGTAGGCACATTTTTTGCTACAAATAACATGCTTACCCAGAAACAATCAAGTTTTCGTAAAAAACACAGCTGTATAACAGCTTTATTGAATATAACAGACGATGTTAGGTAGGCTCTTGATAGGGAAGGAGTGACCTTCCTTGTGTTACTTGACTTTTCCAAAGCGTTCGACACAGTCAACCATTTAAGCCTTTGTACAAAACTTAAACAGCAATTTAATTTTTCAATTACTGCTACAAAATTGATCTTCTCGTATTTAACACGCAGAAAGCAAGCAGTTCTTGTAGGTGAAAACCTTTCGTATTTCCTCCCGAACGTTTCAGGCGTTCCTCAAGGTTCAATACTTGGCCCTCTTCTTTTTTCATTGTACGTTAATGACATACCTACAGAAATTAAGAATTGCACAGTACATATGTATGCAGACGGTGTCCAAATATACTTAAGATGTCCTCTTGGTCTTATATAGCATGGTGCCTCGTGCGTCAATGATGACCTTGAAAAGCTAGTACTTTGGTCTAAGTCTAATGGTCTTATATTAAACCCTAAAAAAACAAAATCCTTGGTTATATCGAGAAAGCCATTAGATCTTTCTTACTTCCCTTCAATTCGTTTAAACAATCTTCCAATCGAATATGTCGAAACTGTCAAAAATCTCGGGATGACATTCAATAGTTTTTTAACTCGGAACAATCATATAAACGTAATAGTTGGTAAAGTATATGGTGCAAGCACGATGTCCATTTCAAGCATGTGGTTTGATCATCCTTCCACTGTCTATTGCTAAAGTTGCAGATTGCGTCAATCGAAGATTCCTCGTCATCATCGGAATCTTGAAACTGAAAGCTCTTCTCTAAACAACTTCATGTTTCATGAACTTCACGAGAAAACATTCCTTTTCTTGTTTTTTTGTCACTAGTCTTTGGCTTTTTGGGCTTTTTTGGAGCTTTAAATTGTTTTTTCCCTTGCGATAAGGCACTTTTTAAACGTCTTAACAACGAATTAAAAAAAGAATCTGTGAGTTCAAAAATGATTCACTTAGTAAATTCCTGAAAAATCTGACGACGGATGCTTCTTCCGAATACTACTTATGGAAAGCAGCTTAGCGCCTAAAAAGACCTCAGGCACAAAACCCGCCAGTAAAATCTGAAGATGTTAAATAGATCGCAAACACGAAAAAAAAGGCTGATCTCTTCGCTGAACATCTTGCGAATGTTTTTAAGCCATTCCCAGCAAACACAGCTAGAGATCTCTTACAGTTTGTTGATAGAAACGACGAATGTGAAATATTTGTTGTCACATTCAAAGAAGTAAGAAGCATGTGTCAACATAAGTTGCCTAACAAAAAATCACCAGGGTACGATCTAATAACTGCTCAGGTTTTGAAAGAAATGCCATCAATAGCCTTTAAGAAACTCCAATTTATAATTAACGCATGCTTTAAACTAAGATATGTTCCACATCATTGCAAAATTGCAGAAGTCATTGTTATACCTAAACAAGGTAAGCCACCAACAGAAGTAATATCTTACAGACCAATATCGCTCATACCAATCATGGCAAAAGTTTTTGAAAAACTGCTACTGAAAAGGCTTAACAAAATAATAGAAGAAAGAAGACTAATTCCGAGTCATCAGTTTGGATTTAGAAATAAACATTCCACGATATACCAAGTGCATCGAATTACGGATGTCGTGGAAAAGGCACTTGAAGAAAAACAAGTATGCTCGGCTATATTCTTAGATGTTGCTCAAGCCTTTGACAAAGTTTGACACTTGGGACTTGAGTACAAACTGCATAGGGACCTTCCCAGGCAGTACTACGAAATACTGAAATCCTACGTTTCGAACCGACTCTTTAGAGTACGGTACGACCAAAATTACTCGGAACTAAAGAAAATTGAAGCCGGTGTACCACAAGGAAGTGTCCTACGACCAACCCTGTATCTGTTATATACAAGGGATATTCCAGTGGACATCAACGCTATCATTGCCACCTTTGCTGTCGATACGGAAATATTGGTGCCAGATAAATCCGTTACGAAGGCTGCACTAAAATTACAAAATGCTGTCGATAAAGTAAGTAATTGGACGCAGAAATGGCGTATCAAATTAAACGATACAAAATCGACGAATATAAACTTTACTAACAAAAACATAAACAATGTTCCAATATTTATAAATAATACAGTAGTACCTTACTCCAATATCGCCAAATACCTTGGAATGACTTTGGATGCAAAGCTTAAATGGTAAGAGCACATCAAAAAGAAACAGAAGAACTAAACTTGAAGTACAGAAAAACGTACTGGTTACTAGGAAAGAACTCTGACCTATCTATCCAGAACAAACTAATGATATATAAGCAAGTACTGAAACCCGTTTGGACATATGGCATCCAACTATGGGGCTGTATAAAGAAAACAAATGCTGAACCCATCCAAAAATTCCAAACCAAGGTCCTTCGTGGAATAATAAATGCCCCTTGGTATATAAGAAATAGCGATCTACATCGTGACCTTCAAATTGAAATGGTTACAGAAGTGGTTAAAAAACACGCTGTATCACACAACCAGCGACAGCAAAGTCATACCAACTCCGAAATCGAGACCGTCTTAAATGTACGAGACAATGTTCGGAGATTAAGAAGAACCAAGCCTCATGAACTGATGGTCTAAAAGCTATGGGAAAGTGTAATAACTTTAAATTTCCCCCAATGGGATTTAAATATAAATTAAGATAGTAAAATTATTTGTCGATCTATCATAGATTAGTCCTGATTTCACCGGTGGTTTTAGTGCGGTAAGAGTCCCACACTACTCGATACCGATTCTTACCGAGTGTCTTTTGAAGACGGATAAAAAAATTTGTTTTTTGAGTCATTGGCTTAAGTTTTGACATTCGCGATTGATTTATATTTTGAATGCTTATTTCCAATTCAAGTTTATAAGGTGATGAGGTCAATACAGTGCCCTTTGATTGTCTACCCCTATTAGTCGTTTTTTTTTTAATTTTTGGCGGTGCTGATATCCCCAAGGTGAGATAAATCCTATATCTCTGGACTGATCAATGGAATTGGATGGTATTGTTGTCATTTGCAAAGAAGATTAGGGAATACTTGGCGAGAGGCTAGTGCTAGTCCTGGCAATGCAGTCATTTACTTTTGATGAAAGAAGATTTTTGCACCTAAACGCATTATTTCTTGTCACTTTTCTAGTTTAAGAAAAAACGATTGAAATTTACTTACTTTCAGAAATTATGAATTCCGCATCGGAAAAAATTTGTTTGTTGAAATGACAAATTCCTGTGGTTCTTAATCCGTTTATTGTAATTTTACCGGTTTGAACTTTTAGATACGCTTTAGAAAACAGTCCCACAAGGTCAAATTGGATCACTTTTCGAGCATATTCTCGAGTCTGATTTAATCATTATAATAAACTTTCAATGGACCCATGAAAGTTTTAACAAGTGGCTGCATTTTATGGGTTAAATGAGGTGGAAGAGAGATTATGATGACACCATTTTCACGAGCTAGATCCAACAAGTCAATGTTACTTGTATGATTATAATGACCATCAAGAATGAGTAAGACCGACTCATCTTTAAATGGGTTTACAAAATTCAAAAAATGCTTAAACCACTTGGTAAATATGGGGACTTGAACCCATCCTGAAAGGTGACAAGACGAGTCCGAACCTGGTGGTGCGTCCTTCATTAGTGTTGGCTGCTGGTTTTTTCGTGGGGAAACAAAATATGATGGGACGAACGAGCATCCGGCACTCATACAAGAAATAACTGTAATCAAAGATCCACGCTCTGCTGACGTCATTGCTTCAATCTGCCCTTTTCCCTTTCTCCCGAAGATGTTTTGCTGAACGACAGAAAGTCCTGTCTCATCGACATTCCAGATTCTAATAGCTGGGAAATTATGTTTCGAGTAAAGTTCTTCTAAACGGTTAAAAAATACATTGACATTGTCTCGTGTAAACCCCTTTGCACGATCAAATGATGTGCAAGTTGGTGTTTGAATGCTTAGCTTATCTTTGTGCCTCTTACAGAATAATTTAAGCCAATCGTTTCCAGCACTTTCGGTTAGGATTGAAAAATTATTAGCGATTTTATTTTTGTTTGCAATTTGGAATGCCAAGGATCTAATATCGCGTCTTGGAAGACCCCACATATCAGATTCCATTTCTAAAATATAATCTACAAGAACCTTCTCAATGGATTCATTTAAGACAGGCTTTCGGCAAAATTTTTTTAGAAAAAAATGTATTTAAAGACTTATTGCTTCGAGCATGGCGTTGAAGAGTTGTTTGTGGGACTTAAAATTTTTTTGACGCAAGTAAAATGAAAATTTCCCCATTTCTCACAGCACGAATTGCTCTCTTCATTGCTTCCGCGTTCCATTTAATATGTTAACCCTTTTGGGGCATTTGTTGCAAATGAATCTATGTCAAAAGCACAATAGTAAGCTTTAACAATGTACACATAAATTTTATAGATGGGTAATGTGGTATACTATACCACAATAGCCATAAGTAAGTATACCACATTGCCGAAATTTAATATTCGAACAACAAATTTAATAAAATATAAATTAAATAAGTTAAAACAAGTCTTACAATGTTTGCACTCAAATAACTTAATACTTGGTTTGGGAAAAATTAAATCCCGCTGAAAACAACAAAACTTGCACAGACCCAAATACTTTTCTTACACCTGAAAAAAAAACTCGATTGCATACAATTTCGAATTTTCAATATTTTGTCTGGCTTTAACTTTTAAATACGCTTGCTTCTCTTTTTATTGTCGCTTTACCGACTGATTCAAAAATCAAAGTGAAGGCATGCTTAGTTTTAGAGAAACCTGACTATACCATATTACCCAAGTCTACCACATTTCCGCAAATTACTCTACGGAATATTTCTTGTCAAAAGTAATACCTAGTTGTTTGAAGTATACAGTTTTCTAGACGGCGGCGTTTAAGTTTGTGTGCGTGAACTTGTTATTATGCCATTTTAATATTTGATTGGATTCAAGAGTGTAGAAAACTCCAAAAATCCTATCGAAAACGATATAAGAAACGCAATTAAAAGGATTAGACGAAGAATAATAAAATAATAAGTTATTGAAATCAATAAATAGTTTAATGGACTATATCCAGTCTAAGTTTTATATTTATTTGACACATTTAATAATAGGTACGAGAATACGGACACACATCTACAGTCTTATAACGTTTTATTATATTTTAGAACATTTTCGGAGTTGTGTTCATTTGATGAGAAAAAGAAACTTACATTTCGGAGTACATCAATATTTGGCCTGAAAGTATGCAACAAAAATGTTAACTCCATCAGTGTTCAACACTGCCCTCATTCTAACGTTTATTTTAAAATGACGGTTATTATTCAAATTTTTTATTGATGAGGGGATTATTCATCTTGAATGGTTAGTTCTTTTTTTTTCGAAAACATCCTTAACAATAAATTACTTATTTTCAGAAATTCTGAAATCAAGTGTGCTAACAAAAATTCTTTCCTATCTATCTATTCTTTCTAACTAACCGCTCGCACGTACATTTTAGTTATAGTCATAACCCTATGAGTGCGCGCATAATTAATTAAAAAAAAAGTATTTTTTCAATAAAAAACATTTATTGGTAATCTATAGATAGCACATTAATGGAATTGAGAATAAAATTTTAAGGTTGGTAACAAAAGATTGGAAAGTTTGGATTTTAATCAAACATGACATTACGATGATATAGAATATAATAAAAATTGGGTCCCCCAATTCCGTCTGTATGTAGATCGATCTGCAGCCTAAGCGGCTGAAGCTTGGTATTTAAGTGTTTTTGGTGATTGTCTCGTTTTGAACGGTTTTGTTAGCCCCAAATATAAAGTTACTTACCATACAATATCTTCTACCAACTTAGTTATCTCGAAAACTGCTCCAACGATTTTGATAAAAAGAAGTGTGTGCACTACTTTGGACACACATAGTCTGCATTTTGGTTCAACATTGTTCTTACATATTTTGTTAATAACGGTACCTGACGCTGCCATACAACAGTACAACTAGTACTGATCAGCTTCCCATCGGCTGCACATCGGTGTATTAAGTGCTTGTGCAAAAGGGAAAAATAGCTAATTTAAAAATATTTGTGTTGTGCTGTTTGTGCTGTGCCTATTCACTTAAAGCCCCAATATTCCAAAATAGAAAACAAAAAAAAAATAAAAACCTACAATTTATCATCTACAAAAAAAAAAAAAATCATATGTGCCCCAATAAAATAAAATAATTGAATACCTACCACCAAATTTATAAATAAAAAACCATACGCTAAACATAAATTAATTTAATTCAGTGTCAGTGAAGATCAAAAACCAACCAAGCTGAAAGAGAATAGACTAACAAAACAAGCACAAGAACGGTAAACCTTCCTTTTCCTTCACTTCTCGCAGTTGTGTTAGCTTAATCATTGTAGGTAATGTGTGGAGCTTATCACACAGTGCATGCAATGATTAGGTTAGCACAACGTCAGATGGATTATTGACTGTTTTTTTTCTGTTTAACCAGGGGCGGCTCAGTACAAATTGTCACTAAGGCATAACACTAGTGACAATTTGTTATTGAAAAGTTCATATTGGAATTCAGATTAAACATTTAGCATAGATATTCGTCTGACTTGTGTTTTATTGTTTTTTAAATGTTAAAATGGTTGGTGTTTTTAGGGTCGACTATACCAATATTCGCGGGCTTAGAAAAAATTTTTGTGCCGTGTATGTCCACACTGTCAAAAACAGGCCAGCTGTCTTGGCACTGAGCGAAACCCAAATAGGTGAGAATTCTGATCAGTCAGAATTTCATCTGTTTGGGTATAACTTAGTACCATTATTCTTTTTCCACCATGGTCTCGCCGTATACATAAGAAATGATGTTGCGTACCAACTTCAACCACAATATGGTTTGTGCTCAAACACAAATTTTAATTTCATGTGGTTAAAATTCTCGGTAAACAAGCGCATCATACACACATGTTTTATTTATCGGAGCCCAAATCTGGACAGAAATTCAACTTTTAACGAATATGATGCTCTGTCCGACTCCATTCAAAGAATTGTTTCCCATTACCCTCACACTGAAATCGTCATTGCGGGCGATTTCAATGTACACAATTCTAGCTGGCTCCGCTTTTCGAGCCAGACAACACCCGAAGGAAGGTATGTTGAGGTCTTTGCTGAGTTAAACCAACTGACTCAGCTTGTTGTCGAGCCAACTCGAATCCCTGACGTTGTAGGTCAAACCGCCAACACTCTAGACTTGTTTCTTACCTCTGACCCCGATAAATACACGTTAAATGTATTATCGCCTCTAGGCACATCAGACCATTGTGTCATATCTGCAAATTTCTCATGCCAACACCTCTCAGTTAAAGAAAAACCACCTAAAAGAACCGTTTGGCAATATGAGAAAGCCAACTGGGACGGTCTCAATAACTTTTTCAGGATCTTTAACTGGTCACTATGCTTCCTCGGTAGTGACGTAGACTCCAGCGTAGATATGATAACAAATTTAATTCTTCACGGAATGAGAATTTTCATCCCGAATAGGGTGAAACCTATCAAACCGAAAGAAAATGCATGGTTTGATTTG
This sequence comes from Philhelius pedissequus, assembly GCA_910595825.1. Taxonomy (NCBI): domain Eukaryota; kingdom Metazoa; phylum Arthropoda; class Insecta; order Diptera; family Syrphidae; genus Philhelius; species Philhelius pedissequus. Next base: position 326,556,413 of record OU343160.1, read on the forward strand.
AGCTGTAAAAAGGTTATTAGGGATAGAGAAGTAAGTTTCCGGAAATATAAAGCCAACCCCACTGAGGATAACCGGAAAAAGTTTCAACAAGCTAGAAAGACTTGCAACGTTCACATTCGGAGAACCAAATTCTTGTATGACCAAAAATTAAGGCAAAAAATACTACAATGTCCCAAAGGTAGTAAAAATTTTTGGTCTTTTGTTAAAAACATTCGGAATTCATCGTCATCTTCGGTTCCAACGCTCGTCTTTAATGACACCCCTTTTGTCAGCTCTCGTGAAAAAGCCAATTTGCTTGCAGCGCAGTTCGCTGTAAATTCGACGCTGCCAGAAAGTGTAATGACTCCTCCTGTACTTGAGAGCGTAAATGATTTTATGGGACGAATCTTCTTTCGCACTCGTGCAGTTGCCAGAATCCTCAAAGACCTTGATATTCACAAATCCGCTGGCCCGGATAGTATCCCTCCCATCGTTCTGAACAGGTGTTGTTCAACGCTGGCTAAACCACTGCGTAAGCTTTTCCATCTGTCCTACTCTACTGGTCTCTTTCCGAGTGGATGGAAAACAGCATTTGTCCAGCCTGTCCCTAAAAAAGGCGAATCTTCTTCACCCGCTAATTATCGTCCAATTGCACTTACGTCCCTTCTTTCCAAGGTCATGGAAACACTGATTAATTATCAGCTTAAGAAATATCTTGAAGAACGAAAGCTCCTCAATGACCGGCAGTATGGCTTTCGTAGCAATAGGTCCACTGGTGATCTGATGGTATATCTCACCGAGCAGTGGCACAAATCTTTACATCGTTTTGGAGAAAGTAAGATTATTGCGCTTGATATTTCAAAAGCATTTGATAGAGTCTGGCATCAAGCTCTCTTATCGAAAATGCGTGCATTTGGTATCGATGAATCTCTTCTTCGTTGGATTAGAAATTATCTTTCGGACCGATCAATACAAGTTGTATTGGACGGTTTCAAGTCTGATATCCACAAAATAAATGCTGGTGTGCCCCAGGGCTCCGTATTGTCTCCGACCCTCTTTCTCATTTTTATTAATGATCTCTTATCTGGAACTTCTAATCCACTTAATTGTTTTGCTGACGATAGTACTCTCAGCTTTTCATATTCGTTTTTAGATTCACCTCCTTGTTTTTCGGATGTGGAACTGGAACGGCAGCGTATGATAAGCTCATTAAATTCTGATCTTGACAGCATTGTCCAATGGGGAATTAAAAACCGCGTAGAATTTAATGCTTCAAAAACTCAGTGCTGTCTTCTGTCGTTAAAGCAGAACCCACCCCCCATGCCGCTATCCATGAGCGGCACTTGCATTGAAGAAACCGATCAGCTTTCAGTTCTTGGTATGTGCATCACAAACCACCTCTTGTGGAACGACCACATATTCGATGTCGCCAAAAATGCTGCAAAGTGTCTGGGCTTTCTTCGAAGGTGCAAGAAATTTTTCTCCCCGTCTGATCTGGCTGTAATCTATAAGGCTTTCATTCGTCCAAAGCTGGAGTATAACTCGCACATTTGGGCAGGAGCTCCCAAAACACATTTGATTCTTTTAGATAGAATTCAGAATAGAGCTCTAAGAATGATAGGCGACAGAAATATAGTAGAGACATTTACATCTCTAGAACACCGTCGAAATGTTACATGTCTGTCATTATTTTATCGCTATTTTTATAAACACTGTTCCAGCGAAATAGCCAGTTGCATTCCTCCCCTTAAATTTTTCAACCGTAATACTCGCGCTTCTAGGAATGCTCATCAGTTTACCCTTGAGCCTAACTTCGGACGTACTGTCAAGTACAGAGATTCTTTCTTTAGCCGTACAACGCGAATGTGGAATACTTTACACGGCTCTATTTTCCCCTCCCATTTTGATATTCAGAAATTCAAAACCAATGTGCATCAGTATCTCCTCTTGCATCCTTCCCTAATCTCCTAACGCTCGCACTGTGCTTGTTCATATTAAGGGTAGTCAAAACCCCTTTAGAGCGCGCAATCGTTTAAAAAAAAAAAAAAAAAAAAAAAAAAAAAAAAAACAATTCTTTTTTATTTTCGACTTTTTCATAAATGGCTCGCCGGATTTCGATCAAAATTTGTACATAGGAGGTTCTTCGAATTCTAAATATTACTGCACACCGAAATTTTTTGTTTTGGATTTTTTAAAAAAGAGCATTTCTTGAAAATGGCTGGGCGATTTTTTTAAAATTATATTTTCAAATTTATATTTTTAAATATTTAAAATTGATATACCATAACCAAAAACTTTAATAAGTCCTCCAAAACTGCCAGGAAGGAAAGGCTTGAGGGATTTAAAAAAAAAAATATCAGTTTGGAAAGCCCAAAGCACAAGCCACATCAAAACAATACATTTAATCAAAAAGAAGTAAAGTTATTTTAATAGTTGCTGAAGGATCTGATGCAAAAATATAAATATAAATTCCAACCGATGAAACTGGGTTGTACGCACCGTTTAGGATCTTGACAGCTGGGAGAGAGGGCATAATTTAATGGCATTATGTGCTATCAATGTTCATTTTTCCCTATACCAGGTACTCTCTCCGTAGCCTTGAATATGATGGCCCGCCCACATGAAGCACTCTACAAATGATCGAAGTTCGAAGAACGTGTGGATAACAGAAGATTTTTTTGCAGATTGGCTAAATTATTTCTTCATACATGCTAAGCCCCCAAACCAAGGGAAAGTTCTCCGTATTCTGCGGACAACCATTGGAGCCACATAATGTTTCAAGCATGCGAAGACTTTCACAAAAACCATATTATTATACTCTCGATTCCATCTCATCTCTCCCACTGGATGCAGCCAATGGACGTTGTTTTTATGGTCCACTATATAGACACGAAAGCAATTTGCACATGAAGTCTTCTCTTGAACTAAAAACAACACCACTGGATTTAGCTTCCGTTTTTCGAAAAGCTTTTGCTAGCATTGCGTCTGTTACCAAAGGAGAGTCTGGCTTCAGAGCAAATGGAATTTTCCAGATAAATTCAGGCGTCTTTTCTAATAAATGTTTGCTTCCACCTTAACAGCTTTTTAAAGAAATAGAAAAAATTATTCTGGGCTTGTTATGAAGACGGTAGCAACAAATGCTTAATTTGTGGTGAATTTGATAGAAACAACGAGATGTGGTACAGATGTACACGCTATGCAGATTGGGATTAAGCTGAATGTTCCAGGTTGGGACAGACCAAGTGGTTACATATGCGTTTATGCCTCTTGAAAAGAAGACCGACATTACCAGAATCAGGCATAACTTGTTAAGTTGTATGTGTACTTTTGAACCACCTGACAAAATGTTTAAAGAACTTGCAACTTGTGACATTAACTGTTTTAAAATTGAAATAGTATGTCAATATAAATACTTGGGCTTAACAATTGAAAATAATATGAAATTAATGGGAATCCTGCCACTAAAACATTTATATTATTTTAAAGTCTTAAAAATATTTTTCTTGAGAGGTGGTTATATGCAGAGTTCAATTTCTGACACTAGGTATTTGCGTAGCAATTCAATCAATTCTGTTGTAACACCTTCATTTCGTACTACACATTTCAGAAACTTTTTTTTCCGTTGTATCATTTAAATTATTCAATCGTCTACCTTTGAACTTTCGATTTATAAGATCTCTTCCTATTTTCTTAAATAGAACTAAAAGTTGGCTTTTAGATTTCAATCACCATGAAATCAAAACTCTGCTGTTGTATATCACTTAATTGCGTTTTTTTTTCATTTGTATTCTTATGCTCATATGTGTGTAGCGTAGGTCTCATATTTTTTCTCTAAGCCCTTTGCTCATAAAAAACAAATCTTTTGCTTTTCATTTAAATTTGTTTTTATTATTTTAATTGGTAAATTAATTGTTGTACACCCCACATTCTAATGGTTTTTTTTCTCTATGATGTGACATTAACACTATTTTATTTTTAAAAACAAATGTCACTAACTATTCGTTCTTTATTTTTGAATTGTTATATTATAATTATATTAAGTACAAAGTTGTAAGATACGAATAATGAAATAAAATAAAAAAAAATCTGTGACCGGAATTACCCGTTCATGAGTCCAATCCCTAGCATTTTAAGCCTCTTGTTTTTATATTATAATTTTGTCCGTCCAATTTATTTAACGTTTTTAATGTTGATAATAATAGAACTAACAGTGGACGTCCAGTTTAACGAATGCTCGATATAATGAACCATTAATGGTTATATATAACGAATGGTTTAAAAATTTTACGCTCTGTATAACGAATGTCCAGCCAATTTTTATAGGCGCAAGTTAACTGAGATATTGTCATTTCTTGTATGTATCCTTACTTCTTCTAGTAACAACAACAACTGTTGTTGAGTGTTACTATTTTTGTTATTTCCTGGTTCTTATGATCAGTTATACATGCATTGATGTAATTTTAAAGGAAAATTAACTGTTTTAGTTTATTAGGTTTTTTAAGTTTTATTTTCATTTTTCATTTTGCGAAGTATTTCTAATGATCGATTGTGTTTGCAGTTTATTAAAAAATAAAGTAAATAATTATTATAGATAATTAATTCGTTTACCAACAACTTACTATTTAATTTATATTTTCTTATAAATAAATACATACATTTCACTGTAAAAATCACTTGTTTTTTATATTCTAGCATTATTAAGCAAAGAAAAAAAAGACGATCGTTATAACGAATTTGACTGTGCATTATATAATTCGTTATACTGGACGCTCACTGTATATGTGAATTTAATAAAAAGTGAAGTAGAATTGACGTTATTTTAACATAAAATTTAGCTTTTTTTTGAGTTTTTCTTGAAACGACCTACAATAAAAAAACTAATTAACGAACACATCCTCAACTAATCAAAACCTTCCAGCGTTCACTCAACAAATATTTTCTTGCAAACTCATTCTATTCCAGACAATCCAAAACTTTATGTGAACTATTATACTCACTATTTTTAGTGGTTAATTTATGCGCACAATTCCTTAGTGGTTGCTAACTGTACAAAATGTTGCTGCCTATACATTTACCAATAAAAAACGGCTATTATAAGAACTGGGGTTTATTTTTAAAGAAAAAATGCTATATCTTTGGAACGTTCCTCAACAATTTATTTTATTCCATTTTAGCACACAGGTTTTCCCTGAAAAGAAATTCAAATTTTAATCTCTTGTCCTTAATATCACCCTCAAGACATTTTCCTCTTCCTGTTATTTGCTATAAAGAACTCATAAAATCGTTCTCCTCAAACCTTTTGTTAATATTATTATTTCTACGTAAATATATTCGAAGAGTGAAATAATATACCAACAATGGATTTCACAAAAAAAAAAAAACGAAAATATTAAGCAAAATATTTGTGTCCACTTCGTTTACGTTTATGGAGATCTGAAATGATTTCCCCCTATGGCTGATGTGAAGAATAGGAGGCTATGCTAAATTCGACCATCCGAAAACAACAATATTGTTCCAACCGGCCACAGATTGAATTTGAGTGCATATTTGCGAAATATAAACATCAACCACTTGAAAAAAAACTTTTCCCTATTCTCCAACGGCCCCCTGCTTAAATATAACATCTGTATAGCTATACAGATATATATTTAACCATATCGCCCAACCATTTTCATCCCCATTTATCCAGCGATAAAACCGCTATAAAGAGCTTCATGATGTTTTCAAAACTCCATAAATTCCATATGCTACGTTGGGATTTTTATTTAAAAATTATGCGAAGCCCATAACGGTAGTATTATACAGCTTGACATTTGGTCTATTCGTATTTGGGAGAAGGAAAAAACATTAGATTACAAGGATCAAACCGATTGTACGAGTATATATTGAATTGTTTAAATATATTTTGAATTCAAAAGAAGTATTTGTTGAGAGGAACGTGGTCCTTTCTAGCTTCAAATTCATACAATTGGAAATAGGAGGTATATGTATATAATCATTGACATTTAAATTTGGCCAATTTCGGAGCAACAGTCGCTACGCCTATAAGTATGTTTGTATGTAAGACCCCCAATGAATACGTCACGCCTAGAAAAACACTTATTTATTGTAAAAAATCGTTTCAAGCCCCCCTTTAACAACTATAAGGTAACGACAAGAAACAATCTCCTATTATCCCCGAAGTCACGACAACGACGTCCTTACAATCGTAAATCTGCCCATTTGCTTCAACCTCACCTTTTGTCGTCACAGGCTTAAGTCACTCATCCCCTGGGATATGGCGGGGGGTTCGCAGGACAAAAACTGGAGGTCTACTGAAAACTGTCAGAGAAAAATTTGGCTACATGAGACTTAAATTGAAGGGGTTGGGGCATGGTGTGTATAGAGGGTAAGGCGATAGAGCATACCGACAAAAAAAATCCATTAGCATGAAAAATAGATTTCGTTCTTGAAATCGATTTTGAGAAATACCAAAAATAAAACAAGTTACTGAGAGTTTAGTAGAGAAAAAAAACATTTTACAAGGAGAATTTCACAAATATAAAATAGATCAAATAGTAAAAGGTCCAGGTGGTGCAAAATTAATAATATAAATGGGGCGTTCACTCAATTATTAGATATTTTATTTCGATTATATTTGTGAACGAACCAGACTGTTAGCTGAAATCTGTCAAACAATCAGAACAAAACGTATATTTCAAATAAAGTTTACGGGCAGCTGTTGTATAAATTTGTTCTCTTCTAAATTTTGCATGCTTTACAACAATAGAAAGTTATTCCAGATTACTGTGAATAATTGACTGAACGCTCTCATTGTTCAGTGATGAAAAAGTTAGAACAGAATAGAACAGAACAGATTCGTGAGAAACTTCAGAACAAGATAGGACAGAACAATTATGAATTGTCAGTCATCTGACAGAGATTATAAAAAATAAAATGCACGACTAGATCGTACGAACTTGCTCTTGTAGCTAACAACTTTAATGGAGCTGACCATTGAGGTTTAGTTAGATAGGTGTAGTTATCCTATACAGGTTTAAAGCCTATGTAGGTAAGATAACCTTGATTCTTAGTGTAATGAATTGTCGAATGGATGATTCAAGGTACCTATCTAAATACAAATATATATTTAAGTCTAAGTTATGGATTTTAATTATGTAAGTTAGGAGAGTAAAATGTATCTACATACATATACATATGTACATATATGTAGATGGAACCTAAGCATGTAAACATACATATAATAATGAAAATGAATCGGTGTAATATCCATATTTCTCTATAATTTAGTTGTAATATACATACATACGATTCATGTGATTCTTAGAGAAACATATGTATATACTAGCAGATACCCGTGCGATGCTACGGACCCACGGGAATCTAATGAAATCATCTATCCACCTACAAAATTTCATTCAAAACCCTCCAGTCGTTGAATGTAGGCACACACGACGAACATGCTCGCCTAGCATGCTCGCGCTCGCTGTGCTCTTCTTGTATGTGGGCTGGTTCGTGAGCCGCTTGCTGCTGGCCAAAAATTTAGATTTTGTCGTGTTCGTTCACTTCGATGTTCGTCGTGTATGGTCATGTTCGCGAACAAAGCGAAGATTCAATATTGAATTCAAAAAGTAAGAACTACAAAAATAAAATTGGGAAAAATAAATCATGGCTAATCTTCCAGCTGCTTACCGAGTTTCATTAAAATCCATTCAATGGTTGAGGCATGAATTCGGAACAAACAACAAAGTATGTATTTTGTTCATATACATATAAGCCTCTCCCATATAGGCATAGGAACTGTTCGGTTCCATTTTCGGTATAAAAATGATCTATGTGAGAATCCAGTACCCCATCCATCTACCAATCAAATTTCATGCAAATCCGTGTGCTTCTATGCGCCTTGTGAATAAAAGCTATGTTGGCTATTTGTAGATTGAGCTCTATGAACAATTAAAACACACCTATCACACGGGAACCATACATTTTCCCGGATAAAAAGTAGTATGTGGCCTATTCCAGACAATAATCTATCTCTGTACCAAATTTCATCCAGATCCGTTCAGCCGTTCCGGAGTTAAACATCCAAACATCCATACATCCATCCATCCATCCATCCAAACTTTCACATTTATAATATTAGTAAGATAAATGTATGATGGCCTACATTGTATTTAGTATTCAGTGACGTCTGTAAAAATTCGTAAAAAGGGAATAATAATAAGGTAGAAATAAATGGATAATACCCATAATGAAATGTTCTTATATTGCTTAGTCGTTAAAGTTTGAGGGAAAACAAAGATGCAGTTTGAATTCATAGATAAATAAAAATATACAAAAAAAAAAAAAAATTAAAAAATCGTTGGAGCGGTTTTTTAATAAATTAATTTTTTATGTATACAATTTTGAAAACATTCTTAGAAAAAAAAACTTGAAACGCCATGTTGAAGATATTATCAATACACATATAAAATTCAAATTTCAAACAAAATTCTGCGACTAGTTTTCGAAAAATCGAATTTTCCAAAAAAAAATTTATTTTTTTCTTAAAAATTGATAAACTTCTTTTTTTGAAAATTTTCGTATCCGTGGTTTGATTTTTCAAAAAAAAAAGTTTTTTAATGCCAAAAAAAATTTGTTGTAAAAAATGTTTGCTTACTTTATAGGAGCGTCTGCATAAATTTTTTTAAGAAAATCAACCGAACCGTTTTTCAGAAAATCGAAAACCGAAAAAACGGTACTACTAGAGGTACAAAAAGTAACAATTTTTTTCCAAAACAAAAATTATTAAAACGTTCCAAAATCGTTGTAGCCGTTTTCGATAAATATAAGTTTTTTATTTTTGGCCAGAAGAAAATGTATGCGAGCTACTGTTATTTGTAGTCTTAAAAAAAGTGAAAAAAACATGTGGGCATATTACCGAACAAACAATATATACCAAGATTGGAGCAAATCCATCCAACCGTTTAGGCTGCAGACTTGCCGACAGACAGACAGACAGACCGACGGAATTGGGGGACCCACTTTTTTGTTGTTCTCTATCATTGTGTATAAAACCTAGTACCTATTCATGAGAGTACTATAGGAATATATATAGAAGTCTCTATGATCGTAATGTCATGTTTGATTGTTAGATTTTTTTTTTGCACGAATCCGTAACTTGCCTTATAGTACCTATAATCGTAAGTAAAAATTATTGTTGTTTACCTACAATTCGAGTTCGTTTGTTCTTGCAGAAAAATTTTTAAAAATAATTTGAAATGGAGTTGAATTTAATTTTTAAAAAACTATTTTTCATGAAATTGAGAGTGATTCCGACACGTAAGGTGATATATCAAATAAATCTAAATCTAACACCGAAATGGTTTTTTTTAAAGTACAACAGCTGGTTTTGACAGTTCTAACAAATCTGTTCTACCTAAAAAACAAGCGCAGACAATCCTGTAGTAAAGTGTTCCAAACAGCCTCGTTGAACACACTTGGACATAATCCTATAGAAACATGCTATAATTCTTACAAATGGCGCAAATGTCAAATCAATTCGAGAATCGGTATAGGTACTAAAAAACGTGGAACAGTTGTTTCGATTGACACCCTGCCGCTAACAAATTAAAGCATCTTCCGATAGGGTCTTTACTTTTGCGTCACCTATAGCATTAATTAAATTAGTTAAATTTATTCCACAGTTTTGGGTGTGTGCGATATTTCGTACAGTTTATAAATTTTTTGATATTTTTTAATTTGAACCATTCGAATGACATTTATTTTTTTTTTGTGCAAGAAAGGGCGATGTTAAATAAAGAATTTAAACTTTTGGCGAACAGAAAAGGCCAAAATACAGAAAATCTTTATAAATTAAGATTATAGCGAAGACGAACATCAACATGTTCATCTTTAATATAGTATCTTAGTTTGCAGTTGTATATTAGTAAATGTGTTCACATGTTTCAATAATTTGTATGATTTGCTAAGCATTTCACAAATTATAAAAATCAGCAAAAACAACAGAGCAATGTGAGTAATAGTTTTGAAAAGTTATAGCAAATTTATAGGAAGGAAAATAGAGATCGAATATATTTTACTTTGAACCATTTTTCAGACACTCTAGCTTTCCTGTTTGGAGTACTACTAGGTGGCGCAAAAGTGTTTACCTTTTCGAAAGATGCTATAATTTGGCGGGAAAAATGTATATCGACACAATAATTGCACGTTCTTAGGAATATAGCAATTTGTTGTTCTGCTTACTTTACAAATGTCAAAGTAGTTAGAATTGACATTTACCGCCATTTGCAAACAAAAATCGTAGCATCTTCCAATCGATTGAACAAAGTGCCACCTGTCAATGCGTTGATCAACAAATTCCTATCAACGCAGGTGTTAACGTTCTCTCCAACGAATTGACAGCATTTCTCGTTAATAATCACACAACGCATGTGGTAGAATGAAAAAACATTTTGACGTCAATTTTACGTCAGAGAGTCAACGTGTTGGTTATTTAGGTTGACCGTCTAATTGCTGCAACTGGAGCTGGACCCTTAGCCAGAATAGCTGTCAAAAGGTGTTGTACCTGCTAAATTTTACGTGTAAACAATAAAGCAGAACATTTGATACCATTTGATATCAGCTGTGAGTTTTATCGTGTAAACGCTGGATTCGACTCGACTGTGCACTTGATTTTGAAATTTCAAAAAGTGTTATGATTGTAACATTGTATTACATAATATGTCAACATTTTGATAGCTATTCCATTGTGTTAAAATAATTAGAACCGCATATAAACGCTATACGAAATTGCCCCCATGCAGTATCACAGCTTCTAAGCTATTTCTTGTCCCATCTAGAGCTTCGTTATAAAATAATTCCGTTATACAGTATAAAAATAATACTTTTTTGTGGATGGCAGATGTCCAAAAGTGGAGCTGCAAAAGTATCAATTTCAATTCGAGAAAAAAATCTGTCATACTCTTATCCAGAGTGATACAGAGATCAGTGAATCAGTGGTGTCCATTTTGACCTAAAGAAAAGCTCTTGAAACTTCAATTGCATGACGTTTAACAGTTTTCAAAAGCATTCACACCATGCAACATTTTGTAAAATGTCCAATATATTTTGACTAAGCATTTCTTACAAAATTCTGTTTGCTTTAAAAAAAGGAATGCATGGTCATAGTCAAGTTTCCGAAGAATACTATTGGTGGCTTATTATAAGGTTTCAATTCTGGGAATCTCGTGACGTAAAAGGACGCCAGAGGTTTGACTGTCAAATCCCTGACTATGTCATCCACAAAACAAAGGGTACAAGTTTCGGAGATTTAGATTAGTTGGCGTTTTTCAATATGACGGGTTTTGCCAGGAACAAGGTGTCCCCAAGAAACCGACTCAATCTTTCCCAATCAGCCTTCGTCAACATATCCTTTTTTTCAATTTAAAATTTTTAAAAATATTTTGCAGAATTATCCCTCGTGGCAAAATTCAGCATTCTTCTAAAAAGTGAAAATAAAAAACTTGAGTATTCAGGACCGCTTTCCTGTTGTGACCAATGTCAGAAAGTTTCGATTTCTTATAACAGTTTCACTTGGCGTTGTCCCATTCCATCTTTTTGGTAGTGGTGCGGTTGCTACTTAGAAGTTTTCTATTCAGCGTTTGATTTCCATTTCGGAACCATTTTGAAATAAATAAAAAAAAATACAACAAAACCGATCTACTAACGGTGGCGCACGGCACGATATGCTATTTATTTCGGGTGCCGCCTGAATATCTTTTTGTTTGGATTTCGTTGCTCATTTGATAAATTGTCGGGATAAGGTAGTGTTCTTATTTTTTTTCTCTTAACTTTGTTTTGTTTGCGAAAGGGAGAAGAATAGGCATGGAGGGCGGCACAAATATCCCCACGGGAAGACTTTTGATTGAATAAAGTTGTTAAGTTTAACCTTTTCAATCGAATCAATCGGAAAAAAAATCACAGCGGGCGCAGGGGGGCTTAACGCAAAAAGATTGAGAATGAGAATAATTGCAATGCGTTTGGATTTTTGAATAAATGTCAGAAAAAGTTTTCAGACATTTTTGAAAAGGAGACGTGAAAAATTATTGGAATGGGAATTGATTTTCATATAATACAAAAAACAAACAAAAAACTGTCAAAGTTACAATTTTGCACTTAAGATTTCTTTTTTTTTTATTTTCATAAATTCCGAAGGCTAGGTAGAGAGTATGAGGTATGCAAAGTCCATCAATTATAGTCAGGATTTTATTTTTAATGTAAAGTGTGACACATCGCTTAATTGACTTTGGAAATTGTAAATTTTTATTTCGTGAAAAAATGCGGCGAAATGATTTTTGAAAAGGGTTTTCGATTTTGCTTTTGTTGCAGAAATTCAGAATTCTTTGACATTTTAATGGAGCTATTCATCTAGCAAGGGTAGGCATTGGGACTAAGAATGAATAAAGCATTTTAGATATAGATGAAAGTTTGGGGTCGCTGAAGGTGTTAATGGTATAGGCTGGGTGGTAATAGATTGTATATTCTTTATTCTTCGATTGGATTAGAATGAATTAAAAATTCACTTGACCGATTTTTAGTGTTAACTTTGCGGAGGGTAAGAGAAATATTTAAAACCAGTATTATCAATTATAGATTATGTGTTGGGTATTTTATTAAAATGAACAACAAATTCTACTTAATGGGATAAATTATTCAGAAATAAATATTGGTCCTTACGCATTTTTTTTAAAATTTCATTTCGATTTCCCCCATAACTTTGCAGAATGAAAAATGGACAAGGAAAAAATTCCACCGGATAATAACGGAAAGACCGATTTATATTCATTTAAGATTGCACTTAGAAAAAATAACTTTAGATTGTCGATGCCATTATAATTTCTTAAAATATATCACCCTGTCCTGAATAAGCTATAACTTGTGCAATTGTTTGGATGCAGAATACCCGCCGACAAGTGATATTGAGCTATATTTCTTACGGAATACTTCATCAGTGAAATTAGCGCAACGTGGAATTATATTCCGATTTCCGAGCCGCTCACATCGAAGAAATAGGAAAGTCACGTGATATAAAATGGATCGGAAGTAAATATAGCTCGTTCCGACGAGGGTATCAATATTGGTAGGTACTGTCGGAGGTGCCATCATGTCTAACAAATTCGAAGGTGTCCAGGGGATGCATTTTCGCTTAGTTTCTTCTTTGGCGAATTGCACTGGTGGACGAGTTCACAGATTTGACGCTATCAGTCTTTTTTTTAATCTTTTTATTTTTTCAAAACACGGGTATACGACGATAAGCCGAATACTCGAAAATTCTTAAATATCCGACAAGACTGCGAAAAGGACATTACATAATGTGCAATGTTTTGAGCATAAACACACTTTTCATCTTCATCAGGCAAAAATTCAAAATATTTTTTATCAATCTTTTAATATTTTTCGATATCGTTGTCGAAATTTACAGCTTTGAATATCAGTTTCCGTCATTGTGTTAAGAGCGTTTACAAATTCGCTTCTACATAATTGAGTGGATATGTGTGTTTTTCCATTCCTTTCCTTACAAATTGTATTGATAAGGCCCTTTCATGTCAAACATTATTGTGAATTGTCATAATTTCATGAATATAGTTAAAATTTGTGCTTATGGATCACAATTATGAGGTCCGAAAAATGGCGACTTACGTTTTTCTAATATCTATGTTCAAAAGAAAAAAAACTTACAAAAACGTTCAGAGATTTGTTTTAGAAGAGTTGAGTTTTTGGCATATTCTTCTGTACTTGCAGGAGATTCTCTTAAAATTCCATATAATTGGGTTACATAATTGAAATCCGTAATAATATCTTACATCTGTACATCGATACCAAATTTTGAGAGGTCATCAGCGTCACGTATTTGTACATTTGAAGGTTTGACAATAGCTTGTGTTATAACCTACGAGGGTGGGCTGGTATAAGAAGGGATGTGACAAACAGGTGGTGCCTCAAGGTGACATTTTGTACTGAATATGTCATGGGGACTTATATTAGAAGGTATAATGTTGTAGTCGAGCATGATGTTCCTGCTATGAAGGAGGTTGTTGTTGTTGCTGATGGTGATGCTAAAGTGAAAGAGGTTGTTGTTGCTGGCTTGGATGGTGTTGGTGATGTTGATGCTGCTGCTACTGTGGGTGATGACTAGGTTTCTTCTAATATTTACGCTGATGCTCCTGCTGGCAATGATGGGTCAAATATTGTTGTTAATGCCGCTCTCGTTGACGTAGATCGTGATGCTACTGAGATGAATGCTGTTTTCCTTAATAGTGTTGCCAATGTAGCTTCGACTACTACGTTTAATAAGAGTGCTGGTGATAGTGAATTGTCTGCCCCTAAATAAGTATCTCTATTTGTTTCCGATTTCTCATGCCATACTAACATGATATTAGTCTTCCAGCTGCTATAAATAATAATCTTTAAAATGAGAAATTATTGCTTAATCTACGATTAAAAGTAATACATTAAAAAATCTAAACTATGTTATTGTACTGACGCTTTCTCATCCCTGAATGATGCTGTTCTTACTCGTCATAATTAGTGTTACCTGTCCCAATTCAGGGTTGATACAGAACCTAATCTACTAATTGAACATATTGCTTCTAAAACTGAAATTCCCATCAATGATATAAAGTATTTTAAGTTAGTGAAAACCCACGCTAACCTTACAAATTTGAAATAGGTAAATTTTAAAATCAGTGTTCCATCTAACATGCTTTCTATTGCTATGGATAAACAGCTTTGGCCTAGATCTGTCCAAAACAAAAAATTCATTTCGCAGAAAAAAAAACGAAGCGCCGCCGCGCCACCGGTGAATACCGAAACAACGTAAATCCGGTTTGTCTAGTAATTCTTGTTTCCCTTTCTGTGTTACCTTCAAAAATAAAATTTTTTTTTATATATTACCAAGACTTTGGTGGCTTACGAACAAAAATTAATAACCTTCGCCTAAATACAAGGTCATGCCAACACGAAATCTTAACTTTGACTGAAACCTGGCCTACTTATAAATATCATAATTCAGAACTGTTCGATAGTAATAACTATTCAGTCTTCCACAAGGACAGATGTCCTGAAAAAAAACAAATAAAAAAGAGGTGGGACTGTAACGATTGTTGTTAGCTCATTCTCCTGCCACGAAATTAATCTTCCTTCTTCATCTTCAACTCTATCATCGAGCTTCGACATTGATGAAATAGAAATGTTTGGTCTTACATAAATACCAAAAAATGCTCAACTGGGATACCTTATTGCATGCAGTATTTAGGGACTACATCTGCTAACATAGATACCATATGCAAACTCTTTGCAAATTTCTTTCAATCGGTATACTCCCCTCAATGTGTTCCCCACAATTATTCATCAGTTAAAAGTGATAATTCCATCAATCATCATTCAATGCTTCTCTCGAAAGGGTATTTTTCTTGACGATTGGAAAATCGCCTATATTATTCCTATCCATAAATCTGGCTCCAAACAAGATGTTTTTAATTACTGTTCTATAATTAAATTGTCTACGATTCCCAAGATTTTTGAGAAAATAGTCAATGAAAAACTAACCTTTATTCTTAGAAAAACTATTTCTCCATTGCAGCATGGATTTATGGCTCGAAAATCCACTACGACAACCCTAGTAATTTTTTGTAACCAAATTACTAGAAATCTTGAAAATGGTTTTCAAACTGATGTTATATTCACCGACTTTTCGAAGGCTTTCGATAGGAGTTAACCACTTTATATTATTGTTAAGTATTAGAATTAATTTCTGTCATTGTGGCAACACCTTGACCCTATATTTAACTTTATTAATGATCATTAAGAATATAATCATATGTAACCTCTCACTAGTTTATAAGAATATGAAATAAAGTCAGTCTTGTATTACTCATCGAGCCATCTACGTCTTTTCCTTTATGTACAATACATAACATAATTGGCGACGAGATAAAAATATATAAAAAAAAAAAAAAAAAAAAAAGTTATTGGTCGATTGGGTAAATAAAAATATGGTTGATATAAAAGCGACACCAAGCATCATGACTACCGTGTATCAAACAGCAAATTTACCAGAATTTTCTCCATCTGTTGAAACGTTGTTTGTGTGGAAAGAGAAATTGGATCTTCACTTCTGTGAAATAAATTGTGAACTCGAAAATACAAAAAAAGCTATTTTGTTAAAATCAATTGGTGCTACTCCATATAATTTACTTCATAGCGTGTGTTTAAAGAATTATGTGATATATTGGAAACTCACTATACTCCTCCAACTATTATATATCGTGAACGTCGTAGTTTCCATAATGCTAAAAATGAAGGCGCATCTGTATCTCAGTGGTTTGCTAAAGTAAAAAAAGCAGCAATTAACTGCAAGTTTGGAAATCACCTAGATGCGTTAATTTTGGACAAATTCATAATGGGCCTGCCAGATAAAGTTTTTGACAAAATTTGTGAGGAAGATGAAACGCTCACAGTGCAGACAGCGTTAAAAAAGGCATTAATTGCAGAAACAAAATTTTCAACCAAAGCAGACCAACCAACTGATAGCACCGTTAATATGATAAAAAACGTGATCCTATTAAAAACAACAGTAAATTCAACAAAGGCTATAGCAACAGCAACAACAGTACCAAAAACGGCAACAACAATAACACCAGTAGCAACAGCAGTAATCATAGCGGAAAAAAATCATGCAATCATTGCGGATGGCGAAACCATAGTTCCAGCACATGCAAATTCAAGAACAGCACTTGTAACTATTGTTCTAAAATAGGACATTTGGCATCTATTTGCCGCTTTAAATCAAAAGGAACTGTAAATTATTTATCTGATTCAGATGATATTGTAGTTAGTGATAATATTGTAAGTAGAGATCAACTTGAATATTCTGTTTTTAGTCTCTCCGCAGATAATTCGTCTGATGTGTACTCGCTTTTGGTGGAATTAAATGGGACATCTATGAACATGGTTTGCGATACGGGTGCCCCGTGCACATTGATTTCAGCATCAGTATATAGGAATTTGCATATTAAAGATGAACTTAAAAGCTGTAGTGTACCGTATGTTAATTATAATGGTGATCGAATCAAATTACTTGGTGAGTTTGATGCTACAATTATGTACAGAGGTATTAATAAAAAGATAACAGTTGTGGTTTCTGATACTACTAACCCACCTTTGTTAGGACGATCATTTTTGAGAAAATTCAATTTTGAATTAACCCAAATAAATTTAATTAATCGTAATGCCAAATATTCAATTATTATTGAACAATTAAAAGATGAGTTTCATGGTGTTTTCGATAAACAGTTGGGTTCATACAACGGTCAAAAAATTTCACTACCAATAAGTAATGACGCGAAACCAATTTTTTTTAAACCACGTGCTGTTCCATTTGCATGGAAAAATAAAATTGAAAGTCAATTAAGAGACTTAATCAAAAAAGGTGTTTTGGAACCGGTAGATAGTTCTGATTGGGGAACACCATTAGTTCCTATACTTAAACCAAACGGTGAATTACGTATTTGCGGTGATTACACGGTCACGTTAAATAAATATTTAGTGGATATAAAATATTCTTTGCCTCGAATCGATGAAATATTTGCATCTTTAGAAGGCGGTAAGCTTTTTACAAAACTCGACTTATCTAATGCATACAATCAACTTATTTTAAATGAGGAATCACAACTTTTGTGTACGTGGAGTACGCACATTGGTACTTTAAAAATGAAACGTTTACCTTTCGGTGTTAAACCAGCCGCAGCAATATTTCAAAAAACGATAGAAAATCTATTGCGTAATATTCCGTATGTCGTTGTTTATCAAGATGACATTACTGTGACGGGTAAAACATTTCAAGAACATGTTCAGACATTAAAACTAGCCTTAAATAAAATCCAAACAGCAGGTTTAAAGTTAAATAAAAATAAATGTGCCTTCTTTCAAGAGAAAATTCAGTATCTGGGGTTTTCAATTGATCAATTTGGATTATCTAAAACTGACGAACGAATTTCTAATATTTTAAAAGCTCCTATCCCAACTAACGTTTCGGAAGTAAGAGCATTCATAGGCATGATAAACCATTATTCAAAGTTTATAGATAAATTTGCTGATAAAATGATTCATTTATACCGTTTGTTGCAAAAAGGAGTCTCATTTCACTGGTCAAAAGATTGTCAGGATACTTATGAATTAATGAAAAAAGAAGTTACTTCCGACAAAATTTTGGTTCATTTTAATTCAAAATTGCCGATAATTTTAACAACCGATGCTTCAAATAATGCAGTTGCAGGTGTACTTTCACACAAATATTCGGACAATACTGTAAAACCTATTGCTTTCATATCTAGGTCACTTTCGAAAAGCGAACAAAATTACAGTACGCTCCAAAAAGAAGCCTTAGCTATTATTTTTAGTGTAACCAAACTAAGACAATATTTACTAGGCAATCATTTCATTTTGCAAACCGATCACAAGCCCCTCATTTCGACTTTTGGGGAAAACAAAAGCCTACCAGTTATGGCAGCTGCACGAATTCAAAGATGGGCGTTCATTTTGTCAGGATTCAATTACACGATTCAGTATATCAAAGGAAGTTCAAATGAAGCTGATAATTTATCACGCATTCCTCATTCAAGTTCGTTAGAAGATTCTGCAAATGAAGAAAATTATGTCAATTTTATTAAAAAAGAAAATCCTTTACATATTAATTTCAAAGACATTGCCATTGAAATAAGACGAGATCCGATTTTGTCAAAATTGATTCATGCAATTCAAATCGGTTCAGTTAAAAATTTAGAAGATTCTGAATTCAAATCATTTAAAAATAAATCATTAGAATTAACGGTTGGCAAAATGGCGTTTTGTGGCGATACCGCACAGTAATTCCTCAAACATTACGAAATTCAGTTTTGAGCGAACTACATTTGTCACATCTTGGCATTGTAAAAACGAAAGCACTTGCTCGATCGTATGTTTGGTGGCCAAATATCGATTGTGACATTGAAAATTTAATCAAAAATTGTAGCCCATGTCAAGAGTTACAAGCCAATCCAGAAAAAAGTTCTTTCATTTCATGGCAACCATCATGCTCGGTTTGGAGTCGCATCCATACCGATTTTGCTGGTCCAATAAATGGCTTCCATTTCCTTATAGTAATTGATTCATTCACGAAGTGGGTCGAAGTATTTAAGACCAATGAATTTACATCAACATTTGTAATAAAAAAACTGAGAGAGCTATTTTTTCGCTACGGCATTATAGATACTTTAGTCAGTGATAATGGTCGTCAGTTCACCTCTCAAGACTTCGAGCATTTTCTAAAAATGAATAATGTTAAACACATATTAACAGCTCCTGGACATCCAGCTACCAACGGTCAAGCTGAAATTTTTGTTAAAATGCTAAAAAAAATCGCTACATGCCAATATTAAATCCGAAAAACAACCTGATATCGACACTATATTAAATCGGTTTTTATGTGACTACCGCAATACAAAACATTGCACAACTGAAGAATCACCCGCAAAACTTTTTTTTGGTCGCGCTTTAAAAACTCGATTTAGTTTATTGAAACCACCATTGATTAAAGATAACATTATTAAAAGTCAAAATAAAAGCAAACAATATTTTAAAGGTAATCGTGAAATAAGTTTTAACAAAGGTCAAAAAGTTTATATTCGTAATTACAGAAATCCTAATAAACCAAGTTGGTCGGAAGCCACTATTAAAAATAAAATTGGCCCCCGTACTTATTGTTGCATCATATCAAATAATAATAATAAACTTATTAAACGACATTTAGACCAAATTCGTGGTGAAAATAGCAATAAATTGCAGATTGCTAATACTGATGGGGTAATTGATGATGCAACACCTGAAATAAGTTCAAACGTCAATGCCATTCCACCTGAGGAGAGTGCACCTCATGGCAGTTCTTCGGTTGAGATTGAAAATGAAGAACCTATTCAATCTAGGCTGTTAAGAGCAAGGTGCGATAGTGGTAGAGCAATCTGTGAAAAGAAAATAAAATGTAAACAATTTGAACTTTTAAAATAATTTACAAAATAATGAATTCCATTTATTGAAATTATTATCTATTGTTGAATATATTCAAAATGTATATAATTGTTAATTAAAAGCTCATGGAGAGCATGTTAAGTATTAGAATTAATTTCTGTCATTGTGGCAACACCTTGACCCTATATTTAACTTTATTAATGATCATTAAGAATATAATCATATGTAACCTCTCACTAGTTTGTAAGAATAGGAAATAAAGTCAGTCTTGTATTACTCATCGAGCCATCTACGTCTTTTCCTTTATGTTCAATACATAACAATTATTAAAAAAAAAATGAAATCTATCGGCTTCCATTCTAATATTCTAAAGTGGTTTGTATCCTATCTCATCGCTAGAACACAGTTTGTCCGTGTTAATAATTTATTTTCTGAAGTAATTCATGTATTATCATGTGTTCCTCAAGGTAGCCACTTGGGGCCACTTTTGTCCCTGTTGCTAATCAACGACATACCAACGTTTATTATCAATGCTCTCTGCCTAATGTTTGCGGATGATATCAAAATATTCCATTTTATTAAATCGTTGGATGATTAATTTGATAGTGTTTTTACTATAAATTAAAGATTTTATTTTAACAACTTAAGATACAAATTATTTATTTTTGCTAAAATGTACATTTCGGAAGTTATGCTTCCATCGTCAGTAAGCTATATTTAAATAATAATGACATTTTGATATTAATATTAAAATAAAGTTGATTTTCTGACCAATTTGTGGATTTAGTACTGCACAGTGGAAATGTAGTTTTTCTTCGGCTTTTTTGGTCGCTGTAATTTTCGCAATGAAACAATAAAGTTACATTAGCTTTCCCAACGTTTCGGCAGGGGTTGCTGCCTTCTTCAGGGGTACTTTATTTACACAAAAATTACAAATAACATTAATGGTTGATAAGTAAAGTAATAACACAATTATGAATACTCACTTAGACAAAATAAGTAAAATAGTCAAAACATTTATATTACAATAAAAAGTTAAATAAGCACTTCAAAGAATGAAGTTGAGTCTGTATGACTTGAACAAAGCACAAATTACATTTAGGAAGAAAGAAGAGAGCAATACACAGCAGAGATGTTTTGTGTGTCTTGTTTTCGATTCATATTGTTTTTGTTGTTGAGAATGTGTAATGTTTCTAACGTATATCGTTTTGAAACATGTTTCTCCGTCTGTAGGATTTCAACACCTTCAAAGTTTGGAGAATGGCCGTGTTCAATACTGTGACTGACCAAAGCTGTCTTTTCCGAATTTTTAAGTTTAATGTCAGATTTGTGATTTGATATGCGTTGTCGAAGAAGTTGTTTTGTGGTTACAATCTAACACAGGTTACAAGGTTCGTTTGTTTTTCCATTACAATTAATTTTGTAAATTACATCTGTTCGTTTGTCCTTATCAGGTTTCGTTTTTAGTTTTGTAAAAGAATGGTCGAGCTTTTTGTCGGAATAAAGACATTTTATTTTCCCACATAGTATACTTTTAGCTCGACACACATACAGTTCACCGAACGTTTCTCCTCTGACCTCTAACCTCTGAGCCATTTCTTTATATTTCGAAAGAACAAATAGTCGCAGGATGGTAAATCTCGGGAATGTGATATTGAGGAAGGACTTCGAGGCCTACTCATTGCCATTGCGACTGGGAATTTGTGCGTCGGTGCGTTGTCACCAAAATGTGTCCGTTTTGCTTCAAATCGATTTGAAATCGATGCAGCGTATCCCTGCGTAATAATCGATGTGATTATAACATCGCGCGCAAGAAATTGTCGCCATGACCTTTTTTGCCGAGAAAACCCACTTTGAACTCCTTCGGCTTCTATTAACCAGGAGAAGTTCTTTGTTTTGACCGTTCCTTATTTTCTGGTCTGTTGAATAGTTAATTTTTCTGTAATATCGCTAAATGGAAGTTGCCAATGAATGCGTTTGTTGTCAATTGTGCGCAAACGGGTCACCCATCTTGCGGAAAGTTTTTTCATGTCCAAATATTAATTTTAAATCGAAATCACTGAGCCATGTGATAAGCGTGTGACCTCTTTAAGCTCGCGCATTTTCACTCGCAGATCGTCTATTATCAAACCATGGATTTAGTTGATCATTTTATAGGTGTGGTGACCTAAATTAAGCCACCAGAACATTCAGCATCACTTTTGCTTGAACGACCCCACCGAAATTGATTAAAACAGTGAGTGGTGAAAGGTTCCAATCGATTGGAAAGAGTCCTCATTGTGTTTAATGAGCACTCGAAATTGTATTTTTTTATTTAAACGATTATGCTCGTAGGCTCCTATATAAAATGGCTGCCATTACAGTACTATTTCACAGATCTGTCTGAAAATTTGGGCACGTTCTCTTGAAAAATGATTCTTGACAATAAAAAATCACAAATTTAAGGTGACGAAACAATTTGTGCTAATTTTCAGGTACTTTTTGGCTCAACCCCTTTAAGGATACGTCTACTTAAATCTAAACTGAGTAGACGATACTTATGTTAAAAAGTTGAAAGAGTTGTTAACTAATTAAAAAAAGTTCTCTACGACTTCGATACCTAGAAATTAGTCCGTGCTCTGGATAGCTTACGGAGGTGACTTAGGCTGGCAACGAGGCGAGACCGGGCGAGACTTTTGTTAGTCTCAGCAAAATCGTAAATTTTCAGTCTGGTCTCGATCTCGCCTAATCAAGTCTCGTCTCGATCTTGGTCTCACCTTTTTCTCGTTAACATTTTAATGTGCAGTTTCGTCTCGGTCTCAGTCTTGGTCTCATCCTTAACGAGAAAAATATCGAATTTTCTGAGGTAAAATTTGAATTTTGTAGAGGTTTCTTAATCCATTTAAATCAGAGCCATCTATCAATCGATTTTGATACACCATGGCTTAACAGGTAGGCAACATATTATATTTTGATGTTTCGATAATATTTTCTATTCCAACGACATATATGTATGCAATAATAAATCGTAGGAATTCTTCTGGATTTTTGTAGTGCGTCTATCTGAGTATAACTATGCACATGTTTCGTTTGATATTTTAACGCACATAGAATATTTCGCAAAACAAAAATTGGAAATACTATAAAAATTTGAGCATGACTACGTACCAAATAATAATTAAATAAAAAAATATTAGCTCTAGCGAAAACCGAAACCAAAACCCCGAAACCACCGAGATCACCGATTTTCTCGTCTCGTTGCCAGGCCTAGACGTGAACACTCCTCAAATCATCGCAAGAATCCACAAAAGTCCTGTTGAGACACCGCTGATTGAAACTGTTCGAAATAACTGACAACATATCAAAATAAAATGCACGACTGGATATCGTTAGTAAAACATTTATTCAAAATATAACATAGACGTTTTTACTTGTGATATATGTAGGTACTATAGGGCATGTTTTGCATTTGGAAAAAAAATCGAACTCGAGATTTTAATCAAAGTTGACATTATGATAGAGAACACCAAAAAAGTTGGTGCGGCAATTCCGTCTGTCTGTCTATTATCTCGAAAACGGATCTAACGATTTTGATAAAAATTGGATTGTGTACTAAGTTGAGTATGGTCTACATTTTGGTTGAAAATAATTCTAAAATATTTTGTTATTAACAGTACCTGCCATATAACCATTTTATTCATTTTCGATTTTCTCATAAAAGTCTCATCGGATTTCGATCAATATTTGTATACAGGATCTCCTTTGAATTCTAAATAATACTGCCTTTCAACATTTTCGAAAAATAGTTTTTTGGATTTTTGAAAATTCAATATTTTGAAAACGGATTGGCGATTTTTTCTGAAATTTTGTTTTTATATTCATATTATTAAATATTTAAAATGTTCATACCAATTTTTTTTAGAAAAATTTAAGAAATTTATATATAAAAAAATAAAGTGAAAAACGACTTTAAAAATACTTTTAGCCGTTTCCATTAAGAAACTTTTGCATATAATGTGATCGAACATAGGAGCAAGTACGGGCGATCCAGTCGTGCATTTTATTTAAGTATGAAAAAGCATTGCACAATATGGATGGCACGAGTGATAAGTCCTCTGCAAAACTTGAACTGGAAAATTGGTTCAATTGAAAATTTAGCAAAATTCCGGTAAATTTTTGCTCTTCTATTCATAACTATGGGTGAAATTTGGGGGACCATATTCTCTTCCGGTGAAGGCTATGGTGAGTAGATTAGATACAATATAATAACCCTAAATAATAAAGAACAAAACTGATCAAGGTACTTTTCTTTTACATGAAAATACTGTCTCCGCAGACTAAAATTGTCAATCGGCTAGACAATTGGTCAACAAATAAAAAAAAAAGTGTAATTAAACTCACATAACTCTCCGTATGGGTACTTTATTGAGAAGAATCCATTTTTTTACCTCCCTGTTTGCAATGCAAACTATATGAGTTGGGTATCTAAATAGTCATATTTTTTATTAAAGTCTATGTTCAAAACAGTTACATAATATGCATATTTAATTAATAATTTCTAATTTAAATAATTCCAAACCAACTTGATGAATGGAAGTTCCAAGGAAGTATAAAAGTCATAACTTAAACATAATGATGCACATTTAAATAAAATCTATACATTTGATTCATACATGTCACTAAAATTTGATAGCTCAAAATTCGATGTAAGCCATCATCCTTGGAATATTAATTTTATTTATGCCCAAATAATTTTTCTATTGTATACTAATACATTATGTATAGAGATACGAGTACCTTTAAGTCATAATTTCACTTTTCAAAGTTATGTCTTTAATAAATTAATAAATTTCATCGTGTTTCCATAGAAGGGAATTGAACAAAAAGTGAATTGGTAAGACTTTTAGGTTTGTTGATGTGATGTATGTCAATTATGGCGGACGGACTGGGGTATAGAGAAAGAAAACAAAAATTAGTACGTTTCCGGGACATAAATTATTAAAAGAAAATATATTTTTCTAGGATAATTTATTATTGTTCCACATATAGGCTAGGTACACAAATTTATTAATATTTTGAATACCAAAGAATAATAAATTTAAATGCTACTTGTCCAGAAAACAAAGACTATATCACGTATTCTCATATTGTTTATCGGCGTTATGATAGATATAGTCCGGATTTGTATATGAGAAAACGTCAAAAGATTATCGAATATGGAGACCCAAAAGGAAATTCTTTTTTTTATAACTTTGGATAAATAGATACATTAGGTGCGTTTTTTTTGCAATCCCCGATGGAATTGGTTGAAAAAAACGACCAAGGCGCTTAGTGAAATTCTTGTTAGCACAATTAATTTGCAAGATGACATTTGAAGAACAGCTGTAATGCAAGAAAAAACAAACATCACTGTTTGCCTCATCGTTTGCCTTCTTCTAAATATCATCGGGTTGATTTGTTTTGTGTAATTATATGATATATTTATTGAATTTAAACTACTTTTCTATTAAAATAACAGAAAAAGAACCAAGTTAATTATTATTTATACAAAAAACTGTGAATCAAGTAATTTGAAAATTGAAATCAAGTATTTTGGAAATTGTTTTTAGCCGATGTGATTTTCTTTTAATTTTAATTTTCACAAATACAGTGGTACATAGAATTCAACTACTTGAAAACTACCCCAATCGTCGGTCACTGGTGACATGATATTAGTGGACGAGTTGCTTATTCGGGCGGGACGCTCAGTTCCTATGTCATTAGGAATATAGGTCTGAGCAAGAGCGGACGACGATCCAGAAGATTGAAATATGCCAAGGATGTAGCAGAGAATCTGTATTGGGTTGCTCCCGTGTACAACAAAACGCAGCCGAAAACAATCTTCTCAGAGAAACCTTTGTTTTGTTGTTCATTCAATTCTTGTTAATTGAACGAATATCAACTTCAGGGAATGCTTTTTTATTTAATAATAATTTCACAGTCAAGTTTTAATATACCTACAATAAAAATAAACGCAAAAATTAAAATTGCTGTAGAAGGTTGTGCTCATGGCGAGGTGGAAAAAACCATAGAGGCAATACAAACGGGAAAAATGTTAAAATTGATTTGTTGTTGTGTTGCGGAATGTATATTAAAAGGTAGGTTAGGTTAGGTTGAAATGGCCGTCAGGAAAACAACTGACACACTTGGACCAAACCAAACAAAATTGATAATTATCTGACATGTCAAAATGTGAGTTTTGAAGTTTCTTTACATTTTATCGATAACTTAGTGAAACAGTTTTTGGTAGCACAGTTTTCATCATCTCCAATAGCCTAGCCCCGAGAATTCTCTGGGCTTAAGCTAAGCACCCCCGGGAATTGTTGTTGTTGTTGGATTTAACATGCAAATTGTTAATCCTATTCATCATTTTTTTCGTCGAATTTCCCCAGGGCTTAGAAAAAACACGCCTATTTACATGAATTGTAAATAAGGTTATCATCCTGATTTGTATGGTCTTATAGTTATTCGGAAGAGACTGTAATCACTTAAACCTAAACCTGACACTTTTCCAAGAACACCACCAAAATTATTGGCAAAAATCTCGAATGGCTCTGACCACAAATGTCACCAACAAGTGTTCCAGAAACTGCAGTAACAATTATCTGTTCAACAAAAATAATTCTCATTGCAGGAAAGATATTGTTAGCCTCTGAATCCCCTCGGTATGGTCGCATTGGCATTGGCCTGTATAATTATGTCTTCTTTAGAGTTTACACATGCTTTTCGTAGTTTCATTAACCCTTCAAAATATCAAATTCAAATAATAGTTCTTAAGGCTTCTAAAAACAACAAAACCAAAAAGTTTGTTGACAGATTATCAATGGAAAGGCTTAATTACCTTTTTAAAGATTAATTGGGTGAAGATTGATAAGTTTTGTGAATCTTAAAAAAGTTATAAATTAACTATAAACTTTTCATTGACTAAAAAATTGATAAAAAATAACTATTTTTGTGTTAACGATTATACCAATTAAATCAATAGAACAATTAATTAGCAATGTATCGTAATTTTTATAAAAAAACAATTGATGTTTGATATCGACAATACTGAAACATCATTTTTTTTTTGATAAACATCAAATATCGTATTGATATTTTATAGCAGCATTAGGGGCGAACGATTTGATTTAAATTAGGTATGTTAATACAACCATTATTCTGGCAATAACTGTGACTTGATGTTGTGGCAGATAAAGGGTATGATGGAGTGTATAGTTTTGTTTGGTAAATTACAACAACAGTTTTCTGAGGTAATTCCGTGTTTTGGTATTTTTTTTTTCTTGGACTTACAGCCGTGCTGATAGCTGATGAAGTGGTGATAGTTTAGACGGGAACCTATTTTTAAAAAAAGCTTCTCGTATTACGATTATCTTATATTTTCTTTCCTCCAAGAGGCTTTGAATGCAGACTGCAATCTACAATAAAACGCATTAGAGATGGAGTTATATTTCGAACAGCATCGATGTTACCACTGATAAATTCGAGGTATAATTCCGAAAACTTTTTGAGTTATAATATAATACAACAAATGGGACTTTTGGTTTCACTCATGTAAACAAGATGCCGACTGCTTTAAAAACCTAGGATGTATTTGCGTAGCAGGAAACTGTAGAAGCATTCATCTAACACTCCCAGCAGACGGTCTACAATTATATATAATACTTGCCAATGGCAACACCAAATCCAACTCACATTTTAGATTCTATTTATAAGGCTTCGGTAAGTAATTTTAGCTTCTATAAGGCTTCGGTAAGTCATTTCACCTTCGATATGACCTTATCAAAATCGTATAGAATGCATTAATATAGGCTCCTAGGCTTAATTAGCTGATGTAAAGGAAAACGGCACTGAGCGAGCGGATACATGTTTTAATCTGGAACTCAATGTGGAGGCTATTTAACAGTTAACCTTGTTGAGTTTAATGAAGTTAACAAGTCCGTTGTTGAAGCAAGACTGGTCTTTATAATAACTATATAAGAGAGTGTGTTTGCATCCGCATATACATAGGTACAATACTGATTGCTAAGTGATATGGAGTAGATGTTGTACATAAGAATCAGAGTGTTCGCTATACCTTAGTAACCATTCACTTTATCGTTACAGTATCCTCTCGTAAAAGAAGGTGCTTAGGTCACTGATAATTTTTTTTTGATAGTCAAAAAAGCTGTTACCCGAACTTTAATCCACAAAATTTGCTTTTCATCCAGGCGATCTTACTTGGACATTGTAAGGCGTTTTTTTTCCATCAATTTTGATTTTAGAACGGATACACTTATTGGTAATGTACATACTAACGTATTTTAATTGTAACATCTTTCCAATCCTTCTCTCTCTTCCTAACCTAATGCCAGCGCTGTGTTTAAAATATTTAAAGGGTAGTATAATCCCTTGAGCGCATGTAGATTATAAAAAAAAAAAAATATTTCATCATTGTCTCAGAAATTTTAAATCATCGATTTTGACGGATTAACTGAGGTTTAAGACATTTTTGTTAGTATTACAAACGGGCTTAAGCCACTTAGGGCCAGTTGTACAATCGTGATTCGGCCTTGGTTCAAGATTTGAGCTCGGCTTAACTCGAATGAAGTGTTATGTAATCCAAGTTTAGAACTTAACTCACAGCTGAACATGAAATAATTTTACTCGTTAATTTCTTCGGATTAACTGAGGTTCAGCTAAGGTTCAAGCTTTTGATTGGCTATTATTTATTTCTGTGTGAGAAATGTTTCCATTAATAATGTGTACGGAAAATAAATAAAGAATTAACTCCTTGCTTAATAAGTTAGGCTAATTTTTTATTTGAGTATAAAACGTACAATATGGAACAATCTATAGAGACTATCACTTCCGGATTTATATAACTTCTACATGCGAAAATGATAGAAAAATGTATGGTTATAATTCCACATTGTTACATTTTAACACTTCGTGGAAACTATCGTAGTGGCAAGTTCCAAGAAATCATTATCATCTTCAGCTGACAACTGATGGTGACAAAGGCTCTATATGTACTTGAATTTCTAGTAGATAGACTAATTGGAACTCGAGCTCAGTTAACTCTCTCTTGACTAGCAATTGTGCAACGCAATCAAGAACCTGGTTCATGAAATAACATGAGTTGAGCTGATCTTAGATTCAAGTTGAATTTATGCAACTGGAGAGAACTCAAGAATATTGACACCAATTACGAAATTCCTATTACCAAAATGTATGTTGTTCATCTTTTTGT
Source organism: Philhelius pedissequus (assembly GCA_910595825.1). Classification (NCBI taxonomy): domain Eukaryota; kingdom Metazoa; phylum Arthropoda; class Insecta; order Diptera; family Syrphidae; genus Philhelius; species Philhelius pedissequus. The sequence goes on from OU343160.1 coordinate 326,585,685, forward strand.
TTTTTTATTTTTTTTTGATGGTGAATCTTTTCTCAGATAACTTCTCTACTACAATTCGATCGTTGAACCGCATATAAAAAAATTCCATAAATTACTTAAATACAGCACGCTAACATTTTTGTAAGTAAGCACTCTACGAACATACCCCTCTACAACAAATGATTTGATTGCAATAAAACGTCAAACACATCCAATTATTTTAAAATCCATATTTTTTTGTTTTTTTCTTATTTTTTATTCTTCATTATATTCCATTTAATGTCCATATTTTAATTAAAGTTTTAATTTTCTTAAATCATTATAATGATTTTTCCATATTTAATTACTTGACAGATGATCAGTAATGCCAACTTAAAATATAAAAATTATTCTGCTGCGGATCCGTTTGGGAGGAAATCCTGTTTGCCTGTGGTGACATTTACAAACGCCAACAAGTTATGTTCGCTCACTTTTTTTTCAACAGTGTTAGACGCGTTCAGCTTGTGATTGTCAAGAAAATAGGTTTAGTATAATGCTAGTTAAAAGTGTTTAAAAGCGTTTAGGAAAATTTTAGTATAGCTTAAATCTTACCAAATTGTTAACTAGAATCATGCTAGCCTATCAGACTCTTAAAAATGTTTCGGTAATATGTTTGAAAGTCTGTTACATGGATTGAGCCTTATCAAATGTCATTATAAGCAACTGCTTTTTTTAGAAAATAAAAGTTTGTCCATCTGGAAACTCGAGGGACATATAAATGACTCTCTATTCACATAAGATACCTAAAAAGATTGAAACTGAAAAAGAATACATAGGTACCTAACTTAGCTATCTATAGGGCTACACCACGATTCACGTACAACGAATTGTTCACTCTATTCAAGTGTTCAATCTTTGCTCTAGAAATCACGTCACTGCCATTATGTCGAACATTATCCTGTGACATCAGACAAAAACCTAAAAAGAATTAAAATCACAAAAACCGAATTAAGTCGTGAAACACACCCTCCTCTCCATTTTTCCATATTGTCCATGGGCAATACGTTTTCGTCTTTAGGACTTCAGAGCAGAAGCATTTTCCTTAGGGGGCCACTAAATGGCATCGCCTTGGAAAACAATTAGCCATGAAATTGAAAATATAACTTCACAATAGACAATACCGTATTTTTTTCTATTTCACGGTGAAGTTTCGAAAAACATAAACGAACTTTTCGATCCAATATATAGCTTCTACCTTCTCGCGTATATACAACAATGTATGTCGTGGTGTGTACTTACTCGTTCGCACAGTTTCCGTTTCATTAATATTCAAAAGTGGCTAAATTAAAGCGTCTTTAAGGCATGTTTTCCACAAATTTATTCTCAATTTATGCATCCTGCTTATGGCCTGCTGTAAGAAGCCTGTGTAGTAAGACACGGTAGAAAAGTGCCCATTGAATGCTGATTAGCATTTGATGATGGTTGTTATGGTGCGGGTGCAGAGTTGGAAATTATATAAGGCTCCTGCTATGCCGCGCTGGATGTTACAAACTCATCTAACCAACCAAGAAATGACCCACAGATGTAAAGCGACTAGCAACTGTGAGAATGGAAAAGGTGTTATGATCCTACTGAATAAAGTTTGAATTGCGTTTTAATATGCACAGTGTGTTTGGCAGGCACAGATGCTGAACTAAAATATCCTTTTGTTTTCTAAAGAAATTTTAATGAGCGCAGCGGTTTTTTGAAATGTCACACATTTAGTAACTTTAAAATTTTTGTTTTGAATTTAGTTTAATAGCAAATTCGTCGTCGATTATTTGATCAGAATTGGATTAAACATTATTGTTTTCGAAATTAAGCTATCCGATTGTTGCATTTCTTTAATACGGCAAAATCTTATTATTTAATAAGGACAACAAGAGAAATTGATGCATGCAGAGGTGCTCTGAGCTGAGCATACTCTCTGCGACATTTGTAATGTCTAGTTCTATCAAAACGAGAATGACAGCTGTCAAAAATTTTTGCTCTCAAGTAAATAGTGGATGGTTTACTTACGCTTTATGACGATAGAAGTGCGGTCATGCACTTTAGTATAGTAAGTAGCTCGCGCTAAAATTTCGCTCCCATAAAAAATTTTCTCCAAAATTTAGCCAAGCTAAATTTGGCCAAGCATTTAAGCGGAGATGTACGCAGCTCCAGCTAAAAAAAAATTAAATTTTTGGTTTCTGCTGTACCTCCACTATCTGTCAGAATTCAGCGCAGGAAATAAATGTCCAGCACGTTAATTCGCAAGCTAAATTTTGACAGATTGTTTTTTTTTTTGTTTCCCGAGATTCGTCAAAAACGTTTGGGTACACGTGGACATTCCCGATATTGTTATGCTGCAGTGCGAAGAACATCAAAGTTTATTCCACCACAATTACTGATGCTTGGTGTGTTGGTTAGGCTACAGATGCAGGAAGCAGTGACATTGAATGTGGCACGAGTTCGATACATTGAATCCACTCGAAATTGGGCGGATGGACTTTACCCGAACATATTCGAAAAAAAACAAGTATGCAGTCTGGTGGAGCTGGTAGTTCAAGAGTCTTGCTGCAAAGGAAATTAGGAAATTACAGCAAAGGGACCGTAAGGAAAAGAGAGTTTATGCTGAAAGTTTTGTCTTATAAGTTATCAAATTATTGGTCTTATGACTTGAACTTTTAAAATTTAAATAATAATTTTTTCCGAGAACAGGTGTTTTTTGACATATTCTCCACAGAACTCTCGTGTCAAATTTCTAACTATCCACAAAACTCTAGTGTCAAATGTTAGCTAGGATTTTAGATGATGCTTGGAGAGAAAAGTGTCAGTGACATTTTAGCGCGATCTGACTAAACGCGTATGACTAAACATTTTGAGACGAGATCAGAGCTATTTAAATGTCTAGTTTGAGCATCTTTGCTCTCAATTCACTTCTTTAACTTCATTTTTGAAATAATAGTACAGAATTCTCCCACAAACAGAAGTGAAAAAACATAATTCAGTATGTTGAGGATATTGACCTAATCGGCAGAACACAGAGTGATGCGTGATGCCATTAGCAATTTAGTGAGTATTGCGACGGAAACTTTGTAGATGGGTTCAGCGCTTAACGAGCGCAAGACCAAATATTTTAAGAAAGAAGGTCACCATCGACGTGTTAGTACGTAAGCTCGCGAAACGATACAGGCGCTGAGATCTGACCAAGAATAACTATTTTCAAAAGCTGCTAATTTCGGCTGAGACGGCAATTGAGTAGCAGCCCTCAATAGGCATAAATATAGTTTCCTTTTACGAGCCAGTCATGATTCATGGGTTGATGAGAACGCTTAAGGTGGCTTGGATTGAGAAATTGTCGAAAATAACACATCAACGAAGTAAAGTCCATCCAAACTACTGAAATGTCTATGTTCGTTTCATGTGGAGCAAATGGACAATAATAAATTGGGGGTGGCCATGGCGCGATAGTTGTGTGTTCGCCTGTCAACCTCATGGTCACAGATTCGATCCCTGCCGTAGTCTATGTCCTCTTGTTTTTCCATTAAAAGCCAATTCTAAAAATAAATGTCATACATTTCTCATTACATGCTGTTTAGGCATAGAACTAACAACATGTGATTGAGTAAAACTAGTATACCGATAAAATATGACAAAGAATAAAAATTAATGCGAATTATAAGCGAAATAGATAAATAAGACACGGAAATTTCTCCGCATTAGTTCAGCCGCCATCCATGGAGATTAAATCTGAGACAACAAACACCTACAATCTCAGAACATCGCGCCACACATCTTTTCTATCATTCTTTCTCTTCCTTAACCTCACCCACACGCCCGCGCTGTGTTGAAACATTTATAGGGTAGTATAATCCCTTGAGCGCGTGTATACGTAGAATATACAAAAAAAAATGATCCAGACCGACAAGCCGGTAAAGTAAAGAGAACCTGCGACACATCGGGCCACTGACATACTAGATATGGACTGCTAGTCGATTGTCCTTTCCATACAAAAGCTCAATAGAAAAGGGGGTGAACGATCTTCACGCCACTCGGAGAAAAGTATTAAAAAAAATATTACTTTGAAAAGCCATCTATTGCTGCTCTTGGCAAGCCCACCATATTTAGTAAACAGACAAAGGACCTAGGGCCATCTATTGATATTTTGTATAAGATAAGTGCTGACATCTATTATTTATAGAAAGTCAACAATTGCTGTAGTACTGGAGACTATAAAAAAATCCTTTTTTTTTCATTTTATGAAAGAGATTGCTTTTAGAGTTCCATTCGAAATAAATCAAATAAAAATCTAATTTTAGTTTTCCAATTAAATAAATTACTCTTTTTAAATAAATTTATTTGAAAAATTGTTTCTCTTTTGTCACTTGTCCGTTTCAGTAGTGCTTTTTTCGCCGATTTGTGAAATACATTTTGACGCTGCAAAATATATTCTTGTGTGTCGCCTAAGAAATGTATAAATGCACTTTAAATGTAAACTTATATTACGCGGTATCTTGTGTTAAATTTTATATTACGCTTCCTTGAAAAGTTAAAACAAAAACTTAAACATAATTTCAGCTTAACTGCATGTGTTAAATTGTGTTCGTCTCGTCGAAAAGTAAGACAAAATTTAAATTGACATTTGATCTAGTCTTAACCGCATCCGCAAAGAGCTATAATATAGTTGCCTATTTTTTTCTGTATAAAATAGAGAAAACTTAATTTTTGGATTTGTGTATGGATTTATTTGAAAAAAAAAACAATCGCTTAGCACTGGTACTTGCTAATATTCGTGATTTTCGCTGGGAGCTGGGTGGCGCTCGTTTGCTCCTAGTCAGAAAACAGAAAAATTCGGAGTAAAAAGAGTAACTCCAAATAGCTAAACGAAAACGACATTTTTAATTATTCATCAGAACAAAGAAGCGTTCGCTTATTCATCGTAATAAGTTAACTAAAAGAGTTTTAAAAAATTCGGAAATATATTTTATACCGTATTGCAAACCTAAATGAAAAACATATATAAAGAAAAATCTACGCAAAAAAATCAAATCGTTTTTGAGGACTAGAAACACATATTTTTCAAAAACTAATTCAATTTGGCTTATATCAAAATCGTCGAAGCAACTTTTTGACGCAGATTTATGCCGTTTTCGATTGTATTTTCGGAGTATTCTACTCTTTTTTCTTTTGTACTCACTCATAATTTAACACATACGCACTTAAAAGTTCTCATTTAAAAAATGGATTCTTCAAACAATTATTACTTTTGACAAATAGTCCGACGAAAAACTTTATATATGTGTGTTCTATTTGTACTCCCATATGAAATCAACAGCACATAAATACTCCGAAAACCTTATTCGGAACAAGCAATCGAACGTTTTTGCGATAACGAGGGTGGAAAAGTTGTAACTCTGAACAGCCAATCGAAAACGGCATTAATATCTCACATCGACTCATTGGGCTACGTAAGTATTTCTAAAGAAAATCATCAATAAGCGTTGAACCGTTATATATCATCAAATCGGTATATTTGCATTTATTACGTGTATATTTTCTTTCACAACCCCAGTGTATCATTGCTTCACGATTTTTCTTTTATCTATTCCTAAAACGCTGAGAAAATTCGGTGACAAAATTCGGCTTAGCCGGAAACGTGCCCAGACTATAAAACGACCATAGCAACCGAATGTTGACGACACAACGGTGAAACATCTGCAATCATCATAGGTCTCGATTGCACTTGATCACATGAAATTATACATTTTGGTGGCTGGTGATGGTTATGACGCGTTTAGCCTTATAATATTTACCGCCACATCGCCATCGACATTGCCGCCTTCTATAGCCGTCAAGCCGTAGTCGTTTTATTTGCCTCTTACGGAAATAAACATTTTAACTTGTTTTCACTTCTTCCCATAACATACAGGCCTGTTCCTTTTGCCTGCCACTGATGATGCCAACAACTGCCATCAAAAGGCGGGGGAAAGAAAATAAACCCAACTAAATAAAAACAGGAAATGGCATTGTATTCAGGCTATGTTATGACTTCGTTCAAACGGAAGGAAGTCCTTTTGAATGGATACAATATGCCGACAAGCGTTTAGTACACGAGTATTGCTTTAACATTTATTTGTAATGTTTTTCTCGTACGGACGGATATATGTATGTATGTTACTTAAGTGTACAGCGATATATGAAGAAAACAACCCTTCTATTGTTTTGCATTTAATTTTATTATAAATGCCACTTTATATGCAAAAATTTGTTGATCTCAATTCAAGCGTAGGTATGACAGAATCTTAATCAAAATGTAATGTCATAAATGAGTTTTATTGCTTTTAGAATTTGTGTAAAGAATAAAAAACCAAAAGTTTACCTTACAACCCTAATTATTTGAGTTTGTGTTCAACGCTCGTCGTTAGTTGTAATGGAAGTCCTATTAAAAAAAAAATTAATGCTGAGGTGAATTTCACGAGTTTCTAAATAAATAAAAAAAAAATATATTATTTATTTTACTGCCAAAAGTAGTAAAAGTAATGGCAGAAGTTTTGAGCACGTTCTGGAGAGAAGATGCTAAACGATTTGGTTCACAATTGCTGTGGGCAAATATTCCATGTGATGGGAAGCAGTACATGTTATCAATTTCAATTCATGTTCTTTATGAAAGTTCGTGGTCCTGTTTAAAGTAAGTACACACAAATTGGACGCTTTCTTTAATCAAAACAATTCCAATTTACAGCTATGTTTCATTGAAACGCATCATTGAAAACTTTGAATATGAATTCTGAGGCACATAAACAAATATAATTGATATTGTTTTGGTACCAATATGAAGGTAATAAGATAAAGGGACCGCCAAATAACTTTTTTTTTTGAAAATGTTATAAAAAAAAACTACTGGATATTTTCTCAAATTTCTTTTTTTATTTGAAAGTACAATCCTTCCGGTTAAAAATGGAAAATAATTTCATTCAAATAGCTGCCTCGGCTGGCCATGCAGTAGCCTACACGATCGGTCCAATTTTTAAGCACATTATCGATTGTGTGCAGCTGTATTTCACCAATGGCTTTACGAATATTGTCCTTTAAAGCGTCAATTGTCTCTGGCTTGTCGGCGTAACACTTATCTTTTACGGCACCCCACAAATAATAGTCCAACGGTGTCAAATCGCAGCTCCGAGGTGGCCAAACGACATCAGCTCTGCGGCTGATAATGCGATCTTCAAAAACAGGGCGCAAAACATCGAGTAGCTTCGGCTGTGTGGCACGTAGAGCCGTCCTGTTGAAACCAAATATTGCCAATATCCTCCTCTTCAATGTTTGTGAACAAAAATTCGTTCAACATGGCCCGATAACGATCGGCATTGACTGTAACGGCCACTTCTTGCTCATTTTCGAAGAAAAATGGCCCAATTATGCTTCTGGACCAAAATCCGCACCAAACAGTGACTCGTTTTGGGTGTATCGGCTTTTCAATGTATGCGTGCGTTTTTTCTGTGCCCGAAATGCGACAATTTTGCTTGTTTACATACCCGCCAAGATCAAAATGAGCTTCATCTGAAAAGATGGTTTTTTTTTTTGGCAAAATCGGCATCTTCTCTCAGTCGATCGCAGGCCCACTTAGTGAAGTGAAAACGCATTGGATGGTCAGTTGGCTTCAACTCCTGAACCAATTGGACTTTGTATGGCGTCATACCAAGGTCTTTATGCAAAATTCGTCTCAATGATGTCAATTGTTGAGAACGACGGTGAATTGATGTTGTTGGCGCTTCACGCATTCTTTCTGCCACAGCTGCAATATTCTCGGGTGAACGAACTGTTTTTGGCTTTTCACGCTTTGGTTTGGATGCCAGTTTCTTTCACTTTTTCACAAGATAACGAACATCTTCTTCCAAAATTCGTACGCAATTTTCGTACACATTCTGCAACATTACCATGATTTTCAGAGTAATGTCGCAATATTTCCCAGCATTGTTCAAGCGTATACACAACCATATTCGTTCATTCGATCAGCGGAAGGATAAAACTAATTATCTGTCAAATCAGACATCAGCTACGTAGTACCATTCACGAAATAAGCACTAGTTGAAAAAAAAACGTTAGATGGCGGACCCTTTATATAATATTTTTTGTAAAAAAAATATTTTCTATACCACTTTCTTGTAAATTCACTTTTGATGTTTCAATGATCATTGAAAATGCTTTCCATCATTGAAAAATCAAAAGCGAATTTACAAGAAAGTAATAGAGCATATAATATATTTTTTTGACAAAAAATATTATGTATCTTATTACCTTAATTTTGGTACCAAAATGACATCAGTTTTATTTGTTTATGTTAATCAGAATTTACAGTCAAAGTTTCAATTATGAGTTTCAATGAAAGCTATAACTCGCGCCTTATACTACGTTTCCACCGCACTTTAATCTCTTGTAGATTTACTATTCTCAAAAAGTGGTTCCACCGCTCCAAAAGTAGATTAATTTTGACAGCACTATTTAAAATGCATATATCTTTTCATTTTCTCTTATGATGTAGAAGTGAGACAGGCAGCTTCATCTGTGTCAACCGAAGAGAAAAATTCACTTTCCCGATGAATGTGTTCATTTCGATATGGAAATAGGGTAGTTCGATTGCAGATTTAAATGAGATTTATTTTAAATCTTCATCTGAGAAGATTAAAATTTGTATGGTAAATCCTCAAGATTTGTAGGAGACTAAGCTAAATTTACTTAAATTTCGGTTTAGTGGTCGGTGGAAACGTAGTATTAGACTAAATAATATATCCGTTCATAAGTTAATTGTTTAATTTGGTCTATTGCAGAAACTGTCATGGGATTGGAACTCCATATCTAGCATATGTATACCATTCAATCGGGGATCGAAAGAGTCATCAATCATGCATCATGCATTTAAGAAAAATATGTAGTCCATTGAATTCATTAAAGTGTAAAAATAAGGTCCATCGGAGAGAGAACATACTAGCTATCCCGGTAAACTTTGCTCTACCTAGAATTGACTTCATTATTAATATCACGTTCGAAATCGGAGTCTTAATTTAAAAAAAAATCAATTTATTTTCTAATTAAATTGAATTTAATACATCTGTTTGCACGAAAAATGCAAGGAAATTCAATCAGTTCTAAATTTGTATGGGAATGTGTAGACAGGCTAAATAAACTCGACAAAAATAATACTGTCACTGTAATACTTCATTGGGTCATTCATCATTGGGCCACGAATGTGTCCATTTCAATGAGGAGGCAGACTCCTTAGCAAAAATAGATGCGTCGACTTAGTGGGGCCTGTACCATATTGCAAAATGGAGAAAATGTGATTAGGAACAAAATCAAAAAAGAAGAGGAAGCCTTAAAATCCAACAACTGTACAAAACTCCACAAGCTAAGACAGCCACACTACTACTTGGGAATTAATGCCAACTGCGTTTCACAGACTCTATAAGCTTAAGCAGACACATCCTCATAATAATAACAGAACACTGCAAACTAAAAAATACCTAAATATCCTTGGCCTAGCAATTGTGGGGAATTATGATGCACTTGTCCGCCAAAGGAAAAAATACCTGGGACGATACCAGGTGGAAGAGAGTGACTTGCCATCTCTAAAAATACTCCAAGTACTCAAATTCTTGAGGCAAATACATTTGAAGGAAGAGCTGTAAGATGAGCTTTTCTCATACTGCTCTAGGCGGGGCACAATATATCTGCTGAAGGTCGCAGTGCAACCAACCCATATTACTATTCATTCATTCAAGCTGCTGAATGACTAAATGTATTATTAGAGTGGATAGCTGGGTTAGATATCTCAATAGAATTCTCCATTATTTTAGTTCTTAATTCAATTGCATAGGAATTTATTGCTTGAAAAATTTTGACATTTCACAACTAGGGATGGGTCTATATTTCACAGTAACAGCTTTTAGCAGATACCAATAATAACTTGTTATTGAAGATTGAAAATACCTGTTCCTTATGCAGCGTATACCAGCTATAACTCACTCAATTAATTATGGTTCAAATAAATTGCAACCGATGAGTTCATCCTTGGATGATGTGATCTCACAAGAATTCAATGGAATAGTTGTTTTAAGAAAACTAGCACCTTCTTCACGCCCAGAAATGCGACAATTTCAGACAAACGATGAGTTAATCTAATGGGTCCATAGACCGGAATGATTTACTCTCAGACTACTGCACATTAGCAGATACAAGATTCCGATCAATTTGATTATTTCGTTTCAGATTTTATCAATCATGTTAAGCTCGGGGCTTTTTCGTCTTATGAACTCTATGCAAAATATCGCCAGCTAAGTGTTTGTTTGTATTTGTCCCACAAATTGAGTGCGCTCAATGGCAAACCATAATATTTCTATGTACTATTAAATTCCTAACTTCGTATGAAAAAGTGAACCCCAACCGTCATTTTGGACTAAGTAAAAAGTAGATTTTTCACATACATGGAGAATTCGGCGAGTTCATTTGAATTTGTCGAACTTTTATTTGAAATATTTTCCGGCCCCATATTTTAGAAAGATGTTCCCTAAATGGAATATAATTTAAGTTATTAACATCTAGTCTCAAACGAAAAATTATATTTATTGTGTCGATACTCATATTTTTTATGAAATAATTATCTTAGGCAATGTTTCAATTTTTTTGTAAAGGGTTATCCTTTTTGCGGTTTCATAAAATATTTTTTTTTTCATAATATTTCTTTTTTATTATAAAGTTTCAACGTTGACATTATGTGTGAAACACTAGATCACTTAAATGACCACCAAGCGAATTGTTGCAAGCATCGATTCTTTTGAGGTAATTTTCGACTACTTTTTGACACATATTGGGCGGTATCTCAGCCATAACTTGACGAATGTTGGTGTTTAAGTGCTCAAGAGTTAAGGGTTTATCTGCATAAGCACGGTCTTTCGCGTAGCCCTACAGAAAAAGTCCAGCGTTGTCAAATCGCATGATTTTGGTGGCCAGTTGATATCGCCACGACTAGAGAAATGTCTCTTACAATAAGGCCATATTCGCTCCAGTTGTGTGGCATGTGGCACTTGCTGAAACCACATATTCTCCAATTCGTATTCTTCAATAGCAGACAAAAAAAAGTCGGTTATCATATGAACATAACGCTCCGAATTGGCGGTGACAGTCGGTCCATCGCCGTTTTCGAAGAAGTAAGGTCCAATCACACCTCCGGACCAAAGAGCGCCCCAAACAGTGACTTTTTGTGGATGTAATGGCCTCTTTTCAATTACTTGAGGATTCTCAGAACCCCAAACTGGCTTCAGTTATTGTGTGAGCTGGACTTTATATGCCTGTGGGTGTAGATCCAAATCCAAAATACGCCATAATGTGCCGCAAGACAGTCCTAATTCCTGAGAACGACGAGGAATCGACACATTCGGGTCTTCGGCAACACTTTCTCTTACAGCAGCGATATTTTCAGTATTACGAGCGAAACGATGATGCACAGGAATTACAATATCTATAACCAATCCATTCTCTTCAAGTTTTTTAACAATTTTGTCAATTGCTTTCATAGTTGGACGATTATGTAAGCCATAATCTCCTCTTAAAGCACGATATGTGGCTGTGGCAGAATCACCATTTTTGTAGTAGTTTTTAACAATTTTTATGCGTTGTGCGATAGTTAACCGATCTATTTTCGTAAATGTCAGACTTTCAAATGAAAAAAAAATTGGTTTAAAAACTTAGTTTGACAGATGTCGAATTCCAGCCCGATACTTTTGATAACGTTTAGATGAGCCGTACGTTTGAAGAGGCAGCTAAATTTAATTTCTGTAGATACAGATTTTCATCTACTTTTGCAATTAAATCCAAGTAAGTATTATCCTTCCAACTTCCATTCTTGATAATTATGCCATAGACTGAACTCAGAACTGTGGACTTTAACTAGATTGTTCCAATCCTTAAATATTTCCGAAGATGTTCTTCTTTATTGTTTTCTTATTATGTAGTCACTGTTCGATTTAACATTTTTTAAATAAATATTTGGTACCACTGTCTCGACTTGCTTTCCATAGGTTGGTGTGTTATTCCGGAAGGCTGACCAAAATTTGAAAAAAAAAATGCCAATGCAACTTTTCAAACTCTTCCATATAGAAGCAACCGAATAATTTGCTAAAAATGTATAGTTTGCATATGTGCATAATATACGAGTATTATATTTGCTAAAAATATAAGAAAGCAAAGGAAACCTGTTCGTTTAATAGAAACCCAAGAACTGTGCTACAAATTTTATATTTCCCGATAAGTGGGCATGTCAGTAGGCTTAGTAGGATGAACGCGCTCTGAAAGCTTTTATAATGAATATTTAAAATTCATTAAATTCAGTTGAGCTATTCCATACAACCTAAGACAATGTAGGTACGCGTGGCTCTGGGTTCGATCGCACAATTAATTGAAATAATTAATTCAATTAAAATTAAACACCACTACAAAGTCTTCAAACAAATTTAGCATGAAGAAATTCATATATTCAAGTTCTTTTTTGTGTCTACTACATTTATAGTTGAAGTTATTTCAAATAAAAGTCATGCGTCCTGCTTGACATAAACAATGTCCTTTATTCTTTTCCCCAGCCATAAAGGTCCCGCAATCGCAATATCAATTACATAAATTAAAAAAATCACAATAACTCAAAAACTGTCCGAAAATATTCCAGCTAATTAGATTTTTCATCAAGTTGCCGCAGAGTACCACTTAAACGTTTCAAGTATTTGCCTTTGCCATTGCACTTGACTTCTATTATACTTGTGAATTTTTTTACAGCAATTTCCATCACACGAATAGCTTGGAGAATTTTTACCCCCGACAAAATGCAAATCAATTAAAGCAATTTTCCAATTAATTTCTCTTCGATTGCACCTTCAATTAGTGGAACTGGACAGACGGTCGGTGGTGGCTCTTCAAAAATTGATGACCATATAACGAGTGCAATATATAGTTGTTGTCGAAATAAAACCGCACACTAAAATGAACGTTTGTAGATATAGGATGTGCGAAAAGATGGTGAATATGTGCATACACTCCTGAGAAGAGAATATCTATACAAAATGACCATTGACTTGTGTAAAGTGTAGTGCTAGCACTAATTGGAAAAAGCAATGGCGAAACTTTGCTTGGCTTGCACGGTAGTTCTTGAATGGAAGTGATGGTTGATATCCTTGGACTTTGATTTCGATTTCTGCATTTTTTGTTTCAAAAATATAACTACTATCAAAAATAATTTCTCAAACTCAACATAAAAGCTTTATAAGCGAACAATAACTTCAAACACTATCTAGACGTAGCTGTAAAAAATGGTGATTAGAAGTCGAAGATACTTATTGAAGAAGATGAAGATTTTTATTGTCTGGCAACGAAATTTTATTGTTTATGTTTAAAATACTCCAAGCTACAGTTAGACAATCAATGTATAATCAGTAACTATACGAAATCAATCCTTACACTGTCACCATACTGTCAATGCTAACAGTGTCAATGTATTTGACGTTCCGCGGTGAAGTATCATTTATATTAAAGCGTGATTATTTTATTTCACTCGCTCAAATCTATGATGATGACACGACTTGATCACACTTAAACGGGTTCACGTAAATGACAGAAAAATAGGTCAGTATTTTTTTTTTGTTGCAAACAACAAAAACAATAATACATCAAACCTAAGATCCCCTACGGAAACAATTGAACAAATTAATCATGAAGAATCGTGAAGTAGAGCAATTTATTGCTTATGAGCAGCAGGCTGCAAAACAAAGTACTCCAACTATTTCGACATCTAGAGAGACTGGAGAGACTGAAAAAAAAACACTCTGCCGAAATAAAGGACCTAATTTTGAAAAATAAAAGAGCTCGAAGAAAATGCAAACTACGAGATTCCAAGGCGATAACACAGAATTTAACCGTCTTAATAATGAACTAAAATAAATAGCACGACTGGATCCCACGAACTTGCACTTATGTTCGATTACATCATATGCAAAAGGTTTCTATTAAAAATCTAAATATATTTTCAAAGTTGTTTTTTACTTAATTTTTTATATACAAATTTTTTTTTCAATTTTTCTGAAAAAGAAACTTGGAATGATTGATTCAAACTAGCTCTTAACGGCATTTAGTCCACAAAATTTGCGTGGCAATATCACTTAGAGTCATCAGTTGGTTAGTGAGTGACTTACCAATACGCAATTTTTGGTAAGTTCATTTCAACTTACATGAATTTTTTGACAAAAAAACAATGTGAACTATATCAAACAAGATTAATATTTTAATCATTAAAATTGGAAGATCTTGTCCTTGGCCGGACATGGTAGTAGTATATAGAATTGCATTATAAAAAAAATTAAAAAAAACCTTCTTGGAAACTTGGAAAGGCAATTTTAAAAATTTAATAATATAAACTTAAAAAAAATTATCCACCTGTTTTCGAAATATTGAATTTTCAAAAAAAAAAAATATTTTTTTTTTCAAAAATCCAAACAAATATTTTTCGAAAATTTTGGTATGCAGTATTATTTACAATTTAAAGGAGTTGTTATATAAAAAATTTGATCGAAATCTGTTGAGCCGTTTATAAGAAATTTTAAAATCATAAAAATGGTTGTATGGCAGGTACTGTTAATAACAAAATATTAAAAATAAAATGCACGAATGGATCGCACGAACTTGTTTTTATGTTCGATCACATCATATGCAAAAGATTTCTATTTAAAATCTAAATATATTTTTAAAGTCATTTTTTACTTTATTTTTTATACACAAAGTTTCTTTAATTTTTTTCTAAAAACAAAAATTGGTATGACAATTTTAATTATTTAATAATAATTATAAACTTACAAACAAAAAATTAAATCGGATTAATCAAAGAAAAAATAATTCAAAATTCAGAAATAAATACTTAAACTAATTTGAGGTCAAAAAAAAGTACGCCATTTTATTTCTCGGATAAATTTGAATTTATGAGAACAAAATTTTAAGAATCTGTGAAGCGGTTTTTGAGAAAAAAAGTTTTTTTTTTAAACTTTTTGAAAAAGATTTAAAAAAAAATTCAAAAACGCCAATTCATAGGTATTCAGCAAATACATTATTAATATAAGTTTTGAAAAAAATTTAATGAGCAGTTTTCAAATTATAAATTTTATGCTTTTAAAAATAGAAAAAAATATTGGTACGCAGTATAAATTGGGCAACCTAAGGCTATATATGTGTGAAATTTCGAAAGAATCGGGTAAGCCGCTTATGAGATAGTCGAAAGCAAAAAAACGGTCCTACGGGAAGTACCGTTTTTAGACATTTAAATTTTTTGTTTCAAACATATGATGGCCCAACTAAGATACTCTCCAGAGTTAAGCTCCCAAAATCGGAAAAACAATCTTGTAAGCCTCTTTTAGGTCCCATTACTATCCATTATTAGCTCTAAATTTCTTGTTACGAAACTTAAATTATTTTCATAACGTTTTTTTATAATTAATTAGTTTTTTTATAAGAACTTAGCTCTCTACAATTTTCAAATAATTTAAATCTTATATTTAAAACAAATTTGCCTCCTTTAACAAGATTCCAAGAATTTAGAGTTTTATAAAAATCTTGTTATGAAATTTAAACGCTTATATATATTCAATCCCATAACAACAGACTTATCGGAGTCTAAGCTATTTTAAAATTATATAATGAACCTTATAGAATTTAAGGTATACAACATTTTATTACAGGATTCTAATAGGATTTGCCGTTTTCCAGTTGCCACATGGAATCACAAAGTTACTCGTCACACGCCAAGTCAGGGACGTAGTCGTGATTATTAAATGAATGTGAATTGTTTGTTTAAATTTTCGGAAAAGTGTCTATTGTTCTAAAGGTTTTTTTCAAATATTTAAAAATGCAAGTGTTTCGCGACCAAGAATTAACACGTATCAACTAGCGAAGCACCTAGCATTTGTTTTAAAAGGGCTGTGGATTTCAGTAGAAGATTGATCGTCGCCATAGACTAAGACGTGTCATCAGAAAAGAAAATTTTTTATAATTTTTTTAATCAAATTTACAAAAAAATGTATGATTATGGTATCTCAATTGGGCTCGATATTTTAAATAATAATTGAATATTTGACACCTTCAATGGCAAACAACTGTAATAAATTGGCATTCTTCTAGTGTCGTGCTATGTTAAAACAAATTCAGGTTTTACTTTTGTAGCTGAGGCCCCCTTCCCTTACTACGTCCGTGATTAATAGTTCACTATATATGTAACTTGTTATCTCGCTCGCTTTTTTTAAAATAATCCCATAATATAATGAATATTCCTATAAGAAGACTTAACATAATCTTAGCAAATGAGAGTGAGTAAAAGTAGAGGAAACCAAACTCTTATAATGGTCTTATTGTAATTATTAAAGGATTCTCTCATCTCAACAGCAGCCATATTTAAGTACGCAGAAAATATTCTCTGAATATTCTTAGAGTTACCGCACATACAAAATGTGGATATGTTGAAATTAATTCTAAAAATTATTTATTTTAAAAACCCTTTTTTTTAAACAATGTATGTACGTCATAAATTTCAAAACAATAGCATTAACTGTAAAAGATTCTGTCTGATCTCGATACAAAATATTTAACAATCGAAATGGGTATTATTTTAACTTTTTGATGTTTCTCTATTGATACGTTTTGTGAGATGAAAAATATTACTTGGATATTTCTGTTTTTGTGACCTAAAAATATCTATCAACAATTACATTTTGTCATTTGTGTAAATGCAGCATTAATACTCTTAGTGTGTCATATGGATTGCTTTTCAGATTTAATCTGATTCACAAGTTAATTTTTATTCATTTAGGATGGCATATCATCCACTATAATTTCAAAAATTAATTCATGCCCAAAAGTATCCAAGGTAACCCTATCCTTGATAAAAAGTATAATTTAAATAATTTAAATATGTATTATTTTGAAGGCGCTCTGTTTTGTTTTTTTTCGAGGTAAAATCTAAGAATTAGTAGATACAATTTCAACCGTATTCATGTTTAGCTCCCATATACGAACAAACAATAAAATAAAATAATTTATCGCCATTATAAAATAATGAATAGTTGACTTACAAAATAAATACTATCCCCAATACATATCAAGCCCATCAGCTTTTAACCATGACATATACACGCAAAAACTTTAAAAGAGTTTGCTTCTTTCAAAAAAAAAAAAAAAAAACATTAAGGAGAAAGATATAATTTTGTCAAGTTTTCTTCTCTTTTTTCTTCTCATGTTTTCTATTCTCTTTAAGCAACTCCCAATCTCCCATTGCAAGAAACACTTTCTTATAACAAGATTTAGCCGAGCTTTATTAGAGTTATATAAGAGGCCTTAGGCCTTTTTTCATTATTCTTTATCTGTCATCCCATAAGAAGAATACAACTCTGTTAGGGAGTATAGAGAGGCTCTCATAACTAGGCCATTGAACGCTTTTAGCAGAATTATAATAATCTAGAAGAATTTTTCAAGATTATTTTAGCTCCCTTAAATTAGTCTCATTAAGTTATTGAAGAATGTTATGAGAGGCAAAATGTTACTTATGCGGTCGTATCTAAAAACCTGCACTGATTTTTTTAAATCAAAATCATTAGAGCCGTTTTTGAGATAATTAAAATGGAAAAAATAATTGTATGGCAGGTACCGTTAGTTTTGGACCTAAAAAAAACCATTCAAAAATCTATCTTTGATAATCACCTAAAACGCCTATAAATACCAAGTTTGAAGAAAATTGCTTCAGTCGTTTAGGCTGTAGATCGTTATGTACATACAGAGAGACAGACCGAATTGCGGGACCCACTTTTCGGTGTTCTTTATCATCGTAATGTCAAGTTATATTAAAATTTCGAGTTTAATTTCTTTCCAAATGCAAAACTTGCCATATAGTACATATATCGCAAGTTAAAAAGTCTGAGTTCAAAAATGATTCACGTAGTAGATTCTGAAAAGCCCAAGCAAAATGAGAAGGAAGGGGGATAAACTATAGAGCTGTGTCTCAAGCAAATACTGCCAAATATCTTGGAATGACCTAAGACCTAAAGCTCAAATGGAAAGAGCACATCGAAAAAAAAAGACCAGAACTAAACTTGAGCTACAACAAAAATTAACTGGTTACTAGTAGAAGACTCTGACCTATCTAAACTAAACAGAACAAATTAAGGCTATACAAGTAAGTATCGGTACCTATTTGGATACATGACATCCAACCATGGTGCTGTCCAAAGAAAACAATTGCTGAATCTCTCTCAAAATTCCAAAACAAATTACTTCGTGGAATAGTAAATGCCCCTTGGACCATAAGAAGGATCGATTTTACATCGTGACCTTCAAACTGAATGAATCAGCGACTTCAAAGTAATGTCAACACCGAAATCGAAACCGCCTTAAACGTACGTGATAATGTTTGGAGATTAAGAGGAACCAAGCCTCATGAGCTGATGGTCTAAGACTATGGGAGAGTATTAAGACTTAAAACCACCCACAATGTGATTTTAAATTAAGAAAGAAAACTCATTTGTCGATCTCTAATATATTGGTTATTAGATAGCAACTCCATACTTCTCGGCCTATGTGACCTTAAAAAACAAAATACCAACCCAGAAGTCTACAGGCAAAGGTTTACTGAAACTGCATCTAAACTTTCTGATAAAGGTTGGAAATTCTTATTCACAGACGGTTCTTTTAACCAACACAACACTATATTTGCAGTTGTATCAAAAAAAGGAAATACACTCATCCAATGTATTTTACCAGACATAACATCAATTTTTACTGCGGAAGCTGTGGGAATATTTGAAGCCATAAGAAAATGTTCCAATACATCAGGCAATTGGACGATCTGCTCCGATAGCCTCTCAGTCCTAAAAGCCATTCTCAACCCTTTCCACTCGTCTATTATCATATCCAAAATAAGAGATATAATAATCTCAAAACCTTCAAAGCTAAAGTTATTGTGGAATCCTGGACATGTTGGTATAAGGGTCAACGAACTGGCTGATAAAGCTGCCAATGACGCCCATACTGCTCCAGTCTATACCTTTGAACAATATTCGCAACGCGACCTCCAAAGGTCGATACAAAAAAAATTGCATGAAGATGAAATCGCACAATGGAATGAATACCACCACCATTATTCATCAATCAACTGGAACAAATTACGCCCAATATATCCAACCCACACTTCAAAGGAATGATAACTAAACCTGTCTTGCACACCAACCTCTCATCAAAAAAGAATCACCATCAACTTGAACCAACTGCCATAACAACATCACCATCAGTCATCTGCTAGGCCCTTGCCTCTTTTCCGCAAACAAAATTTTAAAGAAATTAAAAAGTTCAAAACTTCAAGCTGCTAAAGTACTCGCGTGAAAAGGTATACATGAAAATATTTTGAATTGAGAGATGACGGTGTTACTTAACTGACAGTTAACTTGTCACTCATAATTGCGAAGTAATGAAATATTAACAATGGTCTTCAGCAGGGAGCGGTTAACTCCCCGATTCTATTCAGCATTTACACCAGCGATCTGATAGGTAGTCTAACTCAGGCAATTGCGTACGCCGACGATCTTATTGCGTACAGAATAGCTAATACAGTTGAGTTCATCAAAATTTTTTCGCAGAGTGACTTCGACAAGATTCAGCGATATTGTGATCAGAAACTATTTTGTTTAGGACTCCGTTGTCTAGCGCCTCAAGGGATACGAGAAAGAACTGGCGCAAGCTGGTGATCGTAGGGCCACATGGACATCCACTGGCGAGTAAAAGTGTAGTAAAGTACCTTGGCATCTGGTTGCATCAGTACCTGTATTTGGACAGACATATAGGTGCTGCCTTGGCCAGGGCTAGGGTAGCCTTTGCCTTGACAAAACGACTGTTTTATAGCAGCCGTCTTGACAGCAGGGTGAAGGTGATTTGTTACATGGCCCTCATTAGGCCGATGATTGCCTACGGATGCCCGGTGTGGTTCAACGTTGCCCCATCCCAAATGGAAAAGATTCGGGTGTTTGAGAGACAATGTCTTAGACGTTGCCTTGGAGTAATTCCTCTATTTAGAAAGTCGAGGGCTGATACAGGATGGAATGGCGGTTCCGCTCATCTACCACGTCAGCCGGAAAACTGTAGATAGGCGACCCCTGTATTGTCGAGACGTCATCGCTCAAGGTGGAGAAGAGCGCCTTCGGTTCAGTAGGACTGTGTCCGATCGGGACCGAAGGGATAGGGCGAAACAAGAGAACCAGTTCTGGTGGCTCTCTGAACTGTATTATGATACATAAAGTCGATTAGGATGGTATGTCTTGACCGACTTACGTAGATTTAGGTAAATTAGGTATAAGGAACAGTCGGGGTGGCACAAAAAAATAATTAAAAAATATGTATGTTTGCGGGGGTATTTGTGCATGCAGCTGCGTGCCTGTGTATGTATGTACTTGGCTGTGTGGGTTGCATATCTGTCTGTCTGCATGCGTATACAAAATATACAAAAAAATATAAAAATAACCGAAACGGTAGCTGTTCTAGTTTTTAAGTAGATGTAAGTAGTTTTAAGTATTTCTAGTTAGTATAAGTTAGTTGTATCTAGATTTAATTATTTTTAGTTTAGCTTTAGGTAGTCTATAAGTAAAAATTAAAAAAAAAGCACAAATTACTAAGTTTTTTGTTAAAAACGTTTTCTCGGTCTTAAAAATAAAATAATTAGAATTAATTAAAACAGGTTTTAGGTCGAAAGGCATTAGTAAGATATTAAGAGATATAAACGGTGATTTTTTAAGAGCTTGGTTTTTGAAAATTCAAAAAAAACACACAAACTTGTAAAAAGTGAATGAAATTTTTATTTGGATCGATAAATCAATTTCTGCCATTTACTTTTTAAAAATAATTTCACTTAAATGTTGCCCGCGGCTACGCTTCAGGTGGTCCATTCTGAAGGTCCAATTTTGGCAAACTTTTTCACACATTTCGGCCGGAATCTCACCAATGACGCGTTCAATGTTGGCTTCCAAGGCAGCAATCGTGTTTGGCTTGTCCCCATAGACAATAGACTTAACATAGCCCCACAAAAAATAGTCTAACGGGGTCAAATCACATGATCTTGGTGGCCAATTGACTGCGCCAAAACGTGAGATCAACTGCTCACCAAATTCGCCTCTCAATTGATGCATGGTTTCGCGTGCAGTGTGGCATGTGGCACCGTCCTGTTTGGAACCACACGTCGACCGAGTTCAATTCTTGCATTTTCGGCAAAAAAAACTCCAAATACGGTAATTCTGCTTATTCACGTATCCATTTAGCCAAAAATGAGCCTCGTCGCTGAAGACAATTTTGCGATAAAACACATTTTTCACAGAGCACGAATTTTGATAATAAATTTCAATAATTTGCAAACATTGTTCAGGCGTAAGTCTATTCATGATGAAATGGCAAACAATACTGAATCGAAATGTCAAATGTTCGTGGAATTTGTCATGTGTGATCTGTCAAAAATATAAACGTCAAAAACCAAGTAGCAAAAAAATCACCCTAGTTTAGTTTAGAGCGCCCGTAAAGGCCAGTAAATTAGTTGTAAGTTATTGATAATTAGGCTAGTTTTAAACATTTTTGCCTAGCTTTAAGATAGTTATAAGTTAAGATTAAATAAAAATGAATAAAAAAAAAAATGAAATATTACTCTTAACTCTTTTAAAGAGTTTCAACTTAAAGGATATTATGAATTGTGGTGATACGAAAACGTCTTTGGTGCGCTCTACACTTTAGGAAACATAAGATCCATTAACAGCTGATAGAAGTGTAGGGTGACAGTTCACATTTTACTTTTATATTGCATTGAACTTATAGGTCGAAGTTAATTATCAACTTCAACATTTTCGCACCCATCAAAATTGAGTGGATTAACTAAAAAAAATCGTCTTTAATAAGCGCCATTAAAATCCAACACGAAATCCACTTACAATCCACATTCTACCTGTTAAAGAAAGAAGCACAGAAAATATCCTTCCCTCTGGCCCTCATTTCTATTCATGGCAACAATGAACGCTGTGTATTTAAGACACCCGGAGATGCAATTTTGTGCAGTAAAGGTGTTCTCTAAAGTATTCTGCAAGGATTTGCAGGGAATTACCCGTCAAGGATTATCAATCTAAATGACATCATCTAAATTGTGAATATTTAAAACAAAACCAAAAACAAATATTATATCAACGAACTACAATTTTATGCAACTAAGGATGACTCCCTAGCCACAGGAAAAAAATTTTAACTCCTTCAGGGGGCTGCAATATCGCATTCAACATGAACACGAGAGCTGAGCACAGTCAACAACAACAAAAAGTTCCCGTCTTTTTATGAAAATCAGAAATGGAACAATTACTCCTGGAGGTAGTATGCATAGCTAAGTCGTTTTCGCCATTTTGTGGGTACAACCCAATGCCGAATACACCACCATCACACAACACCCACCGAGTCCACCCACTAATGCATTATTCAGTAAACTTGCACAACCTTGTACCATCAAAAGAGTTTTGAAGTCGAAACATTGTGTAGAGCTGCAACATTTAGCTTGGGGGAGGACAAATTGTTATCCCGGAGCGTATTATATAACATAGTTGTACCCTTTCTATGTGCAAGATATGATTTCTTAGGAATGAAAAATGAGAAGGGCATTCTGCATGACACGTGCCCTTGCACTGAATAATCGCTGTGGACAAAATTACTCTGCCGGATTAACACTACAGTCGTTTATCCAAATTTGGCTCGAGTCCTTTCTCTACTCGTATACATGCATATAGAACATCACACCGAGTGTGCAAGTTCTTATCAGAATTAGCAGGTCGGAGGATCATTAAATTTCAACGTTATATGAGCAATAATTCGGGATTTTCGGTCTCTCCCCGTTTGCTTTTGCTTATATGCATTTATGCTATCATTCGCACACTCCGTGCGTTGTCGGCATGTTCTTCTTATCCCAATCCCAAACGCACTCGAGCCTCTCTCTCTCATTCTGTGTCTATACACTCAAGCATCAGTATAGTAGCAAGGAAGTGAAGAATTATATCACAAGCGCTTCAAGGATGTGATAAAATTTTTACAATTTCATGTTATAAATCCATTCGCCTTCTAGCAGTGGAATACATCAGAACTTTGCCAGAGGGATTCAGCAATATGAAATATGGTTGCCAAGGAGGTTATACTTGGAGATACAAGATTATAATATTTTTTTTAGCATTTTCATTTCGGTATCAAAAATTAAGTTCACAAAATAATTACGCATTCAACAAACAGTATTCGTTCAATTTATGTAACAGAATAGTCACCAATTTTGACATTTCATTCAGCTGACAGCTTCGAATTGTCATAAATCATAAATGAGTAACATCGGTGTATGAGGGTAAATATGAACGGTTATTATTATTAGCCGCTTTATGGAATGCGTCCTATCGTTATGGAAGGTAAACTTGCATATGACAGTTCGCAGGAGATAATAATTTTGTTAGTGTAGGAATTTGTTCTAATTTGGTTTTAAATTGCATTTTGTTGACGTCATCAATTATTCACTTCTCCATGAAATAAAATTAAGTTTGAAATTTGCTCTCTGAATGCAGCTCAAAAATATAGCACATATTAAACGGTAAATTTTAAACAAGATAGCGTAAAACTTGTATTTATGGTATAATTTTTGCAAATGGTTGGAAATGTCAATCGAAACAATTAATCCGCGTTCTTCAGGAGTATAGCGAATCAGGTCATGTTGACGCTTACTTTGCATGATTGTGTTTGTTTCACAAATGTAAGAATAGAATTGATATTTGCTGCCATTTGTAAACAAAATATAGAATTAATATTTTTTTTAAAGTTATAAAATTACATGCATAAACCGACTTTCATTGACTTAATGAATAAAATGCACCACTGGATCGCACAAACTTACTCTTATGTTTGATCACATCGTATGCAAAAGATTTCTATTAAAATTATAAATATATTTTTAAGGTCGTTTTTAACTTAATTTTTTATATACACAAAATTTCTTTATTGTTCTAAAAAAAAAATTGGTATGACAATATTAAATATTTAATAATATAAATATTAAATCGGCTTATTCAAAGAAAAAATAATTCAAAATTCTGAAATAAATAATTAAACTAATTTGAGAATTTATGAGGAAAGAAAATTTAAAAATCTGTGGAGCGGTTTTTTTCAAAAAAAAATCAAAAACGCCAATTCATATTTATTCATCAAATACATATAACTAAATTTTTATAAAAAAAATAGTGAGCAGTTTTCAAAATATAAACTCTTAAAATTTTTTTCTTAAGAATGCTTTCAAAATACAAAAAAATATTAATTAAAAATATTGGTACACGGTATAATTTGGGCAATTCAAACCTATATATGTCTGAAATTTCGAAAGAATCGGTTAAGCCATTTATGAGATAGTCGAAAGAAAGGAAAACGGTCCTATAAAAAGTACCGTTTGTAGACATTAAAAAAAAAAATTTTTTCAACCATATGATCGGTCGTACATGAAAAGCTGCACTGATTTTTTAAAAATCAAAATCGTTAGAGCCGTTTCCGAGAAAAATAGGATTTAACGTAACGGTTATATGGCAGGTACCGTTATTTTTGAGCTAAAAAAAAATTCACTTTACCCTTTATACAATACCTAAAAACTCAATACACTCAGTTTGAAGCAATTCGGCCCATCCGTTTGTACAGACAGACTAACAGACAGACATACAGACAGACAGATTTCTTAGACCATCTTTTTTCGTGTTCGCTATCATCGTAATATCATGTTTGATTGTAATCTCAAAACTTTTTTTTTTCGACGAACCCATAACTTGCCTTATAGCACCTATAATCGCAAGTATAAAATCCTTGGCCGAATAAATATTTGTCTATAATTTGTAGATTTCTTTGATGAGACACCTTGTTTCTCTAAAGCAGCTTGCTTTTTCTAATAGAAATAACACCGTAAGCTCAATATTCTTAGTAAAAACATGCTCAGGTTCAAAAATCCACACGAAAATACTGTGGATTTCTGGACCATTGATTGCGGGCTTTTCTGACCCACTTAAGCTCTTAAATTGGATACATAATTATTTTAAAAAAATGCACTTCACAACCGTTTTTTTTTCTCAAAGATTATACACGATGGGGCTATTGAGTATACAAATTTCTCAAATTCGAATCTTAGGAACATGAATGATGCTCAAAAGTTTCCCTAGGAATTTATTGGTATCGGGAATAAGTTTTCCCAAATGAATTTTGCTGTCATTTCATACGATTTTTTGTTCGAGGGAAATTTATTCCGTGGGAAATTCACGATCGCAGGAAAAATTTCCAGGGAATAGAATATACCGTAGGAAACGAAATTTCCTGAGAGATTCCCGATAGGGCCCAATGTACACAGGGTGTCCTATATTTGGAGAATTTTCTGCGATGTATAGACATAATTATAGCTTATGGATAAAAAGCTCGTGGCTTAGGAGGGGGCATGGCCCCCCTCTGCAACCCCCTGCTTAACGCAATATAGGATTTAGGTTCGGTGGTGTTGTGTTTGGATGTATGCAAAGTTTTTTTGGACATACATTTTTTCGATTTAAAGAAATTTTATAATTTCTTCTGGCCCCAAAATATTTGTTTGGAGTCTTAAGTCATTATTTGATATTAGGGGCTATTTTCATAATGAAATATCACTTGCTGTGGACTTATGACCCAATTTCAAGAAATGTTGGAATCTAAATTTTAAGTACGAAGCAATAAATTGTCAATCTGTTGAATTTTCAAAAAAAAAAAATAAAAAAATTTAATGCAAAAAAAACCCAATTTAAACAAAAAATTTGAACGAAATCCGTTGAGCCTTAAATGAGAAAGTAGAAATTCAAAGAAAAGACGGTTTTATTGCAGGTATCATTAATAAAATTTTACATACTTTTTTAGACTATCCATAAAAGTGCACTGAATTTGTTTTGATTTAATCAAAATCGAAAGAAGTCAATCACCTAAAGATTTTAAGTATCAAGTTAGAAGAAAATCACCTTAACGGTATAGGCTGTAGATCGACCTGCAGACCGACTTACGGAATTGGGGTATACACTTTTTTGTGTTCTCTATCATCGCAAAGTCAATTTTGATCAAAGTCTCGAGTTCGACTTTTTTTAAATCGTAACATCGCAATTAAAAATTTACTCGATATTTAAAATATTTTATAATTGACTTTAGTTATTCTAAATTATGAATAACTAAAGTCAATTATAAAATCAAACCAACAATCAAATTTTTGTTTACACTGAGTTCCTGTCAAAAAATCTATTCGAATTAAAATATAACAGAAATTTCGTGTTGAGAGATGATTAAGAAAGTTTTTCATTTTAGTTTAGTTCATTTAACTCTTTTTAACAAGAATCAAGTGTGAATTAAGAAACTCCAAAATAAATTCATTGATTTAAGAATAAACCAGTTTACTTAACGAATAAGTCCTTAATCAATGAATACATTCAATGAGAATGATATCACATATATGAGAATGACTTATACGTCCAAACTATTCATGCTGGATAATAAAATGCACACAGAAAGTTTGCCACTTTATAGGTGGCTAAAAACCTGGAGCTCCATTAATTTTTTTAAGCACAGCTGGCAACCATGTTCTGCCGGAAGGAAAGTATCAGATTTTGACTGAAGCAATCACGTCGGCAAACAAAATGACGGACTCACGAAGTGTCGACTTCTGAATTCCAGCTACAGAAAGTTCAGAATGAATTTATAATTCCGTGTTATTTGAGATAGCATTAGAAATGCAGAGTGCATCTTTGTTGGATTGATGCCCCATTCCAACCAAATCCCCAAAGGAATAACGAGATAGAGACTTTGAGCGCACATGCATTAAGTTTTAACCGGAACTGTATAATAATGTTTAAACGGTTGAATATTGTAATTCGAAAAAAAAAATTCGATTGAGGGTGTGCGTCAAGTTTAATCTGACGCTGAACCATAAAATCGTTGACTCTAATTAAAGTTTTTATAGTATTTCCCATTACCTATACCTATACCTATCTTTGATTTGGATGACCCTTATTATTTTGATGATTATTTTGAGTGAGACTTCCCACGACTTGAAGGAAATTTTCTTATCAGTTTTCTTCATGCCTTTTACCCTTTCTAAAGACAGATAAGTATGAGTATGGGTTAGGTATGGAAATACATATTGCGAACGCTGGCGCTCGTTTAAGTTTAAATTTGTATCTTAATGGGGAAAGAGATTGATAAGCCTTGCCTATATATGTCAGCTAAGTGATTTCAATAAAATTTCTAATTTATTGAATTGGCTGAAGGTGGGTCTGAGATAATGGCAATGTTACATGATATCTTATGCAGTGATTTAAAAAAAAATTCTTGGGTGGTATTTTGACTCCGAATGTTTCTGTATGTTTAATGCAATTTGATATCTCCTAAATGAGTTCAAAAGGATTTGGGTTAGTTTTTGTTTTTGTTGATTTTTTGTTGGAAAATATTGAACTGAACATTAAGGCACACAAGTAAGACTTAGAGTTAGCTGCAAGAATTTACAAGGTCAACGCTAATATTCAACGCTTTGATCCATTGCAGGCACAAAAATGACATCAATATGTTTTCAACGTGCACTATGTCAACGCATGAAACTTGACGATCACTCTGATGTGTATTTGTAATTTGATGCCAATGCGCTGTAGCGACCTTTACGAGATTCTCAACTGCACTGGTCAGATCTTATTGGTATGTTCCTCAATCCACATCGCTATTAGTAGAAAACTTGTAGATCTAAATTTTATTTTGGCCATAATATGCCGATAGCTTTTCCTTTAACTGAAAGAAATCTTGCCATGGTTTTCAACAGGTATTGAATTGGCGACATCAAATATTATTTATGATCACCTTCTTTGTTATCGAAAAATCATTTATATACCTATTCAATATAGTTCAAATGCAGCAACTCAGTAACTTTTGTAATAGAGTCAGGTTTAGTTCCTTCAACTAAGGCTGGAAACGAGACGAGACCAGGCGAAACTTTTTTTTAGTCTCGTCGCTGTCTCGTCAAATTGGAAAAAATTAACTCTCGTCTCGCCTTTTTCTGGTGAAAATTTTAAAGTGCAGTCTGGAAGGGCTACCAACCGTATGATAATTATGCTACATGTAGGATAATTTTAAATTCAAATTTATGATAATTTTTTCTTTTTGAATTTCGATTAATATTAGGCTAAAGAACAAAAACTCATCTTACAAAAATATCTTCTCGTGTAGAGGCGTAAGCATATTAACATGAAATAGCAAATATGAAATGTTGCTTAAAATTTATTTTTGTTTGCTCCTCAAACTAATTATTTTGGATTTTAGTGTTTCTAAATTAATTTATTTGTTCAACAAATATTTTCCCACAACAGCTACGAAACGTTATATTTTGTTTGTGATAAACGTCAGCCTGACGATTGTAATTATATAAACGAGATATTGGCAGAAAATTGTACTTAGCTTGAGTTCCAGACTTTTTCTGACTTTATTATTTCTTAATGAGAGAATTTCATCCCCACTCTTCAAAATAGTAAACGCTGCCAATTTCAGCCCAAAAAAAGACTGATTCAGACCTACTTTAATGAAGAATGTCGATTGCAGCTTTAAGATATATTTTGAACATTATTGCTCTTAAAAAATTAATCAACACAAAAGAGATAACTTCTTGACAGTTGTTCTTCTAGCGATGGTAAAAACTATCTATCGCATGCTATGAACGCTCGCAGAACTATGAACATGCCATGAAATAAAATGCACGCTGTTCGAAAACATCGTATGCACAAGCTTCTTGGTAGAAATGGCTAAATATATTTTTTAAGTCGTTTTTACATAATTTTTTTTAAACAAAATTCTTTAACTTTTTTCTAAAAAAAATATTGCTATGGCAATTTTAAGTATTAGACAATATATATATTTGAAAACGGAATTAAAACAAAATCTTCAACACGTTTTCGAAATATTGAATTTTCAAACAAAGTCGTTCCGTTTTATGAGAAAGTCGAAATTTAAAAAAAAACATGTGCGTCTCGGAACGCCCGACAGAAGTGATAACTTAAACTAATTTAATTTGAACGATCTATTTACTATTTAAATTACTTAATTTGAGAAAAGCTTCAAAAATTCTTCGTTAATTTGAATAATTTTAAAAGTTCTCCGTATGCGTGATAGAAAGGGAAACCAGACAGACTGGCAAGGTAATCCGATCCGTAACGAAGATGTTTACCCTCCCATAGGAAGTTATTAATTCAAAAAATATTTTTTTCCAAAAATCCCAAAAAAAACCTATTTTCGAGTATTTTGGAATGCAGTATTATTTAGAATTTGAATAGCCTCCTATATAAAAATTTGGATCGAAGTCCGTGAAGTCGTTTATGAGAAAGTTGAAAATAAAAAAATTGCTGTATTGCAAATACCGTTAATAACAAAATATATAAACGAATGTTTATACCAAAATGGAGAATACATCTATAATAGTAGACAGTTTTTTTTTATCAAAATGGTTAAAGCCGTTTTTGAGATAATTAAGATAGAAGAAACAATTGTACCGCAAGTACTGGTATTTTAGGGGTTAAAAAACGATTCAAAAATCTATTTGAGACAATCACCTAAAACGCTTAACTACCAAGTTTGAAGAAAATATCTTCAGTGCTTTAGACGATAGACGATTTACAGACAGACAGGCAGACGGAATTGCGCGACCTACTTTGTTGGTGTTCTCTATCATCGTAATGTCAAGTTTGATTAAAATCTCGAGTTCGATTTCTTTTCCAAATGCAAAACTTGCCCTTCAACAACTTAATTTTGTTGATATATTACTCAGGAATATGGTAGCACTGATAGTATCGGTTTTGGTTTCCTAGTTAGTCTAGGTTTATTTCCAGTTTTTGGTAGTAAAAAGATGTACGAATAGACGCGTGTTGAGATTGAAAAGGTAGAGTACGTTATTTTAGTAGTTTTTTGGTAAGAAAAATGCGGGTGTGAAGTCTTGTGTGAAGCACGAAGAAAATGTATAAAACAGACACGAGCGTTTGTTTTATTTTTTGTTGTTGTTTCAAACAGTCAAATTATAAAATTGTTTTTTTTTTGGTTTTTTTTCTACGGGTGAATAATATTTTTTGCCAAATAGCACCCAAAAAGCTTGAAATCAACATTTTCCGGAGCAAAAAATAAAATCGCAAAAATTTCGAATTTTCTGAAGTAAAATTTGAGTTTTGTAGAAGTTTTTTTAAACCATTTAAATCAAAGCCATGCTTCAATGGATTTTGACAGTTCATTGCTTGATATTAAAGACGACGAATATATTTGAAGTTTCGATAATATTCTTTTTCAAGTGGCACCGAAATCTTAAAGTCACCTTTTTCCTGAGGGGAAACAAATTCTGGAAAATGAGCGATTTCTATTCCAACAATGGCATACATAAATAGTACGTACCTATTCCTCTTTGGATTTTCGCTGAGACCAGCGAGTCAATTTCTGCACCAAAAATACGCTATCGTCTCGTTCTCGTCTCAGGTGTTTTTTTAAAGTAGTCTCGTCTCGGTCTCAGTCTTGTTGCCGGCCCTAACCAAGAATTGTTTGAAGAGTGAAATTTAGTTTTTTGACAGCAAGCGCAACCAGCTGTTCTTTTTTTTTGAGGGCCTATTCACAATGATATCAATTTCTCTTGACAGAAAGATCTGTTCGATTAATTAATCTTTGAATAGTAACTCGTTTCCAAGTCGTTTTATCAAAAACGAGTCGTTTCGCAAAACAAGTCGCTTATGAAAAATATATTGGAAAACGAGTATTCGTTTTGAGGGAAACGAGTAAAATGCAGTTTAATGGATTGGTGTTAATAGGCTATAACTCGTGAGTGGAACAATTTAAACATTTCTTAGAAGCAGGTTTTCAACACATTATTTAGATATTTTTTGTTTGACATCATTACCAAGCAGACTATCACGACAAAAAGAAAAACTCACTTAAAGAAATTTCAATACAAGAAAACTCACCTAAATTCGTTTGCAAGACTCATCAAGAACTAATAGGTAGAAAAGGACCTTAAAGCTAACAGTTCATGTCTTTATAGCAACTATAATGTGAATATTATAAGGCTCCTTGTGGCAAAGGTCTCCTAAAGTGTCGTACATTTCAATCAACGTCAATCCTCGTTCCTTGGGGAAGGAGGAAACATCAAAGTGAAACTTATTTTCTGTATTTATGATAAATGTATCTGTGTACAGTGCATGTACCAACAACATTGTAGGTACCCACAAACGAGTATCTTCAACTTCATATCTATTTAACGAAAACATAATAAACCATTAATTGCACACAAATATTGAGATTTCAACAACCGAAAGGGGAATAACGAATAAGAATCTTTTTGAAGGTCTCTCTAAGACTTTGTTGTCTTCTTTAATTTTTTTTTTTTTTACGTAAACAAAAAGTCACTCTACAAAATGAGATGATGTAAAATAATGAGTCTCAGTGGCAAGCCAATTTATTTACACTTGTTCGTTTAATTTGTTCCGTCCTAGGTATAATAGTCGTCTTCAACATCATCATCATCGTATCTTTTTCAAAAGTAACAGCATACAGAATCAATTCCAAAATTTAAATAACCCACAAGGTTGGTCTTGTTCCGAAATCCCCCAAATGAACGGGGGAGTGTGTAGTGTAAACAAAAACACGGACGGACTCATAAAGTCATATAATCACCAGAAATGATTGATCTACTTGAAATGTTTTGGATACAAAATGCTGGCGGTCTAACCAGACGCGGATTTAGTTATTATTTGTATTTTTCTTTGAATCTGTGTCGATGAACACGTTTCGGGTCATGTCGTCGTCGGCGTCAGTCGGTGGGTCGGTCCTTTTGATTATTGCGGCCAGGAAGCGCAGTTTTACTGTTTTCCTTTTTTTGAGGCTTTATGTTTATTTGGATGTAAATATAAATTCAGTTGTTTGCCCAGAATACGCGGTTCTGTGATTGCTTTGGGAACATTCGGGTGTTTCTTAATTTGAAATGAAAAATTCCTATGCTTTTACGTAGGTTGGTACATTGGGGTTTGGGTCAGTAAAAATAAACTCTAAATTCGATTTTTTTTTGTGGAAATAATGTGAATAACATTAACTAACCCACA
This sequence comes from Philhelius pedissequus, assembly GCA_910595825.1. Lineage (NCBI taxonomy): Eukaryota > Metazoa > Arthropoda > Insecta > Diptera > Syrphidae > Philhelius > Philhelius pedissequus. Next base: position 326,617,916 of record OU343160.1, read on the forward strand.
ACGTGTTTTAGGGGAATTTATCTTTGGGAAATGTTGAGAAAATGCTTTTTTTTAAGTGTCCACTTTACATTAAAAAAGGTTTCCCAATAAGGACGGGTCGATGTTTAAATGGAATAAAGCAAGCTGTGTATGAGCTATAACGAAATCCTTTTTCTATTTGAAATACCCATGTATGCCATTGTGTATAGAATAAGGCACGGTTTAAGTTTCGGCCGTGACTTTGCATGTTGAAAAGGACCCGAGAGGTATAATTTTCAATAATTCCGCTGCATGGATCCGATCCGGCTGTATTTGAGCGATGAACTGGGTTATGCTTGTTGATTTCGAAGCCATCAGCAGTGTTGTTCCTCTACGTGTCAACTTTAATTGTCGACAATATAGACAATAAATTTCACATCTAAGTCTCACAAATAAAATCATTCCAAAAATCGCGCGGTTTAATTTAAAAAGGAGTACAACTATTGACAAGATTTTGATTTGAGCGTCTTTTCCTAATATTTGGAGGGTATTCCATTACTTGGGAAATATTTCCAATTTAGGGTGTTTTTTTCATTTGAATTTTCATATTTGAATTTTAGGCAATTTGCTCAGAATATTTTAAGTGATATTTCCAAATCGATTTGGGCGTACTTTCACGGCGAATGATGATCTTTTAACTTTAGAGGTGTTCCTGTTCATAGGGAGTCGGGAATCTAAATTTATTCAACCATTTTATCAGAGTAAAAACTATGGCGCAAAATTTTAAACAGCCTGATGTTAAGGGCTTAGCATGATACTATTAACAGTTTGCTAATACTAAAGCACTTTCAAAATATTTTCCTAATTTTAAACACTTTTTAACTAGCACCATACTAAATCTATTTTCTTAATAAACTAGAACTAAACACGCCTAAAATAGTGCAAAAAAGTAAGCGAACATAACTTTTTGACGTTTGTAAATGTCAAAGTGGATATGGACTTAGTACGATACTAAAAATATAAAGTAGCCATTTTTTTAATTTTAACTTTAGTAAAATGTTAATAGAAAATAGTACGAGACTACGCTGGTCTAAAATTAGCAAAATCCTCTTTTTAGCCTAGTATCATACTAAAAATTATTAAAAAAGTGATTCAGTAGGCCTATACATTTTAGTGAGTAGGCTTATCATAACAGATTTCTCGTATAGTTTAAAGTTTTTCAATATCTCTAATTTAAATATTTGAAATTAAAACTTTGTAAGCATAGAACTAGTTATACGTTTAGATTTAGATCGAAGGTTTTTTCACGACTATCTTGTCCTTGCACACATGTGTTTGTGAATTTTAGAAGAACTTGGTTCTTTTGTTTTAACAGTTATGTTTTGTGGTTTGATAAATTTTAGGAGAAAAAAATATGAATTTTCATGTTTTACGAATTGTCTACAATGTCTACATTGTCGACAGATTTATGTCGACAATTGTGAATTGTCTACATCGAATTGTCTACATGTAGACAATCATGTAGTCTACATTTATAGTCTACATGGCACAACACTGCAAAAGATTTCTATTAAGAATCTAAATATATATATTTAAAGTCGTTTTTTACTTAATTTTGTATATATACAAAATTTCTTTAATTTTTTTCTAAAAAAAATTGGTATGACAATCTTAAATATTTAATAATATAAATTAAAAACTTAAACTAAAAAATTAAAATTATGAAAGAAATACTTAAACTAATTTGAGCTCAAAAAAAGTACTGATAAAATGGATAAATTTAATTTTTAATTTTAATTTTGACGAAAAATACAGTTTTGGTACGCTATAACTTAAGAACGAATTGACATATAGAAGTCATTAATATGTCATTTTATATATAATTGTACTGTCTATAAGCTGTTCTTAACAATTTTTTTCGAAAAATAAAGGTTTTGGGAGTTATTGAACAAAATACAATAAATTATTCGTTTTAAGATGGCAGCATTTTCCTTCCGGTTCCACACTTTTTTTTTTTAACAGAAAATGTATTTCCAAACATAACTAATCTATTTATTTGGGAAATGCTTCCAAAATGCCACCAAAATTCATCTTTGTCGGATTTTTTTCTAAGTGAATATCTTATTTTCCTGGAATATCTTATTTACATTCGACAAAAAAAAACCACATGAAGAGCATATACGCACAGGTCAAATCGCACGATCTCGGTGGAAAGTCGACGTCGCATATGCCGAAGATAAACATCCCCTCAATATTAACATCCCCTTAATATTAACATCCCCTCAATATTGGATTTAAGCAATATTTGTGTAATGTTTAAGCATTATTAGTTTAATACTGAACAATGGTGATTGAAAGGTACACAGAGGTTGAAAATTTGCAACAAATGTTTGTAATATCCAACATAATGTGTTTAATTTTTTTTTACCTATTGTCACGCGTATAAATACGCAACTTGCTTACTTGAACACTAAAAATTACAATCTAATGGTGAATTTACACGCAGTTTTAAGAGTTTAGTGTCTGTAACCTCTGCAACATGATCTACAGAGAAGATACTTCCATATTTTTTATAATCTACACGCGCTTAGGGTATTATACTACCCTTTAAATGTTTCAAAACAGTACGGTCGTGGGGTTAAGGAAGAGAAAGAAGGGTAGGAAAGATGTGTGGTGCGATGTTCTGAGACTGTAGGTGGTTGTTGTCTCAGATTTTATATCCACGGATGGCGGCTGAACTAATGCGGAGACATTTCCGTGTCTTATTTATCTATGTCCCTTATAATTTGCATTATTTTTTTATTCGTCGTTATATGTGCCATTTTGGAAGATATTAGAAGAAAGTGCATATAAGAAAAGATGAGCTTAATTGAATGGAAACAAGGATATTTTGGACAGCAAAACTGGATGGAGACTCTTCTCTTTCGTCCAAACTGCTGGCGCCTGCATACAGATGATAGTCGATGAAAATTTTTAGCACACCTTTAAATTAGCTTGTAACTAAAAAAATAATTTCTTTTTTTTGCATTTTATAATGTAAATTTCTTGTAGATATGAACATTTAATTCCTTTCTTTAATTTTCAAAATCAATAGTAATGTTACCTACTTTTTTGTCAATCAGGCAGACCCAAGCCATGCCTTAATATGATTTTGGATAATTTGTCATATTTGATCTCGCCATTATAATTACAATTATTGACTCACCAACGGCGCGGCGTTTTCGAAAATGTCAGAGACAATGATGCTGCCGTCTCGTCGCACGGCCCAAGATCTGCCACTGGCTAGTTATTTAGCTCAATGAATTTGCTACCTGATTGCGCATTTTGTGGGATTCTTTCGTCAGATATACGACAACTTTACTTGTTGAAACATGCATTCATTCAAAATTGAGGCTTTCCGTTAAAAAAAAAAAAAAAACAATAAAAAAAATGTTTCCGCCAACAAATACTCATTTGTATATACCTGTATTAATTCCCGGACAATTGCCTCTCACATAAATGCATTCCTCTATGGCTTCTTAATGATGCGACATTTCTATCTCTCTGAGCAGAGCCTGAGCAAAATTAATGATTTCTGAGCAAATTATAGTCAGCACTCTTGGATTTAAACAAGAAATACAGTGAACTGAAAAATCGAATGCATTTGGTGGCGCTCAGTTTTTTTGCTTTATTTGCTCTGTTATTTTATTTTCAGTTCATAGATCACACTTTGGCGTAGCTTTGACTGTTAAAGGAAACACTAACTGAGACGTTCCTGAGCTAAAAAACATTAACACCTATGTTATCGGTAAAAAACGGATCCTCCCGCGAGGAAAAGTCGAAAATTTCGTTTGCTCGAATTTGATTTCAAGGTCGTTGACAATTATCCGATTTTGTAAGGCGATTTTTTCCTAATCATCTATCCACCTGCATATACAAAATATCATTAAAAATCGTTCGAGGTGTGGAAGCGGAACAAATGCAAATTCCATTTGAGTCCATCCAATGGTTGAGTGAATGCAGAACAAACACCCAACTACGTATTTTTTATATTAAAACCTCCCATAGGAACCGTTATTTTTTTTTAAATGACCTATATGATAATCCAGCACCCCATCCATTTACCTATTAAATTTCATCCAAATCCGGTAAGTCGTTGATGCATAATTGCTGATCAAAAATTCACGTTTATAGGGCTTGCCAATAAGGACTTGACGACTTTTTTTTCTCTGTAATAAATCGATGTGTTGTGTGGTTTTTGCACATTCCTGTTGAAACCACATGTCGTCCAAGTACATATCTTCTAATTCGGGCTAAAAATAATCATTAATCATGGCGCGATAACACAGTAACGTGACGATCGTTATCGTCGACGAAAAAATATGGCCGAATAACTCAGCTGGCATGCAAATTGCACCAAACATGTATTTTTTGTGGGTGAAGTGGTGATTCATAAAGCAAATGTGGATTTTTAATCGACCAATAACGCATATTTTGCTTATTGACGAAACCATCGAGCCAAAAGTGGTCTTCGTGACTGAAGATGATTTAGCGATAAAATTCATCATTTTGGCCCATCTGCTCCAGAGCCCAATCGAAGAACGCAACACTACACCATAATGAAGTCTGAGCGATGCTCAATTCTTGCGAACGCCGTGGAATTGACTGATTTGGATCGTTTGCTATACGGACGCTTGAACGGCAGCGATATTTTCGAAACTTCAACCAACCCGTTGTCTCACTGACACGGCAACATCATACAACGAATATGTAGACTCAAATTTTTGAACTAAACTTCTTATTGTCTATCTACTAGGGCGAGAATTACGACCGAAGATTGCTCTTAAAGTTGCGGTCACCTACTCTGAATTTGAGTACAAAATTTGTGCTTTACGATAATGAAAATATTATATATATATGTGTATGTGTATGATTGTGTGTGTGTGTGGGAGTGTGTGTTTTTTTGCTTTTTGTGAATAAAAGTTTTGTTGGCAATGTGTAGAGTGCGCAGATAAGAAATATATATATGCACTTTATGCTAAATTAAAACAAAGCTATCCCACGGGAACCGTACATTTAACCTGGAATAGCATATCTGTTATGTCAGCCTATAATCTATCTCTGTACCGAATTTCATCCAGATCCGGCCGTTCTGGCATGAAAGTGGAACAAACATCCATATATCCATTCAAACTTTGTCGTTTATAATACTAGCAGATACCCGTGCGATGCTACGGATCCACGGGAATCTAATGAAATCATCTATCCACTTACAAAATTTCATTAAAAACCGTTCAGTCGTAGACACAAACCACGAACATACTCGCCCAGCATGCTCGAGCTCACTGTGCTGTTGTAAATGGGCTGGTCGCGAGCCGCTTGCTGTTGCCGAAAAATTTAGATGTTATCGTGTTCGTTGGCTCCGATGTTCGTCGTGTATGGTCATGTTCGCGAACAAAGCAAAGATTTTATATTGGATTCAAAAAGTGAGAACTACGAAAATAAATTTGCTGCTTACTAAATTTCATTCAAATCCATTCAATGGTTGAGGCATGAATGCGGAACAAACACCCATATTTTTTCATATTTAAGCCTCTCCCATAGGAAACGTTCGGTTTCATTTTTCGGGATAAAAATGACTTATCTGATAATCCAGTACCCCATTCATCTACCAATCAAATTTCTTGCAAATCCGTGTGCTTTAAGGCGCCTTGTGAATAAAATATTTTTAGAATGAGCTCTATCCCTCTTATCCCACGGGAACCATACATTTTTTCGGGATGAAAAGTAGCCTATCTGCTATTTCAGACTACAATCTATCTTTGTATCGAATTTCATTCAGATCAGTTCGGCCGTTCTGGCGTGAAAGTGGAACAAACATCCATCTGTCCAAACTTTCACATTTTCTAATATTTGTATGATTTTATTTCAAACATTTCAACACATACATAGGTATATTGCAGGTCAAATACTTTAATTGCAAAATTTCTTAACTGGCAATCAACTCTCATACAATATCTCAACAAAGTTCTGTTGTCAAATCACAAAAAAAAAAAAAAAAAAAACAGGTAAACAGGGTTGATGTCTTTTTCAATGGTTAACTATTACGAAGGCTATACCATATTCAGTACATAACTGAAACAACATACGTGACACATGACAGATTGATTAAACTTTTGTTTTTTTTTTCTTTTCAGAGGCAACAAGCTCACAAGAAATATTTCATTAGCCTTTTTTTGTGAAAACTTTTATTCAAGGACATATTGTGTATTTGTGTTTCAGAACCAAACTAAAACTCAAACACGAAAAACCAGCAATGGGACAACAAAAGGCAAGCAACTCCTACAACACAGGTAATACAGGACCTACTTATGCGTGGAACTTACGTACGTCCAAATTGGTATAAGTGTCACGTGTGGTGGTTAAATCCAGTGAATTCCTGGTCGGTGTCTGTGGTTTGTGTGTGTTGGTGGTGAAAGCAAAACTCTCCATTTGGCCTAAGTGAGACTTTATCCCCTGGATTAGGACATCCCTATGACTTGAATGGTCATATGGAAGCTTTGTTTGTAGCTTGACTGTAAGTAGCGGAACATTAGTGGATAAGGATCCTGTTTATTGTTATACTATACGGCGCGGCGAGTTGTGGCATTAATTCTTTTGAAAAGAAACGGTAAACTTTTCGTTTTATTAGAAAACACCAACACAAAATAACTTTAATTCTTCTTCTTCTTTTTCTTTGCTTGGCTAAGATTTGGGGTGGCTTTATTCGAGTTTATATAGTTTTTTTTTTTTTTTTTGCAAAAGGTCGCTTTTGCTGTTATTGTTATACTTTTTGCCGATTTTAATCTTCACAGGATCCCTCCATATTATATATGTATTGTGTTAGGGGAGTAAAGTAAAAGTTTCCCATGTGGGTTATAAGTTTTGTTCCGCATATGCTGACCGTCTTATTTGGCTTAAAAAGTCTCTCTCGAAGATGTGGAGCGGGACGACTAAAATTATTGGATAACTTTCAAAAGTCGCATATGGTTTTCGTTATTTTGGATTTCTGTTAAGGCGACTTTGTTAAAGTGCAGAAGAACTCTTAAGTGGATATTTAGCGAAATAAAACAAAAGAGGAGGATTGATTATAGCAAAGAAATGTCTTGCCGATGCTCCTACATATAATATTTAATTCCATAGATTGGAAACTTGCTTTAAAACAAAAATTCAATGGTGGGATGTGAATCCGAAACAGAGAATAGTCAACGAATATGACAAAACAAAATTAGGTGATTTAGATGAATTCATGTTTATTTAAGGTGCGTTTTCTTCAAAAGTGTTAAGTCAGCTCAGCAAACTTTTATATACGTCAACTGCAAAAAGAATTTGAATACAGTTGAATAAGAATGTACTTTTTTAGTTTATTGATACAGGTTAGGTAGGTTAGGTAAATGGGCTGCTAGTTTATCTTGTTACCGGCACACTTAGATCAAGGTAGATTCGTTGTAATACCCCGATTTGTTGTAACTTCGCATTGTATAACCTACGATTACTATGGATAGTCATTATCGAACCATTTAGAGGCTTTTATGAAGTTCAACCGGCTTTTGCATGAAAGATTCGAGAGCTCTTTTAAGTTTTTGAAGAAATAGCTGCCCAAGAATTTGTTCCTTATATGACAAAGTGCTGGGCAATGACATATGAAATCTGTGGTGTCCTCTTGTTCGTCTTCGTCATTGCAACATCTGCATAGGTCATAATTTCTAAGCCACATTTTCTCTTAATGATAGTCCAGTAGAGTATGTGCGGTGAGTATGCTTACAAGAGCTCGAAGGGAATTCTTGTTTTTGTGGGTAATACTTTCTGTTCTTTTCTTTTCAAAGTTAGGCCATAGTTGCCTGGTTGTAGCATATGTGTCGAGCCCGTTCCATCTTTCATTGGTTTTTAAAAGAATCTTCTTTTCAATGTTCTGTTTTATGACACAGAGTGGGATTTTAATCGACGGATCTATTTGGGTACTGTCAAGTGTTGAACCATTCCTCGCTAGCTCATCAGCTCTCTCGTTGCCCGGTACATTACTGTGACCCTGGAACCAGCAAAGTCTAATGTTGTGCTTTGTGTCAAGAAACTTCAGCTCTTCGCGACAGCTAGTTACAAGCTTTGACTTGATAACTGCAGCCGCAATCGCTTATATTGCTGCTTGGCTGTCGATAAGAAAGGTGATGTGATCTCCAGATTTGATACGTGTTTTGCAGCATTTTGCACTGCCACGACCTCAGCCTGGAAGAAACTACTGTGATCAGGTAGCCTAGCGGAACTGGCTACTTCAAGGTTTTCTGATTAAAAACCTGCACCAACTCCAGTGTCCATCTTTGAGCCGTCGGTATAGATAGATACTGTCGACCCATCAGTATGGTGTTCGGTGTTTACCCATACTTGTCTATCGGGGAAACAGGTTTTAAAGGCCGTTAAAAGCTATTTTCAATCAATAATTCAACAAGTCCAATTAAATATAATGCTAAGTCTTCTATATACTTGGCTGAGTAATTGCAGTAGTATATATAATCGTATTATAAAAAAAAAACACCTTATTAACTATGTCTGGCCAAGGACAAAATCTTCCAATTTTAAAGATTAAAATTTAAATCTTGTTGGATATAGTTCACATTGCTTTTTTGTCAAAAAATGCAAGTAAGTTGAACTGAACTTAACAAAAATTGCGTATTGGTAAGGCGCTAATTAACCAACTGATGATTGTAAATGAGTTTGCCGTGATGAAACGCTAATTTTGTGGACTAAAGGCCGTTAAAAGCTATTTTGAATCCATATTTATAATAGAAAGAAAGCGCCAGCGGCGGCGCGGCTGTCGAGGGTAGGCTAGTTCCATTCAAATACCAGCAAATCCAAATGAAAATTCACTTCATATTCACATTCTTTTAACTTGTAAGAAGGAAGAACAAAATATTGGACCTTCGGGATGTTCCCCATCCCACTTTATACTAAAATTCATTCCGATTTCGAGGAACACCAAATACACAATATAACTTTTGTAGTGGAAGTCAGTTCACCCTTAGGTAATGTTTTTTTTCGATTAAAAAAAAAACAAACATGTAAGGAAAAAAATATTTCTTGTCGAAAATCAAAAAGCAAACGGTTCTATATAGCATTTATAATAATACTAGCGGACCCAGCGAACTTCGTTTTGCCCTAATTTAACGCCTTAATATAAACTCCAGAGTCACCAAATCGAATCACTTTGTAAATCCTTCATTGTTTGGTCAACTGCCTCCAAACTCGTTTATGCGACATCCTGCATTCGTCCCAAATAATGATTTTATTTCTTCTGCATGTTCCTCTTGCGTTTGATTATCAAGGGCATTCTTGCAAATTATTGCAAGGCGTATACGTCGTCCAAGGTGTGATCGTCTATTAGGAGGCATAAGTCTCCCTAAAAAACAACAAAGTCGTTTTTGACTAATCATATTCACAAGAAATGAATGAATGAATATTTCCCAATGAATGCCCGCAACCAAATTGGATAACCTCACTTTTAACACTTATTTTCTAAAAAAAAAATCATTGAATTGATGCGCGATATACGACTAAACAGTGTATTACGCAAAACTCGAATCAATTGCAGCATATTTGCTGAATAGAAAATGACAATGTGAAAGGCCACTGTCAAATCGGGCACAGCCTAAGTCAATGTATAATGAAATTTATCGGGTTGTGGCATTGATCACAGCACAGCGTCATCTATTGCACAGGTCAATAAAAAAATATTTCTTTTTTATTCGTTTCTGTGTTCACATAGCCATTTTCTCAATCCTTGTATTGAAAAATATTGTACAACATTTGTTTTTTTTTCAAAGTTTGTTTCGATACCTTTCAGAATGATAAATAAATATTACGTGTTGTCAACCACGATTATGAGGTTTAATTCTTCTCTTTAGTAAGAGCGCAATGAGCGGTGAGAGAATAATGAAGCTTAACGCATCACGTGGTGTCAAATCAATGCTGGAAGTAACATTTCAGCGATTCATCTCAACGGTACATTAAAACTGGCCTCTAGAATATGAAAATATTGTTACATTTACGGCGAATTAATTAAATCAAAAAAAATAAAAAATTAGTTTTTAGTACGAATTTAAAGCTCTGTGAAGCTTATGTTAAGCTTCCTATTCGAAGCTAAGATAAGTGCTGGGCTCCAGTGCTGCCGTTTCTACTATTACGACAGTATACTACACTTTTTTCGCTCCAAAAACTTCAAATCTACTGTGGAAACAGGATCCACGACATTTTTTCCATAATTCTCCTGTTTTTTTTTCGATTTGCCTTACTATTACAATTATAGGCTTCTTCATAAAACATTTTGTTACTTCCAAAAGTTTATGTCACTTCTTAAGACATAATGCGTCATCTTCAACTCGAAACAATGGCGCAAAATTTTTAACACCCTGATGTTAAGGGCTTAGCATGATACTTAAGAGTTTGCTAATACTAAAGCACTTTACTAACATTTTCTTAATTTTAAACACTTTTTAATTAGCACCATACTAAATCTATTTTCTTAATAATATACAACTAAACACGCCTAAGATAGTGCAAAAAAGTAAACGAACATAACTTTTTGACGTTTGTAAATGTCAAAGTGGCATATGGATTTAGTACGATACTAAAAAAATAATGTAGCCATTTTGTGAATTTAACTTTAGTAAAATGTTAAGAAAATAGTGCGATACTAAACTGGTTCAAAATTAGCAAACTCCTCTTTTTAGCATATTAAAAATGATTTAACATATTACTAAATCGACTAAAATTTTGCGCCAATGTTATTATAGAACATACCTGTTCAAGTTCTTCCCCGAGTTCATCCCTGTTTTGAATTCAGTGTGACAGTTTGAAAATTATTGCAGTTCACAGCTGACTTAGAATTTGGACTAATTTGGACTTAAAAAAATATATAAAATTATTTTTAGTCTGATTAGACCAAATCGTGGTCTTAGAATTTTTTTTTCATTTCACCCTTTTTTGGAAAACTTAAAACGTTATTCAATTCAAATTTAAGTGATTTCCAATGATAAGATTGAGTGGACTTTGGAAGAAGTTTAAATTCAATTAATATTTCGATTCGCTTGGCGCAATAGGTCGTTTTTTGTAAACTCATTGAACAGGAAATCTCCTGATTTTCCAAAATCTTCGGACGCCAGCACTGGTGGGCTCCTCATTTTTCATGTAGTTGCTGCAAAGTTATTCTCGAAGGTAAGGCACGGGATCCAATTTTGTTTCCAATTACATTTTTCTAGTAATTGTTAATGAAAAATGATAGAAGGCTATATATGGGGTCTTATAAAAGAAAGTTCATCCATACACAACACCACACTCAAAAAATATTAATTTTTCAATATTTACATGTATTCTTATATATAAAAATAAAAAATAGTTATTTGAAATCATTTTAAAATTTTGTTTTATTTTAACATACCATTAAAACAAAACGAAAAAAATGGATTTCCCATAAAACCAAAATATCAAACTTCTAGCTATAAAAACAAATTGTTTCAGGTAAAACTTTTGTATAATGAGTAAGTTATATGGGAAGCACAAGAGAATCGTATCAGGAACCCAGAAACAAAAATAGTGTTGACCTGTGTTATTTATCTCGCAAAGAACGTCTTTTATCACAATGAATTTTTACAATTATCCGAAGTATTCCAAGTTTCACAAAGAATTTTCCACTTTTAATTCATCCCAAGAATCCATGACAGTTCAAGAAACGTCCAAAAAAATCAGAAGAAATACATATAAAATAAAATGCACGACTGGATCGCACGTACTTGATCTTAAGTTCGATAAGATCAAGTACGCAAAATATTTCTATTAAGAATCTAAATATATTTCTAAAGTCGGTTTTACTTAATTTTTTATATAAAACATTTCTTTAGTTTTTTCTAAAAAAAAAAAATTGGTGTGACAATTTTAAACATTTAATATTTAAATATTGAATTTACAAAAAAAAATGATGAAAAAATTATTTTTCTAAAATTTTGGTATGCAGTATTATTTATAATTCGAAGGATTTCCGATGTAAACATTTTGATAGAAATCCATCTAGCCGTTTATGAGAGAGTTGAAAATCAAAAAATTTTGTATGAGAGGTTAACGGTACCTCAAAATAACAAAATATTTAAGAAAATAATGTTTGACCAAAATGATACCTAAAATAGTGCACACCCACTTTTTATCAAAATCGTTAGAGCCGTTATCGAAATAATCAAGATGGTATAAAAAATTGTATGGCAAGTACCGTTATTTTTAAGTATTAAGTATTACAAAATATCATGTCTTAGGCACGCCAGCAAAATAAACATTTAAAAAAAAAACATGAAAATCGGTTAGATAGTTTCGGCGTTCATGTGACACGAGAATTATATACATATAATAGATTTAATGTACATTTATGTAAAAAAAAATCTAATCAAAATGTAGACAAACCAATTTAATACTGCACTTCGTTTTTACTTGCGATTATAGGTACCATAAGGCAAGTTATGCATTCGTCAAAAAAAAAAACGTTTTGAGATAACAATCAAACCTGACAATACGATGATAGCGAAGACGAAAAAGATGGTCTAAGAATTCTGTCCGTCTGTATGTCTGTCTGTCAGTCTGTCTGTCTGCCTGTCGGTCAGTCTGTCTGTATATATGTATAAACACCTACAGCCCAAACGGGTGGGCCGAATTGCTTCAAACTTGGTATATAGAGTTCTTTAGGTATTGTACAAAGGGGAAATTGAAATATTTTTTTTTAGCTCAAAAAATAACGGTACCTGCCACATAAGCAATACGTTAAAGCCTATTTTGAAACGGCTCTAACGATTTTGATTTAAAAAAATCGGTGCAGCTCTTTAGGTACGACCAATCATATGATTGAAAAAAAATTTAAATGTCTAAAAACGGTACTTTCCATAGGACCGTTTTTTTTTTATTTCGACTATCTCATAAATAGCTCTACCGATTCTTTCGAAATTTCGTACATATATAGGCTTAGGCTGCTCAATTTATACTGCGTACCAATATTTTTAATAAATATTTTTTTTTGTATTTTTAAAAGCATTTTTTACAAAAAAATGTATATTCCGAAAACTGCTCAATAATTTTTTTTTCAGAAATTATAGTTATATGTATTTGCTGAATACCTATGAATTAGCCTTTTTGAATTTTTTTAAATTTTTTTCAAAAAGTTTAAAAAAAAAACTTTTTTCTCAAAAACCGCTCCACAGATTTTTAATTTTTTTTCTCATAAAATTCAAATTTATCCAAGAAATAAAATGGCGTACTTTTTTCTGAGCTCAAATTAGTTTAAGTAATTATTTCAGATATTTGAATTATTTTTTCTTTGATTAATCCGATTTAATTTTTTGTTTTTAAGTTTATATTATTAAATATTTAAGATTGTGATACCAATTTTTTTTAGAAAAAAATTAAAGAAACTTTTTGTATAAAAAATAAAGTAAAAAATGACTTAAAAAATATATTTAGATTTTAAATAGAAATCTTTTGCATACAATGTGATCGCACATAAGAGCAAGTTCGATAATAAATTAACAAGATTTACCATTTTTGGTACAAGAAATTGTATGGCAAGTACCGTTATACTTGGGGCAAAATAAGGTCAGAAAAAGAATGGAGCCAATCACTTAAGAAGCTTAACTAACAAGTTTGAAGAAAATCGCTTATAGCCATATTGACGATTTTTATGACCTGTAGTCCAAAATGCGTTTCGCCCACCCACGATAGTTGGGCTCATCAGTTAGATGCTCTCGTACCCTTCTAAGACGCAATGTTTTTCGGTCGATAATTACCAACTCTTATAAAGTTTGGAGCATTTACACATTGCAAATTATATTATATTATAAAATCGCTTATGCCATTTATTCCGTAGAAAGACGATGGACCTCCAGACAGACTAAATTATGGAAACCAATTTGTCCGTGTTATCTGTCATCAGTTTGAATAAAATATAGAGTTTGGATTTTGTTTCCAAATACAAAACATAGGCCATCACCTAATTGAGGAAAAGGAACTAGCTATCTTCTCTTAAAATATCCCAAATTCTGAAATTCTTTCAACGAAAGAATTTGGACAACGTACTGTATGATGAGAATTCCATAGGAGGCACAATAGGTATCACGATCGCGGTACATCAATAACCCAAAATATATGCATTCATCCATTCAACATTTCGAAATTGTCACCTTCTCATGTTCTTTTTTTTTTTACATATTTTGAGGTCGCTGCAAATTATCTGACTTGTTTTCATCCATCTTTTACGCTTGCAAAGTACATATAACCAAAAATTGCCTGGATATGACAGCACTGTGAGATTTTGTCAGTACCTAAGGCAAATCTAGCAGCCAATAATAAATTCACCGAAATCCCAAAAACCTTCACAAATAATCTACATACTTAATAATATCCTTCAAAATTCTTTTCTCAAATTCAAAATTGTTGGATGAGAAATTCTATTCCCTGCAGTACCATCTGTACATTATGCAAAATGATAACAATCATCAGTACTTTCAATTTTGAAAAAAAAAATCTATAGATTCTTTTAAAAACAGGAAGAACTATAATTACGATACTTGAGATGTGTAGCCAAATGTCACCGTGTGCACGCAGTGTGTCACCCCAAAAATATATACAGAAAGAGTGCAAAAGAATTATGACAAAAATCAGAACAAGGGTTGCAGCATTTTCAAGGATCGATAGCCGAATTCGACCCATTACTGAATTACCAGCTTCTCAGTCGTCCTCTTCATACCAGGGGGAGTTCTCAAAAAAAAAAAAAAAAAAAAACTATGATTAGTGTTGCATTCGTGTGACACGTGCCCTAGCAACGTAGCCGTGTCATTGCGATTATGCACCCGGATCTGGCTCTGGCTCTGGAGTATGTGCGGGAGAGCGTGGACATTTTATGGGACATAGTTTAAAATCACAAATTAATCCTCGATTTTATCCCGTGCGTAAATATTGACAAACGATAAGGGATAAGGTATTTTGCACACAGCCCTCTGCTCTCAAAATCGGACAATCGACAATGCTTCCCTGAAAGCTATGTGCTGTTTGTTCTCAATGGCCGGCTCGAATTTCTATCCAATTGTCAAACGTAATGATTCCATTCGATACCGCTGATATGATGCAGCGCTAATAGTGAATATATATAGTTTCGTCACTTTTAAGAGGAATTGTTTTTTGATTCTAGAATAATGGTGGTGGTGGTGGAACAGCGCATATACCTATACTACATAGAGGGAATTACGACAATTTAACGTGTGTAAGCTGATTCGAGTTTACATGCTCGAGAATTTGTGCAAGGGTAAGCACGGCTGATATTGCCTGGATCAATGGTAGGTATACAAACACACAACAGCCGCAAGAATTGCTCGGATATCCGAAAGCGTGCTGGATGAGGTCGAGTGCAAAAATCTAAAGTGGAACATTTTATTTTATACTTGTACATTCTATTCACACACAATTCAAATGGCGATTCGGAGAATTTGCGATAATCGGGCACGAGATGTAAGGATCAGCGAGATTTTCGAGTAGGTACGTACGTATACGATGTACCAGGGACTGAGATTAATGTGAAAATGAGAATTTGTTCTGCATGTGTGTGTTTGATGAGTCAACAAATATTTGAAAGTCCTTGATTTTATATTTTTAAAAAAAATCATCAAAACAAGGGTTCAATAAAATGCATTTATAATTTTTTAAATGAAAGATATTATAAACAAACAACTCGCAAAAGATCCTTAAAATAGTTTTTATTATTTTGAAAAAAAAAAAATACTGTTTTTTGTATTTGTAGGGATAGTCATTTGGATAGTCCAAACTCACAAAATTGTAACGCAAAATTTCTTCTTCTTCGTCATTTTAAAAAATGAATTACCTTACTCGTAAATGGGAGGCTCGTATTTAAAAAAAGATAATAAATATATTAACAGGGTGTTTCTAACTTGCTATATTGGTAAAATATCAAACTGCAGATTTTATTCAAACTTGACATTACGATTATAGAGAACACGAACATATACCTACATAGGGTGATTCGTATAAGATGCGACAAAAAGCTGGGCGTGTAGGTTGGACTTAGACAAGAAAAAAATGGGAGAGGGGTCAATTTCCCCCCGTTTAGCAAGGAGGGGAAATTTTCTAAAAAAATGACTTCAAACAGAAAAAAAATATTTAAAAACAATGGTATAACCTACAATGAAACGTGCCCATTGACAGAAAGAAAAACTCTATGAACAAATACTTCGAGATTCATCCTATTTGTCAATTTTTAAGACGTTAGGCTTCTGTGCAGATTTGGGGCAATTGGATGTGGATCGGTCATTTGTAAAATGAATATAATTTTTAGCATTTGGAGACAAACGTCAATTGTGATATTCGACATCATATTCGTACTTGAAGAAATGCATGAATTAACTTTCTAGTTATGTCAATTTTTTTCCATGGTACTGATAAAAATATACTAGATGGACTATGTTTGGATTACCACTTCTTGGTAAAACGAATGAAACCCCAGTGAGAAGAACAGAAATGGCAAGTTAGGATGGAAACTGCGCGGAAATGGTCGGATTTTTCTAAAGCTTTGTCTTCTTGAAATTTGTAATCGTAATCTGAAACATTCTGAAAATACGCTTATCAGCTCGTATACCATTGTGTCCAGTAATTCATCAGTTCTGTAAAAAATTATGCTGCATGCCAAAAAATTCTAAGATCATTGCACCAGCATTTCATAGGCAGTAAATTGTGCTCAATTTCACAAAAATTGTTTTATTGCTACATGACTACAACTGGACAAGAAAAGATGATTTCCAGCTTGTGTTATTGTCATCATTGAGACTTGTTTCACAAATTTGTTTACATATTTTTAGAAAAAAGCCAGCGCCAACACTGTAGTCATCTTGGTTCTGCCTGCATTGATGGCTGTAATAGACTAACCAGTATATAGTAGTTTTTGCTCCCATTCCTATTTACTGGTGAAGGTAGACTGGTAGACCTGGTTACCTTATTTTTGGAATGATGAAATTGAGATTTATGAAAATTAACCTTGTGTTGGAAGCACATTTCTGTAATTTCGTTGTAATTGGCTCAACAATTCAGGTAACATTTCTACATATCCATTTAGATTTCACGATCCTGCCTCCTTATTTCGAAAAAATAGGGTACTACGATGCTACCATTCCATAAACCACACCACCCAATGAAAATAATAGAGTGAAAAACTTATTCATGAAGGTACCACTTCTGTTTTGAACTATCAACCCAGTAGGAAATTTCAAAAAATTCATGCATGAATCAGCAACTTTTTCATCAATGAGTGGAAGCTACACCCCATGAATTTATTATGAAAACATGGATTAATTTAACATGGGGCTGTCATAGGCGTTCACCAAGTGATTTTCGAAGTGAAACCAGTGAAATCAGGAAGTTGGGGTAACTAGTAACTAGTTTATTCCTAAGCAAATTATATGTGATGAAAAATGGCATCAACGGTAAGCTGTGAAATCACTAGTTGACTTAGAGTTGTTTCATGAATGCTCATCAATTAATTCACTCTGTTAATGTAACTCGTTAATTCGCATATGAATTTTATATGATGAAAAATGCCATTAATGTTCAATTATGAAATCACTAGGTAAAGCCCGTATTATATACCTTCTTCTTTTTCCTCATTTTATATGCATTAAATAGCATGAAAATCACAGTTTTCTGTCAAAGAGGAAATACCTACATTTTTTTTAAGGAAACAGAGACATTGTATATATATGTTATACCAACAAACATCATTTTATTAATTTAATTTGACGATTATTCAATAATATAAACATTCAATGAAGAAAAAAAAATACGTTTAGCTAATAATAATTAAAATGTAGTCCTGATACAATCTTGATGCGAAAGTAAACCTTATCAATAATTGATTCTTTTAAATTTGATCTGATATCGGTTTTAGCAATAGCAATTTATTATGTTAATTCTGCTGCGTAGGTTTTGCACTTTCAGTCGACAGCATTACGTATTGAATAGGTATAATGCGCTAAAAAAATATTGGCATTTTTAAATTTTGTTTTAAATAAAGTCGAAGAAATACCCCTCAGTCGCCAAATATCTTAAGGTTAATAATTGAAACCTTTCAGCTGGCTCAATACAATTTCTGAACAAAAAAAAAACATTTTGATAAAAAAATCAATTTTTGTTGCTGTGTTAAATGATGATAATGATCGCGAACAAAACTGGAATTTCTGGTTTATATGTTTTTTCACTTTCTCTAAAAAAACCCACGAACTCATGTCATGACCAGCGAAGACTGTCTACTGAGCGCATTTCTCGGGACAGGTAAAAAAAGTCAATGTTGGTCACTCTTCCCATGGCAGATAAAACGTCTTTTTTTTAAGGCTTTTTTGTTTGCATTTTTTTTTGTTCTCGGGAAGAAAACAAAACAACCACCGCACGGCAGAGAACCAAACATTTGCGAACTCATGAACATATACATTACCCTTTCATCAGTGGAATCATGGTTTATGATTTTGTAACTGAAAATGTAATGAATTCTAAGCATTCAATTCATTTGAATTAAGTTAACTGATGAAAAAATGGGCAACCGTTTTCTTATGAAATCATAACATACTACTCATCGATGGAAATAGTCAATGAATCCATTGATGAATTCACCAAAAAAAAATCCATTGATGTCGCAATTTCCTACTGGGAACATACCTGCTATTTTAATTGTGTTTGAAGCCATTCATCCAGAAATGTGCCTCGTCCGGGAGAAAATTTGTATATAGTTAAATAATTTTTAAAACGCTTAACGCAGGATAATAATATCTACTTACTGTTTTTGTATCACTCCTATTGGAAGTCCATTTCCTTGGAATTTCAATTTTTGTATTTTTTCCGAAAAATTATTTAGCGATGCAGAGGAGAATAAAAGTCCTTCAATGGGTTACCATTAAACCCGAAACATGCAAGCCAAAATTAAACATTTGCATATTTGAAGATTTCATTTTAAATTCCATAGTCAAACAAACAATAAAAAAAAAATAAAACATTTCTTGCTCCTAAAACTTTGTTGGCAGGAAAACGCGTAATTTATTTTTAATTTTCATCACTACCCATATACCAACTCGTAATGCTGCCAAACGAGAGTCTTTTATTAAACAGACACACAATTAATTGTAACATGTAGCAAAACCTATAATTCTTTGTTGTTTTTATGGCTTTGACATGTGCTGCCTACCAGCCATACCCACCCGGTATAACACGAAAACGTTGGGAAGCTATAAAAAAAAGGATCTTAGAAACGATCGGGGTCATTTTTTCATATGTTTAAAATGTTTTTATAGCTTCACCGAATTGCTGATTGTTTAGATTTTAGAATGACAAAGAGCATAAAATGCAGTTCGCTCTGAAACAGCATGACATTTAGTCATAAACTCAAACTGAGTTGCGTCATGCTCGTTTAAAAGTTCTGCCGATCGGAGAGTAAGTATAGTTTAGACAAGTTGTTGAAAAAAAAGGTCTTTAGGTTAAAGAAACATGTTAAGTTTTTTATGCTTGTTTTTTTTTTTTTTTTTTGTGATAATCACAGGGTATCAAGGCTACCGAAAATTTTATCTACGAGATGAGTATTCATACTCCCTGGTGCCGTGAATTGTACTGGTGCTCATAAATTTCCCTCACTTTAATTGAAGTCTCCCCAAAAATGTACACAAATTTTAATTGGTGGCAAATTAGATGAAAAATGGAGAAATGAATTATTGAAGCATCTTTAGCTTTTAGTAGCTTCTACTCTACATAATCTAACTTAAGCTATTTTGAAATACACGAATTGAAGTCTGCAAAAACAAGTAAAATCTTACACCCAAATTAATAAACATGAACTAAGGAAGGTTTACGACTCATTCCGTGGACTGAGTGCGAAATGCTATTAATAAAACGGAATTTATACTATTTGACTTTTACCAACTTTGTCCATCGCAAGACCATCTATGATGGTGGTCTATTTAAGGCCTAAGAATTGATATTTAAGAAAAGAATTTACAGGGACATAGAATAAAAAGAGATAGAGTTGATAATTATTGTAGTAGATTTTTTTTTCGAGTTTTTATTAATAGGAAATTTTAGTCCATTGTCTAACTCTTATACCATGGTTTTGTAAATCCATGGACTATTAATAGGGCTGTTAGTGTTTGATCACTTAAATAAGTAATAAGTTAGAAGTCATCTTTTGGTCACATAATTTATAATCCTACCATACCTACCAGTTGTTAAAAAAAAATAAGATGGGCTTAATGTAGTGTCATAATGTGAATTGTCTGGCATTTAGTTAGAATTGGAAAACATTTAAACTTGTCAATGCATATGAATCTGAGGGTATTGAAATGATGGCATTTAGTCGCAAGAAATTATTGAGGCCAAATGACAACTTCATGAGTTGATAAACACTTTTGCTCGATTCAAATGGCAGAATTCTTCTTCAATGATTTCTGGCAAGATCTGCAGTTTATTGTGGTAAGCTCGAAATTTCAAAAAGTCTTGAATGAAGAAGTCTGACAAACATAAGATCAGGTCGATCACCAAATCAGAATATTAAAAGTCAAGAAATTTGTCTTCCAACATCTCCAGCCCTAGTTCTATTTTGTATGAACCAAAAGTTCTCAAGAACGACTTCAGTAACTGTCAGAAAAAAACCTGACTGTACCGTAAGCATGTTAATTCAATGGTTGAAGCGTGAATTCCTCAACCATTGAATGGATAAGGCATGAACAATATGTACCCACGTACATATTTTTTCATATGTAAGCCTTTATAAGTGGCTGTCTCAGCAGATATGTTATATGAGCTCTATGCAAAATTAAAACAAATGTATCCCACGGGAACCATATATTTTATTGGGTTATGTGTGCCATTCCAGATTATAATCTATCTCTGTGCGAAATTTCATCCAGACCTGTTCGGCCGTTTTGTCGTTATTGAGTAACAAACATCCATTCAACTAAACTATTACATTAAAAATATTAGTAGGATTAGTAAGCAAATTTTCCAGGCTTCACAACGAATTATCCACCTTTATAATGTTCAAAATGGTCAAATCATGTTATAAATAAATCTATATATCATGGAGCAAAAAATATTCGCGTTTTTCCGTAATTTTTCGAGTTTTCCATTAAGAATTTTCTATTGTTCCATTCGAAAAGATATTCCGGGACAATTGCAAAAACGATTCCATACACAATTTCGATTTTCAAAATTTCCCGACTTTTCTGTAGGGTTTTCCCACAATTTTCTTTCGTAAAAACCTTCTCCTGGATATTACGAACAACTGGAAAAGAGTTTGACCCAAATCGGCCAATCCGTTCTCAATTGATGAATTACTATACATTTTTTCACACCATTTTTAATTTACGCCCGTGCGGTGCTATACGGACTTTCTATCCCACGGGAATCTAATGACATCTATCCACCTACAAAATTACATTAAAAACCGTTTAGTAGTTGAGGCGTAAAAGCGGAACAAACACCCAAATATAGTTTTTTCCATATTTAAGCCTCTCCCATAGGAATCGTTTATTTTTTCCGGATAAAAATGACCTCCATCTACCAATTACATTTTATGCAAATCCGTATGCTGTTATTTGTAGAATGAGCTTTATTAAAAATTAAAAGAAACCTATCCCACGGGAACCAACATTTTACCGGGATAAAGGGTAGCATGTGTCCTATTCCAGGCTATAGTCTATTTCTGTGCCAAATTTCATCCAGATCCGTTCCGCCGTTCCGGAGTTATTGAGCAACAAACATCCATACATCCATCCATCCATCCAAACTTTCAAATTTATAATATTAGTAGGATGGACTCGACCGCGTGGAATTTTATTCATTAAAAACTCAATGCTATCTTCTGTCCTTAAATCGGGACCCATTTAAAATGCCGTTAGCTGCACTTGCATCGAAGTAATTGACATAGCTTTCAGTTTTTGGTAAGTGCATCACAGCCCACGACCTTTCCATCTAATCTAGTTGTAATCTAAGTAGCCTACATTCGGTCAAGTATAACACACATACCTGGTCAGGATTTCCACTTTCTACAAAGTCCTGGCTTAACGAAGAATGTCGGCAAGCACACATACCAAAACAAGATGCATATAAAGCGGCGCTGTAAAAAAGTATGAGAGCTGATCATGAGATCTACGAGCAAAAAAAAAAACAAGAAACGAAGGACATCGGCTTCTGCGTAAGAAAAAGTAAGAACACGAGAAGCGTGCGGTTGACAATATTTATAGAAAGTAGTTACTCTAGGAAGAATATTTAGAAATTTTACCAAAATAAAAAAAGAAAATGTCACGGTGACAAAGTAACGAACAGAAACCAGTAGAGATGAAGAAGCAAATATTATTATAATAGAGTCACATTCGTTGCTTAATATATGGAAGAATTACTACTGCAGACTGTTTGACGGCGCGGAAAATAAGATCAACATACCGCTGTCAAGTGGAATGGACTATTTAATCCGTACGATGATAGAGAAAACTTCCGCGCAACTGACCAAAATGAAGTGAGAATAGCAAAATTCAAACTAAAGTTCAACTGGCCGAACTGTTTAAGGAAGCTGGAAATGATTTGGCAGAAGCATACGTCAACTCATTTCTACGATATGGTTTGGCCGAATCGCAAGCCGACCATCTCGAATGCACCATCTAACGAACTAGCTATACAGGAATTAGTCTTTAAGACATCGCGTACAAGATCTTTGCTGCTAAGGCCTGAAATCGTTTGTCCCAAGTTTCGCTTTAGGCCAGCAAAGTCCATAATAGAATAATTTTTCACACTACGGCCGAATCTCGAAAAGACCCAAGATGTTCAAATCGATAACCAGAGTTATCGCCTGTAGAGGCGAGATATACAGAGTCATGTCTAGCTTCTATATTTCTGCCAATTTTGTCTGCTTATGTAATATAACAAATGAGACTGCCAAAGTTGGTATGGAATACACCGAAACCTTCAATCGCAGAAAAGGCGTTAGACATGACGATCCATTGTTCAACAGCATTTTGCAACGCATTGTATGAAACTCTCTTACCAACACCATCACGAACATAGTATTCCAGAAGTCGGTACAACTTAACCCCGACGAATAGGGCAGAACAGACAAGTATAGTTTCGAGACACTAAAGGATTTCGTCTAATCCTGGCTCTGCTGATGTAACATCTGACAGTTACATCAATCAAGAAATCAAACGAAGAATCACCCTTGCCAATCACCTATCATGAAGAACTAAATAGACCCTTAGTCATCCAAATTCCAGTTCTACTTTATAGCTCTGAAGCGAATGAATATATCCTTGGTCGGTTTCAGAGAAAAATTCTACGAAAGATCGACGGTCCCGGTGCATCGACGGGTATGGAGGAGAAGATTAAACGGTGAGTTATATGTAGAAGTTAAATATCGACATTGTTCTGTTCCAACAGAAATTCCAACTCATCGACTTAGATGACTATGGCATGCAATGCAGAACGAATGGACACGGATGCTCTGACTCGCTGAATCTTCTAGTCTTACCCCGAGGGACAACGCAATAAAGGAAGACCTCGCCTAAGATGTCGATTGCAACTGGAAGAAAACCTCAACCAACTTGTAGTTCGGAACTGGACACAGTTAGCTCAGGACCGAGCTAACTGGAAGAGGCTTGTTGGTTGATGCCCAAGGTTAAAGCCGAACCTAAGAAAGTAAGTAATTTTCATAAAGCTCGCACTATTGCTGGCCATTTAAAGGGTAGTCCAAGCCCCTTTAGTGGTTAAGTGGGGCACTCTTACACATAGACACTCACGCTACTTTTGAGCTCCAGCTTGAATATATTGTTGGATTTATTTTATTCAATTCCTCGAAGAGGGAACTATATGTAGACATAGTTTTTCGTGTACCGCAAGCAATTCATTTCCCTAATGTACTTCCCCTTTTTTGTCATATAAGTAATCAGGTGCACTTTGTTCCTTTACATTAATTCCCGAAGGGCTCAAAACAAACCAAAACAAACTTGGCATTTCTTTGTTTTAAGCTATGATAGCTCTTCAAACAATATCACAAGGTATTCCACAATTGACTTTTGTCAAATGCATACCTAACCATTTGAAAAGTCAACGTTTTTGTCCTCAACCCTTAAGCAATAAAAAAAAAAAACAACCAAATGGTACCTCTGTTCCTCGGGTCGGTTTCGGCGGTTGGGGTGGGGTGAACTTTTGCGCACATAAAGGGAAATATAATGTTGATGCACGGCAAATTTATATAAAGGGTAGCTGTCTTCTATGTAAATTGTCATCGTCTCATCATCATCGTCCTGGATGATTGTATGTGCTTTTTCGTTGCGTTTAAAATTCAAATATTAGCATAAGCGTTCGTCTCTTCTGTTCTATATGTTCTATACATCAAATAAATTTCTCATACTTGAACAGCCCTCCACAATGAAAACATTGGTCTTACAAAATTGAAATTAATTTGAAATAAAAAAGTTGCCAATTCATATATGCAAAGTGTGGACCATGACATCAGGGCTCTTATTTCGCCGGGTTGTATATTCAATTCAACCTCTAATAAGGGTTGTTATCGCTGTTCTATTCATCCAACAAATATTTTTAATAAACGGCCTTTTAGCTAGCGCGAATATAAATATCTCAGTTCGACTATAGTCATAAAAATTGTATGTTCATTAATGCACATATTCTTATATGGCTGACGTTGAGCAGTGGGCAATTTCCGATATTACTTCAGAATTACCGCGATACGTCATTGAATGGAAATTTTATTTTAAATAGAAATTGCATGACTATTGACAGGGGTAAGTACCTATATATTGTATGGTGTATGTGTGCACTCGAAATGGTACGCCATATGGGCAAAGCAAATGTCGTTAATCACACTTTCAAATCGGCGCAGAAGGAATGACACACTAAAAAAAAATCTCATCAAAATCGAGTTTTAAAGTGTATCTTTGTGTTAGATGGGGGTTAAGAACATCTCAAAGGGCCACTTCATATCCACTTAAGGAACTTACAACCCCCTTGATGCTGCAGGTCGAGGAGGACCATATTTTTCAACCAGGGCCGGATTTTTTCTTTCAAATTTAATTTAATTCGAATTTTTTGATAATGAGCAGTTTTTTTAAAATCTTAAGTTATGCCTAGACAAATTAACTTTCTGAGAATAAGGTCTGAGACATGGCATTCATCTATTTTCCAAGATTCCTGGCATTCACCTTCCAGTTATCTGGATCAACCGCTCTGGAATCTATGATAACTTGATCCATAAGCTGAGAAGTCGGTGTTCGTTGTCTTTTCGGAGATAGTAGCTGGAATTCGTAGACTCTGTATCTGCTCCTAAAACACATGAACAATTATCCGTCAAAGAATTCTCTTTCGAGAGATTCTAGTGTTGCGTCTCTCTGCTTATTGCCCCTCGCTTCGTAATACAAGATTGGTATACTCGCGACAGGAGTCTCGCCACTCTACAAAAATAAAACGTAATAAACTTTTTTCAGTGTGAGTAATCGGCTTAGTTTTTTCTTTATTTTATAGGTTACTATTTAGATTTATCAAAATGAATGCTTGGGATAGTGAAAAAAGGGATTGGATAGTGCAGCGATACCATTCTTTGTAGTCCGTCATTTCCGTCCAAAGGGAATTTAGGTTGGAGTGTGGCGGTACTCCCCCGAGTAGAGTAGATGGACCATTATGAGGCTGGTGAACATGTTTGACGAATTTGGAAGCATCGAACGAAGACCGAATCATCGAGATCTAAATGTTCGGGTTCAGGATACAATCGTGGCTGTTGCTTTGACAATACAGGCAAATCCATGTGTTTCGACTCGAAACTTATCGGTCCAAATTGGAGTTAGCAGACGGTCAGTACCACGGATACTTCATGATGACTTAAACTTGTTTCCGTACAAAGTCCAATTTACAAGCAAGTTAAACCCTCAGGATTTGCGTGTTGGCCTGGAATTTTGGCGAAAAATGATAGCAGTGGCCGAAGAAGGCAACACATTGATAAATTGTTTATTCATGTCTGATCAGACCCATTTTGACTTAAACGGCAATGTTAACAAGCAAAATTGCCGTATATGGAGTGAATCTAATCCAGAAATGCTCCATGAGACGGAACTGCACCCAAAACGCGTAGCTGTGTGGTGCGCAGTTTCATCAAGGTGTATTGTCGAGCCATACTTCTTGGAAGAAAACGGTGTAACACAAACTGTCAATGGGGACCGTTATTTAAAGATGTTGAAGGAGTTTTGTTTTACCCAGATCTTCGCCGAAGAAGTATCCCTTTGAGCAGGATTTGGTTTCAACAAGATGGCGCAAGTGCACACGTAGCCACAGAAGTTATGGCGGAGCTCCAACGAAAATTCCCAAACAAATTAATATCCAGAAACTGCACTTTCCGCTGGCCCCAAAGTTCACCTGACCTCATTGCACCAGACTTTTTTTATGGGGTTATGTCAAGCAGGAAGTGTACAAAACGAAACCCAGGAATTTGACTGAATTGAAGCAGTCCAGTAAGACAATAATTGAGGCGATCCCAATTTCAACCCTTCAGGCCGCAATGAACAATATTCTGATCAGGTGCCGCATATGCGTGGATGAGCGTGGAGGTCATTTGCGCGGTCTATCATCTTTAAAAACCATTAGTTATTTAAAATATAATTTAATTTTTAACCCAATAAAAAAAAATTAATGAAATACATCGATTAAAATAAAAGTTATTTAAATTTCTTATTGTAGCACGATTCGTGGGCCACCCTGTATGCAGCATCGGTCTCCTAGGGTAATTCTTTATGTCGGATTTAATAGAATATGGAAGTCAAACTCCTTAACACCAAATTGCTGCCGTTTGCATTGGACTGATACATTTTGACTGCTCTACGTATATACTTTGTTTCAGAAAAATATTGCAGAAGGCATTTAATAGAGCATCTTCTCGGCGAAAGCGAGTACATGTTTGGAACAGTTCGGGAGTAGATATAATATTTCCCATTCGCAGTTGTACATTGGACCTCGTTTTTTTCTAGTGTCAGGTGACACAACAGGTAATTTCATTTTTACTAGAGTACCGATTTCGGTCATTGCCAAATAGAACTTTTGACGCAGCAGATTTGAAATCGATGAATAGATGGTAGGTCTCCTCTTGAAATTCGTTGGGTTTGTTTAGGTACCAGTCAACTGTTCAATGAAAACGCCTTACATCATTGAAAAATTAAAAGTGAATTTACAAGAAAGTGGTTGAGGAAATAAAATATTTTTTTGACACAAAATATTATATATCTCATTTGTGTACCAAAACAACAACCAAAAAAATCAACAAGTGATATGAGTAGTTGTAGAGCAAGTTCTTATTTAGTTACATCTTAGATACAATACAATTTTCTATTCACAAAACTCATAAAGCATGACTGTGCCGCCTGCCTGATTGACAATAATTTTATACACTCTAAGCTTTTTTATATTTTTTTACATACATCGTTTTAAAATTGACAATAAAAAAGGTAAATAATATAGAAGAAACATTTTTTGTCCCAATTAAAGATTACAATTCATATGGTTATTTAAACATTTTAGTTTAATATTTGTTCTCATGTAGGCCAGCGATATCTTGCAATACCTATAAACAAACTTGATATATCTGCTTCTTTTAATATACGTTGAGTACAATTTCTTCTGATAGGAAGTTACTTCCGAGTACATGTCGCCTTGTCTCCCGTGAGATATTTTCTTAGAAAATGAAATATGTCTTCTATCTCTTTCATGTTGCAAATTTCACATGGTATTGGAAGATCATCGCTGTGTGAAATAAAATATAAACTAAGGAGCTATCCTCGCACTTTTGTCACCATAGATATTTCTTCAATCTTGTTTTCATCTCAAAAATAGTTATGTGATCCTAAGTTATGGTTCAATCGAATGTAAATAACCCTGGTTGGTTAGATGGCTGCTTCAGCTTCAAATTTATTTATTTTTGACACTAGAGTGTATAATACTCGTATTTCGTTTTTTGGATTATTCAGTTTAGCATGATATAGATTAATATTTAATCCTCACCATACCAGCTAGTCCGATTGTTTATTGCTTGAAGTACAGCTTCTTTCGTTAAACGTTCATTCGTGAAACTCAAATCTCTCAATATAAAACCAATTTGCAATTTTAACGTTTTAATTAACAAAGGTGGCAATCCGGTTTTTAACATAATTAGGTAGTTGGGTGCATTTTGTGGCAATCTAAGCAATACTTTAATAAAAATCTGAGCAGTTTTTGTACCGTATCATAGCCTCTGTGACCCCATGTTTGTGCCAAGTAAAATAAAATGCATTCAGCAACTGCTTCAAACACATTAAATTTGCAACTATTAGCTATCTATATTTTTGTTCATAAAACATGTATTTCCAGGCCAAATTTTTAAGTGTTTTAGCTTTCGTCAGTTTTTCCTTTAGATATATTTCCATATTCAGATTATTGGCAAAATAAACACCAAGATACCTATGCTGCTTAACAATTTCAGCACGTTCTCCACGTCTACTTTTCGTTGTTTGCATTCCATCCTCCTCTTCCTTTCTTAAATATAGTGTTATCCATTTTGCGGTTTCAAAAGTAAACGTAAATAAAACACATATAAAATATTTTGTGTCATGATATTTCTTTTTTATTATAAAGTTTGAACGTTGACATTATGTGTGAAACCATACATCATTTAAATGACCACCACGCGAATTGTTGCAAGCATCGATTCTTTTGAGGTAATTTTCGACCACTTTTTGACACATATTGGGGGGTATCTCAGCCATAACTTGACTAATGTAGGTTTCCAAGTGCTCAAGAGTTAAAGGTTTATGTGCATAGACACGGTCTTTTGCGTAGCCCCACCAAAAAAGGTCCAGCGGTGTCAAATCGCATGATCTTGGTGGCTAGTTGATATCGCCACGACGAGAAATTACGCGGCCAGGAAAAGTATCTGCAATAAGGAAATATTCGCTCGAGTTGTGTGGCATGTGGCACCGTCCTGCTGAAACCACATATTCTCCAAGTCGTATTCTTCAATAGCAGGCAAAACAAAGTCGGTTATCATATGATGATATCATATATTATCATTGACGGTGACAGTCGTTCCATCGTCGTTTTCGAATAAGTAAGTCCAATAACAACTCCGGAGCAAAGAGCGCCCAAACAGTGACTTTATGTGGATGTAATGGTCTCTCTTCAATTAATTGAGGATTCTCAGAACCCCAAATATGACAATTTAGTTTATTAACATACCCACCGAGGGAGAATTGTGCTTCGTCCCTGAAGAAAATTTTGTTCGAAAAATCGCCGTCCACCGCCTGTTGTTCAAGCACCCATTCGACTTATCTACGACGTTGTGAATGGTCAGCTGGCTTCAGTTGTTGTGTGAGCTGGACTTTATATGGATGTAGGTGTAGATCCAAAGGCAAAATACGCCATAATGTGCCGTAAGACAGTCCTAATTCCTGAGACCGAGGAATCGACACATTCTGGTCTTCGGCAACACTTTCACTGACAGCAGCGATATTTGCAGTGGTACGAGCGAAACGATGATGCACAGGCCTTACAATATCTGTAACCAATCCAGTCTTTTCAAATTTCTTTACAATTTGGCCAATTGCTTGCGTAGTTGGACGATTATGTAAACCATAATCTCCTCTTTAAGCACGATATGTGGCTGTGGCAGAATTACCATTTTTGTAGTAGGTTTTAACAATTTTTGTGCGTTCTGCGATAGTTACGCGATCCATTTTCTTAAATGTCAGACTTTCGACTGACAAAAAAAATTGTTTTAACAACTTAGTTTGACAGAGATCGAATTCCTTAGTTTTAACTTTTTTCTTTTGTGACATTTAGTCCAAATTATGCGTTTCCCCTAGAAAAATATAATTCACAGTGTTTGAAAGCTGTAAATTTTATTTGTTTCGGTAGCCATCGACTAATATTTTGCGTCTTAGAAGGCTACTACAGCATCTAACTGATGAGCTCAACTATAGTACCTGGGCGAAACGCATAATTTCGACTAAAGGTCACAGGAGAAAAAAATTAAAATTAAAAGCAGAGTCCACAAAAAAAGAACAAAAGCAACACCTACGTATGCACATGCGTTTGTATTTTTTTTACATTTCTTCTTAAAAGATAAGCCTTTAGTGCAACCTGATTGGAATTGTAGACTGAATCTCCAGTTAAGGTACTCGGTACCTGATGTTCGCCGCTGGGAGGTGAGAGTAGGAGTTGATTGAAAGAGGTTGGTTTTGCAAAATAAACTGACGTATATATATTGTTTGGGAACATCCTTACTCAGAAAGCAAACATATAGCCGTTCCACATTTATTAAAGGGCACGGTAGTACCCAGATAAGTTCTGGCGCTATACCCTTTTTACAGGAACAAACCCAGATAATTTTCGACCTCCCTCTAACTTCAGTACCAATAAAGTCAGAAACTTCAAACTTTCAGCATTTGCTAAACTCACCAGGCTTAGGTAAGTCCCTTATTTTCAATTATTTAGCATTAGTGGCTCCCGAGATATAAGAGTGTAAATATCGCAAAACCTTAACTGACTCACTAACTGACAGATCATCAAAATTATTTAGCACTTCCCGACATCGTAGTATCTTGTAATTTCACACAATGGTAACCTTGTGGTGTATACAAAGGAAAAAATCGAATATTTAGGGGCGTGGTAACCGCTATTTTAATGGAATTGATATAAATTATTTGGAGCAATTTGGACCGCCGTGGAACGATGATATTTGGTACAGCGGTAGGGCTTAAAGTGCAATAAAATGCAAAATTTTAAAATTTGAGATTTTACATTCAGGGGGCGTGGCACTCGCCCATTTGCATAGAATTGATATCAACTATGTAGAGAACTACTAATTGTCGTAGAATGATAAAATTTGGTAGAGCGATAGGAAAGCCATAACTATGACACCCATTTTCACAGAATTAATATTAAATATATTGAGAGCACTTCCGATTGGTGCAGGATTATGTTTGTTAGAGCAGTCAGCTTTCATTTGCATACAAAGAAAAAATTGAATTTATAAAATTTTTCATGCAGGGGCGTTTCATCCACCCACTTCTTATCAATTATTACCGTTTCAATATAGCACTTCTAACTAATGAAAATTGGTAGAGGTGTAGGACTTGCAGTACATACAAAAGGCATAAATTAAGAACTTACGTTACCTTATGAGGCATTCATTGGGCGTTTATTCCACCTACCTTTCCTGATAAAAAGAATTTTTGCAAAAAGTAGTGAAATTACACCAAAAACATAAATGTTAAAAAAGTAGCCAAGTTCTTCTATATACAAAAACCTTTGCGTAACAAGTCAGCCGTGAAAAGGAATGAGATCTAAAAGTACGCCCAGTTCTAAGTTTATTAATGTTCAAATGTTAAAATATCAAATATCTTAAGTAGAGTAATATGGAGGAACCCCAAGATTATCAGAAAAATCTGTTATTTAATGATTACTGACTTTAATTGTGTTGGTTTACTTGACATTTTAAAATTGAGTAATTAGGTAATCAAAGAGAACTTGACGCGACCGTTGACTTCATCTAGGGAATTCTTCTAATGCCACCTGGATATAATGAGTGTATAAACCCCCCCCCCTCTCTCGTTTGGTCCAAAAAACCTTCCAAAGGCGTTGGAACTCAATCTCCAGTTAAGGTGCTCGGTACCTGAATGTCGCCACGAGGAGGTGAGAGTAGGAGTTGATAAATAGAGGTTGGTTTAAAAAAAAACTGAGTCCTCTTGAATGTACGTATCTATCTTTTGTGAGTATTCTTACTGAGAATACAAATATATAGCCGTTCCGCATTCATTATTATAGTTTCTTTGTATTTCAATTGTAAGTCCGTCCCTGAATTATAATCGTATCATAAGTACTCCACTCAAATATTTTCGCTTGCCGGCAATAATATTCCTCAAAACATTGTCGTAATTTGAATGGTTGTTGTTTTCGTCGTCGTCCTCTTATTTTATAGGCTGTCCGCCTCATTTCGGCTGCCGATGAAACTCTGAAGTGTGTTTACACAAAATGAAATTATTTGATGCAGTCCGATCCGACGACAATATGACGCTGCTCTGTCATTGTCGCTTTATAGCTGCTGAGACCGAGACTGTGACTGAGACAATAAAATGAGTATGGGTAATATGGTAGTCATATTAAAATGTAAACAAAAAATGTATTTAAAAACAAGGACCCACACTGAGAATGCTCATAAATGTCTCTAGATCTAGACCAGCCGCAGCCGACTAAAGCAAGTCGTATCTACTAGATACATATTTAATAATTTTTCTCTTTCGCTTTTTTTGCTTCCGCATCGCATTTCTGTGTGTTTTTCGTTTGCATACGAGTATATGCTACCAAAACCCTTTGAAAATCGAGTTCACAGACGATCAGGAATCTGAAGGACGTCATGATTGCCATTTTATGAATAGAATGCTATTGCGATGACTATATTTGTACTATACACGACAACTTGGACAAATATATGCTTCTGATCCGAAACATCCTGCCAATCCAATATGTACATATCTATCTACTATATATTGCAGAGAGATTCAGAGAGTGGGCATTTGCATTGGCAAAAGGCTTTCAATCTAACGTAGGAGACAACAAGGGACAGCGTATATGATAATATTGCTTAATGAATTATGCTCCTGCTGGTTTTTGGAATATCCTATTTGTCGTCATGGGTAGGCGTGGTATTATTATTTGTTGTTTGGGAGTTTGAGCATATATAGCATCTGAATAAAATACCAGAACAACGCTCTGGAGAGATAATATCAAGTGCATACGGAAAGGCGTATAAATTTCTTGAAACTTCAGATGTCATTTATGAAGAAGTCAACTAGCTTGCGGCCAATTTAGTCAAAGCCAACTCTGTGGGTTACGAGACATTAATTTAGCCCAAAGCAACAACATCTTTATGAAGTGCATCTTTGGTAATGCGTTCTTTGCTCTGGATAGTAGATAGAGAGATAAAATAAATGATATTTATTTTCGAATTTAATAAAGTCAAATGTAGTTGACCTTATAAGTACAATATCTAGAATCTAGATGATCCAAGTTTTTTTTGTTGTGGTTCAAAAATAATTAATTTTAAATGCTCATAAGGATGGTTGGGTGTTGGAAGCTGAGTTATCGATTAGAAATTCAATTTACAGTTTCTATCAGTATAAGGACATCGTACAGGAAGATTAAGACCGAATTTTCGAACATTGAACTCTTAGATTTTGGCTGTTATTTGGTATTTGAATTGTCATCTTTCCAAATCCAGACAATTTTCATGTTGATGTACGAGTAGCTGTCAACTTTTTTGCTGGAGATGATTTTGTTGCTAAAAGCGGATTTCGATTCAATTGCTTTAGAACCCAGTCTTTCCTTCAGCCCCGACGCAAAATTCGCGATGTGTGCAATTGACACTCTGATGACGAATACTATCTTGAAGCTTCCACAGTTCATTCCAACAGGAACTCCAAATGTTGGATAATATTATCTCTACAAATTTACATCAAGTTAGCTCTATACAAAATGGTAAAAATAGACAACTTGACCTCGTTTTCTTATTTGACGCCGTTAGTACAGTAGTGGTAGAATCTACCTCTTCTTTATCTAATATAGATCGTTATCACCCGCCTTTTGACACTTTTCTTGACTTGAGTGGTCACTTACATGAAAATAGTAATCCTCATGACTGCTCCAATACTTTTGACTTTCGCAAAGTTGATTTTCAACAGCTCTTGGATAGTTTAATAAATTCCGGTATAGAACATTTACCGATTTCTAATGATCTTGACTCAACTATCTCAAGCTTCTATTCTATTTTGATGAGATGCATTAATGAAACAGTTCCAAAAAAAGATCTATTCCCTCTAATTCTTCTTGTCATCCTTGGTTCACAAAAGAACTGAAATGTATCCGAAATAAAACAAATAAGGCTTGGAAAAAATAAATTATGTTCATGACGGTAGAGAATCAAGTAGTTTACATTTCCCTTTTTGAAGAATTCAAAAAACTCTCTTTTCTAACTCTATATCTGGAAACCATTGGACGTTCTTTGAAGTTCTGGAAATTTATAAATTCTAAAAAGAAATGCGACGGGTATCCAGTTAATCTCATGTATAATGACGTAATCTTGAGTACAACTTCTGAAATCTGTGAGGGATTTGCAAGTAATTTTAGCCAATCCTTCATTGATTCATCTGTAGTTGTTGACGAAAACTATTTTCATTTTTTACGAAATTGTCCTCAGGTATCATTTAACAATATTACAATAGAGCGTGAAAAAATTTTGAGCATTTTGTCACATTTAAAAGAGGACTATTCTATTCGACCTGATGGCATACCACCTGCTGCATTAAAAAAATGTAGGTCCATTTTATTTCTTGCTCTGAGAAATATTTTTCAACTATCTTTGAAATTAGGTAAATTTCCTTCAGTTTGGAAGAATGCATTTATAACCCTAGTATTTAAAAAGTGAGTCAAAACCAATATTATGAACTATAGACCAATTTCTAAAATTTCTTGCATTCCAAAGTTGTTAAAACCAGTTGTATGTGATAGTTTGACATTTATATGTAAAAATATAGTCTGCAACCAACAACATGGTTTTAGGCAGAAATGTTCTACTGTTACTAATCAAGTTGTATTTTTGAATACATGTTTGAACTCCCTAGAAAGCAGACAAGAAGTTGATGGTGTATACACAGACTTTTCGAAAGCTTTTGATCAGTTATCTCATGAGATTATCAAGTTTAAACTTAATTCATACGGGTTTCCTCCATCTTTCATCAAGTGGATATCCTCGTATCTTGAAGATAGGTTATATCAAGTCAATTGCCAAATCAGGTGTTCAGCAGGGAAGCCATCCTGGACCATTACTCTTTACATTGGCTATTAATGATGCTCCTCTTTGCGTACGCAATAGCGAAATTCTTATCTTGGCAGACGATATGAAGATTTATAAAAATATGTCATCTTTAAAGGATCGAACTCTATTGCAAGAGGATATTTACCACTTTGCCTTGCGTTGTGAAAAGTACAGTTTGAATCTTAACCCGGCAAAATGTCAAACAATGACATTTTCAAAAAAAACTTTCTCCTTCTTCTCAAGACTATGTTATCTCACGGCACATTTTAACTCGTTTTTTAACTGTAAGGGACCTTGGAGTTCTCTTTACGCCCAATTTAGACTTTTCTGCCCATAATAATATCATCGTTAACAAAGCCAATTCAATGTTAGGTTTTATGAAGCGTTGGTCCAAAGAATTTGTTAATGCAAATGTTACCCTTGCTTTATACAACTGCTTGGTTCGTCTCCATCTTGAGTATGCATGGCAGTTTTGGACTCCTTTTTACGATATTCAATTTGAGAGATTAGATTCTGTTCAAAGAAAATTTTTTCGTTTCGCATTGAAAGGGCTTCAGTGGAGTGATCCTTCTTATGTCCTCCCTTATGACCAACGTTTATCTATTCTTCAAATGCAAACACTTGCACAGAGAAGAACTAAAAATGATATGGTATTCTTCCACCAAATAATAACTGGCGTCACAGATGCACCAAACCTACTATGTCTAGTTTCTTTTAATTATCGGGGAGGAGGTTATAATCCCCGTGGCCTCGACTTGATTAAAGTCCCAACACATAGGAACAACTATGGGATGCATGAGCCCTTGACACGAATGGGTAGACTTCTAAATTGGAATTCAAACATTCTTGATTTCAATATCAGTAAAATTAAATTAAAGAATATACTCAAAACCAGTGTTCCACGCTCCTAAATTATATTTTCATTTTGTACATGTGTAAGTGTTATTTGTAATAGAGTTTGCCTACTAACAACTAACACTGCACTAAATGATGAGCCGGTGGTATAACACAGTTTTCAGTGTTGGCAAACCATTGGTCGGAAGATGGAGCTTGTTATAAGCTCTCTTCGGCCAATTCTGATAGTGTGAAAAAAAATGTGCGTATTAATTGCTTTGGTTTCTCCTGCAAATGCACACTCACTTCAGCGGAGACGTTTGTGGTAGCTGTTGAGTATCATTTTGGAATTTCAGCGACAGTCAGACAGAATTTAAGACAGTTATTTAATTTTCTCGTTGTATAGTCTGAGTTGTATGCGCAAATTTCGAACACAATATAATCAAAGATTTGCGTATAATTTTACAAAATATAATCTGGTGGTTAAATAAGTATCTGAAAATTAATACATATTGTGTCGATATCTTATTCATATTTCATCATATTTTTTTTTTGTCGAAATCACTTAAAATTTTGAGACAGATCTTTGTTGTTTCGGCAGCTATTTTGTATGGACTCCTACGTGTATTTTGAAAATTGAAAATAGTGATTTTCGAGTGGCCATTGAACACATATTGACACTTTTCTATACCGATTGGAACTATATTCAAACACTTGTTTAATCATTTTCGGTGCTGTCGTTCACGCACAAGTGACACCGAACGTTGGTCGCCCGATTGAGATCACCACACCAGAAATGGTCGACAAAATCAATGGTTTGATAATGGAAGACTTGCTAGTGAAAGTGCTCGGCCTTGAAGAGGCCACGCGCTTATTTTATGGATCAGTGATTTCGATCTTTGATAAAAAATAGCAAAAATCGTTGGAGAGGTTTTTATTTATAAAATTAAAAAAAAATTCTTACAAAACAAAATTGAAACTCCATTTTGAAGTAATTAATAATCTATTATATATAATTGTAGTGTCAAATTGTCTTGCACGATGAACTGCGAAACTATATAAATGATTTTCACGTTTTGTTTTTGCTAAATGTTTATTTTGCTTTCATCACTAATAGCCTTTTCACACCAAGCCTAAAACACGGTTTTCGTGAAATTATCGGTTTAGGCTAAAGCGAAAACTCAAGTTTTCCCATACATTTTTGATAAACCACTCGTTTTGATAAACTACAATTTTTAAATAAAACCAGTCGAAAACATGTTGGATTTGCAAGACGAACTAAGCAACCTCACCTTGTGAAACATTTAGTGCTCAATTAATCGTCACATAAATAGCTGATGGGTTGCTGCCAGTAAAAACGAAAAAAAACAGCTAGCTGGAGTAATTTCAATTTCAATTCACAACGTATTTATTGTTGTATGTGGTGCCAAAATAATTGAAATGTCAAACGAAAACTTGTAAATGTTCAGTGTGAACGGTTTTCGAGTTTTCGTAAACTTTTAGCTGAAAACCCGGTTTTGGGTTTGATGTGAAAAGCCTATAAGATAGGATAGTTTTCAATGCTTATTACTTAAAAATAACGGTAGCCAATTTTTGAAAACCTGGAAAATTTCATTTTCATCCCCAATTTTTAAATCGGGATCAAAGCAAGAAGTCAAAAACTATAGATCAATCTGCAATCTATCCGCTATACCAAAACTATTTGAAAAAAGTGGTGTATAACAAAATTTCGTCTCTAATCCAAGAAAAGATATCAGTTTTCCAACACGGTTTTGTAGTAGGCAAATCTACTGCAACTAACTTAACAATGATGATGAATGCAATCATACTTACATAATATGGAAAAAGGGTTTCAAACCGAGATGTTTTTTACCGACTTTGCGAAAGCATATGGCAGAGTCAATCACAAAAATTCTACTTTACAAATTACTTTCCTTTGTTATAAGTTCGTATTTTTTAAAATGATTTGTATCTTACTTGACAGCAAGAGTACAAACTGTCTAAATTAAATTTTTTTATTAAAATGATATTTATGTCCCATCAGGCGATTCACAAGGAAACCATTTAGGACCTTTACTTTTTCTTATATTTGTGAATGATATTCCAACTATTTTTAAAAATTCTGACTGTCTCCTTTTTTGCCGATGATCTGAATATCTACCTTAGGATTGCCTGCATATCGGATTGTAGTCTTCTGCTAGATGACCTGGTGAGATTGGTAGATTGGTGCAGGATAATAAATCTTCATTTAAATGTAAAACAATGTCAAATACTATCCTGTTTCAGGATTCTTAATCCAATTATCTTTGACTTCAATATCAATAACATAATTCTAACAAGGGTAAATAAAAAAAAAAACAGAAGTAATCCTAGATGTTAATGTGTCATTCCTTCCTGATTATTATTACTTGATCAATAAAGTAAATCAGATGCTGGGTTTCATGAAAAGGAATACCAGAGAATTCTCTTTAAAACTCTGTGGTGAGATCAGCAGTATTGCTGTACAGTTTGGAACCCTTACTGTGCAAATACATTAGAAAGAATTCTACGGTATGCTTTTTTTAAGTTAAATTGGAGAATAGTAAAACCTTCCTATGAAACCAGATGCCTTTTGTTTGGAATAAAAACGTTAGAAGCTTGCCGTAAATACTTTTCAATTATGTTTGCTCGTGATATCATTACAAATGGTATTAATTGTCCACCTCTCGCAGCTCTAGTCCTTCTATTACTTCGAATACCTATGATTTCATCAGAATCAACAATAATTTTCAAAAGGCTACAATTTCCGATACGCTTGGCTTTCGCGATGACGATAAATAGGTCCCAAGTACAAAAAATCACAATTTGTGGCTTGACTAGGAGAACCCATGGTTCTCCCATGGGCAGCTGTATGTTGCATGCTCGCAGTTTTGAAAACCATAAAATTTATTTGTTTTAACGAAAGATAGATTAACGAGTAATATAGTTCATGCTTTAGTTCTTAATTAATGAAAAGCACTGATTTCTCTTAATTAGAATCTTTACCAATCACTTCCTTAACAATACCAATTTTCTAATAATTGGAAGCAATACCATAAAGTCGCAGCAACGCGCGGCCGGGTCTGCTAGTATACATATAAAACTTTAATTTCAAAACTATTCGGCGACTGGTTTTTGAAAAATCGATTTTTCAAAAAACATGCTTATTTATTTTTTAAAATCGAAAAACCATTTTTTCGAAAATTTATGTATGCTATGCACTTCCAGACGTCATTTGCATAAAAAACAATAATTTTAATCGGTTCATCCATTAGTGAGAAAGTCGAAAATATTAAAAATGGTTCTATATGGGATGTACCGTTTATTATTTAAAAGTGGACTGCACTAGATTAAGAACTCACACATTTTTTTATCAAAATTCTTGGAGCCGTTTTTGCGAAATAAATGTTTTTCTTAAAGTTTTTTTTAATATTTGTATGCCGTTGTTACTTATTCTAGGAAAAGAGTTGTTTTTAACTATTCAATATAATGTCGAAAAATTACCAAATATGAAGTTTCGAAAAACTCGATTGAGTTGTTTTCGAAATTTTTAACTTTTAAGCAATTTAAACTTTCTAGAAACTTCTGCATAAAAAAATTCCAAAAAAATCAATTTTTTTTTCCCCGTGGGTAATTGTATAACCTTCAAAAGGCTCTATGAGTACCGAAAAACGAGTGCTCATAGGAGTGTGAGATTCTCACTGCACTAAAAACACCTCCTCCTCCCGATTGCAACAAAGCTGAAACTTATCTAGCAATTTATTTTTAACGAATTTAATTAACGTGTTGCAGGTAACTATATCCGGTGATAGTTCCGGCTTATACCGCGATTTTAAGGCAGATTCTCGTTTAGTGCACCAGATCGGAAGGCTTTATACTTCGCAGGCGGCGTACTAAATTCGTCTCATCGATAATAATAATTATAGTACTATTGCAGTGTTGTAATAGCCGTTTTCTATGATTTCGGGCAAAATTTCTTATTTCATCGCGAACCGTGGGAATCCCCAGATCTCTGTGGAGATCTTCGTTTCTAATGTACCAAGATGCGCTTACAAATGATCTTAGGAGTTTATTTTCCAATGTTTGTAAAGTATTTAAATTAGAATCTCGCGTACAACCCCAAAGTTGTATACCGTAAGTCCAGATAGGCTTAAGCACCTGCCTGTATAAAATTAGCTTGTTTTAGATACTGAACTTAGAGTGTTTCCCGAGCAACCAGTACATATCTCTGAATTTATTATTTAACTCTTCGCAATTTCTTTTTAACATGCGGTCTCCATTTTAATTTCGCGTCTAGCGTCATTCCGAGATATTTTGCTTCGTTAGCAAACGGAACTTGAACCGTTTTACCAAATACCGGTAATCTATTAATTTTCTTATACGTAAAATCTATATGGACTGATTTTACTTCATTGAGCGAAGCGATATCCGCCATGTTTTTGTCCACTCATTGACATTATTCAGATCTTTTGTAATTTTGTCGTAGAATCATTTATCGTTTGGCCCACTGCTCGTATTGCAGTGTCGTCAGCAAACGTGGCTACGATAGTGTCTTCTGTTTGAGGTATATCACGTGTAAATAAAAGGTACAATATTGGACCTAAAACAGTTCTCTGTGGTACCCCACCCACTATTTCTTTGAGATCCGAGTAATCGGTTCCATGTCTTACTCTAAAAAGTCTATTTTCTAGATATGCTTTTAGAAGCGTATAAATTGCTTAAGGCAGAATTTGTCTCAATTTAAAACTTAGGCCTTCATGCCACACCTTATCAAAAGCTTTCGGCATCGTCTAGGAAGCCCGCCGAACTAATTTTCTTTTCTTCAAGAGTTTTCTCAATGACGTCAGTGATCCTATGCACTTGGTCATTTGTCGAATGCTTGCTTCTAAATCCGAACTGATGTTCAGGTATTAGGCGCTTTTCTTCTATTATTTGCTGCAGGCGCAGAAGTAATATTCAGGACCTTAGATATTACGGGCAGAGGCGAAAAGGTCTATAAGATTTCATATCATGTGATGGTTTTCCTGGTTTGAGAACCATTATAACTTCCGCAACCTTCCATTGGCTCGGAACGTACTTTAGCCTTAGAGTGGCATTTATTTATATAAAGAAGATTAACTTACCCTTTGCGAGGAAGCATTTTGAGAACTTCGGCCGTAATTAGGTCATATCCCGGAGCTTTCTTATACTTAAGCTTTCTTATTTCTTTACTTATTCGGCAAGGGTAACATTTCTTGTTATGTAATTTTCGCTTGAGTTAGAACTTATATTTAAATTTTCGTTGAGTACTTGCCCATCAAAAGGTTTAAATGTGTTCTCCAGGTAATCCGCGAAAACGTTTGCTTTCTCTTTGTCGCTTTTTGCCCGGAGGCGCTGGGAGCTCTGGTTTCTTCGTTACTTTACCAGCTTTCCAGAGTGATTAGTTGGATTCTTTTCCTGCTGTCAAGCTTTCAAGATAATTTCCAACTTCAGAATTTTTGAATTCTGCTATCGTCTTTTTTAGTAAATTACACAAGCGACTTAAATTTACCTTGTGGTGAGGAGTTCGAGTTTGCTGTCATTTCTTAAGTGCTTTTCGTTTCTTTTTTACTAAATCTTTTATTTCCATTCAACCGCTTAGGCTGTATACTCAAGGATTAACAGGCAGACAGACCGAATCTCGGCGTCTTCGATGTTTTTACGAATCCATAACTTGCAATATAGTACCTACATATAATTTGCAGAGTATATTTGTTTTTTATTCGAAAAACAAGCAGGTTCAAATAACAACTACTATTCCTTAATTCAAGGAATTCAAAACGTTCAAATAAATAAATATTCATTAATTTAATGATTTGATTCATCAAATCAAAGAATGTTTCTTTATTATAATGAAATGATTAAGTTAAAATGATTTTGCTTTTAAACTTTAAGAATATTTGTGTAAACTGAAAAACATTCTAGTTTAAGTTAAAGAGTTACTATTCACTAAATTTCATGAAATAATAATGAATATTAATCAATTTGACAAAAAAATTTAGATCTACAAATTTATTATTTTCTTCAAAATGACAGCACTTATTGAATATAGAACAATATATACGTCTAAACAACGGATAGGAGGTTTTTACACTATTTTGATCACCCATTCTTCGAATCTACTTGCTTTTTCATCATAA
This sequence comes from Philhelius pedissequus, assembly GCA_910595825.1. NCBI lineage: Eukaryota > Metazoa > Arthropoda > Insecta > Diptera > Syrphidae > Philhelius > Philhelius pedissequus. The sequence goes on from OU343160.1 coordinate 326,659,853, forward strand.
TCACCCCCAGAAAAGTGCATAACGCCCAATAACCAAAAAAAAAAATAAAAAAAACCTTAAGACGAAATCACCACAAAATCGAAATTTTTATTAACGTAATAATATAATATGAGTGATCGGTGAGTCCTAACATTCAATATAGTTTTCAATGCAAACCACTCTTCAGCAACAATTTACTGCCAGCTTAAATCTAGGCAGTTCATTAGTATTTATCAAAGTTTTAAGTATTTCACGTAAATGGAAAATGAAATTTAGAAACTATTTACCCCCTTAACGTTTCAAAAATACAACTTCAAAATATCGAAATTAATTACCTACATACATCAAGGGGTACCGAAGAGTGCACTCAGAGCTAAAGACGATGCGATGATGTGAAGTTAAAAGGTTTTAAATGTTATTTCGTAGTGCGATGTGCATGTGCAGGTTCCGCAAGCGTAAGAATGTCAACCCAATCGCTTTACACTCGGTTGAGGTAGGCATTAACCTATCTGCTCGGTGTGGTTCTTTATACATCTGGATTCTAGATGGATCCCACTCATTCACTCTGTCACTGAACCGAGTGATGCGTGGAAAATGTTTCATCCCAAGAACAGGATGTTCCTCACTGTATGGTATATGGCTGATGGTGAATATTAGGAATACACAGACACACACATAGATGAAGGGCTCATAAATCTTTACTTGGAGCGCATCTTTGAAGATGGAAGCTAAAAGTATGCGATAATATATAGCCTAGCACATAATGATGCGCTGTTAAACGGCATTTATTTGGTTGACTAATAAAGTGATGACATTAAGCGTTTATAGGCACCTCCAACGGCTACGGCTTATGGCACCATAATCTAAACTGTTCTCTCTAGCTGGTACAATTTTCATCTTGCTAATGGATGCATGATTTACCGATGGTGATCATTGGAATTTTATATTAATAACTGAATTAGATAGACGGCAGTGTTTTTGAGTAAATCATATCAAGATACTTGTAACTCAGTGTGGCAAGAAGCAAGAGTGGCATCAACATGTGTCAGAATCATCATCGACACAGCTCGCACACGAAGTCAACCCGATTTTAATATGATTTCGATTTGAGTAAATTAAATGCAATATGAGAATGAATTTTTCCGTTGTAAGTCAAGAGTGTTACCATCTTATGTTTTTTTTTTTAATTTTTGATTTAATAGAAATTTTCAACAGCTTGGCAGTGAAATTTGATGCAGTTTGTTATTCCGAAGTGTTTGTCTTTATAAAGCGGGAAACTTTTTATTTAATTAATTTTCACAAGTCCCTGATGGTCCAGGTCCAACCAACGAATAAAAAAATCACATTCAGTTTTTTGGGTGACTGTTTTAAGTTTAACGATTTTCCCTGTGTAAAATATGAGTACTATTAAAGAGCCAGCGCATACCATCGTGCATAAGTCTGCAAGGAGCCGGGGTAGAGTCCCAGGTTATTTTACTTAACCGGTTACTTCCACGTCTTTCGAGACATGAAATTTGAACCTATTTCCTTCCTAAGTAGCAGCGATTTGCTGGGGCAATTCTTTGTCGAATATCCGCTAGAGTATCATTTTTGGAATTCAGTTTTACTTCAATGTTGACACCGCGCACACCAATAACAACACCCCTTTTGTCAGTTCTCGCGAAAGAGTTGATTTTCTTGCAACGCAGTCGCATGAGCATAAATGATTTTATGGAACGAAACTTCTTTCGCGCTCGTGCAGTAGCTAGAGTCCTTGAAGACCTTGATATATACAAATACCCCCATCGTTCTGAAGAAGTGCTGTTTAACGCTGGCAAAACCACTGAGTAAGATTTTCCATCTGCCATACCTTACTGGTCTCTTTCCGAGTGAATGGAAAACACAATGGCGCAAAATTTTAAACGATTTAGTAAAATGTTAAAGCCATTTTTAACAATTTACTAAGCTAAAAAGTTAATTGAGCTAATTTTAAACGATTTTAACATTTTACTAAATTTAAAATAACGGAATAGCTACTTTAACTTTTAGCAATTTGCTAAATCATTATGGAATCTGATAGTATATCAGCCTTGTACGCGGGGTGCCCAGGTTCGAGTCCTGCTTGTGCACAATTTTTTTTTGTAAATAATGAAGTTAAAATGATGAAAATAGAAATAACTTATACCTTTTTAGAGCACATGTTGGGTTTTCATCAACATATAATTAATTTACAACACATAACAACAATAATTGTTTTCATCAAAATTCAAACCCTACAAATGCTCAGCTTTTTGCTTAATTAGCAATTTACTAGTTTAGAAAAGGTTTAAAAATCTTGAAATAGTTATTGAATCAATAAGCACTTAGGAAATTGCTAACTAGTAAAATGTTAAGCCCTTAACAATGGGTTGTTTAAAATTTTGCGCCAATGTGTCCAGCATGTCCCTAAGATAGGCCAATCTTCTTCACCCTCTAACTACCGTCCGATTAACCTTACGTCCCTTCTTTCCAAGGTCATGGAAACGCTGATTAATTATCAGCTTAAGAAATGTCTTGGGCTAGATAGCAATATGTCCACTGGTGATCTGATGTTATATCTCACCGAACAGTGGCACAAATATTTACATCGTTTTGGAGAAAGTAAGATGATTCACGTTGATATTTCTAAAGCATTTGATAGAGTTTGGCAGCAAGCTCTGTTATCGAAAAAACGTGAATTTGGTATAGATGAATCTCTTCTTCGTGGGATTAGAAATTATCTTTTCTGACTGATGAATACAAATCGTATTTGACGGTTTCAATTCTGATATTCACAAAATAAATACTGTTTTGTCTCCAACTCTTTTTCTCATTTTCATTAATGATCGTTTAGCTATAGCTTCTAGTCCATTAAATTGTTTTGCTGATGACAGTGTCCTCAGCTTTTCATATTCGTTTCTAGACTCACGCCCATGTCCTTTGGATGTGAGATTGCCACCGCAGCGTATGATAAGCTCATTAAATTCTGATCTCGACAGCATTTCCAAATGAGTAACAAAAAATCGTGTATAACTTAATGCTTCAAGAACTTAGTGCCGCCTTCTGTCGTTAAAGCAGTGCTGTCTTCGGCCGATAAGCTCCCAAGATTGCATCTTTTAGATAGAAGTCAAAATAGGATTCTTAGAATGATAGACGATAGAACTAAAATGAAAACATCGAACGCTATGAAATGTTTCAAAACATCCATTATTTTATCGCTATTTGTATAAACAACGTTCTAGCAGTAGCGAAATAGCCAGTTGCATTCCTCCCCTTAAACTACTTAACAGTGACATATCTTGGAATGCTCGTAAGTTTACCTTTGACCCCAACTTCGGACATACTGTCAAGTACAGAAATTCTTTCTTACGAAGTACAAAGCAAATGTGAATATCAATTTTGATTATCAGAGTTTTTAAACCAATGTATAGTTCGAAACAGCTTTTCCAGTTGTTTTGTTGACCTTGCGTATAACGTGACAAAACTGGATCAATTTTAACCTAATCTCCGGAGCGCTAGCGGTATATAGAGATCCTGATAATGAATTTGATGTACTGCGACTTTGCAGTCGATAAAGAAATAATTTGTCTTTTCGAGTATTTGCGTTATTGTGTGGTGATTTCGCTGATTATCCAGAAAAAGCCGATCTTCTTTTTTTTCCACCTATACTATCTAATGATCATCTATGTCCATCTAATGAATATTGAATATGATCTCCTTGGTATTTACGAACGACTACAGATATGGTCATTTCGTCCAACTGCCGTGAGGCTTTGATATTCTTAAGCTTCTATTTATTGCTTATTCTATAATGGATGGTGGAACTTGGCCTATCACTTGTTCTATATAATTATCATCTACCTTCCCTGTGCTTTGCTACTTGCAGGAACCTACCGATATAATTTGCAGGTGTGGTTTAGATCCTGAGACTCATCTAATCATTTCGTTATGGCCGCATTCCTTTTTCTTTCCCACAATCTCTATAACATAGCCTCTCTTGTTTTATCCCAATTCTGATAATTTGTAAATATTTTGAAAAGAGACGAGATAATAGTATATTTTATCATCTAATCAAATATCACCTGGTCACACTGCAAATAAGTGCCAAAGTTGTCATCTTATCTACACACTTGATCAGACTCAAAACCAGCCAGGAATGAGGTCAGCGTCACTATGATTATGAAGGACACTTACAGCTACGATATAGCAAATCAGCATTTTGCAGATCGTCATCGTCATCATAGAATAACAACAACAACAACAAAAAGACACCATTTAAAAATAGAACTTTCAAAAACCACATGAACAGTTGTGCAGTGTAAAATTTATTTTGATTGATGACCGCCTGAGTGCTGTCAGGGTGGAAATTTATGCAGATACTAATTAAGAAAGTCAGCCGAGCGCTATATAGGTTTTAAAAAGCGGGCGGTCGTTATACTGTCTCTTCGTCTTTAAAATGCTGTCGAGTCGACTCATCGTCTTTTGGTTGTCTCTTGTCTCCTGCTGTCAATGGATAAAGGAATATTTTTCTGGGATTTAGCTTTATTTTCTTTTTTCTCAGAAAAGATTTCATTTCACATCTTGGTACGGCCGGCGGCGTTTTGTCCAAGGGAGCGAAACGGGAAAAGATGAAGTGACAACAGGAACAACAGCAAACAGCTATAGCTAGTTCCATCAATCAATAAATATCACACACACTTAATTCGGTGTCGGCGGGCGACAAGTTCTTAAATTATTGCTCCAAGTCTGTCGAGTTGGCAATAATTTCCACGTATTTATGTATTTTTAATAATACCTACACAATATAAATTTATATGCGAGTAAACCTGACTTTTTGCCAAAATAAATTTTATTAGTTGAAGTGCTCTTAATGGGGCGCCAAAGATCGAAAGTTTAGGGTAGCACTGTTCTGTTAGACTCGATTGAGTGTCATGATGAGAGTAAATGACATAAGAACATAAAGTGCTAATTGCTGCCAATAAAATGTGTGATTTACAGGCTTTGTCTTTTTTTTAAGAAACTACTGATTCTTGGTATTTCCAGTGACAAATTATAGTAATTTATTGTATACATTGGATTTGTTCTTTTAAATAACAAGACTGATACATTCTTCTAGAAAAATAAATAGTCATTCTTGGTAAAATGTTTCTTAGAAGTCGGAAATTGTTAATTAAGAAAAAAATTCCTTTATTAATAAAGTTCTTCAATAGTCCGGTGTTAGAAAATACTACGAATGCAAAATAAATTCTTTAACTCAACCAAAAACAGTAAAACACTATTATACTCTGCACCTAACACAGATTCAATTATTTCATTACACATTATACTATTCCGTAGGTAAATCTAAGGAGTTAGTGAAACTGAAGCAGTTTACAACTGCGTCTGTCGACTTAAACATTGAGATTGACACAACAGAAGAACGGTTCTAATACAATTACTAACCACGCGAAAGAACGCTTGATTTCGCTGATCGATAGGAAGTAATGCTTTCATTTTAGATAAGGCCGTTGACCTTTAAAAAGTTCTTATAAATAAATACCTACATCCCCTAATAACCGCTTATGCAAAATCATTGATATCATAACCAAGCATACAGATGATGGATTTTCCTTCATTCTTACAGTTCACATTAACTCGTTTCCAGGGATATTATATCCGCAAGTGGCAACTGTATGTACCTAAACTCGATTTATCCAACCAATCACCTAACAATATTAAAAAATTGATACTTGTCACGAATCAAAAACAATACCTATCTACTATCAGTCCCGGTTAAGACATCGTAACGGGTAACATCTCAATTGAAACAAGAGTATTGATCAAAATATGCATATGCAAACAGAGCGGTGGAAATTCTTATAGAAAAAAAAATGATTTTAAAGGTGTGTCCACACGAAATAAACGATGCCATGAAATTAAGTCCAATACAATAAAGTCTAAAACCGAATTTTGGACTTTATGTACAAAACGATTGTGTGCTTTATTGCACTCTAAGGAGTGTAAAATGTCCAAATACAAAGTGTAATAGCATCCAAACAGACAAAATATTAACAATAGACTTGGCTTAAGTTAAAAGTAAAAAAAAATGGCGCAAAATTTTAAACAACCCATTGTTAAGGACTTAACATTTTACTAGTTAGTAATTTCCTAAGTGCTTAGTGATTGACTAACTATTTCAAAATTTTTAAACCAGAAAGCTGAGCATTTGTAGGGTTTGAATTTCGATGAACACTATTATTGTTGTTATGTGTTGTAAATTAATTATATGTTGATGAAAACCCAGCATGTGCTCTAAAAAAATATTAGTTATTTCTATTTTCATCATTTTAACTTCATTATTTACAAAAAAAAAAAAACAAACAAAATTGTGCACCAGCAGGACTCGAACCTGGGCACCCCGAGTGCAAGGCTGATATCCTATCAGATTCCATAATGGAATTAGCAAATTGCTAAAAGTAAAAGTACCCATTCCGTGATTTTAACTTTAGCAAAATGTTAAAATTGTTTAAAATTAGCTCAATCATCTTTTTAGCTTAGTAAATTGCTAAAAGTGGCTTTAACATTTTACTAAATCGTTTTAAATTTTGCGCCAATGTCACTAGCTGATTACCGTTTTTAATTGAGTTGAATAATAAACAAAAGCGTTAGTTGAAGATCAATAGGTTAGTCATTGGTTTAGTCATTTTAAAAAAATATTATAGAAAACACCGGCAGGCAGACGTTTAAGAAAAATGAGTGACCAAATTATTATAGAGTGTTTTCGTTACGAAATAATTCGCGGTGAATGGAAAAATAGCGGCGCAAAGACATAAGTCCCAAATTAGCATTTTAGGAATTATGTCTCACCTTGGTGGACATAGGTCCCAAAAACTAATGTGGGACATATGTCCCACTATTACCCAGAGAAAATTTTACCACATAAAATAGAAGAAAAGTAACAAGATTTCTCTATGGTTTTCATCCAATAAGGAAGTCGTATTAAAACCACAGAGATAATCTTATCAAAATGTTGATTATCGTTTTAAGGCATATCCACATATTTTTAAAAAGATATCTTATTAAGTTTCAATATGACTTCTTAAAACAATATGAAAAACTTATTGAAATGTATGATTAAGTCTCTTTGAAACAATTAGAAGATTTCATTGATTACATGTGAAAATCTTTTAGATACAATACGATGATCTTATTGAAAATATGTGGCATTCTTTTAGATACAAAAAGGAGATCTTATTGATAGTATGAGAATCTTTTTAAAACAATACGAAACTCTTATTAATATTATGTGACAATTTCTTAAAAAAAATAAGAAGATCTTATTGATAGATCTTATAAGATAGATACAAGAAGACGATCTTATTGATAATAAAGTATCAATTTTTTAGATACAATCAGAAGGGTTTATTTACGTTTTATTGAAAAGGAGTGAAAATTTCACAGAAATAATAAAGCGAACTATACAAATCATTGTACACAAGCGCAAAAATAATCCTTTTTTCCGTGTGTGTACCCAAGCTCAAAACACAATGATAGAATTTATGAGAAAACTTATACTAATAATAAGGAATTCTTTTTGATTCAAAAAGATTTCCTTATAGTAAAATCAAACATTTGTAAAAAGTTTACAGGTTAAAAAATGAAAAATTCTTACGGTTTTCTTATTGTTCATTAAAGTCGTAGAATGTCTAAGAAAAAACAAGGCAATTTGTTACCTACATATTTACAAGCAAGAACTTTTTGATTTAAAATGATTGACCTACTAATTAGCCTTTATAGAAAAAAAAATAATTAGATTTTATTGTTAAAACTGAAAAGTAATAAGGTTTTCACATTATTTATATTATTTAATATGGTTTCCGTATAGAAAAAGTAGAAAAAACTTCTTCATAAAATCAATAAGATTTCTGTATGAAAATATCATATTATTCAATGCTTTTAATAAGATTTCTAGTTAAAATAGGTCAATCGTGTTGATTCTATGTAGTACTCTTTCGCTCTGTGTAGGTTTTTTTTTGGTACTTGTGTGAAGTGTTTTTTGCAATTAGGTTCACAACATACAAAAATCTCGGCACGTATAGGAATTTGGGTGGGTACAAGTTTGGGTATATGCAAATTTTTTTTTGGATTTGTAGATTTCTTTTTAAAAAGTTCCATAAAAAATGTACATATACCCAAACTTGTACCCACTCCAACTCCTATATTGGGCCAAGTAGGGGGGTTGCAGGGGACAACATGCCCCCACTTACGCGTCGAGTTTTTCAAAATTCATTGCTTACATTTGAAATCTATTTTAGATTTATTCTGTTGTTTAATACCAATAGAAAGATAAATAAAAATATTTCAATTATAAAAATACGTCTTTTGCTTTAGTTTTCTTCAGAAATAGGCGCATGCAAAAGAGTAAAATGGCTTTATTGCACTTTTACTAGTGCAATTAATCCAACATCGTTTTTGATATTATTGCACTATCTATAATGCAATAAAGTCCAAAACTTTGGTTTTAGACTTTATTTCATGGCATCAAATAAACATTTGTGAAATATTCCAGAAACATTTAAAAAAACATTTCAGAAACAAAGAAACATTTCTAAAAAGTTTGTGAAATATTTCTTAAATGTTTCTGAAATGTTTACTTTTGTCTGGGCGCTTGAGAAACATTTCTGAAATGTTTATGAAATGTTTCTGTTTCTCATTCTGACTTAAAAAACTTTGTTTGTTTCGCAAGTATTTAGAAAGGCAGATAGTTCATGAGTGGTTATTCATATAAATATAAAAATGTCGCGAACAATGTGGAGCAATGAGGATATTATCGAATTGATTGAAATTTATGAAACGAAAAAAGATTTGTGGGATCTACTTGACATCCTAGTGAAATTTTTATATCAACTTAAACTATCTATTTTGAGTTCTAGTAATAATATATAACCACCAGAATTATTTCTCCTTTTAAAATATTTTTTTTTGACACTGTCTTGTTTTTTTTTATTTTAATTTTTTTCATGATGATAAAATACGATGCTTTCAGTGCTATTTCTTTCCAATCAATTTTCACTCACAAAATTGGATACATTTCAGAAATGTTTCTCAAAGCTTCATAAACTTATATAAGAAACATTCCTAAAATATTTCTGGAATGTTTCTGAATTGTTTTTTAGTTTCCTGAAATGTTTCTTTGGCGTGGACAGACTTTAACGCATATAAAAATCAAGTGATCATTAGTCAAGTTGCCACCTATTTGAAGAATAATTTTACAAATTCTGGCAAATGTCAGTTTAAATATGTATCCGCCATTTTTTTTTAGAAGACCAGAGATTCATGACATATTAACGTGTATTGTAACATGTTTACTTCAAAAATATCAAAATAGAATTTATATTTTCTTTATTTATTTGTTTTTTTAATTAAAAAAAATAAAAAAGAATTTATATTTGCCGCCGATAGGTTAACAATTTTTGCCCCACCTTAACGTATAAAGGGTCAAATTAATGTGTGTTTTTTTGTAAATTGGTGTAATTGTTTTTTATTGAAATCGATAACAAAATATTTTCAAGATCGTAATAATAAATTTTGTTTGCATATTAATTGTTAACTTGGGTGATGTTGGGGTCCAGTGCGACCAGCTAAATAGAGAAATTAGGTGATCCGGAAATGTCACGCGCAGAATTAGGGTTGCGACTAGTGAAGTGTGCACAGTTGCTCCGTTCTGTTGGAACTACAAGTTTTCCAATTCCAATGAATACAATTGACGGAGGAGAAAGTAGTTGAGCATAGCTCCTTTAGAAGAAATAAGACCCGATATCTTCTAACTTTCAGCGGATGTTAACTCTTCGAGGATTATAGGCGGATTTTTGTGCCCTAGAAGTGATAATTTAGCTTATTCTCAAATCCTGAAAAATAGAAAGGTTCATAATGAATTTCGTGTTCGAGATACAGGAAGGCTTGAACGTAGGTTATACCCATATGGTAGTCAACAGCTTATGGAATGTCTGCACTTTTCGAGGGAATATCTTCAAGTCTTCTACCAATATCCTTTGTAAAGAACGTATTTCGCTTCATGCACAATAGTAGAGTAGTTTGCTAGCTAAAAAAATCTCCAGTCATTCCCGCGGGAACCTTTCAATTTACCGGCTATCAAATAGCCTAAGTGATATACCAGACTACAATGTATCTCTGTGCCAAATTTCTTACATATCCCTTCAGCCGTTCTGGCTCGATTGAGCAACAAACATCCCACCATCTGCCCAAGCTTTACATTTATAATATTAAGTAGATTAGCATAGGCCATTCATGACATTTGTTTTCTATCTGGTTTCTGGCTCACGCTGTATCCAAAGCGATCTAATTGTATGTTATCTCTAAGCAGACTGCATATCAGATCCGTATTAGGTGTCGACACTATCTTAATCTTATAGGCCATGCAATTATGTGTTTGCAGAAGCTGTATAAGCGAAGCAAATGAAAAAAAATATTTCTCATTTTCTCTGCTGTATTCCAAGGACCTGAAGACCCCATTTGGGCGGCTTTTTTACGATGAACATAGTAGCTTGCCAAACACAAATATCAATAGCACGCTTCTCAAATAGCTCCAAGTGGTTTCAAAAGTACGGAATCAATCTCTTGATTGATGAGGTATCATAATGGACCACACAATTTTCTACTGGCGGCAGCCTCCTATAACTAACTTAACTCTTATGATGTAACATATTTACTTGCACGATATTATTCTAAAATCATTGTTTTATTGCGTGATAGTTTTTTTGTTTGCATGATATATTTTGCATCATAATTCTTTTCGCATTATAGTGGTGTATTTTTTTTTGTTGATATAATCCTCCCATGCTGTTTATCTCACGCGATTATTTTTTGCATAACATATTTATCAAATTGAAGTTTTATCGCTTCATAATAATATTTTTCCCATGACATTTGTCTAGCAGGATATATTTTTCACCAGGCATATGTATTAGTCACGATATATTTTTCGCATGATGTTTTTCTTGCATGATAATTTACACTTAAAAATTTCCAAAATTATGCCCATCGACGGGATGACTTCAAATATGATATATTGCCGGATTTACACGAGTGACAAATTGCCATTATTTCTTCCATTTTATTGACATTACTGACAAAATCGTGTAAATGGTTTGAAAATTTGTCATTGTTTTCGTCATTAAAAAAATGGCAGGGAAGACTGACATTAAATATTGCCATTATAATGGAGTCATGTAAATCCACAATGATGCCATTTTGAATATTATGGTACATCGCGAGGAAGAATGAACTTGCTCATTCTTTAATGGCAGATTGCAATTATCAATCAAATAGTCATTATTTTACCCCGTGTAAATGCTTATCATTATTGATTTGATTTTACCATTATGACTGCTGATCAGAATGTGTACGGTGTTTGACAATCCTTATTTAACAATTTTCACAGAAATTATTCACTAAATTATTACGATCACCACCGCGCTGTCGGAGTCGAACCCGAAGGTTCCTCCATTACCGTATACATATATGAATGTGTGTGTTTGTACATTGTACACCTTCTTAATATCGAAATTAATTATGTTCAATAAAAGCTATTTTTACAAGCAGATAACATTTCTGTTCGCTAAAAGAAAATCCGACACGTGCACAAGAATTAAGTGTATCGACTGAAACCATAAACTTAATTTATTTTCCTCGTGTTTTCTCAGAATTTCAAAGCTCCATTTCATATCAACTGGGAAATAGCTGGCTCGCATGACCAAAACGGACATCCTGTCGAAGATTAACTTTTCACAAAATTTATCTTTTCTTCATCATTAAAATCAAGACGGCCGACGTATACTTTTACTAACTACTTAAGACATTTATAGGTACAAGATAAGTTAGACAGTTAATCAGCTTTTGAAGAAAAAAAAAACAAAACGTTAAACGTATCCTTGATTTCCAAAGAAAAAGATTACCAAGCCATAGAAAGTAATTTAGTATATTTTGCAAAGAAGAGAGGTCCTTACAGAATAAGCACACTGCTGGCACAGATTGAATGGAAAAACATCAATTATTTTGGCATCAAAAGGGATAATCGAGCAAATCAAGAGGTTTTGATATGTGGATCCTGTGCACGAAAGCGAAACGTATTTCGATTTAGAACTGAACTGACCCTCATGAAGTATACGAGTAGCAGATGTAAAACATCAATAACCCTTAAGAATGACACATTTTGAGCGAATACATGTCCGCAGTGAACCGAACCGGATACCTCGAAAAAAGATTTATTATACCTTCTATACTTCCATGTGATATCCGTTCCCGTTTCAATCGTAAACATCATCATCGTCATCATTGTTTCCATCATCAAGGACAAGCAAACTCTCCTTCCGTTCCAACAACAAAAGGATAACAATAATAATCTGTCTCCGAATGGTCATTGTGTGTATCTGCAGGATCAGTCTTCTGAAAAGGATTCCAATTAAGATACCCATTTACCCACTGTGTCGTTGTATCGGTTCGGTATAAAATGAAACGCGCTTTCTCTTTCTCTCCCTCTCTACGCACAAAATACGAATCAAGTGAGCCTCAAATAGTGGCGCTGGCGCTGGAGTTTTTTGAAATAACTGTGAGAATATGATTTTAAATTGCCCAAGCAGGACACGCTATATAGACATCGGCGACCTACATCCATAGAGAGATACACTATGTGGCCGAACTATTATGATTACGTCGAGTGGATTATGAAGCTGATGGATGAGGGAGGATGAGAATGCGACCGCACTCTCACTTGGAAACACCCTCATGGGAAAAATCCGAACAGAGATTTTGTTAAGCCACAAAATTGTTAGCATTCTGCAATTTTATTCGATTTTAGGAAAACTGATTTGGGATAGGTACTCGTATATGAATGTGAAAGAGGACAAGGACAGGACACCCAATACCCAGAACTACGGGCAATTTACGCAATCACGGACATTCATATACTGGAATCAATTTATATCACTCTAGCGCTGTGTTTAATTGGTTTTTATTGAAGTTATAATAATTGGTACTACAAACAGGATGGCTAGGGGCTTAGTATAGATATCATTAATCATAACAAAAAAAATTTAAATTAAAAGCGATTGTTATATTATTCTCACACAAACATGGACACAAAACATTTTATTTATACAATTGAAACTATATTGTTATTGTCCATGGCAATTTTGTAATTTTAATAAATTCCACAAGGATATAATAATATATTTTATGAAATAATATGCGTTATAATTTATTAGCGTTAATTATGGACAATTAAAAGTATTTGAATCAATTTCAAGTGGTTCAATTTGTTTTTGTTTCAAATTTAATTGTTATATCATTAAAATTCGGGTTTACTATTCAAAATGGTGTTTCATCTAACACGGAGTCATTATTTAAGTATGGAGGGCATTGGGTGAGTTTGAACTTAGGGGTTCGAGCGAGATCTCTTATCATTAAGGACTAAAGGCCATTTAATGCTTTTTTGGAATCAATAAGTCACAACAAGTCTAATTAAACTTGGATCAAGTGAAAAATGATTGTGTTTTAGAGGATATTTCGCTGTACTCTACAAATAAAAAAATCCTCTATCAATTAAAATTATAACTTAATTAATATAACTTCTTATTTATAATTTGAGGTAGTTCTTGTTGCGCTGAAGGCAATCAATCGAATGAAAAAGTTGATGATAAAAAACAAATGGCTGAGAGTACATTGTCGATGACAGCTTGCAAAAACCCAACCTGTCTTGCGAGGAAAGCAATACCAATTAGTGTTGCCGTTGAACGTGAAAATGTTCCTATGTCCGCTGTCGAGTCCGCCACAGTGTGTACTTATGTACACGCACTAGAAGTAAAACGTTTTGTTATTTTTTAGATTATGTACAACTTAGAGTACTTAATTTAAAACTCAGAACCGTTTTTTATATTCAAAGCCAAGTAAACAATTTTGAAAGCACAGCATTTTGTTTATAACACTTACAAGAATTCGTATGATTTTCTTTTGATTTTTTTGTAATACAGGGTTATCCATTTCGCGGTTTCAAAATTATAGGGCTGGAATTCGACATCTGTCAAACTAAGTTGTTAAGCCTATTTTTTGTTCAGTTGAAAGTCTGACATTTACGAAAATGGATCGCTTAACTATCGCACAATGCATAGAAACTGTTAAAACCTACTACAGAAATGGTGATTCTACCACAGCCACATATCGTGCTTTAAGAGGAGATTATGGTTTACATAATCGTCCAACTACGCAAGCAATTGGCAAAATTGTGAAGAAATTTGAAGAGACAGGATTGGTTACAGATATTGTAAGGCCTGTGTATCATCGTTTTGCTCGTACCACTGAAAATATCACTGCTGTAAGTGAAAGTGCTGCCGAAGACCCGAATGTGTCGATTCCTCGTCGTTCTCAGGAATTAGGACTGTCTTACGGCACATTATGGCGTAATTTGGATTTGGATTTACACCTACAACCATATGAAGTCCAGTTCACACAATAACTGAAGCCAGTTGACCATTCACAACTTCGTAGATACGTCGAATGGGTGCTTAAACAACAGGCGGTGGACGGCGAAAAAAAGTGATGGCCAAAAAATGTCAGTCTGTCCGTCTGTATGTATAAAGAGCTACAGCCTAAACGGCTAAATCGATTGATTTCAAATTTGGTATGTGTGATTATTTTGGCCTTCCTCAGAGGTGAAATTGAAATTTTATTTTTAGGCCTTAAAATAACGGTACCTGCCACATGACCTTGAAGGAAAATCTTATTTTTCTCTAAAACGGCTCCACCGATTTTGAGAAAAATTTTTGAGAATTGTTTTTGTTGGCAATAGCTATCATTTGATATGAACCAAGTTTACAGGAAAAGTCTATTAACGGCACCTTTTATATAACGGTTTTTTTAATTTTTGGCTTTCTCGGCAAAGGTATATTGGATTTCTGTCAAATTTTATATCTGAGAAGATCTAAGTAGCTTAATAATTTTAGTATATCAAAATTTTGAACAGCTTTTGTTTTTAAATTAAAATAAGTTATTAATTTTTTTTTTTTGAAAAATCAATAATTTTAAAACTAATCAAAAAAAAATCAAAATCAAATCAAAAAACGAAAAATAAAAAACAGGATTTCATCAAAACCCGTCCTACAATTTTCAAGATACTTTTTTATAAAATTTTCATTGATCCGTGGCATCTAATGGCGTTTTTCGTTTTTCCGAAAAACTGATTAAAGTGATGGTTTTGGCAGTTTAAGTAAGTTTAAAAAACGATTTTTTCCCACCTAAACACCATTCACTTCCATTATATACATGTATATACTTGTATATATTTACATTATTACCTTCCTAATTTACATAATTAAAATCCATTTAAGTATACACTTGTAGGTACCTATTTAACTATTCCTTGAATCATGCATTCGACAATTCATTATACTAAGAATTAAGCTAATATTACTGCATGGGCTTTAAATCTGCATATGATAACTATAATAGACTAGCTACCTACCAACAGCGTCAGTGAGTAACACTAAAGTTGTTAGCTACAAGAGCAAGTTTGTACGATCCAGTCGTGCATTTTATTTTATTAGTCTTTAAATATAAACGCAAAATGCTGAACGAATTTGCATGCCGTTTGTTTTTTTAGCACCCACTATTTTTTTGTCAAACCTAGTAATGAGTGTTCTAAAACCTTCTAACAATAAAGTTGACAATTCTTAGTCACACATGACGAAGTCACGATTTTCTCAAAGTATGTGTCATAAGTCATAGAAAATACAAACACCAGCAATGCATTATAAAAGGAGCGTGCAAAAACAGGCAGAATTTCGACATTCCCTGAAGAATTCGACTTTTGGAAGGTGACGCCAAATAATCTCTTCGAGCTATCAAGACATTCGAGTAATAGAAGTTCGAGTTATCAAATAAAAATTACATGTAAGTTTCAGTCTTGGCGCAATAGCCAGCCAATTTCATTCATTATTAAATATTCGAGTTATCGAAGTTCGACCGTATTTAAACTAGAGATATCGAAAAAGTTTAAATTATGGGATAAATCTGTTATGATAAGCCTACTTACTAAAATTGATTAGTCCACTGGTCAATTTTTAAAAACCTTTTCAAATTGGAGGAATTTAGTAATTAAATTAAAAAATGCCAGTAAACTTTGCGAATTTGGTCCCGTAATCAAATCGTTAACTAACAAATTTCTCTCATAATTTGGAGTTGTTTTTGTTTTAGGTCCGATTTCAATGCTTTATGGAAAGATATTAGCGCAACTGTTCAAATTAAAGTAGAATATAAGGGTGACGTAAATCGAACTTTTATGTTGAACACACCTTATTTTGACAGGTAGAGTAATGGAACAGAGCGAAACTTAAACATAAGCATAGGAACACAAAAAATACATTCATAAATTTATAAAAGATTAGGAAAGATATTTAAGCTTTCTGAAAAGTGTTTCATATATAATTCGTTTTAGATAAAGAAACAAATTGTTCGACAAGAGGAATTGGCTGTGTTACCAATCGGCTTTCACGTAAATTTTTCAATTAAAAATCGAATCGTTATTTTTTTTTAAATTGGTATCTTAAATAAAATTCAAGGTCCTTAAGTTCTTCGAACGGATTTGCACGAACTCTATACATTTTTGGTTTTCTAAAAGGCTCAAAGTCTTAAAAAAATATGATAATCTTTTTCTCCAGAAAACATATTTCTTTCATTTTTTGTTACGAAATTTTAAAACTCAACTAGAAAAAGTATAATTTAAAAAGATAAAGAACCATTTTTTATTATTTTTTTTTATAACTTTGCGCGAGTTACATTGACCTCTCCATACAACAACAACATTAGCTGACTATCTGATATTTTATTTCTTCTAAATTATTATTATTTATTCAAGTACATTGACTTCTCCATAAAACATTAGCTGACTATGTCATATTTTATTTTTCTAAATTACTTTATTCTTTATTATATCAAATTACTTATTTCTCATGCATACTGCATTTCCGCTTACTATTTCTCACTCAGTAAAATTCCATTAATTATTTTCCCAGCGAATAAAATGTAAACATAAGCAAATAAAATAGATAAATGAGAATGTAAATCAGTTTTAAGCGTCTTTTGATAAATAAACATCAATGGGCGAAGTTCTGCCTAAGTAAAAAAGTGTTTTTTTTATATAAACCGGGAAAGCCATATCATAACTGGCGCAGTCGGTAGTTCGGGACGTACACAAATAATAAACGACGGTTCATCGTTTTAAAAACAGTCAAAGGATAATTGACAAGAAAAAGAAAACCTATCTGAAAGTGTTTTGTGTGTTAATAAACGACGGTTCATCGTTTTAAAAACAGTCAAAGGATAATTGACAAGAAAAAAAAAAAAACTATCAGAAAGTGTTTTGTGTGCTGTGTTTTTACACTTAAGTTCTGCCCGAACCTAACAACAACAACGAGAAAGCTGATTCCCCGTAGAAGACCAAAATCATGAAGATAAGACTAATTCTAAGGCATATTAGCGTGTAAGTCAAAAGTAAAAATATTTATCCTTAAGAACTCTCAATCCTTTCCTCTATCCAATCCATGTCCAGTAAAAAAAATAGACCAAGGAGAACCCCATATTCACGAGTAAATTTAGATTTAGAAAGCATAAGTGAAAGTTCAGAGGAAGAAAAAGAATCGAAGAGTGACGTTGATAAAAGTGATATTTTGGCAAAGCAACTAAATAAATTAACGCATTATAATACATTAAGTAACCTTGATAATCTCTTTAATAATCTCACGTTAACTGACTTTGACAATAATTTTTTAAATAAAAAAGTACAACAGGAAAATAAACAAAAAATGGCAAACAGTGGTGACGACCGAATAAATGACGGTAATGACATTTTTAAAGCACTCAGGGTCCCTGATGCTATTAAGGATTTACCGAAATTTGATGGTAACCCCAGACTCCTTTTTGAGTTCATTCAGAACGTAGAAGAAATTTTATCTTTAATTCCGGAAGTGGACGGCACAGCCCAGGGAAGAATACTTCTTCGTGCCATCCGAAATAAAATAATCGGACCTGCCAACGAAATTCTAAACATGTATGGCACTCCACTTGCATGGACATCAATTAGAAGCAACTTAGTTTTACACTATAGCGATAAAAGAAATGAGACCTCTCTCATTCGTGACCTCCATAGCCTTAAACAACAAAACAATACTGTTGAACAATTTTATAGTAAAATAATCGAAATTTTTGCTACTATAAGCAACCACATTAAAGTTCACGATACAGACTTAAATGTAATTAAAGCCAAAAATGAACTCTATGAAGAAATGTGCCTTAACACCTTTCTAGTAGGTTTAAGAGAACCCCTTGGTTCAACTGTCCGTGCAATGAAACCCACCTCATTGCCAAGTGCATTTGCATTCTGTATCCAGGAGCAGAATATATTTTACTCGAAAACAAACTTGTCACTTTTTGATAACAAGATGTACAAGAAAAGTTTTGAAATTCAAAATCGACAACCCCAAAATTTTAATTACCCATATAATTCATTTTCATTTAATCAACAGAAACCACAACTACAACATTTTAATTCCCCATATAATACGTTTTCATCCAATCAACAAAAACCACAACCCCAATATTTTAATCCCTCACACAGTACATTTCCGCTAAGTCCACCAAGAACACAACCCCAACAATACTATCAACAACGGGTCCCACAGCAACATATGAATCCTCAACTTCAACCCCCAAAACCTCAACAGAATTATCAACCACAGTTTCAACAACAATCACCTTCCCAACGTTATTCTCAAAAACCTCAGCAGTTTTCACAAAACCAACAAAGAAAATTCGATCCAATGGAACTTGGTTCCACTAGAGTTACTCGTTTGACTCAACCATCTCCATACAATTTTACTAAACCAAATGAACTTCAAAATTTTAGAAAACAAGAACTACATAATGTAATTGTACCACAAGAAACAGACAACTTCTCAAATAACGTAGAATACCCTACTGATGTTATTGATAATTACCAACAGTTAGATTCCTACTATGATTATAATGATCACCCTGATCAACAAGATCTAGAACTTTTAAACGCAATGCATGAATTAGATGACGAAAATTTTTCCACACCTGCCCCGACAGACCAATTGGGTACGTAGACATTAACAAACATGGTACTGTTCTTCCTTATATCAACATTTCCTCACCTTTTGGCCGTCCATTAAAATTTTTAATTGACACAGGAGCCACCACTTCTTTCATCAACCCCGAATTTGTACATCCTGATTATTTAGTTTCAATAGAACCGACATCTATTAAAACAATTCTAAGTACACATAAAATAAACAAAGAAGTTTATCTTCCCAACTTCTTAGAGTTTAATCAACCTGGAGAAACCAGATTCTTAGTTTTTCGCTTTCATGGATACTTTGATGGTTTACTAGGACTCGACGCCCTTACGGCACTAGAAGCAAACATTGATTTAGTTAACAAACTCATTATTACAAAAAATTCAAAATTACCCTTAGAACTAAAACCCAATTTTATATCCCAAAAATATATTCTTTCGGCAAACTCTAAAACAATCGTAAATTTACCAGTTGACATAGAAGAAGGAGACATTCTTATTAAAACAACATACATTTCACCTCAGTTATATATTCCAGAAGGTATATATAAAACAATTAAATGGTACACCAATTGCATGGTAATTAATGCATCCAATGCTGAAAAAACACTCTTTCTAGAACAACCTCTCAAAGTCACAAAATTCAATAAACAAGAATTTTACGAGCTTAACAATTTTGAAATCAATAGTGAAATTCCTCAAACAAACCCCATAACTTCTGATGACGTAACAAATCTTATTCGAACTTCACACCTTAACCTTGAAGAAAAGAAAGTTATTTACAAATTATGCCGAGAATACGATGATATTTTTTTTAAAGACGGACAAAAATTAACATTCACTAACAAAATTAAACATGGCATCAATACCAGCGATGACATCCCCATCTATTCTAAATCTTATAGGTATCCTCATATTCATAAACAAGAAGTCCAAGCACAAATTGAGCAAATGTTAGAACAAGGTGTAATAAGACCCAGTTATTCACCTTGGAGCTCACCAATCTGGATTGTCCCAAAGAAAATGGATGCCAGTGGAAAAGTCAAATGGCGACTTGTGATTGACTACAGGAAACTGAACGAGAAAACAGTTAGTGACAAATATCCCTTACCTAACATTAATGATGTGTTAGACAAATTAGGCCGAAGTATATACTTCACGACACTCGATCTGGCTAGCGGTTTTCACCAGATTGAGATGAAACAAAAAGACATCGAAAAAACAGCATTCACCGTAGAAAGTGGGCACTATGAGTATTTAAGAATGCCCTTCGGGTTGAAGAATGCTCCATCGACCTTTCAAAGAGTCATGGACAATCTGCTCAGGGATCTACAAGGAAAAATCTGTCTCGTTTATTTGGATGATATCATCATCTTTTCTACTTCACTCCAAGAGCATACAGAAAATTTAAAGAAAGTTTTTGATAGGTTACGAGAAGCAAACTTCAAAATTCAGATCGATAAATCTGAATTCCTCCGTAAAGAAGTAGCTTTCTTAGGTCATATAGTTACAAGTGAAGGTGTAAAACCAAACCCCGATAAAATTTTCGCAATTCAAAATTTTCCAATACCTAAAACCCAAAAAGAAATTAAATCTTTCTTAGGCCTTCTTGGATATTACCGTAAATTCATCAAAGATTTCGCGAAACTTACAAAGCCACTTACAGAATGCCTGAAGAAAGGTAGGAATATTGACTTAAATGAAAAATATGTTAAAGCATTCGAAATGAGTAAAGAATTACTAGTTAATGATCCAATACTACAATATCCTGATTTTACTAAGCCATTCATATTAACCACCGACGCGAGTAATTTTGCACTAGGCGCGATTTTATCCCAAGGCGCTTTAGGTAACGATAAGCCTATTTGTTATGCCAGTCGGACCTTAACAGATTCAGAAACCAATTATTCTACCATTGAAAAAGAATTATTGGCGATCGTTTGGGCAACAAAATATTTCCGCCCATACCTATTCGGTCAGAAATTCAAAATTGTAACCGACCATAAGCCCTTGCAATGGCTCATGAGTTTAAAAGACCCAAATTCCAAACTAATCAGATGGCGTTTAAAGCTCGAGGAATTCGATTATCAAATAATCTACAAAAAAGGAAAACTAAATTTAAATGCAGATGCGTTAAGTCGAATTCAAATACAGCCCCCAAATAGTAAAATCGAATTAAATATTAATGAAACAACTGCTGCTACCATTCATTCTGCAGCTGAAAATTTAGATGATCGCATTTTTATTTCAGAACGACCCCTAAATGAATTCAATATACAGCTTATTTTCAAGAAAAATGACAGAGACAAACCACCAAAACTTGAAATGCTATTCAAAAACAAACAAAGAAGAACTGTGTACAAACAAGACTTTACTGAAAATAACATTACAGACATTTTTAAACAACATTTACCCCCAAACAAATGCTGTGCAATATACACAGACAATGAAACATTCAGAATTGTACAAGAAGTATATTCAAAATACTTCTCTAACAGCAAGACCTTCAAACTTATCCGTTGCACCGACATACTAACAGATATAACAGACAATGACGAACAAGACAAAACTATTACTGACTACCATAATAATAATAACCACAGAGGAATCAATGAAACACTCCTACATCTAAAAAGACAATATTTTTTTCCGTATATGAAGACAAAAATTACAACAATAATAAATAATTGCGAAACCTGTCAACTTATGAAATATGACCGAAACCCTCCAAAAATAAAACATGAAATCCCGCCAACTCCAAAGAAACCACTCGATATAATCCACATAGATGTCTATAGTATAAATAATAGGAAAATTCTAACAATAATCGACAAATTTTCAAAATTTGCAGCGGCATACACACTCGCCGTGCAGAATAGCTTAAATATAATAAAATCTATTAAGCATTTTATTAGCCTTCACGGCATACCCAATCACTTAGTATCCGATCAAGGATCAGAATTCACAGCCATAATTTTTAAAGATTTCTGTGCACAATATAGCATTAATTTGCATATTACGTCTTTTCAACAGTCCAGTAGCAATAGCCCCGTCGAACGATTACATTCAACACTTACTGAAATTTATAGAATAATCTACAACAAAAGAAAGGAAAGAGACCATAGCTCTATTTTAAGCGAAACTATAATTACTTACAACAATTCCATTCACACATCTACAAATTATACCCCATATGAATTATTTTACGGTAGGACTTATAAGTTTAACAAAGAAGTAAATTTTAATAATGAACATGAGTATCTTCAAAAACTCAATGAATTTCAAGAAAAATTATTTCCCACTATAAAAGAAAAATTAGAAAAAGTAGTATCTAAGAACATTGAAAAAATTAACACGAATCGAAAAGAAGCCGTAGATTTTAAGGAAAATTCAATCATTTATAGAAAAGAATTTAGACGAAACAAATTGACACCTAGATTTAGCAAACATAGAATTAAAACAAATAATAAAGTTACAGTTATCACTAATGACTACAAAAAACTACATAAATCAAAAATAAAACACAAACGAAAATTTCAGGCTCATGACGATGACAACACTGACGACAATAGCCAAAGGACAACAAATGGAACTGCAAGAACTTAATGGAAACATGGGAATTCTTCCTATGAAATTAGGAACAAGTAGAATCATAAGCAAATACGATAACCTAGTACACATCGTCAGGTTAAACTCATATAAACAGAACATAAACAAAATAACTACATCATTACTAGCCTTCAAAAACATAAATGACTTCAAAGACTCATTGACCGTTATAAACGTCAAAGTTGACGAACTGAGAGCCAAATTAGAAACGTTGATGCCAAAGTTTAGGCATAAAAGAGGACTCATTAACGGACTTGGTTCGGTAGTCAAAAGTATTACTGGAAATATGGACGCAGATGATGCCATGCATCTGAACAACCAAATAGACCAATTAACACAAGACCAACTGCTAGTAAAAGACAAAATAAATAGGATCACTCAATTAAACAACCAAATGACACAGAGATTTACAAACATTACCGACCACATAAACAGACAGCAAGAAATTATAGAAGGTTATTTAAGGTATTCCCAAAATCAAATCAGAACAGATGAAACCGCAATCAAGTATTCCCAATACCTGAACCAAATAAACTATAACATTGATTTATTAAATAGTCACCTTTCTAATATAGCAGAAGCCATAATTCTCGCCAAACTTAACGTCATTTCAAAACAGATACTAAATTCTGATGAACTTGATTACATATATAAAGTCTTTGAAAATAAGTCCATACAAATAAATTCTGATGAACAAATTTATGAGCTCCTAGGTCTACAAGCCTACTACAATGATACAAACATTATATTCAACATAAGAATCCCACAAATTTCCAAAGAAACTTTCTCCTTTTTTCATATCATCCCCCTCCCTATTAATAACACCAAATTTATCATTACCAAACCCTATATCATATCCAATCCTAACAAAATATTTTACTTTGACAAAAAATGCCAACAAATCGAGGGAATATTCTACTGCAAAGAAGCGGACAAACATCAACCGAAACTCAACGATAGCTGCATCACCAACCTCCTAAAAAATCTCCCTGCTAATTGTGATCTCGAGGAAAAATCAGGAAAAGCCGAAATACTTCAACCAGAACATAATTACATACTTTTGATTAACATCCCGGAAACAAACATACAAACCACCTGTGAACCACACCGTCGAAAAATCAAGGGCACACAATTGATACACTTCCAAAATTGCGAAGTCGAGATAAACGAAATCATATATGAAAGTAACGAAAGAATATACTGGGAGGATATCCACATCTTTCCATCACAATTTAACCAGTTAAACTCATCATCAATAGTTCATACACCAAATCTACAAAAACTTCAGTCTTACCAATTTAAAAACATTGAACTCATACAAGAATTACACAGAAGAACGTCATGGACCAGCACATGGATGCTCAGCTCGACAATCATATTCAGCCTATTCATCCTCATCATATTGGTCTACTTAATCGGATTTCTTAGATCACCAACAGCATCAGCAAATATTCCACTCACACAGCAGCTTCCGGAACCCACACCTATAAAAATCATCGCTCCTGTCAACGGAACAACAGGAATGCAGTTCCTTTGGCCATCGCTCCATTCTCAGGGGGGAGGAGTTACATTGACCTCTCCATACAACAACAACATTAGCTGACTATCTGATATTTTATTTCTTCTAAATTATTATTATTTATTCAATTACATTGACCTCTCCATAAAACATTAGCTGACTATGTCATATTTTATTTTTCTAAATTACTTTATTCTTTATTATATCAAATTACTTATTTCTCATGCATACTGCATTTCCGCTTACTACTTCTCACTCAGTAAAATTCCATTAATTATTTTCCCAGCGAATAAAATGTAAACATAAGCAAATAAAATAGATAAATGAGAATGTAAATCAGTTTTAAGTGTCTTTTGATAAATAAACATCAATGGGCGAAGTTCTGCCTAAGTAAAAAAGTGTTTTTTTTATATAAACCGGGAAAGCCATATCATAACTCGCGCGCTCAAGGGATTATGAATACCCTTTATATGTTTTTTTAACACAGCGCGGGCATCCGGTGAAAGAAGAGAAAGAAGGATAGGAAAGATGTGTGGCGCGATGTTCTGAGACTAGAGCTGATTGTTGTCTCAGATTTATCTCCAGGGATGTCGGCTGAACTAATGCGGAGAAAATTACCGTGTCTTATTTATTCATGTCACTTAGAATTCACATTATTTTATTTATACTAGTTTACTTAATCACATGCTGTTAGTGTTATGCCTGAACAGCATGTTATGAGTAAACTAGCAACTCATTTTATGACATTTTTTTAGAATTGGTTCTTAATGGAATATAAGAAGACATAGACAACTGCAGGAATCGAACCTGCGACCACAAGGTTGACAGGCGAGCACACAACTATCTCGCCACGGCCACCACGGTCTGTTTAAATTTAGACGACCTCTTTAACGTTGAAATATACTTTGTATCGCTTAAAATTATCAAAAAGTCGACTTTCATTTTAAAACTGATTTTTAGAGTCGACTCCCATTTTAGCTAATTTAGAATAAGGTTTAAATGTTTAAGACGTTGCGCTATTGGGTTTATTCTGATAAAATGTTTGGTTGAATGCAATGCCCTTTAAATATTAATAAAATATAATAATGACGGCAAAAGCCAATGCTATATTTTGTGAATTGTTAAACAAATGTGTATGTAAGTTAACTTTATAACTGTTAACTGTTGTTAACCATTAAGACATCATCCTATTCAGATGTCCCCTTGTTTGAGTTATGCATCGATTCCTATTGCAAAATTTAAGCAAAGGTCTCAACTTTGTAATCAATATTTAGATAATAATATCATTTTCCATTACCTGTGTCTGCGAAGACGGTTTGCAGCAGAGTTTTGTGCACTGTGCAAGGAGCTGATAATTTATTATTGGTTTTCACCATGAGATAGCTTAGCTTTTCAAAAGCTTTGTTTAAGGTCGGTCAGACATCTTTATAGCAGCCACGCGTTTTAAATCTTTATTTTTTTAAAGAAAATATGCATGAAACTTACATTTTTATGGAAAATATTAAAATCGCTGTAGCAATGGCGCAGTGGATAAAGTGCTTGATTGCTAACTTAGACGTGTGGGTTCAATCCCTACGATATTCGCATTCTTTTCTATACCGCCAATTTTAATTGGATGCCGCCCATGGGTTAAAATTAGACAATTAATACCTGGTTCTTAAATCACTGTGCCAAACTAGTGCCGTGCAATTCAGGTTGCATTTAAAAGACCTTAGGTCATACAGGTATATAGTTAAACAAAAAAATGCCTTTTTGATATTATTTTATTTGTGAGATTTAGGATTTCAAAATTATTATTTATATTGTCTGCATTGCCGACATATTGTCTACATTGTCGACATATTGTCTACATTCTTGACATTGTTGACCGATTGTCTGCATTGAAATGTAGATAATTAAAGTCGAAACGTAAAGGAGCAACACTGCTACATACTTACTAACAGCGTCATTGACATTAAAGATCTTAGTTACAAGAGCAAGTTCGTACAATCCAGTCTTGTATTTCATTTCGCTTTCTCTCGAAATGTCAGTTTTGATTAAAATCTCCTGTTCGATATTTCTTTCCAAATCCAAAACTTTGCCCTTTGGTACATACATATAGCCCTAGTTAAGAAGATCTTTACAATAATTTTGACCTCAACGAAGCATCCCAAGTAAAAGCAAGCATTATGCAGTATTTTTGGAATTGTTTAACTTCCTTTTGACAAGTTACCTTAAAAAGCATGTATAAAATGATTAAATTTTCAGAAATTTTATTTCAACAATATAATTCACTTTTTTTTCTCTGGACGCACCTTTTTCTAATTTATAGGCTGTTGTTTATTTGACACTTAAAAATTATTCACAGAATAATAGCTTGATTTATGCACTGTACACAAATATTTACATAAATCTACGAATTCATTATAAATAAAGGTTTAAAAAAAAAAATTCCTTACATTTTGGTCTTGTTATCGTTCTGCCAAGAAATCTAAATTAAAGCCACCTCCAACGAGGCAATAAAACATCTATCAACGTACAATCCAACACGATTCTGCACTCTACATAGTTTTAGTAGATCTCCTATCAAATTCTCATTCGCTTCCTCCTAACATGCGCGATACTGATACACACCTAATGGTCAAACACACACACACAAAAAAAAAATAATAATAATTGGCTTTCTAACTCGACCATCAGATGATCAGCGATAAGTTAGAATAAAAAGAAGAACAGCCATAAAACTCAAAAACCTGGTGTCAAAGATCATTTAGACGAAGATTTAGAACTCTGATAAAACTGCCAACTTGTTAAGTGGATTCGTTTTTTTTTTCGATTTTATCCCAAAAAAAGGCGCCTTTCTTAAGTGTCTTTGGGAAGTTGGGAAGGCAAAAGACAGACCATCATCAGGTATATGCATCTCATAAATTCTATCAAAACTGTCTCGCACCTAAATCTTTCTTATCATATTTTTTTCTTAATTGTATTTCTTCAATTTACCATCCAGAGACCCAGTGTCCAGATAGGAGAAGACTAAAATTTTTAAAGCCTCCGTGACTCTGGTCCGTGGATGAAAGGAGGTGAAAGAGTGAGACCAAAAACAAACATGGATTATTCGTCGGATGATGATGCGGAAGACACAAAACATTTGATGAAGCCTTTTAATCGTTTGTTCAAGCGGACTTAAAGTATATATGTAATCAGTCAGAATATATGGAACTTTAGCCTAGGGCAAAATGTAGGCCTCAGTCTTCTGCTGAGTTTTCTTTTCATTTCTTTGTCAAACAAAGGCAACAACATGCTAATCTCTTGTGACAACATAAATAACGCCAGCCAGCCCTTTGATCCCAAAAGGAAAAACCTCTTTCCGTTATGGTACACCATCTATATGTATAACATGGGACAAGGATGATGGCAAAAAAAAAATAATCGAAGAAAGTCAAAACAAGGGAAAGTACCGCAGGTCCTTTTTTTAGTTTTCAACTTGGCGGTGGTACTGCTCGGCTTAGTAAAATGAAAATCATTCTACATTTGCAAATTACACTGAAAAACTAATCAAGGACTCTGTTGTGTCGCCTGTGTTGGTTTTGTTGGCGTGGAGAGGGGTTCGTGCAATTGCGATTGTGATGCTGATATTGATTGCACAAGCGTTTTTGGTAGTAATATTTTTTTTTTTTTTTCTTGAAAATTTATAGGGTGCACGCACAATAGTGGCAGTTGTTGAACTAATCCCTGGGTGTCGATGCACAAATGTCAAAAAATGTATCATTGCTCGGTATATGATGGTGGAGGGGTATTTTTTTTTCTTCTTGAATTCGTTTGATTATAATTACAATCAGCCCCTATACCATGAGTATAGATAGAGGAAGGATATACGCAGTGTTTTTATATTTTCAAAAATATCCTTACAGCGTGTGATTCATTTGGCATTGTTCGCAATAGCCGCCTTTACACCAAGGATAATATGTTTGCACAGGATGTTCTATTATTCGTTTTGCGTGTAAATTAGGCGCAGAAGCAAACCGCTCTGGGGGTTGTGTATAAGGTATTGTAATAGTCTACGTTACTTAACTTTGATGAGCCTTATACATAATAGTTCCCTTATACAGCTTCTTTCAAACATCATATCAACCGTCCCCTTTCGTGTGTTGCATTGCGCGTTCTATATTTTATAATTAGATACAGTTTCTAACGATACACACATTGAATTCAATGGAAGTAGGTATAAGGTCCTTTTTATTTTTTTGAAAATGTGTTTTGAAAACACAGCAGTGCTCGAGGTTATATGAAGTTCTTGACACTCCATTAAGTTGGAATTTTAAGTGGCGCAATTGTTGACCCCTTTTACTCATTTCTTCGATGCTTGATGGTGATGTGATGTACGCGGCACGGGTGTGTGGAATGTAGAGGAAAAGGATGCAATGCACGAGGCTATGTGTATCTAATCTAGGATTTTGTAGTGATATATGCGTGATGTATGATTGTGTGATGTGTGCAGTAGTTTGATGAGATGCTGAATTGTTTTTTTATAGGCTTATTGTATCATCACACGCAGAGTGTCAGTTTTGTAAAAATAAAAAAAAGAAAAAAAAACACAGAGGGTATCTTCATGAAGGTATATATAATGTTGGATGAAAATGAAAAATTTAGCATTTTTGATTAATGGGAATGACATAAGATTAATAAGAACACAAGTGAGAATGACATGTTCTCGTAATGATATTTTTCATCAATTATTTGTATGCCCAACTTTGTTTTACAATTATTATTATTTTTGTAAGTGCATCCCTAATTAAGAATATTGTAGGACATTATTTTATTAAACAAGGAAAGGGTAAGGGAACCGCACGAGCTTCCTTTTGTTGCCCTGGCTATTATAACTTCTAATAACTTCCTTGATTGAAATGCAAACAAAAAGTTTTAGAAAGTTTATTTGTTCTGAGTCTAAAAAACGATATCTCTCAAATGGCCATCAGGAGTTGGATTTGTGAATTTATGCTCGCAAAACATCTGGATCCAAATTGGTGCGAGCTTCTTCTTTATATGCTTCCAATACATCCCAAGAAACATTTTTAGCTGTATAAAAGCATTTATAATCCTTCAAGAGCTAAATCTTAAAGATGTTTATTTAGCAAGGAGCTCTATATGTGGATTTAGACCAAAAATCTAGCTCCCACCTAGCTAATTCATTGAGTTTGAGAGCTCTTTTTTGCTCTTATTCAGCCTGTTATCTGTGGGAAAAGTGACTTGAAGCTCTGTAGTGCATGGGTTTCAAACTATTAAAACACCACTTTTGACATATTATTGTGTCGCGATAGTTGTGTGTTCGCCTGTCAACCTTATGGTCACAGGTTCGATCCCCGCCGTAGTCTATGTCCTCCTATAACCAATTCTAAAAATAAATGTCATACAATTAGTTGCTGGTTTGATCATTACATGTTGTTTAGGCATAGAACTAACAACATGTGATTGAGTAAAACTAGTATACCGATAAAATATGACAAAAGAATAAAAAAATTAATTCGAATTATAAGGGACATAGATAAATAAGACACGGAAATTTATCCGCATTAGTTCAGCCGCCATCTCTGGAGATAAAATCTGAGACAATAACCACCTACAGTCTCAGAACATCGCGCCACACATCTTTCCTATCATTTTTTCTCTTCCTTAACCTCACGCCCGCACTGTTTTAAAACATTTCAAGGGTAGTATAATACCTTGAGCGCATGTAGATTATAAAAAAAAAAAGCTGCAATACTATCTGTTCTGGAGCTGCAATATTAATTACTGGTGATAAGGAGCTATTATGCCGCTTTAAAAATCATTGTACATTTTCTAAAGCTAGTTCCATCAAGATGGCATTTTTATCTTTTTAACTTCATGTTATTGTTATAACATAGGGTGCTTCAGAAATTAAAATTCAAGGAAAGCAAATAATAAAACAAATGTAGCTTATAGGAAGAAATTTTTTTAAAAGAATATTTCCTGAAGTGTATTTGAAACCTTAGTTGCAATTTTTAAAGATTAGAGTTTCAAAAGTTTTTTTAATAAAGCTGCTCGATTTATTGTGATATAGAAAATTTGTATCCTTAATGTGTAACAAGGTGTTTTTTTTATAATACAATTAAATATAGTACTGATATTACTCAGCCATAAGAAGACTTAGCGTTATATTTAATTGGACTCAATGGGTAACCACAACTATCTTCTGTAAGGGAATTAAAGTAGGATTATTTTGTTATGCGTACACGATTAGAATTTAAGCCCTGAAAAAAGTTTTTTTTTTTAATAATATGAGAAATCCTATATATTTATGTACATTACTATGCAAAACGAGAAATTATCAAATTTCTTCCGCATTGTTTAACAACGTAAATTTATAGTACCAATCTAAACATTGATAACTTACAGTATAAAAATTGATTAGTTACATACATTCATTTATTTTTTATGCAAAATAATAAATTTTTTTTCTTGATAAAATAAATATTTTGGATTTATTATGGGCAACAACCTATTATAATATTGGGTCATGAGTAAAATGTGTTAAGATATTATTACTCAGCTCTACAACCGATTTGAAGTTGGTCTTTTGATGCTATTTTGACATTTCGAAATGCGCATGCGTTAGTATCTTACTTCTAAAGCTAAAGCTACTGTTTAGAGCTCTTGTCGCGTCTTTTACTGCATTTGTGTAGTTGAAAGCTGTACAACGACCATTTAAATGAGGGAACTTCAAGAAGCTCGTTTATAGATCGCATAAAAGGTATTATGGAGCTAGTTTGAAAAACTAAACGTCGAACGAGCTGACAGTGCTGTTAAGTTTCATTATAGAGCATGATTTAAAATAAAAATACATTGAGCTGTGAAATTATACCTTATAAAGCCATAGCTTTCAATTTCACTTGTTTGGAGCTGCAGAAGAACAGATCTGCATCTAATAGATGTGATGATGTTACTTGGGATACTTGCATGGTTTTTGTTTTTTGCTTTCGATTATAGGTACTATAAGGCAAGTAATGCATTCGGCGAATAGAAAATGTTGAGATAACAATCAAACATGACATTACGATGATAGCGAAGACGAAAAATGATGATCTACAAATTCTGTCCGTCTGTTTTTTTTTTTTTTTAATTCATTTTTATTTTAATCTTAGCTAGACAAAAATGTTCAAAACTTAGCTAATTATCAATTACTTACAACTAATTTACTGGCCTTTTACGGGCGCTCTAAACTTAACTATATCTCTAAATACTAGTGCCTTTCGGCCTAAAAAATTATTTTGATTAATTCTAATTATTTATTTTAATTTTACCAAATATGTTTATATTTAAAAAAAACTCGGTATTATATCATTTTTAAATTTTTTACTTATAAACTACCTAAAACTAGACTAAAAATAATTAAAACTAGATACAACTGACTTACACTAACTAAAAATAACTTAATCTACTTAAGATATCCAAAAATACCTACAACTACTTAAATCTACTTAAAAACTAGAACAGCAGCAGCAGCTCTTTTCGGTTTTGTAATTTTTTTTTGTATATTTTGTAAACGCATGCAGACACATACACACATACAACCCATACATATATAAACGTACATACATATGGATACTAATGCACATATGCCCCCGCATACACATATTTTTTTTTATTTTTTTGGTGCCACCCCGACTGTTCCTTATACCTAATTTCCCTAAATCTATGTAAGTCGGCCAAGACAAAATCTTATTCGACTTTATGTATCACTTTCAGAAAGCCTCCAGAACTGGTTCTCTTGCTTTGTCCTATCCCTTCGGTCGCGATCCGACACAGTCCTACTGAACCGAAGGCGCTCTTCTCCACCTTGAGCGATGTCGTCTCGATCATATAGGAGTCGCCTATCTACAGTTCTTCGGCTGACGTGGTAGATTATCGGACCCGCCATTCCACCCTGTATCAGCCCTCGACTGTCTAAATAGAGGAATGCCTCGGGTGGCATATAGCCACTTAACTGCGCACTTTCATGATATTCATTGTTGGGGTAATAAGCCCCAAAAATTAAGCTGTTGGTTGAGGACATCGCTCTTGCAATGTGACCCCGAATCAGCTTAAACAAAAAATTAGCTATTCTGTTTATGTTGGCTCCGTTGTATAGAACCTGGTTGGAATAATATCGTGTGTACTCCGACTCTGGTGTTCTGTGTAATCCAAGGCAACGTCTAAGACATTGCCTCTCAAACACCCGAATCTTTTCCATTTGAGATGGGGCAACGTTGAACCACACCGGGCATCGATAGGCAATCATCGGCCTGATGAGGGCCATGTAGCAAATCTCCTTCACCCTGCTGTCAAGACGACTGCTATAAAACAATCGTTTTGTCAGGGCAAAGGCTCCCCTAGCCTTGGCCAGAGCAGCACCTATATGTCTGTCGAAATACAAGTACTGATCCGACCAGATGCCAAGGTACTTTACTACACTTTTACTCTCCAGTGGATGTCCATGTGGTCCTACGATCACCAGCTTGCACCAGTTTTTTCTCGTATCTCTTGACCGCTAGACAACGAAGTCCTAAACAGAATTGTTTCTGATTTCTGCAAATTGATTTTCAACTTCCAGTCATCACAATATCGCTGAATCTTGTCGAAGTCACGCTGAAAAAGAATTTTGATGACCTCAACTGTTGGATCTGTTCTGTACGCAATTAGATCAACGGCGTACGCAATTGCCTGAGTTAGACTACCTATCAGATCGCTGGTGTAAATGCTGAAGAGAATCGGCGAGTTAACCGCTCCCTCCTGAAGACTATTTCTAATATTAAAAACTGTGGTAGAATTTACATTGCCACTCTTGACAACAAACTTTCTACCATTTAGGATGTCATAAAGCATATATAACAGAGGTTTACTTATACCTAGTCTGGTAAGCTTTAGATAGAGACCTTCTAACCATACGGTGTCGAATGCCTTCTCCAAATCCACCAGACAGGCACCCGTACACTGCTTTTTAGTTTTGTTCCATTGTATATCGGAAACCAGTTTAGACGCGGCATGAATTGTGTCATGCCCCGCCTTAAAACCGAACTGATTATCCGGTATGATATTGTTGTCATCCACCCACTTGAACAGAGTCCTATTAATAATCTTTTACAATACTCGGAAGGAGACTTATCGACCAGAGATTCGTCGGAGTGGAGTTGTCCTTTCCCTTTTTGGAGATTGGATTCACTACTGCTGTCTTCCACCGCTCTGCGTTATATGCATTATTCAGCTCGTTGTTAAACAGTCGTTTAACGTTGTTCTACAGCCCAAACGGGTGGACCAGATTGCTTCAAACTTGGTATATAGGGTTTCTTAGGTATTGTGCAGAGGGGAAATTGATGTTTTTTTTTAGCTCAAAAAATAACGGTACCTGCCATATAACTGTTAAGTTAAAGACTATTTTTCTCGAAAACTGCTCTAACGATTTTGATTTTAAAAAATCAGTGCTGTTTTTTATTTACGACCGATCATACCAAATTTCTAAAAACGGTACTATTGATATGACGGTTTTTTTGCTGTCGACTATCTCATAAATGGAATAACCGATTCTTTCGAAATGTACACACATATATATGTCTAGGTATGTCAATTTATACTGCATAGCAATATTTGTAATTAATATTTTTTTTGTATTTTTAAAATTACATATTTAAAAAAAATTATAAAAAATATATTTTGAAAACTCCTCATTAATTTTTTTTCAAGAATTATAGTTATATATATTTGAATACCTATGAATTGGCGCTTTTGAATATTATTTTGAAAAATGTTTTCAAAAATTAAAAAAAAAAAACTTTTTTCTCAAAAACCGCTCACAGATCCTTAAAATTTTTTCTCATAAATTCCAATTTATCCAAGAAATAAAATGACGTCTTTTTTTAGCTTAAATTAGTTTAAGTATTTATTTCAGAATTTTAAATTATTTTTTCTGTGATTAAGCAGTTTTATAATTTGTTTTTAAGTTTGTATTATTAAATATATTTTAATGACAATCTTCATACCAATTTTTTATAAAAAAATTAATATATATATATATGTATTCAGATTTTTAAAAGAAATCTTTTGCATACGATGTGATCGAACATAAGAGCCAGTTCGTGGGATCCAGTCATGCATTTTATTTTGTGTGTAAAAGTTGGTTCATTCAATAGTGTGAAAGTCGAAAATATGAAAAGTTCTTATACGGGAAGTACCGTTAATAAGAACGTAAGATAAAATATTTTTTTACTGAAAAGTGGACTGCACTAAAAGTTAACACACATTTTTTTGTCAAAATTCTTGGAGCGGTTCTGCTTTTCAAAATTCTGCTTCTCAAAATTCTGTCCGTCAGCAAAAAAGAAAAAAATTCTGCTTATTTTTTTTAAATTTTTAATTAACTTTTAACAAATGAGAAACAAAAATAAAACAAAACAATCGATTAGGTAAACTTAAGTATGAAAAAAAATTACAGAAAAAACAAGTCAACAACCAAAACTAAAGAGAACAATGTTTTGTGAAACGCGCCTAAGAACCTAAGATAGCCAATGTGACTAAGGCCCGTTTGCTGATACACACCTTAAGCATTTAAGTTCTACTTAAGCACTTATGTGACAGTTTACGCAGAGACAAAAGTAGTCCAAAAGTGTCTTAAGTTTAACATAAATATTTAAAATTTAAAAAATTTTCTAAACCTTTAGTTTCTTTATTATTTGCAGAATTTTGATGAGCAGAATTTTGGTAAAAGTAAAATTATGTGTCAATTTTTGGTGGGATAACCTTTATATTTAATCACAGCGGCAAACCAAAAGTTCATAGATAAACAAGACTCTCACATCCTTCAACAGGTACCGAGTACCAAGCTAGCTGAACTTCCTCCCAAAAATTGTCCGAATTTGAACTAGCGGATCTATTAATTGCTTTATCTTCATCATTTCACAAGTCCTCAATTGGATTGAGATCTTTGAATTAAGCTGGCCATTCCATGACCGTGATTTTTTTGGTAGATATCAATTGTTTAACAGACCTAGAGGTATTCCTTGGATCGTTGTTCCACTTCAAGGACATTTCTTCATCAGTATATACGGTAGCATTGTATTCCTCAGGATTTGTTTGTATTTTATCTGATCCATAATACCTTCTATGCGATGAAGTTGTTCCACACCAAACCATGAAAAACATCTCCAAACAAAATGCTATCTCCGAAACTTTTGATGTTCTACTTTGGATAATATTCCTAATTTGTCGGCGTCGCACATAATTTTTTCCAACCGATCTAAACCCATTACACTCGATCGTCCACAAGATATTCTTCCACCAATTTTGATCTTTTGAAAAATACTCCGTTGCGAACTTCAACCTACGCGACGTGACAAATTGCCTTTTGGAGAAATATGGTCTTCTCCCGGTAATTCTTCCAAACAATTTAATTTTCACGCTGGTGGTTTTTAATAGTGCTAACAAACACTTTCACACCAAGATCTTGTTCTATTGTTTACTTTTTGCAACGGATCTGGTTTGCTCATGCGTGCGATGGTAATATCAGTTATCGGTTCTTGCGTCTTTTGTGAAGAGTATTAACATAACCTTTTTCTTCGAACATGAAGAATTTGGGTGACCTTCATTTTTAAAATCGAGAACTCGTAGCCTAAATGCATCTGTGAAATACTTGCCACGACCCATACTACATATAAATAATTACCTTTAAAATGTTTAAAATATTTACCAAAAATGTATTATGTTTTCATGGAAAACAATATGTTCTGACTTACCTTTAAATTTGTTTATTAAATTAATTGAATAGAAGTAATATCCCGTTATTTTACACTCAAAAGTCTCAATAAAAAACTCATTTTTTTGATTTCCGACTTTCTCCGACGGCTCAACAGATTTCGATAAAAGTTCTTACGTAAACAATTTTTTTTTTGATAATTCAATACATATTTCTTGTTTTTAATTTGATATTATTTGATATTATTAAATATTATGGGGTGGGCGTGGCGCCTGTCAACCTCGTGGTCACAGGTTCGATTCCTGCCGTTGTCTATGTCTTCTTATATTCCATTAAAAAACCAATTCTAAAAATTGTCATAAAAATGAATTGCTGGTTTACTCATTACATGCTGTTCAGACATAACACTAACATCATGTGATTGAGTAAACTACTCATAAATATGACAACGAAATAAAATAAAACAATTCGAATTATAAGAGACATAAATAAATAAGACACGGTAATTTTCTCCGCATTAGTTCAGCCGCCATCCCTGGAGATAACATCTGAGACAACAACCACCGTCTCAATACGTCGCGCCACACATCTTCCTATCCTTCTTCTTTCACCGGATGCCGCGCTGTGTTAAAAGATATAAAGGGTATTCATAATCCCTTGAGCGTGTGCAAAATTATAACAAAAAACAAAAAAAATTAAAATTAGCATACCAATGTGTTTTTTTTTAGAAAAAAAATTGTAGACATTTTTTATACATAATTAGGTAGAAAACGACTTTCAGAATATATTTATATACCTAATAGAAATCTTTTGCATGCGATGTGATCGAACATTAGAGCAGGTACATACGATCCATGGGAGTAGGGTTACCAAACGTCCCGCTTTTGGATGACTGTCCTTCTTTTTTAACTCAAGATATCTTATGTCCCTCAAAACCAAAAAGGACAAAGGGGGGCACAAAAATGTCCCTCCTTTTTACACTTATGTAATATTTTTTGCAACTTAAGGCAATACTTGTATACTACCTACTCTTTCCTATTTAAAAAAAAATTCGTAGCAGGTTTCCAAATTAAATAAGTTGTGAATACTTCCATCATAATAAATACAATTTTCACAACTGCATACATCCATTTACTGCATTCAAGAAACGTAGCCAACTTCACTTCAGTTGTTCTGTATCAGCCATCATCACTACTTGTTTATTCAATCATTTTTAGCTTTAGTTATAATTCTGCCACTTGAACAAACTCCCTGTTTCCAACCATATTCACGGTCTCGGAAATTGTTGTTAAGGAGCAATAACAGAATATGTTATAAATTAGTTTTTCTGCTAGTTTATTTTCTTAGGCCAGTTTACTTGCGGTCGCACGAAATGCCAACAATATGGCAAAATTCTTGCAAAATAAACTCAACACAATCACCGAATTGTTGTGACAAGATCATCCAATTTCAATCGCACCGGACGCATCCAACAAGAAACATGAAAATGTTTCCTGTAATTATTCAATATTATACTAAAGTAAAGGGAATAGAAACGAAATTATTTAGATTTTCTGAATTGTTAAAAAATGCTGTTACTTCACTTTTTTGTTCGGGCTTGCTATTTTTGAAAATACTCGCTATGTCCCCTTTTTCAACATTTTCAATTTGGTACCCTACATGGGAGACATCGTTGCTTTTGGTTTTAGAAAAATAGTTTTTATTAAGTATTTAAGATAATGTCAAAAAACTACTAAATATAAAGTTTTGAAGAAATCCATTTATTCGGTTTCGAAATATTGAGTTTTGAAAAACAAACCATTTTTTTTATTTTGAACAAAAAATTGAAAAAATTTGTTTTGCAATAAATAGTATTGACTTTTTATGACTTTCTTCATTGAAAAAAAAAATGAAAATCGAAAACAAAAAAAAAATGGTTTTACCAGAGGTACCAAAAACAACCATTAAAAAAAAACTGCCTAAGGGAATACGTTTTTTTACATTAATAAACTGATTTTTTTTAATAAAAATCGTTGCAGACGCTTATGACAAAAATCTGATTTTACACGTTTGGCCAAAAAAATGTATGTAGATACCGTTATTTTTGATTTTAATAAAATTAAAAAAAACGTGTGCGCTTATTACAGAAAAAAAAGCTTTGGATGTAGACTTGTGAACAGACAGACAGAATTATGGGACCCTACCCTATCATCGTAATGTGAACTTTGATAACATTTCGAAAAAAATGCGATATCGCAAGACCAAATTTTGCAAAATTTAAATTTTTTTTTGTGAAAATCTTAAATTGTGTTAGTAATTCGTAATAAATTTGTAGAATAATATATACATAATGTATCTACACGTACATATGCGTATACCTACTTTAGTTGAAATAAACAAGAATTCTTTGGCACCATGACTTTTAAATGTGTACCTGAAAAATATTCTTTTTATAGCAAGCAATGTTTAAAATGATGAATGATTTAAATTATTAAGTATTAATCAAAGGTGTCAAAATTATATTTTTTTATTTTTTTGATCATCACATATACCTAATCAAGTACCTAGATATTATAAAAAAAAAACTCTCAAAAAATGTAGAATGAAAAACCAACATTTAAGAATTTCAATTAAAGTCAATTCTTTGCTGTCTTCAGATAAAATTTTTGAAGAAAAGAAAACCCCCGATCACCACTTGTGTTGTGTATTTGCAAGTCTGAAGTTCTTGACAACACAATGACTTCCATTAAGATAAATCTCGTTCAGATCATATTTCATAAAAGAGACATTTTACCCCTGCTACTTTTCCTCCCTATCCACTTGCAGTATGACACCATCAGAACAGACCAGTTGGCGTGCACATCCC
Source organism: Philhelius pedissequus (assembly GCA_910595825.1). NCBI lineage: Eukaryota > Metazoa > Arthropoda > Insecta > Diptera > Syrphidae > Philhelius > Philhelius pedissequus. The sequence goes on from OU343160.1 coordinate 326,698,662, forward strand.
TATACGTCATATAGGTAGCTATATAAATTGCCAGAAAAAAAGGATGTTAAACTTCGTCAATCTCAAAACACAACCAACACAGAATAACAAATTCATATACCAACAAATTCATGAAAAGTTAATCTTTTAAACCATTCAACATCAACATCCCTCTTGCTGACAACCTCATTCCACACTGAATTAATATTAATTAACCAAAAGTAAACAAAAACATCTTCTTCTGCTCCGGAAACACCAAAAAACATTTACACAAAATCCCATTCTCCTCTAGTACATCTGAGTTGTTTGTATCTGCATTTCCAAAAATAATAAAAAAAAAAATTAATATTAAATTTTCTTCGGAAACCCCATATGATGTGTGTTCCGGCGCGAAGCGGCGCGGCGGCTTCAGCACGACACAACGGCCGGCGTTCCGTGTGGGTAGGGTGGGAAGAAGCTCATTAACATCTCCATTTCCATAGAACAAACACAACATGTAAAAGCAGCACCTTTGATGTTCCAGATCCAGCCAGCCAGACATCATCGCCTCGCCGGACGACCGACGCGACGGGCCGCTGCTACTGCTGCATCAGTCGTGAGGATGTCACTCGGGTACAAATTAAATTCGACACAACTCCGACGCATCTTATGAGTAGATATATAGAGAACGAAGAATTTAGGTATGATATGTGGCTCCAATCTAAAGTGGCCCGGCCAGATTACTTTCACAGATCTGGTTGGTATAAAAATACTCCATTAGACTTTAGACCTATAAAACAAGCCATATCAGAGGGAGAAAGTTAAAGTAATGTTGCATATAGATAACCCAATGTGTGTAATTTATAGGAACACCACCGGTCGGTATGACAATCGAAATCGGCATGTCACACCAGAGGCCCAACTACTAGCATTACTACGAGAAGCAGCAGCGGCAGCTGTCCGCCCAGACTAATAGTCGAGATGTCGAGAAATTAGCACTTAATGCCATAATTAATTATTTCAAGTGTTCCGAAAGTTATTTCGCATTTATCTTGCCAAGCGGTGTGCTTAGACTATATGCCCATGTTGCTTGCTGGTGCTGGATTCTAGGGGCATCCACATTTTTCGTTGTTGGAAATACACCATCATCCTTTTTACTTATGATTTGGGGGATTTCGTTTTTATTTTGTTTGTATAACGTACCTTCGTCGTCCCTTACTTTGGGCTGCGCTCATTGAATGGATTTGTCGGTTGATCGCCAAAGTCTTCTCGAACCAATGCAACCCAGCGCCGCCACCGCCGAGCCATGTGGGGATTGCGACTGATGGGGACTGTGCTGAAACCACAAAAAGTTATTTTTGGACGCTTATACTCCGATCCAAGTCCGAAGCAGCAGAGCTATAGCACCAGCCAGGCTAATGTAAAATATTTAATTGGATACTTTGTCTGATATAATATATTTTTTCCTGCAGAGCAGTGTGTCTTCTCTTTTAAGGTCTTCATCGGCTTTTTTTGTAATAATCTTCTACGGGTGAATTGTACAGTGACGACGAAATTCATTCGTTCTGGTATTTGAGGAATTAAATAAAATTGTTTTTAATACTTTGTTATGTCATTTGATGTTTTTATGATTTAATTCAATATAAAAACATATAAATCAATAACTTGCATTTATACAGGGTGATGCAAAAGCTTATTACTTTCAACGAGCAAAACTTGTATTGTATATTATACATATATATAATTGACTTACTAACAATGTGGATGAAAATTTCACAGTTCGCTTCTATAAGCGAGAAAAAATAAAATGCAAGACTGGATCGCACGTACTTGTTCCTATGTTCGATCACATTATATGCAAAAGATTGTTAAACGGCTAAAAGTAGTTTTAAGGTCGTTTTTCACTTAATTTTTTATATATAAAAATTCTTAATTTTTTTCTTAAAAACAAATTGGTATGAACATTTTAAATATTTAATAATATGAATTTAAAAACAAAATATCAGAAAAAAACGCCATACGGTTTTCGAAATATTGAATTGAATTGAAATCCAAAAAACTATTTTTCAAAAGTTTTGAAATGCAGCATTAGTTAGAATTTGAAGCAGATCATGTGTACAAATTTTGACCGAAATCCGTGGAGCCGTTTTTGAGATAGTCGAAAAATAATAAAATGGTAAAATGTATGGCAGGTACCGTTAATAACAAAATATTTTAATTTTTTTCGGCTAAAATGTAGACCATACTCAAGGAAGTATACGCACTAATTTTAATCAAAATCGTTGGAGCCGTTTTCGAGATAATTAGGATGGTAGAAACATTTTTATGGCAAGTATCGTTATTTTTGGGGCTAAAACGACGATTCAAAAATCTATTTTGGACAATCACCTATAAGGCCTAAGCACCAAGTTTGAACAAATTCGGTTAAGCCGTTTAGGCTGTAGATCGTTCTACAGACAGACAGGCAGACAGTCGGAATTGCCGGATCCACTTTTTTGGTGTTCTCTATCATCGTAATGTCAACTTTGATTAAAATCTCGAGTTCGTTGTTTTTCCAAATGCAAAACTTGCCCTATATTACCTATATCGCAAGTTAAAATAAGAAAAATAGATTTAGTTTAGTCCCAGTTTTTGATTTCATGGTTTCTCGGAAATGTCTCTAACTTCTTGGCGCCAACTCAATTGATTTTAGTGAAATTTTCAGAGTTTATTTGTATACACGAAAGCAAATTAAGAACTTGGTTTTTAAAAAAATCCAGCCCACTGCTACACCCACTTATCTAATTTCTTAGTTTCTCGCAAGCCACTAAAATGATTTTAACCAGCCAATGGTGACCTACTCTTGCCTGTGAGACCGGGTTTTTTCTAAAAATTTAAATAAATTTGTCCTCCTTAATCGATTTTTGTTGTATTTTCGAGGAATTGTCTTATTGCACGTTCCCCATCGTCAGCTTCCCATGAAACGGCTGAGCGAAACACCATTTGTTGTTTTTGTTCTAACCCGGTACATGAGGCCGTGTGTCACCGAATATGTTAGCAAAGTAATCATTATAAGTTACTATCATTATTATTAAGATTATTAGTATTATTTCAGGATTTTTCGCGTGTTTTACTTTCTTGACTATTATTTTATTGTTCTTTATTTATATAATATGAAAATTTGATTAATCGTTTGTTTTTTTTTCTTAATTTTTAAAAATGTATAAAAATCATTGATATTTATGTGCTCTGAGCAAATTTTTATTTTTTTTAAATTATTGAAGTGAAATTAAAGTGCTTATATGTTGATAAAATTGAAATGGTAATAGAAAAAAAAGTGATTATAATAATACCATTTTGAAAATCTTCAGTTAAAAACCCGGTGCGTGAGACCGGAGTCACCAATGATCAAAGTTAAATTCTCGCCACCGTTGGCGGGTTAAAGAATTGTTCAGATTTAGAAAATGTTTCCACTTCCACGCCCGCTTTTTTATCATTACTTGTTTTTTTTTTTAAACGGCTCTAAAGCTTGGCATGAAAATTTCATATAATTTGCACTTATGATCGAGAAAATAAAATCAAAATTAGATTAGGTAAAATTTGATAACTGCCACACCTAATTTTATAATTTCTTAAGCTACACTTACACGATCAACGTAATTTGTCATCTGACATATAAACAGAATATGTCACGTCGCATCGTGTTACTGCCAACGAAACATTTGCTAATGCGTTGATGATTACGTTGACGCCCGTGTTGACATGACTTTTAGGTCAAAGCACTGACTCACTACGATGACCGTGTAATAGCTTTGTGAAAGTTTTGAGTGTCAATTTGACGAATAAAAACCACATTGACACACACATGACTCGTCATTGCATTTTGGGGACATTGTGTAATTCGTGTGGTCTTCAACATTTTATGCATTGAAACTGTAGACACTGACGCCATAGGAGATGTAATTTTGAATGTAGGTATAATATTTTATATTTCACGTTTATCTAAGTAGATATTATTCAGCGAAGTAGGTAGGGGTTGCCAAAAAATGAAACTAATATAAAATTTTCATATGAAATTAGAAATTTGAAAGATCGCGGTCAAATCTCGTTAGTTTTTGTTAACCTAAACATTAATAGGGGGTAAACGCGTAAATAGTCAGCATGTTAGCTCTCTTAATGATGCCAACATCTGTTCGAATTGTGTCAGGTCGTGTGATCTTCAACGAAAATTTCTGTCAAGTCGTTGACGATAACGTTGACACTGCCTTGACATGAATTTCTGAATCAATATCGCATTGATTTATCCACGACCGATCTTGTGAAACTATTCGTCATTGCAATGACCGCGTATCACATTATTAGCATGGAACAATTTTAGGCGTGAGACCTAGTCGAATTGGTGTATTTTAATCTCTCACCCTTAGAAAATGGAAGCGAAGTTGATTTTATCTCTACCGATCTTACTAGGGTCTTGGGCAAAATTTTGCATAGACTTATTCTCTTCAATATTTGCATACTAGGTCTTGAACCTATTTCATTAAAATGGATATCTTCTTACCTCCAAAAACCTAAGACGTTCGCTTCAAATCTGTCCTCTTCAGCCCATTCCTCACTATCTCCGGGTTCCCCGCCCCAGGGCATCAACTTCATAAGCCTCTTCTTTTCATTTTTCATCCTTATCAGTAACGATGACGAAGTGATAACAAAATATTCCTCCAAGTTTCTCAAAAATATTTCGTAAGTACATGGCTCAACTCTAATTCAATTTGACCTATAGAGAAGCAGGCAGTTTTGTCAAAAACTAAAATAGAATATCCAACAGATGGCGTAATGTGGATCATGCAAGGGATTGTGACTTGTAACTCCTCAAGTGACGTTATAACAAACAGTTTCATCGAATCATAAAGACCTAACTGTCATACGATGCATTTACTTTTTTTAAATAAAAATATTAGTAATATTTACTAATTTTTTGCTGAGTTATTTGAAATATATTTATTACCAACCAACAAAAACAAATCATGTACTTCTGCCTATTATTCGCTGGGACATCGGCTTTATATCATCTTCTAAGATATTTTATATATTCATAGGTATTGTGTCAACATGTACTTAAGAATAGAATTAGAATTAGAGCCTCATTCGAGGCAAAAAAAATATTCCGTTTGAAAGATTACTTAAATCCAGTTGAAAGATCCCATCAATGTGGATAGAGAAGCAGTAGCAGCAAGAAATGGGTCAGTTAAGAATTCTTCTAGATTGAATTTACGTATAGCTCTTTATTCCTGGGCAAGCTTTGAGTGACAACCAAGAAATCAACTTCACCGATAAGCATAGTGTTTCTGGATAAGAATGTAATCGCTCGAATGGCAGAAACGAGGATTGCCACGTTGCATGCCATTCCATTGCAAATAAAATGGTAGAAATATAATTTATATATTTATATTTAGATAATAAAAATCACTTTTTAATTTAAATTGCCAAACTCTATTCGGGTTCCACATACCATCCATATTTCAATCCAATGTAAAGCTTCATAGATATATTTGTCTGCTTCGATTTAAAATAAAAAAAATGGTCGCAAGTCCCTGAAAAATGAAATAAGAATGTATCTATTTATTTTTCAACATAGTCTCTTATTAGCTAGATACAATTCATCCAACGTTTCTCCAATTTTCGATGCCCTCCAAATAATACGATTTCTTGAGCACCTAAAAAAGGCATTTGTTTGAGCGATAACCTCTTCATTCGACTCAAATCTCTCACATCCGAGCCATTTCTTCATGTTTGGAAACAAGAAAAAGTCACATAGGTCTTAATCTGGGGAAAATGCAGGATGAGGAAGGAGTTCGTAAGTTCGAGTTGCTTCAAATTGACTAGGAATCGATACAGGATACAGCAGCTCTGAGTAATATGCGCTGGCCGTGTCAGTTGTTTTACACTTTTCAATGTAATCGATGCGAATAACGCCTTGCGCATCCCCAATCCTTGTTTGCTGACAAACAGACCTTAGTGTTCTTCGGCTTCGATTCATCAGGAGAAGTTAATTATTTTGCCCGTTTGTTTGTTGCCGGTGTATTGTGGTGAATCCAGGCTTTAGCCATGGTTACGAAATGGTGCAATAACTCAAATCAAATTCTTCTAGACCATCGTCAAACACATTTTTGAAATTGTCAAGCGAATGCGTTTGTTGTCGACTGTGCCCAAACACGGCAACCATCTTGCGGAATGCTTTTTCATGTCCTTATATGTATGTATAATCGAAAATACTGAGCCGTATGATAAGCATGGGCCTGTTCAAGCTTGCTCACTTTCACTCGCCGCATTATTAATTTGTCGAACATTTCTAGTGTGGTGACCGAACGTTTTGAGTCACTTATGCTTGAACGACCTCACTGAAATTGAGTAAAACAGTGGTGAGTAGTTTCCATAATATTTGTCAACCTTTTGATTTATTTGCGTGATAGTTGTTTCGCACAAAAAATGGTGTTTAATGAGCACTCGTTTAACGAAAATGCTCATAGCCCGCCAAAACAAAACTATTTGACTGATCTGTCTGAAAATTTAGGTGCATTCTCTTGAAAGATGATTCTTGACAGAAAAAAAAATATATTCAATATTTTGACTTTTTTTCCAGCTGCACGTCGAGTTCGAACTCTGCCTCCATTTTGTTCAGTGAGAACTGAACTGACATTTGCGACGTACAGAAAAGATCATTTGAACGAAATGTCAAAATGAACGAATATTCGTTAATTGATGATCACTATCAACAGTAATTTATTCATTGAATTGTGGATTGTGTGTGGAACACCAATAGAGTTTGACAGTTCGAAACAATCAGCTGGCAATTTCTTTTCCCAAGAAATTATTTTATTTTGGTAATTAAAAAGCAAATTTTGTATTATAAACAATACCATTTTGTTGAAAATTTAAGTGAATACCACAATACAGAATTGACCCACTGTACATTTGTATACATCTTCCAAAAAAATCACAACATTTTGTTAACATGTTTCTCTTTCGCATAATAATCTAATTCACAAATAAAACCCTTCTGCACATCTTCCATGAATTTGCGTTGCGCAAGAAATTTGAGAGTCATTAAAGTTTCCTTAGCAGTTTGGCACATCATTTAAGTTGCGCACATAATTAGTGGGGTGAACGCCTGTCCTTTGACAGGCCTACATGTGTTTATTGTCTGCAAATGAACATTTTGTCGCGCAGGGTAATTTTGTCCCTGCCACTGCTTTCATCGCCACGATCACCGGTCTTTGTTTTATTTTTTTTTTTTTTAATATCAGATTTATTCCTACACAGGTTGATTCGACTTTATAATTTTGAAATTAGTCACTCGATATAGTGTACATTAATATAGCGTGGGCCGCAAGAACATTGCCCCTTCTTATCGAGTGAAAAATGAGTCCCATTAGTCGTGTATCAGTTCCGAAGAAACTTGATCACCAAATTCATGCATAAACGAAGGGTTCGGTGGCAGATAAATTTTGCAAGTTTTTTTTATTTAAAAATTTAAAACCTGTCACTGGTCCATTAGGCATTGAATATCAATTTGTTGAGGATTATTTTCGATACGGTACTGGTGCGGTCGGTGGTTTATTTTGGAAGATTAGTGACACATGAGTCGTCAGTCAGTGTGAAGCTGTTAGCTGAAGAAGATGATGATGTGAAGATTGGAGTAGCGATGGATTTTTAATTCGAAATCAGGATGAGTATGCATTTGAAAATGGAAACAGTTAATCATTGTGTCAAATTGGTAAACAAATCAACAATGAAAAAGCCGATAAGCCTTTTCGGAGAAATGAACTCCTTGCGATGCGATACTGCAGTCGGATGACACGATGCTGGGGGGATAAATTCTTCGGAATAGTGAGGCGATGATATCAATTGACTTATTATTCTAAGGAAATGCCTGAATGGTTAAATCAAGAGGTGTGAGCGGTTGTGAATTATTGGTTTGGTGTAGTCATCAAATTAAGAAAGAAAAAGATATACATATGTTTGTATAGTGGGGAATTCAAAATGGATTAAGATGTTTCTTCAGAGAGTATGATATTAAATATTTGCAGACTCTTGGTTATTGGAACTGCTCTAGAGTTTTTGACATTTTGAACCATAATGTGAGAATATCTAAAAATTATTTTTTGAATATTTGCTGTGTGGAAAACTGGGAAAAGTATTGAAAAGCTACATAAGTTCTTTAATTGGAGTAGATATTGTGAAATAGCCCTGAGTCAAAACTCATGTTTCATATTTCGAACCATGTTTTTCGTCATTCAACAATTTTTTACTTAATAATTGTTAATCTTTCCTCGACCCTAATTAAGTCACGAACACATAATTTGTTTGAAAACTCATACATATCCACTATGAATAGTTTTCAAAAGAATTCGCAGTTAAAACAAAAAAATTAAAAAATTGAAAAATTAGGATTAAATACAATAATAAAAAAAAGAATCAAAACAGAAAAAAAAAACAAAAAGAAAGAAAGCGAATATTTTATTTTAATTTTAATTTTCAGCCAAATATTTGAAGAGAGTTTTATCAAATCTTTTGTCAAAGGACAATTTTCTAATACTTAAGGGTAACGAGTTCCAGGAGCGAATGACTTGAACAAAAAACTGACGTTCAGAGGTGAGAAACGTAAGACGAGGTTGTATAATGGAGAAAGAGCCTGTTGAAACAGAGATATTTATTTTTTCGAACAAATACATGGGTTGTTTGCTTTTCATGATCTTATTTAAAAAACTTAAAGAACAAAATTTTAGGTAACAATGTAACGTGCATCCAAGTATCTTTTTGACGTATGGGGAAACATGGTCAAATCGCTTCAGATCAAAAACATAACGAACTAAGATGTTAAATACAACATCAAGCTTTCTTCTGCATTCAGCGTCATATGCTATAAAAATTTCACATCCATATGTTAGCATGGGTACAATACAGGACTTAGCTATCAACAATTTTGTAGCTAAAGGGATAAAACACTTTGACATCCATATACCTCCCCAATGACCGATCGAATGTGGACATTCCATTTAAGTGTTCTATTGAACCAAATGCCTAGATTCTTGCCCTTTTCAATATACTTGAGAACTGTGTCTCCAAGGTACACCAGAGAAAATCCATTTAAGTCAAGCTCAGATTTATATATAACTAAATAGTTGGATTTGGTTGGGTTGAGTTTTAAACAGTTGTTTTCAGCCCACTTGGTGATTGCTTTTAAATCCTCGTTTAATCGATATTCAGTATCTTCCCGCATTCTAATTTCACTGCTTAAATATAGTTGTACATCATCGTCATACACGTGCTCTGATGAGAACTTCACTATTTGAGGAAGATCATTTATAAAAATTAGCAATATAAATTTGGTATTTTTAACTAGTCAACGTCATGAGTGTTGTTAGGTATTTTTTGACGACCTCGGCCAAATTTCAAATTTGAACATGAGATATCTTGAGTGGAATTTGCTAAGGTGGTAGTTAATTTCTTGTAAGTCGTGCGTTTCTAGGACGTCAGCAGATAGAAGTTAGCAAATTACCCTCTCTGACACAATTTTCTGAAAAAATAAAATGCACAAATGGGTGGCACGTACTAGCTCTTATGTTCGATCACAGTGTATGCAAAACATTCTGAATAGAAACGGCTAAATATATTTTTAAAGTCTTTTTTTTTTTAATATATTTTCCAAAAAAAAATTGCTATGGCAATTTTAAATATTTAATAATATAAGCTTGAAAACAAAATCCTATATAAAAATTTTGATTGAAACCCGTAGAGCTGTTTATGGGAAAGTCGAAAATCAAGAAAATGGTTGTATGGCAGGTACCATTAATAACAAAATATTTTTTTCCCGTGGGTAGGTGTAAAACCTTCAAAAGGTTCTATGAGGACCGAAAAACGCGTGCTCATAGGAGTGTGAGATTCTTACTGCACTAAAAACACCTCCTCCTCCCGATTGCAATAAAGTTGAAACTTATCTAGCAATTTATTTTTAACGAATTTAATTAACGTTTTGCAGGTAACTATATCCGGTGATAGTTCCTGCTTATACCGCGATTTTAAAGCAGATTCTCGTTTAGTGCACCAGATCGCAAGGCTTTGTCCTTCGCAGGCGGCGTACTAAATTCGTCTCATCGATAATTTCGATTATAGTACTATTGCAGTGTTGTAATAGCTGTTTTTTATGATTTCGGGCAAGTTTTTTTATTTCATCGCGAACCGTGGGAATCCCGAGATCTCTGTGGAGATCTTCGTTTCTAATGTACCAAAGTGCGCTTACAAATGATCTTAGGAGTTTATTTTCAAATGTTTTTAAGGTATTTAAATTCGAATCTCGCGTACAACCCCAGAGTTGTATACCGTAAGTCCAGACAGGCTTAAGCACCTGCCTGTACAAAATTAGCTTATTTTCGATACTGAGCTTAGAGTGTTTCCCGAGCAACCAGTACATATCTCTGAGTTTATTATTAAACTCTTCGCATTTCTTTTTAACATGCGGTTTCCACTTTAATTTCGCGTCTAGAGTCATTCCGAGATATTTTGCTTCGTTAGCAAACGGAACTTGAACCGTATTAACAAATACCGGTAATCTATTAATTTTCTTATACGTAAAATCTACATGGACTGATTTTACTTGTCTTACTTGTTACCGCCATGTTTTTGCCCAATCATTGACATTATTCAGCGCTTTTTGTAATTTTGTCGTAGAATCATTTATCGTTTGGCCCACTGCTAGTATTGCAGTGTCGTCAGCAAACGTGGCTACGATAGTAACAAAATATGAAAAAAAATGTTTAGCCAAAATGTAGACCATACCTAAAGTAGTACACATACTTTTTTTGTCAAAATGTTTTGAGTCGTTTTCGAGATAATTAAGACGGTTGAAAAATTTGTATAGAAAGTACCGTTATTTTTAGGGCTAAAACAACGATTCAAAAATTTATTTTAAACAATCATCTAAGTCGCCTAATTACGAAGTTTGAACAAAATCCGTTCAGCCGTTAAGGCTCTAAAACGTTCTACAAACAGACAGACGGAATTTCGGGACCCACTTTTTTGTGCTCTCTATCATCGTTATATCAAGTTTGATTAAAATCTCGAGTTTTTCTAAATGCAAAACTTGGCCTAGGTATACTATTGTACCTATATCGCAAGTAAAAATCATCAAAAATGTTGGAGCCGGTTTCGAGGAAAATAAGATTTTCATTTACGGATCTTAACTATGGTAGGGGTAGGGTAGGGTAGACCACGGCTACAAATGATGCCAATAAAAAAATAATAGGAAAATTTAGTATCCAACGAAATGGAGAAAATTGCGAATATTTTGATGCTCAAGGTGGCTCGATGATAACACTTTCACAAGACCAGAGTCAACCTATGAAACAAGACTTTCTGTTAAGTAGCAAATTAATATTCGTTGGTTAGAGTTGTTACAGATTTTGAGAAGGCCGGCCCCAGTAACTTTAATGCGGATATCAGAGGTTTATATTATGTTTTTTATGAGCCAAGACAAAATTTCTTCTGTCGCCAAAAGTTCCGCCTGGAACAGACTACAGCGGCTGGCTTACCTGGGATTTTGAACATTCAGTGTTAAAAATTATTTAACTTATCTTCGAAGAATACGGAATGGAACTCATGGATGATGTAAAATGTAATCAATGATACTTAGAAGTTAAGGTGATATGATAACAAATTTAATTCTTCAAGGTATCAACAATTTTATCAGGAATAGGGTAAAATCTATAAGACCGAAAAAAATGCATAGTTTTATTTCAGTTGTAAAGTTTATAATGGTTAGAGAAGTAAGTTTCCGGAATTATAAAGCCAACCCCACTGAGGAAAATCGGAATAAGCTGCAACAGGCTAGAAAGACTTGCTGCCTTCACATTCAGAGAATCACATTTTTACATGACCAAAAATTAAGTAAAAAAATAATATAATGTCCCAAATGCAGCAAGAATTTTTGTGCATTTGTAAAAATATATTCGAAATTCAATTTCCTCTTCGGTTCCCGCGCTGGTCTTTAATAGTACGTCTTTTTCCCAGCTCTTGTGAAAAAGCCAATTTGCTTGCAGCGCAAGCACAAATCCTCCGGCCCGGATAGTATCCCGCCGATCGTTCTGAAGAGGTGTTCTTCAAGGGTGGCAAAACCACTGCGTGAGCTTTTCTATCTGTCCTTTTCTATAGGTTTCTTTCCGAGTGGATGGAAGGCACCTGCTAACTACCGTCCAATTGCATGGACACACATTTTTACATCGTTTTTGAGAAAGAATGGTTATTGAGTTTCCCTTTCGGCTCCCTTTCTCATATTAATCAATGATCTCCTGTCTGAAACTTCTAATACACTAAATTGTTTTGCGGTAGATAATACTCTCAACTCTTCATATTCGTTTTAAGATTCACCTCCTTGTTCTTTGGATGTGGAAACACAATGGCACCGAATGATAAGGTCATTAAGATCTGATCCAGACAATATTTTCCATTGGGGATTAAAAAACCGCATAGATATGAATGCCTCAAAAACTCAGTGCTGTCTTCTGTCCTTAAAGTAGACATGGGGTGTTTGTCGCTATCAATGAGCGGCACTTGCATTGAAGAAACCGATCAGCTGTCAGTCGTTGGCATGTGCGTACATACCACTTTTTGTGGAATGATCACATATTTGATCGCCAACAACACTGCAAAGTTTTTGGGGTTTCTTCGAAGTTGCAAGAAATTCTTCTACCCTTCTGATCTGGCTGTAATCTATAAGGCCTTCATCTGTCTAAAGCTGCAGTATAAGTCTCATTTTTGTGCAGGAGCTCCAAAAATCCATATTTAAATCTTTTGGATAGAATTAAAAATAGAGCTCTAAGAATTATTAGCAAGAACTGTAGTGGAAACATTCACATCTCTAGAACACCGTAGAAATGCTATATACTCGTATGTCTCTCATTATTTTATCGCTATTTTCATAAGCAATGTTTCTTTCGCAATATTCATTTGCATTCCTCCCCTAAAATGTATGAACCGTAATACTCACTCTTCCAGGAATCACATCAGGTTACTCTTGAGCCCAACTTCGGACGTACTGTTAAGTACAGAGATTCTTTCTTTAGTCGTACAACAAGAATGTGGATAATTTCCCCGGCTCTATTTTCCTCTCCCGTTTTAATACTGATTAGAAATTCAAAACCAATGTGCATCGATATCTCCTATTGCATCATTTCCTACTACCCTAACGCTCGCACTGTGCTTTATTATTTTAAGGGTAGTCAAGTCCCCTTTAGGGCACGTATCGTTATAAAAAAAAAATGTGACTGAGTCCAGAATAACGGAGTCGCTATTTCATTATTGATCGACAGTAAGGAATATTTCAGGCAGATGACTGTAATCGTTGCTGTTTGGGTGTCAGATGGAGTACTGTTTTATGCAGCAGAGCGAGTCATGCGAAGTGTTCCTGTATGCAGAATTGATCTCTGCGGACTTTATGAATACGGAGAGAGTAATTTTTGACGAAAAAAAATGGTATTAAAAACTTGACGTGCACGACATTTATTTATAGAAATGACTATTTGATGATCTTTTTAGTATCGTTAAGAGTAAAAATAAAAAGAAGTGGTCCAAGATGGTTGCTATGTGGCACCTCGTTGGAAGCTTTGGAATAACAAGTGTTGTAACAATGTTTTTTTTAGGTAAGAGGAAATCCTTTTTAACAAAAAGGATAATGAAAATTATTATAAATCTAAGGAAATAATGCAATACAAGTGTTAAAGTAACTTCACTGGGACTTAAGTACAATGGTTCGCAGAAAAGCTAAGTTAATGACAGTATTGTAGGTCTGATAGTCTGATTAAGGATACTTGACACGTTACGAAAATACATAAAAAAAACTCATAACAAACATCCAGCAAAATTATCACACACTCAACAAAAAAAAATAAAACACACACTATTCCTCAGGCAATATTTATCAGATTCTCATACACAAACGTATCGTTTTTATACCATAAATGATAACCATGTAAAATTATCAAATAAATCTTTCGTTTTAAATAAAACGTTTCTCATAAAGTTTCTCATAAAGAATGAATGAACGAACCCATAGACCAGCCCAACCCAGCCGTGCGGTGCGTCGGTCGTCTGGGTCTGGGTCTGGCTCTGGCTATGGGTCTGTGGTATTTTGGTTTTCCTTTTCTTTGGTGCTCATTGCTTTGCTACCAAAAATGTGAAATTTATCTGCGACGTCAGTTTTATGTGTCGCGCATAGTTAAATGCCAAAAGATGGGACATCTCCCCTAAGATTAAGATTCGTCTCTATCTCCGTTAATAAATACAATCTACGAATATAATCTGTCTGTCCTGTCTGCTGGAAACTCACATATGATTGCAAGCATATTTTCGCAGAGGCAAATATTGTGGTCGCGCGAAAATATTACTCATATTGTTGGGTCGGTAATTTATCCAACGGATTAGCGCATTTGGAAAATTCGCGCGCGTTAACTCGCTCGCATTACAAAAGAGACAAAAAAAAAAACAATATTTTACGACTGGGTAACTATGTGCAAAATGGAAGGGGACGAAGAAAGTCTACGAACAATGGACGACATATTTTTTTTTGCGTTGAAGAATTCTAAGGGAAGATGACTTTGTTGCGATAGTCGGTCGGGTGCCAAACATAAAAATGAAAATGAAATGAACGCGTCTTATCGTAAACCAAATCTGGGCACAGAGACTTTCTTTTTTGTAGGATGTCACGTACAAGAACTATTTTAGGTAGTCCTGTCATGTGTGAAAATAATAATCGAATCCGGGTCAATGAGGTAAAAGTACGCTCCTTTGTGTATTTACTGGCAGTGATGTTATTGAAATTGAAATGCACAAGGGATTGTTGCGTATTCCTTGTAGTATTTTACGTACCGTACATACCTAGTACATAATGTCCTTTGCGAATGCGAACAACAAACAGTATTTGAGAATTGTTTTTTTTTTTTTAATTTTTACGATTCATATCTCAGTGCAACCCTTGTTGAGAAAAATCCTTGTTTTTTCCGTTGTGGGGGGGAAATAAAATATATGTTGTTACATACAACATACCGTTATTATTGTATCTGAGAATTTTTAATGAACAGAATGGCGCAATCAGAATGGTTCATTCTAAATCAGGCTTATACCTACCTTATCCAAAAAGAATCATGGCCTTAAAGGTAATGAAGATTTTTTTTTAATTATTACCATCAAAATCAAGATAAAGAAGCACAAGCTCTGTTTGAATTTCATTTTAAGGCACCGAACAAACTTTAAAACGGAAATAGGTACCTACATGACGTACAATGAACAATAAAATGAAAAGAAAATCAGCACATTTTTATTTGTTGTTGTGTTGAAATAATGTGAATTGGGTGTCGTATTCTTTACGCAGTTTTTCAAAAACATAATGTCCAATCATTTTTACTTGGGATATATGTAAAAAGGGTAACTGTGCCACTTGCACAGTTACCCTTTTTTAAAAATCAATGAATTTTTTTTTATTTTTGTAAAATTTACCGCAACAAAGGTCATCCTTCTTTTAAGCTTAACTTTCCGTTGCGGTTGCAAAATACTTGTGCGGTTGAGGGCAACCATGCTATCATCAACCATGCTATCATCAACCATTGGTGTACTTAACCAATATTTTGCAAAAGCGCCCGCTGGTGGTAAGCCTTGACGTGGCGGAGGGGCATACGGTGACTACTACTGTGAAACCTAGAGCTATGCGATCGCGGAACATGATTCTGCAGTAGGGCCACCCATGGTCGACAGGTCGAAGTGGAGTAGGATGTCGCTACTAATTACCCCCCAAAGAAGGAGTGTTTCTCACCAAGGCACTCACAACAGATTTGACGGTAGCGGAAGAATTCTCGCGATGGAATCCACGGTAGCGTCACTAGTTCCAGTCAGGTTGAACTACTTGGTGAACACCTTGTATAGACTTCTCAGAAGTAATCAGAGCACAGGCTTATAAGGAGCGGTAAATCCAGACTCTCGTCCTTGGAGTTATTAAAGGACCTGGCCCTCCAGGTTGGGGGCTCCTGCCGCTGGGGTAACTGCCCGACGTAGGAGTATCTAGATAGTTATGAAACAACTACAAGCCTCGGATGTGGATGATCCAAATGTTGATGACCCTGGCAAACGAAACACTGACAACGAATTTCGGATCTGCACATGGAATGTCCGGACCTTAAACAGGCCACGTGCAGCCGAGCAATTAGTGGAGACCCTGGATAAGTACAAAGCTGATATAACGGCACTCCAAGAAATGCGATGGGATGGAGAGGGCATGCGAAAAATGAAATCCTGCGATATCTACTTTGGTAAGTGCTACAGGGAAAAGAGACAGCGGTTATTTGAGTGCGGCTTTGTGGTAAGAGGCAAACTTAGACAAGAAGTTATGTATTTTAAATACGTTAGCGAGCACCTTGTCACAATCCGCATCAGGGCCAAATTTAAAAACTTCTCGCTGATCTGTGTCCACGCCCCAACGGAAGAGAAAGATGACTCGATCAAAGAGGAATTCTAGGAACCTTTCGAAAAGACGTACGATAAGTGCCCGAAGTACGACATTAAGATTGTTCTTGGCGACTTTAACGCCCAGATCGGAAAGGAGGGTATCTTTGGTCCGACGGTCGGAGGACACAGCCTGCACGACGAATCTTCTGAAAACGGGCTTTAACTAATCGACTTTGCGGCAGGTAGAAATATCACCCTAGCAAGCACTCGACCCCCCCATCTTAATATACACAAGGGAAATTGGAAGTCTCCAGATCAAGGCACCGTTAATCAAATTGATCATGTCGCGAAAAACGCCAGGCATGCATCCAGTATCCTGGATGTCCGAACTTTCCGAGGGGCTAACATAGACTCGGATCACTACCTGGTAGTATCTAGAGTCCGGATGCGGATATCATTGGCGCCTCAGCGAAGAGAGGATATTAGGAGAAAGTTCAACGTCGGTAAACTTTTATCACGAGAGACTGCCACAACTTTTGACGACCGCGTCGCCCTCAATCTCTCAGAAAACGCACCAGCAGCACCAACTATAGACGAACAGTGGAATCATTGCAAGCTAGCCATTAGAAGTGTCACCTCTGATGTGCTGGGTTTCAATTGACAACCAAAGCGAAACCTCTGGTTCTATGAGGACTGTCGGCAGGCACATGCAGCCAAGGACGAAGCCTATGAATCAATGCTGCAAGCTAGGATCAGAACTGGTGAGAAAGCAGCCCGCGAGGTCTATGTGCAAAAAGGAAGAGAGGAACACCGACTCCTAAGAAGGAAGAAGAGGGAGCACGAAAAGCAAGCGGTCGAATCTATTGAGGGATGCTACAGCAGCGGTAACGCTCAAAAGTTCTATCAAAGGGTGGAACGATCTACCCAAGGATTCCAGCCCAGAATAGAAGCCTGCCGTGATAAGAATGGTAACGTCGCCGTCGGCGTCGTAGGAGATACGCAGACAGTGCAGAGAATTTGGAAGGAACACTTTTCGAAGCTGCTAAACTGCGAAGACTGCCAACCATCCATTGCTATGCAGAACAACCCATTCAACTTGGACGATAATGGTCACAATATCCGTCCACCTGACCTAGAAGAAGTAAGAACGGCGATATCCAAACTTAAGTCGCACAAGGCCGCGGGTTCAGATGGCCTGCCAGCTGAACTGTTTAAGGCAGCGGGAGATGACTTGGTCAGGAGCATACACCAACTCATTTCTAGAATCTGGTCGGAGGAAAGTATGCCCAATTAATGGAAGCTCGGCATAGTGTGCCCTATCCACAAAAAAGATGAGATGCTCTGAACTGCGCCAACTACAGGTATAAGTCTCCTCAACATCGCATACAAAATTATGTCGGCTATTTTGTGTATCCGCCTAGAACCTTTTACCAACGACCTGATCGGATCATATCAGTGTGGCTTTAGGCGAGGAAAATCAACTAAAGATCAGATTTTCACACTCCGGCAGATCCTGGAAAAAACCCAAGAATTCCAAATACCGCCTATGATAGCGTTGATAGAGACGAGTTATACAGAGCCTTGTCACATCTCGGCATCCCCGCTAAACTTGTCCGCTTGTGCAGAATGACGATGAAGGCATCTCGCTGCTCGTTCAGAGTCGGTAAGAAAGGCGTGTCGAGAAAGGCGTGAGACAGGGTGATGCGCTATTATGCAATTTCTTTAACAATTGTGCGCAACGCAAATGTCAACATCAGAGGCACAATTTTTCAAAAGTCCGTTCAACTCCTTGCTTATGCTGATGACATTATACAACATAGGCAGAACAAAGCGAGCTGTCAGTTGAACATTTGCGAGTATTGAAGCGGAAGCGGCGAAGATGGGTTTGACTGTTAACGAGACGAAAACTAAGTATATGCTGTCTTCGAGAAAGAGAAGTCCAACACCATCGACTGGGATAAAACGTCACGATTGGCGGTTATAACTGCGAAGTAGTCAGAGACTTTGCTTACCTGGGATCCACTATTACATCGCACAACAATATCAGTGCGGAGATCAAACGAAGAATCACACTTGCAAATCGCTTTTTATTCGGGCTTAGAAAGCATTTGAGTAGTAACGCCCTCTCTTAAAAAACCAAAGAGACCCTATATCGCATGCACATCGACGCACCAGCCCGACGAGTCTTCGTATCCAACCTCCGTAGACATCGGGACAGAGGAAGGCCTTATCTTAGGAGCCGCGATCAAGTGGTGAACGCCCTCAACCAACTTGGTGTGCGTAACTGGTGGCAGCTAGCTAGGGACCGGGCTAGCTGGAGAGATTTGCTGGTTGAGGCCGTGATCCATCCTGGATTGTAAGCTCCATCTAAAGTAAAGTAACAAAAATATTGGAGATTTGACTTTGCGATTGGAACAGTGACGGTTCCGAAAATCAAACGTTACGAGGATAATACCAGTGGATGAACTGAATAGGTAACGAGTCAGGCGGAATCTTACCTACCATAAAATCAACAACACAACATTTTGCATTTCAAATTAACGTAACTTAGCTTAATTTAAATTTTTGTAACTTTTATTGTAATTGATATGGTTTGTTTACGTAGCGTAATTCGAGTAATGATAAGTTTCAAAATTCTTAAAATGAATATGAAAAAGTTATATCGGAATTGGAAATTGAAGTAGTTTTCTCGTTGAGAAATAAATCGCCCTCCTCTTTCTCATCTTGAAAATGAATTGCTTTGGATATGTTTTTATCGCACTTCGAGTCACACGCGTATGTATATTGTAACTGAGAGAATGCTCAGAAGAAACTTTTTCTTGATTTTAATTCTTTTTAAATTTTCTCGAAAATATTGTTTGGGAAGGGGTCTGAACTCGCCATTATGAATCGGTAAGTTTAGAAACACATCCAACAATTTGCTGAATCCGTTAATTGTGTGAGTGAGAGTAAGTTTCGTTGTGATTCGACAACGGAGGTTCTCTTGGAGTCGCAGAAGTTTTCCAGGAAGCCGTGGTCCTGCCAGATGATCAACGAAAACAAATGGCTAAATGTGTGAGTGACTGGAATGGTGGAGGAAGGAAAAGGTTCAAGCTAGGAAAGTTCGCTCTAGAGAAAGTTAACCAAGCGATTAGATTGTTTATAAGAAAATTCGAGACACCAACAGGCCTACCGTTGTGCGAAATTACAAGATTCTACGATGTCGGGAAGTGCTACAAAATTTTTATGATCTATTAGTGAGTGAGTGAGTCAGTCAGTTACGGTTTGTGAGATTTTTGCAGTCTTATATCTCGGCAACCACTAAAGCTAAAAAATTGAAATTGGGGGAATTGCCTAAGCCTGGTGACTTAGCAAATGCTGAGAGTTTGAAGTTGCTGACCTTATTGGTACTGAAGTTAGAGTGGGGTCGATAGGGTGCAGTGCCAGAACTTGGCTGGGCACTACCGTGCCCTCTGATTAAAAAAAAAATTACAATTTTCCTAAAAAATAAAAATACATTAGGTGTGCAATCTCTCCCTGCATGTGTGACAGAGATGCCGCATGATAAATTCATGTAACTTAAGTTATTAATTTGTTTCGTTCGTTCTTGGTCGTTTGCACAGTCTGGACAAAGCATAGATTGTAGTGTTTTGTAAGTTCTACAGTTTTATTGTAGCCATTTTTTTTTTTTTTTAAAAACAAAGAAAAACTAAGCTTGAGTTCGTATCGACCAATAAAACAAGTTAGTAATGTGTGTGCTAACCCCTTGTAACAAGAATGTTGACAATTCTTATAATCACAATTAACGAAGTCACGATTTCTTAAAGTATGTAGGTATACGCCAAATAATTGCTTCGAATTATCAAGACATTCGAGTATTAGAAGTCCGAGTTATCAAATAAAAAGTACATGTCAATTTCAGTCTTGGCGCTATTGCCAGTCAATTTAATTCGAGGTATAAAATATTCGAGTCATCGAAGTTCGACTTAGAGCTGGCAACGCACCCGAGACTAGACCAAGACGAGACTGTATTTTTGGTACCGAAATTCGCCGAGAGTCTCGCTGGTCTTGGTGGTTTGATTTAGATTTTCGCTGGGAGAAATATTTTGTCATTCAATTGTTAAAATTAAAAAAAAAAATATAAAACTTGAACATGAGTACTAAATGTTCAATTTTTATAATACTCACTTTTTTTCGAGAAATATTCTATGCGCGTTAAAATACCAAACCACATAATGTTTATACTCAGATAAGCGAACTGTTAAAATCAAGAGAAGGATTTATTTTATTATTGTTATTTAGGCATTTCGTTGAAATAGAAATCGCTCATTTGTCAGACTTTGTTTCCCCCTTCGGAAAAGGGTTACTTTAAGACTTTAAGGGATACTTGGAAAAAAATTTGATCGAAACGTCAAAATATAGTTTGTTGCCTACTTGGCAAGCAATGAACTGTGAAAATCGATTGAGAGATGGCTCCGAAAAGAAAATTCGAAATTTTTCCGATTTAATTTTTTGCTCCAGAAAAAGATGATTTTAAGCCGTTTGGGTTAAATTTTGGAAAAAAAAATCGAGCGTTTTATGTACAGTACATACTCTTTTTTTAAACATTTTTTTGTTTTTGTTACGAAATTAAATAATTTTTACCTTAACTCAAAATGGAACTTGAGTTGACAAGAAACTTGGGTTGAATATCAACCTCTAATCGAACTCGACAGCCTTATATATTTCATTCCATTTTTCTTGCATTTCTTTATTTTTACTTGCGATTATAAACGTTGATTTTTTAAGAGCTTGGTTTTTGAAAATTCAAAAAAACATAGAAACTTGTAAAAAGTGAATGAAATTTTTATTTGGATCGATAAATCAATTTCTGCCATTTACTTTTTAAAAATAATTTCACTTAAATGTTGCCCGCGGCTACGCTTCAGGTGGTCCATTCTGAAGGTCCAATTTTGGCAAACTTTTTCACATATTTCGGCCGGAATCTCACCAATGACGCGTTCAATGTTGGCTTCCAAGGCAGCAATCGTGTTTGGCTTGTCCCCATAGACAATAGACTTAACATAGCCCCACAAAAACGGGGTCAAATCACATGATCTTGGTGGCTTTAAACCAAGATCTTTGCGTAAAATCTTCCAGGTGGTCGAATAACACAAACCCAATTGCTGCGATCGGCGCCGAATGGACATATCGCGATCTTCAGCAACACTGGCGGATGCAGCAGCAATATTCTCTTCGGTACGCACTCGACGGATACGATTTGGTGGATTAGTGTCCAATAAAGTGAAACTGGTGCGAAATTTGGTCACAATGAGCTGAATAGCCTGCTCGGTGGGTCGATTATGACGACCATAAAACGGACGTAGCTTGCGAAACACATTTTTCACAGAGCACGAAATTTGATAATAAATTTCAATAATTTGCAAACGTTGTTCAGGCGTAAGTCTATTCATGATGAAATGGCAAACAATACTGAATCGAAATGTCAAATGTTCGTGGAATTTGTCATGAGTTATCTGTCAAAAATATAAACGTGAAAAACCAAGTAGCAAAAAAATCACCCGTTACATAGGTACTATAAGGCAAGTTATGGCTTCGTGGAAAAAAAAAGACCTAAAAATCAAACATGACATTACGATCATAGAGAACACCAAAAAAGTGGGTCCCAAAATTCCGTCTGTCAGCCTGTCCTCGAGTTTACAGCCTAATTGTTTGGAAAGATTTGCTTCAAATTTGTTAGGTATTGTTTTTTCGGTAATATGCCACACGTTTTTTTCATTTTTTTAAGGCGACAAATAACAGTATCTCCCATACATTTTTTGGGCCAAAAAAAAATCTTTTTTTTCTCAAAAACGGCACAACGATTTTTATAAAAAAATAAGTTCATTAATGAAGGGAAAACGAACATTTTGGTAATTTTTTTTGGAAAAAAGGGAAAGGGTTAACTATTTTTTTTTGATTTTTTTTTGGCGCAGAAGTTCTTTTAAAGCCTAAGCACTATTAAAAAAAATTTTTTGGAATATAAAAAAAAACAATTTTTTTTTTGAAAACTCAAAATTTCGAAAACCACTCGAAGGATTTTGTCGAAACTTGGTGTTTGGTCATTTTTTGACTTTATCTAGTAAAGTTAAAAAAATTATAATCTTAAAATAAAAAACAACGGTACCTTCCATACAAATGTTAAAAAAACCGTTAAGAAAAAAATTTATTTCTCGAAAACGACTCCAAGAATTTTTATAAAAAAATGTGTGTGTTCTTAAATTAGTACAGTCCACATTCAATTACAGTCCACATTAAATAAAAAATATTTTTTTTTCGTGTTTATTAACGGTACTTCAAATAGAACCACTTTTCATATTTTCGACTTTCTCAACATTGGATGAACTGATTAAAATAAATTTTTTTATGCGAATGCTACCTAAAGGTGCTTATAAAACTGCATACCAAAATGTTCAAAAAAAAAGTTTTTCGATTTAAAAAAAAAAATCGATTTTTCAAAAACTAGTCGCTGAATTTTTTAGAAATTGAAATTTTATATGTAGATCAATAATTATTTCAAAATGGCGTTCAAAATTTTATACATAAAAAAAATATATTTCTTTTAGAAAGGGTCTAACGATTTTTAATTTTTTTATGTCATATATTCATATTTGTCCGAATGGCATCTTTTTTTCCCTCAAACTTTAACAACTAGGCAATCTAAAAAGATTTTATTATGAGTATCATCCAATTTTGTCTACCTTGCCTATTATATTTCATTTTGACGAATTTTTGCGCACGGCACTAATGTATGTATTCAATGACGTGCGCAAGAATATATACTTTGTAAGCCCTCTTTCATTTATGTATCTTTAAAAATCACCTAAAATTTGTGGGTCAAGTTGATTATCAATCGAGATCAGTCAATATAAAAATTGACATTTTCTGACTAGGCAATAAGCTAGCTATGTATATTTTGAACTATTTCATTGCATTCATCTTGCTATTTCGCCAAAAAGTCTTAAATATCACCCTTTTCCGGAGTTGAAATTAAATCTGAAAAAATTCTAATTTTTGGTATACAAAATTTAAAATTTCTTAGAGGTTTAAATCGATTGAAATCTTAACCATATATTTCAATAGCATTCGAAAGTTTGACTTTCATGTCTTATAAGTGATCTATCGGTAACACACAGATCACATACTGTTGTTGAGTGCTTATTTAATACTAAATATTTTTTTTTTATAATTTACACGCGCTCAAGGGATTATACTACCTTTTAAATTTTTCAACACAGCGCGGGCATGAGGTTAATGAAGAGAAAGATTGATAGGAAAGATGTGTGGAGCGATGTTCGGAGACTTTGAGGTTTTTGTCTCAGATTTTATCTCCAGGGATGGCGGCTGAACTAATGCGGAGAAATGTCCACGTCTTATTTATCTCTGTCATTTATTTTTAGAATTGGGTCTTAATGGAAAAATAAGAGGACATAGACTATGGCAAGGATCGAACCTGTGACCACGAGGTTGACAGGCGAACACACAACTATCGCCCCACGGTACTTACTTGCTTCTTAAAGGGTTTGTTGCTATTCCAATAGTAAAGCTTTGGTAGGGGGCGCTACACAAGTTTTGTTTAGTTCATTTTTTGTCAAATTGACAGCAGCTGACACAAAGCCACTCAAACATCTTTCATTAATCTATCTTTGACCTGGCAGTTTCGCACGAAGAAGCTCTTACTGAAAGCAGAAGAGCGTCCTCCTAACTATGATTCAGGTACGAAAATACATTAAGTATAGAAAAAAGCACTCGGTTTCCAAGATTTGGCTTCTTCCCATAGCAAAGGTCCAACAGCATTAAATCGCTCAATTTCGCATTATTTCGTCATTATTTTGTGCACGATTGGGGTGGAAATGACAAAGTGGATATAGTGCTTGACTGCTAACTTAGGCGTGTTGGTTAGATCCCACGCTAGGCAGCATTCTTTTCTATACCTCCAGTTTTAATTGGATGCGGCCCTTGGGCTATAATGGGATAGTGAAGAACTAATTCTCAAATCCACGGTGCCAATAAACATTTTTTCCTGTCTTTCAATTCCTTATAACTAGTGCCCTGTAATTCAGGTTGCATTTAAAAGACTTTAGGTGTTACAGGCATATAGTTTAAATTTTTATTATTCTTATTACTTGTCAAATTTGTCCAACAGATATTGGTTAAAATAGATCGGTTATCGTTTCCAAAATGTGTCCATTTGGTGACCTCGTAGTGAATTAGCATCGAGACCGTTCAACCAAAAATGAGTTTCATCACTGAAAATAACTTTTGTAAATAATTTGAAGTCAGCTTTCAACGAATGCTTTTGTTAATTTCCATAAAATTAGGCTCTAACGAGGACAGTTGCCAATTAAGGCAATTAATTTACCGGTGGACCTACCTTAGTAAATTAGACTTGGTGACCTGCTCAGGCAAGCAAATACTATTTTCTATTCTGCATAATCTGGCTCTAAGGGGTATTGCGCAGTCTCTTCTTTTTAGGAAAAGGAACTCACCCGTTATTCGGGAAGCTTTCAAATATACGCGATTGAATAAACACGTATCGAGCGAACCTTTGGCCGGTTATTGAACTTAGGCAGCATGTACTTAAATGCAATCATCTCCCACATGCATTTAATCTTCAGCGTAAAACTTAGGCTTTGCGGTACAAGTTTCCGCCAACTTCCGGAGCTCAGACCATCAGCAAAACTTTAAAATACTTTCGGACCGCTAATTCCATATTGATGGTCCTCTCGAGGCCTCAAGCTTATCTGGTAGGTCCAGCGACATGTGAATTTTGTCGAGTAGGCTCAGTTCGCGACGAAAAATTTGACAAGTTGTTTTCAGTGCAGGACCAAGTTCTTCGGGGATGAGCTGAATTTACTTCCTCGGGTTCTCCCCACATTCTCAACAAATTCGCTGATATTTTTAGGAATTGTGCAGATTAATCACTTTACCGGTCGACGGGAGCTTAGACACCAAAAGCTTAACAGTCGTCCACTATTTATCCTGTCATGATCTGTCAAAATCTATACTCGTCTTCTATCTACGCTCAAGTAGGTTTGGTACATTATTGCCCCTAATCGATTGCTATGTTCACAATTCACATGTTTCTTAAACTCTTTGGGCAGATTACAAGTCAGAAGGTTAAAATATATTAACATAACTCTCATTGGACTGTATTAAGTCAAATGTGATGTTTTTATTGTTCCCATTAATCATTACCATATGCATAATGTTTAAGTGTGTCGTTACAGTTTTCCCATTTAGGTTATGTCATTACTTTAAATCGAATCGAACATAAATTTGTACTTAATATGACGACCAAGTACCAACAATTGACCACAGCGTTAGCCACCGCAGCGATACGATTGCTGAAAGCATGTACCTTCCTTTACCTAACCTACTGTGTCCCACAATAAGCTTCCTCCTTCAGCATCGAATTTGATTCATTATACCTTCAGCTTGTATTCCACATATATTCGAGTACATATGTATTATTATGACGTGGTGGAGCAGAGAACGGCCAGCCGCCAACCCAAGCCCATGTAATCTTTCAACTTCACTTTTCAACTTAAATATAACAACAACATTTCGTATTCATTTAATACTTGAGGGTCAAACACAATGGGTAGTGGAAAATCTTAGATTTATTCATGAAGTACCATTACGATTCGAGTATTTTCTTCTGTTCCTATACGAGTATGCATCACACACAGTTTGTGTGCTGAATTGGATGCTATTGAAGGACTTCTCAGTCCTCAGTTTACCTGCTGTTACTCTGCTTAGGTACATATATATGTATACTGGTATGTAAGTACTTTTGTTATTGAACTGCAAATAAATTATAAGCACATGAGTACCTGCAAAAACGGTCTGCACTCCATTTAGATAGAACACAGTGGGGTCTAAAGGAAAAAAAAAGAGTTCCGTGGAATGAGTAAGCATTGAACTTTTGAAGAACTCGAACTCAATGTTCCAAGCTTGGTACAGTCTTACAGATAGTTAGTGCATTTAATGTTTAAATCGAGATTGAATTCAACTTCCAGCGTCTGCAAACCTGTATGGAGTTGTTACGAGCTGCATCCAACTCGGCTTCACTAACAGCAGAAAGCGACAATCCGATCTAGATTCTAGCCACCAAGCTTATCCGAGAAAAATGTATCTGCAAAGGCAAGACGAGGGGGTATTTTAGGCAACAGGACAGTACAGCTGTCAGATAAACAGTATGAGTTCGTTACGGTAAATCAACCATTCAAGGAAATGAGTGTAGTAATCAAACCTTAAAAAAACATCACGATTCGCAAAGAAAATTGCATTTCACGTTGGTATACTTTGGAGAAGCATTCGATAGGTAACCCCTATATATTATGCGGGTGTTACTAAGGCAATTTGGATATGCATGAGCAAGTAAAAACAATGGTAAGGTCTGCCGTAAGAGCAACAGAATAATATCAAATCAAAGTTGGTGTACACCAAGAAAATGCGTTTAGTCCTATACTCTTTTTTTATTTTAAAGGGTGATGCCACCATAATACACAATGTTAATTGTGAGTCACACCTTAACGTCAAGTTTTCTGTCCAACTTAATTTGACATTTCTTTGATTCAGTATTTGACAAATTAAACCATGGAGAGGTACACAATTAAGCAGCTTGTTAAGATTGTTGAAGCCTTTTACGAGAAGGGGCGTTCAAATCAAAATGTATTTCGTGCACTTCATGATTTGTTTGGTTAGCATAATAGACCAAATGTATCCACAATCGGTAGAATTGTGCGCAAATTTAAGCAAACCGAGTCTGTAGGAAATGTGAAAACACCTGTGCGTGATCGCACATTTCGTTCTACGGAAAACATTGCTGTTGTCAGCGATAGTGTGGCAGAAGATCAATCAACCTCAACTCGTCGTGGTGCCCAACGAATGGAAATCTCACGAACATCATTGTTTCGACATGTGAATTAATTATATTTAGACCCGTTTAATGATACGAATCATAAATACTCGTATCTTTTGGGATATTTTTTCCTTCGCATAAAGTGTCACATAAGTGCTTAAGAAGAACTTAAACGCGTAATTTATGTTCCAGCAAACGGGCCTTAATGAATTATTGTTGAACTAAAATATTTGAATTATTGTATACAAAACTATTGTGAACTCTTTTAAATGGTATAAAATTCAAATTTCGCGCCAGTCGGCCATATTTAATTTAAAATTATAAATTTGAAGAAGAAAAGAAGGAGAAAACGATTTAAACATCATTTTTCTTTAGATACCGGGTAACCGCATTATAAGGTTAATTTTGCTCAAGAGCTAAAGTCTACTGACCATTTCAAGCGTCGTCAATATGCCGAATGGTTGGTTGAACAGACATAAGTAAATGGTGATTTTACAAAGAAAATCATCTTCAGCGACGAGGCACACTTTCACCTGAGTGAATTCGTTAACAAGCAGAATTATCGCATTTGGACAAAGGAGAATCCACGACTGATTGTTGAAAACCGATATGTGCTTTCAACGCAAGCTGGTGCCACTTGACACACAGTCAACGAAATAATGGCTCTTTTGGGCAATAAATTCGATGGCGTCATGTGTGCGTCATTGACAAGAACAATCCAAGTGCTAAATGATGAGATATTTTGGCACATTAACGACACTACGTCTCACAGTCATTGAAAATATGGATCATCGGATAGAGTTATACCACCGAAGCCAAGGCGAAATTTTGAGCGATATTTTGTTGAACACATAATTGCCAACAGATTCTTCTACTCGTATCATAATAAAAAATATAAGATAAATATATAAGATAATTATCTGACAACTTTTTGTTTTATTTACAAATACAGGGTGGCACACGGATCGTGCTACAAAAATAAAACGTAATTACTTTTTTTCAGTGTGAGTAATCGGCTTATTTTTTTTTAATTTTAGATTTATCAAAATGAATGCTTGGGATACTGAAAAATGTATTTGGATATTGCAGCGATACCATTCTTTGCACTCCGTTATTTCCGTCCAAAGGGAATTTAGGCTGGAGTTTGGCGATACTCCTCCGAGTAGATGGACAATTATGAGGCTGGTGAACATGTTTGCCGAATCTGGAAGCATCGAACGAAGAACGTATCATCGAGATCCCAATGTTCGGGATCAGGATACAATCGTGGCTGTTGCATCGGCAATACACCCAAATCAAAGTGTTTCGACTCGAAACTTATCAGGCCAAATTGGAGTTAGCAGACGGTTATTACAACGGATACTTCATGATCACTTAAAATTGTTCCCGTACAAAGTCCAAATCACAAGCAAGTTAAACCCTCATGATTTGCCTGTTGGCCTGGAATTTTGCCGAAAAATGATTGCAATGGCCGAAGAAGACAACACATTGATAAATTGTTTGTTCATGCCTGATGAGGCCTATTTTGACTTAAACGGCAATGTTAACAAGCAAAATTGCCATATATGGAGTAAATCTAATCCAGAAATGCTCCAAGAGACGGAACTGCACCCAAAACGAGTCACTGTGTGGTGCGCAGTTTCATCAAGGTGAATTGTCGGGCCATACTTCTTTGAAGAAAACGGTGTAAAACAAACTGTTAATGGGGACCGTTATTTAAAGATGTTGAAGGAGTTTTTTTACCCAGAACTTCGCCGAAGACGTACCCCTTTCAACAAGATTTGGTCTCAACAAGATGGAGCAAGTGCATACGTAGCCACATAAGTTATGGCGGAGCTCCAACGAAAATTCCCAAACAAATTGATATCCAGAAACTGCACTTTTCGCTGGCCCCCAAGGTCACCTGACCACATTGCACCAGACCTTTTTTATGGAGTTATGTCAAGCTGGAAGTGTACAAAACGAAACCCAGGTTTTGACTGAATTGAAGCAGTCCATTAAGACAATAATTGAGGCGATGCCAATTTCAACCCTTCAGGCCGCAATGAACCATTTTCTGATCAGGTGCCGCATATGCGTGGATGGGCGTGAAGGTCATTTGCGCTCTATCATCTTTAAAAACCATTAGTTATTTAAAATAAAATTTAATTTTTAATCGAATAAAAAAAATTAATGAAATTCGTGATTCAAAAAGCATTTAAAATAGCTTGAGTCTTACAGGCATGAAGTTAAAATTACAAAAAAAAAATGAATGGCGCTCATTAGCTGGATGAGCTAAATTGAATATTCGATTTTTTCTTTAGTTACTCCTTACTTACTATCGAGCCATAGACGATAGATGGTATTTGTCCGAGATAAGAAAACCTTTCAATCCTCTGCGATTCCTGGCAACCTTCGTCTCGGGGTTCCATATCGCCTTGAACTTGAAAATCTTACCTTGTTATTCATTCAAAACCAAGTATCATCTCTCCCTTTCTACTTATCGTATAGCACTTTGCACTATCAAGAATATTTAGTAAAATAAGGGTTTTGTAGATCGTACACTGCTCGAAAGAATCTCCCTACCGAAGTCTTGTGCATGTTCCGGATAGTTCGGAGTTCCAATTGTACATTACATTTTCTAGGATCACGCGAAATAGTTGGATCATTTTTCCCGGGATTCCGAGCTCGGCCATCGCTACAAACAGCTCCTGACGATCAATTCTAACATTGCTGTTTTGAATACGATGAACACATGATAGGCTTCGACTTGAAATATATTGGTCATGAAGATTTGCTCTATGGTTGGTCAAACAGGCCGGAACAGCTTAAGACGCTGAAACAGAATATTGAAAATGATCTTATATGCCAAATTAAGAAGTGATTTGCCTCGTTAGTTCTTAGAGGAAATATGATCGTGGTAGGAATTGTGGAGCTGATGGTGCAGCCATGGGACATTCTACCCTTCAGCTATATTTGTTTGATGATTGATGCATGCACCCTATCAATACATCATACCCCCGTATTTGAAGGGATCTGCTGATAAGCCAGTAGATACCGCGGCCTTCTTCTTCTATACTGGATATAGAACGGGTTCTCCATTAAATGGATGGGTCTATCTTCTTGCCATATTTTTCCCTTTAATGACGCAGTAAATGATGCTTAAATTCATCTACTACTACTTCCGCCTGTACATCGATGGCCAGCTTTCCTTCGCTTTTTCGAACAGCCTGTCTTCAAGTCTTTGAGCCAGCAGCCAGTTGCTTGTCTTTTATATAAAATGTACAAGTGTAATTTGTTTGAGATGCTGCCTTTTCTATTCTTTTCTTTTCTTTTCTTTCCACGCAGGGTTTTCCGAAACCTCACATTTCCGGGTTCGATTCTCTTCCTTTTCTGCTCTTGTTTTGCATTGCAGCATATATTTGCGTGTGCATTTTCTGTCAACTTTTTTTAGTTGTATGCATTCGCCATTGCACCGCGGGTTCTGTTTTGGGGGATGTTTGTTGCCTTTGGCTGCTTCTTTGATGACGCCATCATACTGCGACCACTGATAGTTGGGGTTTGCGGTAGGTGAAAGCACAGAATGGAGATTCTCACTCAGGTGTTGTATGTAGGCTCTAGGAACTTCCGATGTGCTGATGCGTCGTTTAATTAATCTCATAATAATACTCAGATTGAGTTAAATCGGCACAGTCGTTTAGAATCTAGTTCGATGCTCAGCAAATATACTGTGACCCAGAACGACCCAACACAAGTCTTTATACGAACTTCTTCATCATTCGTATGTTAAAAACATGCAAAACTTAGAAATTCTATCGGTATAATTATTGTTCAACTGCACATTAAGATTTTAACCCACCAATTGCTTTGGAGAAACTGAAGTTCAACAACTTAACAGCGAACCTTAGTTATTAGTCATCTAAATCGCAGTTCAACCTATTCAGATCTGCTGAGAAAAATTAGATTTTAATCTGTCTCCGTCAAAATGCTAGAAATAAGCAATCACCATCGGGATGGCCATATATTCGTTGTCCAAAAGTCAATACGACCCCCACCAAATAATTCGGTAATCTGATACCTTATATTATCACGTTAGGTCACACTGTTCAAACATGTCCAAGTCCACATACAAGCATTACCGTCAGCAAATGCAAGCACAACTGAATAGAATGGCGTATAAATACTTCCATTTTCGGTGGTTTAAGCTTCCTCGGTATACCAAAGGTACGGGGGAACGTAAAAAAATGATTTTGTATTGAAAATTTCCATTATTGCCGTCATAACTCAGAAGATTTCCTCTTTTCTCTGTTAGTTTGGTTCTCAAAACACTCGCCTCTTTGAACATTGAAAAGTAGTTTATTCGAAATGAACTGAGTCCGATACGGAGATAGGAACCCGGCCCCCACAGCCACCACTAAGGCATGTCCCTGCATTTACCTTAATAGATCCTTAAGTCCATAAAAAAATATCCTACTTATTTATTTATGAGCAGAAGTACATACCTCTTTCGATCAGGAAATTTCTTGGATAATTTTAATCGTTTTCATAACCAAACTGAAATGGAGAGTAGTTTTTCACCCACAAATGTCCTCAAAGATCCTGATTCTTTTCAATTGTCATACCAAATGTATATTATACTGTTCTTCAAGTCGATACCCTTCTGACTTTATGCGATTTAGTTCTTGAGCCAGGATTTCGATTCGATCTACCTGAGGAAGAGTATCCTTTCAATTTCTTGACACCCTTCTTTTGTCACCCGAATAAATCAGTACACCTCCTTATTTTCAGATTTGGGCAATGAATTCTCAACTAATCTTGCTGTGAAAGAAAATGTTAAATGTCAAGAAGAAGAAATGTAACCTTTGATATCATAGAGGGCACTTTGTAAGTGATGGAACCAAGCCAGAGAAAAATGTCATTATTCATTTCTTCAATCTTATGTGTGGAGACAAAAAAAAACTAAAAAAAAAAAAAAATTCGGAACAATCTCATACATATAGTTATATTATCTTACAACCTTTTGTTCGTCTGGATTGACTGGACCGGATCGACCCATCCTTCGGCATGAACGAGGGACTCGCTTCCAATTCCAAGAGGAATTAAAAGATGCGTTTATCGGGTGATGGCCTTTCACAAAAAGAAAAATGGAAATATTCGGGTATTGTTTGTCGGTCGTAGTCATCGTGTCGGCAAGGCGATAAGCACACATAGTGGTAGATGTAATAAATTTTCAGCTTTACGGCTGTTGTCGCAGTTATCTATCTTCTTTTTCTTAATGAGATGGTAGTCGCTAGCCATCAGCGGCAGGTCGCATCAATTATTAGATGATATTGGTTCATTTTGTAATGATTTTTTATTTTTTTTAAAGGATAACATATTTTCTAAAACAATACAGATCTGTCATATGAATATATGTAAAATTAAAAATTACCCCCTACAATCTCAAATTATGGACAAGTGTTCAAAGAGTTGTTGTTACAATTTACACGAGAACAACTTTTAGAAAATATTTGAATTCCCTTGATGGAAATAAGGAGATAATACTCGTAGAAATATGTTTTTCTTTTTGATAGGATTAATGTATTCCCGCGAGTATCACTTAGCATGAATTTTTTGTACAAAACGCTGTGTATTTTTTATTTAATAAATTAACACGAGTAGGTTCTTAAGACACAAGCGTTTTTTTTTCTTTGACTTTTCAATGGTTACAAAAATAAGTGGGTTATTCTGTAAGGTTTCTAGGGTTACATGAGAATTTTTTGATCATTTATTGAAGAAAAATATCATGCCGAACTAAAATGTTCGGTCCGTGTAAAAGTTTGAGGTAATAAAAGAAAATTTAACAAGTAAACCAACAAAATTTAAATGAGTAATCATTAAATACTATATTTCTCTGATAGTTTTGAGGTTTTTCTATATTAATCTACTTAAAATATTTGACATTTAGCAATAATAAACTTAGAACCTCTCTCTTCCCCTCCTGGGGGTAAGGCTTGACGTGGCGGAGGGGCTTACGGTGACTACTACTGTGAAACCTAGAGCTATGCGATCGCGGAACTTGATTCTGCAGTAGGGCCACCCATGGTCGACAGGTCGAAGTGGACTAGGATGTCGCTACTAATTAGAAGAAGTAAGAACGGCGATATCCAAACTTAAGTCGCACAAGGCCGCGGGTTCAGATGGTCTGCCAGCTGAACTGTTTAAGGCAGCGGGAGATGACTTGGCCAGGAGCATACACCAACTCATTTCTAGAATCTGGTCGGAGGAAAGTATGCCCAATCAATGGAAGCTCGGCATAGTGTGCCCTATCCACAAAAAAGGAGATGCTCTGAACTGCGCCAACTACAGAGGTATAAGTCTCCTCAACATCGCATACAAAATTATGTCGGCTATTTTGTGTATCCGCCTAGAACCTTTTACCAACGAACTGATCGGATCTTATCAGTGTGACTTTAGGTGAGGAAAATCAACTAACGATCAGATTTTCACACTCCGGCAGATCCTGGAAAAAAACCCAAGAATACCAAGTCGATACGCACCATCTCTTCATCGACTTTAAAACCGCCTATGATAGCGTTGATAGAGACAAGTTATACAGAGCCATGTCACATCTCGGCATCCCTGCCAAACTTGTCCGCTTGTGCAGAATGACAATGAAGGAATCTCGCTGCTCCGTCAGATTCGGTAAGAACTTCACCGACGAATTTGATGTCGAGAAAGGTTTGAGACAAGGTGATGCGCTATCATGCAATCTCTTTAACATCGTGCTGGAAGCAATTGTGGGCAACTCAAATGTCAACACCAGAGGCACAATTTTTCAAAAGTCCGTTCAACTCATTGCTTATGCTCATGACATTGACATCATAGGCAGAACAAAGCGAGCTGTCAGCGGAACATTTGCAAGTATTGAAGCGGAAGCGGCGAAGATGGGTTTGACTGTTAACGAGACGAAAACTAAGTATATGCTGTCATCGAGAAGAGAAGTCCAACACCATCGACTGGGACAAAACGTCACGATTGGCGGTTATAACTTCGAAGTAGTCAAAGACTTTGTTTACCTGGGATCCACTATTACATCGCACAACGATATCAGCGCGGAGATCAAACGAAGAATCACACTTGCAAATCGCTGTTTCTTTGGGCTTATAAAGCATTTGAGCAGTAAAGCCCTCTCTCAAAGAACCAAAGAGACCCTATATAAAACTTTAATCATCCCAGTCCTGCTGTATGGGGCAGAGGCATGGACACTGACAAAATCGGATGAAAACCAGCTGGGTTGCTTTGAGAGAAAGATTCTTCGAGTTATGTTTGGCCCAGTGTGTATCGGTGGTGAGTGGAGAAGAAGATTTAACGACGAACTTTACGGGCTCTACAGCGATATCAACCTGGTCAAAAAGCTAAAAATACAGCGACTGAGATGGCTAGGTCACGTGGAGCGCATGCACATCGACGCACCAGCCCGACGAGTCTTCGTATCCAACCCCGGTGGACAACGCGACAGAGGAAGGCCTTATCTTAGGTGGCGCGATCAAGTGGTGAACGACCTCAACCAACTTGGTGTGCGTAACTGGTAGCAGCCAGCTAGGGACCGGGCTAGCTGGAGAGGTTTGCTGGTTGAGGCCGTGATCCATCCTGGATTGTAAGCGCCATCTAAAGCAAAGTAAAGTAAAGTAAACTTAGAACTTGGCGGCGTATTTTCAGATCTCACTCTCTTTCGACGGCTGACTTGCTAAGCAATAGTTTTTGCATATACAATAACTTGGCTACTTTTTTAACATTTATGTTTTTGGTGTGATTTTACTACTTTTTGACGAAAAAGAGCCTCAAAAGGAATCGTAAGCTTTTACGTTATACCTTTTGTATGTACCACAAAACCTACCCCTCTAAAAATGACATGCAATATATATACATATATATTTTTAGTTATGTGTATTATGCACATCCCAAAGTCTGCGAATTGTTTAATCCGACTTTTGACAATTTTTCAATCTGGCGGCAACTCTGCCAAGTATAGTAAATCTTTTCATGCAATAATTTTTGTTTTCTTACTTTTCAGATTTGATTTAAATAGAGTAAATAAAAATATACCATTAACATTTATAGAACATCATTATAACTTTACAATTGAAATGCAAAATGACTTCCTGTCGAAATTTCATTCATCATCGAAACTTCTAGAAGCACAACTTCAACATCACTTAAATATGAAGAAATGTTGAAGTTTTGTTCCAAACACAAACCAAATGTTTTAAGTTTTCACTTGTCGTATGTACTTTGGTTACCTTGTTCATTTAAATTTTTTTTAAAATAAACATTTTAAGGGGAAAACGTTACAAAAATGTTCTTGTTATTTGTTTCCCCCTTCTTAATTGTAAATTATATTAATGTTACCCAAATGTTTTTACAGATTGTAACAAAAAAGTTATTTTAACATTAAAGTTAGAAGTTGTCGAAACAGATATTTAATAGATGTAATAAAAACTGCTTATCAACTTTCCAATGTTTGACTTTCTTTATAATCTTTTAATAACAATTTCAGTTTTTTGGAAACAAGTTCAAACTTTTACAAAACCGATTTATAACATTTTAATTCAAAAAGTTTTGAATTTTTTCGATGAACAATTGAGAAATCAAGGTAGGGGAAACCGGTGCTAGAAATAACAGGGGTAAAAAGTAACTGCTATAAATGAAAGGATTCCCCTGAAAATTATCAAACGCGTGAACG
Organism: Philhelius pedissequus; assembly: GCA_910595825.1. Classification (NCBI taxonomy): domain Eukaryota; kingdom Metazoa; phylum Arthropoda; class Insecta; order Diptera; family Syrphidae; genus Philhelius; species Philhelius pedissequus. The sequence continues at coordinate 326,734,673 of OU343160.1, forward strand.
AGAAAATTGTTCGTCTACTTCAAATCTAACGTTAAGTACACTTTATCTGTGAATAGGACATCTGAAAGAAAAGTTATAAGGGTAAGCCCAAAATTGATACGTTTGTAACATTATTTTTACTCCCGGTATAGGTACTATAGTGCAAGTTTTGCATTTGAAAAAAAATCGAACTCGAGTTTTTAATTAAAGTTGACATTACGATGATAGAAAACACCAAAAAAGTGGATCCCGAAATTCCGTCTGTCTGTCTGTTTGTCTGTACAACTCTTTACAGCTTAAACGGCTTAAGCGATTTTCTTCAAACTTGTTGTGTAAGTGTTTTATGTGATTCTCCAAAATAGATATTTCAATCGTTGTCTTAGCCCCAAAAACAACGGTACTTGCCATACAATTTTTTCCATCATCTTAACTATCTCGAAAACGGCTGCTCTAACGATTGTTATAAAAATTGGTGTGTGTACTAGTTTGGGTATGGTCTACATTTTGGCCAAAAATTTTTTTAAAAATATTCTGTTATTAATGGTACCTGCCATACAACCATTTTATTGATCTTCGACTTTCTCAGAAACGGCTCAACGGATTGCGATCACAATTTGTATGCAGGATGTCTATCGAATTCTAAATAATACTGCATTTCAAAATTTTCGGAAACTATTTTTTTTGGATTTTTGGAAAAAAATATTTTTTTTTTGAAACTTCAATATTTCGAAAATGGTTGGACGATTTTTTCTGAAATTTTGCTTTCAACTTTATATTATTAAATATTTAAAATGTTCATACCAGTTTTTTTTTTAGAAAAAATTTTAGAATTTTTATATACATATGTGCATATTTACAAAAAATTAAGTGAACACGACTTTAAAAATAAATTTAGCCGTTTGTATTAAGAATCTCCTGCATATAATGTGATGAAACACAGGAGCAAGTACGTACGATCCAGTCGTGCATTTTTTTTTTTGAATTTTTGGTATTCCTCTTCATTCGGAAGAGATATAGTTCTAGTTGCTTTTTTTTAAATATTTATTTATGTTTTGGTTAAGTTTATGTAAGTAGTTGAGCAGCGAATGGGTTGCGGTTTTTGTTTTAATTGAGTAATTTGTGTTAAATTTCATTGTGGGGCTAGTTGTAACATTTTTGTGGGGTAAGTTGTAACAAGTAAGAGTCTTTCGGGAAATCTGATCGGCGGGCCTTAAGGGAATATACGGAAAGTTGCTTTGCAATGGAGCCGTTCTTCCTGGTCCGTCGTGATGAGCCAAGATAGTTCCTCCTCGTGGTGAAAGACGGGCAACGTTCAGGAATGTTTAACCCTCTTTAATGACGCTATTCTGCACTGTGCGGCTAATCTATCTGGTTAAGGCACAGCACTGAGGTTGTAGCGGTAAGCGGAAGGTTCTAAGGAACTGGAAACGAAGCCCCTACTTACCAAGATGTGGATGGTGGTCAGTCCAAGAACCGGAAGAGTGGGGTAAAACACTCGGAAGTGGGTGTGGGCTGGCCGGTATAGAGGTAGGTGGGAATGGCGATACTGCTAGACAGTTAGCCATGCACATCAGGCCGTCAGAGGTAGAGGTCGCTTGCTTGGGTAGACGATCAGGTATACGGAGGGTAAGTAGTCGATCTCAGAGTTTAGCGAAGAGTACTTGCTAGGTGAAGCATGCTGATTCCGGTCAGCACTGTGAAGCCTAGCAAGTCGTAAGTAAAGAGCTAGACATAGCAATTAAGGCAACTGCTGCGGCAGTACTACATATTCATGAACAACAGGTCTAGAGGATTGATAGATGTATGGCACTTGTGCCATCATCTCCTTGTGCAAGCAAAGGTATATATTATTTCTCTATAATACATGCAGTCCTTGAGTAAGCTTCAGCTTATTGATCAGTTTGCCATCCTTCGGGATTTATCCTGATGGGTGGTTGTATTTTGGTAGTGGAGGAGCGAAACAAGCTTGCTTGGGGACATCTCCACAGTAGTAAAGAACGAAAGTTTAATATGGCTAGTTGTGAGATTCTAGCCATGTGGCAAGGTCTATATGGCCTTGTTTTTAGTAGAAATACGATGATCCATTATCCCGATGATGAGGAATAATTTCTACATAGGGTTCCCTTGTCCCTAAATTGAGTTGCAAAACATAAAAAAGGGCAGGATTATCGTTCCTGGGTAGTCATTCGCCAAAGAAAACCTGGTAGTGCATTCTTCACTTAGGTGGATGAAAAGACTCCAGTAATACCTTAATTCGGTACTGCGGGGACTTGTATCCTACTATTTTCCCGCAAATGCTCGAAAATACAAGTCTTGGGATGGCCTCTTCGGAGAGCTCGCAGTGGTTGTGGTTACTATACAATTCGCGTATACTATGAGTGTTTGCTCATAGATAGATGTTTGTTACAAGGAACACTCATGTCTTTTCGTTGAGTCCGAATGTGGGTAGGCCCACCGTGTAATTATGCCTTAACTGGCCGGTGTACACGTTAAATAGAATTCATTGTTCTGTAACAAGTAAGAACAGACTTCGTTCATATTTTCAAAAACATTTTTGGGAACCAAGACGATGGAAATGGTGTTTAATGTTTATATTTCGTTTTGCTTAATTTTTTTCTTTATTTTTTATAAAAAGTAAAGTAAAAGTAAATTTGACGTATATCGTCAACTTTATTTTATTTAACAAACTTAAAGCTAATATTCTTACAAAACAATAATAGTTCAATATAAAAACAAAAAATGGCCTAAGTTCATTATATAAAATAGTTAGGAACATTCAATTGCCAAATGGTAAGAGACGAATGCACCATTAAATTAACAATTTATTTTGAAAATTAAATTGATGGGGATCAATTGTTATAAATTCAATTTTTGTTTGTATTCTATTTCAATTAAAAATTAATAAGTAGGAAAAATATAAAGCAAGATAAAAAGTAATATTCGTTCAATAAAGCTATTCAAAAAGATGACAATAAAGTTTAACAGATTATGTATATTAAGTATGTACATGTACATGTTTATTAATAATATATTAATTCAAACTGTTATATTAACTAACAAATTTATATCATTATGATCAAATGTGAAGAGCCAGTTTTTAATATTTGTCAAAAACACAGATTTAACTCTCTCGCATCTTAGATTTTCAGGAATATTATTAAATAGGCGAGCAGAAGTTATTCTATAGAAAAGTGTATAGTGCGATTTTTTAATAGCAGGCACAGTTACCAGATTACGATTATTCACACGTAAGTTATAAAACCCATATAGTCTTGAAGCGGAATATCCAGAATTTTCAAAAAATGTTTTAAGAACTTTGTAAAAATATAGATGCTTTATAGGCAAAATTTCTAGGTTTCTAAACAAATCAAAGCTATGAGTTCTCCGGTTAACTTTACATAGAATGCGAATGACATGCTTTTGCTTAGTAAGAAGAGGATCGATTTTATTACGGTGAGTGCCACCCCAGCAGGTTAACCCATACTGAAGTTTTGATTTAAATAGGCCATTATAAACTAATTTTAGAACGGATTGGCTACAATAAAGGCTGAGATGGTAAAAATGTCTCAAAACTGTATTAAAGTATTTAGTAAGGCTTGAAGTGTGTTCTTTCCGACTCAATCTACGGTCTAAAATGACTCCCAAATATTTAAAACTTTCAACTTGTTCAATAGTAAAGCATTCAACACAACAAGATTAACTATGATTAAAAGTATAGGAATCTGAATAATGCTGACAGGAGTTTCGCAGGACATATTTAAGACAGCTTGGAGAATGAAATTTGAAACGCAAATCGTTATAAGTTGCACCGGAAAGGCTGTATAACATGAATTTTGTTTTTTCTCTAATACAAAGCTTATGACGAAAAAACCAATGGCGGAGAGTTTCCAAATCACTATTTACAGAAACGTTTAAGTCAAAAAATGTTTTTGTAGAGTACGTTAATGCTGTGTCGTCCGCAAATGCCGTTATTTTGCCCTTAAAGTTTTGAATAAAAAGCGAATTGACATATATTAAAAACAAGATTGGACCCAATACAGATCCCTTAGGGACACCACACTATACATATTTTGAATTCTTACTTTTTGTCTGCGATTATTAAGATAAGAACTAAACCAGTTATAAACGAACCCACGAAAGCCAATCTTATACAATTAACCGTATCAAACGCCTTAGTAATGCCAATGAAAAGGGAGGCCGAAACCTCAGATTCATTTAGGCTAGTATATACTTCATCACAAATCTTCAGAACAGCATTTTCTGTACACCTTCCTTTCCTGAACCCAAACTGAGAATTACTGAAAAAAAACTATTTTTATCTAAAAACGAAAGCATCCTTGATTTCTTTAAAACAAGATTACAGGTATTGTTACAATTTACACCGGTCTATGTTTCAACTATTCCCGCATATGTGGCAATTCGTAAAATCACGTTTTTGTTGTCTAAATATTATATTTTTACAAATTCTGATCGGTATTTTTGTTGGATTGTGTAGCTGAAATATTGCTTCTTTAAACAGAGAAAAGTTTGGCGAACTCATTTTCAAAATCTTAGGAACAACATCAATTTTAGTAAAAAATGTTACTTTTAGCCCTGGTCTCCCCTACGACAAATAATATTGCAGATTACTTCAACAAAACACAAATAGGTACAACCGTATTCTTGTTATAAATCGAATCGGGAAATTTCGTAATCCTATACCAATCGAAAGTGCTCTCAATACATTTGATATTATCTCTGAATTAATATGGGTGGTTGCCACGCCCACTAAATGGAAAATCTCAAATTTTAAAATGTTGCATTTGTTTGTACTTCTATCAATACCGTTCTACCAAATTTCATCATTGTACGCCAATCAGAAGTGCTGCTCATAATTGATATAAAATTTAAATGGGCGGTTGCCATTCCCCTAAAAATAAAATTTCAAATTCTAAAATTGCCTGCAGCCCTACCGCGGTACCAAATTTAATTACTCCACGACAATCGGAATTCAGAAGTGCTGCAAATAATTTATACCAATTTTACGAAGATGGGCGGGTAAAACACCCTCTGAATTGAAAATCTTAAATTTTAGATGCTGCGAGTTTTAATTTCTGACTTTATTGGTACTGAAGTTATAGATGTTTGGAAAATCGAATGAGTTTGATCCTGTAAAAAGGGTGTAGTGCCAGAACTTAGCTGGGCACTGCCGTGGCCTTTTGATTAGGCACCAGTTAGCTTACTTCTAGAGTCGATGTAAATGTAAGGTTAGGTAGTTTAGGTTGAAGTGGCTGACCAGGTTTGGACCTTTGTAATACCATATGAAAATGTAAAGGGAGTGTGATGGTTTTTTTACTTGCGATATACATAGGTAATACAGGGCAAGTTTTGCATTTGGAGAAAAATCGATCTCGACATTTTAATAAAACTAGATATTACGATGATAGAGAACATCTAAAAAGTGGGTCCCGAAATTCTGTCTGTCTGTCTGTATGTCGAACGATCTACAGCCAAATCAGCTGAAGCGATTTTCTTCACATTTTTTTACTTAAACGGCAAGGCGCCTCACCTCATTTGGATCTCAATGAATCCATTGCAGTCCATAGGGTAAAGGACAGTAGAAGCTTAAGGAGGGTATTAAATGGGGTGATTATGTATGAAGTGCCTCCCTAAACCTCCTGACCTTTGAATAAATTTAAGGATGTGCTTAAGTGGCTTATTAGAGACATCGCCCAGTTCGTCGAAAAAGTAATCTCCGAGGGCTCCTTTCCTGGTTCGGGCTATGCTGGGGCATTCACAAAGGAAGTGATATGATCCCTCTTCCGCATCTTCGTCAATACAAACTCTACATAAGTCAGATGATGCCAATTCTGGTCATGTTTGATAGATAGATAGATAGATAGATATATATAATTTTATTTATTTTATTAAACAATGTTTACATGATATTTTTACAAGAGTAAAATAAAATAAGTGGGCAATGGCATTGCCCTCTGCCTGATTGACGCGCCAAGGTTAATTTAAAAACATATTTTTTTTTTTTTTTTTTTTTGTACTACATTAACTCCGTAATGATATTATTGCGATATGTGAATGCATTTTCAATATAATAATGAAGTGAATCCCAATTGTCGACGTTAAGAATATTCTTTGTTTTTTCCATTTTCAATGAACGATTTCCGAAAAGTCTTATATCATTGTAAATTGGACATATTGCCAAGAAGTTAAATGTATCTTCTTTTGCCTTAAGGTTTCATATTGTACAAAGGTTTGAATCATTTTTATTAAATGGCGAACCGTTTAAATTCAATACTTCACATCTGGCTCTACATATCAAAGATATAACTCTTATGCTACGACAATAATTAAAATAATTTTTACTTCCCAGACCGTAGTTAAGTTCTGAATGTTAATAGAGGATGTTGCCTGTACTTTATTGGCATTGCGAATGTGAATGTCAGACAGTTCCAAAAGAAAACGTAAATAGGTTTGGGAGACCTGTCTCCAGGGCGCTGACGTAGTTAGGAGTGTTAATAGGGAGGCGGAAAAGTTTTTGAAGAAAAAAACCGACGTAGTTTTTCAACTTCTTCGTATTGTTTGAATCCCCATGTTTGCCAACTGTAACACATAACTGAGCGCATGACAGCTTCAAGAACACGGTATTTAGCTGAGATTGGAATTTTATTTTTATTGATAATGGTTTTCCATGACGCATTTATTAGGCTTTTAGATGATGATAGCTTTTTTTGAAAATGATGAGTGAGTTTCATATTGGGTTCTAAAATTATGCCGAGGTAATTATATTGTGTGACAACTTCTATTGCTTCACCGTCGAAATACCATTTTTCATTCACTCGCAGCTTCGTTTGTCTATTGCGTACGATCATGATTTTAGATTTTTCTAGATTCACCCTCAAGTTCCAAGTTTTACAGAAGTTGTGCATTTTATTGATCATTAGTTGTAAGCTGTGAAGGGATTCCGCCAGTAATACAATATCATCAGCGTAAAGTAAAACCTTATTGATTTCTTGAGCAATTCTGATACCGGCTGGTAGATGTTGCGATATGTCATCTATAAATCAAGCGACGACGACTGCACTAAGCAGGCAACCCTATTTAACTCCTTTCTTAGTTTCAAACCATTCAGACTTATTTCTGCCGTCCCATACACTTTAACGTGTGTTATTGTACATATTGTTCAAGACATTCAGCATTTTCGGTGCTATACCTTTTTGAGATAGTTTATAGAAAAGTGCATTGCGGTCAATCGAGTGAAATGCAGCTTTAAAATCTACAAAAAACACGTACAGATTTCTTTTTTGTCTAAGGAAGAATTGGGCGACTGTTGTTAGTATGAATATGTTGTCAACAGTGGAGTATCCTTTTCGGAAACCCGCTTGATATTCACTCAGTAAATTGTTTCTTTCTACCCAGGTCATGTGTGTTCCAATTGAGTTGTGATTGTGACCCGTTAGGATGGCCATCAGGAGGGACAGTTGAGGCTGTTAAGCCCTAGTAAATATTTTGTTGGTTTTTTATTTATTAAAACTTGTTCTTGTAGTTCAATATTATAAGCAATTTTATGGTGAATTTTTGAAATTCTACATACAGGTATATTGTTGCAAAGGTACTAATCAAAAATACAAAAATATAAAATAAGTAGAGCTGATTTGAAAAAAAAAAAAAAAAAAAAAAAAAAATCTTTTAACTCCTACGGTTTTTTTTTTCGTTATTTTAATATGTAAATTCAATGGCTTTTATTAGCATTGGAAAGAAATTAAATAAACACTCAATACAAGACTTTTTTGGTTTTATTATCTTTCGCGTAAATAAACAAAGCTATTTGACATATAATTCCCTTTGCGCGAAACATGGAAACGCCAAGTGTTCTCGTTAACACATTGACAACATTTTACGTCGACAATCAAGAGACATATCAGAGAGTGAACTCGTTCTACAATAGGTCTAGCTTAAGAAAATTTTTTATAATAAAGTAAGATCCCAGTTATTTTATCATAGCTGAATTTTTTCTGTGAATAGATACCAAAGTAGATAAGAACGAATGGACATTCCGAATTTTCAAAGCTGGTGCTTTTCGGAGATATGCAGTTTTAACAGTGCATACCCAACTATATTTTTTTTTTATCAAAGCTGATGTTTTGATATGTTTAAGGGGATAGTGTCTCAAACTTTGTTTGACACGAAACGCTTCACTGTAGGTGTTTAGCAAAATAAAATAACGTAGTTGGGTAAACACTGTTAAAACTGCATATCTCCGAAAAGCCCCAGCTTTGCAAATTCGGAATGTCCATTCGCATGTACTTGATCACATTGTATGCACAAGGTTCGTAGTAGAAACTTCTAAATATATTTTTAAAGTCGTTTTTTTACTAAATTTTGTATATACAATTTTTTTTTTTAATTTTTTCTGAATTGAAATTTGGGATTGTAGTTTTATGTAATTTAATATAATCGTTATAAGCTTTCGAAATATAAAATTTTCAAAAATATATTTTTCTAAGATTTTGATATGCAACATTGTTTAGAATTTTAAGGGAAATTTACATAAACATTTTGATCGAAATCCGTCAAGCCATTTATGAGATAGTCTAAAAGATAAATAAAATACACGACTGGATCGCACGAACTTGCTCTTATGTTCGATAACATCGTATGCAAAATATTCCTATTAAAAATTTAAATATATTTTTAAAGTAGTTTTTGACTTAATTGTTTTATACAAAAATTTGTCATACCAATTTTTTTTTCTAAAAAAAAATTGGGTATGACAATCTTAAATATTTAATAATATAAACTTAAAAATAATTGATTAAATCAGCTTAATCAAAGAAAAAATAATTCAAAATTCTGAAATAAATACTTAAACTGATTTGAGCTAAAAAAGTGCCCCATTTTATTTCTTGGATAAATTTGAATTTATGAGAAAAAAATTTTAAAAATCTGTGGAGCGGTTTTTGAGGAAAAAAGTTTTTTTTTTAAACTTTAAAAAAAAAAACGCAAATTTGCAGGTATTCAGCAAATACATATAAATATAATTAAAAAAAAAAGTGAGCATTTTTCAAAATATACATATTAATTTTTTTTTTAAATGCTTTGAAAAATACAAAAAACAAATTAAACATATTGGTACGCAATATAAATTGGGCAACCTAAGCCTATATATGTTTGGAATTTCGAAAGAATCGGTTAAGCCTTTTATGAGATAGTCGAAAGCAAAAAAAACGGTTATATGGAAAGTACCGTTTTTAGAAATATTTTTAAATTTGTTGTTAGAACCATTTCCGAGAAAAATAGGTTTTAACGTAACGGCTATATGGCAGGTACCGTTATTTTTTGAGCTAAGCAAAATATTACAATTTCCCCTCTTTACAATACCGAAAAAAACACTATATACCAAGTTTGAAGCAATTCGGCCCACCCGTTTGGGCTGAAGGTATCATACATATCATGGGAATTGGGGGACCCACTTTTTTGGTGTTCTCTATGATCGTAATGTTATGTTTGATTGTTAGAATTTTTTTTACACGAATCCATAACTTGCCTTATAGTACCTATAATCGCAAGTAAAAATCACATTTTGTTAGCGAAGAGTGCCGAGAAAATGCAGTAGAAAAATAGACATCACACCAAGAACATAAAAAATGACGATATACATTTAATACTCTAATTGATTAATAAATCATAAAGATAAGACAATTTTCAGTTGATTGCCTAACCCATTTCCTCCTCCGTCCAATATCCCAAAGTGACTTATTTTAAATCAAAGAATTCTACATATGGTCCGCCAATAATTTAATACCGAATCCCCGAATCAATGTTAAATTAAAATAATAACATAAAAAGATGTATTCCGTTCCCGTCCCGATCCCAAACGAAATAGAAACAGCTCGTAAATCTTGGAATCTTTTAAGTGAACGCCAACGAATGCCAACAAATATGTTAAAAGCAAAACGACTCCATAAATCACCACAGCGCAGGGCGCAGCACAGCATGAGGAGTATTTAGATCGACCATGCGGACCCGACCAAATCGAGACCGACTCAACATCAGCAGCAATCCCGAAAGCCAGTTGCGAAATATTTCTCTCCACTTAATTTCAGATGTGTGAACTCTGCTCCTCTTTGATACACAAAGAATTACAAAGGAAAAAAAAACAAGTAATTTACCCAGCTTGGCAGAAGTATTTCCAAAACGGAAAAAAAACCTAATGGGTATCTTGAAATTCCAAACCACTTGACACATAATGTGTCGCCCCAAAAAATCAAAAAAAAAATCCCATCTCTTTGGAGCTTTAATGAGTGCTTCCCCGACAAGAAAATCAGCTCCTCCTGATGCTCGAAATTAGATAGAAGAAGCCAAAATGGTCTTCAAAAATGCTGCAACACTAATTAAGATCCAAGTTTTATGAATCAGTCAACATAACGATACGATATTGTTTTGTCAAGTTAATAGAATTGGGAATCATGTTCGTGCTTATAAAGGGGGGGCACTTAAGGGCAGCAGCTATTTGGGGTGAGTTAGTGTATTACTAGAATTTTTATTGGGTGGAAAGCCTCTCCAATTTACATTTTATTGTCAACATGCACCTTTGTAGCTAGAATTTGTCGTTTTACATTGAAGACATATTTGGGACGCGAATGGGCGGTGTGGTCCTTTGTGATGGGAGGCAAGTATGGCGACTCGGTAAACAGAAATACATTCCAATATAATAGCTTCTTCGCTCATTTCCCATTCCTCAGAATCTATACATACTCCAGAGCAAAAGTAGTCAATAAAATGTGTCGGTTTCGGTCGGGTCGAATGAGACGATAGAAGAGGGTGTTTACTCAGTTCATTATACTACCTCTCGGTGCTCCGAGGGCCGGCTAGCCGAATGTATGTAGGTACTACCGCGAACGATCTGACAACAACAATACACTGTTCGGTTACAAAAAACTTGCTGGTAAACATAGGGTACTATAGGAAGTAAAGCAATTTATGGGGCAAAACAGAAATACGAGTGTTTCGTTAACCAATGGAAAATACTGACATGGAATTGAAGACTGTAAATTTGTCACATACGTAACATTAACTTGTCACGTTGTCATACAAGTAACTATTTTAATCTAAAATATTGGTCAGGTTAACACAATTTTGATTTGCGTCGACTTACTGCCAGACATCCCCAAAAGCGTTTTTTAATATCAGGGGAAGGAGTTACTAAACGTTCTGTCATTCGGGACTTTAGACTGGATATTTTAAACATTTTGGGGTATTAGGCATTTGTGATTTTAACATTTTACATAATGGTATTTTGGTCAATGGAGATTTTGCCTTTGGGGATTTTCACATTCTGGATTTTTTACATTCGCGATCTTGGAATTTCCGACATTAGGGATTAAGCATTTCGGATTTGGAATCAGCAATTAGGATACTTGGGATTTTCAGCCCTATCGATTAAAATTTCCGGAGCGAAAATCAATTCCGATCGGAATTCAGTTTGGTTCCGAAGTAGGTCTCCGTTGCACGACAAAATTCAATGAATCGTACAATAGCATTTGTTTGACATATCAGTGAATTGCCCTCATCGTCTTAAGACCACACGACAATGAGGCTGAAATACTGTGAAATTTCATGTGAGCTTCTCGTACTCCATTAGTTTTAAAAAGTTCACATGTTTTTTTTTACTTGCGATTATAGGTGCTATAAGGCAAGTTATATATTCGTAAAAAAAAATGTTTGCTAACAATCAAACATGACATTACGATCATAGAGAACACCAAAAAAGTGGGTCCCCCAATTCCTTTTGTCTGTCTGTCTGTCTGTCCTCGAGTGTGCAGCCTGAACGGTTCGGTGGATTTGCTTCAAACTTGGTACAAATTGTTTTTTCGCTAATATGTCCACACGTTTTTTCATTTTTTTTTAAAGACGACAAATAACAGTAGCTCACAAATACATTTTCTTTGCTTAAAAACAAAATTCATATTTTTCTCAAAAACGGCTCCAACGATTTTTATAAAAAAAAATCAGTTCATTAACGAAGGGAAGGTACCTTTTGATATTTATTTTTTTGGAAAAAAATTGTTATTTTTGGTACCTCTACTAGAACCATTTTTTTGGTTTTCGATTTTCTCGGAAACGGTTAATCTGATTTTTTTACGCAGAAGCTCCTAAAAAGTTTAAACACTATTGTATACCAACATTTTCCAAAAAAAATTTTTTTGGAAATTAATTTTTTTTTGAAAATTCAAAATTTCGAAAACGACTCAATAGATTGTTTCGAGGCTTCGCATTTAGTTTTTTTTTTGACACTATCTTTAATACTTAAAAAACCTATTTTTCTAAAATAAAAAACAATGGCACCTCCCATACAAATGAAAAACCGTTAAGAAAAAAATGTATTTCTCAAAAACCGCTCCAAGAATGTTTATAAAAAAATTTGTATGTATACTTTTAAGTATAAAAATATTTCTTTCTGCGTACTTATTAACGGTACTTCCCATAGAACCACTTTTCATATTTTCGACTTTCTCAATATTGGATGAACCGATTAAAATAATTTTTTTTATACAAATGCTCCCTAAAATTGTTAAGAAAATTGCATACCCAAATTTTCAAAAAAAAAAGTTTTTCGATTTTTAAAAAATAAATAATTTTTTTTTTGGAAAAAATCGATTTTTAAAAAGAAGTCAGAGAATTTTTTTTTAAATTTGAATTTTATATGTATATTAATTATAATTATACCGTGGCGTTTCAAATTTTTTTCTAAAAATGTTTTCAAAATTTTATTCATAAAAAAATTATTTATTAAAAACCGCTCCAACGATTTTTGAAAATTTTTTTTTGATACATTCTTATTTATCAACGAATTCAAACTGCATCTTTTTCTTCCCTCAAACTATAACGACTAAGCAATATAAAAACATTTAATTATGTGTATTATCCATTTATTTCTACCTTATTATTATTCCGTTTTTACATATTTTTGCGTACGTCACTGAATACCAAATTCAATGTAGGTCCTCATACATTTATGTATACATACATATATGTATCTAAGAATCACATGAATCTTATGTATGCATAGTGTACCTAAATTATAAAGTTACATGTTTACATGTATATAAGTACATGCTTACATACTTAGGTTCCATCAATACGTATGTATATAAAGGGCGATTTTTTTGCTTCTTGGTTTTTGACGTTTATATTTTTGACAGATCACACATGACAAATTCCACGAACATTTGACATTTCGATTCAGTATTGTTTGCCATTTCATCATGAATAGACTTACGCCTGCACAACGTTTGCAAATTATTGAAATTTATTATCAAAATTCGTGCTCTGTGAAAAATGTGTTTCGCAAGCTACGTCCGTTTTATGGTCGTCATAATCGACCCACCGAGCAGGCTATTCAGCTCATTGTGACCAAATTTCGCACCAGTTTCACTTTATTGGACATTAATCCACCAAATCGTATCCGTAGAGTGCGTACCGAAGAGAATATTGCTGCTGCATCCGCCAGTGTTGCTGAAGATCGCGATATGTCCATTCGGCGCCGATCGCAGCAATTGGGTTTGTGTTATTCGACCACCTGGAAGATTTTACGCAAAGATCTTGGTTTAAAGCCATACAAAATAGAGCTGGTGCGAGAATTGAAGCCAGGCGACCTACCACAACGTAGAATTTTCGGTGAATGGGCCTTAGAAAAGTTGGATGAGGATCCGTTTTTTATCGCAAAATTGTCTTCAGCGACGATTCTCATTTTTGGCTAAATGGATACGCGAATAAGCAGAATTGCCGTATTTGGAGCGAAGAGCAGCCAGAGGCAATTCAGCAGCTACCAATGCATCCCGAAAAATGCACTGTTTGGTGCGGTTTATGGGCAGGCGGCATCATTGGGCCGTACTTCTTCAAGGACGATGAGAGCCGCAGGGTTACGGTCAATGGAGAAAGGTACCGTTCGATGATAACAGATTTTTTTTTGCCGAAAATGCAAGAATTGAACTCGGTCGACATGTGGTTCCAACAGGACGGTGCCACATGCCACACTGCACGGGAAACCATGCACGATATTTGACTCGTGCACTTATCAAAACTAAACAAAATCATTTTTTTAAAACGATTTTTTTAAACATTTATACCGTTAAGTCCAATGGCTTTTTACAATAGAAAATGGATTCTTCGAGTATTAAAGAGAATGCTTAGCAACTATAAAATACAATTTTTCGAAAAAATTCATTAATTCTTTTTCAAAAATTATATTTAAGAAAAAATTGATTTACAACTCCTGCTCCATAATAAAATTAAAATAGTCAATGAAACCGTTTTCCAAAAAAATCGAATACCAAAAAAAATGGTTCTAATAGAATCACAATTTCTACTTGCGTTGTCCACATTGGGTTCTGAATTACAAGTTATGGATTTGTAAAAAACTTTGACATCACAACGATAGAGAACACTTAAAAATTTGTTCCCGCTAGATTTTCTTCAAAGTTGAAAGATATTGTTTTTTGTGTAATATTACTAAATATTAATAATATTAATATATATTAATAATATTATTTTTATACCCAAATTTGTTTTATTTTTTTTTTGTTGAAATGGTTATTTTGATTACTTCTAGTAGAATCATGTTTTTGGTTTTCTATTTTCTGGAAAAGGGTTCATTTGATTTGCTTTTGAATTTGTTTATGGAGAAACTCCTTACAAATTTTAATAGTGTTGTAAACCAAAATTTAAAAAGAAATTTTTTTTCGAAATTAAGAAAAAAATATTTTTATTCGAAAACGACTCAATCGATTTTTTTCCAAAATTGGTATTTAGTAGTTTATTAACATTATCTTAAACGCTTCAAAACATTATATTCCTTAAACAAATAAAATGCACGACGGGTCGCACGAACTTGGTCTTATGTTCGATCACATCGCATGCAGACGATTTCTATTAAAAATCTAAATATATATTTAAAGTCGTTTTTTGTTTAATTTTGTATAATACAAAATTTCTTTAATTTTTTTATAACAAATGGTATGGCAATCTTAAATATTATAATATTAACTTAAAAACAAAATATTAAATGGGATTAATCAAAAAAAAAATAATTAAAAATTCTGAAATAAATACTTAAACTAATTTGAGCTCAAAACAACATACGCCATTTTATTTCTTGGATAAATTTAAATTTTTGAGAAAAATATTTTAAAAATCTGTGGTGCGGTTTTGAGAATAAAATTCTTTTTTTAAACTTTTTGAAAACTTTTTTCAAAAAAAAATTCAATAACGCCAATTCATAGGTATTCAGCAAATACATTTAACTATAATTTTTGGAAAAAAATTAATGAACAGTTTTCAAAATATAAATTTAAGAAATTGCTTTTAAAAATACAAAAAAGTATAAATTGGGCAACCTAAATCTATATATGTGTGAAATTTCGAAAGAATCGGTTAAGCCATTTATGAGATAGTCGAAAGCAAAAAAAAAACGGTGTTATAGAAAGTACCGTTTGTACACATTTTTTTATATTTTTTTTCAACTATATGATCGGGCGTACCGAAAAAGCTGCACTGATTTTTTTAAATCAAAATCGTTAGAGCCGTTTCCGAGAAAAATAGGCTTTAACTTAACGGTCATATGGCAGATAGCGTTATTTCTTGAGCTAAAAAAAATTCAATTTCCCCTCTGCACAGTACCTAAAAAAACTCTATATACCAAGTTTGAAGCAATTGGCCCCTTCCCCGTTTGGGCTGTAGGTGTCTATACATACATACAAGAGACTGACAGACAGACAGGCGGACAGAATTTTTAGACCATCTTTTTTCGTCTTCGATATCATCGTTATGTCAAGTTTGATTGTTGTCTCAAAACTTTTTTTTTCGCCGAATGCATAACTCAACTATATTGCCTTATAGTACCTATAATCGCATGTAAAAGAACCGTACCTATTATATAAATAAATGTTAAATAAAGCGTTAAGAAAAATTCTTTATTGATACAAAAATGTGTTTGTTCTTAAATTAATGGAGTAAATTTTTAAGTAAAAAAATGTATTTTGCGACCTTATTAACGGTACATCCCGTAGAACCACTTTTCATATTTGAAATTAAAATTTTGTACAGATATCTTTTAATATTACTTTAAATTGGCGTTTAAATTTTTTCTCCTAAAATTTTATAAAAAACAAATAACAAAAACCCGCTCTAAAAAATTTTGAAATTTAACTACTAACAGCGTCAATATTTAGCTACATTAAAGTGTTACCTACAAAAGTAAGTTCATACGATCCAGTGGACGATTTTATTTTTATAAAAATTGTTGAATTTGTTTTTGAGCAAAATGGTATTTACTTTTTTGGCTAACAAGAAAATGTATGCCAGTTATAGTTATTTTTAGTTTTGACAGAATTGTGAGTCCCACTTTTTTCGCCTTTGCTATCATCGTTATGACAAATTTGACCAAAGTCTTGAGTGCGATTTTTCTTATGAATTCAAAACTTCAAATAAATCACATTTGGTTTAAAAAATGAAAAAAAAGAAATATTAAGTAAATGTGTGTTTTTCCTTCATTAATGAACTTATATATTTTATAAAAATCGTGGGATCCATTTTTGAGAAATATAAGATTTACCTACATTTTCAACAATTCGGTCATACAACTTTTTCTGTACTGCAATAAATGAAAAAGTTACCATTTTTTTTGTTGGTTGTGTATTTGCTAAATTTTCAAGAAATAGTTGAAAACATATTTTTTTAATTTTGTTTGCCTGTAGATTTAAAAAAAAACATAAATATCGAAAAAACTATTGTTAAATAAAAAAAATTTAAATTTTATTCTCAATTTTTTTTTGTCTCATAACCTTTCTTCCGGAACTAATAGGATACGCGATATTTTGTAAAAAAAAAAAAACTAAAATGAAATAATATCCAAAATGGTGGATGAAAAAATTCGTATTACTCGCATAACCAATTAATTATATACGATATCATTTTCGTGCATATTTTTATTTTGACTAATATTTTTGCACAATTCCTATTGCATACCTATAAGCTGGCAAATTAGTTACATCTAATTTCAGAGCTTTTTCTCAAGCTTCATTTCAAGAACAGTAAAATGGAAAGTGGATTCCAGATCTGGATTTTTTTAAAACATAAAAATGTACACATTATTTAAAAAAAAATTAAAATCTGCTTTTAATTTTGTCACTTAATTAAGTCTTAGAATATTTACTCCGAATATTATAAATACCCAAGCTTCCCCTACAACCGACACAGAGGTTCTATTAATTTTTTAAACGAAAATCAAAGACAGAAGGACAAATCCCAAACCATTGTTGGTTGAAGATTGGAAATTGGTACATACCTTTCTTTGTGTTACCAACCAAAGTAGTGCGTTACGCACGAAGTATTTCTCAAAACTCCGGACAGACAGGCGTCCAATTTTAAAATGAACGATATACCGATTGCGTGTAAGTGAGTACAGTAAAGAACGAAAGTATGTAGTAGGTAATCTTAGGACTTAGAAGGAGGCAAGAAATTTTATAAAGTAAATCTAAAAGCACGTACCTATCCTATACGTTTATTTGACAACAGCAGACGAGACGCAGACGAGAGAGAAGACAAATAATTGTATGGTGCTGTTCCAAAGTTTTTATCGATCACACCAAAAATAGAATCACTTAAGATTCCTGATTCAATCCGAGCGCTGTTGATGTCATTGTCGTTGTCGTTTTCATCTGTCGAGTCTCAACTGTAGGTTTGGTGTTTCTTTTTCCAATCCATTGCCGTTGGTTAACTTACATATATCAAACTTATTAAAGAGGGTATCAAAGAGCCATTGAATGAGTTAAGATTAATTACTGTGGTGTGGTGGCCTTTTGTTCCATTTATCGCACATTGCATCTCGGCAACGAACATAATTCTTTGAATTTATAAATACAACAAACGAAAATAATTCTGGTATTATTTTTTTTTTTTGCCTCGAATTGTATATAGGTATTTTGGACCAAGTTGTTTATTTCGTGAGTATTATTAACCTGCTTGTATAGTGATTCGATAAGGCCAATATCGGCCGTTTAAAGAGTATAATTGATGCTTGAACGCAATTGTCCATGTTAGTCTCGGTGGTCCAATGATGGTGGGAACAAAAGTCGATGATCTAGTAATTTTTGTTAGGCACTTTTGTTTGAATATCCAACAAAGTACCTTTCTATGTTAGAATATTGATTAATGATCCATTGAATCGTGAACAAATGAATGAATGAAGTAGACGAAAAGTAATCACTCTTAAACGGTGGAGTGGTCGAATTAGCATTAAAAATAAAACCTTCCGTGGGCATATCCGGACACAACTCGAATATTGGGCCAGAAAAATTATTAGTTATTTATGCATAGCTTTTTGGACATACCTATTTAGTTAAACTTTTATTTTAAGAGGTAGGTATGACGATGTATCTATATTTGCTTGAATCATAATGTTGGTATCCATGTTTATTTGCTACTAAGTTATTCATAATTTTTGATAAGGTGGTTGCCATTTTCCACTAAAATGCCATAAAATTGTTTATTCCCTAAAAACGCAGAGATATGATTTATTCGATTACCCTGGATTCAAAAACTGTCGAAATTTAAAATAATAAACAAAACCAATTCTCAATGGCACATATAATAATGTCGTTTTCAGTTGGATTTTCGGAGTGTTCCACACCTTTCTTCCAAGCTAATATGAAAAAGTAGTGTTCACAAATGTACGCATACTAACTTAAACAACGTCATCGAAAAGAATGTTTTTTTTCCAAATAACAATTTATTTTGAAACTAGCAGATACCCGTGCGATGCTACGGGTTTTTCTATCCTACAGGAACCTAATTAGATCATCTATCCACGTACAAAATTTCATTAAAAACCGTTCAGTCGTTGAGACGTGAAAGCTGAACAAATACACAAGGTCTCCCATTTGAATCGATAATTTTTGTAGAATAATCTAGTTCATCATACAGCTGCTTACCAAATATTATTAAACTTGGGGTGTGAATGCGGAACAAACACCGAAATATATATTTATTTCATATTTAAGCCTATTTCATAGGAACGGATATTTTTTTTCGGGATAAAATTAACCTACGTGATAACACCGTACCCCATCCATCTATCTATCAAATGTAATCCAAGTTCTTTAATTCGTTGATGCTTTATTGCGGATCAAATATACAAGCATTCGCTCGCATGTTTAATATGTGTGTGTGTGTTGTGCGTGTGTTTGTGCATGTGTACCTATATGTGTGTGTGCTTCTTGGCTTC
The DNA here is from genome assembly GCA_910595825.1 of Philhelius pedissequus. Classification (NCBI taxonomy): domain Eukaryota; kingdom Metazoa; phylum Arthropoda; class Insecta; order Diptera; family Syrphidae; genus Philhelius; species Philhelius pedissequus. Next base: position 326,753,931 of record OU343160.1, read on the forward strand.
TTATGATAAAAGCAATGTTGGCTATTTATAGAATGAGCACATTTGTTATAAGAGCTCTATGCAAAATTAAAACAAATCTATCCCACGGGAAATATAAATTTTACCGAAATAAAAAGTATCCTGTGTCCTATTCCAGATTATAATCTATCTCTGTGCCAAATTTCATCCAGATCCGTTCAGAGGGCTTGGAGCTATTGAGCAACAAACATCCATCCATCCATCCAAACTTTCACATTTATAATATTAGTAGGATAAAACAAATCCGAGGAAAAACTTTAAATGTATAAGTATGTGCGCTCTATTTTCACTGTGGAATTGAAAGTGTTTTTTTACAAAATTTTATTTTAGACATTGCTCAGCTAACAGCATTCAATAGATAATATTATTCTAGTTATGAGCTGTCACTTTTAGTTTAACAAGATCTCTTGGACTATGCTTTATGTAACCCGTTTTCTTAACCCGGAGCGAAAACCATAGATATGGTTAGGTTAGGCTTGTGATATTCTCACCAAAAAATAGTAAGCTATTAAATATACTAGCATTCATTTTTCGATTTTCTGGAAAACGGTTAGTTTTTTTTTTAAATACTTCGTGTAGAAGCTCCTAAAAAGTTTAAACAGTGTTTTAAGCCAGAATTTTTTCAGAAAAAAAGTTGTAATTAAAACAAACAGATTTTTCTGGATTTTTTCGAAACTTCGTGTTTTGTAGTTTTTTTTTAAATTATCTTGAATTCTTGAAAAAGTTATTTTCCTAAAAAAAAAAAAACAAGAGAGTCTCCCATACAAATGTTAAAATAACTGTTAAAAACATGTATTTCTCAAAAACTGCACGAAGAATTTTGACTACAAAAAATGTGTTGGTCTTAAATTAGTGCAATCAACTCTTAAGTAAATAATTAATATTTTATTTTGCGTTCTTATTAACGGTACTTCCCACAGAACACCTTTTCATATTTTTGACTATTTGATGAATTATTGGATGAACTGATCGAAATTATTTTTTTTATGCAAATACTCCCTAAAAGCTTAAATAATATTGTTATATCAAATTTTCAGAAAAATGGTTTTTCGATTTTTAAAAAAATAAATCTTTTTTTAATAGAGTTTTCAAAAACGAGTGACTGAATTTTTTTAAAATTAAAATTTAATTAATTAATTTAAAATTACCTTGAAGCGGCAAAATTATATTTGAATTTTAAATACTTACCTTATTTGTCCAAGAAATAAATTATTTTTAACTACGTCACTGAATACTTACATAATATGTAAATATATCTATGTTATTTTTAAAAATCATATGAATATTATGTGACTTGCAAATACCGTCGGCTTCCGCCACATTCGGCTAAAAACCTATATTCAGCTAAACCTTAGGCTTCGGCCATATTAGGCCGAAGTTTTGGCCGAAGCCGAAGGTTTATTTTATGGTGAATTTTCGACTTGATCATCCTCCATTTGAAGAAAATCTAATATTTTGTTATGACGTTGACAATAAATTATATTTTAACGAAACAACTAAAGGGTCCGCCAAATAACTTTTTTTTTTTGAAAATGCTATAAAAAAAACTACTGAATATTTTCTCAAATTTCTTTTTTTATTTGAAAGTACAATCCTTCCGGGTAATAATGGAAACTGGCTGCTTCGGCTGGCCATGCAGTAGCCTACACGATCGGTCTAATTTTTAAGCACATTATCGATTGTGTGCAGCTGTATTTCACCAATGGCTTCACGAATATTGTCCTTTAAAGCGTCAATTGTCTCTGGCTTGTCGGCGTAACACTTATCTTTTACGGCACCCCACAAATAATAGTCCAACGGTGTCAAATCGCAGCTCCGATGTGGCCAAACGACATTAGCTCTGCGGCTGATAATGCGATCTTCAAAAACAGGGCGCAAAACATCGAGTGTAGCTTCGGCTGTGTGGCACGTAGCGCCGTCCTGTTGAAACCAAATATTGCCAATATCCGCCTCTTCAATTTTTGTGAACAAAAATTCGTTCAACATAGCCCGATAACGATCGCCATTGACTGTAACGGCCACTCCTTGCTCATTTTCGAAGAAAAATGGCCCAATTATGCCTCTGGACCAAAATCCGCACGAAACAGTGACTCGTTTTGGGTGTATCGGCTTTTCAATGTATGCGTGCGGGTTTTCTGTGCCAAAAATGCGACAATTTTGCTTGTTACATACCCGCCAAGATCAAAATGAGCTTCATCTGAAAAGATGATTTTTTTGGCAAAATCGGCATCTTCTCTAAGTCGATCGCAGGCCCACTTAGCGAGCGTTGTTCAAGCGTATACACAACCATATTCGTTCAGCGGAATGATAAAACTAATTATCTGTCAAATCAGAAATGAGCTAAGTGTTACCATTCACGAAATAAGCACTAGTTAAAAAAAAAAACGTTAGATGGCGGACCCGTTATTTATTAATTTAAAACACAAGTAATAAAGAAGTAGTTCGGTTAAGCCGTTAACTGCAAGAAGGGACGCCATCAAGTATCTAATGTAGACTATCAATATGCACATGTATAGCAAAATTGTATCTCTTTCTTATTGCAGTAAATTCAGATGGTAATTTTATACGGCAGTGGTGCCTTAGCAGCATAATTGTCCTTGCTCTAAACAATATGTTTCTTGAGAGAACTTTTGCTTTTAAGGAATGCTTATCTATAGGAATATTGGGCTTCTAGCACATACATTTATCTACGGCCAATTGTTTTTAAATATTTATATCCTCATGCCACTAGTGTACCTAGTGAACAACAACTAATGAGCTATTTGTTGTTTGGTTTTGAACTATTTCATTAAAATATTAAAATTGATACGTATTATTTTAATTTGTTTTTATTTTTGAAAAGTTAATTTATCCCGTTAGAATGTTTATTGGATGCATGCATTCCAGAAAAACTTCCAAAAATTGTTTTTTTTTTCACTTTTAGTCAATCTTTAACGGAAATTCTTGTAAGTTGTTAAAGCTTCGGCTTCAGCCGAAGGTTGTTGTTTAGCCGAATATTCGGCTTCGCCTAGAAATCGATCTTCGTTCGGACACTACTTCCAAATACTATATGAAAGTTATGTGCATGAGTATACTCGTACCTACGAGTACATCCTACAATTTTACTATATATATATTCATCCATACATAAGAGTACAACATAGGTTCCACATATGCATTTAGGTAATACCTTCATAATTAACATAATTAAAATCCATAATTTAGTTGAAATTCATTACATTATTAAAACCAATGGAAACTTTCCTATATCGGTTTTCTAGACTACCTATACTCTGTCCCAGAAAAATAGGAAGTACACGTCATATGGGAAAGCTTTTTCAAAATCTGTAGCATGCCATATTTTTCACCATATTAAATTATAAGAACATCAGCATAAAAAGTGTTTGCCCGCCCGTAAATATAAAAAAATAATAAAAATAAAAATCATCATCTGACGCAGACCCAACGTCATACTCAGCGCACATCTGAGTGTGGAACTGTGGAATGAATTGCTTTTGCTGTGGTTTGTGGCTGCTACTGGTATTCAACTTCAATTAAATATTGATGTGCTTTCAGAGTTACCCGTGTCCATTTCTTAATTCGTTCGGCTTTTTTTCCTTGAGTTTCTGTTGAGGTGCTTTTGTTTTAAAAGCTTTAAGATAGTTTTGAATGATGAGTGTTATCGTGGAGTGTTTCCATTTTTTCCTGTAGGCGAATGAACAGTTTACAGACTTCTTAACGAAAACAATTTCAAAGGGCAAAATTCGCCACCAAAGAAAAACAAATCTGATAATGAATATTTTTTTTTATTTTTGTTTGTTTTTTATTGAAAAGGTATTAGTCCTACTGGTGATACCCTTCAAAAACGAATCTTTTATCTTACTTCATGTGTGGAAAATATAAGTGTGTTTTAATTTTTATAAACAAAACCTATAAATAAAAATTCCTATCGAAAAAAGGGCGGTAACTCTACATAATATTCTTTAAGATTTGGGTCCATTTAAAATACACGCTACGAAAACCCTGTAAGAGCTTTATTGAGTGACGGATTTATGCAATCCACTGTAGCGAGAATGAGAGGCAAACGTCCTATCTTACTTATACTGCCTATTTTTCTGGGACAGAGTATAACTACTAACATCGCCAATGCTTACATACAAATAGAGTTGTTATCTACAAGCGAAAGTACGTATTGCATTTTAATTTTTTTCATAATACTCTGTCAGTTTCATGGAAAGAACAAGGAAATTGAGTTTTTTTGAATACGCCACTGTACTTGCATAAACTACACCGTCGTTCAAAGTTTGATCCGTGGTTTATCAATTTCAAGTCACACATTTCAACTGAACGATTTGCCTCAGTAAAATATCTAAAATTGGGACGAGATTTAAGAAAAGATTGACGGGCAATGCGCAATAAAATCAAACGAGAGCGTGACATTATTTACTGTAAGCATTTTTCAATTATAAAACCATTCCCGAGTTAAATTGGCCTATGCTTTTAATGACGAGTTTCAAGAAAATAATATTGAAGCTACTTGATTTCTAATTTAACGGAACGTGACGCCATGAAATGCTTTAGTATGTGTAGGATTCTACATAGTTTGACACTAATTTAGTAAGAACGACGAGATCTCGTCACACACAAATCTCGTTTTCTTATCGCATCAATAATTCCTCCAATAGCATGTCAATGCTATTCTAGATTTGTCAACTGACTTAAGATTCCTCGCATATGGCAATGCTGCTTATGCTTATTTTGTGTTTTTTTTTTATTTAGAAAAAAATTGTTGTTAATTTTATTTAGTTAGATTGTAAGTAAATTATAAACGAAATGCACGACTGGATCGCACGTACTTGCTCTTATGTTACATCATATCTTAAGCAGAAGATTTCTGGTAGAAACAGCTCAATATGTTTTTAATATTTTTTATACTAAATTTTTTAATTACAAGATGTCGTGGATTTGTTTCTACAAATTTTTTAGTATGACACTTTTATGTATTTAATAATATAAATTATATAAAATATATAAATCGTCATTTCATTTGCGAAATATTGAATTTCAAAAAAAACAAAAATCCAAAAAAATATTCTTCGAAAATTTTGATATGCAATATTATTTAGAAATAAAAGTACCTCCTACATACAAATTTAGATCGAAATCCCTTGAGTCGTTCATGAGAAAGTCTAAACCCAAAAAAGAGTTGTATGGCAGGTATCTACCGTTAATAACAAAATATGTTTAAAAAAAAATAAAATAACCAAGAAGTAGACTGTACCTAGTGCACATATTTTTTTTTATCAAAATCGTTAGAGCCGTTTTCGAGATAATTAATTATGGTAGAAAAAGTTGTATGGTAGAGTTTCATGCCTAAAGAAACGATTCAAAAATCTATTTTAGATAACCACTTAAACCGCTCAAATACCAATTTGGAAGAAAATCGCTTTAGCCATTTAGGATTTAGGGCGTTTTACAAACAGACAGACAAACAGGAGAAAAATTGTAGATTGGGTGCTGTTTTCTTTTTAAATATTAATTGGTGCTTAAAATTTTGTTTATAGGAGCTAAAGCAAAACATGTCTGGCAAAAGTCTAAAATGTGTCGGTTTAACATATCACTGACAGCTCCATAGAGCGATTTTCTACTGAGAAACTTGTGCTAACGATGTGGTCGAACTTAAAGACAAATACTTGCCAACTAATATAGACCTAACTATAGCCAAATTCCTTTTGATAACATCCTTCCCTGCTGGTACAAAATTTTGCCAAGCCGAAATATAAGTGATATTCGATCGTCAAATCTCGTTTAATTATATAGATTTTTTAAGTAACCTAAGCTGATGTGTTTCAGTTAAAAAAATTTTATTTTTAGCCGAATTTTCATCTCATTTACACCAAAAACCACTCAATTTCTTAACTTATAGATCTTCGATCGTCAATAAAAAATCCAAAAGAAAGTATAGTCTTATCAAACCCACCGTTCCACCTCCAATCGTCACAACGTCATATTTCCAACAATTCTATCAAATTAACAAAAAAAAAAAACAAAAAAAACTGTCAAGCGTGTCAAAGATAATCTCAACAAACGACCACATTCAAGTCGAAGCATTATCATCTTCAAATTAATTTTAATTTTTATGATTATCGTAAAATCCAAATTCTCTTAAATCAGTAAAGTTTTTTTTTCTCAATTTTGTGATTCCAATCGCAGTCGTTCAAATTTGAATGAAAAGATCTGATGTTATCTCTGACTCGTCAACAATCTAGAAAGTATCATAGCATCATCTTCAGGAACTTAAGAGTAAGTATATCAATGTCAATAAATCTTTATCTGCATCATACAAGGAAGGTGTGAGCGCTAGTTTAGATTAAATGGACCATAAAGTACTTAAATATATGCATACATTATCTAGAGGACCAGACCAATTTGAAATGGCCTATAGGTGAAATTTGGTTGCACCCAGTTCTTATTTCAATATTTAAATAATCCGTTGTCTTTATTTCTGCAGTTTCTAAGATCGACTGGTACAACCATTTGAACGAATTCGTATACATTTCTTAAAAAAACCTAAAGAGGTACACGAATTTTTCCTCACATTCAATTTTAAAATTAGGTTTAACCAAACTATCAGTTTATCTTTAAAATGGGAGACACGATTGCGTCAAAAATGATCAGTGGAACTGGTCCAGTGGATGCAATTTAGGATGTTCTATCTGCTTAAGCTTTGCCCAATTTTGTTCAAAAAAATTACAGATATTGTTTTACTTTTCTTAGATCAATACATTACTCAATTTGATGACCGTAGATTTCGCTTAACTGCATACATCATTCCAATAATTTGACTACCAATGCCTTTGGCTTCTTGTTCCACTCACTGAATTGTGGACGAAAAAATGACGACTCGACGGCTTTAATTTTGAATACCAAGTCGGTAATTTACCCTAGCCATCTTAACCATTGAATAAGTATTTTATTGACAAAGGGTACCTCACTGTACAGCTCGTATAGTTCGTGGTTGTATCGTCTTCGTCATCTATCATATTAACAATCCACACAATCCGAACCATACATCGTGTGTAGTAATTTTCTCTCGAAGACACACCAAGGGGGGTTTACCCGCCTGAGATATGGTCCATGCTTCTGTAATCTGTACCATAGAGCAAGATCGGGATAAATAGAGTTTTGTACAGCGTCTACTTGGGACTTCTGGATAGAGTTATATTCTTCAATTGCTTATTAAGCCCAAAGAAGAAGCGCTTAGCTTGATTTCGACGCTGATGTCGAGGTCACAATTAAGTTCTGTCCAAGTCTGCAATGGGAATCGATTCTGCTTTTACTAATTGATGACAAGACTCATCTTTCTTCGCTTCTGGCTCGATATTGGAAACGCACCCGTAACTGCTCTTTTGGTTCTTCCCATTTTGTCGAGGTCACCCTCATAATATTCAAACTACTCCGCGGATTTTTTAAAGATAGTGCCAGTGGTGTTGGGCTGGACGTACCATTTTCTCAATATTGAATATTGAAGCAGCTACGGCTGCTAAGGCGGTCTTTTCCGACTGCAGTCTTCCAAAGTTCAATTTCCTCCTCATGATTGATGTTCGCCTAAGAACTTCCATGGATGTGCGTTCGCACAGATTGGCACCAATCAGGGAGTGTTGCGAGCCAATGTCAAGTGCCTTTGCCGATATCAAGACTAGGAAATCTAGTGCTACTCAAGCGATGCCATTTCCGGAAGTATGCATTATAAGTCTTTCGTAATTGTTCAAAGTTTTTTGGCGAGGAGCTCGTTGACATCTTCCTTATTAGTGTCAACCTTCTTTTCCGCTGATAAGGATCAAGTGGTCGAATTTGGGTTGCCGTTATTTTCTACCTGAAGCGAAGAAAATTAAATATATTTGCCTGAGTATTCGTCTGACTGCTAATCTCACCCAAACAAACGCTTTTTACTTCGCGTAAGCACTTTACCATCGCAGCCTTCTGTATCTTCCTCTCCTGGTCCATTCCATCGCATCTCCTAGAGCGGAGTTATATACGGTTTGCGTGTTCCGTTAAGTGTACTTACATTTCATGGAAAAAAGGAATATCATTGTCTGCATGCGGGGTGCAAGGAGGGTCTTGAATATAATCAGTCCTCGACGAAAGTCACCCAGCAAACTCAAATTGTCATCGACAATTTAGCCAATCCTATAGCTGCCATGGAAGCAAATCACCGGTTGATATTGGAGTTTGAAAAGTACATTTGCCCAAAAGTTTTCATTCCATCAGAAGAAGCTTTAATTTTTGCAAATGGCGGGATTTGTCAATTAATACAATTATTGGGAGTGTAGCGACTCATGTTTTATTGACTTCATAAACGTCAAAGTAGAAGTGATTGCCCAACAGATACCCTTAGTATTTTTCTGAACATTTTACCACTCGATCTACACACCAAAATTCTTGTAGCTTGTAGTACGATTGGACTAAAAGAATCGGATTTGTGGTTTGCAAAAACCTATGGCCACAACACCATCACAAGATCGATTCCAAATGAAATGTTCCTTGCTCCCACTGATTACTACCCTTCTACTCTGGACCTCAATAGGGATTTTAAAGTCAAAATTCTTTCTGGGAAGGATTGGCAGGATGACGTAATGCGTCCTGGCTTTGACAAAAACATTTTTACTGATGGCTAGAAGATTGAGTGTGGAATTGTGTCGGGAATATTCTCTGAGTCATTAAGCGTCGCAAAGTATTTGCGGCAGCCTAATTGCTTCTAGATAGAGCTTCTAGCAAGGGAAGCATGCAAGATACTCAAGCAGGTCCTAACCAAAACCGTAACACTGCTATCCTGACACACAGTCAGGGTTCTTTGAAAGCCTTTACTTCGGAAGCAACATTCTCTATACAACATCAGCAATGTCAGGAGGTGCTCGCTAGTCTAAATATTGCCCTGGGAGCCATTCTTACCTGGGTCCCAGATCATAGTGGCAGTGCGGACGAGCTGACCAAGCTATAGGATCGTCTTTTCATAGCTCACTGGCGGAAAGAATTGGCATTTGCCTAGGAACTGTGAAGTAAAATATTTACTATTCGGTCTAACTCAGAGAATCAAATCACAGGTGCAACATTTTATCAAGCTCCATTTTGCATAAAACAACATGTCCTACCTATACAAATCGCGAACCGCTGACCTCTAATGCAGGCCAAGGGAATACATAGCCACTGTCATTGCCAATAGAAGATCATGAAGTGAAGATGCACATCCATTGCATTGTAAAGATCTGCAGAAAACTGTTACTCACTTTCTCGGCAAATGTCCCGCCTTGGCCAATAAATGATAAAAATCACTTGAAAAGACTTTCTACAATCACATTCACCAACACCCACGGAAAAATCGCAATCCCATCTTTCATTAACAGAGTAGTAGGGATATCTGAGTCAATGGGAGGGGCGACAATTTTCTCCGTGACTTTACGTTATGTAGATCTTAGCGTTTGGAGGATCATCGATTTGTCTCTTCCAAACTTATCATTAGATGATCCTTCTGAAAAGATCAATTCGTATACGTTTCGGAAACAAAAAAACTGATTTCCTAGTTTGGAATAATGTTTCCTACACCTTGGCGTCTGCCTCACGGAAGGGCTTCAATCTTTCTTACTTTTTACAATATTTTTACAATCACAAACTCAACGAGTTATGGTGTCAAAACGGCTCACTCCAGCGCTAATTGGGTCAGCGTGCTAGGCTACTCGTGACCGTCCAAAAATTAGTGATGGATATCTCAAAAACCCCTAAAATTCGAGAATCACTATTTATAAACCTTTTATAATGAAAGGATATGCCAACAAATATTTCTGTGGTAAAGTACATATTTGTGGAACGAGTTTCATCACTAAAATACACCATTGTCGAGATAACTATCTGGAATATAACTGCTGTGATTCAATAGCACTCTCAAATATCTAACTCAATTTTGAAACCTTACATCCTGTTCCAAAGTAAACTACGATTAGATTCGGCTTAAAAAGTTAAATTGAGCACTGTTTTCCTGTATTTTTTTTTACACCATCACTGATGTCCTTTGTTATTTTCTTCCTTTACTATTCTCACCTGCAGATAATAAAATATGTCAATTTGTCCCGGATGCAGTTGCATCGCAGAAGTGATAGCAACAATTCCAAGAATTTCTTCGCTGACATTTTTGGCTGAAAAATTCCCCATTGCGTGCGATGATATTTGGAATGCAATAAATATTCCCACAATGTTTGCCACAATTTCTCACAATTATTGAAAAATATTTAGTCGAAGCATGTGATTTTGAACCATTTTTAAATGCTATTAGTGCAAGCTATTCATTTTAAGCTCTAAATAAAACGCTTCGCCGAACAATCTATACATAACCAGATCAGGATTCTTTCGAAATAGTTTGTAAATAATTTAATTTGGTGAATGCAGACGTATTTTTTTCTGTGACAATTACCTTAGAAAGCAAACCTCAAACCCATTTTTAAAACATTTCTAGATCTGTCTTAATATTTTCGATTCATTCTGCACAAGTATTTTTGAGGTTACCGAAGATTTATCTACATACTTCAAAAAATAAACAAAAAAAAAGGGATGCATTCAAAACGATTGCATCAATTTGTGAAGATGCACTGCAAAGATTGGATAAATTCATGTTCAATTCTATACGAGTATAACTATGAGCTTCTATTTCTATAAAATTTAAGTATATTATGTATCTAGCTATATACGATATTGAACGGTATCTCAATCTTCACACTGCATTGCCTGCATGTGTTTCACGTTTAAGTTTATATACCTACATACTCGTAGTCTTAGATACGAATCATCACATCACATAAAGTAAAGATATAGACCGCATCATCTCTCATTCTCATATATGGATTCCAAGGAACCTGAGCAAATAGGATATCCGTGCACAATTGCTGCTGATGGCTCACATCCACTATATGCACACTGCACATGCACTCACATAAAACTGCTTTGTTGAAAGTGTAAGGTTAAAAAAGTTGGAGTAAGTAGGTACTCGATTATGGTAGGGTGTGGAGGGGGTTGGGCCTGCGAAGGGCTGAATGCTGTGCGCCTTTTCGAAATGCAATGAAACAGTGAATTGGAAAATCGATGTGAGTGGCGCTTCTGACATAAGTGCAATTATTTTAAAGTGTGTTTACAGATACTGGAGATAGTTTCGAGTAGGTATGAACTATGCTGCGATGAGATGAGGGATTGAAATCAATCAGAGGGTTCTAGATTCTTAATTAAAAATGATTTCCTTATATTTACAACAATGCGGGAGATCAAAAATTGACCTAGTTTTTTTTTTTTTAAGTACGATTAAGGTTACTATTAATCTGATGGGATATGTCTTATTTTAAATTATGTGATGACGATTCCATACTCGTCTTTATATCACCAAGATTGTAATTGAAACCCATTTTAAGAAATCATGTGCGTAAGTGAGTTTCAATGTTTATTTCAACAAGTCTTCGAACTTTTTGATTTTAAAAGGAAGGCTATTCATACTTGATTTCCTCTGCGAGGTTTTTATTGACATTTACTTGTTTGTCTATTTTCCAATGAGACCAGAAATGTATCTTTCAAAATATCTGAGTTGAGACAAGGCCGACAGGTTACCATATTGCACTTTGAAATTATAAAATTAATTTATTCAATGTAGATATTTTGCTGCTTGTGGATGTAACCCCACACAAGCCAACTTAGAAACCAAAATGATATCGGAGGGTAGGCTGGTGCGATTTTTAAGGACTAACTATTCTCAATGGATCGACAACAACCAACGATTCAAGGAATACATTTAATTAACAGTAATTCTTAAGCTTGAATTCCTCATAAATTTTATGAACATCAAATGTTTAATAACTAAAATTTGCAATGTTATTGATACTTCGATAGTATATTCGCGTCCCGCATACCATCCACATTTCAACAATGGGTGAATATTCCTAAATTCGTTAGTCGTGGTTCGCTCTCCATAGCGAGTTACGTGATTTGAAGAAGCCCGCCTAAAGCTAAAAATAGACTTTTAGACCAAAACCTATGATTATGTGTCTTAAGGTAATTATATTGTGTGAAAGAATAGCAAACTCTAGTTTCGTTTAGGTTAAGCTTGCTTCTTTTACAGACAATTGAAAAAGAATGTGTCGAGCAACATGCGGTATATTCAAACTGACTGAGTGCTGAAGCAATTGGAAATGCGATTTCAATAAAAAAATCTCATTCTTTTAAGAAAGGAAATGTCAGCACGATCAATTTCCGGAATTAGGGGATCCCACAGTTACTGTCTTGTTGTGCATTATTAATTTGTCCATACTTCTTCAATAACGAAATTGGGAATGCATTTGGTTCCGACAGAAAGCTGCTACACAGCACGGGCAATTTAAGTTCATCTTATGCCGAAGCGCCACAGTAGACTGACCATTTGGGGATTTATCTCAACTAACTTTTACTGTTTGTGTTTCCTAAAGTCGCAGATCTATATCAATAAGCCACAAGTGGCCGGAACCCTCTAGCTTAAAATCAGCCTTATCTATCCCACATCGCACATCAGATTCGTACAAAGTGTGGCTTCTTAGTTGCATTGGCGATGGTGCCTTGAAAATCGTTGATGGCTTCTCCACAGCTAGTTTTATTTAATTTTAACAACTGAACGTGCCTCTATTGGAAAAGCCTCAAGAAAGCTAGGAGTGTGTACTAACTTTAATCCGCTAGGGTCTAACTGTGCCCTGCAATAAGGATTGTATTTAAAAAGCTTAGGTCCTACAACAGGCATAAACATTAGGGTGGGTCACATTTGTATGAAAACAAATGCACAACTGAATCGCAAGTACATACTTGCTCTTATGTTTGATCACATCGTATGCAAACATTTCTATTAAGAATTAAGAAATAAATACATTTTTAAAGTAGTTTTTACTTTATTTTTTATATGTAAATTTTCTTAAATTTTTTTTTAAACATTAAGTTATATAAACTTAAGAATTAAATTTCAAAAAAATCATCACTACGTTTTTGAAATATTGAACTTTAAAAAAAACAAAATAAAAAAATATTTTATTTCAAAAATCCAAAAAAAAATTTTTTTTCCAAAATGTTGGTATGCAGTATTATTTATAATTCGAAGGACATCTTATATATTTTTGACAGAAATCCATCAAGCATCTTATTAGAAAGTCGAAAATCAAAAAATGGTAACGTAACAAAATATTAAAAAATAAAATGCACGAATGGATTACACGTACTTGCTCCTTTGTTCGATCACATTATATGCAAAAGATTCTTAATCGAAACTTCTAAATGTATTTTTAAAATCGTTACACTTAATTTTGTATATATAAGAATTCTTAAATTTTTTCTAAAAAAAAATTGGTATGAAAATTTTAAATATTTTAAAATATAAATTTAAAAACAATATTTCAGAAAAAGTCGTCTCCCCGTTTTCGAAATATTGATTTTTCAAAAAAAAAAAATGTTTTTTTTTTTCAAAAATCCAAAAAAAGTATTTTTCAAAAAATTTTAAATGCAGTATTATTTAGAAGTCAAATGAGATCTTGTGTAAGAATTTTGATCGAAATCGGTTGAGCCGTTTATGAGAAAGTAGAAAATCAATAAAATGGTTGTATGGTAGGTACCGTTAATAACAAAACATTTTTAAATTGTTTTCGGCCAAAATGTAGACAATACCCAAGTCAGTACTCACACCAATTTTTATTAAAATCGTTGAAGCCGTTTTCGAGATAATTAAGATTGTAGAAAATTTTGTATGGCAAGTACCGTTATTTTTGGGGCTAAAATAACGATTCAAAAATCCATTTTGGACAATCACTTAAAACGCCTAAGCACAAAGTTTGAACAAAATCCGTTCAGGTGTTTATACTGTAGATCGATCTACAGACATACCGACAGACAGACAGACAGGCGGAATTGCGGGACCCATTTTGTTCTCTATGATAGTAATGTCATGTTTGATTGTTAGAATTTTTTTTTTTTACGAATACAACTTGCCTTATAGTACCTATAATCAGACCAAAACGTAGTATATGCCTATATATAGTGGTGGACCGATTTTTTTAATTAAAATCGTTAGAGCAGTTTTCGAGATCATTAAGATGGTAGACATAATTGTATGGCAGGTACCGTTCGTTTTGGGTCAAAAAAAAAACTATTCAAAAATTATTTGATCAATCACCTAAAAGGCTTAAATACCAAGTTTGAAGAAAATCTCTTCAGTGGTTTAGACTGTAGGTGATCTAGAGACAGATAGACACTTTATTGGTGTTCTCCGTCATCGTAATGTCAAGTTTGATTAAGATATCGAGTTCGAGTTTTTTTCCAAATGCAAAACTTGCCCTCAAGTTAATTTCAACGGTTCAGTTGGATATAGCGGGGATAGATAAGAGAAGGCTAGATGCCACCAAAAGTCTTTATCTGTTTTATGTACACATCTTTATGTATGTATGTACATGCTAGAAAACCTACGCATCGCCTACTGCATTTTAATAAAGATCTAAACATTAACATACATACATATTATGTGCGTATACAATATAACTACATACGATACCGTTTTGACCTTCAACAACTTAATTTTGGTTTAATTTAATTGACACATTTGTAGGTATATTAATTGAAAACCACCTTACGCCTTTTGTGATGAATTTATCGATATACTTAAGCTAGCACTTTTGTAGAGGATGGCTGGTGTAATAATTTTGTAGAATACTGTTTTTAAAAATATTGAAATTTTTCATCAACTTTTGCATTAAGAATGTTAAAAACGAATAAAAATCCAATAAATTTGGTGTCTTAAACCTTCCTAAACATTTATATTGTAAGACACATTCTTATTATTCTTATACCGGCATATATAGCCCTAAGTTTTAAAAGATTTTAAAGATTGAACTACTAGAACTGAGGATGTAAGTTCAAAAACAGCCAACACATCTTTTAATGTAATCAGTCAAAAGTAATTGACTGATATGTGTTATCTTCTCAATATTACAATTTTCGTACGGTCATTGACATTCTAGGAATCAAATTTTTTTAAAAACAAATATTCAAGTGCATATACTCTACCATTCGTGAAAATTTCAGATTTCTAGGTCCACTCCTTAAAAATATAAAAAAAATTTAGTTGATATGTGTGAGAATAATTATAGAATGTAACGCGTTACGTAACGAATCGGCTTACCCTCCCTTAAGAAGTTATCACTTCAAAAAACATTGTTTTACTTCAATATTTCGAAAACAAAAGACGACATTTTAAGGTATTGTAATTCTTAAAGTTCTTGTAGTTGAAATAATTGATAGTGTTGCCTTTTTCAAAGCAATTCGAATTTTTCACTCACTATATCACTTATTTCTTTTACCGTTGTTTCCTTTTTATTAATTCGCAAAATAACAATTTTTTTTATTGAATATACGAATGACCTGCTACTGTGTTTTATTAATTTGGGGAACGACTTGCTTTTTTGAACAGCTATAAATACATTTTAAAGCCTAGTACGCAGCTAGCGGTAAAATTTCGCTTGAACGTTACTCTCCAAACATCAGCAGCTAAAATTTTACATGGTAGAGTCGTGATGAATTTGAAATTTGACACAAGATTTCTGTGGAGAATATATAAAAGGCAAAAATATTATTCAAATTTCAAAAGCTCAAGCTTTAAAAACAAACAATTGAAGTAATAAATCAAATGAATATTGAACAATCTGAAAAAAGTTACATTTAATTATGGCGTACAAACTGCTGTGTTTTTTTTTCGCAGCAGCAAAGTAAGTTCTTTTTTCTGGTGTATACGTCGAAGTCGAACGTATATTTTCTTGCACCACACTCTTTTGGCTTCAGGTGAATTTGTTGGCTCCTAGAACATTCCAGTCAGGTCTATAACTTTTATTTAAACCAATATCCTAGAAGACAGAAACAAGAAATAGGTAATAAATTAAAAAAATTATCGGTTTCTCATAACAAACCATAACTCAACCAAAAAAAGAAAACAATCTGTCAAATTTTATCTTAAGAATTAATGTGCCGGGAGACAATTATTTCCCGCGCTAAACTCTGACGGATAGTGGTACAGAGGAAAACAAAAATCAGATTTTTTAGCTGGGGATGCTACAACGAAAAAAAACCTTGGTAAAATCAATCATGAACCTTGTTTGTTTTTGCGTCAAGCACGAACAAACCTAATTTGAACAAACTGGCATTTTCAATGTTTTTGCTTAAATGATACAATTTCCATTATACAAATCCACAACGCCATTTTCAGTTTCGTACTCAAAGCAGCACATGAAAATCCTGTTTCCTAAAATATAAAAATGTTGGCGTGACAATTATTGTGCTCGATTTAATACGAAATTGATCACGATTATTGTAGATCAACAAAGTTTATGATGCTAGAAACATGAAAATAGTGTTTCCCTAAACATACAAATGTTGGTATGACCATTATTGTGGTCGTATTAGCACGATTGTTGTTGATAAACAACATGAAAATCGTATTAGTCAACAACATTGATATTTTATTTAATGTTTTGTTTTGCTTCCTTAAAAGACCAATATAAGTTTTTAATTAAATAAAATAAATAAAAAAAAGAAGATATTATTCTCGTTTTAAAGCAGTAAAGCAACAATTATGATTAAGAACAAATTTTTCTGATCAACAACGATGCACGTTCATATTTCAGTATTTCATAATTAATCTAAGCACTATTATTTCAACACAAATATTTTTAAGTTTTCTATATTTTTATGTATTACCTACTTTCAATTTTTACATTTTCAGACCATTGTTGACACTTCTTCACATGCAAACTTCATCATGAAGATTAAAGAAAAAAATCCGTTTCCATATTAAAATACTCACCACTTTTGATTTTCCACCTGAGAATTCCGTGAAAAGGAGATAATGTTATAATCAATTTTTTTTTTCAATTTTTTATTAAAAATAACAGAATTACACAGTTTTTTTACCACAAAAAAAAAACAATGGCGCAAAATTTTAAACAACCCATTGTTAAGGACTTAACAATTTACTAGTTAGCAATTTCCTAATTGCTTATTGATTGAATAACCATTTCAAAATTTTTAAACCTTTTCTAAACTAGTAAATTGCTAATTAAGCAGAAAGCTGAGCATTTGTAGGGTTTGAATTTTGATGAACACAATTATTGTTGTTATGCGTTGTAAATTAATTATATGTTGATAAAAACCCAACATGTGCTCTAAAATGGTATTAGTTATTTCTTTTTTCATAATCTTAACTTCATTATTTACAAAAAAAAAAAAAAAAAAAAATTGTGCACCAGCAGGACTCGAACCTGGGCACCCCGCATGCAAGGCTGATATACTAGCAGATTCCATAATGGATTTAGCAAATTGATAAAAGTTAAAGTAGCCATTACGTGATTTTAACTTTAGTAAAATGTTAGAATCGTTTAAAATTTGCTCAATCATATTTTTAGCTTAGTAAATTGCTAAAAGTAGCTTTAACGTTTTACTAAATCGTTTAAGATTTTGCGCCAATTTCTTTAATGTATATTGTTACATATTAGCTATTTTTTATAATTAAAAAAAACGTATTTTAAGTACAACCATGAGATGATCTTTCGAAAGTAAATTTTTGAAATGAGGCTTTTTAAGGCGCAATTGTTTAATAATTCAACAAGGCTTAAAGGAAAGAAACGGCAAAAATAAAGAGCATCAAAGTGGTGGATGATTTTAAAGAATTTGGAAAAGTATAAAGTGTAAATAAAAATGTGATGATCTGCTTAGATCTTCTAGCTTTATACATCCTCACTACAGTAGTTAGTATCTAAGATAAAAAGTGATTAACATTTTTTAAAGCAGAACATTGTCTTAAAATCAACTTTTTCAATACAATATAAACATTAAATATAATTAAATTTAAATGTATAAATTTTGAAATTGTAAATGCGTGCACACTCATCAAAAATTGCAAGACTAATGAACAAGGAATGGCCTCAGAATAAGCACAAGAGTTGAAACTCAGTTATGCAAACGTTTTGTTTGGTTAGTTGTTGGCTAAACAAGAAAAGTATTCAGTTCGAATATTATCGTGTTAATTTAAATAGAAAAATATTCAATCAAACATGTTTAAATTCGAAATGTATTAAAGTGAACATTTTTGTGATACTTTTACAACGTTTATGTTTCTTCAACAAATCTGTTGATTCGTTAAACATAAACATTGTTAACCAAGCATATTCGTGATAATTCAACATCGTTTTTATTCGTATCGTTTATTTTCCTAGTATTCGAAGAAAACACGTTTGTTATATGTAAGTATATACATATGCATATTTAATAAAAGATCAACAATGACATTGTTGTTTAAAAAGAGGAAAATATTTAAATCAACTTCAAGAACGTTTAAATTAAACATGTTTATGATATTTTTTTTCTAAAAAAAATCAAATAAGACCGATTTGTTGATTTGAATAGGATACGTTGTTTATTTTAGTCACAAACATGTTGTTTCAATCACAAACATTTTAATTTTAATATTATTCAGATGCAATTGTTGCTTGAAAATAAAAAAAATATTCAAATCAAATTTAAACAAGCTTAATCTTAAAATGTTTATGACACTTACCAAAAAAAAAAATGTATCACGGCTGTATCGTTAATTTGAAAATGCGATCTTTTTAGTTTTCATCACGAAACTTGTTTAAATTCAAAACTATTGTTGAATTGTTTAATAACAATGCAACATGTTTATATCAACAAAGATTTTTTTCGGTACAGGTTAAATTTTAGAGAGAATTTTGTATGAGAAGGAAATTTTAGCGCTATCTGCAGACCAGGCTTAAACTTTAAAAACTTTCACAGTCACCTATAAACTGCGTGAACTCTAAGCAGCCCTTTATTTCTAAAGCTCCCAATTTGTATTTTACTTGTCATTTGAGTTTGTGTTTTTACAAATTCTTTCTGCATTATGTATTTATTTCCGTTTTCCTTAGGAACAATTCGAGAGCCACTCACCGCAAACACCCAAATCCAAACAAACGCCACCATCCACCACACGCAATGAAACGACGCAAGACCACAATAAAGTTCGCTTCCGAAATCTTTCATCGGCCGCAATAACCTTTTACCTTTAAGACTATAAATAACGTAAGTAAGTAGGCCCTCTCGCTATGCACACTTAAAATACCACCTAATCCCGAAAATAGAGGTGACTAAAAGTTTCAAACACACAATTGCGGAAAACAAATAAAAATACACCAACAACAAACAAAAAAAAGTGAATCATCATAGTGATCTCCATCCGATATTTTATGCTCAGCAGACTCTAGATATTTTTCGTTTGTTTGGTTTAGACTACGGTGCACTGCACTAATTAATCAGCCTAAACACTTAAGTGATGCTCTAATTTAAGACCAAAATGCCCATATAGCCAATGCAAAACGTGAACAAAGTCTATAATAAACAGAGAGCCGCTGCAGCCGACTCACTATACGAGTAACATTTACATTGTGCGGCTATTTTTGAAACACAAAAAAGGCATAGCCCCATCTCGGCAAACAAAAAATCACAAGAAAATCCTCCAATCTTCTTAGAGGACGAGGAGTTTGGAGAAATCTCGACGGCCGGCGCGGCGGTGTTAATTGCTATTACAGATCATGAAGTTAGACCAAGTATGCATTCTAGTTTAAAAAATTGCTTTTAATATGAGCCATCGAGAATTGAAGTTATCCCCATTTCGCTGATGCATGCGCAACTGCAGCCAACGAGAGTGATGTTGCATTTATGCACATTATATGCGCAGCCGGATGAGATATGAAGATTTTAGTTCGTTGGACATGCTTGTTGGTTTAAGGAGTTAGAAGTTCCTTGGGCATCGTAAATACTATATAGGAATTCTTGTATTTACACTTCTTATTCTAGGGCTGTTGCTAATGAGTGTATTCATCATTGTGGACTGAACTTATTTGTATTCCAACACCCAACACTTCAACTGGATATATGGCGGCTCTTAACAAAATTATCACTCACTAAATAAATATATTGGTCTCCATTTAGTGTTTGCATAGTAAGTATGTGAAATATGCCCAAGATGAGTCAGGAACATAAATCATTTCATTAGGAACTGTCCCCTTGCAAGCTTTGTGGCCATACCTGGGACTGGGACTTAGGGAAACTAACTGCGAGTTGCTTCTGCGTGAGGTAACAATGCCCTCAGATCACTCGTGGAGAATAGATATTGATGAATCTGCGATATCACTCCTGTTGCTTGAGCCAAAAGAAATTGGCTATCATCGATCGATCCGTTGATTCTGATGGGAACGTCATTGTCGATTTGGCAAGTACCAAATTATTATATACCGCTGCGCTTCCAACTGCCTCAGAGCGGACACACGGCCGGCGTTGGTTATGATATTGTGCCATTGTGATTTCTCAAATATAAACAATTGACAACTGAAAAACAACAATCTAACTTTCAATATTGGAAACCCGTTTATGGAAATAGCGATCTAAAACAAACTGTAATTTTTTACCGCAGAGTAAGATTTAAAGCGAAAAATAAGAAAATCAATATTTAGACGCCAAAGTAATACGTTACTGTCTGTAAAAGTGAACTGGTTTTCCAGATTTTTCAGACTAATTTAGTTTTTCATTTGCACAAGAAAGATATAGAGGACATCGTTGAATTAAGGGTTTCACTACAAACGCCTCTCGAACTTGAAGACGCAGTAGTTAACTTTGTCAATATCGTACAACAAGCCGCATGGAAAAACACCCCGTACCAAAGAGAAATGCCGCGCTTTAAAAACCTAAAATATCCGCAGGAAATAAAAGATTTAGTAAAAGAGAAACGAAAAGCAGTAAGAAATGGCAGCAAACTCGAAGTCCTCAACACAAGGTAAATTTAAATCGCTTGTGTAATTTTCTAAAAAAAAACGATAGCAGAAATCAAAAATTCTGAAATTGGAAATTATCTTGAAAGCTTGACATCATGAAAAGAATCCAACTACTTACTCTGGAAAGCTGTTAAAGTAACGAAGAAACCAAAGCTCCCAACGCCTCCGATTAAGAATGATCAAAACGAATGGGCAAAAAGCGACAAAGAGAAAACAAAAGTTTTCGCGGATAACCTGCAGAACACATTTAAACTTTTTGATGGGGAAGTACTCAACGAAAATTTAAATATAAGTTCTAACTCAAGCGAAAATTACATAACAATAAATGTTACCCTTGCCAAATTAAGTAGAGAATTAAGAAAGCTTAAGTATAAGAAAGCTCCGGGATATGACCTAATTACGGCCGAAGTTATCAAAATGCTTCCTCGCAAACGGTTAATTAATCTTCTTTATATAATAAATGCCACTATAAGGCTAAAGTACGTTCCGAGCCAATGGAAGGTTGCGGAAGTTATAATGATTCTCAAACCAGAAAAACCATCACATGATACTCGTATGAAATCTTATCCTATTTCGCTTCTGCCCGTAATATCTAAGGTCTTTGAAAGAATATTACTTCTGCGCCTAGAGCCAATAATAGAAGAAAAGCGCCTAATACCTGAACATCAGTTCGGATTTAGAACCAAGCATTCGACAATTGACCAAGTGCATAGGATCACTGTCGTCATTGAGAAAACTCTTGAAGAAAAGAAAATTTGTTCAGCGGTCTTCCTAGACGTGTCGCAAGCTTTTGATAAGGTGTGGCACGAAGGCCTAAATTTTAAATTAAGACAAATTCTCCCTAAAGCACTTTATACGCTTCTAAAAGCAGATCTAGAAAATAGACTTTTTAGAGTAAGACATGGAAACGATTAATCGGATCTCAAAGAAATAGTGGGTGGGGTACCACAGGGAAGTGTTTTAGGTCCAATATTGTACCTATTATTTACACGTGATATATGATCAAGAAGTCGGCGACAGCGAAATTGATGCGAGAATGCAAAATCATAATTTGGGATGAATGCATGATGGCGCATAAACGAGCTTTGGAGGCAACAATGAAAGATTTACAAGGTGATTCGAGATGATATGGTGGGGATATGATATTGCTCAGTCAAACGATTCCCGTCATCCCGAATCTATTACTGCCGATGAATTTAATCCATGCTTGAAATCGTCGTCTTTTTGCCGTCATGTCAGGAAGTTGAAATTGACCACAAATATGAGAGTGGCATTGCACTCTCAAGACGACTACTTGCGCTTGGCAATGGCCAAATTTCTGTTAATGTCTCGACTGGATTGATATCCTTCCCGGCGAATTTTTGCGTGTTAACAACGTCGAAGAAGAAACTCATCACCAAAATAAAGTGTTCCCCGGCATTGCAAAAATCTCTAGGTAAAAATCTCTATTGGATTTGTGAAATGCCAATACTAGCAGCTTGGTAAACAGTCTTTGTTGTTTGTTTTTGCGCGGGAGAACAAATCGAAAAACATTGTCTATTTTATCACTCTCTACGGATTTTAATATCTGTGTTTTATTATATAGCTTACAGTTCATTTGACGAAGTTCGCCTGGTCCGCTAGTATACATATAAAATTCTAATTTCAAAAAAATTCAGTGAGTGGTTTTTGAAAAATTTATTTTTCAAAAAAAAAATTTATTTATTTTTTAAAAATCGAAAAATTTTATTTTTGAAAATTTTAGTATGCAGTTTTATTAAAAAATTTAGGGACCATTTGTATAAAAAAAAATATTTTAATCGGTTCATCCAATGTTGAGAAAGTCGAAAATATGAAAAGTGGTTATATGGAAAAAAAATATTTTTATACTTGAAAGTATACACATTTTTGTATAAAAATTCTTGGAGCAATTTTTCTTAACGGTTGTTTTAACATTTGTATGGGAGGTACCGTTGTTATTTATTTAAGGAATATAGTTTTTTTCAACTATTCAAGATAATGTCAAAACTACCTATTACGAAGTTTCGAAAAAATCCATTAAGTCGTTTTCGAAATTTTGAGTTTTCAAAAAAAAAGTTTTTTTTTTAATTTCCAAACATTTTAGGAGCTGCTGCGCAACAAATTTCAAAAATATCTAATAAACGGTTTCCAAAAAATTGAAAAACCATAAAATGGTACTACCAGAGGTACCAAAAATAACAATTAAAAAATAAAAATTACAAAAATGTTACTTTTCCCTTCATTAATGATCTTTTTTTTTATAAAAATCCTTGGAGCCGTTTTTAAGAAAAATAAAATTTACCTTTTTGGCCAAAAAAATGTATGGGAGCTACTGTTATTTATCGTCTTAAAGAAAATTAAAAATACCGAAAAAACAGTATGTACCAAGTTTGAAGCAAGTCCATTCAACCGTTTAGGATGCAGACTCGAGTATAGACAGCCAAACATGCAGATAGACGGAATTGGGGGACACACTTTTTTGGTGTTCTCTATGATCATAATGTCATGTTTGGTTGTTAGAATTTTTTTTTGCAGGAAACCATAACTTGCCTTATATTAAATTACTCGTAGCTTATTTTTTTAACTAAAATTTTCTTTATATTTGACAACTTAATATAAATTTGAGAAAACAAATTCGTCGTCGCGAGTTGCACTCTGATAGTCTCGAACTGTCGATTACCACACACAATACACAATTCAGCAAATAAATTGTTTATGTGCAAATAACCCCAAATCAATTATTAAACGTCATTCACAACTAACAAAAAAAAAATGCCGTGAAAACGAAATATCAAATATTCACTAATTCTTTGATCGTTCTGATTTGAATATAGTCATTCTATTAATAAATCTATAATGTATTCGGTCTCAAATTTACAGGTGTTAAAACGACATTAGTGTTTTAGTTTTTCAAAAATAAATAAACCGTCAATGACTTAAGAATCTTTGTCGATTTGCCAAAATTGTGTATTCAAATAAATTACATATAATTGTCTGTTTTAACTCAAAATGTAAGAAATTAATATCAGAGCATTAAATGACATTATACTATACAACAGATAAGAAAAATTAAATTTGTCTCTCTCCTCATTTAATAGGTTGTCAGAATCTGACAGCAGGCACGAGAAACAAGCCGTTTACACTAAGCAATGAAATTAAGCATGAATTTCTTCAAATTAAATTTAAAAATTGATTATATTAGCATATGTTTAATTTATATAATAAATATATAAATATAAATATTTAAGACGTCTGTAAATTCGATTATTGATAAAGTTCATTATGACAATCCATCCAAAATAATTATGTAGTTAGAAGAAAATTCAGTGACTTAAAGCTGGAAAGTAGGTGAACCGATTACAATTTAAAAATCTACATCAGTCAAATTTAAAGATCATCCGAAAATGTACAATATTCCGATTACGACGATGTTCGCATTACCATTGTATTCACTCGACTAATTTAATTTGACATCTATAAGTTCTATCTCTCTCCCTCTTTATATTGAAGCGATTCAGAATGTTTAAGTTTTATCTGTACTCTTTTTTTGACATTTGATAAACTGAAACTTGTTCATTAAAATTGTTTCCACGGGTTTTGTATTCATTTTGCTATTTCCGAAATTAAAATAAATGAGGGTGATTTGAACAAAATACACATTCTCAGGTGAGTATTCTTAAAACGTTGAGAAATAGCAAAGTTCTGAAAGACGTCAAAGTGAATCTGGTGTTTCCACATATAATCAAGACGGATTGTACTTATAAACGTCAAAATAAAGCTGCTGAGTCATGCCAATGGCCTCATTCAATAACCGAACTAAAGCTATTCGGATAGGTTGGTTTTGTTGTATTCCCATGTAAGAACACAGCTGATGACAAATCAACTGCTGCCAAAAAATAATTGTACATGGGAATACAACAACACCAGCCTATCCGGATAGCTAATAGTTCTGTTATTGAATGAGACCAATGTGAACAATATGTAAGGTATGACAATCGAATAAAATGTTAATGGATAAAACAGATGTGCAGCATGTCTGTACGTATCTCTGCATACAAAGCTGCGCCCAAAACACATGTGCATACTCTTTGACATTACATGATGCAGTTTTGCTAAAATTATATCCGCATTCAGAAATCAATCCATATCTATCCGGATAGGTTGGAGTTGTTACAATCCCCTCTTGCTGACGAAACAGCTGCAATCAAAAAATAAATCTCAAGCTATCCGAAAAACTTTGGTATAATCTTGTATCTCATGAGAAATGTCATAGCATATGTACGAAAATATACAAATTTAATCAATCCGGTTTGGGGTGTTCACAGTTGCTTACCTATCTTAAATAAACTATCGTATCGACATCTGAACGCACCCAATGAGAATAGTTATTGTGTAGTAAAAAAAAACTTTAAATTCACTGAAAATGGATGACATAACAAGAGAAAAACAAATTCGTATGTTCCTTATGTCCCTCATGAAAATTCTTATAACAAGAACTTATCATATAACATATTTTCGGTAACATAATAAATTCATAGATTTTCTTCCATTTTTAAATCATATATAAAAAAAAATTGTTTAAGTCATTAGGAGTAATGCCAAATGCCAATTAATTTAGATTTTTTTCCTTTGCTGTTGTGGCTGCAATGAAACCTGGCGGCCTATAGCCGTGTTTTATTGGGAAATTTATCCGCCGTAAATTTGTCCGTCGTAGCATTGTACATACAATTCGCTACGGTCGATAAAAAGCTAAAGTAGAAGCTACGGTGGATGGCTGGTTGACGTTCAGTCGAGTCTCGATTCTGATTTTGTTAGTTTTGTTGGTGCGATTGATAATTGAATTGAATCTCGATGGATATGTTTATGGAGTGTTATAATTATTAATTTCATTCTTAAGACAAATCGATCTTTCTGATTCTTTTTTTTTAATAGTTGGCCAGTTTATATTTCTCAAATCTTAGATAACTCCATTTTTTAATATATTATAAGCTGTTCTTCTGAGAGGTTTCTGACTTTTACTATTAAAAACTGTATTCTTTGCTCAATTATTTTCTTAAGTACGTCTATGAGCTATAAGGCCAGAGGCGCGCACATATGCAACTTTCAGTTTTGCAACAGTTTGGTTGCTAAAGTGAATACCCTGGACTTATATGAGAGTGCGCAAAAACATGCAAAAACTATTCACTCCGCGATTCGAGCAACTTAAGAGTGTTTTGGCACAAATCGAACGATCGCCCCCAAATTCTTCAGGTTGTGTCACATCGAACTATAATGTAATTGCGCGCACATTAAATCAAAATGATGTTTGTGTGTTCGTTTATCTCGTTGATTGATTTTTAAGTTGCTTATGTGCGGGATCATCGTTCAACTAGTGATTAAACTATTTTGTTTCGGAAAAATTGCATGTGCGCGCCTAGCCTAAACGCACTAATCGGAAACTGAACTCACAAAATGTCTTTTTTCTTCAATATTTAATGGATGTTGGCCATGGGCGGTATTCGATTCACTACATGGACATGGACTGGGCATACATTTTTCTGATCCAAAATGGTGAAATGGCAAACCAAATGTTAACTTTTTGTTACTTACTCCGCGTAGGTTAAGTGCAGTGATGAGTAAATATTGAATTGAAAGCAAAACATACTCAGAAAATAAATGTGTAAATTGACATGAAAAATAAAACTCTAGCTATCGATAAGCTCAGAAAATAAATAAAAGCATGAAATATAAAGGGGAAATGTAAGTGGAGTGAACAATTTAAACTATGTTGTAGTGTGCGTTCTAAACTAAGAAACATTAAAAGGAAACAAGTAAATCATCGGCACTTTTGTTTCCTCGTGTGAAATGCATAGACCATTTTTAAAGCAATACAAAAATTGGACTGTGTAAAAAGGGACTTAACCATAGTCTATGAACAAAGCCATTCACTTATCATTTTAGTCCTATTCGTGCAAAATGAATGTTCGAATTTAAAACTGCAATTGCACAAAAAATGAAAACAAGAAATAGGTTTGTATCATAAATTTAATATTGGTACGTTTTTCTACTTTCTATTTTATATGAATAAAAGCTAATTATTGTTCATAACTTTGATATTTTCTTAATTTTACTTTGCAAAAGACTATTTCATTACTTGTGACTGCTGTGCAGGGGTACCAATTTTACAAAAATAAAAAGCTACGGTCCATGCTACGGTCGATGCGTTTTTTTGGGAATTACTTAAGGTACAATGGATAGATTCCCAATAAAACACACCTATTTAGAAATAGAGACATCGTGCAGCGAGGGATGCATGCAGCATTTGGATCGTGTCAACCCTCAGAAGAACCTGTGTAATTTATTTTCGCCGCATGTGAAAAAGCTGCACTTCTGTTTAGGGCATACGATTATAAAAACTTACTAGAAAAATAATGATTCTTTAAGCCCAGTAATCAGATCGGGAAAAATAATACATATTTCTCATACAATTTTTCCCAGGACAAATTTTATCTGTTATTTTTCCCGACCAGTACTCACCTCAGCACAAAATAAAAAAAATTGTTCCGAACTGTCCATACAGAAATCTCCACTTAATTTTTCCAAGACAAATAATGTCCGAATCATTAGGGGTATTCACGATCTGGTGTACCAAGTCTTGTAAAATTGTAAAATTCTATTTTTTTACAACAGACTGTGAACACAACTTTACTAATCTGTAGCAACACTGAAGCAAATGTCAAAATCTGTTTCACATTTGTTCTGAGCCTGGC
Source organism: Philhelius pedissequus (assembly GCA_910595825.1). Classification (NCBI taxonomy): domain Eukaryota; kingdom Metazoa; phylum Arthropoda; class Insecta; order Diptera; family Syrphidae; genus Philhelius; species Philhelius pedissequus. The sequence continues at coordinate 326,781,586 of OU343160.1, forward strand.
TTAAGTTTGGGTTAAAAAAACCTTACACCCTTGTATTTTTCTATTACAATAGGGTTCGGGTATTGTAAAAGTGTAAAAGTGTAAGATTTTGACATTAAGTATATTTTGTTGTTGTAGTGCAAGAAAATGCTACACTTTTACAATGATACAAGGCCAGATACACCGGATCGTGAATACCCCTATTATTTTGCTAGACAAATTGTAATGTTTTATAAGCATTGTGCCTCCTATCACCTCATTGCGTATCCCCTGTTTAGGTTTAGCAATATTAAAAGATATATTACCAGAAAAAAATTATTGAAAAAAGTGGGTAGGTAAATTAGTTGCAAGAATTTAATCAATTTAACATTTGATTTCAGTGAGACAGTAGCGTAGCTATAATGGTAATGAGTAGGTACAATGAGGACGTACTTTAAATAAAAGTATGAAGATATTTCTGAGATTTATTTGGTGTTTTATTATCCAACTATGTGTTTGCATAAATTTGAATAGAAGAGAATTATAAATTAGGATAAATCAATGAGTTTAAAGCAAAAAGCAATAAGATTTTCTGTGCCAAACTAATGCCGTGCAATTCCGGTTGTGCATTTAAAATACCTTAGGTCTTACAGACATATAGTTAAATTACAAAAAAAAAAAAAAAAAAAAGCTGAGAAAATCGAGAAATGTAATAAATCAGTAAAAAAAAATATATCGAACCGTGACAAATTAATAATTTTGCATATATAGGTATATTTAATTTACAAAACATAATGTATTTATGTATAATGTATATTAAAAACGCATACTCAAGCGAACTAGCGTTATTTTTGTTAAATTCTGTTTAATCTTTGGCGTAATTTTTCGCATTCATTGTAAATATGTACTTGAAAATGGATACATTTTTTAATCATATCAGATATCTACATTATAAATCTTTTTCTTAAACACAAAGGTAACTCAACATGAAATGAAGAACAAAGCAAGTTAAACAATGTACATTATTTCTTTAAAAAAACAGTCACTAAAATAATTGCATCAGTGAGTGTTCTTATTTTCCCTTACTGAGCTTTCGTTAGATACGCTACTGCTCGCATTGAAATTGTATGTTTATCTCTACAACTTCAAAATTTTGCTTGGAAAAAAATATGTAGAGATACAATTTGCGTTTGCTCGAACTGAGTACTAGGCTTTAGTAAAATAAGACATGTTTATCATCGTGCATGTTCTCTAGAAACCATGTCTACAGTTAGTGAAAGACTGAAAGTGTTGAAAATGATTTAAATCTATCGATTTCGCAGCGAGTACAGTATTTGGATATGTCTAAAGGCACACTCGAACATTTTTTGCATTTGAATTTTAATATTTGTTCCTATAAAGTTCAACCTATACCTTCTTAAGAATTAAAGCCAAGTAACCTCCAAACCATTGTTGAATCTTAGTTAATCGACTAAAATCGGTGGGTTAAGATATTCCACCAATGTATAAACTTAAACTCTATTCGATACCCGAATAATATCACAATTCTATCCGCAGTTGGATTTGTTTTTCATTTCACAATCTTATATTTGTAATGTGTGTAGATTTTGCTTCTTTGTGGACAGCTTTTGCGATTGGTCCAAAATACACTTCTTCGAAAACGAGGGAGCGGCAACCTCTACTACCGGCTTTCATCGCTAAAAGTCAATTCTGAACCGATTTGCATTAAATCGAAGATATGGATTTGGAAGGCATTTGGATTCAACTAAATTGTGCCATATATGATTTAATAATATCTTACACCATAGAAACGAGTAATTTCTCGCTTTTGGTGATGTGACCCAACATTTGTTGCCGTTTGTGTTATGCTGTACAAAAGATTGTGTCTCCTAATTTTTGACGGCTTACAAACAAATATTCGTCAAGTTATTGTCCAGTGTGAGGCTACAAGAAGGTATTCGATTATCAAATCCAATGGCTGTGAGCCTGATCACAATTTTCACAATTACCAAATCTGTTAAATTGGAATCGGTGTGGAGTCCGAAATTTGCATTGGTATTCATGCCATAAGAGGTGTGGATCGAAAACAATAAATATTTTTGATATGAAAGGGTCTTTAAACAAATATAAGAATTCCTCAAGTCCGCAAGGGTTAAATTTTGCCAGTTTAATAATCCAAATGTTTTTTTTTGTTCTTTCAAATGATAAAATGATTATTTTTCAAAAAGTATTCGTAAAAACACAGAAATATCGAATTAGTTACACTTCTTGCTCGCACTGCGTAGACTGAGAATTTTTGGATTCAATCTAGTCGTTTGCAGTAAAAAATTAGTGGCGCAAAAATTTAAACGATTTAGTAAAATGATAATGCCACTCTTAGCAATTTACTAAGCTAAAAAGATGATTGAACGATTTTAACATTTTACTGAAGTTAAAATCACGGAATGGCTACTTTAACTTTTAGCAATATGGCTTGCACGTGGGGTGCCCAGGGTTGAGTCCTGCTGGTGCACAATTTTTTTTTTTTTTTTTTTGCAAATAATGAATTTAAAATGATGAAAATAGAAATAACTAATACCTTTTTAGAGCACATGTTGGGTTTTTATCAATACATATAATTAATTTACAACGCATAACAACAATAATTGTGTTCATCAAAATTCAAACCCTACAAATGCTCAGCTAACTGCTTAATTAGCAATTTACTAGTTTAGAAAAGGTTTAAAAATTTTGAAATAGTTATTCAATCAATAAGCACTTAGGAAATTGCTAACTAAAGGGTCCGCCAAATAACTTTTTTTTTCTTTGAAAATGTTATAAAAAAAACTGCTGAATATTTTCGCAAATTTCTTTTTTTATTTGAAAGCACAATCCTTCCGGTTAATAATGGAAAATAATTTAATTCAAATGCCTGCCTCAGGTGGCCATGCAGTAGCCTACACGATCGGTACAATTTTAAAGCACATTATCGATTGTGTGCAGCTGTATTTCACCAATGTCTTCACGAATATTGTCCTTTAAAGCGTCAATTGTCTCTGGCTTGTCGGCGTAACACTTATCTTTTACGGCACCTAACAAATAATAGTCCAACGGTGTCAAATCGCAGCTCCGAGGTGGCCAAACGACATCAGCTCTGCGGGCTGATAATGCGATCTTCAAAAACAGGGCGCAAAACATCGAGTGTAGCTTCGGCTGTGTGGCACGTAGCGCCCTCCTGTTCAAACCAAATATTGCCAATATCCTCCTCTTCAATTTTTGTGAACAAAAATTCGTTCAACATGGCCCGATAACGATCGCCATTGACTGTAACGTCCACTCCTTGCTCATTTTCGAAGAAAAATCGCCCAATTATGCCTCTGGGCCAAAATCCGCACCAAACAGTGACTCGTTTTGGGTGTATCGGCTTTTCAGTGTATGCGTGCGGGTTTTCTGTGCCCCAAATGCGACAATTTTGCTTGTTTACATACCCGCCAAGATCAAAATGAGCTTCATCTGAAATGATGATTTTTTTTTGGCAAAATCGGCATCTTCTCTAAGTCGATCGCAGGCCCACTTAGCGAAGCGAAAACGCATTAGATGGTCCGTTGGCTTCAACTCCTGAACCAATTGGACTTTGTATGGCGTCATACCAAGGTCTTTATGCAAAATTCGTCTCAATGATGTCTTCGAAATATTCAATTGTTGAGAACGACGGTGAATTGATGTTGATGGCGCTTCACGTACACTTTCTGCCACAGCAGTAATATTCTCGGGTGAACGAACTGTTTTTGGCTTTTCACGCTTTGGTTTATCGATGAGGAGTTTCTTTCACTTTTTTCACAAGATAACGAACATACGGAGCTGACGGAGCTTCTCTTCTTCCAAAATCCGTACGCAATTTTCGCACACATTCTGCAACATTACCATGATTTTCAAAGTAATGTCGCAATATTTCCCAGCGTTGTTCAAGCGTATACACAACCATATTCGTTCAGCGGAATGATAAAACTAATTATCTGTCAAATCAGACATGAGCTAAGTGTTACCATTCACGAAATAAGCACTAGTTGAAAAAAAAAACGTTAGATGGCGGACCCTTTAGTGAAATGTTAAGCTCTTAACAATGTGTTGTTTAAAATTTTGCGCCAGTGTCTCTATCTATAAATGATGTCTTATAAAACCGAAAATGTTCACTTTCATTATCAGCAATTCCTCAACTCATAACTCATTCCTGTAATGATAGTGGCGCAAAATTTTAAACAACCCATTGTTAAGGGCAAAACATTTTACTAGATAACAATTTCCTGAGTGCTTATTGATTGAACAACTATTTTAAAAATTTTAAACCTTTTCTAAACTAGTAAATTGCTAATTAAGCAGTTAGCTGAGCATTTGTAGGGTTTGAATTTTGATGAACAAAATTATTGTTGTTATGCGTTGTAAATTAATTATATGTATTGATAAAACCCCAACATGTGCTCTAAAAAGGTATTAGTTATTTCTATTTTCATCATTTTAAATTCATTATTTGCAAAAAAAAAAAAAAAAATTGTGCACCAGCAGGACTCAACCCTGGGCACCCCACGTGCAAGCCATATTGCTAAAAGTTAAAGTAGCCATTCCGTGATTTTAACTTCAGTAAAATGTTAAAATTAGCTCAATCATCTATTTAGCTTAGTAAATTGCTAAAAGTGGCTTTACCATTTTACTAAATCGTTTAAAATTTTGCGCCAGTGTCTTTAGCCTAGAAGCTAATTAGTCTTACAAAAACCAGAAACACCTCAATATTTTTAAAGCAACCGGAATTCATAAAATTCCTTAAAATAGAAAAAAAAACACCACATTGCCAGTCCTTTTTTGTGTATTTTTGCTTGTAAGTATGTACGAGTATGTTATATTTTGAAAACATTGGGAAATAATGGCAAATTGAAATTGCTTTATTCTTAGACCAGATGTTACCGAAAATATTCTTTTGATCCAGTTTTTGCTTGTGTAATTCGGCTATGTGTTTGTGTGTGTGTGCACAAAGAATAATTTCTTTTTGTTCACTTTTGACACATTTTTCATTAAATTTAGGTAAAAGTATATTATTACCGAAAGTGGATCCTTTTTAAGATAATAAAATACATGTTTGGGTTATTTCGACACGCTAAGCTGACTCGAATGTCAAACATTTCTAAAGATAGGTAGCTTATACCTACCTACCTACGAGTATTGCAATAAAGGAATAGATATCTAAAAATCTCTCATCAAAGGTCAAAGGAAGGATGTTGAGTTCGAACTCTGTGTGATGCGATCAAATGAAGCATTCAGTATAGGAACGGTGTGCTGTATAGGGACACCTCGGATTATCCACGGGAACTTGAGTGGCTTCTGGGGAATCTTATTGCACAGATTTTTTTTTAAGCAAATCAAAAAAAAAAGAAAGGACTACACGTCTGATGGTTTTGGTGAAGTAGTACAATAATTCATATCCTTGGCCCATAAATATAAAATTTTATGCACACAAATATATTCGCATCCTATTGTTCGTTTCGTTTCTCAGAAGTTGGATTGCGCACTGCACTGGCTCGGTTTCAACTTCACGGATAAATGCCTGTTTTGATTCTTCTCCTCGGTTTATTTTTCTTTTTGTTTGTGATGTCGGTTTGTCGTTTTTCCTGTGGTCTCTGCACACACAAAATCAAACATTAATAATTAATTAGGCTGGTAGAGGGAACCTACTGTCTGTATACAGAAGGTTTATTGTACCGTTCTTCTGTGGATCGCGGTGACGACCGGATTAGTGTCCTTTCTTAAATACATTTATATATCATTCAAAGGCGGATGTGCGGTAAAACCTTTATATCTATTAGCTAACAAACTACAATTATTACCGAGTTTTTTTTATAACTGTATTAAAAATAAAGGGGCTTTGACTACCCTTTAACTGCAGCACAATGCGAGCATAGGGAACAAGGAAGAATTTTAAATGAAATACTGAGGCATATTGGTTTTTATTTGAATTTCTGAATGCAAGTTGTAAATAGAAGTAGGTAAATAATTCTACATTCGTGTTGTACGGTTAAAGAAGGAATGTTATGTACTTGACATTAGTCCTGACGTTGAGGTTTAGCTTAAATTTGATTTAAAAAACATTGTTTATAATGCAACGATATAAAAATGAAAGATTTACTAAATTCCCGTGTTATTTAAGAGATGTATATTATCTGTTAATGTTCTCGTTCAACATATTTATATTTAGTTCATAGTCAGTTATTACTAAAATTATATACAGGTTTCTATTAAAATCTAGTACATACGTTTATTTTAATAGACAATTGACGAAGGAAGCTTACCTTACTTTCTCCAAGCTTAAATACTAAGACTAAATATACAATTTAAAAAAAAACTTGGTACGACAAATCTAAATATTTAATAATATAAAATTAAAAACAAAATTTTAAAAAGTCTTCCGCACCATTATCCATTTTGCGGTTTCAAAAGTAAACGTAAATAACACACATATAAAATATTTTTTTTTCATGATATTTCTTTCTTATTCTAAAGTTTGAACGTTGACATTATGTGTGAAACACTACATTAATTAAGTGACCACCACGTGAATTATTGCAAGCATCGATTCTTTTGAGGTAATTTTCGACCACTTTTTGACACATATTGGGCGGTATCTCAGCCATAACTTGACGAATGCTGGTTTTCAAGTGCTCAAGAGTTAAAGGTTTATCTGCATAAACACGGTCTTTCACGTAGTCCCACAAAAAAAAGTCCAGTGATGTCAAATCGCATGATCTTGGTGGCCAGTTGATATCGCCACGACGAGAATTACGCGGCCAGGAAATGTCTCTTGCAATAAAGCCATATTCGCTCGAGTTGTGTGGCATGTGGCTATGTGTGTTTTTGTAGTAGGTTTTAATAATTTTTATGCGTTGTGCGATAGTTAAGCGATCCATTTTCGTAAATGTAAGACTTTCAACTGAAAAACAAAATTGGTTTAACAACTGAGTTTGACAGATTTCGAATTCCAGCCCTATACTTTCGAAACCGCAAAATGGATAACCTTTATTGAATTATCAAAAAAAAATATTTTATTTTTAATCCAAAAAAATATTTTTTCGAAAATGTGGGGGTGCAATATTATGCATTCATAATTCGTGGGATCTCATGTACCAACATTTTTATCGAAATCCGTCGAGCCGTATAGGGAAAGTTCAAAATTAAGAAAATGGTACCGTTAATAACAAAATATAAAAACAACGAAAAAATAGATCAAAATGTAGTCTATACCTAAAATATTGCACACACTTTTTGTATCAAAATCGTTAGAGCCATTTTCAGGATAATTAAGATGGTAGAAAAAATTGTATGGCAGGTACCGTTGTTTTTGGGGCTAGAAATACAATTCAAAAATCTAGTTTAGACAATCACCTAAAACGCAAACGTAAAACTTAAAGAGTCAGACAGACAGACGGAATTGTGAGTCCCATTTTTTTCGTGTTCTCTATCATCGTAATGTCAAGCTTGACTAAGATCTCGAGTTCGATTTTTTCGCAAATGCAAAACTTGACCTATAGTACCTATATTGCAAATAAAAATTAGGAAAGTCAAATCCCCCAAATATGACAAGAAAATGTCCCAATTGCAACCCAAGGGCTTAATTATCTGTTGATCTAATATAACGTTTAAATACAGCCAGGGGCATTCCCATTGACATACCAAAACGTTATAGCCTGCTATTCCGTGTGCCTGGGACCTTTATGATTATGGAAAGCTGAGCTGATTAGAAATTTCAGCAAAATATAATTTATGAATAATCATTCGTGAATTTTGAATTTGAAACGGTCAAATACGTCTATGTCAAATGCTTTTGAAATTTTAAGCGCAATAATCTAACTTTCTCCTAAGCGATATCAAATACCAGGGGACATATTTCTGCTGCCGGACGTAGACGTTTAGCAAGATACAGATATTTCCTAATTTTATTACTTGGGAACCTTGGGAATATGGTACGTTTTTTTTTGGGGTTGCATGTGCATCTCTTCGGGGGAGACCAGTAGACTAGACAGACTTCTTCCCAGTGTAGAAAAACATCTCTTCAAAATGATGAAAGACATGCCGTCCGGTTTTTCACGAGTGCGAAATACAAAGACGAGTCCCACACAAAAGTACAGAAGGAGTCATAACGAATTCACAGCATCAAATATTTCGTATGTTTTTTTTTTTTTTTTTTAGATATTACCAAAAATCTTTGCAACACTGTAGGATTTCTTGCCTTAATGTTTACTTTATAATTCCGCAACTTTTATTTTGCAATTTCAATAATCTTTTTGAAGCTAAAATGCATTTTCTTTGGGTTTGATACTCTTTCCATTTTCATTACAAAAAAATGTTTCTGAAGAAATCGTAGATACGGTGCCAGTTGTCTTTCTTAAACTAATGAACCAATATTTATTTTCACAACTTGAGTATGTTAGAAAGAGAAATTCGAAAAAAATAACGCAATGCTCTGATGCGCCAAGAGGTGATAATACATTTTAATAGTACTTATGAGGATTAAAGGGAAGACCAGCAAAATATCAGTAATTCGTTCTCTGACAATTTTAACAGCAGGTATAACATTATTTCCAGCAAAAGTTGTTGAATTAATTCATTGCAACAATTTGTTCGTCCAGAAATATAAAAGTTAAAGAATAGAATTAGGATTTTACCCAATGTCAATCAATTGCACACCATGAACTAAAGTTTGTCAGCAAAACATCCCTCGACCATGACATACATAAATGCACACATCGTATCCCTTTTGGGATTGTTCGTGTACTTCTTTCATATACGTTACGTTCATTCGACAGTAGTAGAAATTGTTCAATGATCTATGCCTGATCCGATTATAAGCGAGAAAAAGATGCTCCTCGTTTAGGTATGGACTTTGGTCTTTCGGCACCATTATATCGCAGACGAAGTTTATTTTATTTTTATTTTCATTTTTTTTTGTATTTTTAATAATTTATAAACGAAAACAAAACAGTTTTCATGTGAAATAAGTTTTTTGTTAGGAAGGTTATGTATAGCTAGCCTCTATTATGTTGGTATAGTTAAAAGAGCTTAAACCATCCTTATGTCGTGCTTGGTTTTTAGAAACGATACATAAATATTTTGTGACATCTGGGTAATTGGCTAGAAAGATGTCCTTTTTTAAGCTGATGCGTTCGATACGGTAGGGACATGGAGGAATAAAAATATAAAAAGATTTCTTAAACGAAAGTGAAGGTTTAAGTTTTATTTTAGCTTCTCAGAGGTAAAAAAAAGAGACTTTAATAAAGGAAAGACAAAATCAATATGTCCATTTACCGACTGAGGGTTTCAGAATCTTTTTTATTATTAATATTACCGATTTCAGGAATATCTTTATTGCTATTAAATGCAGTAAGTAATTATTTACATATTTTTTTTCTTGCAAAAATGCTGTTAAATCGTTTTAATTATTAATATATTTATAATAATTTTAAGAAGAAATGTAAAAACAATACAAACGCATGTGCATACGTTTTTTTTTGTGGACTCTGCTTTTAATTTTAATTTTGTTCTTTTGTGACCTTTAGTCCAAATTATGCGTTTCGCGCAGGTACTACAGTTGGGCTCATCAGTTAGATGCTGACGCAAAATATTATTATATCCCGTCTAGTCATGTAATATGCTCTGATTTACCCAGGAGTGTGCCTATTATTTTATTGATATACTCGAAGGTGACAATAAATGCAGTATCGGTACTATATTATGCAACCAAGAGTCGCAAGTTCTGGTCTAATAACACCGATTGTAAAGGGTAACACCTTTTGGGATTTCAAAAGTATAGGGCTGGAATACGACATCTGTCAAACTAAGTTGTTAAACCAATTTTTTTCCGGGGAACTGCAGGGCCGACGAACTCGCCAAACAAGGAACAACACTACCCATTTCAACTGACTACAGTAACCTGGATATTCCAATCGCTGCATGTAAATTTATGCTAAGGCTAAATGCTATGGAGAGGACATATCTTAGGTAGATTAGTGGTAACACCTGTCTAGCGACAAAAAAGATTTGGCCAAAGCTGGATCTTAAACGCTCTAAGGCTTTGACGTCTCTATGCAGCCGGCACATTAACTCCACTATAGGTGTCATCACAGGACACTACCTCAAAGGTAGACATGCTGCAAGACTCGGCGTGCTCGCAAACGACTTTTGCAGAAGCTGTTTAGATGAGGAGGAGGAGCAAACTGTTCTTCATCTCCTCTGTACATGCCCTGCACTGTCTAACAGATGAAAACTTCTTCTAGGAGACTTTTTCTTCAGCGACATTAGTGAACTGGCACACTTAGACATTAATTCTCTCCTCCGCGTCATAAGAAGCTCAAGATGGTTTTAAGTTCTTTCTTTTGGAACAAAAAAAACCCAACTCCTGTGCTACCACAATGGTCCCTTCTTCTTGGACTAAGTGTGTTAGTTAGTTAGTCTTTAACAGCTAACAGCCACTATAACCTAACCTAACCTAAGATGTTTAAGTACCTACCAATTTTAAAGTAAATCGATTCTACAACCTGGATCGACCTAGACGCACACAGAATTGCGAGATGTTGTGTTCTGTCCCATCGCAGTGTCAAGTTTGATCAAAATCTCGAGTTAGATTTTTCCCCAAATGCAAAACTTGCCTTATAATACTGAGGAGTTTTGTTAAAACTTAAAGAACTTCTTAATAGGGAAAGAAAATTCCAGATTGTAAGGCTTTTGGAATACATAATATATCACAATAAAACACTAATTAATTCTCTGTACAAAAATCAATTAATTTAGGACGACTACCGAAATGAACAACATCTCCTTTCAATAAGCATTAAATTAAATTTTTTATAGATATTGACTTTCCCAGGCCATGCTTCACCTTTTACCATTTTGCATACACGTTTCCAATCCCAACAAATAATTACAGTCAAACCTCATTCACGAAAAAAATCCCATGATGTTGCAGAATATCCATTCCTTTCAAACTCATTTTATTACAGCAATTAAACGCATTTTGCTGATTTCGTATTCATAAATAAAAATTCCAAATCAGAGACAAACAACAACAACAACAAAAAAAAATAAATAAAAACAAAAACAAATAAATAAATCATAAATCCTTCTAAGCTAAGCACCAGGGCAAACAATTTTCCACCGCTACTCGCTGCTTGTTTGCTCAGTCAGATAGTCGTCCTGGTATGTTTTCTATGTGAATTGGATATGTGGATGCAGAAAGCACTATGCAGTATGCCAGTATGCAATGCAGCAGGCGCTAGGATAAGCGAAGCTAAAAAACCACGCCGACTATAGCTATTGTGGTGCTTAGCCATTTCAGTTCATTTGTTCTCAATATTTGGATTAGGTAGGTATGTACTCCTTCTATGCAATACAATATTTATATTCTTTGAAAAAAATAGTGAAACGAAAGCAAAAAAGGGCGCTCGCTGTCTTCCGATCCGAAAATATCTATCAAATATTTACATCTGTTGTGAATGATTTTTTTGTTTGTTTTTTTTTATTATTTCCCAACGCGAGAGTGACTGAATATGAATGAAGAAATTAAGGATTAACTTAAATTAAATAAGCACTGAAAAAAAATACACACACACATATAGAGCATCATAAACAATAAAAACAACCAAAGATAATACTTGTCGTTCTATTCGTATTCGATCAATGATGGTCATGCCGATGCGGTGGGAAAGCGGCATTATTAAGAGGAACCGCCTGTCAGCCATTATAATCTGAAATCTCTATCCCACCCACATGAATATATGTAAGAACACTAAAGACTGGAAGACTCAACGAACTCAGACTGAATTTAAACACGAAATGTAAATAAAATAAAAAGCAAGCATTTTTAAGATAAGCATTTATGTACGAAGAACTTATGATCCGCCACAGATAAATAAGTTGAATTTTGAAATTAAATTTCTGTTTTTGTTTTTCCCCGCTGCTCGGTTTTTGTCACGAACTGACATTAAAAAATGTGAAAATGTGCATGTTCTCATTTTTATATAAATTTATAAATTTAATGCGTGCTAGATTTTAACAAAAAAAAAAAAATAATAATAAAAAATCAATAAAGAAAAAAAATCCACTTAAAAATATACATAAAACTCGATTTAATGTGAACCAATAATTTAAAGCTAATATTTATGATTAATTTTGCCATTTTACTAAATTCAGTTCTGTAGAAAAATAAACAAAACGCAATCCTGGTAATGTGGTAGGTTAATTTGAATTTTATGAGAGAAATAAACTTTCGATAGGAATTATACCAATACCACTCCACTAGCTAATTAAATGGGTGCAATGCACGCATTAGAGCGCAAAACTTTAACACATGGAGGTAGATTGTTATTGTTTTGCTATACCTGCAATCTGCATTCAATATTTGCTGATAAATTGTATAGCTACTGAGTTTTATTAAAAATTTCATCAACTGGATTAGTTAGTTAAAAAAAAATATAAAGGGTTATCCATTTTGAGGTTTCAATAGTATAGGGCTGGAATACGACATCTGTCAGACTAAGTTGTTAAACCGATTTTTTTTTTTCAGTTGAAAGTCTGATATTTGTGAAAATGGATAGCTTAACTATCGCACAATGCATACAAATTGTTGAAACCTACTACAAAAATGGTGATTCTGCCACAGCCACATATCGTGCTTTAGAGGAGATTATGGTTTACATAATCGTCCAACTACGAAGAAATTTGAAGAAACTGGATTTGTTACAGATATCGTAAGGCCTGCATCATCGTTTCGCTCCTACCACTGAAAATATCGCAGCTGTAAGTGAAAGTGTTGCCGAAGACCCGAATGTGTCGATTCCTCGACGTTCTCAGGAATTAGGACTATCTTGCGGCACATTGTGGCGTATTTTGCATTTGGATCTACACCTACATCCATATAAAGTCCACCTCACAAAACAACTGAGGCCAGCTGACCATTCACAACGTCGTAGATACGTCGAATGGGTGTTAGAACAACAGGCGGTGGACGGCGATTTTTCGAACAAAATTTTCTTCATCGACGAAGCACATTTCTCACTCGGTGGGTATGTTAATAAACAAAATTGTCGTATTTGTGCTTCTGAGAATCCTCAAGTAATTGAAGGAAGCCATTACATCCACAAAAAGTCACTGTTTGGGGCGCTCTTTGGTCCGGAGGTGTGATTGGACCTTACTTCTTCGAAAACGACGATGGAACGACTGTCACCGTCAATTCGAAGCGTTATGGTCATATGATAAAAAAAAATATTTAAATAGAAACAAAAATTATACATATTATTGTTAAATTAATATTAAAATTTAAATTATTGTAAAATTTATCAAATGTCCTACTCAGGCAAACGACAGAGATAGTCATGCCTTAATTATTCAATTGAAAATTCTTAATGATAACAAATGTACAAATTTTGTTTTTCTTTTTTTTAAATTTAACTATATGCCTGTAAGACCTAAGGTCTTTTGAATGCAACCTGAATTGCACGGCACTAGTTTGGCACAGTGGATTTTAGAATCAGGTATTGACTGACTCATTTTAACCATGGGCGGTATGCAATTAAAATTGGAGGTATAGAAAAGAATGCGACTAGCGTGGGAATCGAACCCACACGTCCTAGTTAGCAATCAAGCACTTTACCCACTGCGCCATTGCCACCCACACTTTTATATTGAATAAAAATCTAATCTAATCTAAAATCTAAATCATATGATAACCGACTTTTTTTGGCTACTATTGAAGGATTCGACTTGGAGAATACATATGTGGTTTCAACAAGGCGGTGCCAAATGCCTCACAACTCGAGCGAATATGGCTTTGTCGTATGTCGTGGCGATATCAACTGTCCACCAAGATCATGCGATTTGACACCGCTGGACTTTTTTTGTGGGGCTACGCGAAAGACCGTGTTTATACAGATAAACCTTTAACTCTTGAGCACTTGAAAACCAACATTCGTCAAGTTATGGCTGAGATACCGCCCAATATGTGTCAAAAAGTGGTCGAAAATTACCTCAAAAGAACGATGCTTGCAACAGTTCACGTGGTGGTCATTTAAATAATGTAGTGCTTCACACATAATTTCAACGTTCAAACTTTATAATTAAAAAGAAATACCATGAAAAAAAATATTTTATATATGTTTTATTTACGGTTACTTTTGAAACCACAAAATGGATAACCCTTTATTGAACAAATATTTGCATTCACTTTAGGTTGGTGTAGAAAAATTGCATAAATTGAAAAATATTTCGATGTGTATACTTTGCTATTCAATGGAAACTTCCGGTTTTTGTTTTTAAATATTTTTATTTTTTTTCTTGTTTTTTTTTACTGTTAAGAGAAATTATAAAATATTTGAATTAATCCCATAGTAACAACGAACGGCAAAATGTAATTATTTCTTCCATATTTAGGCTACTTACAGAGGGTGTTTTTGTAACTATTGGGTTTACTAACAATTTTTTAGAATTTAAAGTTCTTCATATCATCGTCAGGAGGGGGTGGTGGTAATGGAAAAAAATCCGCATACTTGTCGTTCTGCTAAAAATATAAGATTTACGACTGGATCGCACATACTTGCTCTTATGTTTCATCACATCATATGCACAAAATTCTTAGTTGAAACGGCTAAATATATTTTTAGAGTCGTTTTTAAATTATTTTTTTATATACACAATTTCTTAATTTTTTTTTTTTTGAATTTGGTACCTATTGCAGTTTTAAGTATTTAATAATATAAACTTAAAAATATAATTTTAAGAAAAAATCTGCCATCCGTTTTCGAAATATCGAATTTTCAAGATACAATAAAATTTGATCGAAATCCGTTAAGCCGTTCATGACATGAGTAAGTTCAATTTTTATAATTTTCACAATCTTTTTTTGTTTAACCCTCCGGATAAAGGTGGCTTAATGACTTTTAGGTGACGCTTGGAAAAAATTAGTTTCGAAACGTAAAAATATAGTATATTCTCTACATGTCGAGGCATGAGTTGTTTGTCAAAATTGATTGACGGATGTCTCCGATTTAAATGGATTAAAAAACATCTACCTCAGAAAATTCGAAATTTGTTGCTCCCGAAAAAATTTCTATTAGATATTTTGGGTGACCCTTGGGAAAAAATACTATCGAAACGTCAAAATAAAGTTTTTTGCCTACCTATCAAGCCATAAACTGTCAAATTGATTGAGCGATGGCTGGAGTGGGTCAAGATTCTACCTTCAAAATATTGCTTTTCAAAATTCTACTTTTATTCATTTTTTCTGTTTATCAAAATTTTGATTCTCCAAATTCTGTCCCTCTACAAAAAAGAATTAATAATTAACCTTTTTTATTAACAATAGTAAGCGAGAAACAAAAATAAAACAAAAGAATCCATTAGCTAAACTTAAGAATGAAAAAAAATACAGACGAAACAAGCAAAAACCAAAGAGAATAATGTTTTTTTGAAATGCGCCTAAGATAGCCAATGTGACGTAGTGTGGTTCTCTTTTTTATAATTCTTTTTATTTGTTTGTTTTTCGAAAAACTTTTTCTTTTTTTCTTTAATAGACACCTACTGAATATTTTTCAGTTTTTTTTATTAAACTCTTAAGAATGTAAGAGTAGAGCATACAAAGCGCGCGCTTTTTAACATTTTCCAAGCCTTTGCTGCTTTATTATTTGCAGAATTTTGAAAGCAGAATTTTGTTAAAAGAATTTTGACCCCGGCAGAATTTTAACCCCAACCCAGGGATGGCCCCAATCTAAATGGATTAAAAAACCTCTACAAAACTCAAATTTTACCTCAGAAAATTTGTTTGATTACATTTTTTTTTGCTTCGAAAAAAGTTGATTTAAAGCCTTTTGGGTGGCAAATGGAAAAAAAATATTATCGAAAAGTCAAAATATGGTTTGTTGCCTAAATATCAGTGACAATGACATGAACTGTCAAAATCCATTGAAGGTTGGCAAAATCCATTGAAGGATAGCTCCGACTCAAAAAAAACTCCCTCACGGTGGATCCACAGTATCTGCCAAAGGAAACGTAAAATAAATACATAAAGTTCAATAATTTGCTAAGGTTCAACTAGCCTTTAAATGTCATGTTCAAGAAAGCCAACTGACCCTTCCACTGTCTACGCCTTAGATGACAAAAAGACCAAACTACTTCCGCGACCAGTAATCAGCTACTATTTCCAGGCGAGTCGATAATACATATTAAATTTAATTTAATTGAATATTCGATAATTAATCGCTACGACATACAAGATACAAGTGCCATTGATGAATATCGGGATTTTGGGTGGGTCTCTTACTACGTCTCCACCAACCACTAAAACGAGATTTAAGTAGATTTAGCTAAATCTTCTACAAATCTTGAAGATTTACAATACAAATTTAAATCTTCTCAGATGAAGATTTAAAATAAATCTCATTTTAATCTTCAATCGAACTACCCTACTTCCATATCGAAATGAACACATTCATCGGGAAAGTGAATTTTTCTCTTCGGTTGGCACACATGAAGCTGCCTGTCTCACTTCTACGTCATAAGAGAAAATGAAAAGATATATGCATTTTAAATAGTGCTGTCAAAATTAATCTCCTTTTGGAGCGGTGGAACCACTTTTTGAGATTAGTAAATCTACAAGAGAAACGTAGTATTAAAATCTGTTAAGATCAAAATTTAATGAAGTTATCATACCCCTAAGTTACCGTTGTAGTTCCATATCCGAAGCATAAGAAGTGTGCTGTGAATCTTAAAAGCGAATGTGAAATTTTGAGGGTCGCCAGCAAAAGATGATTTATGACAAAGATAAAAAGACTCGGAGATAAAACGGAACCTTGGGGCACACCGGAACATATTCTCTAAATTAAGACTTGAATCCATACTTAACGGTCAAAAATGTAATTTCTAATCCAACTACCAAGAGATTCGTCGACATTAAAAACTTATTAAAGCACAAATCAATTTAATTGAAGTTTACTGTGAATGGGTTCAATTTTCTGTTTTATCAAGAGCTGGTTTTAACGATGGGGGTTATTTTTTTCTCATTTGGTAATTCAGTGAAAGCCTCTGACCTGTCTAATAAGGTCAACAACAGTATTGCAAATATCTATAGAGCCATAATCACAGACTATTTAATGGAATTTGATATCTTATTTTTTTTCTAAATAAACAGTTATTCGTATTTTAGTATTAAAAAAAACACCCTTTATTTTTTGCTTGCTTTGACAAATAGGTGGATATAGGGAATAAGAGTAATTTTATTTCATTAAATTAACAATCCCTATATATTTTTAGGGGGTTTTGCATTTGTTTAGCATTGTTTACTGATAAAACTAGAGTTATTGAAAATGTTGCAAAATGTAATTATTTCTGCCATATTTAAGCCAGAGAGGACAATTCGAAGGTGGGCCTAAATGTAATACTTGTGTAAATCCCATTTTTTTTAAATAAAAAAAATAGGGGTTCATTGCAAAAAAAAGTGATATTGCTGATATTACAAATTGGAAAAATGACATCTGTCAACTAACCGTCTCCGGAATTTATAAACACTTAAACACTTTTTAAATTGTTGTTTTCAAAATGGTGGTTTGTTCATAAATGTTCCATTTCAAGACTTGCAAGGTTTACGCTGTAGGTTAGTCTAAAAGACAAATCTTTGTCAAAGGATATGTAAAATAAAATAAAAATAACAAAATAAAATAAAAATAAAATAAAATAAAATAAAATAAAATAAAATAAAATAAAATAAATAAAATAAAATAAAATAAAATAAAATAAAATAAAATAAAATAAAATAAAATAAAATAAAATAAAATAAAATAAAATAAAATAAAATAAAATAAAATAAAATAAAATAAAATAAAATAAAATAAAATAAAATAAAATAAAATAAAATAAAATAAAATAAAATAAAATAAAATAAAATAAAATAAAATAAAATAAAATAAAATAAAATACAATAAAATAAAATAAAATAAAATAAAATAAAATAAAATAAAATAAAATAAAATAAAATAAAATTAAATTAAATTAAATAAAATAAAACTAAATAAAATAAAATAAAATACAATGAAATAAAAAAAAACATGTGCGATAACCTAAGCTAATCTAAGTTGAACTGTTTGTAATTAAGATTGTTTAACTTGAGAAAAGCTTTCAAAACTTCTACGTATGAGTGAGAGAAAGGCAAGCCACACAGACTGGCCCCGTAACGCGTTACGTAAGAAATCAGTTTATCCCATAAGAAGTTATCAATTAAGAAAATATTTTTTTTCCAAAAAAACTTTTTTTCAAATAATTTGGAATGCTGTATTATTTAGTAAATGAACCAGTCTTCATAAAACATTAGTTAGGAACATCCCTGTATGAAAGGGTACCACAATGGAACAATAGGCCCCCGTGTTCGCAGCAGTTTTTGAGCTGCGCACTCCCCTCCTAACCTAACCTAACCTAACCTAATCTATTTAGAATTTGAAGGACCTCCTATATAAAAATTTTGATCCGGAATGCGTTGAGCCGTTTATGAGAATGTTGAAAATCAAAAAATGTAAACGGTTGTATAGCAGGTACCGTTAATAAAAAATATATTAACAATTTTGTATACCAAAATGTAGAATATATATGTAGAATATATATATATATATCAAAATGGTTAAAGCCGTTTTTGAGATAATTAAGATAGAAGAAATAATTGTACGACAATTACGGTTATTTTGGTTGTTAAAGAAAACGAGTTTGAAGAAAATCTCTTCAGCGGTTTAGACTGTAGACGATCTACAGACAGACGAAATTGCGGGAAACACTTTGTTGGTGTTCTCCATCACCTTAATGTCAAGTTTGATTAAAATTTCGAAAACGTTTTTTTTCCAAATTCAAAGCTTGCCCTCAAGTTATTCTCAAAGTCAACGGTACAATTGGATATAACGTGCATAGATAAGAGAAGAAATGTGGCCAGATTAGATGCCCCCAAAAGTCTTAATCTCTTTCCTACATATTATTAAGTACACATGTGTATATACGTAAATATATGCTAGAAAACTAACCCATCATATTGGAGATACCAACTTCATTTGTAAAGACCTAAGCATTTACATACATACATATGTGTCTATACAATATGCATAAGATACTGTCTTGACTTTCAACAACTTAATTTTGTTTTAGTTTAATTGGCACATATGTAGGTATATTGCTTAAAAACGTCCTTACGTCTTTTATGGGGCAAAAACTTTGTGGAACACTGTTTTTAAAAATATTGAATTTTTTCATCAACTTTTGCATTTATAATGTCAAAAAATGAATAAAAATCGAATTCTAGGAATCCAACATGATTACCAAACATTCAAGTCAATATACTGTGTCATTCCTAAAAATTTCAGATTTCTAGGTCCACTCCTAAAAAGATAAAATTATTTTCTTTTCGTAACTAAGCGGTTTACCCGCCCATAAGGAGTTAACAATTCAAAAAAAATATATATATATATTTTCAAATGTGTGATTCGAATCCACGCCACGCTTAACTCTATCGCCTTAGACCGGTCAGCCAATCTGACTTATAAATGATGGATAGCAAACAGGGTTTATACATTTTGTATAGTAAATCTTGCATTAATTTAAGTACCTAAAGTAAAACCAGGCAGACAACTCAATAAGAAATATATATGTATGTAGGTGTAATCGCGCATTCAATTAGAATTACATTAACTTTGTTTATATCAAGAGGTAAATCAGATAAGCTTATGACACCAGCTTTAAGAATGCGTTTACTGAAACCCAATAATGTTTCAATCGTACGACATATCGAAATATATTTTCTCTCAAGGGATACGAGAAAGAACTGGCGCAAGCTGGTGATCGTAGGGCCACAAGGACATCCACTGGCGAGTAAAAGTGTAGTAAAGTACCTTGGCATCTGGTTGGATCAGTACCTGTATTTCGACAAACATATAGGTGCTGCTTTGGCCAGGGCTAGGGGAGCCTTTGCCTTGACAAAACGACTGTTTTATAGCAGCCGTCTTGACAGCAGGGTAAAGGTGATTTGCTACATGGCCCTCATCAGGCCGATGATTGCCTACGGATGCCCGGTGTGGTTCAACGTTGCCCCATCTCAAATGGAAAAGATTCGGGTGTTTGAGAGGCAATGTCTTAGACGTTGCCTTGGATTACACAGAACACCAGAGTCGGAGTACACAAGATATTATTCCAACCAGGTTCTATACAACGGAGCCAACATAAACAGAATAGATAATTTTTTGTTTAAGCTGATTCGGGGTCACGTTGCAAGAGCGATGGCCTCAACTAACAGCTTAATTCTTGGGGCTTATTACCCCAATAACGAATATTTTGAAAGTGCGCGGTTAAGTGGTTACATCCCTCCTGAGGCATTCCTCTATTCAGACAATCGAGGGCTGATACAGGATAGAATGGCGGTTCCGCTTATCTACCACGTCAGCCGTAAAACTGTGGATAGGCGACTCCTTGTTGTTGTGTGTCTGCATGCAGGCCGTGGGGCGATAGTTGTGTGTTCGCCTGTCAACCTCGTGGTTGCAGGTTCGATTCCTGCCGTTGTCTATGTGTTCTTATATTCCATTAAAACCGATTCTAAAAATTGTCATAAAATAAGTTGATGCTTTGCTCATTACATGCTGTTTAGGCATAACACTAATAACATGTGATTGAGTAAACTAGCAAACCCATAAAATATGACAACGAAATAAATAAAATAATGCGAATTATAAGGGACATATATAAATAAGACACGGTAATTCTCTCCGCATTAGTTCAGCCGCCATCCCTGGAGATAAATTTGAGACAACAACTAGCCTAGTCTCAGAACATCGCGCCACACATCTTTCCTATCCTTCTTTCTCTTCTTCCACCGGATGCCGCGCTGTGTTAAGAAAAACATATAAAGGGTATTCATAATCCCTTGAGCGCGTGCAAAGTTATAAAAAAAAAAAAAAAAAAAAAAAAAAAAAAAAAAAAAAAAAAAAACGAAAAAAAAATGCTGCTGTGGCTGTTCTAGTTTTTAAGTAGTTTTAAGTGGTTTTGGGTATTATTAGGTATTTTAAGTAGTTTAAGTTATTTTTAGTAAGTATAAGTTAGTTTTATTTAGTTTTAATCTATATTTAGGTTTAGTTTATAAGTAAAAAACAAAAAACAAAAAAAAATGATAAGATACCAAGTTTTTTGTTAAAAGTTTCCTTGAAAAATAAAATAAAATAAAATAAGATTTAATTAAAATAGTTTTTAGGTCGAAAGACATTAGTGCTAAGAGTTATTGTTTAGTTTAGAGCGCCCGTAAAGGGCCAGTAAATTAGTTGTAAGTTATTGATAATTAGGCTAGTTTTAAACATTTTTGTCTATAGCTTTAAAATAGTTATAAGTTAATATTAAATAAGAATGAATTTACAAAAAAAAAATGAAAAGAGCATACAACTATCAATCCAAATGTACCCAGTTCAAATCCGACAAATCCGCCAAGTATTTAATTTAATTCAGAGAAAGGAAAGCCCACCGTGTAACGCGTTACGTAACGCATCGGTTTACCCTCCCATAAAAATTTATCACTTCAAAAATAAAATAAAATAAGACAACTACACGAATTCTAACTCAGTTCCGTTTTAAATTTATTTAAAAAAAATATCTCTTTCGTTCTATGGTTCCTGGTTGCATCTTATGCGATTTAATCACCTTGTTTGAATTGAATTTTTGCACATTGAACGTTATTTGAGTCTTACTTAGCAGAGCTGAACAAGTCATTTGAATTGTAAAGCAGCTGTTGAAGTAAGTTTTAATTTCTCACTTCTATTTTAACCTGCCAAATGTTTGTTACAATAAAATATTGCTTTGTAAAACTCTTAAAACAAACTTAATAGCCGTTTCTTAGATAAATTCCTTTACAATGTGTCTCCTCACTAGAGACCAAAATTATGCCTCGCAAGTTATTATGGAATGAAAATGCCTAACAATAATAATTGAAGCGTAAATTTTTTAGTGCACCCATATTTTTCATTGAGTCAGCCAATTAGATGAAATGTTAAGATGCAACCGGTTTCCATTGCATCTTTTCGAAATACTTACCTGCATTTATAGGTTAAGGTCATAAAACAGTCTCAGAGAAATACCATGTTCGCCTGACTAATAGAAAAAAAAACTCAGGTTAACTATAAATTAAAAAAAAAAATAACACTTAAAACGTCCTTCGCCGAAAGGAAGTCGATTCGTTTCCTTAACAATGTGTTGATAGAATTCTTTGCCTCTTTTGTCCTATATCCCTGTGAAAGATACACGACTTTAAAAAAAAAAAAAAAAAAACGAAACGAAACGAAACGAGGACAACAAGAATGAACAAAAAAAATGTATACCTAACCTACCAAGCAAATATTTATCGACAGGTGCTGGGTGAGAAAAGATTTCGATAAGAATTCATTGGTCGTCGTGTCGTTGTCGCAGCTCGCAGGTAAACCATCACAAAATAAAGATCCAACCTGAAACTTGACTGTACGTATTTTGGGACTCACACAATAGGTCCGACACAAAATTGAGAAACAACACAAATACAGTGCCAGTTTAAGTCGAAATTGACGCCTTTTTCTGGAACAGTATATGACCAAAAATTTACATCCACACAATGGTAAATGTCCTTTGTGGAAAGGACCAATTCTTTATCTCTTTTCGTATATGAATGTCTGTTTGCATGGAATATTGAGAATGCACCTAACCAAACCTAATCATGACAGTGGTATAGGCAGGGACAAGGGTATACTACAGCAGCGCAGGTAAGGCATATAAATGAGCCACAGAAATTTCATGTGCAATTTGAACAGTTGGATGCTTGTATTTAAAAAGTAAACACATCTGACTTGAGAAGCTGTGCCGATGGACGGCTTCACCAATAACCCTGATATGCAAATTCCTGGAAACCCAAACAATGTATACAGTATATCACCTTGGTTGGTTATATTTACACTAAATAAGATATTCTTCAATTTCATTGTTGTTTGTTTTTGTTCTTTAATTCCAGACTTGGTTTGGTAAATTTATAAAAGTTGTTTGTTTAAAAATTTACAACTATTGTGTTTCAAGTGTAAACATTTTTGCGAAACAAAACTAATCCGATATCGATTTGTATTTATGCATCTTCGAAAAGTAAATAAATATTTATACTAATGAACTAAAGACATTTATTAAGTGACTTATGAACATAAAATTATTAATTTAAATTTTTGGCACATTTTGACTCAATGGAAAAGCAGATTTTAGTAAAACGTACGTTTCATTTCGAAAGCTTGCCAACATCAATGTCTAGATCGTCATTTTTACTTGCGATGTAGGTACTATAAGGCAAGTCATACATTCGTCGAAAAAAAAAGTTTTGGGATAACAGTCAAACATGACATTACGATGAGAGCGAAGACGAAAAAAGATGGTCTAAAAATTCTGTTCGTCTGTATGTTTGTCTCTCTGTCAGTCTGTTAGTCTGTCTGTATGTAGTTATATAGAGAAATATACAGCCCAAACGGGTTGGCCGAATTGCTTCAAACTTGGTCTATGGAGTTTTGTAGGTATTGTGCAGAGGGGAAATTGAAATGTTTTTTAGCTCAAAAAATAACGGTACCTGCCTCGGAAACGGCTCTAACGATTTTGATTTAAAAAAATCAGTGCAGAAAAAATTTTTAAAAACGGTACTTTAATAGAAGAAACCAGAAGAGTTTTTAGGTTAACACAAATTAAATGCCAATATATCTAGGATAAACTGTGTCTTAATTATTTTTTTGTTGGTAACGTCAAGAAGTAAATGCGTTCATTATTTGTCAACGCTTGTAAAATAGGTTCATTTTTGAAGCCATCATACGTTTTGACTGCAGTGAACATTCTTAAATAATTAAAGTTGTTCCATCTTGACATAAAAATAAATACTAGGTGTCGCAAAATTCATTAATTTGTAAATGGCGTCGTTCTTCAATCACATTTGACACTTGTGAACTATTCTGCAGTATAAAAACTACCAAAAGGTGCTATATACTCCGCAAGAGCTTGTACTAATTCCGGCGCTTAGCTCCTCGACTTGATCAGACTGGAACCACCGAACACAACACAGGGCATGGCCACCACCGAACTGGTCGTTCGGCCGAGTATATGGCGGCTGTAGCTATTGTCGCTGAGAATGAAGGAATATCCACCAGACGACGGAAATCGCAATTGGGCATCATCAGACGGACCCAACGGCGAATTTTAGTGAAGTATTTGCTTATATTCTGGTGCAAAGTGCAAACCGTGCATCAGTTAATGGCTCCTGACCATCCGTAGCGACCTGAATTACTGTCAAGCCATCCTGAGCCTCAACACCTAAGAGAGCGATTTTGCGTCTAAAAACATCATGAGCGCAGAGACGCATTTTAGTTTAGGCAGTTACGTCAACAACAAAATTTATTTTTGGGGCACTGAACAGCCTTTACAGCCATAACACCCACTCAAAGCCGCACTTTTTGGTGTAGCGTTCAGGCGGGTTGTATAATTTAACCGTATTTTTTGGGAACACCATCGGCAATACGGTCAGTGTTACTGACGAACGCTACACGCTACAGGGGAATGATAAACAACTTCTTACTTCCGGAATCGGATGAACGAAACTTGGTGAACCATGTGGGTGCAACAAGGTGGACACGAGCCACAATGATTATTGTGAAGGAAGCATTCCTGGTCGCGTAATATCCTGATTTGTCAATTTGGCATGGCCAGCAATATCGCCCGATTTAACCATCCTAGACTTATTTCTTTGGGGCTACTTGAAGTTTGCCCGATCCTCAAGAAAAACGATCCTCTGGACTGCACCAACTACAGATGCATCCGTCTTCTAAATATCGCCTTTATGATCCTCTCTTCCATACTTTGTGAACATCTAAAAACATTTGTGAACAACCTGATAGGTGCATATCAGTTTGGCTTTAGTCCAGGGAAGTCCACCATCGATCCAATATTCGCATTACGGTAGATCTAGGAAAAACCAGGAGACTTAAATTGATACTCACCACATTTTCATCGATTTTAAGGCCGCGTTTGACAGCGAGCTATATAGTGCCATGACTAGTTTTGGCATCACTACAAGACTCGTCCGTTTCTGCAGGATGTAGATTTAGAATGCAGACTGCTCCATCAAGGTCGGCAAAGACCTCACCGACACCTTTGATGTCAAAAAAAGATCAACCAAGGAATTACTCTTGAAAATCGCTGGTTCTTAGTGAAAAGTGAAAACCAACGACTGAGATGGCTGGGTCATCTAGAGCGAGTGGATATCAATGCGCCGGCCTGGAATGCATTTGGAAATAACCCCATGGGACAGCGTTAAAAGTAGCGCACGCAAGTGGAAGTGGACCTTAAACAACTTGGCGTTCAAAACTGCATACAGATAGCTAGAAACTGATCAAACTGGGAGAGACTCGTCGGTTGAGCCCCTGGTGCCTATAACACAATACATAAAGTTCTTCTTGAACAAGTGAAATTCAACAACTATTTAAAAATTGTGTAACATGGAACAACAAGTCTAGAAGAACTATAACAATTGTTTTGGCTTCATTCCAAAAGTGGGAAATTTCACTATTTCACCATTTCTGTAACTGGAAACAACAAGAGTTAAAAAAAAAGAGAATAAACGTGTTGAATACAAGTTTATTCTAATGAATAATGATAAATTTCAACCGACGGTTCCGGATTAGTTCAAAGTCAACAATTTAGAAATAGACACTTGCAGTAGTGTTAATTAAGTGATTACATCGGACGGATCTTGAGAATTTATTTAGTGGGCTAGAGTTATGTGAATTTTTTTTTGATTCTGAATCGGACGATGATAGTGAGGACCAAGGCCAGGGAAAAGTGTTCAGGGAAAGAATAAACTTTGAAATAGAACCCCAAACATTTCGTGTGCCGTAGAAGTTGTTACTATCATACCGAAAGTCTCTCCTACAAATTACGTTCCCCACTAATAAAAGCTAAGCACTAAGTGTAAGGCAGAAAATATTGATCGCCTTACATTGGCTTGGAACTGGAGTTCATGGCGTTCATAAAAAGACAGTTTGTCGATGTATCAAAAAAGTCACATTTGAAATAAATACTTATTTTTTTTTCTTCGGAAATTTTAATATTCATCTTGGTAGATTTACTTGTTCAACTGATTCAACAAGTGAATGGAAATTTTTTCTATTGACAATTGTTACAGATTTTATTGTGTTACAGAAATGATTTTCTCTTGACTAGTTGGCTTGTTGTTCTGTGTTATAGGCCCCTGATCCATCCAAGACTGGAGCGCCACCTTAAGTAAGTAAGTAGGTAAGTAAGTAAGCACTTGAAGTCGCGTGCGTTTGCCAACAAGCCGCAGACATTTAGGACAATATTTGCCAGGAATAAAAATAATTATCACCAGAAATCATGCCGAAAGTCATTTTTTATTTATTAAATAAAGTAATTCAAAAACAAAATTGGATGATTAATTTTGCGCCAGCTTGTATTTTATTGCATAAACAACCATGAAGACATAACCAAAAATGCAAGGGTTGCTGAACTGATTGATCTTTGCAACTCATTTGGATTTAGAATACCATATGCCTATTGTTGTGTTCTTCGAATGTGAGAAAAGAGTAAACGAAACAAATTTGGATCTAGGATTTCTGCCTAAGCTACAATGGAGAAACTCAACAGCTTCCACATATAGAAGACAGCTAGATACGCTTCTGTAAGCCGATGAAAATATTTGTAGTCTAAACACCATTGAAACATGTTTTAAGGAAGCATATCGTGGATCAAACAGTCCCTCTCAACTAAAAAAGGTTTTTCGAGAACCATGGTTTGATAAAGCATGTTTGCAAGCGAGAAACCTTTCATACTCTTGGCTTAATGAGTTTAGACGGTTTAATGAGTGCTTTGCAAGAAACTTGTACATCCACTACAATAAAAGATATAAAGAGCTTTGTAAAGAAAAAAATCTTTTGTGAAGCCCAGGCTTACCAATTAGCGAGGTGTAATAATTCTTCAGAATTTTGGAAATTGACCCGGAAGCTAAACGGCACAAAATTCATCATCAGACTAGATTCTAAAAGACTGCAAGCTCACTTTAGTCAATTGATCAACCAAACCTCGATAAGACAAAACATGCTACAATATGCACAACCTGATGGCATTTTGGACTCTATAATATCCCAAGAAGAGGTTATTCTCTCAGTAAATGAATTATCAGATGGAAAGGCTGCTGGTTCGGATAGAATACCAGGAGAGTTCTATAGATATGGTACAGATGAACTATATATTAATCTTGGAAGAACTTTAATCAAATATTTAAATATGGAACCATACTACAGCAATTTAAGGAAGTCTTGATTTTTCCGATCCACAAAAAAGGTATTACAGAAGAACCATCAAATTGTCGAGGGAATTTACTTTTTACATCTATTCTATTGAAACTGCATGGATAAACGTAAACCAACATCTAACTGAGTTTCAGGCTGGGTTCAGAGCAGGGTACTCAACCGTATACCACATATTTTTGCTTAGAAGTATTGCAGACTCGTTCCTTACAAGAAATACAAAATTATGCACATTTTTTGTAGATTTAAAAGCTGATTTCGATACAATTCAACGAAATTAATTAATGTACAAATTGTTCGGATTGGGAATGTCGCTAAAGTTTCGCAGAGTATTGCAAAATCTGTACATGGATACCAGGGCATCAGTCTGGGATGGTAAAAATATATCGGAGTGGTTCCAGACGAAGACAGGAGTTAAAGAGGGTTGTGCGCTGAGACCAATTTTATTCGCTCTATTCATCGAGGACATTAGTAGAGCATTGCCAGGAGGTGTAGATTATGCAGGAGTTGTAATCAAAGCACTGCTTTTTGCAGACGACATTTCACTGTTTGCATATACTCCGGCATCGCTGGAGCTGATGATAAACAAGTTGTGTGAATACTGCACGAGATGGAACCTGGTAGTTAACTTGAATAAATCGAAGTTGATGGTATTTTAAAAAGGTGGGGGAAGGTCGAGCTTAAACGAGCAATGGTGTTATAATAACGAACGCACAGAAGTTGTGAGAGCGTATAATACCTAGGTGTCTTTTTCACAAAGAATCTAAGGATGGATAAACATCTCAACTAAAAGCTGTTAAAGGCTAAAACCGCCATTAATATGACTTGAAGAGAATGCTTTAATAATCCCAACATAGCAAACATCAGTAAATATTAAGTTTTTAAAGCAGTATCTGCATCCATTCTATTTTATACAGCTCAAGCGTGGGCAGCAAAGAAGTATGAGGCCGTAGAAAAACTGCTAAGGTTCTACATAAAACGAATTTTTAAGCTTCCTCCAAACTCCCCGAATTACATGATAATGTTAGAAACAGTTATATCACCATTATTCATCAAAACCTTGAAACTACAAGTGGACTACATTTTAAAAGTTCACAATATGTCGAATGACCGCCTCCCGAAAAAGCAGCACTTCAGGCTATTCAAAGCAAGACAGGATGGCTTAAAGACTGGATTGAACTAGGGCAGGAAATTGGTCTTGAACTTGACAGGAACGAATGGAGTAAATGGAAGCCAATTCTGTACGAGTTAATCAGTCGTTTGGTTGAAAAATATAGAAAGATGTACAAGGACGAGGCCTCAAGCTCTCTACATCGCTTGGTGTATAGCAGACTAAATTATAACCTCAAGGAAAAAAATTATTTTCGAGATGATTTTACTATTGCCCAAATATCAAATATGTTTCGATTAAGAGGAGAGCTTCTCAACTTAAATTGTATACCTCACCGAGAAGACCTACCAATACTTTGTCAAATGTGTAATGTTGCAGAACGAGAGGATATTTTCCACTTTGTTGGAAGGTTCCCAGTACTAAAAGAAACGAGAAGATACATATTAGGGCGTGATTATCTAACAGATGAAGAAATAATAACCTTTCTTAATGAAATGGATGTACCAAGGGTTTTCAATTTTTGCAAAACAGCACTAAGTCATAGAAGTAGAATATAAGGAGAATATTTCTAGTTAATAACTGCTACTTAATTTATTTAATTTATCAGAATTTTTTAATTTGTCAACCAGGCAATGGCAATGCCATCTCAATTGATTGTTTAATTATTGTATATATGAATTGTAAAATACAAAGGAAATAAAATAGTTTTCTTTGTTGTAATGAATTTCCTATAAAATTGATTCTTGTTTGCACTTTTAAGAAAACAACAGCGATTGTTTGCGATTTTTTGCGCGAAATGACAAATGACTCAATTAGACGTAAGAGAAATGTCAGATCTTGTCTTGGGTAAGACAGTTAGATTTGGGGAACATTATTGAGGCAGGGATGTCGAAAGTTGCTTCGTACTAGCAACTATGTATTACGAGGACTTTTTTTGAATAAAAAAATCATAGTCTTGCCGGTAGATGCAAAAATGTTCACTATTATTTTTTTTATTATTTTTTTTTTGTTTAAAATAATAAAGAATGAGTGGTGCAGCTTATCTGGTTTATATACGAAAATGCTTTTTCAATTTTCACATCACCAATTCCGCGCTCAACATCAAAGTTATGCACCAAAAGATACAAGCACAAACAAATAATCGCATAATTCTTTTCAAAGTGACATTAACTGCAAATTGATTTTCGACATCCATATAAACCAACAACCATTCAATAATAATCCCTTAAAACTCCAGCGACATTAAACCGAAACAAAAACAACAACAACAAAAAAAAGACAACATTGCACAATCAGGTGTCCCAGGAAATTTAAGTCATAAAACGGTTGAAACGAGTTTCTGCTACCATCGCAACACCCCGACTGTCCACCGCACCAACCCATCCTACTGAGTCTTCTGTTAGGGTACCTAACCTGACAAATGAGTGGGCATTCGAAAATGCCATAAAATCAAACTTATCCCAGCCAAAAGGTTCGTTCGTAAACGATGTCCAATAAAATGATAATAACTAATAAATTTAATTCGAACTTAAGACTCATCCACAATGGATAAATATTTCCCAGGATTCCTTGAGGAAAATTCCCATAAATTGAGCGAGCGACCACGACGACGACGCCGACGAATAAAGCGGCTTAGTTGGGAAATTGTAGGCGTATTGATTCAGCAGCTAAATCGAACAATTTTCTCACCTGAAACAAATATTAAAAAAAAAAAACATACACACAACATATAGGTATTTCCACGGCGGCGTATTATTATAATGTAAGTGAGAGAAAAGTAGAAAAAAAGAGAAATCGAAAGTTAAAGCAGTTGGTCACAATAAGTGGAAATTATCCCTTTGACCGCCTGTTTCAGATTTCACGAAATCTTCCACACTCCGACATTAAATCAATTATTGCATCTGCTTATTTGATTTCTGGTTTCGTGCAGCAGCCTCTAAGGAAGAATTTCGTTCCGAAGATACCATCTTCCATATCATGAAGGATATAACGACATTTAAATTCAGAAACAAAGAAAGTAAAAAAAAAAAACAAAGTTGAATCTAGGGGCGTTAATTGGAATTTTAACGCCTTCTACTGTTTGTCGGATTTTTTTGGAATGGAATCGCACAGTTGGCTCAGTTCGATTTGAGTCTGCTGCGCGCATATGAAATTCAATACATGTGCGGGACTGCGTAAAATTTTTATTGGAAATTTGAACCAAAGCAAGGGAGCCTTTCGTCTTTGGTTGCTGTTGCGGCCTCGTCAAGGTTTTATTACCGGAGGCATTTTCTGGGAATATAGTGAAGTGAGTCTGAGTTCAGTGCGGTTAGTTTACCTTTGATATGGTATTTTTTTATGTCGTTTCGCCGAAACTCTCTGGAAATATTGAGATTGGTATTAAAGTTATTATTATCGGCTCTTTATGACTTGAATTTATTTCGCCAAGAGATTGTAAATGACTTAAATGAATTTTAAAAATGTCTTTAATAGGATTTTAATGTAATGCACCTTTTCGGTTAAAACTAACACACACACTATTAAATCCAGCGAATTTTAATGCAATATGTTTCATGGCTCTTTTACCGCCACTTCTGCAGAAATGTATACTATGTAGTATATTATG
This sequence comes from Philhelius pedissequus, assembly GCA_910595825.1. Lineage (NCBI taxonomy): Eukaryota > Metazoa > Arthropoda > Insecta > Diptera > Syrphidae > Philhelius > Philhelius pedissequus. The sequence continues at coordinate 326,812,640 of OU343160.1, forward strand.
CAAGTCGATATTGATATTTCATGGCGGCGGCGGCCATGTTGTTTTATGTTCTGTTAATTTTCCAGTCTTTCAATTTTTAGACACTTCGACTTCAAGTCCATTAACACGTTCAAATAATGGAGCTTTACTATCAAAATTGATATTCTCTTGTGGATGAGCCATATATGTATATCCATTTTTTTCCCAGTTGGCGGTTTAAAGGTTAATGGGCAAGTTTGTGTCCCAAGATCAGGCAAAAAAAATCTTCAGTACAAGCCGAAGCACTGACGCAGACAATGCTTCACCCTTAAGAGAATTATGCATTTCGCAAATATTATGACTTAGCGAAATTTAGGTTATGCCTACATTCGTAGAAAATCCAATTTAACAAGGAGCTGCGTGAAAATTAACGTAGAAAACACCATGTATTGATTATAACTACCGGCTTCGGAGCAGTTGTGAAAGAGTGTACCACTTTCAAAAACACAAAAAAATCATTTTCATAGATTCTGTCATCAAAATAAAGAAAGGAAATTTGGCATGTCTCTTTTCCCATTTTTTTTACAATGGAAAAAAACGTCAGAAAACTTTTTGGAAAAAAAAACTTTTCCCACTTCTGACACCATGTGGTGGTATCAATATTATTCTAAGAATTTATCAAATATGTACAGAATACATCTAATAATGAAAAAATATAATTTCCCCCATCAAAAACCTCTTTTCTGAAAAATACAGAGTTTAGTAAAAACAACTATGGGCACAATGAGCCCGTTTCCCGTTGCATTAGAGAAGCTAATTTAATATGTACTAGGGTACATTTTTTGATGAATTGCACAAGAAATTCATTTAAATCAATTGTGTTTTCAAATATTTAATTTAATTTGTATTTATGTATGTGCATATTATATTCATGTTATGTTCGTTATAGTTGATATTTTTAAATGTTTTTTACTTATTAATTTTCATTATGTACTTTTTATTGTATACCTACTCTTTCGTTGTATAATTAGTTATTTATATTATTTATTATTCCCACCTACAATTATTATAACTAGTATTGTTTTCAAATTAGTCTTTAAGAGCTTATGTTTCTGATTGATGACGAAATAAATAAATAAAATTTTAGAAGTTTTTTTCCTCGAAAAAATATATCTTCATTTCCCTTTCCCCCTTTTTTATACCAACAGTCTGTTTGTCCCGTCTATAAAAACCTCTGTCCCTCTAATTAAGTAAATAAAATATTTGCTGTGAATAGGTACATCTATTTGAAATTCAATACGCTTTTAAACCTGAACGCATCCTCTCAATGAACTACATCTCACTTCACGGCGTTAAATATATCTTTCATCTGTCAGTTATGATTTGTTCTTCTATCTGTACTTTGACATTTTGACCTACGATATGTAAGTATATGGCAAGTTTTGGACTCGTAAAAAAACGAGATTTTGATTAAACTTGAACTTACGATGATAGCGAAGACAAAATAAGTGGGTCTTACAATTCTGAATGTATGTCTGTCTGTCCCGGTCTACAGCCTAAAAGGTTGGATGGATTATCTTCAAACTTGGAACATATTGTTTTTTTTTTGGTAATATGCCTACATGTTTTCGTCATAAGACGAAAAATAACGGTACCTGCCAAAAGAAAAATCTTAATTTTCTTACAAACGGCTCGAACAATTTTTTATAAGAAAATCAGTTCATTAATGAAGGGAAAAGGTAAATTTTAGTAATTTTTATTTTTGGCAAACATTTTTTGTTTTTGGTAGGTATCTACCTCTAGTAGGCGGAAACGCATTTTTTTGGGTTTCGATTTACTGGAAAACGGTTCATTTGATTTTTTTTAAACTTTTTATGCAAAAGCTCCTAGAAGTTTAAAAACTATTGTAAGCCAAATTCTTAAAAAAAATGTTTTAATTAAAAAAACTTTTTTTTTGAAAACTCAAATTTGGTATTTTTTTTGACATTATCTTGAACAGTTGAAAAGAAACTATTTTCCTAGAATAAAAACCAACTATTCCTCAGATACTAATGTTAAAAAACAACCGTTAAGAAAAAAATGTATTTCTCGAAAACAGCTCCAATAATTTTTATGAAAAAATGTTTGTGTTCTAAAATTAGTGCAGAACATTTTTAGGTAAAAAAATATTTTACTTTGCGTACTTATTAACGGTACTTCCCATAGAACCACTTTCTCACTATTGGCTGAACCGATGAAAATTATTTTTTTTTATGCAAATGCATAAAATTGTTAATAAAACTGAATACTCGAATTTTCAAAGAAAATGGTTTTTCGATTCTTAAAAAATAAATAAATGGCAAAAATGAATAATTGATTTTTGAAAAACCAGTCACTAAATTTTTTTTGAAATTAAAATTTTATATACATGTTAATAATTACTTCAAAATCAGGTTTAAATTTTTTTTTTCTAAAAATGGTTTTAAAGTTTTATACTCGTACATAACGAATTATTTTTTTTTTTTAAACAGATCCAACGATTTTTGAATTTATTTTGATATATTCCTATTTGTCCAACAATTCAGATGGAATATTTTTTCCCCGCAAGCTTTAACAACTAAGCAATCTAAACAGATTTTATTATATATGCGTATAATCCATTTTATTCTACCTAACTACAGTGAAATCTCCCTTGGGCGGACAGCCATGATGCAGACATTTTTTTTGTCTGCCTAAGGGAGTTGTCCGTTTAAGGGAAATCAAATAAAAACACTGATTTTCAAAATTAAGAGTATTCATTTATTCACAGAAAATAAAAATAACAAAAATATGTAAACTAAAATTATTAGATTTAACACATAATGTAAATACATAGAAAAAGCAGCCTCTAAAAACTTTCCAATAATATGAGAAGATTCGAATTTATGTATTTTTCAAAAAAAAAAAATATTTCAATATTTGCTTGTTTAGATTTACAAAAGACCTATTTATTTTGAAATCTGGCCTGTAGGTCAACCAAAAGTTGAACACCTCCCGTCATTTTTGTTGGCCGTAAATTTTTTTAGAATTTTCAATTGAAGTGTTTTCTTCTTCGTAGCACCAGGTCCTGATCCTCTTCCTCAGATTCTCTGCCAGACTCGTAGATTTTAACAGGAACTGCAATATTTTCATCCACATTTACATTTTCATCCATCAAAACAAATCTTTCAGGTTATCCATCCCATCTGCATTCATGAGGGACCGTGGAAATTTCTCTTAAATTTGCTATTGGCGAATCCTTTGCTGGATCGAATTCACTGTACTCTATTTTAAGCTTGAAACTACCTAAGCGCAAGTAAAAAAATCCAAGACTCCAAAAATAAACCTTTTTTGCGTCCCAAAAAATTACTTTCATCACGTGAATGAGATAAAATAATTTGATGCTCGCTGTAGAAGATTGGAACTTAAGAAAAAAATACCGTTGTCAAAATTATCAGAGTGATGACATATTAAATCTTGCTCTGGTGTCCGTCTAAGAGAAAATATTTTCGCATTCAAGAGAAACTGAAAACAATGAAACGTTTATGAAGCAATTTCGGTACAAAAAAATTTGTCCACCTGAGGGAAGTGTCCGCAAAGGGATATTTCACTGTAATTATATTTCATTTTACTCACTTTTACTGCGTACGTCACTGATTATCTACATAATGCTATGTTAACCTTCATACATTTATATATATCTAACTTATATATAAAAATCACTTGAATATTATTTATACTCCACTTAAGTACAATGTGTGCATATAGCTACCTACAAACCTACTCACCTACATAATTCACATCCTTTAATTATTATATATACATGTTTACATACGTACATATAACTCTACTAAATTACACATTTAAAACTATAATCTAGATTTAAATATACATTTGTGGGTAACGATGTAACTATTCCTTGAATCATCTATTCGACTAAGAACCAATAGGTAATCTTACCTACATCGCCTTTAAACCTGCATAGGATACCTACTACCTACCTTTTAAAGCATTCAATGTTTAGCTACATTAGAGCAAGTTCGTACGATCCAGTTCTGCATTTTATTTTAAGTGTTTTCTCTTAGGATATTTTCAAACATTTTTCGAACTCATTAATTATAGTTGTATATTTAAATTGAGAGTCATAATTCTCTCTTTAGTCGAATAAAAGTGTTACCTTTATTCAAGTAAATCGGAGTGTATTTGCATGGAAGAGAACACATGAGTATTGTGAACAAAAGTGGTCCGAGAATGGAGCCTTGTGGCACCGTTCTGCTTTTACGTATAGAGCGTCTCTACGAAACAAGCTTACAAGTATTAATTTAAAAAAAAGGATACCTCTTAACACGACTGTATAATATGTGTTCAATGTAATTTTTGTAAATAATCTAAGATTGTATAAAATGGTAAAGTCGACTTCTGCGAACTTTTCTATCAATTATTTTTACTTCCGATTATATGTAATATAAGGCAAGTTATGCATTCGAAAACAAAATTATTCTAACAATCAAACATGACATTACGATTATAGAGCTGTCTGTCCTCGAGTCTGCAGCCTAAGCGGTTCAATGAATTTGATTCAAGCTTGGTGCATATTGTTTTTTTCGGTAATATGCCCACACGTTTTTTTCATTTTTTTCAAGACGAAAAATAACAGTAGCTCCCATACATATTTTGTGGCCAGAAACATAAATCTTATTTTTCTCAAAAACGGGTCCAACGATTCTTATTAAAAAATCAGTTCATTAATGATGGGAAAGGGTACATTTTGATAATTGTTTTTTTTTTTTTTAAATAAATTGTTATTTTTGGTACCTCTAGTAGAAACATTTTTTTTTGGTTATCGAATTTCTAGGAAACGATTAATTTGATTTTTTTTTGAAATTTTTGACGCAGAAGCTTCTAGAAAGTTTAATCACTATTATAAGCCAAAATTTTTCAAACAATTTTTTTTGGAAATTATTTTTTTTTTGAAAACTCAAAATTTCAAAAACGGCTCAATATATTTTTTCGAAACTTCGCATTTAGAAGTTTATTGACATTATCTTAAACAATTAAAAAAATAATTTTTCCAAAATAAAAAACAACGGTACCTCCCGTAAAATTAAAAAAAAAACCGTTAAGAAAAAAATGTATTTCTCGAAAACGGCTCCAAGAAATTTTATAAAAAAATATGTGTGTTCTTTAATTAGTACACTCCACTTTCATGCATAAAAACACTTGTTTTGGCGTACTTATTAACGGTACCTCCCACAGTCACTTTTCATATTTTCGACTTTCTCAACATTGAATGAACCGATTAAAATAATTTTTTTTACACAAATGCTCCCTAAAATTGTTAATAAAACTGAATACTAAAATTTTCAAAAAAAAAAGTTTTTCGATTTTTGAAAAAATAAATAAACAATTTTTTTTTTAAAATCGATCCTTTCACATAATTTTTTTTTGAAATTTGCATTTTATATGTATATTAATAATAACTTCAAAATGGCGTTTCATTTTTTTTCTAAAAATGTTTTCAAAATTTTATACATAAAAAATTAATTTGTTTAAAAACCGCTCCAACGATTTTTGAATTTTTTTTTAAATATTCTTATTTATCCATGAATTCAAATTGCATCTTTGCTTTTCCTCAAACATGTGTAGTATCCATTCATTTCTACCATATTATTATTCCGTTTTTACTTATTTTTGCGTACGTCACTGAATACTAAATACAATGTAGGCCCTCATACATTTATATCTATGTGTCTCTAAAAATCACACGAAACTTATGTATTTATTTATATTCGAAGAAAACGCAAACAATATTTACATATTATTTTTGTTTTTGTTTTTGTGGACTGTGTGGATTAAAGCCAATTGAAAAACTTTCTAAGACGCAATATTTTTGGTCGATGTCTACCGACTCTAATAGAATTTGCAGAATATATATACTGCAAATTATATTTTTCTATTAGAGTCGGTAGACATCGACCAAAACTATTGCGGCTTAGAAAGGTACGATAGCATCTAACTGATGAGCCCAACTATCGTGCCCGGGCGAAACGCATTTTGGACTATAGGTCACAAAATATTTCTTATGTATGTATATTGCAACTAAATTATAAATTTATATGCATATAGCTACCTACCCATCTTTTCATTATTATAATATGTACATGTTTACATACTTAGGTTCCATCTAAATGTATATGTATGTATATACATTTTACTCTCCTAACTTACATAATTAAAATCCATAACTTAGATTTAAATATACATTTGTATGTAGGTATGAATATATGTAACTCTACCTTGAATACAATTGATTGTACTAAGAATCAAGTTAATCTTACCTACATAGGCTTTAAACTTGCATAGGATAACTACGCCTAACTAACAATGGTTAGCTACATTAAAGTTGTTAGCTACAAGAACGAATTCGTACGATCCAGTCGTGCATTTTAGTTGTATTCCATTTCATGCCTAGGTATACTGACATGAGGATACCTAGGTAAATGTATTTAATTGGTGTTGAAGTCATTGTATAAATTACTACGTATTTACATAAAAATCTTAAATTAGAAGACTCCTTGCAAAGTGAGTTATTCGAGCCCAAACCAATTACAGGGTGTTTTCAAACAAAGCAGAAATCGATTACCTATTCAAAAGTTTGTAGGTAACCCTCATCAGCATATCGGCGCAAGCCAAAACCATTCTATACCTACCTATAGCAGGGTACTCGTTTAGTATAAATCTAAAGCAACATCACAAATAATAATAATAATAACGAACTCATTAACATAGAACATCACAGTCAGTCTAGAGAACATCAACAAAAGGGCGCCCTAGATTTGTTTTTTTTTTTTTCTTCTCAACAAACTGACATTGATATAAGCTATGAATAGAGAAACCCCCATCTTTTCTTATTGAAATATAAAATATCTGAACTTCTCTTCGCAATAACAATGCGCCTATACATATAGGTAGATGATGGAAATCCAAAATCTTTTGTTCCGAATTTCCGATTCAAATTAAAAACAAAAAAAAATGGAAGAACTTTACCAAAATCTATAGGATTTCTACATGCATCTATATAAATATAAACTGCACCCTTCCATTCGGTTTTGGGGTTATATCTTTCCTCTCCACAGCTAGTATAGCCTAGGTCAGGTCAGAGCTAGCTATAAGAAAAATAAGAGATGCAAATCCGAAAAAAGAAAAACTTTTAATTAACCAACGCAAACATTCGGTTAAGAACTGAGTTTAGATTGTCAGAATGCATTTCTGCCTTTGCAGCACAGACCTGGACCTGTCAGTCATGCTTGAGAGATGAATGGCCTTAAACGAAAGACCTTGAGATTTTTTTCCCCCACAACTACAAGACACAACCCCCACTGGGCACAGGCACAATCAACACGACGAGGTCATCTATAAAACTAAATTTTTATTTCATAATTATTCCATGAATGGGGTTGTGTTCCATTTCCTGGGTTTTTCACTTAACCGCGCATGGAAACCAATTTCAAACAAAAAAAAAACATCAAAACTCCACTTCCAATATATTTCAATTCCGTGGGTTTCACTTCCAAATGGGTACTGTACTTTTTTATTGCTCTCTCTCTTAGCCATCCATTGTTCCGTTTTCATCCCCTTTTCGAATGGAACAAAATAAGAACGAAATACAAAACAATCCGAAAATACCAAATCTCTGACAATGAATTTCAAATCCGATTCTTGTCGTATCTTTGTATCTTTTCTTTTCCTCTACAGACTACACTACAGCTACACAATTTTAACCGAGAATCCAACGTGTAGCGGATGGAGATACATGCTGCATTTTGCTGGCATTCAGTTGGAAATTGTTTGCCGGTTCGTTCGGTTCGGTTTAATATTTTTGCGGTTGTTTGTTGTCGACAACGATAATCGTATCTGCGGGATTTACGAAATTTATTTAGATCCAAGTTTTTTGTATCCCTGTTCGTTGAATACGAACTGCGACTTATCCAAGGGAAAGGATACCGGAGAATTCATGTGCGTGCATCCCAAATACGCATAATGGGAGTTATATTTTTTTTTAATTTGAATTTTTCTTATTTTGTTTAAGAAAAAATTCTACCATTTTATATATTTTTTGAAATTAAAATATATTAATTAAATGGAAGGAAATTAAAAGTGCATGTGAAATTTGAAAAGGGAAATATATAATCCCAGTGACTAGTGAGACTTAAGAGTTACCTACCGACAATCTAACGGACGGATACATCTCTCATAAATAATTTTGGATTAATCTAACAACATACTCGTATCTATATCTATCAAATAACAACACAATAATTGTAATTGTGTGTAAATTGTGCCCCCAGCGCACGAACCGCATCTTCGTTGTAGCGTCTACTCGTCCTTGCGTTCATCAAACATGCTGACAACGGCATCCAAAGGAGGATGTCTTACATTTGTGGTGATATTAATCTGCAATCTTCTCAGCCAGCAGCGGACTTTAGCTGCACACGGTAAGTTATTAGATATTACGAGTATGTTATGTAGTTTCCTTGTAAAGTCTATAGGTAGCTACGAGTACAAACATTATGTTATTGCACTAGAACATCCAATTTGGGTTATTTCATTCTAGGAGATATATCTTGTTATCTGATGACATGTGTGTGCTGCATGGAGGGGCTGTTGTATGTAGCTTAGTTACATCATCCTTCGCATAAATTCTGAAGATACGTAGGTACAATCTTCCGAACATGCACCGAACATCAACGAAAATGAAATGCGTTTAAAATTAGGTGCGTCTGCTGAAAGGCAATTTAGGAGATTAGACGTCTTCCCCTGATGCTGATGCATTTGGATTGAATTGAAGAGTGGTCGCGTGTATTTCGAATACACTCCCTGGGTTGGGATTCTGCCCAAGCCCCATGGCCATATCCATATCTCGGGGGAAACATTAATAGCTGCACTCTGGCACTCTGCACGATGACATCTCACTTTCACTGTGCCTAACGTGATTTTGTTTTTGTCGTGCGTGCGGAGAGTGATGGTGCTGGCAGATGCATCAGCAACCATAGCTGAGGTTTAGTGGGGAAAGTTTATAAAAATAACTACAACTAATTGTCATTTGTATCTATTCGATTTGAAATCCCCCTTAACCGCACCGAAACGTGTCACTTTCAAGATAAAACAAAAAAAAACTTCGACATGACTAATGAGTCGAAATTTATATTATGGGGTGCGTTTCTTTTTTTTTTCTTAGTTGCATTGTACATCCTGCTGGTTGGTCTTGGTATATTAAAATGCCCACTTCATCATAATGTTGTTCCTTTCCTTGCAAACCTCGCTCGACGCACGTCATTTTTATTCTTTACCAAAAAAAAGTACCAACCAGTCCATCTATGGTGGTGGTGGTTAGGATTTGAAATCTGTTTTTATAGTGCGTTAGGTTTCCAGGAGCACATTTGCTATTAAAACATCAGGGTTGAATGTGTTAGATTTTGGAGTTTATTTTACTCAGGGGACAACTTTAGCTAAGTCACTAAGGCGTTGACTTAACATAAATATTCGTGTATCTAGAGCTAACTGAGCTCATACACGTTTTGCTTCTTTTGTCCTCTAGGCAAGTGTGTGCTGTGCGGCATTTATAGACAACATGTATCTAACTTAATTGTTTCTATTGGTGTTTTATTTGTCGTAACATTAAGTTTATGTTCGTAATCTACCCTCTTTTGATTGAATTGGATGATTTTGATTATATAGTAGTTGAATAGAACCCATATGTGATTTTGAATTTTATCTAAACTTTTGAATTTATCTCTAGCATGCAAATTTAGGGAAAGTTTTTGCAAAAGTTTTCTCTTGGATATAGCAATAAGAGTTTACTAAGAGTTTAAAATTCCTTATGGAAATGGCGTATAAGGAGGGTGGTTAAAGGGTCTGTAATGAATTTCAAAAAGTTGAAAGTTTAAATTTAAAACACTCATCGAGGTATTATTCTTTAATGCAAGTGGCAAGGGATCTTAAGAGGCTGGTTGAAATTATCCTTGTCGAAAAATTATGTTTTTTTTTTTAAGTCAAAAATGAGTTTTGACAGATATTCTGGTTCTTGATTGCATTAAGTTAAATCAAAAGATTAATACTTTACCATCTAAATAGTTTTGAAGTGGCATATTGAAGATGCTATTTGGGTAGGTATTGTCGCTAACCCTAACCCTATTATCGCTAACCCTATCTAAATTGCAGAAAATTAAAGTTCCTTACACAAGTACCAGTAAAATAAGAGTTTTCACTTGAGTTAACGTAATTGTGATCGCCAAACAGCTTCCAACCGCATTGAGCCCCAAGGGCAACATAGAGCTTACCGAGTGCAAAAGAGATGATCTTTCCTAGTAAGAATTTGGTTAAATGTTATGCCTAGATTTTTAACGGTAACGGTTGTTACGTACTCCACAGTACATTTACCTAACATTACTCATGGTGGAGAAGAGGTAAGGTTAGATTGGAGTCGCAGTCAGGTAAACGGCTGATATACTTAGGGCTCAGATAGGTCCATTGCGATACCACGTGAAGAGATATAAACTCTTTAATCAAACCATTTGGAACTTCTCTATCGGCCCACCTTTAGTGCATGGACTTACAAAACCATGGAATAAGATTTAGACCATGGACTAAAATTTCCTATTAATAAAAAATTGTTCTTGAATGTCACTTCTTAGTCCATCACTAGACCACCGTCTTCGATGGTCTACCGTAGGACTAAATTGGTAAACGTCAAATAGCAGAAATTGTGCTTTATTTATTGTATTTCGCACTTAGTCCACGGAATAAGTCCTTAACCTTCCCTAGTCCATGTACCATGTTTATTAATTTAGGTGTATATGTCTTAGATCACTGGAGTTCGTCATAATCCACGCCCTTGGGAGATAGCCGGGCATGAGCAACGACGATGGGAGAAAGTCTCCTATTCCTCCTCATCCACACAACTTCTGCAAACGTCATTTGAGAACACACAAATTCTTTTCGCGTGACTGCCAATTAAGCAGTTTCCTGCCCAAAGAGAGCAGAGCCTTTCAGCGCCTTGGATCTATCATTGGCCAGATCTGTCTGGTACCCAGGCAAGTAGGGATGTTTAACCATCTCATATTTGTTTGCTTTATGGCGTTTTGTTGTTACATAAGTTTGGCAATAGGCCGCTTAAAGTAAGCGCTTCTTGCAGGCAGAAAGCCACCAGCAAATCGTCTTTGCCCACCATATTAGCAAGCAGGGAGCTCACCTCTACATTTTGAAGTTTATACTTAATTTGTTATCACAATTATCTAGACATTAGAAACAAAAGCATTTTTGATGCACTATTGCTCAAACTTGAGAATACAAGACGCCCACATTTGTAATTAACTACACTTAAGCCCTATCTAATTATACTTATTATTTTTTGTTATCAATCACACCCAAAAATTGCTGTGGGCTCTCGGGCTATTAGATGTGGAAACAGTGCGAAGTGATTTTACGGCTGCTTGACTGTCGGTAGACAGGAAGTATCAATACAATTTTTTGAGGAGACAACGATAGCTTAACATTTTTGGGTTTGAGTTGAGTTTTAATCTATTATGTTGAACTCATTGAGAAACCCTCATGAGTTCCAAGCATACTGTGGCATCTTCGATCATACCAATAGAATACCTGAGATAAATTTGAACATGATGATTTGTAAAAAATAGAAAACTAGAGGGGTCAAAATTATCCTAGTTAAGTGAAAATCGGATAGTTGGGCGTTTGCAAAAACAGCTTGAGAAGTTTCACTAAGTCATTGGTTAAGAAGATTGACGGCCGACATTTCAAAATTAAAATAGTTTTTTAGTTCTCCCAAAAGAATATTATGAGATAAATCGTCAACAACTGTTAAGACTGTGGTTGAACACCAGTTGTTAGATCCAAAGCCAGCTTGGACTGTGGAAAGCAATTGGGTATTTGACAAAAATAACTATATTTGTTTAGATTACTATTGGTTTGTATTCCTCAGGATTACCTACAGTAGAGTTTTTAGGGCAGGTATAATTTTTGAATTTTTCCAAGATGAGATGTGGTAAACATGAAATTGAAGGAACGTTGAACGGTGAAATGAAAGGATAAATTATCTTTAAAAACTTACCTTTGATTTAACTTGCTAAAAAGACGTCTGATATCCTTTCAAGTCCACCCTACAAAAGCTACTGGCCAGAATCTTCCAAATTATTGGGAATACGATCGTTAATCGGAGACTCATAATTTTCAACAACTGACAAGTTAGAAAAAGCATTTAAAAACTATTAGATCATTTGCGTTTTTCCATTATCTATGCGATGTAATTTTACTGAATGTTGAAACTTTTTTCGATTGTTTTATTTTATAATTTACAAGATTACGAAGAGTTTTAAATCATTAACTCTCAATATAATATATTTAAAAAATTGTGATTATACAAATTTTTATTTGTAAAAGAAAAAATGTTAATCAAAATTACTGTAGATATATCATTTTATCTGTATGATCAAAATTTCGCTTCTTCCAAAGTAAACCTTACCAATAGTAAAATGCATTTTGATAAGTAGAGCTACAATATTGAAATAAGATTAAATCGTAGTTGATCATTCGCGATGAGAGAATTAAATCACACTAAAGGGACGTTATGTTGCTAAGAAAGAATAGCCCAATTTTGAAATGTCTGCAAACCAACATATCTGCCCTATAAGAAGTCGCTTTTAGTTTTTTGGTCGAACCACACTAGTATTCAGAGATATAGTTTAGTTTAGAGCGCCCGTAAAGGACCAGTAAATTAGTTGTAAGTTATTGATAATTAGGCTAGTTTTAAACATTTTTGTCTAGCTTTAAGATAGTTACAAGTTAATAATAAATAAATAATAATAAATAAAAATGAATTACACAAAAAAAAAGAATATATCAAAATATTAATTCTTCAGGGTTTGCATCTTAAGTTGTTAATTTTTTGATTCAAATTGAACTTCTTTTAGTAAATTACTATCCATTGTAATTATCTAACCCTGATACCCAGGCAGGCCCAGAATTCAAATAAAATTAAGTAAAGTAACAATGTAAAAATAGGACTTACGCGAAAATAGTTGTAACTATGTTTATTTTTGTTTAGTGTTTGCTTGTAAATATCTTTTAATTCTAAACTGGTAATACTTGTAGAACAAGTGTTTCATTAAGGTGAATTTATAATTATTCTGACTGCGCCAAAATTCGTAAATCAACAATTCGATATTTCAAAATTCTGCAAAAATAAATTTCGGTATTTCAAAAATCCGTAAATTAGTAAGTAGGTTAAAGTTTTTTTTTCATTCAAATTAATTGCCTGACTGAATCCGCCTTAAATTACCGTACAATTTAATATTCAAAAAAATCTATATTTAATTATAGAATTTTAGAACACAAATTTTGGAAACGCTAATCTATATTTAGAATTATTCACCAAGATGACCATATTCTTTCAGAAGGATTAAGCAAACAAATATTCATGGTTACTCACCTTTACCTTTTACCTTTTTTGGTCCAAGATTCTTGAAGTAAAATCCTGCAGATTCCATGATCGGTATAAATATCTTTTCAATTAAATACAAATATTAAGCCCAACAATTTTTCACAAAAAAAAAAAAATAAAATAATGTGGCTTACATTGAAATTTTTAACGTAAATGACATAAATCAGAACAAATAGCAAATATTTATTTAAATGTCAATTTGATTTTAATTTATAAGTTAATTGCGCAGTACCTCCAATTAAATGTATTTATATTCGTACATCCCACTTCTGAATACATTTTGTTAAAGGATAATATTCGAGCACTTTAGAATGTACGTAGATTTAATTTACAACATCTTTACGACTTTATAGGGTCGTTGCTTATTCCCGGGTGTAGTTTTTTTTGCAAATAATTTAAAATCTCTTCGAATTCTTGAATTAGACGAAATATCTCAAAATCGATAATTTTATTTTTCGAATAATTAAACGTAGAACCTGGAAACTAATAACAGTAAAATAAATATAGTTAGCTGTCCTGAGTTATAAAAAGGTTGAACACAGTTTGTATATGGGCAGATTTCCTAAAGTAAGGGTTTGCGTCCGTATACAAATGCTTGTCTAATCCTAGAACAGAGTTAGCTCTAAAAACTATTTCGGCATTATGATATCAGTATTTATAAAAAAACATCTATCTCCAGAATGGTCGTTACTCTGCGTCTGCAAACAAGACCATTGTCGATACAGTAGTTATGTGCTGATTGACGGAAACGTCTACGGGAATAATTATTTAACTGCTTTGCATTTACCAATATTAAGTTCCAAATTGTTCTGTTGATACCAAACAAAAAAAATTGTTCAAATCAAATCTTTCTGCAGAAGTAAAGAATCATTTGGTCCACAGGCTCCACGTCATTAAATAACTCAAAAGAAATAGAAAAAGAATAAGACTTAGGTCACTGCCTTGTGGAATGCCAAATTTTTCAATAAATGGATGAGGTACAAATGATTCTATTCATTAAATGAGTCCCGGCGAAATCCAAGATACTTTAGTTTGAAAGAAATAATTGTGTGTGAGATTTTATCTAAGATTGATATACGACATCATCAATTTCGTTTTTATTCTATTAAATTTAAGAAAGAAGAAAAAAAGATCCAAAACGTTTGTCGTATTCAATTTGTTTCTTTTTATTACAGGCCTCATATTCAGAAGTTTATAACCCACGCATCAGCTGGAAGTGTTTATTTCATTGACTCGTTGATTTATTATTCACATCCTTTCAAATTTACTACATTAACCTAATCCTTATTTATTCCTGCCCTTATATTGTGTCTTCGCACTTTGTTACTCATCATAACACTCCAAAAAACGCCACTCTTCAAGTTCCAACCGCTTACCGGTCAACGAACCAGACACAGACAATTGACTTGACGTCATGTATGATGGCACACCTCCTATCTTATTAACAATTTTCCCTTCGAAAAATGAAAATTTCCATACAACACCAAAATTATTATTGTTGTTTTTTTTTCATAACATATGGCATCACTTTATAAAAAAATTAATTTTCTTCCCCAAGCCCATGATCACTCGTTCCATTCCACACCATGCCCGCCGATAGGTATGCCGAGCCGGAGCCGATCACATTGATCATCTTTTTTATTCTCTGTCAATAAAAACAGCAGGACATATAACGCTTCCAGGGACAGAATCAGACACAGTATTCCCTGAGTTCCAAAATTGTATTATTATTTTTTTTTCCATTTTTAAACAATAACCGATCTCCAGCAGATTACTTTTCCTAAAAGATTGATATATGAGTTCTCGAAGCCATATGTGGTGCTGGTTTACATAAAGAAAACAAGAATTTTGTATCTTTCGGACAGATCGTGCCTCGGCACGATCATGCTGCCTGGGGGATTAATTGATTATTTTTTTTTGGGTACGAGTATTTCGATTTGCATCGGGGAATGCGGGTCACCCGAAACAAGAAAAAAATGATGCTGCTTAAATATTTTATTAAGGCTGTGAAGTGTATTTATATTTGAAAATGCTTTGCTTTAGACCTTAGCTCATACAGTGATCTTAAATTAGTCTGTTTTATTATTGTAATTTTTTTTTATTTGCTTCGTCGATGTAGCTTTTCATTGGGGAAAATAGAAAATTACGTATCTTAATCTCAAGATGTGAAAAAAAAATATGTCTGCGAAGTCTTGGCTTGTGTGACGCACGACCAGTTTTCCCATAAAAATTTAATTTATTTTTATTTTTCCGCCGCGCCGAACGGACATGGACGTGGACGCAGCATAAACGTATACAAAGATTCAGAGGCACAGGTTCTACAATTTCAGAAACATGAGTACTTGCAACGTACACACAAAATATCTTGTACAAAAATGGTACGATAATGTTGACGACCGTGATGCCAATGATGATAGGAGGCATGATGAACGGGACAAATAAACGCAAAGTTGCGCGCGCGGCGTCATCAGAATCACACGCTCTGGCACAGCATCATCGCCTCTGCATCTCTATACCTACATCTACATGCATTAGGTATATCTATAGGTACTCGTTCGACGCGACGACGGATACAGAGGGTCGGTTCGGTTTTGTTTTGCAAGGCTAATAAATCCAAATGAATGTCAACCTACGCGATTGCAACAAGTATCGAAGAAGATAAGAAATCTCAAGCGTTTGGGGTTAAAAGAATGCGTTCCTGTCGCCCATTTACGCGCAGTCGATGTTGTGTAATTCGATATGCCAAGGCAGTCTTAATGTACTGGGGCTGGGTTCAAGGGGAATTTCACAAGTTATTATAATGTTTGGCACGAGCAAACTTTTAATAATTATAGGTATAATAATCCTACTGGATATCTTTGCTAAGATACTAGAAATCCAATTTGAAACACGTAGTTGTTTCTAGCAGAAGTCGACACGCTTTTTACACTTAACTCCGTGTGGACTCACAGTTTAGTGCCAAACACTGTCAAAAGGAAATCTTTATATCTCTTACAGGATTTTAATCCTTAAAATGGGATTTTTTTATTTCACCAAACGCATTTAAATTAAACAAACTTTTAAACACCTTTATAAACTAAATACCCATTTTTGGCTCAATAAATTTTAAAAGTGTCATTGTAATATCATCCAATGATATCAATAAGTGGATGTAACTAGCAGCTGAAATTTGTGTTTTGTTACATTTAAGTTTTCATTTTTTCGAGATACAAAATGAGTGGATAAACAAGTTTCGACTTCCCATGTTAATAGTTATATTTTATATTTTACTTTTTATAACAATAAATTATTGGTCGTCTTCGTCCAATGACAAAGAACTCAATTTCAACAAAAAATTCCCTAAAAATTCCCTTTGAATGGATTCGTGAAACTAAAAAGATTTATGGGACTAATAAATTTTATACCTGCAATAGAAAGGCTTTTTTTCTATTTTCGACGCTCTCATTAACGGCTCGACGGATTTCAATCATTTGGTTATACTGAAGGTTCTTCAAATTCTAAATACATGCATAATACTGAATACTAAACATTTCGATAAATATATTTTTGAGTGTTTTAAATTCTATATGTCGAAAAAAGGTGAACGGTTTTTTTCTGAAATTATGTTTTAAATTTAAATTGTTATTGCCATCCCAAAACTTTTGTTTTACAAACAAAATTAATCATGTAAGGTTCGATCTCATCTCGAGAAGAGAAACTTAAATTTCTTAGTCCTTTTATATTTCTGAAAAGCATTTGACGTGGTCAATAATACTATCCTATTCCATAAGCAACATCAGAGGATTAATTTTTCTCCTGAAGATATAAAAATGATTTCGTCTTTCCTTAGTCATAGGCTACAGGCCGTGATAATTATCTCTCAGATTTTCTTCCTGTGAAACGAAGAGTTCCATAAGGATCAATTTTTTGCCCACTCTTTTATTTCGCGGTCACTGTCAATCAATAATCGAAACACTTTTACGCCGATGACATTCAAATCTATAAGTCCTGTACTTTAGGTCGTTTATCTTATCCTAGGAACTTGAAAAGATATCAATCTGTGCTTCATGCAATATGGATTGGTTCTCAATGCCAGCGAATGTACATGAATGGTTATATCGTAAAAAGTACTTAATTTATCATACTTTCCTACCAGAACGAAACAGTTTTGTTATTTATCAACACATCTAGAAATCTAGGTGCTTTTTTCAACAGAACTCTGACCATTAATGTACACATTAATTCATTGGTATAGCCAAAACATATGGGACACTCAGAACGTTATGGACTGATCAGAAATTTACTCCATTTCACATCAGAATAATGCTTGCAAAGACCCTACCTCTTTTTGCTTATTGACGCGAAATATTTCATAACTGTAATGCAATTAGCAAACATAAGTTAAATGTGGCCTTTAACATCACTATCCGGCAAATTTATACGTTAGGAGATATGACCACGTTTCAGATTTGCAACAGAACCTTTTAACAATGGCATTCGATAATTTTATCAGATTTCGTACACTGATACAAGTTTTTCTTAGATTCTTAAAACACTCAGTCGAACTCACTGCCCTATTTTCTGCGAGATATTGGTAACACACATGGGAAGCGCACAATGGTTGACAAAAAAGCAACTAGACAAATATAAATTTTATCGACTGCCTAAAAGTCGACTAAAATTTGATCGACAAAGAAAAGTTGAAAAGCCCAGACAATTTACTAGAAAGTTGTCGGTAAAAATGTCAACTTCTATCCAAAAAATACTGTAAAAAAAATCAAGAATGCTCCCTTTTAAGATGTAACTCAATTTTGTTATTAATTCATTTTTATAAATAAAAAAGAGTGTGTGTACTTATGTACACGCGCTAGAAGTAAAGCTTCCCTTATTTGAAACAATTTTTTCTTTGTATATGTATTTCAATTTCAATTTGATTGAAAACTGGTCAAAGAAGAACCAAGTTGATATTTTTTGATACCATCCCCGTACTTGCATAAGTACATTGCCCATAACGGCCTTATATTCCAATTACACAAACGTCACCGTGCGTCGCGTCGTTCGAACTTTCATTTATGGTTTCTGTATAGGTATATAAATCTACGAAGCACATACACTGAAGCAGTTGCAATGAGAACACCGACTTAAACATTACACACATTAATACAACACAATATACAAATGTATGACCATGAACAGAGCAAACAAAAAAAATCGCCGTCAAATACACAAGACGCCCTTATCTAATCTTATCAACAAAACGAACCAACAAAACATTCCTCATCGAATACACACAATGCATACCTATACTTACTGCATTAATCTTTGCGAATCCACAGCGAACCAACGAACAAAAATAGAATACAAAAAAAAAGCAACGAAAAAAAGAATTTATCCTTGAATACACACAATTCATGGACATAGGTACGTTCAGAATGAGAATCCACAATACGCACCAACAAAAAAAAATCCTCAGCGAAAACACACAATGCAGATACCAACATGGCATATGTCGGATCACGTCAGATGTCAGGTGACGGCAGATGTCGGCCATTTTGACAGCTCCATAGAAATTGTTTTCCCCAACCCCGCAAATAAAGGTTTACTTCAAAAACTAACTCAAATTACTTTGCTGGTGAAATTCTCATTTAAGGCCATGACGATGTAGGCAAAACATAGTAACGCAGAACGACCAAAACCAGGCCATAAACTGTCTCAAGAGATGGCAGCAAATTAGTTAAGTGTAGGCAACAAACCAGCATACCCTCTACACTCGTTACAACATGCAACAAGAAAATAGGTACTCCTGGAGTTTGTGCTATGTCAGTTCATGTCGGTCTCGATCTCAGTATCGTCGTCAATGGTATGTTGTGTTGTGTGCCTTTTAAGAAGCATATGTGTGGGGTTCAAGTAGTGACACTTAAGACGAAAAAAATAGAAAAGAAAAACAGTACCCACCTAATACCGAAAACCGACTCCGACGTTGATATTTCTTATCGAGGAAGTTATTTAAAATCGATGGAGAAAACGGCAGGAAATCATTCAGAACCAACAAGTATTGAATTTCTGGCCACAGAATGTGCTATAAGATTCGAAGCCAAAGACCTAAGAAAATATGTATGTATAAGGGTTGGTGGGTATACAAAACTGGGTCTTATCTTTTGCTGGTTTTCCTCTTTCCAAAGGCTAGTAGAGAAAGAGAGTTCAAAAAGGTGGTTATTTGAGATGACACAGTCGTCACACGCACAGGTACCAATATGTGAAGGTACATGTGTGCCTTGTGCGTTATATCGTAAAGAGGAAGACCCTTTTTTGAGGTGATTTATCTGCTGGATGTTTTTGAGGAAACTTATATACCAATTCGTATCTTCTAATTTTCTATGCAAGAACCAACTGAAAAGGTGCGACCTATCCACCTCCAGTCCAACAAGCGTAGGCTCTTGGAATACCAAATTAATCTCTCATTCTATCACAATATATGTGTGTGTGTGTGTTGGTTAGATCTGTCTATGTATTCGTACTAATTGCTCCGACATTAATGATTTGTGACTGATGCATTTGGTGATGGAGGTGTTTTCTGTTTGAATTTCAGATACATTTATACCTACTAGTATAGAAAAAAAATCTAGCACGTTGCATGGCTTGAATGGCATTAGACAGATTGAGATTCTGAAGATGAAGATTCTTGGAAAACTCTTATAAAAGTGTGATATTGTACCGACCGACGACGATACGTGGGTTGAGTTTGGAAATTTATTTCAATATGCATTTCGTATATAAAAGAAATGAAAAAAAAAAATACTAAAAATAAAAATGCATTTTAAATCTAAACGAATGGGTTGATGGTATTTGAGAAAAGAGAAAAATAACAGGGGAATCTTTAATGATGACTTAATTATTTGTTGTCATTTCAGTGAACATTTGAGCATGTCAATCAGCGGTTAAGTGGAAAGGTCGTTTTGAAAGATTTTTTTTTCTTCTTCTTCTTCTTCTATAAACTACCTATGTATTTATCGTCATACAAAATTAAATTGTGAAAGGAGCCATTTTATTGGGAAAGTAAATTTATAGACTAAATTGTCTACTGAATTTAAAATTGATTTACAAATAGGTAAATTTACTATTAAGAATTCGTTAAGACTGAGTATCAAGTCATAAAAACTAAAATGTGGGGATAGCAGAGATTTTTTTTTTTTTTGTAATAAAGTAAAGCGAGGTTTTTAGAGAGTATAGTGACATTTAGATGAAGTTGACGAACTTGGCGCCTCCACCTGCATGGAGTGAACAGTGAACCATTTTTTTTTCTTTTAAAATTTAAATAATTTATTACGAATTAAGATATTTATGTATGCATTGCGATTAATTCTTTATCGTGTCCAGTTAGAAAAAAGGTTTGGAGAAATTTAAGCGACTACTCGCATTTTTTTAAAAGCCTCCCATTGGTCCAATGTTGACCATCAAGTCCAAAGTTTAATTCTGTTTATTGTGGATTGTATTGATCAACAGCCTTTTTCATTAACGCATCATAGCTAGTACATAAAGGCTGTTTTCTCTTTATAATTTCTTTAAATGCAAAACTGTTATTCATTACCTTATGTAACGTTGCATAGCAGCAACATTAGATAAACGCATTGGAAGGTTGAATATAGCCCACATGAAAGTGATTTTGTATCGAAAAGTCATTTAACATCGCCCATATTAATTACTTTTCATATAATGGATACAAAAAATGTAAGGATTTGCCTGTAAGTCCTTATACAATTCATAACTATGCATGCGCTTAGCGTATTTTATTAAATAAGACCGCAAATATCGGTGCCGTGACGTAAGGTAGATGGCAATAAGGTCGATTGAGACTCAATCGATTTTATTTTTATTATGGAAATAAAACATAAATATGTTTTACTCAAATGGCAATAATGACCAAATTTTTAATTGCTAAATCGGAAAAAAATTTCAATCCACAACAAAGTTGCATACATACAAACTGGACCTCAACCCAAATCCTATAATTCGGTTAAGAAGGGGGGTTGCTGGGTGCAGCATATTCCCCTTACGCGACGATCTTCTTATACGCGGTGAACTCAAATATAAGACACCCTGTGTAGATTGTGTACAATCACTGAAGGAGATGAGAAAAAAATTGATGTGAAGTCGAGTATTTTTTTTCAAGGCTCTATGCAAATTTCGAACTTATGTCTCCCTTCAAAAAAAAAATATTTTGGACTTATGTCCTACTGAATTTACTTACTGACACAATTGCTAAATTTGATTTTGGACTTCCAAATTGTGAAGTAAGAATTATTATGTTTCTTTCATAAATAAACATGAATTTCATTGGAAATAATGTAGAATTGTCTTTTTTCAAATGGAAAAATCATCGAATGAAATGGAAATAACATCGAAAAAGATTTCCTTGATCACTGACTGGAAATAAGGCCGAAATGCTGGTCGACAATTTTACCATTTTTGTAGGAAATAGAGTCGACTAAAAAAAACAAATTCGCATCTATTTCCATTTTTTTTGCGAAGTAAAACCGATTCAACCTTATTGCTATCTACCGTATTTCACAACACCCAAATATCTACACCCATATTTTAAGACTGGGATTTTTTTTTGTAAATTCATTTTTTATATATTATTAACTTATAAATATCTTAAAGCTAGATAAAAATTCATAAAACTAGCCTAATTAAATTATCAATAATTTATAACTAATTTACTGGCCGTTTACGGGCTAAACTATCTTTATCTCTTAAAACTTATGTCGCAAAATTTTAGTCGATTTAGTAATGTGTTAAATTATTTTTAGTATGATACTAGGCTAAACAAGGGATTTAGCTAATTTTAAACAAACTTAGTATTGTACTATTTTCTTAACATTTTTCTAAAGTTAAAATCACAAAATGGCTACTTTATTTTTTTATTATACTAAATCCATATGCCACTTTAGCATTTACAAACGTAAAAAAGTTATGTTCGCTTACTTTTTTGCACTATTTTAGGCGTGTTTAGTTGTAGTTTATTAAGAAAATATATTTAGTATGATGCTAGGTAAAAAGTGTTTTAGATTAGGAAAACATTAGTAAATTACCTTCCTATTAGAAAACTGTTAAGTAGTATCATCAGGCTGCTTAAAATTTTGCGCCAATGTCATTCGACCTAAAAAACTATTTAATTTAATTCTAAATATTTTACTTTTTATTTCACCTAGAAAGCTTTTTGAAAAAAAAACTTGGTATCATATATTTTTTTTTATTTTTACTTAGAAACTACCTTAAGCTAGACTAAAAATAATGAATACTAGATATAACTAACTTATACTAATTAAACTAATTTACCTAATTAATTAATTAAGACAGGGATCTTCAAGCAGTCATTTACTTGACCATTTTGATTCTTTTTATGTCGACATCAATACATATGTAGAGCGACACTATCTACAGACCTTTATGCTTTGTAGGTTCTTATCTCTTGTAAACTATTGAAAAAGGTGCAGTTTTTTAATGTTATTAATAATTCTCCAAAAATTTACGAACTATGACTTACGGTTAACAAAAAAAAGTTAAGTGAGCAAAAATGAGATGAGGCATAAGTCCCAACAAAAAAAATTGGCCTTGTATCTTATAACCCAGCTAAATGGCGTTTATTTGTCGAAGATAAGACACAAGTCCCAAATTTTTGGAAAGATATATTTTAAAATAAAACAAACTGTGGATTTCTATATTAGGGATCAGAATTTTTTAGTCCCGCGGGGCCTTATCACTCAAATTTAAGTTGTGTTACGTTTGTGATTTAAAACGAAACCGTCACCTTCCGAATGAAATTTTGTCATATTTGTATTTAAAACTGAATCTTCATTTCCATTTTAGAAGCGAGAAACAAATTTGTCAAAAAAAAAAATACAATATTTTAGCTTAGAAGAGTTACTGATGTGACAAAGTGGTTTGACACAAATTTTCGAATGCTAAGTTTTCTCTTTTTTTTTCAAATTAAATGAACTTTTACATGAACTTTCATTTCAAACTATATTTTTGATTAAAATTTAGTAATAGCACATTGTACAATTGTCAATTAGGTTACGAGTTTGACACATCTTTACATTATAATTTAACTTCGCATAACCTCAGATTGTGTTTGTTATTGAGAAGTCTTCTTGGAGCTATCAGTGACATGTCAAACCGACATGTTTCCTGTCAAAATCCG
This sequence comes from Philhelius pedissequus, assembly GCA_910595825.1. Lineage (NCBI taxonomy): Eukaryota > Metazoa > Arthropoda > Insecta > Diptera > Syrphidae > Philhelius > Philhelius pedissequus. The sequence goes on from OU343160.1 coordinate 326,836,294, forward strand.
ACACGTTTTATGTCAAAAACTGACATTATTAACATTGCCATTTAGAAGGAATCCTTAGTCCGCTGAAAAATCCGAAATAGCATTGCCATGCATTTGAAAGAATTCTTTATTCTTGAACAGAATTGGTGTGTTAAGAAAACGAGAGACGTGATTGTAACGCTTTCGTTACGTTTTCTTGCGAATTGGGAGTCATTCTTTTCGTATATCTCGTCCCAATTTCCGAGATTTAAATTAGGTAAATCGTTGAGATTTAATTGTTGTGTTGGAATCTATGAGTTGAAATTGCTAAGCCACTGATCAAAATATGAACTAACGTTAAACCTCACTTAACTCGCTGAATTCAGTGAACTCAAATTTCTATGGGGATGTATTTATGCAATTAAAAAAAATTGGAAATTTCCTTGTTCTTTGACCGGTTTCAATGAAATGGAGTTTTGTTGAAGCTGACATAGACTAATGAAATAAAAAAAATTAATTTCAAAACAGGGTGGGTCAAAAAATGTAATTTTTCAAGAAAATTATTAAAAATTATTTTTAGAAAATTTTGTTAGAAATAAAATAGGTTTGAAAAGTACTTAGAATATTTAATAAAATTCACAAATGCTTCAATTAACTAAATAAAGCGAATTGTTTAAAAATTTCAACGTCTTAAAATTGGAATACCAGTAAATTTATTTTTATGGAAAATATTTTAAAAATGCACAAAATATTTTATATTATTTTTTATCGATTTTTTAATATAATTATTTTCAATATTTATTTAATGTTTAAAATGTTAATCCGCTGCAATGAACTGATGTAGAAGACATTCCTGTGACCCATTAGTGTATTTTGTTTCCTATTATATTTAAATTGAACGAATGGAAATTTAATTGGCACACCTACTTACATTTTTAACTAATTTGTAAATCGTTTGATTCAAAAAGAAAAAAATTCAAAAATTAATTTTAATTCATTGGCTTCTAAGTGATTTCAGAGAATTCCCTTAAATTTTATATATGCATTGGTACGTTATTTAAATTTGAGGAGGTAGTCATTAGTCACGCTAGTGAGAGGAGTGCCAACTAAAGGGCTATTTCCACTAACAGAAAATTAATAGAATATTATTCATGATAATTATAGGGAGATATACACACCTAATCCATATCCTCCTTTCCGTAGAAATTCCACTCAACACCCATGTTGAATCAAACACAGCAAAAAACTGCAATTAATCTTTTTTTTATTAAAAAAAAAATAATAAATAAATTAATAGGTATAAGTATACACTTTACTGAATCAAATGAAGTGCATCCATATAATAAATCTCGAAAAGATTAAAATAATATTCAAGCTCGCGCTCTGACTGGTCCATGGCAAATTGATTAAGTTGTTTAATATTTCCTTTTTGCCAGATCCAATTCCTCCGCCTTCTGAACCGATCCAACAACCTGAGACAGTCTTCCGCCGCCATTAAATAAATAAAAAAAATAAAAAAGTATAAGCGAGCGCAGCGTTGGGAAGAAGGATGTGAATGTGGATGTGGAATTGACTTTTATTACTTTTGTGCGATATTTTCCTCTTGAATGAGCTCTGCTAAGCTGCGGAACCCATTTTTTTTAAGTTCCCTACACGATGGGGATGGAGTTGGCGATGGTGTTTCTATTTATATATCCTTTGGTGTAATTCAATTTAAAATATTTCCATTCCATTGTAAATAATTACTTAGTAGGTAGGTACCTACCCTACCGAGGACAAGGTACTCTAACAACTGACACCACACATCGTTTTTATCTCATTTTTGTATAGATACATAATGTATCTTAGTTCTTTATTATCATTTTTTATTTTCATTTTATTTAACATAATGTGTCTATATAAAAATGTATCTGCTCATCGTCTTGTGTGAAATACATTGCCCTTGCCCTGGTGCTCCTTTTTTTTTGTTCACATCTTTTGTTACCACCTCTCCATTTTTGTGAAGAATGTTGGTTGGATCTCTTATTTTCTTGAATGTGCGGTGTGCGCGGCTTGACTGTATCTGGATGATAAATTATATTTTGGCTCGCATCCTTCTAACATCCTTCTTGTGATGTGTTTTTTTTTGTTGTTGTTTTTGTTTTGTATCTTTTTTTTTTTTTTTTACTTAATGTTATTGCAGACGGCCATGAGGAAAGAAATTGTTTTTATTTATTTTTTTGTTTGTATCTTTTGTTTATAAGAAGGAAGCAAATATATATTTTACTTAGGTACATTGCATACATATCTTTTCGGTCTGTACTGTTCTTAGTGCAAACGAAAGTAGCAACTTCAAAGATGGAAGAAATGTTTGTCCAAACAATCTCTGGGTGGTCGGCCAAGATATGCCAGGACGTTTAAGAAAACAAAAAAAAAAAAAGATTCTGTCGTAAAAGAAAGATCAAAATATTTATTTTTTTAAATAACTGTAATGAGAGTAATAATAATAATAATATATACAAACACAAACTGGACTCATAGACACACATAGTAGGTATGTACAGAGTTATGTATCTACTTAGTGTAACTACTTGCTTTAGTCCTTTTTTTTAAATTTTTTTCCTTTCACAAAATATGTAAGAACTATTTTGTTGAATTGTTTTCACTACAAGAGCTAAGTTTTATAACATCTTAACTGTGTGTGTGTGTGTTACCCGCAGCAGCTGGAGTTGTAATTTTATTTTTGCACATCACACAATAAGAAGGAAAAAAGCAATTTCCAGAATTTCACAAAGAAAACAGAACAAAAAATCCCGAAAAGGTAGTCAAGCGGCAACCAATCTAAGGATAATCGCGTAATGAAACATTGTATCTGTAACTATTCTATCCGCCTACCTTCTCTCTATGTAGAGGTATCTACCTACGACTAGGCATACCTACCTGGAACTTATCTTTGTTAAAAATTGGAAGTATGCTATAGGGAGGTATACATCTAGAATAGTTTACCTACCCTATTTCTACATTTATTTACGTGGAAAATCCTGTTGCAAAAATGTAGGTATAAGTCCTGCAAAGGGGATGCAGATGGAATAAACTAATATAAAGTGCATGAGGATTTTTAACTAGGGTGCAATTTTTATGTTCGCTGTTAACATAAATCGTCCTTTTTCCTATTGTTGTTATCTTTGATGTAAAGAGTACAGTACTTACCTACCTACAGACGGACGCAGACAATACTCTCCTTCTTTTCTTGTATCTTTAGTTTAATTTCGAATATATAACTGGATGTGTATTTTTTTTCCATTTGCTGATTAACTTTTGTTTTGATATCTACCTATAATATTTTTGTCACACCAAACTACACCGCCAGTAACTGTAGGCGACAACACGATGTGGATAGAACAATGGGAACTTAACTAAGCCAAAAAGAATGTTGATGTTGATGACAATGTTGACAGAAGATATAACATCCTGTTCGAGTGAAAAGATTAAGGATTGTACTCGTATATAATGTCTAGTCTATGGTGTGGTAATCTATGATTTTTCATTTTAAATTACATTTTTTGTATTGCAAATTAAAAGGCGGAAGATTCTAAAGGATTATCAAGGATTAAGATTAAGATGCAGGGTTAATATTTTTTTCATGTCAATTACCTAAAAAAATTCCTATCCGAATTTAATGAACATTTTAATTTTTGCAATTACTTCGCCATTTTTGATTTCTGACATAAAAAATAAAGGAACAACTTGTAGGAAATTTAATTTTTTACAACCTTAGTCTTAATATCTTTTTCCAAAAAAGTTACCGTTCGCGAGATACATATTAATGAGAAACAGTTTTGAGTTGAAAAAAAACGCCCCTATTTGAACTGAACCTCCACGGTGTTGCGCTAAAGGGTTGTATAAGAATAAAAAAAGATAACCAATTCTTCATTAAATTCACAAGCCCCAAACAGTTTTTCATTAATATCACGCGAATGTTAACTTTCTTGAAAAAAAATATTAAGACTAAGGTTGTAGAAAATTAAATTTCCTACAAGTTGTTCCTTTATTTTTTGTGTCAAAAATCAAAAACGGCGAAGTTATTGCAAAAATTAAAATGTTCATTAAATACAAAATGGCGGCTGAAGCTCCAGCGCGATTTTCTCGAAAACAGAGATTTAGTCTACTTATAATCCCCCTTAACGAACTGCGAAAGAAAACTGTACGAATTAATTTTTTCTATCATCAGCAACGAAATATCGGTGATTTCTTTCTAAAAGGGATATAGTCCAGTCGGATTGTCAAAAATAGGGCTGAAATCTATTTTTGACAACCCAACTGGACAATATCCCTTTCAGAAAGAAATCACCGGTATTTCGTTGGTTATGATAGAAATACAAGAACGAAGAAGTTTCCAGGACTTGCTGATGTTTAAGTCAAAACAGCCTATGTTCCAGTTAACACTCCGCAACTTTCGAGTAAAAATTTCTTATATTGCTGAGTCAGTTCTTGTTGTTGAAAAAATGGAATTATGAAGAGTTGGGTAATCAACTGAATTGCAAAGAAGTCGGAGAAAGAAAAGGGTACCTTTTCAGATTAATTTGTTGAAAATAGGATTGAAGTATCTTGTCATTTAGACTTAACCTTAGAGGCCTATTCAATAAGAAGTCTATGAAATTAAGATCTTAAATCGATATTATGCGCTTACCTGAAAAGTTTATAGATTGATATTTGCCAACGTTCATCTCCCGGAAAACTTGAATAAATGTGGAATTACTAACCGATTATATGGCTTTTAAAAACTTATTATCGTACGCATAAAATTAAACATTGTAATGTTGTATGATCATTTCGATATGATTAATGGTAAAGTAGGGGACATAAATGACAACCTTGGCGGACCCCGGAAATAGCTAGAAAACGTATTCCTGAAACGAACGCTATTATTGCGTTTTCACAATCAGGTGGAATAAAGGCATTGCCTTCAACTTTTAGTTGTGTTGAATGCATCAATATCGAGTACAGAATATGAATAATTAGAACTATAAAAAACACATAGATAAATTCTACGTTTTTAGGATTAATCAGAACATTTGTGGTAGAAAGTGAGGAATTGTTGCCTTCTCTTCCTTATCCACTCAGATTCTGCAGAAGTCTTACACCTTCACTTCTACACCTAAGTGCTGTGCCCTTTTTGCTTACAATGTATTTCCTAGTTTGAGAGGAATCATCTGCTTTCTGTAATGTCCCTACAGCCTAGCACCCAGCACAAATTCAACTACTTAGAAATGATCCACACTTAAGCATTGCTAGAGTTTCTAGAGACAGAATTCAGAGACTTAAAAGCACCTTAGCTGTCCAAGAAGATGCATAAATATCAGTTGGTTAAAATACGTTTTCTTTAAATCACAAATTTTGTATCATAAAATGGAAAAAATATTGACTTATTCTTGACTTTGTGCAGACTATTGGATTCAATTGTTAAAATCTTTGCTCATTTAACAAGACTTATTATTTTATATTACAAGTTTCAGGCCTTTACACATTTTTGCAGTCTTTTTAAGCCGCCCCGAGCGGTGAATAAAACACTACTTAATATTTGTTATGATTTATTATCTCCACAATAAATATCTGGGCAAGAAGTATAGCTGAATAGTAGCGATCTGAATTTTAAATAATTTATTTTAATTTAAATAAATTAATTTAATTTGTATTCCTTAGTGACAGATAAGTCATCCATATTGTCGAACAAAATTCTACGAACTCTAATATCCTGATTCTAAGCTGAAAATGACATTCTAAAATTAATTGAGCGTAAGATTTAAGATGTGATGATACTGTGACGGCAATGCCCAAGATATTAGTATTCGAGTGGTCAAAATAATCGAATGATCATTCGAATTATAGAAGAGTAAAAAAATTGGAATAGTTTTCTCAATTTTTTTTTAATATGCACATTTTCCGTATTTCGTAAAAACATAAATCCAAACGTACAAGAAAACAATCCTAAATTATTTTCTCCTTTTCCAAGTTAAAATTTTATAGCGCTAAACTTAAGGTAACAAATGCATACAACCAACTCCATAAACGCACTCACTATTTTTTCCATTCTATGAAATCATTCGAATCTTCCATTTTCATTCAATCATTCCATAAAACAAAATATCTCAGATACACTACCTGTATATATCTCGAGTGATCAACCAAAATGTAACAAACTGTATACGAGAAGCTAGTGATTACTATTACTAATTTTTGTCGAACGATAAATGCTACAGAAACAGTTACATAAAAAGTCTTAAATTCAATTTTCGAACCTACACGTACGCGTACATACAATCGATATTTAGAATAGACACTCACACATCACAATATTTCAATTGAGATGAATGGATATCATTCGAATGATTTCAAATGAAAAATCGAGATGTGCTGACATAGTATAAGAGTCGATTATAATCGATTATTTCATTCGAATGCACACATCATTATCTGATACCCATTTAGAATTAAATGGGTTTGTGTTGCATCAAGCGATGATCAGCTTTTAACCAATTTATCTGAAATGTGATCAATGTGTTTTGGGATCCATCGAAAGGTGACTCTGTACGTTACGTAATATATGTATATAATATTTTTAAATTTTGTATTTTAACCAAATTATCATTGATATCCTATACTAGCAGACCCGTGCTCGCGTTGCTTCGCAAAGGCTAAGAATAATTAGTTTTACGATAAATGTTATATTCCCATAAATTCTTGGGAAAAAACATTTTCTCTGAGATCTACCCCAATGAATTGAAATGATTGACCCTGAGCTTTGTTGATTGTCATGCAAAAGCATGGTATTACTGCAAACTGTAGACGTCTGAATGGAAAGGGAAGATCTGTTGGTATCATTGGTATCCTGAGAATAAGTGCATGAGTTCCTACTGCATTACGTTGTATTACATTTTTGCAAAGCTTTTTGACTTGGAGGCGTGTACCATTGCATATGTTTGTGGGACTGAGATTTCTTATTAGCATAATCGGTGCGCCAACTTTTAAATTCAATTGGTAGGATGGAAGACCTGCTGGGTTGAGAGAATTGAGAAATTCTTGACGGTAGTTTACTATGTCATTGTCATCGACAGCACTGTCAATTGCTTTGTATTGATATGACTCTGTTTTTAAACCTAGGAGCATATGATTCTTTATTTCATCCACTGAACTATTTTTGGTGACACAATAGCTCTTAACATATATGTTTAATTTTGAATATGTGTATAAATTCTTTCTCTTCCTACGTTAATTGATGAGCGAACAATTTAGTATACAGAAATTCTGAAGCAAATAAACAAAAAAAATTGTAAACAAATACGGAACGATAATGAAATGGAACAAAGCAGCTACCCAGTCGTAGCAATTGAATCGAATTCAAAGATGCAAAAATACAAAAATTTAATAAATATAAAAGTTGTGAATACATTTATTTCTCAGATTATAAGTGCAGTTAGGAAATGATTTAGGTCTGGAAATTTGCATAAAACTATTGACTTCTTACAAAAAATCTCAGTTTTGTAAAATATCAAGCAGGTTTAAGAGCGTAAGTTAATATGCTGATCAAATTCGACAAAAAAGTGAACGATTTTTTTTAAAGTTAATAATCTAATTCAACACATATATTTAACAAATAAAAAATATCCTAAGACATGCTTAAGAGAATGAGGAAAATTAAAAAATTTGTTTCAACTAAATCGGTTGATAACTTTCTGAGATTACCCGTGACATAAGTAATAATTGTTTCGTATTTATATAATAGTTAAGATTAAGATTAAGATTATTCGATCTATCAATTATTTAAATTAAATTCAAATTTATGATGTCTTCCCTTGTACTTAGCACCACACCTTACTGAACCCTTAAGTCAGTTCATGAAACATGGAACCCAACTAGAAGATTACCTATTCCTTCTTTAAGGTCATCATCCTATAAAATTTCATGTTGTACCTTCAACCTAAAGAGCTTGAAATGAAGTACACATTCACGTCATTGTTAGTTAATTTACAATAAAGTTCCCTACACACATACTCCTATAACATGAATTCACTTAAAAATATTTAACAATTAATTTCACATCACACACCAAAAAGACCGAGCCCCTAAAAGTGCCATTGAAAAAGAAAAATGTATAAAAACCATCCATTTATGATATTTACAGAAGAAAAGGAAGAAAAATGTTAGACTTAATCAAATATTGACATCTCAATAGTCTCCGATTCATTAAAAATAAAAAAAATTGTTAAAGAAGAATAAATTGAAAGAAATATGACCATCAAACCGCCGCATTATTTATTTATTCATAAGACCTTCCTTCATCGGTGCGATGTTGTTGGTGCGATGTGCTTGTTGGTGGCTGGAATCTCTAGACTATGCTTCCTACACACCTCTCTCCACCTACTCTCTAGTCAATCATCAAATTTATATAAAAAAAAGTTTTTTTTTTTTGGTTTATTTAAGAACAAACGAGAACAATCATCGGCGGCGCAGAGGTGGTCTCTTCTCTTAGGTGGAGACTTGGAGCCAGATAGCGTCATCGTCGACATCGTATATAGTCGTCGCCACAATAACAGTCTATACCCTCCTCCTTTGTACCATATACCATACCTATGTGTATACGTGCAAAGGGCACTTAAGAAAGATGAATGTTTTTTTCTAATGTTTCCATCATCGCATCGCATCGTTTCCAGAGGAACCACCGCGCATTACCTTAATAGCAAACAAAAAATCTAATATTCAAACTAATCTTGGGTTGTTGTCTGTCATTTTTGGAATTCTGTGTCGATCGGGACCATTAAAAAGTCCATTCTATGGATTTATATACGCAAAGCACGAAAATTCCAACGAAAAAAAAACTGCATTTCCATATAGATAACCAAGCATCACCGACCATAGAGGAGTTTAGGAAGTTTAAAGTTGCCAATGCCAACGAAAAAAAATTATCTAAAATTGTATTCAAGTCTCGAAGGCCTAAATAAGAGAAATTTTCGGGTAAAAGCTTTTAACCGTAATTTCCATTAAATATGACAGTAAATTTTGTATCTAATAAAATGACAGAATTGGACTTTTAGCCTAAAGTGGGATCACACGAATTCAGAAAAGGCGGGATTTTGAAATTTACGTCACTATAAACTTCTCCAGCACATAAACAATATATTTAATGGCCTTTAATCGTTGGCTAGTAAGGGCCCTACCACTAAGCACTTATTTCTAAGTTCAGTTCATCTTACATGGATTTTTTGACAAAACACAGAACCTTGATTTTCCAGCCCTCTGGCGGCCACAATGGCTTGCCAATAAAATTGAACGTTTGGCTTTCATTCGAACCTAGCAGCTGGTATTCTTCCGTACGTCTAATCAACAGTCACTTACGTTTTCGTATTAAAGAGTCGATGGGATCCTCACCTGTCCTCGCATGAAATTCATCATTGGAATTACGCTCTTGGCCAGAAAATCCACAAGATGTTTCGCAGACATCTATTCCCGAACGCTTCCAACTTTTTTATGACAGCGGGTGTTACGAGTACTTTCCAAGTGCACCCATAAAGAAGTACGGATCCAACATTCGAGTGGAACAGACGTATCTTAGTCTTGTTTCTCCATATTTTGGACAGCATTCGGAATGCAGCCTTGACTTTCCCGATTCGGCTAGTTATATCTAGTTCGGTCCCACCATCAGTAGCAACAATACTGTCAAGACATTGAAAACACTCTACCATCTCTACTGGTTGTCCAGAAATATCTACTTGGGTAGATGAGGAAGTTCCAAGGATGATCATTTTTGTTTTTGCCGTAGTCATCTTAAGTCCGACGGTTTCAGTTTCTATCTCCAACATTATTGTCACTTGATGGAGATCCATGATCCTATGAGAGAATAGGCATACGTGTCGTCCGCGTAGTATAGATGCTTGAGGAATGATTGCAGATTTCACAGAATTCCTCCATTTGGAGCCGAAAAAGCAGCACATTACTTATCACCAGCAAGAACAGTATTGGCGACAGTATACAACCCTGTGTTACCCCACTTTGGACATCATTTCTTTATGCAGAACGTGACATTTGAATCCATCATATGTAGCTGTAATAATAGCAATCAATTTATCCGGGATTCCACTCCTGCACAAAGCAAGCAAGATAAATTCTCTATTGATAATGTTAAACGCCTTTTCGAAGTCGGCAAATAGCAGGTGAAGTGATATTCGAAATTGAACAGACTGTTTGCTGATAATACGCAAGGCGTTCGCAGTGGGGAATCCTGCTTGCTGGGCATCCAGCATGTCTTCGAGGTGGTCTTTTATTCGCTCGAGCTCTCCAGTTTTCACACTGCACAAGGTCTCCTTTCTTTGGGAGCTTGCTAATCATACCCATATTCCACTTCTCAGGTAAACCCTCTGTTTGCCAAGCTCTGTGCAGGAGCTCACTCGATGCTGTTGGCACTGCTTGTAAGAGATCTATGGGGAACACCGTCAAGTCCAACCGCTTTGTTGTTCTTCAGTGCTCTGATTGCGGCTAAGAGTTCTTGCCTTCTGAAGGATACAGTGCGTATTCGGGAATTCGTTACTAAACGGTGATTTTTTAAGAGCTTGGTTTTTGAAAGTTCAAAAAAACACAAAAACTTGTAAAAAGTGAATGAAATTTTTATTTGGATCGATAAATCAATTTCTGCCATTTACTTTTTAAAAATAATTTCACTTAAATGTTGCCCGCGGCTACGCTTCAGGTGGTCCATTCTGAAGGTCCAATTTTGGCAAACTTTTTCACACATTATTATTATATAGCCGGGTCATTGGGTGTTGGGTTGACCTCACTGTTAAAAAAGCGGTTTGAAACCACAGAAAAGTGCTCGCTCCGCCTTTTGAGCTGGTCCACATCCGAAACTAGGGGTGACCCGCCTATGTCTTTCACGAGGTATGGTTGAGAGCTTCAGACATATGTAGGCTCTTTAGTAATTCTGTAGAGGTCCTTCTGCGGCATCTTCTTGTTCTGTTGCCAATGCGTTGATAGAGATACGCTTACCACTGTGAACTTCTCTGATCTTCATGAGATACGCAGACTTAGGTCCATCCTGTTGCTGGAGTAATTGTAATGCGAGCTTTAAGCTGTTTTTTTTGTTCTCCGACCCTTGTCCTAGTTTCTTCGGTAAGCCAGGCTTACTTCTTTGCGACCGACACGTATATATTTTAAGCACGGGATATAAAAACATTTTTCACAACACACCAAGGGTATTCGATGGAGGTGGGTTCCGTCCTACTGATTGCTCTCAATCCTTGTGAAATGATTTCAACCAAGGGTCCCCATGTTGGGGCATTATGTTGTTCGCTCGATGTGACCAAGAGAGTGAATTCGTCCATTTGATTGCCACAGATAATAGATTTCATGATTGCTTCTTCGCTTTCATTCGCCGTCCTCGCATATTGTCGCAAATGTCCGTTGAAGCATTTTTCTTTCGGCAGAGTCCAATACCAATTCCGACTGCTAAATTAGTGGGACGTTATTTAACTAGCAAGTTGTTTCGAACCCTTTTATATCATCAAACCGATGTAGCAGTGATTTTCCAAAATAATTTTTAGCAGATGACCATTATTATATTTTGTTTGATGATATAATTATATACGGCTTTTCGACGTTAAGTTCCAGACTAACAAGTTTCGCCAGGTTCTCAATCGTGGCCCTCGTGAATGATACCTTGGAAGAAGCAGGTGATGAAAATATCGAATGTAGAAGTTCTGTTTAATAGAGATTCTCATTGATGATGTTTATAGTCTGCCAGGAGTGAATGATAAGCTTCTCGTTCATCTGATCTCAGTTTGTTGTGACAATTTCAGGTATTCTAAGATGTTTAAGTCTGAGTATGTGATGAAATGGACTTCCTACTTTAAGTTAATCCTTCTTGTTCCGAAAGTTACTAATTTCTATAGTTTCCTGTTCTTCCAAACTCAATTGTTATTATCCACTTTTGGCAACACTGGTCAACAAGACGGTAGATATATGTAGGTGCATTAAAATAAAGACCTTGCAACTTGGAAGCGGCAGCATCGATCTGTTGCACTAAGATCATAATCATGTTCAAATAAATCACCTACATGTATTTATATCGAAAACCCAAGTGCGGTGCTTGGAAGTTGCATGTAAATATCCCGCATTCGACATGTGTGTGTGTGTGGAAGCGATGCAGATTCCAAACATGCATATAGAATCGGTATTCAATTAAGGTAAAATGATTTCGGCCGATTGGTTAGCTAAGGCTTTGGTCAAGACCAGACGTTTATTCCCAATCTTGGATAAAATGGGACTACCTATAGAATGTAATAGTTTAGTACAAAACAAGTTGTATCTATCCGTACTTGCATGAGCGAAGACGAACAACAGAACGAGGACGCCTAGATAAGCTGTGATCGGAGATGCGCTGTGCAATGGATAGTGTGCAGTGCAGTGCATTCAATATATAACCGCATCATTTGTAACCTTTTGTAAGGTATTCTGTTGGTCCTGTGGTTTGTCAATGTTTTTTTTTTTTTTTTTTTTTTTTTTATAATCTTGTTCGGCAAATTTTAATCAACTTGTTTATGAGCAATGGGTGGTTGTAAAGTGCTTTGCTTATTGCGCTTATCCAGTAATTAATATGTAAAGTTGAGATGATGTATGGCAGTAGGATGGGGGTTTGTCGCAGTAATTAATATTATTTCTTTTATGTTTTGAAGATTCTTTGTGAGTCATAAGCGAAATAAAGCGCATTCAATTTTCAGTCAATACCACATGTAAAGGTATAATGTAGTTGAGGTGAAACCTTCAACATTTTGCCGAAGGACTTAAACTTCTTGTGAGTTCTTTCTTAAAAATAAATGAACAACCTTTTGTAATTAAAATATTTTGACGAAGAACGGCCAGTAAAGGGATGAAGATGCATTTGTAATGGAATTCGGGATCATTTCTAGAGTCGAAGATCTTTTGTTTCTTGCAAGATTAAGGCCTTAAGCTATTCGCTGATACGTCTCAATAATTAAGTTGGTTGTGAGGTATCCATGTGTTTCTTTTTTAATTGTAGATTATATTTAATAACATTGAGAATTGAATATAATAGGTCTGATCCCTCACTTTAATGTTCTGTGATTTTCTTTATATTTGTGTGATTTTCAGCCCAGCCGTTTCTGTACTCAAAAATTGCACAGTTTTTAACATATTAGAGTGTTCACGACAGAGTAAAAAATGTTCAAGAAATTAGTTCGGACAGAAAATTACAGCACAGAAAAACCAGGCAGATGCCGAGCAGGTCTGTCACTTGAATTTCTTGAATTTAATTTTTGAAGGCTTAAAGAGTTCCCGTACATTTAAGCTGTGTGTATAGTTTTTGAGAGAATTTCATTCCCACTGTTCTAGATTTGATATTTTTTCAGTTTCCGTGCAGACCTAATATTGTCATTCAAAATTTGAACGACTTTTTCTCATATAGATACGGTTGAATTTACTGAAAATTTTGTCTTCGATTGCTAACGATTCATTCAGATAGACTTGCGATTTCAGATAGTCCCAAAGGAAGAAGCTAGCAGGCATTAAATCGGTTCGTTGACGAATATACAAATGTCAATCTATAGTTTTTCAGGAATATTATATCGATAACTTCCCAAAACCAAAATCAGCAAATATCAATGAACTTCCTCGCTAAATATGATATTTGTAGCAAAGATGGAATTCGAATCGAAATGCTCCAGAGCCCTATCAGCGAACACACGGATAACTGCTTCAAATTTCGTATACCAAGTTCTTAGAGGGTCCCTTGTACAAAATATTTTTCAGAAACGTAAGAATTTACGTTTCTGAGAGCCAGAGCACCAAAGCCGACCATAGTTCATCGCTCTTTTTCTCCGGCATCAGTTAAAGCAGACTGTAGAGCCTCCGAAGAATTTTTTCCACCGAAGCCACCAAGGATGTTCTCATCCGTTTTCAATAATATCAGCTTCAAAAGTTAAACTGTGATGCCTTCTTAGTCAACAGGAACAGTGATTGGCAAGAGTGATTTTGTGTTCAATTTCGGAACTAATGTTATTGTCAGATACCGGAGCCAAATTAGATGAAGTACTTTACTACTATCTTCTGTGACATCCTATTCGTCCTATTTGTCTGTATTGAGTGCTTCTGGGATCAGCTGTTAACGAGGACAAGATGAAGTATATTCTTTCGTCGACAATATACAACTTCGAAATCAATAAGGACTTTGACTACCTGAGCTCCGCTATTACTTCGCAAAATCATGGTTCCCGGAAATTACGCCAGAATTTTTTTTTGGAAAAAACGCCCAGAAATTCTTTATAAAAAATGCTGGCCTTTTTTCCTAGGTAAAAAAGCCAGTGTTTTCTGCTAATCTTTTCTAAATGCCTGGCCTTTTTCCAGAAAAAAATTCTGGCGAAAAAATATTCGGGCTTGTGTGACACCGGACTTACCAGCCCGAGGAGTCTTCGAATCTACTCCTGATGGTCTGGGCAACAGGAAGACCCAAATGCACACAAGTGAGAACGAACTCAACAAACTTAAGAAGCGTAACTGGAGGAAGCTAGCTAAGGACCGAGCTCGCAGGAGGGCTTTGTTGCTTAAGGTCATAGTTCATCCTGGACTGAAAGCGCCATCCAAAGTAAAGTAAGTGAGAGTGTTCCTCCCATGGTGACAGCATCTTTTACCCTAATTTATCGAGAGATCCATTTTGTCCGCTTCTGTCTTTATTTCTATCTTACATGAGTTCTGTAAGTGAAATAGCAGGTACCAACTTATGCAAAATTGTTCTTATTGTGTTGGCATGTCAGTTTCGCACACAGTATTAAAAAAAAGATGTTTGAAATATCACATGGCAGTGCATTGCTCTGTCTATATGCTTCTTTCACATAGATTGTTCAACTCCATATCAATCTTAATGGAGCAGTTCACATTCTCCTCCGTCACCTTGCTGGACGAGTTAATAGTACTTTTGCAGCTTTTAAGGTCACGGTTCCGACTTTATCGTCCTCCAAACTGGTCCAGCAATGCAGAAAAGAGCTTGCATGAACATAAATTACAATGTTAATTTTTTCTGGGTGCCAGGCCATAATGTCATTGATGTGAATAAATGGACTCACCAGCCGGTTCGGCAAGGATCAGCTATTAATAGCTCGCTCGAAAAAAGATTCAACATCACAGTCAGAATTATGAAGTTCAATTTCCTCTCAATTTGTTTCAAGAAAGCAAATCGCAGGTGAAACAGTTTAACTAATTGCAGGTAAAATTTGTCACACATTGGCAAGATCGTTGATACCTATTTCGGACAATGCCTAATTAGAGATTATGTGGCGAAGCAGCTGCTGAAACCAACAGGAAAAGGAAACATTCATTCATTTATTCTAAAAATGACCTATTGTATCCAAAATTGGAGCACAATCCTTCGGCAGAACATTTATTAACGACATTGACGATCTTTCGGAAATAAAGATCAAAGAATTAAAATCTTTTCTCAATGAAACGAAATGGCTCCGGAATGAGCTTCGATTAAGCTTCTGCACTGTGTCTGTGTCCTATACCGAATTGCTAAGACCACGAGCTGGTAGACAAAGGCTTTGACATGAATTCAAGAAGTTCACTGATAGCCAGATAATTACTACATCGGATTAGTTGACACTTAAGTCAACAAGCTGCGTAATTTGGGTCATTGTAGTCGGTTCTGATGCGGGTGGTGTTGCGGCAGACATCAGGTGTGATTAGGAAATAAATCTACCTATCTAACTTGGCAGTGATGTCAAAGCTCTATTTAACTCTTTATAGATTGTTTCTTTAGTTGCTGTCATATGTGGCTTTTCAAGTGAGACAAAAAGATTTAGTTTCGAGTAGAGCACCTTGGGTCTTCTCCGGGAGTGTGAACATTAGATCTATTTGACTTTCCCGGCCTACTGATAGAACTTGATCAAGGCGTTTAAATAAAATAGAGTCTAGTTTTTTTCGTCCCTGTATAACAAAGGCCTTGATTTCAAATAGGGAATGGCCGTAATATTTTTTTAGGAAGATGCGTCCACAAGTCATTCAAAATTAATGTCTCTCTTATGGTTTAGGAAATGACACGTTTCTTTCCCATTTTTCTCGGTTAGGTAGGTAAATATTTCCGGTAGAAAGTCACGTTTTGAAAAAATTATAACCACATATCCCCTAACCAACCATTATAAATGATCAGAAAAAAAATCAATTTCAAATTTGTATTTAAGTATTTTATGATACCAAATGTTTCCCCCAACATTATGTGTCTACTTATTTTTTATTAAATAAAAACTGTGTTAACAACTAGCTGAAAACTTAAAGGCAATTATTCTCAATGTTTCCTTTTTTTAAAAATAACTTTAAATTCCCATCTCTTCAAGAGAAAAATAATAATAAAAAAAACTGCTCATATTAATGAATCGTTCCCTCAGGAGCCCGCATATACCTATTTATAATCAATATGCACAGCATGAATCAAACTCACAAATCCCCTGTATAGATGCTCGTTTGTGATGCAACTACCTATAGGTTATATGCCTCAGGGATTATATCGTGAACTTACACCATATTACCCACATTTAATTGCTTTTTAATCTTCCCAGCCAATAGCATCCACATAACTTAGTCAAATAGGTATATGTACGACTATGTGTACTTTAATTTTTGTTTAACATTTTAAATGCTTCCTCATTTAGTGCGGGCAAAAATGTCTGCCTTCTGAAACAACGTTATAAACATTTCCATATATTTTTTTTTAATCCGTCAACAATGTCATCAATACGAAAAATAAAATAGTTTTTTTCCTCCACCGTCAGAGTCAAAGTTTATCAGTGAAAACAATTTATTTCCCAACCGAGAATGGGAAAAAAAAACTGGCACCGAAATATTATACCTACTATCGGAAAGAAATGAAAGAGGAATGCTGGCACTTCTATGTAACGGAAGAAATACTTAAATATCAAACAAAAAATTCCATAATCAAAATCTCATAAAATGGAAATTATGAATTTTACCCGGAAAATTTTGTCCATGGCATATCATGTCGTACCAAAGATACATTACAAAAAAAAATTCATGGATACTCTCCAATAAAAAAAATCTGTGACAGCAATACTACTACAATATCATCCATACCAAAAAAAAAGGATATCGAAGTTGGACGAAGTTCATGTTGGGCGCTGTAACATTGTTGTGTAGACATTCAACATCACTTTGTAACAACATACCGTAGGTACCTACCCTACTGAACTGATACCGAATATACCATGACAAAGGTCAGATAATGTTAAAGTGCAACACAAAATATACTCAAGACATTGCGAAGGAGCAGATGAAAAGTTTAAACAAAATGTTTATATCTATTCTATACACTGTCATGATCAAATTTCAACCATAATGTTGTTGTTCTTGTGTTGGTAGTTTGGTCCTTGAAAAATGGGAAATCAACTTTAGTGCGGTAGTTAGGTACCTACTCGTAAAAAAGAGAAGTTCATGTTTGTTGCACCATTATCTTAAGATTGTTCTTCTTACAAGAAGTCCTTATTAAGTTGCACTCATGAATTTTACCAAAAAAAAAAAACTAAATGAAAAAAAGTATCCTTTTTCTATATAAGTGTATATAGAGTACATGTGTGTTGAATTTATATGGGAAATCAACCATCCGCTGTAAAATTTACCGCTGACAACTAAATGTGCAGCAAAAAGGATACAAGTAAAAAAAATGTATCTTCAGGATATGGCATCACGCAAGTGGAAATAGAATTAATGAAATTTTCATCCTTGTCAGTGAATTTGGATGAATCTCTATAATGTTCTCCTTCGCACATCAGGGCGCACCGCATTTTAGGTGAGATTCTATTATACTAACAGCACCACTGCACTAACGAAGCAGTGTGCAATGTTCAGCTCTGATATGGGGGGGTGTGTTTGTTCCTATAAAATACTACTCCATATAGCCACAGGGGGCGGTTAGATTTTCTAAGTTAAACTAACTGAGAACAAAATAAAAACAAAAAAAAAAGGAAAATGCAGAAACAACGCAAAATCAACTGCTATACTCGTAGGGTTAGAGTTTCTTGGAGGTGGTGGTTTCTTCCATGTTGGTGTTTTTTTTTTTTTTTTTTTTTTTTTTTTTTCGAAAATGATGCGATTTTTGATCCAACGAAGCGTACATACATGTGTAATGACGTTATCCTTTGGATTGTCCAAATTCCCCATAGGTATACAAAAATAAATTCAGGAAGAAAATAAAATAGAGGAAGAAAATCCCAGTTGCGAAAATGTTGATTATTCAGTTAGTTAGGGAGGGGGTTGTATAAATAAAGGTTGGAAGTGGTGTCACAGTATTACAATGCATATATAGAAAAGGGATTGATCTTAGTCACATAAATAAATTCTTGTATAGTTTTGAAGTTAAATGAAAAGTATATCGAGTATTCTACAATTTTAAAAGTTTTATAATTGGCGCCAATTTCCAGGATCAACCCTGTAGGACAGTTAAAATTTTACTTCAAGCTTTCAAGTTTTTTTCTGTTATCATCAATTAAAAATTATTATAATATGTTTTTGGGAATATACTACATAAAATGTTGCTAAAAAAAATATTATAACATTTTTTCAAGTATGAAGTTTTCTAAAAAAAAATACTATAATATATAAACAAAACCAATTTACCATTATTTTTTCTTTTAATAATTTTGCAAACAAAAACTTAAAAACAAAAAACAAATAAAATGCACAAAATTCTTACTAGAGAACGCTAAATATATTTTTAAGGCCAGTTTTTAAATTATTTTGTATAAATAAAATTTCGTCAATTCTTTTATAAAAAAAATTGTATATCAATTTTAAGTATATATTTATATAGATTTAAAAACATAATTTCTAAAAAAATCGTAGACCCGTTCTCGAAATATTGACTTTTCAAAAATCCAAACAATTATTTTTCAAAAAAATTGGTATGCTGTATTATTTAGAATCTGAAGGATCTCTTGTATAGAAATTTTGATCGAATTCCATTGAGTCGTTAATGAGAAAGTCGAACATAAAAAAAACGGCGGTTCTTTGGCAGGTACCGTTAATAACATTTTATGTACAAACAAATTTAAACCAAAAGGTAGAATACTCCTATAATTGCTTCAATTCTTTTTTTAAAACTTATTTTTAGTCCCAAAAATAACGGTACTTGCCACAAAATTCTTGTACCAATCGATTATCTCCAAAACGGATCTACTGCTGTTGAGAACAAAAATGTCAGTACATTTTTAGTAGTCGATATTTTGGTCTATAAGCGATTATATAAAATGTAACGGTGCTAGCTATAAAACCGTTTTTTTTTATTTTCGGCTTTCTCATTAACGGCTCAACTGAGTTTGACCAAATTTTTTATATGGAGGTCTTTTTTTGCAATTCAATATTATGAAAAAATTGTGGATGAATAATTTTTGAAATTATGTTTTCAAATTTAATATTTGCCATACCAGTTTTTTTTAGGAAAAAATTAAAGAAACATTGTTTATAAAATATTAAGTATAATACGACCTTAAAAATATATTTAGCCCCTTCTACTGATAATCTTGTAGAAAGAAAACTTGATATTATCAAGTACGTGCGGTGCTAAATTTTATTTTATTTAACTTTATTTTATTTTATTTTTATTTATTGTATTATATTTTATTTTACTTTATTTTATTTTATGTTATTTTATTTTATTTTATTTTATTTTATTTTATTTGATATTATGTTCTTATTTGATAAATTTTAATACTGCAGAGTTTCTTTGTTATTAACGGGTGATTTTTTTGCTACTTGGTTTTTGACGTTTATATTTTTGACATATCACACATGACAAATTCCACGAACATTTGACATTTCGATTCAGTATTGTTTGCCATTTCATCATGAATAGACTTACGCCTGAACAACGTTTGCAAATTATTGAAATTTATTATCAAAATTCATGCTCTGTGAAAAATGTGTTTCGCAAGCTACGTCCGTTTTATGGTGAGCAGTTGATATCACGTCTTGGCGCAGTCAATTGGCCACCAAGATCATGTGATTTGACCCCGTTAGACTATTTTTTGTGGGGCTATGTTAAGTCTATTGTCTATGGGGACAAGCCAAACACGATTGCTGCCTTGGAAGCCAACATTGAACGCGTCATTGGTGAGATTACGGCCGAAATGTGTGAAAAAGTTTGCCAAAATTGGACCTTCAGAATGGACCACCTGAAGCGTAGCCGCGGCAACATTTAAGTGAAATAATTTTTAAAAAGTAAATGGCAGAAATTGATTTATCGATACAAATAAAAATTTCATTCACTTTTTACAAGTTTCTGTGTTTTTTTGAATTTTCAAAAACCAAGCTCTTAAAAAATCACCGTTTATATATCAGTGATAGACTGATTTTATATTCTACATACGTTTGTAACTTTTTTAGATCTAAAATTTTGTGTGAGGGGATTCAAGATGAAGAGAGAATGTGTAGCATATTAGCTAGTCTAATTTTTTTTCGACATGCTTTTAGGTAACGCAAGGCCCCTTTCGGGAATTTCAAGGGCAATTTTGTGTTGACAAAATTAAATGTTTTGCTCATTTTGAAGAGTATCAAGCTTTAAACTATTTTTCAATTCTGACTTTCTTAAATTACTTATGCTGATTAGGCTGCAGACATGTTGAATAGGTTTTTTTTCCAATTCTGTAAAAACCTTGAAAGCTTGTAGTTTTATTTTTAATTTTTTTTTTGTATGAAAAGGGTCGGTTTGGAGAACGAGGGATTTAAGATAAAAGAAAAACTATTCGAGCTTTCCAAGAAGCAACATTTTTTCTCTGAGCATTAAAACAAATTGTGTATCTATTTTGGAGGCATAAAGAGAAGGAAAATCCCACTTCTGAACTACAAATCCCCATCAGGTTTCTTATATCCAAGTATACAACAAGTAATTACGTACCAACATACATATATAGTAATTACATACGTTCGACACAGTGAACCGCACTTCATGCAGGTACGTGTGTATAATATGTAGTTACATCTCACCACCAGACAATAAAAGGATTTAAGAATAAAAAAGAGTTTCTTCTTCATTAATATTTATTATTTCAATTCTGTAACCTTATCAACTTCAATTGTCTGCAAACAATTTACTTTAACAATCTTAAACGATGCAATATCCCATTCAGACTTCACACCAAAACATTAAAAATAAATACATATCTACAAAAAAAAAATAAATAAAACCTTATTTACCCACTTAATCTACGTCCTTTTCATGGAACGAGCACTCTTGAGAAAGAATGTGCAGCAATTCCATTATTGCATTATCAAATTATGACAATTGTTGGCGCTTGCATGCCAATTTCTGCCAAGAAAAGACAGCTTTGCCCTTTTTATGTTTGGTTTCTGCTCTGGTTGTTTGTGTTATCGTTGTGTGCTGTACATGTGTGTCGTAGGTTAGGTATAGTAGGTTGTTCTACGACTGAGCTAATCCGACAGAGATTTAGCCAAGTCCTGTCAGGGACGATTAATGGGTGCTGGGCGAAAAACTATCTATATATATTTCTCCACAGCAAGACAAGCTTGATTTTTCGTTTCGTTGTCATTTCGTTTTATAGCTTAGAGACGATATACACCACACATGTATAATATGAGCCTTGAGTATGTTTCGTCCCGGTTTCAAGACTTCATATACTCGTAAGAGGAAAAAATTGCGCTCTCATAAATTTATGACAGATCACTGTTTTTTGTTGTTGTTGTTCCAACTACGGCGACTGCGACTACGACGACGACGACTACAAAGGAGAACAATAGTGAATTCGAAGATGCTTAAGCTATACATACATATATACATATAGATAATATGGAGAGGCGACTTGTCATCATAGTCACAAAAACATATTACTCAATCCGGTTTATCCGACAGACTATTTTGTATGCCAAGAATTTTTTGTTTTTTTTTTGCAAAAGAAAGGCACATCTCAGTTGAACACACGCAGACACTAAACGTACAGCCTGGCAGACGATTGGCAATTGCGCGCCATACAAAACAGGAAACTCTCAGCGCCCAACTTGTGGGCTAAATTGGAGACGAAATTAGGTATCTTTGCAAATTATCTAATCCTATCCTTTACGACTATCCAATCAACCAGAAAATGACAAACACAAATTTAGGCTATTCAACTGAGTTGCTATGAAGCTGATGCTGATGCTGGTGGCTTTTCAATGCGTCCGACAATCCAAACCATCAGCCAGCGATTGCTGTCGGCATTCGGCAATAGAGGCTAATATGGTTTCACTTGAAATGTGTATGCGACTTTATGTCGTGTCGTTTGCCAGCATTTCGCCACACCAACTCAGACTGAGACTGATAAGGTACAAAGCAGGGAGGGATTAATGATTAGAATTGACGGGCCTGATGGGAATACAAAAATTGTAGGTAGCATTAAATTACTAACTCACATGAGAGCCACCAACTACTTACGACTTAAACAACTTGAAATCATTTATAAATTTATCATAAATGGCAGAAATATAAAGTTTTGTAATTGTCAAAAACCAGATTGTTTTGAAAAATCTACGAACTGTCAAAATCTATTCGCTTTCGTATACAATCCAAACTTCAACAAATTAATTGTTGTCACGCGATTTATCTCAAAATAAGTGGTTCTCATTCTCAATTATAAAAAAATGTCATTCGCAACGAGCAAAAAAACAAAACGAAATGTCAAAATTGACGCTCATGTGAACACTGCTTAAAGTAACTTTAAGATTATATATTTGAGAAGGACATACGAGTATTTGGGAAATTTCTTCCTTCTTATAACATCATCAAAAATATTTAAATAATTTGATTTTTGAACACAAACATTTCCTAAAAATGAAAATATGATTATCTTGAAATTTTGAACATTTGCTTTCTTCCAAATCTCTGAAATTTAATGTCGAAGTTAAAAAAGTACAGTAAAGTTTTCAAAAATCAGTTTTTTTTTGCATAACTCAAAAAAGCTAGAAATTTCTGAGACATGTAAACAATTTTCAAAAGTCTAAGACAAACATCTTATTACTTGTGCCTTCTCCATCGCTCAGACAACTTTTTTTTATAAACAAAATATATCTGGAGTGAGGGGGGGGTGTGTGGTGTAATAGAACGGGTTATAAAAGGAGTGATATGCCGAAATGTTCCATTTCTCATCTATGTTTTGGAGAGCAAATGAGTTCAATCTAAGATGACAACAAAATCGAACAACTAACTTTTCAGCTTCGATAATACTTCGGTAAGACATTTTAACTTTGATCACACTTTATCGAAACCTTATAGAAGCTGAAATTTTAGATAAGAAAAGTGGTTTATTTAATTGAAAAGTTTCAGCTTCTCGAACATTCTTAAATAATCACTTTTCATTAGGTTGTGTTCATTTTAACTGACTTTTATGTTGGTGAATGTGACATTTAGTGAAATGAGAATGAAAAAGAGAGAGATAAGGTAATGGCACTTATTGGATGAATTCTTCTTTTGACGATTCGCCAAACTATATTAGCTTGGAAATATGACTTTTTCTATTCCCTTCTAGAACCTTTTTTAATAAACCAATGGGTATTATTTTCACCGCTAAGGTTGACAGTAATTTAGTCACTGACAGTTCCATAATGAAATTCTTAACCTCAATTAACGTATGGCAAATTCCAAACAACCATTTCAGGTTGATGTTTTTGTTGCAAGGAACTTTAAAGGCATAGTGTGCGTATCAAGTCAATGAAATCTTGCCAAAAATGCAAGATCTGTTCTGACAGGATAAAATCGATTTTGTTTAGAAAAAAATATAATATTTGGTTGCTTGGTATTCGACATTAATCAAGTGTAAATATCTCTATCAATATTATACCGTTATTTACATTAGGTCCACACTTTTTAGAACTTTCAGTAAATTTCAAAAGCCTTCGGCCCAAAAAGATTTAATATCCAAACTAAATACGACCGTTTTAGAGACTTTGAGTATATGTACATCAGCGGTAGACTATAAGTGCCCTCGGTCTCTCTATTACGGGTATCTCATCACAATCAACCCCAATCTGCCAAATCAATTGAATTTTTGCCTTGAAGAACATCCCAAGTGAGCAGAAACCTTATTCGGTTGACAGATTTCTTTAGGATTGTCGTTTAATTTTTTTTCCTCCTTCATAAGTTGCCTCATTGTGAATTACCCTCCAATTCATTGATAACCGAAATGATTTCCTTTTTCATGGAGAGTGATTTAAAGGAAATTAGTGTTTTTTTTCTTCTTCTTTTTCGTCGTCTTTTGTATGGACGAGGAGTTGAATATAAGGTTAGGTTATATCCTTCTTCAGGATGCTTACTCTGAGCTTGTTGTTTTGTTTCCTTATTTTGTGCTATAGACAGCCTTACACAAAATAAACCCTCTGGAACCGAAAAAAAAAATGGCCAATATTGTGCGGTAATTATGGCTCCTTGAGGATACTTTCTCCCATTCTTATTGTGGACATAAAAGTTGTTTTGGAGCTATTATTTGGCTAAGATTGCCATTAAGATGTCTGCATAGAATCATTTCGCCCCTTCTTAATTTCGCTGAATGTTTGTTTGGAAGGAATAATTTTCTCAGTATATTAATCAATTTGAAATGTGTTTTGTGGTTTTACAACATAAACAAACACATTATTTATCGATTTTTTTTTTAAAAGAAAAGTAAACACTTGAAACCACAAAGTTGAAATTGTTTTATCTTTTATGTAATGGGTTGGGTTTTTTTTTGGATTTTTATCCTCCTCGTATCATTAACAGATATTTTTATTTATTTTTTTCTATTGGCTTAAATGTTTTATCTGAAGTATGTACTTTATGACGTCAAATTTCGTATGGGAAAAAATCACATAACTTTACTGCAATTTATTGAAACGTACATAAATTTGTACGAATGAAATAATTTTAAGTGATGGGAATTTTGTAAGAATTTTTGTTGGTAAATAATTATTTTTAGAAATTATGTAGATAAGTGAGAAAATGTTTTATTTTTGTTTTGGCGGACATAATAACTTAGCGAATTGGTTTTCAAATGAAATATGATTTTTTCAATCCATTATCATATTTAAAAAAATTTTTTGGGTTTGAAAATATAACTATTCACACGTTTTTAAAATCCACTGACCTAAAAATACAACACATTTGGCATAGTTGATTTAATAATATAGACATTTGGCATTTCCTAATATCTTTTATATCAAGGTTAATTAATTTTGTTACCACCACACGTCGCGTCGATAGTAGATTCATAACGTTACCCTTGTATGGAGGAGAAGAATTCGCAAACGAAATTGAAACCGAGCAGCCATCTTCTAGAAGGCAAAAAAAGGAGATTCTTGCATTACAATTATATAATATGTAGAGTTCTTTCTGTCTATTTTATTCTGCTAGGAGAAATGGAATAATAAATATAAAAAATAAAATAAAACAAAATAAAATAAAGTAAAGTAAAATAAAATAAAATAAAATAAAATAAAATAAAATAAAATAAAATAAAATAAAATAAAATAAAATAAAATAAAATAAAATAAAATAAAATAAAATAAAATAAAATAAAATAAAATAAAATAAAATAAAATAAAATGAAATAAAATAAAATAAAATAAAATAAAATAAAATAAAATAAAATAAAATAAAATAAAATAAAATAAAATAAAATAAAATAATATAAAATAAAATAAAATAAAATAAAATAAAATAAAATAAAATAAATAAAATAAAATAAAATAAAATAAAATAAAATAAAATAAAATAAAATAAAATAAAATAAAATAAAATAAAATAAAATAAAATAAAATAAAATAAAATAAAATAAAATAAAATAAAATAATATAAAATAAAATAAAATAAAATAAATAAAATAAAATAAAATAAAATAAAATAAAATAAAATAAAATAAAAATAAAATAAAATAAAATAAAATAAAATAAAATAAAATAAAATAAAATAAAATAAAATAATATAAAATAAAATAAAATAAAATAAAATGAAATAAAATAAAATAAAATAAAATAAAATAAAAAAAAAATAAAATAAAATAAAATAAATATATGTATAATACAAAATTATAAATAACAAAAGATTATGACGCCAAGGCATATTGCAATATAAGTTAATATTTGCAATTTTCTGTTGCATGATAAATATATTGCTCAAGCAATGAAATTGTATTATCTAAGTAATTAATTATGAATACAAACAAAAACTCTGAAAACTCTAATAAGCGGACACTCAAGGCCTTCCAATTTTTGTCCGATTATGAGAATTGTCCGGAAATGAAATTACTGCAAAAATTAATAGAAGAAGAAAATAGTGAAACGCCATCAGAAAAGCGAACCATACACTTTCAAAATTATACCGACTTAGTTACCCGGGAGTTCCCATAATAAGTTTTCAACAAAACATCGTTCTGTCCGGTTATTAGAGACTTACGTCCGGTTATCGGAGATTTTCTATGGATTTTCTTACGTATTAGAAATAAAACAGAAACTATACACAGAACGGTCCTTTCGTATTTTAGTTGTTTGATTTCTTGATAGACAATAATCCCAAAATGAAATTATTTAACAGATGGGAGGTTTTCTATCAAAAATCAACATGAAAAAGTGTGCGTTTCCGTTTATGAAAGTGTCCGTTTATAGGAAAACAATAATTTATATGAAAAATTCAAAACAGAAGATTGTTCCTGAAAATGTGTACGTTTCAAGGAATTCCCCACTTATTGGAGCTGTTCGCACAAGTAGATCTTTAACTGTAATTCAATAACAAAAATAAACGTATTAACTTACATTGGTCATATTTTTCTTTATGATTTTGTGCTACAATTTATATACATCCTGTTTTTTTATTTTACTAACATCAAATAACATTAAATATATCAGAATAAAATCGTTAATTATTCAAAAAATTGTTAGAAAAAATTCAAATTCCAAAAATTTAAATTAACTCACATAATTCTCTATACACTTTTATGGCAAGAATCTACTTTTTCCCTATGAAATGATGGCGACTAGGTTCTTCTCATTTTTATGCGAAGTTAAGTATTTAGTATATAGTATACAAATATCTTTGTTTTTTGACTCAGGTCCTAGCAGTCCAGTCTAAATACGAATATTTCTAAAAATTCGAATAAACATTATTATTTGTTTCTATAAATTTTTTCAATTGGGGTTTGATATTACCGAGTTATTAAAAAATTCTGCCCATAGATAGTGCACCTATCTACAGTCTTTTTTTGGCATTCAGCATTCACATAATATATTCCTTAATAGAAATCATAGAAATAAGTTCCTCACTGCTAACAGAATATACAAAATATTCCACTCCCATATCTTTAACCACTTATGTGTGCACGCAGTACATTGATTTCAAGCTTCAAGCCTTGGGTGCATTTCGAAAACACTTCAGTAAGAAAATTGTCATAAAATAAAATTTAATAACTGCTTACAGAACGAATTCAATGCAATAACAATCATAGACATACATCGGCCTGTGTCCTGAGATGGCATCTCCAAGGAAAAAAAAATTACATAAATTACTTAGAAAATATATTCAAAAATATAGGGTGACATTTATATTAAATGCTTGCCAAAGACACTTTCAAGTGTCATCTAATATTTTATATCTGCAAATGATTTATTCTTAGTATTTGCCATCTTTAAAAAAAAATCGTAAATTGCAAAGGGAGAATACGAAAATCTTATAAAAGGCACCAAAAGACACACACACATCATTGAAGTTCATTCAGCACACCCCCTCATAAAATAGTACATCAGTCAGTCATAAGTGAATTTGTTCAGGAAATTACAAAACTGATGACAGAGGGTAAACATCTATCTATCACAAATGGGCAACACTATCCTTAGCAAGGACGCCGAACACAAAAAAAAAAACAAAATAACAAAAATAATAATTGAATCCATTTAAGCGTGAAATCAATCATTTTCACTAAAGAAAAACAAAAATATCCTTTAAAGGGCGAATATCTATGTAAGTATTTATTATCCTTGGGCTGAGCACGTAGATAAATAAACCGGTGATAAAGATGCAATTCGCTGAATACCCCCCGAGGCTGAAATAGCAATCATAATTTTTTTTCGAATGCAACGAATAATCCTGACAAAGTCCAATACCATACAGGGATAAATATTTGGGAGAGCGCATTCCAGAAACTCAACCAGTAATAAAAACTGGGGAAAATGAAAAGAAATATACTCAAACAAATCATAATATTTCAGCCTTGTCTAATCAGTAAATAAATACATATATATGTGTTACTCACAACTCGTGATGATTTGCTACACTCTCAAAACAGCAGAGGTTCTTAATACTTACTCCTTATTATTATTATCGCATGCACTGTCCTCGAAGACAATTTTAATCAGATTTCCAAATATGTATAGGGCCGAGACGAATTTATAAAGCTATAATGGTCTTGTAACAGTTAGTCGTCATGTGAAATATTGACGTCTAGAATAAACAGCTAAGCTTCGAAAGTGGCATGCCTGAAGTCACTTCCTTAAAGATAATAATCCAACATGCAAATATCGGGTATTTTTTTTGGTGAACCGATACGTAATTCAGACACTAATTGTCAGATTGAACACTGTAATATAATTTGAGTGACATTTGCAGATCACACACAGGCTTTATCAAATTTGCTAAAAATTTGTTCCCAAAATGACAGTTCTTTGCGGATTGCAAGCTACAGTAAGACTGACAGATATTGACTTCATCCAAATTGACAATTTTCTATAAATATGTTGGCTTCATAGCGTTCAAGATCGCTTGACAGCTCTCGGAGACTTTCTACCTTTCCTGTACGGATATTCTGTCGATTTCGACCGTCACTTTCGATTAGTCACTATACCTCGAAAAAAAATCACATTCAAGTAGCTTCGAATTTTCATTTTCAATCGTGTCTGTGTAAAAATAGTAAAATTAGAAAAATAGCTATATCGGCAACGAAATCATACTTCCATTAGCACAAACTATACAGACTTAATAAAAAATAACTAAACCTTATCCTTAGGCTTATACGTATACGACACGAGTACTCTACCATCAATGCCGTGCACCTGTTTGCAGCATATATATCCATCAGTAAAGAACATACAACAGCTCAGCTCACTGCACAAAAATTCCAAAAAACGATAAAGGATATTTCAGAACCCACTTAGGACTTACAGATAGAGATGTACGAAGGATATTTTTTTTTAAACAAACTTCCTCTAAAGCAAATGAACAGGCGAGACCAAAAAAAAAAAAATTAAACCTAATACAATACGACTGATGTTTGGTCTACTGGTGATGCTGCTGCAATGTTTAACAATCCCACGCCAAATAAAAAAAAAGAAAACCAACCAGTATGCCTACTCAAAACAACACTCCATCAAATATTGAAAATTGCAAAAAGGGTCTTTCTCTCGATAAAAAAAAAAACATCATCGGACCTTCCTGTGAAAAATAAATAAAAACGAATCCAAAAATTTTACTGTCGATGAAAAGTGATTCAAACCAACATCAACATCCCAACTCTACCTATGTACCATATCTACATATATGTGTGTTTGTAGTTTATATTTTTTTGTTTCCCTAAGGTTCGATCCCATGAATGTGCGTGTAGTCGACGTTCTTTTAGTCGGACAGGTGCTTTGTTTATTTTTTTAAAAACACAATTCCGATGATTAAAATCAATCAGACCTGCGGAAATAAAGAGTTGTGGTTGAATCCTTTTGGAAAAAATATATAAAAAAGAAACTGAGTGCAAGATGTAACATTTCAAAATGAACAAAACCTTAGTAATATCCTGAAGCATTGGTTATGGTTATTCAACAAAAAGGAATCCTTAACAGCACAATTTTGCTTACAACTGTTTCTACAGAAGATTTTTTCCTTAAAGAAAAATTTTAAATGGTAGAAAACCATTTAAATGCGTCGTAAATTATAAGAAAATATTTTACAGAGTTTTGATTCAAATTGATTTTTTTAAACCTTAAGCAGCATACGCAGTAATGAGATGCCGGAAGCAAATGTACAGTAATTTGCCAAACAAAGTGAAAGTATTCTCTTTGATATTATTTAACTTGACATGAATCGAACAATATTTTTCTTATTTAATTTTATAATATTTAATTTAATGTAATTTTATTTTATTTTATTTTATTTTATTTTATTTTATTTTATTTTATTTTATTTTATTTTATTTTATTTTATTTTATTTTATTTTATTTTATTTTATTTTATTTTATTTTATTTTATTTTATTTTATTTTATTTTATTTTATTTTATTTTATTTTATTTTATTTTATTTTATTTTATTTTATTTTATTTTATTTTATTTTATTTTATTTTATTTTATTTTATTTTATTTTATTTTATTTTATTTTATTTTATTTTATGTTGTTTTATTTTATTATACTATATATAAGGCAAAAATGAGTGAGACGGTACTGAGGGGCGAAACGAGGGTCAAAAGGCCCCAAGAATGAGTTAAAAAGGACCGAAATAAAAATTATTTTAGTATCTTAAGAGTCCCAGATCAGTTGCAGAGGCTCTCTGGAGACACTTTTATGTATCTAACAGCAGGGTGTCCCTTGGAGTACACTTTAGCCAAATATGTCTCAATTTTCTGTGATAGAATTCATTTTATGAGAAAATCTTTCTTTTAAATGATAACGGAAATTGGAAATGACAAAAATATTACCGCTGGTAAGGACATAATTCCTTGCCCAGGCCCCACAGAGCAATTATCAGGATGACAGTGGGCCAGTCCGCCTCTGTATGCAGCTGTTGATGGGAATTGAATATTATGCCAAAGAAGTATTGTTTCTAATGGGAGTACACAATTTTAGTTAAAAAAAAAACTAAGGGTGTCCGTTCCACACGGAAATACCAAAAATAATAATTATAATATATTATAAAATAAATAATAATTATTCAAGTTATATGTTTATTTTTGACTAGGCGTCTTCATTTTTGAAGAAATAAAGAGAAAAAGGAAAAAAAAATGCCAGGAATTTTTCTCATTTACGTGGGAAATTTCAAAATAGCACCTGGTAGCACTGCTTCGGGCTTCTTCTAGTAAACAATCAACATTATCTTTAAATTATTTCTCGGTTTTGTTATACCTATAAAAAGTAATTTTTTTTTTGTTGATCTAAAGGAAAGTATTAAACAAGAATCTAGTATCCTTAAAAAAGGATAAGAAAAATCTAACTAAACTCCTCAGAAATTCATATATACTCCAAATTAAAGCCTAGATTTATTCAAAATCATATAAAAGCCTATTATATATAGTATGAATATAAATTAGTATGTTGAAGCTTAGTTTGTTCATTCCATTATCCCTATCTACCAAAGTCCTTTTATCTATTCTAATATGAGTATCTACCGCATACCGGCGCCGCAGCAATGATGGCGAACACAAACAAAACAAATGATGATGTGGTGAGTTAAAATGTTAAATATTTCATTAAATTTTTGAGAGATGTTCGCTTCGCTCCTCATATTAAATCTGTTCCGGTTTAATTTTGTGGCCCACTTTTTTGAGAGGCTCTTCATAAAAAAAAATCGACAAACACAAAAACACAAAAAAAAACAAAATACCGCAACAAGGACGAAGAAATATCTAGCTTTGATAACAAGATAGCTTTTTATGAGATTTTAACATAAAAGATACGATCAAATGGTTTCAGTGATGGTGAAGCTAGATTTAGAGTCTATGGATGTTGCATATATGTATGCTTAGATATAGATATGTAGTACATATCATAAATACTAGAACGTACATACATATATTGCGGCAATCTAAATGCCTCTGTTTTCTAAGTTAATTCGGCTTTTGAAACCTCCCACTCCCGCATTCGCTGCTGTTCTATCCTCTCTCCCACATCCACATCGCACGAGTATTCCAAACCGAACAGCAAAAAGGATGCAATACGTGCTAGGATTAAATTGAAAATCCGTTGTATTCTTTTTTTTTGGTTTAAGTTCTGAGTTTGGATTCGCCCCCAACTGTGTGAAGCTTGCATGTTTTATTCCGTGGAATGATGCTAACGATGACGATGATGATGAAGAAGATTTACCCAATTTGGTAAATGTAGGCCATCTGATGCGGATGGAGAGTAATGGGCTGGGTGGAAAGTATCCTATTTGTTCATTCCATCCTCTATCATTTAACCAACAAGCTAGAGTTCAACTCAAAGGAAGGAATATATTTGAATAACTGCGTGACTGGATGCAACAAAAACCACTCAGTTAGGTTTCATTCCATTCAAAACACTCACACACACATACAAAAAAATATCAACAATATTCTAGAAGCCAATATAAGAACCACCCAACCACCACCAACACCACTCACCAGCAGGGCAAACCGAAAAAAAAGATGAATAATCTTTTGCTAAGTCCCAGCTTTTGCATCGTTTTAAGGATTTTAAATGAAAAAAATTAGGACTTTTACTGTGAGAAATTGACTTTTTTTCGCCATGATTTTTTTTTTTTTTAGAAAAAGTTGTTTGATGAATAAAATAACGTTAAGAGGTAAATGAAGTACGAAAAAACTTAGCAGCAAAACAACGTGCACGAACAAACATCGAAGCAGTCCTGTGTGTACTTTTACTTTGTTAATTAGAATTGTGTTGAAATTTGCAAAAGAAACGCGCGTCAAGATAAATTAAGGATTAAGGAAAGTGCATCAAATACTGTACTTTGATGAAGAAACTATATACATAAGTCTATGCAAAAAGAAAAAGGATTTCGCTTTAGAAAATGTTTTTTCTTTTTATTTTTGTTTCTAAAGGAGATACAAAAAGTTTAGCATGAAAAGCAACTTAAAGAAGAATGAATAAATTTTTTAGCATTAAGGAGTAGTGCTTGCTAAGTATACATATTATGACGTATTTAGTCTGCGAGAAAGGTTTTTAGAATTAACATGCAGCTAATTGAGTATTAGATCACATTTTGGCTCATAATTTTCTTGCTATCGGCGTCTTTGAAGGTCTAATGCATTTAATAAACTTCAATTCAGTTAAAGCGTTTGATAATAAACAATATTCAAAAATTTTAACTTTATGTTCGCAAACAAATTGGGGTGCCTCAAAGTGGTCACATTGGACCTATTCTCTTTATTATTTTGTATCTATTCCAATGCAGTTCAATTACTTCAAAAACTTTAACACTTGTAGCTGAATTTGAATATAAATAAATCGCACGTACTTCCTCCTATGTTCGGTCATATTATATGCAAAAGAGTCTTAATAGAAATGGCTAAATGTATTTTTAAAGTCGTTTTTCACTTAATTTTTTATATAAAAAAATTCTTATATTATATATTTTTTTTTCAAAAATGCAAAAAAAATATACTTCGAAAATTTTGAAATGCAGTATTATTTAGAATTCGAAGGAGCTCCTGGTGTAAAAATTTTGATCGAAATCCGTTGAGCCGTTTATAAGAAAGTCGAAAATCAGTAAAATGATTGTATGGCAGGTACCGTTAATAACAAAATATTTAAAAAAAATATTTTGCCAAAATATGGACCATACCCAAAGTAGGACACACCAATTTTTATCAAAATCGTTAAAGCCCTTTTCGAGATAATTAAAATGGTAGAAAAATTTGTATTGCAAGTATCTACCGTTATTTTTGGGGCTAAAACAACGATTCAAATATCTATTTTGGACAACTACCTAAAGCGCCTAAGCACCAAGTTTGAACAAAATCGGTTTATCCAGACAGACGGAATTGCGGGACCCATGTATTTGGTGTTCTCTATCATCGTAATATGAACTTTGATTAAAATCTCGAGTTCGATTTTTTTTCCAAATGCAAAACTTGTCCTATAGTACCTTTATCGGAAGTAAAAATGATGGTGACTCCAGACATGCAAATGTATAACAGAAGTAGATAAATTCACAAAAGCGCCCTGCACGGAGTATATGCTACATCCTCCGATGGGCATACACACCTTGGGGTTATACCCCCGTCAATTTCTCTACTTGCACAGAACTATATTCACGGTGTCTAGGTTACGCATGGCGAATGAAAACTGGTGCCGGAACATAACCAGTCCCGGCTTGGCAGCTTCATGTTCTGTACAAGACAAGGAACTCTGAACTCTTCGGCAAATTCAACTTAAACACACTATCGAACGAACCATTTATCCGATTGAACCTAACATTAGCTATCATCGGAGCACCTAAGCTCCTTTCATTTTACCGCCGGCCACCACATGGATGAAAGCTAAGTACTTCTGAGGTCAAACCGTCAGCAGAATGCCGCGATTATTTCGAACCGCTAATTTCGCAGAGATTTCAATTAATACATACCGATTTTACTTACAAATTTTTGGTTTTATATTTTTATAAGATTATTAACTTGTCTTACTACACAAAAAGCCTCAAATATTTTGGAATGATAAACTAAAAAAAAAATAGAATCAACGGCCAAAAATTCAACTTAACGTATGTTTAACTTAGACACAGTTTACAAATGACTATGAATTCGCCCCATTAAGTCCAAATTGTTAAAGTCGTTGTCAAAAAAAAAAAAAAGAGTTTAAACACAAATTCGTAGTTTTTTGTCTAGGGACTAAAATATGAACTTTGATGTGTACCCAATGTGAAGCAACTTCCTTCAACACAGCCAGTCGTGACGAAAACAATTTTTCTTTCACACGAAATCAATACCTTCCACCCGGCTTTGAGTCACTTTAGCTTAAAGTTTATTGTGTAACATGGAAGCATTCCCGCTCGGAATCTACCCATAAATCTCTATTAAATAAAACTTAAAAGAATTAACAGGTGGGTGCCAGGAAAGAAAGTCACACGAGCTTGGTGACAAAATCGGCTATAAGTTATATTTTCAAAAACTTGGTAAACGAGCATATTTACATAATGCA
Source organism: Philhelius pedissequus (assembly GCA_910595825.1). NCBI lineage: Eukaryota > Metazoa > Arthropoda > Insecta > Diptera > Syrphidae > Philhelius > Philhelius pedissequus. The sequence goes on from OU343160.1 coordinate 326,871,175, forward strand.
ACAGTTTATAGATACAGCCATCGAATGGATTAACTTCATCAAAGTCGATCTTTATTGTAATTTAATTCCTTTCAGTTATGAAATCCAATGAGCCCTATCTTACTGTTTCGTATGTAATAATAATTTTGTGTCAGCTTAAACGTTGGCGTAACATTCTTTATGAATTTGAACAACAATATCATCACCAAGCTCAAAAAAACAACACTAGTAGCTTTTTCTGGATTAATATCAGGAATGCAATGCTTTGTTCTATTTTTTCTCTTTCCGCTGGGCTTAAGTCCCATGCATGCTCAAGTTCGACAATAGACGATATAGCACAGCACATTTACTGCTTTTTAGCTGCACTTTATAAAAAAAAGAAAGACGAAAAAGCTATAAAAGGTTTTTTTTTTGAAAATCCGCTTACATTCTGTTTGGTTAAGACTCTGTTGCTTTTGGATTTACACCAAGTCCCATACAAAAACAAAAAAAAACTTAAATAAAATTATCTTCTGTCAACAGCTTTGTCAGCTTATTTAATATTTTAAGCACAGAGACCAAAAACGCACAACACCTTTTCAACTTTTCAGAGCATATTTTACATCTTATCTTCTCCAAAGTCCATCATCCCCATCGTATACTTTGGTACTATCATTGAGGAAGTATTAAAAGCCACTTAACCCCCACCTCCGCATCCGCACTTTGAATCGCATCGTTCCTGTTGCCGTTGCCTGCCATCAACATCATCATCGTCGTCATTATTCTCAGTTAAATGATAATTTTCAAATTGACAGCCCAACGCTACTTAAGGGCTTTTGCCTCCAAACAACATCTCCAACTTAAAGGAAAACGCAAAGGCAGGCGCAAGCAAAACTTTTGAAAACCCACCATGTCATATTTGTTTATGCTCTGCGCTTCACTTCTTCATCATCATGCATAAAGTATCTACTAAATGTATGTATATCTTTCCATCTAAAAAAAATTGTTCATCTTTTAGCTTTTACGATGCGAATGCATACATCATCTTGAAACTTAAATACTTTTTTATGCAAAAAAAGAAGCATAATATAATGCAAGTGAAAAGTTTTTACCCATATACTCCATTTTAGTGCTTTTTAGACAGAATTCTGATCGGCGGCGCTGCGGCGGCATCGCATCGTGGAAGGTATAGATGAAGATAGTCAAGGACGAGAGACGGGATCACGAGTTATACTAGATATATCCCACTTTTATGGAAACTCAACTCTTCTACATCTTTTGCACTGAATCTCGAATAAAATTAACTCAGCTGAATAAACAGCTTTAAAGGGCTACTTTTCCGGGACACTTCTTCCAGGATAAACGTGCATCATATATATTATAGAGTATACATCCATATCTACTTGCATATACATACATATACGTATATGTATGTATCTACGTTTTAACTCTGTTGTGTCAAGTGGCAACAAGCGTACAATTTCATATGCACACGACTAGAATAACATGTGTTATCGCCGCACTTGCAGTGCAGCACATCTCTCTAACTTTTTAGTGTCCTTACATTTGCATTATAAAACCGAGAGATAGAAGATAATGCTCCTGTTGGTTAGTTACTTCTGCTTTGGGGCTTTGTGCTATGGACATGGTTGCCAAGAGTGTTTATTTATTTAAAACAAAATATTTAAAAAAAAGGAGAATCAGCAGGTTCAGGGACGCTGGGGAAACATAGGTTTCTCTTTCAAGGAGCACAAAGTGCATTCGTCATTTTATACTTTTAATAGCCGTTAACTGTTATAACTGCATGTCTATATTTTCGACATTTTCTTTATGGACGATATTAAATAAGAAATGTAATCTATAACAGTTGTTCGCATTAAGAGTGAAAAAAAGTCGAATGACCTTCTGATCCTGCGGAGCCGCCTAAATGTGTAGTACTTTTATACACAAAACTGTTATAAATTGGCATGAGTGGAGTTACATACATTTTTGATTAGCAGGTCTCAGATTTCATTTCCTAAACTGCTTTAGTACCTACAGTTGAAACGTAACGTGCGTTGTTCGGAGGATATCCGGTCTCTATAATATGACAGTTATAACAGTTTTTTTTTTAATTCAAATTTTATGTTTCAAGTGTACATATTGAACAGTGCACATACTCAAAGTATGCTCGATTTTGACCACTTACAAGAAGGGATGGGTCGATATTTCTGTAACTGGTGACATCAGATCGAAAATACCAGCTATTGAAATAACATTTAAAATTTCAAAATGTTCATTGATCGAAGCGAAAAGCGGAATATAGATGATAAGGTGATGAATAATTAAATGAAAAATTCGAGCAGAAAATAGTTTATTAAAATTGTTACTTTTCTGACAATTTTTGTCCCATAATAGTTATTTCAGTAACAGGTGTTTTTAACTGTTATTTAAAGGTAGAAATAACCAGTAGTATTTTCTCTGAGTTTTGACATATGTACGAATATGATAGAAAATGGATACTCGCAAATAGCTTTTTTGTGTACTGTGGGCGCATTGTGGATTAAAATTTAGAATCTTTTTGTGGTATTATTATGATTTTGTTAAGAACTTCCAGAATGTGTTTTTCACTTCTTGACAGATGTTCTGTTTCAGAGCTGTCAGAATTTTCAACTTGTAAGCACAGAACCGTGACTTCAAATAGATTGTAAACAGAAGTTGAAAAATTCCAAACGCAAAATGGCAGCATTTCTCGAGAGAATACCTTTCCAAAGCTTACACCAATTTTAAGACTGTTTGCTACATAAATGTCAAAACCGAATGATGACGCTAAGAATAGTCATGCTTTTTTTCGAAAAACTATTCCCAGACAATATCAAATCAGATATTGTGCGAGTAAAGGGGTATGTTCGTAGTGCTTACTTGTAAAAATGTTAGGCTTTATTATTTGAGAATTTTATTAAATACGTTTTTATGAGGCTTAACGATCGAGTTGAAGTAGAAAAGTTAATTAGGATTGAATTGTAAAGTTAGTTTTTTTTTTAGTTACGTCTTTTATAAATGGATTTAATAATTGGCTTAAATAATATCTGTATTTATAGTTTCGAAATGTTAACACCGAAAAAGATGACATTTCAACAAAATCCACCGTAAATTTAAGTAATACGTAAGCAGTAATGCCAGTTCAGCATATATATTTAATTCGTGTTTCATCAAACTCACTGATTTTAGTGGATTAACGATGTTACAAAGTTGACGTTTACGATAAGAGCTGAATACATGCTAGAAACGTTGTTGAACCTCAGTTAATCCCCCGAAATCAGTGTAACTCACTGACACATTTCTGAACCATGGCTTAAGTATTTTTGCACAATTTTCATGCTTTGGTCCAGCGAGGTTAACCTCCACTTAATCCACTGAAATCGGTGGGTTAAACTATTTAGCCAAGGCTGCAATACGGTCTTAATAATTGTAAGACTAGTCCATAAAATACATCAGTATATGTACATTAACTATTGTAAGTGTTCCAAAATAAAAATTGATAGAAAAAAGAACGTGTTACATAATTTTTTAACTCTACGAACAAAGCCTTCGAAATTAATAAAAGTCATTAAGAGTACCAACTAAACAACTGTTATTTAATAAGATACCCGAATAAATATCACAAGTCCGCAGCTGGATATTGGCTCTCTTTTTATCGGCAGTAAGATCTTGTATTTTTAATACAAAAAAATGGCTAATAATAGAGAAGTTAAAATACTTTTCAGCATATTATTTATGATTCCTTTTGACACTCTGTCAGTGGGTCTGTTCTTGGTGTACATCGAGTTAGAGCCTTGACGTTATTATGCTGAATTGCTTGAAAGTTAGTTAGTGCTCAAATGTTCTTCCTTAGTTCTGCTAGAACAGGCGGTTGGCTGTCATACAACGTTTTTGTTTTTTTTTAATTTCTCAGAAACTGCTATGAAGATTTTGATTAAACCTTGCATACATAACAAATTCGCATAACGGAATTGAATTTCTGAAATTTTCTGAAAAAGTGTTATTCCGATTTTATTAATCTTTTAATTTTATTAATCTCTTTTTAAATGTCTTTTATCAAGTTTGGCAACCATTTTAGCTTGAGACTTGATCCAAAACTTTTTTAGCTCCCTACCCCCCATAAGGTGTGTGTATGTGATGGGAAAAAACAACACAGACGACACACTTAAGAAAAAAAAAAAAAAAAAAACGAATTCAGAAAAAGGACCTCTTTGATTTTTGCGCTTATGAATAATTGCAGCCTCGGGGAAAGGTAAAGGACTAAACTAAATTATGCTAATATGTGTGCTTACTGAAGGGAAAATAATATAACAGAATACACAGAGCGAGACGACTCCTTGAGAATATTTTGTTGTTGCGAAAGTGGTTTTGGAGTTTTGTCGTGAGATCCTTCGTATTTAGATATTTTACCTATAGTCTCTTTTCTCTAAGTATGTGCATGCGAAGGTATATTCGCCGATGGTGCCATCTATAGGTATACGTAGGGTACCTACATATATCACAAGAAAACGCAGCACAAATATTTGAATGGCCCTCCAGGACAAATCAAATGAAATTTCCCCAAAAACGAAATTCGCACAAACAAACCTCCGTGTGTTTGTGTTCTGTGTTGTTGTTCATAGCATTAAGGAAAAAGGAAGCTCCCTTTGTTGTTCGGCCTGAAGGCAGTTTTTCTTTGTCTTCCTGTGTGAATGTTGATTCTGATGATGAGGATGACACACAGAGCATCGGGAGGGTTGCGTTTGAGTTGGCGAATTTCTTGTAATTAAGTCAAAGTCATATATATGAGATAGACCCTAATGAAGTTTTATTTTGTTTGCGGGTTAGGAAGACACTGCGAGACTCCACGTGTGTGTCCTTCTAAACATAATTTTTGCTCCTGTTTTTTTTGGAAGATTATTTACACCTTATTTTTATTGGAATCACCTGCAGGCAAAAAAGTTAATGAATAGGTATATGTGCGAGAAAAGCAAGTGGTAATAAAAACGTGACATTCATACTGAAAAAAATTTGAGTCCTTAAAAAAAACCAACCAGTCAATGTCATAAAGTATTCTCATTATCTGCGGGAAGACCACCAGCTGCGTGCTGTTCTTAGAGACATACATAGAAAAATCCTACTGTTTTATACCTTTATGGGAATGCGGCCAGGACAATTTATTATATAGGTAGTGACAACGACAACGACATTATGTATATGTGGGCACTTACATAGATAGGAAGAATAATAAAAACCTATTTGCTAGCCATTGCCTTTCGGTGTACTTTCTCATTCATCACGAGTCTCTTTATTCAACCTTAATCAACCAAGCATCCTGGGTAATGAGAAAACGTAAAACACAAAAAAAAAACTTAAATAAAAGGACGAAATTCCACTTGACTTCTATCTATTTCTGTGCATGGTGGTCGAAAGGTAAATAGCACAGAGTGCACGGTTGAGATAAACTCTCGGTCTTGGGGTCGTAAAGTAAAGTTGTGTTTTCGTTTTATTTTTTTTTTGTTGCACCTGAGTTAACTACGTAAACTCTCGCTCTAACAAGCTAGATAAATACAAGTCCTTGGTGTGTGTTTGTTTTTTTTTGCGTTCTTCTTTATCTTTAAGGATATTTGCCAAAGGACCACCCTGATGACTTAGAATTCCAGTTCCGGTAGAGAGAAAAAACGTCAACTAATTCTATAGATCATCGTTAGGGGGAGCAAGAATAGATATAAGGAGGTCCTTATTCCAGGTTATCACCACCATCATCAGAAGCTCTTCATCGTCATAGTTGCGTCGCTCGCCATAATAACGACACGGTACATGACATGGCTTCATCTTTAGTGCATTAGAAGATATAGTATAAGGAAGCTGATGCTCTTAGGTTGGTATGGTAGGTAGGTAAACCTACCTATTCCATATCCATGAAGGAAGATGTGCAAACAATCCTGTTGTATGCATTTGTATACCTTACCTACCTATTTGCCTCCAATTTCACCTCGAAAAAGGAACGAACCCAAAGAAGAACGATGAAGCTTTTGTCTCTGACATAAACAGAGAGGAGAGAGAACCCCCAAGCAAACTCCGTCATCTTCATCTGGCCGTGTCAGTCAGGATCCTGATATTCATTTTTTTTTTTTTTTTTTTTTTTTTTAAATGGATTTGTTTTTTTTTTTTTGTGTTCAGAGAGATATGTTGTTGGTTATTCGCTTATTTATTTATGCAGAGCAATATATGCAAAAGAGTGGTGCTAGAATAGGACACCTTCTTCAGACACGTAGTAGGCATAAAGGCATACACAACACATCAGCGAGTTGAGTTGTTGTTATGAAGTTTGGAGTGTGATATATAAATCACACACGACAATCGTTGTGTTTTGTGTTCACACATTCCGATTGTTTGAGTGCTTTCCATTGTTGACTCTTGGACGTGCATTTTGTTAGCATACATCAGCATTTGCATGCATATATTGCGATCCTTGGATGATGTGCTGGATAGAAGGTATATTCACACGCCCTAACTCTGTAAATATGAATGAATATAAAGAGGGTGAAAAGACTTGGTTTCATTGGAATATACCTACCTACCTTATATGCACTCAAATCAAGTGCCTACCTTTTGTTTGGCTTTTGGCAAAAGAATGGATATTGTTTTGCAACTAATAACTGGCTACGTTAGGTGTAGTTGTTATACCTACCTATGAGGATTGAAACTGAAGCACATAGGCAACTAGGTATCTCTGGTTTATAGTTTGGAATCATGTTTTGAGGCAAATATTAGTTTTATATGGATAGTGTTTGTTCGAAAGTTGGATTTTGAATTTGAAAATATGTAGAACTTTGGAGAATAATAAGTGCGATGTAAAACTGTTTTACAAAAGATCAAAAACCAAGTAGCCATCTAAGCTTTGGATAATGCCATTTTGACCAAGAGTAAGTATTATGAATTTATTTTGAGGTACTTAGATCAAGATTAAGTGAGTTAGCCTACTTAAGTAAAATATTATAAAAATTCACACAAACTGGGAGGAAAATTTCATCAAAATCGTTTATGTGGTTCAAATTTTATCGAACTTAGACTGCTACTCAATCAAAAGATTCAATGAAAACAAAAAAAAAGAACAAACAAAACACAAACATGTCAAATACCTAGTTGAAAAAGCTGCTTATTCTACAAAGTGTTGTGACTCCTTCTGTACTTAAGAACACATTAACAGTTTCAGGAGACGTGTTTTTTTCGCACTCGTTAAGCTGCTAGAGTTCTTAAAGATCTCGACATACACATCGCTTTCGCTTTCCATCGATCAGTGAAACCAAGCATCGTTGTAATCAGTACATCAGATTATCTTAAAATCTTAAATTCGCACAACTGTCATATCTGGACAGGTGCTCCCATAGCTCACTTGAGTCTCTTAGACTCAAAAAAGGTCTTTAAGAATGATGATATTGGGTGGCAATGGCGCAGTGGATAAAGTGCTTGATTGCTAACTAGGACGTGTTGGTTCGATTCCCATGCTAGGCGCATTCTTTTCTATACCTCCAATTTTAAATGTATGCCGCCCATGGGTTAAAATGAGACAGTCAATACCTGGTTCTCAAATCCACTGTGTCCAACTAGTGCCGTGCAATTCAGGTTGCATTTAAAAGACCTTAGGTCTTACAGGCATATAGTTAAATTTAAAAAAAAAAAAAAAAAATATGTGACGGAACAATAATGGAAATAATTGCATCTCTTGAACACCGTCGCAATGTTTCATGTCTTTCATTGTTCTATCGGTATTTGTTAGAACAGTGAAATATCCAGTTGCATTCGTCCTATAAAAGTATTTAATTTATGCTTCTAGGAATGCGCATAAGCTTACCCTTGAAGATTCCTTCTTTAGCCGCACTTCACGAATGTGAAATGCCTTACCGGGCCCTTTTTGGTGAATTATATTATGATATTCAAATATTCAAAACTATAATGTGTATCAGTATCTCCTAATAAACCGTCTCCTTTTTTCCTAGTCGCTCACACGCTCAATATAAAAAAAACATCTGGATCAGTTAAATCGGACGAACTCGGCGCATCGAAAAAATCAGCAAAACGCGATACTATCCGATCACCAAAATATTCCCCAGGAATTCTGAATTCTTTTACCATGCAATATTTTTCAATTAAAATAATTAAAATAGTTCAAGAGTTTTTTTAATCCTGTCCGCCTTTTCATACAACCGGGACCACTGTCTATAACAAATCCACCCAAATTGTACTTAAATCAAACTAAGTTCAACTATTACTTACTAAAGTCAACGAGTTGCGGGGTAAAACCCATTTATGCATTCATTATTCAAAGGCAACACACAACCCGAAATTCAATAAAGTGTCAACATTTTTCAAAACTGGTGTTGGAGAGCTTGAAAAGTTTTAAAAATTATATATTTTTTTAAAGTAGCTTTTTAATCCATAAAATTTGCGATCTCATTTAAGCCATCAGTTGGCTAAAGAAGGCCCTTTTTTTATTTTTGAAAAAACTTGTTTTACAATTTTCTGAAAATAATATTGTTTTTAATTTTTTAGTATCTGTGTACAAAATCAAAACAAAATTTGGTTGAGTCACTTACGAGATATACCGGTTTAATCCAAAAAAAATATAAATAAAAAAATATACCAACATCATATTTAAATTAAAGTGAATTTTTCACCTTAAAATACTTTTTAATTTAATCTAATTGGAGACTACTGTTACGAAGTTTAATCAAAATCGTTAAAGCAGTATTTGAGAAAATAATGAAAGAAAACAATAATATTATATCGCAGCCAGAGTTCTCTTCATAGATGAGTGATAATATCTAGGTAATAAAACATTTTAAAAAATTTAGCAACCCTGTACACATTTTTTTGGGTATATCTTGTTATTGTACAGTGGACGCATAGATAAACATACCAAAATGGATGGAATGACGACAATGATTGTTTTAAACTTTTCCCATCATCGATTAAAACATCCTATTTTTTTTTTACAAGATACGAAATATATTAATACCATACAGTACTTTGGAGCAAATATGATAAATCTCAATTATCCTTGAAAACGGCTTTAACAATTTTGATAAAAAAAAAAATCCTTGCACTACTATACGTATAGTCTACATTTTGTTTTAAAAAATGTTTACATAAAATGGTATTAACGGTACCTAACTGTCATAGAACGGTTTTTTTTTTTTTTTGATTTTCGACTCTCTCATCAACGGCTTAACGGATTTAGATAAAACGTGGTCCTTCTAGTTTTAAATACATAATATGGTATATTTGGATTTTTTGAAAAAAAAAATAATGATTTTTCTTAATTAAATATTGCGTGACTCGAGACATCATAACAACAGTATGACAGTATAACAGAACAGTAGATTTTATGCGGCCCGTCCTAGGGTTAAAACGGCATTCGGCTTCCGAAAATTAGTAATGAAACTGTTATAATATAACTCTTGGGCGCCAGTTATGGCTTTCATTGAAATTCATCATTGAAACACAAATCAGTGAATTTCGCAAGTCGGTTATAGCTATAATTGAAACTTGGTTGTCATTGAAAAGCTTTTTCATAGCCACTTGTAATTTTAAGGGTAGATTTGATCATTGAAAGGCAAACTGACGTATGAGAACAGGAAAAAAGGAAACACAAATCATTGGAACGATTGTGTTCCACTTTTGGAAACAAAATGTCAGCTCTTCATTGAAAACGCTTTCCGTCATTGAAAAATCAAAAGTGATTTTACAAGAAAGTGGTAGAGCTTTGACCAGAAAAACATTATATATCTTATTACCTTCATTTTGGTTCCAAAGACGACATTAGTTTTAATTGTTTAAGTGCATCAGAATTGATAGAAAAAGTTTTCAATAAAAGCTATAACTGGCGCCTTATAAATTGGAATTGCACCAGTTTCGTCCATTCTTAAAATTATGTTTTTAAATTAAATACATAAAATTGCCATAAGATACCAATTTTTTTCTTAAAAAAAAATGTTCTTTCGTTTCTGAAATTCTGTATTGAGTTTGTTGGCCTTATATGAGGTTAGGTTTAACGTTCAGTAGATATCATTTGATCGGATTTGACTCCACAACGACCTCCCTTTGCTGTAAATCAAGTAGAGCTTATGATGAAGCGTATAAGGCAGGCTTTACATGTATCTTCATCTTCATCTGCGTTGACATCTGCAGAAAAAGAGGAAACAAAATAAAAAAAGCATACTTCTGCGATAGAGAGCGAAGACCAAAAAAGGAGATCATCTTCATGTATGAAGGTTATAGGAAGTATGCAAATTATAGTGAAGACGAACATGTTTCTCTTCATTATAGCATTTTCACCTGCACCATAATTTGTTCCGTTCAGATAACAAATTTTAAATTTTTTTTACCATTTTACCTCAGTTTGCTTAAAAAAAAAACGAAAATAGCAATACATTTCTTCTCTAAACTACATACCTGAACGCTAACATGGTGTCTCCATGATCTAGATTTCCTAGTAAGCTAGGTCGCATTCTATGAAAATTGCTCATGGAGACCACAAATAGCATTATATCGATAGTATACTATTTGGCTGCCATTTTCACTTTGAGGTTATCGTTTGTTGCTGGTGAACGTTTGTGGTGTGTGTATTGTTATAATTTCTTGTTTTTTTTTTGTTTAATTCCTTTTGTTGAAGGTTTTTCAAGTCTTGTAATGCTACTAGAGTAAGAACACAGCGATACGTATTCCTTCGCGAAATTTGTGCAATTGAAATAGTAGGTTCATTCGTTGAACTTTATCCAGGGTCGACCTATGTTTTTTTGACAACCCCAAGAGTTGTCAAGAAAACATTGTCTTTCGGTTCTTAAAAAAACTTTCAAGGGCCATTAATTTTATGTTGCAGAACAGCAAGTTATGTCATTTAATAATTAAAACTTTAAATATGTTAAATTTAAGTTCTTAGTAATTTTTTTAACCCTATGCACAATCCATAACTTCAAAGGTTACCATTTTGCTGTGTCTGAAAATTAATTTGAGTATTCTTTTATTTCCATTTTAAAAATAACAAATCAAATCTGAGCTCATGTGACTTTGACGTTTATTCATTTACCTCAACTTGCCCCAGGTAAAAACCTAGATCGACTTCAGGGCGAGTTGAGGGCTACCCTAGGTTTCAAAAAACACAGAATTTGTTTATCAGGGTGACTAGGTTTTTCAAAACACGCTTTAAGTCGAACCTAGGGCGACTTCAGGGCTTAAGGAACAAACCTAGTATTGTATGAAATGCCCAATGCCAAATTTTCTAGCATTCTATTTATCTTTCTTTCTATCAAAATGACAGATAGTATACTATAAAATTTTAGAAGGTGGAGGCACCGTATAAGAACATGTGATTGTGAGATGTGTCAAGAAAGTTATAGCAGAGTTCGAGTAAGTTATTAGTGTTTACCCTGTCTTACCTTTATGTTTGTTTTATATTATGGTCCCGCTCTACATTTCTTCAAGTCACCTTAAGACTCTTTAAATTATGTTCGTATTTCCACGATCATAAGGATCATTTTGGAAGCAATTTTCAAAATAGAATATTAGACTTTGTGACAGGTCCGGTCAAGTACTGAGGAGGTGAGGAATTGGCGTCAAGTTAGCACCACCAAAGGTTTCAGGATAATGGATAAGAAATGTAATTCAGGATAGCAGTCGTAAATTAGAATTTCCCTTGTATTGACGCTATCTTGATGGTCCTAAAACACATAATTTTAAAGAGAGCTAAAAGTTCAGCTAATCAAGACTATTAAACTTTTATTTATAACAGAAACCTAGACCTTAAAATCATTATATCAATTAACAGAACACCCTATTAATATCATTTAGGTTCTTGAAGAAATCTCGCCCTGCCAAAGCTGACATAACATTAAACTCACACTTAAAATAATCTCCACAAAAAATTACCTCAATTATTTTCTAATGTTACCGAAATATCACCCTCATTTAATACAAGCAGAGCATCCCCTTAAAAAATATGTCACTAATCTCTTCGTATAGATATACCTACACAAACAGGTATAACGAGACAACAGCAACAAAAAAAAATCTTTCGACAAATTCTAACCTTAAAATTACTGACCCAAAGTTGTTTGCTTTTTGTTGAGAACAATAAGGGTGACATTGAATACCTTTATATACACAATATGTAGGTAGTCATTTTTTTGTCTCTTTTTCTTTTTATAAATTACTACGATTATTTGAATTTTATGCAAACTTGTTCGCACCCATTAAGGGCCGATTCTCTTCTGCCTGAGGACATAACCTATACTATAGGTACGTCCTTTTCTCTATTAGCTTTACTATTCAGAAAATGTAAAGCCCTAGCGCTTAAGGAGAATGAGATTTTATAAATTTTACTTCCCCGCATAACAAAAAGCCTGCATTACTCCTACTACCATTTACACAGTGGATTTTATAGATACACTCACAGATATCTAGAAAATTATAGGAAAGGGTGGAATGTATTTATTTTATAATTGCAATTTACAGAGATTTGCAGCATTCCTTGCCACACAGCACAGTTACAATACACAGTTAGGTATACGTCCTATGGAAATTCCGTTTAGCTTTAAGAATTTTTGTTCACAATTTCACTACTACCTATGTACATTACAAGAGAAAACAACAAAAAAAAAAGATCCTGATTGTCTTTATATCAGCTTCCTGTGCAATTCCGAAATAAATGAACCATAGGAAAAAGCTCAAAAAATACATATTCTTATCCTTAAATGTAACTATAGGTATGGCATAGAGAAATAGAGCAAGGAAATTTGCATACCGATCCAAGCGCAGGACGATAGTAGTAAACTTAAATAAGGCTTAAATAGTAAAAAAAAGAATCCCGAAGGATATTCGAGTTACCAGGTGAAATTAAAGAGAGAAATACCTTTTGGAATTTTAAATATTTTAAATGGGTACGTATACGTTACGTACAATCAGTGTATAAGAAATCGTCCTTAGTCGGTAGGAAGGTACACATAGCAACTCACCAAACGACATCTAATTGAACACGAAACTAAGGTCAGATTGAATTTATCGAACAAAATTGCAAATTGACAACAGCAATTATCATGAATTCTCTTGGGTGGATTTACCGCTTCCATCGGGACCCACGAAGAGCTACGGTCACCCTCCACATTCCCTCATACTTTTCTTCATATATAACCCTGGAGGGAACTACGTTATTGTCGTCGCCGATTTTTGTCCTTCTGATGGTTCTTTTGTTCGCTTTTGTGTGTTCTATAACAACAACTGAACAGAAAAAAAATATATAAATATGCCAGAACTTAATTTGACTTTACTCCCACTCCATTATTCCATAAATCTGCCATTAAATTCGCTTCGGATTCAATTATGTGGCAAAAATACGTTTCTCGTCCTTTTTATTATTTTTTTTTTGTATTTTTGATTACTGTTTTTTGTTGTTGATATTGAGGATGTCCTTGAGACTAGGTTTGCTGCCGCGCATACCGGGTCGACGCCGGAAGGTATAAACAAGGCATTATTTAAGAACTGAAAAATACCTTCAGTGAATATTTATGAGTAATATGTAAATATTTTTTTTGCAGCCAGGATATGAATAGGATAGGATAGGTATCTAATATAGGTATGAAAGGGATTACGATTATTGGAACTGAAAAGCATTATTTTTTTAGGAGCAATAATCTGTAGAGTTATATCTGCATAGGAACGATTTAAGGTAAATTTATATGAAATGAATGACAGCGAGTTTCCTTTGACTACCCTTTCAATTAAATATCTAAGATTAATGTCAGTTTTTTTTTATTATTTTGAGTTGTTAACAGTCATTCACTGTTATATCCGATTTATTTTCAATTTGAGTTTTCGATGGTTTATTATTATTATTATGTATTTGAATTCGTCCCTATTTCCGTTTTTTTTTTAAATTTAATTAATGTTTAAGTTTCAGGGCCCTTGACAAGGACAATATGATTTTATTCGTGCAAATTTGAGCTTAAGGACATTCGTTAAAATATTGAGAATCTATTAAGTCTGCATAGTAAATTCATCATTTTAATTTGTATACAATTTCGTGACAGAAAAGGTACAGAGAAATAAATTCAAGAAAGTTCCCATAAAATATGGGAATTTTATTTTTAAAAATATGGGAAATTTTATTTCCCCCGTACGATAGTTAAGTTATGCAATAGAAACAAAACTAAAGACAGTGCATTACCGATACGTAGTTTATAGTGCATAAGAAGAAGTACCTGGGAGACCGTGCTTTGTTCGGAAAAGAAATAATAAAATTAGTCGTGGTAGTTAGCGGATTTTACTTAATCTAATTTTAATTTTTAAAATTCAATTCAAATTGTTAGAGCCGTTTCAAAAAAAAAAAAGGAATGATACCAAAATGGGCGTGGAACTGGGCTTTTACTAAATCAAACTATTTATTTGTTTTCTTGTTTATTAAAATAAATTCTACAACATTACTTAAAATCATTTTAGTGGGTTTCGAGAAACTAAGAAATTAAATAAAGTGGCGTGGCAGTAAACGGATCTTACTTAACACATTTTTGATTTTTTTTTCTTTCCCATAAAAAGGAAACGTACAGTTGCTTCCAAGAAACTAACAAACGACAAAAGTGGGAGTGTCAGCAGGCTGACTTTACTTAAAACAAAATCAGTTTTTTTTTCGTTCATACAAAAAAACAATCATGATTTCATTAAACTCATTTGAGTTATTTCCTGAAAACTACGATATAAGAAAAGTGGGCGTGGCACAAAGACGGATATTACTTAAATATGTTTTTAAATTTGTTTTCCTTCTTATTAAAATTTGCTATGAATTTTGTATTCAAATCTTAAGTTTCGTTTCATAGAAACCAATAAATAGTAAGATTTAAAAGCAAAAAAGATTAAAAGAGCAAATAATTTTGAAATTTTTTCTCTCGCACAGAAGAATAAAGTCGGAAAATGTTATCTAAATCATTTAATCATCTATGTATATCGAAATAAATTCTTAGAAACGTCATTTCAGAGGAACAATGGAATTTTCTCGCTCATATGTGCAGAATGTTAAAATTTCACCAACATCGTTGTAGCCGTTTCTGAGAGACCAAACATATGTATCTGGAAATAAATTCAAGGATTCAAGAATTCAAAAATTTAGTTCTTTTTTTAAATTACTTTTTCATTTTTTTTATTTAAACTTAATTTTTAACGCGTTGACGTCAAAATTAACACAAATTCTGTTCCTAAACTGTCAGTGCGTTGACGGTTACATTGGAGCAAAATTTTAGTCGATTTAGTAATGTGTTAAATCATTTTTAGTATGATACTAGACTAAAAATAGGATTTTGCTAATTTTAAACCAGTTTAGTATTGTACTATTTTCTCAATATTTTACTAAAGTTAAAATCACAAAATGGATACTTTATGATTTACTTGCGATAAAGGTACTATATGTACGGTGACCATATTTCTGTGAGCAAAACCCGGGACATACATTTGAAAATTGAAAAACGTGTTTAGTACAAAATCAAAAAAAAAATTTCAAAAACAAAAAAAAATTAAAAAAAACAGAACAAACTGCAAAAACTTTGCATTTTTTTCAAAATTCAACCTTTTTTTACCAACTCTTTTAAAAATAAACATACTCAACAAATTAACAACAAAATTGTTGGAACTTGGTACTTTTTTGATTAACAAATTTCTTTGATAATTATTTTCGTTTCCTATTAAATATTTTTTTAATTTCCTGCGAGCTAAAATTAGATATAGTTTAATCTTATCATTAACATGGCTCTGAGAGTTTCATTATTCAGTTGTTTGTTTTCATTTGTCCAAATATAATTCATTATGCAAAGAACTTTTTCGATTGGAGTTGGAGAATTTGATCAAAACAGTTTTTAATACTGTCGAACGATCTACGATCTAAACGGCTGAAACGATTTTGTTCAAACTTGGTGGTTAGGCGTTTTAGGTGATTGTCCAAAATAGATTTTCGAATCGTTGTTTTAGCCCCAAAAATAATGGTACTTGCCATACAAATTTTTCTACCATCTTAATATTCTCAAAAACAGCTCTAACGATTTTGATATAATATTTTGGCCGAAAAAAATGAAAAATATTTTATTATTAACGGTATCTGCCATACAACCATTTTATTGATTTACGACTTTTTCATTAACGACTCCACGGATTTCGATGAAAATGTGTGCACAGGATCTCCTTGAAATTCTAAATAATACTGCATTTCCAAATTTTCGAAAAATAGTTTTTTTTTTGAAAATTCAATATTTTGAAAACGGGTGGGCGATTTTTTCTGAAATTTTGTTTTCAAAATTATATTATTTTAAAATGTATATTTCTTAAAAACATTCATACCAATTTTTTTTCCAGAAAAAATTCAAGAATTTTTATATAATAATTATGTGAAAAACGACTATAAAAATACATTGAGCCGTTTCCATTAATAATCTTTTGCATATAATGTGTTCGGACATATGAGCAAGTACGTGCGATCCAATCGTGCATTTTATTTAGTATCGTACTAAATCCATATGCCACTTTGACATTTACAAACTTTAAAAAGTTATGTTCGCTTACTTTTTTGCACTATTTTAAGCGTGTTTAGTTTTAGTTTATTAAGAAAATAGATTTAGTATGGTGCAAGTTAAAAAGTGTTTTAAATTAGGAAAATATTAGTAAAGTGCTTTAGTATTAGCAAACTGTTAAGTATTATCATGCTAAGCACTTAACATCAGGCTGCTAAAATTTTGCGCCATTGACTTTAGGTTCAACACGTCTGCCTTTATCTCAATCGAATATTCGAAAACTTATGACTTGAAGAGTAGTATGACGTATATTGATTATTTTTTAATTCATTGACATTGTTGTGATGAAAATTGACACTGTATAACTTGACAGTTAGAGAACGATTTTTATTTGACATTTCGTTGCAAGCAATTTGGAGTATTTAGAACAAACTGTCACCGAAAATATCATTAATGGCGTTTTTGATTGTTCATTGATTTTTCTGAAAAGAAGAGAAGTGCTTTAGATTTGGAGACAGATGCGTTCAATATGTCAGCAATTACTTTCAGAGGGCCAATCGAAAACGCCACGTATTCACTTTTTTAACATGAGCAAGTTTTTGAATTTTTATTTTACTATTTAAATGAGTTGTGGAAACTCATTTCAATTTTTTTTTGTATAGAGTTCAAATGTGGTTTAGTTGTGTGATCGTGAAGACCGAGATCATTAAAAAAAATTGAGTTTATACAACAAAAAACATGCACCTAATGAAATTTATAAGATTACTCGTAAAAATGTTTGAAGAATTTTAAAATTTCCTTTCAGATAGTGTTTAAAATTTTATTACCAAATAATCTTCTAAGGACCAAATTCATTGTTTTTTTTTTTTGTTCCAATGAGATAAAAAACCTCTGCCGACCAAACATCAATAACATACAACACAGCTGAATACTTTACATATTTCTTGCCCATTCAGCCAACTAATTGATGAGTTAATGGATTTTCCTCGATAAGGGTTTTGCTCTGGAATGTTCTTGTGCATCTGCTCCTATTTTTTTTGTTCGTTGTTGAACACAGAGAGAAAGATACAAATCTAAATACCTCATTTTTATTATTGAAAATTACCTATTTCTTTTATTTTTTTTTTTTTCAGGAGAAAATCCTCGCATCGTAGAACATCCTATGGACGTGACTGTGCCAAAAAATGATCCCCTTACGTTAAATTGCAAAGCAGAGGGTGATCCGATGCCATCGATACAATGGTACAAGGATGGACAGGAATTAAAAGTCGATACGGGCTCACATCGGCTTTTATTACCAGCTGGTGGATTGTTTTTTCTAAAGGTGGGTATTTTTGGTTATTCTATATATGAAATATGTATGTATTGTTTTGATAAAGATATAGGTATACATCGATAAGAGGTATGCATAAACTAGATTAATAATGGGTATTTAATTCTGATTAAAACTCAGTTGTGTGTGTTAATGCTATTGATTGCTTATTTGAAGTTAATTTGACGACTAAAAAATATTGTGAAATAAACACAATAGGGACTGTCAGGTCTTACAAATTAATTAGCATTCAAAAATCAACACTTTTGATAAAGAGCACTTTTAAAGTAAAAAAAAACTTCAATAAATCTAACAAAACGGGGCTAATCTAATAAAATGGGAAATGATGATTGCCCAAAATGAATATTATAATACTTGATTATTTGCTAAAAAAAATAACCAAACTAAAATTTTAGCTTCGATAAGACTTCGGTAGGTCATTTTATCTTTAAGAGATAAGATCGTACCGATACCTTATAGAAGCTGAATTTCAAAACTCTTCTTAACTGTTTATTATTACTGGGTTCAAAAGCAACTGTTGTAGTTTTCATATTAGTGAAGTTACTTAACTCTTGTCATTACAAATCATATGGAAGTGAGCATAAAATACATTTCATTGCGTTAAGGTCTTATCAAGGATTTTCAATGCAACAGAACTTGAATAAAGAAAAATTTTGCTGGAATTCTTTTTCCGGAAAAAGAATTCAGTTTCCTTCTTCGGATGAACAAAAAACTCAATTTATTTGTGGTAACTTCTGCAATGATATTTTTAATATTAATCACATTTAGTCTTTCCTTATAAATTAGTAAATGTAACTTAACCGATGTAGTGAGAATACAGTAGTTCTTAATAGAGCCAATAACTTATCAAAGAAAGCGATTGTTTCCATAGGTTTGTTAAATGTACTCTACATTTTCATACGGAATTATAAATTATACGCAAATTTAAATTTCTGTGAAATCGAATATAAAAAGTTCCTAAACAATTCTAACAGAAAATAAAGAAATGTTCAGTAAAAGTCTCTTTATCGTACTTTAAACAACCAATCTTGTCAGATCGTCATAAGTACACTTCCATATAAAATGCATTACAGGCCTTCCCTAACTTCAATTAATAAGCTTTACACCTATCCAGCTTTTTGAATTTTAAATTTAACCTAAATTAAACTGCAAACTCAAAAGTTCAATAGTGTGTGGACCGTACTTTCCAAAGCATATAACATTAATTAGCTCAAGAAGGTTCAAAGAACCGCCAGCGTTGGCACCAAATGGGCTTTGCATTCTTGCCTTAGAGTTTTTCTGAACCTTTTGCCACTCGATCTAGATATCAAGTTTTTGGTATATTGCAGTGCGATTAGACTAAGAGAATCGGATTTTGTGGTTTGCCAAAGCCTATGTCTGCAGCAACATCACAAATTTGATTCCAAATGAATTGTCCTTTGCTTCCACTGATTACTGTACTTCTACTCTTAATAAGGATTTTAAAGTCAAAATTGCATCCAGGAAGGATTGGGAGGATGACATATTGACGAAAGTCTTCAATGCAACCATCTTTATTGATGGCTCAAAGATGAAGTGTGTAGTCTGTAGTTAGATCCGGAATCTGCTTCAAGTAATTAAACGTCGCTAGCTTATTCCGCTAGTGTCTTTGAAGCAGAGCTGCTAGCGATCAGTGAAGCATGCAAGATACTCAAGGAATATCCTAACCAAAACCCCTTCACTGCTATCCTGACAGACAGTCAGGCTGCTGTGAAAGCCATTGCTTCGGCAACAACATCCCCTGAACTTATCCAGGAGTTCCAGGATGAGCTGGCGATAATGAGCGTGCTGACGAGCTGGCCCAGCAAAGATTCATAACTCACGGGCGGTAAGAATTGACATTTTGCCTAGGAACTATGAAGGGTAATATGTATTTCAATCTTCCTCGGAGAATCAAATCGCAGGTGGGACATTTTATCAAGCTGTATTATATCTGGAACAACCTATTATACAGACGCAGGGAAGGCATAGCCAGGGTATTCGCAACATGTTCGGGTCACTGACCAATAGAAGAGCATGCAGCGAAGTTGTGATGATCCGCAGGAAAAAGAAACTATTGCCCACTTCCTCTGCAAATGTCCCGCTCTGGGCAGTAAAAAACCAGCTTTTTATAATCCCGTTTCTTAAAATCCCCTTTTTATAATCCCGCTTTTTAAAAAACAAGGTGCAGAATAGTCGGCGCGTAAAATTTATTGCAATCCCCCTATTTGGTAAAATATAGGATTTGGGGTGGGGTCAAGTTTGGGTGAATGCAAAGTGTTTTATGTAACATTTATCAAAATACAAAACGGCCTAAGCGGGTTTAAAGGTGATTTTAAAAAGCGGGATTATAATAGATAGGGATTTTGAATAAGAGGGATTGCAAAAACTTTTTTTTTTGGGATTTCTTTAAGAATGAGATTATAAAAAGCGGGATTTCGATTCGCTCCAATAAAAAAAACATTTCTGTTAGCGAAAACCGAAATCAAACCACCGACACCGCGCGCCGAGACCAAATTTCTATACCAAAAATACGGTCTCGTCTCGCATGCTTTTAAAATAGTATCGTCCGAGACCGAGACTATAGTGTCGGTCGCGTTGACAGCCTTATCTACTATTCGGTTCTTATAATTCAAATGATACTTTGCTGTGAAAATTGAAATACATGTCAAAGTTAAATGTCAAAAAAAAACTGGAGTTCAATTAAAGC
Source organism: Philhelius pedissequus (assembly GCA_910595825.1). Lineage (NCBI taxonomy): Eukaryota > Metazoa > Arthropoda > Insecta > Diptera > Syrphidae > Philhelius > Philhelius pedissequus. The sequence goes on from OU343160.1 coordinate 326,891,720, forward strand.
AAAAAAAAAACAATAGTTTAATATAATAAGCGCATTCAATTGTTTTATTTCAATTATGCTGAGCTGTTGCATAAATAAGCGGGGTAGACTTTATTAAAAAAAAAAATCTTTTCCAAAAAATGACAAATTGATATTTGTGTAAATCAAAGACTTGTATGTTTTTATCTCTCGTGAAATAAAAACTAAATTAAAAGTATTCTAAAAAATAAACTGGGTCACGCCCGCATTTTTATGCATACAAATTTCATTTTCACTCACTTAAGCTATAAGGTCTGATTTTCGCAGCAGATATGTCTAGTATAAGTACCTCAAAGGAAAAAAAAACTAATTACCAAGATTTTTGAACGTCTTGAAACTTTCCAGGGACTTTTAACTATGTAGTTATCTAGAAGTTTTAAAGAAGTGTTATAATAAGGTCTCGCTGAATTCCCCAGGCGATACGCTGCATACTATTTTCTCACGGTTTCATTAAGACTCTTCTCTTAATGGAAATGAGCTAGATCCCTAGAACTATCTATGCATCTATAAAATTAAAAAAAAACCTAAAAACCTTTCGTTTGTAAATAATAAAATAATTTCATAATCAGGCAACCTCACCATCAAGTACCATCTTATATCTTATCTTAGGTATGTGAAGCATATACTTCAATTATTGCTCACGCAGTCCTCCGCTCATCAGAGTCAGTGCGTCTTATTTTTAAATTTGAAATATGTATGTACGAATAGATGTGCGGTTTGAGCTGCAATTATTGTCTTGGCAGCGCAATGTCATCCTCCAAAGATGCTGAGCACGAGGAGTATCTTATTTCATCTTTGCTGGGTTCGAATGAATATTTATGCACTTCGCGACTGTGACCCACTTCAAAGAGCTCAAAGAGCAAACACTGCACAGCATCATCATAATATTAAAGTGGTGAAAACGAAGACGTTGAAAATATAAAATTCGACTAAGAAAAATGTATCTTCGTAATACTCGTATCATGTCGGGTACTCTCCTAACTACCTATACTGTTGTGAATGCGAATTGTAATATCAAACGTGAGCTGCTATAAACAGCGTTATGGCAGCAGCTGGTTTAAGATACTTTGGAGTGCGTTTGTCTGGTTGCACTTGAAACGAAAGTCGCCAGTATGTCATCTAATTGGAGTCAAGGGACTTTTTCCGTCATCATAGTCATCTGTGTCGTTGTAGTTGTCACCGTTGTCGCCGTCTGTATTCAAAATGATGACGCCGAGGACGAACACGAGGACGCTGTTCACTGATGATGCTCAGCTACATTCACTCACTTAGCCTTCCACCCAACCGAATACCGACTACCGACTGACTACCTATACCGATACCGACATCGACAGTATGAAAGCAAGGCTGCTCCGAGCAGTTTTGTGTGTCATGTTCTGAATTTTTTTTTTGCTCTGCCTCGAGCTTCATAATTTGAGAGAATATTCTCTCCCTCGCTACACTAACTATTTTAATTTTTTTTTTACATTCTTTCATCTGCACAACCAGGAGACTTATGGCTTTAATATAATTTGTATCCTTTTTCGTATTCTTCTAGGTAATCCATTCCCGGAGGGAGAGTGATGCCGGCGTCTATTGGTGTCAAGGGAAGAATGAGTTTGGAATTGCTAAAAGCCGAAATGCAACCCTTCAAGTTGCTTGTAAGTACATATAAGTAGTGCATGATCGATTATTATTTGTATAAGTATGCATGTGTGTATGTATTTTTTAAGTGTTAAAGTTAAGTCCTGCAAAATGCCCTTTTGGCTAAAATTTTTTATGATTAATTTAATTTGATTAAAAAGGGATTGCCAGCAGTTTTTATTTTATTAAATTCAATACACAGATGTTACAATGTGTATGGTTACTTAGGATGCAATTTTCCAGGAGATGGGGTTTTTTCTGTTGTAATTAATAATACGAATCTAAGAAGCACAAGAAGTTGAGGGTGATGCGCCAAAAGTTTAAGACCCTCACCTTCTGCTCTATACTATAGTTACAGATTTTTGGGGATCTTATTCCTTATACGAGTATGTATAATGTATCTACGGTATGAACGATGCGATGGGGTATCAAATTGAGTTATTATTAATTTAACAATAATTGTTCTTTATAATTTTAATGAGTTTTTAAAGTCAAAAGGGTTAATCGGAGGTATACGTTATACATAAGGGTTCTATTTATTGTGTTTTGTATTTTTGTATTTTATATTGTTAATGAGAAAATAAAAGGCGACGACATACAGTACAAGCGGATAGGGTAGGTAACAGTTGTAATGGATACTTTTTTTTTGTTTGAAGTTGGCTTAGCTAATAGAAATACAGAAACCGCAAATGGTACCTAACTAGAGAGTACACTAATTACTTGTGGGGGCTATTAATTGTCAGTTTTTTTTTTTTTTTTTTAATTAAAGTTGAAGGACTATAAGGGAGGATAATCAGTAAATAATGCTTGTAAGCCTTTTTTCGAGTCCCAAATTTCGACAGAGAAAAATAATTGGAAATAAAATCTAGGGAAATATAATTATGGGAATTAAGAATGTTAATTAACACAGGATAGGGAAATTGTGCTCGTAATCTCGTGAAGAATAGACCAATGTCTATAAATCAATTTCAATAAATTGTTATCGTAATTTTATTACATTTTTCATTGACTTTCTGCTAATTGATACAACTTCGAATGTAATTGCAGTTAAAGAATACATTTTGTTAAAATAACATTTGTGTTAGTGTTGAGGGGGCCCGTACAAGAGCGAGATAATCGCACTTTCCGCCATTGAATACGAGATAATTCCTGAACCATGTTTTTTTCAATTTCAACAAATTTATAGAGTTAACTCCATGGAACAGACATTTATGAAAGACGCTTGTCAAAAGAAAAACCTATCGAACACATTAGGTGTGTTCCCGTACTGCAAAACTAATATCTGTCACACCTTATTCCCGTGAACCAAATTTTCGCAATATTTTCACAGAAGAAATTGCTCACAAGAGAGTAAAGCATTGGTCCAGGTTGTCAATTTAATTCCAAGAAATTTCCTTGGCCAAATAAAATAAAATGAGCGACTGGATCGTACGAACTTGCTCTTGTAACTAACAACTTTAGTGTAGCTAACCACTGACGCTGTAAGTAGGTTTAGGTCGCCAGTTATCCTTTGACGGATTAAAGCCGATGTATCTAAGATTACTTTGATTCTTAAATAATGAATTGTGGAATACGATTCAAGGAATGGTGACATAGACACCTACCTACAAAGGTATATTTAAATGGATTTGAATTATGAAAATTAGGAGGGTAATATGCACCTACCTATATATATAGAAAACCTAGGTATGTAGATATGTATATACATACATATGTATAAATGAAAGTGAATGCTGTATAGGTGGGTAAAAATCGTTTTTTAAACTTATCAAAACTGCCAAAACCATCTCTTAATGGGTTTCTCGAAAAAAAAACTAAAAAAAGGATTAGATACCACAGATCAATGAAAATTTCATAAAAAAGTATCTCGAAAATTGTTGGACGGATTTTGATGAAATCCAGTTTTTTATTTTTAGTTTTTTGAAAACAATTTTTTTTTAGAAATTTTGGTATGCAGTTTTTTAGAGTTTATTACTATACATGTGAATATACAAGTTAAAATTAAGTTTTTTGATTAGTTTTAAAAATATTCATTTTTCAAAAAAAAAAATCAAAAATTAATTTTAATTAGAAAAAAAAAGTTGTTTAAATTTTTAGTATGCAGAATTAGTTTGGCTATTTGGTTACTTAGATCTTCCCAGATATAATATTTGACAGAAATCCAATGTTCAGTTACCGAGAAAGCCAACAATTTAAAAAACCGTTATATGAAAAGTACCGTTAATGGACTTATCCCGTAAACTTGATTCACACTAGACAGACTGACAGACAGACCAAAGACATTTTTTGCCGATCACTTTTTTAGTCATGTTTGATTGGTAGATTTTTGTTTCTTTTTTAACGAATGCATAACTTTCCTTATACATACATAGTACCTATAATCGCATGTAAAAATTAAAGACTCGGCTAGTGTTCCAACTATGACATCGTGATAAAAGAAAATCCGTGTCCCTTAACTCATATTAAGAACAAATTTGTATGTATGTATGTTTCTTGGTGAAAACATTCTGTGTAGTGTGTTGACTGTACACGTCCATGAATTGCTTCTAAAATATTGCAAACTTTCTGAGTTTTTTTTTGTTCATTTTATGTTGAAACGAAGGTACTTACCCACATTTGTTTTGTGCACATTTCTTCCGTCACAAGCACTTGCTGTTCTGGCGAAATAAGAAAACCGTGAATTGTTAATTGTTGAATAAAAATCGAACCGTTGCGTTGTTTTGTCAAATCGATATCTTGAATAAAGTTCAAAGTCCCCAAGTTCCTTGAATGCATACAAATCTCATAAAAACTAATCTTCAAAAATATTAAAATCTTCTTCAGAAAACATTTTTATTTAATTTTTTATGACGTTTGACAACTGCTATTTTTAAAATTAGACAACCTCCTTAACGTTAAAATAAGAAAATAAGAATTTAACAATTATATATTCATATGAGAAGTTTTTTTTTTTAATAATACAAATTCTATATACTACTGAAATACATCAGCCAAGTAGAAGACTTAGCACTATAATATTTGGACTTGTTGAATTATTGATTCAAAATAGCTTTTAACGGCCTTTAGTCCAACCAAAATTTGGCATTTCGTCCCGGCGCGGCGATCTCACATGGACTCATCAGTTGACTAGTGAGGACCTTTGTCAATACGCAATTTTTGCCAAGTTCAGTTCATCTTACATAGAATTCGTGAAGAACATTTAGTGTGAACTATATCCAACAAGACTAGAATTCCTAATCATTAAATTGGAAATTTTTGTTTTTTGCCCATGAACTGAACTTGGCAAAAATTGCGTATTGACAAAGGTCCTCACTAGTCAACTGATGAGTCCATGTGAGATCGCCGGGACGAAACGCCAATTATATTCACTGTTTATTTTAAGTGTGACCAAGTTACCGAAAAATTATTTTAAGAAAAAAGTCCGTTCTGGGAGTTGTTTATGTTGTGGGTATTAATCTTGATTAGGGTTAACACCACTAAATATGAAGATAACCACAATCTTTAAACACTTTACATTCCAATTGTTACACCTTCTAATTATTTAGGAAAATCTTTGCGTTGATGTAACCTCATTTTTTAATAATAATAATAACAATTTGTTCCAATAGAACAATAAAGGATAACACTACAGTAGTCCTGCCACACACCATATAAGAAGATATAATAATTATTTATTTTAAATAATAGTTTAATTTAAAAAAAATGTAAATAATTAAAATATATGTTAACGATATATACATATAAATTGGTAATTGTTCGAAAAACCTTTCCATAGAAAATTGTTTTATAGACTGTTTGAGCTCGCACACAAAATTAAATTATCAACTAACAATTAGTCACCGAACACAATTTTCCGCCCAACCATTAGTAAATATTTTCTGTCTGTCGAACATCTGATATCGAGATATTTTCTTTCATCGATATATCATCATCCCTGTTAACTAATTACCCATCCTTTCTAAAAATGAGCACAAGCCTTCTTAAGAAAGGACTTTCCATTTCTATCAGTATAATGTACCTACGATATACATATATATATTAGAGATATATGTATTCTTGTTCATACAAAGGAAAAGTCCCAACAAAATCCATACCCATCAGCAAATAAGTAGATATGTATTAAAAAAAAAACTAAAGTTAAGTAAAAAGAAAGTTACTCACACTTCTAAGGATATCTCATATCCTTCGTCTGCAGATGAAAAGCAACAGACGATATCCACATCAACATCTCCTGTAAATGTGTGCCTGTCTTCTTCGTAAGATTTTTTTGTTCGTCGTCTTCTTCGTATTTCAAACGATTCTGCCTGTTTTTTTTTGTAGACAAATAAAAATATAAAAGTCGATGCCAACAAGTAATTGAATTTAATTTATCTGACTCCTTGTAATAAAAAAAAGCAGATGAAAAGGAGTTGCAAAAAAAAGGGAAGATAATAGGAAGCGATCTCAATTGAATATTGCATCCCGTCATCGCACCGTGAAGACGTGTGTATGTGTATATCGTTCAACTAACCAAAGAAGGTTAGGTATGTGTATACCTGTGGAATCTGGTAATTTTAGTTCCTTGGGCAAAGTTTGGATTTTTTTGTTTGTTTGCAAAATTTCGCAATGAAGCAAAAAATTACAAAATCAATTTGATCGTTAATAATTTGTAAATATAGGACTTAAACGTCGAATATGGGGGGTGGCGAATATTCCGTTGGCCCATGTGGAATAATTTGAGTTTGTCGAAAATCAAGTTTCCCTTGTGAAAGTACCAATATCTGGGTACTGGTATGTCACCGGAAGAAGCACCCGGCCAATTACTAAGGAATTACTTCCAATAATAGAAGCAAGATGGGTATCTTCTATGAAATGGTGGAGGACTCATCTGTCTTTTAGGATTACTCGTCGATAATAATGCTGAAGATATATACTATAAATTGCAATTCCCGGTAATTGCTGATAAGCTGAAGGCTGAAGCATTCTTTTGTCTCTCCCTCTGGCATAAATGTCTCCACTACATACCCTATACTTTTGAAATCGATTGAAAATTACATGAAAGTCCTTATTATGTTGCATTTTATCTGCCACTTTAGAAGCAGCCCATCCAAGCAAGAGCTTTTTTATCTTTGTAATACCATGACAAATCTAAAAAGGATATAAACGTGGGGAACCATTGTGCTAAATTACACGGCACGTCGTCTAATACAACATCATAAATTATGGTGACCATTTCTAGGTGGGAAAAACAAATTAGAGAAATTATTTTTTAGCTATTAGCCTTTCCACACCGATTGTCAATTTACTGATACAATTTTGTGTAGCTACAATTTTTGTAAGCCATTGGTTTTTTTCGAAAAGTAATCACAACTTCAAAAATGAAACTATTAGATTGTACATTTGTTTAAAATGTCTACATCCCAGCATTTATCTCACACTAAATTTGTCTATATTCTAGCAATTGACGTAGAGATTAGAATACCAGCCATATCAAAACAATTGATAAGTTAAACAAAATGTGTACGTAAATATGCAGTGTGAACGGTTTAAGGGTTTTTAAAAATGTTTTGCCTTTAATCGGTTTTTTTGTTTGTAGCGAAAACGCTACATTCGAGCGTTTAAATTTAACTGTTTAAGAAAAACAGATAAGCTAGTAAAATTAGGCTTTCACTTCCAACAAAAATTTCTTTTGTGGAAATTTCTAAAATCCGCATTCAATATTGACAATGAGGTACAAGATGTTTATTGGTCAAGATCTACGCAATATAGATTATAAGACTACAATTTGACGGTTCGATAATAAGCACCAAATGATGTGAATTTACTCCACAGCGTCAAAATTGGTAGTATAACGTTCACGATCATATACGAATAACGCAAGCCTGTGCGTTGAAGTGTAATGTGTGTCAAGGCGTTAATATTTACAACTTTGACGATCATACGACTTGATCACATTTAAAGGTCATGATCGAATGACAGAAGAAATGTTCATCCATATTTCTTGTTAACAATAAAAAAAAAGAACTTTTGTTTCAGCATACCAAATAATAGGTTTGAGTTTGACTTGTGTGCCAAATTTTGGCAGTCTGTGATGGACATAATGTTTTGACAGTATCAGTCAATTTTATGTTCACTTGCAAGTTACATGATTAAGAAGGCCATCCAAGTAATAAACTTTTATTATCGTTAGTGCCAACCTGTTTTTTACCACAAAGAATTGGCGTCGAGGAGCATTTTTGAATGAATGACTGTGTTAACAAACAAAACTGCGGTATAAAGGACCACGTTAACCCATACGAAGTTCACTAAATGGCATTACATTACTCACAAATAAGTTACTGTTTGGAAAGAATTTTGGTCGGTGCTTCATTGCGTAATTATTCCGTTCTTCTTCGAAAACAACGTTGTTAAGGCCACTAAGTATTCAAAGTCAACAACTAGTTCCGGTCTACAGATCATTTCAAACGATTATGTAGGCCAAGCAAAAGGGGCCCACGTTCTGCACAATAAACGTCAAATCTAAGATTCATCGTGATAAATTCGGTAAATTTATTGACAAAAACATTAGACGGTCATCAAAAATTGTCAATATCTTGACACTGTCTTCATGCAAACGCAGGTGTCAAAGTTCTCGTCAATTCAATGACAACGTTTTTCATTGACATTTACACGCGTCAGATATACCTTCTAATCGTAGTTTAACATCTTCTGCAAAATTGCAACGCACTTTTTCAGAACTTTTTTCAGCTTTTCTGAAAAATACAAATTGTATTGTAGTATCTGACTTTATACGACGTCAAAATCAAAGCATAGGTTGGCAATTCTGTGATACTTCAATGTCATACTGATTATTGATGGGTATTACCGGATGACTTAAATAATCGGGATAAAAGTATTCGACTGATCAAAATAATCGAGTGATTATTCTTATTATGAAAGAGTATAAGAAAATTGGAATAGTTTGGGTACACCAATTTTTTAGAAAAGGAATAATGTTAACTACTCATATGCCAATAGATATTTGAGTCTTTAATTTTAAGTACATGATGTTTCCTTTCCTAACCAAAGAAATAAAATAAATAAAAATATAAAATGAAAACCCAGTCAAAAACTCAAATTCGATCGTATGAAAAATATTCGTAAATTCTTTTCTTTTTTGCCAATTTTGAATTTTTTGGCGGTTAGCAAAACGGTAACAAGAAACAAGAAGAACAAAAAAATGTCTATAGGCGGGTCAATAAGTCCGTGACTTTTGGAATAAAACACAGATTTTTTGATAAAAAAATAATTTTATTTTTCAACGTAGTCTCCCTTGAGCTCTATACACTTTGTCCAACGCTTCTCCAATTTTTTTATCCCTTCTAAAAAAAATGATTTGTCGAGGTCCTCAAAATAGGCCTTTGTTTGCGAGATGACTTCATCATTGGAGTACAATCTTTTTCCACCAAGCCATTTCTTCAGGTTTGGGAACAAGAAGTAGTCGCTCGGAGCCAAATCTGGAGAATAGGGTGGATGAGGGAGCAATTCATAGCCCAATTCATGGATTTTTGCCATGGCAACTGCACATGTGTGCACCCTTGCATTGTCTTGGTGGAAAAGAACTTTTTTCTTGGCCAAATGAGGTCGTTTTTTTTTTTTCAAATCGTCATTGAATCGGTCCAATAAGTTTGCATAACATTCCCCATTGATTGTTCTTCCCTTTTGCAGGTAGTCAATGTGGATTATCCCGCGTGCATCCCAAAAACCCACCTTGGCCTTCTTTGGCGCCGATTCACCCTTAGAAACCCACTGATTTGACTGTTGTTTGGTCTCTGGTGTGTTGTGATGGATCCATGTTTCGTCCACGGTTACAAAACGGCGCAAAAACTCCTCCATATTGCGATTAAACAACGCCAAACCTTCCTGTGAAGTTGTTACACGATTGCGTTTGTGGTCGACTGTGAGCAAACGCGGCACCCATCTCGCGGAAAGCTTTCTCATGCCCAAGTGATCATTCAAAATTGAAACCACTGAGCCATGCGAGATCCCTACGGCTTCCACAATCTCTCGCACTTTCAATCTTCGGTCGGCCAACACCATATCGTGAATTTTTTCGATTGTTTCGGGTGTAGAGACCTCAACTGGGCGTCCAGGACGTTCGGCATCTTCAGTGCTTGTACGGCCACAACCAAATTCAGTAAACCACTTTTTTGCCATTGAAATCGATGGTGCAGAGTCCCCATAGTATTTATCAAGCTTAGCCTTGGTCTCGGTAATGGTTTTTTTCGCAAGAAATAATACTTAATAAGCACACGAAATTCACTTTTTTCCATTTTCTCCTCAAATTAGTGAGGATAAAAATATGCTGTCAAACACAAACTAACTGACGCAGCAAGTTTAAATTTTGACAGGAGTCAACTGACAGATGCCTGTTGACAGGAGCAGTGTTGCTGTTTCAGTAAAGAGGTCAGAAATTCAAAAAGTCACGGACTTATTGACCCGCCTACAAAATGTACGAAATGCTCAAATCTACCATGGTACTGACTATAGGCAGTCTATAAAAACACTGCCTCTTTTTCTTCCATTTTCATTCGGAAATTCAATAAAACAAAAAATCTGAGATACACTACCTACCTGTATCTCGAGTGATCAACCACCATGTATTACTGTTACTATTACTAATTAATTCGAATGATAAATCCTTCCAGAAACAGATAAATTGAGAAGTCTCATGTATTAGAGATGAGATATCATTTGAATGATGAATGGAAATCATTGGAATGATTTTTAGATTAAGGTCTCGAGGTAATGTGAGAATCAATTACAATCGATTAATTCATTCAAATGCGTACATTATTAATACTTTTGATCCTTTGTCTAATGTCCTATGACATCATATTAACATCAAGATTCAACTTTTCCCCAAAATGTCAAAATTTACTGCAACTGCCAAAATAAATCTTTTTAAATCTGCTTGTCAAATATTAGGAACTAACTCGGAGGTAACTCGGCCTCTAAATGAATGAAAAAGAAGCACATGTTTTAAATGTTAACTCGAAATTGATATTTAAATCTGGGAGAATCTGACATTTAAAAAAAATTTTCGATAGCGCTTAACCAACAAAGAATCTTATTTCGTTCATATCTTGTCAAGATTAAACATCAGTCTAAAGTTTATTCATTACATTGATGTCCTTTGAACAGAATAAGTAACTAAAACGAACAAAACTGTAACCATATTCAAATTGATTATAAAAATGTCACATAAAATACAAATCTAAGTCTGGTCACCCTAACAACATTAAATTTCCCTTCACACAAACTTTTGTAAATCACGAACACACAAAAGTACACATATCGTTTTATTTTAATTTACCATCCTGTATATCTGTAATTTTATATATATATTTTCCTACTATTAAATTTTCTAGTCCTGCGTGAGGAATTCCGTTTGGAACCACAAAACACCCGTGTTGCACAGGGTGATGTAGCACTGATGGAATGCGGTGCACCGCGTGGCTCACCCGAGCCCACAATCACATGGCGTAAAAATGGACAAACACTAAATTTGAGTGCATCAAAGAGGATACGCATTGTGGACGGTGGTAATCTGGCAATTCAGGATGCACGACAATCGGACGATGGACGATATCAATGTGTGGTGAAGAATATTGTTGGGACGCGAGAATCTGCGGTTGCGTTTCTAAAAGTTCACGGTGAGTTGTTATATACTATGTACCTACATATGTTGTTTGGAATTGTGTTATAATAATTCTTCTGGATTTAAGTATATCCTCGTATAGTTTGTCCTGTTTAACTTTGATTTTGTGTTTTTTTTGTTTGAATTTCAGTTAAACCATTCCTCATCCGAGGACCACAAAATCAAACCGCAGTGGTTGGCAACTCTGTGATATTTCAATGCCGTATTGGTGGTGACCCTTTGCCTGATGTCCTGTGGCGACGTACTGCATCTGGTGGCAATATGCCGTTACGTAAGTACATTTATATTCATATACCTCCATAGACCGAATATGTATATCTATACTAAATGGAAGGACAAAACAGTTTGAATTTTAAAAAAGCAAAAATGGGCGATGCAAGGAACAGGACTCGTTGGATGATAGGGAAAAAGCGACAAACCCTCATCAAATTGTCAATTAGTTAAACTTTGATGCTTGGTGTGAGGTTTTATTTTCGTCGTGTCGTCTTTTGTTAACTGTCTTTTTTAAAATTCATTTTTTGTTTTCTATTTTTAATTTGTAGTCCTTTTATATTGTGGTTTTTTTTTGTTGTTGTTTGTGTTTTTGTTTCGACGTTGCATTTTGTATTTAATCCCGCTAATTGACAACTGACATTCGTCGTCATAGGATTTTCTGAGAATTCAGAAAGCTTTCGACTTTTCTTTTAGGTTTCATTAAGAGAACATTTACCTGAGTGATGATGACTCTGAATAAATTTCATATTTAGAAGCAGTTTATGATTCCGTCTAGAATTGAAATTCTAAGAAGAAAAAAAATTCCATTTGGAAGAGTTTTATTTCCGTTTTTTTTTTTTGAGAAAACATCATAAATTATAAATTTATGAGGTATCTTGTTTGAATATTCATTTATTTAAAAAAGAAAAATTGTTTTTCCATTAACAAATTTGAAGAAAAATATATGACTAGCCTTAATATTTAAAACACAGTAGAAGCGTTAAAAAAATAAAATATATTCACATTCGTGGTGTACAGCTTTACATAAAAATATTTCCGAAATAGAGTCAAGGTTGACTTTAAGAAATTTTTTGTCTACTAAGGATTAAATAGACCCAAGTATATTCAAGAATTATCTACGGGGAAAGGCAGAATTTATTTAAACAAATCATTGCAAAGTCAGAGAAATCCTAACTATAAGTGCTTCTATGTATGTCATATAGCGCCATCTTCTAGCAACAATTTCTTTGAAACAAACCGATATTGTTTTCGAACTCCTAACACAGAAAGACGGGTAATATCGCTCTATATATCTGAGGCCATTGATGGTTACGAAATGGAGGAAGGAGATCTCATATCGAAAAAAAATTGGGTTCAATTATTTCGACATGCCATTACCCCATTCCAAACAATAATTTTGTGTGGCTGCATTAATGCTTGGTCTTCACTAAAATATCCGCAATATTTTGACGTTTTTCGCTAAGTCAGAATTGCCGTCTTCCGAGAAGTCTATTATCGAAATATCGATATTCGTTTTACCGCACGTTCGGCAAATGTGAAACGATGCATGATGTTTGCTTTGAAATCTCTATATATGTCATTGGAAACTTTGACAGTTGACACTTGCTTCAACATATCTAACAATTGGAAAATATATCATTGCTATCTGCGGTCACCCTGAGTATGCTAGAATTAAAAAGCAAAAAAGCCTATAAAAATATATAGATATTGCAGTTTCAAAAAAAATGAAACCAAACCACATATTGCAAGTTCTTCGAAATTCAAAATATAGAAAACCTAAATTGTAGAAACTAAGAAAAAAAAAGTGAAATTAATTCCGAATCTTCAAAATTCGTAAACATACACAATACTGTTTTCCAAAACTTTCTGAATTTCGATTACGGGGAAAACATTTTTGGGTTTTGGGTATTCTGGTGAAAACTGACGATACGGGGAAATAGGGCATGTATACACAAAATGTGACTGACATTTTCTAGAAATAGATTTAAAATAGATAATTCAAAAATTTGAATTTCTAGCAACTATTAGATTGCAAACAAAAAACTCCTAAAACATTAGACAACATACCCCGGCGAACTATCAAATGATATTTTTGTTTGAAAAGGGGAAACAAATTGTTTCATTTTTAATGTTTGTATGGTCAATCAAATTGCCCCAGGGGCCAACTTAACGAAATTATCCCACCTATTCAGATACATAAATTATTAATTTAAGTTCTTAGGGCAATAGTTCGTGAAAAGCCGATCCAAGTCATTCATACCCTAAACCACTCAAATTCTAACGCATTTGATTGCCAGTATTAGAGTTGACTCACAATTTTCTGTCGAACTCAAAAATGCTACTGGAGGACTTGTTAATTTAATATTCCTGAGAAAGAAAAAAAATATTCTAGGTACAAAAGAATCTAGTTAAAAATTGGAAATGGCAGATACTTAAATAGGAATTGCAAATGGAGCGGAATTAGCGAAATTCGCGGCAGAATCTTTGGCTTTGAATATTCCCCTAAAGTCGTCGCCTTTATGATATTTGATTTTAGATTCTTCGCAATGAAGTTTCTGTGCATTGAGGTTCGGCAACAATTTTATAACTGCCGATTTTCAATTTTAAATTGTGTTGCGGAGAGTAAGGAACATCGAAAGAAATCAAACATTCCGTGGGATAGTTTGTGGTTTCTTGTTTAAATATAACTCACTCGATTTTGAATGACGAGATTTAAATAATAGGTTTTCTTGTTTTTCGCGCGAAATTGCTCGTGCATAATCAGCCTATCATGGTCAACATAATGCGACCCGCTGCAATTCTATATTAACTGATTCACATTTGTTCTTTCGTCTTTTTTCATTGGCTTGAATAATACCGGATGTATTGATGTTTATTTCAGTTTCCAGCTTGGACGAACGCACGTTGTTATTGTTGTAATCAAAAATTTATCCGAAGAGAAGGGTTCATGCGGTTCCATAATGCTAAAAGGGCATTCGACTCCCGCAAGTAGATTAACACTTTTAAGGGCGAGCATCTGTTATAAAATTGGTATAACTGTATAACTGAATAGCACATCTGATAAATGGTCATAACGCCTTTGATGGCAAGTACGTACCCTTTTATTGAAATCTTCTATAAACGCTTCGCATAAATGTGGCTGAGTTTCATTAATACACCTCCCAATTTCCTCTTGGGAAAGCATTGTTGGTCGTGGAGTTGCTTGCAAACACCTTTGGCTTAAAGAAACTCAAAGAAAAAAAACATATTAGCTTCAGGGCGCCCGGCAGAATTGATAACGTACATTAATTTAACTCGAACTATTAAATATTGAAATTGTTAAACTTTAGAAAAGTTTCAATAGTTCTTCGTTAATATAATTAATTTCAAAAGTTCTCCGTATGCGTAAGAGAAAGGGAATCCAGACAGACTGGCGCCGTAACGCGTTACGTAACGAAGCCTTTCATAAGAAGATATCACTTTAAAAAGTCCAATGGTGTTGAATCACATCTGAGTGGCCAATTCTGATGGCAAAAAACGCTGAATTGTTCTTCTGGCTGTACGGTATGTGGGACCGTCTTCTTGAAACCACATTTGCCCATATCCATATCTTGTAATTTAGGCACTAAAAACTGGTGCGATAATGCATCCAGCCCAAAACCAGTACGATGCTATCACGCATTGTGGATAGGGCTGGCAACGAGACGAGACCGAAACAAGACTACTTTAAAGGTACCCGTGACGAGAATGTATTTTTTGGTTTTCGCCAGAAGAAATATTTCTTTTATTTAAATATTTCTTAGTATTCATATTCAATTTTTATAATATTTACAATTTTTTTTTTGCGAAATATTCTGTGCGCGTTAAAATATCTAAAGGCATACATATGTACATAGTTATCCTCACATAGGCGCACTGCGAAAATCCAGAGAAAAATACGTACGATTTATGTATACATGTCGGTCGAATAGAAATCGCTCATTTTTCAGACTTTGTTTCCCACTCCGGAAAAATGTTACGTTATGACTTTAAAGTATCACATAGAAAAAAATATTTTCGAAACGTCAAAATATAGTTTGGTGCCTACGTGTCAAGCCGGGAACTGTAAAAAATCATTGAAGGATGGCTCCGATTTAAATGAATTACAAAACCTCAACAATATTCAAATTTTATCTTGGAAATACGATTCTTCCAATGTGTCTGATTAAGTTACTTGGGAGCCTATTTTTACTTGCGATTATAGGTACTATAAGGCAAGTTATGCATTCGTCGAAAAAAATAGGTTTCGAGATAACAATCAAACATGACATTACGATGATAGCGGAGACGAAAAAAGATGGACGAAAAAAGATGGTGTAAAAATTCTGTCCGTCTGTATGTCTGTCAGCCTGTCTGTATGTATGTATAGACACCTTCAGTCGAAACGGGTGGACAGAATTGCTTCAAACTTGATATATAGAGTTTATTTTAGGTATTGTACAGAGGGAAAATTGAATTTTGTTTTTAGCTCAAAAAATAACGGTACCTGTCATATAACCGTTTCGTTAAAGCCTATTTTTCTCGGAAACGGCTCTAACGATTTTGATTTAAAAAAATCAGTGCAGCTTTTTCCGTACGACCGATCATATGGTTGAACAATTTTTGTTTTAAATGTCTAAAAACGGTACTTTCCATAGGACCGTTTTTTTGCTCTCGGCTATCTCATAAATGGCTTAACCGATTCTTTCGAAATTTAATAACACATATATAGGATTAGGTTGCCCAATTTATACTGCGTATTAATATTTTTAATTAATATTTTTTTGTATTTTTTAAAGCATTTTTATAAAAAAAATTAAAAAAATTATATTTTGAAAACTGCTCATTAATTTTTTTTCAAAACATTATTACCTATTATATGTATTTGTAGAATACCTATGAATTGCCGTTTTTGAATGTTTTTTTGAAAAATTATTTTCAAAAAGTTTTTAAAAAAAAAACTTTTTTTCTCAACAACTGCTCGACAGATTTTAAATTTTTTTTTCTCATAAATTCAAATTTATATAATAAATAAAATGGCGTACTTTTTTTTAACCTCAAATTAGTTTAGGTATTTATTTCAGAATTTTGAATTATTATTTCTTTGATTAACCCGATTTAATATTTAGTTTTTAAGCTTATATGTATTATAATATTTTAGATTGCCATACCATTTTTTTTTAGAAAAAAATTAAAGATTTTTTTTACCTATGTATACAAAATTAAGTAAAAAATGACTTTAAATATATATCTAGATTTTAACAGAAATCTTTTGTACACGATGTAATCGAATATAAGAGCAAGTTCGTGCGATACAGTCGTTCATTTCATTTGAGTTATCAAATGTAAGCAATTCTGAGTGCTTTCGTACGCAACTAATAAACTGGTGAAATAACGTACTCTATCTTTTTAATCTCAACACAAAGACTGATATCGAGACGAGCCTTGGATACGCGAGACCGAGACGATACTAACATTTTTTGATTTTGACGAGACCGCCACGGGATTAACAAAAGTGTCGCCTAGTCTAGACTCGTTGCCAGCCCTAATTGTGGATCTACGAGTATTTGCTTCTAACCAATTAGTCCTCAGATTTCTGAGACTTCAAATGCGACAATTTTGACGATTAACGAAGCCATCAAGATAAAAATAAGCTTCATCACTGAAAATGGTTTTGTTCGATAATTGCGAACTGTAGTAGATTCACCTTCAGAACTGTCAACTGTCACATTATTATCTACCTTTTTTCCGTTGGTAGCACTGTACTATTAAATCGCGCGCTAAATTTAAACTTTTCCTGACTTAAGACACCCGTTAAATAAATTCGGTGACAGAAAATATTTCAAATCAATGCTTTAAGCAACTTTTATGGATTTTCCACTTTTTCACGGAGTGGCGTCTCGTCGGAAATACACACTTCATTAAAAATGAACTCATTTTCGTAGCAAGCATTTTCATTACACGAGTACGAATAGATAAAACTTTATATTCCAATGAAGCATTACCCAATTAAGAATCCCAATCATATCACTTCAATATCCTTATTATTATCTGCCAAACCAAACCAGCCACCACAACTTTTACTAATCCTCTTTTGGTTTGATTTAAAATGTTGGGCCGCGATACCGTTACAGCCTTGCCGCCGCCGTTTGCGCGCTAAGCCATCAGCTTTCTGCTTCCTAATTAAAACTTCATCTAACACTCAGTGTCAAAGTGTGCAATTACACACAAAAACTTTTCTCATCTCTAGGAATCCTTTTTTTTGTTATTTTGTACCTGTGTCGTTGTTTAGTAGTCCTGGAACGCGCATTTATATTATCCTTTCGAAAACACAATCATCGCTTCGCATCGCCAACAGCCACAGCTACAAACACAAATTTGTTTTTGTTCTCGTTTTTTTGTTGTATATTAGATAGGACGAGTATATAGTCTTTCGTTTTACTGGTTTTATTTATTCGCTCTTTAACTAAAAGTTTTATTTATTTAGGACGTGTACACATTCTTGAAGATCGTAGCCTTAAATTAGACGATGTTACTCTCGAAGATATGGGCGAGTATAGTTGCGAAGCAGACAATGCTGTCGGTTCAATTACTGCCACTGGAACCCTTACAGTACATGGTAAGTTTTTTTTTTTACTTTTATCTATCTCCTTCTATCGTCGTCTCTACCATCAAAGATAAATGATATAGTACATACATATATAAAAATAGAAGGATATATAAAATATTTAACTAACTGACATCCGTTTTCCATTAAGCTCCTCCAAAGTTCATTACTCGTCCGAAAAATCAACTTGTAGAAATTGGAGATGAAGTACTATTTGAGTGCCAAGCAACCGGATATCCAAAGCCAACACTTTATTGGTCTGTCGAAGGAAATAGCTCACTGATATTTCCCGGGTATCGGGATGGTCGCATGGAGGCCACGCTCACACCTGAAGGACGAAGTGTTTTGTCAATTATTCGATTCGCTCGAGAGGATTCAGGCAAAGTGGTTGTTTGTAATGCACTTAATGCTGTTGGCAGTGTGAGCAGTCGAACGGTTGTGACAGTCGATACGCAGTTTGAGTTGCCGCCACCGATAATTGCTCAGGGCCCAGTCAATCAGACATTGCCAGTCAAGTCAATTGTAACCTTGCCTTGTCGAACTGTTGGAACACCAGCTCCAATGGTGTCTTGGTATCGGGATGGTATTCCCATTGATGAGAGTCCCGATGATGATCGAAGAAATATCTCAGAGTCGGGGGCCCTCACCATCAGCGATTTGCAAAAGACAGAAGACGAAGGATTGTACACTTGTGTTGCAAGCAATCGAAATGGAAAGTCCTCGTGGAGTGGATATCTTAAGTTAGAAGCACCAACCAATCCGAATATTAAGTTCTTCAGAGCTCCAGAATTGTCGACATACGCTGGACCACCGGGTAAACCCCAAGTGGTTGAGAAGACGGAAGATACAGTCACGATTTCATGGACTCGCAGCAATAAAATCGGAGCATCTGCTTTGAAGGGATACGTGGTGGAGATGTTTGGCAAGAACGAAACAGAAGGCTGGATAGCGGTTGGGGCTCGTATTCAGAATACCACCTTTACTCAGGTGGGCCTCAATGCGGGAGTCAATTATTTTTTCGTGATACGTGCCGAAAACTCGCATGGTCTATCACTACCAAGTGCCTTGTCGGAACCTATTGCAGTTGGAATGGTAAATAACAAATAGTTCCAGATTGCAGCCAACTGATGGTTAACCTGTCTTTTTTTTCTTTCTTCTATAGAAGAGCTTTAACAGCGGTCTGGATTTAAGTGAGGCTCGGGCTAGCCTTCTATCGGGTGACGTAGTGGAACTGATCAATGCGACATCTCCAGAATCGACAAGCATGAAATTAACGTGGCAGGTTAGTAGTATAAAGTGAGACTCTCTACTATAGTTTCACAAAGCAACAAGGATAAAAAAAAATTTACAAAACTCTATATGCATTCATTTTTTGTTTCTCTTTTTTTTTTGTGCAGATAATCAATGGCAAATACGTCGAAGGATTCTACATCTATGCACGACAATTACCCGATTCGACGGTGGTCGTCAATACACGCTCGAATGCATTAGTGGCAGAATCAGACTCAACATACCCACCAACTCCTGAACACTCCACCAAAAATAATGGGGGCGGCGTTGGTGGTGTTGGGAATATCAGGAACAGCATCTCTGGTACGGTTTATAAAATGCTAACGATACTGAACGGTGGCGGAGCATCAACATGTACAGTTACCGGTCTGATGAAGTACACACGGTATGAATTTTTTATCGTACCCTTCTATAAGTCTGTCGAAGGGAAACCATCCAATTCAAGGATCGCACGTACTCTAGAGGATGGTAAGTTATCCTTTATTTTGTTGTGTGGATGCTTTCAAAGCTTATACAAATGTGTGTGTATGCTTGTGATATATATGTACAAGTGTGAATGTATGTATTTAATATGTTTATTTGGGTTTTCTTGTGTTTTTGTTTTTTGTTGTTGTTGCTGGTTTTGTTTTTAACTGTACTGCTCTGTTGATTCATTTCATTTGTTTTCATTCATTGCATTCTTTTATTTAAATTGAAGTCGATTCACCAGACCCAGGTCCTTTAAAAGAGAAAAAAATACCTACATAGGCACTAATCCAAAGGAAGAAGACTGTTTTTGGTGTTTTTAGCCCTAAATGGAGTTCATTTAGCTTACAATCGTACACAGAACGAAAAGGGCTGAATTGATGGGTTTTCAAGGCCCTGAGAGTATAAATGCGGCTAGTGAAGTTAATGGTAATATATACTAGAGCTCTAATGAGGTTCAGATCAGAGACGGGACTATAGGAATGTGATAAGCAAAATAAAAAAATTAATTTTCAATGAAAATTGTTTACGTGGGAGAAGCCACATCAGTAAATTTAAATTAGACTTCAGTAACGTTCCAACCTGTATTGGAATCCATCATATGAAAGGAGCTTCACTCTAAAAACTGCGTTTAAATTTACCATGAAATTGTATGTAATGTTTAGTGCAAAAGTAGGCAAGCTGCGTATTTATACACATAAACATTATTAGGTACAAAAAACTGGAACACATTATGTTGGATATTACGAACATTTGTTGTAAATTTTCGCCCACTGTGTACCTTTTAATCACCATTGTTCAATTTTAAACTAATAATGTTTTAACATTACACCCACAGTGTTTATAATTAAACAAATATTGTTTAAATTCAAACACCTTATGAAGACAACGCATAAAGTGTTTGTAATTAAACAATAAATGGTTATACTTATTACCATTTGATCTTTGATGTAAGTTAAACACATTTGCTCAACATTTTACACAGCCTGATGTTAAGGGCTTAGCATGATACTACTTAACAGTTTGCTTATACTAAAGCACTTTGCTAATATTTTCCTAATTTTAAACACTTTTTAACTAGCTTCATACTAAATCTATTTTCTTAATAAACTACAAGTAATCACGCCTAAAATAGTGCAAAAAAGTAAGCGAACATAACTTTTCGACGTTTGTAAATGTCAAAATGGCATATATATTTAGTTCGATACTAAAAAAATAAAGTAGTCATTTTGTGATCTTAACTTTAGTAAAATGTTAAGAAAATAGTACGATATTAAACTGGTTTAAAATTAGCAAAATCCTCTTTTTAACCTAGTATCATACTAAAAATTATTTAACATATGACTAAAATTTTCGCCTTTATGTGTAAATTTACAACTCGTTTGTGACGATGACGATACATTTGGCAAACACAATAGCGTATAAGAAAAAAAAAGTTGTACAGTGGAAAGTAAAGATTTACCCATTTTGCGGTTTCAAAAGTATAGTGCTGGAATTCGACATCTGTTAAACTAAGTTGTTAAACCAATTTTTTTTTTCAATTGAAAGTCTTACATTTACGAAAATGAATCGCTTAACCATCGCACAACGCATAAAAATTGTGAAACCTACTACAAAAATGGTGATTCTGCCACAGCCACATATCGTGCTTTAAGAGGAGATTATGGTTTACATAATCGTCCAACTACGTAAGCAATTGGCAAAATTGTGAAGAAATTTGAAATTTATTTACGTTTACTTTTGAACAAATAAATAAATTGATTCTTAGCAGACGAAGCACGAATCACAGTTTTGTTTTTAATAAATAAAATAAAAACATTAAAAACGAAATCGGCGATGGCTTGTTTCTGATAAAATTATGCTTAGTTTTATACTAAGGATCTATTTATTTGTGTTAATTTGTTCACATTTTTAAGCAACATACATAGGAATACAAGCTTAAAATTTTGTTTAAATTTACATATTAAGTAAAGAATGACTGCAAAAATTTAAGATCTTGCGAAATCAGATACGTAAGGTGTAATTTTAAGCGTCTTCATACGTAATATTGTTACGAGCTTAAACAATGTTAGTGGAATTTCGCTATGAGCTTACAAATAAAAGGTTTAAATTTTCATATTTTATGCTTATATATACAAAAACTTTTGCTTAAATTCTGTTGAATTTTAAACATAGATAATGTATATATACATTAAGTTTAAACATCATAGGTGTAGAAATACACATTTTTACTTAAAATGTTTATTGGGAATTACACATAAAAGACTATACATTTACACATTAAATATTTAGAATTTAGAATACGTGCATAAAAATACTGTAATTATAGTAGGTAACAAGTTTCCTCGCCTTATGATTAGAGTAAAATTACACGATTTATATTTTGAGTGTTGGTGTAAGAGTGCACGTGGTATGTATAGGTATCAGTTGTTCATTACATCAGTCTTTATTATAGCATTTGACAAGACTTTAGTTCGATGAGGTTTTCGAATTAAAGATCCAAAAGTCTGTTTCTCAATGAGACGAAATGGCCTTAAGGCTACGTCCGCTAACTTGTGTACTCTATTCCTCACTAGATTTCCTCAGGCCACTAGCATTTGGTCAGGACCTCAGAACCTTTCAATGCAACTAACTGCGTAGCATGGTGCGGTATCAAAATTGCACCTGCTGCGAATAACGTTTCAAGTTTGTACCCTAATCGATTATCCAATAGATTTCACAACTTCACAACCATAACCTATACTTCTGATATATTTTGCGATCGAAAATACCACCTATGGTGAAATTAGGCTCTATACTTCAGCTGTGCTTCCAGCACTTACATACGGTTCGCAATGTTGAACAATGTACAAAACGTATTATAGTAAATTAACAGTAGCTGAGATGCAGATGCTTCCCATAACAGCTTAAGTAACGAAGCTTGAACGAATGAGAAGTAACGAAATCCGAGGAAGCGTTCTTTTCAAAAATACTATCTTAGAAAAAAGAGTGCGTGACCAGTTCATTTGAAATTATCATGTTTGAAGAAGAGATTCTGTTAACCCCCGCAAAAAGGCAAAAGCACTCCTGGGCCTATAACACAGAACAACAAGACAACTAGTCAACAATTACTTGTTCAACTATGTTTGTTCAGCAAGTGAAAATCATTTCTGTAACACAATAAAAACGGTAACAATTGTCAGTAGAAAGAATTTTCCGTCACTTGTTGAATCAGTTGAATAAGTAAAGCTACCAAAATGAGTATTAACATTTTCGAAGAAAAAAAAATAAGTATGTATTGCAAATGTGACTTTCTTGATAAATCGACAAACTGTCTTTTTATGAACACCATGAGCATATCCTATAACATGGTATTGAAATCCAGTTCCCAACCAATGTAAGTCGATCAATATTTTCTGGCTTACACTAAGTGCTTTACTTTTATTAATAGGGGCACGTAATTTGTAGGAGAGACTCGGTAAAATATTCAACAACTTCTACGGCACACGAAATGTTTGGGGTTCTATTGCAGAGTTTATTCTTTCCTTGAATACTTTTGCCTGTCTTTGGCCCTCACTATCATTGTCCGATTCAGAATCAAATAAAATTCACATAACTCTAGTCCACTAAATAAATTCTCAAGATCCGTCCGATGTAATAATTTAAGTGTTTATTTCTAACTTGTTGACGTTGAACTAGTCCATAGCTGTCGGTTAAAATTTATCAACTATTCAACAATTGTATTCTTTTTTTTTAACTTGTTGTTTCCAGTTACAGAAACGGTGAAATAGTGAAATCCCACTTTTTGAAACAAGCCTAGATTGGTTGTCCCATGTTACAGAAATTTTAAAAAGTTGTTGAATTTCACTTGTTCAACAAGCAGTTTATATATTATGTTATAGGCCCCTGGTCTCAGACTAGAATCAGTTCCCACCGAGAGCCTTGTCGAGGTCAAACCGGTGAACGCCATATGTGGAGCACTAGTAAGAAGTAGTAAAGCTGGCGAAATTTAAGCCCAGTCGCGAGTAGAAAGTCTTCGGGAATAAAAAGGAAAGAAGAAGAATCTACCCTTCAGAGGAGACAGCAAGTGATGCTCAAGGAGCAGATGATTCCGGCCCGTAGTTGACGAAGTCAGAGTTGATCCCATGAGATGTATGTCCTTCATCTCAAATAAGGTCACTGAGCTAGGCTCCTCGAGTGTTCGTAATTCTTTTCGGCGCATGGCTATAACGAACGAAGATTGGCATCTTGATGGCAATAAGGGTTATAGACGACACTATTTAGATGACAATGACTGACAGTGTAACAATAAAGTGAATTTTAAACTTTCTTACTCTGATTTCCAATTTTCAGCAGATGTGATGGACTGAAGTCAAAGACGACGAGTTCGCTGTTTGCGGAAAGGACATTTTTGTCAATGTTCAAAAGTTTTCTTGGACAAGAGTACTTTGCATTTGCTTAGGTCGTTCCACTTTTGTCCAGCTTTATAAGTATATGATTGTAAACATTCCACCTTTCGGAAGAAACTTTCAAGGTTCGTGCGGCTTTTCCTTGAAATCCAAATAGCCAGGTGGGACTTACATGTAAGACCATATATACTGTGGACCTATATGATCTACCTAATTGGAAATCGCATCGAATTGTGGACTTATGTCAAACCAATGTGGGACATTTTAGATGGTTTTTCGCTATTGTGGGTGAACTTTTGTGTCATGAGGATGGAGCAAACGCTTGTCGTGGCTGTCACTGGATTCGCACAACATCCCTAATTTGAGAAAGATCTAGCATCTGTTGAACTTGCCAACAATTGTCCAAGTTAAATCGTGAAATTGGGTTGGTGTGCAAGAGCAATGGCATTTTCATTCCCATGCTCTATGGGTGTAGTTATCTAAGTCTTTTATGTGCGGGATGACTCCTTACCAAAGTATAGGACTATTTAGCTAATGATTAATTTCTTACGGGGTATTTTTGTTAATTCGCAAGAATTTCTCTCTTCTACATTTCCATACATTTTTTAAAAAGTAAAAAGGCTAAATCAGGACACTTATAATCATTCAGTCTCTCTCAAGTTCGTCCCTGGCTTAAACAATCTTCATTCATTGTTTCGAATTCTTTTTTAGGATTCTGATTTTCCTCATTTCTTTCATTCTTTTCGGCGGCGGGCTTTTGTTTTGAATTTATTTCAGCTTTGGTACGGAAGGAAATCCCTGAGGATTTTCACATCCTTTTTTTGCAACATCACCTATCTAGACGAACTCCCCTTCCAAGAAATAAAAACCCTTTCCTTCCTTTCAACGTATATGTATACAGAATCGTCTGTTTCTGTCTGTCTCTTTGTTCAGCGGTTTATTTGTCGATTTAGTGTTTATTTTTGGTTTCCTCTTCTCCATACATACCCATGCACCACATGCAGAGTTTATATAGCACTGAAAAGATACAAAAGTCCTTGCTTCTCAGAAAGATGCTTGCAGCATCGGCGGGACTTCCTATTTAAATACCTGGCATGCATTGGTTAACAATGTCTGATAACGCATCATATAGAACTAAAGCACACGTCTGCTGAGTCCTGAATCATTTTGTTTTGCTTTCTTCCTTTTTGTTTCAGAAAGAAACAAGCGGTGTTTTCATAAGCAAAAAAAAAGGATTCTCTTCCTATACCACCATACCATACATAGAGACAATTGAGTTGTTTTCTTTTAAATAACACAGATAGTCTCCCCAATGGTGTTTTATATTTGTTTAATTTCTTCTTCACTTGAGCGATATATTTGTAGCTTCCCTATGCATAGATATTTGTGTGCGTTTTACTGTTTTGTTTGTGTGCGTTCATTTATGTTGAGTTGTTTATTTTGACAATTGGGTAAGGCAAAGTTTATTTTGTGGGAGAAATGAATTGCTTTCTTATTTTGACTTCCTGTACTTTCATTTACTTTTTTTTTGGTATAGAGATGCATTATTGGGCTTAATTATTCTCAAATAGAGGTTTTTGAGTCTGGAAAAATGCCTCAGAGGCAAATCTGGTACTATTCTTTGATTAACTTTAAGTTTGTCTACACAAATGGGAAATTGGAAGAATGCATAAGTTCGTAAGTGGTATTTTATAAAAAAAAAAGAAACCAAAAAAAATGCATCCAACGAGAACAAGGATCTTATGAACTTTAAATATACAGCACTTACAGAGTCGAGATTGCGGGGGAAACCACTTTTTCGCAACATCTCGATAGATAAGGAATATTAGAACACACCTATCTGTTTGGCCTCACTACAGATTAAACGTGGCGTATTCAGGCTCACTCCGAACAAACCCTTCTAGAACAGAGCCCAAATTTCAAATATTACGCCAGGATACTAGTGATTGGTTATTCCCAAAAAAGTTTTGCGCTCTGACGAGAACTTCGAGTAAGAAGTTCTCGTTTCTTGTCCGATTTTTTATTTGAGAGTTGGGAGCGCATGTATGATTTGTTCTTTAAGATTAATGACTTCATAAGCTCCAAAAAGCGAGTCCGAAGAAGCGACACCCAAAAAATATCCCTGTAGAAATTTCCCATATCTTAAAATCTCCAATTTTCTTATCCTAAATTAACAAAAACAAAAAATTGTGGATAGGGCCTTACTGTAGAACAATTTTTTTCTTAGAATATATCCCAGAATCACCCCTTAAAATACTCTTGACGAATTAAGGGACACCCTGTATAGAAGATTCTTCAGATTCTAAATAATATTGCCTACCAAAATTTTCGAAAACTAATTTTTTGATTTTTAAAAAAAAATCTTTTTTTTTTTGAAACTTAATATTTCGAAACGGGTGAACTATTTTTTAAATTAGTAAAATTATCATACCAGACTTTTAGATACAAATTTAAGACTAAGAATTCTAGATTTTTTTATTGAATAGGTCTTGTCCTTGTACAGCTTATATAGTTCGCTGTTATATATACTTATATACTCTGTCACTAGATGATTTCCGACAAAACTCTCTATATTCTTAATTTGCTTTCTGTCCCAAACTGTTTGCAATTGCACTTCAATTTTTTTGCATCCATTCGGCTTAATTCATTATTCAAAACTCTGTGATGAATTTTAGGATTTTTATATTTTCTAAATTGCAAATAAATAAGAAATCACCCAAAAACTCGAATGTGAACAGATGGATTGTAATAAAAGTAGATTCCCTCGTAATCCCAACACAATATTTCCCCCATTATTAGATATTCATCATTCAATTTAATTTCTCTTCAATAAAAATTACCCAAATAACAAAAGACTCGCCTTCCTGGTCAACATAATAATAAAAATCTAAAATCTCAAAAATATTACATTACTCATTCAAAAAATTTCCCATTACTGAACATTTAATGAAATTTTGCACATATGCATTACACCACACAAACCTACATTAAAATGTTCATATCTACATCTCATTCACTAAAATAAAAATGTACAAACCCTTCCTGCAGTTTTTAGTCTCATATTATAGTGCTGACATCCCATACATGCACTTCTCTTATACAAAAGCCAAAAAATTAATCAATTTTCCAATTTTTGCTTCCTGCCCGTGTCCTCGACATGATCTCTGGATGATCAAATAAATATATGTATGTGAACAAACAACCCCATATTCAGAGTTAAAAAAAAAAAAAAAAACAAATAAAAATCCACATATTACCCGATCCGATAGTATCCCTTTGATTGACATCCTTTTTGGGTTGCCGCCGCTCTGAGCAAATACGAGTATGTAGCAGTAAAAAAATCGTTATCCTGATTCCTGTGTTGGGTTGATTTCAGTGCGGGTGATAGCAATCAGGCACATTTTGTTTTTTGTTTGTATTTTTTGACTGTGAAGGACTTGATGGATGAATATATTTAGAGGCTCTGTTTTAAATGCGCGTAAATGTCTGGCAAATTGATAGAAGCAAAAAAAGAAAAAAAAAACATGGAAATAAATGTTCCCTTTTTTTGTTTCAGCTCCTGTTGAACCACCATATGGAATGGAAGCTGTTCTATTAAATTCATCGGCTGTATTCTTGAAATGGAAAGCCCCAATCCTCAAACCATACCATGGTGAGTACTAAATGTTCATTCAATAATCTACTTTGGGTTAGAAGTGTATTGTATTATTATCCTTTGGGTCTATCTATATACGATAGACAATTTTTTTTTGGAGGGTGAATTTCACATCGGCAACCGTTTGAAATAAACAAAAGAAATAAATAAAAATAAAATATAATAAAATAAAATAAAATAAAATAAAATAAAATAAAATAAAATAAAATAAAATAAAATAAAATAAAATAAAATAAAATAAAATAAAATAAAATAAAATAAAATAAAATAAAATAAAAAATGGTTAAAGAATTGAATTAATTTATAAATGTTTGTAAAATGCTTAACTGGCTTAAAAAAATTGAATACGTCATTGAAAAAAACACCCTGTTTGCATGTTTAATTGAAAAAATTAAAAGCATTACATTTAATCAAAATAATTAAATCCGTTTAAGGAAAATAAAATTGAAAAAACTCTCAAGAGCCTCATATTTATTTTTTAATATTATGTACCTTATGAAATTCGCCTTAACCTTAAGGATAACAACATTTTAAATTTTCTACTTATTTTTCATTTATTCTATGTTTTTTTTTGTCTGTTGCAGGAATACTCCTTCACTATCACGTCGTAGTTCGTGGAGTCGACATGAAAATGAATTTATCTCGTATCCTCACAAACGTTACAATCGATGCTGGATCACCAACCCTTGTGCTGGCAAATTTAACCGAAGGGGTTATGTATACGGTTAGTGTGGCTGGTGGTAATAGAGCTGGCATCGGGCCATATTGCTCACCGGCAACATTGCGCTTGGATCCAATAACAAAGAGATTAGATCCGTTTATTAATCAAAGGTGAGTTTTAGTGATAAATTAAAAAAAAAACGAAAAAAAAACTTGGATCGATATTTTCTTTTGTTTGTCTGAGTGTGGGTGTTTTTACTTTTTTTTTTTTTAAGTTTAAAAAATTGTATTTAATTTTTTAAATTTTATTTTATAGGTATCCCATCAATCAAGAACACGTAGATGATGTCCTTACTCAACCATGGTTCATCATATTATTGGGAACTATTTTGGCTGTGATGATGTTGTCCTTTGGTGCAATGGTATTTGTGAAGAGGAAACATATGCTGATGAAGCAATCGGCGTTAAATTCAATTCGAGGTTAGTTATATATGATACATGTAGATATATAAAAATTTTATCAGTCATCCACATCATGTGTATATGTATAATAGGGATCGTCCTTGTTAAAAAAAAAAATGGTTAATTGCTGAACTGTAACAAAATATTCTATAAACATGGTGGAATTTGCTTTTCCGTTATTTTTTTTTTAATATAAGAGCGGTTGAAGTGCAGTCAAATGAACACTGAATATATTATTTTTTGGTTGGTGTGTTAAATTGACTGCAAAATGTGAATATGGTAAATCTGTTTTTTTTTTCTCATTTTTTTTTTGGTTTGTTTTAACTTTGATTTTTACGCACAGTAATTTTTTGTAAGGGATGCTATTAATGGACGTTTATCAATTTTAATCAGATGAAAATTAAATCATTGCGGATAGTTGACCCTTTGACAAGGAATTGGGCAGTGTAGGAATGAGAGTATGTAAACAGTAGACGCTCGATATAGTGAATATCGTTCCAGTGAAATATCCAATATAATGATCACCCAAAATTTTATACAGGGTGCTCTAAAAAGTGAACAAGAAAAATCTCGATATAGTGAAAACTGATTTTTTTCGCAGAATTTTCCATCTACAATGCGTTCATAACTTGCCGACAGTTTAGTTTCATGTCGTTTTAACCATAAACTCTTCAAATGCGTTTGTATCTGTGTCCTATTTCATATTGATAATGTCATTGAGTGGGCGGTACATAATAATGCAGATTATTCTGACATTTTTTAGATTTAAAACATTTACAAAAAAAGATGTTCAAAACAATTTTAAAATAAAGAGAGACACAAACGAAATTGGCGAAATATTTTTTAATTTGGCATTTAAATTTTTAAAAATTCTTTTTCTTTTTTTTTCAAATTACTCGAAAACCATAGGTTTTTTGAAAAAAGTTGTTGATACACATTGTAGATCATGTCATTTTACACAAAAAATATTCCTACACTTTTTATCGTATAATTGATAGATTTGGAGAAAAATGATCGAAAACATTGAGGTGTAGTACATTTTTTCAAAAAAATTTAATAAATTTATGTTTTTGAGTGAGGAATTTTTTTGTTTATAGTTATGTTTGGAAAACTATTTTCTATTAAAAAAAAAACAAAAAAAAACAGGTTTAAAGTGTGGAACGGGAAGGGAAATGCTGCTATCATAAAAACAATAATTTATTTTGTTTTGTTCAATAACTCCCAAAACCCTTATTTTTGTCAAAATTTTCTAAGAACAACTTATAGACAATACAATTTTCTACAAAATGACATATTAACGACTGTGTGTCAATTCGTTTTTAAGTTATAGCGTACCAAAATTTAACTGTTGGTCAAAATGGGAGCATTATTAAGTCTGGTTGCTTTAACGAATGAATTTAATCTATATATCCATTTCCTTTTTTCAACAACTTAAAAAAAAAAAAACATGTCTTTCTCCAAATTTAGGGTACTTTTAAGGAAATGCTTAGGACGTAAGCACGTCGGAATTTTTTCGAAGTGAATATCTTATTTTCCTAGACTAGATATGAAATGTTCCTTTTTTGGTTATATTGATGAAATTATACTTACGCTTTTTGTCAAGCCCCCATTCTGCCTATGCATTTTATTTAATGTTTGTAAAATTGCTTATTTACATTAAAGAATTATAAGAAAAGGTAGGTGTACATCACGCTACTCAATATATGTAGGTTTTATTAAATTTAGCTTTGAAAAACTAATAAAAATTCTATCTCGAAATACTGAACATGCCTGATTTTTATTACTTCACTATATCGAGCGTCTACTGTATTTATACATAGCAGCTTTTATTGCAATTGTAGTGTACATTTTATTTAAATCAGAACTTTCTCTTTATTTCCTATTTCGTTTTTTTTTTTTTTTTTTTTTTTTTTTTTTTTTCAAACAAAATAATTTCTGTTTTTTTTGGGTGATATTTTTTATAAGTTAAGTTTTTGAATTTAAAATAGAAAAATGGTAAATGAAAACAAAAATGCCAAAATATATTATTTCATAATTTAAATAAAAAAAAAACAATCATTCGATAATACTATTTTAAGCCACTCGTTTGGTTACGGGTTTGATTTTCAGTTCTAAAATTAGTACAAATCACCAAAATCTGGAATGAATTAGAGTCTCTGACAAAACACAAAAAAAATAATATAGAAAAAATTGTTGCACCTAAATACTTACATATTTGTCACAAATAATTATGTATGTACATATTTAGAACTTAGGCTTTTTAATATCCAACCTAATGCTGACAAGCACTCCCGATAAATAGAATAAGTTCACTTTGCAAACAGAATAAAATGCACGACTGGATGGTATGACCTTGCTCTTGTATCGAACAACATGAATGTAGCTAAGCATTGATGCTGTTGGTAGTTATCAGAAGGTAGTTTTAGTGCCGATATCTGATCTTAGTAAAATGAATTGTCAAATTGAAGATTTAAGAAATATTTAGGTACACAAAAATGCATAAAACTGAAAAATAATTAGAAAGTAATAAATGGATGAAACAAAAAATAAAATTGTTTAGATTGCTTAGTTGTTATAGTTATAGTTATAGGGAAAAAAGATTCTATTTGAAGTTTTGGACCTTTATGAATACATCAAACACAAAAAAATCAAAATCGTCGGAGCGGAAAAAAAATATATTTTATTTATAAAACTTTAGAAACAATTTTACAACAAAAAATTGGACTGACAGTTTAAATTAATTATTAAATTTTAGAATTTAAGTATAACATTTAAATTTAAAGAACAAATTGCTAACCCGGTTTTTGAAAAATCGATTTTTCAAACAAAACATTGATTTTTTTAAATCGAAAAAATATTATTTTTTAAATTTGAATATAAATAAAAACAATATTATTTATACTTTATTCTTTTAAGCAGATAGTCAAAAATTTTAAAAGTTATTCTGTTTCCATTTTTACCGTTTTTTAACATTTGGTAAATGAAAATACAAAGTTTTGAAGAAATCGATATTGAAAATATAAATTAAAGATCTTATTTAATTAACTCAATACGCAACATTTGTATTTATCACTTATATGTACATTTCGGGAGCTATTAATAAAATATATTAAAATATATTAAAATAAAAAATACGTTAAAAATCTCCACTCTCAAATTAATTGAAAATATCGAAATTTCGAAAAAATAATTTTTATTTAAAAAAAAGTTTTTTTGTTAATATTGGCTTATCTTACTGATTAAATTTCCTAGGACCTTCTCAACAAAAAAAATTCTCAAAATGGACCGTGTTTCAGGAAAACAAAAACCCAAAAAAAAAATGGTTCTACTAGAGGTGCCAAAAATAACAATTTTTGTTTTTTGAGCAAATATATAGATATACCTTTTTGACTAAAAAATGTATATTTTTTATATATTCAAAAACCTAGTTAGGGAAACTGTGAAACTTTATTCAACAATTTTAACTTTGACATTTATTTTCGTAATGAACTATTCAATTAAGCAACTTGATTTACAAAGCAAATAAAAAATGGAATATTATTTATCAAAACAGCTAACACATTATTGTTTGTATTGATTTTATTTGCATCCCCCCCTCAGATGGAGAGATAGAATTTTCCCATTATGAGTGCATACAGGTATAGTCACATAGGTACATGATAGGTATAGTCAACATTTTGGTTTAAAAAAAAATGCTGACATCAAATGTATATAACAGTACCTGCGATAGAACCTTTATTATTTTAGAATTGCTCATTAACGGCTCAACGGATTTCGATCAAAAATTTTATACAGGAATTGCTTCAAACTGTAAACAATACTCCATACCAAAATGTTTACGAAATATTTTTTTTTTGTGGATTTTTGGAAAACGGGTGGACGATTTTTTTGAAATTTGTTTTTAAATTAATATTATTTAACACTTAAAATTTCATTTACATTTTTTTCAAATAAAATTAAATTAATGCAAAATTAATTAAAAAACGTATTGGAAATATATTTAGCCATTTCTACTAAGAATCTTGTGATTATCATGTAATTGAACATAAGAGCAAGTACGTACGATCTAGTCGTGCATTTTATTTCTAAATAATCAGAGGCATTTATCCAAAATATCCTGAATTCCGGGAAACCCTTTATATAAATAGCTTTAGCGAAATTTTTTTTTGTCCCAAAAATGTATCCCTAAATTTTATAACGTTGGAAAACTATAGTCGCGGAGGTATGCAGAATATACCTGATATGGGGTAAAAAGTTGGTTAAGAACCATTTCACACCGTCGATCATAGTATACACATATTTAAAAAAATATACAAACTAAACAAAAAAAAGATACATTTGAAAATTGGTGGTCGCAAATCGCAGTATGTTTGTTTCAAATTGCCAAACTCTGTTTGCGTTCCACATA
This sequence comes from Philhelius pedissequus, assembly GCA_910595825.1. Taxonomy (NCBI): domain Eukaryota; kingdom Metazoa; phylum Arthropoda; class Insecta; order Diptera; family Syrphidae; genus Philhelius; species Philhelius pedissequus. The sequence goes on from OU343160.1 coordinate 326,924,966, forward strand.
CCATCCACACCATGCATAAATAAATTGTTCAAAATCAAAGATTGTCAATTATGAATGTCAATCATGTGAACGAGATGTCAAAATGGACGTTGGTTACTGTCATTTATGTAAAGTCGTGAGGCATTGTCATATAAACTGAGTACGACCAATGGATATTGACAACTTGTGCTTGAGATTAAATTCACCCAATTTATGCATTAGCTGATTTTGGATTTCATCAGACTGTTGTTGATTTACATATGATAGTTCGTAGAAAATACATATGTTGGGGTTGCATCCTAAAGAAAATATTACGATGTAGTTTAAATAAACTGATAAATTTCAGTGTTTTACGAGTAGCTATATTTAATTTTGTAGATCCTCTTCATAGAAATGTTTATAGTTTTGCTCCAGAAATCGCTGATTGTTACTGTTTTGTTTAGGATACTTAACGTTTATAATTCTTTGTGTAAAGACTTAGCTTATACACATTTATATCTACAACAAGCAACACTCTGAGCTCATTTAATTTGTTGTGGTTAAATAACTTTCTGATGGTTTGTTGTGTTTGAGTTTTTTCGAAGAGGAATAAGCAGCGAATACTTGTAAATTTAATGAACTCATTTTCTATTTTCCATCTACCTCAAGTAAAAGTTTTGAAAATGTTTTGTTACATTTTTTCTTGTTTCGCCTGCTTTAAAATTAAAAAAAAAACAATCATTTACCTCAATTTAAACGGGTTAACTACATAAGGATATTCAGCTTCAGACAATTTCTAAATAAAGCATCTACTGTATTTGACTGTTCGCCTTTGTAAGCTTTCGGCCGATGAAATATCAAAATAACACAAAATATGTACCGCCATTTATTATTTTTTTTATTAAGCGTCATTCCAGATTTTTAATTAAAGTAAAATAATATTTTAAGCTAAGAAACAAAAAATAATAAGACACACAAATAACTAAAATAACATATCAACAAATTGTAGTAACTACATGTTCACTGTGGCGTATACGCAAAAAAAAATTCAAAACTATGATGCCAACACAACTGAGGAAATCCGGAATAAGTTCAAACAGGCTACCGAATTCTTGAATGAACAAAAATTAAGGCAAAAAAAAATACTACAATGTCCCAAGGGTAGTAAATATGTTTTGTCATTTGTAAAAAACACGTATGGCTACCCCTGCGGTATGCTCACAAGAAAACGCAGCACGGTTTGCTGTTAATTCTATACTTCCACAAAGTGTTATGGCTCCTCCTGTATTTGAGAACCTGATAAGTTTCTTGAGACATATCTTCTTTCGTTCTCTTCCAGTTGCTATACTCTGGTCAATTTATATTTTCAGTACAGGGAAGATATGATATTTGCATTTCACCCTTACTATTATGAATTTCAATAAGCTATCTCCATTTCTATAAAGATTTTTCATTTTGCATGATTGCCATAGTGAGCATTATAAACTGGCATATTTCTCTCACAAATGTCGGTAGGGTTACCAATTGTCAATTTAGATTTCACGAACAGAAGCATGTACTTCGTAAACTAAATCTAAAATAAATTAAACTGGGTCCAAATAAAAATAAATCTATCTTTCTCCACGCCACCAAGAAAAAGATAGTAGGCGCGTTTTTTATAAAAGTTCCCCAGAAGTCCTAAGCAATTTTAGCGTGAAAATTAATCACAGAAAAAAACGTATAATAAGGAACTCCTGTGCTTCTAAGAACATTCATTTACATTTTAAATGTAAATAAACACAGCATAAAAATAATAATAATCCCCCTCAAATTGCACCGCACTATTTTAAATATTATATCTATATACAAGAGATCATTCAACCATTTGTTATTTAAAGTTGCAATTAATTAATGAAACAAACTCCATCAAAAACTTGCTCTAATAGTATTTTTTTTTTCTTAAAAATAGTAATACCAAACAAATAATAAATAGCTGCATTTTAACCGTTTTCCAAAAAAAAAAAAAAAACAAATGCAACGACAACACCTTTTTCTTTAAACTTAAAATATATGCTCTCAAAAGCTCTATGAAAGCTTCGATTGTAAAATCTCCATAGCGAAAACCAAAGAAAAAGGAATTAGAATTTCCATCAACAGACCAATGGTAACTCTTAATCAATGTAGTATAAGCGAAAGTGAAATTGGCGATCAGACCACTGCGTAAGTTTTTTCATCTTTTTTCTCTGATGGACAACAGAATTTGTCCAAGATGTCCCTTAAAGGACAAATCTTCTTCATTCTCTAACTACCGTCCAATTGCGCTGATAAATTATAAGCTTAAATAGTATATATCTTAAAGAACGAAAGCTCCTTAATGACCGGCAATATGGCTTTCCTAGCAATAGGTCCATTGGTGATCTGATAGTATATCTCACCAAACAGTTGTCACAAATCTTTACATCGTTTCGGAAAAAGTAAGATTATTGTACTTAATATTTGAAAAGCATTAAATTAGAATTTGGCATCAAGCTCACTTATAGAAAATGCATGCATTTGATATCGATGGATTTCTTCTTCGTTGGATTAGAAATTACCTTTCGGACCGCTCAGTACTATTCGTATTGGACAGTTTCAAACCTGAAATTCATAAAATAAATGCTGGTGTACCCCAGGGCTCCGTCTTGTCTCCGTATCTCTTTCTCATTTGTATTAATGATCTCTTGTCTGAAACTTCTAATCAAATATATTGTTTTGTTGATGACAGTACCCTCAGTTTTTCATATTCGTTTTTAGATTCACACCCATGCTCTTCAGATGTGAAACTTGAATGGCAGCTTTTGATTCATTTTCTGATCTCGAGTGTCCAATAGGTAATGAAAAACCGCGTTGAATTTAATGCTTCAAAAAACTAGTACTGTCTATTGGTAAAATTATGCCATTGTCTGAAATGTGCCTTCAAATACTAAGTTGAATAAATTCCAGAGCAAACTTCGCAACTAAAACAAAAACTTATTTTCCATGAGAAAGTCATATATCTTTCAAATACATTCTACGTATCGACATCACTTTAACTACTTGAGGTTCAGGCAAGGGTACATTGTAAGATCTTATTTTCTCTTTTACTTTTTCTTAGCCTGCTCTTTTATTTCGGCCTTTGTTTTTCTTCTTAACAATATTTCAAAAACTTTCACTTAAACTTCTCATATATGCAGAATTCAAGGAGAGTCGAAACAGAAATTAAAAACAAAAACCTTTTATTATACGAATAATAAAATACCGCAACTTACTTCATTCCACTTACCTACCTTACTACCACATATATATGTAGCTCTCATAACCAACTCAATTTCTTTTATTAAATTAATTACGCTCATTGAAAGATGCCCTCCATGCACATTGTACATTCCAATACGAGTATCTTTCCCATACACATGTATGAAGATATGCAATGTGTTATTTTAAATTTTATTTGTATAAATATTCAACTAAAATATAAAAAAAAAAATCACCAAAAAAAAGGTAAAACAAAAATACCAGCTTACTACGGACGAAAGCAACTTTTCAACCATCACTCATCCCACTGAGCTCAATTTTGATCCTTGTAATATTTGTACTAACTGTTTCCGTTTTATGAAGTTTTCTACTTTAATTCCTTCTTTTTGCATTCATCCATTCATTCATACATTCGTTATTGGTGTTTTTCATATATTTTTTTTTATTATTTTACAACGTTCATGTGCCAACCAGCATTCAGGTGTAATGTGAGAAGTTGCAAAGGATAGCCGGCTGCTGGAGTATGGCAGTTTCAACAAATGTTCACACACACACACCCTAAATAAATGTGAATTGCATAAAAAGGAAAAAAAATTAAAAAAAAAAAATAGTCTAGCACACGCGTGGAGTTCCCATGATCCCATGGAGCTCAAGTTTGAATAGCATTTCATATACACCTACGCGTTGCTTTAATAACTGCAAACACGAATACGCCAAGGATAACGTTAGCACAGTGTTAAATTAAATAAAGCTCGTTCGCTGAATTCTCTCCTATGTTTTTTTGCATTCGACGGAGAGAAGATACATTTTTATTTTTTAACTTTTATTCAGTCATGCTGGGTTGATGTTGAGGGAAGAGGAGGTACGAGAAGGCGTTGTTTAATTGCACTTTTCTCTGTTTGATTGCACCTCCTATATCCAGTGGGTTCCAGTCCGCTGTTACTCGTCATTGTCCTGCTGACGCGCGAAATACCTTTGTGAATGTCAGCATGGCTGTTCTCAATGATTTTCGGGCCCTCCCTAGCCATTTTGGAATTCAATTAAAGTTAGAAATCCAAAATTTAAATTTGAAATAAAAAGAAAATACTATAAAAAAAAAACTTTTTTACCATGATCCCAAAAATTGATGACGAAGTTTCCTAAGCCAAAAAACGACCAGAAGGAAACTCGCAAAACGGTTATTCTAGTTTATTAAAAAAAAAAACAGCCAACTTTCGCGTTCTGAGCATTCTGAACGACCTGACAGACCTACCCAGGAGAGTTTCTTTATTAATACAAAAAAACAACTAAGCCAATCGGCTTGTTTGCGTTCGGGGTTTTAGGCATTTGGGATTTTTGCATTCTGGGATTTTGGCATTCGAAATTTTGGCATTGGTGGTTTTAGGATTTTGGCGATGGGAATTTTGGTATTCGGGAATTAAGATATTCGGAGGAATTATGGGTTATGAGGATTTTGGTATTCTGTATTTAAGAAGTTTGGTATATATAATAATATTCGGGATTTTCCGATTAGGATATTGCCATATGAGGGTTTGACCTTCTTGGATTTTAGAACTTCGTGATATTTTAGGCACTAAGGATTTTAGCCTATAACGATTTTGGCATTCGAGATTTTGATATAAGGGATTTAAGACTTTAGGGACTTTTGGACTATTGGGATTTCTGCTTTCGAAATTTTGTCTTTGGGGATTTTAGATATTCGGAATTTTGTTCTGTGAATTCTGGATTTTATAAGTTCGGGAGTTTAGACATTTTTTTGCATTCTGGATTGTAACACTAGGGACTTAAGACATTTGGGACTTAAGACTTTCGATATTTCGGTAAACCTACTGGGATTTCCACATTCGAAATGTTGGGGTTGGGGATTTTAGGATTTTGGCATTCGGAATTTTATACATTCGGGATTTCAGACATTCAGATCGCTTGAAATTGTGGCCTTCGCGATTGTGGAATTCAAAATGTCCGAGTTGGTTTTTAGTATTTTGAAATTCCGGATTTTGACACTAGGAATTTAAGGAATTTAAGAATTTTGACATTCTGGGATTTTGGCACTGAACATTTTGGCGTTGGATATTTTAAAATTTTAACGTTGGTGATTTTGGCTTTTGGGATTTTAGATATTCGTAATTTCGGTCCATTGGGAGTTTGGCATTTTGAACTTGAGAATTTTGGCATTATAGACATTCACGATTTTTGGATTTTGGTCTAATAGAATTTCGGAAATAAAAATGTTGGCGTTGAGGGTTTTAACATTTGAGATTTTAGACATGCATTTGGGATTTTGGCATTTGGAATTTTGGACGTCCGTGATTTTTTGCATTCGCAATTTCTTAACCATCCCTAATTTTGTTGTGATAATGATTAAAGGAAAAAGAATCCTGGAATCCTTGAAATATGAGACGACATCACAAATTAATTGAAAGGCTAATTTAAAAAATAAATATTCCTTGTCAATCATCTTCATAAATCTTTCTTTCGTTTTTATTTAATATAAATGACATCAGGTTAAATTGAATTTAACCTCTTAATCTGACAATTGACAAATCCCCCCCTGATTTCATGTGTGCCTTTAGAGTGCCAAATGAATGATGATGATTCATTTCCATACTGCCACCCACCTAACACCCATTTCTCCACCACCCGCACAGTAGCTGACAGTATAGTCATGTATTTTGAATTTCTGTTGTGTTGTGTGTATCTGAGAATCCAAACAGACAGGACATTTTATGTTGTTTATCCATTTTCACCCAGTTGACAGTCGGACAAATTTTTAATTAAAAAAAATATAGGCAACCAAAATATACAAAAAAAAATAAAATAAAATAAAATAAACCAAAACAAATGCAACTTAGCATGCCATAAATTTCGAAAGAAAACTGTCAGACGGAATATATACCACACCATGCCACGTCACATTCATACATACAATTACACATACTGTTGTGTATTTTATTCATCCTTTTCTTGGCAGAAAAATTCATCCAGGACATCATCTATGTCAACTTACAAATATACATACATTTATACACACATCTTCATGTATAAACATCGTTTTTATTTTTTAATAATAAATTTCAGGACGTTTATATATTTTTCTCATATTTTTGTTGTCCTGTTTCCTTATGTATATTAATTATGACAGTTTTGTATAATGCATTATTTTTTGTTTTGTTTGTCCTGCAGGCACACATCATCCAAACGATGTCCTCAAAATGCCGAGTCTATCGCGCAATGGAAATGGCTTTTGGTTGGATGCCTCTACTGGTGGCATGGTTTGGCGTCCTTCAGCCACTGATGCAATGGACATGCAAAAAGACCAAATTGCTGACTATGCACCCGTTTGTCTATCAACAACAACAACATTACCATCCGAACAGCATCGAAATCAAAGGTACGTACCTATAGAGTCTCTATATTCATACATATTATGTATGTGGATTGTGCAATTTGGTAGAAGCTCTGGTCGAGTGAGATTATTGACAAAATTATTGGGACTGGATATACATTTCCGAATTTAACTCGAAGGCATATTGTTTTGCTCTGGGTTACTGGGTTTTGAAAAGACTATAAAGGTAGTATAGGTACCTCTGTGTTGAGAGTTTTGTACAATAATTACGGTTGCATCTGTTGTAAAATTTTGGCTTTTGTTTTTCACTAACAAGTAAGTCCCCATCCTTTGCCCATTTACAATTATTCACCCCAAAATAATTATAAACCAATATGTTGACTGAAGATTTTCAGGGCGCTTACAACAACATACAACGGTAATTATTTGCTAGCAACATAAATAATTTATTTGAAAAGGCTTGTTAGGCTCTGTTGAACATTTTAGTAAATAACATAGATGTGTTCGTAAACTCGTATAAGTACATAAAATAGATACATTTTGTTTTGTCCACAAGGTATTATTTTTGTTAGTTTTAGAATTTAATTAGTTTGGTCATCATATGGAATGTTATTTGAATAGTCTTAGTTTTGAAAGTAAGGACTACTGTGCGTTCTATTGAATAAAGGGTTATTACTGAAAAGTTTATCCAATAGATTCCAATAGATAAGCTTTGAAATATTTAGAACTCAAATCAAGATGGTGTGGACAGAGAATCAGTTAACATATTTTCATTTTCTGTGTAGAGCATTGCCATGTCGAAGAAGTCAAGAAATTAATTTTTTTGTTGAATGAAATTTCCCTCTAGATACTGTTTTTGCCATAAAATATTTTTGATTTATTTCAAATTGCCTTAGGAACAGCTCCAAAGATTTTAATGAAACGTCTTACCTGACATCAATAGAGCAGTAATTCAAGTAATGTTGCGTTCCAGGACTTAACGGTTATTTTTTTGTTTAAATAATTTTTGGCAAAATCGCCATTTATTCAAATAATATTGATGTAAACTATTTAAATAAATTTTTATACAAATTGCGCCTTTGATTGTAAGTAGTACCAGGAGTTTTCGTGATTTCAAACATATAAAGGGTCCGCCAAATAACTTCTTTTTTTTTTGAAAATGCTATAAAAAAAAACTACTGAATATTTTCTCAAATTTCTTTTTTTTATTTGAAAGTACAATCCTTCCGGTTAATAATGGAAAATAATTTCATTCAAATGGCTGCCTCGGCTGGCCATGCAGTAGCCTACACGATCGGTCCAATTTTTAAGCACATTATCGATTGTGTGCAGCTGTATTTCACCAATGGCTTCTGGAATATTGTCCTTTAAAGCGTCAATTGTCTCTGGCTTGTCGGCGTAACACTTATCTTTTACGGCACCCCACAAATAATATTGCAACAATGTCAAATCGCAGCTCCGAGGTGGCCAAACGACATCAGCTCTGCGGCTGATAATGCGATCTTCTAAAACAGGGCGCAAAACATCGAGTGTAACTTCGGCTGTGTGGCACGTAGTGCCGTCCTGTTGAAAACAAATATTGCCAATATCCTCCTCTTCAAGTTTTGTGAACAAAAATTTGTTGAACATGTCCCGATAACGATCGCCATTGACTGTAACGGCCACTCCTAGCTCATTTTCGAAGAAAAATGGCCTCTGGACCAAAATCCGCACCAAACAGTGACTCGTTTTGGGTGTATCGGCTTTTCAGTGTATGCGTGCGGGTTTTCTGTGCCCCAAATGCGACAATTTTGCTTTTTGCTTGTTTACATACCAGCCAATATCAAAATGAGCTTCATCTGAAAAGATGATTTTATTGGCAAAATCGGCATCTTCTCTAAGTCGATCGCAGGCCCACTTAGCGAAGCGAAAACGCAGTGGATGGTCAGTTGGCTTCAACTCCTGAACCAATTGGACTTCCTATGGCGTCATACCAAGGTCTTTATGCAAAATTCGTCTCAATCATGTCTCCGAAATGTTCAACTGTTGAGAACGACGGTGAATTGATGTTGATGGCGCTTCACGCACACTTTCTGCCACAGCAGCAATATTCTCGGGTGAAGGAACTGTTTTTGGCTTTTCACGGTTTGGTTTATCGATGGGGATGCCAGTTTCTTTCACTTTTTTCACAAGATAACGAACATACGGAACTGACGGTGCTTCTCTTCTTCCAAAATCCGTACGCAATTTTCGCACACATTCTGCAACATTACCATGATTTTCAAAGTAATGTCGCAATATTTTCCAGCGTTGTCCAAGCGTATACACAACCATATTCGTTCAGCGGAAGGATAAGGCTAATTATTTGTCAAATCAGACATGAGCTAAGTGTTATTATTCACGAAAGCACTAGTTGAAAAAAAAAACGTTAGATGGCAGACCCTTTACATCTGAATCAGTTGGAAGATGATTCAAGGAGAATAGAATGGTTTCATGTTTATGAAATGCCTGCTGTTGACGATCAAGTCTTTTTCATGCAAGACAAAGTTAATAACATTTTGAATTACACATTCCATTATTTACAAAGATGCCACAATAAAAATATGTTTTTCGATCGTGACCGGGCTTATAACTGCTGGAAGCGTTTTCGTCTAAATGTGTTGTACGATATATTTAAAGGGTTCAGAAATAAGGTAACAATTGCGATACGCGAAGTAAAGATACGCTATTTCGCCCCGCGACTGGACTACTCTCAAGCAGGACATACACCCTGGAAAAACATACGGGACATTGGTATTGACAAACGAAAAAATAATGCCTATGATAATATTGACTGCAATGAACTTAATAGGAGTTTTGTATTTTTCCCATGTCCCGAAAATATCGATGATACAACGACCTTATCTTATGAGAATAGCTTTTTTCCATTTCCATGTTTTAGCTTTTAACCAACAGATGAAGCTGATGTTTTAGAGAACTCCATTATTATAAAATCATATTCACTTGGGCTTGATGAAATTCACCCTGTTTTCGTTAAAGATCTACTTCTATATATTCTAAGATACATAACGCATCTTTTTAAAACAATTAAAAAAAAAAAAAACTTAACTGAAAACAACTTGTTATGTATAAATCAGTCTGGTTTCCGTCCGAAGCACTATTGCACTATAAATCTTATAAATGTTGTTGGAAATATAAGACAATCTGTTAAATTTGACAATCTAAATTTTCTTGTCTTGTTGGACTTTTCTAAGGCGTTTGACATGGGCAAACATAAAATTCTGTGTCGCAAGCTAATTAATCAGTTTAATTTCTCTTTCTCTTCGACAATGTAATCCAGTCGTATCTGAATTTCAAATCTCAGGCTGTTGTGGCGAATTGATTCGTGTCCGAATTTTTCATGTTTAGCAGAGGCTCCCCAGGGCTCAATAATAGATCCTATTCTATGTACACTATATGCTTGTCTTTACTTTTATAACACGGAATCGGTCAATGCGCTGACCTTATGACATAAAAATGACGTCAACATCTATTTTAATTGTGTCACGTCTTGTGATGATCAACCAAAAGTGTTGGCATTGTTTTGACGAGAAGGTTAACACATGTATTGACATCAATTAGTTTATCAACGCGTTGACGGTGTTGTGACAGTATAAAAAATAAATTGTTTGTTGACGTCAGAGAGTTAACGCTATGACCGATGACGTTAACCGTGTAAATCTAGCTAAATACTTTGCAAATTATCCACTCTCGGCTTTGACACCTCAGGGCAAAATGGATTTTCTCTTTTCCAGAAATCTATTATTACAGCGTTCGTTCCAGATCTCTTTTCCCCACTATCTTTGTCTTGCCTTAACTTAGCTGCATCTGGGGTTCCACAAGGCAGTCCTCTGGGACCACTTCTTTTCATACTTACGATATCTCACTATCTCACCGGATGATTACAAGATATATTAAAATCTTTTGTTCGACACGTAACTCCACTTATTCAAAGAGATGTTGACAGTGTTTTAGGTTGGAAAGTAATCGTATAAATTGATATTTGCGCTTGACATTACCACATGTCAAAAAATCAGGCAAACCTTTATATCATCTCGCTAACTATATATCTAAGCGACATTGGCTTATCATGTAACCAGGAGCTCAACTTTCTCCACATATTTAGAGTGTACACGATATTATTTTCAAACCGAAGTCCAAAATTGGCTTCATGGAACGGTGGGCTAGGTAGGTCTCCAAACCCAACGCGTTTGGCGTTGATAAATATTCAAAAAAAAAACACATTTTCGATATTGAAATGCAATTGTTTAAAAAAAATCTATTGTTTTTAGTTTCCTCGGAAATAGTTTTAAAAAGAGTTTTAAAAACGATTTGTCCATTCATTTACTTTCCACCGTGAAGTCGTAAAGCGGGAAAGAGTTTCCACATTCTTACTGCTAGAAATGATTGAATTAGGACTTTTCGTACTAGAAGTATTGAGATCGTAGCGATCCTTACATATATGGCGCTTCTACAAAATTATTACTTATGAGAGATCACTAAATGGTCAAAAATGGTACAAACTTGTAAATATGTTTCAGGAAATATATTCTGATAAACAATAGGATTGACGTTCGTTCGAAAGTATTGTTTGAATTGATCGTTATTTTTTCACATTCCTGTACATTATAAAATTCACTGTTTATTGCATGACCACTAAATCTCTCTTTTTTATTTGTTAAACCAGTAGTATAGTTCTCGAACTATTAGGAGACATTTTTGTTTCCAAGAAAAATTGTAAAAGCCCTACGCTAATAATTTTGGTGGAGATACTTTCTCAAAAGCTGTTGAAGAACTGTCCGTCAATAAATTGCCTGGCTGATATTACCTGAACTTGTCGCTCTCCCATTTGTGACTCAACGCTTGCTCAAGTCCGTAAAAATAGAACATTTTTAAGGACGTCCTTGGAGCGATGATAAAATTTTGACGTAAATGAATAAGAAACTTAATCATATATTCTAAACACCGTTATTTTGCCGCCATTTGTTCATTTTGTTCTGTCGAATTTAACGCCTTGACCTCACTGTCTGACTAAGCTCTATATCCCTTACTGTCTAAAGCCAAAACAGAGTCACTAATCCTCTTTTCATATTATTATTTCGCTGGCTCGATTATTGGCAATCAGTATAATGAATACTCGAGACAATATTAAGTTAATTTCAAAATCACCTACTTAAACCTACACCGACAAATAATGTTTGTTTTGTGAAATAATAAAATTATATTCGATTAAATTTTAAAGCTCAAAACTAGTCTACTCTTTCTGGCTGGACGCTCCTTAATTTACGTATTTATTTATGGCATTCATTAAAACCCACGAGCATATTAATGAAATTCATTTTAAGCGGCTTACCTGTCGTATTGTTTGTACCCTTACCTGCTGGCTGATAAAAAGCTTACCCTTCTCTAAAAAGAGAGAAAGAAACATTTCACTGCTTACAAAAAAAAAGTCCATCGTCCTGTTCCCCTAAAGGATTTTACAATTAAATATTCATTCGTAAAACTGGTCGTCGGCCAACAAACACAGGTCGCGTCGGATCGCATAAAATTCAGTGCTATCTCACCCGGACACAAAACATGTCCCGTCCAATGTCCATCCCTTGTGTGGCTGCTGATATATGCGCACACAAAATAACCCCCCCATCCCCCATACTCCGTAAATTGTTTTTAATCCATAGAAAATTATTTTCGCACTCCGATAATCTGGCAATTTATTAATCAAGGGTCGTTTATAATTTTTTTTTTTATTTTTTCAGGTACGTGGGCGAGTATTCCAACATTCCGACGGATTATGCTGAGGTGTCGAGCTTTGGTAAGGCGCCGAGTGAATACGGAAACAGTACAACTGGAAAACATTCCCCGGCCCCCTATGCCACTTCCTCTATAGTTGGTGCTGGCCGTTATCCGAATGAATACAACAGTGGCTCGACCGGATATCAGAGCCAATCAACCCATCCCCAGCTTTACAACTACCAACAAAGTTATCCAAATTCTATGCATCATCATCAACGATTCAATGGCGGTAGTGCTGGCTACCATCACGCTGCCGCCGCCACTGGTAATCACCATCATCAGCATTCGAATTCGTCAAACGTCTACCAAACCGCCAATGATATGTATCCAGGTGGGGGCAATTCTAACAGGTCCACCTATTCCGAGCAATATTACTATCCGAAGGAAAAGATTCACATAACCGAAAACAAGCTGAACAATATGACAAATTGCCTTACGTTTAACCCACGGACCCATGTTGGAATGCCGCCAACTACGGTTACGACTTCGGGACTCCTGCAGCAGGGCAGCCCCATGGGAACAATAAGACGGAACAACAATCGCTTCAAAGTATCACACCCCCAGAATCAGAATCAGAATTTCCTCAACCACCATCTGGGTGACAATGGGAAACGTGTTGAAGCGATACCACCACCAACTCTGCCACCACAATCCCAGATCAAGTACAATGGCGGATCTTCGGGGAATACTGCGGCGGTGGTGGCTGCAGCGGTTACAAACAACGCAACCATTGTGTCGACGGCTTCTTCTGCCAGCAAAAGTCTGCTCGACTTCGACTCGTCGGTAATGGTCGATTCGGGATTCGGTGGAGGCGGTGGCAGCGGTAGTGGAGGTATCGGACCAGGTTGCGATAGTGGTTGTGGATCACCTTCATTGTTGCATCCCCACGACGAGCAACTTTATATAAAAGTTGGCGAAACTAATCCACCGGATAATACTTACCTCAATTGGCGAGGCCAGCCAACGCGGGGTTCGTACAGTCGCAGTATCGGAGCCAGCAGCAGCATCGGAGGCAGTAGCACTCTAAGCTTGGAACACAATGACAATGGAGGTGATAATAATCTAATGGCTCCAGTGGCGGCAGCGACGACGGTGGCGACGGCGTTGGCTGACAATAGACGACGACAGGTGTCCACAGCAGCGGTGCCAGGGACACATTCCACCGCCATGGCAAACGATAACGATGTGATTTATGCGCCATCTAGTGATCGGAGTCTTATTAGTTATAATGCTCAGGTGGATAATGTGTGACCTGTCATCAGTCCCTTACAAAAATCCTAAAAGCAAAAGCAAACTCTTTGAAATTAAAGATTGCATGAATATCCTGCAAAATAAATAGATGGGTGGGGGCGATGATTTATTAAAGTGGGTTGCTGCACTGTGCGATAAAGGACTTTCCCTCTTGGCAGGAAAATCTATTATACTGTTGTATTTTTATGTTTTCTTTTTTTATTTTTTTTACAAAGACTGATGATGAGAGATGCCAATTCATATATATAGACACAGATCGAAGAGGGGTATTAACTACTTACTGTTTGATTTTTCCACTATAAAGTGGTTTTGCCAATAAAAAATAAAAAAATACTCTGTGGCAGAACTGGCATATAAAATGATCCTAAAAAAAATCCCTAATGTGAGTCTCTCTACTTTACAAATAAACTTAGATTCTAGTTAGGCTGATATTTAACAATTAAAAGAGCAAACAAATTTAATTATAAACATTATGAAGTTATTAAAAATAAAACAGACAAAAATATATTATTGTAAATAAAAAAAATAAATAAAATACCTACTAAATAGATTATATAAGCTTATTATTTGTGAATAAAGTATTTTTAACGTGGGACTTTCGTTAAATTATTATACATATATATTAAATTTATTATGAATGTGTGGGCCATATTGCTGAAAATTTGAAAAAATAATAAAAAAAAGTGGAACTGTAGTACATATTGTATAAAATATAATAATTCTAGGTCTAAATAAACTATATAAATATTATAAGCATCTGATCGACTGTGTAATTTAACTTACTAAAAAAAAAATTAAGAAATAAAAATTAAACAAAAAATCTAGATTACCTACAGAGTTGCTTAGAAGATAAACCAAAGCTGGTTAAAATATTGTGTATTGTATAAAACTGTTTACAATGTTAAATATTTCGGAATAGACTTAAAAACAAATAAAAATATAAATATATAATTCGATGTGTGGCGTCTTATTTTTAAATTAAGGAATTTTTTTTAATGTACCTACATACCAGCTGTCGACATGGTACACTGGCGGATTCTACATTACATGTATTAAATAAGGTATGCTCTAGAGAATGTTTTCACAATTCCGCTCTCATTATGTCACACAGAGGTCTCTGAAATTTGACACATCAACTCTGATCCTTGACACATCGAAACACAAATAGGGATGGATAAATATTTCAGTAGAGGTATTCAGTAACAGGTAAGTGAAGATCGAAAATACCTTTTATTGAAATAACACTTCAAATTCATAAATTTTGATCGAACCAAATAGTGAGATAAAGACGATAACGTAATAAATTATTAATTGTAAAATTCGGATGGAAAACAGTTTATTAAAATTGTTATTTAACTGGTCATTTGCATTCCATAATTTTAATTTCAGTAACAGGTATTTAAAACTGTTATTTAAAAGAAGCAGTAGCTGATATTATAATTAGCAGTTTGGTCCTTACCTATGCATATGCCCGATCCATATTTGACAAGCGCGTTTTGACACATGCACGAACTTCAAAGAAAATGAAAACTCGTAAGAGCATGGGTGTTTTTATAAACATCTGCCTAATTAAGACCTGCGTTAGACGTGTTCATTATGTCAGATTTTAGGTCGGACTCACCTAGTTGAATTGCAGTCCTACTGCTCATAAACGTCCATATATCATCGGGATCGAGCAGATTACGCAGCCATTATTTTAAGGGCGCGAATGCGAGAACATTATTTTCACAAAAAAGTCATGTGTATAAAAGCGTTTCAGAGACTATTTTAAGTCACATTGCCTTTCACCACGAATATATTATTTACAAAATGTGTGTAACATTGAATAGAGGCATTTTATGTGTAGTATCTACGTAGGACATTTTTATTTCACTATTACAATGTTGTGTTTTTACTTGCGATATAGATACTATAGGGCAAGTTTTGCATTTGGAACTCGAGATTTTAATCAAAGTTGACATTAAGATGATAGAGAGCACCAAAAAAGTGGGTCCGGCAATTCCGTCTGCCTGTAGAACGTTCTACAGCCTAAGAACCAATTTTGTTCAAGCTTGCTGGTTAGACGTTTTAGGTCATTGGCCAAAATAGATATTTGAATCGTTACAAATACAATTTTTTCTACCATCTTAATTATCTCTGTGATGACTTGAGTGAAAAGCAGAAGATACTTTTAATTATACTTCTTTATTCATTAGCTTAAGGTAAACGTATAATAAGATATGATGATATCAAGGGAGGACAAACAACTGACTGGCGTTTGACAAACCCAAATACTCTAGGGCTTATGCTAGCTGAATAAGTTAGTTAGGTACGTTTGTTTACTACACTACAATATCCCCCTTTAGTTGTGAGTCCTACATAATAATATAAGAATTAACAATGTCATTATTATTATTATTATTTAACAATTCATGGTTTATCTTTATTACTTCTTAATTTATGAGTTTTTGTTTCTTTCTTTTTAGATGTATCTCCACCCTTTTTCTTAATATAACTTTTAACATTTTGTGCGTTATTAACATTTTTTAATTTATCTTCTTCATCTTTATCTAACTCTTTATCTTCTAAATTAGGTTCTTCTACAACTTCAAATAATGGTTCATTTATTTGTACATTAGAATTTTCACAAAAATTTTCAATAAGTTTGCTAGGAGTTTCAACATCCTTTTCATCTTTATTGTTAATTACATTTATGTGATCATCATTTAAGGTTGTAGGAATATAGTTTGCATTGTCATTATTTAAAACTTTAGAAATATTATTTTCATAATAATCATTGTTACAAGTACTAATCATTTGATTTAAATGTCTTTTCCATATTTTATCAGAATGTGTTACTTTCACTAAATATATTTGCATGCCCAAGATTTTTACAATTTTCGCTTTAGTCCAAGTTACTTTATTAGCTTTTGAATAATCTTTTACCATTACAACTTCATTTATTTGAAAACTTTTTCTTGTTTTAGATTTATAATGTTTTTTCTGTTTTACTTGTTGTTTTTCGACTGTAGTTTTAATTTTACTTACATCAATTTGCATGTTTCGATTAGGATTAAGTAGGTCAAATCTAGTTCTTAATTTTCTACCTATCATTAACTCAGCTGGAGATACACCTGTTGTTGAATGAATAGTATTCCTATAGTCTAATAGAAATGCATTAATAGCCGTATTAATATCAATTTTTTCATTCGATTCCAATAAAACGGGTATTGGATTCTTAATAGTTTTCACAAAATTTTCCGCTAAACCATTTGTGGCTGGATTTCCTACTGGTGTTGTTAGATGCTTTATACCATTGGTTTTCAAAAAAATTTCGAACTCATTCGAAACAAAAGCAGTGCCATTATCGGAAACCAACGTTTTAGGTATGCCAAAACGCGCAAATAATGGTCTTAGTTTAATAATTGTAGCTTTACTCGTTGTATTTGTGCCCATATCAAAACACTCGGGCCACTTACTAAGGCTGTCCACCAAAACTAAGAACCACCTCCTATATAATGGTCCCAAAAAATCTATGTGCACCCGCATCCATGGTTCTTCAGGCCATTCCCAACACATAAGATTTCCTTTTGGGAAACTAGCTTTAGTTGCCAAACACTGTTCACATGATTTACTAATCGTTTCCAAATCACTATCAAGCTTTGGCCACCAACAATAGCTTCTTGCCAAAGCTTTCATCTTCCCTATTCCCATGTGTGTTTTATGTATTTCCGATAAAACCTGTGAATGCAATGTTTTTGGAATAATGATACGGTAGCCCCAAAATAAGCAACCTGACTCAACACTTAATTCATTCCGTCTCAAAAAATATGGTCTAAGTTCAATATCTATCTTATCGAGTTCCCATCCAACTTGAATGAATTTGATAACGTTAGATATAACAGAATCTTTTTGTGATTCCTTTTCGACATCTTCAATCGTGACAGGTAAATAACTAGCTTCCTTCACATAGTTAATGTAACACACATTTTCGTTTTCTACCGTATCTAACGGCTCTTCAACTGGAAATCGAGAAAAATAATCGGCGACATTAGCCTCAGAGCGAATACATTCGATTGTGAAAGTATATCCCGTCAAAACTAACGCAATACGTTGCAAACGATTAGCTGCCATCTGTGGTATCCCTATCTTTGAACCGAAAATATGCATTAAAGGCCTGTTATCAGTCACTAATGTGAATTGTCTACCATATAAGTAGTGGTGAAACCTTTTCACTCCAAAAAGAATAGCAATAGCTTCCCTATCTAATTGGGAATACCTTTGTTCCGTCTTAGACAACTTCCGAGAGGCAAACTCGATTGGCCTTTCCAAACCATTTTCATACACCTGCGATAACACGGCACCTAATCCAATCGGACTTGCATCCACGGTTAGCTTTAACACAAGATTTGGATTAAAATGAGCCAGTGTAGATTTTTCGGTCAACTCTTTCTTAATTTGGCTAACAGCATTAGAATGCAAGTCAGTCCATTCGAATTTCGCAGTCTTTTTAAGAAGATTATATAATGGAGCACAAAGGGTTGTAATATTAGGCAAAAATTTCCTATAAAAATTAACTACCCCAAGGAATGATTGTAATTCTTTTAAGGAGGTCGGATTCTGGATTTCCTGAATCGTCTTTATCTTATTTGGGCAAGTTCTTAATCCTGATTTGTCTATTATATGTCCCAAATAATTTATGGACTTAGCTAGGAACGTACATTTGTCTTTGTTTAATTTAAGCCCTGCATTTTGTAAGATTCCAAGAACCAGCTTAACCTTTTCAATATGTAACTTCCTATTTGGAGCTGTTATCAACACGTCATCGAGAAATACTACCACCCCATTAATGCCCATTAACAAAGTGTCCATAATCTTCTGGAACACAGCTGGCGCTGATGCCAACCCATAAACTAAACGAGTATATTGAAACAGGCCTTTAGAGGTAGAGATCGTTGTAAATTTTCTAGACTCTTTGTCTAGAACCAGTTGCTGATACGCCATTGACAAATATAGTTTGGTGAATTCTTCGCCCCCGTGCAACTGCGAAAACAATTCCTCGATACGCGGAAGTGGGTACTTGTCAATTAACAAGTTGGGATTAATGGTGATCTTAAAATCCCCACAAATCCTAACCTCACCTGATTTTTTCAATATAGGGACGATTGGAGTTCCCCATTCGCTAAAATTAACGGATTCTAATACCCCGAGCCCCACTAGCTTATCAATTTCATTTTCGACCTTTTCTTTTAAAGCTAGAGGCATTTGTCGTGGCTTGAAAAACTTAGGACTGCAATCTTTTTTCACATGCAAAGTTATTTGACCCTTATTGAATCTACCTAATTTACCATCAAAAAGCTCACAAAAATGTTTGATAATTACCTGTAATTCTTGTGGAACATTATTCTCAATATAACTTAAATTTGAAAACTGTATGCCAAATTCATTTAAGAAGTTTCGCCCCAGCAATGGTGGACCGCCATTTTCAACAACAACTACTTTAATTCTTTTGCACACCTTATTGTATAATACATCCATTTCACAAACACCAATAGGTATAATTTTTGTGCCATTATAATTATTAAAAACTAAATTGGATTTTTCCAATGCATGCAAACTAAAGTTATCTCGGTATGTTTTCCAAGAGATCGCGGAGATGGAAGCCCCCGTGTCAATCTCCATTATCATAGGAATATTATTCATGTACACTTTAACTTTAATAGGCTTATATGAATCTACATTACAGTTAGTTATTTTAAATAAAGCTAATTCTGAATTTTCAATAAACTTAAAATCATGTTGCCCATTTTGGTTTCTGTATTTAAGTTGACATACCCGTTGCAAATGCCCTCTTTGCTTACACCGCTTACATCTGTAATTCTTAAATCGGCATGAGATTTCCATATGACTTGCCAATCCACAAATTGTACATTTACTGTCAACCTTGCTGTTGTTGCCACCTTGCTGTTTTTGTCCACGCTGCTGCTGATGATGTTGTTTTCCCGTTGTTTGTCCCTGCCCACTGCTACCTCTTTGCCACGTTTGTCCTATACGGTATATAGCATCGGATGATGTACTTGGTTCTTTTTTTATAATTCCATCAAGCTCATATTGTTGCTTGACACATTCAACCGCATTCGCAGTTTCAATAGCTTTATCGAATGTCAGCGTAGTCACGCACTCCAAAAAAAGCTTATCCTTCGCCGCTCCCTTTTGCAGTCCCATAATAAACTTGTCTCGCATGGCTGAATCAAGATCACCACCAAAATCACAATTAATCGATAATGATCGAACTCGAGCTGCCCATTCGCTTATTGTTTCATTATGATCTTTTACTGCAGAATAGAATTTAAATCGCTCAGAGAATTTTGAAACTGTTGGCTTAAGATGACCATCTAGAGCTTTGACTAGTTCATCGTATGTGGATGTCTCAATTTTTTTTGGATGAATTAAATTAAAAACCAATTTGTATGATTGTTCTGACATAGCATTTACTAAGATTGCTTTCTTTTTCACAATGTCGCTTACATCATTGGCTATGAAAAATTGTTCTAATTTCGCTTTGAATATAAGCCAGTCATTTTGATTGAAATCAAACTTATCCACCGAACCGATTATAGACATTTTGCGTTTTTAATCAATTTGAATTAATATTTTAGAATTTATGTAATTTGTTAATCCTCGTCGCCACTGTGATGACTTGAGTGAAAAGCAGAAGATACTTTTAATTATACTTCTTTATTCATTAGCTTAAGGTAAACGTATAATAAGATATGATGATATCAAGGGAGGACAAACAACTGACTGGCGTTTGACAAACCCAAATACTCTAGGGCTTATGCTAGCTGAATAAGTTAGTTAGGTACGTTTGTTTACTACACTACAATCTCGAACTACTCTAACGATTTGGAAAAAAAGTATGGTCTACATTTTTGCCGAAAAAAAATTTTAAAATATTTTGTTATTAACGGTACCTGCCATACAACCATTTTATTGATTTTAGACTTTCTCATAAACAGCTCAACGGATTTCGATCAAAATTTGTATACAAAATTTTCGAAAAATATTTTTTTTGGATTTTTTTTTTTTGAAAATTCTATATTTCGAAAACGGGTGGGCGATTTTTTCTGAAATTTTGTTTTTAAATTTATATTATAAAATTATTATAAAATATTATAAAAATTTAAGAATTTTTATATATAAAAAATTAAGTGAAAAACGATTTTGAAAATACTTTTAGCCGGTTCCATTAAAAATATTTTGCACATAATGTGATCGAACATATGAGCAAGTACGTGCGATCCAGTCTTGCATTTTATTTTTGAATGAATGAATATTACTATGGGGTTGGTGCACTGCGACCTTGAGATCTATTGTGCCCTCTCCGAGAGCTGGATGAGGAAAGCCCATTTCACAGTCTATGAGACGTTGTTGTTATAATTCCAAAGTAGTAGTTTGGACTGTCTCAGTTTGGGGGGTATTTGTTTCCAATAGGGCAATCTACCTTCGCACTCGATCTCCTTATAACTATTCATCTTACCTTGGTTCTTATCTACACTTCCGCGAGCTTTTCAACACCCTTTACCAACGCTATTTAATCGAAATGCAATCTAACATTATTAATGACCCTAAGTCTTTTTATCAATTTGTCAACCACAAGAGAAAATCTGACGGATACCCATCCTCCCTTTCTTTCAATAATGAAACTTCATCTGAAGCGCTCCCTATAGCAAATTATTTCGCAAGTTACTTCAAACAATCCTTCACGGTCGATTCTTTTGTTCCAGACACTGCTTATTTCTCGTTTTTACCGCATTTCTCTTTTAGTCCATTCCTCCCGCGTTTTTTTGAAACCTATCATATTGAAGAAAAGTTAAATCATTTAAATGATGAGTATATTCCTGGCCCCGATGGTATCCCTGCCATACTTCTAAAGAAATGCTCCTCCACTCTTTCTTTTCCCCTCTCCAAAATCTTCAGTTTGTCCATATCACAAGGACATTTCCCTCAAGTATGGAAAACGGCGTTTATAACCCCTATTCACAAAAAAGGTCCTAAGTGTGACGTGAAAAACTATCGTCCCATCGCTAAACTATCGCATATACCCAAAATATTCGAAAGCATTTTGTATGAAAACTTAAGTTTTCATTGCAGGTCTCTCATTTCCCCTAGACAACACGGGTTCCTCAAAGGCAGGTCAACAACAACAAACCTCGTTGACTTTGTTTCATTTTCCCTCTCAGCCTTGGAGAATGGAAAAGAGGTCGATGTTATTTCAACAGATTTTAGTAAAGCTTTCGATAAAATCTCCCACAAACTTATTCTTTTTAAACTTTCCACCCTCGGCTTTGAACCGGTTCTGTTGAGATGGATGTCTTCTTATTTAGAAAACCGTTTTTACAGCGTTCGGTTCAGATCCGTCTTATCAAGCCGTTTTTTAGCTACATCCGGTGTCCCCCAAGGCAGCCATCTAGGCCCTCTCCTCTTTATTCTAAGCATCAATGACATTGAAATGATAGTCAAACATTCCTCCCTTTCACTCTACGCAGACGATACTAAGTTTTACAAGGTAATTTCTTCTCCTGAAGACTCTTCCCACCTCCAAGACGATATCGACAATTTTTCAATATGGTGCTCCAAAAACTGCTTGGAGCTTAATATTTCCAAGTGCCAATCAATAACCTTCTCACGTAAACGCATCAAATATCCTCCCCGTCTCTATCTTCTACACAGTCAAACCATTCCCCCCGTTCAGGTGATCCGTGACCTTGGGATTATTTGCGACAATGAGCTGAATTTTCTCAAACATATCGACGATATAATCCTTAAGGCAAATTCAGCACTTGGCTTTGTGAAACGTTGGTCCAAGGAATTTGCTGACCCCTACGTTACCCGATCCCTTTACATATCATTTGTTCGTCCGCTTCTTGAATACGCTTGTCAAGTCTGGTCGCCTTACCAACAAGTGCACATTGCCAGAATTGAGAGCATACAACGCCGCTTCGTTCGATTTGCTCTTCGAGGTCTTAATTGGAATAATCATTTAATATTACCTCCTTATCAAGACAGAATCAAACTGCTCAATCTGAATTCGCTGAAAGATCGAAGAGAAATATTTGACATTCTCTTCATTCACCGAATGTTTTCTGGTTCCATTGATTGCACAGCCCTTATTAATTCCATCTTTCTAAATACTAACCCTCGTAACACTCGTAATCCTCGTCTATTCTATCTTCCCACCCATCGAACCTCTTATGGCTCCAACGAACCCATCTCCCGAATGCTGAGAAGCGTCAATTCCAACGCTTCTTGTTTTGACTTTAGCATCAGTACTCCCTGCCTAAAGCTTCGTCTCCTAAGCCTCCCTACCATTTAATTTTAGTCTTAGCTATTAAGTTTCTTAGTTTTTAAGTTAGATTAAGAAAATAGCTTGTATTAAGCCAAATAAATGGGGGCTTTGCCCCCACCAAAATTAAAAAAAAAATTCCAATTGTTGGATCTTATGGCCTCCTCTCCTTTTTTGATTTTATTTCTAATCACATTTTCTCATTGGGCAAGTACCCAATGAAGTGTGACATTATTATTTTTGCCGAGCTCATTTAACATGCCTATACATTCCTAAAGCTTGTACTTCAGCTTGGAAAATACTAGTTGCCTATATCCCATCGGATGTGGGAAAGTATCTGAAATTCGTTGTTCTATATTTCCATCTATTTCGAAAACATCGAAATTTCTTCAAACTGCCAATGCTGCTGGTTATATTTTTTCACTGAAGAAAAGATTAGAACAGAGTAGATTAGAACAGAACAGCCATGAGAACAAGAGTAGTCATAACAAACAAAAAATGTTATTGTTGACAGTTATCACGATTCTGTTCTAGCTTGATCTTACTCAAAAGCCTATTCCCAAATCATCCAATCAGAGCAAATTAGAAGAGAACATTCCTGACTAAACAGCAAAAATGTGTGCTTACTTTTCTGTTCAGAATTGCTTAGACCAAGTCACTGAACAAAGCTTTTGTCCTTGGAGTGATAAGCCAAATTTTTAATTGCTATATTTGCAAAGCAATACTTGCAATATAGCAATTAGGAATTTGGCGTTTCACTTCAAAATCTGATTTTCGAGAATTTATTCAGAATACAAGACGTGTCGAAACTTCAATTGATTCCAAAGCTTTTCAACACAGCTCGAAAACACATGGATTACTTACATAAAACATAAATTCTCTTGGATTCAAAAGCAAATTACTTAGTTGGTTAGAAGCTATCTATTGAAGCTTGCAAAAAAAAGAACAAGTTCAATTTAATATTATTGTGAACGGATCTGGAGTTCCTTAAGGAAGTCATCTAGGTGCTTTACTATTTTTTGAATTTTATAATTGACCTCCATCTTAATATTTCAGTTTACATTTTGCTGATGATATCAATAAATTCAATTACAGATTGCCATAAGCGTCAATCTGCCATTGATATGTTCGGCAAATAATGGTGTTACATAAATGATCTTTCCCTTAATTAAATAAATGCCACCATCTTTTATATTCAAGATCGTCTCTTATACTTATTACTTACGATAAGTACTATAGGATAAGTTTTGCATTTGGAAAAAAAATCAAACTCGAGATTTCAATCAAACTTGACTTGCGATGCTAGAGAACTGCAATAAAGTGAGTATCGCATTTCCGTCTGTCTGTCTGTAGGTCGCACTACAGCTTAACTGGCTAAAGCGATTTCCTTCAAACTTAGTACTTAAGCGTGTTAGATGCCTGCCACAAAAATAACGGTACATGACACACAAATGTTTGAGACAAAAATGGTAAATCTCAATTATCTGGAAAACCGCTCTAAAGAATTTGAGTCTACATTTTCGTCAATAAAAATTTTCAATTGAAATGTTATAAACGGTACCTGTCATATAACCGTTTTTCGATTTTCGACTCATGAACGGTTCAACGAATTTTGATCAACAGTTGTATATAAAATTTAAAAAAAATTAATATGATACCTCACACCTAAATTTTCGGAGAATATTTCTTATTTTGAAAAAAAAAATAGTTTTTATATTTAATATTTTAACAACGACTAGAATATTTTTTTTAATTATGTTTTAGGTTTATATTATTAAATACCTAAATTCAGGTTGCATTTAAAAGTCCTTATAATTAAAATTATTATTATTATATAAAACATTAATAAAAAACCACTTTAAAAATATATTTAGCCGTTTCTACTAAGAATCTTGTGCCAAATATGAAATCTAGCATAACAGCAAGTATATGCGATCGAGTGGTTCATTTTATTTTATACAAAACAGCATCTACTGAACTTCAAAAAGCTTAAGGATCTGATTCTGAGTTGTAATTTAGAATGCATTATGTTTTTATCGTTCCACGAGCCAACTGCTTGCTTGGATTTCTAATGAGAAATTCTAAGGACTTTCCATTATACACATTGATAAATCTTAATAACTTTTAAATTGTTCCCGTTATTATTAATATTAAGTCTTCAAAAGTGAAGCTTATAAAAAAGATAGCCTTTCCGACTTAAGCAATGAATTTCCCGAGTTCGGACATTCTTCACATACGCTCCAGGAGGTCTTAACAGTCATCATTGATTGCAAATTTTATTTTTCAATAGTTTTAAAGGTGCACCTACTTATATATTTTGTCCCAACTTCTTATCTGAATTTCTGTTGATGTTTCTTTGGTTTTCGGATTTCTAACATTATTTTAAACATACATTTTCTTAAATGCTGCAATGACAAGTTCCAATGTGAACAATTTTGTCGTCCTTTCCGCTAAGCTATCATAAGCCGAAAAGCTATTATGAATTAATAAATTAACAACAAGCCCAATTAGGAAGATGTTAGATCTTTTACTTGGTTGGGTTTATTTCAGGAATTTATAAAATTTATATTACACATCCTTTAAGGATACAAGTACGAAGTGAAATCAAATTAACTTACTCCCCTCATTGAAAACACTCGTTTCTATTAATTAGCCAAACTAATCAAGTCTACAAAAGTTTTTCAAATTTTCCAAAACCTACAAGGCTTTATTTATAGTTATTTCAACCAATTAATAATATGTAAACTGGAATTTCAAAATTACGTTCGATAGATGCCTGCCATACCAAAACAAAACCGCCTTCATTTCTAGTCGTCCTATAGTCCTCGGCGTGTCGTCTTCGGTCGTTGCCTGGCCGAATATAAACTCCAAAACATCCTTCTCGCATTTGCATGCCTCTAAATCGATTATTATATCTGACCCTCTTGGGTTAACTTTAATTAAATAAGTTATGTGCGGTTAAAGGACCAAATGCTGTAGCAACTGTGATGTAACGGAAGTTGTTTTGATCCTTCATCTGTCACGTTTGAATACTAATGGATTGATTAGAGAAAGGTCAAGCTTAAGCATTCCTTTGATGGCAAGGATTTGTCCCTCTCTCACAATGAAAGACAATCAATTTTTAGACATATACTGTGGTTAGGTTTTTTTTTGTCCTATGCATAAATTCTTATCGTTTGTCAAGTTTTACAAGAAAAATAAATCAGTCTATTCTACCCTTCTCCTGGTTGTGTGTGTGTGTTTTTTTTTGCTAGATACGAGCTTTCACGCAAACAAAACACCAGAAGTTTATGATTTATAAGGATTATGATATTTTGTTCCCTTCCATTTGAAGGCATTCATTCCTACGAATAGTTTAAAATATTATTCTTGTTTAGGGTGGTGGTGGTGGTGGATGACTAAAAATGCATGCCAATGCCGGCTTATCTCCCCTAGAATAGTATGCTCGCCCCATTCCAACCAAAATGGGACAAAATAATTCTTTTCTTATTTTGGAAAAAGATTTTGCATGGAAAAGGGCTTAAAATTGGTCCGCTCTCTATGACGCCCCGGCCGGTAACGTTGTGACGGTGTCAGTTCCCTGGGACAACGAACAGGGATCATCTGACCTGGCTCGGTTTAAGGCAAAAATCGTGTTAACTATCCATTAGGCAATATTTCCAGATGATTTAACACCTTCCACATGGATGAATTTTTTCGGGGAATCCTCCGTTCTCCTTCTTTTTTTTGTCATCTATATCACGTTTGGTTGTATTTTTTTCAGGATGTCCACAGAAAGGATGTTTGTTAGTCGACACATATGCTAAGCCGGGTATATGATGGCTGGATGGCTGCGTGGCGTTGGAAAAAGGGTCCTACAATTTATTTGTTGTACCTAGATTTTCCTGGTACTAATAATTTCTGTATCGAGGAAGAAGCATCGAAGTTGGGTTATCTATAAATTATGGCATCGACAACATCCAGCGTGACAATGTAATGACGCCAGAATTCGTTGCGATATCTCCTAAAGAGGGTTGCGCACTTCAACCTATATATAAGGTCTATAGCATCGTTTTGTCGATGGCGATGATTAAAATGTATAGCCCTTATTGGCTCTTCTGCTTCTGTGTATGTGTGTAAGGATTATGTCAAACTCAACGAATGTAATTGAGGTGCTCAAGTGAAATGAAAGTGTCCAAGGGGAATGGAATTTTTGTATGTTAGACGAAAGTCGGTGTCAAAAACACTCTCCTAACTCCTACGGTACAAGGATGCTTGTTGGTGACTTAATTTATAGATTTGTTGAGAGAGACGTTTTCGAAAGTAATTATCCAACTAATGATGTGGAATGATTTTATAGGTGGGTTTTGGATGAAAAAGAAAAAAACCATTTGTGACTTTATAAAAATCGAGAATGTTTGGATTTCTTTTAAATGGATTTCAAGTCGAGCAATGGACATTTGATATACGAGAATGTATGTATTACAAACGTGCTTGGGTGCATCTGTAAGTAATCGTATAACATCTGAACGACTGGACCGATTAAGGTGATTCACTCAATTTTGGTCAGCTGATGGTTTTATTCCTATATCTGCCTTGCTGCCAAGTTAGCTGTCGCCAAAAAGTTAGACAAGCATGGTGTTGAGTTGGCCCTTTTTTTAAGTGAATATTTTGTTTTATCGGCAACAACTAATTAATTCGGAGAATATACAATTTGTATTATAAAAACCTTCCTAAATAACTATGTCTTCGAATTTCAATGATTTCAAATTTTAATCTTTTTGGAAATATTTCGATTCGATTTTTGTAAAAAAAAGTCCATATACGATGAACTGAACTACAAAGAAAATGCGTACTAACAAAGCACTCACTAGTCAACTCATGAGCATTGAGATCGCCGGGACAAAACGTCAAAATTTGAATTGTTAGTAAGACAGATAAAAAAAGTGTTTTTAATTAAAAGTGATTGCACTAGTTTAAGAATACACACATTTTTACTTGCGGTTATATGTATTATAGGTACTATAAGGCAAGTTATGTATTCGTAAAAACTTTTTTTTTTCTGACAATCAAACATGACGTTACGATCATAGAGAACACCAAAAAAGTGGATCCCCCAATTCCGTCTGTCTGTCATTCTGTCTGTCCTCGATTCTACAGCCTAAACGGTTGGATAGACTTTTTTTAAGATGACAAATGACAGTAGCTCCCATACAATTTTTTGGGCCAAAAACAAAAATCTTATTTTTCTCAACAACGGCTCCAACGATTTTTGTAAAAAAAATCAGTGCATTAATGAAGGGAAGGGCTACCTTTTGACAACTTTTTTCTTGGAAAAAAATTATTATTTTTGGTACCTCTAGTTAGTACAACTTTTTTTTTGGTTTTCGATTTTCTCGGAAGCTGTTAATTTGATTTTTTTGATTTTTTTTACGCAGAAGCTACTAGAAAGTCTAAACACTATTGTATACCAACATTTTCCAAAAAAAAAAAAATTTTTGTGCAAATTAAATTGTTTGTTTTTGAAAATTCAAAATTTCGAAATCGAATCAATAGATTTTTTCGAAACTTCGTATTTAGTGGTTTTTTGACATTATCTTGAATAGTTATACTTTCAGTATAAAAGTATTTCTTTTTGCGTAATTATTAACGGTACTTCCAATAGAACCACTTTTCATATTTTCGACTTTCTCAATATTAGATAAACCGATTAAAAGAATTTTTTTTTATGCAAATGCGCCCTAAAATTGTTAATAAAACTGCGTACTCAGATTTTCAAAAAAAAAGTTTTTCGATTTTTAAAAAATAAATAAATTTTTTTTTTGAGTCACAGAATTTTTTTTAAATTTGAATTTTATATGTATATTAATAATATCTT
This sequence comes from Philhelius pedissequus, assembly GCA_910595825.1. Classification (NCBI taxonomy): domain Eukaryota; kingdom Metazoa; phylum Arthropoda; class Insecta; order Diptera; family Syrphidae; genus Philhelius; species Philhelius pedissequus. Next base: position 326,953,766 of record OU343160.1, read on the forward strand.
CAAAATGGTGTTTCAAATTAATTTAATTTTATTTTTGATACATTCTTATTTATCCATGAATTCAAATGGCACCTTTGTTTTCCTTCAAAGTATACCGACTAAACAATATAAGCACATTTATGGATGTGTATTTTCCATTTATGTCTACCTTATTATTATTCCCTTTTGACGAATTTTTGCGTACGTCACTAAATACGAAATACATTATAGGCCCTCATACATTTATATAAATATATGTGCTTTAAAAATCACATGAATCTTATGTATGCATTGACATACAGAAGTCGTTAATATGTCATTTTGTTGTCTACTCTTAGAGTTTTTTTTAAGAAAAAATAGAGATTTTGGGAGTTATTAAGCAAAATAAAAAATCAGGATTTTGAAGATGGCAGCAATTCCCTTCCGGTTCCACACTTAAAATTTGTTTATTTTCATATAATATGTTTTTGCAATAATAAATAAAAACAAACAAAATCGCCACTCAAAAAAATAAATTTATTACATTTTTTTGAATTAATGTACTACACCCCAAAGTTTTCGACCATTTTTCTCAAAATCTATCAATTGTACGATAAAAAGTGACTGAAAGTGACTATTAGCTACAATGCTTACTCACAACTTTTTTCAAAAATGTTTTCGAAGTGAATGTCTAATTTTCCTGGACTATTGTAAGTTTATCTAGACAAAACGAATGTTTTTTTAACGTTTTTTCAACATTGTATATTAGGTAGCATTTGATTATTGCAGAAAATATCAAAGATATACTAAATTCGAAATTTTAAATTAATGGTTTAAGTCATTTTTGGGGAAGTTAGGATTGATCAAAATATGGAGTTCATTTGCTTAAATACAGCATAATTTTTGTAAAGTTTTCTTGGCTAGTACTGATTTTGACAACAGTTTTTTTCTATTACAAAAACGTCTTTTCGAGATATCGTTATTTGAGATTGCCAGCAAAAAAATATATTTATAGTTAACAGTTAAACAAAAAAACTGTTTTTCTTACTTTGTACATTGTCTAAAAACTTAACATAAAAATAAGACAAAATTGAAAAAAAAAAATGTACGACTGGGTCGTACGAGCAGTTAAACACTGACGCTGTTAGTAGAAAGGTAGTCTAGTTATAATTCGGTACGTATAAAGCGTATGTAGGTAAATAAAAGAACCTTCCTTGTTTCTTAGTATAATGAATTGCTGAACGGATGATTCAAGGAACAAATACATAGGTACCTACCCACAATTGTATATTGGAATCCTAAATACATTATAAGGAACCTAGGTACGTAAATTTGTACATAATAATAATGAAAGTAAATAATATGAAAAAAAAATCAAAAACCGATGGAGCGGTTTTGTTTTTTACTGCTTTTTTTTTATTTATAAAATTTTGAAAACATTAATAAAAAAAAATTGAAACGCCATTTTGAAGTACTCATTAATGTAGATACTTATAAGGTTTTAATTTCAAAAAAAAAAAACATCAACTGGTTGAAGAATCAATTTTTCAAAAAAAAAGTTTTATTAATTTTTTAAAAATCAAAGAACCAATTTTTTTTCAAAATTTGAGTATGCATTCTTATTAACACTTCTAGGAAACATTTGTATCAAAAAATTAATTTAAACCGGTACATCCAATAGTGATAAAGTCAAAAATATGAAAAGTGGTTCTGTGGGAAGTATAGCTAAAAAATAAGCAAAATACAATGTTTTTTAGTTAAAAAATTACTACACTAATTTAAAAATACACACATTTTTTATCAAAATCTTTTAGGCGTTTTTGAAAAATGATTTTTTCTTAACGTTTTTTTCAACATTTGTATGGGTGGAACCGTTGTTTTTTATTTTAGGAAAATAGTTTTTTTTAACTATTCAAGTTAATGTCAAAAAACTACCAAATACGAAGTTTCAAAAAAATCCATGAACCTTTTTCCATAAAATCGAAAACAAAGAAAATGGTTCTACTAGTTGAACAATTACAATTGCAAAATTTACGTTTTCCCTTCATTAATTTACCAAAAAATGTATGGCAAGTACCGTTATACCTGCCGTCTTAAAAAAAATGAAAAAATCGTGTGGGCATACTACCGAAAAAAACAATACCGAGTTTGACGCAAATCCATCCAACCGTATAGTCTGTAGACTCAAGGACATACAGACAGACGGAATTTGCGGGACCTACTTTTTTGGTGTTCTACATCATCGTTATGTCAAGTTTGATCAAATCTCGAGTTCGATTTTTTTTCACGAATCCATAACTTACCATATTAGTATATCTACCTATATATCGCAAGTAAAAAATTAGTATTGTAGTTGTTACCAAAAACCTTTCAAATAACCTAAGCATCTCAATTTAATAAATAAAAAAAAAATGCACTATTGTATCGCACGCGTACTTATTCTTATATTCGTTCACATCTTAAGGACAAAGTTCTTAGTAGAAACGTCTAAATATATTTTAGGGTCGTTTATTTCTTAATTTTCATATACAAAATCACTTAATTTTTTTTCTAAACGTTGGTGTGATAATTTTAAGTAAATTTAAAAACAGAATTTACGAAAAATCGTCGACCCGTTTTCGAAATATAGAATTGTCAAAAAGAAATTGTGTATAGGCAACACATGATAATGATTATTTATACCATCTATAATTGTTAGATATATAGAAATGCTTTATCCAAATCAATTAGATAGCTTAGGTTTTAATAAATAATGACCGGCACTACTGTGGTCTGTTAATTTTTATTTGTAACGTCATGTTTAAATAAAAATAATAACGGAACTTTGTTTTACAAATTTCGTAAAATTAAAATATTCCCTTAATCAATTTTTATTGGACAATATTTTTTTATCAATTTTACTATGATTTTTTAAATCGGCGTCCCTCATGGCTGTCATTTGGGTTCGTTACTCTTTACTGTATATAATTGTTCTATTTGTTCAATTTGTGTTGTCTTCTTTAGTTGTCTCTTATTTGGCGTCTTTCGGGAAATGTGATCGGGCGGGCCTCAAAGGAATATACGGGAAGTTGTTTTGCAATAGAGCCGTTCTTCCTGGTCCGTCGTGATGAGCCAAAATAGTTCCTCCTCGTGGTGAAGGACGGGCAACGTTCGGGAATGCTTAGCTCTCTTTTATGAGGCTATTCTGCACTGAGCGGCAAATCTATCTGGTAAGGTTGGCTCTGAGGGGGTAGCGGTAAGCGGAAGGTTCTACGGAACTGGAACCGAAGCCCCTACTTTCCAAGACGAGGACGGTTGGTCAGTCCCAGAACTGGAAGAGTGGGGTAAAACACTCGGAAGGGGGTGTGTGCTGGCCAGAGACTAGGTAGGTGCAAATGGTGACACTGCTAGTCAGTAAGCCAGGAGCATCAGGCCAACATCGAAAAGTGTAATACACAGAGTATTCGCTAGGTGAAGCTTGATGACTTCGGTCAGCATAGTGAATCTTAGTAAATCGTAAGTTTCTCAGTTAAAACGTAGCGATTTATGGCAGCTGCTGCGGCAGTTTTGTACGTGGTCCGGTAATCACTGATGTAAGTGTGTAGCTAAAACTACATAATCTGGCAAACAGGTCTAGAAGATTGATAGATGTATGGCACTTGTGCCATCATCTCCTTGCGCATGCAAGGGTAAATATTATTCTTCTATAATACATGCAATCTTTGAGTAAGCTTCGGCTTATTGATCTCGTTTGCCATCTTTCGGGATTTATCCTGATGGATGGTTGTTTTAGTTGTGCAGGTGTGAACCAAGCTTGCTTGGGGAAGCATTTCTGCTCTTGTCATAGAACGAAGGTTTAATATGGCTAGTTGTGGGATACTAGCCATGTGGCAAGGTCTATATGGCCTTGTTATTAGTAGAAATACGATGATCCATTTATCCCGATGGTGAGGAATAATTTCTACATAGGGTTCCCTTGTCCCTAAGTTGAGCAGCAAAACAAAAAAAAGGGCAGGATTATCGTGCCTGGGTAGCCATTCGCCAAAGAAAACCTGGTAGTGCATTCTTCACTTAGGTGGATGAAAAGAATCCAGTAATACCGTAATTCGGTACTGCGGGGACTTGTATTCTACTACTTTCCCGCTAATGCCCGAAAATTCTCTTCGGAGAGCTCGCAGTGGCTGTGGTTGCGATACAATTCGTGTATACTATGAGTTATTGCTCATAGATAGAAGTTTGCTGCAAGGAACCTTCATGCCTTCTCGTTGAGTCCGTAGGTGGGTACGCCCACCGTGTAATTATGCCTTAATTGGCCGGTTTACACGTTAAACAAAACCACTGTTCTGTCTCTTATGTGGTAATGATCTTATTGATGTCATTTTGGTTTCTTTTTTGAGCACACTGGTGTCAAAAAAATTGATACACTTTCTTAATTAACTGGAAGAAATATAAGAACTCAATGAACTAAACTATTCTAAGTGTTTTTCGTGATCCTGTTTCAGATACACAACATACATTTTTTAATCGTAGTTATATTTTTCCTGTATTTTGTATTTCTTTACTGCTCAATTGTCAGTAATGACATTTGCAATCATTTGCAAAAATGATTGCGTTTCCCGATATGGTGACAACTTTTGGCCCACCCACTTATACATAATACACAATCAATGTAGTACTTTACGTGGCGAGGGGCGAGGTCAAATTCCCAAACCCCTCTCCATAGATAATAATATTTAATGACTCTTATAAGTAAAACGACTATTTCGAAAAATTAAACAATTACAATTTCATTGTTGGGATTATGTTCAAACTCACACTTTTCTGTTGAATGCAATTTTTAACATTTTTAATAAGTTAAAGTTCGTGTCTCATTATGTGAGATAAAATTAAAAAAAAAACACATTTTACTTCTATTTCCTGCAGACATAGTGCATGTCAAGAAGATCTAACATCTTTTAACTCTTTCCCGTCAGGGTTTGTATAAAATGAAATCCCATATCTCTTGCTAACTATGTGTAGCATTATGCATTTAAAATGAAAATGGCTCTGTCCCTCTCTTTGTTCATTTCATATAGGTGACTAGGATGATCCTTTTTCAACTTCAAATAAAAAAGCATCTAATCCTTTTTCAAGAAGAAGGAAAAATGTCTCCATATTTTGTTCTCGGTTGGAAAAAAGGATTTTTATTTACCCATAGAATATGGGTGGTCCATAGTGAGTGGAACATATTTTTCTTTGGATGCTCTTTTGTTTTCTTCTTAGCGGAATATACATACATACATAAATGATATAACACAGTTCTTAGAAAAAGGGTGTTTTTTTTTGTTTGTTCGGGTTCATATTGGATTTTCAATAAATTGTCTCACATTATTTTCAAATGGTTGTGTTTTCCTGAGGAGATTTTTCAAACTAAGACTGAAAAACTGCCATGTAATGAGAATTTGGAATGAAATGCTCTCAGAGAGAAAGAAAACTACGAGTATCAAAATATTTGACTTGGTCTCTAACTAGTCACTGAATGGACCTCTTTTTAACTATCATATAAAAAATATTACTCGACTATAGAGCTGCCGCACAGCAACTATATTTATTCAATTAATATCTTTTTCGGATTTTTTACTTGCGTTTATAGACTACTAGCGGAGCAGGCGAACTTAGTCTCGCCCCAATTTAACGCCTTCAAATGAACTAAAAGCTATAAGAAAACACAGATAGTTCAAATTTCAATGTGAGTTATTTCAATGGAATCAAAATAAGAGAGTGATATGATAAACAATGTTTTTCGATTTGTTTTCCGCCGCAAGAACAAACAACAAAGATCGTTTACCCAGCTATCGACGACGTTCTTTTTCTTCGCTGCTAGTATTGACCATTCACAAATCCAAACGAGATTTTTATAATTTTTTGGAATGCCGGAGAACACTTTACTTTGATGTTGAGTTTTTCCTTCGACGTTGTTAACTCGCAAAAATTAGTAGGGAATTATATCAATCCAATCGAGACATCAACAGAAATTTGGTCATTGCCAAGCGCCAGCAGTTGTCTTGAGAATTCAGCAGCCGATGGGTCGGTCTGCACTGCAATTCATATTTGTGGCCAATTTCAACTTACTGACATGCCGGCACAAAGACGGCGATTTTAAGCATCCAATAAGTTCATCCGCAACAGTAAATTTCAGGATGACGGGAAGCGTTTGACGAAAATCTCCGCTGAGCAATATAATATCCCCATCATATCATCTCGAATCACCTCGTAAATCCTTCATTGTTAGGTCAACTGCCTACAAAGGTCGTTTATGCGACATCGTGCATTCATCCCAAATTATGAGTTTGCATTCTTGCATCGACTTTGCTGTCGCCGAATTCTTGTTCATTGTCCACGTTATTGGTTTGTCAATCGTGAAAAAATTCATCGCCAGTTTCAAAGCAGAATGTGCAGTTCGACCGCCTTCAAACGGTGTGGTATCAATGCCATAGATACCATAGGATGCAACAGGCAACGAAAGAAATCTTGGCCGAGTTATTGCTAGAATCAACTAAATGACGAATGTCTTGCATCTCATACGGGAGCATCGATCAAGTAAATGCGATTGCGGATTCGTATTATAAAGCAGCGCGATTGAAGTCTACTTTTACCGCCTTTATTCTTCTAATAACATTTTGTCGAATTTGTGGTGCAGTTTGAAGCTGTGTAATATGGACACGTCTCCATTTATTTCCTTAGTTCATGAGATTTTACAATTTTAGTAAGCATTTTTAAATTTCATTAGCTCACAAAAACAGCTATAAATCGAAAACCAATACACATAGCTTAAAACCTTCTTCCCGACCATATCTTTCAAAAAAAAAGTATTTTGAAAATGGTCGAATGCCAACTGAGATCATTAGCGTCATACGTTTTTGACAACTTCTTTTTATATAAAAAGAAACTAAGGCAAGTTATGCATTCGTCGAAAAAAAAAGTTTCGAGATAACAATCAAACATGACATTACGACGAAAGCGAAGACGAAAAAATATGGTCTATAAATTCTGTCCGTCTGTATGTCTGTCTGCATGTACATATGTATAGAAACCTACAGTCCAAATCGGTGGGCCGATTTGATTCAAACTAGCTATATATAGTTTTTTAGATATTGTACAGAGGGAAAATAAATTTTTTTTTAGCTCAAAAATAACGGTACCTGCCATATAACCCTTATATTAAAGACTATTTTTTTCGAAAACGGCTCAACCGATTTTGATTTTACAAAATCAGTACAGCGTTTTAGGTACGATCGATTATTATATGGTTGAAGCAAAAATTTTAAATAATGTCTAAAAACGGTACTTTCCATAGGACCGTTTATCTTTGCTTTCGACTATCTCATAAATGGCTTAACCAATTCTTTTGAAATATCACACCTAATTTATACTGCATACCAATTTTTTAATTAATATTTTTTTTTTGTATTTTTGAAAGCATATCAAAAAATTAAAAAAAAATATATTTTGAAAACTCCTCACTAATTTTTTTTTTTTCAAAAATTATAGTTACATAAATTTTTTTGGAAATTGTTTTCAACAAGTTTTAAAAAACTTTCTCAAAAACAGCTCTACAGATTTTTATAATTTTTTTCTCATAAATTCGAATTTATCCAAGAAATAAAAAGGTGTATACATTTTGTGCTCAAATTAGTTTAAGTATTTATTTCAGAATTTCGAATTATTTTTACTTGCGATTATAAGTGCTATAATGCAAGTTATGCATTCGTAAAAAAAATTCTAACAATCGAACATGACATTACGATCATAGAGGAGTCCAAAAAACTGATCGGCAAAAAATGCCTGTCTATCTGTCACGAGCTACAGCCTAAGTAGATTGATCCATTACCTTGATAAAAAATTTGGTATGTGTGATTCTTTTGGCATTCCTCAGAGAGAAATTGAAATTTTATATTTTGGCCTAAAAATAACGGTACTTGGCATATAACCGTTTTAGGAAAATCCTATTTTTCCCGAAAACGGCTTCAACGATTTTGATAAGAATGTTTGAGAATTTTTTTGTTGGCAAAAGCTATCATTTAAAAGGAACCAATCTTACGAGAAATGTCTAATAACGGTATCTTTCATATAATGTTTTTTTAATTTTTGGATATCTCGGTAGCGCTATATTGGATTTCTTTAGAATTTCATATCTGAGAAGATCTAAATAGCCAAACTAATTCTGAATATCAAAATTTTGAATAACTTTATTTTCTAATAAAATATAATTTTTAAACTTTTTTTTTCAAAAATCAATATTTTTAAAACTAATCAAAAAAAAAAAATTTAAATTTTATAATCACATGTATATTAAAAAAATCTAAAAACTGTTTTACCCACCTATACACCATTCACTTTCATTATATACATTTGTATGTACATATTTACGTACCTAGGTTCACTATATGTAGGTATATACATATTACCCTCCTAATTTACATAATTCAAATCCATTTAAATATACATTTGTTGGTAGGTGTTTATGAAACTATTCCTTTAATCATGTATTCCACAATTAATTATATTAAGAATCAAGGTATTCTTACCTACATCAGATTAAACCTGCATAAGGTAATTAGATTACCAATACCTACTTACAGCGTCAGTGGTTAGCTACACAAAAGTTGTTAGGTACAAGAGCAAATTCGTGCGATCCAGTCGTGCATTTTATTATTTGTTATTTGAATTCAGCATTCTGAAATGACATCTTGTATTATATGACACGTCAACTTGTCATTTCAAAGTCCACCCAGAAATTGTCAAGAAATGTCTAAAACTTAAAGGGAAGAGAAGGAAATTTTGTCTCTCTCCCTAATGAACTCTCAATTTTCCATTGTTTTGACGTGTGTAACAGGAACAGAAAAACAAATGGCGGACTGAAATTGGTTGAAAATAAGTAAGGAAACACACCTTTCAATCAAATCAATTTAAATCTTTTTCAAAACTCGAATATATTTCCATAAAATTATGAAATTTGTTTGAGACAAGAAAAACACCCTTTATAAACTAAATATTTCAATTTGGTAAATAAATACCCATTCTGCTTTGATGCATCAGTGTGCTCCATCCATGCATAGCTTTAGATCTCCTCTCATTTATATAAAAGAGAAGATTGCATTAGCGAAGATCCTTGTCGTTTATAGTTTGGTCCTAATAAAGCACCCGAAAGGACCCCGATATAGAATAAGATGAAGTTTGGGTTAAGTAAAATGTAATCTATTATCAAGCGAGCACAGGCTATACGGCAGCACTATGCGGTTCCCTTTTTATCCATGGAATTCGTCCTGCGGCTGCAAAACTATTTCCAGATCTTCTTGATTATATTTGTATATGAGGATTATATGCCACAACCACTACTCGTATAACAGTACCATCTATAATATGTGCAAAAAATGAAGTAATTTCAACTCGCAGCATTATCCTATCCAAATGCCAAATGCTTGCAAATATTTTTCCAGTTCACATTCGTATATTTGTATTGCCTATACATTCCGTGTACTAACTTCGACTCAAGGATTCCACTCCGCATGTGAACAAACATATATTTATAGTGAAACAATGTACCTAACCGCCATCACACCATAAACCGCCCCAACTACTCTATTGTCATTAACATCCCCTAAAGGCATAATACGCACCAGTCATGATGAAGAAGGACTCGAAAGGATAACGATGACGACGACTATAAAGATGAGTTTGATGGTAACAACAACGAAGACGACGAATGACGAAGTATTTAGTGCGGTTCGTTACACTTGATATATGAGAATTTCATCTAACCATTGTCTAATACCGAAATTCTTGGCATTATAAGGGTGCTAATAGACACTTCACCCATGAGAAGCATAATTTATGGCCCATACTCTGCCATCATCAACATCATGGTGGAAACATTGTAACTGGAACAAGATTTTTTTTTCTCGAAGTTTCAATAGTTTATATTCTGTAGGGTGTTAGATGAAACTGGATAGCCTAGGGTAGCAAATTAAGTTGCAAGTCTTCACATATGTAGACAAAAAAACCTTAAGAAAAAATTATCCTAAAGAAAGATAATACCAATACTTTAGGCACTACTTTCGTTTTATTTAGCTCAAGCGCAAATATTGTACGTCCAAGTTAATTATAGCAAAACAATTCCTTGCAACTCAAGTCTGGCATTTAAACTATTAACCATTTCAAGTCATTACCAAACCATCCCTATATTCGATATTGGTTATAAATCGCACCACACCATGTCTATTTCTGATAACGATCTTAGAAAAATAAAAAATATTATAGAAGAATCTCTGCACACAGAGCTTGAGAAAGCAACTGCAAAGTTAGCTACAAAAGAGGATTTTGCAAAGCTGAATGCGGAAATTAATTTACTGCGGACACAAAATGAGGATTTATCCATGCAGGTTCGACATTTCGAAGCTAGGTGCAATGCTCTGGAAGAGGAGTTGGAGATGCAGGGCAGGGAGTTAAAAGGAAAAAACATCATCTTCACTATGCCGAAAGAGAATATTGATCCACAGGTGAAAATACAATCTCTCAGTCAACTTTTGCTTGGCGAATCGCATCGAATGCCAGAAGCAACAAGACTAACCGAAAACGAAAATATCATCAAACTGAAACTTAACACCGGCTCGAATGAAAATGCAACAAAAATGCTCCAAAACTCCTCCAAGCTCAAAGGCACAGGTGTTTTTATACAACGAGACCTAACGAAACAATCACAACATAAACGTCGGATCCTTCTTGGCTACAGAAAAATAATTAAAACAAAAAAACCAACAGAAGCAGTAGTAATGAAAAACAACAATTCGTTGGTAGTTTCGGATAAAAAATTTTATTTAAATAATGTCAATTCACTTAAATACAAAAACGAAGACGGAGAAAACAAACTACGCGAAATGTTTGGTGAACTTAATTTCGAAGCTGTCAAAGCCATATCAGCAATTAGACGTCGCAGTGAATGGTCTAGACCAGTTAATGTAATTACACCAGGGATGCCACTTTACTCAAATTTGCCGAGTTCTAATACTTTAGTACAAAATTGAAATTGTAATGTCGTCAGCTCAGCACCATTATATTCTTTTAAAATTTTATCATATAATGTGTCAGGGCTAAATAATAAACTTTTATTTATAGATTTTTTTAACTATGTTAATGATTTTGATATATTTTTTCTTTACGAAACACATGTTACAAGTGAAAATCTAAGTAAATTTTTAAAATATTTTAATGGATTTAAATTAGTTTCAAATGCGGCAGTTAAAACATATACAAAAGGACGTGCAAGCGGCGGAACACTGTATGGTATAAAAACATCTTTACTAAAAATGTACACTTTTGAACAATTGGATGATGTTACTGTTGTAAAACTTTTACACAAAAATGATATGTACATTCTTCCATTTTACATCAATTGTAATAAGTGGACAGCAGACTACGAGCGGTTTAGCAACATCATGTTACATTTGTCAAACAAAAGTGTTCTTATAATAGGTGATTTCAACGCAAGAACCAACAACTTCCAGGTAACTACAATCCACAACTCAAATAACCCTTCAATAAACCGCAACAACAGAAATTCCAAGGACAATGTATGCAATCAAAATGGTACCAACCTTCTTGAAGTCTTGCAGATGTATGACTGTATAATTTTGAACGGTTGTACTAACGGAGATACTGAAGGTCAGTATACGTTTATAGGAGGTCAAGGCAAATCTGTGATTGATTATTGCGCTGCAAATAGTGAATGGATTGAGCTTATAACAAAAATCGAAGTACAAAGTAAGAACTACTCAGACCACATGCCAATTGTTGTTGAATGGTCAGAAGAAATAACACCATTTCAAAGAAATCTTCGGCTGATTCCGAGGCTCAAATGGAAACAGGATGACTTATTGGCATACCAAAACAGGCTTGCTATACATCTTGAGAGACTGAATGAGAGGACTAATTCAGCGGATGAACGTGCAAATCAATTTGTTTCTTGTATAAGAAACTCTGTAACAAGAGTACCCTCAAAATTTTGTAAGGCTTTTAAACAAAAATGGTTTGACAAAGAGTGTATGAAAGCTAGAAGGAAGTCCTTTGTCCTTCTAAATGCACTCCGGAACTCAAACTGTCAAAACTTGAAAAATTGGTACAACATAGCAAATAAAAGATACAAAAATCTGTGTTTCAGGAAGAAAACTGAATTCGAAAACCATCTAGCCGATAAACTTGGTAAAACAAGAGATTCAAGAGAATTTTGGAAGGTGACAAAAGAAATAATTGGATCGAATTTTAAAATAGGACCAGGAGTATCTGCTAACGAACTTTCAACTCACTTCAAAAATATTTTAAAAAATAAAGCAGACCTTGTATTTTCTTATGCAGAACCTTTTTTCGTTGACAATATATTGGATATTGAAATCACTGTAGCTGAAGTACAGCTTGTTCTCGTCAAGGCAAAAGATGGAAAAGCTCCAGGAGAAGATGGGATTCCATACGAATATTTCAAGAACGCCACACCAACCTTTATATGTCAACTTACATCCTTTTTCAATGAAGTGTTTTCAAAAGAAGAAATTCCTACATCATTTAAAAAGTCTGTTATATTCCCTATTCACAAAAAAGGAGACATCAACAATGTAGACAATTATAGAGGCATATCGTTTATGAACGTCATCGCAAAATTGTTCTGTGGAGTACTTGTTAACAGATTGGAGACTTGGGTGGAATATAACGATACATTGACCCAATTCCAAGCTGGCTTCAGGAAAAATTTTTCAACCATTGACCATATCTTCGTACTAACCTCCATCGTAAAAGCATTTCAAGCGAGGAACAAGAAAGTCTATGCATTTTTCGTAGACTTTAAGTCTGCTTTTGATCTTGTGAATCGAAATGCACTCTTCTACAAGCTCTCACAACTAGGCATATCTTCCAAGTTCATCCGTGTAGTAAAGAAGATGTATGAAGAATCAAAAGCTGCTGTGTGGGATGGATCAATTTATTCAGAATGGTTTGAAACAGATTCTGGTGTTAAGCAAGGATGCCTATTAAGTGCACTTCTATTCGCCCTTTTTATAAATGATGTTGAATCTTACCTACCTGGAGGTATTCGGATTGCTGATTTGACCATAAATGTCCTTTTATATGCTGATGACTTAGTGATACTTTCCGAGACTCCAGTCAACCTCCAGCTAATGATTAATCGTCTCGCGGATTACTGCAGAAAATGGGGACTTACCATTAACGCAGATAAATCAAAAGTAATGGTATTCTCAAGATCTGCCCGGTATCAATCAACATATAATTGGTACTACAATGGAAATCTTTTAAAGGTAGCTTGTGAGTATAAGTACCTTGGAGTAATTCTTAATAAAACTATAGATTTCAACAATCATATAACCATCAAAGCTAAAACTACACAAAGTCTGTTAAATCTATCTTGGAGACATATCTTTTCGAATCAACGCATAGTACTTTCAGCGAAATACAGGATATTTGATGCTGCTGTTAGGAGTTCACTTTGCTATGCTGCCCAAGTATGGGGAATTAACGAATACGAGTCGATAGAAAAATTTCACAGATGCTTTTTGAAGAAACTTTTTAATTTACCTTTAAACACACCGAATTATGCTTTATATCTGGAAACTGGGCTACCCAAAATTTTTACTGGCACTCTGAAATCACAGGCAGACTACATTGTCAAGGTGTTGTCTCATCGTGATGACCGACTGACTAAACGAATGGCACTTTATGAGCTAAGAAACGAGGACTGGTGGGTGTCAAAATGGAAACATCTGGGAAACAATTGTGGTGAAGTAGTATCGTTAAATTCACAAAATTTGAGTCATGTAAAAGAACAGCTTTACAAAATAATACAAGCGCACGAAAATTCTGAACGCGATGGGTTTATAATACAAGCTCGAGAATCAGATAGCAGACTACTTTACTCACAACTGGAACTTAACCTTATGCAATCAAACTACTTTAATGATTCACTTAATTACAAGGAAATATCTTTAATATTTAAAACAAGATGTGAAGTTCTTCCGCTAAACGGATCTCCTTACAACAACAGTTTTAACCGATTTTGCACGTTATGTAATTTGAAAGCCAAAGAGGACTGTTTTCACATCATAGGTATATGCCCCATTTTTGCTTCCCACAGAAAAACATTCGTTGGAAAGGAAACTATGACGCTCCACGAAACTATTTCAGTGCTAAATGATTCCGATTGGAAAAGACTCTATTCTTTTTTGAAAGTTATTTATAAATATAGGATGTTACTTCTAACCGAATTTGTTTAAATATTTATTAAAAAAAAAAAGAAAAAAATCAGTATTAATGTTTGTACTTAATTTGCTAACCGAGCTGACGGCAATGCCATAGCTATAAAATTCATCAAAAATTATAAACATTATATCAAAAACGAAAACGAAACAATAAATGAATTCCTTACTTACTTACTTACTTCCATCCCTATATTGCTTGCTCGTTGAATTTATGAAAATATTGCAGAATGCAGAATACCTACCAGTGTAATTTTTACATAAGTGATGTAAAGTAAAGTCTGTTATAAAAATTGCACTTCGAAATAAAATCTAATTGAACGTTTATTTCGCACCGACAAAATCAGGAAATTTATTGAAAAATCTACTGCCGGCTGATAAATTCATACTGTTATATTTGTCAAACCATATGTCAGATTAAAAACTTCCAGGGTTGTTTGTTGGTCTATGTTCTGTCATGGAGTCACCCTAAATCTTCTGAACTCACATTTATGGCCTTTTCAATTAATTGGTATGAAATGATACATCTTCTCCTGCATAGAAGAGAAATTTCTTTCTAGATTTGAAGTTAAAACCAGAAGCACGCACACACTTAAATACTAAATTCCAAACGCGAATTTAGTGTCAACAACAATGTTATACAATGATGAGCGATATTGTATTTTTTATTTATTTTGGTAGGCAATATTATTTATAATTTGAAAGAGCTCCTACGTAAACAATTTTGATCGAAAACCGCCCAGCCGCTTATGAGAAAGCAGATATCGTTAATGAAAAAATATTTTAAACAATTTTTAGAGCAAAATATATATAATGACTATATGAAGTAGTGCACAGATTTTTTTTTTATCAAAATCGTTAGAGCCTTTTTCGAGATAATTAAAATTGTAGATAAAATTGCATCTCAGGTACCGTTATTTGTGGTTCTAAAAAAGGATCAAAAATCTATTTGAGACAATCACCCAAAACTCTTAAATACCAAGTTTGAAGAAAATCATTTCAACTAAAAATTGTTGTACAGACAGAAGGACAGAATTACGGTACCCAGTTTTTTGTGTTCTCTGTCATCGTAATGTCAAGTTTGACTAAAATCTGGAGTTCGATTTTTTTCCAACAAATACTATTTGTTTAATCAAAAAATTTACAATACAAATAGTGCCGAAGATTGTCATAATAAACGAATCAAGGTCCTCCAAATAACTTTTTTTTGTTGAAAATGGGCGCAAAACATCGAGTGTAGCTTCGGCTGTTTGGCACGTAGCGCCGTCCTGTTGAAACCAAATACTGCCAATATCCTCCTCTTCAATTTTTGTGAACAAAAATTCGTTCAACATGGCCCGATAACGATCGCCATTGACTGTAACGGCCACTCCTTGCTCATTTTCGAATTATGCCTCTGGACCAAAATCCGCACCAAACAACTCGTTTTGGGTGTATCGGCTTTTCAGTGTATGCGTGCGGGTTTTCTGTGCCCCGAATGCGACAATTTTTCTTGTTTACATACCCAAGATCAAAATGAGCTTCATCTGAAAAGATGTTTTTTTGGCAAAATCGGCATCTTCTCTTAGTCGAACGCAGGCCCACTTAGCGAGCGTTGTTCAAGCGTATACACAACCATATTTGTTCAGCGGAAGAATAAAACTAATTATTTGTCAAATCAGACATGAGCTAAGTGTTACCATTCACGAAATAAGCACTAGTTGAAAAAAAAACGTTAGATGGCGGACCCGTTATTATTATATAATATTATTTTATAGTGTATTTTTATAGACAAAACTTTATAACTACATTAAATGAGAACCAAAGAAACATTTCAGAAGCGTTTCTTGAAGGTGTCGAAACACATTTAGACATAAACACTGACTTAAGGTTGGCGACTGTTGGGAATAGACATTGTCTCATTAAATACAAAAAGTTTTACTGTTGCAACCGATCTGTTCCCAACTGCTTTACTTTGAAATTATCAAAAAACGTTCGTCGAATCCAACCTCCTGCTGTTAGAAAAGGAGTTATTCGTAAATTATTTTTATTATGTATTTCTTCGGAAGATACAGTACCCTTAAAATATATTTAATCAACCCGAAATCAAAGTTAGTACTGCCTTTAAAAAAAAAATACACTTTGAAAATTCCAACTGATTTTCTAAACGATATATCTGTTGTAACAGAAACATCAGGAAACTTCATCGTTTCATCTTTTTTTTTCCAAAGTTATTTTCTTTTATTCGCTTTTGAAATCCTTCATTTGTGGTTTCCATTGAAATAAAGTTATTAAGTTTCCTAATTGCCACCTTCTTTGTTTATGTTTTGTGTGCCTTTATGCACGAAAGCTTTCAGTTTACCTAACAAAATACCAAAAATTTTAACTTTTGCCACAACTATTCGACACACAGCACAGGTCCATGGTAATAAAATAGCATTCATTTTGTTCCATATATGTACTCATAGTATATGTAAAGGTCTTCATTGGATTCGTTTGTATATAAAGGTACCTACTATGGTTTCAAGCACGGACGAATGCCAATTAAATGATCTACCTCTTGTATGCTTTTTAAAGGACACGGAAACACAGAAAGTATTCTACAAAACCTATATATACGAGTAAACCTATATTCGTTGGAAGAGAGTGTTGTCCGCATGTATTTCATTTAGTTCCATATCAGCTATAGAGCTAACATCGTCCTACAACTTTTGGGTCAACAACTGGGAGTTCATTCTGCTGAGTTCTATACTATGTAGGTATCTTGGTTTATTCATATGAAAAACGAACAATGCCCCATCGAGTTTTTGATTGGAAAAGATTTTGTTCTCGTGGAAATGAAACGGATGTGCAATGTGGGGTGTTGCTGTTGCATTTATGTAGGGCAAAGCACAGAAGTCGTTGATATATATCTATGGCATGAGGAAGTAACTTTAACCTAAAAAAAAACATATCTTCAAAAAGTTCTAGTTTCAAATTTGATTTAATACTTTGTCGTCACAAACACAATACGACTCTAGACAAGGTTGCAATTTTGTTGATGTGATGGCAGGTCTTAAAATATAGAGGTTAATAAGCCTACTTAACCAATAACGACTTTAGTGAAGCAGACTGTCTAAATTATAAATGATATGCCTCAGAAGAATGATGTAGGGTAGATAGATTCAATTGAATCATTTCTATAAAATATTTTTGACATTTGAACAATATTTATTGTATTTTGTGAAACTTTTATACAGGGTGCGCCAGAGGAACTTACTTATTTGAAAAAATTTCCGCGCGGTGATTTGGGCGGTTAGAGGGGCGAGAGGGGGCGCATCTGGAGGGGGAAGTTCCCAAGTTTGTTTCTCCCTCCAGTCAGTTGCCATCATGCTCTGGTCTAGAGAGCAGCGGGCCTTCGCAGTCGAGAGCTTCTTTTCTAACGGTCGCTCACTTGTTGCTACGCAACGTGCCTTCCGCGCTCGCTTTGAAATTCCTCCTCACAGACTCGTTCCTGGCCGTAATTCGATTCTGTCGTGGGTTAACTCATTTCGGGAGTGTGGAAGTGTCGCTAAACCCAGAAATGGACTTCAACGGACCATCAGAACTCCGGAAAATATCGAAAGAGTGAGGCAGTCAGTTGTGCGTTCTACCCGGCGTTCGGCTCGCAAACACGCAGCTGCTATGGGAATTTCTGACACCACTGTTCGACGAATTCTCCATGAAGATCTTCAATTTCATCCCTATAAATTGGCTGTTTTGCAAGAAGTAACTGAACGCGATTTTGTTGCCCGCCAAGCCATTGCCAACATACCGATTGATATGCTGCAAAGAGTGGAGACGAATTTCAAAAATCGACTTCATCAGTGTATGCGCAATGGGGGTCGCCATTTATCCGATGTCATTTTCAGGACTGCATGAAAAAAATATTGGGATATTGTATTCTCAAATAAAAAAAAAATTAAAACAATAATTGAAGTACTTTTGTTTTTATTGACCTTTCAAATAAGTAAGTTTCTCTGGCGCACCCTGTACATCCCAGTCACAGGACATTGACGTTAGCGGAATTTCCTAATAAAACGATTCAATATTTCAACGGCAGGCTTTATGACAGTAACTTTTAGTAAGACACTCTGACCAACATAAAGGTTAAAAGTCAGCACAAGGTTATGTCCTGTTGAAAAAGAGATAACCGTGGTAGCACTTTAAGGTCCAACCAGCACCTCACACATCCCTTTAGTGTCTTATTAGTACCGGATAATCTGAATCAAAACCACTCTCAAAAACAAAAGCCTACTGACTAAGGGGAAGACCTTCTCAAAAATGAGTTTTATTTAGTTATTTATTTTTCCCCCCGTGGGTAGGTGTAAAACCCTCAAAAGGCTCTATGAGGACCGAAAAACGCGTGCTCATAGGAGTGTGAGATTCTTACTGCACTAAAAACACCTCCTCCTCCCGATTGCAACTAAGTTGAAACTTATCCAGCAAATTTATTTTTAACGAATTTAATTAACGTGTTGCAGGTAACTATCCGGGGATAGTTCCTGCTTATACCGCGATTTTAAAGCGGATTCTCGTTTAGTGCACCAGATCGGAAGGCTTTGTTCTTCGCAGGCGGCGTACTAAATTCGTCTCATCGATAATTTCGATTATAGTACTATTGCAGTGTTTTAATAGCCGTTTTCTATGATTTCGGGCAAAATTTTTTATTTCATCGCGAACCGTGGGAATCCCGAGATCTCTGTGGAGATCTTCGTTTCCAATGTATCAAGATGCGCTTACAAATGATCTTAGGAGTTTATTTTCAAATGTTTGTAAGGTATTTAAATTAGAATCTCGCGTACAACCCCAGAGTTGTATATCGTAAGTCCAGACAGGCTTAAGCACCTGCCTGTACAAAATTAGCTTATTTTCGGTACTGAGCTTAGAGTGTTTCCGAGCAACCAGTACATATCTCTGAGTTTATTATTTAACTCTTCGCATTTCTTTTTAACATGCGGTTTCCATTTTAATTTCGCGCCTAGAGTCATTCCGAGATATTTTGCTTCATTAGCAAACGGAACTTGAACCGTATTAACAAACACCAGTAATCTATTAATTTTCTTATACGTAAAATCTACATGGACTGATTTTACTTCGTTGAGCGATATCCGCCATGTTTTTGTCCAATCATTGACATTATTCAGAGCTTTTTTAATTTTGTCGTAGAATCATTTATCGTTTGGTCCACTGCTAGTATTGCAGTGTCATCAGCAAACGTGGCTACGATAGTGTCTTCTGTTTGAGGTAGATCACGTGTAAATAATAGGTACAATATTGGACCTAAAACACTTCCCTGTGGTACCCCACCCACTATTTCTTTGAGATCTGAGTAATCGTTTCCATGTCTTACTCTAAAAGTCTATTTTCTAGATATGCTATTAGAATCGTATAAAGTGCTTTAGGCAGAATTTATCTTAATTTAGGCCTTCGTGCCACAACTTATCAAAAGCTTACGACACGTCTAGGAAGACCGCCGAACAAATTTGCTTTTCTTCAAGAGTTTTCTCAATGAGGTCAGTGATCCTATGCACTTGGTCAATTGTCGAATGCTTGCTTCTAAATCCGAGCTGATGTTCAGGTATTAGGCGCTTTTCTTCTATTATTTGCTGCAGGCGCAGATGTAATATTCTTTCAAAGACCATAGATATTACGGGCAGAAGCGAAATAGGTCTATAAGGTTTCTTATCATGTGATGGTTTTCCTGGTTTGAGAATCATTATAACATGAGTTTTATGACCTTCTTGAGCCATTTCCGCAGAACGATGTTAAAGTTAAATAATATTCAAGGCAGATACTCGAAAATATTCTTGCAAGTTCTGTTAAGGAAAGCGTTTACGATGTAGTTGTTGAATAGGTTCCAACCTCGTTATCTATTCAAAATTTTGATTACTTCAGTTAGGTCCAGAACTTCTAGCCCAACAACAAAACATTCTCGAAATTTAAGGTTGCATACATCGCACAATAATAGCAGATCAAGTTGACTTGTTATAAAGTATAAACGGATGAGTTCTCTCCTTATCTTAACTATTTTGATGATTTTTTCTGAAGTACGCTGGATCAAGAAGTAAGCGTTTAGTAGGCGCTGTTTAGAAAGTGTTTCAGTTTCATGTTGTAAGCTATGTATTGGTTCGATTCTACTTCATTTATAAGCTTGTCATAAGTCAAATTTCTCATTTTCTATAGCAGGGCCAATGTTCTTTAACTTTCGAATCGATAAAAGTAGTTGAGAAACAAAAAAAAAAAAATTGTTTTTTGTCAAAAAATTCATGTAAGTTGAACTGAACTTAAATAAAATTGCATATTGGTAAGGCGCTTAGTAACCAACTGATGAGTCCAAGTGAGATTGCCGCGACGAAAGGCAAATTTTGTGAACTAAAGGCCGTTTAAAGCTATTTTGAATCAATAATTCGACAAGTCCAATTTAATATAATACTAAATCTTTTACTTGGCTGAGTAATTTCTGTAGTGTTTAGAATTGAATTATAAAAAAAAACACCTTCTTAAAAAAATTTTTGTTTTGTTGTTAAGATGCCGAAATGACTTTTTTCAATTTATCGCCTTCCATTGGAAGTTCCCAGCCAAATAAATTAAAAGTTTAAGGTATTCCCTCAACTTGCAGGAAGCCATTTTTTCAGAGGCGTTAAGTAAGCTAAAGTTATCGCCTGAGTTACAAAACGTGGGCCCAGTTCTTTGAATTTCAGCTTAAGCGATTCAGAGTTTTCACTGACTGATATAATTATAAAGTTGTTCCACTCTTTTACACATGTTCCCAGAATTTGTTATTGGCAACAATACCAAATCTTAGATTCTAGATGACCCTTGCTTTATAGAGGAAATGAATTGTCAGGATATCCAAAAAAGCGGAGCTATCCCTACTTACCACCCATCAAAGTAAGAACTTTTCTGAAATGAATTTACACATCCCATACTCTCTCAACATTTTCCTCGTAGCTAGCTCTGATTATAGTTATAATTTCTGTTGAAATTCTATTTTTATAAAGAAAAGAGTTTCACAAGTAATTGAATTGAAAGCTGCACGGAAATCTACGAAAAAAAAACATCAGCTTTTCCCCTTTTTTCTTGTAATAATTGTCAGCGATATTCACCAAAGGAAAAATCTGATCGAATGGCATTGCCGTAATATCTTGCTATTTTCTTCCCACTTACTAAGTCGGTTAAAAAGTTTTGTGCCAAATATCTTTGCAGCAGAACTTAGACGAGAAATTCCCCCATAATTTGCCGGATCTTCGGGTTTTCCTTTTTTATGTATAGGGCATATAATCGACTTTTGAAAACTACCAGGAATGTCATCTGTTTCACAAATTGTTTTAAATCTCATCAATAAATAAAGGCGCTGAATACTGAAAAGAGGGAAGATAATCCCGTTGTATTTAAGAGCTTTATGAAATTGGTTTTAAGGTGTTATAGGTAAATAATCTCCTGATAAAAAACAATAGTCTGGCTGGAGACCATGCGAGACTTTTGTTAATCTCGTCTCGGAATCGTCAAAATCGAAAAATTTCAGTCTCGGTCTCGGTCCAGGTCACGGTCTCGGTCTCACCTAACTAAGTCTCGTCTTTAACTTGGTCATAGAAATTTTAATGTACAATCTGGTCTCGGTCTCATCCTTAGTCAAAAAAATTCGAATTTTCTTAGGTAAGATTTGAATTTTGTAGAAGTATCTTAATCCATTTCAATCAGAGCCATCCCTCAATCGATTTTGATTCATGATTTGACAGTTAGGCAACATACTATGTTTTCTGTCACTATGTTAAAAAATAAAAGTGAAGGTGAAATAAGCAGCACTACAAGGCTTAGGAAAAACAATCCATCCTGATACACTCAAGATGGTCGAATATTCAGTGACAAACGTCTATTCTTTTTATTCTCTTGTAGCGCCAAATTTCAGGGTCTCAAGGGTCCAAGGAAAAAAAACTGCGAAGAGCTCAAAATAAGAAGTTCGTATGCGCCTGGGTTTTAGAAATTATCTGAGCTTGTGATGCTTCTAAGGTTGAGGTTGAGGTAAGCTGGTCCTGTCCAGGTTATTCCAAAGAAATCATGTAAGACGCGGGCCTAAGAAGCATAGATCTCTGTCCGATTATCTTTATTACTTATAAAATAGGGTCCTAGAATGTTATGCCGGATTTACACGAATAGCAAAGTTGTCAATATTTCTGCCAAAAGAGTGGCAAAATAATGGCAGAAATATTTTTTTAATGACATTTATTTACATGAGTGCAATAAATGGCAGATTTGAATCTTGGCATTATTTTGCCAACATTTATTGGCAAGTATAGAATTTTTACTAACTATTATAGGTACTATAAGCAAGTAATGTATTCGTAAACAAAAATTTTTTCTAACAATCAAACATGACATTACGACCACTTAAATGTCTAAAAACGGTACTGTCCATAGGATTGTTTTTTTTCTACTTTCGACTATCTCATAAATGGCTTAACCGATTCTTTCGAAATTTCACACGTATATAGGCTTAGGTTGCCTAATTTATACCGTACTAATATTTTTAATTAATATTTTTTTGTTTTTTTTTAAAGCATTTTTAAGAATAAAATTTCATAACATTATACTTTGAAAACTGCTTATTCAATTTTTTTTTAAATTACTGTTATATATATTTGCTGAATTCCTGTGAATTGGCGTTTTTGAATTTTAAAAAAAAAAAATTTGAAAAAGTTTTTTCTTAAAAACCGCTCCACAAGTTTTAAAAATTTTTTTCTCATAATTTCAAATATATCCATGAAATAAAATGGCGTACTTTTTTTTGAGCTCAATTTAGTTTAAGTATTTATTACGAATTTTGAATTATTGTTTCTTTGATTAAGCCGATTTAATCATTTGTTTTTAAGTTTATATTATTAAATATTTGAGATTCTCATACCAATTTTGTATATATAAAAAATTAACTAAAAAACGACTTTAAAAATATATTTAGATTTTTAATAGAAATCTTTTGCATACGATGTGGGTGGCAATGGCGCAGTGGATAAAGTGCTTGATTGCTAACTGGGACGTGCGGGTTCGATCCCCACGCTGGCGCATTCTTTTCTATACCTCCAATTTTAATTGGATGCCGCCCATGGGTTAAAATGAGACAGTCAATACCTGGTTCTTAAATCTACTGTGCCAACCTAGTGCCGTGCAATTCACGTTGCATTTAAAAGACCTTAGGTCTTACAGGCATATAGTCAAATTAAAAAAAAAAAAAAAAAAAAAAAAATGTGATCGAACATAAGAGGAAGTTCGTGCGATCCAGTAGTGCATTTTATTTAGTTTTGTGTTGAATGTGTTAGGGCTTAATAAGTGTGCTGAATGTAGCCTTAATAAGATTTGACATTTAAAATGGTAATTTGCCAATAAAGAATGAGCAAGTTAATTTTTTTTGTAGAGTGGCATAATTTGGAAAAAGGTGTCAGTACAGTGTTTATATACATAGCCATATTAATGGAAGCATTCTATGCCAAATTCTCTGTGCCAATTTTTTTTGGCAAAAATATTGCCAGTGTTTAGAGCGTTCACACGATAAAACGAAAAATGACTATAAGCTCGGCATTACAATTTCATTATAATCTTAAACGTAATAACACCTACCATATAATTGCAATATCCCACGATCTCACTTAGAAGGATTAAGCAGGAAAGACGGCGTAAAGGAATCAAATTCTAGCCCAGGGCCAATCCAAGGACAACGAGTGCGCCAAATAAAGCATCGAAATTGATCAAAAAGTTGGCTACCACTTATGACTTACTCCTCAACGAACAAAGGTTCGCTTCAAGTGTATAAGTTTCGCCCAGGATCGTCATTTCTTACATCCTCTTGTTATATTTTTTGTTATGATACAGTGTGAATTGTAAGAATGACGAATGTAGATTCTATGCTCGCAGTGCTGATGTCGCATCGTTTGAATCATGACTCGTTGGGTGTGTGTGGTTAGTATGTTGTGTGTGACTTTTGATAATGTATTAGGGTGATGTACTGGTCGTTTGTTGGTGCTGGACCTCTAGTGATGGTGGTGAATGAATGCGGCGAGTCGGTCCTTGAGGGCTTAGTAGAAAACATGACTAGAAAAGTTAACTGGAAAAGTTAACGAAATAAGCATCCTCCGAAAAACAAATATGGATATAGATAGAAGAGTACTGCATTCGGAAGTTTTATAAAAAAAAAATCGTGTCGTTACTGGTTTTAAGCTTGTTCTGCTCGTCGAAATGGCGAAGGTAAAATTTTCAACGAAACTTGTGAACGATTAGTTGTGATCAAACAGTTGCCAAATGGGAATCGTGTTTAGGAATTGTTAGGGCAAGATGACAAATCGATTCCGCTGTTATTCAAGAATTAGTTCCATCACTCAGTATATAATATTATGTTGACTTAACTTCAAAAAAGGCAATCCTATTTCTTGTGAACTATCGAGGACGAGGTATATCAGTGGTAAGCAGAAGAAGATCCTTGCGTGATGTGTGAGCGTCTTAAATCGTTCTTCAAAACTGTAGTTGCAAATACCAGTGTGGGCCGGCAGATCCAGAAATAGCCCGCAAATTTCATTTCACAGGGAAGACCGAAGCTCTATAGGTATTAGAGCGCATAGGTTGGATGACTGGAAGTAACGTTAACGTAATCGAAGAAAGGTAAACTGTCTTGTACCAGGCAGCGAACTTTTTCATGTCAGAACTCTGACACTCAATTAGTCTGCCGGAATCTGTAGGTTAAGATCTCGAACCGAAGTTTAAATTATCACCATGTAGATATGCCTCTGCTTTTCAAAAATTGTCTACTTCTCCTCGCTTGAGCAAATACCACTGAGCACCATAATTTGCACCAGATGACCCCGTTTTGACGATGAATCTTTATTATATTCACTTTTTTTTTGTTTCCTAATTTTGTGACACAAGATAAACACATTTAGCAGACAAATTAAGCTATAACAATGTTCTATGACCTTATAATATGTGTAGCGCATATTTATTCCTTAAGGATTAAATATATACGTTTGATGCGGGAACACATCCTATATTACTACCCTTTCTGAGTATATAGGTACCCTTATTGTACTATAACTTGAAGCTTGCAGGAGTATTATAAGGATGTTGTTTATTGGATGTTCATAATAATAATAATTTATCAATGAAGAAATAAATAGCGTAACCTAGAGGGTCAAGAACTAACGTTTAATTCAATATTGTTTCAAGGATAACAATAATAGGCTTCCGATAGCAGAATATTTGGGAGCTTTTTGCACAGGGCGTATGTGATACAGAGGTATAATAAAAAGCCCATTGGACCAATGGTAATATATATTATTCTTCCTCATCCGATTAGGTTCGAAATAATGAAGAAAGGCAATGGAATTGAGTATATTTATTATGGTATCAATCAGTGTTAGTGAGGGTAGTAGTCATCGTTATATCGCTTTTGAATTGATAGGGCATAGCGCTTTCAATGGGAATTCGATCAGATGTTACGTGAAATACGAGTATTAGACTATCCTTGGATCCTTTTAATGTTGCAAATGAAAAATTGTATTTTCTGTCTATATTGTTCTGCTATTATTTGAATTTGGTTCATTCTTTACATTAAAGACTTCATTTGAACTGAAAAAAAAAACTAGTTCTAATGTCACGAATATCATTAATGTCAACTTTCCTTCATTTCAGTTTATTTCAAAAAAAGTTTCTCCAAAATTTTGTTCTGATAAAATATGAGTTTATTGGTAAATTGTACACTTCCCATTCCCATTCGATACATACTCTAATATTTCTTTAAAATCATTGACATCGGATTGTTCGGACAATTCATATTAAGTTCAACTAGTAGATAGTTCATAGTTGACAATTCTGATTTCACATTCTACACGAATGCGGCTAAAGAAATAATATCTATACTTTTGATAGATCGTCCGAGTTGAGCTGAAGAGTTTAGTACGCCAATCTGAAAATCATGACCACAATTTGGAGACTGCCGAATATTGATACAACTATAGTGTCACGAGAACTACTGCAACCGCATCTTTAGAACCCTTTTTTCACTGGTCCCAGTTGGTATATTTTAAGACCAAAGTGACAATGAATAGTGATTTGGGAGTTAAATAGTCCAATTGTTGGAAAAATGCATTTTCTGGCTATAGAACAATATTACAAACTTTAATAACATATTAATTGAAACAGACAGTAGATTAATTTTAAACGGACTCTATTTTCCCCTCCCATTTTGATATTCAGAAATTCAACACCAATGTTATCGGTAGCAAAGTGTTGGATCATTTTAGCGGTAGTCAAAATATCTTTATAGTGCGCCAAAAAAAAAAAAAAATTAATGACTAAATTTAAGGACCTTTTTAAAGATTTTACCACTGAACTAGAGCCATATAGCGTTGGTATTTAAAACGGGTTGATTTAAGAGTAATTATAAAAATTATGTACTCCCTCCCCCCCTCTTTAATTATTCCCAAGCATGATAATTCCCTCAATGAACGCTTTTGTATGCTCATACCACTCCTCCGAATGCCAGAATCTAAATTTCCTCAGTTTTTCCTTGTCCTTGTCCAGTGATGGTATTTAATCATCAAATCAACAGAAACAGAACTCATCATCCCAGCTTTGTTGTGCTTGGATAAATGTAAAATGATCTGATCATCATTTATGCTCATTAATGTTTTGTAGTCAGATTAACATGTTCCCCGCATAAATACATAACTATGCCATAGGACTAGGACTCTGTGGATATTTTTGCATCAGCGTGTATCTATCCGCAACAGCACCTCTCTCCCTTTTGCCGGAATAATATGCTGGGTGATTCTATTATTGTACATGCCATTTCGAATGCTTCCCGAAATAGCTACATACATAAGAGTATAGTAAAACATTTATATTATGATACAAATGTTTGTGTGTGCATAATATTCAACAGGAAGAACTTACAACATCAAATTGACAGCCGACATTTGCGTATGTTGGCAAAATGGACTAAAAGGACGAGGAATGGTGTAATTGTCTGTAAGCTGTGGCTTTCGGATTGAACCATGTACAAATGTTCCATTGCTGACAGGCAAGTTTCTATATATATGGCAGAATGAGCCTTATACCATTTTACATACGAGTCAGTAAAAGGGGTTAGATTGAAGTTGTTTTATCCCTTGTCGTACCTCATATGGTTGGTGTCACCACACGTATGAGCTAACGAATTCCAGACATCCTAATGTTATAGATTGGATTTTGTGAATTTACACTTGAAATATACATAATATGTGATATTTTACATTTACACAATTTACATCTGCAGTGTGATGAAATTTTAGACAAAAAAAAAAACTTAAAATACAAATTAATTATGTTGGAGAACAATTTTTGTTAGAAAATGTTTTAGCTCTATCAGGCCCGTTTGCTGATACACAACTTAAGCCTTTAAGTTCTACTTAAGAACTTATGTGGCAGTTTACGCAGAGGAAATAGTAGCCCATCAGCGTTTTAAGTTGAACGTAAATATTTATTATGAGTATCAGCAAACGGGCCTTAAAGAAGTTGATATGTTTTTTTTAAGAAGCAAAGACACGTCCCCCGTGGATGAATTCAAAGCTTTTTTCGGGCTGAATCACTTATGGTGGTTATCCGCTAAAAATAACTCAACAGTCAAGGGACATTCATTTTTTGTCTATATATAGCATGAAATAGATTAACGCCCATTATTATTTAAAACAAGTTTATCTGCTCTTAAAGTTAAACGACCTCTATAAAGCTAAAGTATAATTTTTGTCGTTTAAAATTAGATTATTAAAAAGTCGACTCTTATTTTAAAACTGACTTAGAGTACCTACGTGTTAAATATTTAAAATTTTGCGCTAATGTACGTATTTCATTTATATTGTTTAGCATACTCTAGGAAAACTCCAGGTCCAAGGAAATCTGTGAGCGATTTGCAAGTAATTTTAGCCAATCCTTCATTGATTATCCTGTTGTTGACGAAAGCTATTTTCTTTTTTTACGAAATTGCCCTCAAGTATCCTTTAACAATATTACAATATAGCGTGAAAAAAAATTTAAAAATTTTGTCACATATAAAAGAGGACTATTATATTACGCCTGATGCAATACGACCTGTTTTATTAAAAAACATGTACATAGGTGTATTTTAGCTCTTCCTCTGCGTAATATTTTTGAACTATCTTTTAAATTAGGTAAATTTCCTTCAGTTTGGAAGAATGCATTTATAACCCCAGTATTTAAAAATGGACATAAAACCAATATTATCAACTGTAGACCAATTTTTAAGATTTCTTGCATTCAGAAATTGTTCGAACAAGTTGTATGTGATAGGTTGACATTTATATGTACAAATATTGTCTGCAACCAACAACATGGCTCTAAAGGTTCTACTGTTACTAATCTTTTCGAATAAATGTTTAAAATCCCTATTGGTCAAGAAGTTGATTGTGTATACACAGACTTCTCGAAAGCTTTTTATCAATGATCCTACATCTTTCATCAAGTGGATATCCAAGTCAAATTCAAAAATTCTTACTCAAACCCTTTATTGCCAAATCAGGTGTTCCGCAGGGAAGCCAGATAGGACCACATCTATTTACATTGGCTATTAATGATGCTCCCCTTTGTATACGCAATAGAGAGACTCTTATCTGTGCAGACGATATGAAGATTTATAAAAATATATTATCTTCAAAGGATCGAACTCTATTGCAAGAGGATATTAACCACTTTGCCTTGTTGTGTGAAAAGAAAACTTTGAAACTTAACCCGACAAAATGTCAAACAATGATATTTTCAAAAAAACGTTCTCCTTCTCATAACTATGTCATCTCACGGCACATTGTTAGTCGTTTTATAACTGTAAGGGACCTTGGAGTTATTTTTACGCCCAATTTTGACTTTTATGCCCATATTAATATCATCGTTAACAAAGCCAATTTAATGTTAGGTTTTATTAAGCGTTGGTCCAAATAATAAATAAAAAATTAAATAAAACCTTTTTCTTGAAAAATCGATTTTTCAAAAACCAGTCACATCATTTTTTTGAAATTTGAATTTTATATGTATATTAATAATAACTTCAAAATGGCGTTTCAAAATTTTTCTTAAAATGTTTTCAAAATTTTATACATAAAAAATTAATTTATTAAAAACTGCTCTAACGATTTTTGATTTGTTTCTTATTTATCCATGAATTCAAATGTCATCTTTGTTTTCCCTCAAACTATACCGACTAAACAATATAAGAACATTTTATTATGTGTTTTATCCATTTATTTCTACCTTATTATTATTTCCTTTTTACGAATTTTTGCGTACGTCACTGAATACTATATGCAATGCAGGCCCTCATACATTTATATATACATATGTGTCTTTAAAAGTCACACGAATCTTATGTATGCATATTGCACCTAAATTATAAAGTTATATGCATATAGCTACCTACCCACCAACATCCTTCATTTTCCTTATTATACGTACAATGCTTACATACTAAGGTTCCATCAATATGTATATATATGTAGATACATTTTACTCTCCTTACTTACATAATTAAAATCCATAACTTAGATTTAAATATACCCAGCAAACATTTATCTGAAGGTTCACATTCTAATCACCAAAAATGAAGAATAATATTCAGGAAACCTTCAGTTTTTTGAATGAATTATGAATATATACAAAGATCCAACAAATTCTTACCAGAGAGACACAAAGAGATATGTATTCTGTGTCAAAAAACAACAACACTCAGATTTTGTTGTTGGATCCTTCATATGGAGATCCTTTTTTGTTAATCCTTTTATTTTTCTTTTTACCAAGGGTTAATGATGACGGGTCATTGTAATGACAAAAGTTTCGTTTGCATAGTCGATTATCAGTTCGGAAAAGTTTTTCGAAAGATCGGTTTAGAAAGGTATATAACCATCAGCTTGTGTTTTAATAGTAAATGGGTACCAACTTACTTAACAAAAAATATATATAAAAAAAGCAAGTGATAAAACATAAAGGTATGTAAAAAATGGTGTTAAATTTTCTTAGAAATATAGAAATCATTTCTTTAATTATAGCATCGTGTAACAATTAAGAAGTCCTGGAAGCTATAAAAGCCAAACAAAAGGCAAATCAAAAAATGTTCCAGAGGCTCACCGATGAAATATTCAATCATAAATGAATCAGAAATAATGAATTCACTTATGATGCAATTTGAATCCTTTTACCTGGGCTCTTAGACACCGATTTGTATCATTTTAATGATTCATTACATGATCTGAAAATTCTGCAATTAAATGAACGTATATAACCGTTCCATATATTCCTTTAAATGATTTATCCCTGAACCTTTTTCTGAATCGCAAAATTGATTCCTGTACGATTAATTAAAGTGAAGCTATATACTTACAAATCCTTCACTTAATTGAGTTTTATTGGAATTATTTTTATGATTTAGAAAAGATTCAGAAATTAATCATTTAAATGAATATATGGAGCTCTTATATACGTTCATTTAAATGACGAATTTTCAGGTCATAAATTAATCATTACAATGATTCAAATCGGTGTCTAAGAGCCCAGGTAAAAGGATTCAAATTGCATAAAAAGTGAATTCTTTTTCGGCCGGTTTCTTCACTTTTATGAATTAATTATCGTTGATTTCTGAATTAAAATGTTTGCTGGGTACATTTGTAGGCAGGTACCTATGTAACTATTACTTAAATCATCCATTCGACAATTCATAATACTAAGAATCAAGGTAATCTTACCTACATAGGCTTTAAGCCTGCATAATATAACTACATCTAACTAACTTAACATCAATGGTTAGCTACATTAAAGTTGTTAGTTCCAAGAGCAAGTTCGTACTATCCAGTCGTGCATTTTATTTTAATTATCGGGGACAAAGTTATAATCTCCGTGGCCTCGACTTAATTAAAGTCCCAACTCATAGGACAAATTATAGGATGTACGAGCCCTTGACACGTATGAGTAAACTTTTAAATTGGAATTCAAACATTTTTAATTTCAATATCATTAAAATTAAATTTAAAAAATCTACTCAAAACCAGTGATCCACGCTCCTAAATGTTTTTGTTTCATATTATGTTCTTGTTTTGTATTGACGTAATACTATTTGTTTATATTTTCATTTTGTTCTTGGGTAAGTGTTATTTGTAATAGAGTTTGCCTATACTAACAACTAACACTGCACTAAATAATGAGCCGGTGGTATAACACAAACCATTGGTCGCCAGACGGGATTGCTATAAGCTCTCTTCGACCAATTCTGATAGTGTGAAAAAAACGTCAACAGCGTCGTTAGGCCAAAGTTCTAAAATTGTTGACAAAATTTTGCACTACGATATTAAGTGGAACCACTCCATTTTGAAATTAATTTTTTCTCTCATAATTTAATATCAGCTACAATATATTTCATGCAAATTGGTCAAAAAACACCGAATTTAAATTTTTTCGAATACGGCCCGGTACCATAACGACCCCGCCTTTGAATTGTACAAACGTCACCGTCCGTCGTGCAAACTTTGATCGGTGGTTCTGCAGTTTCATTTCACAGATTTTGGGAGTGTTAATTGAAGTTCAACATTTATTAAGCAAAATAAAAATAAAATTAAAATTTTTAAGATGGCAGCATTACCCTTCCGGTTCCACACTTTTTTTAATAGAATATGTTTTGTTATATGTTATCCCCACTCAAAAACATAAATTTATTACATTTTTTTGAATTAATGTTCTACACCCCAATGTTTTTGCCAATTTTTGTCTATCAATTGTACTATACAAAGTGTCTGTACCTTTTTTGTGTAGAATAATATTAGCTACAATGCGTCCGTACACCTTTTTTCAAAAAAACCTATAGTTTTCGAGTAATTTGGTAAGAACTGAATTTTCCACCATCCCCTTCCCCTAAAAAATGTTTACTCTACACCAAATTTAGGGTACTTTTTAACAAATGCTTAGGACATTAAAATGAAGCTTTCCACCAAAATTCAGCTTTGTCGGAATTTTTCGAAGTTTCATCATTTTTTTGTCTAATTTTCCTGGAGTTTATAGTTGATGTCTTAAATTTATCGAAAGACTACGCGAAGCAAAGCAATATGACCAAAATAATGTATACATTATAAATACCTATTACTAGCACGATAGTTGGGCTCGTCAGTTAGATGCTATCGTACCCTTCTAAGACGCAATGTTTTTCGGTCGATGATTAAGACTGTTATAAAATTTGCAGCATTTACACACTGCAAATTATATTATTTAGGGGAATTTGGTTAAATTCGTGCACCTAAATGTATGTTATGCCCGTGGTCTGGCCAGTAAAAAAAAAAAACAAAAATAATATTAAATTATTATTTGCGTTTTCTTCCAAATTATACCTATTACTGAATACCTCGTAAAGAAATAATGTTGACCCATTTTTATTTGTATGTGAATTTATGTCAAAAATCAGAGTCCATGTGTCAAGCCTCAGGGACAAGACAACCGAATTTTGACAACATACGCAAGAGCACACCTTGTAATATGTGGTTACCAATTTATAATAATATAAGCTACAGAAATGGTCTATTAAAGCATCTATTTGGGCTTAAACATTTTTTGTAGAACCAAAGGACGAAAGGTAGGAAAGTTATAATATTTATATAAAATATGAAGGATTTTAGTTTTCTATTTTATTTTGGGTCTAAGAACCCCAACAAAATTGTTAAAAAAAAAAGTACAATTCCATTTATAAAAGGCCACTTCCAAACAATTAATTTCTCACACAGGTATGGATATGTAATACCTACGCTTAAAAGGTCTAGAGAGAGGTAGATTTTTTTTGTTCATTAGATTAACCTCCGCAATTAAAATGTGTATAATATTTTAAAATGAATTGAATTTTCTCTTCAATTAAAGGTTACCACAATTTGTTTATAATTATACATATATATGTTCAGTCCTGTTTATAGCCAACAAACTTTATCTTACCAAAACTCCTTTAAATCACAAACTAATTGCATTAATTTATTTCAGCGGCTCTGTCGCTCAGTATTTGAGTTATCAGAGCATAAGTGCCACCATACATCCAGCACTCCTGGTAATGGTAAAACTCAATCCTGCAATTGAAAAGATTGTTTTCATATATGCAGCAATGCAGGTGTATCCATTTCTCTGTTCATGTCCTTTCCGGTCATAGTCAATGGCTTACTATGAATATTAACAAAACCATGCACCGCCTTGTCGACCGCCGGCCACCAGCTCTATGGTCACTTATATGAAGCTTTGAATGGCGCCCAACAGAACAATACGGTTAGCATCAGGAAACCTTAAAATATTTCATAATTTAATGATCAGTAGACTCTTGTTCTGATTTTATGTACATATATATGTATGTTGGGCTTGAGTATACCTACTGTTAGAAGCTTTTACCAACTTCAACACGAGAGTGCAGGCAGTCAGTATGAAAATAAATTTAATTACTTAGGGCATAAATATTATTAATATTTTTATTTTGTTCTCGAAAAAAAAAACACTTTTTTGAGCCAAGTAGTAAATCCAAAGAATTCAGAGAGAGGAAGATATTTTTATTTGCGTGAATTTACTCTACCCAATCTACATTCTCACCAGGGTTCGCATCTTACATGTTTTTATTTTAACGTAGACACCTTGGAAGAAGTGTTTTTAACTTTGTTCCAAACTATGCGAAATCTCTTACATATTTTTCTGAGAACTTTTTGAAATCCGAAATTTCGTCAAAATCAAGCTTTTCATATAGTGTATTTGTATTTTCACTATAGTATGTATGTGAGAAGCTTTGTAATTCACCACCCCAGCCAGATGTGTCAGTATTTCATTAAAATGTCAAAAGCAAAGTATTTTTCTCTCTGTTTTTATCTCCTTAGTTTTAAAATGAAAGATCGTTATTTGCATAGAAATGCTTTTTGTCTACGTATGCAGAAGTTTTTAATGGACTCGTTCATTAAGCCCCTTTTAGACGATCAGTTATCAGTTCAGTTATCAGTTCAGTTATGAGTTCAGTTAGAAAAGGCAGTGTATTTAGACATCAGTCTGGTGTTCAGTTTAGCTTTCATTTTACTTGTGAGCAGTCGAAAGTCTGAAGAGTTCGTTTCGACATATTAAAAGAAAAACACAGTTGATTCACCGCCCAGAATCAAGAAATATCTTAAAGAACGAAAGCTCCTTAATGACCGGCAGTATGGCTTTGGTAGCAATAGGTCCACTGGTGATCTGATGGTATATATCACCGAATAGTGGCACAAATACTTACATCGTTTTGGAGAAAGTAAGAATATTGCGCTTGATATTTGAAAAGCATTTGATATGCCCCAGGGCTCTGTTATGTCTCCGCCCCTTTTTCTCATTTTCATTAATGATCTTGTTGTGTCTGACAGATGGCGTTCAGTGATGATAGAAGATTTTCTCCTTGTGTCCGCCATGACACACCTTAGATCTCTTGCTTGCTGGACCTCATCGCGACCATATCATCTTAATCAATTCCTGTATAAGTTGTAATATTGTATAATGTATTATAAGTAATTAAATTCCCAAACATAAATCTTTTGAATTTATAAAATCTTATAAATTATTAATTCGATCCAATTCATCAGATTTCTTATCTGGAACTTCTAACTCACTAAATTGTTTTGCTGACGATAGTACTTTCAGCTTTTCATATTCATTTGCATATTCATCTCCTTGTTCTTCGGATGCGGAACTGCAATACCAGCCTATAATAATCTCATTAAATTCTGATCTTGACAATAGTCCAATGGGGAATAAGAAACCGTATAGAATTTAATGAATTTAAACTCAGCGCTGTTAAAGCATAAACCACCCCCTATGCCGCTATTCATGAGCGGCACTTGCATTGAAGAAACCGATCAGCTGTCAGTTCTTGGAATGTGCATCACAGACCAAATTTTGTGGAATGTCCACATAATCGATGTCGCCAAAACCGCTGCAAAGTGTTTTGGCTTTCTTCGAAGATGCAATAAATTCTTCTCCCCGTCTGATCTGGCTGTAATCTGTTAGGCCTTTATTAGTCCAAAGCTGGAGTATAACTCTCCCATTTGGGCTGGAGCTTCTATAACCCACTTGAAGCTTTTAGAGAGAATTCAAAACGATAGAACTATAATTGAAACATTTTCATCTCTCGAACACCGGCGAAATGTATCATTTCTTTCATTATTTTATCCCTATTTTTATAAAAAATGTTCTAGCGAAATAGCCAGTTGCATTCCAAACTATTCAACCGTAATACTCGCGCTTCTAGGAATGCTCATCAGTTTACCCTTGAGCCCAACTTCGGACGTACTGTCAAGTACAGAGATTCTTTCTTTCGCTGTACAACACGAATGTGGAACGCGTTACCATGCTTTATTTTTCCCATTCATTTTGATGTTCTGAACTTCAAAACCAATGCACATCTGTATCTGCTTTTAAATTCTTCCCGATTTTCCTAACGCTCGCACTGTGCTTGAACACTTTATGGGTAGTCAAAATCCCTTTAGTGCGTGCACACTTATAAAAAAAACTGGAATTGAAATGACGACTGAACTGAGAACTGAGATGAAACGCATTTACACATATCAGTTTAGCAGTTGACTGAACGGGCAACTTATGGGAATTCGATCAGTTTCAGTTTCAGTTAAACGCTTCAGTTTTTGCGTTTAGACATCAGTTTAACTGAAAGCTTAGCTGATAGCTCAACTGAAACTGAAATTATCGTCTAAATTGGGCTTTATGAATAGTTCGCGTCGGCAATGTAATTTAATTTATTATGAACTATCAAGAATCCAGAACCTACTGCTTTCGCATGCGCGCCTGGTTCATCTCTTTAATTTCGAGTCCAAAAATGCTCTTTTACAGAAATTTGAAATTTGAAATTTTCTGTGAATAGGTCTTATATATTTTAGGGAACAAAAATAAAAAACTACATGAAGTATTTATATCTACTTCGATTGTAGTATTGTCCAAACCCATGATTTATACTGACCACATCGCCTCCTTACTGCAAGTTGGTTGGATAAATGAACATATTTTTGTTTGTTTGTTCCCTTGATGATTGGATGATTTTTTGCTCTTCGAATTGTTGCATTTGGCTACGTACTACAAATATATGAATGTGGTTTTATTATATTTAATTTTTTGTCTGGAACGAGTATATAGTGTTTACCTTAATGTTGAAATATCTGCATTAATAAGGTGCTTGCATAATAATTGGAAGATTCTCTTGAATGCAATTTAAATTATAAAAATTTACCTTTTCTCAAATATTGGTTTTACAATTTAATGATTTTTAATAATATGTAGATAATCCGTCGATAAAATATTTTATACAATTCTCAATAATTTTGTATCCCTAAAAATCAACAATTTTCTTTAGGGGGAAACATTATTTTACTTAAAACTAGCGGACCAGGCGAACTTCGTTTCGCCGCAATTTAACGCCTTCAAATGAACTGCAGAGTTATAATAAAACACAGAAAGTTCAAATTTCAATGTAATTTATTGGAATGGAATCAAAATAAGAGAGTGATATAAACAATGTTTTTCGATTTGTTTTTCGCCGCAAAAACAAACAACGAAGACGGTTTGCCGACACGCGAACAGGACCGTACAGAAAAATTCGAAATTTATTCCACAGACTTACAACGGCCTCGCGGTTTATTGATTGGCATCGCAAAAGCCAATCGTGGAACTGAATCCGCTTGAATTGGAATGGAAGATCAGTTGGAGTAAACGGAATTCGTGGGATAAGGACTTCCTGTCCTTTGAGATTGCTCTTGATGATCATAGCTGGAATCACCGCAACATGATTATGATTGATCCCACCATCAGCTGTAAAAATACGTCGGAGTTCCTGGCACATTAAAGGAGTTGAAAAAATTCGTCGGGTAGTTTTTCGTTTCATCCTCGTCGGTCACGCTGTCAACTATTTGTACGATGGCAGTTTTCCAGCTATTTGACTTTGAATAATGAAATTCAAGCTATCGACGACGTCCTTTTTCATTGCTGCTCTAGTATTGCCCATTCACAAATCCAATCGAGATTTTTATAATTTTTTGCAATGCCTTTACTTTGGTGATGAGTTCCACTTCCAACGTTGTTAACTCCCAAAAATTTGCTGGGAATGATAAAAGTCTCGAGAATTCAACAGCCGATAAGTTGTTCTGCAATGCGACTCTTGTGGTTAATATCAACTTCTTATATGCCGCCACAAAGACGACAATTTCAAGCCTGCATTAAATTCATCGGCAGCAGCAGATTTCGGGATGACTGCGTTTAACGGAAATCTCAGGTGAGCAATATCATATCCTCACCATATCATATCGCATCACATTGTAAACCCTTCATTGTCGGCCAACTACCTCCTACATTTATCCCAAATTATCATTTTGCATTCTCGCAGCAATTTAGCTGTCGCCGAATTCTTGGTCATTGTGCTCGTTATTGGCTTTTCAACCGTGAGAAGATTCATCGCCATCTCAAAGCGGAATATGCAGTTCGACCGCCTTCAAAAGTGTGGCAGCAATGTTACAATAATCATTTGGAAACATAAAACATTTCTAAACCAATATGCGATATAGCGAACATCTCTAAATCATAGTCAGTCTTGGGTAAGGCCGTAAAGGTAGGCATAAACAACGAACATGCTCGCCAAACTTGCTCGTTTGTGTTAGACTCTACACGGCGAACACATTTGGCCAACATTCATCTCGTGATGATTAACATGCACGATTTGATATGAATTATTTTTCCCAACTTGATTGTTGTAGTTTTCGCTTTGCTCGCGAACATGGCCGTTGATGGCGTACATCGACGCCAATGCACACAACAAAATCGAAATTGTTCGCCAAAAGCGATTGGCTCGCTAACCAGCTAATAGACGAGAAAAACACAGAGAGTGCGATCATGTTCGTCATTTGTGCCCTCTTGATTCTGACTTCAAAACCGGAATCGCATTTCTTTTCTTTCGCATTTCTTTTTTTTGCAGGAGACGAACTGTCATTTGATACCAATCGAATACTTTCAGAAGATTTCGGAAGCCTTGCCGGCGAACAATCGAAAACGATATTATTGAGGAAAGAAAGATTGCCTCATTTAGCCTTTTCTTGTTTCATTCTTACCACGAAGTGGAAACGAAATGAGATAAAAAGCCGTTTTTCACTGAAGAACAAATTTGATCTTTTTCCGAAAAAAAATTAATTTTACCCTTTTTACTTGAGTTATATCATGACTATAAGGCAAGTTATGCATCGTCGAAAAAAAGTCTTGAGATAACAATCAAACATGACATTACGATGATAGAGAAGACGAAAAAAGATGGTCTAAACATTCTGTCCGTCTGTATGTCTGTCTGTCAGTCTATCTGTATGTCTATATAGACACAGTTTTTTGGCAATAAGTTTTCTTGGTTAAAAAAATAAAATAATTAAATCTAATTCAAATTGTTTTTAGGTCGAAAGACATTAGTTCTAAGAGATATTGTTTAGTTTAGAGCGCCCGTAAAGGGCCAGTAAATTAGTTATATAATAAGTTATTAATAATTAGGCTAGTTTTTAACATTTTTGTCTAGCTTTAATATAGTTAGTTAGTTAAGTTAATTTTTAATAAAAATGAATTCGAAAAATAACACCAAAAAAGTGGTTGCGGCAATTCCGTCTGTCTGTCTGTCTGTCTGTCTGTAGGACGATCTACAGCCTAAACGGCTGAACCGATTTTGTTCAAACGTGGTGGTTAGGCGTTTTAGGTGATTGTCCAAAATAGATTTTTGAAACGTTGTTCTAGTCACAAAAATAACGGTACTTGCCATACAAATTTTTCTACTATCTTAAGTATCTCGAAAACCACTCCAGCGATTTTGATAAAAATTGGTGTGTGTACTAACTTAAGTATGGTCTACATTTTGGCCGAAAAAAATCTTAAAATATTTTGTTATTAACGGTACCTGCCATACAACCATTTCATTGATTTTCTAATTTCTCATAAACGGCTGAACGGATTTGGATCAGAATTTTTTTACTTCAAATTCTAAATAATGCTGCATTTCTAAATTTTCGAAAAATAGTTTTTTTTATTTTTTTTTTTTTTTATTTAAATATATATTTTAAATGCAACCTGAATTGCACGGCACTACTTTTGGCACAGTGTATTTGAGAACAAGGTATTGACTGTCTCATTTTAACCCATGGGCGGTATCCAATTAAAATTGGACGTATAGAAAAGAATGCCCCTAGCGTGGGGATCGAACCCATACGTCCTAGTTGGCAATCAAGCACTTTATCCAATGCCCATTGATTTTTGAAAATTCGATATTTCCAAAAATGGTGAGCTATTTTTTCTGAAATTTTGTTTTTGAATTTATATTATTAAATATTTAAAATGTTGATACCAATTTTTTTTTTAATTTTAGAATTTTTATACATATATAAATAAAATGCACGACTGGATCGCACGAACTTGCTCTTATGTTCGATCACATCGAATGCAAAGATTTCTGTTAAAAATCTAAATATATGTTTAAAGCAGTTTTTTAAGTCATATTTTATGTATGCAAAATATCTTTAATTTTTTTCTAAAAAAAATTGGTATGACAGTCTAAAATATTATAATATAAACTTAAAAACAAAATATTAAATCGGCTTAGTCAAAGAAAAAATAATTCAAAATTCTGAAATAAATACTTAAACTAACTTAAGCTCAAAAAAAGTACGCCATTTTATTTGTTAGATAAATTTGAATTTATGAGAAAAAATTTAAAAAATCTGTTTAGCGGTTTTTGAAAAAAGTTTTTTTTTTTAACTTCTTGAAAACAATTTTCAAAAAAATAAATATAAAAATGCCAATTCATAGGTATTCAATAAATACATACAAATATAATTTTTGAAAAAAATTGAATGAACAGTTTTCGAAATATAAATTAAATTTTTTTTTTAATGATTTTAAAAATACAACAAAATACTAATTAAAAATATTGGTACGCGGTATATTTTGGGCAATCTAAGCCTATATATGTATGTGTGAAATTTCGAAGGAATCGGTTGAGCCGTTTATGAGATAGTCAAAAGCAAAAAAACGGTCCTATGGAAAGTACCGTTTTTTAGACATTTTTCTAATCTTTTTTTCAACCATATGATCGGCCGTAGCTAAAAAGGCGAACTGATTTTTTTTTATCAAAATCGTTTGAGCCGTTTCTGAGAAAAATAGGTTTGAACGTAACGGTTATATGGCAGGTACCGTTATTTTTTGAGCTAAAAAAAAATTTTCAATTTCCCCTCTGACAATACCTAAAAAACTCTATATACCAAGTGTGAAGCAATTCGGCCCACCCGTTTAGGCTGTAGGTGTCTATACATACATACGGACAGACTGACAAGCCGACAGACATACAGACGGACAGAATTTTTAGACCATTTTTTCGTCTTCGCTATCGTCGTAATGTCATGTTTGATTGTTATCTCAAAACTTTTTTTATCGACGAATGCATAACTTGCCTTACATAACGGGTCCGCCATCTAACGTTTTTTTTTTTAACTAGTGCTTATTTCGTGAAAGGTAACACTTACCTCACGTCTGATTTGACAGATAATTAGTTTTATCCTTCCGCTGAACGAATATGGTTGTGCATACGCTTGAACAACGCTCGCTAAGTGGGCCTGCGATCGACTTAGAGAAGATGCCGATTTTGCCAAAAAAATCATCTTTTTCAGATGAAGCTCATATTGATCTTGGCTGGTATGTAAACAAGCCAAATTGCCGTATTTGGGGAACAGAAAACCCGCACGCATACATTGAAAAGCTGATACACCTAAAACGAGTCACTGTTTGGTGCGGATTTTGGTCCAGAGGCATAATTCGAAAATGAGCAAGGAGTGGCCGTTACAGTCAATGGCGATCGTTATCGGGCCATGTTGAACGAATTTTTGTTCGCAAAAATTGAAAAGGAGGTTATTGGCAATATTTGGTTTCAACAGGACGGCGCAACGTGCCACACAGTCGAAGCTACACTCAATGTTTTGCAAGTTATTTGGCGGAACCTGTAGTACTTATAATCGCAAGTAAAAATTAAGTGAAAAACGACTTTAAAAATAAAGAATCGTTAGCATAAAATGTGATCGAACATAGACTTGCTCCTATATACATGCGATCCAGTCGTGCATTTTATTTTTTTCAAAAATTATAGCTTTATGTATTTGCTGAAACCTATGGATTGGCATTTTCGATTTTTTTTTGAAAAAATGTTTTCAAAAAGTTTTAAAAAAATCTTTTATTCTCAAAAACCTCTCCACAGATTTTAAAAAAAATTTTCTCATAAATTCAAATTTATCCAAGAATTAAAATGGCGTACTTTTTTTTTGCTCAATTTAGTTTAAGTATTTACGTCAGAATTTTGAATAATTTTTTCTTTGATTAAGCCGATTTAATCTTTTGTTCTTAAGTTTATAAGAATTAAATATTTAAGATTATCATACAATTTTTTTTAGAAAAGAAATTGAAGACATTTTTGTATATATAAAAAAATAAGTAAAAAACGACTTTAAAAATATATTTAAATTTTTAATAGAAATCTTTTGCATACGATGTGATCGAACATAAGAGCAAATTCGTGCGATCCAGTCGTGCATTTTATTTTATGTTTTATTCAAGAAAGATCTGTTCTAAAAATTAGATCAGATTAAATGCATTAGTCCTGAATAAATTATTATTAAACACTTACAGTCCTATTAATAAAAAACGCTTAGTCCACCTTCAGTACATGGACTTACAAGACCATGGAATAAGAGTTAGACCATGGACTAAAATTTCCTATTAAAAAAAATCGAAGAAAATCTACTACAATAAGTATCAACTCTACTTCTTTTTATTATAAGTCCCTGTAAATTTTTTTCTTAATTGTCAATTCTTAGTCCATCGCTTGATGGTCTAGCGAAGGACTAAGTTGGTAAACGTCAAATACCAGGAATTGTGTTTTACTCCACGGAATAAGTCCTAAGCCTTCCCTAGTCCATGTTTATTAATTTGGGTGTTATTATCTTAAAGCCCTATATGTATTTGGCATTCAGTCAACGTAAAGGTGGGGGGAAAATGGAGATGGCTTACGAACATTTTGTGTTTTAACCTCTTCTGGCGTTAATTCCGTTCTAACCTAAACTTATACTTACTAAATTACACTGTCACTTTGTACGAATTGCACTAGTTCCAAAAGCAATTTCTCTTAACAACTCAAACGGAATAAAGAAATATTCACAATAGATGGACCAACGACAGGCGAATGAGAAAGTGAGAAAAAATGTGCGACTTACCAACATTTTAAAATCTATATAATTCTTCTTCAATATCAAACAAAATGATAGAAATATATTTTTTAATTATTTTGTGCCCGAAATTGAATCCCGAGATCTCGACAACATTTGGTTCCAACAAGACGGTGCTACATGCACACATCCCGTGAAAAAATTGACATATTGAGAGACCGGTGAACAATTAATTTCACCTTTTGGACCAGTAAATTGGCCAGTAAGATAATGCGACACCGTTAAACTTTTTCGACTTCGTAAAGTCTAAGGTGTTTGTATTTGTGGATAAGCAAGCTACAATTGTGGCCAACATTACCCTTGTAATGCGCGAGATACCAACGACCTAAGGCGCAGTTTT
Organism: Philhelius pedissequus; assembly: GCA_910595825.1. Classification (NCBI taxonomy): domain Eukaryota; kingdom Metazoa; phylum Arthropoda; class Insecta; order Diptera; family Syrphidae; genus Philhelius; species Philhelius pedissequus. Next base: position 326,996,674 of record OU343160.1, read on the forward strand.
TAAAGGTATTATCTTTAAAAAATGCCAGGAATTGCTCCTTAGATTAATAATAAAGATTTCACGATATATGTGAATTAAAAAAAAAAACACCTATTGATTGATAACCCTATATAAAAATGAGAAAACACATGGATCTACCCGAAACTAAATTTGATTGTTACGAACTGTCAAGTCTATTTTCGTTCCACATACCATCCACACTTCAAGAAATAGGGACGCGATTAATCTTAATATAAGAGATTATATCAACTTCAAAACGTCATTCGCGATGTCATGTGGACAAAATGTCAAAATTAAGGTTAAGTCGTGAATAGTCATGTGAATAGCCCTTAAGACCCAAAAATGCATTATGTCGGCGGTGGGTGGGGTATATTGATTTAAGGGTAAATGATAAACTTCAAATCGAAAAATGTCAAGATTAATCGGTCAATAAACTTTATTTAAGTATAGATACTATGTAAAATGTAAACATCTCTTATTTAATCGATAAATTCTTACCACAATCGCAAATAAAACAGATTCCTCCGATTGCGGCTATCCACACATGACCTCATTCTTCCGCCTTCTATATCGTCTCGTTTTAAAAAATACTGAATTTTAGTACCGCAATCTAATCCACTTCTATAGGTCGCAGACAGTATCAAATCCCTTTTGCTTTTAACCGATTTTCACTCCTTTTTCTCGACTATCTCTGATGTACAGTACACACATATCTATATATATATAAATATCCAATGAGACTTCCAAATCCAATCCAATCAAACGAATGTAAATCCTTTAATTAAGATCCAAAAAGGTTTTTTTTATTTCTCGAAATTGGAGGCAAAATCGATTTAAAACCTTTTGTCATTTAGAACTAGATAAATCTTGCTGGTGTGTGTGGTTTTTGTGTTTCTTTTAATTCATTTCTGTGTGTTGCTTTAATCCATTACTCTTGACATCTTTTATCAGGACAACGACAGCGATGAGGATGATATAAATGGTATAAATGGGAATTCAATAGACAATTATGGTTCAACCAACCCCATCAACGTTTTATTATATGAAAAAGGACTCTGCAAAAAAAAAAACATTGTAAAGTAAAAGTTAAAAGCCGCAAGGATAAAACACACGGCACTCAGGATAATTCACAAAATCACATACACATGCATGCATAGCCATATACCTACACATGTCATAATACAAAACAGAGAGTAAAAGCAACAAAAGCAAACGGACAAGGACGAAGTCTGATGGCTAACCATTTTTCGTTGTTTACACGTCCATTAATCCAACAAAAGGATTAACTTTGCTTACCTGAACGCAGGAAAGCTTTTTCGAGGCTTCCACATCATTCATTCAATTATGATGGAATGAATAGAAGGTGGCGGCTGGTGTATAGCTGGCGGTAACCGTGAGTCGGCAGAGTTGAATGGAGAGTCGCACTGCTCGATCCTCACATAGACTTCTACTTAGTTGTGAGTATTTTTCGATAATTTTGTGTTTTTATTTTTTTTTATTTTCGTGGGGCTGACGGGTTATCAATTTATTATTTTTGTTTGTAGGTTGGTATTTCTTGCTTGTCGGCTTTCAACAAGGAAGAGGCTTTTCGGTGGCCAATTCGATTGAAAATTAAAATTTATACAATTAATTGCCACCCACTCAGAACGACAAACATCAAAGAGGAATATTTCTGATCTGTAGCCATCGCCTGTACCTGTAATTAAGAATGATGTTCATGTATGAATATGCAACCTTTCTTCATTCTTTCAGATATTGTGCTGAGAGCGACAGTCGCGGACTTTAGTTAAGCAAGCACTTGGCAATCAACATCATATCTTTGGCACCAGCGAACTGGAATTCACCTTTCGGTTCTCAAATTTCCACATTTACTTCCAATGAAGCTGGCTTCATATTTGTGGGTATGGGTCTCATTTTGATAAAAAAAACATTACAAGATATTTTGTAAGCGGTGTTTTTAAAGTAAAACTTCTTTTGCGGATTTGCGGTAAACATTTGCTATTCAACGGACCGGTTTTCTGTCAAAAACCGACTGCACTTTTCGATAGATTTAGGTTTAGATCTCTAAATAAAATTTTTAGGTACCCACCAACAAATATTTTATACCTGGCATTTTTTTTTTGCAAAATAACTAGAGATGTGACGGATATCCGGTAGGCATTCGGTATCCGGCCTATCCGGCTCCTTTTTTAATATCCGGCCGGAGCCGAATAATATTTTTGTATCCGGCCGAATACCGGATAGTCGTTTTTTGCAGTAAGAAATATAACAAAATACTAAGTTTTATGATCTGATTGATCTTATTTCATATAATAAAGATAGGCTTTCAGCAACTTAATATTGTACTTTTTCTACAGCCACAATGAAAATTAGTTTTACTATTTTATGTACTTTCATCAATAATACATTTAAAATAGAAAATAAAAAAACGTAATATACAATAAACAATAATTATTAACATTAGTACATAACAAATAGTTTGTTAATTTAATTTATTAACTCGACCAATTATTAATATGACTTGGTTTTCTTTTTTTTTAGCATAACTAACATTTTGGTTCACAATTTACATACAGAGTCCTGATAATAATATCTTGTTATTGAAAAATTTTTTAATGTTTAATACACAATAATTATAGTTAAGGATTTGAAAGGGAACGTTTTTCAGGCTATGTTGGCCAATTTCTTCTGTATGCAAATAAAATACCCTTACTTCATATTTATATTTTTACCCTACGTTTCGTTGGATTTTCCACTTCTTCAGGGGTTGTTTATTTAAACCTGAAATATTAAAAGTTTGCATTGATTTTTTTTAATTAATTTAATTAAGCATAAATGGATTGAGTGAAACGACCAGAAGTCGTTTTTCATTGTTGTTCAAAACAAGTTGTTAATATTGTCTTGCAATCCATTATGTTTTATTGTAAAATTAATAATAATTAACAAAAAATCAATGTAAACTTTAAACATTTCGTTTCAAAATAACCAATCGACATAACCTAAGCAACCTCATTTAAATCAAAAGCGTATATATGGAGCCTAACATGGAGATTGAATTATTAACGAGAAACTCGATGTAGTTAATAAAGTTTGGATTAAAAAATAACTCCAAGATCTTTTTAAATAAATAATAAACGATTACGTTTGTTTTCGTATACGATGTCAACAACCCTACTAGCAATATTTTTTTAAAAATCCAGAAAGTAATGAACTTCTCTTCTCAACTAGCAATCTCAATCTTCATCCAGTATATGAAATTACAGAATATTAATTACAACAAATGAGCCATATATTTGCAGTGTAAAAAGTAAGAATAACTTGTGGAAGTAAAGGAGAAGGAAAAAAACATTTTTAAGTTGGTTTTACTTGTACCGGAATGATTTGAGTATCAGATCACCAAATTATTATAATTTTCATTAGGGCAGATATCCGGCCGCCTAATATTCGGCTATCCGGCCTAGCTGCAGGCCGAATATCCGGTATCCGGTTCCGGCCAAAATCACAAACTCACTACGGTACAACTCTAAAAATAACCTCAAAGATTAACCGGCACAACATTTAAACATTATATTTTCATCAAAAACATGAAAGTCGTTTTTATTTTTAAATTAAATTCAACGAAGAACAACCACCAGAACCAAAAACCATTTTCATTTACGAAAAAAAAACAGCAACAATTTTAAACAATTTTTTTTGTATACATTCATAAACACTTTATTCTAAATAATATTGTTCACTTTTTTAATAATTTACTTACAATCGAACTATGTACTGAAAATTAACGGATAAATGTTCCTCAATTAAAAAAAAAGCAAAAATAAACAAAACTATTTGGTTGAGAAAGGTAGACCAGCATTGCCATATACCAGGAATCCTAAGTGCGGACAACTCTAAAATAGAATTCTTGAACAGAATGGATAAGAAAACGGGGCATGAGTGTAATGCCGGATTTACACGACTGCCAAGTTCGCAATATTTACTTCAAAAATACTGCTGTCATTAATTAAGTTAACGACATTACACGAAGGTAAAAAAATGACAAACACGAAGCTAAAATAATGCCAACACTGGCAGTAAAGAATGAGCAAGTTCATTCTTTATTGCAAATTGTCATTATTTGAAAATTGTTGTCAGTACTGAATTTACACGATTTCAGTATAATGCCACAACTTAACGAATATTCTGGTTGGCAGTTTTTGAATGACAAATATACTGCAACATTTTCGACTATTTACACGACAAGAAAAATAATTCCAAGATTTTGACAGTAGTACTGCCAATTTGGCAGTCGTGTAAATCCGGCATAACGTGCGTCGTTTTTGTTAAATTAGTGTGAAACTATGACGAGAATATACATAATAAAGTTTTTCATGTCTTCACGTTATGATAAGTAATTGCAAATCAGTTAGCTTCAGTACTATTTCCTTAAATTCGCCGTGAAAAGTTTCGTTACGTTGAACTGGGGAAAGGTTTTATAATTATTCATTTTGTTTATTTTCCTGAGGTAAATCTGTGAAAAACAATTGTTGAGTTGAAATCGGTGAGTTGAAATTTTTAAGCCACGGATCCACATATCAAAATATAAACGACGCGACGGTGACGTTTATACAATTGGAAGATTTGGTCATTATGGGGATGTATTTATTATTTATGAAAATACTGTGTTGGATTCAAAAAACTACACCTTCGTTATTCTTTGACTGATTACTATTAAATAATATTATGTTGTAGCTGATATACGTCAGCTGGGGGTGGCAGTGGCGCGATAGTTGTGTGTTCGCCTGTCAACCTCATGGTCACACGTTCGATCCCTGCCGTAGTCTATGTCTTCTATTTTTCCATTAAATACCAATTCTAAAAATAAATGTCATACAATGAGTAGCTGGTGTTTACTCATGAAATGCTGTTTAGGCATAGTACTATCAATATGTGATTGAGTAAAACTAGTATACCGATAAAATATAACAAAGAGTGGAAAAATTAATGCGAATTATAAGGGGCATAGATAAATAAGACACGGAAATTTCTCCGCATTAGTTCAGCCGCCATCCCTGGAGATAAGATCTGAGACAACAACCTCAAAGTCTCAGAACATCGCTCCACACATCGTTCTTATCATTCTTTCTCTTCCTTAACCTCACCCTCACGCCCGCGCTGTATTGAAACATTTAAAGGGTGTTCATAATTCCTTGAGCGCGTGTAGATTATAAAAAAAAAAAAAAATAGAATTTTCAAAGAAAAAAATTGTTTCAAAATATGTTGGGTCAAAAAAATGTAATTTTTCAGGAATATAATAAAACGTGTTCTACATACATTTTATAGAAAATTTTGTTTAAATTAGGAACGGTTTTTAAAAGCACTTTTGGTCGATTTCACGAAGGTCTATTAAATTTAATAGGCTTCTAAACCTTAAACTGGGATTTTTTGGTTCCACCGTTCTTTTTTCAATCAAACAATCTTTTAAACACCTTTAAAAACTAAATACCATTTTTGACTCATTAAATTTTAAAAGTGTCACTCAAACGTCCTGAGATGCAGTTAATAAGTGGATAAATCATCTGACATTTTTGTTTTATGACACTTTTCAATTTTTGGATATACAAAATGACAATTACATATACACAGCTAATAAGCATACCTATTTCTATTTTGCATGTTAATAATAATATTTTACTATTTTGCATTTTATTAGAAAATAGATTCCCCATAATTCCTCGTGCCGACCGTTTACCTATTCCGAATTCGCCGGGGCCAAATTCCGCAAGCGTGAGTTTTTTTCTGTGTAGGCAAATATCGGGTACACAAAAAAAAATATTGCGACTCCGCAAGGGTGCGATAATTTTTTTTTTGGCAGAAAACGTTTTTTTTGCGGAATTGGGCCCAGGAAACCGCCATTCCAAAGTTTAGATTTTGTTAACCAACTGCTGCCACTGCTGTTCAAATGCTCATTTATGCTTTTTCATATAAAAGTGCATTTAATAATTAGGAAAAGAATTATTTAAGTTTTTTATTTCATTAAACAAATAAATTAAATAAATTCTTGCTAACATTTTTTTCAATTCTTTTCCAAATAAAAAGAAAAACAACATAAACAAAAGTTTTTAGGCGCCAACACTTCAGCTTTTTTGGATTTCTTCTTCATTTGTTTCAACATATTCTTTCCCATTTTATCAGATACACTTTGGATGTGCAAAGAACTCTTGAAATTTCCCTTTTATAGATTAGTGAAACTAAAAAGGTTTAATGGTATAATTTAACAGCATTTTTCTTAACCTTCCGATAACAATACATTTAAAATGTACATACACAACTTTTCTTGTTTTTTTTTGTAGTAAACATAATAATTAAGATATATCTCGGCAGTTTGTTGGTAAGAGTTGTGGATTCTTGTGTGAAGTCTGCTTTGTTTTTTGTCGTTGTTTCAAACAGTGAAATTTTAAAATTGTTTGTTTTTTGTTGCAATGTATTTTGAGACCAATCAAAGTCTTAATGTAAGCACGATGAAACTTGCCATGCTTCCCTTTATCTAAACAGGGCAGAATGCATTCAACAAAAGCTAAAAAGAATATCGGAAGACATGCAATACAAGAACAATATGAGATCCTGCTCTTCGTCGGGATCACGTTTCAAGATCTAAAAATTGAGATCTTACTCTGGCGGGTAGATGGCTATTTGATTTCGAGGTTGCATTCAGTAGTATAAAAAAAGAGACAACATTAAAATAAAAAATAAAGAAATACAAGAAAAAATTGGATTGGTATATAAAGCTACTGTCACTCTGATCTGCATTGTTTTATTTTCACGGAATGATCTGTATGGATCATGAGCGATAATAAAAAGCGGCTAAAGTTAACATACCTAATGGTTTCAAAAATAAAACAAATACAGTAAAACCTGTTAATCGGGACACTCTATAATCGGACCACCTCATAACTGGACCGTATCTTATGCATTCCCTGCTATTTTACATACAAATTTCACTTTTTTTAAGTTGAACATAAATATTTATGTTTCGTATTAGCAAACGTACCTAAGATAACATGCGTTGCTTAATGTATTCACCTGTCTAATTTGTCCAAACGTAGGAAATACGAAATATATAAGCATCGCATTTTTTTTTGTTAACTATTGTTGGTACCGCCGCCGCGGGTTACTTTAGACTTATTTGGGGATTTTCCACTAAGTTTATAATGTTAGCTTTCATTAGTTGGCAAATGAAACAATTAGAATTTTTTATATTAAGTATTGGCAGAAGTTTCAGGTAAGTCAGTGCAACTAGTTAGCAATTGATTTGTTAAAGGTGTTTGTTTTTGGTTTTCAATAAAGCGACTAAGTTTAAAAAAAAAAAAGTAAAAGAACAATGAATAAACGAAATCTTAGTGATTTTGATCTAGAAAAGAAATTTGCAAAGAAATTTGATTGCAGCAAATCTCAAATCCAAAAATTTTTGAGCGCGAAGGAGGACATCAAACTGTGATTTGCAAAATTCGTTGGATTGAAAACAAAACGTATGAAAGCATTTGTAAAGGGACATCTGTCAAACTAAGTTGTTAAACCAATTTTTTTTTCAGTTGAAAGTCTGACATTTACAAAAATGGATCGCTTAACTATCGCACAACGCATAAAAATTGTTAAAACATACTACAAAATGGTGATTCTGCCACAGCCACATATCGTGCTTTAAGAAGAGATTATGGTTTACACAATCGTCCAACTGCGCAAGCAATTGGCAAAATTGTGAAGAAATTTGAAGAGACTGGATTGATTACCGATATTGTAAGGCCTGTGCATCATCGTTTCGCTCGTACCACTGTAAATATCGCTGCTGTAAGTAAAAGTGTTGATTCCTCGTCGTTCTCAGGAATTAGGACTATCTAACGGCACATTATGGCGTATTTTGCATTTGGGTCTAAACCTACATCCATCCAGCTCACACAACAAGAACAACTGAAGCCAGCTGACTATTCACAACGTCGTAGATACGTCGAATGTGTGCTTGAACAACAGGCGGTGGACGGCGATTTTTCGAACAAAATTTTCTTCAGCGACGAAGCATATTTTTCTCAAACGGTGGGTATGTTAATAAACAAAATTGTTGTATTTGGGGTTCTGAGAATCCTCAAGTAATTGAAGAGAGAGCATTATAACCACAAAAAGTCACAGTTTGGGGCGCTCTTTGGTCCAAAGGTGTGATTGGATCTTACTTCTTCGAAAACAACGATGGAACGACTGTCACCGTCAATTCGGACCGTTATGGTCATATGATAACCGACTTTTATTGCGTGCTATTGAAGAATACGGCTTGGAGAATATTTAGTTTCAACAAGACGGTGCCAAATGCCACACAACTCGAGTGAATATTGCTTTATCGTATGTCGTGTCGATATCAACTGGCCACCAAGATCATGCGATTTGACACCGCTGGACATTTTTTTGTGGGGCTACGCGAAAGGCCCTGTTTATGCAGATAAACCTTTAACTCTTGAGCACTTGAAAACATAACTTGAAAGTTATGGCTGATATACCGCCCAATACGTGTCAAAAAGTAGTCGAAAATTACCTCAAAAGAATCGATGCTTGCAACAATTCGCGTGGTGGTCATTTAAATGATGTAGTGTTTCACACATAATGTCAACGTTCAAACTTTATAATAAAATAGAAATATCATGAAAAAAATATTTTATATCTGTTTTATTTACGTTTACTTTTGAAACTGCAAAACGGATAACCCATTATATCTTTTGCCAAAATTGATGGCTTGGCATTCAAATGGTTTTGCTTAGCTACGCAAACGAATGTGCCAATTTCTCCAAGCAAAATGTGGCTATATACTAACAAATCTAATTGATTGTATGTTTTTTATTTAGAAATTTATAGTTGGTATATGCACTGGCAGCCGTATTTTTATGGACATTAATTCATGAGAGAAAACCTTTCTAAGTGGACCGGTCGGATTAAATATTAACCTCTACAATCGGAATACCTCTTAATTGGACCACTTTTCTTCGGTCCCAAGGGTGGTCCAATTCGACAGGTTTCACTGTATACGACTGGGATGCGAGTAGTTGCTATAAATATATAGATATCTTTATAAAGTGCATTTAAGTGTTAAATACTATTTTTATATGGAGCTTCCAAAAATGGTGGTGCTGCTCCATTTTGAGTTAAGTTGAAAAACATTTTGAAAAATGTTTTCTCAAGCCATAAACTGTCAAAAAACCTTCAGGAACAAAATTAAAATTTTATCCCAGAAAATTCGAAATGTTCGAATTTAAGCATTTTGGGTGGCATTTGGTAAAACAAATTTTTAGTTATTGGCTTGATAGGTAGGCAACGAACTATATTTTGACAATCCGACAAAATTTCAAGTGTATCACCTTAAAGTCTAAAAATAACCTTTTTCCAGAGGGGTATAAAACAAAGTCTATGTAAAATGAGCGATTTCAACTCCATAGATAAATCGAACGTATTCTTCTCTGGATTTTAGCAGTGTGCCTATCTGAGGTTTGATGCGGTTTGATATTTTAACGCGCATAGAATATTTCACACAAAAAAAAAATTTTAATTATAAAAATTGAACATGTGTGAAATACTCTATCTCGGTCTAGCTATTTCCCCTCCCATTTTGACATTTAAAACCAATTTGCATCGGTATTTACCTTAAAATCACTCTTTTGTTCATTGACGCCCGCACTGTGTGGGACTATTTAAGGGCAGTTAAAACCTCCTTTAGGGCGCTCTTAATTATAAACGAAAACTCGCTAGTGCTATGACTAAACAACGCAGGTATTGTGAGTGGAATTTTGCGAATACGACAGATTGCTATGTCGTTATTGTACTCGCACGATTGTTAGTTCACATCACCTCCATAGAGGTTTGTACAAAACTAGTTCTTATATTGTTGTTTTCTTTATTTTGAACCAAAACAACTTAACCCAATAAATCAAAACCAATATATGAAGGTGTAGCTACTATTTCAATTTTCACTGATTTCGAAAACCGCAAAATTCTATTCGGACAAAGTTATGTCCTTTTTACGTGTTAGGTCTGCGTCTGAAGTAGCTACTATGTACCTCTATGAATGGGAAGAATATTCGTATACCTAGGTTTACTGTTACTCTGTTTTCAAGTTTTAGAAAGGTATTGATATTATAAGAGCATTAATGTCCCAGGTGCGAAAGGTTATCAGCAGAGTGCGAACGTGCAGAAATTTCAATATTTCCAAAATTGGATTTTGTTCTTTTCTTCAGGATATAACAAATACTTTACGTTATTTGCAAAAAGAAAAGTTTCAAACTGTGGTTTTCTCACATTACCACCATTATAATACATACATGTAAACATACATATTCTTATATTTGGCGCATCTGGTTGTAGATTGAAAAATAATGGTATATTTAAATTTTTGTGGGGTGTTAAGAATCGATAGACATGTTTTTGGTAAAGTCATTTGCTGTCTTAAGGAGAATAGACTATCTACTTGAGAAGTAATATTTCGTAGTGCTTTGATGGTCCAGAAATTTGTAGGTTCTCGCCTTTGAGCATCTACCTTCGTTTTTGTCTGAGAAATGATGTGTATTTTTAGTTTAACAAGTTATATTGTAAAAAGTGTGCTTGTTTCATTCTCAATAGCCAGTTTGATAAAGTGTGACATGTCCTGTGCTTTCTTGTCACCTCATCCTCTGACTAGCCTATCTCTACTTAGCCTAATTTTCTACTTATGGTATCCCAGTAGATTGGTGCTGGTAAAATACTCAGGGTTCAGGGATTCTTTGACTGGTGCAATTATTTTTCCTGTTCTATGGTTGTCGAAACTTAACCATAATTTTCTAGTTGTATTGCGAAGTTGAATTTATAATAAAAAATCTTAAAACTACAAAATCTCCTGGATTTGTTTTTAAAAAATCTTCCAAGAATCGGCATAAGATACCTCACAAATTTATTTAACATTTGTTTTATAACAGGTACTTTCCGAAGGAGTGAAAAGGGGCTAAAGTCATTCCAATACATAAACCAGGAAAAATTCTAGTGACCGCTCTAACTACAGACCAATAAGTTTGTTGAGTTCATTAAGTAAGTGCCTAGAAAAACTAATAAAAAAACTAGTTTTGCACATTGACCAATTTGATATCTTGCCACCAGAACAATTTGTCTTAAGAAGGTATTATAGTACAACTAACCAAATTGACAGAATAACAAAGTATGTTAAGAAATAATTTGTCGTTAGGAAAGAGCACAGGAATGGTATTTCTTGATGTGGAAAAAGCTTTTGACACTGTCTGGCATCTGGGACTGATTCATAAGCTTGTTGCCCTGAATTTGCCGTTGTATATCGTTAAAATTATATTGTCCTTTCTGTAAAATCGAACAATTGGTATACCGCTGAAAATAAGCTCGTTTCCGGTGTCCCCCAAGGATCAGTTCTAGGTCCATATATAATACATATATACCTATGATTTCCCTAAGCTTCAAAATTGTGAAACCGCGATATTTGCTAACGACACATGCATTTATTCATCAGATGCAACTGGTTTTTGTATTCAAACCAACCTGCAATCTGCTCTAAATACTATTTAAATTTATTTCAAGAACTGGAGAATAAAAATAAATGCTTCAAAGACACAGGCTCTTTTTTTTATAATCTACACGCGCTCAAGGGATTATGATGAATACCCTTTAAATGATTCAACACAGCGCGGGCGTGAGGGTGAGGTTAAGGAAGAGAAAGAATGATAGGAAAGATGTGTGGCGCGATATTCGGAGACTGTAGGTGGTTGTTGTCTCAGATTTTACCTCCAGGGATGGCGGCTGAACTAATGCGAAGAAATTTTCGTGTCTTATTTATCTATGTCCCTTATAATTCGCATTAATTTTTTTTATTCTATGTCATATTTTACCGGAATACTAGTTTTACTCAATCACATGTTGTTAGTTCTATGCCTAAACAGCATGTAATGAGTAAACCAGCAACTCATTGTGTGACATTTTATTTTTAGAATTGGTTTTTAATGGAAAAATAAGAAGACTACGGCAGGAATCGAACCTGTGACCAGGAGGTTGACAAGCGAACAAACAACTATCGCGCCACGGTCACCATGTTTGATCTTCCATGGCATTTTTCTACAGAAGAACTTCATAGAAATGGAAATGGAAAAGGTTGCAGTAAGAATTTCGAAATTACAAAACCGTTACATATTATCGTGGAATAGTTCGGATAATAATTTAATTTTAAATTTAGCTGCTTAAGGTGCTTGTAAGATTATTCTTATCTCCTCGCTTTATATTATATTTATTTGTTTAATTGTTTAACTGTTTTTTATTTATTTGTTTATTTATATCTATTTATTTATTTATTATTTATTTTTATTTTTTTTATTTCTTAATTTATTTGTTCATTTATTTATTAATATATATATTTATTTATTTCATCATTCGTTAATTTACGTAATTAATTATTTATTTATTTATTATTCATTTATTATTTATTTATTATTTATTAATATATTATTTTTTCTGTGATAGCAAAATGTAAACACCATCTTAAGTCAGTTTTCTGCTCCCACTTTTTTTTTTTAAGTAACTTTTCCTTCAAAACGTGAAAAAAAAATCTGTGATATAAATTTAATACTAGTTATAATATTTTCAGTTGTAAGGTAGGATATAATACACCATATTTTTGTAAATTGTGCAATCTAGGTTTAAATGAAAAAAATTATAAGAATATGATTTATAATAAAGACCTATATATCTATCTATCTATTGTAAAACAGGTATCGATCAAGTTACATCATTTATTAATTTTCCCGACTTATCTTCCTCCGCTTAAAAACTTGTGTCTTATTTGTTTTTAAAATTAGAATGGTCTGTGTAATTAAGGTAAACTGAAGTATTGTTGTACCGTAATACTCACTCTTCTATAGGAATGCTCATCAGTTTACCCTTGGTGTTTGTCGCGGCGCGATAGTTGTATGTTCGCCTGTCAACACAGGTTCTATCCCTGCCGTAGTCCTCTTATTTTCCCATTAAAAACCAATTCTAAAATAAATGTCATACGAGTTTAGGCATAGCGCTAACAACATGTGATTGAGTAAAATTAGTATACCAATAAATATGACAACGAATGAAAAAAATAATGCGAATTATAAGGGACATAGATAAATAAACTACGGAAATTTCTCTGCATTAGTTCAGCTGCCATCCCTGGAGATAAGATCTGAGACAACAACCACCTCCAGTCTCAGAACATCGCGCCACACATCTTTCATATCCTTCTTTCTCTTCCTAACCTAACGCCCGCGCTGTGTTGAAACATTTAAAGGAAAGTATAATCCTTGAGCGAGTGTAGATTATAAAAAAAACCTTGACCCCAACTTCAGACCGGAAGTATTGTGAAGTAGAGAGATTCTATTTTTCAAAGTTCAACTCGAATGTGCAATACTTTACCCGGATCTATTTTCCCTCCTATTTTGCTATTCAAAAATTCAAAACCAATATGCATCGGTATCTCATTTCACACCATTTCCTACTTTAGCCTAACGCTCGCATTGTGGTTGACCATTCTAAGGGTACTCAGACCCCTTTATTGCGCGTGTCATTATAAAAAAACGCGATATTATCCGACTACCCAAAATTTTCCTCAGAAGGATAATATTTGGGCGAGCTATGTGACCCGTGGGTAGTGGTGTTAGTAATCGTTAGTAATCATTACAAAGTAACGATTACTTCAAGTAATCAAGGTAACCGAGAACTTGTTTGAGTAACGATTAGGTATACTTATGGATAGTTTTGTGATTACTTTGAGATTTGATTACTTTTCGTTACTATTTGATTTGATCGTTATTTTTGGATTTGTATACACTATTAGGTACTTTTTGGACTTAATTACGTCTGAGTTTTAGCATCGTAGCAAAAAGTAATCATTTCAGGTTTTACTAGCGATGCGTGCCGATAGGTTCAAGGCCCGACAAAAAATATAATATTTTATAAATACGAGAATTTTCGGTTAAAATTTAGAAAGTTTGTCAAATATAACATTTTGTAGAATTTTATTTAAATCATACAGAAAGTATGGGCTGGAAAGTGTTTATTTTAAGAAAAAAGAACAGTCGAATCAATAAGTTTCACAATAGGGTGTCTCTAAAAAAATTTTTTTTTCCATGTTTTTGGACGCAGTTTAATAAAACTCGCACTAATCAATATTTAAAGTAATGGGTTATCCATTTTGCGGTTTAAAAAGTAAACGTAAATAAAACACATATAATATATTTTTTTTCATGATATGTCTTTTTTATTATAAAGCTTGAACGTTGACATTATGTGCGAAATACACACGCGAATTGTTGCAAGCATCGATTCTTTTGAGGTAATTTTCGACCACTTTTTGACACATATTGGGCGGTATCTCAGCCATAACTTGACGAATGTTGGTTTTCAAGTGCTCAAGAGTTGTATGGCATTTGGCAACGTCTTGTTGAAACCACATATCCTCCAAGTCGTATTCTTCAATAGCAGCCAAAAAAAAGTTGGTTATCATAAGACCATAACGCTCCGAATTGACGGTGACAGTCGTTCGTTCCATCGTCGTTTTCGAAGAAGTAAGATCCAATTACACCTTTGGACCAAAGAGCGCCCCAAACAGTGACTTTTTGTGGATGTAACGGCCTCTCTTCAATTACTTGAGGATTCTCAGAATCCCAGATACGGCAATTTTGTTTATTAACATACCCAGCGAGTGAGAAATGTGCTTTGTCGCTGAAGAAAATTTTGTATGAAAAATCGACGTCCATTCTACGTATCTACGACGCGACGTTGTGAATGGTCAGCTGGCTTCAGTTGTTGTGTGAGCTGGACTTTATATAGATGTAGGTTTAGATCCAAATGCAAACTACGCCATAATGTGCCGTAAGATAGTCCGTTCCTGGGAACGATGAGGAATCGACACATTCGGGTCTTCGGAAACAATTTCACTTACAGCAGCGATATTTTCAGTGGTACGAGCGAAACGATGATGCACAGGCCTTACAATATCTGTAACCAATCCAGTCTCTTCAAATTTCTTCACAATCTTGCCAATTGCTTGCGTAGTTGGTCGATTATGTAAACCATAATTTCCTCTTAAAGCACGATATGTGGCTGTGGCAGAATCACCATTTTAGTAGTAGGTTTTAACAATTTTTATGCGTTGTGCGATATTTAAGCGATCTATTTTCGTAAATATAAGACTTTCAACTGAAAAAATTGGTTAAACAACTTAGTTCGACAGATGTCGAATTCCAGCCCTAAACTTTTGAAACCGCAAAATGGTTAACCCTTTATGTTATTGAAAAAATGCCCATAATATGGTCCATAAAAATGGATTTTTCAAGTTTTTTCGTAACATTTTATTTCAATCATACATACACCATTGGAAGTCTTTATTTTAAGAAAAAACAGTCAATTAAAAAATTGTTACAGTTTTACCTCAGAAAATTTGAAATTTGTTCTTAATTTCTTGCTCCGGAAAAGCTTTTTGGGTGACATTTAGAAAATATCAAAATATTATCCAAACGTCAAAACATAGTATGTTGTCTACCTGTCAAGCCATGAAAAGTCAAAATCCATTAAAGGACGGCTCTGATTTTAATGGATTAAACCTCCGCAAAATGCATATTTTACCTCTGAAAATTCGAAATTACCAACAAACTGCTGAGGTACCGTTTTCTATATTTTCAATCTGAACAAACTTCATATCTTAAATACTTTTACTACAAAAAAACATAAAATAAACCAAGACTAAGGGTGAGACCAAGACCGAGACCGAGACGAGACTGCACATTCAAATTTTTACGAGAAAAACGCAATACCAAGATCCAGTCGAGACTTGGTGAGGCGAGACCGAGACGAGACTGAAATTTTTCGATTTTGACGAGACCCAGACGAGACTAACAAAAACTTCGCCTGGTCTCTTCTCATTGCCAGAACTAATTTCTGTTTTACCGTTATTCCTTTTCGTCTAAGCTCGTGATCCCTACCAAAAACCATTTTTTTTTTAATTTTTAGATTCTTTTGTAGAACTTAGTTTCGAAAGTCAAACTAAACCACTTAACTAACCATTGGTTTTTCTCAATCCCTTAATTTAAAAAAAAGAAAAAAAAACGGAGTTTCCTATATTAAACTGAAAACTTTTAGCTTTTATTTTATTATGCTCATTAGTTTCAGTTGTTAGACAATAAATGTTCAAGAATTTCTTTCCACTAATACGAATCTAATATCGAAATAATTTGATTTTTTTTTCGAAAAATAAGAAAATGAATGCGAAACGCTAAATCGTTTTCTTATAAGAGTTGCAGGGACAATAATTATTAATATCCAAAGTCCAGCATGTTACAAATTCTAACGATGTACGACACATTGGTCATTACACCATATTGAACATTACAAAAAAGAAAACGAATTATAGAAAATCGGATTAAAACCAAACGAAAAACCAATAGGAAACTTTGTTCCATGTACAAGTCACACCTCTCCAAAATGTCTTTAAGATACACGAGTAGCTAAAGAATAATCTTGTCAGCTTAGTGATATAGCGAAATAAAAGGAGAAAAGAGGACCCCGTCTCTCAAGCTTATGAGTATGTGTGCTTCCTTTGTATAAATCATTTATTAAGAGATTAAGTTCCACCACACTCATCTCTCTCTCTACAAAAAAAAAGGTTTTTTCAACCCCATTCCATTCTTTTACAAATTGCACGACATTGGCACCAGTTGTTTCCATTTGATTTCTGACATATCACATCTCTCAGATTGTGATAACCCTAGCCATCCTCCTCAGCTCTTTCGATTACAAGAACATTTGCTTTATGGTAAGGTTGTGTTTTTTTTTTTCTTCGTTCACACTTCTTACATTATTGTAGACAAACTGGTCTGGTAAAGTGAAGTGCTATAGATTCTTCTATAAGGGGCCATCAAGAACACATGATGCTATTGGAATAAGAGAAGACGAAAAACTTAGAAAAAACAAAAAACGAGTAAAGAAAAAGAACAAACAAGCTTTGGTATGTGACTTGGGAAAAAGAAATAAATTTGCCAAAATTTAACGATTGGCAACCCTTGTATTATTTATTACAGTTTGGGTTTCCACAACACAAACGTGCTTGGATTTTTGTGAAGTAAAATTAAATTTGTAGAATTTTTGTATATATATATTTTAATAATGTATGTTATTTTTTTTTTCTAAATAACTCCATAATCTGGTTTGCCAAAAAGACTCTTGTTTTTTTGGGAACTTTAATGTTTGACACTTTTTGAGGATGACACAGGCTAAGTAGGAAATTGCCAGTGGCAAATAGGTTCACTGGTCATCTGACGGTATATCTAATATTTAACCAAACAGTCGCACAAATGTTTACATCTTTTTGGAGATAGTAAAAATATTGCGCTTGATATTTCGAAAGAATTTGATAGAGTTTGGCATCAAGCTCTCTTATCTAAATTGAGCGCATTTGGTATAGATGAATCTTTTCGTCGCTGGATTAGAATCTACCTTTCGGCCGCTCAATACAAGCCGTATTGGACGTTTTCAAGTCTGAAGTTCACAAAATAAATACTGGTGTAGGGATGCGTTTTATCTCCAACTGTCTTCCTAATTTTCATCAATGATATCTTGTCTGGAATTTCTAACCCACTTAATTTTTTTGCTGACGATGATGATAGTACTCTCAGATTTACTTTGTTGTTCTATTTGATGTCGCCAAAAGCGCTGCAAAGTGTTTGGGCTTTCTTCGAAGATGCACGAAATTCTTCTTCCTTTCTGATCTGGCTGTAATCAACAAGGTCGACATTCGTCCAAAGCTCTCAGGGCAGGAATTCCCAAAACTCACTTGAAGCTCTTAGATAGAATTCAAAATAGTGCTCTAAGAATAAT
Organism: Philhelius pedissequus; assembly: GCA_910595825.1. Lineage (NCBI taxonomy): Eukaryota > Metazoa > Arthropoda > Insecta > Diptera > Syrphidae > Philhelius > Philhelius pedissequus. The sequence goes on from OU343160.1 coordinate 327,014,575, forward strand.
AGCAGATAGAACTATAATTAAATCATTTTCATCTCGCGAACAGCGGCGAAATGTTTAATGTCTTTTATTATTTTATCGCTGTTAGCCAGTTGCATTATCCCCCGCCCCTTCTACAGGATTGCTCATTAGTTTACCCTTGAGCCCAACTTGGGACGTACTGTCAAGTACAGAGATTCTTTCTTTAGACGTAAAACACGAATGTTGAATGATTTACCATACTCTATTTTCCCCTCCCATTTTGATATTCTGAACTTCAAAATCAATGTATATCGGTATCTCCTTTTAAATCCTCCCCTATTTCCCTAATGCTAGCACTGCTTTTTCATATTAATGGTAGTCAAACCCCCTTTAGTGCGCGCCTAATTATAAAAAAAGGCATGTAGATGGGCTAAACAAATAACGTTTTCCATGTAATCAGAAAGAGACTAGTAAAGGGTTGTCCATTTTGCGGTTTCAAAAGTATAGGGCTGGAATTCGACATCTGCCAAACTAAGTTGTTAAACCAATTTTTTTTTCAGTTGAAAGTCTGACATTTACGAAAATTGATCGCTTAACTATCGCACAACGCATACAAATTGTTAAAACCGACCACAAAGATGGTGATTCTCCCACAGCAACACATCGTGCTTTAAGAGGAGATTGTGGTTTACATAATCGACCAACCAAGCAATTGGCAAAATTGTGAAGAAATTTTAAGAGACTGGATTGGTTACAGATATTGTAAGGCCTGGGCATCATCGTTTCGCTCGTACCACTGACAATATCGCTGCTGTAAGTGAAAGTGTTGCCGAAGACCCGAATGTGTCGATTCCTCGTCGTTCTCAGGAATTGGGACTGTCTTACGGCACATTATGGCTTATTTTGCATTTGGATCTACACCTACATCCATATAAGGTCCAGCTCACACAACAACTGAAGCCAGCCGACCACTCACAATGTCGTCGGTACGTCGAATGGGTTCTTGAACAACAGGCGGTGGACGGCGATTTTTCGAACAAAATTTTCTTCAGCGACGAAGCATATTTTTCTCAAACGGTGCGTATGTTAGTAAACAAAATTGTTGTATTTGGGGTTCTGAGAATCCACAAGTAATTGAAGAGAGAACATTATAACCACAAAAAGTCACAGTTTGGGGCGCTCTTTGGTCCGTGGTCAGGGCTATGATGGAGCGAGTGTAATGAGCGGCATTTATTCTGGTATACAGAAATGAATTTCAAGTTTACAACCAAAAGCGGCTTATGTATACTGTTTAGCCCATAATTTAAATTTAGTGTTAGAAGACTCTGTCAAATAATTGGTGCAATTGCAGACTTACTACGAAACACTTCAAAAGCTGTATGTATTTTTTAGTGTCAGCATAAAGCGTTGGGAAAATACTGCTCGAAGTAATATCCGCAAATTCAATAAAAAACCATGTACTTAAAAAACTATGTGGAACAAGGTAGTCATCATAGACAATATTCTATCTACGCTTGTAAATAAGGCTTTAGACAGATTATGAAAGCATTGTTAAAAATAAGTTTAACATCGAAAGAAAAAGAAACAAGAAAAGATGCAGAAATTTTGTCTCAAAATATAAATAAATTTGATTTTTTAATTTTCCTAGTCATGTAGTGTAAGTTACTAGAAATGACGAATTTAGTATCAAAACAATTGCAGTTAAAAAATATTGACTTGATGTATGCTTCCGAGCTTTTAAAAACATCGCTCGAAAATGTTAAGGGATTGAGAAATGAATTTGAAAGCGTTGTTCAAGAAGGTGATATTTTAGCTAAAAGCTGGGGCCCAGAAGCTAAACTCGAAAAAAAAGACCTGAAAGAATAAAAACTTTGTTTGATGAATTATCAACACATTAAGCTATTGCAGATCCGAAAAAAAAATTTGAGTTCATGTTTTCAACGCTCACCTAGACATAATTATTGGTCAATTGAATTCTCGATTTGAAAGAGTAAGAGCCATTAGCCATCGATTTCGCTGTCTTTTTTCGGTATGTCTGAAAAATATGAAAGATGATGAACTACTTAGAATTATCTAGAGATTGTATGTAAAAGCTTTTATCGCTTCGCAATTTAATAAAAAAAAAATATCGCAGATAACATGTCTACATGAACTTTTTAAGTATTTAATACAAAAACATTATTCTTTATTAAGCAATATTCCAGAGGTAATACTCGATATTAAATTCTTCATGACACTACCTGATACAGTAGCTTTAGCAGAGCGAACTTTTTCCAAATTGAAAATAATTAAAAAATATTTACACAGCACAATGACGCAAGTGCGATTATCAGCTTTAACTATACTCTCTATAGAATGCGAAAGACTTAAATCAATTTAGTCATAGAAGAATTCGCTCAAAAAAATGCCAAACGAGCTGGACGATTCCATAATTCTATGTAACCTAATATAAACATTCTATTATTTACTTGTTTCGCTTTAATAATTATGAATAAAATCAACTTTATTCAAATAAATTTCATTTTGTTCATTTTTAAAAACATTATTTTTGTTTTCGCCTGTAGAAAGATTTTCATTTAAGTCAATATTTTTTTATTCTTAAAAATATTTTTGTATTCTATATTTTTATGGGAAACGTTGACACCTTGTTTAGAGGTTCCGACCATTTACGCTTAAGCCAATCATTAAAAATATGATATCATGATTAAAGTATGTCAACAATGCTGCCTCAGAGTTTCGTGAATATTTGAAAAAAATTATATTGATAAATAAAAAAAGGGGGGCCTCATCGAGATTTTTGCGGGAGGGCCCCTGAGTTCTCAGGTACGCCACTGCCGCTGGACTTTTTTGCGTGGGGTTACGCGAAAGACCGTGTTTATGCAGATAAACATTTAACTCTTGAGCACTTGAAAACCAACATTCGTCAAGTTATGGCTGAGATACCGCCCAATATGTATCAAGAAGTGGTTGAAAATTACCTCAAAAGAATCGATGCTTGCAACTATTCGCGTGGTGGTCATTTAAATGATGTAGTGTTTCACACATAATTTCAACGTTTAGTCTTTATAAGTTCAAGTTCAAGTTCAAATGAATTTTATTTCATAAAAATAAAGTACATAATTTACAAATTTTCAATTATTTAACATGGCTTACGCGCGCCGCCGTCTGTCAGTTGGCAATTTATTCTACATTCATGTTTCGAAACTTAAATTTGATTAAATAATTTAACATTGATTTTTTTTTTGTATTAAAGCAGTTCTTCTAAGATTCGCTTTCTATAACGGATTGCTAGCTTTATATAGTTGTACAAAGTCATCCAATCCATTTCCACGTTAAGTATGTTGATCATTTCAACTTCATTTAAATAATTTTTGCCGAGTGTACTCCTTCTGGTTTCAGCAAAAATAGGGCATCTACCTATAAAATGAAACACATCCTCCCTTTCCCTAAGGTTGCATAGCCCACAAATTTCTTCTAGGTCGCCTCTATGAGGGATATAATTCAAGGGAAGTATCTCACCCCGTGTTTTTAAAATCAGTGACATGAGGTTAGTTGGATACTCCGTCCTGAAGTAGTTTTTTGTTGTTAGATTATGATTTAGTTTTGCATAAATACTCCTGTGGAATGAGGTTCTGGCTTTCCAAATGTAGTGCTCCCTTGTTTTTTCATCCAATAAGCTAATGAGGCTGTAGACCTCGCTTTTCTAATCATTTTGGAGTGAGAATTGATGTCCACAGTATACAGCTATATCTCGCCAGGACTCATACGAGATTTTTTTCCGCATCACCAACGTGATTTTCTGAGGAAGTCTTCTATCATCCATCTTGATAGTGTTAAGAATATAGTCCACCTGCATTTTAAGTGTTGAGATGAATAAGGGGGAAGGCCTGTTTCTAGCATTAGTATGTGGTTTGCCGTACTGTTTGGTAATTTTAAAGTACGTTTTAGGAAGTATGTAAGGAGCTGTTCCACTTCATCAAACTTTCTGTGACCCCAAACTTGGGCTGCATAGCACATTACGGTTTTGGCCGTGGCTTGAAAAATTCGATACTTCGAATCGTACTCCACGTCTTTGCACTGCATCACCGTCTTCCATGTTGCACTTAGCGCATTTTTGGAATTGGCTAGTTTATCTATCATATGGTACTTCCAGTTAAGATTTCTGCATAACCGTATACCGAGGTAGTTATATTCATTTACGACTTCAATGTTTTGATCTCCGAATCTCCATTTTTCGCTGCGACAGTTTCGACCGCCTCCTTTGTGGAAAATCATTATTTTTGATTTGTCCAGGTTCACCTGTAGCCTCCATTTATAGCAATACTCAGATAATCTGTTGATCATTAGTTGGAGATTTCCGTCTCTGCTAATACCACGATGTCGTCAGCAAACATAAGGACTTTGACTAGAAGATTAGGTGACAGACGCACTCCCCCTTCCAGTACCTCTTCTATATCATCTTTATAATAAAAAAGAAATATCATAAGAAAAATATATTATATGTGTTTTATTTACGTTTACTTTTGAAACCGCAAAATGGATAACCCAATTGGAAAACTCTTTAATATCCTTCATTCAGATTCTTCTAGATAGGTACCTATCATTTACTACTATTCAACTACAGAATAGATTTTTTTTATAAATCGTTTTTTGATCATCTATACTACATCATTAAAAACTTTTTTCATAAAAATACACTCATCCAAACCACATCACTATATATTCAGCTGCAAAAGTAATTATTTTTCACATCATCCAACGTATTCACAACGAGACCACCATTAAAGTTCATTACAGCTCCCACAACTCGACTGACATTAATCCTTGCAAAATGTAATTTAAGAAACAATAATGTTTTATGTATAGATACTTTTCGATACAATGAGATACATTTTTTTGTTGTGTTTTTGTTTGTTCTACTAATATGTTCGTTGCCGTTCATATTCTTGTCCTGTCCTCTCCTGAATATATCCCATCCTTTTCAGAAGCAGGGCATCTATATAAGGGGATGCTGATCGTTAAAAAAAAAAACTATAGCTATATCTCAGCTAAATTATAGTTTACCTTTTTCATCAGATTTTCGCTACCCCTTCTCCCAGGTTAACCTCTTTATGATAGCACTTCACGAACTATCAGGAATGAACATATGCACATATATAGATACACATAGGAGGACGACAATAATTATTATAGAGGAGTGGTTTTAAGGATGTTGCGGCTCTTAAGTCCCAGCGGAGACATTAAACTTTTCTCGTTATACAAGAGCTAATTACAAGCGACTATAATACAGTAACCGCACATTGACCACAAGAAATTATAGAGAGTTTCTCATCACTCGGAGCAATTGTGGGCTGCGTGGGTCCAACCACCGCTTGTATGGATTAAAAGGTTGTAAATTTCCAAAGGTTTGGTAATAGCTGGTTAGGTAGTGTAGGATAAAATATTTCCAAAATTAAGTTGAAGGTTACACAAAAGGACAATACTAATGTAGTTTGAGCAAAGAAAAGTGTTTGTCAATCAAACTTAATAAAGGCAGAGTAGAGGGTATACTAACCATATTTTAAAGTTAATTCCCACCTTACATGGTAGTACAATTAAAATGCAAAAAAAACGTGTTTGAACAAGGGTTCAATAATTTTCAAGTATGAGTTTTTGCCTAGAGAAGAATTTATTTTACGAAATACAGTCTGAGCCGTTTAACTGAAACAGATGTGACTAAAAGAACCCTGTATCAACCATGTGGATGACGGTCTCGGCAGATATATTCTATCCAACTACGCCCCCCAAAGCTACCTGTCGTCAATTCTGCGTACCAAATTGTGTGATGTCCTCTTTCGCTTGCAACGTGACCGAGACTAGTCTCGGCCTCAATTTCGGTCCGAGACTAGTTTCGGCGTCAATCACGGCCCGAGACGAGACTACTATAAAGGCACCCTAGACGAGACCGTATTTTTGGGATACCGAAATTCGCCGAGTATCTCGCCCTTCTCGCTAGTCTCGGTGGTTTGGTTTCGTTTTCACTAGAAGAAACACTTTTTTATTTAATTATTTTTTAGTACTCATGTTCAATTTTTATAACATTCACAAACTTTTTTTGCCACAAACCACATTATGTAGTTATACGTTTTGCGAATATCCAGCGAAGAATACGTACCACTTAAGTATGCATGTCATTTAAATGAAAATAGCTCAGGAAAAAGGTGACCTTAAGACTTTAAGGTGACACTTGCAAAAAAATACTATCGAAACGTCAAAATAACGTTTGTTACCTACCTATCAAGCCATGAACTGTCAAAATTCATTGAAGGATGGCTCCGAATTAAATGGATTAAAAACCTTCTACAAAATTCAAATTTTCCTTTGGAAATATGGCTCTTGAAATGTTTCTGATAACGTTACTGTGCAGCCTATTTTTTACGTTATCACACACACCAAAAACACGAAAGAAACCAACACTAAGGATGAGACCAAGACCGAGGGGTCAATTCCCGATCTGTGAAGATGTAAAGTGATAAATTTTATCACGCTTTCACGTCTAATTCGATTCTCGAATCGTGAAAAAGTAAAGTTAAACGCCAAGCATTTTTCATATGATAATTTTTTTATCAAAGTCAATTGTTTTGTGAAGAAAATGTTTCTAATCGAATATTAAGAAGAAAAACAGGATTTGGCACATGACAACTAAGCAACAATTATATTTACACACAAATTTATTTTGGTAGTAAATTATATTTGTGTTAATTCGAGTAAATAAAGAAATTGTTAAATCATTTTGTCAAATTGTTAAACAGATTCACAACAGCTGACGCGACGGTGCTCATTCCCGCGACAGATCGTTGGAAACTACCCATTGCAAAAAAATGCAGAGGACTTCCACCATATTTAAATGGCTTTGGAGAGCACTTATAAGTTGAGTGTTTTTCAGTAATGCTCTCAATTCACGTATTAAATCCATGCATAAATGTCTTGTGAATCTATAAAGATCAATAAATTGCTCCTAGTTGTAACTTCGAATAGATTCTGCCCATCTCGAAGGGAAAGCCTCAATATCAATATCAATATCAAAACAGAGATACTATTGAATATAATAAACGGTGATTTTTTAAGAGCTTGGTTTTTGAAAATTCAAAAAAACACAGAAACTTGTAAAAAGTGAATGAAATTTTTATTTGGATCGATAAATCAATTTCTGCCATTTACTTTTTAAAAATAATTTCACTTAAATGTTGCCAGCGGCTACGCTTCAGGTGTTCCATTCTGAAGGTCCAGTTTTGGCAAACTTTTTCACACATTTCGGCCGGAATCTCACCAATGACGCGTTCAATGTTGGCTTCCAAGGCAGCAATCGTGTTTGGCTTGTCCCCATAGACAATAGACTTAACATAGCCCCACAAAAAATAGTCTAACGGGGTCAAATCATATGATCTTGGTGGCCAATTGACTGCGCCAAAACGTGAGATCAACTGCTCACCAAATTCGCCTCTCAATTGATGCATGGTTTCGCGTGCAGTGTGGCATGTGGCGCCGTCCTGTTAGAACCACATGTCGACCGAGTTCAATTCTTGCATTTTCGGTAAAAAAAAATCTGTTATCATTGAACGGTACCTTTCTCCATTGACCGTAACCCTGCGGCCTTCATCGTCCTTGAAGAAGTACGGCCCAATGATGCCGCCTGCCCATAAACCGCACCAAACAGTGCATTTTTCGGGATGCATTGGTAGCTGCTGAATTGCCTCTGGCTGCTCTTCACTCCAAAAACGGCAATTCTGCTTATTCACGTATCCATTTAGCCAAAAATGAGCGGAAAAAAAACGGACGTAGCTTGCGAAACACATTTTTCACAGAGCACGAATTTTGATAATAAATTTCAATAATTTGCAAACGTTGTTCAGGCGTAAGTCTATTCATGATGAAATGGTAAACATTACTGAATCGAAATGTCAAATGTTCGTGGAATTTGTCATGTGTGATCTGTCAAAAATATAAACGTCAAAAACCAAGGAGCAAAAAAATCACCCGTTATAAAACCCACAATTGTTCAGTACGACGTCTTTTATTAATTTATTAAACGAATTATTATTCCGGACATTATTCTTAAGCAAATTTATAAACTGAAATGAAATATTTACCTTTCCCAACAAAAAATCTTATCAGAAATGACAGAATCTATCATTTAGTACTTTTTGGTACAAACTTTATCACAATGAGTTCTAGAATCGCATTAGGCGTGTGCGTGAAGTTGGAAAATGATAAACCTCTGTGAAAACTGAAATGATATTTTTTTTATCACTTTATAATTTCACAGATCGGGAATTGACCCCCGAGACAGAGACCGAGACGAGAATGCACATTTCACTACAAAAAGGCGATACCAAGTAAGAGACAAGAATTGTTAGGCGAGACCGATAACGAGACGAGAGTGACATTTTTCGATGTTGACAAGACCGAGACGAGACCAGCAAAAGTCTCGCCTAGTCTCGTCTCGTTGCAAGCCCTACTTAAGTCTCTTTTTTGTGGCCCGTTAGAGTAATCTGCCTTTAATAAGGCGCGGTGTCGTACAACGTGACGAGCTGGATTGCTGGTATCCATGTACGTTGTACTTGTACACATACACTTCTTTTGTAACAAAATTATTATTAGTTGGAAAACAAAGGTTTCGAAAATATTTACCTCTTTTTTGAATGTTGGTTAATATTTACTTAAAATATTGTTTTATATATTTCTCGTATTTTCAATGAATATTTATTTTTCAATAGCAAACTGTAAACACGATATGAGCATATGTGTAAAGTCAAGGCCGTATACGCAAAGGGGATTTCGTATCATCCTTTTTATAAGATAGTCTTTCTGGTAATATTTTTTTTTAATTTAACATTTAAGCTTCAATAAGTTATTATAGTTTCGATAAGACCTTATCGAAACCTTTGAGACGCTGAAATATTAGTTTAGAATTCCTATTGAAATGTGCCCAAAGACACACTGCTAAATGAAATAAAGGAATGATCATCAAAATCTCTAAAAAGACCTGAAGGAGTGTGAAAAATGAATAGGCTCACATGTAACTGCACTCTTTCGTAAATAAAAAAATCCATATTTGTATTTCAAATAAATAACACTTTAACAGGTCAGAAATGGTAAAGTTGATTTGAAATAAACTTGGAAAATGTGACAAACAGATTTTGAACCAATAAATGCTACGGAATCTGTCGTCAAAAGAATGCAAAAAAGACTATAGGGGCAGATATAATATTGAGTTTTTGTATGATTACATACTTGCCTTTAAAGCACTTTTTAATTACTTTGAATGCCCAACAACAGCTTGAGTGTGCTACCACCAAGTTTTTTCTCAATTATTTTTGGCTGGAATTATAGCTATTTCACGACTTGTCAAGGTCGATCATCAGATTCCTTTGCTCTAGTGGTGCTGGTCTACTTTTTGATTTTAATTGAAAAACTTCTTGTGCCTTCATCGTGTATTGAACCATGACCAGCCGCTTAATAGCCAACGCACTTCGCATCACGCCACCGAGCCCACATGATCAGATCCAAACTAATGCAGTTTTTTTCTGCTTATCAATTGCATTGAAACGACTAGCGCTTTTATTAGCCACACAAGTTTGTTGAGAAAAAACTTGGTGGTAGCACACTCAAGTTGTTGTTGGGCATTCAAAGTCATTAAATAGTAGATATAGTTAGTAAGTTAGTTCAACGAAAGTCAAAACATTGTAGTAACTACGGGCCTGGCAAATGATTACTTGAGGGCATTCGTTTTTAATTCATAACCAAATTTACCACCAGCGACAGAATAAACGAATTCAATAATAATTGTTATGGCTTTCGTATTTTAGACTATATGATGCAATCCCCCTCACATTCTATCGATTGATAAGGGCTTTATTTTAATAATAGACCTCACGATGTGGTTCCACATTTTACCTATTTAAGCATTTGCGGTCAAGCCCTTCTATTAGAATTTACCGGATACAAAAAAAACCATTATAGCTTCCATAACAGGTATAGTAGAGATATATGCATACAAGCCGACGAATATGTTGAATGTAAGGACAAATAATTCTGTATGTAGATACATTGCTTATTAGAGACCTGTTTGGTTATAATTACTGTTCGTTTTTCACAATGATCAAATTGTATTACTTTCATATTAATTACTTTGTTATTTCAAACGCGACATTTTTTGAACATTAGCTGTGTTTTATTGAATCTATCCATTGTACCGTAAGTAATGCCCAAACAAACGCATCGACCGTAGCATGGACCGTAGCTTTTTTATTTTTGTAAAAATGGTACACCTGCACAGCAGTCACAAGTAATGAAAGAGTCTTTTGCAAAGTTAAATTATTAAAAAATCAAATTTAGGAACAATAATTAGCTTTTATTCATATAAAATACAAAGTAGAAAAACGTACCAATATTTAATTTATGTTTCAAACCTATTTCTTGTGTTCACTTTTTCTGCATTTGCAATTTTAAATTCGAACATTCATTTTGCACCAATAGAATGGAAATGATAAGTGAACGGGTTTGTTCATAGACTATGGTGAAGTCCCTTTTTACACAGGGCAATTTTTGTATTGCTTTAAAACTCGTCTATGTCTTTCACACGAGGAAACACAATTGCCGGAACACAATTTGCTTGTTTCCTTTTAATGTTTCTTGGTTTTGAACGCATAGTACAACGTAGTTTAAATTGTTCACTCCCCTTACATTTCCCCATTTATATTTCATGCTTTTATTTCTTTTCTGAGTAGATCGATATCTAGAGTTTTATTTTTCAAGTTAATTTACAAATTTATTTTCTGAGTATGTTTAGCTCTCAATTCAATATTCACTCAACAGGGATCATACTGCACTTAACATACGCGGATTAAGGAACAAATAGTTAACATTTCCATGTAGTGAAGCGAATACGGTTCATGGCCAATGCCCATTAAACAGTGAGGAAAAAGCACATTTGTGCAGTTCAGTTTCCGCTTAGTGCGCTTAGGCCAGGTGCGCAAATGCATTTTTTTCGGAAACGAAATAGTTTAATCACTAATTGAACGATTATCGCGCACATAAGCAACTTAAAAATCAATCAACGAGATAAACTAACTAACAGACAACATATTGATTTAATGTGAGCGCAGTTACATTATAGTTCGGTGTGATTCAAACTGAAGAACTTATTTGGGGCGATCGTTCAATTTGTGCCAAAACACAAACTTTTAAGTTGCTCGAATCGCGGACTGAATAGTTTCGCATGTGCATAATTCCATGGTATTCACTTTACCAACCAAACTGTTGCAAAACTGTAAGTTGCATATGTGCGCGCCTGGCATTATAGCTCTTAGAATTTCATACGAATAAATATTTTGCGGCGCAGTGTCGAGCAGTTCCTCTATAGTGCAGTTCTACTCAATGCGGTTTGTCTTCTCAAATTACTTTTTTGTAGATCTAAATAAAAAGATGATTTTTTCACCAAACTCCGTTTATTTATAACTATCAATAAAAATTGAACACAAAACGATTATTGGCCTTAGTTAGACAAAAATAAAAGTAAAACCGAATTCATTATATAGATATTGATTTTTTTTTCAAAATGGAACTCGAAATTTTTTTAAAATTGATTAATTGACATTAGGAGTATGCAAAATTGCAGATGTAGGTGGAATTTTAGACGTACTCCAGAAAATAACTGAGAGAATATAGTTTTTAATAGTAAAAGTTATTAACAAATGGAATTATCTAAGATCTTAAAAATATAAACTGGGCAACTATAAAAAAAAGAAAAAAAAAAGAATCAAAAAGATCGATTTGTCTTACGAATGAAATTAATAATTATAACACTCCATGAACACATCCATCGAAATTCAACCCAATTATCAATCGTACCAACAAAACTAACAAAATCAAATTCGAGACTCGAATAACGTCATCTAGCCATCCACCGTAGCTTCTACTTTAGCTTTTTATCGACCGTAGCGAATTGTATGTAAAATGTTACGACGGATAAACTTACGGCGGATAAATTTCCTAATAAAACACAGCTATTGTTTTTACTTGCGATATATGTACTTTGAGCCAAGTTTTGCATTTGAAAAAAAATCAAACACGAAAAGGCGGGTCCCGCAATTTCGTCTGTCTGTCTGTCTGTACAACACTCTACAGCCTTAGCGGCTGAAGCGAGTTTCTTAAACTTGGTATTTAAGCGTTTTAGGCGGTTGTATAAAATAGAATTTTTGAATCCACTTGTTTTTAGATCCGAAACTAACGGTACTTGTCATACAATTTATTTTTTTTTCTACGATTTTGACAAAATAAAAGTGTATGCACTAATTAAGGTATATTCTACATTTTGGTCAAACATTTTTATACTTATTTTGTTATTAACGGTAATTCCCATACAACGGACGACGTATGTTTGCTCTCTCATTGGATCATGGATCTACACAACATGACAACGGGGTGGAGAGTGAAGCAGAAATCGAGGTGCTGAAAATCAACTCCGGCAAAACAAAGATGATCAGCCTCGGAACCCAGGTATCTTCTCTCATAAGTATTTCTCAACAACCGGTAGAAAAAGTACAGAGCTTCCAATACCGAGGGTGTCGCCGAAAATTTCATCAGCAGCTGAATCGGGAAGGCAAAGGCCGCTTTCGGTATGCTTACAAATATATGGAGGAATAACTCTCTAAGCTTAAGAACTAAGTTACGGCTGTTTCGATGCAAAGTCGAATCCGTTCTACTTTACGGTTGCAGCACTTGCAAAGTAACAGTAGCTGTCACTAAGAAGCTGCAAACGTTCATTGGGGTGGCCGTGGCGCGATAGTTGTGTGCTCGCCTATCAAACTCGTGGTTGCAGGTTCGATTCCTGCCGTTGTCTATGTCTTCTTATATTCCATTAAAAACCAATTCTAAAATTGTTATAAAATAAGTTGCCGCTTTGCTCATTACGTGCTGTTTAGGCATAACACTAACAACATGTGATTGAGTAAACTAGCATACCCATAAAATATGACAACGAAATAAATAAAATAATGCGAATTATAAGGGACATAAATAAAAAAGGCACGGTAATTCTCTCCACATTAGTTCAGCCGCCATCTCTGGAGATAAATCTCAGACAACAACCAGCTGTAGTCTCAGAACATCGCGCCACACATCTATCCTTCTTTCTCTTCTCCATCGGATGCCCGCGCTGTGTTAAGAAAAACATATAAAGGGTATTCATAATCCCTTGAGCGCGTGCAAAAGTTATTAAAAATAAAATAGATGTCTACGAAACATCCTTAGAATTTTCTGGCCCAATCGTATATCAAACCAAGAGCTCCTCAGGAAAACGGGCCAGGAAACTATCGACTCTATTATACAATGTGGAAAGTGGCAGTGGATCGGTCATACACGCTTTAAAAAGCCGACAAATGTATTGCGGCACAGGCAATATGTTCACTCAAGAAGGAAGAAGAGTTGGACGACCGAGAAGCTCATGGAGAAGGACAGTCGAGGATGAGTCAATCCAACTAGTAAAGAGTTGGAGGGAGTTGCGACACATATCAAGGAACCGAGCACGATGGCGAGCAGGTGTTGTGAATGTCCTATGCCCCACTAGGGTCCCCTATGGTTATAAAAGGTCTGTTTTCATGGAACAATATGTACGGGGCTGAATGAAGTATTGGAACTGACGTAACCTGGATAGGAATACAGTGCTGCACTCTTCTCTAACTTTGCGCTGAGTGGCCAGTAGTGAAGTGATTGGATTTCCACCTCTCCACATTAGCCGAATACAATGGGGACTGGAATATTAAGAAGCGTTCACTCAGGACAAAAGTCCTAGTGAAGGGAGTTCTTAAAAAATCTTGATTGTGAAAACATCTGCCTTTAAAAGGCAAATAATTGAACTCTCGATAGGTGAGTCTATATCTTCTATATCTAACGGGTGATTTTTTTGCTACTTGGTTTTTGACGTTTATATTTTTGACAGATCACACATGACAAATTCCACGAACATTTGACATTTCGATTCAGTATTGTTTGCCATTTCATCATGAATAGACTTACGCCTGAACAACGTTTGCAAATTATTGAAATTTATTATCAAAATTCGTGCTCTGTGAAAAATGTGTTTCGCAAGCTACGTCCGCTTCAGCGACGAGGCTCATTTTTGGCTAAATGGATACGTGAATAAGCAGAATTGCCGTATTTGGAGTGAAGAGCAGCCAGAGGCAATTCAGCAGCTACCAATGCATCCCGAAAAATGCACTGTTTGGTGCGGCTTATGGGCAGGCGGCATCATTGGGCCGTACTTCTTCAAGGACGATGAAGGCCGCAGGGTTACGGTCAATGGCGAAAGGTACCGTTCGATGAGAACAGATTTTTTTTGCCGAAAATGCAAGAATTGAACTCGGTCGACATGTGGTTCCAACAGGACGGTGCCACATGCCACACTGGGCGAAACCATGCATCAATTGAGCGAATTTGGTGAGCAGTTGATCTCACGTTTTGGCGCAGTCAATTGGCCACCAAGATCATGTGATTTGACCCCGTTAGACTATTTTTTGTGGGGCTATGTTAAGTCTATTGTCTATGGGGACAAGGCAAACACGATTGCTGCCTTGGAAGCCAACATTGAACGCGTCATTGGTGAGATTCCGGCCGAAATGTGTGAAAAAGTTTGCCAAAATTGGACCTTCAGAATGGACCACCTGAAGCGTAGCCGCGGGCAACATTTAAGTGAAATTATGTTTAAAAAGTAAATGGCAGAAATTGGTTTATCGTTGTAAATAAAAACTTCATTCACTTTTTACAAGTTTCTGTGTTTTTTTGAATTTTCAAAAACCAAGCTCTTAAAAAATCACCGTTTATAAGGAAGCTATTTATGCTAAGAGCTAAGCTATAAGGGGGCCCATGCAACTGAGGTGGAGCCTTTAGATAATTAAAAGCTAATATTTGTTAAATTTGGGTCTTCAAAAAGGTGTTGAGGCTTGTTTGACCTTAGGGGTCCCCATATAAATTATAAGGCTCTTTGAGACTTGAAAAAAAAACTATAAATGCCTGTCTGTCCCTGCTTACAGGTGTTGTTTCTAGAGCCCCACTTTATTCAGCGTATATATGTATGTAGATAAAATCATTAAAAAAATTGAGGATGAATGTATTAAACAGTTTACATAGATTGATATAATTTGATTTACCAAAGAATAAAAAATGTTTTTTGGTTTAAAAAAAAACTGATTTCTTATTAAAAATAAATATAATTTCAATTTGTAATCCGTCCTTTAGTTTAAAATTGTTGTATTACTTAAATGCGTCTAAATATTGCACCTGCGAAAATTAAATAGCCCAAGAGTTATAGATTCCTGAGGTATACATAATGACAAAAAAGTCGAATCCAATTGACAAAATCGATGTTATAATTTAAAAGGAATTAATTAAAGAAGAGGACAATGTTATAATGGTATAAAAGAAAGACTACTGCAAAGATGATAAAGAGGAAATAAATAATGGTAATGAAAATGTTATTTTCATTATCACACAAAGGCGGAACAACATTTCAAGTATAATTAATTTATTTCCTAGTTATATAAAAAGTAGGTGTGCATAAAAAGTCCATGATCTGACAAAATGTCATTGAACAATATGTATCTTCAGCTCTATATTGTGCTATGGCTATGTTCGAATGTTCAAAATATTTACTTTGTTTGTACACATTTTCTGAATTTCACAATGAAGGGACATTTCGTTTAAGCTAAACTAAAATAAAATTATATCTTATAAAAAGGTATTAATATTAAACTCTACTCTACAATCGCAGCTCATAAAGTGAATAATTTTACTTTGGCTTAAAAATATAATATTTCATTGTGTTTTAAACTGCAATTCTGTTTAATTCACGGCGATAAACATCTCCGATTACCAACTAAGACTGCTTTTACAGGAATGATTTTTAAATCATGTCTCTATTCGGGACAGCTTTCTGTTTCAAAGGTAATTTTGAACACTTCGATATTTAACAGGGACGATACTAGAGAAATGTCAATATATAACAGTTATAATAGTTTTATAGCAGTTGTCCGCCCTTAAAAGTGTTAAATATTACTGGTTGGGGACTGTTAAGTCCAACAACTAATATCCAGAAGTCGAATGCACTTTTACCCGAACGAGGCCGCATAAACACTACTTTTCTGTCACACTGTGGGCATGTCCCGAGTCACGTCCTTTTAGCAGATGATAGATTTGTTCCAACAAAATATTTCCGTACTCTTTAATCGATTTCACAAAGAATATTACAGGCAATAACACTGCAATTTTGCAGATTGAGCAATTTTGTCTACCTCCGACACCAAAAATCACAAGGGAGAAATGAATAATGTAAAAGCAGTTTAAGCAGATTCTATAATAGAATGACAACTTTTATAACTGTTATACATAGGGTAAACTCTATTTGCTTCTACTATTATAAAGGACACGCGCAACCACACCTTTTATTTGTGATTGCTATAACAAGAGGTTCTAATAAGGTCAATGTGTCATAATTTTTGCAAATGTCGTCTAATGTCATATTGCTTAGATATTTAGAACTTTGCAGTATTTAAGTCAACCAATTTTAATTGTATTACATTAAGTGGGTGACAATGATGCAATGGAAATAGTACTTGACTGCTAAGTTAGACGAGTGGGTTCGATCCCCACGCTAAGCAGCATTTTTTTCTATACCTCCAATTTTAATTGGATGCCGCAGTTGGATTAAAATAAGAAAATAAATATATAATTCTCAAATCCATTAAAAGACCCTAGGTCTTACAGGCATATATCTAAAATTATTATTATTATAAAAATTAAGAACAATACAAGAAACAAATTTATTTTAACGCGCATGCAAGTATGCAGGTTCTTTTATTTTATAGAGGTTTTAATTTTTTGTAATGACAGTAAGCTTGAAACTGACAGATGATTTATTCCCAGTATTTATTTATTTATTTAATACGTCATACATTTCATTTTCTATTTGGTGTTTTCAAAATATATTTGCTGTTTTTTAAATTTATTTTCAATGTCGTTTTTTACTTAACTTTGTAACTTTATGAACAAAATTTCTTTGAAATTTTTAAACAAAATATTTGTATGCCAATCTTAAGGATAAGTAATATAGATTTAAAAATATAATTTCAAAAAGACTTGTGCATCCGTTTTCGAAATATTGAATGTTTCCAAAAAAATAATTCTGTTTTCCAAAATACAAAAAATATTTTTTTTAAAAATTTTAATACGCAAACTATGATGGAAATCAGTGGAGAGGATTCTATGGCACGTACTGACCATAACACTAAATGGTAAAATTTGTTGACTAAAATGTAGACCATACCTGCAGCATACAGTTTTTTTTAAATCAAAATCGTTAGTCGCATTATCGATATACTTAAGTTTTTTTTTATAATGGTTGTCAAGGCTGACGTGATTATATAACCTATCACATGAGGACAGACTTGGTATCACTAGCTTGGTATCTTCAGCTTGCTAAAATAAATCTCTGTATTTACAGGTTTTATTTAAAGCATGGAATCAATTGTGTTGAGCTAATAAAGTCTAGCACTTTATAAATCGTACTGTTTTCAAAACTGGCCCACAGCTGTCAAAGGGTGCTCTCTACGGTAAACTGACCGACAACATATTGAAATGCAAGTCGTCTGTACAATTACCTCCTTTTCCTGGAGTATATATACTTTTATTACATTTTTTGGGTTCTATCCTTATTGTAGTCCCGAAATCAAATAAAAAATAGCTTTAATTATGGGCCCTTTCTCCTAAAGCCTCTGGGTGCCTTTGATTGCCATTTCGTGCCTGTAAGAGACTGCAATCCTTCTTGAATTCAGTTCTTAAAAAATCATTCATTTTTAATTATTAACTTCATTATAAGAATTCAATGAATGTAAACAACTCAAAAGATTTCACTCAATTCATCAAAGAAATTATCAATAAATACAATCCTTTCATTGAAATCAGTAAAGATTGCACAAATGATTGCAAAAATTCGTAAATCAACGCCATTTTACCCGCCCATTATGACTGGACTATATGCTTATCGTCCGGTACTCAGCCCCGCCGTAGAGTGGAACTGGTAAAATTAGCGTTTTGTATATCGTGCACTTTGTCTTTCGAGAAAGGAGTTTTGAACTCATGAGCTGTTACCCATTTGCATGTAGCGTATTTTGTAACATCATGCGGCATAGCTGGATCAGTTTTTCGGGATCCCAAGTTACGACATCGCCAATAGAAGCTCTTGCGACTTATGCTATCATATGCGGCTTTGATGTCGATGAAAGGATGGTGGGTCTAGACTTGGAATTGGTTGGTCTTTTCCAGGATTTGCCTCAATGTGAAAATTTGGCTTATCATTGATCTGCCTGGCCTGAAGCCACACTGGTACGTGCCGCTCATAGTGTTGCAGTAAGGTTTTAGACGCTCACGTAGTACGTTGGATACGATCTTGTATGCAACATTAAGCCCGTTTAGTTGGTAAATGTTTCTAAAAAATAAATGAAATAAAGAAATAAAATGAATGCTTGTGAAATTCACCACACCGACTCACTATTTTTCTTTGTCGCATTGACAGAGCAGTAACTCCCCTTGCGATTGCGATAGGGAAGTGAAAATTATTTGGCTCTTGCTGCTTGCTGTGCAATTCAGTTGTTCGTTGTTGTTGTTATGCACCATCCACTTCTTCTTTGAGAATGTATTGTATTATTGTAAAGTAATTCATTTTCCCCTTGCAGCAATGTGCGAAAATCGTGAAAAAAAAATTGAAAACACATTCCAATTTGGAAAAGAGCGTTTTTCATGTTCTTGTTTTTTTTTTCGAAGTGTTACTACCGCATAGTCAAGTCCATACCTCTATATCCCTTGCTCTGGCTTTCGGGCATTCATAGTTGGTTGTATAGAAGGTCGCCGCCAGGGAGTTTTTTTTCGTATATTTGATTGAAATCAGTTCAAACTGAAAATTGTATAGATTACCGTCCCACTTCTTTTTCGGGGAACTCGTTGGTCTTCGTCGTCTCGCACAATCAGACTAGAACATCTTTCGAAAATAAACTCAGAGTCCAGGTCCAGGGTATCTCCCTTAAACTCGTTTACAAAGAAGGAAAATCATCATAATTATCGTCGTCAGTGAAAAATCACTTGAAAATCCCCCAAAATCAATGAAAGATTCAGGTTTTGCCCAACCATCAACGAAAACTTTGACGATGACGACGACCGACGACGACGCGACGATGGTGGTGGACGGAAGAATTGATGGCATGGACGCCCATGTTCATAGTCCTCGGCACTAGCCGCCACCACCACCGCCAACCGTTTCCCTTTGCGTCATGATGCCATCATCCTCTGACTTTGGTGATTCGCTAAATAAGCATTGAAAGAGCTTTGTGAAGAATTGAAGAGCCATCAGTGAGTGATGTCCGACCAAGGAGCACATTCATTGCAGTGATTCTTGATTCCATTTCTAGTGAATGACTTTTTCATTTTTTTTGTTCTTCTTCTGTTGTGTTGTGGAGTTTTGTGTTTTTTTTTTGTCTTTTTTTTTTAATTTCATTTTGTTTGTTGCTTTTCATCTAAGTTTTTACCCTTAGTTCAAACTTTATTTTTTTAAGTAATAAGTTTTGTACGCATTTAAGAGAATAAGAAGGTTGAAGAAGGTTCATTTATCATCACTTTGGCAATATTGGCTCTTTTCCACCTAATTTTCCGCATTTTAATTAATTTTTTTCACTTTCTAAAGACTAATATGTATAAGAGAAATGAAATGTGAATGTTGTTGCAGGTGGTCATCACGTAGAATAGTTATGGCATGAGCTCTCATAGAGTCACTATGCGAACGATGCCCGTTCCCGGCGTTGTAACTTAACTAACTATTTCTTAACTTAACTAGTTAAGAAATAATTTGACTATATCGCTTGATTGAACTTTGAACCAAGGTTGAACCTTACTTAATCCAACCAAGTTGGCGAGTTAACACCTTGAACCGAGGCTTAATCACAATGAGTTTCCTAGAAATTAACCTCCATTTTAATTTGACCTGAAATATTGTTCCTTTGTGAAGAAAAAACTTTGAAAGTACATACAGAATTCTTTTGACATTAAAATAAATAGTAATGTGGGACATATTTGGCGTTTTTCTTCTTTAGCTCAGACACATTTAATCTCTCAACCCGTGATTGTTTTTTAAATCAGGGCTAAATCGGGGCATGAACCATTAGGTCAGAATAAAATGACCGATCAAACGGAGAAAAGTACTGGGCGTCGCTAACTTTTCTCATAATTTTAACAATAATCACTAAAGTAAAACCAATTAAAAATAAAAATGAATTCGGAAAACGAAAGCTTTGGATTTGCTGGTAAATAAGTTTTAATAAAAACAATTATAATAATATATGACAGTTCTGCGCTTAAGTTTATTTCAAAATTAAACCGGAGATATCTGACCATGCTCTACTCAGATCCAACTCGGTTTACTCAGGCTGCCTAGAGATCTGCTCGGAGATAAAAAAGAAAAACACCAATTAGCTTCACACCCGCGCCATCGCAGTCAATAGCTGTGTTTTGTTTAAGCCTCCATATAGAGTTTTTAAAAAAACGACATCGGGATTTAGGAATTTCATGCTAACCTTTTTGGCAGCACTAGTGCATTCAATGACATTGCTATTGTAAATTGGGTAAAACGTAAAAAAAAAAACGTTTACTACCACAAATTAAATAGGCCAAGAAAATCGAGTAAAGAAAGGTAAGTTATCAATATTTAAATAGAGCTTATATTTAAGCAAAAATAAATAATTTGTGTTTTAAGTTGTTAAAAATAAAATCTTTAATTTATAATAAAAACACATTAAAAAATCTCCACTATCACATTAAATCAATTAATTGCAAATTATACTTCTCTGCTACTAATATAGATATATTTTTAGATGTTTGCTTTATTATTGGAGGCAAATTTAATAAAATTTTACGGCAAAGATGAGGGTAAAATTGAGGATATATTGTTCCCAGTATCCTCTATATCATCAAATCAGGATTACAGTTCCGATGAAGAATCGGATCTTAAAAGCATAGAGCATCCAAAGTGTGCAGATTCGTTGACCCAAAACTTCCCCCTTAACCACGCTTATAGATTATTAAAAATTTACATTACATTACATATTATAATACTCCGTAGATAAATCTACGAAGTAGAGACACTGAAGCACTGGCAACGAGACCATTGGCTTTAAACATAACATACATTAATACAAGAGAGATAGACAGAGAAAGAAAGAACACACAACAGAAGAAACACCATCAACAGAACCTGGTTGGTTTCCGACGGTCCTCCATCGAAGTACTAACCACGCGCAAAGATGCTTGATTTCGCTGATCTATGGGAAGCGATGCTTTCATCGGAGCCAAGGCCGTGTATTAAAAATTTATTTTAAATATTTTGTCGAGACAAGTAGAAATTTACTTACATTTTAGTTCCTGGCGCCATTTTCTTTATTTCAAATGTAAAACTGTAAAAGTCAATTTTGACATCTCTATATAAATTATCGATAACACATTAATATCTATAGCTTGGCACTACCGATCCTATCGTAAGTTTAAATTACTCCAGATAATTATCTGGATTTAGCTTACTCCATTATAGGGTTAAGTTGTTTTTGTATTGACATGTATTGACTCTGTTGTCGTTTTTTTGACAACTTTATATGGATTTGCAAACAACACACGGCTAATATAATATTCTACATAGACGTAAGAGTTTGGGTGGATTCATGCTCTTCCGCCTAACTAAGAACTTCATTATCTACGTTCATAAAGTCAGATTTTCGATCGAACTAACTTGGCCCAACTGCAGTATATACCGTTCATAAATGTGATTATGTCGTTAGCGTCGGGTAAATTTTGCAGCTGAATTTTGTTGGCTACAGAAAGAGGGGGAATTTATAAAATTCATTTAACAGTCCCCAAAAGGACAAAGCGGCTCTGACTTGAAAAGAATATAAGTTATTGAAAATATTTTAATAATTTCTTGATAGAAAATGATTTGAAGTATTGTTTTTTAAGTGTTGATGAAATTAATGTAGTTACTGTGTGGAAAACAAGCCACATTAAGCTGTTTTTCTAGCTTAAAAATTTGCTCGTTATAATTTTCTTTCTATTTTTTCTTTCCAAGATATTTGTGCCAATTATAAATTTCTTTTCTTTTTGGGTAAGCAAAACAAATATCAAGTTCAACAAAAATTGTTTGGCAGCCATTTTGCTCTTACGTTTATGGACTCTGTTTACATATAAATTGGAGTAAGTCAGGCCTGCAGACATTCTGCATTGTGAGTCGTTTCGTTCACAAATGCAATAGAAGAAGAAATGCGATTGTACTAGCGAAGACTTTCTTCATTTATGAATACACCCTTTGTTTTGAATATAATAAATTTGTGCGTTTTCAGTAACAAATATCCATGACATTTAAAACGAAAAAGCTGAAATTTGACATTTGCGTTCGTGAAATAAGCGACGATCTTATGCCGTTTTCGATTGGTTTGTCACAGTTTAAGTGACATTTTCGTATAAATACTTTGTGTCAAATATAGGTATTTCATTTTCTATCTGTCAATTTATAAGATATTTTATTCCAGCGAATATCTTTTATCAATTAAGAAAGAAATGTAGACAATTCAGACATTTTATTTTACATTTCCATTGAAATAATCTATACACGTCAAAATATACATTGTCACCTATCATTCAACAGACGTTAAATTTCAAATTCCACTGAGAAATGGCTACGAGTTTGACGATTCAAAAAATATAGGCATAGGAGTATGGGCTATTTGCAATGTCGGTTAGTGCTACTTTTAGATAAAGTTATATGTATATGCAGTTTTACTAAAATAAAGATTAAGTAAAAAAAATTGTCAGTGAAATAGAAATTTTAATAAACAATTACATATATACTCGAATTTTACAAATAATTATTCATTACTTTATCATTTATATTCAAATTCAAATTTAGATATTTTAATTTATTACTTCAATAAAAGGATTTTCGATCTACTGTTGCATGTTGCTGAATACATCTTACTCAAATATATTGTCATAATACAACCAAATTATGACAACATGCGCAAGAGCACAACTTTGTAATATGTGTGCTGTGATTTTAGTCAATACCTTACATGGATTTATATTTTTAGTTTTTGCAGTTGTGTTCCCGTTCCGTTTCCACTGAATATCGTAGTGGCAAGAATTGTCAGCTGTTCTACACCATCAACCGTAATTTTAAATATTTGGCGTAACGACGTTCTTGAAGCTGATCTATGGTGACTGGTGAACAATCTAGAATCGGACCCATACTTCGTTTCCCTTCAGACGTCAATCAATTCTTGATGAAATGGCAAACCAAACTAAATATGAACAAATATAACCTACAACAAGCTACATTGTTAGATTGGATGTTCATTGGTATAGCAATGGAGTCCGCAAGAGACTATCCTGAGATCTACTCTATTCGCCGTGTATGTGTTAAGCCATTAAGTCTTCGTTTAACTCAAATAAAAGGTGATTTGAACAAGAAATCTAACTTGACATTACGATGATAGAGAATACGAAAAAAGTGGGTCGCGCAATTCCGTCGTTCTGGAAATCTGTCTGCCTGTAGGTCGATCTACAGAATAAACTGCTGCCGCTAGAGCGATGTTCTGTAAATGTCGTACTTAAACGTTTTAGGTTGTTGCCTAAATTCTTTTTTAAATAATGTTATATAATAATGTTATATAATAATCTAAACTCTCTCGAAAAGGGTGTATTAATTTATTTTAAAGTTTTCTGCAATTTGTATTTTTGAAGAGTTGTGTTTTTTGTAGAGATTTCTGCAATTAGTTAGAAATGACTTCGAAGATTTCAAAAGACTTAAGTTCCGAAAAAAAATAAATTGTTGACGGGACAAAAAAATCATAAAACATTCAAAAAAGCGCCTTTTATCTTTCCTTACGGTGCGGTGGTGTAGATCTTGCATACACTGCCTATTTTTCGTGGACAGAGATAGCCATTTTGATTTAAAAAAACAGTTAGTATACTATTTTAGGTATAGTTTTCATTTTGGTCTAACGAAAATGTAACTACATAAAATTTTATTAACGGTACCTGGCATACAACCGCGTTTTTTTATTTTCGTCACTCTCAGAAACGACTCGTTGGATTTCAACCAAAATTTCCATGAGTGCCTGCATACCAAAACTTTCGAAAAATATTGTTTGGCATTTGTGGTAAATTAAAAAAAAAACGACTTTAAAAATATATGTAGCTATTTCTACAAAGAATCTTTGACATACAAGGTGAGATGATTGAACATAAGAGCAAGTGTACGAGTACTTTGCTCAAAATATTAATTTTTTTAAGTTGACCAATATATTTTGGAATAATTTTTACATCTGTATGATGATAATTTATAATAATGCAAAAAGTTTGAAGAAATTTAAATTCAAATTTCATCAAAAACCATTTTTCCATGTGTCATTTTAAAGGAAATTTAATTATTTGTATTTTACATCTGGCACTTCCAATATATCTGCTCTAAAAAAAATCGGTATTGTTGTATCGGGTTATCCATTTTGTGGTTTCAAAAGTAAACGTAAATAAAACACATATAAAATATTGTTTTTCATATTTCTTTTTTATTATAAAGTTTGAACGTTGACATTATGTGTGCAATACTACATCATTTAAATGACCACCACGCGAATTGTGGCAAGCATCGATTTTTTTGAGGTAATTTTCGACCACTTTTTGACACATATTGGGAGGTATCTCTGCCATAACTTGACGAATGATGATTTTCAAGTACTCAAGAGTTAAATGCTTATCTGCGTAAGCACGGTCTTTCGCGTAGCCCCACAAAAAAATGTCCAGCGGTGTCAAATCGCATGATGTTGGTGGCCAGTTGATATCGACACGACATACGATAAAGCAATATTCACTCGAGTTGTGTAGCATGTGGCAACGTCCTGTTGAAACCAGATATTCTCGAAGTCATATTCTTCAATAGCGGGCAAAAAAAAGTCGGTTATCATATGACCTTAACGCTCCGAATTGACGGTGACAGTCGTTCCATCGTCGTTTACGAAGAAGTGTAATTATGCAACCAACGGGAAAGAGCGCCCCAAACAGTGACTTTTTGTGGCTGTAATCGCCTCTCTTCAATTACTTGAGGATTCTCAGAACCCCAAATACGGCAATTTTGTTTATTAACATACCCACCGAGTGAGAAATGTGCTTCGTCGCTGAAGAAAATTTTGTTCGAAAAATCGCCGTCCACCGCCTGTTGTTCAAGCACCTATTCGACGTATCTACGACGTTGTGAATGGTCAGCTGGCTTCAGTTGTCGTGTAAGCTGGACTTTATATGGATGTAGGTGTAGATCCAAATGCAAAATAGGCCATAATGTGCCGTAAAACAGTTCTAATTCCTGAGAACGACAAGGAATCGACACATTCGGGTCTTCGGCACCACTTTCACTTACAGCAGCGATATTTTCAGTGATACGAGCGATACGATGATGCACAATATTTGTCACCAGTCCTCCAGTCTCTTCAAATTTCTTCACAATTTTGCCAATTGCTTGCTAGCTGGACGATTATGTAAACCATAATCTCCTCTTAAAGCACGATTTGTGGCTGTGGCGCAGAATCACCAATTTTGTAGTAGGTTTTAACAAGTTTTATGCGTTGTGCGATAGCTAAGCGATCAATTTTCGTAAATGTCAGACTTTCAACTGAAAAGAAAAATTGAGTTAACAACTTAGTTTAACAGATGTCGAACTCCAGCCCTATACTTTTAAAACCGCAAAATGGATAACCCTTTCTAAATAGAATTAATAAGTATATAGCACTTAAACTATAGTATATTATAAACATATACATACACAGGCAATTACATATTTAATCATTACACTGTACTAGTTTTTAAGATTGTACTTTAAAGTCAGTCTTATACTCGTGCATACTGTTTTTCAATAAAGTACTCTTTTTAGCTAAAAAACTTAGGGTCAATTTTTCAATAGTCAGTTAAGCAGTAAGTTAGAACATATTCTCTAGATAGAGCAAAAATCATTTTTTCAACAGTCAGATACAACCTAATCTAGAAATAAAGTTATCTGCTCATTTTAGAACGGCATCTGAGGAATAAAATAAATAGCTATTTTCGATTTCAAAAACACTGAAAAATTATTGCTTTGAAATAAACGCTAAACAAAAATTAATTTCTATGAAAGAAAAAAAAATTGACTCTCAAATTAAATTATTCTGTATATATTGTTTTTTCTTGGTTGAAAAATTCCATGTTGCTATCCGGTTGTTTAAAAGACAAGTAAGCTTATCGTCTAGCAACTAACTACCATGCTTAACTGGAGATTGAAAAATCGGCTCTAAGTCCTTTTCTTCTTACACATAGAAGAGGTATATAGGGTGTCCCAAAAGTCGATGTCGAAACGAAAACGGGTAATAGGGTAGGTGGTGACAGTTATCAGAAAAATAATACTAATATGGGTATTTGAAAAAAAAATCAAAAAATTGGTTAACCTGTGACGTTCTTTCAAGTGCCGTGATTAGGAATCTTAATTTTTCTAAATTTTTTTTGCAATGGTACCTTGAATAACACTGCTAACAATTGCATTCAAAAATTTAAGAACGCCTGCATCAGTTTTAAAGAAACTATCAATTTTTTGCCCAACTAAGTACACAAAAATTTTACATGAACCTAATTGAATGGACTGTAGTGTAAAAAAATGTACTATGAAATTTGTGTAAGTTACCATAAAAATTGGAGTGTTCAATATATCATAAATAATAGAGCAGGAAAATAAGATAAAAAAATGATGTTACTTCCAAAAAATTCCGACAAAGCTGAATTTTGGTGGCGAGATTTATTTTTACGTCCTAAGCATTTTCTAAAAAGTATCCTTAATTTGGAGTGTAGAAAAAAAATTTTAGAGTCGGGAAAATGGAGTATAATTCAGTTTTTTCCAAATTACTCGAAGTTTTTTTGAAAAAAGTTGTTGGTGCACATTGTAGATCATGTCTTTCCGCCCTCTAAAATTGTTTGATCCGCTCCAAATTTATGGTACTTTTTAGGAAATGCTTACGACCTATAAATTAAGCTCTCCACCAAAATTCAACTTTGTCGTAATTTTTTCGAAGTTTTAATCTTATTTTCCTAGACTATAACAGAAACAAAAATATTTTTCTCAAGTAACCCGGTTTTAAGAATATTCTTTTTAATTCATTAAAAAAAACTTGAGGCTTTCTCGTGTTTAAGTTCGAGGTGGTTGAACAGTAATTTATAAGTAAATAGTACCAGGGCCAGAGTAACGCGGGCTATCAGAAAGTAATTATTTTCTATTATTTCGGTTTAAATTTTAAATAAAATTCAATTTTTCAACAAAAATTACATCAAAAGCTTATTTAGATTAGCTGAAACAAATATTCAAATCATTTGCCTCCAACGGTAATGCAAGACCTATACATGTTCTTAAAAAAGATCGGTTCATAAGACGGGAGAATCTCCTTGAGTTAATGTCTGCAACCGTCATCGTGAATTTTGCCGCAGCTCGGCTAAGTTCTGGATCGGTTTTGAGTATAGACTTTTCTTTTACTGTTCATCCAAAACCTCCCCCCTTTCACCGGGTTTAAGTCAGGTGAATGGGCCGGCAACAAAATCACACCAGACCGCCCTATCCATCTGCCTGGGTATTCTTCATCAAGAAATTGTCGCACTGGGCGAGCATATGTGGACCGGAACTCTGAATTGTTAAATTGGGCTTCTGCTGGCATGCCTTTCCAGTGGAGTTCATTTTTGTAAACATTTAAAGAAGTAAAAAAAAAACGCTAATTTAAATAGAAAAATGGGTGGTATCGTTCGTGGAAAAAATCAAAAAAAAAGGTTTACCGACCATTAATGTTTTCTTCAAGATGACACTCTACTGTTATGGTGAGCATACTCAGTCAAAAATAAAAAACGGAAGTGGCCATTTTCTGGCAAAGGCAACCTGACAAAAAAATAATACTTATTCAACTAGCGGTTATGTAAATGTTTTCACCAAAAAGCCAACGATGGTAGGGGTCGACTTTTCCAAAATTCCCGATGAAATAGGTAATTTTCCGGTCGCCTCCCAGACTATAAATTACACACATAAATTAGGACTCCGTTTGTTTCATACAAATACTTTAAATTAATTATTATTTATCCCTCATCTAAACCCCATGAGCTTAACTTTTGAATAGGAAAACATAAAGAGATGATATAAAACATTAAAACTTCCTAAACGGATATAAGCTTGTACACATATAAAGAAACAAGGATGAAGAGCATAGTAGTGACCCATTAGGCTTGCTGCTTTAATCACAAAGCACATAATCATACATGCTAATAAGTTGTTTCTCCAAAAAGGGATGAATAAAATTTGAAAAATTACATCTCTGCCAACACACGTCCTCCTTCTCATCATGCCGAAAACTGAACCGAACCAATGTCTTATCTGGGAGATCTGGGAGCTGTGAGTCCTTGCTAGGGCAAGGGCACCCCTATCACTATAGAAACAGCTATAACATTCAATTGAAAATCTTTTCATAGCTCGCAAAGGATGTAATATATTATAATGTTGATGGTGATGGGTTGCTCGGCTCAAACTTCGGGCAACTTAAAATTTATATCACCGAAATAATTCACAATAGATTCAAAGGTCAGCATGTGTGTTTGTAAAGAGCATGATGATGACGAGAGGCGAGAACTTCAAAAAGGAGATCCTTTTGAAATGCTTTTTTAAACTTGCTCGCACTCGAGGACGAACGACACACGAGCCGGCTTGGCTTGCACACAAAGGACTTAAAATAAAACAAAAACTTTATAAAGAGAAAGTTGGGTAGAAATAGCTGTAGATACTCGTATGTATAAATGCAGAAAGGATTCAATTGTCCTCGACTCATTTGCTTCTCTCAATCACATTCATTGGACCTGGATGGACCAGATGGTGCAAAGATAACAACTCTAGGTTGTGCACTGGATATAGTTTTTTTTTTGCATGCTCGAGAGTCAACACACACTCGAGCTGTTGGACGAGGACATTCCTTTCCTTGCTTTCGGTCACGCTTATAAAAATAAAACTTCATAGCTTCATAGAGCTCTTTATACATGTTTACATTCGACTGAGGCGGGGTAGCTGGACTATCAGTAAACGTCCAATGTCGCTCCGGGAATTGCTGAAAGGACATTTTGCATTAAGGGATTACAGCGAATTTAATAAAGAACTGCAAAGGCAAATTATCTTCATTTTTCGTTTTTTTTTTGTATCAATTTGTATTCTTTTCTGGGATTCGGATGGATGGGAAGTATATGAAGCTTGTTTTATGGACAAAATTACATAATGAAAATGCGTTCTCGTAAATATTATTAATTCATCACACAACTCATTATGATGCCAAATACGAGAGGGAACATTTTTTTGTTTTTCAATTCAAAACTTTAATCCGCTTAAAGATGATAATTTTGAATTTGAAACATTAGTCTTTTATAATTTGATTTTATAAATAGAGAAACTCATACGTTGTAAGATTTGGAGTTTGGAGAACATTTAATTAGGGCTATTAGAGGCGGAAATTGGATGAGTAATATTTGTTTAAGAAATCCTTTTTGACAAAAATGATTAAAAGCAAATGTGTAGCATCAAAGTTTTTGTTTGATCTTTGTTTTGCGGCTCAGATGGGTTGTTGAAGTTATACCCAAAATGGTATATATTATACTCTGTTTAATTTATATTTTCAACAGACCTTATGGGGGAGCTTTTTCAAACACACTGGTGCCTGTGTCTGAAATTCCCACTTATACTCTGGCAAACAAAAATAGTCAGTAAAGGGAAGATAGGGAATTTGCCTCTCACTCTGGTTGCATTGGCTTGCATAAACCTATCTCAAGTTAAAGCCCTAATAGGGTTTCCATACGCATCATTATAAATGGCCGCAAATATAAGAGAAATGTGTGTATGGGTTACCATCTGCTTACTTAAAACAATGAAAATTTTAATTTAATTTAAAAAAAAAAACTATTTATCTTTTACCACAACTCCAAGCGAGCAGTAAGCAAATAGGCGTGTTTTTTAAGGGTATCCGTAAAAACCGTAAAAGTTATATATGTAATATAACTACTGTTGCTACTCGCCATTATTATTGGTCTCCAAATGCAAACAACCAAACATCACCCTATAAACTCACATGTCGTTAGAATCACCAAATCGCAAACTTTTTATGGCAGCCATCAATCAACACATTTGGATCAATGTCAATGGCAGTCAATGCCTTTAACTTGCATTGTATTTAAACCATCGACATCGGCCGCTCCCAAATAGCGGTACCTTCGACCGAGAAATAGAAGGCATAGTCGCATCATAGTCACTTACTTACATCATCAACATCGGTCGATCCCAAGTAACGGGGGTTGCGACCGAAAAATACGAAGATTGAAATTACATTTGCCCTAGCCCTAAAGTCATCATCACACCATCAACATCGACCGCTCCAAGATAGCGGTGGTTTCGACCGAAGAATACAGAAGTCAACATCTACATCATCGAAAATGAATATAGCACAAAGCATAGCACATTAAGATCACCGGCATCGAACCTATCGCATTGGCACATACTTTACCATCACCGATGTCGCTCCCAAATAATTTTTTTTTAATTTTTTAATATTGGTGGGGGCAAAGCCCCCATTTATTTGGGTTAATACAAGCTATTTTCTTAATCTAACTTAAAAACTAAGAAACTTAATAGCTAAGACTAAAATTAACTGGTAGGGAGGCTTAGGAGACGAAGCTTTAGGCAGGGAGTACTGATGCTAAAGTCAAAACAAGAAGCGTTAGAATTGACGCTTCTCAGCATTCGGGAGATGGGTTCGTTGGAGCCATAAGAGGTTCGATGGGTGGGAAGATAGAATAGACGAGGATTACGAGTGTTACGAGGGTTAGTATTTAGAAAGATGGAATTAATAAGGGCTGTGCAATCAATGGAACCAGAAAACATTCGGTAAATGAAGAGAATGTCAAATATTTCTCTTCGATCTTTCAGCGAATTCAGATTGAGAAGTTTGATTCTGTCTTGATAAGGAGGTAATATTAAATGATTATTCCAATTAAGACCTCGAAGAGCAAATCGAACGAAGCGGCGTTGTATGCTCTCAATTCTGGCAATGTGCACTTGTTGGTAAGGCGACCAGACTTGACAAGCGTATTCAAGAAGCGGACGAACAAACGATATGTAAAGGGATCGGGTAACGTAGGGGTCAGCAAATTCCTTGGACCAACGTTTCACGAAGCCAAGTGCTGAATTTGCCTTAAGGATTATATCGTCGATATGTTTGAGAAAATTCAGCTCATTGTCGCAAATAATCCCAAGGTCACGGATCACCTGAATGGGGGGAATGGTTTGACTGTGTAGAAGATAGAGACGGGGAGGATATTTGATGCGTTTACGTGAGAAGGTAATTGATTGGCACTTGGAAATATTAAGCTCCAAGCAGTTTTTGGAGCACCATATTGAAAAATTGTCGATATCCTCTTGGAGGTGGGAAGAGTCTTCGGGAGAAGAAATTACCTTGTAAAACTTAGTATCGTCTGCGTAGAGTGAAAGGGAGGAATGTTTGACTATCATTTCAATGTCATTGATGCTTAGAATAAAGAGGAGAGGGCCTAGATGGCTGCCTTGGGGGACACCGGATGTAGCTAAAAAACGGCTTGACAAGACGGATCTGAACCGAACGCTGTAAAAACGGTTTTCTAAATAAGAAGACATCCATCTCAACAGAACCGGTTCAAAGCCGAGGGTGGAAAGTTTAAAAAGAATAAGTTTGTGGGAGATTTTATCGAAAGCTTTACTAAAATCTGTTGAAATAACATCGACCTCTTTTCCATTCTCCAAGGCTGAGAGGGAAAATGAAACAAAGTCAAAGGTTTGTTGTTGTTGACCTGCCTTTGAGGAACCCGTGTTATCTAGGGGAAATGAGAGACCTGCAATGAAAACTTAAGTTTTCATACAAAATGCTTTCGAATATTTTGGGTATATGCGATAGTTTAGCGATGGGACGATATTTTTTCACGTCACACTTAGGACCTTTTTTGTGAATAGGGGTTATAAACGCCGTTTTCAATACTTGAGGGAAATGGCCTTGTGATATGGACAAACTGAAGATTTTGGAGAGGGGAAAAGAAAGAGTGGAGGAGCATTTCTTTAGAAGTATGGCAGGGATACCATCGGGGCCAGGAATATACTCATCATTTAAATGATTTAACTTTTCTTCAATATGATAGGTTTCAAAAAAACGCGGGAGGAATGGACTAAAAGAGAAATGCGGTAAAAACGAGAAATAAGCAGTGTCTGGAACAAAAGAATCGACCGTGGAGGATTGTTTGAAGTAACTTGCGAAATAATTTGCTATAGGGAGCGCTTCAGATGAAGTTTCATTATTGAAAGAAAGGGAGGATGGGTATCCGTCAGATTTTCTCTTGTGGTTGACAAATTGATAAAAAGACTTAGGGTCATTAATAATGCTAGATTGCATTTCGATTAAATAGCGTTGGTAAAGGGTGTTGAAAAGCTCGCGGAAGTGTAGATAAGAACCAAGGTAAGATGAATAGTTGGAAGGAGATCGAGTGCGAAGGTAGATTGCGCACAATTTGTTTCTTTTATTTCTTAGAGTACGGAGCCTGTGATTATACCAAGGTGGAGAAGTGGAAGAAGTTTTACGTCTAGAAAGGGGAACATATAGGGATATAGCATAATGTATTTCTCTGTAGAATGCGGATGTGGCATCTTCTACAGATAAATTTTCAAAATTAAAAGTAATTCTATTGAGATATTCATTAATTTTGCGGAAGTTTGCTTTGTGGAAATCGTATGAAGCTGGTGGTAAAGGGGTGTTAAGCGGAGTTGAAGACTGGAGAAAAAATGAGAGAAGGAGGGGTGGGTGGTAATTATCAATGGTTGAAAGAGGCAGGGGAGAAATTGAGATTGCGGAATTGATGGGATCTGTTGTAAACACAAGGTCAAGTTGCCTACCCATGTAGTTTGAAATTCCACTTACTTGGCAGAGGCAAGAGTCGGCTAGGCTATCAACGAAGAGACATTCTTTGGCAGAGGTGGGGTTAGAGGCAATGTAAAACGATTGGTCGTCTGACAAGGTCCATTTAAGATATGGCAGGTTGAAGTCACCGAAAATTAGGATCTCATCATGGGATTTCCACAAATCTGAAATGTTGTCAATCGTTTCGATTGCGATGGTAATATGTAAACGCAGATAATGTAAAGCGACTTATGAGGTAGTGTTATTTTGATTGAACATAGTCAAGGGTTGGTGAGGAGGATATTGAGGGATGAGTCCAATGTTTTAGTGACAGCTAGTAGGACGCCTCGGCAAGGGGAGTCATCACTGTCGTGGACTTGATCGTCATCTCGATAAACATTGAAAGTAGATGGGAACAATTCCTGGGTGTGTATGCTAGGGATAAGATTAGTTTCAGTCAGGGCATATACTTCAAAGGGAAGAGCGTGGGATTGTTGAAGGACAGCCCTTGTTTTTGAGCGAAGTCCTCTTACGTTTTGGTAATAAAACGTAAGAGGTAGGTTCTGAGAGGCTGAATTATCGACGAAAAAACTTTTGATGGTCGGCTCTGCTACGTTGAAGGTGAGAAATTCATTTTGAGTGAATGTATTGTCCGAAAGCAGATAGATCACTCTCAACTTTTTGAGGAGGCAAATTAAAATACTTATGGTATTTGACATAGAGGTTTTTGAGACTGATGACGTCAGTGGGAAGACCTTCCTGTTGAATAGAGACCATAACGCTTGTCCTAGTCTTTCCTTCATAGCAAACGGAGTCCGATTTGTCGTGAAGATAAGACAAAAAGATGCGTATGTTCTCAAAGGTTTTTTTGTCTCTAAGTCTAGAGAGAGCGTATCGCGATTCTGTTGAATCAATGTTTTGCTGAGTAAGTTTGACTGCGGGGGGTAAGAGCGGGTCAATGTAGGAGGATGCTCCTGAGGGAGGTTGGGTGATTGGATTAAGTGTGTGGGAACTGACAAAATTAGGGTATTTTGCTCCGGACGTCATGTCGAGGCTTAAAAAAAAGTCAGAGATTTGTGGGTTTGGTGATACAGATGATTTGGAAGGAGTAGTTTCGATATTAAACGACATCCTTTTAGGAAGAGGCTTGGATGGATAAGTGGCGACTTTGTCTTTGATTTTGGATTGGATTGATTTATGGGGCTTGGGTTGCGGGACTGGGGCATGCTGGGGGATACAGGCTGATTTTGGAGTGTTCCTTAGTGTGAAGATCGAAGTGTTGTTGTTGTTTAGTTTCATTATCCTCGTGCTCCATTCTGAAAGAGTCCATGAGGATCCCAAACGGATTATGGTAGGCTCGGTTGGAGTTGAAATGGTAGGTTCCAATTCGACTGCAGGAGAGGTGGTAGGAACTGAGAGAGGTGTTGTTGTAGTGAGGTTGGAGTCCATTAGTTCAGCCAGTATAGACATGTTGGATTCGGAAGTATTTCTCTGGTGCTGATCAGGTATATGGATTTTGTTAGAGGAAAGCACTCTTACTTCGTCGGAAAGGTCGGTGATCAATACCCTATTTAATGCAAGGTCATTGCTTATGTCCACAAATCTATCAGCTAATTCAGAGAGCAATGGATCATGTTGACACGGAAGTGGTGTAGTGTTACGTGAGATGGATTGAAGATGAGCTTCCACAGAGTTTACTGCGATTTTCAGAGAACTCAATTGTTGACATGAAGAAGTGCATAGGGTGGTTAGATTTTCGCTGAGAGATTTTTGAATTTCAGTTTTAAATGACTGAAAACTCTGCTCAATTCGATGGTCGCTAGAGATATCTGAGACAACTTGTGTCAGAGTGGCAATCTGCTTCTCGATAGCCGTGAGCTTGTTCAGGTTCTGCAAACTGTATGGTGGTTGTATTCAACTCATCGGCATTCTTTAAAACTTCATCGAATCTGGCCAATTCTTGCCTACCCTTTTTGTGGTACAACTTCAAATCAGATGAAATCTGGTTTAAATTGTCGCTCAGACATCTTATTGCCAGCATTATGTGAGACAGTGAGATCTGCTTACATTCATCACAATAAAATGTAAAATTGTGCAGGTATTCATTTAAATAAGTTAATGATCGCTTACTAAGACCGATGCAAAGGGCATGGAAAGATTTTCCGCATAACCCACCACACACAATCAGTTTTGCAGCGGTATCAGAAACTGCACATTCTACATTACCGCACTTTTCCATTTTTACAATTTGTTTATTTTTAATTTATGACTGACTGAATATAGGTCAAAAGTGACACGGAATCGAATATTATTTTTTTTTTTTGCTTATAATTTTTTGTTTTTTATTATTATTATTTTTGTACAGAGAGCCGACAGAGGTTGGGAAACGTTTTGAAGGAAACAAAATGATGACACGGAAAAATTATAATTTAATAACAAAAAGTTCTCAAGTAGGAGCTAGGCAAAACACGTCCGATTGGTTTAAAGGTAAGAAGCGAACGGGGGTTGCGACCGACAACGATGACTTAGTTTAAGTTATCTTAGCTGAAGCAATAGCAACAAGTGTTATGCATATGCATAGATGGAAATTGAAAGGCATTGTATAAAAAGCCTATACTGTGTGGGCATAAAAAACAGTCCATTTTTGCACTTCGTCATCGACACATCGAAAGAGTCTAATTTTGCAATTAGTACTCGACACATCGCAAACAGACTATTGCAATTCATCACCGAGAACAGTCCATTATAACAATTCAAGGGTACAACTTGTGTCCCAAAATAAAATAGTAGTTAAAATTAAATTTGGTTTTAGTTTTTTTTGCAAACTGATTTTTTGTTCATATAGCTAAATTTGCGGCTAAGAAGCTACAACTACTATTTACTTAACTCAATTTTATTTCATTATTTACAAAACGCAATATCAATTATTCATTATTGTTATTGATAAAACAAAATTTCATTTTATAAAACCTTTTGTAATCCAAGTAATTTGCTTTGAACATTTCGATACTTTGCACAAACAACTTTTTCTGCAAGAACACCGAAAGCGAAAAAAATTAACTAAATTTTAACGGGCTATTTGGAAACGCAACCAAATAAAAATTAGAAAATCAAAGCGACAACACTTCTCCTCCTCACCTTACTAAATTTTGTTCTCAAAAGCTTAAAAACAGAGAGGTAAAAACCCACTGTAAAAGCTCTTCTGTATTGCTCTCAATGGGTATTGGTAACTCTGTTGGCAATGTATATTTTTTCGACTTATAAAGCGAAAGTAGAAACGATTAGACGATCAGTATGCTTTGGCTTTAGAAATGCAATGAGTACGGTCATGGTGTAGTGTGCTATATTTTTCAGGGAATTACCACAACAATTTGTGTAAGTTGATCAGTGGGTAGAATCTTTTTTCAGTTGGTAGTTTTTTTCATAACTACGGGCAGGCACCACTGGTTTGAAAAAAGCTCGCCCATAAGCCATGTACTGACTATTTTTGTTGGACAGAGTATAAAATCAAAAATGCTCCTAACAGAGCAATATTTTTGGTACTTGATTCCATTTTTATTTCTAGTCTTGTGTGCTAAGGTTTTTTTTGTGTTGACTATTTCAAACACTCCCGTTATTTTGGTTCGTTTATGCAGTACTGTAAGTAAAAAATTCTATCCTTGGCAATAAATATTGGCAAAATAATGCCAACAGTAAAATCTGCCATTTATTGAACTCGTGTAATGTCATTAAAAAATTATTTTTATTCAATTATTTTGCAATTCCTTTGACAGAAATATTGGTAAACTTGCGATTAGTGTAAGTCCAGCCTAAAGTTAAAAAAGTGTTAAAATAATTAAGCCGACGATTGCTGCATTTTAATATTTTTTTTCCTTTAGAGTAGGAGATATCGATAAGTATTAAATATATTGAAAAAATTGAAACACCAAAATGTTGGGGACAAATTTTTCTAGGGGCAATGTCCGTTACTTTTTTCAAATTGTGCCTCGTTATATTTTTTTAGTGAGTTTTTGAAATTCAAAAAAAAATTTTAGATGAGGAGATGTACCAAAATAACTGTCTTATAATAAAAATAATAATTACCCTAGGTAGAGCATACCAAACTCTAGGGGCGATGTTCCTTATTTTTTTTTTGTATTTATTTTATTAAGCGTTTTTAACGATCAAACTTAAAAAGAAATACAAAAAAGTTTATACGCTTATAACTTTGGATTTACGAATTGTAGGTAAAAAATAAGTACATGCAAAAATCACATTTTCCAAACTCTAGAGGCCATGTTTTTTATTTTTTTTAATTTCATCTTCTGAAGTCAGTTTCTTGTACCTAGCAACAAATTATAACAAATTCAATCATTGACAAAGTAGTTACAGAAAAAAATGTAATTGGGCGATGTGATGTATTGAAAACTCAGCTCAGTTTGCTATAGAGTTGGGCAATTTATTTCAAATCGTGCTACATTTTAGTTCAGCTCATTGAAAATTCCAAACAAATATAAAAATTCTTCATTCATATATTTTTACTTGTGATATATGTACATATGTAATTACTATAGGCAAATTTTGCAGTTGGAAAAAAAATCGAAATTCAGATTATGATTAAACTTGACATTACGATGGTGGAGAACACATAAAAGTGGGTCCCGCAATTTCGCTCGTCAGTCTGTCTGTTTGTACAATGAGCTACATCCTAAATGGCTGAAGCGATTTCCTTCAAACTTGGTACTTAAGCGTTTTACTTGATTTTTTCAAACAGATTTTTGGATAATTTTTTTAGCCCCAAAAATAACCGTACTTCATACAATTTTTTCTACCTTATTTTTATAATCCGGAAAACGGCTCTAACGATTTTAGTTTGGATTGTTGAAAACAAAAATATTTTTTTTTGAAAATTCGTTTGTAAGTTTATATTATTAAATACTTATGTAGTTAAAATTGTATACAAAAAATTAAGTAAAAATGACTTTATAAATATATTTTGATTCTAAGGTGTTTATTTCTTTTTTTTATAATATAGGATCCGCCAAATAACTTTTTTTTTCAAAATGGGCGCAAAACATAGAGTGTAGCTTCGGCTGTGTGGCACGTAGCGCCGTCCTGTTCAAACCAAATATTGCCAATATCCTCCTCTTCAATTTTTGTGAACAAAAATTCGTTCAACATGGCCCTATAACGATCGCCATTGACTGTAACGGCCACTCCTAGCTCATTTTCGAATTATGCCTCTGGACCAAAATCCGCACCAAACAGTTACTCGTTTTGGATGTATCGGCTTTTCAGTGTATGCGTGCGGGTTTTCTGTGCCCCAAATGCTACAATTTTGCTTGTTTACATACCCGCCAAGATCAAAATGAGCTTCATCTGAAAATATGATTTTTTTGGCAAAATCGGCATCTTCTCTAAGTCGATCGCAGGCCCACTTAGCAAGCGTTGTTCAAGCGTATACTCAACCATATTCGTTCAGCGGAAGGATAAGACTAATTTTCTTTCAGATCAGACATGAGCTAAGTGTTACTATTCACGAAATATGCACTAGTTGAAAAAAACGTTAGATGGCGGACCCGTTACAATTCTATATACTACTGAATGTAGTACTGATGAGTCCAAGTCAGATTGCCGGGACGAAACGCAAATTTTGTGGACTAAAGGCCATTAAAAGCTATTTTGAATCTATATTTAGATTCTTAATAGAAATCTTTTGACTACGATGTGATCGAACATAAGAGTAAGTAGGTACGTGCGATCCAGTCATGCATTTTATTTCTGTGTTTGTTAGGTAGTTTCGCGAACTGAATGTAAGTGGGATGTAGAAAATAGGAATTAGAATATAGACGCTAGACCTTTTTTTCATCCACAGAAAATAAAGTGAACTAGTGAACTATTGAACTAGAAACCTTGAACTAAGTTCACTAGTTCACTTAACTGAACTAGTTCGTTCATGAACCACACAAGCCTAGTATGCTGCACCGCTAACTGAATTTTAAAGTTATTTTGTTTGGAACTATTTTTTCTTAAAAGACAACGTATATAGAAATATTTGTTACTTACATATACTTAAGGGCAAGTCTTGGATTTCTACATTATCTGTAATAATAACTAACCTGCTATTATTTTTTTTTTCTGTATCTACTTTGTTAATGATTGAATTTGTTATAATTTGTTGACATAAGAAGATGAAATTAAAAAAAATAAAAAACATCGCCTCTAGAGTTTGGAAAATGTGATTTTTGCATGTACTTATTTTTCACCTACTATTCGTTAATCCGAAGTTATAAGCGTATAAACTTTTTTGTATTTCTTTTTAAGTTTGATCGTTAAAAACGCCTAATAAAATAAATACAAACAAAAATTAGGAACATCGCCCCTAGAGTTTGGTATGTTCTACCTAGGGTAATTATTAATTTTATTGTAAGACAGTTAGTTTGGTACAAACTAAAAACTCACTAAAAAAATATAACGAGGGAAAATTTGAAAAATGTAACGGACATCGCTCCTAGAAAAATTTGTCCCCAACATTTTGGTGTTTCAATTTTTTCGATATCTTTAATACTTATCGATATTTCCTACTCTAAAGGAAAAAAATTAAAATGCAGCGATCTTCAGCTTCATTAAAAATAATATTTAAGTCCCTCCAAACAATCTGCCTGAAATAAAATTAAACTCAATTTATCAATTGTGGAAACAATTGAAGATTTAAAATCCGCCAGGCTGGATCCTAATCCAAAGTTAGTGTTGTGCCATGTAGACTATAAATGTAGACTACATGATTGTCTACATGTAGACAATTCGATGTAGACAATTCACAATTGTCGACATAAATTTGTCAACAATGTAGACATTATAGACAATTCGTGAAACCATCATAATTCCAAATTTGTCTTACTAAAATGTATCAAACCACAAAAGATAAATGTTAAAAAGATGGAACCAACTTCATCTATAATACGAAAACATATTGTGATAACAAGATAGTCGTGGAAAAATCATTTGATCTAAATTCTAACGTATACCTAGTTCTATGTTTGTAAAAGTTTTAGTTTCAAATATTTAAATAAGAGATATCGAAACACTTTAAATTATGGGAGAAATCCGTTATGATAAAATTTGATAGGTCCACTGAATCACTTCACTGGTTTAATACTAGTCAAGGTTTAAAACACATTTTTTAAGTAATACAATAAAAGAATGCCAGTAAACCTTTCAAATTAGTTTCAGTAATCAAATCGTTAACTGACAAATTTCTCATATAATTTGGAGTTGTTTATTTTTTTTTGTCCGATTTCAATCCTTTTCGCAAAGATATTGGCTCAAAATTTTAAACAATCCTCGCTTAGGGAAAAAACTCAACTTTAGTTAAAGTAGTCGTCTAGTTGCCAGCCCTTGTCATACTTTGTCTTAATATTAAACACACTAAACGACTCTTCTAATTAAAATATATATTAAGGGCTACATTAATCAAAGTTATGTTGAACACACCTTATTTTGACAGATAGAGTAATGGAACAGAACTAAAATTAAACATAAGCACAAGAACACAAAAAATATATTCATAAATTTATAAATGCTCAGATAAAGAAACAAATTGTTCAACAAGAGGAATTGGCTGTTTTACCAATCGATTTTTACGTATATTTTACAATTAAAAATCTAACCGTTGTTTTTTTTCAAATCGGTACTTATAATAAAATTCAGGATCTTCAAATTCTTTGATTTGATCGAATTTTATATATTTTGGCTTTCTAAAAAGCTCATAAATAATATAATCTTCTTCTTTAGAACACATTTTTTCTTCATTTGGAAGAAGTACCTATATTTTAAGAAAGATAAAAAGGTGTTTTTTTTTTGTTTAAAGTTAAACGACCTCTTTAACGTTAATTTACAACTACCGCCCTATTGCTAAGTTATCTTGCATCCTTAAGCTCTTTGAAAATATCGTCTATGATACAATGTTGTTTCACTGCAAGCATATAGTCTCCCCAACCCAACATGGTTTCGTCAAGGGCAGGTCTACTACTACTAACTTGTTAGAATTTGTTTCAGGAACCTTATGCTTTCTTGAAAACGGTAACGAGGTCGATGTAATTGCAACCGATCTTAGCAAAGCCTTTGACAAAATTTCACACTCTTTGATCCTTTTCAAGTTGAATGCCCTAGGATTTCAAACCATATTCTTTTCATGGGTTCAGTCATACTTAAAAGATCGGCAGTATAGAGTAATCTTTAGATCCTCTGAATCTGACCCCATCCTTGCAACTTCTGGCAAGAAAACCCGCGCACTTAAAACTTTTATTTTTAAAGAAAATAGAAATTATAATTTATTGCTTGAACTTATATTTCTATGCAAAATATTAAAATCACGTCTCTATAGTTGTAGCAAAGACTTTTTGGAATGATTTTATTTGTGAGATTTAAGATACCAAAGTTATTGTTTACATTGACGACATATTGTCTACATTGTCGACCAATTATCTACGTTGAAATGTAGACAATTACAGTCGACACTTAGAGGAACAACACTCTTGGAGGAGCCAACATAATTTTATTTTGAAAATGCCTTTTATCCCCCTCATATGCTCACAAATTAGCCATAACAAGATATGGATTTTCGCAGCTATTTTGGGTTGCCTACAAGCTGGTAGCGTTATAAGACTGATATTTTTGCATCTGTGTAGCATAAAACTGATATTTTTGCACCTGTGTGTATACCACATTTTGCAGTTGGATTTCACATTTATTCATTGACAGAAATTCAAATTTAAAATACATCAATGTAAACCAATGGGTTTTGGGGAGTCTCATCTCATCTGCGGTTCATATAGTCTTGGCACTCCTTATATTCTTTTCATTCGTTTTACATTCTTTCTCTCTTTAAACAGTAAATGTTACGCCCCAACTCATCTGTGCCTCTGACTACATTTTAAAAGAAGAAGTCCATTTAGATTCGAAAAGGGCCACAAAAAATTTCCAAAATTCAATGTGAAACCCCCGAAACTTCTACAAGTTTTCCACATTCAAGCCGTAAATCAAAAACTAGATACTTGACTAAGAATATTTTTGCCCTTAAATTGACGAAAGGTGAGTATATAGAAAGAAAATGGCTCCATAATTCAATAGAAATCTATGTACTGTTATTGATGTCGTATATTTTATATCACTACAGTGAAACCCGCTTAAGCGAAACGATAAAAAATAAGGTTTTTTTTCAGTTAAGCGGGTTTTTCACTTAAGCAGGCCTCGGATAACTTATAAAAACATTCAGTTGAGCGGATCTTGGATAATTGAAAAATTTATTTTACTTAAATAAGTTTCGGATAACTGGAAAAAATATTTCAGTAAGGCAGACTTCGTGTCACGTAACAAGTTACAATTTGTACTACATATATTAAACTTTAACAGCTGAAAAACAACATGTGTTAAATGTTTACTAATCGCTTTTATAAATAAATTTGGTTTATCTAAATAAGAAAACAGGACCTAGTTATTAACAGGCAAATAATTTATTTTCACATATACATTTCGTGTTACAAAAACAACAATGTATGTAGGTAAATGGAAATTGGCGGGTTTTCCCTTTTATTTAAAACTTAGCATTTACATGTGTCATGAATGCGGAAGTGGTGGAGAATGGAGGTGAACGTATACAAAAATGAAACAATTCAGCACCCGATTTTTTTCTGCATATCTGCAGTTATACATTCGTCGAAAAAAAAAAGTTTTGAGATAACAATCAAATATTACATTACGATGATAGCGAAGACTAAAAAACATGGTCTAAAAATTCTGTTCGTCTGTAAGTTAGTATAGCCACTTACAGTCCAAATGGGTGGGCCGAATTCCATCAAATTTGGTGTAGAGTTTTTTTTTTGTGAAACTGCCATTATGTTAAAGCTCATTTTTCTCGAAAATGGTTCTAACGATTTTGATTTAAAAAAATCAGAGAATTTTTTCGTTATGAACTATTATATGGTTGGAAAACAAATTACCAATAATAGCTAAGAACGGTACCGATTTTTTTGCTTTCTACTATCTGGAAAACGGCTTAGGTGATTCTTTCGTTCTTTCGAAATTTTACACGTATTATATAGGTTTAGATACATCAACTTGTGATGCATACCAATATTTTAAATTACCTAATAGATATTTGTTTGTATTTTTAAAAGCATATCTTAAAACTTTTTGTAATAATTTAATATTTCCAAAACAGATCATTATTTTTTGTTTGAAATGATAAGTATGCATAATATGCTTTATTCCTAAAAACCGCTCGACAGTTCTTAATAATTATATTCTCATAAAGTGAAATTCAGCTTTATCAGTTTGTTTGCTAAGGCTAAACTCGGAAATCACACTTACAATTTAATAAATTCTTTTGGTTTTGAAATTTTATTTGCAAGTGGCTTGAGGGTTAAATATTTTTTTGCAAAACTTACCTCTTTGTAGGTTGAAATGGACCAAGCGCAAAAAAACAGTACTTGTGAAAGTAAAAATTTCGGGACTGTGAAAGTTTACACATCAAACTTGATCTTTGTAAACTTAACATGTGCCAATGAAAAATATAGCAGTTAAGTGTAAAATCCTATTCAGATGTAAGCCCGGTAAATAGGCTAATATCAATATTCTCAACAAACTATTCATTTCTAACATGGTGCAAAACACACGAGACCTTACGCGGAAATGCAAGGAATATTGCATGAATTCAGCGGCGCCTGTAACCGTGAAAATACAGGATTTCGTGATTGTATGTGTTTACACACTAAAATAAATTTTCCTTACAAAATTGAAAAACAAAATGATAGTTCAGTGCGAAACCTTAGCAACCTTTTTGCTTTCATGAAAATAGTCTTGGCGACGGTCAATTCATGTATGTGTATAAGCACGGCATAAATTACAGAAAAAGAACACGTCTAATGTCGAATTTCTTTAATGGAAATCTTCGAAATTTTTAATGCTGGGGCCCTGTTAACGTGAAACTCAAAATTTTGGGTCTTTAAAGGTTTAAAGTAAGACCGCACATGCGACACTTTCCGACACTATGCATAATTTTTTTTCAAGTCGCACTTGAATAGCAGCCTTTCTCGTCTTCGCTATCATCATAATGTCATGTGTGATTATTATCTCAATTTTTTTTTAAAGAAAGCATAACTTGCCTTATATTGTACTACGTATAATCGCATGTAAAAAAACGAAGGCGAAGAGTCTCAAAATCAAGAATAGTTCGTTTGTAAACCAAATTATATATCTTCTTTG
This sequence comes from Philhelius pedissequus, assembly GCA_910595825.1. Lineage (NCBI taxonomy): Eukaryota > Metazoa > Arthropoda > Insecta > Diptera > Syrphidae > Philhelius > Philhelius pedissequus. The sequence continues at coordinate 327,058,896 of OU343160.1, forward strand.
TTAAATTTAATAAGAAAGCTAATCCTGGTTATATAAACGACACAATAAATGAGAAATCCTTTTCCATACAAATTTAGTTTCTTAATTTTTTATTTCATTTGGAAGATATTGCATTAAAAGACTTTTGCCTCGAGTGCCCGGCAACATCGGGGACTTTCTGCTTATTTGGAAATAAAATCCATAACAACTGCGGAAGTAAACAAAACTAAAACCAATTTGGATATAAAATCCATGGAAACTGCAAAACGTAAACAAAACCAAATGTAAATTTGGAAATTATATTTTAAAATAAGGATAAATTTAAGAGGTAAGTGCATATATTTGTTTATTAAGCACATAAAACATAACTTATATATTAAATTTAATAGCCTATAAGTTGCCCAAAGGACAACAGAAGAAGATACAATCCTTTGTTAGGCGTGTCAAATGGTAAGTCATCAGTTTACCTGTCATATACAGACAAACTGACATTGTAATAAAATTACACTTTTATATATTAGTAGAGATGATTAAGTTCTACAGGATCTAGGTAATCCTAATCATTCTCAGAAGCTATATGGCAATGCTTTTGATTTCGATTTTCTAAAAAATCAGCTTCACGAAATAAAAAAAAATCTTACAAAAAAAAACCAATACCTACTCGCCAGCAGGCTTAAATATTGTTAGTCCAAAAACCTGTTCCCCTACGTCACAAATAAATTTAGTTTCAGTTCAGATAATGGCGATGGACGAATGAACCATAGGAATGCCCTCCAAAAACTCATCTCTTCACAAAGCCCACATATAGCCTATGACTGTAAGTCCTTCTTTCATCCTTTATTGCCTGGAAACACCAAAACTGCTGCCCAAAATTAATTCAGAGCATGAACAAGTTATTACAACAAGTGTACAATGAGCTGCAAACAGTACAGCAAGAGGGTTGCCGTTATTATTTGTGTGTCCTTTAGCCAACCCACCCAAAAATGCTATATGATGGATTCAATGTAATTAAAAGAATCAAAGTTTAGGGGTGAGTCTCTGTCTATGCCTGCTGACTAATAACATGACATGATTAACTAAAAGCGGATTACACAAACAAGACCGAACAAAAAAAAAACCGGAAAAAGGGGGAAAACATGTCCGTCTGGAAGGTAAGAAACGTAAGTCTTCATCTTCTTCTACTAACTCTTGATGCTTTTTGTTTCGTTCTAGTATATGGTCGGTCCCTGGAATGATGGCAATATCAACGATGATGGCTGCTGTGATGAAGACACCAAGAACTTAATCGCCTTTTTGGTGTACTCGTTATATGGTACGTGTCGTCCTTTTTGTACTTGTGCTGGATGATTACCCCGGTTATTAGCGGTAATTGGATTTTTAATGATCTGTTCAACTTTTCGCTGTAACAATCATGTTACACTACCCCCGGGGTATTCTCCCAGCTGCTCCAAGCCCACCTTATCATATTGTTTCACAAGGACATTGTGCCGTGCACATCATGACGGTGACAGACCGTGGCTTAGTTATCATTTTAATTATTAGCGATTAATTTTGTGTGTATTTTTGTCCTTCTTTAAATGGAGTGTAAATTATTTCGAGGCTTGGATCGATGATGATGATATAGGTCTTCCTCTCCTGTCGTGAATCTCCTGACAATCGAACGAAAACTCTTGCCATTTGGTCGATTTTAATTTCCGTAATCTTTGCTTGATGTGATTTATCTTTACAAAATAATTCAGAACAGCCAGCACCCTTAGAGACCAGACGCAATTATTAATCAATTTTTGAGAATGGCTGGTATTTACTGATGCTGTTAGAGGAGAAAACTGATGCTCTGCTCAAGCGGTGTAAGGATAAGCAAGGAAAACTTTTGTTGTCTCACTGGGAACTCGGTGCAGAGATATAAACCAATGCGGAGACAGAACAAAAGGCGCCTGCTTGGAATAAGATTGGTGCTCTTCTCTTTAAAACACACAGAACCAAGAATAATCATAACGAATATCGAGTTCTATAGTTTCCGCAAATGATGCTGTCTTGGTTGATAAATGATTGAAGCTGAATTCCCCAGATTTGACAATAGAGGCATTGCGTTCGAATGATTTTCAGTTTGTTGCCGGATGCTGTGCTCAATGTCGTCTGCTGTATTATTTTATAGTATGCAAAGGCAAAGGATGTTTAGCATTTGGAATGGTTACAAACATTATTCTTAGACTTGAATGGATGATTATAATTTGCAAGTCAACAGTACCTATCTTTTCATACAAAAAAAAAATTAAAGAAAATTTAAAATTCCAAAAATTAAAAAAAAAAAAATGGAGTGACAATCCGAAGAACTTTTTTGAAAAAGGGAGGATCAAAAACGAATTGTTAAATTATTGATATTTAAATTAATTTTAAAGAGCGTTTAGCTACGATTAAAAAAGTCTCGACGTCCAAAATTATTTGAAATGTTATATTTGTCAACGAGATTTCTTTAAATAGGTCTTGACATTTCTAATAGGCGTTGACTTTTGACAAGTAATCGTTGGCGATAACCAGTGTTGTACCATGTTGACTATAAATGTAGACTACATGATTGTCTACATGTAGACAAATTGATGTAGACAATTCACAATAGTCCACATAAATGTTTCGACGACATTGTAGACAATTCGTAAAACCATCTTAAATCATAATTTTTCCTATTAAAATTTTTCAAACCACAAAAGATTTTTAAAATACAAAAACATGTGTGTAAGAACAAGATTGTCGTGAAAAAATCATTTCATCTAAATCTAAACATATGTACTCGTATATCTAGTTCGATGTTTATAAAAGTTCTAGTTTCAAATATTTATATTAAAGATATCGAACAACTTTAATTTATTTATTCTGTTATGATACCTACTCACTAAAATTTGATAGGTCCATTGAATCACTTCACTGGTTTAATACTAGGCAAGTCTTAAAATTTGAGGAATTTAGTAATAAAAGTAAAAAATTCCAGTAAACCTTGCAAATTTAGTTCAGTAATCAAATCGTTAACTGACGAAATTTCTCACATAATTTGGAGGTGTCCGATTTCATCTTTTTTGCAAGGATATTCGTGCAAAATTTTAAACAATCGTCGTTTAGAGAATAAACCTAGCTGTAGTTATAGCAATCGTCTAATTGCCAGCCCTTGTCTAACTTTGTCTAAATTTTAAACATGTTAAACAACTCTTCTAATTAAAGAAGGCAGATGTTTAGGTTACGTTTATCAAACTTATGTTGAACACACCTTATTTTGACAGTTAGAGTAATGGAGCGGAATTTCAATTCAAAATCGAACCGTTGTTTTTTCAAATCGGAATAATTTGAGCTCAAAAAAAGTACCCAATTTTATTTCTTGGAAAAATTTGAATTTATGAGAAAAAAAAAATTAAAAATCTGTGGAGCGGTTTTTGAGAAAAAAAAGTTTTTTTTTTAAAACCGTTTGAAAACATTTTTCAAAAAAAAAATCAAAAACGCCAATTTACAGACATTCAGCAAATACATACATTTTTTAATTTTTTGTTCTCAAAAGTGATTTTAAAAATACAAAAAAAACATTAATTAAATATATTGGTACGCAGTTCGGCTACTTACACCTATATATGTATGACATTTCGAAAGAATCGGTTAAGCCGTTTATGAGATAGCCTTAAGCAAAAAAAAAAAAAACGGTCCTATGGAAAGTACCGTTTTCAGATATTTTTCGAAATTTTTTTTTCAACCATATGATCATCGGCCGTACCTAAAAACCTGCACCGATTTTATCAAAATCGTTAGGGCCGTTTTCGAGTAAAATAGGCTTTACTCTAACGGTTATATGGCAGGTAACGTTATTTTTTTTGGGCTAAGAAAAAATAAACATTTCCCTTCTGTACAATACCTAAAAAATCTAAATACCAAGTTTGAAGCAATTCGGCCACCCGTTTGGGATGTAGGTGTCTATACATACATATGTAGGTACATACATACAGACAGACTGACAGACTGACAGACTGAAAGACTGACAGACTGACAGACTGACAGACTGACAGACTGACAGACTGACAGACTGACAGACTGACAGACTGACAGACTGACAGACTGACAGACTGACAGACTGACAGACTGACAGACTGACAGACTGACAGACTGACAGACTGACAGACTGACAGACTGACAGACTGACAGACTGACAGACTGATCATGCCTCGATTTAGCTCTGATTTAAAAAAGAAACACGAGTTGAGAGATTAAATGTGTCTGGGCTAAAAAAAGAAACGCAGATCTTTTCTTGACATCTAGGTTCTTTACTCGCAGCTAAAAAAGAAAAAACGCAAATTATATGCAAAAGATTCTTAGTAGAAACGGCTAAGTGTATTTTTAAAGTCGTTTTTCACATAATTTTTTATATTTAAAATTCCTTAAATTTTCTATTAGAAAAGTTGGTATGAACATTTTAAGTATTTAATAATATAAATTCAAAACCAAAATTTCAGGAAAAATCGTCCACCCGTTTTCGAAATATTGAATTTTCAAAAAAAAAATCCAAAAAACTATTTTTCGCAAATCTTGAAACGCAGTATTAATTAGAATTTGAAGGAGCTCCTGGATAAATGTTTTTATCGAAATTCATTAAGCCGTTTATGAGAAAGTCGAAAATCAATAAAATGGTTGAATGGCAAGGTACCGTTAATAACAAAAGATGTAAAAGGAATTTTTGGCCAAAATGTAGACCACGCTCAAAGTAGAATACACACTAATTTTTATCAAAATCGTTGGAGCGATTTTTGAGATGATTAAGATGGTAGAAAAATTTGTATGGCAAGTACCGATATTTTTGGGTCTAAAACAACAATTCAAAAATCTATTTTGGACAATCACCTAAAATGCCTAAGCACCAAGTTTGAATAAAATCGGTTGAGCCATTTAGGCTGTAGATCGTTCTACAGACAGAGAGACGGATGAAATTGCGGGACCCACTTTTTTGGTGATCAGTATCATCGTAATGTCAACTTTGATTAAAATCTCGAGTTCGATTTTTTTTCCAATGCAAAACTTGCCCTATAGTGTATATATCACAATTTTAGAGTTGTAGTGTAAATTTGATTTCGTAATAGAAAGATGGCTTTATTCCAATATTGGTTTTTAACTGCGTGATTTGACTTATGATATATACAAATAAATACATTTTTTTGAAAGCGAAAATTCACTCGCGACTAAATAGATATCTTTTGGACTTACATATTTTCTACGTTAGCATCCATCTAATAATTTTGAATTACAGAGGTTAAAATGCTTTCCAATTGAACTACGTAACAATCTTCGACACAATTTATTTTCTTAACACAGCAAACATATTCTTACATAATCCATAAATACATGAATAAATGAGAGGTGTCAGATAACTGTACTTTTCTCCCATACCCAACATAAAAAAAAACTTCGACAGGTATGTATAGCGTCGTCGTTATTCCTTAGCTTCACTTATATATTTAAAGCTCTTAACCTTAAATTCTAGCTCGAAAATAAATCACCTTCTATATGCATACATCTGCCTTAATCTGAGCCGAAAACACAGCAATATCAATGATTTATATTTTTCATATTTCCGCACACAAGCTTTTTTTTTTGTTGCTTCCGCCAATGAAACATTCATTTCCTTTTTGAAAAATACAATTCTCTGTCAAAGGACTTCCATAAATTATTGTCACCAAGCTCATCCCAAAACCCCAAAGCTGTTGTACCTCCTAAACTAGGCCATGTGATAACACATTTAAAAAAAAAAAAAGAAAAGTAAAATAACTTTCCACTTCACACCATGTTAACCGCACCATGTGGTCCTGAAATATTTTTCTCAAGCCGAAATGAAAAAAAAAAATGACATATCAAAACATTCAAAGCCAAAAATGGTAGGTACCTTATAGCTATTCGTACATACAACAAAGGTAGGGAAAAAAATTGAAGTCCTTAAAGACACTTTGTTACAAATTTACATCCATCAGATCCAGACCAAAAAGAAATGGTCTCCATTATCAATATTATTACTCGTATTATGAACTTGAACGCCGAAATGCCGAACGACATAAATCTTGTCAAAACTTACAATATTCAGGATTCAGCTCGCAACACCAAAACGTACTCGTAATCATAACTTGAACGAAAATAATAAAATTGAGAAACATACCCCCACATAATAATGTGTTTGAATGTGAAAGTAACTTTTTCACGACTCAACCTCACTTAACCATTATAAGCTTCGAAAACATAAGAGCGGAGGTGTTCCAATATAAGGACTCTCCATCTCATATTAGTATATGTATGTAGTACGTACATAAGTACGCACCTCCAACTGTGTTTGTTGCAACATCATTCTTTCCACAGAGGCCATTACCTTCCTTTAAGAAAGACCAAAACCAGTCCTTCCAAGCGCAGCCACCTCTATAAATAGGTGAAGCCACCCACACCCACATGGAATATTCTAAGTCATGCTGTGTTGTACGTAGGTCCTCCAATAATGGGAGGAAACCCTTCAAGAAGAGATGAGGAGAACTTTTTGAAGATGATTTTCATTATGGCAATAAAGTATCATAACCGAAAGTGGATATGAATTTATCTTGAAGATTGTTCACTGAACCAGCTTAGAGTGAGGAATAGTATAAGAGTATAACTTGTGAAGAGAAATCCTTTTTGGAATTGTATATCATCACGGCTTACCTAACCGTCAAAATGAAGGAGCATGTGCATCCTTTAACTTTTTGTTAATATTTTTGACAAAGGTTTAAAATCTTCACGTGATTAATTTTTGGATAATGGACAAATCTCGATTGAAATGATGTGACCCTATATGTTGCTGACGGAAAAACGCTTATGGGGTTTTCGTTTAGTAACAAAAATCTATTTATTTTTGATTTAGATCTGTCAACAGTTTTTGCCTTCGATTGGCCAAGAAAATTGATTTATTTTTTTGATTTTAAATCAAAATTGCAGATCTGAATTTTTCGGCAGATCTACCCCTCTTTTACTAGCACCACTATTCATCATAATTCACAGCCATCAGTTTGACAAGTTCTTGTTAGATAAGAATTAAAATAGTTTTGAGTTCAAATGAAAGCAATTTTAAGGGAATTAATTTATTCGTTCAGCTCATTTTCGGACTTACAAACTTGAAATTAAAAACAACGTTCGAGTCAACATCAATATTTGGCAGCTATATGCATCAATACTATAGTAAATCAATCAAAGATCAAAATATAAATTTACGAAACGAAAACCCCATTAGACTAGAGTCACACAAAAGTAAAGCAACTGTTCATTTCGCTGTTGTTTATTCAGACTTTTAATTTCTTATCATTAATTGCTTGGAAGAAATTCTCGAAGAATTTATTGGTTGTGCTTCTATTCCTATTATAATGCGCTACCTGGGAACCTGATACGTTTTGTATACTTATGTCGATTTCTATTTGCCAGTAAGGATTTTGGTCTGTGATTACGGATTTTTCTTGGCTGCCAGCCAACTAGCTATCCGAGAACAAATGCATAGAACAGCTGAGTGCAAAATTCATTTGGTATGCGTTTTATTCTGATTTTTTGACCAGCTAACCTATCTGATTCGTCCAAGATATACTCCGATAGCTTGGTATCGAGTGAACGCCCCATTGATAAAAACTCATACAAGAATTTTTTCCGTTCTTCTTTCTATAGACACATAGCGTAAGTGATACAATTATTGAAACTGCAAAATTTCAGCCTAGCTAATGACACCCGCTTCTTACAGAGCGTTTCATTGGTATAAATCTAAACGGTTTCCAGAACTATTTCTTTTAAGTTCTTCCCCGTTTCCTATTCTCTCACTCTTTATTTTTATATAGTTAGGAGCTAGTCAGTTTTGTTGTGAATTCCGAAACCTAAACATGATTGTGTATTTTGTGAAAAAAATTCTGCATTTCGTTAAGGAATCCCAACATGTTAGTAGATAATTTTATTATATTTAATACAAGCTTGATCATATTAATTTATTATAATGAAATATAATGCCCTTGAGGGGGATTTACTTTATTTTTTATTGTTTTTCTGTTGATATATATTTAATAAAATGGGGTATCAACTATTGTGAGATTGACACCTCTGTGTCAATAGCTGCGTTTTATTATCTACGGGTCTGGGTCTGGGTTATATTTTAGCACGTATTGCAAAAACAACACGTGATCCAGGTTTCTATCGGGGTTTCTATCTGGGTTTCCAAATATTAGTATTAAGTTGAACGAACAGAGGGCTAATTTTCTTCTCAAATATTGTCACTACTGAGAAAAAAAGAAACAAAAAATAGTCAAATGTCAACAAAAAATAAAACAGTCCCAGGCGCCAGACAATATGGATGCAAATGAAAATAAATCGTAAGTACTTTGTAATTTGTTTTTAATTAAATGTTTTTCAAATAGGATTTTACTATAGAAAACGAAGAATCTGGACAAAGGAGGAAACTATTGGATTCCTACACGCATATTCCAAGAGGCAGGCGGAATTTGTTCATCCAAGAAAAAAAAACGCCATGAGCAATGTCCTAGAGGACTTAATAGCCGAAAGTGCGTTTTAAAATCCTGGTCCGAATATGCAGCTATAATGTCAAAGTCTTCAATTCTTTGGTGACTTTGGGTTCCCACGTCAACGGAGGAGGAATCACTACTGCTGGTTGAGTAATTGGATGAACTAATTCCCAATCACTACCAGAGCTGTCGTATAAAAACTGTGTAAAAGCTTTAATTAATTTATTTTATTTATTAAATGTTATCAATTTATACTTACATCCACTACGCCTGAAATCATTTTATTTCTGTGTCAACAAAAGAAACGTCAAAAGGTAATCAGAACTACGAACCATGTAAGCTATAATTTTTTCTTAACCCAGATCGTTTTATTTTTACGGGTTGAACCATATGGGTTATGAGCGATAATAAAACGCGGCTAATAGGAGTACAAACGTTGACACTGACTATAGTTGTACTTAAATATAGTGTCAATAATTATATTATTCTTTTAAATTAATATATAGCTGGAAAATGCCTAAATGTACTGAGAGATATACCGAAAAGGACCTCGAGAAAGCGCTTGAAGTTGTGAGGACACAAAAGATATCCAAAAAGCTGCAACCAAATTTTATATTAGCCGCGTTTTATTATGCTCAATAACCCATATAGTTCACCCCGTGAAAATAAAACGATCTGGGTCTTGAACATTTTTTATTTTGCATGATTGGCAGCTGTGATTACCTTTTGACATTTCATTTTTTGTTTACATTAAATAAATTGTTTACTGCGGTGCTCGGAAGTTGTCCTTTCTTGTTTTATTTTAGTTAAATAAATATAAAATAATAAACTATAATAAAAAAAATAAAGTGCACTACTATCTGGATATTGTACAGCAACCCATCGATTTCGGAACAATAATAAATCGTAAGCTCTACCCCGGTGAATATATGTCGTTAAATTAAATATAATCTGATTTCAGTTTAATGGTGAATAAAAGAAGTGAAAGAAGAACTGAAAGTTCTACTTAAGACCAGTCCAATATAGAATCTTATTCAAAAAATGCTAATACTTGTTGACAAATCACAGGTACCTACTCAAGAATCCCCAGCATCGAAAAAAGAAAATTAATCAAATTTGCGTTTTGAAAATAAAAATTGTCTTCAAATAATTACAACTTAATTTTTTTTTGCATATCTGTCAAAACGGAGTTGCCAGTTGTGTATAAAAGAAATCAATCAATCGGAGATCAACAATTGTGTGGATGCAACAACCAACAAGATGTTTTTTTTTTTATCTGTCAAACGACGCACGGAAAAAGTTAAATAATGTCTAGCGTCGCGGAACGCTGCAGCGGCTCCATTGTATTCACTCAACCGACTTTCTATGCATTGTACCTTTGACAGAGCGGTTTTTGAAGTACCGCGAGATCGACCGCGTGTCCATTCTGTTCAGCCAGATACGGGGTGTTTGAATTGTATTGCACTGTGTAATAGTATCTTTCGAAAGGTGGTGGCGGGGGTAAATAAAATTACTGAGTTATCGCTCTTTTTTCGTTGTGATTTTCCTTATTGTTTGAGTAAATAATAAGGAGTGCGGAGAGATGATTCAAAAGTAAGTTTTACTTTCCATTTTCATTGCTAAATAAAGGATTTGATGGAAAGCGATTTGAAATGATTTTGTTTTCGATATGTTATTGGATTGTATTCGTGTATAATAAATTACTAGTTGTCAAAGTAAATGCATTCAATTGTACTAGCGTTTGTTAAAAGAGAAGTTGATCTGCAAAATTGATTCAGAATAAGAAACACATTTTTGTTTGCCCAATGGAAAGATCTAACTTGGCAAAATTTATATCTCTTAGGCCGCGACTCCATTAGAAATATTTATTTCGGCCATTATTGCAGACACTACTACTAAAAATTTATACTTCTTTGCTATGTGGGCAAACATAAATCGTGAAATTTCATTTTCTCCAAGAAGCGCTAATCCCTTTATGTACTTTAGAATAGGTATAATCTGTTTTTGAAATGAATTATTAAAATTTAACATGAAAATAAGCAAACTATGAACAAGATTAAATGTTTTGTGAGAAATTTGTGCACGATTAATATGGGATGTCATGAAACGTCAAATTTTATTTCTCCGTTTATTTCTTCTGAGAAGACAAGAAATAAATACAAATTCTTATGTCTGAAAATAAAAAAAATCCAGACATAAGGGGCCTCCACAAGAAATATTGACTACATGACACATTTCTTGCAATCATTTATTTCAAGTGGAGGCCTAGGGTTACCAATGGGAACCCACATAAAAATTACCCCAGTGTAGAAGCAGACTTAATAAATTATAAGTAATTGTTCGTTTATTTGGCAACACAGTGGTTGACAATTCAAAATTGAAGTACCAAATTGTACAAGTTAAAAGATAATCCTGGTGGTGAGATATGTAATTAAATTCTGGGTCAGGAATATTGACCTGGATAAATATCAAGATCTTGTAGTTGTTGTAATTCATGCAAAGCTCTGGCGTATGTATATAGTTCTTCAATGGCGGTCTGTTATTTTAGACCAGGAGCCCACAGCAAATTTTGTGCGTGAAGATATAACCAAAAGTGGTTTATATGAGTATGAAGCCCTCAAATAACTAACGACAAATATGGAAGTCTGGCAGCATTTTTTTGCAGCTAAGATTAATAATAGTATGCCAAAGGTACATATTTTTCTAAAATGTGGATCATAAGTATAACCACTTGAAACTGGCATTAAATTAAAGGGCAGAATGCACTGAATACAAATAGATAGGTGCCAGACGTGTTAGGTGCAGCTTTCCCCTTGCCAGACGTGCTAATAGTACGCAAAAAATCACTTTTTTTAAACAATTGGTATAACCATATGTGTGATACATCAAAAAATTTGTAAAATTGTCCTTATCACAAATAAATAGGTGCCAGACGTTTTAGATGCAGCTTTCCCCTTGCCAGACGTACTAATAGTACGCAAAAAATCATTTTTTAAACAATTGGTATAACCATATGTGTGATACATCAAAAAATTTGTAAAATTGCCCTTATCACAAATAAATAGGTGCCAGACGTTTTAGATGCAGCTTTCCCCTTGCCAGACGTACTAATAGTACGCAAAAAATCGTTTTTTTAAACAATTGGTAAAATCAAAAGTCGTTATTACACCAAATGATATTCTGATTTCTCTACTTTGATTATGCGAAACAGCAATCTGTTTTGTACCGCTATACTTTGACAAAAAAAAAAATGCATGACACAATAAACAACCTTGCTGGTAAGAGAACTTAGTTGCAGTAGTAGTTTTGTTGACCGCAAAGTGAATATGTCTGACGAAGTAAATAAGAAATGTGTTCTCCATTCAAGTGATAGCCCAAAACAATGCGGAAAAATAATTTTGTTTACTGAAAAAACATTGCAGAAATGCTCTGAAGTTTTGAAAATTACGACAAATCGCAAGTTTAAGTTTTCTGATATAAAGCCTCCAGTTGAGGTTGATACTTTAACTGGGTACCATAGTGCGTGCTACCGGCTCTTTACTGCAATTTCCAAAAAATTGATAACATCTCCAATAGATACAATTCACGTGGAATGTAAGTTATATTCTTGTTTTTTTGTAGTTTATATAATCCCATATTACTCATAATCGCGTATATGTATGTTATATAGTGCCTGAAACTACCAAAAATAATAGATGCAGTCCAAGTGTTGCAATTAAAAATACTCGGACTATATCCAATATCACGGTGGATCCGAATAACAAATGTTTTTTTTGTAATTGTATTTCGAAATACTCATATGAAAAAAAAGAAAAGGTTATATGTGTCCGAAGATCTACTTTAGAACACATTGTGTGCGAAGCAATACTTCTTGGGAATGATGCAGTGTACCAAGTATTGATAAATAGTGTCGGAGACGATGAACTGAAGTATCATAAAATATGTCTTGCTAGATTTCTTCAGGAAGCTAATAATTTAGAAAAAAGAGTTGTGAACATCAATTCGGGATGCAGACATTCACACAAATGCGCTCTTTCTACTATGTGCACATTTGTTGAAGAACGCATTTTGAAATTAAAAGAAATGCATCCATTTGATGATATTGCTAATTTGTGCCAACAAAAATTGTGTGTAATTAATCCTTCAATCACCTATTCCAAACTATACTTAAAAAGGAAGCTGCTAACCATATACAAGGAAAGAATCGTCGTGATAAAAATTCAAAAACAATTAGTTATTTTGAATGCTGATATGAACGAATACGAAGAAAGTTTGCTAACCGATAAGTTGGCAAAACTAAATTTAAAATCCATGGTCAGGTAGCTTATATTATATATTATTATAATACACGTGGAAAAAGTACTTATTAATTCATTTGACAGGAATATTGCTTACTATTACCTACTCGTACCTATTATAAAATAAAAATCAATTTATTATATCTATAAAATAATTTAATTTTTAGGACTCTATTAGTACGTCTGGCAAGGGGAAAGCTGCATCTAAAACATCTGGCACCTATTTATTTGTGATAAGAACAATTTTACAAATGTTTTGATGTATCACAGATATGGTTATACCAATTGTTTAAAAAATGATTTTTTGCGTACTATTTGTACGTCTGGCAAGGGGAAAGCTGCATCTAAAACGTCTGGCACCTATTTATTTCTGATAAGGACAATTTTACAAATTTTTTGATGTATCATACATATGGTTATACCAATTGTTTAAAAAAAAATTTTTTGTGTACTATTAGTACGTCTGGCAAGGGGAAAGCTGCATCTAAAACGTCTGGCACCTATTTATTTGTGATAAGGACAATTTTACAAATTTTTTGATGTATCACACATATGGTTATACCAATTGTTTAAAAAAGTGATTTTTTGCGTACTATTAGCACGTCTGGCAAGGGGAAAGCTGCACCTAAAACGTCTGGCACCTATCTATTTGTATTCAGTGCATTCTGCCCTTTAATTTAATGCCAGTTTCAAGTGGTTATACTTATGATCCACATTTTAGAAAAATATGTACCTTTGGCATACTATTATTAATCTTAGCTGCAAAAAAATGCTGCCAGACTTCCATATTTGTCGTTAGTTATTTGAGGGCTTTATACTCATATAAACCACTTTTGGTTATATCTTCACGCACAAAATTTGCTGTGGGCTCTTAGGCTATTTGGAGTGATGAGTCCAGGTACCAATCAACGACAGTCAGCACTGCTCAAGCCGACAAGATAAATTCAAATTTTATTAAAAAAAACCTATGTTAGACTTAAGACACTTTTTAGTATAAAATGTATAAAATAAACCAACAATTTAACGAAGCAGAGCCCCTTCTGTGCTCGCAGATATATAATGTTAGACTTAAGAATTAATTATTTGTAAATATGTAACACTGTAAAAATTTGAGCTGAATAAAATTGTATATATGTATATATGATGAGTCCAGGTTTAAAGTTTGGCCAAAAATTTTTTTTACATATTTTGTTATTAACGGTAGGTACCTGCCATACAATCATTTTATTGATTTTCGACTTTCTCATAAATGGCTCAACGGATTTCGATCAAAATTTGTATGTAGGACCTCCTTATGATTCTAAATAATACAGCATTTAAATTTTTTTTTTTTTATTCAATATTTCGAAAACGGATTCTGAAATTTTGTTTTTAAATTTATATTATTAAATATACCAATGTTCATACCTATTTTTTTTAGAAAATATTTAATAATACAAATATAAAAAAGTGAAAAACGACTTTAAAAATACATTTAGCCATTTCTGTTAAGAATATTTCCACATAATGTGATCGAACATAGGGGCAAGTACGTGCGATCCAGTCGTGCATTTTATATTCTTAATGTTGTAAAATTTTATAATACAAAATTATTTTTTCTCTTAAGCCCGCTCGAACGATTTTTGTATGTTTTTTATATATTTATGTTTGTCCCGCAATTCAAATACCATCTTTCTTTTCCTAAAACTTTAACAACTGAGTAATCTAAAAAGATTTTATTTTGTGTATCATCTATTTATTTCTACCTAATTAGACCTTTTTCATTTTTACGCATTTTGGCGTATTTACTATTACGTAGGTCTTCATATATTTATATATAAGAACCACATGATTATTAGGTATATTGCACCTACATTAGAAGCCACCTATATCCCTCACTTTCATTATTATATGTACATATTTACATACCTAGGTTGCATCGTTGTATGTATGTAGCTACAAATACCATTAACCTGCATAATTAAAATCCATAATCTAGATTTAAATATGCATTTATTGTTAGGTACCTATGTAACTATTCATTGAATTATCCATTCGACAATTCTTGCATATGATAACTAGACTACCTAGCTACCTACTAACAGTGTCAATAACAGTGTCATTAGCTACATTAAAGTTCTTAGCTAAAAGAGCAAGTTCGTACCATCCAGTCGGATAATAAAATAACAAAAAAAAAATAAGAAAAGTAAAAAAGGGCCTTATCACAAAATCAAATTTGTGTGAACTGTTTTAATATTTTTTGAGTAGGTACACGATCACGACCGTCTCCATGTACACCTTACTTATTTTTGGAGGCGCAGAGATATAATTCCACAATTCGCCTACGGACTATGGCCAGAAGTTAGTTTTAGGACTATAATTTTGAAAATAACAAATTTCAGGTTGTAAGTCCGTGACTTTTTGAATTTCTGACCTCTTTACTGAAACAGCAACACTGCTCCTGTCAACAGGCATCTGTCAGTTGACTCAAAATTTAAACTTGCTGCGTCAGTAGTTTGTGTTTGGCAGCTATTTTTATCAGAGAAAATGGAAAAAAGTGAATTTCGTGTGCTTGTTAAGCATTATTTCTTGCGAAAAAAAACCATTACCGAGACCAAGGCTAAGCTTGATAAATACTATGGGGACTCTGCACCATCGATTTCAATGGTAAAAAAGTGGTTTACTGAATTTCGTTGTGGCCGTACAAGCACTGAAGATGCCGAACGTCCTGGACGCCCAGTTGAGGTCTCTAAAAAAAAATTCACGATATGGTGCTGGCCGACCGAAGATTGAAAGTGCGAGAGATTGTGGAAGCCGTAGGGATCTCGCATGGCTCAGTGGTTTCAATTTTGAATGATCACTTGGGCATGAGAAAGCTTTCCGCAAGATGGGTGCCGCGTTTTCTCACAGTCGACCACAAACGCAGTCGTTTAACAACTTCACAGGAAGGTTTGGCGTTGTTTAATCGCAATATGGAGGAGTTTTTGCGCCGTTTTGTAACCGTGGAAGAAACATGGATCCATCACAACACACCAAAGACCAAACAACAGTCAAAACAGTGGGTTTCTAAGGGTGAATCGGCGCCAAAGAAGGCCAAGGTGGGTTTGTCAGCCAATAAAGTTATGGCGACTGTTTCTTGGGATGCACGCGGGATAATCCACATTGACTACCTTCAAAAGGGAAGAACAATCAATGGGGAATATTATGCCAACTTATTGGACCGATTCAATGACGATTTGAAAAAAAACCAACCTCATTTGGCCAAGAAAAAAGTTCTTCTCCACCAAGCCAATGCAAGGGTGCACACATGTGCAGTTGCCATGGCAAAAATCCATGAATTGGGCTATGAATTGCTCCCTCATCCACCCTATTCTCCAGATTTGGCTCCGAGCGACTACTTCTTGTTCCAAAACCTGAAGAAATGGCTTGGTGGAAAAAATTGTTTTTTTATCAAAAAATCTGTGTTTTATTCCAAAAGTCACGGACTTATTGACCTTCGTATCATCATACGTACGTTATATTTAAAAGCGAGTTGAGCTACAAAGAGCAAGTTCGTAAGATCCAATTTGTACTATCTTTTGGGTTATTCAAAATTTGATTTTTTTTAATTAAAATGTAGCTTTGTGTGTACTATAATGTATGTAACTAGGTACTTATTTCCTTTAAAAAGTACACACAAATATGTAGGTAAGTACAAACATATTTTAACTTATCATAACAAGCAGCCCTGGTATTTGTTCTGATCAAAGTTAATTAATGTTTACTAACCCGGTAATCTATATTTTTATGTAATTCTTATGTAAACTCCAATCTCCCTGGATAAACTGTACTCCATATTTTTGCACAATTCAATATCGTGCATACAAACTACCTAGAATCAATTAATTTTATCGCAATATTTATTTTCAGTAATAGGTAAGGTACATACATCCATACTCCACTCAATGCTCTATAGTACTTACTTTGCCACAAGCCACCAATCCTCCATTAAATCATTAATAACATCATGAATCTTTGTTCTTTTGCTCCGTCTCCAGTGTTATTTTTCAATTAAACTCCAGCAGTGATGGTTTAGTCGGAAGTGGAGGTGTACTTGGTACATTTTGCTTCCGAAAATATACAGCTACCTATACTTTTTTCCCTGGGATAATTCTACAAATGATTTCCGCACTGATTCACTGGATGTATAGCTAATTGCTTGAACAGAGATAACCATCATATTGAAGCATCAATTTGAAAATCATATAACGTTCTGACGAATAGACGCACGAACGGACGTTCGATATATATTACCTCAGGCCCTTATGTTGCCAATTAATGATTTTCCAGTTTATATTGGCTTATAAGCAATCATTTTGAATTTCGATGAGCAAACTGTACTTAGCATGCAACATTTCATATATAACAGATAATAGAGATTTTACTATTTATACATATAACTATGTAAGCTCTCTTCAGCATTCACCAAATTAATGCCTCAAGTTTACACTCACACTTCGCAAACACACAAATCTGCCGTTAAAACCCAACTGGAACCGATATTACAGTAATACTCTTAATGTCATTCATTTTCGGTCAACTTGAATGGCAATTGCTTTTCATTATCCTCTTTGGTTTTAGATCGAGTCCTGTAATTGAAAATTTCTATGACAAAATAAATGAGCGATGTTTGTGACTGGTACTATGGACACAGCACATCAATTCAAAATTAAACTCAATAGAGGGTGGATAACGGATAAGCATATACCTACTATGTACCACCTACCAAGGCACTCTCTATCTCTTTGTCAGGGTTAGAACTAATTGGCTGATGAATTAGTGGTTCTGCGCAAAATAATATATCATTAAACAAATCCCTTGGGCTGATTAAAATGAATTTATGCAAAAGTTGAACATATTGCAAGGTCCTGCCATTGTGTATGTTTAGCACCTTTTGTATTTCCAAATTCAAAGTTTATTTGTTAGGTTGACAAAGGACCGCCGACAGCTCGCAGCCACGCCATGTTAACTGGGCACATACATAATTAACATTGGACAGAGGGCCTGCAATTTGAAATAAGCAGTGCTTAGTAGGTAGACGATTCCTTAATTAAAACAAACTAACTATACGGGTCGATCTATGTTGGCTGGGCACGTTCTTTAACGAAATTGCTCATCAAATCCACAGACAATTTAAAGTAGAAATGCAACATTTTCACAGAAGCATTTAATAATTGGTTTTCCGAAAAAAAAACAATGGATTACCTACAAGAAAATCATACAATCCCCATCAGTGCACCTCACTTAATTGGAACTGACATTTGACTATTATAGTTCATAGCTATCTAGACATATTTTAACATTTTGACCTTTACACAGGAATTCATTACAAACTTATTTGAATTGTGGACTACGCCAAGTGCCACTGAACATATCGATATGAATTAACTTCACACAACAGTACCCATGTGCAATATTGTAAATGCTTTTTAACACACAAACTCGGCAGTCACATAATATTCCCACCCAGTTTCTTGTTAACAAGAATGTTAACACTTTGTGAGATATGTACCTACTTTTACCCAATGGAAATACAAGACGATTTATTGTTTTCTTTTTTAAGAGTTATTTAACATTTATTTGACTTTTAATTCCTCAGCTAAGAACAAAAACAAAACTTTAACATTTTCATCCACATGAGAAGGATACTCCCACAGACTGGATATCCGAATCAAGTCGCATCTCTCCTGGCAATGCGCGATTTCCTCTGCAAAAATCAATAAATAAACACATGCAACTTTGAAGCATAGCAAATTCCTTCGTACCTGTTACAAATCTCTTCATTTCACATTCAGCTTGATATCGTTCCAGGGTGGTTTTCGTAAAATCAATAAAATCCTGTATGAACCACGTTCTGTAGATTTCGGTACTGGTTCCTTGTAATTTAGCCAGAGCACTAATTTGCCTCAGTGCTTCCTTTGTATTCTTGACAATGTCTTCGAATACACTGAAAATAATGGCCAGTTTATCACAGAATGGCTGCAGTTCGTCAGGGAATAACGAAACACCTGGGGTCTTGTTTTCCAGGCATTTTGTTTTAATTGCTTCAATTGAATTGCACAATGATTGGCCACGTTTCTGAGCAGTTTGCCATTTGTTGAAATTATCAAGCAAGGTCTTGGTGATTGTATCAAGACGTGTCTTGCAGGTGGAGAGTTGGTCACTTTGTAACTTTTGTTTGGGGCTATCGAGAACTTGGGAAAGAATTTTGTTTTTTTTTCTTGCTTTTTAATTACAAACAATAAATTTTCTTACATCTTACAGGTGTTAGGTTTGAATAACTTGTGTCGGCTTTCGAGGGAGTCGAACTCATGGCTATTAAACTATTTTTGTTTACAAATTAATCACAAAAAAAAAGAAATAAAACAAAATTTAGAAAAATTCAACACGCATGAGTTGCTCAAACAGCTGACTTTGACAACTATATAATCTGCCATGCCTTTCATTCTGCATGACTCTGTGTTACCGACAGAATATTGTGCTTGCTTACAGATGGCGCGGAAGTGGACGTTATATTTGAAATAAATCCGTTAAAAATATATTCGAATACGTGAGTACAAAAATTAATTTTACTGTTGGAGGAGCGATATAAAATATTTGCTTTTGCCTAGGTGTAAATTGGAGTATATTACTAAATTAGGTAAATGGACGTATATTACAAACGATTTTGATTTCAATACTCTGGCTTCCAGTAATACATAAATAAATGATATACAATACATGTAGAATGCAAGGAAATTATGAGTATTTCTTTATTTATTCCGGATAAGGAATGAGAATACTATCAGGAATAGAAAAGATTACATCAATCAGCTGTTTGAAAGTGATGTGATGATGATAAAAAAAACAGGTAGGTATCTTTTGTGAAATAGTATAAAAATTAAATATTATTGATTTATTAAGGGTATTCATGTTACGGCGGAAAAACCAAATAATTTTATCTCCGCCGAAATGAACTGTCAATGTTTGTATGGAAAAAATATTCTGCAAATCAGATAAAATTATCTCACGAATTTGATGTAGAAAGAGAATAAATAAACCTCATAAATGTATTTCAAAGAACGTCTGATTATTTCCCACATTTACGCAAGTATTTTAAGGGGGTTTCATGCAAACTTGTGGCGGAAAATTGTATCTTTCTACAATTCGGAAAATTATCTTGTTGCATGAATACCCTTATTAATTATCAAATCTAATTATTGTTTATATATTTATTTCAACACAAAAAATATAAAAAATATTTGGTCATCCATATTGTTTACTTCCTTGGATTCCGTCTTTGGCTGGCGTCATTTTTTTGCTTGTTTGACATTAACAGGTGAGGTATATTCTGATAATATTCTTTTCATTCCGTGTTTAACATGGAATAAAAAGAATGTAGTAGCAACACTGAAGTAAATGTCAAAGTCTGTTTCACATTTGTTCTGAAGAAGGCTTAATTTGTGTTAAAAAAATCTTACACTCTTGTCTTTTTCGATTACAATAGGGTTCGGGTATTGTAAAAGTGTAAAAGTGTTAGATTTTGACATTCAGTATATTTTGTTGTTGTAGTGCAAAAAAATGCTATACAAATATCGCATTCCAAACAACCATTTCATTTTGATTTCAGATCGATTTTTTTGTTTGTTGTAAAAAACTTGTAAAAAAATAGTTTGCTAAAAACGCAAGATCTGTTTTGACAGATTGTGTTTAGAAATAATTCGATTGTTTTCAGAGAAAAATCGAATGTTTGGTTGTTTGGAATTCGGCATTAGTAAATTTTAATTATGGCGTTTTTATATATGGTATATTTCAGAATCTCCGGAACCCTTTTTTTGATTCTGATGATTCTGAATTTGATATGCTTGTATATGTAAAAATAATCAATATCAAAAATAAATGTTGTTACACAATGGCTACAAAACTAAGAACTGTCGAGTTTGAGTGTGCTGGTGCTGGGGTGTAGAACATTTGGTGGCATACGTTCTAAAATGTTGTGAAGCGCAGTTTTAATAAAATACCTACCATTGATGTTTCATTTGTGGAAATCTCAAAATTATAAAGAAAAAGGTAAAACATTGTTTATGGAATTGCCACCCAATTCATAATGGACAATTTAGCTTTGTTCAGTGACTTGTTCTAAGCTATTCTGGACAGAAAGTACATCTTTTTGCTGTTCACTGAGGAATTTGTTGTTCTGACTTGCTCGGATTTGATGTGCAGTCAAGTGTTCTAGACCAGCTTAGAGCAGAAAAGAACAGGATTTTTAGTTCTGGCTTTTGAGTAAGATCAAACTAGAGCAGAATCCTGAGAACTGTCAAAATTATTTGTTTCTTTCTATTTTGTTTATTTGGTGTGTTTTAATTACTTTTGGCTTTGTGGTTATATTTGTAATCGACTCCTCATTTTATTTAATAATTTTTTATTAAAACAATTTTTTATTGCATTATCAACAAGAGAAAGCATAAAAAATCCATATTTTGTTTGTTCGTTAATGTTTTGTCAAATAAAGTTTAATTGGATACATTCAGATGTCGTTACGATAGCCTATCTAAGGTATATTATGGGGTTTTCTTTTGGTAACAAAAATTAATCTTTTTCAGATCTGTCAAAACACAGATTTTAACAATAAAAGCCTTCCAATGGGCAAACAAATTAATTTATTTTTGATCGGAAACAAATTTTACACATCTGGATTTTTCGGCAGATTTTCCCCTCTTTTATACTAATACCATAACACCATAACAATTGACAGCCGTCGTTTGGACAAGATTTTGTTTTCAGTTATTATGTCAACAGTGAAATAAGGCTGTGAAATCATACATACATTTTAAAAACATAATAGCAATTATGTATTAACAATTGTGTAATCCTAAAAATTAATATCGGCATTCATTTTTTAAGCATTGAGATCGCTTCGTGTTACAAAAGAAAAAAAAACTTGAATGGAGAAACAATTTTCAAATCATTTGCCATCAGATACCTTCTGTTTCCACAGATACGAATAAACACCAATACTGTGATAAAATAAAAATACTGTGATACGAAAAAAATCAAATTTTCGATCAAAATCTGAAATTACCAAAAGAAAACCCCATAAGTATCCACTGAAGTTCCTGAACAACCAACATAGAATAGGTTAAATTTGTATGGGTTTGTGCATATGTTTGTGCATTTCTCATGGGATACAAAAGTATACCAAAGTTTTTCTGTTAGGCTAAGATATTTTTTTGGCAGCAGTTGTTTTGTCATCAGCTGTATTCTTACATGGGAATACAACAACACCAACCTATCAGGATTGCAATAGATCGGTTATTGAATGAGGTCATATTGACTGTTCTGTCTTGCTCTAATCTTTTCTGCCTAGTGCTGTTCTATTATGATAATTTAACTTTGTTTCATTATACACAGTTTGACCTTAACAATTTCGGAGCGTTCCTTATTTAGGCCTACTGCACGGCGCGTCTCGTCCTATACTCGTACAAGATTCGTCATACAGCGACATGATTGAAACCAATGTGCTCCGCACTAAAGCTAAACACATTTTTTAGTCGTTCATGTCTCTGATGACACCTTCAGACGTGTCGTGCAGATAACCTTAAGAAAGCCAAATTGAACGAAACTCATACCGGGTTTCATTCAAATTTCGAAGATCACTTCTCAAAATTGAGACTTGATCTTTTCAATGAAACTTTTTTCCATCTTTAATTGTAGTATTGGTGAATGCGACTGACACACACATTATCAGTATCATTAGATGAAGAGGAAGACGAAGCAATCAAAAACACTACTTAATTTATAAAATCTATATTATTAACAAATTAGTTCATTATTTGTTAATTTTTTTAGCACTAGTTCACAACAAATTGAGATCAAAATATTTACCGTTGACCGTTGACAGAAAAGACTTTTCACATGTATGTGTGCATTGAGAATAAATCTGTCAACCCATCAGAGATCAGATCTTTCGTGCTAAGATTTGATCTCGATTTGCTCTTTTTGTTGAAATGAAACGCTGACAATTCAAAAAGATCCAATCTTTTTGCAGAAAGAGCAAATTTTTTTTTTGGATGAAACTATCCATATCAACGAAACTCCACAATGTCCATTGTATATATATTCCAATGCAATATAAATACAATGCAATGACGTTTACGCATTATTTCCTCGCATTCCTCCAAAAACCTTCAATTCACTGTTCCAAGTACAGTTTTCAGTGCATTTTTCAGTTTCAGATTTTATAAGGCGGATAGATATGTAGACATAGAATACAACACATATACACCTACATTAAATAAGAACACAATAGGGGTATTCACGATCCGGTGTATCTGGTCTTGTATCATTGTAAAAGTGTATCATTTTTTTGCACTACAACAAAATACACTGAATGTCAAAATCTTACACTTTTACACTTTTACAATACCCGAACCCTATTGTAACAGAAAAATACAAGGGTGTAAGATTTTTTTAACACAAACTAAAGCCTTCTTCAGAACAAATGTGAAAGAGATTTTGACATTTGCTTCAGTGTTGCTACAGATTAGTATAGGTGTGTTCACAGTCAGTTGTAAAAAAATAAAATTTTACAATTTTACAAGACTTGGTACACCAGATCGTGAATACCCCTAATTTGATGGTGGTTGACCTTAATTCGTGGAGTCAGTGTATGACATAAATTTATTTAATACTTGGGTTATCCGCCGAAGAAGGTATAGTTTAGCGAAAAGTCATTGGCCTCATTCAGATGTCGGTACGATAGCTTATCTAATTCCCCTTTCACACAAGGAAACTGAGTTGCCGTCAACTGGGAGTTTGTTGGCGAGAAGGGCAAGAAGTAAAGGGAATGAAAAAAACCTCCCCGGTCAACGATTTGAAGAGATTTTTTTGACGTTTTGCTTTGCATTCCAATTAGCCCGACAAAATCTTCCCAGTTTCCTCATCAGTTTCCTGGTTCCAGTTTCCTCTTGTGAAAGCTACAATGCAATTAAAGGAAAACGTCAAAAAAATCTCCAGCAACTAGTTTCCCTGTGTGAAAGGGGACTAAGATATTTTAGTATCCACTGAAGTTCCTGAACAACCAACATCGAATAGGTTAAATTTGTATGGGTTTGTGCAAATGTTTTGACATTTTTCATGGGATACAAATTTTTTTTTCGGCAGCAGTTGTTTTGTCAGCAGCGGTATTCTTACATGGGAATACAACAACAGCAATCTATCCGGATCGCTATAGTTCGGTTATTGAATGAGACCATTTATATTTGACTACAATTTATGGACACATGTTATAAACAATTTCATTGGTTGTCATTGGAAGGGCGCCATAACAAAAATCTGTAATATAATTACTGTAGATATTACATTTGTTTATTAGTTTTTAAATTGCACGTTTAATCATAATGTATGCATGTATTTATTAATTCGAACTTGAAGGACAATTGTCTTGATCAGTTTTTAAAAGGAATCGCTTCGATAATTTGTTGTCATCTATAACTTGTCTGGCTTGTGATATAACAGACTCGCTCGGCTTACGTTCTCGAGTTAGGATCCAAATAACCTCTGAAATAATAAAAAAATATATATATAAGATGCATAAGGCGCATAGTTTTAAACAATATAGTACGAAGTAAAAACAGTTTTAGTATTTTAAGCTTTAAAACGGAGTTTGCTGGTTTTAAACAAGTTAAAAAATATGGAACTATTCCTTCGCATTTTACTTAATTTAAAATCACAAGAAGTCGAGATTTATTCAAGAAAAAATTTGTTCTTTCTGTCAAAAGATTTTATAATTTTGAATTTTGAAAGTTTCATTGAAATAAAAAGAGCAAATCTAGATCAAATCTCCACACAAAGATTTGATTTCTGATGAGTTAGAAGATTTGATCTGAATGCACACATGCTTGTAAAGTCTTTTCTGTCAAATGGAAAATATTAATTTGTTGTTAACTTGTGATTGTAACAGTCCGTGCAAAAAAATAAAGAATAAATAACGAGGTTAATAATTTAGACTTTATAAATTTAGTGGAGTATTTGATTGCTTCGTCTTCGTCTCCTTGTCATGGCTGATGATGAAGATGTGTGCTTTTCAGAAATGTGTGTGTCAGTCATTCACCAATATTACAATAAAACCTGAAAAAATTTCATTGAAAAGATTAAATCTCGATCGTGAGAGGAGATCTTTGAAATTTGAATAAAACTCGCTATTAGCATTCGATACACGTTCAAAAGTTACTTTAAAATTATCTAAGTACATTACAAAGCTATATAATGGCCTTTTCGATTGGCCGTCCAGAACTGTTCTGACCCCCACAAAATGATAGTTGTTACTCTAAGCAAATACGATTCTGGATTTCAGTTCAGAATGAAAACAGAATTACTAATACACTCAAATAACTAAAATGTCAAAATCATCGGATTGATATGTTTTGTGTAATTTCGATGTGTTTATTGAATTTAAACTACTTTTCTGATAAGATAAAATAAATTGGGGGTGGCCGTGGAGAGATAGTTGTGCGCTCGCCTGTCAAACTCGTGGTTGCAGGTTCGATTCCTGCCGTGGTGTATGTCTTCTGTATATTCCATTAAAAACCAATTCTAAAAATTGTCATAAAATCAGTTACTGGTTTACTCATTACATGCTGTTCAAGCATAACACTAACAACATGTGATTGAAACTATTATACCCATAAATATGACAACGCAATAAATAAAAATAATGCGAATTATAAGAGACGTAAATAAATAAGACACGGTAATTCTCCCCGCATTAGTTCAGCCGCCATCCCTGGAGATAAATGTGAGACAACAACAAGCTCTAGTCTCAGAACATCGCGCCACACATCTTTTCTATCCTTCTTTCTTTTCTTTCACAGGATGCCCAGGCTGTGTTAAAACATAAAGGGTATTCATAATCCCTTGAGCGCGTGCAAAATTATAAAAAAAAAAGGACCAAGTTAATTATTATTGATGCAAGGTATAATGTGCATCTAAATTGAAGTGTTTTGGAAATTCTTTATAGCCGATGTGAATTTTTTACATACATACAACTCAGAATCAGTCAAATTGTTTCCGGATGTTTTATTGGGGTAACGTGTTCTAGACGGCCCATCGAAAAGGCCATAAGAAATTCATTGTAGTTTGAAGAAAAAGTGTTTTTAAATAGCTTGACAATTCAACTCATCAGCTTCCCCAAATTAAAGTTATGGTTAAGCGCTCGTATAAAGGCGGCTTTACATGGATCTGCATCTGCAGACTTGAAGAAAAGTAGAGCGGGCCAATAATATAAAAGAAACATAAAAGTAAGACAGAGGGTACACACTAATAACTTACTCGAACTCTGCTATAACTCTGCTTTCTTGACACATCTCACAATCACATGTTCTTAGCGTTCAGGTATGTAGTTTTGAGAAGAAAATTTTCGCTTTTTTCGTTGTTTTTAAGCAAACTGAGGTGAAATGGTAAAAAAAAACTTGAAAATTCGTTATCTGAACGGAACAAATTATGGTGCAGATGAAAATGCTATAATGAAGATGAACATGTTCATCTTCACTATAATCTGCAATCTTCGGGTTCGTACTTCCTATAATCTTCGGGTTTCGCTCTCTATCGCACAATTATGAATTTTTTATTTTGTTTCCTCTTTTTTTGCAGATGTCAATGCAGATGAAGATGAAGATGCATGTTAAGCCTCCTTAACAGTTGATAATTCTGGAAACTACACTTGAATTGAAATGAAGGGATATATTTATTGACTAGCTTTCCATTCACTTTCAAATGAATTGACACTTAATTGGAAGTAATTTTTTTTTGACAGTTGGCCATTCTCGCTGATATATTCTGAGCATGAGCAGTTATGCCGGATTTACACGACTGCCAAATTGGCAGTATTACTGTCAAAATCTTGGTATTATTTTTTTTTGTCGTGTAAATGGTCGAAAATGTGGCAGTATATTTGTCATTAAGAAACTGCCAGCCAAAATTTTCGTTAAGTTCTGGCATTATACTGACATCGTGTAAATTCAGTACTGACAACAATTTTCAAATAATGACAATTTGCAATAAAGAATGAACTTACTCATTCTTTACTCCAGTGTTGGCAGTATTTTTATCTGTCATTATTTTAGCTTCGCGTAAACGAATTTCGTTAATTAAATTAATGACAGCAGTATTTTGGCAGTAAATACTGCGAACTTTGCAGTCGTATAAGTCCGGCATTAAACATTTTTTTACCCGCGGAGAGTTCAACTAAGTGTGTCCAAGAAAACTGGTTTACATTTTTATGTAACTTGTCATGCAAAAGCTTAATCGTATAGAGTTCTTTTGATGGAGACAAATTGGTTGTGGGTAAAAAAAATAGTTTCACAGAGAAAAACATTTTTTGTGGTGAAAACACGGACTTTTTTTTCTTTTTTCTCACAAAACAATGACACTGGACCCGGTTATGTCGGACTTACACGAGTGACAAATTGCCATTAATTCATGCCATTAAACTAGCAAAATAATGGTAAAATCAAGTCAATAATGATAAGCATTTACACGGGACAAAATAATAACTGTTTGATTGATAGGCGTGTTTTTTTCTAAGCCACGGGGAAATTAGACGAAAAAAACGATGAGTAGGATTAACAATTTGCATACTGAATCCAACAACAACTAATCCCCGGGGGTGCTTAGATTAAACCCAGAGAATTCTCGGGGCTTAGCTATTGGAGACGATAAAAACTGTGCTACCAAAAACTAAGTTATCGATAAAATGTATAGAAACTTCAAAACTGACATTTTGACATGTCAAATAATTATCAATTTTCTTTGGTTTGGTTGAGCTTTTGGTCTAAGTGTGTCAGTTGTTTTCCTGACGACCATGTCAACCTAACCTAACCTTCCTTTTAATATATATTCCACAACACAACACCAAATTAATTTTAACATTTTCCGCTTTTGTATTGCCTCTATGGTGTCGTAGATTTTTTCCACCTCGCCATGAGCACAACCTTCTACAGCGATTTTCTTTTTTGCCTTTATTTTTATTACATGTATATTAAAACTTGACTGTGAAATTATTATTAAATAAAAAAGTATTTCCTGAAGTTGATATTCGTTCAATTAACAAGAATTAAATAATGAACTACAAAACAAAGGTTTCTCTGAGAAAATTGTTTTCGGCTGAGTTTTGTACACGGGAGCAACCCAATACAGATTCTCTGCTACATCCTAGACATACTTCAATCTTCTGATCGTCTTACGCTCTTGCTCAGACCTATATTCCTAATGACATAGGAACTGAGCATCCCGTCCCGAATAAGCAACTCGTCCAATAATATCATGTCACCAGCGACTCCATCTACCACTGTATTTGTGAAAATTAAAATTAATAGAAAATCACATCCGCTAAAAACAATTTCCAAAATACTTGATTTCAATTTTCAAATTACTTGATTCACATTTTCTTGTATAAATGTGGGTGGCAATGGTGCAGTGGATAAAGTGCTTGATTGCTAACTTAGACGTTTGGGTTCATTCCCCACGTTAGGCGTATTCTTTTCTATACCTCCAATTTTAATTGGATGCCGCCCATGGGTTAAAATTAGACAGTCAATACCTAATTCTCAAATCCAATGTGCCAAACTAGTGCCGTGCAATTCAGGTTGCATTTAAAAGACCTTAGGTCTTAAAGGCATATAGTTAAATTTACAAAAAAAAAAAAAAAAAATTAACTTGGTTTTTTTATGTTTTTAAATAGAAAAGTAGTTTAAATTCAATAAATATATCGAAATTACACAAAACAAATCAACCCGATGATTTTTAGAAGGATAAGAGGCAAACAGTAATGTTCGTCTTTTCCTTTCATTACAGCTGTTCTTCAAATGTCATCTTGCAAATTAATAGTGCTGCCAAGTATTTCACTAAGCGCCTTGGTAGTTTTTTTCAACCAATTTCTCCGGGGATTGCAAAAAAACGCACCTAGTGGCAATATGCCACTAGAGAATGAGCAGTTCATTATTCCTCGCGGTGTGCCATAATTTTCAAAATGTGTGCATTTACACGACTCAATTTAAATGGAAATATTTAATGCCAGTTTTCCCTGACATTTTTTTAATGACGAAAATAATAATAAATTTTTAAACCATTTACACGATTTTGTCAATAATGTCAATGAAATGGAAGAAATAATGGCAATTTGTCAATCGTGTAAATCCGAAATTAAACAGAAAGACTCAGGGACTAACTTCCAGTCAATAGGGCCCTCCGTAACTTTGAGATATGGGGCTCCAAATTACAATAATTATTGAACTGTCTAATGAGCACCGCGGCGAGGAGTTTATTTTCATTGGAAAGTGTCCCATTGCAAAAACTGAAAGTTTCCATTGCAGATCAGAAAAATCTCACCGTTGGAGAAGGATAACATTTCATTCCACGAGACAGTTAGGCTAGTTTGCCTTATGGGAAAACTAAAGGAATGAGGCCAAAACCTTCCTTTATTATATCGCAAGTATAAACCGATTACTTTACTTGTTTTTCTGGGACAGATACATGTAGAAATTTCTAATTTCTTGTGTTGCTACCTATTGCATTTAAAACTGCAATATAGGTATATATTTTAATAAACTGCTTGCTCATAACTAATTACGAGTTTAATTAACGTTAACATCAGTATTGAAAAGAGTTATCTCTAACAGTACCCAATAATATCAATAATTATATAAGTAAAATTTAAATACGCAGCACGCTAGCCGCAGCTAATGTGTTTTGTATCTTTTGTCAACAATTTCGTTCCACAGAATCTATTTAAACTTAGAATTGTACAAAACTGAGAGATAATGAATTACTCGATAGTAATGCGTCTACGTGCTTTTTAGAAAAGACACTCAGCAATGTCATTAGCAAACATAATATTCCAACCCGTGTTCAAGAATAACCTGATTCATGTCTGAAATATATAATTACTCGTAACTCGTCAGAACTCAGAATATAACCCTTTAACTCCTCCCAATCAAATGATAAAAAAAAAATAGAAAAAAGAAACAGAGAGAGCGAGAGATAAATAAACCTAAAATAATTACTTAATTATACAACAATGCACAATAAGATTGCTATGGTTAAATTGCTAAACAAGATATTATAGATACATATACATATATATACAAAACTCACTTGTATTGAAGATATTGTAGAAGTCCGTGCAGGAGTAGACAACTGCGTAGCTGGAGTAATCAGTCCCGAGAACCCAGTAATTGGATCCACTCACAAAATCTAAAATTTAATGAATTTCACCCCCCACAAATTTGCCCTCTCAATTCGGATTGCAGATTCAATTCGAGTAATTAATGACAGAATTACTCACCTGGCATTCCAGGGAATCGTACAAGTAGCTTTGCCGGAGCCATCACTTTAGCCGTCCCAGAGATGTCTGATTTTCTGTTGGTTCTTGAATATAGAAATAAAAAAAAAACATGAAGAAATCCGCATGAAACTCAGATTCGGGTTATGTTTGCATGAGATTAGAGAATGTGAAGGGATCAACGTTGGTATGGTATATAATAGACTCACAGGGAATTAATGTTGAAATTATACACAGAGACAGTTCCGTTTGGCAAGGATGCATATCTTGCGTAGGTGCATTTTCCTCCTGCTTCGAAGATGAACGGATAACGTTCGTATTCGTACCATTGTCCAAGGAACTTAATAAGGTTATATAAGGTTTAGACTATTGATTGGAAGACGCATACATTAAGCTATAACTTACGTCAGGAAGCTGGAAATCGGACTGTACTTGGACGTTGGGTGGACATTGTCCAATGCCTGGAATCTGGGCGAAAATAAGGGGTAAAGCTGCCAGAAGAAGACCAACAAGACCACATATCTCACTACTAAAACACGGTTCACTTTAACTTGGAGGTATTTTTTTAAACAACGCACAACTTACACTCTAATCGCCATATTTGTAACTGATTTAACTAGATGAGGTCTTGAGCAGAACTAAATGTGTGCAAAAGAAGTTGACAGGTTTTCAGTGCATAAATAATAGCATTGCACTTCACCATTAGGTGCGCAATTATAGAACTGAAACTGACTCACTCAGTATACAGATACAAAAGCAAAGATAGCCAAAGTAAATTTTTTGTGATACAAATTATTAATTATCATCATTGCAACAGTGCAAAGGGTACAAACAAAAGTATCTAATAGATGCAATTAGTTATTAATAGTACGCTACAAAAATCTATATGCAAACGCTCAGCTTAAAGTATATTTGTATCTCGTTTTGTTTGGGGCAATTAAACGTACTAAAAGATACAAAAATTAAAATTTTAATTATTTCAGTAATTGGTTCTTCTTTCACATTCTTTTTTAAAATTAAAAATCTGAAGCGTTTCAACAAAATAATTTTAAATAATCCGATTGTGCCAAACTCAGTCTCATTTATCGATGAACACAATTTTTCGATAAGACACCAAATGTTATGGTCGTTTGGCTTTAGGCAATTTTAATTCATGAGGTGGATCGTGGTTCGAGGACCTTGTAAGCTTTCAACCAAACCTTAAAGCCAAAGGCAAAGACCATACACTTCTTATGATATTCAAGTATTTCTAATGTTATTCGGTGTTTTTGAACTGCTACCGAAAGTTTTGCTGTGTTTTATTAGTGCTCATGATTCTTATAACGGGTGATTTTTTTGCTACTTGGTGTTTGACGTTTATATTTTTGACAGATCACACTTGACAAATTCCACGAACATTTGACATTTCGATTCAGTATTGTTTGCCATTTCATCATGAATAGACTTACGCCTGAACAACGATTGCAAATTATTGAAATTTATTATCAAAATTCGTGCTCTGTGAAAAATGTGTTTCGCAAGCTACGTCCGTTTTATGACGAGGCTCATTTTTGGCTAAATGGATACGTGAATAAGCAGAATTGCTGTATTTGGAGTGAAGAGCAACCAGAGGCAATTCAACAGCTACCAATGCATCCCGAAAAATGCACTGTTTGGTGCGGTTTATGGGCAGGCGGCATCATTGGGCCGTACTTCTTCAAGGACGATGAAGGCCGCAGGGTTACGGTCAATGGAGAAAGGTACCGTTCGATGATAACAGATTTTTTTTGCCGAAAATGCAAGAATTGAACTCGGTCGACATGTGGTTCCAACAGGACGGTGCCACATGCCACACTGCACGCGAAACCATGCATCAATTGAGAGGCGAATTTGGTGAGCAGTTGATCTCACGTTTTGGCGCAGTCAATTGGCCACCAAGATCATGTGATTTGACTCCGTTAGACTATTTTTTGTGGGGCTATGTTAAGTCTATTGTCTATGGGGACAAGTCAAACACGATTGCTGCCTTGGAAGCCAACATTGAACGCGTCATTGGTGAGATTCCGGCCGAAATGTGTGAAAAAGTTTGCCAAAATTGGACCTTCAGAATGGACCACCTGAAGCGTAGCCGCGGGCAACATTTAAGTGAAATTATTTTTAAAAAGTAAATGGCAGAAATTGATTTATCGATCCAAATAAAAATTTCATTCACTTTTTACAAGTTTCTGTGTTTTTTTTTGAATTTTCAAAAACCAAGCTCTTAAAAAATCACCGTTTATATATCTAGATCACCTGATAAAAATAGACTTGTCTCACGTAAAAAACATCTATACGGAAATTATATTCTGACTGAAAAAAATAAATTTTGGATCCTTAAAATAACGTGTTGTTTTCGTATGAAGCGATGACAGTCTACCTGACGAGAAGTATTTTCGAAGGGCTGTTTATATTCCCAACTGGATTATGTCGTGACAGACTTGAAATATCGTTTTTCTTCAGATTTATAGGCAATATTTCTGCTAGGAGTATTTTTGCCAAAAAATTACATGCACAGAAGCTGACTTGACAACCAACTTTTCAATAATGAGCCTGTTTCTATGGTTATCCAAAAAATTGAGCCATTAATATAAAAATGAAATAAGGAAATTGAAGAAAGACGTAGTGTACCAGAGTCTCTTCCATCAGAAATGTTGGTTGCGGGGAAATATGAGAGAAGATCTCATGATGCATGTTGAACGTTAATAGCAATAGTGCAATCGATCTTGATGAAAGTTTAACAAGATTTGCTGAGAAAAAAAAAAACATAGAAGACTAGATGTAATAGCATAAATAGCTTAAAGATACATTAAAGGAAGTGTACATTCTCTACATAATGTTTTTTGTATTAAACTCTTTGTCAAATTGTTTCGTATATGGGTTTAATAGAACTCTTTTCTACCAACTATTGTCAAGGCTGTTGATTTTTTTTTCAAACTACTGATATTAATTGTATGATTATATTAAGTAAAGGTATACATAAGGCAAATCATGAGGGTTTAACTTGCTTTTAATTTGGACTTTGTACGGAAACAAGTTTAAGTCATCATAAAGTATCCGTTGTAATGACCGTCTGCTAACTCCAATTTGTCCCGATAAGTTTCGAGTCGAAACACTTGGATTTGCCTGTATTGCCGATGCAACAGCCACGATTGTATCTTTAACCCGAACATTGGGATCTCGATGATACGGTCTTCATTCGATGCTTCCAGATTCGGCAAACATGTTCACGAGCCTCATAATGGTCCATCTACACGGGGGAGTACCGCCAAACTCCAGCCTAAATTCCCTGTGGAAGGAAATGACGGACTGCAAATAGTGGTATCGCTCCATTATCCAAATAATTTGTTTAATATCCCAAGCGATAATTATTTCTTAGACTTCCCATTACGATATAATATATATATCGACCAAATATATATATAATATATATAATATGGTCTTACATATTCAGAGAATGAACGGATAATTGTAGGATAATAATAATCATAAGTTTTTTTTCGAAGGAATATTAACGGAGAAGTGGCGGCTTCAATATATGATTCCATTGAAAAAAATACTGCGAGTTAAATTCTTTCAGTTTGAGCTGTGAGTTGAGTTCTAAACTTCTATTGTAAAACACTTCAAAGGATTTAAACCAAGTTCAAATCTTGAACCAAGGCTGAACAACGATTGTACTACTGGCCCTACAGGTTTCCTTCACAGGCCATAAATATGGATGTGGATGTGAATGGTGTAGGAAAAAATAGAAGTAGTGGTAATGACACTGATAGTTTAGGAACTGACAATTGATTTGACAGGTATAACTGTTTTATATCGTTTTCGATTTGAAACTCAGAAGAACTCTTCTATACTAAATCTTCGATTCTGAAATGTATTATGAAAGCGGGAAATTTCAAACGCATAAACGTGATTACTTTATTTTGTGAATATGGCCGTTACCGCTGTACACATATTACAAAGTAAGCTCTTGCATATGTTGTCAATTCGGTTATGAAAATTGACACACCTCTGATTTTTCGCACATTCTCATACAAATAGAGATGGGCCAATATTTCAGTAATAGGTAATCAGTAACAGGTAACATCAGATCGAAGATACCGGTTTTTAAATAACATTTAAAATGTCAAAATGTTTATTTTGATAATAACGGAGTGGAAAATAGTTTATTCAAATTGTTATTTTACTGATAACTTTTGTTCCATAGTTCTTATTTCAGTTACAGGTGTTTGTAGCTGTTATTTAAAAGTAGCAATAACCGATACTGCAACTAGCCGTTTGGCACATACGAAAAAAAAAAAAAAAATGGGCGAATTTGATTCTGACTTCAAAAGCAGACTCGAATTCCTCTTCTTTCTAGAAGAAGAACTGTCATTTGATACCAATCGCACACTTTCTGAAGCATTCAGTCGGAACCTTCTGGACGACCAATCGAAAACGACATCATGTAATTTAGTACGAGATTAAAAAGAATAAAGCACCCGATGCTAAATTGATTTGTACTGCGTGCAATGTAAGTGTTTTTTTGTTCTTAGATGGAGAGCTTTCAATTGCAATATCCGTTAAGAAGAACTGTCAACTCAGATGTCACTTCGTTGCCAACTTAAAGGTGTCCGCCACAAGGAAAAATTTTGTATGTAACTATAACTTAAGATTTCATAAAGTAATGTTTTTAATGGGGAATTTTCGATGGATACAAAAGTATTCTCTTACAACCACATACTTATTAAAAAGAAAAACAATATTTACCTGTTTATTTTAACTCGCAGATTGAGTGCAATATGTCATTAATAAAAAAATAGTTCTTACTTTTGACATTTATAAACTTATACCTTCGCTATCCAACTGAAAAAAGTGGTTGTAAAAATTAAAAACAAAAATAAATAAATTTAACAATTTATACTAACTTAACATTTTTCATTTATTTGTCAGTATACCAAAATAGTTTTAAATAAAATGTGTACCTTCGATTTGGTAACAAAAAGGTAAAACTATCAAGTGAATAATTTAAAGCTATGTATTTACCTGAAGATATAATTGTGTCTTCAAAGTATCTTTAATGTTAGGTTAATCAAAGTATATATAGGTATCTATAATGTAGATAAACGTATAATATGTACATTATCTAAATACCTTTATAATGTTAACTTGTTTTTGTAGTAATCTTTTAAAAATAATTGATTAGAAGCAAGTCAATATCAACAACTTTTGTTTGTGAGTGATATTAATGGTTAGTTCAAGATCATTCAAGTTGCGGTGGTTATGGTAACTGCAACAATGTATTCACTTGAACATACCTTGGATAATATCGGACTGGCAAATTTGACGTTCTTATCTAGCCTTTCTCAAGCTGATTTTAAATTGACTTAACACTATACACAAGAATTATAAAGTTAAAACTACGTAAAAATTACGTCAAAATCTGGTGCATTGCTTTTTTACTATGTACTATAATCAATGACACACGACTGACTGCAATAAAAACTACGTATGGACCTTGTACGCTGTGTTTGTTTGAATACGAAATGTCAAACAGTTGTCTTCGAGGCAGTGTTGGCAACGTAAGTTACTCTGAGTAAGTTACCCATATAGTTACACTAAACTAATTACAATTAGTTACATCTATATTTCCGCGAAACTAATGTAACTTTGTAACGAAGCGTTAAAATTTCCGTTTCCAAACGACCGCCGACAGCCATTCCATACGACCAACACGGAACCATAAGACAGCAACAGCTGTCAGCAAGCCTTGATTGCGATTTTGGTTTTGCAGAGGAATAAGTTTCTCATTGATCTCGAGAGGCAGCCAGCTGGACGATCAATTCCGTATAACTTTAACTGGTACACTGGTGTGGCATTTAAGGCGGACTTTTGGTTATTAAAGAAAAGGTTTTCCCTTGGATTAGCCCTTGAGCAGGAATTAGATTCCTAACCGCTTTTCCCCTCTTATTGCTCCTGAGTAAGTTGTGGGCTTATCCGATTTTCCCTTGGATTAGCCCTTGGGTAGGAATTAGATTCCTAACCGTTTTCCCCCTCCTACTGCTCCTGAGTAAGTTGTGGGCTTACCCGATTTTCCCTTGGACTAGCCTTGGGCAGGATTTAGATTCCTAACCGTTCTTCCCTTCTTACTGCTCCTGAGTAAGTTGTGGGCTTATCCGATTTTCCCTTGGACTAGCCTTGGGCAGGAACTAGATTCCTAACCGATCTTCCCCTTTTGCTCATTCTGAGTAAGTTGCGGGCGTGTCTATTCGCTATTCCCTGTCTGCTCCTTCTGAGAAGAACGTGGGCCTGCCAATTAGGAGGAATGGCAAAATAATTGGTTAGTTACATTAGTTACGTAACTAATTCAATTAGTTACATTAGTTACGCGTAACTAATTCAAATTTGTAAAACTCGCGTAACTTACCAACACTGCTTCGAGGAAATGTGTTTGCTGAAAACTATGCTGATGCGGTTTAATTCGTTTCACCAATAAATAATCCGCTTTAGGGTGATGGCAGGTCTTAAAAAACTACAGATTTTGCTCACGATGGTGAGTTCCAGAGTTTCAAAAATTGCTTAACGGTGACTTTAGGGCTCACCGAACGAACCCAATTACACCTATTTATAGAATTCGACTTTATTTTAAAATATGTACTATTGTAGAAATGTCAAAATTGAATCTGACTCTCTCCGCAGTTCATTCGTCAAATTCTGTAATCTTAAGACCTTTTCAACTGGTCGTCTTGAATACTTCCGAGGCTTCCGAATGCTTCTGAAACTGTGCGATTGGTATCAAATGACAGTTGTTCTTCTAGATAGAAGAGAAATTTCCTTCTGGATTTGAAGTCAGAATCGAAACCAGAAGCAAGAACACACTCACACAGTAAATGTCAAACATGAGCGATATTGAGCAAACGTGGAATTTAACATCGAAAATACTATATCGATATCAGAAATATCGATGTGTTTTAACATAGATGTTTTTTAATTAATTTTTTAGAGAAATAGCACGTTCTAAATACCTTCATTATTTTCAAAATTGTAGCAATATTTTTTATCGCAATTTTCTTTTCCCTTTTTGTGTGTATAAGCTACATATATCCAACTAAGCGCCAAATGAACTTTGTATACTTTCACATAAATAGTTGTAAAGTGTAGTTCCGCTGAAGTGCACTTCCGTCGAGTGCGGTCTGACCTTTAGAAGCATTAGGTCATTGACAAAAGATGTCAGCTTATTTTAAGTCACTTTTTAAATCTTAACATCGATACTGCGATGTTTCAAATGCTTCAACGTCGCTGTTGAAACATCGATATTTTTTTCTTTTAACATCAATATTTTTCCAAAATCGATGAACATCGCACATCACTACATTTTCATTTCATTGTTTTGTTTTTTTTTTCCGCCTTACACATACACTCACATTAAAATTTAGAATCAAGTGTTAACTAGTTCGATTGGAATGCCGGATTGGAGAGTTCTTCGGGATTACCAATTGAAAAGGACATTACATAGCTATTTCTTGTGACAACCAGAAACAGCTTTTTGTTTTGACGTAAACAATATTTTTCTGAATTTTATAATCTATTTACTTAGTTATGTTTATGTTTAGTGATTAATTTACCACTAAATTTCAACTCGTGGCTTACGAAAAATATTCGGGCGTTTTTTAATACTGATTATTTTTAAAACCGATTTTTTAGCGAAAACTTGATTTTTTGGCGAGAGGTTGCTGATCCACTAAAAATGTAATATCTTATGAAAATGGGAAGTAAATATGCCGATCTAAAATATTCTGCGGCACAATCAAATAACCAGCACTTAGTTAGTATCACATATTGAACAAACCAAAAACGGGAGCGTTGTCTAAGTTTTTTTAAGGTCAACGATAATCTCACAGTCAGTTAGTGGAAGGGGTTTGCGTGAAACCGCATTCTGGACAGCAGATTTAAACTCATTGCGACCATTTCTAGCATGGCGGCTACACGTGGCATCAATTGTTTGTTTATTTCTTAGCAGTGTTCTTCGACTGAATATCGTAGTGAACAAGTTGTCGGCAACCCACCACCAATATCAATTTTAAGATTTGTCCTACCGACGCGACGCTATTAAACTTCGCTGGAGCTGACCTAGTGTCTGCTGAATAATTTGAATGGTTTTAAGATAATGGCGGCCGCTATTGCTGGTGCAGGTTTAACCTATTTCACGCATTATGCTTCCTAATCAATATATTCATTTAAAAATAACAATATTGTGAAGCACAGTACACATATAACGGTGTATGCTTGTAACGAAGCGTTACACATTTTACTACAGAGCTCCAATTTTATAGAGTAAAAATATAAAACCCTTAAGTATGTAACAATTTAAAGAGGAAAAATCATGCCATCGCTAAGAAAGAAAGTATTGCATAATTTTAAGGCTCAAAGTTTTATTTGTTTTCAGAGTTCATATTTGGTTTGTGCACCAACTATGACATTATGAAGTCTGTTTTTAAGAATAAAGTGTCTTCTGCGTTCTGCGTTGCCGTGTACCAATCTAGTGTACTTTAAATGTAGAATTCCTTAGAAGAAACACAGTGGGGAAGGGGTGGGAACAGTACGTAGTTCATACACTAGTTACTAGTAGTTTCTTAATTTTTGGTCCGAAAGATTTTTTCTACGATCAGCTTTCTTCTAAATGTATCTTTGCCCAACACGGGTCAGCCACCGTTTATTCTTCTATAGATTTCTAGACTTCTTCTAAGTGCAACGTGGGCAGAGTTCACTACCGCAAGTGACTACACCTAGGAGCAGACTATTGAGCTGCCTGCTGCCTTTTCACTTGCTCCACTCGTTCTTATTGTAACTAGGGCCGTGTTGACCCCTTGGGAGCAGCTCATCGTTAATTTCCCCATAGTTGTGCGCTAGAGATAGAAATTACTCCAATAATTTGTATCCCCCGCTTCTCTTCTTCCAAGTGTACCGTGGGGAGGATTGATCAACGGGGACCAGCCACCGTTTGTTCTTCTAGATTTTAGCTAGAAGCAAGGATCGCCCACCGTCTGTTCCCGCTTCAATACTCCTTAAAAGTGTGACGCGGGCCGAGTTTATTATCGCGAGGGACTTACCGCTTATTACTTCATCCTGTTGCTAGGGTCAGAAGTAGATTACAATGCATATCTGCTGCTTTTTCCCTTGGTCCACTTCTTCTAAGTAAAACTTGGGTAGAGTCGACTCTTTAGGGGTAGCTTACCGATTTGTCTTCTAAATTACCTTTAGAAGCATATCTAATTAACGTTGTTATTAACTTATATGAAATACTATTTTATATTATTATGCGTGTTTTGGTGAGAAAAAGAAACTCAGTCAGTCAAAATGTAACAAGAGACACAACAACAAAAACCCACTGGGTTCTACTTTACCTTTTTATTCCAGTGAAATTTTACTTGACATAATTCGTTTGTGCTGCTCAAATTCAGAGGGCGCTGATATAATTTTGTGTGTGGGAACACAATAGCCATCTATGTGTGTCACGTACCTTATTCAACGACAACTAACTTCAGCCTGATTGCGTTCATCGTTAATCATCTATCTCTTTTTCAAAAGGTATTGCCGATTCCGTCTTTTTAATTCTGGCGCATTCTTGGACAGAGACGACTACGATTTAGACTTCGAACAATAGCAGCTGCGTAATTTAGAGAAAACTCCATTATTAAAAATCAATATTTTATTCAAATTATTTTATTTGTATTTTTCACAAAATAAAATAAAACATTTCAAATTATCTTCTTTTATATTTATTGCGAACCAAAAATATATGAGTGTGGAATAAATACCAAGTTCCCACAATTGGTGACCCCGAATTGGAAACGCAAAAATATATTAAGCAGAATTTTCCAAAATGGCGCTCATCCACTCACCTCAAAGGAATAATGAAGATTCCCAAACGAGCAATCTTATTGAAGAGGGGCAGGAGCAAGCAAATGGCTCAGTGAATAACTTTTTGAGAGCAAACACTGAACAAATGCACTCACAAATTGATCGAGTGGAGCGGATAGAACTGCCGCCGTTCTGGAACATAAAGGTGCAGCTGTGGTTCGCATCCATTGAGTCACAGTTCCATAGTAGACGAATAACTGCAGACTCAACAAAATATCACGCTGTCATCGCCCGTCTAGACCAGGATACGCTATCGGTAATCGAGCACATCATCATCAAACCTCCAGCACGTGAGAGGTATAATACCGTAAAGGAGACACTCTTGAACCACTTCTCAGTTTCGCAAGAACGACAATTCAAAACTCTTGTCTCGGAGCTGGAACTGGGAAGTAGGCGTCCATCAGATCTTCTGTCGGAGATGCATCGGCTAGGTGGCAACTTGTTAGACGCCACTTTTATCCGAACCCTCTGGCTTGATCGATTGCCACCTCATGTCCAAGTTGTTCTTGCCACGGCTGACAGTCTCGATAACAGCAGCCTCGCCCATCTTGCAGATCGAATAATGTATATTCAACAACACCAAAACGTTGGACGAGTCATGCCAATTTCGAGGTCCACAGAACGCCCCAAAGAGGTTAACGATCAAGTTCAAGAACTCTCCAGGAAAATCGAGAAGCTTTCGCAGAAGTTGGACCAATTCATGGCAAGCAGTAGCAAAGTCAACCGTTCCCGAAGCGGCACTCCTGGGCGACACGGTAACTGCAAGTCAGCGGAGAACAAATTCCCAGCTTCACCATTATGTTCTTACCACCGTCGATTTGGCGAAAACGCTAAAAGGTGCACAACACCATGTGCATGGTCACAGAAACAGGAAAACACCAATCACCACCAGTAGATTCGACGGATACTGTTGGTGCTACACACCCCCGTCGACTTTTCATATACGACCATATCTCAGGAACTAAATTCCTCGTCGACACTGGCGCGGACATTTCAATTGTTCCACCCACACGCGCAGACAGAACCAATTCTACTAACTTCCAGCTTTACGCAGCAAATAGCAGCAAGATTCAAACCTACGGAGAACGAGCATTAACTCTCAACATAGGCTTACGTCGCCCTATTCGGTGGATCTTCTGCATCGCTGACGTGCCTTATCCAATCATAGGCGCTGATCTTCTGCACAAATATGGCATAGTTGTCGACATTAAGCACAGTCACCTGTTAGATCCGACAACAGGATCTAAAACGAAAGGTTCTCTAGCACCAGCTTCCATCGTCTCCGTCACCTCCATAAACGAAGGAAATAAGCACTACTCAATCCTCAAAGAATTTCCAGAACTACTTGGGAATCCATCCAACAGAGCAGGGATGAAACACAAAGTGAGGCACCACATCTCAACTACGGGACCTCCGTGTGCTCAACGTGTCAGACAGCTGTGTCCAGAACGACTCAAAGTAGCGAAAGAAGAGTTTGAGATCATGATGGAGCTTGGGCATATCAGACCATCCAGAAGCCCATGGGCCAGTCCGCTTCACATGACAAAAAAGAAAAGCGGAGACTGGAGGCCATGCGGCGATTATCGCAGGCTCAACGCGCAAACATTACCAGACCGCTATCCAATATCTCTACTGCAGGACTACGCAACAATTGCCGCCGGTAAGTCAATATTCTCAACAATAGATTTGCGAAGAGCGTTTCACCATATTCCAGTCGCCGAAGAGGACATTTCGAAGACCGCAATCATAACACCGTTCGGTCTATTCGAATTTGTCAGCATGCCGTTCGGTTTACGGAATGCAGCGCAATCATTCCAGCGTTTCATCAACGAGGTATTAAACGGATTCGACTTCGTGTACGCTTATATTGATGACCTCCTAGTAGCCTCTTGTTCTATGGAAGAACACGAACAACACCTTCGCTCAATCTTCCAACGCCTAAGCCAATATGGACTCTGCATTAATGCTGAGAAATGTTGTTTAGGAGCAACAAGTGTAGAATTCTTGGGCTACCGCATAACAGCTCAAGGTTCATCGCCACTTCCCGACCGAGTCAAATCAATCCTGGAATTCCCAAAACCAAAGACAATCTTGGAACTCAGAAGATTCATTGGGTCAGTAAACTTTTACCGACGCCATATGAAGAACGCTGCAACGTCACAGGCCCCATTGAACGACTTCCTCAAGAACGCCAAGAAAAATGACAAGAGGCCAGTGCCATGGACAGCATCAACAGACGCAGCTTTTGAACAAGTAAAAAAACAAGTCGCTGAGTCCACGCTGCTTTCGCACCCTATCCTACATGCTAAACTCCGTCTGACTACTGACGCTTCCAGTACTGCAGTTGGGAGTGTACTTGAACAAAAAGTAGACAACAACTGGGAACCGCTCGGATTTTTCTCCAAGAAGCTCTCACAACCACAGCAAAACTACAGCACTTACGATAGAGAACTCTTAGCTGTCTACGAAGCCATCAAGCATTTTCAACCCTGGGTTGAAGGCAGAGAATTTTCAATAAGGACTGACCACAAGCCGTTGACTTTTGCCTTCCAACAACGCTCAGACAAAGCTTCACCACGCCAAATCAGACAACTTAATTTCATCAGCCAGTTTTCCACAAACCTTCAGTACATAGCCGGCACAGAAAACAATGTAGCAGATGCCTTGACTCGTATTGATGCTATCAACTCGCCATCAACCATAGATTTTCAAGAGCTTTCAAGGTTGCAACAAGTCGATGCGGAACTTCAACAACTGATTCACCACAATAACACATCATTGAAGCTTCAGAAAATAACCTACGGGCCTGAACAACAAGCTATTTACTGCGATGTTTCCTGCAACGACATTAGACCTTTTGTGCCGCTACCTTTGCGTCGCAAGGTATATGAAAATTTCCACAACTTGGCCCATCCAAGCGGCAGAGCGACCAACAAAATCATTTCGCAACGTTACATCTGGCCTTCAATGAACAAGGATATCACACAATGGGCACGCAACTGTGTACCATGCCAACGCTCAAAGATCGGACGACATGTGCACAATAGACCAGCAGCGTTTACTGATCCAGACCAAAGATTTGACCACATACATATTGATCTCGTGGGCCCAATGCCAGAGTCGCACGGATATAAATACTGCATGACTATGGTCGATCGCTTCACAAGATGGCCTGAAGCAATACCCATAAAAGACATCACAGCAGATACTGTAGCAAACACATTCTATACAAATTGGATCGCACGATTTGGAAGTCCTAAAATCATCACCACAGATCGGGGATCTCAATTTGAAAGTGCTTTGTTTTCATCACTCTCTCGTCTGTTGGGAGGCAAACACATTCGTACGACTGCATACCACCCGCAGGCAAATGGTATGGTTGAGAGATGGCACCGCACATTAAAAGCAGCGATTATGTGTCATCAAAATACACTCTGGACGCAAATACTACCAACGGTGCTCCTGGGATTAAGAACATGCTACAAAGCAGACCTTAAAGCATCGCCAGCTGAATACCTATACGGCAGAACACTAAGGGTTCCAGGTGAGTTTTTTACGCATGAAGATCCACCTGAAGATCAAAACTTCTTTCTGGACGATTTTCGTTTGCACATGAGAAACGTGAAACCAGCACCGGCATCTCATAATTGTCGCCACAAAACCTTTTGCTACAAGGATTTATATTCCTGCACGCATGTATTCCTTCGTCAGGATGCAACAAAAAGAACTTTACAACAACCATATTCAGGGCCGCACGAAATAGTAAAAAGGATAGATGACCGAGTGTTTACAATTAAAGTAAACGGCAAAGAAACAAATGTAAATACCGAACGACTCAAGCCAGCCCACCTAGTAAACGACGATTTTTTTTCACCAGCCGGAACACCTTCTAATACGACTGAGACCTCCCAAAACAACCAAAATAATCAACGAAGTCAAAAAGCAACAATATTACGTACGTATGAAAATAAAAAAAAACAATTGAAGTTCAATGTCAACAAGCCAGACATAACATGTGCCAAAACCATATCGTTCCACTAAGGGGGGAGTGTTGTGGGAACACAATAGCCATCTATGTGTGTACACGTACCTT
Source organism: Philhelius pedissequus (assembly GCA_910595825.1). Taxonomy (NCBI): domain Eukaryota; kingdom Metazoa; phylum Arthropoda; class Insecta; order Diptera; family Syrphidae; genus Philhelius; species Philhelius pedissequus. The sequence continues at coordinate 327,103,050 of OU343160.1, forward strand.
ATTCAACGACAACTAACTTCAGCCTGATTGCGTTCATCGTTAATCATCTATCTCTTTTTCAAAAGGTATTGCCGATTCCGTCTTTTTAATTCTGGCGCATTCTTGGACAGAGACGACTACGATTTAGACTTCGAACAATAGCAGCTGCGTAATTTAGAGAAAACTCCATTATTAAAAATCAATATTTTATTCAAATTATTTTATTTGTATTTTTCACAAAATAAAATAAAACATTTCAAATTATCTTCTTTTATATTTATTGCGAACCAAAAATATATGAGTGTGGAATAAATACCAAGTTCCCACATGTGTATTTTTTATGTTTGTGAACCTGATAATAGATTACAATAGATGTGTTCGATTTTTGATCTTTAGGCTGTCACGCACCTGACGTTCTAAGGCGGAGTTTATAAAATAGTTATTTAGAGTTAAGTCATTTTCCATTGGGGGATTCACATGTAATAACATTTTGTACTACATTAGTCGTTTTGTTTCGAAAGCACGAATGAAAATTTCAAAACTTTTTAATGGTTGAACTTGAATGCATGTATATTTTTATTGAGATTTTCTTTAACTTACATAGACCTTTTAACAGTTTTTTTTTACTTAAATATATACATATATATATTTATTTGCCGCCTTTGAATTGGCCGCGCTACACAAATCTTATTTTTATTGTTTTTTTTTTCAATTAAACAACTTCAAATAATGTATTTTTCTATTATATTAAATTGAGTAATATTTTTTGCGTCCTCTCGATGGTTGAACTTTGATGTTTCTGATTTGACAACCGTAATGCTCCTCGATGTAAATTCAAATTATATATTTGTAAAAGAAGTAATCGAAATACATTTTTAATGATTACTAAAGTTTATTTTTACACAAAACAACATAAAATTTCATAAACGTCAAAATGACGAACGAAATGACATACATATTTCTACGAACGGTGTAATCACGAACGTATGTGTCTGTCAAAATGACGAAACGAACGAATCGTGTAATCAGGTTCATGTTCTATATGGATCATTAGCCGTAGTGAAATACGGCAATTCACTAACGGAGCGGACGGATTGTTGATGGTGAAATTAGTTTTAATTATATAATTAATATGCAAAGAGCACTACAGTATACTGCACAAGATGTGAAAAGTAAAAAACAAGTTCGCATAGGTTGTATGTCTTGAAAAGCCTCCAAGCTCGAAAAGTTATGAATTATCAAACAACACGACAAGGTACTTCCAAGATTTATCATTTTTAATCCCTTTGTACCTGGCGATTTTTTACGAAAAAGAAACAGTCAATCTGCCCTTCTATTTCCTACGAATGTAAGATCGTAAAAAATTCTCATCGTGATCAGGCACTTTGAGACTACATTTTCATTTCTTTAACCTCACTTAAAAAATAAAAGTGTGACGTTAGCCTTAGACCAAATTTGATAAATTAGAAATGCTCAAGAATCGAACAAATCTTTATGTCAAACGAACACCAAGCAGAGGCAGCAACCCTTAAATAGCTAACCAAGTAGAAAGACATTTGCTGTGGATCGTTTTCTTGAATTTGTTTTACTTCACTGTGCTATATTCTCACCAAAACACAGCTATTGTAAGAAACCAGACTTTTAAAAATTATAATATATAAATATTTATTGGCGTAAATAAAAGTCATCTTTTGAATACATCGGAGTTTGAATTAAAATCACCCTAAGTTTTACTGGCTTTCTTTGGGATCGACCCTGCACACCAGTGAGTCTACCCTAGCATAGACAAAGAAAAGCATCGCATATGCTGTTGTGCATATTGTCAAGATTCGGTTTTCATAAATGACACAAAGCTCTTTGATTGTTAACACATCCGCCTACAAATGGGATTAATTTCTGTGTCAGATCGAAAATCTTTGTTATTGAAATGAACAGAAAATAGTTTATTAAATTTGTTACTTTATTGATAATTTTGGTTAAATAGTTCTTATTTCAGTAACAAGTATTTATAGCTGTTATTAAAAAGTAGCAATAACCGATATTACAGCTAGCAGTTTGGCACATGTCTGTGCATATCACAGTACACATAATAAGGTAATATTTTGCGCATGTTGTCAAAATTCGGTTGTCATAATTCAAAAATTCGGTTATCATATTTGGCAAAATGTCTCTGAGATTTGGCGCATGCACTCTCATTTTTGACATTTTCACATACAAATAGGGATTGGTCAATATTTCAGTAATATGTGTCCAGTGAGAGGTAACATTAGATCAAAAATATTAAAATAAAATTTAAAATTTCTGAATTTGTATTTTGATTAAACCAAACAGAAAAATATAGATGAAAAAGTGATGAATAATTAATTTGAAAATGGTAGTGGAAAATAGTTTATTAAAATTGTTGTTTCACTGAAAATTTTTCTTCCATAATTGTTATTTCAGTAACAGGAATTTATAATTGTCATTTAAAAGTAGCAGTAGCAGATATTGCAACAAGCAGTTTGACCCATGCCTAAGCCTATGTGCATGCCAAATGTGACACAAGTGTCTCTGAGTTTTGCCACATGCGCAAACTTGAACGAAAATAAAAACCGGAATATATTACCTTTATTATGAGTACTGTGTATGCATATGCCCATGTCAAGTGTGACACAATGGTCTCTGTATTATACCTTATTGTAATACGAGTACTGTGATTGTGAAGGGTCTGACGATTTATCGGATTCCATATTGTTCCGAAAACAACTAGATCGATGACTTAAGCATTTCTAATCGCAGCGTTCCAATTAATCAGCAACTAATTCAAATTTAAGGCACAAAAAGTGTAAAACAAGGTAATCTGTTTAAATCACCTGAATAAAATAAGTACCTAATCTATATTCAGATTTAAGATACTAATTTCGAAGCCCCAAGAGGTCCTTTGCTCCACATGCAAGAGACAATGTCTCGTCTTGAATAAATTTTTTGTTTTACAGCTTCGTGAATTACTTATTTTCAAAAATAATAGTACTGGCGCCATTATTTATGTTACTCCTCTCAACACAAGAATACACGGAATAAATTCAACGAAATGCATCAGTGCTCTAGTAAAATTGTATGTCTTTGCCAAAAACATACAGCGCTCATACATATATATGCTTTATATCAAATAACATAAACCCCAAGGTAATGCATTTCCCACTTAAAGTATCTCTCTTAAAAAATCTCAACAAGGAACAGTAGGAAATACGCGAACGACACAACAATGTTATCATTTTTCAAAGAGGAACTCCACTTTCCATCAGGAGGATGTAACCATGTATATTTGGATGGATACTTTAGTTGCCAAGTGTACTCATTCCAAACACCCGCAGCCAAAAAAGCATCCGAGTTGTTCTTGCCAATTTTTTTTTTGCTGGTCTTCCTCTCATGTCAATGTTAGCTTATATTTTCGTTATTTCCTGCAAAATGTTATTACCTTTCTGCCAAAATATCAGCTGGGTATGGTTCTTTCTATTAAAGGTCCCCACCCCACTTCTTTCTGTGAACTGTAACTAGATAGTAGATAAAAATCTTGAAGAAATGATATAAGCCATTGTGAGCAACATATTTTTACCATTAATTTTGCAAAAGACGCAACGTTACGTCTTCGCATTTACCTCGATTTAAATTTTCCGTCACTCCCATTCCATTGTTATGCAGCAGGCAGCAGCATATAACACAGAAGCCCCTCGACCAACAACCTATCAACATTTCTTTAACAAAAATGCTCCGCATCCATTCCAATTCTGTCAGCAGATGAATTTCTGGAAATATCCTAGATGCAGGAAAGACACAACACGGCATCAGCATCTATCTACCTTCCTTACCTGATATATACGTAAGCGGGGGAGTCAGAGTGGTTTGCAATGCCGTGCCGGGACCGTATCGAAGAGTGCATGCTGGGTGAGTCTCAGCAGAGCACTTTTTTAAGGACAATAATAATTCTCCAACTCCAAGGATGACACGGTTGCACAGCATCACCACCGCACCGTCCACGCTTCTGGGGGGAAAATATCCATACCGTAAAACAATACAGCAGCAGCGGGAAACAACAGCGTCGTATACTAACTTCTAGGATGGAAAGGAAGCACGCGAAGGAAGGAAGTCTTCTTCCTGTTGTATCCTTCCATTATGTATGAGTAACGGCAAAGGTACTTTAATAAGCTTATCACTGAGAACATAGCACAGAGAAAAAAAAACGCTACAACCTATACGGATGTAAATACCCACTTTATGTAGGTAAGTGCAGGGATCAGGCACTGGGCCTTCATCAGCGCCCCCTTCCCCAGTGTCGTTGAGTTGTAGAAGAGTTTTCATGAATTTTTTAAGCTCTCCTTGTGCGCTCGTTCATTCTCGGAATCTAATTTGCCATTTATGCGCCAAGTAAATGGCTTGAAAAATGAGAATGAAAACAGTCGTTGTACTTTGACGTCAGTCGATCGATATTGAGATTAGGTGCCCACATTTAAACCAGGTTAGTAGGCTGAGCGGTAAACCAAGGTAGACAGATGTTAATTTATAAGAGAGAAAGTTCAAGTTTCGAAATGCGAAGTAATTGAAGCTTTAGGATCAATTAAAGATTTAGAGTGGTAATAAGGAAATTTCTTGATTTAAATCAGTTTTTATTGTGTTTCCATTTTGTGACGGGTGTGACAATTAGTCATGATTTTACCCATAATATCTGTCATATAAGACACATAATATATGATGTCCTTTAATTTAAACGAGAAGAGTCCCTAACGGCACCCTATGGATATAAAGAAATAATTGAGAGGGAAAAGCATGCCGCAATGGTTTTGGCAACGTAAATTATTAGTTAGAAACTGAGTTTTCAGGACAGAAGATAGCAGAATACAAAATAGAAAAGCGCCACGTAACTAATCATAAGACAAGGAAAGTATTGTTAGAAAAACCCAGTTGTAAACTACAGCAAGGAATGAGAGCTGTGCCATAGCAATTTTGTAGGAAACGAACGGTTTAATGAAAATATGACCAATTCGACAAAAGTTTAAAAATAATGGCGCAAAATTTTAGTCGAGTTAGTAATATGTTTAATCATTTTTAGTATGATACTAGGTTAAAAAGAGGAGTTTGCTAATTTTAAACGAGTTTAAAAGTTAAAAAAGTTTAAAGTTAAAATCACCGAATAGCTACTTTAAATTTAAAGTATCGTACTAAATCCACATGTCATTCTGATAGTATAACGGCTATGCACGCGGGAGGCCCATGTTCGAGTCCTGCAGGTGTCAATTTGTTTTTTATTTTTTGTAAATAATGAAGTTAAAATGATGAATATATAAACATCGAATACTTATTTAGAGCACATGTTGGGTTTCTTTCAACATATAATCAATTTTCAACGCATAAACGAAATAATTGTGTTCATCAAAATTAAAACCCTACAAATGCTTGGCTATCTGCTTAATTAGCATTTTACTAGTTAACAAAATGTTTAAAATCTATGAAAAGTTAGTAGACTACTATGTCTATAGTAAATTGCTAACTAGTATCGTATTAAGGCCTTTTGCGACAATGGCGCAAAATTTTAAACTATTTAGTAAAATGTTAAAGCCACTTTTAGCTATTTACTAAGCTAAAAAGATAATTGAGCTAATTTTAAACGATTTTACCATTTTACTAAAGTTAAAATCACGGAATGCCTACTTTAACTTTCAGCAATTTAAAAAAAACAATATGGAATCTGATAGTATATCAGCCTTGCACGCGGGGTGCCCAGGTTCGAGTCCTGGTGGTGCACGATTTTTTTTTTTTTTTGTAAATAATGAAGTTAAAATGATGAAAACAGAATTAACTAATACCTTTTTGAGAGCACATGTTGGATTTTCATCAACATATAATTAATTTACAACGAATAACAACGATAATTGTGTTCATAAAAATTCAAACCCTACAAATGCTCAGCTTTCTGCTTAGTTAGCAATTTACTGGTTTAGAAAAGGTTTAAAAATTTTGAAATAGTTATTCAATCAATAAGCACTTAGGAAATTGCTGACTAGTAAAATGTTAAGCCCTTAACAATGGGTTGTTTAAAATTTTGCGCCAATACCTTTAAAACATGTCCTTAAAAGTCATGGGGGTATAAACAAAAATAAAATATCATTTCTTACAATAGCCATTAAGGAAAAATGAAAATATCTCACAAACTGAAAGAATTGATCTGAGAACCTTAAGAAAAGAGATAAAGAAAAGAAGCAATTTTATTTAATGAACAAATATAAAATAGAGTGTGTTTGATTATACGCACACGCACTACAACATCTTTTTATTTTTCGAGTCCTACCACTTAGGGCACTAAATTGTTAACCGAGAACAGTTTTAATAATCAAAATCAAGTAGGTGTTTTATGGCAGGTATCGTTAATAAAATGTTTGTTAATATTATTTATTGGCCAAAGTGTAGACCATACCCATAATGCTGCACTGAAATTAAAAAAATCAATATCGTTAGAGCCGTGTTCGAGAATTGAGATTTATGTACCACTATTGTCCTAAAACAATTTGTGTGGCTGGTACCATTATTTTTGGAGCAAAAAAAAAAAGAAAAAAAATCGAGCATATCACCTAAAACACCAAGCTCGAATGCAATCGCTCTGCTGTAGGTCTACATACAGATAGACAGATAGACAGGCAGACAGAAAGCCAGTCGGATGTGCGGAATCCACTTTTACGTGTTCTGTCTGGGGAAGCCCGACAGAAGTGATAACTTAAACTAATCTAAGTTGAACTATTTAATATTGAAATTGTTTAACTTGAGAAAAGCTTCAAAAGTTCTTCGTTAGTTTGATTAATTTCAAAAGTTCTGCATAGGCGTCAGACAAAGGGAAGCCAGAGAGACTGGCCCCGTAACGCGGTACGTAACGAAGCGGTTTACCTTCCCATAAGAAGTTATTACTTCAAAAATACTTATGTGGTTTTTTCAATGAAAATATGTGTTTAACCGTAGACCTACTTTTGGGTCGTTTTCGAACCATTTTCGTTGTTTTATCGAAAATATTAAGACAACTACTTTATATATTTGGCTGTTTTTTCTTGACTTTGTTCAATGTACCCTAATGCATCGAATTAAAGCTGTTTTAGATTTGGCTATGCCTTTTTTTTCAATTTGAGTGTTTTATGTGAGATTGGGTCGTTTTCGACACGTTATATGAAAACTCATTTCGTTTCGGTTTCATTGCAACAAATAAAAAATAAACATTTCGATAAAATGTGAGTTTTTCATCAAGTGACTGTGATTTTTCCGCGGGTAGTGATCAAGATTTTGTGCCTGACGTTGAAACAGATAGCAATGAGAAGACCGATTCATCTGAATCGTGGAATGAAGGCGAAGAAGTAAATTTAGATTTGGCGGGTCCAGATTCCCAGTTTGTTTCTAAAAGGGATATAATTTGGAGCCCAACTCCTCTTAACCCATCAGGTATGTTACAATTTTGTCACTTGCACTGTTCACTTTTGCTGAAGTTCATGCTTTCAGTCGCGCGAGCTCGGTCCGAAAATATAATTTCATTGAAACCAGGTGTTACCCGTTACGCAATTGGACGCGTTGATGGCTAATGGATTCATTTTTGTTATTTTTTCCGATACAAGTCGAAAAAATTATAATAGAAAACACAAATAGTTATGGCCGCACAAAATTTGGATACAAGCATAAGGACATAAGCAAGAGCATGCTACATGCATATTTCGGTGTCTTGATTCTCGCGGGTGTTTACAAGTAAGTTTCTGTTCAAGGTTTTTTCGCTCTTCGAAACTATGTGGATTTTCTTAGATCTAAAACAGAACGAGTTGAAAATTTGTTTGACGCAGTTATTAGTCGGCCAGTATTCAGAGCTATTATGTCTAAAGAAACATTCCAAGATATCACTATTCGACGATCCCACTAGTCGAAGGCAAAACCAACATGCATCCAAGGACAAATTTGGTCCAATTAGATGATTATGGGACAAATGGGTTGCATTGGTGCCATTGTTCTATAACCCATCGCGCTGTGTTACTGTCGATGAGCAACTACTTGGTTTTCATGGTCGATGCTCATTTAGTCAATATATGCCGAATTAACCTGAAAAGTACGGGTTGAAGCTTTGGATGTGTACTTGTGCCGAAACGTCCTATATTTGGAAAATTCAGCCATATTTGGGAAAAGCAGTTGGAGGTGTTGCTGAACGCAACCAAGGTGAGCGCGTTGTCCTGGGTTTGGTAGAAGGGTTCAAAAACTGCTTCAAAGGAATATGACTATGGTTGGCACCCTTAGGAAAAACAAGAGAAGTATAGCACCAAAACTTTAACTTGAAAAAAAACAGCCGCTGCCTCAGTCGACATTTGCATTTACTGAAACAACAACTTTAGTGTCGTACATGAGTAAAAAGAATAAGTGCACCATCGTACAAAGCACAATGCATCCCAGCCCTGATGTTGGCCCTGAGCCCAAGAAGATGCCGATGATAATTCTATTTTATAATAAAACCAAAGGTGGTGTTGATAATGCCAACAAAATGCTTTCTGGGTTTAGCGCAAAATGCAAAAAAAACCGTTGGCCGAAGTGCGTCGTTGCCAATATAATAGATATTTCGGCATTGAATGCTTGTATTATCTATACGAAAATTGATCCAAATTAACAGATTTTGATTGGGAAGCAAGCTCGAAAAAAATGTTTACATGATCTGGGTGTCGAATTGGCTAAAGAATATATGTCAAATCGCTCAAGAGCACCGAGGGCATCATGCTCGCTTGTCCTTCAGGTGACACTATCTGGCCCATCTTCAACGATAGTGACTACAACTAAGTGGCCCAGAACCGATTCACCGCAGCGAAAAAAACGTGGCAGATGTGCTTTATGCATAGAAGAAAAAACGAAAACTAAAGACAAGAAAACAGAGTTAGTCTGCATCTTCTGCGGCAAAAACGTGTGTAAGAATCAACATAACCGTAATATTTGTGTAAAATGTATTGGAAACATTTAGATGTACATATTTGTTTTTGATATTATCAAATAATACTAATAAAAACAATTGGTTTTTGTAAAACGTATCCATTTTTGTTTTCATTATTTTACAAAATATATGAGGGTCGAAAACGACCCATTAACGGAAGATCAGTCGTTTTTTTTTAACGTAGGTTCAAGGTTAAATGTTGTCCCGTTTAATCTTGATCGGTGGGTAAACATTTTTTTAGAGAGCTAGAGCAAACAAGATTCTGTCAGTTTTTGAGAGAAATCGTGTCAGTTTAAAATGTCTCTGACAGCTCCATAAGAACTTGTTGTCTCAACCCCGCAAAAGATGTTTTACTTCAAAAGCACCTTCTGCGCCATCGCGACTATATTCTTTCGCCGTTTTAATGGTATGAAAAGTTGTTCTTCATATTTCTCTTTGAATACGTCCAGAACGAAAGACGAATCATAAATTCGGAGAAACTTTTCTTTTGACAATTATGACTATGCTGGGAACTTAAAAAGAAACCCACATGAAACAGCTTTGCTCAGTGATGCCAAAATAAGATATTTATTATAATTCGACGAAATTCTCGAACGCATATCACAGAAGGGATAATAACATTATGCAAAGTGAGAACAAAAAAAAGAAATATAATTCATTTTACATGAGATGATATTGACGGACTTCTCCTTTTGACTGTCCGAAAAGCTGTTTCCGATTATTATAAATATGTTTCTACATAAGACGTTTTGCTTTTTTAGTTCAGAGCAGAGTTTGAGTTGTCAAAACATGTGTTTGTCTTTCTATTTAGCTTAGAGCATTCATACCTCCAAAGGTGTGTTTCTTTTTTCGTTCTGAACATGTGAAGATCGCTCTCGATGTGCTCGGACCCTACATAATTGACTGAGCATATGAGCAAATTGCTGAACGGACCAAAATAATCAGCAGATACAATTAAAATGGCGACAGAAGTTGATCGCTTGTTGAAATCCTGTATCTGGTGTGTATGTGTGTACAAAAAGAGTAGTTTTGTTTAACATTGCGTTTTTATGGTTAAAATGAAAATGTATTCTGATTTGTGTGGTTCAACTGTGTTTAGAAAAACATATCAGTGCTCAGAGCTCGCTATGTTTCGACCAAGTTCAGATCATAATCTATGTGCTCGAACTCTGTTCAGTGATCTGCTCTGAAGGAAAAAAGAAAAACGACTATTGAGAACAAAATTCCCGAAGAAAATATGGTGTGTTTTTTATTACATACATACATTCGGGTATGGTTTGTTTCGTATTTTTCATCTCGTTCTTGTATTATTTCGTTTTAGTCGTACCGCATTTCGTTTATTCAGTATTTTAATCAAAAATCTTTTCAATTACTTTGTTTACATTTCTTTTGAAAAAAAATCATTGGGTATTTTACTTAGTTCGTTTTTAAGGTCATTCCGCCTTTTATTATTTAGTTTTTCGATAATTTCTTTTTTTGCTCATTTTGATTTCGATTACTTCGCCAACGTTTTTCGTCCTTATTTTTTTTTCTTGATTAAGGTTCACGCGAACTGTGCGTAAGGGGGGCATGCTGACCCCCTGCAACTCTCGTGCTTGGGCCAATTATAGGATTTGGGGTAGGGTCAAGTTCGGGTTAAATACAAATCTGGCTAAGCGGGATTAACCGGGATTTTAAAAAGTGAGATTATAATAAAACGGGATTTTGAATATCTTATTTAATTAAAGTAATTCCTTCATTATACAAAAACATTTAACAAAATATAAACAAAAATTAAATTTACATAAATTCTAATAAAGTTTTATATTGACAATAGATTCTAATAACAAACAAAATGCGAAATAAGCCTTTGACGAAATAACCTTGACCTAAATAACTCATCAGTGCGATGATTTAACGGAAATGCAAAACGGGTAAAAAGGGAAAGAAAGAAATGCGAATGATCGTAGGGCGAAAACAAGGTGGTTGTTTTTTTCTTATTTTAGTATAATCTCTCTGGAATTTGGAATATTTGTTAACCATTATCCCCAACTACCGCATATATTTTCTTTGGAAAGTCACCAAACTGTGAACACTGGTTCTTCCCCTTTTTGAGCAAAGCTGTAAATTTTATTTGTGTCGGTAGCCATCGACTAATATTTTGCATCTTAGAAGGGTACTAGAGCATCTTACTGAAGAGCCCAACTGAAGTACGTGGGCGAAACGCACAATTTGGACTAAAGGTCACAGACAAAAAAATTAAAATTAAAAGCAGAGTCCACAAAAAAAGAACAAAAGCAATACCTACGAATGCACATGCGTTTGTATTGTTTTTACATTTCTTCTTAAAAAAAACTTTTTGAGCAAATTAAATTACTAAGATTTAATTAGGTTCAGAAGGCCCCACATGCAAGGCAAACACAAAAAACTCACATTTATTACTTAATTTAAAAAATCTCAATTTATTACAAAAACCACTCGAAACTCACATTTCGGGAAGTAGGTATGAAAAATTAAATTGCTCAAACTTCTTGGCAATCGCTGCTCAATTCATTAACCGAATTCAAAGAAACAACTCGAAGTTATTTTTCTTTTTTTTTGTCTTCGTACTGTATTGCTCCCAAGGACCCACTTGTTATTATTCACAAATGAAACAGCCATTTGAACGGCAGATATAACACTTGGCTATCAGGCAAAAGGCTCCCTCCACAAAAAAGGGAGGCCAAAGTCAGGCTAAGATAATGTAATCGGAGCAGGCAAATAACGCACACAAACCCCTTGCCTTATACCCAGAAGAAGACTCCTTTCCTACTTCGTCTTCGTCATTCTATACCCTGCGTAAGAGTACCTACTCGTATATATAACTTCTCGGAGAAATGCCTCAATATTATTAAATTTAAATTTAGTAATTTACTACACATATCGTGCATGAATACCTCATACCTTGTCTTAACCAGATATCCATCACTCAGCAAAAGAATATCTGTTTCCTTCATGATAGCATTACCCCATATCATATAAACTGAGGGAGAAGAATATTTCCTGAGTCTCTGGGAGAGCAGACAAAAAGAAAAGAAGGATATTTAATCCCTCAGGATGCACATATAGATTCTCGAAACCAAAAATATCACAGACGGCTGCTAGAGCATCATTGCGCCAGACCAAAATTCATTCAAAGTCTCAAGCTTCACCACTGCCATCACCGTTACCAGAACCATCGCCGGTACAGAACAGAACCTCCGATGGAAGAGTACACATATCCCAAAAATAAAACGGATAACAACAACATAGCTAAAAAAAATAAAGGAAATACATATAAAGACCGCAGGGAAAACAAAATCAAAGAAATTTAATCCAAGCTTTCCCGTGTTATTTGATTTTTCACTTCCACTTCCTTGTCGTGTTCGTTTTCCTCTTCGAAGGAGGAATCCTTTCCTCTTCGTGTATGGAGTTTTTTGGGTGTATGTTTTTCCTTAACCGATTCTTTGGTTTTTCCTTTGGCAAGCGATTCCTCTTCGTATAAATATCGCATAATGTCGGTTTTTGTTTTTTTTTGTTTCGGTTTTTACCAGAAACCAGTGTGCGAAAAAGGACGACGCGCTCCAGGACGTGGTAGCCGAACAACAGCGCCAGCAGACCCAGCCATCTCCAATCTCCATGCCGCACAAGGTCTACAAATAAATTGTAAAAATTTCTCACGTACATCACGATAGTGTTTGTCGGGTGAATTTTAAAAATCCCTTACTGCCCAGCATTGTCCTTCAGAGGTATATAAGCTCGGAATCCGAATCATCATAACTTGTGTAGATTTCTTGCTGGGTTTAGTAGAATTACCTTTTTTTGGGACTTGCTCTTGCATAGATGCAATAAGTGAGTAGGTACTTCGAGTTAGCATTTTTATTGGTTTGTCTTAAAAGGGATAACTGTGTATAGTTAACAGTAATAGTGCACCGCATAGTATAAAAAGTTAGTTTTTTTATATCAATTTTATATAGGACAGTATGTCCATCAAAATATGTATATGTACTTTTTTACTTTAATTAGGCAAGTTATGGATTCGTGCAATAAAAATTCTAACAATCAAACATGACATTACGATCATAGAGAAGACCAAAAACGTGGGACCCCAATTCCGTCTGTGTAACTGAGTGTCAGTCTGTCTGTCTTCGAGTCTACAGCCTAAAAGTTTGGATAGATTTGCTTCAAGCTTGGTAGTTCGTCGGTAATATGGCCACACGATTTTTTCATTTTTTAAGACGATAAATAACAGTAGCTCCCATACATTTTTTTGGGGCCAAAATCAAAAATCTTATTTTTCTCAAAAACGGCTCCAACGATTTTTATAAAAATAAATGAAGAGAAAACGAACATTTTGGTAATTTTTTTTTTTTTGAAAAAAATTGTTATTTTTGGTATCTCTAGTAGTACCAATTTTTTGTTTTTTCGATTTTATGGAAAACGGTTAGTTAAATTTTTTTGCACAGAAGCTCCTAAAGAGCTTAAACACTATTGTAATCCAACATTTTTCTACTTTTTTTTGGAAATTAAAAAAAAAACTTTTTTTTTTAAACTCAAAATTTCGAAAACGACTTAAAGATTGTCTTAAAAAGTTAAAAAAAACTATATTCCAAAAATAAAAAACAACGGTACCTTCCATACAAATGTTTAAAAAAATCCATTAAGAATAAAATTTATTTCTCGAAAACGGCTCCAAGAATTTTTATAAAAAAAATGTGTGTTCTTATATTAGTACAGTCAACTTTCAAGAGTAAAAATATTTACGGTACTTCGTATATAACCATTTTTCATATTTTCGACTTTGTCAACATTGGATGAAACGATTAAAATAATTTTAGTTAAACAAATGCTCCTTAAGTTAGTTAATAAAACTGTATACCAAAATGTTCAGAAAAAAGTTTTTCGATTTTTAAAAAATCGATTTTTCAAAATCCAGTCACAGAATTTTTTTGAAATTTAAGTTTTATATGTATATTAATAATATCTTCAAAACGGAGTTTCATTTTTTTTTCTAATTTAAAAATTTTCTTATTTTTTTTTTGATATATTTTTATTTAAACGTGAATTCAAATTGCATCTCTGTTTTCCCTCAAACTATAACGACTAAGCAATATAATAACATTTAATTATGTGTCTTATCCATTTATTTCTACCTCCAGTCGTGCATTTTATTTTAAAAAGTAAAAGCATTGCCTTCTCCTAATAAGGCCGTTATGTATTGGTGTAGACCGTATTATAAGACCGTATTATTAAGACCGAGCTTTCTTCGGGGAAACTATGAGATCCGGTTAATTCGGTCGTCCCTAAATTGTTCAACAGTTGCAATTCGTTCAATTGACGAAGCAGAACGTTATTGAGCATGGATATGCAGCGCTTGTTGTCCATAACAATCATAACAATCAATGATGTTCTCTACAATCGAAATAACCCAACTAAGATTTCAGCTTCGATAAAGCTTCGCTAAGTTACATTTTCTTTAATAAGACCTTAGCAAAACATTGTATAGATATATAATTTTAGTTGAGTGTTTCAATGGCAATATTCTTCTATCTTCATTGTACGCAGAATCTTTCCAAACTCCTTAACATAGTGCTTCTATGTTCTTCACCCGCCCCTCATGTTTTGACCAATATATTGTTTTGTCAATTTTTTCATGCGGTTTTTGCATAGCTTTTAGTATTGGGTTTTCGATGATGCTGAATCCTATTGATCCGGGAGCAGTTATTCTAGATAAAAAAATTGTTCATACCTCCACTAGAACTGACATTTTGGGATGTTTAACCCCTTTGACAAAGAAAAAGCGATTTCGCTAAAATTTCACAAAAAAAAGACAAACCTTTTATTACAAAAATGTACACATTTTTGTGTGTAATATTTCTAATATTGAAGTTGACCATACGTTGTTGACTACTTGCTTGTTCAATTCAAATTCACCCTTACCAATGCTTTCTTGGACTAGTTACCTGTCATCGTAACATCTCCCTTGTTTTTCGAATGCAAGATGATGACCCGCAAATATGTATAGGATAATCGAATCACCGTTATAAGGCAGAAACATTATCATTTATGTTAAATGCAGACCTTCGATATTGCCGAAAACACTAAGCTATGCATTTTAGATAAAAAAGTTTGTTTGAATTTTTACAATTCTCACTGTCTCATTCCCAAAGAAAACAAGAGAAGGTGAAAATTACTCGTTAAATTACTGCCTGTAGCCTGTGGTGACTTACGTACCAATCATGTCTAAATGTAGGAATACACTGCTGAGTGTGGCGTAGTGCACTATATAGGAGTCTCGCTATTGTTTTACTTCATGTCCTAACATTTTGTAATATAGCATCCGCTAGGGCTGGGGGCTCTATCCGGCTAAATGGCTGATTTTCAATGCCACTCTGGACGTGCGTCGTTTTGGTAGATTTTTCTCTCAACGAGAAAGTTCAAACATAGCAATTTATGTAAAGTGTTTATAATGACGCGTTGGGTACTAATATATTACGATTCTGCGACAGCAACGTTCAAGTTTAAAAAACGTTAACTTTTGCACACATTTCGACATTGTTCTACATCCCAGCATTTATCCCGCACTAAAATTTTCTACATCCCAGCTAATTGACGTCTGATGGAAATTTCTAATTTCACATTGCAATTATTTAGGTTATTTTGTATCTTCGCTTAAAGCAAATTCACGGACCGAATTTCTCTTTTCACTTAAGAATAAAAAGAAAACTGAGTGTCTCCCACCCATTAACAAATTTTCTGTGTAGGTACGTACCAATCATGATTATTTTTTCTATGGACCGAGAAATAGAGACAGCAGTGTCGATATACGAGTGGGACTAGAAATGAAGACAAATGGAGAAAAACGGTTATTGTTTTTTTTTTTTTATTTTGCAGAGTAAACAAGCAACAAGAAAATTTGTATCTTCAAGGAAAACCAAAGAAATAACAAATGCAAAGAATTTATAAAATAATATTTTAAAATGAAAAAAAAAACAGGATTATTATCTAATAAACAAATATGTTTAATATAATAACAGTGTAAAAGATAATATTTTTCGATTCGTTCACGTTTTTGGCTCCGTTTTGGATTCAAATTATAGGGTTTTCGTTTGGTAGGATAGGTTAGGTTTTGCTTGGTAACAGAAATCAATTTATTTTTGATTTAGATCTGTCAAAAAACAACAATGACAATTGTTGCCTTCGATTGGCCAAAAAATTGATTTATTTTTTGATTTTAAATCAATTTTGCAGATCTGGATTTTTCATTTATTCGTCCACTCATCTTTGGACTTACAAACTTGAAATTAAAAACAATATTCGAGTCAATATTTGACACCTGATACCTCTAGTTGGTTCACAGGCACAAATATATATGCAACAATACTATAACAAATAAAAACCAATCCGAAAACGTATTCGATTCGTTAGGCCGAGACTCCATTAGAAATATATCTTTCTGCAATTATTTCAGACATTACTACTAAAAATGTATATTTCTTTGCTATGTGGGCAAAAATAATTAGTGAAATTTCATTCTTCTCCAAGAAGTTCTAAGCGCTGTATGAACTTTACAATAGGTATTATCAGTTTTTTTAATGAATTATTGGAATTTAACATGAAAATAAGCAAGCGATGAACGAGATTCAATGTTTTGTCTAAAAAAAAAAATTCAGTCATAAGAGGCTTCCACAAGATATATTGACTTCATGACACATGTCTTGCAATCATTTATTTCAAGTGGAGGCGTAGGGTTACGAAAAAATCAATCAATAGATCAAAATATAAATTTACCAAACGAAAACATCATTATTTTCGATATTCGCTGAGTATGGTGAAATAGAAATTTCTCTCTCTCACAATACATTCACATAATGACTTGGTGCTGATTCTAATTTCTATACTATAATTTGATCCGGTTTGTTTCGTTTCATATCCGTTTTTGGCTCCGTTTATAAGGTGGTTTAGTAACCAAAACCGTGTCGCTTGCTTAAAGGTTGTGTTCGCTTAAAGACATCTGTCATGTCGAAGCGTCCGTAATGCTTTCTAAAGTAACGTAAGCATCTCTAACGCTAACGCGCTATTGGAAATCAGCCTAAACCTTGTGTTCGGAGCCTCGGATTCTGTACCGCTATACTCTGTACTAGCTTCGGCTAGACCTAGGGACTCTATCCTGCTAAACTTTATGCTATTCTTATGTATATGTTGGATTATTTAGGGCAACTTTTTGTAAAGTATATTCAAACTAGAATGAAAATTCACATCGAAATTTTATTTTCCAGTATTTTTTTAAATACATATCTATATCGGATAATAGGATAAAAGGTGTCGTAGATGGAAACCGAAGAGTTAATTTCGATGTTAAGCTCAATTTCAATAGGAAATTTATAATTAGTCACTGAACTGAAAAATTTGCCTCTTGAAATTCAAAAGGAAGAAAATCACACACCCAAGTTTTCAAAATCTTGACAAGATTTTGCAAGCTTTGAAAATTCCATTTAGGGGTTAGCTTAAAGAATTGTGCAAGTTTTAATTAAAAAATAAACCAAAACAAAATGTGATTTTGTCTGAATCACGTACCTACACATAAAAAACGACTGTCGTCCTTTCTTGTCCTGCATTTCAATCACGCATATCTGTGAAGAGCAAAACTTCCACATAATTCTTCTTTTGATCTGTTTCTGTTTTCCAGAACTTGTCCCACGTGCTCATTTAATGTGATTTCATTAGCTGAATTGGTCATTGGCACGATCCACCCATGCCATCCAGTTTGTGATAGTAAAGTAATTATAATTAGTTGTCCCTTTTTGCAATGATTTGTACCCATTGTTGCCATAAACAAAAGCTAATTTCACCGAGTGTCCTGAATACAAATTTTCTCTAGTTTTTTTTTTTGGCGTTGGTGTTTACAAACGAAAAAAAAATCTTTGCAACCAAGCCAGTATCCGCCTCAGCAACTCAACTCCCCGCTCATCGGCACACCACATCCATCCACATCCTTGAAGCGAGGTTATACTCGAACAGAGAGTGGTCACCACAAAAGAGTCAAACAAAAGAAGGGACACATAAATCGTTGTCTAATTTCATGTTGCCCCTCCAATTAATTTAAGTAATTATCCTTTTCAATGGCAACAGTTTCAATAGCAATTTCCTCTGCCACACTGCTTCAGAAAAAGCTGCCAACTCTCTATTCACATTCATCCTCTTTTGTGTTTGATCCCCGCTTCCACCCTCGCACACTGGTACTGGGCGCTTCCCAGCACTCATCTCTCAAGAGAGGGTGTAAGGGAAGATTGTTTTTTTTTGTCGATGGTTTGACAACACAAAAAGAAACGACTTCATAGAAAAACACTGCCACGTTGTTGGCGTTGGAACTCAGAAGCTAATGCGTGTAATTTAATGCAAATGATTGGAAATTAACTGGCTATGATGCGAATTGGGATTTCTATCTTCGTCATGCTGTTGCTGGACCTTCTTCGACATAATCACAAGGAGGAAACGGAAAAATACAAATTAAGTGTTGTGTGACTCCTCCTGGGTGTTTCAATTTTAATGTATGTATATGAAACTGAACCACAACCACCATTTGGCAGGGTGTTACTTGGAGCCTTGGATGACTGGACTATGGACAGAAATCGTGACAGAAGCGAAGTAAAAATATTCCTTTCGACAACTGATTTACTATTCCGAGCAAGTGTAAATGAAAATTCAAATACACTATACAGAGTCCATGGACTGTTAAATTTCCCCCGTGGCATCGCAACCAATGTTTTTTTTTTTGAATAGAATTGTGCCGCCAATTTTAAAACTATATTCTATAGTAGCTGCTGCAAGAATGGGTACGATTTTGATTTTATATTTAAAACTTGGAAGTTAAAGTTAAGTTTGGTCACTTTCATTTATTGTATGTTCAATTTAAAGAACATTAATTAGTCAAAATCTGTAAAAAAAAAAACAAGAATTCAGTCTTGACGGATGACGCATGTAGGCAAGACTCAAGACGCATATAATAATAGAGAGCTGCTGAAGAGAGCATTTTATAATGAGAAGTTCTGCAAGCAAAAAAGAAAAACTGATTTCTTAGTTGACGAAAGAGATGGAGAAATATAAATAAGTGGATGAGTTGAGTCTATTAAAAGCCATTTTTGAAAACGTCTTTTGCGTCAAATAATGGTGATTTGACGTTTCTGAAAAAGGCCAAAGGCTTTTACTGTAGAGATGTTTCGGATTTCTTGTATTTTTTTTATAAATAAAGTGCACGACTGGGTCCACGTACATGCTCCTATGTTCGATAACATTATATGGAAAAGATTCTTAATAGAAACGGCTAAATGTATTTTTGAATTCGTTTTTCACTTAATTTTTTACATATAAAAATTCTGAAATTTTTTCCAAGAAAAAAAATTGGTATGAAAATTTTAAGCATTAAATAATATAAATTCAAGAACAAAATTTCAAATTAATTTTGAATTTTCAAAAAAAGGAAAAATTTTTTTTTTTTAAATCGTAAAAAAAACAATTTTTCGAAAATTTTGATATTCACTATTATTGAGGATTTGAAGTAACTCCTGTATAGATTTTTTATCGAAATCCGTTTATGTAAAATTAGAAAATCAATAAAATGGTTGTATGGCAGGTACCTTTAATAACAAAATTTTTTCGGTCATAATGTAGACCATATCCAAAGTAGTGCACACACCAATTTTTAGCAAAATCGTTAAAGCCGTTTTTTAGACAATTAAGATGGTAGAAAAATTTGTATGGCAAGTACCGTTATTTTTGGGGCTGAGACAACGATTCAAAAATCTGTTTTGGACAATCACATAAAATGCCTAATAACCCAATTTGAACAAAATCGGTTCAGCCGTTACTTCTGTGGACTGTGGGAATCAAGTGTTAAATCAAGAAAATATCACTTAAAACGAGTAATTGCTGAAATTATGTTAATATTTGAGGAACTCTTAACCTTAATGACACAAATAGAAGCTTGCTTAAACTCTCGACCACTAATTACAATCGAAAATGATGTTGATGACACCACAATTCTAACCCCTGGACACTTTTTGATTGGAAGTACTCTTAATGCAGTACCCGAAGCAATAATCGACGAGACAAAAACATTTCGATCTAGATGGCAGTTGATCCAAAAATGACTCAAATTTTTTGGAAGATCTGGTCATCAACTCCAGCAAATTTCTAAAGAAAAGGGAGAAAACCTAAATGTTGGTGACGTTGTGCCTATCAAAGAAGACCGGCTACCACCAACAGCCTGTGTGATGGGGAAAATAGCTAAAGTACACCCCGGCAACGACAACGGTGTTGTTGCAACAGTCTTTAGCAACAACAAATATTTTAAGCGGTTCACTACATTATGTCGATTGCCTATATAAAATGAGCAACCAGAAACACCAGTGCGACAAATCAATATATCAACAAACCGAGTACAACCGCTGTTTTGGCTATTCATACTATTCGGACTACTGTACCTGACTACTTCCTTACCCATACCCTATTAACATGAAGTCGAAATAACACAATTTTGAAACCAGCCAGGTATACATTTCGGAGATATATGACAAGCAAATCTCATTTCCAGTTCCTGGAGGACGATTGTGTTTTTCAACATGACTAACTACTGGCATGAGTTCGATACTTATGCAAGACTAGTTAAGTCAATGGAAACATTTTGCACATCAGCAGAACTTGTAAAAGTCAAATCAGCAATATGTGACGAAACATTGAGTGAATTTCAACACCAACTTCAACAAATTGAGCTCTACATCGAAATCCTGCTTCATGCCAATGACGACTCAACGAGAAGAAAAAAACGAGCACCCTTTGATTTCATCGGAACGATAACTAATGAACTGTTTGGAATACTGGATCAAAGATTCGCTGACAAGTATGAGTAAACAATTGAAACCGTTAAAGAAAATGAGAACCACTTATTAAACTTTATAAAAAATCAGACGACCATAGTTGATTCTACTGTCAACATCTTTAAGAAACAACACCTGGAAAATAAGAAACAGATCGAGTTATTGAGAACAATAGTAATGAAACTCAACAACGAAACAAGAAGGCACGAAAACATAAAGATTTTCTCCTCAGCTGCTCTGAATGCCATTCTGATTATGATAAATTATAAGTCGACTCAGAGCATACTTCTCGATATGGTGCTTTCAACACACACCGGGAGGATACATCCACTCATCCTTACCGTCCAACAATTTAAAGACGAGTTAACTAAAATTCATGAAAATATCCCCCGATCTTTGATGATTCCTGGAGAGAGACATCATGATCGAACATAAGAGCAAGTATTTGCGATCCAGTCGTATATTTTATTTTTATTTCCTATTAACGTTTCCTAGTTTAAAATGGAACGTTAATCCCATAAAATCGTTAGCCGTGTATGTTTTTGTCGCTCTCTCCTACAAGTTAAAAGTTGTTGGCGATTGTGTTTTCCAATAAATAATAGAAGAAAACGCAAGTAATATCTAAATATTATTTTTGTTTTTTTTTGTTTTTGTGGACTGTGTCCACCAAATCAGATATAGTAATTTTAGCTTGACAGAAAATTTGCGGGAAGTCTATCGAAACTCTCAAAACTGTCGCCATTTGGAGGTTTTATTTGGCAATCGGAAACCCACGGGTGGACGTGGCGCGATAGTTGTGTGTTCGCCTGTCAACCTCATGATCACAGGTGCGATCCCTGCCTTAGATTATGTCTTCTTATTTCTCCATGAAAAATCAATTCTAAAAATAAATGCCAATAAATGAGTTGCTGGTTTACTCATTACATGCTGTTAAGGCATAGAACTAACAACATCTGATTGAGTAAGACTAGCATACCGATAAAATATGACAAAGAATAAAAAAAATTAATGCGAATTATTAGGGACATCGATAAATAAGACACGGAAATTTCTCCGCATTAGTTCAGCCCATCCCTGGAGATAAAATCTGAGACAATAACCACCTACAGTCCTTAACATCACCCTCACGCCCGCGCTGTGTTGAAACATTTAAAGGGTATTCATATTCCCTTGAGCGCGTGTAGATTATACAAAAAAAAAAAAAAAAAAAAAAAACTGAACACTTTTTTATTCTGACGATTCTGAATTTTAATATTTATTTATTTATTTATTTATTCATCAAAGGATATTTATCTTTGATTACATTTAACAATTATTTATTGATTATTATTAAAAATTCTAGAAACAATATTCTTAAAAATACTTCTATCCATTAGAAGGTCGACTTCAAAATTAATAGAATTAAAAAGAGATAATGAACGTGATATAGTTTCATTTAAAACATAGTTTGTCCTGTCACTGGGAACAAGAAAAAGAGCGTCTCTGTTTCTAAGGTTTCTCTCTGGAAAATAAAAGGGCATACGATTTAATAACTCAGGTGAGTTAATTCTACCAACTACTATATCCGTTATAAAAAGTGTACACAAAGTTTCTCGGCGGCTTTTTAAAGATTTCAATTCAACCTAGATTCATATGATGGAAAACCTTCTGACCAACACAAATTCCTCAACGCAAAGCGCGTAAATCTTTTTTGAATATTCTCAATCCTATCGGATGAGTTTTGATAATAGGGAGACCATATAACACAGCAGTACTCTAAAGAAGGTAAACTAATGAAATATAAAGGGCTTTTAAAATATAACCATCCTTAAAAACGACAGAATTACGCTTTAAAAAACCAAGAAGCGAATTTGCTTTCGATATGATGAAATCAATATGTGATGAAAAAGAAAACTTCGTATCAAAAATAACGCCAAGATCCTTTATTTCACTAACAGTCGATAAAGTTTCACTGCCAAGACTGTACTCGTAACTATATAGATTTCTAGGGTTTGAACGAAAAGCTCTAAACGTTTTACATTTGGAAATATTTAAATCAAGATGATTATATTTACACCATTGATAAAGTTTATCTATGTCTTTTTGAAATTTTAAGCAATCTTCAATCTTTGATATGGGATAGAATAGTTTTAAATCGTCAGCAAACATTAGACAATCTCCATACTCTAACAGGTCAGGAATGTAATTTACAAAAAGATTGAAAAGAAGGGGTCCCAGATGACTACCTTGAGGGAGACCCGACAATACTTCAATACAGAAGGATTTATCATTTCCAATTCTTACAACCTGTTTCCGATTCGTCAAGTAAGATTCCAACCATCTAAGAAAACTAAACTTGAGCCCTATTTTCTCTAATTTTTAATATGATTGTATATGTGAAAATAATTGTGTACTTGGAAACAGTCGAATTTGACGTTCAAGTATATGAATGCGTTAGTGCTTCTGGTTTCGATTCTGATTTTAAATCCAGAAGCAAAATTATCTTCTTTTCACAATCAGAACTGACATTTGTTCCCATGTGGACACTTTCAGAAAAGTCCAGAAGCCTTCCGGATTGCTAAATAAAAACGGCTTACTATAATTTTTTTTTTTGATATTCTGAAAAAACAAGACAAATTGCAAATCAAATCAGAGTTAACGCAATATGCATTTTTTGATCTTATTGTTTCGTATGCAACTACATTATTTACTAGAACCTACTGCCATTGCAACTATTTAAACAATCTACCTACGGCAAATAATTAATTGTAATTGAATACTAATGTCTTCAGGGCTTTAGGAAATCAATCGGAGGCCTTGTAAGACCTTTATTAGTGGTATGCCCATAATAGATGACAACGAAGATGAGAACAACATTACATACATTATTAAGCTTTGAATGTTCCTGCCTTAGTTGCATATAAACAACATAATTCTAATTATTCCAAACCGGCTTTATGTACAGAATGTCTTTAACATAACATTGAACAGTACGCTTTCTCCTATAATAAATAGTTCACCAATCGATACAATGAAATGGTGCTTCTAGAGGAGTGTTGTAGTTATAGGTATGTATGAATTGTTTTTCAATATAAAACAAATAGAGATGGTACAAGTTGACCATTATCCGCACAAACGGGTCTACCAGCTACCACTCCATTATTATTTTCTACCCCCCTCCCTCAACCAACAGAACAAGAGCGTCAGCGGCGCGCCCGCCGGTCGTCACACATCGCAGACATCCACATTAACAATATTGCCAGATGATTAATGTTTCACATTAATTTGCAATCGAATAGTGGTCTGAGGTGTTAAAGAGATTGCGTGTTGAGGACATGATTGCCAACTTAGGTCTACTGTCTCAGTTCGAGATCATACTGAGTGTCGTCGTCGTCGTCGGGGTTAAACTCAAGTTAACTCCGTTTAGTCAAGTATGATTTCAATTTAACTGGAACTCTTACCAATTTCTTAAAATTATATAAAACGTTCTGGGGCCTTTATCACAAAACTACAAGTATTGTACAAGAGACACATTTTAACAAATTACAAAGGTTTGTGTACAACAAAGCTACAAGTGTAAATAAAATTTAACTAATCATTGTTAAATAGATAGAAGAACTTAACGTACTAGCTAATTGAAAATTGTTAAGTAGTCACAAGTTAATTTTTTATAGTTTTTATACCTAAATTTCAATTTTTTGTCTCATAGAAAGACATTACTTAATTTTTTGCTTTATTTATCCACAATTTTTTTTAAATAGACCTTAGATATCATTTTTTGCAAATACCATTGACCTAAAGAGGAGTGTCTTATGTTCGATCACATTATGCTAAAGTTTTCTATTAAGAATCTAAATATATATTTAAAGTCGTTTTTACAACATTCATAACATAATTTTAAATATTTAATAGTACATATAAATTTAAGAACTAAATTTTACAAATATATGATCAACACGTTTTCGAAATATTGAATTTTCAAAAACAAACAAAAATATTCGTTTTTTTTTTAAATCAAAAAATAAAACATTTTTGGAAAATTTCGGTATGCAGTATTATTTATAATTCGAAAGAGATCGTATATAAATAAAAATTGATCGAAATCTGTCGAGGCGCTTATGAGAAAGTCGAAAATACAAAAATGGTTGTATGGCAGGTACCGTTAATAACAAAATATGTAAAAAAAAAATGTTTGACCAAAATGCAGACAATATTTAAAGTAGTGCACACACTTTTTTTTAAATCGTTAGAGCCGTTTTCGAGATAATTAAGACGGCAGAAAAATTGTACGGCAAGTTCCGTTATTTTTGGGGCTATAGAAGCGATTCAAAAATCTATGTCAGACAATCACCTAAGGCGCTTAAGTACCATGTTTGAAGAAAATCGTTTTAGGCGTTTAGGCTGTAGATCATTCGGGATAGGAATTGCGGGACTCACTTTGCTTGTGTTTTTTATCATCGTAATGTCCAGTTTGATTAAAATCTAGAGTGTGATAGTGACGATGAAGAATGCTGGTCAAAATATGCAAGCCGGACTAATTTTGACATTGATGAAAGTGTATTTGTTGAAAAATTTTGAGTTTCAACCCGTGAAGTGATTTACCTTATTGGAATACTATCAGTTTAATTAATTTCACCAACAAGCCCCAAAAATTCTCTTAGCGTTAAGACGATAGATTTACTTTAACTATTCACTGCACTTATTTTTCTCCGCATTGCCTAGCCGCAGAGAGGCAACTTGTATAACTAAATTGTACAAGAAATGGAAATTTTGTAAATTTAACAAACTCTCTGTTTTCTTTTGGGGTACAGATATAATAATTACTTGTTAACGATACATTATTGGCTTGTACAATTGTAGTTTTGTGGTATAGCCCCCTGATCTCTAGCTTTATGGTTTTTAGTTGCGATATAGGTACTATAGGGGAAGTTTTGTATTTGAAAAAATTGAACTAGAGAGAACACCAAAATAGTGGGTCCCGCAATTCCGTCTGTCTGTAGAGCGATTTACAGATTAAATCGCTGCACCGATTTTGTTTAAACTTGGTGCTTAGGCGTTTTAGGTGATTGTCCAAAATATATTTATGAATCGTTGTTTTAGCCCCAAAAATAACGGTACTTGCCATACAATTTTTTCTACTATCTTTCTTATCTCGAAAACGGCTCCAACGATTTTGATAAAAAGTGGACTGTTTACTACCTTGAGTATGGTCTACATATTGGCCAAACAATTTTTTCAAATATTGTATTATTAACGGTACCTGCCATATAATAATTTTATTGATTTTCGAATTTCTCATAAACGGCTCATCGGATTTCGATCAAAATTCTTATACAGTTACTTCAAATTCTAAATAATACTGTACTTCAAAATTTTTGAAAAATAGTTTTTTTGGATTTGTGAAAAAAAAAATATTTTTATTTTGAAAATTCAAAATTTCGAAAACGGGTGGATGATTTTTTTCTGAAATTTAGTTTTTGAATTAATATTATTAAATATTGAAATTTTTTTTTGGAAAAAATTTAAGAATTTGTATGTATAAAAAATTAAGTGAAAAACCACTTAAAAAATATATTGACCGTTTCTATTAAGAAACTTTTGCATATAATGTGAGGTACGTGCGATCCACTCGTGCTATTCAATTTTGTTTTCATCATAATCTCATGTTCTAGTGAGCAAAAGAGTATCTAATAATCCTTATAGATTTACATAAGGACCAATTTAGACTTTAAAGTTTTTTTTTTAGCTGCTAATTTTTGGAATATTTACTAAGATTTCATTGAAACAATTACCTTTTCGCTCTTTTTTCCATAAGACCTCGGTTCAATATATGAAAAGAATAAAAAAATGTATAATATGTTTTTTGTGACGGCGATGAGGTAATGTGTTTGAAAAAACTTTTTCTGGTTCAGACTCCAGAGTGCTGTTGAAGATGTGGTTGCTGATCATGATGACAGTACATAAATTACAAGGTATGGTTTACCGAGTTTCCATTTCCGTTCATGTTCGTCCATGTGTCAAAACTAAGAGACCATTGTGTAACACATGGCATGTGCATAGGCACAAGCATGGGTCAAACTGCTAGTTGCAATATCAGTTACTGCTACTTTTAAACGACAATTATAAATTCCTGTTACTGAAATAACAATTATGGAACAAAAATTGTCAGTGAAATAACAATTTGAATAAACTATTTTCCACTGCCATTTTAAAATTAATTATTCATCACTTTGTCATCTATATTTCGCTGTTTAGTTTAATCAAAATACAAATTTAGAAATGACCAATGTTATTTTAAAAACAGTTAGTTTTGATCTAATGTTACCTCTTACTGAACACATCCTACTGAAATATTGACACATCCCATTTGTATGTGAAAATGTCAAAAATGAGAGTGCATGTGCCAACTCTCAGAGACATTTGGCCAAATATGACAACCGAATTTTTGAATTATGACAACCGAATTTTGACAACATGCCCAATATATTACTATATTATGTGTACTGTGATTTATACCTATTTCGCTTTTCGGTTCGATCAAAATAAAAATTTAGAAAATATTAAATTTATTTTAATAACACGCGCTTTTTAACATTTTCCAAACTTTTTTTCTTTATAAACTGCAGAGTTTTGATAAGCAGAGCATACTCTTACTTTCTTAAAAGCTTAATAAAAAAATATTTTTTTTTGTCGGTTAGTTAAAGTAAAAAAGAAGAGTGTTTCGAAAAACAAACAAATAAAAATTGACTATCTTAGATTATTAGGCTCATTTCAAAAAACATTGTTCTCTTTGTTTTTTGCTTGTTTTTTCTGTATTTTTTTTTCATACTTAAGCTTACCTAATGATTTGTTTTGTTTCTCGTTTGCTTTTGTAAATAAAAAAGTTAATTAAAAATTTAAAAAGAAGCAGAATTTCTTTTTTTTTGTTGAGGGACACAATTTTGAAAAGGAGAAATAATGAAAAAAGCAGAATTTTGAAAAGCATAATTTTTATTTTAAAAGAAGAATTTTGAAAAGCAGTATTTTGAAGCCAGAATTTTGACACGCTCCCATCTGCAATGTATCGGTGAGCATGAATTGCCTCTTTGTTATCGATAGTTTGTATGGAAATATCAATTTCTCAATGTTTTTTCAATTTACTTGGGCAGTTCAGTTGCACGAATTTTATAAGCGTTCAACTTTTTTTTTTTAGCAAAAATCATTCCTATAAGAAATACATAATGCTTTTACAAAAAAAGAAACATGTTCATTTCTATACAAAATTCGATAACAAATATGTTATTTGCCTGGTAAGGCAGCTTTCACTAGAATAATATTAGACATTTTTTCGATGAAGAAATGATTTGATATTTTTGTGAAAAGATTTGTTCATCTAGCATTTTTTTCAACATGAGATCTGAATAGAAATAAAATGCACGACCGGATCGTACGAACTTGTTCTTGTAGCTCACAACTTAAATGTGGCTCAACATTGATGCTTGTTTAGTAGGTAGGTAATCTAGTAATCCTATACAGGTTTTAATCGGATGTATAAGTAATACTACGTTTTCACCTACCACTTAATCCAGATTTAATTGGATGAACCATAAATCCTTTTTGTAATCTTCTGTAAACTTGAAGATTTCCCATACAATTGTTTATGTCTTCAAAAGAAGATTAGAAATTAATCTCATTGAAATCTTCTTCGAAGTAAAAGATTGTCAAAAGAAACAAACCTTATTTCATAGAACGCGCCTATTCTAATGTCATTTCCTCCATTGACGTTCAGCAATAAAAAAAATACTTGTCCAACATTATTTAATTTGTTTTTGTGTGGTGAAATTTGTTGTGCCTTCGAATTCTGTTTTGGTTTATAAAAATGTATAAAAATAAAAGATGCAATAAAGCTACAAAGACCAAAGCGGTTCCTCGAATTTATAATGTAGCTATCCTACAGTAATATATTCAAGTTGCTCTTTGCCAATTATACAAAACCGAAAACCGTGCAAAGGCGATTCCAGTATTTATGTACATATAGCTATCTATTTGCTGCAATGCAAGATTTGGCTAAATATTTTAACAAGTCTGTTGAATATTTGCTAAGTACGACGAAAGAATATAGCTTTTCAGTTTTTGATGTGAGATAAAGTTTTTTGAAAGAAATTATTTCACAAAAACTAATTTGTTATTTCAGCTTTTCTTAAGCCGAGTCTTGACTACATTTCAGTTCACAATACGACTATAACTCGAATCAATCAGGTACTAATGTGTTATAATCTTCATAAAATCGATCTCGACGACGCCGACGCGACGAATTGCAATCTCATAAGCGAGGTGGATAACATGGCTTGTCTTCGAGTGTTTGAGGCATTCAGGTTTACAGGGAATCAATTAGTTAGAAGTGTTGGTCGCAGATAGAGCTGCAAATATTGTTCATTCAGCAAGTTGGTTTTTCATTTTCCTTCTAGATTATCGGCCTCGTGTCCTGGCCAGATTTCATGCACCAGGGAGATTATTACTGCTTGAATTTTGAAGGATAAAATGTTGGGATAACAATTTTTTAATTTATTACTCATTTTTATTTATTGAAATTAAATTTGTTCACTGCTCCGGAATTACTATTCTTCTTTCTAATTATCATTTTGGTTTACTCTTCATATATTGACTGTTGAATGACAATTCAGAGTGAAAACGTCAAAAAAATCCTTTTTCCTTTGGTGAAAACACTTCAAGATTAATTTTTAAAGTACTCAATTTAAACCGGATTATCTTTAGGCGAAAACGTAGTATAAGATTACCTTGATTCTTAGTAGGTATTATGAATTGTCGAATGGATGATTTAAGAAATAGTTACATACAAATGCATACTTAAATCTAGATTATGGATTTAAATTATGACAGTTAGGAGGGTAATATGTAGCTACGTACATAGATGAAGCCTAGGTATGTAAATATGTACATAAATTAATGAATGAATGTGAAGGATATAGGTGTATAGGTAGCTATATACATATAACTTTATAATTTAGGTGTCATATACATAATATTTATGTGATTTTTAAATATATAAATGTATGAAAGCCTACATAGTATATATGTACTATTCAGTGACGTACGCAAAAATGGGTAAGAATGAAATATAATAATAAGGTAAGAAATAAATGTATAATAGTTAGGTTCACATAATAAAATCTTTTTATTTTGCTTATATGTCAAAGTTTGAGGGAAAACGAAGATACTATTTGAATTCTTGGGCAATAAGACTATATCAAAACAAAAATTCAAAAATCGTTGGAGTGCTTTTTTGAAAAATATTTTTTTTATGTATAAAATTTCAAGATAATTTATAGAAAAAAGTGAAGTAATTATTAATACATATATATAAAATTCAAATTTCAAAAAAATTCAGTGACTGGTTTTTGACATATCGATTTTTATATTTTTTAAAAAACTTTTTTTTTTGGAAAATTTGTGTTTGCGGTTTTATTAACATTCTTAGGGAGCATTAGCATAAGAAAATTAAGTAGGTTCATCGAAAATTTATTTTTTTTTTTTGAAAAATGTTGGCTTACATTAGTGTTTAGACCTTACAGGAGCGTCTGCATAAACACTTTTAAAACCCCAAATGAACCGTTCTCTAGAAAATCGAAAACCAAAAAAAATGGTTCTACTAGAAATAACAATTTTTTCCAACAAAAAAAATACCAAAATGTAAATTTACCCTTCATTAATGCAGTATAAATCTTTTTATACCATCTTAATTATCTCGAAAACGGATCTAACGATTTTGATAACAAAAATCTGTGTACAACTATATTTACATTTAGGTTAATTTTTTTTTTATATATTTTGTTATTTACGGTACCTGCGATAAAACCAGTTTTTTGATTTTGAGGCTCTCTCATAAACGGCTTGATGGATTTCGATCAAAATTTTTATATAAGAGGTCCTCAAATAATAAATAATACTGCACAATAGAATTTTAGAAATATATATTTATTTTTGAAAATTCAATATTTAGAAAAATGCTTATATTATTAAATAAAATAAAACTGCCATACCAAGTTTTTTCTTTGAAATAATTTTAGAAATTTTGCATAAGTATATACGACCGAAAGACGTATTTATAATGAGGTAAGTTCTAGTATATCGATGGATCAGCATGGTTTCGTCAGTGGTAGATCGACAGTAACAAATCTAGCTTATTTGCGAATTTCTGCATTAAGGGTATTGAACGTGGGAACCAGGTTGATGTCATTTGTACTGACTTTTTTAAAGCATTTGATAGAGTTCAACATGATATTTTGCTAAGGAAACTTAGATGCTTAGGTTTTCATTCTAATCTTCTTAAGTGGTTTAAAAATTACTTAACTAATCGCAAGCAACATGTAAAAATTGGAACAGTAATATCAAAGGTGATTTTTAATTACTCTGGTGTTCCACAGGGTAGCCGTTTAGGACCTCTCCTCTTCATACTATTTATCAATGACCTACCAACTAGAATTCAGTATTCGAACTGCCTGCTTTTTGCTGACGATCTAAAGCTATTTAAGTCTATTAAATGTGAGTTAGATTGTCATCGACTTCAAATTGATTTAGATGAAATTTCAAGTTGGTGTAATGAAAATCGCTCATTCCTGAATATAGCTAAATGTAAAAGTATTACATTTAGAAGGTCGCTTAATGCTATTAAGCATTTATACTTTATTTATGGCATAACGCTTGAGTCAGTGCATATCCAGAAAGACCTATGTGTTATCTTTGATTCGAAATTATCCTTTGAAATGCACCTTGACTTCATCATTTCGAAGGCAAATAAGTTACTAGGATTTATTATTCGGAACTTAAGAACATTTTCGAATCCATATACGATTAAATCTTTATATACATCTCTTATAAGATCAATTCTAGAGTATGCTTGTTCTATATGGTGTCCACTGTATAGGGTAGGTGTTATTCAATACCATTAACACCTACCCTATAAAGAAAAAATTCTCGAGGTACGCGTTGAGAAAACTTAATTGGGCTGACAATATCTTGCCTAGTTATAGTGACAGATGTCTCCTAATTAACTTGAAATCTCTTGAAGGTAGACGTGGGTATCATTTAGTCATGCTTGCCAGAGATACTTTCTGTAATCGTATTGACTGTCCTAAGCTTCTCCCTCTTTTCTTTTTATATGCTCCCTCAAGGCCGTTGAGGACGAGGCAAACACTCTTTTTTGTTGCCCGTTCATACACAAATTACGGAAGATCCGATCCGATTTCACGATCCAGTTCTGAGTTCAATTTGAATTATCAAGACATAGACTTGTGCTTCAGCAGAGAAGTTTTTAAAACTACTGTTTTGCATCTGGTTTCGTAGTTTTATTTTTGTTTTTATTTATTTAGTATGTAAGATCAATAAATTCAATTTTTTTTTTTGTTAATAAAATTATTGTAAATATTTAAAAATTGTGTTTATATAGGTTAAGTTTAGTCTAAGAGAGTTATTTACTCGATAGATGGTGAAATAAATAAATAATTGAATATAAGAGCAAGTTCGTGCTATTCATTCGTCCATTTTATTTTATTTTTGGCATTCATCCTTCAAGTTCGACTTGCACATAACACCTACATTTGATTATGTAGCCTATTCCTTCGGTAAGGCTACCAAACGTGTGACATAAAGTCAACAACGGGAATGAATAAATTTGTCCATAATTTATACACATGTATTTGAATTTTGAAAGTTGCTAATTAATTCAAATGAGTTTTACAAATCTGCCTAAAATTTTCAAGACAAAATCTTAATTTATTTTAACCAAAGTCCTGAGAAACCCAAGCAATTTTTTTGTGTTTTGAAAATTAATAATCTCTCTAATGAATAAATTAAATTATGTAATAATAAGGACCAACTCTGACAGCACCGCTTGTTGGCTGTATTTGTTTTTAACAGACGAACTTTCTTGCATACCTTAGTTGGTAATACTGTTTGTTTTGGTGTTCAGTTAAGATCGAAAGATGTGTCATTGCATGTAGCTTCAAATTTCCAATGTCGGCTGGCCGCAGACGACACATGAATATGTTCACTCACTCACTCAATGCAATCATGCGAGACATACGAGTACGAGTAGTTGGCTGATGCCTTTCGAGGTCCGAGGTTCGACCAGCCGACTATCCGACTAGCCGACCGAACATCACCACACATAGTGAGCTGATTGATGGGTTATTGATAGATTTAATTATTGGACACAAATATCACGAATGGAGTTATTCAGGTGGCTGATGTATGAATTAAATCTGTTTCAACATTATAATCCTGCATTAACCCCCCTTTGTGTGGAACATAATGGAATATAGAATACACAGGTGGTACTGATGGGAGAACAAATTAATTATGAAGGCGCATATTGGTGCTGGAAACCCAATCTGAAACTCACCTCTTTTTTGGGTAAACCTTATCTCTAAGCCCATCAGTTGGTACGTACGCTGTCGAGGGGGGACTGTGGACTATCTGAAGCCCCCCCTACTACTGGAGTTAAGAATATACATGAATGGGAATTAGGAAAGTCTGTGAATAATTCATTGGCAGATAATGTGGAGCATAGGTTTAGAGACTTGGTAAGTTGTCACTTTGCTGTATTTGTGGTGTATCTATGACACGACATTAGTTAGATCTTTATTTTGGATATTGGTATATTCATGTTAAGGGATGTTTATTTGTTGCTTGAATTAAGAAGAGATTCTCCATATTGTAATTAATTATTTCGTAATGAAAATTGTTTATGTTTACAAACTTTGGGTTTGATGGCTTAATATGGAAATGATCCAATACATAAATTTGCTACGCATGTGGTAAGTTGTGAAGATATTTACCTACTTGTCAAATAAATAGGTAAAGGATGCAAAGGAATTATCTATTCGTATTTTGAAACAAAATTTAATTGAGAAGTTAAAATTTTGTTAAATTGAAAGTTGAAGAGATTTAATTTTAAATTGTGTAATATTTTTAGGATTTTAAGATAAAATTTTAGAACATAGTAGGTATAAAACCCAGCCAGATAAAAGTGCTTTTTCTTTTTTCACTCAGAGCGTTCAGAATTCAGAATTTCAAAATTTGGGCCTATTTTTTCGTTCTGAATTTGTTTGGAGCGCGCCTGATCAGCTCACAATTGACCGACTGAGCATTCAGAGTTGATTGCTGATTAGGTTGACAAAATGTTAACTTTTACTATGGTGAAACGTCAAAAAAAAATGCAAACGTTTAAAGTTATTAGAGCTGCGTTGCGTTGTGTTTGTAATATTTATTTTTCATATACTTATTCAAATAAAACTTCTTTTCCCGCGTGGGGGATCAAAATTTTATATGGAGCTGTCAGTGACATGTCAAACCGACACGTTTTCTGTCAAGAACCAATATAATTTTTGTTTTTATATTGCTTATTCGTTAAAGGTTGAGAAAAAACACAGAAGCCAGTTGAATTCATGGTTAAATAAGAATATATAAAACAAATTCAAAAATCGTTGAAGCGGTTTTTTAATAAATTATTTTTAAATTTTGAAAACATTTTTAGGAAAAATACTTGAAACGCCATTTTGAAGATATTATATATATACATATAAAATTAAATTTTCAAAAAAAATCTGTTACTGGTTTTTGAAAAATCGATTTTTCAAAAAAATTTATTTATTTATTTTTATAAAAATCGAAAAACTTTTTTTTTTGAAAATGTTCGTGTGCAGTTTTATTAAAAAATTTAGGCACCATTTGTATAAAAAAATAATATTTTAATCATTTCATCCAATGTTGAGAAAGTCGAAAATATGAAAAGTGGTTCTATGGGAAGTACCGTTTATAAGTACGCAAAAAAAAAACATTTTTATACTTAAAAGTGAACTGTACTAATTTAGGAACAGATTTTTTAAAAAAAAATTCTTGAAGCCGTTTTCGAGAAATACATATTTTTTCTCAACGGTTTTTTTTAACATTTGTATGGGAGGTACCGTTGTTTTTTATCTTAGGAATATAGTTTTTTTAGCTGTTCAAGATAATGTCAAATAACTACCAAATACGAAGTTTCGCAAAAATCCAACAAGTCGTTTTCGAAATTTTGAGTTTTCAACAAAAAAAGTTTGTTTTTTAATTTCCAAAAAAAAATTATTTTTGAAAAATTTTGGCTTACAATAGTGTTTAAACTCATGAGCTTCTGCGCAAAAAAAATCAAAACAATCAAATTAACCGTTTTCCAGAAAATCGAAAACCAAAAATATGGTAATACTACAAGTACCAAAAGTAACAATTTTTTTCCAAAACAAAAATTACTTAAATGTTCCTTTTGCCTCATTAATGAACTGATTTTTTTTTATAAAAATCGTTAGAGCCGTTTTCGAGAAAAATAAGTTTTTTATTTTTGGCAAGAAAAAAATGTATGGGAGCTACTGTTATTTGTCGTCTTAAAAAAATGAAAAAAAACGTGTGGGCATATTACCGAACAAACAATATATACCAAGTTTGAAGCAAATCTATCCAACCGTTTAGGCTTCAGACTCGCGGACAGACAGACGGAATTGGTGGACCAACTTTTTTGGTGTTCTCTATGATCGTAATGTCATATTTGATTGTTAGATTTTTTTTTGCACGAATCCATATCTTGCCTATAGTACATATAATCGCAAGTAAAAAATGTTTACCCACCAATAAATATTTAAAAAAAATTAAAAAAAACATCTTATACCGAAAAAGAATGTTTTCTGCAAAAGAACCACAAAGTTTTACCCGAAAAATCTTAAACACATATTTTTCATTAAACAAACCACATGCACTAACCAACCGCCAAGCATCAACGACGATGCTGTTTTGGTTTTTTTTCATTCAGACCAGAGCACTTAACAGAGCTCGAGTGCATAGAGTATGCTGTGAACTTGTTCCGAACAGAGTAAGGTCTGCACACTGATTAGTTTTTTAAACACACTTGAACCACACACACCAGAGTAAATTTTCAATTTAATCATAAAAAGCAATATAACACAAACCTGCCTTATTTTGTACACAGATACACACCAGATACAGGAAATCAACAAGCGGACAACTTATTTCGCCATTTTAATTGCATCTGATTATTTTTTCTTCACATTTTCCTTCTCGACGCACATGACATTTCGTGTGCTCAGTAATTTACTCATACTGCTCAGAGGATTATGTTCGAGCTCATCGAATGCCCTATGCACATGCTCAGAACGAAAAAGTAAAACACATTTTTTTTTTTTTTTTTTTTTTTAATTCATTTTTATTTCATATTAACTTATAACTATCTTAAAGCTAGACAAAAATGTTTAAAACTAGCCTAATTATCAATAACTTACAACTAATTTACTGGCCCTTTACGGGCGCTCTAAATTAAACAATAACTCTTACAACTAATGTCTTTCGACCTAAAAACTATTTTAATTAAATCTAAATTTTTTTTTTTTTTTTTATTTATTTTATATTTCAAGAAACTTTTATACAGAAAACTTGGTATCTGATCATTTTTTTTTTTTTTTTTTTTTACCTATAAACTAAACTTAAATATATATTAAAAATAATTAAAACTAAATAAAACTAACTTATACTAACTAAAAATAACTTAAACTACTTAAAATACCTAATAATACTTATAACTACTTAAAAACTAGAACAGCCACAGCAGCATTTTTTTCGTTTTTTAATTTTTTTTTGTTTATTTTTTATATGCATGCAGACACACACTAGCATGCAACCCACCCACACATGTACATACGCACATACATATACGTACGCACACACATGTACAGACACGCAGATACATGCACGCATGCCCCCGCATACATACATATTTTTAATTTTTTTTTTTTGGTGCCACCCTGACTGTTACCTATACCTAATGCCCTAAATCTATGTAAGTCGGCCAAGATATATCATCTTCATCGACTTTAAATATCACGATGCTGTTCAGAGAGCCACCAGAACTGGTTCTCCTGTTTCGCCCTATCCCTCCGGTCCCGATCGGACACAGTCCTACTGAACCGAAGGCGCTCTTCTCCACCTTGAGCGATGACGTCTCGACTATACAGGAGTCGCCTATCCACAGTTTTCCGGCTGACGTGGTAGATGAGCGGAACCGCCCCTCCATCCTGTATCAGCCCTCGACTGTCTAAATAGAGGAATGCCTCAGGAGGGATGTAACCACTTAACCGCGCACTCTCAAAATATTCGTTATTGGGGTAATAAGCCCCAAAAATTAAGCTGTTAGTTGAGGACATCGCTCTTGCAACGTGACCCCGAATCAGCTTGAACAAAAAATTATCTATTCTGTTTATGTTGGCTCCGTTGTATAGAACCTGGTTGGAATAATATCTTGTGTACTCCGACTCTGGTGTTCTGTGTAATCCAAGGCAACGTCTAAGACATTGCCTCTCAAACACCCGAATCTTTTCCATTTGAGATGGGGCAACGTTGAACCACACCGGGCATCCGTAGGCAATCATCGGCCTGATGAGGGCCATGTAGCAAATCACCTTCACCCTGCTGTCAAGACGGCTGCTATAAAACAGTCGTTTTGTCAAGGCTAAGGCTCCCCTAGCCCTGGCCAAAGCAGCACCTATATGTCTGTCGAAATACAGGTATTGATCCAACCAGATGCCAAGGTACTTTACTACATTTTTACTCGCCAGTGGATGTCCATGTGGCCCTACGATCACCAGCTTGCGCCAGTTCTTTCTCGTATCCCTTGAGGCGCTAGACAGCGGAGTCCTAAACAAAATAGTTTCTGATTTCTGGAAGTTGATTTTCAACTTCCAGTCATCACAATATCACTGAATCTTGTCGAAGTCACTCTGCAAGAGACTTTTGATGACCTCAACTGTATGAGCTGTTCTGTACGCAATTAGATCGTCGGCGTACGCAATTGCCTGAGTTAGACTACCTATCAGATCGCTGGTGTAAATGTTGAATAGAATCGGCGAGTTAACCGCTCCCTGCTGAAGACCATTATTAATATTAAAAATTGCAGTAGAAGTTACATTGCCACTCTTGACAACAAACTTTCTACCATTTAGCATGTCATAAAGCATATACAATAGAGGTTTACTTATACCTAGTCTGGTTAGCTTTAGATAGAGACCTTCTAACCATACGGTGTCGAAGGCCTTCTCCAAATCAACCAGACAGGCACCCGTACACTGTTTTTTAGTTTTGTTCCATTGGATATCAGAAACAAGTTTAGACGCGGCATGAATTGTGTCATGTCCCGCCTTAAAACCGAACTGATTATCCGGGATGATATTTTTGTCCTCCGCCCATTTGAACAGGGCTCTATTAATAACCTTTTCAAATACTTTGCTGATACTCGGAAGAAGACTTATCGACCGGAGATTCGCCGGATTGGAGTTGTCCTTTCCCTTTTTTGGGAGAGGGTGCACCACAGCTGTCTTCCACCGCACTGGATAATATGCATTATTCAGCGCGTTGTTAAACAGTGTGGTATAAATGTCAACTGCTTCTTGAGGCAAATGTCGTAGTACAACGTTGGATATACCATCGAGTCCTGCAGACTTCTTTTTCTTTAATGAATCGAAGATGAGCTGGAGCTCATTCTTCGAAATTAACAGGGGGCTGGGCCCATTTCGGTCGGCGATTATGGCGTTTGCCAAATCTTCATCATTAAACCTGGTAAAACCAAGGTTCTCAGTAAAGTAAAACACATTCGGAGCGCTAAATGCGCTAAAAGAAAAAGAAATAAACGATAAAATCTCACTAAACGTCATGTGTTTGGCAAACAAGACACTCATAACAACAACAAGACAGATGAGATCAGCTTATGCGTTTATCTCTTTTCCATTCCAGTGGAATTTAGGAAATAGGAATTTGAATGTTGGAAGTGTGTTTCTATATTTATTCCGGATAAGGAATAGAATGGATGGAAAAGACAAAATGTTCATCCAGAATATCCAGAATGGAATGAATAAAGAAACAAAAATACTATACGGAATAGAAAAGAAAAAGATGACATCAGCGTTTTGAAAATGATGCGATTATGGCAAAAAAACAGGTATCTCTATGGGAAATATTAAAAATTAAATATTATTGTTTTATTAATTATGAAATTTAATAATTGTTTATATATTAATTTCAATAGTAAAAATATCAAAAATGTTTGGTCATCCATTTTGTTTATAGGTTTCCGTCTGGTGTCATTTGTTTGCTTGTTTGACATTCACATGAGGGGTATATTCCGAGAATATTCTTTACATTCCGTGTTTAACATGGAATAAAAAGAATGCATTCCAAACATTCCGGAATGAATAAAGAAACAACAAAATAATTTATCCGGAATATTCCGTCGAATTAAGAAACGCAAAAATGGTATTCCGAATATTCTGGACATCCCAGAATGAATAAAGAAACACACTAACCCTGTTGAATTTATATTTTCAGTAAATGCCTTATGGAAGAGCTTTTACAAACACACAGGTGCCTGTCGCTGAAATTCCCACTGAGTTTCATACAAATTATTTTTGTAATCTTGTTAAAACCAGCTCCAGCGTATATTACACCATGACCAACCTACTGCACATCCAAGTACACACCGCTGACTGCTGCTTCATTGCCTTCACTATGCACCCAACACTCATTGTGTGCTTTTAAAATAAATATGCATGTACATTAAATCAGAGTTACCACTGCTACGTTTGTGGTAATTTAGTATGGTTACTATTGCAACCCTGTAAAAGCTTTACAACAGCTCGAACTTATTGGCATCTCTAATAGTCAGAGTGAAAGTCAAATATTCTATCTTCCTTGTAATCAAAATATAAATTAAACAGAGTATAGACATGTTTTCTATCAAAAGAAAAATAAATGAACTAGTGAACTATTGATCTAGAAACCTTAAATTAAATTCACTTTCACTTTACTTGACTAGTTCATTGAACTAGTTCGTTCACGAACCAGCCAAGCCTAGTTGAACGTTTTTTATGTTGACTGAGCCAGAAATAGTTCATATTTTTTGTTGCAAAAACTCTTGTCTTTTCTTTTCTCTTGTCACAAAGAGAAAATAAGAGTACACATAAATACTTTATTTTGACATAAGCAAATATAACTATAATGGTAAGAAAATGTGTTTTGTATAAGGGTTTGCATAGCGGCTACATAATTCCTTATGCACTGCCTAACTATGCACACGTTAATCGTATTGTAATGAATAAGGCTGTTAATTCTTAATAACACTCTTCACTTTTTTATAATTAACCAACAATCTAACTATGTACTTAAGATTAACAAAAAAAAATGTCCTAAGATAGAAAAAAAACACATAAAATAAATAAAACTGTCTTGTTGACAAACGTATACCAGCATTGCCATATACGAGATTTCTAATTTTGCTAGCAAATCTAAAATAGCATTGCCATGCATTTAGAAGAATTCTTTATTCTTGAACAGAATGTATGCGATAAGAAGACGACATGTGAGTATGACGAGATCTCGTCATTCTTGTTAAATGAGTTTCAAACTATGACATAAGAAAGTTTTCATGTGGTCACGTTACGTTAAATTAATCGAGCTTCAATATAATTTCTTAAGTCTCTACGTCAAAACTTTCTTCCCATTGAATTGGGCATTAGTCTTATAATTACACAATGCTTGTACAGTGAATCATTTCACTCTCTCGCCTCATTTTATTGAGCCATTCTCTTCTTAAGATGTCGTCCCGGTTTTGGAGATCGTACGAGGTAAATCGGTGAAATTAATTCGTTGAATTGAAATCGCTAAACCACCGATCAAAATTTGAACTTAGCTCACTGAAATCGGTGAACTACAATTGGTAAGCAACGGATTAAAGTATGGACGACGCCGAAGTTTGTAGTAGTAATCATGAACCATCGTTGAACATCAGTTAATCGCTTATATCGCTGGAAGAAAATCAATTTTTTTTTCAAAATTTTGGTGTCGAAGATTTAATGGAGTCCTCGAATATTTAATAGTGTCATAGCTTCACCCTGTAAATAAAATGCGAAAAACTTTTCAGTAAGAAAAAGTGAAAAACATTTCTGTGTTACGGTCTCGAATTAAAATTAATGTTATCCGTATTCAGGCCAAAACAAAAGTGGCTTTTCCATTTGTTCTTTATTCCCTAGATTTATCACATTATTTAAGTTTAATTTTGCAGCAATCAATTTCAAAGTGGAAAAGGCATTATCAGTCGTTTTAAATAATATATCCTATAAGTTGAATGCTTCTATCCAAAATAAACTTTCACAAGTCATTCATCTTAAACGAAAATATCCTTAAAGCTATAAGAGAGAGAAATTGAAAACAATAGAAAGAATACAAAAAGAAAATAGAAAATGAGAAAAATAAAAAAAAATAGCTTTAAACCGCACCACGCGCCGCCAAACACCCTAATTTCCTTGATGGAAAAGTTTTTCATAATTAAATTACAGCCGTCAGTGGCACGGAGAAAGGAATGGGCCGGCAGGGGCACCTAACCAAGTCTACAAAACCCACACCTTGGGATATTTCCCGAACCTGACATCCTTAGCAGAAAATAAACCTATGCTCCTTATACTAACCGAGAACTTGGAAAGGTCCTATTGCGGAGCTACGCAGGAGTTCCGACCCCGTTGATTATGTTGGAAAGTGCAAGCAGTCAAGCAACCATTGGAGTTTCGACTTATGAAGCAAACCGGGCGAAGCTTTCTTTAATAGGGACGGGTTAGGGATGGAATATTGCTGCTCTAATGTTGCAGCATGTGAAACTTTTCACATTTAATTACTTCTTTGTCGTTATAGCTGCTAGGGATGGATTTACTTCTTCTGACTTTGGTTGGCAAATTGTGAAAGGAACAAGGATGGAGGATCTTATATTTCTCCAGAACTGCCTTGCTTCTCTCGGCAACATATACGGATATGTGCGGGTTAACTTGAATGCAGTCTAATTGATTAAGCACTGCTGGAAGTCAGGACTTGCTCTGAAATATGTCTTCATATATGTATCTACGTATAAGAGGGGGCTATAAGCTGTTGGGTGAGCATGAGCATTTATATCACATGTCATCGATGTGCTTTTAGTTCTTCTTGCCAAAGAATGAGAACGAAACGAACACGAGAAAGTACGTGAGATTGTTAGATTGTTTAATCCGACAAAATGTAATTGATTTCTTGTGAAACGAATAATGAAACGAAAACTTAACACATTTCAAGCTTATATTTCTGCTGTATAGCTGTTTGTGAAGTGCTGCTTAAGACCAAAGAAATTGTGTGTCATAAAGTTCTAAATTTTGTTCATCCGCTTGTAATTATTGTTCTTATTTGTTTTTGGTTTAGAAGTATGTAAAAGAAGGGATATTGAAGCTATGAACAGAACGTGGAACTACTGACTTTCTTTATTATTATGATCCACCACATAGATATTATATTTCAAGCCAATCATCATATATATATTTATGTATTTTTTGGTGCTGGGAAAAAAATAACGATTATTGCATGAATCAGTTTCCCAAAGTGTGGTTTTATATTGGATGTTAATGGAAAGGGATTTGGGTAGATTTTGATAGTTCATGGCGGCCATTTTGATTTATATATTGTTAGTATTCATACTTCAAAGACAAATAAATGTGATAAGTTATAGCGAGCAACAATCACAAATGATTACTTTCTTTTAATTACAGAAAACAATAAATTTAAGTAACCTAGTCCATTGTTGGATGATCGGGTATCTTCAAAAAGTCCCTGGAAATTAACACAAATTGTGTAGTCACCTAAAATTTATCATTTTTTTCCAAGAATCACCTTTCAAATGAACGCACCCAAATTTTCAGACAGATCTGTCAAAAAGTTTTGTTTTGGCAGCCATTTTATATAGACGCCTGGCGAACTTTTTCGTTAAAATAAAAAAAAATTGTATTTCCAATACATATTCATCAAACACTATTTTTGCAAGAAAAAACTATCACGCAAACTAATCAAGAGCTTGACGAATATTATGGGGACTCTTCACAATCGATCGATTGGAACTATTCACCACTGGTTTTTTTTTCAATTTCGGTGTAATCGTTCAAGCACAAGTGATGCCGAACGTTCCGGTCGCCCAATTGAGGTCACCACACCAGAAATTATTAAGAAGGTGTTTTTTTTTATAATATAATTCTATTTACTACTGAAATTATTCAACCAAGTAGAAGACTTAGCATTATATTCATTGGGCTTGTTGAATTATTGATTCAAAATAGCTTTTAACGGCCTTTAGTTCACAAAATTTGCGTTTCATCCCGGCAATCTCACTTGGACTAATCAGTTGGCTACTTAGTGGCTTACCCATACGCACTTTTTGTTAAGTTCAGTTGAACTTACATTGATTTTTTGACACCAGAAATTGTCCACAAAATCCATGGTTTAATAATGGACGATCGCCGAGTTAGGCTAGGCGTACACATACAATTTTTGCGGAACGAAATAGTTTAATCACTAGTTGAACGGTGATCGCGCACATAAGCAACACAGACAGTATTTTAATTTAATTTGTGAGCGCAGTTAAATATAGTTCGGTGTGATACAAACTGAAGAATTTATTTGGAGCTATCATTCGCTTTGTGCCAAAACGCAAACTTTTAAGTTGCTCGAATCGCGGACTGAACAGTTTTCGCATGTGCGCGCAATCTCCATGGTATTCACTTTAGCAACCAAACTGTTGCAAAACTGGTAGTTGCATGTGCGCGCCTAGCCTTAAAGTGCGCGAGCATGAAGAGGCCACATTTTTATTACATGGTCTTTCGATCTTATACTAAGTTCACACCAAAGTGAAATCTGAGATTTCAGCAGGAAGCTTTCCAGATTTCACATTGGTGTTCACACCGCCAAATCCACGGTTTCGTCTCTCAAAATCACAAACAGCAACCAGCCCAAGTCATGCTGTCAAATTAAAATTCATACTCTCTGTTTTTATCCCCTTTTGTTAGACTCTGTTGGGTCCTGGGACACAGCGCTATCCGGGTAACGAAAATTCCGATGAGTTGGCGAGGTAGGGATCAGCGCTTAACGTGAGTCAAACAGAGCTGGTATATATTCCACCCTGTTACATTAAACAGAAAATTTCTGACAGGATCCTAAAGAAATCCAAAACAAGGTGGAGCCTACTTGACACTTGACACCACCA
Source organism: Philhelius pedissequus (assembly GCA_910595825.1). Lineage (NCBI taxonomy): Eukaryota > Metazoa > Arthropoda > Insecta > Diptera > Syrphidae > Philhelius > Philhelius pedissequus. The sequence continues at coordinate 327,146,980 of OU343160.1, forward strand.
GGAAAATATGGAACTACTGACTTTCTTTACTATTATGATCCACCACATAGATAGTATATTTCAAGCCAATCATCATATATATATTTATGTATTTTTTGGTGCTGGGAAAAAAACAACGATTATTGCATGAATCAGTTTCCCAAAGTGTGGTTTTATATTGGATGTTAATGGAAAGGGATTTGGGTAGATTTTGATAGTTCATGGCGGCCATTTTGATTTATATATTGTTAGTTTTCATACTTCAAAGACAAATAAATGTGATAAGTTATAGCGAGCAACAATCACAAATGATTACTTTCTTTTAATTACAGAAAACAATAAATTTAAGTAACCTAGTCCATTGTTGGATGATCGGGTATCTTCAAAAAGTCCCTGGAAATTAACACAAATTGTGTAGTCACCTAAAATTTATCATTTTTTTCCAAGAATCATCTTTCAAATGAACGCACCCAAATTTTCAGACAGATCTGTCAAAAAGTTTTGTTGTGGCTGCCATTTTATATAGACGCCTGGCGAAATTTTTCGTTAAAATTTAAAAAAATTGAATTTCCCGTACATACTCATCAAACACTATTTTTACAAGAAAGAAATATCACGCAAACTGATCAAGAGCTTGACGAATATTATGGGCACTCTTCACAATCGATCGATTGGAACTATTCACCACTGGTTTACTCAATTTCGGTGTAATCGTTCAAGCACAAGTGACGCCGAACGTTCTGGCCGCCCAATTGAGGTCACCACACTAGAAATTATTAAGAAGGTGTTTTTTTTTATAATACAATTCTATATACTACTGAAATTATTCACTTATCATTATATCAATTGGACTTGTTGAATTATTGATTCAAAATAGCTTTTAACGGCCTTTAGTCCACAAAATTTGCGTTTCGTGCCGGCGAACTCACTTGGACTCATCAGTTGGCTAGTTAGCGCCTTACCAATACGCACTTTTTGTTAAGTTCAGTTCTACTTACATTGATTTTTTGACACCAGAATTTGTCCACAAAATCCATGGTTTGATAATGGACGATCAGCGAGTTAGGCTAGGCGCGCACATGCGCACATTTTCCGAAACGAAATAGTGTAATCATTAGTTGAACGATGATCGCGCACATAAACAACTTCAAAAACAATCAACGAGATAAAACAACACAGAGACAGTATTTTGATTAAATTTGTGCGCGCAGTTACATATAACGGGTGATTTTTTTGCTACTTGGTTTTTGACGTTTATATTTTTGACAGATCACACATGACAAATTCCACGAACATTTGACATTTCGATTCAGTATTGTTTACCATTTCATCATGAATAGACTTACGCCTGAACAACGTTTGCAAATTATTGAACTTTATTATCAAAATTCGTGCTCTGTGAAAAATGTGTTTCGCAAGCTACGTCCGTTTCAGCGACGAGGCTCATTTTTGGCTAAATGGATACGTGAATAAGCAGAATTGCCGTATTTGGAGTGAAGAGCAGCCAGAGGCAATTCAGCAGCTACCAATGCATCCCGAAAAATGCACTGTTTGGTGCGGTTTATGGGCAGGCGGCATCATTGGGCCGTACTTCTTCAAGGACGATGAAGGCCGCAGGGTTACGGTCAATGGAGAAAGGTACCGTTGGATGATAACAGATTTGTTTTTGCCGAAAATGCAAGAATTGAACTCGGTCGACATGTGGTTCCAACAGGACGGTGCCACATGCCACACTGCACGCGAAACCATGCATCAATTGAGAGGCGAATTTGGTGAGCAGTTGATCTCACGTTTTGTCGCAGTCAATTGGCCACCAAGATCATGTGATTTGACCCCGTTAGACTATTTTTTGTTGGGCTATGTTAAGTCTATTGTCTATGGGGACAAGCCAAACACGATTGTTGCTTTGGAAGCCAACATTGAACGCGTCATTGGTGAGATTCCGGCCGAAATGTGTGAAAAAGTTTGCCAAAATTGGATCTTCAGAATGGACCACCTGAAGCGTAGCCGCGGGCAACATTTAAGTGAAATTATTTTTAAAAAGTAAATGGCAAAAATTGATTTATCGATCCAAATAAAAATTTCATTCACTTTTTACAAGTTTCTGTGTTTTTTTGAATTTTCAAAAACTAAGCTCTTAAAAAATCACCGTTTAGTTCGGTGTGATAAACAGTTTATTTGGGGCGATCGTTCGATTTGTGCCAAAACACAAACTTTTAAATTACTTGAATCGCGGACTGAATAGTTCTCGCATGTGCGCGATATCTCCATGGTATTCACTTTAGCAACCAAACTGTTGCAAAACTGATAATTGCATGTGCGCGCCTAGCCTTAAAGTGGCTCATTTTTGGCTAAATGGATACGTGAATAAGCAGAATTGCCGTATTTGGAGTGAAGAGCAGCCAGAGGCAATTCAGCAGCTACCAATGCATCCCGAAAAATGCACTGTTTGGTGCGGTTTATGGGCAGGCGGCATCATTGGGCCGTACTTCTTCAAGGACGATGAAGGCCGCAGGGTTACGGTCAATGGAGAAAGGTACCGTTGGATGATAACAGATTTGTTTTTGCCGAAAATGCAAGAATTGAACTCGGTCGACATGTGGTTTCAACAGGACGGTGCCACATGCCACACTGCACGCGAAACCATGCATCAATTGAGAGGCGAATTTGGTGAGCAGTTGATCTCACGTTTTGGCGCAGTCAATTGGCCACCAAGATCATGTGATTTGACCCCGTTAGACTATTTTTTGTTGGGCTATGTTAAGTCTATTGTCTATGGGGACAAGCCAAACACGATTGTTGCCTTGGAAGCCAACATTGAACGCGTCATTGGTGAGATTCCGGCCGAAATGTGTGAAAAAGTTTGCCAAAATTGGATCTTCAGAATGGACCACCTGAAGCGTAGCCGCGGGCAACATTTAAGTGAAATTATTTTTAAAAAGTAAATGGCAGAAATTGATTTATCGATCCAAATAAAAATTTCATTCACTTTTTACAAGTTTCTGTGTTTTTTTGAATTTTCAAAAACTAAGCTCTTAAAAAATCACCGTTTAGTTCGGTGTGATAAACAGTTTATTTGGGGCGATCGTTCGATTTGTGCCAAAACACAAACTTTTAAATTACTTGAATCGCGGACTGAATAGTTCTCGCATGTGCGCGATATCTCCATGGTATTCACTTTAGCAACCAAACTGTTGCAAAACTGATAATTGCATGTGCGCGCCTAGCCTTAAAGTGGCTCATTTTTGGCTAAATGGATACGTGAATAAGCAGAATTGCCGTATTTGGAGTGAAGAGCAGCCAGAGGCAATTCAGCAGCTACCAATGCATCCCGAAAAATGCACTGTTTGGTGCGGTTTATGGGCAGGCGGCATCATTGGGCCGTACTTCTTCAAGGACGATGAAGGCCGCAGGGTTACGGTCAATGGAGAAAGGTACCGTTGGATGATAACAGATTTGTTTTTGCCGAAAATGCAAGAATTGAACTCGGTCGACATGTGGTTTCAACAGGACGGTGCCACATGCCACACTGCACGCGAAACCATGCATCAATTGAGAGGCGAATTTGGTGAGCAGTTGATCTCACGTTTTGGCGCAGTCAATTGGCCACCAAGATCATGTGATTTGACCCCGTTAGACTATTTTTTGTTGGGCTATGTTAAGTCTATTGTCTATGGGGACAAGCCAAACACGATTGTTGCCTTGGAAGCCAACATTGAACGCGTCATTGGTGAGATTCCGGCCGAAATGTGTGAAAAAGTTTGCCAAAATTGGATCTTCAGAATGGACCACCTGAAGCGTAGCCGCGGGCAACATTTAAGTGAAATTATTTTTAAAAAGTAAATGGCAGAAATTGATTTATCGATCCAAATAAAAATTTCATTCACTTTTTACAAGTTTCTGTGTTTTTTTGAATTTTCAAAAACTAAGCTCTTAAAAAATCACCGTTTAGTTCGGTGTGATAAACAGTTTATTTGGGGCGATCGTTCGATTTGTGCCAAAACACAAACTTTTAAATTACTTGAATCGCGGACTGAATAGTTCTCGCATGTGCGCGATATCTCCATGGTATTCACTTTAGCAACCAAACTGTTGCAAAACTGATAATTGCATGTGCGCGCCTAGCCTTAAAGTGCGCGAGCATGAAGAGGCTACATGTTTATTACATGGCTCAGTGATTTCGATCTTATACTAAGTTCACACCAAAGCCAAACCTGAGATTTCAGCATCAAGCTTTCCAGATTTCAAATTGGTGTTCACACCACCTAATCCATGGTTTCGTCTCTCAAAATCACAAACAACAACCAGCCCAAGCCATACTGTCAAATTAAAATTCATACTCTCTCTTTTTATCTGCTTTTGTTAGACTCTGTTGGGTCCCGGGACACAGCGCTATTCCGGGTAACGAAAATTCCGATGAGTTGGCAAGGTAGGGATCAGCGCTTGACGTCAGTCAAGCAGATCTGGTAAATATCCCACCCTGTTATATTAAACATTTCTGACAGGATCCTAAAGAAATCCAACACAAGGTGGAGCCTACTTGACACTTGTGACACCACCAGGAAAATATGGCCATACTTCAAGAAGGAGAGAACAGACAAAATTTTGCAACTCAACAAGAGATCCTTTCACTCTCTTATAAGCATAATCACTGGACATAACCTGCTGGGATATCATACATTCTAAATGAAACTCAGTACAAACGATCTATGCAGGGAATGTGGTGACGAAGAGGTGCATGAAGACACCTCCCACTTTCTCTGCCACTGCCCTGTACTCTGTCACTAGAGAAAGAATCTATTAGGCAGCTATTTCATCAATAATTGGAAGAGCTCTCTAATATTTCAGGAATCAACATATCGAACAAAGGGCTTGACTGGTTCAGAAAAGAGTGACTACACTCCGGGTAACACAATGGATCTACATTGATCTAAGTGTGACGATAACGTCATCAATTGTCAGCCCAATTACCTAACCTAACCTATCTCATTATCGTTGGAGTGAAAAATAGTAGTTTGCACATCGAAAGCTTTTGCCTAATTATTTTGAAGTTTAAAACAGACTCGTTCACTATGAATGGCCCGCATTGGTAATGGGATTTCACTGAAATTTCAACGAAATCTCCCATTTCGAAATACCAAAACTATATGGTGAAATTCCAAGATTTGGACTGAAATCTACGAGATCCGAGATTTAGTTTCGATGGGAATATAGCATTAAATACATATTTGGACATGAGAAAGGTTTCGGCAAGCTGGGTGCCACGTTTACTCACAATTGACACCAAACGCATTCGTTTGACAATTTGAAAGGTATGTTGGACGGTGTTATAGAAAAATTCGACTCAGTATTTGCGCGTTTCCTAACCGGTAATGAAACCTGCATTCACCTCAAAGTACCAAAAGCCAAGGAACAGTCAAAACAGTACACTTTTCCCGGTGAATCGAAACCGAAGAAGGTCAAGGTTGGTTTGACAGCAAACAACTTCATGGCTACAGTTTGTTTGGAAACGTGCGGTGTTATTTACATCGCTGTCGCAATATCCAAAATTGCACGAGTAAGGCTACGAACTTCTCCTCATTTTTTTTCTTTAGCTCCCTGCGACTTTTTCTCTTTTTCCAAATATGAAGAAATAGCTCAGAGCTCGGAGGTAAGAGATTTGGGTCGAATGAAGAGTTCATCGCTAAAACAAATGCTTATTTTGGTTGACTTTAGAAATCGTATTAATTGGAGGAACGTTGGACTTATTGACCTACCTCTCTTCACCACGAAAATTATCTGTAACTTGTATAAGGTTTCTGTAATGTCTTATCACATAAAATGACTTACCGAACCCTTATTGAAGCTATTAGTTGACGTAAATTTCTTAACGATGCTAATGCATGTGCAACGCAACTGCAATGACATCTCTTGAAGGCAGAAATTCACTTAATAATCAACTACTAGCCAGTTCATAATTACCAATTCAAAATTGATATTAGATATGTCAGTAGGCGTACACCGCCAGTCGGTTTTCTATATCCACTTTTATGGAACTAGTAAGCGAATGAGCTGAATATTCTTCCATCCTAACATGCATAAGCAAAATTGTCAAATTTAAATGACGTCAATCCGCATGCACAGCATATTATGTAAATACTACCTAGATACCCAACATCGCATTAAAAAGTGAAACGCAGCCGCCATCTTGGAGAAGGCAAGAATCCCCCAAAAAACATATATGGAGAGATATGTGAATTTATTTTTGAGGAAATTTGATTCTATTTACAACAAATTTTCCTTCCTAAAACTGCCAAATTCCTAAAACTGCCAAATTCTGTTCCCGTGTACAAAAAATTTTCGTATTTTTCCACAGAAGGGAACACTCACGAGAGAATAAAATGGCTAAAATAATTGTTTTTTCACAAAAATTAAAACTTATTTGTTGAAGAGTGGACAAATCACTCTTAGTGAGACAAACTTTCACAAAAGTACCTACGGCATAAATTTGCCAATTTTATAAACGTCAAAATAAAAATGTATTTCTGTAAAATTTTCGCATACCTACACACATTAATTGCATGAAAAATCCCGACAAGAAGAGGCATGACATGATAAATTTGATTATTTTCTACATTTGTAATTACACATATGTATCTGTCAACTGACAGCTTTAGTTTTGTTTTTTTGTTCCTTTCACTTGACAGTCTTCATAATTTTGTGTAATGAAATTATTCGGGCTAAAATATATTTTACTTTCTCGTGATGAAAATTGTGGTGTACGGGAACAGGATTTAACAGCCCTCCCTAAAAATTCACAGTTTCTGTTGGATAGAGTATGGTTAATTAAAAAACAAGAAAACTTTTCACGTTGTGTTCCCTCCATTGCGTTTCCTCGTTTATGTATAGTATTGGGTTTTCCAATAAGAGGTGTTATTTTGATATTCAAAGAAAAATGGCATTTTTGGAGATAAATGATCGGATGTTTATTTCATTATAAAGAGGAAGGTATGCCGTTAATAATGGAACATAACATCAGCCAAATGGCCGCCAAGACCACGCTTACAGGACCATATCCTTTTCATGAAATTTTCCATAACCAAATCGCAAAGTGGCTGCCCTATGTCCTCGATAGCCTCACGAATTTCATCTTTGAGGTCTTGAATCGACGCTGGGCTGTTGGCGTAGACCTTATCTTTCACGTGGCCCCAAAGGAAGAAGTCGCAAGGTGTTAAATCACAAGATCTCGGTGGCCAATTGTGATCACCTCTTCGAGAGATAACACGGTCCGGAAACTTTTCCCGTAAAAGATCGATGGTTTCACTGCTTGTGTGGCACGTAGCGCCGTCTTGTTGAAAGTAAAAGTTGTCCAGATCAACACCATCCAATTCAGGCCATAAAAAATCATTAATCATCTCTCGATAGCGCAATCCATTGACCGTAACTGTTGCTCCTGCCTCATTTTCGAAAAAGTAAGGTCCAATGACCCCGCGGGACCATAAACCGCACCAAACAGTCACGCGTTGAGGATGGAGAGGCTTTTCAACAATAACTCTTGGGTTTTCCGAGCCCCAGATGCGACAGTTTTGCTTGTTGACGTAGCCTCCGAGGTGGAAATGGGCCTCATCAGTCAAGATGATTTTTCGATGAAATTCCGGTTCATTTTCATGTATTTCAAGGACCCAATCAGCAAAGACACGACGTTGTTGATTATCAGCCGGCTTGAGTTCTTGTGTTAACTGAACTTTATAAGCCTTAAGACCCAAGTCTTTATGCAAAATACGGTGTAATGACGTTTGTGGAATGCCTAATTCCAAAGAACGACGAGGAATGGACAAACCTGGGTTTTCTTCAACACTTTGGGCTACAACAGCAATATTCTCAGTTGTTCTTGAGCGACGTGCACGGGTTTTATTCTTCACATCACTAACTTGTCCCAACAGCTCGAATTTGTCCACCAATTTCTGTATTGCGGTCCGACAAGGTGCTTCACGACGACCCAAAAATGTTTTAGTTTTACGAACCGTCTCTGCCAAATTTTCACCATTTTTATAGTGAATTTTAATAATTTCAATGCGTTGTTGAAGCGTGTATCGTTCCATTTTTATTAATAGCGTAGTTTCTACTTGTCAAATGTCAGAAAATGACAGCTTCAAATGTGACAGCTACCGAAATAGCGGGCTATTCAAAATAACACCTCTTATTGGAAAACCCGCTATTTCACAACAAATTCTAAAATGCTTTTTTAAAAATGTATCTTAAAAAAATTCTATAAAATCATTTTGCATATGTACAAAGGTATGTAAATTCATATACATATTTTATTTATTGTCTTGTCGTTGACCTAAAAATAAAAAAATAACGAAATTAAAATCAATAATTTGCGTGTGTTTCTAGGTTACAGACTATTATCCTTTGATAAATAAAACTCTTTGACATGTTTTCCACAAAGAAAAATCAATGTTAAGAACAAATTCTAGTTCATATGTTTCTTCTCAGCAAAGTCCCTACAAAATCCAGAATCCATTAATGGATGTGTTATTTAAGGATTTTGCGAATTTATCAAGCAAAATACATGCATAATCACATCACTACAGATACAAAACAAAGTTTTCATCAACACAATCTGACAATAAAAGTTTTATTGTCTTTTGTGAACTCTTGAAAAGCAACTTCAACATAAAGCTCTTCGTTGGAACAAAAATAAAGAACGAATAATTGATGCCACAAAAACTATATAGTATAGAAACAAAAAAAAAACGTATATCTGTATCTTTACTAAGCTGTACTAACCTCAGCGCAGGAGCGATGATGAGAATGACATTGTCATTGTGAATAATTTAGGAGGCAACACTTTCCTTGAAAAACCTGCATTCTGTAAATTTTCTCTAGCTTTGCGGTGAAGGTCTTTGCTTTGAATTGAAGAATGAAAAGCAAAAAAAAATCAAACGAGGTCATTACAGAAATGATGTACGAGTAGGTAGGAAGTACCCCTGAGTCTGGATAACTTTTGAAATAAGTTTTCATTGTCATATTTTTACAATGTGATGAAGTAAACTGTTGTTGGTATAGGTAACTCATGTCATAAGCTAAATTTTAGATTATGTATGTGTTCGCGAATATCAGCATCGAATTTTAAGTAATAAAAAACACAAATACCATCAAATAAATTCCTGTCCCATATGAATGTTACATAGTAGTTACTAAACGCTCTATTCACATAAAAGCAGCCAACGAATTAACGAATGTTCGTCCATAGTGACATTTCGTTTTCGTTCACATGGCTTTTCATGGTAAATGAAGTTTAATCATTTATAATCTCCAATTTTGAGATTAGTCGCCCGTGAAAAAAAATATTTGCTGAAGTGTAGATGGTATGCGAAGCGCAGTGGAGTTTGACAGTAGCACTTATAGATTGCAGGTTTCTACGAAAAACTGTTAAATCGTGTTCTCAGTCATTTTTCGAAGTTTCAGAGAGCGACAAAGTTTCACAAAAGTACAGGAACGCATTGAACAAAAAATGTAACCAATTTTTAAACGTCAAAACGTATTTTTTGAAATGACAAGCCTGGCTAGTGATCGTTAAACACCGATAATATATCGATAGTAAGAACTATCGATAGTTTTTCACCTCGACCGTTTGGATGAATCAGGAATTTTCATTTTCTTCTTTATTCTACACATTTAAAATCATATACTATATTTTTACTTGTACATATATTTGTTGTTTAAATATAGCTTTGTTTAAACAATAAAGTATGGATAGTCTATCGATAGTTTTATTTTGAAACTATCGAGGCTTTCTAAGCCTTTGACTATCGATGCTTAGCGATGTGGCGATACCTACACCAGGCAACTGGCAGCTTTATTATTAATTTTTATTCTCTTTTCTTTAGTCTTATAATTTTGTTCAAAGAAATTTCTTGAACTAAAATTCGCAGCCTGGGAAAATATTTTACTCTCTCATGAGCCCTCTCTTGTGTGAAAACTAACGACCTTTGGAGTACGGGAACAGGATTTGATTGTTTGTCGTAAATTCGTAGATTTTCGCAATTTTCGGGAGTACGGGAACGCAAACGCACCTAATATTTCCGAAAACGTTTGTTATTAAATGTTTTGTTGTAGAAAGCTCCCATATCATTGTGAGATTTTACCTTCACTCTTTTAAAAATGTTAAAATGTGAATTTTTTGCTCAAAACACAGCTCTTATCTAGAGATGTGACTCAATGGGCTCGTTATTTTCAACACAAAAAGCTGAAATTAGACGATTAAAACCGATTCGGTGTAAAATATGAATAAAATTAAAAAAGCATTGATCGAAGGTAGTGCCCATCCAAGTTCTGCCACTACACCCTTTTAGCGGATCAAACTCATGCAATTTTCGACCCCCCTCTAACTTCAGTACCAATTAAATCAGAAACTTCAAACTCACAGCATTTAAGCATACCAAGCTTAGGAAACTACCAAATTTAAATTTCTTTAGCAGTAGTGGTTCTCGAGACATAAGACTGCACACATCGCAAAAACCATAATTGACTGACTCACTCACTGACAGATCATCAAAATTTTGGAGCACTTCTAGACGTGCGTCGTAGAATTTTGTAATTTCGCGCAACGGTAGGCCCTGTGGTGTATAAAAATAAAATATAAAAAAATTTAGACTTTCGATTCAGGGGGCGTGACCTCCGCCCATATGAATAAAATTGATATCAATTATGAGCAGCACTTCTGATTGTCGTAGCATGATGAAATTTGGTAGAGCGATAGTACTTGAAATGCAAAAGGCAAAATTGAAAAATCGACGTCCACCCCTGTTGTTCAAGCACCCATTCGACGTATCTACGACTTTGTGAATGGTCAGCTGGCTTATGGATGTAGGTGTAGATCCAAATGCAAAATACGCCATAATGTGCCGTAAGACAGTCCTAATTCCTGAGAACGACGAGGAATCGAAACATTCGGGTCTTCGGCACCACTTTCACTTACAGCAGCGATATTTTCAGTGGTACGAGCGAAACGATGATGCCTTACAATATCTGTAACCAATCCAGTCTCTTCAACTTTCTTCACAATTTTGGCAATTGCTGGCGTAGTTGAACGATTATGTAAACAATAATCTCCTCTTAAAGCACGATATGCGGCCGTGGCAGAATCACCATTTTTGTAGTAGGTTTTAACAGTTCCTATTCATTGTGCGATAGTTAAGCGATCCATTTTCGTAAATGTCAGACTTTCAACTGAAAAAAAAATTGGTTTAACAACTTAGTTTGACAGATATCGAATTCCAGACCTATACTTTTGAAACTGCAAAATGGATAACCCTTTATTATATATATTTAATTTTTCATGCAGGGGCGTTTCATCCTCGAACTTCTTAACTAATATTATCATTTCAATCGAGCACTTCTAAATTTTGCAAATTGTTAGAGGAGTAGGACTTGTAGTACATACAAAAGGCATACGTTAAACACCTACGTTTCCTTATGAGGCTATCTTTGGGCGTTATTCCACCCACTTTTCCTGATAAAACCTCAAATTATTTAATGATTACTGAATTAGATTGTGTTGGTTGACTTACCAAGTTTTCTTTTATTACCTAATTACTGAATTTTGAATAGCTCAGAAGAAGTCCAAAACATATCAGATAGCTATCATCGATAAGTGTTCCGAGTACCGCGACCTTACCTTAGAAATTGTTAAAATAACAGTATTCTAACAGCAAAGCAGTAAAACCGTGGTATGGTGATAAATGCGGCAGCAATCTTGCAATAAATTCAAACAACAGCATTAGAAGAGACCGAAGAAGAGGGAAATGAAGATATGATGAGTTGAAAGAAAATGCTATTGTGTATCCTCTCCGCGTAAGGAGAAACAAGAGTTTCGCTATCGAACTAACACCCTAAAGTTTTATAAAATAGTCAGTTAGCTGACTAATGCATTAAAGGCTGTGATTTATATGGCTCCTCCAAATAACAAGTGTTAACTTCCGAAGCACAGGGAATAGTACATTGGTCAAGGAGTATTCTCAGCATCTGCTAGATTGGAATCAAGTAAATGAAGATCTAGATTCATCACCCATGTCGAAGAATTAGGCAATCGCTATTAAAAACTTTAAGAATAGTAAGGCAACCGGTTGTGTTTGCATACCCACATGCATTAAATCTTGAAACGCATTATTTCTTCGTCGACTTTTAAGGCAACACTTTATAGTATTTATCTTCAAGAGTTCGATATGATTTTATATGGCGGAACTCGGTATTGCGGGAAAACGGATTTAGTTCGAATATGTGACCAGGGCCCGACCAACCATATGTGCAAGTGCAGAGGGCGCAGTATTCTGGGGGCGCATTAGCAGGATCAATAAATATATGACTATAAAAAAGGGGCGCTTTTTATAAATCATGCACAAGGCGCAAAATTGACATGGACAGGCCCCATGTGTGACATTAAAAAATACACAGTGCAATGTTTAAAACTGGGGAATTGCTCTTGTGATCTATTTTAAATATGATTTCAATTGCTTTTTTTTTTGCGACCTTTAGTCCAAATTAATATGCGTTTCGCCCAGGTACTACAGATGGTCTCATCAGTTAGATGCTGCAGTACCTTTCTAAGACGCAATATATTAGTCGATGGCTACCGACACAAATAAAATTTACAGCTTTAAAGCACTGTGAATTATATTCTTCTAGGGGAATTCGGTCGAATTCAGACACCTAGAAAATAATACCCGTGGTCTGGTTTGTCTAATTAATTTGGACTAAAGGTCGCAAAAAAAATAACTCAATTGAAATCATGGTTACAGTCCACAAAGTAGGGAACAAAAACAATACTTACGTATGTAAATGCGTTTGTATTGTTTTTGTTTTTGCATTTATTTTAAATATGTACTGGCTTTCGGCATGGAGAAGCCTTATCGTCTAATTTCTTCAATCTGATTTTGGAAAGGATAGTGATGTAGGAGCTATCCCAACTTTATAAGCTGCTCGCAACGTGCCTTTATCAAGCCATTACTGGTCATTGAAGAACAGAACTTATAAAAATCGATTTTGGATTAACTGCGATTCTCTGGCTTTAATCGCAAACTGTAGCAAGAATCGAAGTTTTTGGGATATTTTCTGTAATCCTGGCGAGAGCTTAATCAAAGTAGATTAGGACTAGATCTAGGACTATGTATGCTAATTTCGTGGAATCATGACTATATATGCTAATTTCGTGGAATCATGATCCTACTGTTGTGTCCACCGCAGTGACTTAAAACCCCTTGATAGCTGAATCATCGTGCGAGTTAGATTGGTTGGCAATAATTAGTCAAAACGTAACTTATGACAGCAGCATATTAATAAAGCCTCCTGATGATTCGTATAAGTGCATTTATAGATATAGTGCTATATCCAAGCTTAAGTCTTTTACATTTGTTTGATTTTTTGTTTATTTGGCAAGTAAATTGTTCCCCTGGATCACAACGCCATGCAATGAATTTTGCAATTGCAAGAATGTAAATAACTTTGATCATTAGAGTCCGACACCTGAAAACCGCAACACACAAAACCGATACAAATATAAATTTCTCAGCTATACTCGTATGGTCTGTATAAATACACCAATCTGTATCTATTACCAAGTCTAGCCAAATCCCATAAAATAATGCATTGCCAGTGTAAAATATTCAACCAATAAAATCTATACACTAGATATTGTTCGTCTAAATGAAAATTCAAAAAGCCACTTCGATTGTAATTGGCCATCAATGCAACTGCAAAAAGCATCACCACCGGACGGTCTTCCTGGTGCACATACTCAAATCAAAACCTCCTCCTACTCGTTCCAAATGAACATTATACAACAATGACCAGAAAACAAAAGTTATGTCCATGGCAGAAAACCGCAAAAGCCAAATCAAACGTATCGAGCTGTAATCGTTATTAGTAAAAATCCCGGCATTCCTTACTCTCCAAAAACACAAGGACACTAACTATCGCCCGCCGACATTCCACTGGTAGGTAGCACGTTGGCCATGAGAAATCTTTAATAGCATGCAGTTAATTAGCTTAGTCCAACTACCCCTCAGCTATTTGGCATTTTCTTTTGGCTCATTTGGCTTCTTTAGCCCTCCATTTATACTTTTCTATACCTATGGATAAAGGTATTTCAAATAATAAAAGCCCTGTCGTACCATACAGACCTCTCAACCTCCAATACCCTTGTATATGCATTTTCATTTATTTTTAATGCCAATCCTATAAGGATCTCTGAAACACGGGGTGGTAGAAAACTGTTGTATAGTATTCCAAAGGAATTGGTTTGCGTATATATTTGTAAGTTTGTAGTAGCATTACCGACTTGAACCTTTTTTTCCAGACAAGACATTTATATATTCGATTGCTTGAATCCTGCAGGAAGGATGTGTGAAGTCTCAAAATGAAAATTCTTTTTTCGAATGCCCCTGAGAATCATTCTCTACGCGCGCCGCCGCCATCGCCACCGCTACCGAAGAAAGTCCAAGTCCTGGAAGGGATTCCCACTGAAATTGCTGTTCTCTGATTGTGATTAATATTTAAAAAGGTGATTCCGTTTCCGGTGCATAAAAACATCACATAAAACTTTTGACTTGTTTTGGTTTTTTTTTTCTTTGTTTTTTTTTTATCAAATCCAAAAAAAAAATGTTGTTGACTGTTTCTAAATTGACAATTTAGACACTTTAGGTTTTTGCTTGCAGATGAATAGTGCATGCATTCACCTCTCACTTTCTCTTTTATGTGTTTCACATTTTATCAACAAAAAAAAACACACACACAACACAACCCCCACTCGCACACAAGGGAAATAAAATAAAATTGATTGGGGGACTACTAAAGTGCCTCATATGGTTGCTTTATGTTCCGGCACGATACCCAGATGTCTGTTCTGGATATAGACTTGGTACGGTTCTTCCGTGCCGATGCGATGGTGCCATATCAAGCATGGCGAGTATACATATTATATAGAGTGTAGTTTTCTATTTGGCCAGGACATGACTAACGTTAGCAGGACGATGACGAAGTCTGGCCAAATCGCTCGTGACTGGACATCGATGGTGGTGATAATTAAGTTATGTATGTTGTTCTTTTGAGAACATTATCCAGCTTTTGACCTGGCACATGATGGAAGCAATCAATCATTTTGTTAGCTAAATAAACTGTAGACACCTCTCGTTTTTTTTTTTTTTGCTGAAATACTCCTATTAATATGTCGATCGATGTTTAGGGGTGCACTGGTGTTTGATGCTTTGTTTAAATTAGAAGCTTTTGGCTTTTAATATTATTAATAGTCAGTAAGTTATAGTGCAGTTAGGAAAAATTACTTTATTACTTTTCACATTTATTTTACGAAACTTTCATAGCTAATCATTCATCATTACATTTAGTAAGTAAATGATAAAAAAATCTCTGTTTATACAGTAAAGTCTTGATAATTCGAACCTCTATAATTCGAAAACCTCTGCAAATATAAGAATTTTTCGAGTGTTGTGCAAAAACATCATCAAATCACAGAAAGTCTAAGTAACTTGTGTATTTCATTAACTTGATTTTACTGTGGGACATGGTCCAGTACGGGGGGGTTTTTTGAATGCAAAAGGCGGGGTAGTATCGATTTTTTTAATTATATTATTAGGCTTGGGGCCTTAATGAAAAATCCAAGTTTTCGACCTCGAGGCGGATGCGCTCGAGCCGCCATCTTGGATTTTAGGTACAAAAATTTGTATGTTTTTCACAATTTGATGGTTTTCACAACAAAAGATGTTTCCACAAAAGTTAAAGAGGATAAAATTTCCTAAATTTTTTTGTGGCACACATATGTTAGGAGTTACAGCTCCGTGAATTTGCACAATTTACAATTTGGAAAAAAAATGCGGAAACTTCATTTCCGTTGAGTTTTATTACATTATTCTTATTATATAATCATTATATTTTTACATAATTATAAGAAAAAAACTAAAAGGCACTTGAATATTATCATTAAACAGTATTTTACTTTTCGTAAACAAAGTTGAAAGCGAAAAGTATAGCTCATATTTGTTTTTAAATTATGATATGGCTGAGGGTACTTTGCTGAATATATTCTCTCGCTTACGGGGCGTAATCCCATATCAATGGCATACACACCAGCTCCCGATTCCTTATTAAAATCGGTATCTTGTAAGTGCAAAAAGAGGTGTGGTGGGGCATGCAGCTGCCGAAAAACTGGACTTAAATGTTTGGCTGTATGTGGCTTCCGGAACGGAGAATTGAGCGCAAATATGCCGGAAATTCGCATTGAAATCGAGGACGAGGATGACGACATTTTTCAGGGTACATACAGGTCACAGCCAACTACGACCAGGACACTGACAATAACCATCCCGGACCATCGAAACGTACCAAACTGTAGTAGAAATTAATTTTTGTAACGCTCAAAAATCATAATTTACTATTCTTAAATTTAAAAACAAATATAAGCTATACTTTTCGCTTTCAACTTTGTTTACGAAAAGTAAAATACTGTTTAATGATAATATTCAAGTGCCTTTGAGTTTTTTTCAATTTACATTATATTTATGTAAAAATATAATGATAATAAGAATAATGTAATAAAACTCAACGAAAATGAAGTTTCCGCATTTTTTTCCAAATAGTGCAATTTCACGGAGCTGTAACTCCTAACATATCTGTGCCACAAAATAATGTTTTATACAAAAAATGTAGGAAATTTTTTTATCTGTAACTTTATGGAAATATTTTTTGTTGTGAAAGCCACCGTTTTTAAGTTATTATCAAAAAAAACAAATTTTTGTACCTAAAATTCAAGATGGCTGCTCGTCTGCAGTAATGTTTTCAGCAGATCATGCAGTACGTTGTGGTCCATGCTTGAGCCTATCACCTACAGACCCCCTTTCTTCGAAATCATTCACTACACGATAAATAGTGCATTTTGTTGGCACGTTTGTTTCTCCCAAAAATTTCACGTGACTTTTTCATCGTCACAGTAATCGATGATTGATTTTTATAAAATTTTTTAACGATTAAAAAACGTTGGTTTATCGAATATTTTTTCATAATAAATTTGCCACGTGTCTACTTCACGGCTTGTAAATATGAACTGTCAACACTAATGTTTAACAAAATGGCGGCAAAACAAAGTAGTATACCTTCCCCGTGGACACCCTGTACCTTACGAAAGCCAAAAATCTAAAAACCAAAATAATCTAAACGGAAACATTAACAAAAACAGAACACACGACAGACACAACACAATTTGCCTTTAGATCTGAGACAGAGATTGAGATTTAATTTACGACAACGGGAATAAAATAAAGATCAACAACAAAGAAACCATGGACGTCACAGCAACGAGAATACACGCATACTAATGCATTTTGATGAATTTCTGGCGGTGATTTTCATAAGAATAAGAGAATGGGAGTGTGAATGTTGTTTACAATTAACAACAAACTTGTGGGATTAAAGGCAATCGATAGATTTTTTAATATTAGGCGTGTTTTTTTCTAAGCCCCGGGGAAATTGGACGAAAAAAACGATGAGTAGGATTAACAATTTGCATACTAAATCCAACTACAACTAATCCCCGGGGGTGCTTAGCTTAAACCCAGAGAATTCTCGGGGCTTAGCTATTGGAGAGGATAAAAACTGTGCTACCAAAAAGGTTTTCACAAAGTTATCGATAAAATGTATAGAAACTTCAAAACTGACATTTTGATATGTCAGATAATTATCAATTTTGTTTGGTTTGGTTGAGCATTTGGTCTAAGTATGTCAGTTGTTTTCCTGACGGACATGTCAACCTAACCTAATCTACCTTTTAATATAAATTCCGCAACACAACAACAAATCAATTTTAACATTTTTCGCTTTTGTATTGCCTCTATGGTTTTTTTCACCTCGCCATGAGCACAACCTTCTACAGCGATTTTAATTTTTGCGTATATTTTAATTATAGGTATATTAAAACTTAACTGTAAAATTATTATTAAATAAAAAAACATTTCCTGAAG
Organism: Philhelius pedissequus; assembly: GCA_910595825.1. Taxonomy (NCBI): domain Eukaryota; kingdom Metazoa; phylum Arthropoda; class Insecta; order Diptera; family Syrphidae; genus Philhelius; species Philhelius pedissequus. Next base: position 327,164,970 of record OU343160.1, read on the forward strand.
TTGATATTCGTTTAACTAACAAGAATTGAATGAACAACAAAACAAAGGTTTCTCTGAGAAGATTGTTTTCGGCTGCGTTTTGTTGTACTGCTCCCGTGTACAATACAGATTCTCTGCTACATCCTTGGCATACTTCAATCTTCTGGATCGTCGTCTGCTCTTGCTCAGACCTATATTCCTAATGACATAGGGACTGAGCTCGAATAAGCAACTCGTCCACTAATATCATGTCACCAGTGACCGACGAATGGGGCAGTTTTCAAGTATTTGTGAAAATTAAATTAAAAGAAAATCACATCGGCTAAAAACAATTTCCAAAATACTTGATTTCAATTTTCAAATTACTTGATTCACATTTTTTTGTATAAATAATAATTAACTTGGTTCTTTTTTTGTTATTTTAATAGAAAAGTAGTTTAAATTCAATAAATATATCGAAATTACACAAAACAAATCAAAACGATGATTTTTAGAAGGATGAGGATGAGGCAAACAGTGATGTTTGTTTTTTTCTTGCATTACAGCTGTTCTTCAAATGTCATCTTGCAAATTAATAAATAGTGCTACCAAGTATTTCACTAAGCGCCTTGGTCGTTTTTTTCAACCAATTACCCCGGGGATTGCAAAAAAACGCACCTATTATTAATTGTTCGGGCATGGGCGCCAATGCATTGCGTTTGTGTATGAATTTTGAAGTTGTTAGTTGATCTCACGTTTTATCGGACGAAAACATCGCTGATTGAGTTAATCTAAAGGAAAGTATATCAGAATCAGAATAGGATAAAACCGATTAGAAGGAAAAGTTAGATAGAGCAGTCAATAAATCATCATTTAAAAAAACAATTGCAGTTACCATATTCTCCTCTCGTTTACTCTTACTCAAAACAGCAGAAAACTAAAAAATTAAATAAGAACAATTTTGAACAATAAAACACTCACTGATGAGCACAACATGATACTTTTATTTCCAGAAGAGTTCAGAGCAGCGTAATTGAACACAACTGTTTGTCACGAACGTGCAAGAGGTATAAGCCTTGGGACTCAAAAATATAGCAAGTTGACTAGCTGCCAGGAATTGCTTTCCAATTCATGTAACTTTTATTGGAAAATAACTGGAAAGCTCTCAAGATATATTCGCCACTATTTCAAGAGTATTACATTAGTTAATAAGATAATAAAGATCTAACAACACTTTTGCACTTTTGCTATACCCCAATCCCTAACCCTATTGCAAAAGATAAATACAATGGTGTATAATTTGCCTGGTGTCGTTGACAGTTTGGCAGCTGTTATTTTCTGTCCAAAATGTTTATGGATTTATTCAGAGTCAGAGAGTGAGGACAAAGTCAAACTAATTTTGACTATTTTACTCCAGTGTTTCAATAGAATAGAAAAAGTGAGTTCACCATTAACAAAAAAAATCAAATTTCGCAATTTTGCACCTTATTTTTGCATCGGATCGTGATTACCCCTAATAATACCCCATCCTTCAGTCAATGGCTTGTGTGGTCAATTTTTTGAAAAAACATAATTTTTCCATAACTTTGAACGTTAATCGATTAAAGGGTCAAGTAAAGAAAACATAAAGGTAAATATTTGAAGTAAAATTTCTAGTTTGACAGTAATAACATGTCAAAAATTCAATAGTTTCTTACGTCAAATTGCTTTATATTTTCTGTAAAACATACATTTTAGCTTTATAGACTTTTAAAGTTTCGTGATTTATTGTGGTAACTTTGCTATTTCAAAAATTCCCAAATGTAGAAGCCCTCCGCCCTTAGATATGTCAATCTCGCTGGCCAGTTCAATTCACTAAAACGGAAAATTTTGCAGACTGGAAATTGGTGTTTCAAAACATTCATTGTATCCCGAGCTGTGGGAGATGAGTTGTTGCTCCGGTACTGCTCCAACTAATAATGTTCGAGACCTAATTCAGCAAACTTACGCCACTTACGGTTAAGGTAAACTACTTTTATGGGTTTCCTTATTGAAAATATGTGTTGTTGTTCCCGTTAAACATCACAGTCACATAAGTAAGTACACACTAAATCCACTGGGGTATCAAACAAAAAATATCGTTAGATTCAAATTAGTTATATCATATTGCATTGGTTAATTGTTCCTTATTATACACACAACCGCTGTAAGGCAAAATAACGGGAAATGTTGTTTTTCTTTATTGTTATTTCTTTAATTTTAATCATTTGCACACAAAATCGCGTAACAAAAGTTAGTATACAGATTTGTTTTGTTAAGCGATTTTACATTGTTAGAAAGTGTGTCTCGATCAGTTTGTGCTTTTAAGTCGATTTTTTTCTTTTTGTCAGAAAGGTAACTAAAATAATCTGAAATAGGCTAAGTAAAGTTAAAAAAAGTTTTGAACTAGAAATGGCACAATGGACTTAAAAAAAATTAATAATTAAGCATTCAACCGAAGGGAAATCAATTCGTGAAGTTGCTAAGCTTACTAACAGAATCCCAGAAACTATAAAAAATATTAGAAAAACATAACCATTATGGAACAATTGAAAATATGGGTCGCAGTGGTCGGTCACGAACATTCTCAGAATCTGAAAATCGACTTATTATACGGAAGGTGAAGAAAAATTCGAAAATAAGGGCACCGAAATTGAATGCACAGAAAAAGGAAGTTACAGGTAAATCATGAAGTACCCAAACCATCCGACGTGTGTTACATAAGGTCGGTTATAACTCGGCCACCATAAGAAAAAAAAACATTCATCAGTAAGGTGAATCGCCAGAAGCGGATTGAATTTGCCAAAAATCATATCCGAACCGAAATGGCTTTCTGGAACAACGGGATATTCTCGGATGAAACAAATTCAATATCCACGGCTATGATTGGCGTAAAAGAGTTTGGAGAAAACCGAACACGGCGCTTGATCTTAAAAATCTGGCTGCGACTATAAAACATGGTGGAGGGTCGGTTTGGTTTGGGGGTGCATGGCAGCATCTGGAGTAGGTAATTTGGTTTTCATTGAAAGTACGATGGATCGTTTTGGTTACCTCGAAATCCTCAAAAATAATCTCCATCAGAATGCACAAAAACTTGGTTGCGAAGGGTCGTTTATTTTCCAGCAAGATAATGATCATAAGCATACCTCGCTTATAGTGAAAGAATAGCTTTTGTACAAAGTTCGTAGACAGCTTAAAACTCCTCCACCATCCCCGGATTTAAATGTTATAGAGCATTTATGGTATCATCTGGAGCGGCAAATACGAAAACATGAAATTAATACAAAAGCAGAGCTTAAGAGGATTATCCAAGAAGAATGGGTCCAGATGTTACCCAAAAACTTGTTTCTTCGATGCCATCAAGAATAAGTGCGGTAATTAGGTCAAAAGGTTACCTAACAAGTTATTAGTTCCGAATATTAAGTCGAAAATTTTGTAATTTCTTTAATTGTATACTAACTTTTGTGAGCAAAATTAATGTAGAATTTCCTTTGAAAATTTATAATTCCATTATTTTTTGAGACAAAGGATACTAATTTTTTGTTCACTAAAAACATAATAAGAAACTCAAAACAAATATGCCAAACGTTTTTAATTAAATCTGTCAAGTCAATTTTTCTTACGATTTTAAAATATATCTCCTCGTGTATACTTACTTTTGTGACAGTGTGTATTTTGCAAAAAAAATATTCTTTTTCGGTATAAAAAGATGTTTTTCTAATTGTTGGTGGGTAAAAAATTGTTTTAGGGAGCCAAAGCAAAGTTTGTCATGAGGAATTCGGTGAGCTTTTGACAGAAAGCGTGTCGGTTATACATGGCACTGACAGCTCTATATACGAAATGTTTACCCCTAACGCAGCAAAAGTCTTCAATAATTGTGCAGAGTTAGGGATATTTTTTTTTATTTCAGAAACGTATACTGAAGAACCCGATTACTGAAAAATTTACTAAAAGTGTAAAATCCTATTTCTATAGATTGGATTTGCTTTAATTAAAAATGACAAATATTAGGTAGGTATTCGTCTTTTTTAAATTTAATGAAGTTTTTTTGGACTATTTCTTAAAGTTCCCAATAAGCTGGAGTTCCCATCAAGTGCACTTAGTTTGCAGTTCCATAAATTTCCGTAACACAAAGGGTGTGACCATAAAGGCTCAAAAGCCGCTTTACATTTTGCACCTTCCTACACTTTATTGCCAAAGAACAACCACTCTTAACTTGCCTTTTTGTGCATTCAGTTTGCCAATTCACCGTCTTTGCTTTCCTCATCCACAAACATATAGATACGAGCAACAAACAAACAGAATGCAAAACATTTTTGCATTGAGAAAATAAACTTTTTTAATATACACATTCAACCAGTGACCTACTTCCATTTTGTTTTTCATTTGCTCGCGTATATCCCACACAAAAGCCCCCGCACTTGCACTCGTACAGCATGCCTTCAAAAGGAACTATATGCATATATCCCTTAGAATTTTGATCGGTCCAAGTGTAAACAAACAACCAAACTCTAGCAAACACTCGCCCATCAGTACCCCATTCCCACCGCCCAGCCATATCTACAATGTACACTGCCACTTCCGTAATATTTCAGTACAATTCGTCGAGAAAAAAAATAACAATAATGAACAAAAAAAAAGTCAGCAAGGATTTATTTATTGTGGGCGAAACCACCAGTTACCATTTAAGCCGCATCATACATAGAGATGCTGTTCATTACAAGCATTGTTTGTATGAGTTGTGTGTTTTGTGTTATATGTATGAGGGTTGTTAGTAGGCGCCTCCTGATGGAAGGCGCTGCAGCCTTTCATACAATTTTGATAAATTATCTTTTCTATGTTTTGACACGTGTCAGACTGAAGTATATAGTACATGTATTATAAAAAAAAGACCACATAACCTAAATTTCATGCATTCTCGACTCCTCCGGTGTCGGAGTTGTTGTTTTCGTTTCTGTATATTATGCTGGCACGTTGTTTCGCTTCCAAGGATTTCAAAATTACAGGAGCCTGGATGCAGCATAGATTTTTGGTAATAGTCAGGGATAAAATGTTTATGTGATAATTTCACAACCCAACCCACAAATTCGAGACAGGATTGACTGAATTGAGATTTTTTTCAACACCTGTTTTTGACTTTTGAGGTGCATACAGTTGCTTTGGGATCAACATTACTGAATTTTCATTCGGGAATGTTGCCTTGCCTTAGAATTCTTTCTCGAAAGGATTCAGTAATGTTCCTCTCTAGTGTGACTCAGATGCATTATGGCGGCACAACCTATTTGATCCAATAAAGTTGATCAGTCTGTAAATTACAACTCCCAACCTCGATGAATTCCATCGACCACCCAGTATAGATCGAGGTTGACTCAAGAATGAAAATGTTGAAGAACAACAAGTCCGCCGACCTTTCCTGGGAAAATATCAGCGAAATTCCTAAAAAAGGAGACCTTTTTTATGGCGCATCCCTCAAATCGATTACCAAATATGGGTGGAAGGGAGAATGCCCAGTAAATTGATATACATATCGTCCAACTACAAAAAGAGCGATTCCATGCCTTGCAAGAAGTGCGCATATAAGATTCTAACTAGCATGATGTGCGATTGACTTAAGCTATTCTGCAATATTTTAGTTGTCAAATTTCAAAGTGGATTTCGGCCTGACAGATCGAACATAGGCCAACTCTCATACCGTAGTCAAGTCGAGGCCCACCATCTCTTAATCGACTTCAAAGCTGTATATGATAATATTTATCGTCAAGACCTTTGGCCGAACTCGGGATTTCGGAAAAAACTGATCCAGTTATATCAGGTGTCACTAGAAAACATACTGTGGATGTTTAATCGAGGAATAGTACTTCAGAAAATGGTTGGTATTGAAGTATACTAGGATAAACAAGATCAACTAGAAGCATATACCCATAACTTAGGAAAAATGTCATTATTGATGGCAGCAATTTCGAGGTAGTTAAGGAGTACATTCGTCCTGGAGTAAGTCCTGAATCCGAAGAAGAATGTACCTAGCAACCACTGCTCTATTTTGGTATTGACGAAACAGAACACTTCAGAACTCTACTATCGAAAAACTAATACGAAACACTTATATACAGCCAGTCTTGCTTTAGATGACTGAATGATGGACAATAAGCTGACACTGTGTCTTATGGCAAATTTGCCGAATATACAACCACGAACTTTATGAATTATACAAAGATGTAGATTTGTCAAAAAAAGTCAAAACTCGCCCACTATATTGGTTGGGTCACAGCAAAAGATTTTTGCAGACAAGAGAGCCTTTAAGAACAAGCATCGATATGAAACTCTTTTCAACAGCTCAACTTGCATAAGTGAAATCGCTAGAAATAGATTACCACACATTGATGTCAATCATTGAATATTAGGGGTGGGTCCGTGAAAATTAACAAAAATTGTGTCGTTACTTTATATGTATCACTTTTTTGTCAAGAATCTTATTTCAAAAGAACGCATACAAATTTTCAGACAGAGTTTTGCTGTGGCAGCCATTTTATATAGACAATTACGAGAATTTTCCTTAAAATGGAAAAAGTGAATTTGGAAAAAACTGTCACACGTACCCAACAAAATCTTGACATTCAGCACTGGGTTACTCGATTTCGATGGATGCAGTCATCTAACCACAAAATATGCCGAACATCCTAGTCTCCCAATAATTGAGGTCACCACACCAGTGGTGGTCGATAAAATCGTTGGTTTATTAATAGGCGATCGGCGAGTGAAAGTTCGCAAGCTTGAAGATGCCACACCATGTGATGGTTCAGTGATTTCGATCTTACATAAATATTTGGACATTAAAAAGCTTTCCGCAAGATGGGTGTCGCGTTTGCTCATAATCGACAGCAAACGCATTCGTTTGACAACTTGAAAGGCGTGTTTGCCCACTAAGTTTTTGCTCTGTTTCGTAACAGTGGATGAACCCTGGATTTACCACAACAGAACCAAAACCAAGAAGCAATCAAAAAATGGACTTCTCCTGGTCAATCGAATCGAAGCCGAAGAAGACCATAAGGTGGGATTGTCAGCAAACAAGGTCATTGTGACAGACTTTTGGAATGCGCGCGGTGTTATTCACTTCATTTAACGTAGAGCTGCTGGATCGATTACTAGCCGATTTGAAGCAAAAATGGCAGCATTTGACAATGAAAATAGTTCTTTTTTCACAAGGACAAAGCACCGACACACAAATTCAGCAAAATTGCATGAACGAACTACGTACTCCCCCTCATCCATCATATTCCACAGAGTTAGCGCCCCAGGACTATTTCTTGTTTCTAAGCGTGAAGAAATGGCTCGCAGGTTAGAGATTTGGGTCGAATGAATAGATCATCGCTTTTTCTGAGGGGCTTGAGAAATCGTATTAATTAGACGGCATCAAAAAATTTTACAAACGTTGGATGAAGTGTGTAGAGCTAAAAGGAGAACATTGGTAATTGGTCGGCTTTTATGTCAGTAGGGGTTAACCACAAGGCGGTTTTCTATCTCCACTTTTATGGAACTTTATAATGAATGAGCTGCTAACTTACCTGAAAGCGGAGAATTACAAAAAAAGTTATGCTTACCGTATCAGCGAAATTTCCTAACACTTTCAAGGATCTCTTAGAAAATGCTCAAAACAAGTTTACACATTCAGCTAATCACTGTGGTCTGGACTGTGGGTCAACCACAAAAACTACATCCATCTAGTCGTTTTACTAGAAAATATGCATAAAGTTCCTCTCATGTAAGTTCCTCCTATCAATGCTGACCTTTGACCACTAACAATTTCAGTCGAAGTTAAGTATTTGGGTAATATGTTAGTTAAGTAATTGTGGTGGAACGTAAGGGTGCGTTAATAAATCACTCAAAAATGAAATAAGGAATACTCGTTTTTACATAAAAACATTTTATTCTTTAACAATTTTTTTTAAATTCATTTTTATTTATCATTAACTTATGACTACGTTAAAGCTAGAGCTTAAATTATCAATAACTTACAACTAACTTACTGGGAAGAGTTCGTAGTCTAACTTATGCAATTTCGCATTGCGAATCCGGACTGGTACCCCGGCTTTTACCTTGTTTATGCAAAACGCATATAAGTCTTCTTAGTTCTTAGATTAATCAGGGAAATTCCACTGTTTTGACTGTTCTTAGTTTCCAGTGTATTGTGGGGAATATAGGTTTCATCCTCGGTTACGAAAAGACGCAGAAGCTCAGTTTTGGAAGTTGTCAAACGAAAGCGTTTTTGTCGATTGTGAGGAAAGGCGGCACTCATCTCGCGAAAGGCATTTTCTAAGTTATTGATAATTACGCTAGTTTTAAACAATCTTGTCTAGCTTTAAGATAGTTATAAGTTAATATGAAATAAAAATGAATTTAAAAAAAAAAAAAAAAAGGCATTTTTATGTCCGAATATTTAAGCATATGGCATCTTCAAGCTTGCGCACTTATATTTGCCGATCGTCTTTTCGATCATGGATTTTCTCCACTATTTTTGTGTGGTGACCTCAATTGTGTGACAAGGCACTTTGACCAATTGTGCTGGAACGACCGCACCGAAATTGAGTAAAGCAGTGGTTAATGGTATTAATCGATGGTGAAGAGTCCCTTTATTATTTGTCAAGCTTTTGTTTGTTTTGCTTGCTTTTTCTCAAAAACTAGTGTTTAATGAGTACTCGAAATTCACTTTTTTCCATTTTAACGAAAATTCTAGTAGGCGTCTAAAAAAATGGATTCCACATACTCCACAAGAAAAATATTTGACAGATTTGTCTTAAAAGTTGGGTGTGTTCTTTCGAAGTAAGTTTTCAGGGCATGAGTGAAACATCTTCCACATTATTATCTTAAATTGTTTGTTTTTGTTTGACTTTTATTGTTTAAAGCGATTAGTCATACTAAAAGAAACACTACATCTTGGACTATAGTCTATCGGGCCTAAATTAAAGCTAGAGCACAGAGAGAATGATTATTATTATTGTATATTATTATATTTTACAGCAATATTGGGGAAGTTACATAAATAACCTCTGTTGCTTTTGGCCTTTAAGTGAAAATCGGAAAATTTTTCTTTCTATTTTTTTTTCGAAAGAATATAATGTTGGTACCTTACCTATACATACCGATAATACTGCTTGTACGGACTTCTATTTGTTATATTATGTAAACGGGACCGTACTCAAGAATTCAAGATTCTCAATGATGGATAATAGCGGTTAATGGCAGGTTGGATTCAACGCATCCATTACTGCTGTCAAATAAAATCTTTTGTGTTGACGTTGAGTTCCTCTTTCAAAAAAAAAAAAAAAACAAACCCAAGGGATAACGAATCTGGTATACAGTGTGTCTAAGGTAAACATAAATATTAAATTATGAATAAAATGAAATACGTACACACATACATAGGTTTTTCTCAGTACCTGCTATACCTACCTTCCCATATTGTTGTTTTGTGGAATTTGCTGAATTTATCAAAAATACATTGTTGAACAGAGATTTTGTGTTGAAATGCCATTAAAGCTGTTATTCCGATATCATAGAAAAAGAGAGAAATAGAATTTTAAGGGCCATTGTGCCTTATTACTGCTCGTATTGTAAGAAAACATAAAGGTTAAGATGGTATTCTTGCTGAATTTCATAAGTACATATCAATGGAAAAAAGCCCAACTGCATATTCTAGGAAAATTTAGCGATGTTTTAAGTCTATAACAATCAAAAAGGGTTGCAGCTCAGATCCTTTTTCTCGTTAACTGCCGAATCTTCTGTCCAGAATTATCAAAATTTACATCAATATTTCCAAGGGATTGTCATTTTATGGGTTTTTAACAGAATATATTTTCAAATTTAATTAATTTAATTGCCTTCCAGTGGTGCAAGTTTTTTTTTTGAAGTAAAACCTATTTTGCGGCCGGCTTCGCGGATACAAATTTGAGCTGTCAGTGACATGTCAAACCGACACGTTTTGTTTCACAAGAACCGACAGAGTTTTTTACGACATATTTTGCTTTCAAAAACCTTATTAATTACATTTTTACTTGCGATTATAGGTACTATAAGGCAAGTTATGTATTCATACATTTTTTTTTTTCTAACAATCAAACATGACATTACGATCATAGAGAACACCAAAAAAGTGGGTCCCCCAATTCCGTCTGTCTGTCATTCAGTCTGTCTTCAAGTCTACAGCCTAAACGGTTGGCTAGATTTGCTTCAAACTTGGTACATATTGTTTTTTCGGTAATATGCCCACACGTTTTTTTTTTCATTTTTTGTAAGACGACAAATAACATATACGTTTTTTGTGGCCAAAAACAAAAACGGCTACAACGATTTTTATAAAAAAAATCAGTTCATTAATAAAGGGAAAGGGTACCTTTTGATAATTTTTTTTTTTGAAAAAATTTGTAATTTTTGGTACCTGTAGTAGAACAATTTTATTGGTTTTCGATTTTCACGTATACGGTTAATTTGATTTTTTGAAAGTTTAAACACTATTGTATACCAAAATTTTTCAAAAAATTTTTTTTTGCAAATAAATTTTTTTTCAAAATTCAAAATTTCGAAAACGACTCAATAGATTTTTTCGAAACTTCGTATTTAGTGGTTGTTTGACATTATCTTGAATAGTTAAGAAAAACTATTTTTTCTAAACTAAAAAACAACGGTACCTAATGTTAAAAAACCGTTAAGAAAAAAATTAATTTCTCGAAAACGGCTCCAAGAATTTTTATAAAAAAAAATTGTGTGTTCTTAAATTAGTACATTTCACTTCTGAGTATAAAAATATTTCTTTTTGCGTACTTATTAACGGTACTTCCTTTATAATAACTTTTCACATTTTCGACTTTCTCAATATTCGTTCGATGCTTCCAGATTCGGCAAACATGTTCACCAGCCTCATAATAGTTCATCTACTCGGGGGAGTACCGCCAAACTACAGCCTAAATTCCCTTTGGACGGAAATGAGGTACTGCAAAGAATGGTATCGCCGTACTTTCCAAATCCTTTTTTCAGTATCCCAAGCATTCATTTTGATAAATCTAAATATTAGCCTACAAAATTTAAAAAAAAATTAGCCAATTACTCACACTGAAAAAAAGTTATTACGTTTTATTTTTGTAGCACGATTCGTGTGCCACCCTGATTTACTTTCCAAACTTATATACTTAAAATCCAAAACTTAGATTTAAAGATACTAGGTACCTATGTAATTTTTCCTTGAATCATCCACTCCACAATTCATTATACTAAGAATCAAGGTAATCTTACCCACATAGGCTTTAAACCTGCATAAGATAACTACACCTAACTAACTAAGCCTCAATGGTTAGTTACGTTAAAAGTTTTACCTACAAGAGCACGTTCGTGCGATCCGCTCGTGTATTATATATTTTTTTTTTAATTAAAAAACAACCACCAAAATCAAAAATTATTTAAATCAATGATGTAACTTCGAAAAAATTCCAACAAAGCTGAATTTTGGTGGAGAGCTTCATTTGCATGCCCTAAGCATTTTCTAAAAAGTACCCTAAGTTTGGACGGAGCAAAACATTTTAGAGGTGGAAAGGTTTAAAATGCAGTTTTTTTTTAATTATTCGAAAAACATAGTTTTTTTTTGAAAAAGTTATTGGTACACATTGTAGGTCACGTCATTCTACATTAAATTGATTAAGACACTTTTTATCGTACAATTAATCTAATAATATACTAAATCCATATGCCACTTTGACATTTAAAACGTCAAAAAGTTATGTTCGCTTACTTTTTTGCACTATTTTAGGCGTGTTTAGTTGTACTTTATTAAGAAAATAGATTTTGTATGGTGCTAGTTAAAAAGTGTTTAAAATTAGAAAAATATTAGTAAAGTATTAGCAAACTGTATAGAAAAACTGCATTAGTTACATCAACCAGACTAAATATACTCGTAGCTCCCATTTTGACGAACAATTAAATTTTGGTACTCTATAACTTATAAACGAATTGACTTACAGAAGTCGTTAATATATCATTTTGTAGATAATTGTACTGTCTACAAGTTGTTTTTAGAAAATTTTGAGAAAAATAAAAGTTTTGGGAGTTTTGAACAAAATAAAATAAATTATTATTTTTAAGATGGCAGCAATTCCCTTCCGAATCCACACTTAAAACTAAGTTTTTTTTTAATAGAATATGTTCTTCCGAACTTAAATAAAAACAAAAAATTTCCCCACTCAAAAACATAAAGTTATTACATTTTTTTGAAAAAAAATGTACTACACCCCAACACCAATGTTTTCGACCATTTTTCTCCAAACCAATCAATTGTACGATCAAAATTGTCTCAATTTTTTTGTGTAGAATGACAAGATCTACAAAGTGTACCAATAACTTTTTCAAAACTTGGTACTTAAGTGCTTTAGGTTATTGTCTCAAATAGATTTTTTGATCGTTTTTTTAGGCAACAAAATAACTGTAATTTATAGAAGTTAAAATTAATATATAAGAAACAGGACAAAAAATAAATGAATAAAATTTATATACTTTTAGTTATACGGAAAACAAATATTTCAACGATTTGCCAAATACGCAAAAACTGAAGATGAAAATTTCCTTGTGCTTGCCGCTGAGTATTCAGGTATTTAAATCTTGGCGTTATGAGAATGAGTGATCTATTTGCATGAGGGAAGTTCAGTCTACTGTGCAGATAATCGGGTTGTTTTGTCTGAATTAAGAGTTGAACATATTTTAGTGATATAAATTTCAATAGATTATTCAGACTACAACCACATAGTTGATCAGAAAAGAAAGAAACGTCATCATAAGGACTTTTTATAAACGGCTCCCCCAATTTCGATCAAAACTTTTATGTAACAGGTCCTTCGAATTCTAAATAATACTCCATTCCAAAGTTTTAGAAAAATATAGTCTTTGGATTTTTGGAAAAAAAACTATTTGCTTTTTTGAAAATTAAATATTTCGTTAACGAGTTGACGAAATTTTAAGTTTTAAGTTCTTAAGTTTATATTATTAAATATTTAAAATTGTCATAGCTGCCAATTTTTTTTTTTTGGAAAAAAAACTAGAGTAAAGACGACTTCAAAATATATTTAGCCGTTTCTATTAAGAATCTTTTGCAAAAGAAGTAATCGAAGATAAGAGCAAGTTCGTACGACCCAGTCGTGTATTTTATTTATAATTTACTTAAAATCTAAATACAAACTTGAAATTAAGAAATACATTTTTCTGAAATAAAAAAAAAATACACACAAAAGAAACAAAACTGTCTTATTGACAAACGCAGACCAGCATTGACATATACTCGTACGAGGAATCCTAAGTCCGCTGACTAATCTAAAATAGCATTGCAATGTATTTGGAAGAATTCTTTATTTATGCAACGGAATGGGTTCGATAAGAAAACTATACGTGAGTGTGAAGAAATTTCGTCATTCTTCGTTAATTTAGTGTCAAACTTTGACGAGGACTCACATGATAAAGTATTTCATGTCGTCACGTTACGTTAAATTAATAGATTAAATAATTGAAAATCAGTTAGCTTCAATTTTATTTTCCCAAATCTCGTCGTGAAAAGTTTCGTCACAATGTTGGGGAATGGTTTAAGACGACGAAAGACTTACAGTGAATTATGTCATGCTCTCGTCTCGTCTCGTCTCGTTACCTTGCACATTATAAGCCATGCTTTTCTTAAATGTTTCCCCGATGTCGGAGATTCTACTGAGGTTAATCGGTGAGATTAAATCGGTGAGTTGAAATGGGTTGGGTAAAATTGCTTAACTACGGATCAAAGTTTGAACGACGACGTTTGTACAAAAGGAAAATGGGATCGTTATGGGGAATATACGTATGCAAGTACGTACAAAAATGGCAAATTCGGTGTTCATTGAGCGATTTCCATGAAATTGAAAAATGTTGTAGCTGACATTGAATAATGATATTAGAAGGAAATAATTGGTTGGCAATGGCGCAGTGGATAAAGTGCTTGATTGCTAACTTAGACGTGTGGGTTCGATCCCCACGCTAGGCGCATTCTTTTATATACCTCCAATTTTAATTGGATGCCGCCCATGTGTTAAAATGAGACAGTCAATAACTGGTTTTCAAATCCACTGTTCCAAACTAGTGCCGTGCAATTCAGGTTGCATTTAAAAGACTTTATGTCTTACAGGCATATATTTAAATTAAAAAAAAAAAAATTTCAAAATAGGATGTATCAAAAATATTATAATTTTTCAAGAAAATAATAAAACGTGAAATGTGTATTAAAATGTCAACATTTATCATCCAATTTCAATTCTTTCACGTATTTCCAAGGCCATGGAAACACTGATTAAGTATTCTCAGCTTAATAAATATCTTGAAGAACGAAATCTCCCTTATGACCGTCAGTATGGCTTTCGTAGCATTGGGTCCGCTAGTGATCTGATGGCATATTTCACTGAATAGTGGCACAAATCTTTACAATGGTTTAGAGAAAGATATTTCAAAAGAGTTTGGCAAAAAGCTCACTTATCGAAAATGAGTGCATTTGGTATCGATGAATCTCTTCTTAAATGCTGGTGTGCCCCAAGGCTCAGTTCTGTCTCCGACACTGTTCATTTTCATCAACGATTTCTTGTAATAAGTTCATTAAATTCCTCGACAGCATATGGGGAATAAGACACCGTGTTAAATTTAACGCTTCAAAAACATAATACTGTCTTCTGTCTTCAAAGCGGGACCATCCTCCTCCAGCTGTCTTCTATGTGCCGCTTCGCTCCAAAATATTTATTCGTATGAAATTCTATGAACTATAAAGCACTAATCGGCAATTGAACTTCACAAAATGTGCTTTTTCTTCACTGTTTAATCTACGTTGGTCATGGACGGACTTCGCTTCACTACATGAACTGGGCGTACATTTTCATAATCCTATTGTTTTTATTCTTGTCATGTGCATAGATATGGCAAATGTCAACTATTTGTTCCTTACTCCGCTTATGTTAAGTGATGTCTGATGAGTGATTATTGAATTGAAAGCAAAGCATACTCAGAAAATAAATTTGTAAGTTGACTTGAAAAATCTACTCTGAAAATAAGTAAAAGCATGAAATATAAACGGGAAATGTAAGGGGAGTGAACAAACTACATGTAGTGTACTTTCAAATCAAGAAACATTAAAAGGAAATAAACAAATATCCAGTAATTTTGTTGCCTCGTGTGAAAGGCATAGACGATTTTTAAAACAATACAAAAATTGTCCTGTGTACAAAGAGACTTTGGCCATAGTCTATGAACAAACCCATTCACTTATCATTTCCTTTCTATTGATGTGAAATGAATATTCGAATTTAAAATTGCAAATGGAAAAAAAACGTAAACAAAAAATGGTTTCTTCTATTTCATAAAATTAATTAATTTTGCTATGTACACAACTCTTTCTCTGCTTGCGATAGCTGTGCATTTGTACAAAACTAAAAGAAAGGCTAAGTTCGAATTACTTGCGGTGCAATGGTATGGATAGATTCCCAATAAAACACGGCTAATAGGATTATTGCATTTGATATTTTTATTGTCCGATGCAGCGACCATCGCTCGTTGCTCGATCGCGTGAAAGCTACCAATCAGGGCGTATGTTTTGGGTTTTCTAAGATGATTCAAGAAATATTTCTCTCCTTGGAAACTGGTTGTATCTTATAAAGTCTACTTTCGTCCAAAGCTTGACTACAACTGTCCTATCTGGGTAGGTGCTCCCATAACTCACTTAAGTCTTCTGGACAGAATTCAAAAAAGAGCTTTAAAAATGATAGGTGATAAAGTAATAACTGAAACAATTACATCTCTTGAAGACCGTCGCATAATGCTGCATGTAGTTAGAAAAAACTTCGAAATATAAATACTAATTTTTGTAAGTGTTATATACAAAACTACTCAATTGATTTGGATTAGTCAAACGGAGCTGAGTTTCCAGTTAGGTGCTCTAAGTGGTAGGGCCCGAAAATTAAAAGGAAGTCTTAGCCCGTCTAACACACTCTTTTTTTTAATAATTTCAAGTTAGCATATAAATGAAATTATTTATATTTTGCGCATTGGTTAAATCCAATAAAGTAATTTGACAGTAAAATCCCAGGTAACAAGAGCGACTTCATTTCAATCACTGCCAAAAACAAAAAAAAAAGGATGAGTCACTCCTTTATTTCGCTTACCAATCTATAAACTTTTAACCAAGCCCTCCCATCAGCATCCCTTTGCCAATTCACAGCCAACCTAATAACTTTCGTATAGTTGGACGTAACCCCACTTAGAATCACCTTTCATTGAATTTACATGCCGTAAACAGAGTTTTTCCTTATGCTTCCAAACCCCATCATCGCAGTTAACCCCATAAAATGTTCTTCTATCCTTTTAACCCACCCCCCAATTTATATAAAACATATTTTCCACACAGACAAATACTATAATACCCGATGCCAGAGGCAGCTCATACCCCCAGGGCTAATGCGAATAACCAAATCTCTGAAATAGATGACTGACTGGCGTCAGTCATTTCTTAAGAGGCTCTAAAGATTTCACTCATGAATAAAATATTATTTAAAATGACTCGGAAAAACGCCGCATGCATAAACCAAGGACCTGCCAAAGTCCTTCGCAGCATATTTTCATTTTCGAACGAAACCCACTTCCAGGGATCGACACACTTTAAGTCAAGTAATGACACGTGTATACAACTTTCTAATGAAATTGACGTTCTGTCAGTTGGAATCTCACGCGATTTTTTGTTACGGTTTGAGTTGGATTTCTTTTAAGTTAAAGAAGAGCATTTCCAAAAAAAAAAAGTAAATGTGCGTAAGGGGTTTCTGTGATGTCCTTCGTCCTTGCGCTGTTTATTTGTTGGAATTTTAAAATTTCTAATAATAATCCGGTATTGCAAAAAGTTTCTGGTTTTTGAAAGCGGTGCCTGATAAGGGCAGGGGGCGGCGGTGAAAATTACAATTTCATTTATAATTCCAAGTTATTCCATTCCAACCCCTTTTTGCTTAATTTTCTTTCCTCTCCCTCTCTCTCTTCAAAAATCTAAGATGTTTCGATTTTTATTGAAGTGTTAAATTTTATGGACGGAAAATAATTAAGAGTTTTATATTTTATAGGAGTTTGTAATACAGCCCAACGACAGAAAGTGACGGCTTGGCTTGAGGAGTAAAATTTCATTACATCATACTCGAGTTTGGCAAATCGAATCGAAATGAAATGGCATTTGAAAGTTTAGGACAAGTGACGTGCGTCGTATAGTCGCCGTGTCGTCCCACACAATTTTTTTTTTACTTCAACACAAAGTTAGTGCGTTATCCTTAAGGAAATATCCCAAAAAAAACTTAAATGCCCGAAGCTCTAGAAGCAATGGTTTTGTTATTGAGTGGCAAATGGTGTTGGTGAGGCCTGAAGCAATAAATGTTTGACACGATTCTTGCGGAAACTGTTTTATCGGATGATGTTTTTATGTTTAATTGTTTGTTAAGAATTAATTTTTGAACAAGCGACAATCGCTTTTATTACGAGTCGAGTCGAGCTGTATACTTTTTGATGGGTTTTTCTTTTAATTTAATTGGAATCAATTTGATTTCAATTTTTTTCAAATATTAATTTCAAACATAGGAACCAAGTTATTCTGCGTGGAATATTCTCTTATTCAAAATAACGATTTAGTTGTGGTTTATCTTTAACACGTAGCTTAAATATAATATGTTATTAATAAAAAAAACGTCTGCTATTTTACATTTTAAACTTAGTCTCTTCCTAACGAAACGAAGATGGTGGTTTAGCGAAGGAATAAAAATAGAGCGTAGGTAAATACATTATTCCACACTCTTTTTACTGATGAGCATTCGTAGAAGGTATTAACGAATATTATCTGTCCATAGAGCACACCAAACAGTCGCTTTTTATCGGTCGGTTATGAAAAGAGCCCTGTTCAAGTGGGCGGAGGACAAAAATATCATCCCGGATAATCAGTTCGGTTTTAAGGCGGGACATGACACAATTCATGCCGCGTCTAAACTGGTTTCTGATATCCAATGGAACAAAACTAAAAAGCAGTTTACGGGTGCCTGTCGGGTTGATTTGGAGAAGGCCTTCGACACCGTATGGTTAGAAGGTCTCTATCTAAAGCTAACCAGACTAGGTATAAGCAAACCTCTATTGTATATGCTTTATGACATGCTAAATGGTAGAAAGTTTGTTGTCAAGAGTGGCAATGTAACTTCTACCGCAATTTTTAATATTAATAATGGTCTTCAGCATTTACACCAGCGATCTGATAGGTAGTCTAACTCAGGCAATTGCGTACGCCGACGATCTAATTGCGTACAGAACAGCTAATACAGTTGAGGTCATCAAAAGTCTCTTGGAGAGTGACTTCGATAAGATTCAGCGATATTGTGATGACTGAAAGTTGAAAATCAACTTCCAGAAATCAGAAACTATTTTGTTTAGGACTCCGTTGTCTAGCGCCTCAAGTGATACGAGAAAGAACTGGCGCAAGCTGGTGATCGTAGGGCCAAATTGACAGCCACTGGCGAGTAAAAGTGTAGTAAAGTACCTTGGCATCTGGTTGGATCAGTACCTGTATTTCGACAGACATATAGGTGCTGCCTTGGCCAGGGCTAGCCTTTGCCTTGACAAAACGACTGTTTTATAGCAGCCGTCTTGACAGCAGGGTGAAGGTGAATTGTTACATGGCCCACATCAGGCCGATGATTGCCTACGGCTGCCCGGTGTGATTCAACGTTGCCCCATCTCAAATGGAAAAGATTCGGGTGTTTGAGAGGCAATGTCTTAGACGTTGCCTTGGATTACACAGAACACCAGAGTCGGATTACACAAGATATTATTCCAACCAGGTTCTATACAACGGAGCCAACATAAACAGAATAGATGATTTTTTGTTTAAGCTGATTCGGGGGCACGTTGCAAGAGCGATGTCCTCAACTAACAGCTTAATTTTTGGAGCGTATTATCCCAATAACGAATATTTTGAGAGTGCGCGTTTAAGTGGCTACATCCCTCCCGAGGCATTCCTCTTTTTAGACAGTCGAGGGCTGATACAGGATGGAATGGCGGTTCCCCTCATCTACCACGTCAGCCGTAATACTGTAGATAGGCGACTCCTGTATGGTCGAGACGTCATCGCTCAAGGTGGATAGGACCGCCTTCGGTTTAGTAGGACTGTGTCCGATCGGGACCGAAGGGATAGGGCGAAACAGGAGAACCAGTTCTGGTGGCTCTCTGAACAACATCGTGATATTTAAAGTCGATTGAGATGGTATGTCATGGCCGAATGATATACATTTAGGGTAATTAGGTATAGGGAACAGTCGGGGTGGCACAAAAAAAAATAAAAATATGTATGTATGCGGAGGCATATGTGCATGTGACTGCGTAACTGTACATGTATGTGCGTACGTATATGTATGTACGTATGAACATGTATGTATGGGGTGAATGTAGATGTCTGTCTGCATGCGTGTGCAAAATATAAACAAAAAAATTAAAAAACGAAAAAAATGCTGCTGTGGCTGTTCTAGTTTTTAAGTAGTTTTAAACGGTTTTGGGTATTTTTAGGTAACTTAAGTAGTTTGAGTTAGTATGTAAGTTAGTTGTATCTAGTTTTAATTATTTTTAGGTTAGATTTATGTAGTTTATAAGTAAAAATTGAAAAATGATACGAGACCGAGTTTTTTAAAAAAAGTTTTCTTGGTAAAACAAAAATAAAATAAAATAATTAGAATTCATTAAAATAGTTTTTAGGTCGAAAGACATTAGTATAAAGAGATATAGTTTAGTTTAGAGCGCCTGTAAAGTGCCAGTAAATTAGTTGTAAGTTATTGATAATTAGGCTAGTTTTAGGAATTTGCACGATTTGAAAACGTTGTTCAGGGCCCATATTTTGTAACTTTCGGATCGATGAAAGTAGTCGAGAAACAAAAAAAGAATGTTTGTTTTGTTGTTAAGTTTCCAAAATGACTTTCTCAATTTTTCGCCTTCCATTGGAAAATCCGAGTCGAACAAATCAAAAATTTAAGGTATCTCCTCAACTTACAGAAATCCTTTTTTCAGAGGCGTTAAGTGAGGAAAAGTTATCGCCTGTCTGTTTATTATGAAATGGCAAACCAAACTGAGCATAAATCAAGTGACAGCTGTCAAAAAGACCAAATCTAAAAAAGGATTACCAGATTGAAAAAAAAAATATAAAAAAAAATTTGAGGCGCTATTTGGAAGTAATTTTTCATCTATATATGTATGTATATATACCGTGCTCGCGTTGCTTCGCAGAGGCTAAAAATAATTAGTTTTACTCTAAATGTTATATCAACCAAGGCCTTTTCTGTGCTTTGTATCATATTTTTTAGTAAAAAGTTAGTAATATGGTTAATCTTACCGTAGCCTAACAAAAAAGTTGATGTTGTACCATAAATTCTTAAAAAAAAACAGATATTAGCACATATTAAATTTGTTTTATTTCAAGGCTTCTGGGTATACAATGTTAGCCGTTTTAGTATTTTCATGAAGAAGTAAAAACTGTTTATTTTTTGAGCCTACTCTTGAAAGTGCAACATATAGTTGACCATGGGAAAAACATTTTCTCTACAATCTGCCCCAATGAATTGAAATGATTGACCCTGAGCTTTGTTGATTGTCATGCAAAAGCATGGTTTTACTGGAAACTGTAGACGTCTGAATCGAAATGGAAGATATGTTGGTATCATTGGTATCCTGGGAAAAAGTGCATGAGTTCCTACTGCAGGTCCGGTCAGAATTTGAACTTGTATTACATTTTTGCAAAGCTTTTTTACTTGGAGTGCATTGCGTGTGCATTGCATATGTTTGGGGGACTGAGATTTCTTATTAGCATAATCATTGTGCCAACTTTTAAATTCAATTGGTAGGATGGAAGACCTGCAGGGTTGAGAGAATTGAAAAATTCTTGACGGTAGTTTACTATGTCATTGTCATCGACAGCACTGTCAATTGCTTTGTATTGATATGGTCTGTTTTTAAACTTAGGAGCACATGGTTCCTTATTTCATCCACTGAACTATTTCTTGGTGACCCAATAGCTCTTTCGCAAAACCAAGAGAACAGTATCGATTGCAAAGAGTTCAAGTCTCCATAGACGCACTGTATAAGTTGTTGTGTGTTGTGAACGATTTTGCCGAAACGTGCGTTTAATTGAATTATATTATCTGAGATAGTACATTTTTCATCACCAATTTTTAGCATAAGAGATGCGAACTCTGTCAGTGTTTTAGTAAGCTCTACTCTCATATTGGTTTGAAGTTGAAGTTTTTGGACACTCTTCTAAATAAAAGATGATTTATGGCAAGCTTTTATGATATCAGTCCGAGTGCCCTTGGAAATAATTGGCATCGTTTGAAGAAAATCTCCAAAAAACCATTGTTACTCCACCCATAAGCTTCGATGAAGAAGACCTTAAGTCTTATAAAACTCTATTTACGGCTTCTATATGTTCTTTATTACTCAAGACGCAGAGAGAAAAAAGAAAGAATAAACGTAAATTATGTCCTTTACTATACACTTGTTCAAAATTAAAACATACATATATGTTTAATTTTGAATATGTGTATAAATACTGAGCGAACAATTTAGTATACAGAAATTCAAAAGCAAATAAAATAAAATGCACGACTGGATCGCACGAACTTGCTCTTATGTTCGATCACATCGTATGCAAAAGGTTTCTATTAAAAATCTAAATATATTTTTAAAGTAATTTTTAACTCAATTTTGTATATGCATATACAAAATTTCATTAATTTTGTTGTAAAATAAATTGTTATGACAAAATTAAATATTTAATAATATAAACTTAAAAATAAAAGATTAAATCTGTTTAATTAAAGGAAAAAATAATTCAAAATTCTGAAATAAATACTAATTCTGAAATAATAACTAATTTGAGCTCAAACAAAAGTACGCCATTTTATTTCTTGGATAAATTTGAATTTACGAAAAAAAAATTTTAAAATCTGTGGAGCGGTTTTTGAGAAAAAAAGTTTTTTTTTTAATTTTTTGAAAATATTAAAAAAAAATTAAAAAACGCCAATTCATTGGTATTCAGAAAATATAAATAAACATACTTTTGAAAAAAATTAATGAGCAGTTTTCGAATAATACATTTTTTTAATTTTTTTCTTAAAAATGATTTTAAAAATACAAAAAAATATTAACTAAAAATATTGGTACGCGGTATAACCTAAACCTATATTTTTTGTGAAATTTCGAAAGAATCAGTTAAGCCATTTATGAGATAGTCGAAAGCAAAAAAACGGTCCTATGGAAAGTACCGTTTTTACACATTTTTCTAATTTTTTTTTTCAACTATATGATCGGTCGTAGTTAAGAACCCACACTGATTTTTTTTTATAAGAATCGTTAGGGCCGTTTCCGAGAAAAAATGGTTTGCACGTAACGGTTATATGGCAGGAACCGTTATTTTTTGAGCTAAAAACAAATTTCAATTTCCGCTCTGTACAATACCAAAAAACTCTATATACCAAGTTTGAAGCAATTAGGCCCACCTGTTTGGGCTGTAGCTGTCTATACATACATACAAACAGACTGACATAAAGACGGACAGAATTTTTAGACCATCTTTTTTCGTCTTCGCTGTCATCGTAATGTCATGTTTGATTGTTATCTCACAACTTTTTTTTCGACGAATGCATAACTTGCCTTACAGTACCTATAATCGCAAGTAAAAAAAAAATGTAAACAAATACGGAACGATAATGAAATGAAACAAAGCAGCTATCCAGTCATAGCGATTGAATCGAATTCATAGAAGCAAAATTTAATAAATATATAATTTGTAAATACATTTATTTCTCAGCTTATAAGTGCAGTTAGAAAATTATCTAGGTCTTAAAATTTGCATAAAACTATTTAGTTCTTACAAAAAATCTCAGTTTTGTAAAATAAGCTATGTTGGCTATTTGTAGAATGAGCTCTATGCAAAATTAAAACACACCTATCCCACGGGAACCATACATTTTTTCGGGATAAGAAGTAGCATGTAGCTTATTCCACACAATAATCTATATCTGTACCAAATTTCATCCAGATCCGTTTAGCTGTTCCGGAGTTATTGAGCAACAAACATAAGTACATCCATCCATCCACCCATCCATCTATCCATCCAAACTTTCACATTTATAATATTAGTAAGATTATCAAGCAGGATCATGCTTTATTATTTGCGCTTTCGAATGCAATAATCGATTATAATGAATACATTATTTTACATTATTCCTAGACATCTCTCTACTTCATCTGAAATCATTCGAATGATTCTTATTTATCATTCGAATGATCTCTCATTCATGGGTCTTCTCAATTTCTACTGTACACTACTATTTAAGTGTAAGCGCAATGTAAGTGCAATACCAAGAGGCAAGCAAAAGGGCATTCAGATGTGCGTGTGTTTAGTCTCGTATGGATTTGAATGTACTGTTTTTGTAGCATTTATCATTCGAATGAATTAGTAATAGTAATCAATCGGTTCTCGAATAAAGTGTGTTAAATGTTGGTTGATCACTCGAGATACAGACATGTAGTGTATCTAAGATTTTTTGTGTGAATGAAAATGGAAGAATCAAACGATTTCATTTGTTTTTGCAGAGTTGGATGTTGGTCATCTTGGATTTGAGTATTATATTTATATTTATTAACTAATGTATTAAAATTAGAACAGCTTTAAGAAAAAGTTGGTCTAGAAAATGTTTGTGTCATATATTTACTGAATTAATATATTTTATTTATTATATTTTAAATAAATTAAAACAAATCTCAATTATTTATTTTATTTACTTATTTAAGAAAAATTATGCATCTACAAATTAAATGTTTAAATATTGGCTTGTGAGTTTTTAAAATAGAAATATTGAATTCGTGCATAGTGGGTGGCAATGGCGCAGTGGATAAAGTGCTTGATTGCTAACTTAGACGTGTGGGTTCGATCCCCAAGCTAAGCGCATTCTTTTTTATACCTTATACCAATTTTAATTGGATGCCGCCCATGGGTTAAAATGAGACAGTCAATACCTGGTTCTCAAATCGACTATGCCAACAAAAAACTCTTTCCAATCATTCTCTTTCTTCTAGCTAGTGCCTTGCAATTCAGGTTGCATTTTAAAAAGACCTTAGGTCTTACAGGCATATAGTTAAATTTAAAAAAAATAGTAAAAAAAAAAATGGAATAAACTCTTTCAATTTCCTTACTCTTCCATAAATCGAATGATCCTCCGATTATTTTAATCACTCGAATACTAATAAATCGATTATTGAAATTTTTTGATTATGCCTTGCCCTCACTAACCATGCTAATAGCTTAAGGTTGCTTAAAATTTTACGCCATTATGTTTAAAAGTACGTATACTATTTTCAACTTAAATTGTTAAAATGAAAAGGAAACCATTTCTAGATCTCTTACACTTTACTGTACAATTCAGCTGTCCTAATCTTGACGTGACTGTCATAGGTACTCTACTTCTATACATAGATACAATGTTTGAAAGCCAAATACATACATATATAGCTAAGCCCTCCTACACACATAAATATTCTCATAAAATTTTAACCATACCAACCAACCGTATCAGGCGAAATCATTCGAAAAATTCCATTACTTGACAATACACCACCATATCCTGCCTGCATGTCTGCAACGTCATCTGAAAAAAAAACATCCCCTAAACAACTCGAAACCACATCAACTGCATTGCACACTTATATATAGTATACTTTTCTGCCATCTGCACCGAAATCTATTCCATTACTTCCACCACACCATACCACATCGACAACGCTAACGCCAACGCCACTGACATCCGTTTTGCCATTAGAAATCACCACCCCCCATAGTCAGTTCGCTCCCCTATAAGGACTTCGTACGCAGCAAGCCACCCTGCATAATTTAACGGATGTCCTTAATGAAATTGGGGTAAGACTCAACCAGAGAGATCTCACCCCACCAATTATCATCAGGTCAGCAGGAGCAGAGTATAGAAACAGAGCTATCCCCGCACCGGCATGACAGAGATATAACTTCCTCCGGCCACAGTGTCCTCTCTACTTACTCCACCACCACCAGGACCCAATCCCAACCAAATGAATACAATTTATCATCGGCCAACTGTGGCGTATACGTTTTCCATATAATTTTCTTGCCAACCGACAACGCAAAAAATAAAGCACTCATACATTATCCCATGACACGTCTTTACGTCTTTAAGAATCCAAAAAGACTCAAAAGAACCGACTTTCGCCACCCGTTCGTTCGTTAGTTAACAGGTATGGGTATGTGTGTGTGCATACATACACATCCAAATACATATGTGTGATGTGCTATGATCTGCTTAGGGTGCACAAATGCACGGTCTGATGGTTGGCTTTTAGCTGGCATTTTCACTTTTCAAAATGCGAAAAAGTGAAACGCTTGTCAGCAGGGAAAAGAACTATAACGGAACACACAAGGCACAGAGACCTTCGTTCAGCCAGTGTGAAGAATTTCGAGCTTACTTCTTTGTCTGGGCAAAGGGGAGGTTGGCGGTACTCTACCTTTACTCCTGCTAGCTTAGGTCTTCTTAGGTGTGCATTGGAGAGACTCCAGAGCACAAAATACTCACGGCACACTGCTACGCTGCTATACGAAAACCGAAGTAAGGATATGGTGTATCAAGTGAGAAGTTCCGGCCTGATGATAAAAGCAGACGACCGACAATTCCAAATGTGTGTACACTGTAGAGGCATCAAAAATGTGCAATAAACCTTGCGGCGGAATTTACTCCAGCTATAAAATGCTACTAATGCTGAACCGGGAAAATCGGCGAATTCTCTCATGGGATTATTTTCGAGTTTGGGAAGCAATTGCATTAAAAAAACTCTGGGATGCGACTTGATTTATTGCGGTTTGCTTTTTTACTCACCACAAAACAGAGAGGATATTAGTAGCGCAAACTCAACACAGCAACTCGATTTAGATTTTCGGATATGGCGTTGTAAGTCTTGGTTGATTTCAATGAGAAATCAGAGGAAAAGTGTTGCCATTTTAGCTCCATAAATTACAATCAGTATTAGCATTAAAAATATTTGAGTTTTTTTTTTATAATGAAAATTATTTAAAATTAATTTAATTAAAATTCTAGGAAATTCTACATTTATAGTGGGGAAATTTGTTTATGTAAAATTTTATTTGAAAATATAATGAATTTCCAAGTTATATTTGTCAAAGAATAATTAAGGCACATTATCTGTTTAACATTAACTTAAAAGGTTTTAGACTTAGATGCCATTTTGGCAGCTCTAATTTTGTAGATTTCAGTGAATATGAGGAATACGAGTAATCGAATTCGAATTTTTTTTATACAACTGGACATTACGAAAAATAACAGTACCTGCTATACAATTATTCCTAGAAGAAATGGTATATCTTAATTATCTAATATTTTAGAATCTAATGTTCTAATGGTAGCTTTTATGTCTGTATTAAAAGGTAATCTTTCATCTGGTTGAGCGAATACTTCTGAAAAGTCTTCTATCAATTTTTTAAATTCATTTCTGATGGTCTAAGGAATTGTTTTTATATCGATTTCAAAATTATTTACCTGCTCGCATTCTAAGAATTTAATTTGCATTTCGCCATTTTCATAAATTAACAAAGAGCGTCTTGTATCGATTTGTGCTTTTATTTCCATGAGAAAATCATATCCTACGATCGCATCGAAGGTTGATAATTGGGGAAGGATAAAAAAATCTGTAATCTTATCACAAAACTGCATTTTACATTTGTGAGTTATTTTATTTTCACCGTGAATGGTCTTTACCTTAAAATTTGTATTATTAGGAATTGTTTTCAAATAGGGTATTTGTCTAATATAGTTTTTGGCTGTACCAGTGTACTAGGATTCTAATTGGAGCTTTACCATTTAGTTTCTTTTCCTATGGAGAGCCGACTTTATTCTAAAATATTAATCTGATCTTCGAATTCTTCATCATATTCGTCTACGTCTTCATATTCTGTTTTGTACTCGGGACTTTTCTTCAGTTCCTGGTCGGTATTTTTGGATTTAACGAAATTAATTCGTTGAGCTTTCGCAAATGGCACTGTATCGGACTCGCGTGACCGTTTTGGTGTCCTGTTTTCATAAGTTTGCGGCTGTTGTCTGAGGGTCTGTTTATTACTAGCCTCGGGCACCGCTGCTTAAATAATTGACCTTTTGCTGCGTCGATAAATTGACGAGTTATCAACGCTCATATGATCATATGGTTCTGCTTGGTGGCTTTGCTTCTGTTGGTTATTTATGGTTAAGGAAACTTGTGCTTGGGGTTGGGTTTGGGCCTGCTCTACTCTCTTAAATTGAGTGTTGCTTCTTGACAGACACCTAGGACTAGCATATGATAAGTTCTTATCAAATGCTCTGGCAAAATTATACCTGTATTGGTTTGCTTCGAGTTCCTGTGCCTTCGCCAATGCAGAAGGTAAATCTTCACAGCCAGCAGAAAATAATATGTTACAAATAGGCTTATTAAGACCAGAAATGGTATTTTGAGGCTAAAGAATTCATTATTGCCTGAAAAATCCATTGATATCTTATTCGTTATTAAAGTGAGATGTTCTTCTATTTTGTCGGAAAAGTGGTGGATGGACAAATTTCCCTGGCATAAAATGCTCATTTGATTTTCTAATACGTGAAGTGGTCGTTTGTCTGCGTATGAATTGTCGAGACGCGCAATGATTGCGTCGAAATTAAGGACCGTATTATAAGAAGGAAATATTAAATCGGCAAAACCCACAATTTTATTCCTTATAATGGCAACAGCCTGATAGTACCTTTCCGATCCCTTATATGGGTCGAATAACTTGATTGCGGTCTTAGCCGCTTGACGCGACGAAATGTATTTCGCGCGTTCACCTGCAAAATCCGGTATGGATTTTACGACATCAAGTGATATTTGACACGATATGTCATGTGATACAGAAATAGGTTCGTATAAAATTGGGGTTGGGGATAAATATACGGAATTTAATTTATCGGATAGCTCTGCGATTCTTGAATTTACACCATCTACTGCCTGTCTACTTTCTGTTATCTGATCCCCCACTCTCCTGACTATTGTCTCACATGCTGCTTTAACAGCTACCCGCACGGCTGACACTATTGTCTGTGAAAGTTCAGACATTTTTTGATTTTAAAAGAACTATAATTTTGTAATCGATAGTATTAATTGCAATAATATTTTATAATGATTAATGCTTAATGACACAATTTAAATTTACAAATACGTTACATAAATTAATAATAATTTAATAATCGATAGTATAGAAATAGATAATAGTAATAATAATTAATAATGAAATGATAATATATCTTTACACATACATTACATAAATTAGCCGCATCATTTTTTTTCGTTTCAAGGTTGACTCACATCCGCAGCAGAAGGTTTTTTTTTTATTATTTTAATTTTTTTTTTTTTTTTTTTTTTTTTTTTTTTTTATAACTTTGCACGCGCTCAAGGGATTATGAATACCCTTAATATGTTTTTTCTTAACACAGCGCGGCATTCGGTGGAAGACGAGAAAGAAGGATAGGAAAGATGTGTGGCGCGATGTTTTGAGAGAAGAGCTGGTTGATGTCTCAGATTTATCTCCAGGGATGGCGGCTGAACTAATGCGGAGAGAATTACCGTGGCTTATTTATTTATGTCCCTTATAATTCGCATTATTTTATTTATTTCGTTGTCACATTTTATGGGTATGCTAGTTTACTCAATCACATGTTGTCAGTGTTATGCCTAAACAGCATGTAATGAGCAAAGCAGCAACTTATTTTATGACAATTTTTAGAATTGGTTTTTAATGGAATATAAGAAGACATAGGCAACGGCAGGAATCGAACCTGCAACTACGAGGTTGACAGGCGAGCACACAACTATCGCGCCACGGCCACCCCGTGTATGTTCCTTAGGTTTCTTTTTACAGAAAAACACTGTGTCGAAATACAGTTGGGTTGAAATATTTTGAAGCCACATAGTACTAATAGAACAAAAAGATTTGGTTGTGGGTTTTAATTTTCGCGTTTTCTGTAATTTGTTTGCTTGCTATTTCTTTACCGAAATATTTTGAAGCTACAGATACTAATCGAAAAAAAAAAGTTGGGCGCCAGTGAATAAAAAGATGTTTATTCTTGTGTGTTGAGCTTATAACTGAATCTTATACAATTATTAACTTAAGAATATTGTGCTGACTAATATAGAAGTGGGCAGGAAATAAAGTGTAAGGTGCTGCGTATAGCAATGTGAGTGTGGGAATGGGAAATTAGGTTCATATATGAATACCTAATGTAATTGTTATTAACATATATAGGTCAAACCAGACTGTTGCATCCCTGAAGACGAAAACCGACAAAGATCGCCGTTCAGACGTAGTTTATAAAATAAAAAGCCAAGGGAATACGGATGAATCCTGCAATCTTTGCTACATCGGCAATACCAAACAACTCCTGCGGCAAAGAATGGCGAACCACCACTAAAAAGTTCTGAGAAGACGGCACTGGTCACACACCAAACTTCCAGGGAGTGGAGATCCTTGCAACAGAAAAACATACATCTAAACGTTACACACTAGAGGCACTGCATATAATTAACAACAAAAATAATATGAGCCGAAAACAAGACACACAAAATATATCAGCCGTTTACTGTTCCTTAGTTTCTGACAGTAAATATCATAAAACGTAGACTAAATCTTCAAATGTGAAGTGTTCAAAATCTGTTTTCAATCTGTTTTTTTTTTTATATATGTCTTAGACAAATTATTGCTCAGTAATTTAAAAAAGTAAAAATCTTAAAATTTAAGGTTATATAAGTATTTTGTTCTTTTACTTATATCAATATGTACAAACATTATATCTCTGTTTAATTTTGTAAATAAAGACACCCCTGAAGAAGTTGGCAACCACCGTCGAAACGTTGGGAATATAAAATGAAAATTGTTTTCATTATTTGTCGTATTTCATCAGTACGACCAATAAAGTCGATGAGAATCACTTTTTAAAAATTCTCCAAAGTCTTAATTTTCTCTAAACTACATGTAACGATCTTTATAAAAAAAAATCTATGTGCATAATTTTTAGTATAGTCCACAGTTTTCCGATCTCGATAAAAAAAAGTATACAGGAAGTCGTGAAAGTACGGGAGATTGAAGAAGTTAAATGTATATCACATTGTTCTGTGATTTCGATGTTACACAAATATTTGAAAATGAAAATAAATTTCCGCTAGTTGGACGCAAACGAGGAAATGCCGTAATCGAAAATAAATATAGGCGAATATATACTAATATTAAAGACGTGTTTGCCGACCGAGTTTTTGAGCCATTTCGCAACAGTGTACAATTACTGTGTACACCACAACACACCAGAAATCAGGGAACAGTAAAAACAATGGGCTTCTCGTGGTGAATCGAATCAAATGCGAAGACGGTCAAGATTGGTTTGTCAGTAAATAAGTTCATGGCGACAGTTTTTTGGGAACCATGCGGTATAATTTATATTGATTCCCTTCCAAATGGCATGCCGATCTCCGGCGCATATTTCGCAGAACTGTTGCATCGATTCCAAGCCGATTTAAAACAAAAACGGCCGCATTTGGCGAAGAAAACAGTTCTCTTTCACCAGGACAACGAACCGGCGAGCGACGACGCAAAAATCCGCAGTCGCAATGGCCTCATCCAGCGTATTCCTCAGATATAGGACCTTCCACTATTTCTTTAAAAACATGAAGAAATTGCTCGGAGTCAAGAGATTCCAGTCGAATGAAGAGGTCATCTCTGAAGCAAACGCTATTTTGGGCTTGAGCAACCGTATGAGGGCCTCAATAATTTGAAATGTGGATGAAGTGTATAGGTATACCGAGCTAAAAAGAGGCTATGTTATGCCGAAAAGAGTGTTATTTATTTAATTTTTCAGTGGCTTATTCATCCACCCTTAAGGTCAGTGTCAGTGATCATGGATGTATTTTTTGAATGAATTCCATAATGAGACTGGTCAGCAACCAATGAAGGCACAGACTTTTGATCAAGCTTAATATTTCGTTTTGTTCTGTAGATCCGCTTCCCAACTCCATTTGTTGTCGTCACAATTTAAACGAAAAAGCTCAACTGGCGGTAAATTGCGCAACTATACAGTTGCTATACAGTTACACCTTACACGTAACATTTGTATAATTAATGTAAATAGTTATAAAATGGTTTCTGTAAACTGGATTGCAACTTTTCGATAGGTATCTATGAGGTTTTTTTTTGACTTAATTGCGACATATATAAAAGTTTCAGTGGAGTTTTCCGTGACTGAACTGCAACCCATTGAATAGTTGTAATTGCATAGTTTTTCGAAACTTGTTTAATTGACATGAATGGTTTCGAACAAATAATTTTCCTGTATCATAAATTCAATTCTTATTAAAATATAAGACTTATATAGAACTAATTCAATTCAAGTCAAAAATATTCAACAATGACTCTTAGTTCATTGTTACCTAATGAATTTAAATGTCAGCTTTATTAAATAATTATTATTTATTGAGTTTATTTGAAGTTGCATAAGTTTCAAGTTTCAGATCAGTTTCAATACTGTTTAAAAAAAAAGTAATAGGTAATCAAAATTAGGTTGCATTGAAACAAGTGGAATAACTGATTAGTTTAAATCAGAAGCCATTAATTTTAAGTTCTTCGATTTTTTGTTACTATTTGTTGATCTATAATGTGTATCAATATATTTTTTTAAAAAACCTATGGTTTTCGAGTAATTTGAAAAAAAAAATGAATTTTACCCCCTCTAACATTTTTTTCTCCCTTCCAAATTTACTTAACTTCTTATAAAATGCTTATAACGTAAAAATGAAGCTCTCCACCATTCAGCCTTGTCCTAATTCTTTCGAATTGAATATCTTATTTTCCTTGACTTATAGGGGACTGGTTGACTTTGTGTGCATTAAATGCCGGTACGGAAGCCTTTCCATAATAGATTAGTATTCTGAACAACCAAAATCGGAAATGTTAAATTTATATGGGCTTGTGTATATAAGGGCTCACCATGAGACCGAGACTAGTTTCGGTCTCCTCTCGGTCTCCGGAATACTTTAAAAGCAACCTGAACTAGACGAGACCGTATTTTTGGTACCGAAATTAACCGAGAGTCTCGCTGGTTTCATCGGTCTCGCTAGGTTGGTTTCGTTAGAAGAAAATTATTTTTATTTAATTATTATTTAGTACTCAATTTAATTTTTATAATATTCACAGTTTCACATAAGCGCACTGCGAAAATCCAGAGAAGAATACGTAGGATTTATGTATGCATGTGGTTGGAATGGAATACTTCTGGAATCACTTATTTTTCAGACTTTGTTTCCCCCTCCGGAAAAAGTTGACTTTAAGACTTCAAAGTGACACTTGGAAAAAAATATTATCGATACGTCAAACTACTTATAGATTGTTGAGTGCCTATCAATCCATTAACTGTCAAAATCGATTAAAAGATAGCTCAGATTTAAATGGATAAAATCGGAGCCAAATTCAAATTTCACCTCAGAAAATTCGAAATTACCAAACAAACTGTTGAGATATCGTACTCTATCTTTTCAGGCTGAAAACTCGTCTTATCTTACACCTATTTACTACGAAAACACAGACCAAGACTCAAATTTTTCGATTTTGACCAGACCGAGAGAAACTGACAAAATTCTCGCCTGGTCTAGTGTCGTTGCCAGCCCTAGTGCATATGCTTTCGACAATTTCGATCGGATACAAAAGTAGGTATATTTAAGTTTTTCTCATAGCCTGGGATTTATTTTTTGGCAGCAGCTTTCTTTTTACACGGATTATAACATCAACCTATCCAGATAGCTATGGTTCGAATTTTTTAATGCTGCCAGTGGCGCACGGATCGTGCTACAAAATTAAAACGTTTAACTTTTTTTCAGTGCGAGTAATCGGCTTATTTTTTTTTATTTTTTAGGCTACTATTTAGATTTATCAAAACGAATGCTTGGGATACTGAAAAAAGGATTTTGATAATGCAGCGATACCATTCTTTGCAGTCCGTCATTTCCGGCAAAGGGTATTTAAGCTGGAGTTTGGCGGTACTCCCCCGATTAGATGGACCATTATGACGCTGGTGAACATGTTTGCCGAATCTGGAATCATCGAACGAAGACCATATCATCAAGATCCCAATGCTCGGGTTCAGGATACAATCGTGGCTGTTGCATCGGCAATACAGGCAAATCCAAGTGTTTCGACTCGAAACTTATCGGGGCAAATTGGAATTAGAAGACGGCCATTACAACGGATACTTCATACATGATGACTTAAACTTGTTTCCGTACAAAGTCCAAATTACAAGCAAGTTAAACCCTGGTATTTTGCCGAAAAATGATTGCAATGGCCGAAGAAGACAACACATTGATTAATTGTTTGTTCATGTCTTTTGAGGCCCATTTTGACTTAAGCGGCAATGATAACAAGTAAAATTGCCGTATATGGAGTGAATCTAATCCAAAAATGCTCCATGAGCCTGAACTGCACCCAGAACGAGTCACTGTGTGGTGTGAAGTTTCATCAAGGTGTATTGTCGGGCCATACTTCTTTGAAGAAAACGGTGTAACACAAACCGTCAATGGGGACCGTTATTTAAAGATGTTGAAGGAGTTTTTTTACCCAGAACTTCGCCGAAGACGTATCCCTTTCAGCAGGATTTGGTTTCAGCAAGATGGAGCAAGCGCACACGTAGCCACGCAAGTTATGGCGGGGCTCCAACGAAAATTCCCACACAAATTTATATCCAGAAACTGCCCTTCCGCTGGCCCCCAAGGTCACCTGACCTGACTGCACCCGAATTTTTTTTATGGGGTTATGTCAAGCAGGAAGTGTACAAAACGAAACCCAGGAATTTGACTGAATTGAAGCAGTCCATTAAGACAATATTTGAGGCGATCCCAATTTCAACCCTTCAGGCCGCAATGAAAAATTTTCTGATCAGGTGACGCATATGCGTGGATGAGCGTGAAGGTAATTTGCGGTCGATCATCTTTAAAAACTATTAGTTATTTAAAATAAAATTTAATTTTTAATCCAATAAAAAAAATTAATAAAATCATCGGTTAAAATAAAAGTTATTTAAATTTCTTATTGTAGCACGATTCGTGGGCCACCCTGTATTACATATTACTACCAAAACTCCTTTTTACAAAAAGTACTATAAGTCGTAAAACAGCTGAGCTTAACTATACGAACAGGAATTGTTTGTATAGTAACAGGTCTCATTCTCTCACAAAGAGCATCATTGGTAGTCCCGGTACAATATACCGGGGGATATCCCTATACAACATTTCCTGATGGTAAAATATCTCACCACTACACACCACTATCAATCCACCCCCCACCAGTTGAGGTTCATTGCCACCCCCACAGGGAAAAATGGGATATCACTCTCTTTTCCAAAATTTACACAACCAATTCGCCTGGTTTTTCCCGACCATTCGTTTAGTAGAGCTTTGTATTTCGTGCGATAAAGGAGTGCAAATTTGACGCGCGGAAAAAGTACTTCTTGCGAATTGTTGTTTTACTATAATCTTCCCTCAAAAAAACCGGAGGGGTGGTTTTTCTCTTAATTTTTTTCTGTTTTTTGTTGTTGTTGTGAATATTCCTGCCAAATGCGTTGGAATTGGAACTTCTATGTATGTTCTGTGAAAAAAGGATTACACATTAGTTAGAACCGTTATCAAGTGAAATTCCAACTGGGACATGCCTTTTGCATGTTATGCCATACTTAAAGGCAACTCTACGCATACAACAACAAAATTGAGTGAGTCAATGAATGCAAAAATGCTAAACGAAGCAATTAATTCAAATGAAATTTAATTTAGTACTGAGTTTTGTGATAAAAGAGGAAAATAAATTAAAAGCCGGTTTTCGACTTAATTTAAATATAGCTACGACGAAAATGTACGTTGCAAGATTTTTAAATGTCCTTGTGCAATAAGCGATTGTAACAGTCGTTTCGTTTGAATAAATTAGAGTAAATTTTTGTAGAAAGTGGAGAACAACGGTGATTTGTGAAGTGAAATATTTGAAATCCTTTTCGGTCTTTTAGGTATGCGAAATATGCGGTTTGAATTCTTATCTCCTTTCTTGCGAAATTGTTTTGCATCGTTGAATATGGATATAAATGTAAACGTATATAAATAGACACACACATACTCGCTTAAGCGATACAGACCTACAGACGACGGAACGGAATGTCCAGCATTATAATGACGATGATGCAAACATCATTATCCTGCTGGCAAGGATCAATTGTCATGAATGCAAAATGTCTGTGCATTTTTTTGATATTACTACTTAGATGGTCGAGTGTAGAAGGTAAGCTCGTTATTTAGAGTGAAGGACATTTTCATTTTATTTGTATTTTTTTTATTTTCCCGATGATATAATAATAATCATTTTGATACACGAGAAAATTCCGATTTGGATGAAGGATAACCAACACAGGACATATCCAGGAAAAAATAAATAAAAATAAAATAATTTTGCAGACAGGCGACATAAAAATGAATGACATATTTATATTGTGGTTCGAAGCATCAGCATTCTCCTTTCTACGTTCGCCCTTTATCCTTCATCCTTGAGGCATTACTATAATTTTGTTGTATATTTTTTTATTTCTTTCTTTTATTTTGCGTCCTTCGGTGTATTCGTACATAGGTGTATGAAAAGCTTGTTGATTTTGTCATTTGAGTATGCTAACATTTGTGTGTACATATTTTTACATCCACCCCATCGTGTTCAGTTATTTATGCATGAAATGTCCTGGCAGTTTCAATTCAATTGTACAGATAACAAAACTTACCCGCTGGCTATATGACAATTGAATTTCGATACTCATTACTTGGCAAGCGACAGGAGCAGGGGGTGTGCATTTGGAAGGAGATTGCGGAAGTGTAGCTACAGTTTGGTGATGGCTGCACATGCAAAGCAATATTGTGTGTATGTCCTTGGGTGTATTTAATAATATAGAACCGGACGTAGGTGCGATGATGATTTTTTGATATTTTAATTCGAAAATTTTACGTCCCATAATAATGCAATAATAAGAATTAAAATTTAATGAACATTGTAGGTTGAAAGGACCCTTACTCTGGATAGTGTTGATATGTGTTTTTTAATGAGCATACTGGCGATGTGTTATCGTTTTTTGATTTGTATGGGGTAATTAGCGGCGCAGTGTTGGATGAATTATAGATTTTAGTGCGGTTAGCTTGGTAATGGATTTTTTTTTACAATTTACCGATAGCATGCATATTGAATGAGTTGCTTGATTGAATGACTTAACGGGATTTCGAACTGCAAGGAATTTATTTTATTAATAATTCATAATAGGTATTTTTCGGCAAGCTTTTCAAATATTTAAACCTTGGTTCAGCCTCGGTGCAAGATTGTAACCCATTGATTTTGGCAGATTAGCTGAGTTTCAACTGGGGTTCAACTACGGTTCAAACATGTACTTAAGCTTCAGTCAATCAGTCAATATTATTGCAATTTTGAGCAAAGCCTAACCCACAGCTTAGATAATTGTACAACTGTTCTTTATAGCAAGGCCCATTTCTTGATACGAAACTTAAGAGTTTATGTTCAACATAAACTCCTAAGTAATACATAAGTCGTTAAGTCGAACATAATATATGTGTAGGAAGAAGTGACACTCAAAATATTTAGGGACAGCATATTTCATTTTTTGATGGTTGATTGTTAACTCTTTCAATAAAATCAATATAAAAACAAAATAAAAATAGATTTCGAAATTCTAGATGTGTTTGATGATGACGTTGAAATTCTTGAAATTGTTCAACTTGGAGTTCCTCGTGAAATATACAAGAGAAATTAATACTTTTCTTCGTTTGATGAGCTCTCATTTTATAAAAGATTTCGTTTAACTGGAGAAATAACTTTATATGTTTTGGAGAAAATAGAAATCATTTTAAAATGCCCTTCAAACAAGTAATGTTAATTAACTCAAATAACTCAACTAACTCTCTTTATATGCGTGAAACTATAAATAAAAACAATTAAAACATCTTTCAACTTGCACTGAGTCTAAAAAAAAAACAAAAAACACCTATCATCTGTATACACATCCCGAGGACTGGTCTATGTAAAACGTAACAAGAATGACACAGCTGAGCCTATCGAATGCATTGAAGATTTAAACAGGGATTCCAACTCTACAAATTTATGATTTCTGTTTATTTATTTAATACTTCCTTTAATTTGATAGATTGAATCATTTTTTAATCTTTAATTGTTCATTGATTTTTCAATTTTTATTGAACCTTATCATTACTTTTTATTCTAGTTTTTCTTTTGTTTTCTTTCTCGATATTTAATAATTATATTTGAAACTTATACTACGTTTCCACCGAACTTTAATCTCTTGTAGATTTACACAGCTCGAAAAGTAGATTAATTTTGACAGAACTATTCAAAATCCATATATCGTTTCATTTTCTCTTATGATGTAGAAGTGAGACAGGCAGCATCATCTGTGTCAACCGAAGAGGAAAATTCACTTTCCCAATGAATGTGTTCATTTCAATATGGAAATAGGGTATTTTGATTGAAGATTTAAATGCGATTTATTTTAAATCTTCATCTGAGAAGATTAAAATTTGTATGGTAAATCTTCCTGATGTGTAGGAGATTTAGCTAAATCTACTTAAATCTCGGTTTAGTGGTCGGTGGAAACGCAGTATTAATTGTCTAATATATTTACTTTATTTTTTTTTATTTTTTCTACGAGTATCTTCACTTTTTGAAGTTATTTTTCTTTATTGTTATTTGGTTTTTAAAATTCTTCTTAGCGAATTTGCTTTTTAGAAAAATGGCTATTAGCAATATAGATGTCATGGTTAAAGTTTTGAGTCGACAAAGAACTGGTTTTCGAGTATTTCAAATAAATGCACAAGGTTAACTTTGCAAAATAGATGAATTCCATTACATCTTCTAAGAATCAGAGGTTGACGTTATTTGTGTATCCGAGACTTGGTTAACGGTCGAGCATAGTAATCAATTATGTGCACTAAGTGGAAATAAGATCTATCGATCAGATAGGAAAAATCTAGAGGTGGAGGCGTGGCAATTTTTGTTAGAGAAGTTTTACAGTGTAGGGTAAGGAGCTGCTCTGTCGAAGATAGTGAAATTGATTTTATTTTCGTTGAATTGCAAAATGGGGTTGAAAAACTTCTTTTGGGTACAATATACAGACCTTCTAGAAATACTTGTATTCTTCCATTTATTTCTATATTGGAATACATTTCAGTGTCGTATCCTAATACAATCTTGGGTGGTAACTTCAATTGCAACCTGCTTAGTGAAAATACATTCACCCTGTCAACACAGTTATTCCAACTCATTTTTTTAATTTCGAACCTACATTGCTGGATCTGTTCCTTGTTAGTAACAAAACAAAAGTAATATTTTAGGATAAATTATCGGTTCCAGTTTTCTCTAGGCATGAGCTTATTTTTTTAACCTTTGATTTTCAAGTACATATTATAACTAATATTTTCGAATACAGGGACTTCAGGCACATCAACTATGATTCACTTCATTGTGATGTTCTTAATGCAAATTGGGATATTATTCTTTCTCAGTCTTTACCGTGTGATCAAGTAGAATATTTATATAGCACGGTGTTAAGACTTTTTGATATGCACGTGACATTAAAAACTAAAAACTTCCTTCCCTGCTTAAAACCTTGGTTCACAAACGAAATCAAATTATTAATGCATCAACCCGATTAGGCTTACAATCGATGGAAAAGATTTCGTGTCGCTAGTTTTTACCAAGAATATTGTTCGTTTCGAAACAAAACTGTTTTAGCCAAACGTAACGCAAAGGTCGCTCTATATTCGAACCGCTTTAACAATTTTCAAAGCTGCAAAAAAAATCTGGCAAAAACTTAAGCAAACTGGCATCGGTAGTTCCTGCATAATTTGAGTGAAGAGTTAGATATTAATGAGTTGAACCAAAAATTCGTTTCTAACTCTATTTCGTCTAATATTAATCTCAGTGCCACTTCATTAACTGATTATGATAGAGGAACATTAAGCTCACGTTCGCTTAAATTTTCTACAATTTCTTCAGAGGATGTGGTTGAAGATGTCCTCTCTATTAGGTCAAACGCAGTATGGCTAGATGAAATGCATCCTCCTTTTCTTAAACTTTGGTTGCCAGTACTTCTACCATATATAACACACATATTTAATTCAATTATTTCCACAAGTGAGTTTCCTATCCAATGGAAGAGGGCAAAAATTGTTTCTGTGTCTAAGACTTCAAGGTGTGATGATTTCAGGCCGATTCCCATCCTACAATTTCTGTCAAAGGTATTTGAAAAGATCATTCAAAAGCAAATAAATAGATTTCTTAGTAACGAAAATTTATTAACATCAAAGCAATCCGATTTCCGTAAGAAAAACAGTTGCATTGCGGCATTAATAAGTGTTACAGAGGATATTCGGAAAGATATCGACCTTGAAAATATAACGTTTTTAATACTTCTGGAATTTTCAAAGGCCTTTGACATGGTTAACCATTCTTTACTTTGTGAAAAACATTTAAATTTGTATAACTTTTCTCCCAGTGCAGTCCGGCTGATTAATTCTTACTTAACCGACAGATTGCAAGCAGTTGAACTTAATAAAGTTCTTTCCAATTTCTTATTAAACACTAGTGGATTCCCTCAGAGATCTATTCTTGGTCCTCTGCTTTTTTCAATCTATGTTAATGAGCTTCCTACTATAGTAAAACACTGTTCAATTCGTTTGTACGCTGATGATGCTCAGTTGTACATAAGTTGTCCGTTGGGGCTTATCGAATATACTTCAGCTTCCTTGAATGAAGATCTGGAAGAAATCAAGCGTTGGTCGAACGAAAATGGTTTAATGCTCCACCCAAATAAATCAAATTGTGTTGTTATTTCAAAGAGTAAGCTAGACCTGTTATATTTTCCCCCTATCATCTTAAATTCTTTTCATATTGAATTCGTCGAAACTGCAAAGATCCTAGGTGTTATTTTCAACCGAACCCTTACTTGGAAAAATCACATAGCATATATTTTTGGCAAGACATATGGTGTTCTTCGTACGCTTTGGTCTACACATAAAAATACGTGCATTACTTGTGAAAACGCTTATATTACCATTACTTACTTACTGTTGTGAAATTTTCTGTAATCTTGATTATGAAAGCAAAAGAAAACTTAGCGTTGCATTTAATAGTACTATACGATACGATTACGGGCTACGGCGTTTTGACCGGGTTTCCTAGCATACAATAAATCTATTGGGAATGCCCTTTGAAAGCCTTCTTCGTTTTCGAACTTTAACTCTTTTTTCGGATGTAATTTTAACTCATGAACCTACTGATCTGTTTAATGAAATAACGTATCTAAATTCAAATAGATCATGTCTTTCGGTTTAAGTGTCTTACTTCCGAACGACAGTTTTTTGTCAACTCTACGCGTTTATGGAACTCATCGCCGCGACAAATAAGAAGAATTAGAAGCACATCTTTGATGAAAAAGCAACTTAAAATTCATTCAAGTATCTAATGTGTAAATATCTTTATGATGAATTTTTTTTCCGTTTTTTTACTCTCTTGTATGTATTTATAATCAGAATAATGCTAAGTATCAAATATAGTAGCTATTGTACAAATATAAAACTTCTCTACTAAAAAGATATTATATCTTACAGTGTAAGCTTGTCATGAATAAAAAAAAATAAAAATTTATTTCTATCTGTTTTCTCAGAAGCAACTACATTGCTCCGATAAACCAAATTTTGGTGGCTTTACGGTTCTTTGCAACTGGGAAGCACCTTCTAAGCATTGCTAATTTTGGCGGGATGCATGTATCAACCAGTTTCAAGGATAGCAATAGCTAGACTTGGGAATGACTATATATCAAATTTCCTGAAAGTACTTTTGAAATCTAAAAGTAATTTTTTTGAAATAGACTCTTTTTCAAATGTAAAAATTCAGTCTCGTGGTAAATAATTCTTGTTTTTTTTTTCTAATTTATTTCAAAATTGATTTTAAATATTACGCATGGCGAGGTGGTCTTGATGTAGAAGTTTTCCGAAACAGAAGAATTTATTTTTCTATAAACGTCCAGACAATTTTCAATGCTAAAGTTGACGAATGTTGTGGCAAGGTGGCCTGGATCAAGTCATGATGCAACGATTTTTAATAGTTGCAGGATAAAAAATGTTTTGGAAAGACAGTCTCGCTCATACGCAGTTGTTTCATTTCGGGTAGGTTCTATAAAATTCTCTATAATATGTTGATGAATGTTATTTTCGTTAAATATTAG
Organism: Philhelius pedissequus; assembly: GCA_910595825.1. Classification (NCBI taxonomy): domain Eukaryota; kingdom Metazoa; phylum Arthropoda; class Insecta; order Diptera; family Syrphidae; genus Philhelius; species Philhelius pedissequus. Next base: position 327,206,441 of record OU343160.1, read on the forward strand.
GCAATTCAGCTTATCCGCAAAAATCTTATTTGATGACCCCACTTTTAGCAGAGCAGTTGTATAATGAGTCTCAAATTCGTTCGAGAGGTATTATCGAAAAAGCTTTTGGCATTTTAAAACGAAGATTTCCCATTTTGTTGCTCATTTGAAGAAGGTTCTGTTTTAACCATTGTTATTGCAACCTGTGTTTTGCACAATATATTGAGGCAAAATAATATACTTGATGATCTGCCTGAAGCTTTGACTTCACTAACGAAGATCTAGAACGTCTTATCAGCGCTGGGCAGATAGATATGAATATTATTTCCAACAAAGCAATGCAAGAACAAATTCCTCAAATTTTAACATACAGATTTAATAAATTATTATTTTGCACGCTTGTAATCAATTTATTCATTGCTAATAGAAAGCATTATTTTAAAAATAAAGATTTTTTTATTCATTCTAATAGATAACAGTCAAAACTATCGAAAAAAAATAATACAAACTAATAACAATTATAAAATTCATAAAGGGTACGTATAGCAGAAATAGGTATACTCTATGAATATTTTATTCTCGGTTGATCTGATCAAAATAAACTTCAATGCCATTTAAAACATTTTGAGTTTCTTTCGCTGTGAATTTTTTTTTTGATTTTTTTTCTAAATCTAAGTTTTTATTTCAATATCAAGTTCATTGATTTTCTCTTCACATCATGCTCGATATTTCTCTCTGATATTTTTCCTCGATGGCTTCTTCTTTCAGGGTATCATACTGAAGTTTGACCAACTCAATTTAAATTCTTGAAAGCTCCGAATACTGTTCAGTTACTTTGCTTGGTAGACTTGAGGCAACGGGTCTTCTTTTACAAATCCACGGCGTATTCATTTCGGACTTAATTTTTTCATAGTTCTTTTTGAAACCTTTTGACAAAACAACTATGGTTTTTTTTTTCATTTTGCAGTTCAGGCAAGATAATTTCTTCATGACCGGCGTCATATGAATTGGTCTAAGTGATCGAATGTACCACGGTTTTTAATTTAAGATGAACACTTTTCTTGGGCATAGAGGGTTTGTAACTGCTCCAGTCATTGTATTGCTTTGAATTTTCGTCAACCTATAAGAAAAATATGTAGTCTTTCAGAAATCATTCAAGTTAGTTGAATCGCTTATAAGTTACATATACATGCTCGCCTTTTCGTTCGCGATAATATTTTACATGAAAGTCGCCTAAAAATTGGGAAAATTATTTGACGTTCACAAAAAAAATAAAATGCTCGACTAGATAGCACGTACTTTCTCTTATGTTCGGTCACATCATAAGCACCAGATTCTTAGTGAATATATTTTTAAGTCGCTTTTTACCCATTTTTTTAAATAAAACATTTCTTTAATTTAAAAAATAATGTAAGCTTAAAAATACAATTCTGAAAAAAAATTCTCATCCAATTTCGAAGTAAAATCCAAAAAATATTTTTCGAAAATGTTGGTATGCCATATTATTAAGAATTCGAAGGATCTCCTATATAAAAAAAATTGATCTTAATCCTTTCAACCGCTAATGAGAAAGTCGAAAATTAAAAAAAAAATGGTTGTCTGGCAGGTACCGTTAATAACAAAATGTTTTTTAAAAAATTAGACCAAAATGTAGAATATGTCAGATTTTTTTTAATCAAAATTGTTAGAGCCGTTTTCGAGATAATTATGATGGTAAAAAATTGTATGGTAGTGTGACAGGGACCGTTAGTTTTGGGGCTAAAAAGCCAGCCATTCAAAAATATATTTGAGATATCTAGTCACCTAAAGCGCTTAGGTAAATACCAAGTTCGAAGAAAATCGCTCCATCCGTTTAAGCTGTAGCTCGCTGTACAGACAGACAGAGAGACGTAATTGCGGGACCCACTTTTTTGGAGTTCTCCATCGTCGTAGTGTCAAGTTTAATTTAAATCTCGAGTTCAATTTCTTTCTAAATGCAAAACTTGCCCTATAGTACCTATATCTATCACAAGTAAAAAGGTGTTCATCCAATTATCCGAAAAAGAGGAAGTTATGGCGCATTTCATTATTTTTTATATAATAACCTCCGAAAATATGAGGATCTCTTCGGGCAGTACTTACGAATGTCAATGATTTATTCTTAAAATCTTTAAGCCTGTCCTGATACATGCAGGACGGATTTGAACAGCTAAATTTAAAATGTCCGTGCTGATTTTTGCCACAAATATTTATATTACACTAAAATAATAGAATAGATTTGAAAGCTGAGCGGCGCCGCTCTGGCCCTAAGAAATGACGCATGCCGCTCAACGACTGCGTCGCCACTTCCATATAACTTCATGTGTTTTAATTTTTTTTTTGCCACGTTGCATTTTGCCGCTTTGCCGTTTGCTGCTTGCCACTCATTGCGTGGCCAATGCCTTTTGACATTAAAATTTTCTATTCAGAAAATGTGCTCTTTTTCTTGCTGAAATTGATACAAGTTTTGTGTATTATTACACTGATTCCGTCTAACCTTGGACGACGTACCTACACGTCTTGTAATAATAATTAATCAAAATGTCCATGATAATCAAACGCAAGAGGTACGTGCAAAAGAAATAAATGTTCCCATATTGCACAGCTTCAAACTGCACAATCAACACCACAAATTTGACAAAAAGTTATTTGAAGACGAAAAGTGGTAAATGTAGACTTCAATCGCGCTGCTTTGGAATGTGATTCCGCATTCGCATACTCTCTCGATGCTCCGGGTTTGGCATGCAATATATTCGTCATTTAGTTGATTCTAGCAACAATGCGGTCAAGATCTCTTTCGTTTCCTATTGCATCCTATGGCATCTATGGCATTGCTGCTAAACTGTTTGAAGGCGGTCGAACTGCACATTCTGCTTTGAAGCTGGCGATAAATTTTCTCAAGGTTGACAAGCCAATAACGTCCCGTGCAATGCAAAATCATAATTTGGGATGAATGCACGATGGCGCATAAACGAGCTATTGAGGCCGTTGACATAACAATGAAGGATTTACAAGATGATTCGAGATGATTTGATGGGGATATGATATGGATATTTCTCAGCGGAGATTTTCGTCATCCCGAAATCTACTGCCGCCGATGAATTTAATGCATGCTTGAAATTGTCGTCTTTTTCATGTCAAGAAGTTGAAATCGACCACAAATATGAGAGACGCAATTGCAGAACAACCCATCGGCTGCTGAACTCTCAAGACAACTGTTGACGCTCGGCAATGGCCAAATTTTTCTTTTATGTCTCGACTGGATTGATATCATTCCCGCCAAATTTTTGCGAGTTAACAACGGCGAAGGAGAAACTCTTCACCAAAGAAAAGTGTTCCCCAGCATTACAAAAAATTATAAAAATCTAGATAGGATTTGTGAACAGGCAATACTATCAGCGAAGAAAAAGGAGGAAAGCATGGTAAACGGTCGTTGTTGTTTGGTTTTGTGCCGGAAAACAAATTGAATTATCAAATCACTCTCTCCTTATTTTTATTCCATTCAAATAAATCACATTGAAATTTGAACAATCTGTGTTCATTTAAGGGCGTTAAATGGAGGCGAGACGAAGTTCGCCTGGTCCGCTAGTATACATATAAAGACCAACCCAAGTTATGTTTGTGCGCGAACTACTTTTTTTCGCCTGAATCGATTTGAATGAACTTTTCAGAAGATCTTAGGACGTGTTTGGAGAGAGCATATAAGAAATCTGTTTGGTGTGCGATGGCTTAAAGCAGTGTTATGTCCAAAAATGTCAATCACATGTTTGTTATTGATTTGTTACTATAAATATTGGCGCAAGATTTTAAACAGGCTGATGTTAAGGGCTTAGCATGATACTACTTAAAAGTTAGTTAATATTAAAGCACTTTACGAATATTTTCCTAATCTTAAACACTTTTTAACTAGCATCATACTAAATCTATTTTCTTAATAAACTACAAATAAACACGCCTAAAATAGTGCAAAAAAGTAAGCGAACATAACTTGTAGACGTTTGTAAATGTCAAAGTGGCATATGGTTTTAGTACGATACTAGAAGAATAAAGTAGCCATTTTGTGATTTTAACTTTAGTAAAATGTTAAGAAAATAGTACGATACTAAACTGGTTAAAATGAGCAAAATCCTCTTTCTAGCCCAGTGTCATTCTAAAAATTATTTAACATCATATAATAAAACGGCGAACATGTTTTTTATGGTAAACTTTTTGCGGCCCACAAAAACCGAACGGGCATAAATTACATATTATACGAAAGAATTTTTTGCATTAATGTGCAGAATGTAAAAATTATTTAAATACAGAAATTCCTTAAAACAATAAATAAAAATACAAAGAATACACACATACACTAGCGACATCTATTGCAGAAAAAAGAAAATGGTGTGTGCATTGGATAATTTAATGAGTGTTCGTTGCATACTTATTTATTGAAATGGGTAAGTGCTGGGCAATACTAGGATGGTGAATAGCTAAGTAAAGGAAAGTGGTGTAAAAGTGTAAATAAAGACTCAATTTCTAATGAAAACTTATGTACAACTTGAACAAAGGCCGTCACAATAAATTTAGAAAATAATTAAGTTTCATTTTCGAAGTTAATATAATTGAATTTATACAAATTAAAACAATCATTATTCATTTCATATGTGGTGGCATTTCATATAAGGTAAAGTGTGGTGAAAATACGAGGTGTGTGAGGCGTGCCTATCTCTAAATCCATTATTTTGGGTTATTTTGATATTTCTTGAATTTTATTTAAGGCGTCAGTATTGTTGTATGTACGTATTTTGGTTTAGCATGGAAATAATGAAAGCTGCAAAAGTAAAAACCAGGAACATTTGCTGTTGTACAAAAATTGTTAATGTGTCAAAAATGTGGTTTGAGAGTTTGTTTACCATTAACTGTTTTCCTTTGGACCCCAGGATTGAGTGCTTAGTAGGTACTTCTCATTGCATTCAACAATTTAAAAAAAATCGTGAATACTCTGTCTTTTATTGAATGATAAATGAATTAAATAAATAAATTGGTACTCGAATTTCGAGAGCTGGGTCGGCTAGTATTACTAAATCGACTAAAATTTTGCGCCAATGTGATTTGTATATACACACTTCTACACTACACTACATCATTTGATTCCCATTAACTGGATTTTGATATTTTATTTTGTCGAACTTTTTGGAATATGATACGGATATCCTCTGATTTTTCCTATCGTTTCTCGAACTGTCTAGAATGTTCCATGGATTTTTTGGACGATTTAAAGGTGGACAATTTGTTATGAAGCTTGAAAAATTTCGGTTAATTGTGAAATTCTTTGTGATAGAATATTTTTTGCGTTCATTTTGGGTATAAAAGTTTATGAGTTATATATATTAGATGATGCTGTTCTGCGATCAGTACCACAACTAGATAGATTGCGTCATACATTAACTAAGGCTGTGCGCGATTTGAAAGTTATTAGAAGAATACCTACCAGTCTTAAATGTAAACTTGAATCGCGCAGCTTTCGAATACTTTTCGGCATAAATATTTATTTTTGCGCCATAAACAAGTCGAAAAACATTTATCATCATATCACTCTCTACTGATTTTGATTCCATTCAAATAAATCACATTGAAATTTGAATTATCTATCTGCTTTATTATAGGTCTAGGGTTTATATGAAGACGAAGTTCGCTGGGTCCGCTAGTTTATTATAAAAATTGCACGTGAGTACTAAAACATAATTCTTCGAGCGAAAATCAAAAAACCATTTTAAAGAAACCGCGTCTCGTCTCGTGTGGTCGAAGAGACTGACTCTAGTCTCGGTCTCGTTTACAGCCCTAGCGTTAAACGATTCATGATAAATTGCCAAACCTCTCTGAACAGAAATGTCAACAGTGTTTGACATTATAAACTGTCACACTTGATACTTTCTTATAAATTAAAAAAACAAAATGGCAGCCAATTCAAATTATGACAAAACCTTTGAACCGAATTCACAGATAGCTGTATCTAATATCTTCCACAAACATAATTTCATAATTGTATGGCTTAAAGTCTTTGACCTCGTATAAAAACTATCATCATTTGTTTGCATTTCCTCTGACAATGTTCTTTTTCGCCGTGCACCCTCTTGCATCCATAAATCTTACTATACTTATCTGGATAAGAGTCTGTCCTCTAAAACATTGTCCAACCCAAATTGAGTTAATTTTTAAGTGTCATGTCTGCAGCACTATAAAACCCCAAACTGACTAGTTTTTTTTTTAAGCTCATAATAATAAATGAATACTGTCAAATTGTTCTCCTTGCTTTCTTTGGGTGAAAGGGAAGAAAAAAAATGTCCATCTTTTATTTATAACATTTTTCCAAAGTACTTTCATTGACCTCGTTACCACACACCCATTAAGTGAACTGCATCACGTACAAAGTGCACACAAAATGAACTCACCCACAACGATGGCCTCTTTTTTGTTGTTGCCAACAATGTTTGCAATGGATATACCCACTGGATAGAACTGGACTCTTCTCTCTGCCATTTCTATTCTATTCTCCTATGGGCACTGAGTTAACAGCAGACAAAAAAATAATAAAGGATGACCCACAAAAAAGGTCCTCTTCTCTTACTAAATAGCATCATTACATAAAACGGACGATTCCAGGACATGACATAACCGAGGAGAAGAGCAAAAATCAAAGAAACTTATTGCATGGCAACATTTTCTATTCATCAGGATCAAAAAATGTTAAAACAGGATAAAACGACAACGTCACTTTTATGTACAAAAAAAAATGTCAATTTTATTTGTCATCCAAGGATTTGATTATGGGGAATCAACGACACTGAAAGATATTGCAGACTGCAGTCTGGCATAATACAGATGGATGTGGTGATGTGGCACAAGGCACAAGGCACATGGCACAGGCTACATAAAAAAAAAGTTCTTTAAGACGAAAAATATAATATCTCTTCTTCTGGTTATCATAAAATTGATGGAACAACATTATAATATAACAAAATATTATGAAGAAGAAAAAACTGCAAGGATGTAGTTAACCCCTAACCCACCCACTGCTGTAGGATAAATAAAAAAAAAGATTATGAAAAATTCCAACTTGGTTGGCATTTTTCATGCGTCGCCAACCTTATTCTTTGTATTTGCATTTCATAAATATTAAATTCCACTAGGATACATTGAAATCCTGGTTGCTGCGGCCCACAGGATTATTGCGAAGCGAAATGAGCCTGAGCCAAGCAATGGCGCTGGCTGGTATGGCATAGCCTAGGCCCAGGCCCAGACATCCAATTCGCATTGGCAGCCAACCAAAGACAATCCACATCCACAAAACTGCAGGAGTTTGTATCTCCTTTTGTTTTTTTTTTGTTTCTATATCCAAGAATTTAAAAGGATGCAGAGTTTAAAAAAATGTATATTTTTTTTTTGAAATTCACTGTTAAAGGACATTTCCCCAACTGCCTTCTTCTGTTTTGTCAAGTGGGAAAACACTTTCGAAAATAAATTGAAAAACAAAAGGATCTTTAAGATTGACAAAACGTTGCAAAAAAAAATGGTGATTCAACCAAGATAAAAGCTTCTTTCGTGTAGATAACCTGTACAAGGTTATATGGGGTGAATATAATAGTCAGCATGATCGTCACGTCAGCATCCTTGCTTGCTGTGACGATGAGAAGCGCCGTGCCATACCTGTCACAGAATGGAAAAGGATTTCTCTTGTTTTGCACTTGAAAGATAGTTGACGATGCAGGTGGAGTACTTAACACCCGCTAACGTACCTACGAGAAAAAGCATGTATGGATGAAGGCACATGGGATTGTCGTTAGCATGCAGCTCCTGTACCAATACAGACAGCAACACGCGGCTGTCGCCGTTGGTTTTAGCAGTGTTCTCCCTAAAGTGTCAAACGAATGCACATGCAGATGTACAACATACAACTTACCTCCCGCACACATCGTGGCATTAAGAAATGGAGGATTTTTATTTTTTTTCAACTCCCAAAAGTGGATGATGCAGTGAAGGAACGAGTGTATAAAAATTCCTCGTCAATGTTTGCCTAATTTGCCTTCTTTTCAAAGACTCTTACCAATTAATTGCTGTGATGAAAAGTTCAAAAAGTTTATGTAGCATAATACACCTCCACATTCTGTCGAGCTCGTCCTGCCTGCCTCTCGTAAAGGATTTGCTTGTCAATGTTGAGGGTTGCCTCTTAAAATTGATTACGACTCGACTACATAGTAGAATAGAATTTCAATATGCAAGCAAAACATCACAGCAATAAATTGCTGGAAGAAGGAGTTGGCAGTAAATAGACGCTGCTGGAGGAGTCATTTAACAGATTCATTATCAGGAAATTTGGTCTTAAAAGGGTTCATGGCTAAAGGGTGGCGCATAAATATTTGTTTTCGTTAATTGAAAGAATGTTTTAAAAGCTCTTAGATCTTTTTTTTTCATTTACCCACTAATAAATTTAGAATTTACCTAGGACAGGTGATATAGTGATATAAGGCATGTGCAGATTTGACCTTAAACCCCGTCTTAAATAGCAGTACAAATGGATGCGCCCATGGTATGGATTATTTGCCAACAAGCTCCCTGTATTACGGTTGGTAATGGCGCAGTGTATAAAGTGCTTAACTGCAAACCTAGTCGTTGGCTTTGATCACCACGCTAGGTATTCCTTCAAAATAGTGCCGTACAATTCAGGTTGCATTTAAAAAGACCTTAGGTCTTACAGGCATATAGTTAAAATTATTATTATTTCCTCTAGAATTAGGCTTTTTGGAGAAAATGACATATTCTCCCTAAATTGCTCAAAAAAATCATAAATCGGAATCCTTAGAACTTCAAACTGCTTGGGCTTTTTATCACCGGACCTTCGGCAAAACCTATCTCTCACCTTATGTTATTTTTTGAAGGATGTGCTTTCCAACGATCTGCCCCTTTAAAATTTTAGCATTGAAGTCAACGAGCACAACTTTGACCAGCTGCAATTGAGGATCGAAAAACTTAAGTTTGTGTTTTTAATTTCAATCAATGAATACCAATACGTGCTCTATTGGAAGTCGTATTTTGGAAAACTTACTGAGGGGAACAGAAGAAATTTATCAGAAAAAGTACTGGGAAGCTAGGACTATCAATAATTTGGTAGTCATGTAATCTAGAATTGTACTGAGATGTAACATGTGTCCTACGGAATCGTCGTTTGCTGGGGATGTCCCCTTGTAGTAGATTCGCATTGGCTAGGTTACACCCAAATTTGAGGAGTGGTTGGTCAATAATTCCATTCAAAATGAAATAAGGAATACTCTGTTCGACATAAACCCATTTTATTTTTCAACAAAGTCGCTTTTTAGCTCGATCACCGTTTCTCCAATTTGTTAGTACCCTCCAAATAATATCTACGATTTCTATAGCCTCTTAAAATAAGCGTTTGCTTCAGCGATGACCCCTCTATTTGACCCAAATCTTTTACCTCCGAGCCACGTCTTCATGGCTGGAAACAAGAATTAGTCGCAGGGTGCTATCTGGAAAATATGCTAGATGGGCGAGGAGTTCGCAGCCTCTTGTAATTTTGCCATTGCGACTGCGTACTTGTGCGCCATTGCGTTGATTTTGTTCGCCAAATGCGGCCGTTTCTTGCTTTAAATCGAAGTTAAGTAAAACAGCGGTAAATGGTTGCAATTGATATGATTAAGAGTCCCCAAAATATTTATCGAGCATTTTTTTGGATTGCATGAGTTTTTTTTTCAAAAAAAAAAGTGTTTTATGAGCCCTCGATATTTACTTTTTTTCATTTTATCGAAAATGCTCGTGGGTGTCTATATAAAATGTCTGTCACAGTAAAACTATTTGACAGATTTGATATTTGTACGATCTTAAACTCCCAGTTTATCTAATAAGTACCTGATAACATGGAGAGCTTGTCCCTACACTTAATTCTTTGTTGTGCCGTAAGTTTACACAGGAACGCTTTTCCACTTCAGCAAAAATTAAAATTCACTTATTCGTGTGAAACTGCCAGATCAAAGATACCTTAATAATAGATGATTGAGTTTACTTGTTTCAGCGACTGTCAAATCGGCTACTGAACTTGAATAGCGCCCCCTATGAAAGCTTCACTATTGAAATAGCAACAAGCACACCACATTATAATTATGTACATAATGGGTTATCTATTTTGCGGTTTCAAAAGTAAACGTAAATAAAACACATATAAAATATTTTTCATGATGTTTCTTTTTTATTATAAGGTTTGAACGTAGACATTATGTGTGAAACACTACATCATTTAAATGAACACCACTCGAATTGTTGCAAGCCTCGATTCTTTTGGGGTAATTTTCAACCACATTTTGACACATATTTGGGGGTATCTCAGCCATAACTTACGAATGTTGGTTTTCAAGTGCTCAAGAGTTAAAGGTTCATCTGCATAAACACGGTCTTTCACGTAGCCCCACAGAAAAAAGACCAGCGGTGTCAAATCGCATGCTCTTGGTGGCCAGTTGATATCGCCACGACGCGGAATTACGCGGCCAGGAAATGTCTCTTGCAATAAAACCATATTCGCTCGAGTTGTGTGGCATGTTGCACCGTCTTGTTGAAACCGCATATTCTCCAAGTCGTATTCTTCAATAGCAGGCAAAAAAAAGTCGGTTATCATATGACCATAACGCTCCGAATTGACGGTGACAGCCGTTCCATCGTCGTTTCGTTTTCGAAAAAGTAAGGTCCAATCACACCTCCAGACCAAAGAGCGCCCCAAACAGTGACTTGTTGTGAGATTATGGCCACTCTTCAATTACTTACGGATTCTCAGAACCCCAAATACGACAATTTTGTTTATTAACATAACGACCGAGTGAGAAATGTGCTTCGTCGCTGAAGAAAATTTTGTTCGAAAAATCGCGTCCACCGCCTGTTGTTCAAGCACCCATTCGACGTATCTACGACGTTGTGAATGGTCAGCTGGCTTCATTGTGTGTGAGCTGGACTTTATATGGATGTAGGTGTAGATCCAAATGCAAAATACGCCATAATGTGCCGTAAGACAGTCCTAATTCCTGAGAACGGCGAGGAATCGACACATTCGGGTCTTCGGCAAACACTTTCACTTACAGCAGCGATATTGTCAGTGGTACGAGCGAAACGATGATGCCCAGGCCTTACAATATCTGTAACCAATCCAGTCTCTTCAAATTTCTTCACAACTTTGCCAATTGCTTGCGTAAAGCACGATACGTGACTATGGCAGAATCACCATTTTTGTAGTAGTCTTTAACATTTTTTATACGTTGTGCGATAGTTAAGCGATCCATTTTCGTAAATTTCAGACTTTCAACTGAAAAAAACAAATTGGTTTAACAACTAAGTTTGACAGATGTCGGATTCCAGCCCTATACTTTTGAAACCGCAAAATGGATAACCCTACTTGCAATATTTGTCGGAAACATTACCGCTGTCCTCGCGTGAGTACTGGAAACACAAATAAGCCATACTAAGATCGGAAACCTTCGTACGTTTCACCCCCCAAAACCCATTTGTTTACTTTGTTGTATTTGTAGCTTTGAAACTCTATCCATGAATAGATGGGAAATCGAAAAGCAAAACAAAAACAAATTACTAGGGCTCTGTTGTCTATGTGTCTATAGGAAGAGGAACAGAAAATATTCTTGTGTGAGTTTCTATCAATGTGTCTATTGGAAGAGGAACAGAAATGTTACTTGTGTGCGTGTTTCAGCTTGTAGGTAAATGTCAAATGAAAGCAGAGGTTTCCGGTCTTTACATTATTAGTTTATGACTGGAAATCTTGAGCCGGAGATTTCGGATCCGTCGGGTGATCTATGCGCTTGAGTAGAACTCACCGATTAGACTGCACGCATTCTGCATATATCGTCGCTGTTTAAGAAAACAGTTAATGAACAGAGTTAATGATATCAATCGACTAAAAAAATCATGCTGTATCGTTCTGTAACACCGGCATAACTGTATCTCTCCAGAATCCCGTTAGATGTATCTTGTGCCAATTTGTACTTTGTCCCATTTCGTTGTTCGCCAATAGAGAAAACAGACATAACTCAGTAAGTGCCAGTCTTTCGTCAGGAGCGGATGTGATTTTATGCGGAAAACCGGATGTTTTTGTGTTGTGTGCAAGATTTTTATAAGAGGGCTACCACGATATCTCGAAAGCAATAATCCAGAAAGCAAAAAATTTCGAAAGTTAAAACCTCGAAAACAATAATCTAGAATTGAAAAAATCTATAGAATGCATAATCTCGAAACACAAAAATCTCGCAGAAAAAATTCTCGGGTGCAAATATCTAGAATTAATATTTTAATAATTCTAGATTATTAATAACTGAAACTGATAACTGGCTTGAAATATCGGAAGGGCGCTAAAAAGGAAGTAGCGTCTTGTAAGCTTCGGTCAGCACATAGACACAGGTTTGAGTGGAGGTTACAATACCACTGTCATTTGAGGGTGTGAGCCTCTCCTTTACCACCACTGGATATATCATCCCCCTATCAGGGCCGGAGGAGCGAGCGGCCCCTCTCCAACATCTGGTGGGTGGGTTTGATGGATCAGTGGTTGGTGTGTGTGTCTCCTTAGTTGCGTCAGATTGGCTGAATAAGTCGAGACGGCTGACCCTTTCACAAGAGTATTTTACCGTTCTTAAGGAGAGGCGGCCGGTGTCCTTAACGTAGAAAAATAAATAGATATAAATTCAAAAAAAAAAAAAAAAAAAAATAATGTGTGCCTCCATAATAATGTACTTTTTTGTGAATAAACTTATTTATAATAGATATGTTAATTGGTTGTTTTTTATCTGGTACTGGTTTAAGGTACATCGCTGGAAACCTTTTAGACTTATCTGAAAAAAAATTACGATGGAAACAAACTCATAATTTTGGGAACAGTATGGAGAGTCTTCCACCACTGGGCTTCTCAACAATTTGGCTGATGGACGGAACTTTGAAATTGTTCCTTCGATCATGCGACAGCTTTTTTCTTTGCATTGCATGGTGAAGGATGAAGTTGACCCAGCAGTTTTCTGCATATTGATTTTTTGTTGTTTATTAAACCAAAAAAGGAATAAACTGTTGAATAAACTAAATATGTTATTTCTTTTATTTAAGTGTAAGATCTTTAAATAGTTAAAAAAAATCTTGAATTTTAATTTTTTTATCGATATTCTTTTCGAGATATTGTCTTTCGGGATTATTGTTAATTCGAGATTTTTGTGCATTGAAGATTTTTGCATTCTAGAATAAAAAATTGTTTTTTTGATTTCGACATTGTTGTCATTCGAGATAACGTCATGATCCCTTTATAAAATAATATATAGAATAGTGTACTTACTTAAAATTTAGCAGTTTTCTTAGAAAAGTAAGTTTTGTTTTGTAATATTTTTCTGTTTTAAAACAAAATGCTTCAATTTTCTTGATAAATTTTATTTTGGATATGACAGTTTAATGAGTTATGCCATTTTTCTAGAAAATATTTTTTAGAAATCGTTAAGAAATAAATTGATTTTATATGTATCTAAACTACAAACTTAAGTCATTATAATATTTGACAAAGGTGTGATGAACTAACTTCGAAATCAAGAAAAAACTTGTCTGAGTATCATAAATTGTTTCTGGAAAATGACCTAATTTCGAAGGATCTTTTTAGATCCTCATTTTTACAACCCAATCGTATCCTTTTTATTTTTTAAAATTTGTTTTCATTAAATAAAATGTGGGACTAGGTTAGGTTAGGTTGATGTGGAACTAACTAAAATTGAAAACATAATTCGAAAAAAAAAAATGATTTAAAACATTAAAAAAAATAACATTATGAAAATTTGACCGACTCAAAAACTTTAAACTGATTTTTTGAAGAATCAAGTTTTTTGAGTTATGCCGGTTTTCTTAAAAGGCGACGATATAGTCAATCGCTGATAGGCCTATACATATTTTGATCTTGGAGGTTTGGTCTTAATACATTTTTGTCAGACAAATATGAAAATTCTACAATTCTCTGATTCTCTAGCAGAAATTCGAAGTTTAAAGCGAATAAGATAAATCAAAGGCTGTCAGCTTTTGTAACATGTTAGTTTGACGTTCGAAAATCAGCCAACATTGATGTCATTATCAAAAACATCTAGACATATACATCTAAGGAGGGCGCTGATTCTGTGCAAGATATTTGTTTAAGCTTAAGTCCGCAGTACATTTTGATAAGGTGCTTTTTACCTAGATATCAAGGAAATATCTCACTTTTAGGGAGAGAATTAAATTCGATGAGATATTTCCCATTTATGGTTTGAAAATTTCATCCAATCAAAGCACCCACACAATAATTTGATACTCTTAAATTTTAACCTAGATAGATACATATACGAAAAACTCACCTTCCTTCAGCGTCGGTCGTTCTGTGGTTCAAAAGTTCTACTTCAAATAGAAAAAAAACAACACGAAACCATTATTGCACAAAATGGGTTAATGGTTCACGGGTATATGTATTATGTTCGGACCGAACATGATTCCAAAATAACTCACAAATGCATGCACAGCACAGCACAGGAGGCTCTCAGAAACACGAAAATGGTTTTTGCTTTGAGTAGGTCTAGAAAGAGGTATACTAAGTCAACCTATCTAAATGTTAATGAAAGTAAAATACCTAAAACCGAAATTGGATACATTTTGTGTAGGTACGAGAATGTATGTACATTTGGGGTGTGGTTTTGAATTTGTACGAACATTGTAATCCACTTTGAACTTTTACTTCGAACCTCAAATATTGAATTAAATTTCAAATAGACTAGTATGGGAATTAAATTATTTGAAAAAGAAATTAAAAAAAATTATTTCAAGGATATTATGTCAAATTATAATTGTTGATATGACTAAAAGTGACCAACAAGAAGTTATGAAGTAGACCCAAGGCCTATGGTTGGGTTTCGGATCCCACTTTTATTAATTGTTGAAGAAATTTGTATTCGTTTTCTTCGAGTTTATTTAATTTATTAAATGTTTTTATTTGGAGCAATGAATGGTAAGTTGTTATTTTCACATTCATACCTAGATACTTTATCTGAAAGCTTTTTATTGTTTACAAACTGTTACAGCCGTATTAATAAGAAACTTGTATGCCACCATTAATGCATGACTTTTTTAAACCATAGAATAAAAGTTAATAGAAAGTTTTAGAAGTAGACGTTAGTTCCTATTATTTTAATATTTGAGGGATATGGCTTCACTGGCTGTAGCAGAACTTCTTCGTAGTAAAGCCTAGTACGCTGCTGATGCGAAACGAAATTTTTCGGTGGTCTCCACTAGGAGAGCGAAATGCTAACGAAAACCACAGCGGAAAAATATTTGCGGAGAGTTCTGTAAGCTGTCAAAAACAAATGACAAGTTGTAAAGATACACTTGAAAGTATTTTCAGATTATGTATTTCAAGGTGAACAGTGAATAGATTTTGAACTATATCTTTGCAACGGGTTGTCCAATAAAGGTGAGCGATATCTTTTTAGAATCAGCACTTCATACTTTCAAAGGAAGCATCAACATTTTTTGCAAAGAAGTTGTATTAAAAAAAAATAGCTCCAGGAATACGCATACATCATTCTAAATATGCGTATTTCAAGAGTGATTTTTTGCAATAAGGCTTCTATATAAAAACTTTTGATGCTAATTTTGAGAGTATCAAGAGTAGATTACAAAAAGGTATCAACCAAGTTTTTAGGATAACCCGTTCCATAGATACACTCCAAAGTATTTTCAGATTATATATTCCAAGAGAACAGTGAATAGCTTTTAGAATATATTTTTGGAACGGGTTGCATTTTCACTTGTTCATCAGTGAGTTTTCTTAGTGGGTTTGTACTTGACCGCTCTGCTACGCTGCGAATGCTCTTTGATCGATTCCCATTTTAACTATAGGTCTTGCTTCCTCAATTAATACTAAAATCGAATGAATAGTAAAAATGCAGGGCCTTATATGTCAAATCCCATTGACAAGTGACCAGCTTGCAAGCAGCTTGATTTGCTATCAAATTCACGAGCAGGGCATCTGCCATACGATGGTTCAATCTACATTAAAAAAAAAAAAAAACTTCGTCCAGAAAAGAAAAAGAAGATAGCGATGGCAATGCGAGGTAAGTGATTTGTCATCATCTTCTTTCTATCAACACAACAAAGGACTAGCGAGGTCATCACCTGAAATTGTAGACTAAATAACAATTTCCATCCCGTGCCGATTTTCACGAAGTAAATATTAAACAGATTATCTTAACTTGAGAAATAAGTTCTGGGGTATGGTATAAAATCGCCAATCAATGAGATCGGAAACAGGCTTTCTAAATAGAGGTGGGTATCGTTTAAGATGGCCTTTTTGCAACCAAACATTATTGTGGTAACGATGATTTCCTTAATTGTCGTTGGTGCAGCGGAAGGCCGCTTACCTTTGGCTTCCTTGTCCCGATCAGGTCGGAAATTCATATTCGTACTGCCAGTAGCGGGCGGTCGATTTGATTTTTTCTTTGTGGCAATTGAGTTAATTTATGTGTTCAAAGTATGTAGTTAGAAATGGTGAGTGTTTTTTTATATTTATATGGTGTAAAATTCGGAGTAACAAATGTATTTTAAAAATCTGACAAATGGACAGTTAATTGCAGAACAAACTACTGAATCTTGATTATAATATTTTTATTTAGTAGTCACTTAAAATAAATTAATTTTAAAAGGACATAGGTTATTTTTAATCTAAGCACTAGCACTAGGTATGAGAAAAGTCGATAGTTGGTTATAATCAGCACTCCAAATAAAGATCAGCTATATCTTGTTCGCCGATAAGATATGTGAAGGGTGTGCTTCTTTCCAACTTCCCATTTTCATTTTGCAGATTTAGGTTAGTCGATTTTGAAATTGGTTTTGATACAAAATTAGAATTGAATATATTTTGAATAATTTAATACAGGAAATGCACAGAAAAACCAGACACTAGAGAAAACACAAAGCCAAAGAAAAATCAAGTAAGCATTACAAGAGCTTGACTTTTTTTTTTTATAAAAAAAATGAAATGTCAAAATTTCGCAAGCAATTAATGTGCAGGTCAATTAAATTGAGAACGAAAAGAGTGGAGAATTGTACTAAGAAATCTAGTACAGCTATCCACTAAAATTACATATTTCGTCGTTCAGCAGCATACTGGAAAACGAAAAGTAGAACGAAATTTTTCATTCATGATTTCGTCGTGTCATTTTTGTATGGGATTTTTCGTTTCGCATCAGCAGCGTACTAGGCTTAACGATACAAATGAGTAATGTCTAAAACAGATGTGCAGCATGTCTGCACGCATCGGTGCATACAACGCTGCGCCCGAAACACATGTGCATACTCTTTGACATTGGCCTCGTTCGGTGCGCGGCCGATAGGCTATCCAAGATACCTTTGTAGCGGATTTATTTTCGAACGATTCAGGTAGCTTTCTTGTTATGTCAGTTGTATTGCATACACATCTGAAGTTTGAATCAGCTGTTCCTTACATTTCCAAACGAATCTCAACGAACCCAATAATTTTTGGGTAGCTTGAGATTTGTGTTTGACAACATATGTTTAGTTCATCAGCCGTTTTTTCCTTAAGCGTTACAACAACACCAAGCAATCCGGATCGGTTAGGTTGCGCCACCGAACGAGGCCATTTATGATACATATTGAGTTTTGGCAAAATTATGTCCGCATTCAGAAATCGATACATACATATGTAGCTATCCGTATACGTTGGTGTTGTTGTAATCCCATCTAAAATCACAGCTGGTGAAAAAATAGCTGCTACCAAAAAATAAATCTCAAGCTATACGACAAACTTTTGTATACTCTTGTATCACATGAGAAATTTAAACATATGCACGAATTAGATAGATATTAACCTATCTTAGATAGGCTACTATCTATAGAACAATCATTGTGGCGTAAAAGAATTAAAATTTATTAAAAATTGATATTAATGAATTAAAAAGGGGAATTCAAATTCGTAGGCTCATTTTGTCCCTCATGAAGATTCTTATAACAAGAGCTTATGATATAAAAATGTATTTTCCTTTCATAGATTTCCTCCATTTTTAAAATCATAAAACAAAAAATATTTGTTTTAAGTCAATATGAGTAATGCCAAAGTGCAATTATTTCAGATTTTTTTCTTTGCTGTTGTGGCTGCAATGAAACTTCGCAGCCAATTTAGAAATAGAGACATCGTGCTTCGAGCTCTGCATTCAGCCCTTGGAATGTGTGAACACTCATAAGAACATGTGTAATAAAAAGCTGCACATCTGTTAGGGCATAATGCATACCAATATGACAAACTTTCGTACGTTTCATCATTGTGGGATTTGTAATTTGATTCGGGTCGATGAATAAATGTGAATTAAATAAAAAAGCAATTTAATGCGGAGAATGAACGCACACATTTACAGCTAAAGTCAATTTTCGGCTTGTAGACAAATTCGTTTGACAGCGACAGCCGGGGATTCGTAACTTGGTATCATTTATCTACGGTTGTAACTACACACAGTTGCTAAAATATCATTTTTTTTTTTTTAAGGATGCAAGATATCAGTTTCACAATAGCCCTAGCTTGAAGGCAAAACAAAATCCCAGTCAAAATTTCCCATCTCTCTTTAGAATTATAAATATAAAATTTTATAATCAAAACAAAATTTTTGGATTTAATACAAATTGTAAATTTAACTAAAAATTTCAATTTTATACAAATTGAAAAGAGCTTTTTTATGAAAGCTTCAATAGATGTTTTGCTATAAATGCTTATGCGTGTGCGTGTGTTCGTTAAAAGCTTGCGCAGTTGGTGGTACCAAAGTCTACTTATATCAATACATAGTTGTGGTGTAGAGATATTAATAATTGAAAAAGCATATTTGCACAATGAAATACAAAAATTAATACTAATACTACGTTCTCACCGAAGCGAATTCTCGAATTTCGTAGATTTCAGCCCAAATCTACGCATTTCACCATATAGTTTTGGGATTTCGAATTCCGAGATTTCGTTGAAAACACAATGAAAACCCATTACCGGTGCGGCCATTTATAATGAACGAGCCCATTTTAAACTTCGCCATACTTAGGTAAAAAGCTTTTTATGTGCAAATTACGATCTTTCACTCTAACGATAAGGAGATAAAAAGATAGAGTATGAATTTTTATTTGACAACTTGGATGGGTTGATGAATTAGATACACAAAAATGGTTGTTGTTTGTGCTTCTGAGAGACGAAAACGTGGATTTGGCGGTGTGAACACCAATTTGAAATCTCGAAAGCTTCCTGCTGAAATCTAGGATTTCGCTTTGGTGAGAACATAGTATAAGATATTTGTGGGTTATATTAATTAAATGTATAATTATAAAAAAAAGAATTATACATAATTGAGTTATGTAATTGAATAATAATTGTAATATTGATGTCTTATAAACTTAAGATTTTTCATTAAAATGGATTTTTGTAGGGTTTTAATTCATATCCCTTCGCTAAACCATAGGTTTACAAGGGTCAAATAGCAAATATTTTGTTTTGTGAATGTCAAATAACACTTACGCCATGAGTTAAAAATGTACATCCATTTAATCGTGTTTTTAAAGTTGGCATTTTTTTTAAATACCTGAAAAATTCCAAGAGACTCTTAAAGAATGAAAATAAATACTTTTAATACCACAACGGTTTTATAAAGAAAATTGTTTATAAAGGATATAAAATATTTTTTTCTACTTCTGTAATTTCTCATTAATTTCCAACTTATTTAAAAATAAGTTGCTTCATTCTATTTTCGTAATTGACCCCTCCCCCCCTTTACTAATTTACTCTCTTAATTTATTATACAAGAATTCAACTAATACACTACAAAATTATTCGGTTAACTAAACGTACAAAAAAAATGTAGATATTATGAAATCTAAATAAATTGCAGTAACTGCGAATTTACTCAATGGCAGCACTGTTCACTACATAACAAATGACAGCCAAAGACATCAACTATTAAGATAAGAAACTCTGTTGCCAGTTCTGTTTGGCAATAATCCCGAAACTCACATTTTTGCAAGCGTGTGGGTTACATCGGTTATGCCCGGCTACATTATAATGTGTATTGCCTTTAATTATGTTTAACGGTACGGTACTATTAAGCAGGGGCTATTGTATTTTTGTTCACTTTTTATCTACATTGTCTGTCTTGTCTTCGTAGTCTGCCCTTTGCTTCTTTCGATTTATTTGTACTTAACCGTTAAAATGCATTTGAAACCTTTCAATTCTACCTTAACCTTTCAGAAGAATAAAACAAATTGACCAAAGATATGATCCGATTAGAATGTGGTTCGCCAATATTTATTTATTAATATTTTTAAAATTTTGTTTTGTTTTCCGAAATATTTTTTTCTTAAAACAAAACAAACAGAAATAATTTATAAGTTGTATGTCCTACAAAAACGGGTCCAAGTAATCTATAAAACCGATATCTCGAAAGGCAAAATCTCGAAAAACAAAATCAAGACAAAAATGTATAATTTTGTTTATAATCCTGCTTTTGGAATTAGCATAAGGTAAAAAAAGCACGGCACGTAAGAGGGGGCATGCTGTCTCCAGCAACCATTCAGCTTGGCCAAATATATGATTTGGGCAGGGGTTCTAAAAAAGTGAGCATCTTACAGATGCGATTTTAACAACATTTTTGTACATTCAAGATTGTCGTGGCTATTTTTTTCGTTAATTTCTTAAGAACATTCGAGATTTTCGTCATATACCACATAACGTCATGATCCAAAAAAAACACTTATTTTCTTATATTACTTTAGGTTGTGTTGAAATTAATTAATACTTTTTTTTTAAGACTAAAGTATGGTAACCACTTGTGGTGTCTCAGATAATTTTGACACTAACTAGATTTGTTCGATATTTGCAACTACGCAGTAGAAATTCCAATGTCGCGTTTTATTGGGAGTATTTCCTTGATGCCAACTAATAGGTTTCAGAACGCCTTTTTAAAGATTATAATCCTAGTAAAATGAAAGACTGTTTATATTAAATGATTAACTGATTTAATGATAGTAAAAAGTATTTATTAAAGTTAAGAGAATGAAAGTTGATTGCGTGTGATCTGTTGAACGCCAGACGATAAACTCCCCGAATCTTTGGAGGAAGCCAGACAGGAATTTATTTGGATATTGGGAAGTTCCCTTTTGGGACTTTTTGTAGGTTTAGAATTTGTTATTTGTCCCCTTTTTTGGTACATTATGAGTCAACATGTTGAATTACACTTGGAACCAAGGTTCTGGAACTTGGTGTTCACACCTAGATGTTGCGACTGGCTATTCAGTGTCGCCACACACTTTTATGTTACTTGTAAGGCGTAGGTAAGGTCGCTTAAATGAAATTGAATTGTGCGACACTTTTTTAAAAGAAATATGAACATTTTTATATCTTGAAAATATGTTAGACTTAAGACGATTTTCGATAAATAAAAACTAAAAAGTTTCAAAAACCACTAACATATTAAAGCAAAATGGTTCTACTGATTTGCAAAAAGCTTTCCATAACGACCGTACTGTTATTTAAGAAAAATGTATTACGAACAATAATTTAAGAGTTACATTTAATTCTTTTTTAGGATCGTTAAGGCTCACTTAAGCAGATCTTATTTAAGAAAAGTGACAATTTATTTGCCTACACATTTACGACCAATTTACGACAATCAATCCAAGGGATGTTCCTTTGAGTTGTAAATTCTAACTTGTAGGTTTTATCTTTGATATAACTCCACAAAATAAATTGCACCATCCAGGCGGCCAATGGAAGCCCCATTTTAGGAAAATCACTTACACAGAAAATGTTTCATTCAGTATTCAAGATGACAGTTTAGTGTTGCCATTTAACAATTCGAAAATAGCTCGAAATTTAAGACTAATTCACTCGTTGGGAGGACCCTAAATTTAGATGGTGGCATATTTTTATTTAATTATTATATTTTTGTTAATGACATTTCAGCAACTTCAACCACACACTGTTCCCAGACGTCTCTAAACTGCCCCCAATAAATGACAGACGTAATTAAAGCAAGTCCCATTGTACATAAGCATTTTATTTTTTATAGGTAACCTACAAAAATATCCTAATTAATATCCGAACAATTGAGTTGAATAAACTTTATCTACATAGTTAGATCAAGGCTCCAAAATCCAATTTGTTGTTCAGATTGTTATTCAAAAGTGCCCCTCTGGAAGGTTGAACCTTATGGTGGAAATTGCGTGTTAGTAATAAATAATAGTACGTTTATTATTACTCACGCCTTCCATCACTATCGCCATCGATTTCGTATCTGACAACCAAACTTTTTGTGCTAGAAGTGAATCAATTTCTATCAACTTTTTGTTATACAAATAGTACACCCAATAAAAATAATAAACCTTGGCTCCTTGGTTTTTAATAGAACCC
Source organism: Philhelius pedissequus (assembly GCA_910595825.1). Taxonomy (NCBI): domain Eukaryota; kingdom Metazoa; phylum Arthropoda; class Insecta; order Diptera; family Syrphidae; genus Philhelius; species Philhelius pedissequus. The sequence goes on from OU343160.1 coordinate 327,228,924, forward strand.
AATTACAACAAAAAATATTATTCCCCTTCTACCAAATGGGTAACTAGAAATGCGGAGCTCGCAGTAATAATTATTTTCAATTTTTTTTTTTGAAATACATTTCTAATTTCTATCTGTCATGGAAAAGTCAAACAATGCCCATTCACTGCTATACTTCAATGGAGTTTCAGCCATCAAAAGAACAATTAATGTCACCGAAAACGGCCTGCTTAATTAATTGCTCTCAAATTAATCAAAAACTTTATGTCGCTGCCATCTAACAACAAGAGAATCAAAAATAACCATCAAATATGTCGCTCGATTTAAATGTGATCTACCAACGAGTATATATATAGTACTACCCAACCCATTAATAGGGCATTCATCAATATTATCTAAACCCTCGTGTTTCAAAAAGGTAAATAAAATCCCCATAAGGACGAATGAGTACATCATTCTTGTATAATGGAATATGGTATGTTGTAAAGTGGTTTTACATGTGCAAGGCACAGACCAACACACTCTGTAAAGGACTTTTACACTTCAATGGATAGGTAGCTATATTGGACATAAAAGGTGTACACGAGATATGAACCAAATCAAAATGTCCTAGCACTCTCGCAAATCCTCAAACTAAATTCAACAAAAATACAAAAAAAAAATTGTCAGGACGAAAATAATAAAATTTCTAACCAACCTGAAGTGGGAAATGACTGAAGAGTGGGTTCGAGTTTATATAGGTTGCCTGCCATCCATCAGACCCATTATACTCCCGCATCTATCTATTCAAGCAATTTGCACACATTCAATTCAGGACTCTCACCCTCGCCAGTGCCACAACCACTGACCGCTCTGTCACCGACAAAGGGAGACGCAGATACCAAATGACGAAATTTCAATTTAGCTGTACCGGAGTTGTCACGAACAGAAGATTTGTATACGAACTGGACTCGAGCAAAAAACAAGGACCAGTCTACATCCATTCATTTATAAATTTTTGCCCAAAGTGGGCTTACTCTATACTCGTATCGCTAGTGCAATTCCTTTCGGCCCCGTCAGAATTTGCTGCTCCTCAAAAACACTGCTGTTAAAGCTCCTGCATATACATATATGGCCAGGGCCACTATGATAGCTTATCGTTCATCAAAATGTCAGTAAGTACCTATCGGGTCATTGTTGGAACTTTAGGACACATCCCGTATTTCTACGTAAGGTAGTCAAATGCAGAGGACATTCATATCATATAGTCGTCTCGTATTCGTATATCTCTACGCAAAGAGTATTGTTCGAACACGATACTTTCTATATACTCGTACATACTGATGGTCGTTTGAATTCAGTTTAGCACTCGAAATCAACTCCCAATGCTTTGCGTGCTGTCCTGTCCATTCAATTCAATATATGAAAGATAACCGGGTGCTGCTGCTGGCTTGGCTGGTTGTTGTTGATTGTACAACCGACGACGTAATCCTGATTCCATTTAATACGATCTCTGATGATGCTGCTGCTCTCTCTGGTGTGGTGTAATGCGCCGTTGGGCAAGAAAGGGGATGCGTGCTTCATGAATTCGGTGTCTGCAGTAATATTCATTGAACACTGCCTAAGTGAATACTTATGTGCCAGTTACCACCACCCCACAATCTGTCTCACCATTCCAATTAGGATTTTTATCAATTGTTAGAATTACTTACAATATTATTATCATTCACTTGGTTCACATACGCACACGTTATAATGGCAGTGTGTTTGGTTTAGACAATCTTCAAGGATATTTCCCACACCAGTTATTTAACTATCTGACCGAATGTCTTACGAAAGGATTAGAATTACGTAGCTAGGAAAGGACACGAAATAATAGTCGTGACACTGTCTAGGGCGGCAGTTTATTGGTATTAATTAAATGACAACTTGTCCTTCGGGAAAAGTTCCGCAATAGTGGGCTCATTAAGATATCGACGGAAATGATGACCACTGCATGCATGTTTCACTCTTATCTCAAATAGGATGCAGGTGCACTGGATGGTGTTGGAATTCGGCACAGATAATGTATATCTCATAAATAATGGTACTGTAGGTGTTCAGATGATGATTATTTTGATTAAACTTGCAATTTGCAGATAACCCTTCGGAATAGCGCTATTCCATTTAAGAGTCAAATGACTTTAACATACTTTCTGCTTTGACATCCTTCGTTGCTAGTTCATCACAAGTTAAGTATTGAATTATAAAGGGTTATCCAATCGGGACAGGTTGATTTTGACAGCTTGTGGCGGCCATATTGTTTCTTTTGCTTTCTGTCAAAATATCGTATTTTAATCAGTCACTAAGGACAAATCATCATTGTCAGTTTCAGCGTCGGGCAACACGTGCAAATGATAAAACTTTATTATCAAAATGGGTATTCTCTAGTAGCAACGCTGCTCGAGTTGCGTCTCTTTAGCGATGAGGCCATTTTTAGATGAATGTGTACGTGAATAAACATAATTGCCGATTTGGGACAACACAAATCCACGCGAGATTCACAAGGTGCCAATGCATCCAAATAAAGTTACTTTTTGGTGTAGATTTTGGGCTGGAGGCGTCAAGGGTCCATACTTTTCCCAAAATGATGCTGGACAGGCCGGCCGTCACCGTCAACGGTGATCGCTATAGGTCGATGATCACCAACTTCTTATCGCCTGAATTGGATGATATGGACACAGAAGACATATGGTTTCAACAGGATGGAGCTACGTGCCACACAGCTCAAGGCACAATCGATATTCTGCGCTGGTGGTTTCATGGCATGGTAATCTTGCGCCGAAGCGACGTGAATTGACCCCTTTGGACATTTTCGTGTCTATGGGAATAAGCCACAAACCACCCCGGCTCTCAAAGACAACATAATCCATGCCATCGGTCAAATTCAGCAGGATGTATGCGCCAAATTCATCCAAAACTGGACCTTTCGAATGAGCGCCACCCAGCGAAGCCGCGGGGCCCAGTTAAGAGTCAGTAAACTATTTTACGATAAGCAAATTGTTATACATATTTCATAATCATCTGATGCAAAAATCCCAGATTTCAGTAATTTTAATCCAAATTCTCATATTTGGCCATTGATTTTTTGAGATTTCAAATTGGCGTTATTTCGTTGAAATTCAGAGCTTTTTGATGTTTTGTTATCGCGCAGTAGCGGCAGTATGCTTTACCACCATACTGATTTGGAAAATAACCATATAACCCCTGCCAATTTTATTATTATTTATTAATTTTAGAAAAAAAATGTAAAATACAGGGTGGCACACGAATCCGGCTACAAAAATAAAACGTCATAACTTTTTTTCAGTGTGAGTAATTGGCTTATTTTTTTAAAAATTTTATAGGCTAATATTTAGATATATCATAATGAATGCTTGGGATACTGAAAAAAGGATTTGGATAGTGCAGCGATACCATTCTTTGCAGTCCGTCATTTCCATCCAAAGGGATTTAGACTGGAGTTTGGCGGTACTCCCCCGAGTAGATGGACCATTATGAGGCTGGTGAACATGTTTGCCGAATCTGGAAGCATCGAACGAAGACCGTATCATCGAGATCCCAATGTTCGGGTTCATGATACAATCGTGGCTGTTGCATCGGCAATACAGGCAAATCCAAGTGTTTCGTCTCGAAACTCATCGGGCCAAATTGGAGTTAGCAGACGGTCATTACAACGAATACTTCATGATGAATTGCTACTCGTCCAAATAACAAGCAAGATAAACCCTCAGAATTTGCCTGTTCGCCTGGAATTTTGCCGAAAAATGATTGCAATTGCCGAAGAAGACAACACATTGATAAATTATTTGTTCGTGTCTGATGAGGCCCATTTTGATTTAAACGGCAATGTTAACAAGTAAAATTGCCGTATATGGAGTGAATCTAATCCAAAAATGCTCCATGAGACGGAACTGCACCCAGAACGAGTCACTGCGCAGTTTCATCAAGGTGTATTGTCGGGCCACTTCTTCTTTGAATAAAACAGTGTAACACAAGCTTTCAATGGGGACCTTTATTTAAAGATGTTGAAGGAGTTATTTATCCAAAACTTCGCCGAAGACGTATCCCTTTCAGCAGGATTTGGTTTCACCAAGATGGAGCAAGTGCACACGTAGCCACACAAGTTATGGCGGAGCTCCAACCAAAATGTCTGCACTTTCCGTTGGCCCCCAAGGTCACCTGACCTGACTGCACCGGACTTTTTTTATGGGGTTATGTCAAGCGGCAATAAAAAACGAAACCCAGGAAAAAAGACAATAAATGAGGCGATCCCAATTTTAACCCTTCAGGCCGCAATGAACAATTTTCTGATCAGGTGCCGCATATGCGTGGTTGAGCGTGGAGGTCATTTGCGATCTACCATCTTTAAAAACCATTAGTTATTTAAAATAAAATTTAATTTTTAATCCAATAAAAAATATTAATGAAATACATCGATTAAAATAAAAGTTATTCAAATTTCTTATTGTAGCACAATTCGTGCGCCACCCTGTATCTGATCATCACCTACCTGCCCGCAAATTTAAATTTAAATGAACGTTAATGCAAGTAGTTACTTACTACTTTTTCTTTGGTTTAATATTTTTGTTTAATTAGTAAACGGCACTTTTCTCCCTCATTTGCCGCATTTCATAATGTAAGCTATTGAAACTCTTTGAAAGAGCTGTAAAGAGAGGCAGATGGATGCTACCTAATACAACTAGAGTGAAATTTATACGTCCTATCATAGTTTTGGCGGTTGAGCACTCCAATTTATTATCTCGATGATCCCTGCTAGGTCTAGATTTTGATCTCATCCTTAGTCTCTGTTTCTTTCGTGTTTGTTTTGGTAGTAAAATGATGTAAGATAAGACGCGTGTTCAGATTTCGAAGATAGAGTAGAGTATATCAGCAGGTTGTTGGTTATTTCGAATTTTGTGAGGTAAAACTCGAATTTTGTAGATGTATTTTAATCCATTTAAATCGGAGCCATCCGTCAATCAATTTTGACAGTTCATGGCTTGAGGTAGGCATTATACTATATTTTGACGTTTGGATAATATTTGTTTTCCAAATGTCACTCAAAATGCTTAAAATCTACTTTTTCTTTTTAAATCAGAGCCATCCTTCAATGGATTATGATAGTTCACAGTTCAGTTCGAAAATATTTTTTTCCGAGTGTTACAATAAAGTCTTAAAGTCACCTTTTCCCGGAGGGGGAAACAAAGTCTGAAAAATGAGCGATTTCTATACCAACGACATGCATACATAAATCGTACGTATTCTTCTCTGGACTTTCACAGTGCGTCTATCTAAGTATAACCACATTATGTTGTATGATATTTTATCAAACATAGAATAGTACCCAAAAAAAGATAATTTGAATATTATAACAACCAAATCACCGAGACCGCCGAGACCATCAATGACACTCTCTACGAATTTCGGTACCAAAAATACGGTCTCGTGTCAGTCCCGTCTCCGGTCCTTTTAAAGTAGTTTTCGGACCGAAACCGATACCAGGACGAGGTCGAGACTTGTCTAAAATTTAAAATGATAAGTGATAACAATAACTGAAACAAATACAACTCTCGAATACCGTCGCAATGGTTCATGCCTTTAATTGTTCTATAGGTATTTTTAAGGAAAGTGTCCTAGTAAAACCGCCAGCTGCATGCCTCCCCTAAAACACTTCAACCGTAATATCCGCGATTCTAGGAATGTTCATAAGCTTACCCATGAGCTTAACTTTTGGCGTATACAAGTCAAGTATGAAGATTCGTTCTTTAGAAGAATCCCCACCATTACAATGTTCAAGCATTTAAAACCAATTAACATCATTATCTCATATCTTATTTTTATTACTGTTTCCTAATCACTTGCAATGTGTCTCAACATTCTAAGGGTATTCATTACCCCTTGAGTGGCGAAAAACTGACAAGGAAACGAGACCAGGCAAAGACTTTTGTTAGTTTGGTTTCGGTCTCATCAAAATCTAAAATTTTTAGCCTCGTCTCGGGTGTCGGAGACCGAAAGTTTCATCCTTGGTTGAATATTTGAACCCATCGATTTCAATGGATTAAGTTAAGTGCAAGCACGGTTCAGGCATGAAATTGGTTCTTACCTAATCGAACCCTTAACCAATCATTGAACTTCAGTTAATCCATCCACATTGGTGAGTTAAAATCTTGATAAATGGATCAAATATAAGTATAGCTAGCAGTAAGGGTTAGTTGTATAAATATCTGAACCGTCGTTCAGAAAGTTAAACTCACCAATTTCGACGGATTAACTGAAGTTCAATGATGATGATCTGCTTACCTACTTTGTTCAAATAACTTATCTACTCCAACTTCTCAATCGTTCAATGCATATCAACGAAGTTCATAAAATAATTAAGTAATGAACGTTAACATTTTTGCACGCGAGTACTTTACGAACATACCCCTCTACTTACATAACGTCTGATTTATTTGAAAAGAAAACAACGTCAACACATAAACGAATTTTAATATCAACCTCTATGACCACGCAGATATGAAAAACCGTCTGCAATTTCTTACTTATTCCATTGTTCCATTTTATTTCGACTTTCTAATTCAAGCTTTAATTTTCTTATTTTGGAATAGGTACAGAAAAGGAGATCAAAATCTCGTATTCATATAGGGTTATACATTTTGCGGTTTCAAAAGTAAACGTAAATAAAACACATATAATATTTTTTTTCATGATATTTCTTTTTGATTATAAAGTTTGAACGTTGACATTATGTGTGAAATACTACATCATTTAAATGACCACCACGCGAATTGTTGCAAGCATCGATTCGTTTGAGATAATTTTCGACCACTTTTTGACACATATTGGGCGGTATCTCAGCCATAACTTGACGAATGCTGGTTTTCAAGTGCTCAAGAGTTAAAGGTTTATCTGCATAAACACGGTCTTTCGCGTAGCCCCACAAAAAATAGTCCAGCGGTGTCAAATCGCATGATCTTGGTGGCCAGTTGATATCGCCACGACGAGAAATTACGCGGCCAGGAAATGTCTCTTGCAATAAAGCCATATTCGCTCGAGTTGTGTGGCATGTGGCACCGTGTTGTTGAAACCACATATTCTCCAAGTCGTATTCTTCAATAGCAGGCAAGAAAAAGTTGGTTATCATATGACCATATCGCTCCGAATTGACGGTGACAGTCGTTCCATCGTCGTTTTCGAAGAAGTTGGACCAAAGAGCGCCCCAAACAGTGACTTGCTGTGGATGTAATGGCCTCTCTTCAATTACTTGCGGATTCTCAGAACCCCAAATACGACAATTTTGTTTATTAACATACCCACCGAGTGAGGAATGTGCTTCGTCGCTGAAGAAAATTTTGTTCGAAAAATCGCCGTCCACCGTCAGCTGGCTTTATATGGATGTCGGTATAGATCCAAATGCAAAATATGCCATAATGTGCCGTAAGACAGTCCTAATTCCTGAGAATGACGATGAATCGAAACATTCGGGTCTTCGGCAACAATTTCACTTACAGCAGCGATATTTTCAGTGGTACGAGCGAAACAATGATGCACAGGCCTTACAATATTTGAAATCAATCCAGCTCCACAATCCACAATCCACAATCTCCTCTTAAAGCACTATGGGTGGCTGTGGCAGAATAACAATTTTTGTAGTAGTTTTTAACAATTTTTATGCGTTGTGCGATGGTTAAGCGATCCATTTTCGTAAATGTCAGACTGAAAAAAAAATTGGTTTAACAACTTAGTTTGACAGATGTCGGATTCCAGCCCTATACTTTTGAAACCGCAAAATGGATAACCCTGTATAATGTCTAAGTTCTAAAATCGACATCGAAATTTTTCATGCACATATGTATGTACATATTGGAGCTTTCTAGGAATACTCAGTTAAACATTAAAATGAATTTCAGAAGAATTGCTGTTAAAAGCACAATATTGCAGCAGCCCAAAGTGGAACTCTCCTACCTAACTTTGTTTCCCATTATTCAGATATTGGTATTTTTGTTGAAGGCCTTACATATTTTGCTACTAAAGTCTTACTTTGTATTCTCCCTTTCTTTTTACCTTAAGGCCCTTTAGATTACACAAATCCTCCAATGGATCAATCAGAATATTTTTCCCTTTTCTTTTGAAATACAAAGTCTCCAAACGAGATGCATCCACATATCTCAAATAAAAAAAAAAAAAACTAAACTTTCAAATAATGGGAATGCTCTTGAGAATCACGTTACTTTTTACCTTCGAATGTATACTGTCTGTTTATATAATCAACAAAATCAAACTTCCACTTGAAGTTGTTGGAAGTCTCAACAATTTTGACCAAAGTGAAAAGCTAGGAGATCAAAATTCACCCTCGACATTCTCAAATATAAATAATAACACTTATAGCTACATAGGTACTCGTACTCGTATATATTGGATGCTCTCTCTAACAAAGGCAATACTCTCCATGAACAAGCAATTTTATCCTAAACGAAAACAAAACTCCTGCAAAGGAGATTTCCCGGTGAAGTTTTATCCTGTTTCCTTTCTGCCTTTTTCAAATGGAAAATTTTCAATTGTTGCAAGTGCAAAGTTTTTTTCTGCTTGGAAAAACATTTAACCCCCCACCATCACACCGCAGTACCCATAACACATCATACCATAATATTTTTGAGTCTTTTAGGAAATTGTAGGAAAATATTTAAAAGGATTTAGAAGGGAAATGGGCCAGTGAAAACAGAAGATGTATGTTTATTATTCACATAAACTGTAGGTGTGTAGGTACATAAACACAACATAAAATATAATGCAAGCCCAAGTTGGGTAAACAAATTACATGTTTTGCGCGTTATTCTGCCCTCGGGGGAGACGTTTATTTTAAATCGCAGCACCAAAGCACAAAGTATAATTTTATCAACGTTGTGCAAGTCTAATGAATCCGTAATGAATCGTCACCACTACTTCCCCATTTTGCCATCATTGCCAGGACCCTAAATTATTATAGGGCTTGGGGTTTTGGGGTAGGCTTGCTGAAGTTGTTTTCGTGCTATACACAAATATTTTGTTTATACATATGTATGGCTGTACCAGTACCTATACATATTAATATATTCTAAAAGTGTTTCCATATGAGTGTATGTGTGTCGAAAATAATTAAATCATTTCATGATTTTTTTTTTGTTGGTTTTTTGGGGAATTGCTTTAAAAGGATACAACATGCATATAAACATTTATACATAATTAACTGGCAGGATTCAAAGGAATGTGTTCCAGTTTATCGTATGGCTAATTAAACAATTAATTATTTCGTCTTATCAAAAATTTCATTGTACACAAGGGATTAGAATGTAATATTTGGTTTTTCCCTTAATAACAGGCCTGCATGTTTACTTTTATGGAAACATGTTTATAAATTTATGAAAAATTGAGAAAGGATATGAGATTGAGTTTTTTTTGGGGATTTTTGGAATTAAAAATAATATACCTAAATATCCTGAGCAAAGGATGTTCGTTCGTAGAATTTAATCAGCGGTTATCCTGCTTAAGGTATCTGTCTCATGGCAGCACTTCATCAGCCTTTTCATCACACGTAGAAGGGGTTTCGAAGACCTAATGTATAGTCGATGTGCTTTTACTGTGCAGTTAAATCTTCAACTAAATTCAGCCACGGCAAATACGACTATCCGGCGGAGCTTTGATCAAGTCTCTCTTCCAGCTCTAGTCACCCGCCATTAAAAAAGACTGGGTTACCGGTTTTGAACCAATTTGGTTCTACAAATTGAAATAGTAGCAGTTCGTTGGGATTATTCTCCGTCGGATCTTTACTAAGGGAATAGCGAACAATATATCTATTTGACACTTCGTTCAAAAGTTAGTCGCGAGTGATGAGTTATAATCTCTACGTTTGAGTAAAGTCTTGAGCGTCACTTTCAGAAGAACTTAGTCGACTTCAAACCAATAGTCAAGTTCTTGGTTTCTAATTTGCCAGCTCTCAAGAAAATTCAGTGTTGTTTGACAGCTGGGCAATCAGATAGCAGAAACTCGATTAGCTTTTAAGTCGCATACGTGCTTCTGGATATTAGACTTGAAACCGTCCATTACATCTTGTATTGGGCAAGTCCGAAATGTAAATTCTAATCCAACGAAGAAAAGATTCATTATGATACCAAATGCACGCACTTTCCATAAGAGAGCTTTCAAATGGTTTTGAAATATCAAGCGTAATAATCCTACTTTGTTAAGATTTGTGATTCTGTTCTGTACGAACAGATCACCAGTGGTGGTATTCCGAAATCTTTCGTTCTTTCATATATTTCTTAGGCTGATAGTTAATCAGCATTTCAATGACCTTGGAAAGAAGGGACGTTAGTTTAGTGCAGTTGAACGGTAGTTGGAGAGTGAAGGAAACTCCCCTTTTTTAGGAACAGTCTGGACAAATGCTGCTTTCCAACCACTCGGAAAGAGACCAGTAAACTAAGGCAGATGGAAATCTTCGCATTAATTTTTCCAGCGTTAAAGAAAACCTCTTCAGAACAATAGGTGAGATACTATCTGGACCAGCGGGTTGGTGAATGTTGAGATTTTTAGGAACGCTGCAATACAAAAGAAAATACGTCTCTTGAAACTCAAAATATTCTCAAAGGAACAGTCATAACACTTTGTGGAAGCGTAGAATTAGCAACAAACTGTGCTGCTGGAAATTTGCTTTTTTTGTGAGGAATGTCTTGGAAACGAGCGTTGGAACCAACTAAGCGGAAGAGTTCTGTACTGTTTTTTACAAATGACCAAAAATGTTTACCACCCTTGGTACATTGTAGAATTTGGTTCCTTGAATATGACTATTGCAGGTCTTTCTAGCTTGCTTGAACTTATTCCGATTTTACTCATTTGGGTTGGCTTTCTTTGTAACATAGGAAACTTACATCTTCCAACCATCTTACATCTTGCTTAAATCGAACCCCGAGTTTTCTTTTAGTTTGATGATCTTCATTCTATTCGCTATAAAAGCTTTCATCCGCTAAGGAATTATGTTTGCAATCATACCATCACTGGAGTCTATGTCACTACCGAGGAACCATAGTGATCAGTTAACGTTTCTGAAAAAAATTATTGAGACCATCCCAGTTCGGCTAATGTATGCTAAGCGCTGTTATGTTACCGTTACTCGTTTCCTCATATAAACGGTGATTTTTTAAGAGCTTGGTTTTTGAAAATTCAAAAAAACACAGAAACTTGTAAAAAGTGAATGAAATTTTTATTTGGATCGATAAATCAATTTCTGCCATTTTTTTTAAAAAATAATTTCACTTAAATGTTGCCCCCGGCTACGATTCAGGTGGTCCATTCTGAAGGTCCAATTTTGGCAAACTTTTTCACACATTTCGGCCGGAATCTCACCAATGACGCGTCCAATGTTGGCTTCCAAGGCAGCAATCGTGTTTGGCTTGTCCCCATAGACAATAGACTTAACATAGCCCCACAAAAAATAGTCTAACGGGGTCAAATCACATGATCTTGGTGGCCAATTGACTGCGCCAAAACGTGAGATCAACTGCTCACCAAATTCGCCTCTCAATTGATGCATGGTTTCGCGTGCAGTGTGGCATGTGGCACCGTCCTGTTGGAACCACATGTCGACCGAGTTCAATTCTTGCATTTTCGGCAAAAAAAAATCTGTTATCATCGAACGGTACCTTTCTCCATTGACCGTAACCCTGCGGCCTTCATCGTTAGCTAGAATAAATTTGGTGGATTGCGAACACACATCCCAGCTTAAATTGAAGTCAAAAGTTTCATAACTTTTATTTTCCATATGAGATAATAATCAGGAAATCGAAACACTTACTTATCTACACTACCACCCTCTTCTTCAACACCAAACTAGGGAGCTAGTTGACTTGTGCTAAAGTGACAACTACTTCTTTTAAGTAATTGTGCTGTGATTTTTATCAGAGCACCGCATTTGCATTGAAAATTATTAATAGACTGTTTCCTTTTTCTCCCGGACCTCTTCGCTATAATCTTCCCTTAAAATCTTTTTGCTTGAGACCCTATAAAGAATCGCATTCAGCTTGTCTACATAATGTAATGTATCTTTTGAATGTTAACATCCATTTTCCTTTTTTCTTATAATAGGTTATCTATTTTGCGGTTTAAAAAGTAAACGTGAATAAAACACATATAAAATATTATTTTCATGATTTCTTTTTTGTTATAAAGTTTGAACGTTGACATTTTGTGTGAAACACAACATCATTTAAATGACCACCACCCGAATTGTTGCAAGCATCGATTCTTTTCGGTTAATTTCCGACCACTTTTTGACACTTATTGGGCGGTTTCTCAGCCATAACTTGGCGAATGTTGGTTTTCAAGTGCTCAAGAGTAAAAGGTTTATCTGCATAAACACGGTCTTTCGCATAGCATCACAAAAAAAAGTCCAGCGCTGTCAAATCGCATGATCTTGGTGGCCAGTTGATATCGCCACGACGAGAAATTACGCGGCCAGGAAATGTCTCTTACAATAAAGCTATACGTATTCACTCTTAAAGCACGATATGTGGCTGTGGCAGAATCACAATTTTTGTAGTAGGTTTTAACAATTTGTATGCGTTGTGCGATAGTTGAGCGATCCATTTTCGTAAATGTCAGACTTTCAACTGAAAAAAAAATTGTTTTAACAACCTAGTTTGACATATGTCGAATTCCAGCCCTATACTTTTGAAGCCGCAAAATGGATAACCCTTTATATGTAGTTCACCTCTTTTGTATTTTATGGTAAATCTTCACATAACCAAGTTCTCATATCACTTCATTGGAGTGACCTAATCTTCAAAATCCATTACAGATTTCATTTTTTTACACTGCACATATAATTAATACGAATGTATGACTCAATAACAGTCGATTTTGTGTGGTAGCCATTTTGGTTTGGGTGACATAATTTGTTGCTTGAAATTTGACAGGTAAAAGTCACAAAATGCCTTCTTTCTACTTTTTTCCAGTTTTATATAAATTTCTTTGAAAACGTATTATTTAAAACTAGTTAATTATTTTAAATTAAATTTCTAATTTACAAGTAACTTAAACAAGAATTCACGTCATCGTCATCGCAGATGAGAAATGCCAAGATGGGAAACTTTGGTATCTTTCAGCCTCCAAAACCCATTTGTTTACATTTTGTATTTGTAAATTAAAGCAAGACTGCGCTGCTCCCCCTGACTTATCTCTCTTATCTTGTCGTTCAGCTGATGTATGTTAGTTCTATTAATCGGTCTTCATTCTGTCGTCCGTTAGATATGTTCGTCGAAGTATTGACACCTGGTAAGTTGCTTTCCACGCACCTGGAAATCAGCGCGTGAACTTTCAGTTGGAGATAGATTTTTTTCGATTTGACGTTCAATGTATGTCCCATAAGAAAAAAACAAAAAAGGGTCTGAAAAACATTCATTTTACTACTTAATTTTACGGGTCGGTCACCCATATTATGAATATAAAATAATAAGAATACATGTGAGTATGTAAATCAAGAAGAGTATGTATCAAAACTTAATTTTAATTTGCTTTATTTTGCAGATAAAAAATCCAAACAAGCCCGAATTGTTGTTGGTGTTTTTTTTTTTAAGTGAGCTCATGTCATCAGTCAAAGTGATGTCATGTGTGTAGTATGGGAAGAGGGTTTAAGAAACTAAAGTAAAATAGAGGATAATGAATTTCTATGTTCCCATATTTTATAAAGCAAAAGCCCAATATGTCAAAATGAGGGAGGTATTTCTATTAATTTAAAGGTTATATGCATTTCATAAATTTTTTTTATTAGCAGAAAATTGATGAAATCATTTGTCGTTTGTGAAATTAATTAATATAATTCGTTTTTCTAAAGAGAACTGAACAAAATATCTTATTCAATTAACATAAGCATTTGATATATTCAAGACATAAATAATATAAGAACCCCTTTGTACTTGGATCCAATAAAAATGTTCATTAATTTTGTTGCTAAATTTTGATATGGAATTTTCAAAGTTTTGTAGCTTTTATTGATATAAAAAATAAAACGGCTCAATTTAGTAAAAAAAAAATTAAATTTATCGAAAATAAATTATTATACCTACATGCAAAAATCAATGTTTTAAAAATTCTTAGATTTTTTTTCCATAATTAATATGAACAAATTATTTATTCTTTAAACAAAGGTTCAATTATTCAAAAAGATTCATTTTAAAAACAAACATTCTTTTCGTAAAAAAAATCGTAATTTTAATAATCCTGGCTACGACCCTGTCTTGTTTTTCGTGACCGATGATGTAGTTACGTATGTTTTTCGTTGAAATGTTATTTTTTTATCATTTTCCATTTTAAAAGTGAAGCATTATAGTTATCAATTTAGATTTAATTTATGCCTGATTTAGAATCTTTCATGCTCTATTAGTCTATTACTGTCAAAATATTTATACCGGTTCATACAAAATTAATCAGAAAAAGCAATAGTAATTAACCTTTTTTGTTTTCTGTAATGGGAAATACATTGAAAGTCAAATCCAAAAATAATCTATATCCAATTGAAAGTTCACGCGGTGACTGCCAGGTGCCGTGACTCCATGCGTCAATATCGTTTTCGTTCACGTCTGTTTGGAGATATACATACTATTTTTACTTCAAACATTTCATAATCTAAAGCAATAGAACATAATGAGCGAAATAGGGAGTAAATCTCAAATAATATGGAGACCACACTCTAGAAAAAAAATGACATTTCCATAAAAACAATCGATGTAGAATAAACTGACATTACAGTCCCTAAATATCCAAAAGGTAATAGAGCTTTAAGCCAGAGCTTTTCGTTTTTTTCTGAAACGTTAAAAGTATGACTTGGTTGAAGCTGACACTTCTTTTTGGAATCAAATTCTGACATTGTGAGGATTTAATATAAACAACACGATTATTTCAATTAATTTTTTTCTTTATATATAAATCAACGCGATGAACACAAATCTTTTTACAAATTAAAACACGACGTTCACTGTCTCATGAAAGTCCCTTTTGACTTTGACAGATTCGTAACGTTCCCCACAGGAGCTTGAAACAAAAATTAAACTTCAGTGACGCAAAATATCATGCCCTCGGGGAAAAGTAATCCCTTTTACGACTTTAAATTACATATAACAAAGCAACATTACATAGAAATCAATATTAGATATGTCCTTTGACAAGTTTGCAGCTTGATAATTTCCATTTATCAAATTGGTAGACAAGGTAATTTTAGCAGAATGAATATTGTCAACTTTCATAATATATCATAAAAATCTAGGTCACTCACACTTGGGTGTCATTTTGCAAAATCTAGTGCCAATACAATCCTTAACAAAATATTTTTGTTAAATATTGCACTTTGGAGACTCCCTATCGAGTTTTGAACTTTTTCATCAATAAGCTAAAATATGTACACAAACACAGGTACAAAGCCCTAAGGCTACACAGAAAGTTATCTTGATGAAAATACCTACACATCCCATCATTCTTACTTTTTTATTGAATAAATCTACCTCTCTAGGTACTGCATATCTATGACATACAATGAACCTTTATATTTTTTATTTTTACAATACAGCATACCGTTAGGTATACCTACAATGTTTTCAAACCTGACTGATTTCAGTTACAACTGTGGTATATGTAGTTGGTATGGTACAGGTATATATATTTGTTAAAAACACAACTGCACCCATTAAAAAGTGTATGGTTATCGACCACTGAACAAACATACCCCAAGGCACGACAAAAATCGACCAATATTTTCTATGGCTGGCATCGGCTAGGGCATGACAGGGAGAAACGCAACCCAGCAAAAAATGAAAATGTCACCAAACAAAATGACAGACCAAGCGAACCATCAAATTCCCAATCGTAAACAATACCTAAATTGAAGTTCCCCCTGGATACAGAATTTCCTAGAGAAAACACACAAACACACCTACACACACGCAGACAGATACACACCAATACACGGCATTTGTGGTTTGTTAGAGCGCAAAAAGAAATTCACTTCTCCAAACGACATCATGTTCACAATGATGACGGTTGCATAAATATACCCTATGACAAAAAAGGGCTAAACAGCTCACACACAGTTACACAGTTTCAGTTACATAAAAACAAAATAACCAAAAAAGCAATGGGATTCAGAGAATCCGGAGGACACGAACAAGGTGTGTCCTGAAAAGAGCGAAAGGATATTTTTTGTGTTATTTAAATTAAACCGAAAACAACAGAAAAACAAACTCAATTGCACCTTTGTAATGCTCGCCCCCACCCCTGCACTATTTTCCTTTACCCTCACTGTTTATTGTTTCAATGCCCCCAGCCCCTTCACAAACATGACAACCAGCCACAATGACAGCTACGAGTAGGTACACGAAAATGTAAGTCGGTTTCTGCCAATAATATTGCTTCCAGTTGTAATCATTTGTCCAAACACACATAGGTACACACACACACACGCATATATAACCAATTAAGCCCTTAGGTTTCTTTTTGGCCTACCGGTTAAATTTATATTGGAATGCAAATTTTGATGGCCCGCAAAATTGCTGCCAACAATTTTACCGCAACCACTTTTTCACACATTCTCAAAGTTGTTTTCTACTTTAGTACCACTTTGTTTTGCTCGGTCTATAGCCGCTATAAAAGAATAACGGTGTAACAGCAATATTCATAGTTTTTTGATTTCGCCTTAAACCCATATTTTAACGCGAGGTTAAACAATAAAATCGACAAAACGAATGTGTCAGTTCTGTTTGACTACCTCAAACGTCAAAAATATCACATTTCATATATAGGCTGATATTGAGCTAAGCTTATAACGTGTGTTAAAAAAATTCGAATATTATCGCCTCTCTTGTCAGAGTGGGTAAAGCCAAAATATCAGATTTTCGCATAAGATTTAAAAATGATCTCGGTAAGATGGCGGTCTTTGGTATCCACAATACACTGATCTAGTTATTTCATTTTCGATTTGATGTTCGGAATTGTTCTTTTTACTCCGAATTTTTCTAAAAGAGTTACTCTGAATAGTCAATCAAATAGTTAATAAAGTCTTCGCACTCTTTTTGACATATCATGTCGAGTGATATAATAGCCGTGTTTTATTATAGCCAATAACCCATATGGTTCACCCCGTGAAAATAAAACGATCTGGGTTATGTAGTTACTCTGTTTGCCGAATTTAATACTAATATTTGCAAACCCATATAGAAACCCCGATAGAAACCTGGATCTCGTGTTGTTTTTGTAAAACGTGTTAAAACATAACCCAGACCCAGACCCGTAGATAATAAAACGCAGCTAATGTTCAGTTGTCAGTAATTCCATTGATGTTTAAAAAAAATCATCTTTGAACGAAAAAATCGCATTTGGCAAACTACACGCTGAGGTATGTGATGTAGCCCTGTCCTATTGAAACTAAATGTCCAGCAAATTCAGCCATCAGTAAATTTAAGCAATTGAACTTCAACAAAGTCGTCAAGCATGATAATGATAACATAACATACAGCTGAGTACTTTCAGCTCAAAATTTTGCATTTCGGTGAATAAAGAGACACGTTAAAGAGCTAGAAGAAGTTGGAATGAAATTCCGAAAAATAATGTGAACATTTCGGGAACGTCTTGAGCACTAAATCTGCCAAACTTTTATTGTGCCATTAAAACTGAAATTTCTGATCGTCCAACATACCTCAAACTGCTTTTTGACAGTTGGACACAGCTAGACATAGCCCCAACTAGTATATCGTACACAAACTGGCAAGGAGGAATTTTTTTTGTCCTCACATGAGCGCTTTCTCCGCCAGAAACAAAGATCGTAAGTGAGGGTCGAACCTATCAAAACATATATAAACCAATAAACCGGCCGCCGCCGTCATAAGTGCTGCTATTGCGGGCGTTCACTCATTTATTCTGAGCAATCTGGAATAACTTTCTGTTGTTGTAAGCACATCTGATGAAAAAACAGGTGTGCTCATGACACATCATCGATCAAGAACGCTGCCTGACAGTCAATATCATACAATTTTGTGAGCAGTCCTTCATGAGTGTAATGCCATCAAGCAAGTATACACATTATCGATCGTAAGCAAAACTGTCATGCATGTTTGATAATGTGTACCGTACTTAATATGGCTGAAATCATTATTGCGAAACGAGAAAAAAACTGAATTCAAAGATGGCTAACTCTTGCAGCATCGTCCGCATCTGTGTTCGTTACAGGCCGATGCTCAAAATACAATCTTCAATCCATTCCCTAAACAGTGCATTTTTACTCAGTGGGCAATTTTATGTCATGGTGTTCATTTCCTTTCCTCCAAAGTTACTTGAGTGAAAATGTGGAAGTTGAATATACAAAAACACGTGGAAACTATTTGAATTAACAAATATGAAATGTTAGATCAAAATTTAGGCAGTTTCAAAAAATCTAAAAATATCTCGGTGTCTCGGTGTTAATATAAAAAGGGAGCAAATTGATTGAAGCCAATTTGTGTCGAATTCCAAACAACCAAACATTCGATTTTTTTTTCTGAACACAATCGAATTATTTCTAAGCAATACCTGTCAAAACTGTTCTTGCGTTAGACTTTACACTCACACTTTTTCTTTCAAGTTCCTTACAACAAACAAATAAATCGATCTGAAATCCATTTAAAATGGTTGTTGGAATTCGACATTGAACACCGTCTTGAATGACCAAAATAATCTCTCAATGTACTTGTAACTTGACTCGGAGGGCTATAAAAATGACTGTTTGATAAACGACAATTGCTATCTTCCGGTATTTGTCAATGAAAGTACTGCAATACTTTTCTAAATTCTATGTTTGTCATGAAAGGTATGTTAATAGGTTGAAATGATTATTATGAAAGGTATGCGAGTGTGTGTCAAGAAGTTGTCCATATATTCCTTAAATGTCGAATTTTATTAACGCTTATTATTATTAATTTTCCCGATCGAATTCAATTTTAATAGTTAAACATGTGTGTCAAAGTGATAACGTCAGTTTCAACGCTCCTGTTACATGATGAATTTTTATGGATGCAGCATAAAATGATCTGATTTCCAAAGGAAGCTAAACACAAGCTATTGTTAATAGAATCTTAACAACTGTTGGCCCATCATAATTGAATCGACAGAGCAGTACAGTATAGCATTCGGGAAAATAGTGGAGAGAATGATGCGAGGGCAGAACTCATCACAGTCTTAGTTAAATGGCGACTCAGAGTAAATAAAAAGACACATAATGCTTTATAGTTGCGAACAATACATAATAGAACACAATAGCCTTATGAATATTATGACAATCATTAACTCTGAAAATTGCGAAATCCACCTTTTATAACCTGCTGCGAATGCGACCTTTCTTTTTAAGTTGCTCCATAAAGTCCTCCTTTGTCCGTCGCAAAACCATAGAGTGTAAATTATGCCCTAACATCCGATGGGTTTTGTTGTCCCGATTTTCGCTTCTATTGTGCATTATACCTACTACATAATAGCGCACTCCCTATATTATTTTTTTTTTTAAAGAATAAATTGGACCGGTAGTGGAGCAATTTGCATTACAAAAGGAAAAACTTTGCGTGCCTAAACATCGTAGAGAGTGAAACCTTTTCACAACTTAGCACAAGACAAGGGTAACAAAACACAAAAAAGATATTGCAGGTGGAATGCTCTCCTTCGCACTCTACCACTCCCGCCGCTTTAACCCACACAACCTACTAGGTAAGCCAAGACAATAGCTTTCAAATACGGTATGCCGCCCGCCATTTGGTCTAATGCGGTAGAGCCTTCTGGCGTTGTTCTATGGCATTAGTACCAGGTCCCAAGTCGCAAGTCGCAAATCGTAGGTCCCCATGGCCTGATTGTTCTTTTTTTGTTCTCCTTTGCGAAAGGCGTTCTGTGTATCTTCCGCTTTTTCTATATTCATTGTGTAGCATACTTTATGGGGCCTTAGACTTGATTGAAGGAACTGCATGGCTTTTATTAATAGTTTTTCGTTGGAATGAGGAACTCTTCCTGTCAATTGTGGAATAATTTAGCGAGAAAGAGTAAATTATACATTTTCACGTTGCTTGCAGGGGCAATCGACGTATTTCGGTTTTCAACAGAGAAGAAAATGGTTAGTTAGTTTTTTTTGGAAATTAGACTAAGATGATGATGATGGCGGTTGTGGGCCGACGTTAATTTCGCAAATTGTTTCGCTCATGTTTTATGAGAATAAAAACTAATTATAAAGCAAGTTTTTGTTACAGTTGACAAAAAGAATACTTTTTGCAGCAAATTATGCCTTTGTGGTGGGAGGGGTAATTCGTATTTAATTACATGGTTGTACCTGTTGTTTTAAATAGAGTTTAAACAATGTTCTAAATGAGTTTTAATTTTTTGCTAAGCAACAAATTAAAAAGTAAAAAACAGTTTTCCCATGAAAGAATATGTTTTGAGAGCAGAAGTCATACATTAACTAATTAAGACGTACATTTGTGTTAGACCCGCAGCTTATGACTGTGAGATCGCTCATATAAGTTTCGAGGTTAAAGTCGAGTTAACTCGTGAAATATATTTTTTTACAATTTAATAGATTTTAGTAGCACGTGACGCTGAAGTCCACTTATTCCATGATGCTCTGTCTGCTGTCCCCAAGTAAAAGGGTTTACATTTTCGTTCTTCACTATTGACTATTCAATATTTGGTCGCCGAATTTAAGTCAAAAAAACAGATGCTCTACAAAAAATATTGAAAGTTTGTAACAAGAACCCGATGCAGTCAATTCAGCGCCCATCAGCTGGGTTCTGAAGCGTGTGCTTAAATAAGAAAGAATTGCCATATTGGGGCAATTTTACCTAGTGGCAACACATATCAAGAAGTCACTGTTTGATATAAAACGCAGACCGGTGCAGTGCCACTATCAATAAATAATCAATCAATAAAACTTTCTCGAGCACGATTGGTCTTAAACGACTGTTGCCCACAAAATTATCGTAAACCGTTCGATTTACATTGGAAATGCAAATTGGACTTCTTGAATGCATTCCACCTTTTGAGATGATGTCATCTTCCACATAATTTCATTGACAGAGCTTTTAACATCTACGCGGTTCTTTTGGAGAACTTACTTTCTTTACTTTTAATGGCACATCCCAGGATGTAATATGGCCTCAATCAAGCATCCCTTCCAGCCAGCTCTATCCCTAGCCAGCGGCTTCCAGTTTTGCACACCATAGTTAGTCGAGATCGTTGTCCACTTTCTGCGCGCCATCTATTGTGAGTTCTTACTCTGCTGCGTACGCTATCAGGGTTTGATTCAGACTTTCACAGACTCGTCGGGCAGGTGCGTTCATACGCTCTACGTATCCCAGCCATATCAGCCGCTGTTTTATCAGCTATCTGACTAGTTCGACATCGCTGTACAACCCGTTAAGCTCGTCGTTAAATCTTCTCCTCTACAATCATTCGGTACACAATAGATCAAAAATTACGCGATGATTCTTCCTCTCAAAGCACCCCAGCAGACTGACATTCGATCTTGTCAATGTCCATTTTGTATCTCCATAGTGTCTCGTTTGATCTCTGCACTGATGTCGATTAACAACGAAATAGCTGTAAAAGACAGCATAATAGCATTAACCACCAATCCCATTTTAACCGACTCCGATTCAATAGTGGTAAATGCGCCAGCCACAGCTTCGTTTGCTCGACATTTTAATAAGCAAATAGTTAAATGGACTTTTGCTTCATTGATTCAAGAACGGTATTAAATGAGAGCTTGTCACTTCGCCTTAGACCTTTATCACGCTTTTTAAAATCCAACTGTTTTAAAATCCCGTTTTTTTAAATCCAGTCTCGTATAATCCCGCTTTTTATAATCCCGTTTCTTACTATCCCGCTTTTGGAATCGAAACAATACTCAAAAATGAGGGTGCGCAGCCCCCCTTTGGGCGTATGCAAAGTTTTGTCTGCATCATTTATCAGTATACAAAACGGGTGGTATTTTTAAAAGCTCTCTATAAATTGAATAAGAGGGATTTTAAAAAACGGGATTTTAAAAAACAGTATTTTAGAAGGCGGGATCTTAAAACTTTTTTTCGGAATTTTTGGAAACCAGTACTTTAAAAATCGGAATTCCGATACGCTCCCATTACATGGCTCTGTATAATTCGTCGCTCTTTATCACTCTATCATCCGCTAATTTAAAGACGCATGATCTGAATCTGGAATTCCTGGTCCTTTTCTAAAATCTGTCGGTGTGAATATTTGATCGACCAGTTGACTTGCCTCGCCTAAAACCACACTGATATAAGGAGCGATAAGATCGTTGTGAGATGTTTTAGGCGATCGCATAGGATTTTATAAGTGACGCTTAGGAGAATACATCCTCTGTATTTGGCGCATTTCAGAGCGTTTTCTTTTTATTGATTTGGCATATTATTTCGAGGTTCCATTCATCGGGCATATTTTCATCTGACTAAATCTTGCAGACAAATTGGTGTATTCTCCTAACCAATTCATCCCCCGGTTGGAGAGCTCTTCCTTTAAATTATAATTAAAACACCATCCTTTCCAAGGAGTATCCAACCACAAAACCTTAGTTTTGTAATTAGTTGTCTAAGCTAGGAAGATGCTCAGTTTTACATGAGGCGTTCCTGGGGAACCAGAATTTTTACAACTTCTGACCAAATCTGTATACGTGGCTTATTCGGTGGTAGGAATGGAGGGGACCTCCATGTGAGAAGCACTATTTCCTTTTTTAAGACAACCTAAACTATTCGACCTTCGGACCTCAAGCTTGACGTAATTATCCTTTGTACAAATCAGAATTTTAATTTAAATGAATACTCAGTCTTTCATTCTGAAACTATCAAGAACTATTTTGGGTTTTTATTAGAAGACGCTTCAAAATTAAAAATTATATGTTAAAATGCTGCCAGACGTATTTATGGTGCTGCTTTCAATGAACATAGGAACACAAAAGAACTAGGAAGTGCCAAAAATCATAAGTCAGATTACCAATCTTAATTGTTTGTCCATTGAACCCGCGCCAACCATATCATGTAAATTGGAAAACTAAAAAAAATTATTTTAAAATTTATTAAAAAATTACAACGAACCTGATGTCAAAAACCCTCTTGAGAATATACCAACCCAGCACAAAAAAAAAATGATTGAATAATACTCTCGCATGCATCAATTTATTATCATTTTAAAAAAATAATAATTAAACGATAAAACAAAAAAACGACGCAACCGGAAATTCCCCTAACGCAACGCTCTACATTAACCCGTTAAAGTATACATAGGTATATATTTTATTTATGAACCACAAATATCAAAGGACTTCATTATCATAAATTGTTACATTTTTAACCAAACACGCAAATTGAGAACAAATCCATATAGTCCGTACTCTGATGTATGGACAGGACTCATCATTATTTTACAAATTATCTCAAAGGACAAAATGATCATTTTCAGATTTAACATTAAAAGTTTGAATTCAACAACAAAAGCAGCAACAACAAAACTTAAGTGTGCTACCAAAATTTTCATTTTATTTCGAAATAAATGTCCTTTGCATCATAGGCAGTAATTTTAAATGAGTCATGAAAAATTTGATTGAAAACTAACCGCAGAAACATTAAGCTTGTTACGGTGTACTCGTGCATTTACACTCTGTTTCAGTTGATTATGATAATGATATTTATTGTCTCTAATATTCCAATATTAAGCCATTGACGGAATTAACAGAGAACTATAGAAAGATTTATTTTAAATTTAAATTTTTTCTTACAATAAGCTAAATCTACTTGTCATGAAATAATGGAATAAGTCAGTTTTTATGATATTACAAGCCGAGCCAAAATGTATCAACTGATTGGAAGATGCTATAACTTAAGTAAGGGGAGCGTATCGGAATCCCGCTTTTTATAACCCGTTTTTTTTCAAAAATCCCGAAAAAAAAGTTTTAAGATCCCGCCTACTAAAATATAGTTTTTTTTTAAATCCTGTCTCGGTCAAAATACCGATCTATTATAATCCCGCTTTTAAAATCCCGACTTATCCCGTTTAATCCCACCAAGTTCGTTTGTATTTTGATAAATGTTACACAAAAAACTTTGCATACACCCAAACTCGACCCCACACTAAATCCTATATTAGGACAAGCAGGGGGATGCAGGGGGGGCAACCCCTTAACGGGCCGACCTTTTTGCACCTTACGTTGATTCTAAAAGCGGGGTATTAATAAACGGGCTTATAAAAAACGAGATTATAAGCGACGGAATTTTAAAAAGCATTATTTTATAAAAGAGGATTTATAAAGAGGAGGATTTTAAGAAACGGGATTATAAAAAGCGGGATATCGAACCGGGAGCGTATCGGAATCAAGCTTTTTATAATCCCGTTTTTTTTTCAAAAATTTCGAAAAAAAAGCTTTAAATCATCTCTACTAAAATACTGTTTTTTTTTAATACTGTCTTCTAAAATCCCTCTCGATCAATTTAAAAAACGAGATTATAAGGGACGGAATTATAAAAAGCGAGATATCTAACCCAACCCTATGGAGCCCAACCCATGAGTTAGATATGATTGAAAAACATTTTGCCATTTGATTCATAGAGAACGTTGCAACTCTGTTGACAGTTTGAAGTATGCATTTCTGCGGATTGCACTGGCTGCAATTAATAATAATCATTTCTCTTATATTGTATTTATTGTCTGTTTGTAATCAAGTGAAGCAGAGTGTATTATAAATATAATGCATAGCCCAGTTATATTCTGGAAATTGTATGTTAGCCACAAAAACCATTTCTAAAATCCTATCGCATTTGTTATTGATATTTTTTTACACAGATTTATAAATTCAAATTTAAGAACTTATACAATTCAATTGAAGTTTTTCCGATACCAACCAAAACTTAAGTCCGCGTTGTCTATAAATTTCAGGGATTTCGAAGTCTATATTGTGAATACTTACATCCGCGGTAAAAATTAGTTATAAAGCCACGGAACAATTTTGTATTTCTACCTCATCATGTTTGATCTTTCCTACCGAAAAATAAAACACGACTGGCATTGTCTTGCGCTTATGTTCTATCACATGGTAGATCCAACCAGCTAAATACAACAATATAAATTGTGTGACAGGTATTGTTATTTTTGGGGGTAAAACTATAAAAACAATCGAAGAAATGCATGAAGTTTTTACTAACTCCTTCAAATTCCTAAACTTTACTAGTTTTTATAACTTTCTATTTTCGACTTATTTCTTAGTACGGGTGTGCCAATAGGTGATTGAAAATTAACACGAGTTGCGTCGTCACTTTTAATATATCAATTTTTTTTATAAGTAATCATCTTTAAAAAGAACGCACCAACATTTTAAAAACAGTTTTTTTTCACACTTGGGGGTGGCCGTGGCACGATAGTTGTGTGCTCGCCTGTAAACCTCGTGGTTGCAGGTTCGATTCCTGCCGTTGTCTATGTCTTCTTATATTCCATTAAAAACCAATTCTAAAAATTGTCATAAAATAAGTTGCTGCTTTGATCATTACATGCTGTTTAGGCATAACACTAACAACATGTGATTCAGTAGCATACCCATAAACATGACAACGTAATAAATAAAATAATGCGAATTATAAGGGACATAAATAAATAAGACACCATCCCTGGAGATAAATCTGAGACTTCAACCAGCTCTAGTCTCAGAACATCGCGCCACACATCTTTCCTATCCATCTTTCTCTTCTTTCACCGGATGCCGCGCTGTGTTAAGAAAAACACATAAACGGTATTCATAATCCCTTGAGTGCCTGCAAAGTTATAACAAAAAAAAAAAAAAAAAATCTGAATTGGTCGAAGAGAGCTTATAGCAAGCTCCGTCTTGCGACCAATGGTTTGCCAACACAGAAAACTGTGTTATACAACCGGCTCATCATTTAGTGCAGTGTTAGTTGTTAGTAGGCAAACTCTACTACAAATAACACTTACACAAGTACAACATGAAAATATAGCATATAATATTACGTCAATACAAAACAAGAACATAACAATAAACAAAAAAACATTTAGGAGCGTGGAACACAGGTTTTGAGTAGATTTTTTAATTTAATTTTACTGATATATAAATCAAAAACGTTTGAATTCCAATTTAAAAGTCTACCCATACGTGTCAAGGGCTCATGCATCCCATAGTTGGTCCTATGTGTTGGGACTTTAATTAAGTCGAGTCCACGAAGATTATAACCTCCACCCCGATAATTAAAAAAAACTTAATATAGTAGGTCTGGTGCATCTTCGACACCTGTTATTATTTGGTGGAAGAATACCAAATCATAGTTTGTTCTTCTCTGTGCCAGTGTTTGCATTTGAAGAATAGATAAACGTTGGTCATAAGGGAGGGCATTAGAAGGATCACTCCACTGAAGTCCTTTTAATGCGAAACGAGTAAAGTTTCTTTGAACAGATTCTAATCTCTCAATATGAACATCGTAAAGAGGAGTCCAAACCTGCGATGCAAACTCAAGATGGGGACGAACCAAGCAGTTGTATAAAGCACGGGTAACGTTGGGATCAACAAATTCTTTGGACCAACGTTTAATAAATCCTAACATTGAATTGGCTTTGCTAACTATGATATTAATATGGGCAGAAGAGTCTAAATTTTGCGTCAAGAGAACCCCAAGGTCCCGTACAGTTATAACACGAGTTAAAATGTGCCGTGAAATAATATAGTCATGAGAAGAAGGAGAACGTTTTTTTGAAAATGTCATTGTTTGACGTTTTGTCGGGCTAAGATTCAAACTGTTCTTTTCACACCACAAGGCAAAGTGATTAATATCCTCTTGCTATAGAGTTCGATCATTTGAAGATGATATATTTTTATAAATCTTCATATCGTCTACAAAGATACGAATTTCGCTATTGCGTACACAAAGAGGAGCTTCATTAATAGCCAATGTAAAGAGTAATGGTCCAAGATGGCTTCCCTGCGGAACACCTGATTTGGCAATAAAGGGTCTTGAGTAAGAATTTCTGAATTTGACTTGATATAACCTATTTTCAAGATACGAGGATATCCACTGGATGAAAGATGGAGGAAACACGTATAAATTAAATTTAAACTTGATAATCTCATGAGACAATTGATCAAAAGGTGATCTAATTAATGTATTGTTGTATGCCGATGACCTAGTAATATTATCAGAATCACCAGAAAATTTACAACTGATGATAAATCGTCTAGCGGCATTCTGTGACAAATGGGGACTTGTTATAAATGCTGAAAAGTCGAAAATAATGATTTTCTCGCGATCCAATCGAGGTGAAGTACGATATAAGTGGAGTCTTAATGGGAGCCGTTTGGTAATAACGGATGAATATAAGTATCTTGGAGTTAAGCTCAACCCAACGTTGGATTTCAGAAAACACCTTGCAGAAAAATCTAAAGTATCACAAAGTCTCATGAATTTGACATGGAGCAATGTGTTCTCAAACCAACATATAAATCTCTCCATAAAATATAAAATCTTCGATTCAGTTGTCAAATCTACACTTTGTATGCAGCACAGGTTTTGGGGTTTAAGGAATATGAAGAAATTGAAAAATCACTGAGAAACTTCATTAAAAAATTGTTTCATCTTCCAATAAAAACCCCAAGCAACGAAATTTATTTAGAAACTGGGTTACCAAAACTTTTTACTTACACACTTAAGCTTCAAGTCGACATTATCATTAAAGTATAGGGATACCAGAACTCTCGGTTGAATAAAAAGCTGTGACTTTACGAAACAAGAAATAGAAATTGGTGGATGGGTGAGTGGAAAAATATTGGCTCTAATCAGGGAGTGGAAGTTAATTTAGACCCAAATAACACTCGACATTTAAAGGATCAACTTTATGAGATCATACAAAAACAAGAAGACTCGGTTCGAAATCTTTTGATGGAAAAGGCCTGTAAATCGGAAAGCAGAATATTATACAGCCAATTAGAATTTAACCTTTGTGATAAAAACTATTTTAGAGATTCTTTCAGTATTAAACAAATCTCTTTGATATTCAAAACTAGATGCGAACTTCTAGGTCTCAACGGAAGCCCGTACAATGGAAGTTTTGATCAGTTCTGTAACTTATGTAACATGAAATCAAAAGAAGACGGTTTTCATTTGATAAGCATATGTCCAATCTTCAAGCAATATAGAATATCATATTTCGGAAAAGGTATTATAAGAGACTATCAACATTCTAAATGGATCTGACTGGAGAGGACTTGCTCTTTTTCTGAGAGACACCCTTACTTTCCGAAGACTACTTTTAACAGAATACGCATAGCTTTATCTATTTAATATAAAAGTAATACAAATAAATAACAAATTTATATTTATATTTTCCACTATTTTAAAATATTGTCAGTCGAGCTGGCAGCAAAGCCAAAGCTTAAGAAATTCGTTAAAATATATTCAAATGTAAAAATGCAAATTGTAAATAAATGAATTCTTTTACTTTACATTCTTTTTTACTTACAATTGATCAAACACTTTCGAGAAGTCTGTGTATATACAATCAACTTCTTTACCACTTTCTAGGGAGTTTTATTCAAAAAACAACTAGATTAGTAACAGTAGACCGTTTCTGCATAAAACCATGTTGTTGGTTGCAGATAATATTTTTACATATAAATGTCAACCTATCACATACAACTTGTTCGAACAACTTCGGATAGTTTAGTTGATAATATTGGTTTTATCTCCCGTTTTATATACTGGGGTTATAAATGCATTCTTCCAAACTGAAGGAAATTTACCTAATTTCAAAGATAGTTCAAAAATATTACTCAGAGGAAGAGCTTAAATGGTCCTACATTTTTTTTAATACAGCAGGTGGTATTCCATCAGGTCCAATAGAATAGTTCTCTTTTAACACAATGTGACAAAAAGCTCAAAATTTTTTCACGCTCTATTGTAATATTGTTAAATGATACTTGAGGACAATTTCGTAAAAAATGAAAATAGTTTTCGTCAACAACTACAGGAGAATCAATGAAGGATTGGCTAAAATTACTTGCAAATCCCTTACAGATTTCAGAAGTTGTATTCAAGATTACGTCATTATAAATTAGGTTTACCGGATACCCGTCATATTTCTTTTAGAATCAATAAATTTCCAGAAGTTTTTTGGGTCAAACTTCAAAGAACGCCCCATGGTTTCCAGATATTCGTTATAGAGTTCGAAAGAGTTTTATTGTGGCAGCCATTTTATACAGACGCCTAGGAGCATTGTCGTTAAAGTGGCAAAAAGGGAATTTCGAGTGATTATTAAACAGGATTTTTTGTGAGGAAAACTTTCAAGCAAACCAAATAAAAGCTGGAAAAATATTATGGAAACCCTTCTCCATCGATAGGAACCATTCACCACTGATTTATTGAATTTCGGTGCGGTCGTTCCAGCACAAGCAACACCAAGTGTTCTCGTAAATACAGAACCAAAGAGTACAAAATATTTATTGTACTAGATTTTCTTCATGGATATTCGGACCGGAACTTTATTTTTATTAATCGAAAATTTTAACTCCCGGATTAACTTCAATTATATGGTTTAGTAAAGTCATGGATTGGAGGTGGAATAAGTATTTTTGTAACTTGCGATATAGGTACTATAGGGCATGTTTTGCATTGGGAAAAAAATCGAACTAGATATTTTAATCAAACTTGACATTACGATAATGAACGCCAAAAAGTGGGTTCCGCTATTCCGTCTGTCTGTCTGTACAACTCTCTACAGCCGAACGGCTGAAGTTATTTTCTTCAAACTTGGTATTTAAGCGTTTTAGGTGATTGTCCAAAATAGTTTTTTGAATTGTTGTTTTAACGGTACTTGCCATACAAATTTTTTTACAATCTTATTTATCTCGAAAACGGCTCTAACGATTTTGATAAAAATTGGTGTGTGTACTACTTTGGAGATGGTCTACATTTTGGTAATTTCTTAATATTGTATTATTAACGGTACCTGCTATACAACGATTTTATTTATTTTCGACTTTCTCATAAACAACTCAACGGATTTCGATTAAAATTTTAATACAGGATCTCCTTCAAATTTTAAATAATAATGAATTTCAAAATTTTTGAAAAATAGTTTTTCGGATTTTTGAAAAAAAAAAATATTTATATTAGACGATTTTTTCTGAAATTTTGTTTTTGAATTTATATTATTAATTATTTAAAATGTTCTTAACAATTTTTCTTTAGAAAAAAATTAACAATTTTTATACATAAAAAATTAAGTGAACAATACATACAAATATTTTTCTATTAAGAATATTTAGCTATAATGTAATAGCAGAGTCTACAAAAAAAGAACAAAAGCAATACAAGTACTTACATGCGTTTGTATTGTTTTTACACTTCTTCTTAAAATTAAACAAGCCAGACCACGGGCATTATTTTCTAGGTGTCTGAATTCGCCCGAATTCCCCTAGAAAAATATAATTCACAGTGTTTGAAAGCTGTAAATTTTATTTGTGTCGGTAGCCATCGACTAATATTTTGCGTCTCAGAAGGGAACTACAACATCTAACTGATGAGCCCAACTGTAGTACCTGGGCGAAACGCATAATTTGGGCTAAGGGTTACAAAAAAACAAAAATTAAAATATAATGTAATCGGGCATAGGAGCAAGTACGTACGATCCAGTCGTGCATTATATTTTTTCCTGTAATAAAAAAAAACACGAGAAATCTTATCTTCCTATTATCCGTCCGTATTCAAAATTATATTGAGTTCGGATAGGCTGGGTTTTCCATAAGACAAATTTTTCAAACTGTATTATCGACGGCCGTAATCGAAAATGGCGAAATTAGTTCCGTAACTCATTGATTGAAATCTGTAGCCAGGGGCATAATTTCTATCGTTAAAGGAGTATTTCTCATTTCCTCTTAAGTTCTGGCGGAATTTTTTTATATTTTAAAGTTACGCAGAAGTGTTGTTGCATTTGGAATGTCAAGCTGGGTGGTAATGGCGCAGTGGATAAAGTGCTTGATTGCTAACTTAGACGTGTTGGTTCGATCCACACGCTAGGCGCATTCTATTCTCCAATACCTCCAATTTAAATTGGATGCCACCCATGGGTTAAAATGAGACAATCTAGTTCTAGCTAGTTCTCAAATCCACTGTGCCAAACAAGTGCCGTGCAATTCAGGTTGCATTTAAAAAGACCTTAGGTCTTACAGGCATATAGCTAAAATTAAAAAAAGCTGTTTGTTTGAGGATCGAATCTCAGCGTATTTCATCTAAAACATGTAAGATGAAGTGATTTGAACTGAACGCCCGGATTAAACGCAAATTTTGTGGACTAAGAACCATTTTTTCATTCAATATTTTATGATTCACTGCATCTTGATAATATTCGTTTGGGATATGTATTCGCAGTTCTTCTCTAAATAAAAACCACAAAAAAAGACTAAAATTCAATATATATAGTAAACATTTCTAACCAACATTTAGTGCAATGCTCAGATTTTTTTTTTTTATTTATAGCTTGTGTTGTTAAAACTTTTTTTTTGTTTTAATTTTTAACCAAACAATGTGAGTTTCACTTTATTGAAAAAGTTGGCAGTTTGAAGTAGAATTTTTGGCAAAAAGTTCTCCCGGTATATGGGTGATAAATTCTTAAAAAAAAACAAAAACATTTTATCCTCTCGAATCAAATTGAATTCTCACATTAAAAACAGCAGCCTCATCCCTCATACAAGTTCTATGCAAATAAAAAACTTTTTAATTAGAAACATTTCCGTGAGGCGTAATACACTTCGAAGGCGGTTGCAACGGCCGACGAAAACGGCACCGCGCTAAGTCTTAGCCTGCCGCGTTAAGGGGCGGGCGGCTCTGCAATTTTCACCACAAAACAACAAGGGATATGATAAAAATCGTAGCAATTCCTATACGTCGTCGTCGACGTCGTCGAAATAAACTCCATCCGGCGCGGCTTGGCGCGATGTGGTGCGACAGCATCTGGGGAAATCATAATGATATGATACACGCAGAGAGTCCTTGAAAAAAAAAATGAGAATTCAGAGTGGCACAGCAGTCTCAATGCCATCATAAACTATCCGAAGCCCGCAGACTCCCATTCGCAGGTTTAATTTACAGAAACAAGGTCTGGCAAAAACACTCAACTTGGTGTGTTTGCATTTTCCCATAATGGGGCGCCGAGGCGGAACTTCGAATTAATTTAATTAAATAGATTGCGATGAAGCAAAGGGATGCTGCTGGTATTGCTTCTGTGACTGTGCTGCATCAAAACGACGACGGCAAAAATACGGACGTACTTTAGCTGTAGAATATTGTTGCCTGTTTCTCTGTTTTCCTTTGACTGCTGACTCTATTGATCCTGAAATGAGAAAGTTTATGATTTTATCGCTTTGTAGCAGTAGCCGGCTGCAAACGTTTAAAAGGAGATGAATACTGATGGAAGCCCATCGTTCGACAAAGTTCACATTACCATTGGCATCACAACAGGATACCCTTACCCTTACTCTTAGTAAGGACCTGTTTCCCTATTGATGTTGGTTGATATAGCATATACTATATACTGTATTCAAGAGCAAAAGAGGCGAGACTTTCTTCTTGTGGGACTGCTTTCCGACCTTAATTAAAGTCAAAAGCTTTGATGGGAAAATTTTATTAGGGTATCCGGAATCTGACGCGACAGATAAATGAGATAAGTTCTAACTGACAGATTCTTGTTGACTATATGCCAAAGTTTACTTTAACTCCGATATTTATACGAAATTCTTATCTCTCAATATAAAGGAAAACTTTCAGAGTTATCACCTATTGCTACGAGTATGTATGTAGTCGTAGTGTGGTGTTGTATCTAAAGTAAGTATATAGTAGATTTGATGTTTGTTTAAGTTTATGTTTTGTGATGAGTTTGTGTTTTGTATTTATTTGGGGCTTCTGTGTAGGTAGTGCTTAGATATAAATGTATCTATGACGTTTTTGGGAGATAAATTTCAATTAAATTTAATGAAATACGTTTTATGTTTTGTCTATATGCCTTCTATATCCTGTTTATAGTATTTTCACTTACTTAATTGCAAACTGACAGATGTCAATAGATAATAATAGGTTTTTAAGATGAGTAAACGTTTCTTTGGTTGATGGATGAGCGTTTTCGTTTGTTTTTTTTTGTATTTATTTGTTCGTTTGATGGATGAATAGAATTAAGTTGAATTTGGAGTTTTTTTTGTTTTCAATATAAGTTTAAAGAAGTTTTATATTTTTGTATCATTTATCGTGCTTGGAAAAAATTTGGAGTTTTTTGTTTGTAAGAGTTCCGAAGCGAGACAGCCTGGGGTTTGGGATTTAAACACTCTCTTTTGGCTGAAGTATTTTTGTCCATTGGCTTGATTACGAGGTTTTGTTTACCTAATGTACAACCCTAGATAACAAATATGGTGGGCCTTTTCTATTTCACAGTAGCATTGAGGGAAATTAACAGATGTTAAAGCTCGCCAGCCAAACTATTCTAGCTCGCTTGTGGAAAAAGTCGAGTTGGACCTGTAAAAGAATAGTTTTTCTTAAGAAATCAAATCGAATGTGGAACTGTTTAATCACGATCATATCTAGACAAATCTGGTTCACCACGTACAACTGACAAATTTGGAGACCTAGATAGGGGCGATGAAAGATGTACTGGCCAAATTCACAATACCAACTTTCGAAGTTGTACGGAGCAGTGGAAAAAAGAAGTAGTCTTATACCTCTTCTGTAAATGCCCTGCTCTGGTCCGATCACATTCATTTGGAATGGCAAATTTGACGCCTGCTATGATCTTTTTTTTGAAACACAATTATGTTGATCTAGGGAGAACTCCGATTGATCTGTATTGGGAGCTCCTTTCTGACTCACAAGACCGGTAAGTTGCTGCTGAATTGAGCCTTCGGCATTGGTGGTTCCAATAGAACCGCCTTCACAATTCCCGTTACGAGTTTTTGAAACACCAGTTTACGAGGAATATCCTGAGTGGATGTTTTCGATTTTAACTCGACCCTTTCCCACATTTGATGGCGCCATATTTTAAATGTTAGAGCTCGTTAAAATCTCACATTCACCACAAATCTCCAATTTTGAATAATAAATCCGATACTTGGAACGTGTTTTTTTCATATAAAATTTTTTAGACTTGTGCTGTGCAAAATTTCTACTTCCAGTACCAGATGATAGATCATTATCGCAATTCCACTTTCGAAATATGCAAACATGAAAACTTGAAAATGATGCCAAGTTTCCTTATACCTAGAGCTGGCATTGAGACGAGACCAAGCAAGACTATTGTCAGTCTTGTCTCGGTCTCGTCAAAATCAAAAAATTTCATTTTAGTCTCGGTGTCTGTCTCGGTCTCGCCTTTCCCTCGTGAAAATTTTAATGTGCAGTCTGGCTGCGGTCTCGGTCTTGTTCTCGGTCTTAGTCTTTGATTAAATCTTGGTTTCTTTCGTGTTTTTTTGGTGTGTGTTTGGTAACGTAAAAATAGGCTGCAATATCAGACATCTTTTTTCGTATTTTCAAGATAAAACTTGAATTTTGTAGAGGTTTTTTAATCCATTTAAATCGGAGCCATCCCTTAATCGATTTTCACAGTTCATGACTTGGCAAAAAGCTTAAAATCAACTTTTTACAGAGCAAAAAATAAAATTGGAAAAATTATATTATTTTGATTTCTATAAAGGGTTTCTAACCCGTTTGAATCTGGGCCATAACTCAATGGATTTTGACAGTTCATGTCTAGACAGGTAGACTACAAACTTTATTTAGCCAGACCACGGGCGTAACATACATATATTTCTGGGTGCATGAATTTGACCAAATTCCCCTAGAAAAATATAATTTTCAGTATGTATGAGCTGAAAATTTTATTAGAGTTGGTAGTCATCGACCAAAAAATAGTGCGTCTTAGAGCGACACGATAGCATCTAACTGATGAGCCCAACTATCGTGTCCGGGCGAAACGCATTTTGGACTAAAGGTCATAAAATATTTCAATTTGACTACAAAACTTTATTTTGACGCTTGCATTTGAATTTTGTAGAGGTTTTTTTAATCCACTTCCATTCGAAGTCACATTTTGTCGGTGGGGAAACAAAGTCTGAAAAATGACCGATTTCTATTTCAACGAAATTCATAGACTAGTCTCCGTCTCGTTGCCAGACCTACTACACCCAAAGTAGTTACTTTTATTTCCGAAAGATAGCGCATTTAGTCAAAATTGTTTTTAAAATAACGGTAACGTTCAACGCCGACTTAAGTTAAGTGTTAATATTTTTACTAATCCTTGTAAGTGTATAAGCACAAGCTAAGATTACCAGATCATTTTTAAAGCACATTTAGTGTCGTCATGTTACGTTAAATTGATAGATTAATGGCCAATTTCACGAAGGACTTTTAAACATTTGACAGAATTCTAAACCTTAAAGTTGTATTTTTTGGTCTTACAAAGTGCTTTTAGGCATCTTTATAAACTAAATGCCCATTTTTGGCCCATTTAATCTTAGAAGTGTCATTCATATGTTATTAGATACAGCTAAGAAGTAGATATATGTAGCTAGCAGCCGATATTTTTATTTTATAACATTTTAATTTTTAATTTTCGGATATACAAAATGGATATGTAAGCAAATTTCCACTTTGCATGTTAATAATAATATTTTACTGATTTTCTTCTTATGAGAAAAATAGAGCAACACCAACCTATTAATTCGCCGTACCACCCGAATACCTATTCCGGGATCACAGGAATCCGCCATTCCAATGTGAACATTTTGTTAAGTTTCCACAGCTAGTCAAATGTTTATTCGCTTTTTCGTAAAAAAGTGCATAAGGAAAAGAATTATTAAAGATGTTGGTTCATTTTAACAAATAAATCAAATAAATTCTTCATAAACTTTTAAATTCTTTTCCACATAAAAGACAACACATGATGCTTTCTAATTTTTTCGCATACAATTTGGTTAGTGGAAAGAAAAAAAACCCAATTTATTTTACCAGTGACGTGCAAAGAGCTAAATTTTAACAACAATTTCCCTGAAATGTCTCTTTTATATATTGATGAAAGTCAAAAGATTTAAAGGCCTTATAAAATTTATAAGGGTTTTTGATAAAAGTGCTTTTAGTGTTTGTTTATGAAATTAGCCATAAGTAATTGAAAAAAAATTAGCTTCAATATTATTTTCTTAAATCTCGTCGTGAATAGTTTCGTTACATTGATTTGGGGAATGGTTTTAAAATTGTAAAATGCTTACAAGGAAGCATGTTACGCTCTGTCCCGTTTTCTTGCGCATTGTGGGTCTTTATTTTCTTAAATCTATTGAAATCGATGGATTGAGATTGCTAAGCCACGGACCAAAATTTCAACGTTGAACATTACTTAACTCGTGGCAATCGGTGAATTAAAATTGTTGAACCAGAGATCAAAGTTTGAACGATGGTTAGTCTTGTACAATTGGAAGATCGGTTCGTAATAGAAATATATTTAAGAAGAACGGGGCCGGATTAAAAAAAATGTTCCATTTCTATGAATTATGAAAGAAAAAAATGTTTCAAAACAGGGTGGGTCAAAAAAAGTATTTTTTCAAGAAAATATTGAAACGTGTTCTACATAATACAGTTTTAGAAAAATTGGTTTGAATTAGAAATGGGTTTAATAGCACTTAGAATACTTAATTTAAGACTCAGAAACTCTGCGATCAACAGATTAAAGTAAATTTTCTTAAAATATAAACGACTTTAATATAACAGTTTGATAAATTTCAAAAGACAATCATACGAATTCTTCTAAGTGATATATACAAGACGCTGTCATTTCAAATCTGCTTTCTTCATTCGGGTTCTTAAATCGATCGTGGGTCCTAAATAAAGTGCTCTAAGCCCGCAGTTCTTAAACTGTGTTCCGCCGAACCCTTGGGTTCATCAAAAGATTTCTAGTTACATGCTATTTCTAGCATGTAACTAAAAATATTTCCTTGAGTGGACATGCAATGGAATCTGTACGAGGAAAACCAAGCTATTGTGTAGTACCGTCGCAAGATAAAAATGAAAATTAATGTCAAGAGGAGAACGATACCCATATAATTGAAAATGGTTTTGTTCGCTCACTTACTGGATATATTATCGCGGATACCAAACCATCCGAGTATCTTTCTGAACGAATCAGTTGGGTTAGCGGAAAGTTGTAAAACAAATCAGAATAAAACGCATACACAATGAAGTTTGCAGTCAGCTTTTCTATACATATATATTCTCTATACATTTGTTCTCGGATAGCTAGTTATTCCAAAATTTTTGGGGTAACTTAAGATAGCTTTCATGAGAACAGGTGTTTTTTCGTCAGATGTGCTTTTTCCGGGTTACAATTACAACAACGGAAAGTTATTCCAGGTTGCACAGTATAAATAAGTGGACGCCCCCATTGATGAAACTTTGTCTCTTTCTTTCATTCCAAAAATCATCCGTTCCATTGAAAATAAACTCGTTCGAAGATTGAATGCTTGTGATATATTTGGAATGCAACTCGATGAAAGCACGGATATTGCCGGCCTGTCAATAATTCTTGTATTCGTGAGATGTCCTTTCGATACATCTATCGAAGAAGATTTGCTCATCTGCATTCCGTTGGAAACTAATACAACTGGTATGGAAATATTCAAGGCTTAAAATGGTTTTATAAGCAAGCACAGCATTTTTTGGGAAAAATTTATTGTATTGTAAAGTTTTCCCAAAGGGCTAGAACTCAACTCCAAAACTTTTTGAATTATTGCATGATGAGCAATAGATTACAAAATTAGCTTGTCTTGCATATACCGTACATCCAAAACGAAAGATCAACGAAACTGCTCCACGTTTGCAGGGAAAATCTGTAACAGTATTTTTTGCGAGAGGCAAACTGGCAGCTTTAAAAAGAAGAATTAATTTCTGGCTTAGCTGTGTACAAAAAAAGCTATGTTAAATATTTTCCAATTTTAAATGAGTTCTTACTAGATAAAATGTAAGTGCTCAGAGCTGATATTGGCAATGTGATCGCCGGCCATTTGGTAAGCCTAGAAAGATCTTTGGTAGATTACTTTCCAGATAAAAATAATGACAGCGAGTGTATACAAAATCCATTTCTAGTGAAAACCCGTTCTACGACACTAACCATACGGGAATACGAATTTCTTATTGATTTGCAGAGTTCTTCATCATCAAAATATATATTTGATTCTGTATCATTGCACCAGTTTTGGGTTGGTATTAAGAGTTAATATCCTGAGCTTGCAAAAGAAGACTATATTAAATTTGCTCCCTTTTGTCACAACGTATCGCTGTGAAGCAGGTTTCTCAGCATATTCGTATGCAAAAACTAAATATAGGTGGACGTTGGACGTTGCATCAAACATGGGAATTGAGCTTTCGGACATAGAAGTCAATTTTAGGACAGTAATAAATGAAACCATGAAACAGTTTCACCCTTCTCACTATAGCCTTTGTAAAATAAACATGAATGAAAAAAAATTAATTTTGAAATGTATTGTTTTTGAATTTTTGCTTTCGATAAGAGTTTGGGTTCCAAAATATATTTAGGCTTTGAAAAGGGTTCCGCAACCCAAAAAGTTTAAGAACCGCTGCTCTAAACGATAGTACCCGACAAATAAAAAGCTGTTTTCTTCTAACGACTGTACACTGATAAAAAAAAAATATATATTGAAAATAATGAAATTTAATTTAGGAATGTAAAACAATATACTTATGTATAAGTTGTAGGGTGGGTCAAAGTAGGCTGTTTTTTATTTTTAAATCTTTGGAAAGTTATAGAAATTGAAATTTCAGCAATTTAATTATAAGTGACGTCTAAAATCGCATTCTTCACCCATTTATTATAACAAAGAAAATGAGGCTGTTCAAACGGAATAGTTAAATTTTTTGTAGGTATGGACGGTAATGCTTAGAAAATCTTTGAAAAACAAGTCTTATTTTGGGCACCCACCTCCCATTGAATAAATAGTAATAACTATTATTTTAACTAATACCCGTAAGACCTAAGGCATTTTTAAATACAACCTGAATTGCACGGCACTAGTTAGAAGAAAGAGAAAGATAGGAAAGAATAATTTGTTTAGCACAGTGGATTGTGGGAATTAGGTGCTTATTACCTCATTATAATAAAGTTGAAACTGGGAGGTATAGAAAAGAATTATATCTATAGTGGGGCTCGAACCCACTCTTACTTTAGATGGCGCTTACAATCCAGGATGGATCACGGCCTCAACCAGCAGACATCTCCAGCTAGCCCGGTCCTTTGCTAGCTGCCACCAGTTACGCACACCAAGTTGGTTGAGGTCGTTCACCACTTGATCGCGCCACCTAAGATAAGGCCTTCCTCTGTCGCGTTGTCCACCGGGGTTGGATACGAATACTCGTCGGGCTGGTGCATCGATGTGCATGCGCTCCACGTGACCTAGCCATCTCAGTCGCTGTATTTGACCAGGTTGATATCGCTGTAGAGCCCGTAAAGTTCGTCGTTAAATCTTCTTATCCACTCACCACCGATGCACACTGGGCCAAACATAACTCGAAGAATCTTTCTTTCAAAGCAGCCCAGCTGGTTTTCATCCGATTTTGTCAGTGTCCATTCCTCTGCCCCATACAGCAGGACTGGGATGATTAAAGTCTTATATAGGGTCTCTTGGGTTCTGTGAGAGAGGGCTTTACTGCTCAAATGCTTTCTAAGCCCGAAGAAACAGCGATTTGCAAGTGTGATTCTTCGTTTGATCTCCGCGCTGATATTGTTGTGCGATGTAATAGTGGATCCCAGTTAAACAAAGTCTCTGACTACTTCGAAGTTATAACCGCCAATCGTGACGTTTTGTCCCAGTCGATGGTGTTGGACTTCTCTTCTCGATGACATCATATACTTATTTTTCGTCTCGTTAACAGCCAAACCCATCTTCGCCGCTTCCGCTTCAATACTTGCAAATACTCCACTGACAGCTCGCTTTGTTCTGCCTATGATGTCAATGTCATCAACATAAGCAAGGAGTTGAACGGACTTTTGAAAAATTGTGCCTCTGGTGTTGACATTTGAGTTGCGCACAATTGCTTCCAACACGATGTTAAAGAGATTGCATGAGGGCGCCTCACCTTGTCTCAAACCTTTCTCGACATCAAAGTCATCGGTGAAGTTCTTACCGACTCTGATGGAGCAGCGAGATTCCTTCATTGTCATTCTGCACAAGCGGACAAGTTTGGCAGGGATGCCGAGATGTGACAAGGCTCTGTATAACTTGTCTCTATCAATGCTATCATAGGCGGTTTTAAAGTCGATGAAGAGATGGTGCGTATCGACTTGGAATTCTTGGGTTTTTTCCAGGATCTGCCGGAGTGTGAAAATCTGATCATTAGTTGATTTTCCTCGCCTAAAGCCACACTGATCAGATCCGATCAGGTCGTTGGTAAAAGGTTCTAGTCGGATACACAAAATAGCCGACATAATTTTGTATGTGATGTTGAGGAGACTTATACCTCTGTAGTTGGCGCAGTTCAGAGCATCTCCTTTTTTGTGGATAGGGCACACTATGCCGAGCTTCCATTCATTGGGCATACTTTCCTCCGACCAGATTCTAGAAATGAGTTGGTGTATGCTCTTGGCCAAGTCATCTCCCGCTGCCTTAAACAGTTCAGCTGGCAGGCCATCTGAACCCGCGGCCTTGTGCTACTTAAGTTTGGATATCGCCGTTCTTACTTCTTCTAGGTCAGGTGGACGGATATTTTGAACATCATCGTCCAATTTGATTGGGTTGTTCTGCATAGCAACGGATGGTTGGCAGTCTCCGCCGCTTAGCAGTTTGGAAAAGTGTTCCTTCCAAATTCTCAGCACCATCTGTGTATCTCCTACGACATTACCATTTTTCTCTCGAACCCACACGTCTAAGTTAATAGTCAAGGATTATATTCATTGCGCTATTCTATACATATTTTAAGAAGATTGTCATATCAAATTCTGTTACATATTATTCAACTTTCCAACGACAATAGTATAGATGGGCTTCGATTTACTAAAACAAAAATTGGGTTGTGATTGTGTCGTAAAAATTAGAAAAATATTCGCATGTTTGCAAATTCAAAGGACAGACAATTTTTCGAATGTATTTTTTGTTTCTTAAAATGTGCATGGTGTGGATTGCACCCTTTCTGTGCTGAGAAGAGAGATACAAGAAAATTCTGAAATTTGCAGTTTGCAAGAGAACACTGCACTCCAGTTTACATATTTCATTTTTAAACGAATTGAGATATCAAATGAGTACGAAAATTTATTAACAATAATTGGGTATCCTACACTTTTGTATTAATTTTCCTTTAATAAATTTTAGTTAAAACTAATAAAGAAGAAATAAATAAACAAAATTGTATGTATTCCTTTCATCTGAATTATTTTAATTAGATGCCAAAAATTCAATATGCAATATTTTCGCTTAATAAATCAAATCACTTTGCGTTTATATTAAAAATTATTTATTTTCATTTTTTCATAAAAGTAAAGCTAATTTATTGAAATATTTGGAGACAAATAAATAAATATTATACAACACCGTATTCAAAGCGAATGCTTTTAATTCAATTGCCATACCAACGAAATCAATTAAATAAACTGA
Source organism: Philhelius pedissequus (assembly GCA_910595825.1). Lineage (NCBI taxonomy): Eukaryota > Metazoa > Arthropoda > Insecta > Diptera > Syrphidae > Philhelius > Philhelius pedissequus. Next base: position 327,270,628 of record OU343160.1, read on the forward strand.
AAGTCAATACACACACAACAAATATAAAAAAAACAATCCACATTCTCAAAGCAAATAATTTTACTTCACTATTTGCATCCGAATGCTCGTATATTTAAATACATATATCTAAACCAAATAAACTCCCTTAACTTAACTCCAATCGTTTGCTTATGGTTGTAAAATAAAATAAAGGGCTTTGTTGAGTTGCATGTACTTTACCATAAATCTGAAATTCAATAATTTAATTTAAATTCAAACATTTACTTTACTAAAGAAGTAAAGGTAAGCATTGGCTTAAAAATTATTGCAGTCTTTTGTGAGATATTTTTGTGTTATCATAGACTGATACGTGCCCTTCGAATCCAGGCTGTACCAAAAGCTATAACTTTAGAGTATTTTTGGTTATTCAGGATTCTCTGGTTAAATAATTCATTACTTTTTTTTATATTAACTAACTAGCAGATGTCACTAGTTCACAGTCTGGGAGAAAATGCACTTCTCAGTCACAATATGTGATAGCAGTCATCACATTCTGCGAGATAGCAGTTGTTTCTTAATCACAAAACCAGATAGCAGATGTCACTAAATCACAGTCTGATAGAGCAGACGTCACTAAATCACAATTTGAAATAAAAGATGTCACGAAATAACAGTCTGAGATACCAGATCTATCTTAGAAAATGCGCCACTAACAATCTATGATAACATTCATAACAATCTATGATAGAAAATGTCACTTAGCCACTGTCTGAGATAACAGATGTCACTAATTCAATGTCTTGGAGAAAATGCGCTCCTAAATCACAATCTGTGATAGCAGTTATCACGTTCTGAGATAGCAGTTATAACTTAAATATAAAATTACAATATCAGATAGCTGATGCCACTAAATCACAGTCTGATATTGGAAACGTTATTAAATAATAGCCTGTGATAGTAGTCTTCGCTAAATTCAGAGATTGTAGTCATCACAGTCTGAAATAACAGATGTCACTGAAACACAATATCAGATAGAGGATTTTGTGTACTTGTGTAAGTGTTATTTGTAATAATTTGTCTACTAACAACTGACACTGCACTAAATGATGAGCCGGTGGTATAACACAGTTTTCTGTGTTGGCAAACCATTGGTCGCAAGACGGAGCTTGCTATAAGCTTTTCTTTGACCAATTCTGATTATGTGAAAAAAAAGATATCACTCTATCACATTATGATATAGCAGTCGTTATTATTGTTATAATAGTCGTTGCTACATCATATTCCGAGATTTGTACTCATCACAGTCTGAGTCAGCAGATATCACTAAATCACATTATAAAGTAGCAATAAATAATGGTCTGTGATTTCAGATGTCACTGAATCACTGTCTGAGAGAAAATTCGCGCTTTAATTACAATCTGTAAAAGCAGTCATAATATATTAGATAGCCGACGGAACCGAATGACAATCTTAGGTAGAAGTTGTTACTAAATCACATAATATCAGATACCAGACGGCACTAAATGACAATCTGAGATAGAAAGCTGATGTCACTAACTAATCTAAGCCTGTGATTCCAAATCCACTGTCTTTAAAAACGTAAAGTCTTGTAATGGTGCTATCACTGCTATGTCAGAACTTGCTTTGATGTGAATTATTTGGATGTGAATTATAAGTTCACAGAAAAACTAAAATTAGAAATCCACTATTAACTTCACCAGTGATGGCTTCTGTAGTCAGGACAGGGACTTAGAAAGTAGTATATGCAATTTTAGATTGATACCAATCATGAACTATTTTCTGGAGTTGTCGTTGAAGGTGGTTCGGATACTGACAGAATGCAATGTAATACATGACAACGAATGTCAGGCCGTAATTTTATAAAAGTGCTTATATTGAAAACACGATATATTTAGACAAAATTAAAGACTAACATTCGAACTTAAAAAAAAAATGTTTCTTGTACCTCACCATTAATATGATGTTGATTGATGGTATTTCTGAATAAAAACCTCGCCTAATACTACATTCTAATACCGGTGTCCCTTTAGTAAATGCAAAAGCATAAAATATTTCTAAGCTCATCATCACTATCAGCGTCCAACTTGAAATGCATTTAAATTAATTGAAGTAAATAAATTAAGTTAAAACGCTTTCAAAAATTTCTCGACATTTTCCCCTCCAGTCACTGACTATAGTACATATAAAACAAAGCATTTGGCCGCGTCCAACAACGGCGTCGTCCTCCTCCTCATCCTTTTAATAACATCCATACATATATATCGTCGGCCTTCGTTTTGATTTTCCACTTAGACGCTCTCCTGGCTTGTGTATCCTACTATCCGCTATAGGGGAGCATTTTCAATTAAAACACTTTTATTTTATTCTCTCCTATACCTACTTTTATATCTATAAGCACACATATATATATATGAATGAATAATATAATGGAGATCTTCCCTTGTTTTTTTTTATTTTTGCTTCCAGCTTCGCATCCACCTAGGATTACAGAACATCCCACTGATACAACTGTACCACGGCATGAACCAGCAACGCTCAACTGCAAGGCCGAAGGATCACCTACGCCAACAATACAATGGTATAAGGATGGAGTTCCATTGAAAATCCTGCCAGGTTCACATAGGATAACTTTGCCTGCGGGAGGACTATTTTTTCTCAAGGTACGTAGGGGATTTTAATTCTACAGGATAATACATTTCATTTTATTTCATAACAAAAATTAAACTTAAAAAAAAAAATCAAATAGTAAAGGTACTCGTGCATTCAGGATGATGATTTTCAGAGATATTCACTAGGAGAATTTCACGAGCTTAAAAAGATGAAAGTTTGAAAGAAAATACTGTATGTACAGTCAACTCTGCATATTTAAACAAAGCTATGCTAAATTATGTCGGTTAACTGAAACACAACATTTATCATTTTTAAAATTCTCATTTGAGTTAACTAAAACCCGCTTAACTAAAAATATCTGTTTGATGAAAAAAATATCTGTTTGACTGAAAAAATAATTACAATGAAGACCAGAAAACCATCCGTACATAAATGTAATACATCAACTGAATGCGCTCATCACTATTATTATTTTGTTCTTGAGTAGAACTCGTCCACTTTACTTGACATTTCACTTTGACAGATCACAGTAAAATTTTAAGAATCGATTAGGGTTTTCACTGAACGAAAACACACAGTGAATAGTCGCTGGTGTCTTTGATGATCTTGGAGATGAAATATGTAACTCTTTACAATATTAAAACCTTCACAATATAAAAAATTCACATCTTAGGTGAAAAATGGATTTTTGTTAATATTCATTTCATGGATTTTAAGGTTGCATATGACAAATTATTTGCGGAACTTCTGTTAAGTTAAATGTTTGCATAGTTATACTGAATTCGTGTAGGAGAAAATAGAGAACAAAAAATTGGCGTGTCAATTAAGCGGAGTTGACTGTACAATCTAGGTATTGTTTGGCTTTAGAAAAGCATATTTAGTCATTGTAATGTCTTAAGACAATATAATTCTCAACATTCTGTATCCGAATATAATTCATTAGATTCTAAATATATTTATACTTAAAAAATGTGTGCGCATCTAGGGTTACCATCAACTTATTATTGAAAAGAAGAATTCCACATTTTAACAGAACTACCATTTTCAAAATAGATTTAATAAGTCTTTTAAGATGGCGATTTTTTTTTCAAATCTAGTAGGTCTAAAATCAAATGCACGACTGGATCGCACGAACATGCTCTTATGTATGATCACATCGTATGCAAAAGATTTCTATTAAAAATCTAAATATATATTTTAAGTCGTTTTTTACTAAATTTTTTATATATACAAAATTTCTTTAATTTTTTTCTAAATAAAAATTATAATGATAATCTTAAATATATAATAATATACACTTAAAAACAAAAGATTTAATTGGCTTAATCAAAAAAAAAATAATTCAAAATTCTGAAATAAATACTTAAACTAATTTGAGCTTAAAAAAAGACGCCAATTTAATTCTTGGATAAATTTGAATTTATGAGAAAATAATTTAAAAAATTGTGGAGCGTTTTTTGAGAAAAAAAAGTTTTTTTTAAAACTTTTTGAAAACATTTTTCAAAAAAAAATTCAAACATTTTCTTTAAATGCTTTTAAAAATACAAAAAAATGTTAATTAAAAATATTAGTATGTAGCATAAATTGGGCTACTGGCACCTATACATGTGTGAAATTTCGAAAGAATCCGTTAAGCCATTTATTAGATATTCGAAGCCAAGGAAAAAACGGTCTAATGGAAAGTACTGTTTTTACATAGTTTTAAAATTTTTCTTTTGTCACAATACTCAAATATCTCAAATTTTTTTTTCGACGAATGCATAACTTGCCTTATAGTACATAAATACATATTATCGCATTTTAATACTTGCGATAAAAATGGTAATTTTTGGTCCTTCAGTTAGAACCATTTTTTTTTTGTTTTCGGGTTATGGTAAAAGGTTCATTTGATTTAAAAAAAAAAAATTTTTTGTGGAGAAGCTTAAAAGTTTAAACAGTATTGTAAGAAGACAATATTTTTCAAAAAAAATGTTTTATTTTTAAATTAAACAAAATATTTCCTTTTTTGAAAACTCAAAATTTCAAAACCTACAAAGATTTTTTCCAAGCTTTGTATTAAGTAGGTTTTTGACAATATCTTCATTACTTAAATAAAATATTTCCCTGAAACAATAACCTACGGTAAAAATACGGATTTAAAACTCCTTCAAGAAATAAATATTTATTTAAAACGGCTTCAACAATTTTCATTAAAAAATATCTGAGTTTTTAAACAAGTTCAGTCCAGTTTTTAGTAAAAAAAAAAAAAAGTATTTTATTTTGTGTTCTTATTTTCGGTTCTTTCTATAGAACTGTAGAATTCTTATTGTTAAGTTATTGACCAATTGGTTGAATTATTATATGTGTTCGAGATTTAAAATATATCTCTTTCGGCTGTTTTGGTCGTAATGTTTTTGAATGAAACAATTTAATTTCCTTTCCCGACGTTTCGACGGTGGTTACCATCTTCTTCAGGGGATCTTTTCTTTACAAAAATAAATTGAACATATTATACACATAAGAACATTTGGTGTAAAATTTTGGCAAATTTACATTTAGTAGGTATTACAGATAAACATAAATAATTCAATGAAAGACAAATATAAGGCAATGTTAAATACAATTTTTTTTTTTGATATAAAAAACACTTCGATTGAAGTTTAGTCGGCTTTAAATTGTCACGGATTCTGGCTAGTCACCAAAGAGCAGTAAACCGATGAAATGTTCTGGCGATTCATATTTTTTTTTGTTATTATTAATATCATGCGTTTCTAGAGTATACCGCTTGGAGAAATGTTTCTCCCTTTCCAGGATTTCCACTCTGTCAAAATCTGGTTTGTGTCCACGCTCAATGGAGTGTAAGGCCAATGCTGTCTTCCCAGTGCTTTTTAAATTAATGTTGGATTTGTGGTTTGCAATTCGTTGACGAAGAAGTTGTGTCGTCGTGGTACCGATATAGGAAAGATTGCAATTTTATTCCGCATTGCCACGACAGTTAATTTTATAGACTATGTCTGTGCATTTATCCTTTTCCGTTTTGGTTTTCATGTTGGTGAAAAGATGTTCTTATGTGTATAATATGTTCAATTTATTTTTGTAAATAAAAGATCCCTGAAGAAGACGGCAACCACCGTCGAACTGTAGAATTATATATATATTATAAAATTCTTCCTAGGAGTGTTAATAAAACTGCATACTGGTTTTCAAAAAAGTAGTTTTTCGATTTTTAAAAAATAAATAATTTTTTTTTTAAATCGATTTTTATAAAACGAGTCACTGAATTTTGTATATAAAATTTTATATCTTAAATAATAATAACTTCAAAATGGCTTTTAAAATTCTTTTTATAAAAATGTTCTTAAGATTTTAAGAATAAATAAATAAAAAACCGCTTCAACGATTTTTTTTTTGTTGATTTGTTCATTTTTATCCAAGAATTCAAATGGTATCTTTTTTTCTCCCAAACTATAACAGGCAAAGCAATCTAAAAATATTTTCTAATGTTTCATACATTTATACTTGCGATATTATGTGGGTACTATTATATAGGGCAAGTTTTACAAAATTGACATTACAATGATGGTGTACACCATCAAAATTGGTCTCGCAATTCCGTCTGCCTGTCTCTCTGTCCGTAGATCGATCTACAGTTTAAATGACTGAAGCGGTATTCTTGAAACTTGGTATTTAAGTTTTAGGTGATTGTCTCAAATAAATTCTTGAGTCGGATTTTTAGCCTCAAAAATAACGGTACTGGACATACAATTTTTTTTATCCATCTTAACGACTTGACGAATTTCAATCGAAATATGTACGTAGAAATTCCTTAGAATTATAAGTAGTACTGCGTAATACATATTGTTTTTATTTGGATTTTTGAAAAAAAAAATATTTTTATTTAGGAAATTCAATTTTTCGAAAACGGGTGGCTGGTGTTTTTTGGAAATTTGTTTTTAAATTTTTATTACTAAATATTTAAGATTGCCATCCAATTTTTTTTTTGAAAAAAATTAAAGAAATTGTGTAATGTATATTAAAAATTAGGTAAAAAAAAACGACCTTAAAAATATATTCTTTGGATTCTTAATAGAAATATTTTGCATACGATGTGATCGAACATAAGACCTAGCTCGTGCGATCAAGTCCAACTATTTAAAATTAACAAATAAATTTTCGAAAAATAAAAAAAAATCAACAAAACTGTCCTGTTGAAAAATATAAGCCAGCATTGCCATATATGAGAAATCTTAAGTCCGCTGACAAATCTAAAAGACCGTTGCCATGCATTTGGAAAAATTCTTTATTATTGAACCGAATATGAATGCGATGGGAAAATGCGACTTGGGTGTCACGAGATTTCTTCGCTCCCGTTAAATTAGTGTCAAACTATCCGAGGACACACACAGTAAAGCATTTTATGTCGTCACGTTACATTAAATTAATAAATTAAGAAGATAATAGAAATTTAGTAATAATTGAAAAGTTTCGCCCCATTAAATTGGGAAATGGTTTTATATGTATCTGCAAAACACTAATAGTGAATTATGTCACTCACTCATCTCGTTTTCTTTTCTATCTCGTCCGATCTGGAAGATTTTACTGAGGTAAGGCGGTGAGTTGAAAACGTTAAGCTACGGATCAGAATTTGAACCAACATTGAAGCTGATCTAACTCACCGTAATTGGCGAACAAGTCCCTAACCACGAATCAAAGTTTTAAAGACGCATGTGATGGTGACGTTTGTACAATTGGAAAATGGGGTCATTATAGTGGTAGTTGTAGTGTAGTTGGCTGATTTCCATGAATAATGAAAGAAAAAATGTTTCAAAACAGTGTGGGTCTGAGTCGTGCCTACCCTCTTGTAGCATACATACATCTTATCCCTTCAAGCTCTTATTGATGCTGATAAAGAAAATCAAGCTGATGGCATGATCGAGCATGCAGAGGATGTTACTAAAAAAACATCAAATCATAAGCCACCACATATAAATGTTCTTAAATCCAACACTGTTAATATTCACTCAATTTTGAGTGCAAAATCGATTAAAGATTATGTAATTAAACGCATGTCAATTAGGATTACAATCTTGTTACCGAACATCGAAACTTATAAAAAAAAATATGTGCAATTCTGACAGCTGAGAAATGTGAGTATTATACGCACAGCCTGAAATCTGAATTGCCATTCAAAGTCGTGTTGACTGGACTCGATAAAACTCATCAGAACGTCATTAAAACTCATCTTTTAACTTCTGGTGTCAAGTGCATTGATATCAAGGTTGTGTTTCGTCAATTAAATCCAATTAAACTTACGTTTTTCAAAGTATATCTTGAGAAAGTTAGCATAACCATGAAAGAGCTTCGTGGATCGATTTGGAGTCATAAACAAAACAATTGTGCGCTGGAGCTTTCGGAGAAGGTTTCCCAGAAAAGTAACCCAATGTTATAATTGCCAGATGTACGGGCATGGGGCTAAATACTGCTACGTTAAAACTTTATGTTCATTCTGCTCTGGTGAGCATCAGACTTCAGCGTGCACTTCTAAAGAAGAGAAAATATGTGCAAATTGCAGTGGTGATCACCAATCAACGGACCCGCTGTGCCCTAGCCGACGAAGCTATATAGAGTTTCGACAAAAAACGACAACGAGACCTCCTTTGAGGAAAACAACCCATCGAGATTTTGGCAGAAGTGTGGCAGATTTTCCACCGCTGCGAATAGTTAATCATGATAATCATAAGCAACAAAAACCTGAAAAGATTTGGTCAGTTCCAATGAGTAGTACTACTAGTAATGATAATAAAAATACTAACAACGTAGATAGCGCATCTAATATGTTTTCTTTAAATGAAATTCAATTGCTTACTAATAATTTAGCAATTGTTGTAAGAAAATAAATTAAATTAGAGTTTTTACCTTCAGTGGAGACGAAAGTTATAGAAGCGTTAGGCGTCGAAGTTATCACAGGTAATGATATACCGTTTAAGATTGTGTGTGCTTATTTTCCAGTTCGCGCCCATGGTAATCGGAAGAAATGATTATATAAAATTAATTCGTCCATCTGGTCGATTCATTGTCGGTGGCGAATTTAACTGTCGTCATAAATCTTGGGGTTGCCTCCGCGCAAATAGATGGGGAAATATTTTACATGAATTACATTCAAACTATCCTTTTTCACTGTCGTATCCTCCTGATCCTACTTATGTACCTAAGAAGGAAAGGTCGAATCTTTCTGTTCTTGAGTTCTTTGTTACGAACGCTCCCAACTTTATATCTTAACCTCAAGTGATAAATGATGTGTCGTCTTCATAGACCAGTATTTCTCGATATTCTTAGTACCACATTTTAAAAGAAAACATTGTATAAAGCCATGAATAAATCAACTTTTAAGAACACTGTCAAAATAAAATTAAGTAGTTTTACTGATCCACCACTTTCGGAAATACAACTAAATTCTGATATTGATTGTATGATCTCTAATCTTACAAATGGCATCAAAGAAAGCTTTGAAGTCGCTGTACCCCGTCTTCCCTCTGGCACTGTTAAATCTAAGCTACCAACATATATTCAAGATACTATTTCGAGGCGGAACAAAGGCCGTAGAAACTGGTTGCGCTATAGATTGCCAATTTGCAAGCTTGAACTAAGGTATCTTAACAAGCTTATAAATTTTTTCATTGAAAAACATAGAAATTCAAAATGGAGCCATCTGCTTCAAGGTATGGACAAAAGTTCAAAACCATTTTGGAATGTCACGAGGGTAGATAAAAATAAGCGAATACCTATTCCGGTCATCAAACAAAATGATGTTAAATACATAACATGTAGTGCAAAGGCAGAAGTTTTTAGTAGTCAATTTGCCTCAAATTTTAGAATTTCATCCAACATTAGCAACCCAGTCTCATCTAATTTAGTTGAATCCTTAATTCACCTGTTGAAGAGTTTCCTTCTGGTTTATTTGTATGATTCAAGGAAATTAAAAGCATTATAAAATTATCTCATATCCGAAAGGCGCCTGGACCTGATGGTATTTCAAACTTATGTCTAGCTAACCTTCCTCGAGCCAGTCTTAATTATCTAACTCAAATAATCAACTCCTGCCTAAAGTTGAAATACTTTCCGCAGGCGTGGAAAGTTGCAAAATTAATCCCAATCCCGAAACCCCGAAAGCCCCCCGATGATCCCTTTAGATACCGTTCTATAAGTCTTTTAAGTAACATTGCAAAAATTTTTGAAAAAAGTTATCAAAAGAAAATTAATTAATTTCATTGATGAAAATTCATTACTACCAAACCAACAATTTGGTCTTAGATTTGGGCATAATACCTGCCATTCAATATTAAGAATCACTAGATATATAAAATCTAACTTTATTGCAAAAAAAATCAACTGGTCTTGTGTTATTAGACATCGATTCTGCTTTTGATTCTGTCTGGCATGATGATTTAATTCACAAAATAATAAACTTTAATTTTTCCATGGCCCTAACCGCATTAATTCGAAACTTTTTGAGTGATCGAAGTATTAAGGTTCACGTTAACTCAGTTACATCTAATGAACAACTAATTACGGAAGGGTACCCACAAGGATCGGTTGTTGATCCAATTCTTTTTAATATATACTTGGCAGATTTTCCCAACTTGAACAACTGTTTTTCAGCTGATGATACCGCTATATACAGCTCGAATGAACTTCCTCTTGATATTTGTTCGAATCTTCAACAAGGCCTACACATTCTTAGTTGCTATTTTCATAAATGGAAAATAAAAATAAATGAATCTAAAACTCAAACTATGTTTTTTACACGTAGAAGAACAACCTAAGTTTCTACCAAACAATCTACTTCAATTAAACGGCTGTAATTTTGGCAGATAATGTTAAATACTTTGGCATCACCTTAGATAAAACCCTTACATATAACAAACACGTAGGTAATGTGTTAAACAAAACTGGAATTGTGATTAATATTAACCGAAGGTCTACACTAAGCTTGCAAAATAAATAATAAATAAAGTAATAAAGGGTTATCCATTTTGCGGTTTCAAAAGTAAACGTAAATAAAACACTACAGGATCAAATGGAATTCCAGCAGAGTTCTTTAAGTATAGCACGGATTTGTTCAAGGAAAAGTTAAAGGATGCGCTGAATATAATTTTTAAATTTAGAACATATCCAGAAAATTTTTACGAGGCACTTATAATGCTAATTTTTAAGAAGGGAAATTGAGATGATCCGTCAAACTACCGAGGGATATCGTTCTTAAATGCAGCACTCAAAATTTTTACAGCTATATTGTATGAAAGGCTCAACTCCTGGGTTCTAGGCGAAAATAAATACAGTGAATTTCAAAGCGGGTTTCGTAAAGGATATTCTACCATTGAAAACATTTTTACGCTGCAGTCAATTGCCCTATGGAAGATTAGCCAAAAGAAATAGTTGTTTGCTTTCTTGGTAGGTTTTAAAGCAGCCTTTGACAACGTAATAGAAAGGCGTTATTTTACAAATTAAACAATTTAGGAGTCTCAACAAATTTCGTCCGTGTAATAGAGAAAATGTATCAACAAACGTCAGCGTATATTTATAACGGAACAGAAAGATCTGAAAAGATAAAAACAGAGCAAGGAGTAAGACAAGGGTGCAATCTAAGTCCACTTCTATTTTCACTATTCTTAAATGACTTGGGTAGCTGGCTGCCATGTGGAGTTGAATTCGGAAATATGCGGTTCAAAGTAATAATGTATGCAGATGACATAGTGATACTTGCAGAATCTCCTTACGCCTTACAGCTCATGATAAATAGACTAGCGGAATACTGCAAAACATGGAATTTGGAGGTAAACACCGACAAATCTAAAGTTATGGATTTCAAAAATGGCACGGGACGAGCTTCAAAAGACGAAAATTGGAAATACGACGGAGAGACACTAGAGGTAGTTAAAGTATATTCTTATCTAGTAGTCGAATTCATATCCAATATGAAGCTGGAGAAACATCTCAAAACTAAATTAAAAAAGGCTAAGTCTGCAATTTGCATGAATTGGAAAAAAATCTTTAATAACGGTCTTATTTCACTGGACACAAAGCAAAGAGTGTTTGATGCAACGGTTAAATCTGTTTTGTTCTATGCAGCGCAGGTGTGGCGAGTGCAGAAATTTGAGCTGGTGGAATATCTGTTTCGTTTCTTTCTGAGAAAAATCTTCTTTTTGCCAATCAATACGCCGAAATATATGTACTATCTCAAAACTGGGCTTCCAACTATGTTTATCGCAACTTTGAAACTAAATGCAGATTACATCATAAGGGTTTTGCATATGGATGAAAATAGGCTTCCAAAGAAGATATTGCAATATGCAGTAAGCAAAAATATACACTTCTTAAAGGAATGAAATCAGCTAGCTGCGAACTGTGGAATTGTTCTCAACCTTTCAGATATTCATGTTGCAGATTGGAAAAAATCACTGTACGAAGTTATTGCTATCACCGATGAAAATGAAAGATATGCGTTCATGGAAAAAGCACGTTCATCCTCTGAGAGGCATTATTACTCAAGGTGTAATCTGAACCTTAACGAAAGAAACTATTTCAACAGAGCTTTCAATAGAAATATGATTGCAACAATTTTAAAATAAGAGAAGAAATGCTAAGACTGAACTACAGACCCTATCAAAGTAGTGGAACTGATAGCTGCACACTCTGCAACTGTGTTTGCCCTGTACTGAAAGAGATTAGGCGAGTATACTTTGGGAAAAATACATTGCTTTGGGAAGACGTAGCTTCCTTGCTAAATGGCCAAGACTGGAGGTGCTTATATGAATTTTGTAAAGAGGCGCTGTCATATAGGACAAGGAATTCCAGTGAAAGTTTTAAGCTGCATACAATTGTGATTTTATTAACTTTTTTACTTTAAATTCTCTCGAAGTCGTTATAATCTTAATTTCATTTTAACTAAACTAAAAGTTCGCTATAAACAATAATTTGTTTTAACTAAACTAAAAGTCCAGATTTTAAAATGTTGTTTTAACTAAACAAAAAGATATACAAAGAAGTTGTAAAAATTTATGCAAAGCTTTATATGAATCTAAATACCTTGATTTTTTATTATTTTCACCTTGAATTCCAAAGTCAATATGCAATATGTTTTATAAGGATAAGGAAAACAAAATAATTATAATTTATACCTATAACTTACGTAACTCTGGAAGTAATTAAATTGCCACTCTGGCAGACGACATTAATATGTCATGCCTATATATTTATTCATGAAATTGTAAAATATATAACTGTACTCATGTAAAACTCAAACACATGTAACTCAACTCATGTAAATAAAACAAATATAAAATATTTTTTTTCATGATATTTCTTTTTAATTATAAAGTTTGAACGTTGACATTATGTGTGAAACACTACATCATTTAAATGACCACTACGCGAATTGTTGCAAGCATCGATTCTTTTGAGATAATTTTCGACCACTTTTTGACACATATTGGGCTGTATATCAGCCATAACTTGACAAATGTTGGTTTTCAAGTGCTCAAAAGTTAAAGGTTTATCTGCATGAGCTCTGTCTTTCCCGTAGCCCCACAAAAAAAGTCCAGCGGTGTCAAATCGCATGATCTTGGTGGCCAGTTGATATCGCTACGACGAGAAATTACGCGGCCAGGAAATATCTCTTACAATAAACCCATATTCGCACGAGTTCTGTGGCCTGTGGCACCGTCTTGTTGAAACCACATATTCTCCAAGTCGTATTCTTCAATAGCAGGCAAGAAAAACTCGGTTATCATATGACCATAACGCTCCGAATTGACGGTGACAGTGTTCCATCGTCGTTTTCGAAGAAGTAAGGTCCAATCACACCTCCGGACCAAAGAGCGCCCCAAACAGTGACTTTTTGTGGATGTAATGGCCTCTCTTCAATTACTTGCGGATTCTAGAACCCCAAATACCACAATTTTGTTTATTAACATACCCACCGAGTGAGAAATGTGCTTCGTCGCTGAAGAAAATTTTGTTCGAAAAATCGCCGTCCACCGCCTGTTGTTCAAGCACCCATTCGACGTATCTACGACGTTGTGAATGGTCAGCTGGCTTCAGTTGTTGTGTGATCTGGACTTTATATGGATGTAGTTGTAGATCCAAATGCAAAATACGCCATAATGTGCCGTTAGATATTCCTAATTCCTGAGAACGACGAGGAATCGACACATTCGGGTCTTCGGCAACAATTTCACTTACAGCAGCGATATTTTCAGTGGTAAGAGCGAAACGATGAAGCACAGGCCTTACAATATCTGTAACCAATCCAGTCTCTTCAAATTTCTTCCCAATTTTGCCAATTGCTTGCGTAGTTCGACGATTATGTAACCCATAATCTCGTCTTAAAGCACGATATGTGGTTGTGGCAGAATCACCATTTTTCTAGTAAGTGGCCGTGGCGCGATAGTTGTGTGTTCGCCTGTCAAACTCATGGTCACTGGTTAGATCCCTGCCGTAGTCTATGTCTTCTTATTTTTTCCATTAAAAACCAATTCTAAAAATAAATGTCATACATTGAGTTGCTGGCTTACTCATTACATGCTGTTTAGGCATATAACTTACAACATGTGATTGAGTAAGACTAGTATACTGATAAAATATCACAAACAATAAAAAAATTAATGCGAATTATAAGGGACATCGATAAATAAGACAGCAACCTCCTACAGTCTCCGAATATCGCGGCACACATCTTTCCTATCATTCTTTCTCTTCCTGAACCTCACCCTCACGCCCGCGATGTGTTGAAACATTTAAATGGTATTCATAATCCCTTGAGCGCGTATGCGGTGTGCGATAGTTAAGCGATCCATTTTCGTAAATGTCAGACTTTCAACTGCAAAAAAAAAACTTAGTTTGACAGATGTCGAAGTCCAGCCCTATAATTTTGAAACCGCGAAATGTATAACCCTATATTTCAGGCCCTTACTGCCTATGGTGCGCCTGTTTGGTATAAATGCGCGCGTACTCATAATAATTAATAAATTACAAATTATGCAAAATAAAATTCTAAAAATGATTCTGGACTTACCGTGTCATTTCTCCACCCATGACTTACACAATAAATGTCAAATGTTGATCTTGTCTTAGATAAATTAAACTCCCTAGCAAACAAGTTTTTTAATAGAAGTTCATTTTCTGATAACACTCTTATAGGTGAACTTTTGCCTAGTTAGTTTGTAAATATTTTATCTAGTTTTAAGTAAATTATATAAAAAAAAATTATTAATGGGTTTTCACATAAACAAAGCTGAATATGCACTTGCTTCAGCACTTAAATTTAAGATATATATGGACTAATTAATGAAATAATGAATAAATGAAATAAAACAGGGTGGGTCAAAAAAATTAGTTTTTTCAAGAAAATAATTAAACTAGTTCTACATTATGTATACGTACATTTTTGGAAAATTTAGCTTGAATTATAAATGTTTTTCAAAACTGCCTACCTGCTTTGGATTATTAAAATGGTTCTGAGTTTCAAATTATGTTCCCTTAAAAAATTACTCGCCTGGCACGACTTCGCTTTTGTACTTACCACTCCTACAGCTCCTTTGCTCAGCTCATGGGTTGCGAAAATGTTCTTATATTTTATTTTTTTTAGGGTTTTTTGGCATACACACTAAAAAATGGCGATATTCACCAAAAATGCTCTAAAATACACGAACAGGGTATATTATCTAATGAATTTGCATTTTAAAGACACCCGAGGCGGCTTTTGATGCAAAAGAAAAGGCAACTAATTACCCTAGAACAACCATGTGCAGCGCATTACGACTTCATTAAAGCAAAACAAACGCAACTTAAATATTCTCTATAACTTTGCTCAGTCAGCGCAAAAAAAAAGTCAAAGAATCCCAGAAAAAGGGATAGGACTATTATAAGAGAAATGAGAGGTATGAAGGATTCGCGCGAATGCAAACAACATTACAAACCTACCTACCTACCTTACCTACGCTTCATTCATTTATTCATCTTGCTCTCGCCTAAAGCATCATCCTGAAAAAGCAAAGAGCATCCCTTTTCCGGTTTCCGTTTGTTTTTTGGTATTGAAATATCAACATTTTCGTACTTCTACCTCATACCGTATATCTACGAAGCTACGGTTTCTTTAGCTATAGAGCACGTTAATGTGCAGTTTGACTGGCAGGCAGACAGTAATGGAGGCAGTCAGTTGGTTTAGCATTTAAATAGCGTAGACGACACGGACCGTTAGTTATATGTATCTGTTCTGTACATATGTACACGCATAATGAACGGTTACAGGTTGTGTTTTCGACATTTTCAGTTTGGTATCGTAAAGTCGTACCTACCTATAGATGAGATAAAACTAAATTTCTGTGTCCTTAACCAGGATCAGGACCACTACCTACCAGCACCATCACCAGAAATGGGAACGTTTTATCGATTTTCATCTGAGTGCTTCTCCAATTGCCTGAAGCAAATTTAGTATTCTGCCGTTATAGCCGCAGTTATAGATGTAAAGATACTGTATTGTTGGTCTTGTCATTTGTGTATCTACATATACATATCCATATACAACACATATAGAGATAGAAACGCTATTATGGATACACGTGTATTTGAAAACATGTATCCTTACGACAGACCCAAGGTGAAAATTGCTGTCTTGATCGTATAGGGTCAAAGTTTTGCCGATGGTAAACCTTTAAGTAGCATTCATCTTTCCGTGTATTCTTCTTATTCTTTGCAATTCAACCCGATATTTATGAACAAAAATTGTATCTAACTACATACACGTCCAAAGAATTATATATGTATATACACGGCTATCTGAACATCGTTTTCTAAAGTATCCTTCATGTGATTTGTGATTTAGGAGTATTAACCGGACGTGCCTCAGCCTCAACTTCAGCTTCACAGCAAATGGTACGTTCCCAAGTTACATACTTGTATAAGAACACAGCTTCGTTCCTTTTGCCATTAAGTATAGGTACAGAACGCATAGTAGTCGAAACGAAATATATCTACCTTAACTTTTTTTTGAAAATAAGTTGGGGTGCTGCTGTAGATTTATACCCGTATACACCTATAAGGAAATGGAATGAATGTCTAAATTTATGATTATTTTAAATTAAAAGGAAACAAGAGTCCTAGTTTTGTAGTCATTAAGGAAAGTCAGAGTGGTGTAATAAATAAAATGTTCGTTAGGTCTAAAGAACGTGATACAAAAGATTGGGTTGAGGTAAGCATTTTATAAGGCACAGAATTGTAGAAACGTATTCAGGACACAGTCTAGACAAAAGTATGTAAACGATATTTTTTTAATTGCTTTAAAAGACATATAGAAGTACATAGTAGAGGTGGAAATTCATTAATTTAACATGCTTAAAAATTTATAAAATGACTTTAACATGGGAAATGTGTAAATGAGTTTATTTAAAAATCTATATAAAATAACTGTTTTAAATTTCTATTTAAACAAACAATATTTAATGTATAGATGTGCAATTGTGCATGACTATTTTGATGTTCGAATGAATTCTGAAAAGGATGTACCTGTTAGATTAGTTTAGTCTATTAAGGGCCATTTTCTTCAGTACAAGTTGAACTCAACTTTGAGGATTTTTATTATCAACTTGTGATTTTCTTTTTCTTCACTCAAAGCTGACACTTTCAACTTTCGATTCTCAACTCTCGAGTTAATCAACTTCTGGTTTTCTCAACTTCCGAAAATAGTAGAAATTGAGAGAGCAAACTTGAGAGTTTTATGTCAAATTCAAATTTGTAATACATTATGTTGCATCTACTCTCAAAAATTATTCTCTGCTTCGTTGTGAATAAAAACATTTTTAAAATAATATGTTGCGAGAGAAAATTATTACAGGGAAAATAATCCATCGTCTGCTTTCGGAAGCGAAGATGAGGAAGAATTGTTGGTGATTGAAAGGAGACAATATAGTTATAATGTGACTACGGGTCGGGCTTGAAAAATGCCGTGATTTTATTTACCGATTTACTTTATTATCTTGAATATTTTTTAGCTTAAATTATGCTAACTCCTACATATGTGTAGATCGCGCGAATTACGACCAATTTTTGATTGTTTTGAGGTATTATGCAGTCGGGTCAATTCAGTTGGCCATTGCTGATTTTATTGGCGTAAGTATTTCAACAGTGCACCGTATTGTGAAGCGGGAGTCAATAATTTCGATTTAGCGATTCCAAGTCGTTCTAATCACAAATTTTATTTTGCTTACCTATACCCATTTCTGTAAGGTTATTCCATAATTGACGTCCATTATTGACTGATGAACCTAACTTGCTACTAAAAAAAACAAGTCTTAGCAGTTCTGAATTGACTACTTGGTTGAGCTTGGATATTGTAGAAATATTGTGAGTGACTCTAGCCATGGGGATTTATAAACGGTGTTTTTCTTATAAGCATGAAAAACAAAATGATAAATTGCTATAAGACGGACTTTATTTGATATATAATACTTTGCCAGTTTTATTGGAATATGATTTCTGGCACAGTCTTATGGCCACCACATTGAGGTCCAATTTTCGATCAAAAGTGTTAATTTCAAAGTAGTCAATTATCTCTGGCTTTTCAATGTAGACTATCGACTTCATATATACCCACAGAAAATAGTCCCAGCAGTGCTAAATCGCATCACCCTGGAGGCCAACTGACAGTTCCAAAGCAAGAAAATATGCACTCACCAAACGTTCCTTGCAACAAATCAATTATGCCACGGGCTGTACAAAATGTTGCAACCTCTTGTTGAAACTACAGATCCCCCACGTCAAGGCGATTCAATTCAGGAACGAAAACTTCATTGATCTCGCCTCTGTAACGGTCTCCATTGACTATAACCTTCTAGGAGGCATCTTTTTTAAGGAAGTAAGAAACAATTATTCCACCAACCCATAAAGCACAACAAACTGTGTCAACAATGCCTCCTTTGGGATTGTTTACACTTCAAATCAGGGAGTTGCATACATTTATATTAGCTAATTTACTTGTAATTACTATTAATCTTACCTTCGTTTTTATTGATTTAATTCTACTCTTAGTGCTACGTTGGGTTGATTTAACATTTGTGGATGATCTCTGAGAACTTTCTTCGATATTCGCATATTCTCGAACACTGAAGCCAAATTCCAGGTATTATGCAGAAGTGAATCTTCAACTGTGAAATGTCCGTGTCTTATACACCGAATTGCCTTGCAATGAGCGACTGTTCGCAATTCAATGCCGATCTCATGTATCAACATCGCCAAATAGTCTTCGTTTTCATTTATCGCTGCTATTTCCAAAGTGAATTCCGGTGAATTGAAATCGATCAATTTTATTCCATACAGGACAGGTTGAGTGTTGGAAGCTGGACGAATGATGCCTTTCGATGCCATTTCGTATGCATCTTGCGTTGTATATCAACACCACAAAGTTCAAACATCTTTCGTTGATGGGATGCCTGTAGCGATGAAACCATGCCACTAATTCTATCAGGGTGTAAATGCTGGAATTTTGACTTCACAGTGATTCTAGAGTCGTAGAAGTGTGTTTCAGTCGCAGTACCAAGGCAGCCCTTAACATGATACACCCGAACTGGACGGTTCATGTGAATCTTAGAAGATTTTTTAGACCACGATTGATTCCGAGTAACAAAACTCCACTTGTATGAAATCCAACTTTTGAAACTGGTGCACATTTCATGTCTTGCATTTGATAGCGATCGCCAACAGCTAGTATGTGGTCTGATAAATCGGCTATTTTACGCACAACTGGTCCTTGATCTCCCCCTGGTTCTAGCATTTCCATCTGTCGAGGTTCCCGTACTTCCAACTGATTAAGGTCCCTGCATAAATTGTGTAGGACAGCTAACCTGACGTGACTTGCTTTCCTTCCAGCTGGTTTGAAAATATTTATTATTCCATTTAGATATCTATATGCTGTTATTGCATCGTAAACTTTAGTCAAAGTCATATTTGGGCGGCCAATGAACAAATAGTTTTGTTTTTTGGTAAAAAGTTGGGATTCTAGTTCTAGTTGAGTCTCGAGTTCAGAATGAATTTTGCTTATTGATGTAGCCATTTAAACAAAAATGAGCTTCATCGCTGGACAACATGTTCTTATGGAAATTGGGATCAAAAGCAAACTCGTTTCGAGCCCATTCATCGATTGTAGGCCAGCCTCCGTGTCGCAGATCCCTATGTTCGTGCGTGATGAAATGGGAAACCAAACTATATAGATATCACAGGGCAGATGACTAAATGACTGTCAATGAATATTCTCTTCCAAGGCGTCAATCGCCTCGGGCTTACCTGCGTAGACAAGCGACTTCACATAAGCAACGCGAGATAATGCACTCACCAAAAGTTTCCTTCAATAAATTGATTGTTTCGTTGGTTGTATGGAATGTAGCACCGCCTTGTTAGAACCAATGGTCATCCACATCATTATCCTTCAATTCAGACACGAAAAAGTCATTAATTATTCACGTTCCCCATTGACTGCAACATTATGGCCGGCTTTATTTTTTAATAAATATGAACCAATTATTCCCTCTGCCCATAAAGCCCACCAACCAGTGACTTTATGAGGATGTAACGACCGGAGCTGCTTCTCAACAATGTCTTGTGGATAATGATCACTCGAAATACGACAATTTTGTTTATTATAACGTACCTTTTTAACCAGAAGTGACCATCATAGCTGAACAAAATTTTGCCACGTGCATCACAGACCACCTCTTGTGGAATGAACACATATTTGATGTCGCCAAAAACGCTGCAAAGTATTAGGGCTTTCTTCGAAGATGCAAGAAATTCTTTTCCCATCTGAACTGGCTGTAATGTATAAGGCTTTCTTTCGCCCAAAGCTGGAGTATAACTCGCACATTTGGGCAGGAGCTCCCAAAACTCATATAAGCCTTTTAGATATAATCCAGAATAGAGCTCTAAGAATGATAAGCGATAGAACTATAATGGAAACATTTACATCTCTAGAATACCGTCGAAAAGTTATATGTCTCTCACTATTTTATCGCTATTTTTATAAACAATGTTCGAGCGAAATAGCCAGTTGCGTTCCCCCCCCTTAAATGTTTTGACAGTAATACTCGCGCTTCTAGGAATGCTCATCTGTTTACCCTTGAGCCCAACTTCGGACGTACTGTCAAGTACAGAGATTCTTTCTTTGGCCGTACAACGAAAATGTGGAATACTTTACCCGGCTCTATTTACCCCTCCTATTTTGATATTCAGAAATCCAAAACCAATGTGCTTCGGTACCTCCTCTGGCATCCTTCCGTACTTTCCTAACGCTCGCAATGTGCTTGTTCATTTTAATGTTAGTCAAAACCAATTTAGTGCGGGCATCATTATTAAAAAAAATAAACCAAGTGAGAGCTGTCAAAAAGACCAACACCGGAAAAAGTATTGCTAGATTGAAAACCACACGTCTAAAAATAAAGACCCTTTAACAGCCGTTTTCTATGATATCACGAAAAAGTTTTATTTCCTCGCGAACAGTGGGAATCTAGAGATTTCTATGGAGATCTTAGTTTCTAATATAAGTACCAATGTGCGTTTGAAAACAATCTTAGCAGTTTATTTTCAAATACTTCAAATACTTGTAACCTATTTAAATTAGAATCTTGAGTAAAACCTCAGATTAGCTTGTTTTCGATACTGAGCGAAGAGTGTTTCCCGAGCAACCATACATATCTCTGAGTTTATTATTTAACTTTGCGCATTTCTTTTTCACACACGGTTTCCATTTCAATTTCGCGTCCAGAGTCATTCCGAGATATTTTGCCTCATTAGTAAACGCAACTTGGACCGAGTTAACAAATACCGGTAATCCAAAATATTTTTGTCTAATCCTGATCCTTTTTTTGTCGATGCTAAGGTAAGCTCATCGTGTCCAGGGTTTTTCTGAAGAAAGCAAAGTAAAACTCGGATATAGAAGGAAGAACCAGTTATAATTATTTCTGTGTAAATCACCCGCTTTGAATTTACACAAATCAGGTGATTTACAATATTACAATTTTTTTTGCCTAAAATAACTAACAAGGGTAAGCTCAGACGCAAGGCGTTAACTTTGAAGAAGCGAACCGGGGAATAGTACGTTTTAGGAATCTAACTCCAGCTCAAGGCTAACCCAAGAAAATTAATTTGCCCTAAACTAACCATGAAGGAAGTAGGGAAATCGGCGGTTCGTAGGAATCTAATTCCAGCCCAAGGCTAACCCAAGGCAAAATCTTTTGTTTACCAAAAAGTCCGCCATAAATGGCACTACAATGTACCAATTAAAGTTAAACGGAATTGACCACCAAGTGTGCTGCCACTGGGGATCAATGGGAGCCTTATTCCTCAGCAATCACCAAACCCTAGATCAAGGTATCCTTCAGACTGTACAAGTTTCCTCCTCCCGTATCGTCATTCCTTACATCCACTTATTATAGTTCTTACCTTAAGGCAGTGCGAATTGTAAGGATGACGAACGTAAATGTTAGGGTGGTTTTAAGGTCGTACGTTGTTGCTGGCGTTTGTTGGTGGTAGGCGCACTCCTCTGTAGTCGAATGATTATGTGCCGGTAGTGGTCGCACCATGTTGCTGTATTGTGGTTATGTGGTGATCGTGCGGTCTTGCTGGATTTATTTATTTTATAATGAAACTAAATAAATATGACTGGTGAGTTGACTGGTTTGGTGGTGGTCAGGTACATATTTCCAGTTCGGCATGGGTTGGTGTTCGTAAGTGTAACGCTTCGTTACAAATCATTAGGAGATTTTTGTAATTTAATTGTAGCATCGTTTAACTCACTGCTAATGTTGCTGCCTTTAACAAACTTGCGATACGTCTAAGAAGACCGCCGAACAAATTTTCTATTTTTCAAGAGTTTTCTCAATGATGTTAGTGATTCAATGTCAACTGGTCAATAAAACAACATTGAACCAGAGATTCTGATCAAACTTGACATTGATATAATGGGGAAGATGTAAACATAATGAGTTTCACTTTTTTGTATATCTATAGTCAGTTACACTTTGAACGGATGGAAACTAACTCTTTTAAATATATTTTAGGACCAAAACCGTTCAAGACTCCATACCTACTAAATCTAAGTCATAGGATGTTGTTTTTCATCGACGATGGATCAAAAACTGTTGAAGGAGTTGGTTACTACTTACTTAGTCGACCATGGCCCATGAAATGTACCTGTCTGAGAAACGTAATTTCTCCATTTTCCTCGATACGGCGCAAACTGCTTCCAGTCATCCAGGCCAACCGCTCTGGCTTTTGCGATACCTTGGTCTCTAAGTCCGGATGTTTGGTCTTCTTTGTCGGCTTGAACGGGGGGGCTGGGATTCGACCATTTATTATTATAAATAAGACATGACCCAGTTATTATTGTCGGCGTGTTTTGATTTTTTGGAATATATCCACATCTGGTGATCGTTATTCAGGTATGCTAAAAACAAGCCTCGCTTTCGGTGTTCCTAAATAGCTCTGTTATGGCCTTAGCTTAGACAAAAACTGATTGTCAAATTTAAAATATCTGTATCTTCGGAGACAGACAATCTGCTGTTTAATGTTTGGACTCTGTCTCTACAGACGCCATGATAATCTTTAATTACCAGTCATATATTATGAAGATGTCGCAGCAGTGCAGTTGGTGGCTATATTTAATGTATTTGTCCTGCAAGTAATCCCACATGAACAAATCGCAGTGGCCAAAATCCGGGACGAAGGACCATTTTTACCAATTTGATCATAAAAATGCATGCGGCCTACAAATAAGTTCTGTCTCAAGCACAAAGTGTGACATTTGGTAAGTAAATTGGTTTTTCATTGACAGGTAACCTATATTTGCAAACAATATACACACAATTCTCATAGTTCTATAAAGACCAAATGTTCCACATGGGTCATCCAATAGTTTCACACGAAAGAGTAAATGTGGGCGGTCAAATTTGCATCATCAATATATCAAGTAAACTTACTTAAATTGTGTAAAGTTATGAAAATGGGGGCCTTCCCGCCAAAACCAAAGATAGTATACTTTTTTCTGCCCTACTCTTTATTAATAAACTATTTTAATGGTTAGCCGCATTATACTCTATTTATAATTGACTTCCATTCTAGAAGGTTAAAGCTACCATTTTTATGTTAGATTTTAACACATAGTATATGAGATTTAGAATTGCACTTTTATATCAAATTAATGTAAAAGAGTTTGCCCATTTAGGAATACATTAAAAATTTGTCAATAAAATACATTTAAATTAGAACTAACTGTGTACACTAGCAATAGATTACGTGCTATTATAATTCAGAAATTGCTTAATCGTTTAATCCCTAATATTGTGATTTCACACCTCAATAAATAACTCTTCAAATTATTACGGTGAAAGAAATAACAACAATAACACACAAAAAAAAAATTCAAACAATAAAGCCACTTTCTGTGTTCGTGTGGTCAACTGGAAAATCGTGCAATTTTATCTACATGAGAGAATGTTAACAGTCCATTTAAATTCAGCAAACAAAATTTTAAATATTTGAAAATTTCACGCTATTTGGTCTCAAAATGTGTCATAAGCTATATGTGATTGTACATACTTATATAAACCCGAAACAGGTATACTATACTTCTATTAGAATGCCAACACATTTGAATGTGTGTATTTTCATTAGTATGCAAATTGTTAAATTGGCTATTGCAAATAACTCCTTTATAAAGAGTGATAAATGGAGAGTAGAGGTTTAATTTTCAATACAAAACTTATTCACATTGTATCGTTTATCTGCAGATTGAATATTTCAATAACAATAATAATAATAATTGTGAATGTGCTGCAAAATATATTAAATGTCAAAATGTAGCTTTAAACATTGACAAAATCAAAAAATTCTATTTTTTTAATTTTCAATAAAACATTGTTTTTGTTGGTAGTAAGTTCGAATATTGTACATTAATTTTTCGTGTTTCTGATTCTGTTTTTATTTTGAACATATCTCCGAATCAGTGGGCAATTAAAGCCATTTTTTAAACTAAAACTTTCTTCAGTAAGCGCACCAAACATCAGTTATCTTCCGCTGGCACCTTCACAGAGTTGACCAACAATAACAGGGAGATAATAATGTCGACAATAAGTAGCTTCGTAAAGTTCTGTTCTCTGAGGGTATCTCAACTCAAGCAATAACAAGACTTCATAGAGCTCTAGCGAAGCAGAACAAAATAACTTCTTAAGCACTTTGGTACGCTGATGGCAGCTTTACTGGAAATGAGGGGCGAAGGTCAACATTATTGCTAAGCACTCGCTTTCCAAACAGCGTACCAACAAATAGTTATTACTACCAGCTCTTTTACAAAAAAGTAAGAAGGAGGTAATGGCATATCTTATTAGCATACTTTGAAGAAGTATCGCACTGTTTGGGCTTATACCAAGCCTACGCGAAAAAGCATACATGGAGGATGGCAGATGCACCTAAGGACGAGGACTACCAGGCAATGCTGCAGCCTCGAACAAGAGCTAAAGAGAGAGTGTCCCAGGAGCTCTACCGGCTTAAAAGAAAAGAGGAACGCCGACATCTACGGAGGAAAAAGAGAGAGCTCGTGAAGCGGGTAGTCGAGTCGATTGAGTTCGAAAAAGTGAAGCGATCCACCCAAATATACAAAGCTAGGAAGCTTGCCGAGATGAAAGTGGGAATATGGTAGCAAACACGGTGCGGCTGACGATATCCAAACTTAAGTTAAACAAAAGCTGCTGGTGCGGATGGTCTACCAGCCGAGTTATTCAAATCAGCGGGAGATGAATTGGTAATTAGCATAAACCATCTCATCGGCAAAATTTAGTCGGATGAAAGTATGTCCGCTGAATGGAACCTCGTTATAGTGTGCCCCATCCACAAAAAAGGAGATGCTCTGAAATGCACCAACTATAGAGGAATTAGACTCCTAAACGTCGGTTATAAGATCTTGTCGACTATCCTGTGTGACCGCTAAAAACCTTTTGTCAACGATCCGATTAGCCGCTATCAGTGTGGTTTTAGGCCAGGCAAGTCAACCGTCGACCAAATGTTCATACTCCGACAGATTTTAGAAAAATAAACAGGAATTCCATATCGACACACGCCACCTTTTCTCGATTTTAAAGTCGCGTATGATAGCGTCACATCCCAACCAAACTCGTCCGATTGTGCAGGCTGACAATGGAAAAGTTTCGCTGCTCCGTCAAAATCGGTAAGAACACCACCGAATCCTTTGATGTTGAGAAAGGATTGAGGCAAGGCGACGCGTTATCATGCAACCTATTTAACATCGTTGTTGAAGCAATTGTACGCAATGCTCACGTCAACACCAGCGGTACAATTTATCAAAAGTCCATTCAATTGCTTGCTTATGCAGACGACATCGACAATGTCGGCAGAACGAAGCGAGCTGTGGCAGGCGCATTGGCGAGCATTGAATCGGAGGCGGCAAATATGTGAATGCGGGTTAATGAACACAAGACGAAGTATATGCTGTCATCGAGAAAAGAATCTCAGCATCGTCGACTCGGGCAAAATATCACGATGGACAGATTTAACTTCGAAATTGTCGAGGACTTGTCTACCTGCGCTCCACTATAACCTCGCAAAATGACATCAGTGCAGAGATCAAACGAAGAATTACTCTTGCCAACCGCTGTTTCTTCGGGCTAAGAAGTAGCATGTAAGTAGTAAGGCCCTTTCTCAGAGAGCAAAGGAGACTTTATACAACACCCTTATCATCCCGGTCCTGCTCTATGGGGCAGAAGCATGGATATTGAAAAAATCCAATCAGCTATATGTTACACGTAGCCCTATCCTGTTATAACTACATTTCGTTCACATCCAAGCAAGCTACAATTTTACGGATAATCACTCCGATTACTGAATCCGATGATTTTTGCCAACATTTATATAATTTTGTGAGTCTTTAAAGCTTAAACAAAATTACAGTACTTTGCCTATAAAATCTATTAAAATAATATTTTTGCTATAAATGTACTAGTCCAAGGCTATTATTTAAATTTTTCTCAATTACTCACTAAAGTCACTTAACACAGTAACACCCGCTTTAATATTTACTTATGCACAATAAATCATCCCACATAATACACGTTTATATTGCCATCTAATCGTATATTTACATACAAATATACATTTTTTTAATTTAAAATTTTAAGCACTGTCACTTTATTTCTGGCTGCAGCCAGGGACAGGAAGAATCATAAAATCAGCATAACAATGTGTCATGTGATTATAACCTCGTGTGTGACACAAAAATTACGACATTAAATTTTAAATTAACCATTTGCAACCCAGCAGAATACTACCCGTACACTTTGCTCCGTTCCCACCATCCACCGTCCCAATTTCCTTCTATACATGTACTCCCTACCAGCGCCGGATATTATCTACCCATCTCTTATTTGGAGTTCGTGATGTTTTTTTTTTCTCTTGTACCATCTCGCTGAGGCACGTGAACACGAACATTAAGGACTCTTGGATGTCTAATATTCTTCTACTACCAGCAAAAGTTAGCGCTATAGCGCTGGCAGCTTGTGTTTATAAAAATAATAAGATACTTTAATATGCCTATTTAATGCTGTACTGCTAAAGTATCTAACTCGCCTCTCTGTCTATCTGCCTTGGCCTATCTTTTATTTTGCTTGTTTGTTATTTGTTTTTTTTTTTTGGTTTTGTTTGCTTCTATTCTAAGAAAAACGCGCAAAAGGTCTTTCTGTTGTTTTCTATCTATTCGTGCACAAAAACACATACAACGGTTATTCCATTTCCTGTTTAGCGAAAAGGCTGTTTTAGGTAGACACAATCAAAAAAGATAGAAATGGAATTTATTATGGAAATTTAACTGTTTTCCTTCGGCACATGAGGGAGGGTAAACATAGGCTAAGTTGTTCGCTGAATATGCTACTCGCTATTCGTATAGGAACGAGGAAGGACGAACCACCTATGTAGGAGAAAAGATTGCTTAGTCCTCCACAGGAGATATCCGGAAATGGAATAAAGCTGGTGATGGGGTCGCATATGCAGCCTCGTAATAAGATATGAAAATGAAATTGATTAACTGAATTATTAAGGACATATGTAATTTTATATTTATAATATTTAAATGAGCTCATATCTGCCATCACTGTTCGATGTCCTTTGACTTTTTGTTACAAGAATTTTAATATTTCATGTGAATTTTAATTAATTTTAAAAATTAATTTATTTTAAAGGTCTTCATTAATCCTGAATTTTTTGATATTAACATCAAATGTCAGAGACTATCCGAGGGATACTCAACTTCAATGATTATATCGCATAGGTCCCGCAGAATTTTAGCAGTGACCTGGGTTATGTTAATTTTAAGGATAAAGAACAGTGGCGTCTTAAAGGCCATAAATACATCTGTGAATTTATGAATCCCCTCGGGTTCAAATCACACGACCTTGGTGGCCCATTCACATCACATCCGTGGTTGAACATGTCACCCAGGTCCATATCATTTAATTCGCGCCATAGGATAATGGTGACAGTTAATTAGTAGCACCCTTTGTTGCCTGAACTGTTTTTATCAATGTTTTATTTTTGTTAAAAAAAATTCCTGAGTAAATGAGAAGCTTGCAAAACAAAAATTACAATCGATTTAGCGGTCTTAAAAAAATATAATGTGTAACGTAGATATAAAATTTGGGAAACAGTTTTAGCAAACAATGTTCGATTGCCAATTTAAAGTACAATTATTATTAATATGCGTGTTAAATCTTAATTTTAAAAAAAGCGATTTTCTTTAAACTTAAGCTTTTAAGATGGTTAGCTCGTTTTTTTTTCTAATATTTTTATAACCCCAAAAATAATGGTCCTACTATACTTACAATTTTTTGGACCAAATATGTTATATATAAATTATCTCAAAAACGCCTCTAACGATTCTGATAAAAAAAAATTTAGTGCACTATTATAGGAGTAGACTACATTTTGGTTTAAAATTTTGTTAAAATAAAGTGCTATGAACGGTACATGCCACATCACCGATCTTTTTTAAATTTCGACTTTCTCATTAGCGATGCAACAGATTTCGATGTTCATACAAGATGGCCGTCGAATTCTTAATAAGATCATTTTCGGAAAATATATTTTTTAATTTTTGTAAAAAAAATCATTTTTTTTTAAATTCGGTACTTCAAAAACGATTGTTTTGATATTAAGGGTATTCATGCAACGGCGGAAACACCCTATAAACTTCAGAAACCACCCTTATTATGATATTAAATTTATATTATGTACATATATTAAAAAAAATTTTAAAAAAACTTACATAAAATTAACCTTTTTTACTAAAATTCTTTGGTTTAAAATCTGGCCGACCATAAGAGCAAGTACGAGTACATGCGTTCCAGTCGTGCATTTAATTTTGCATTTGTATTGTTGTTTTTTTTTCAGGAAAATGGTTTCTCCAGTATTCAAATATAGATCCAAAAACCACTAAATCCAATGCTTTCAATATATCGATTAAAATTTAAAGTTTTATATGAAGCTTCCCTATAAAAAAAATAGAATAAAACAGCTAAATATAATTTAAAAGTAGTGTTTTACTTAATTTATTGTACAAAAGTTCTTTAATCTAAAACAAACATTGGTATGGCAATTTCAAGTGTTAAGCAGTGTAAATTTAAAAACAGAATTAAAAAATAAATTTTCTGAACCCGTTTTCGAAATATTGAATTTTCAAATAATTTTCACAAATCAAAAAAAAAAATTACTTCGAAAATTTTAGCTTGCAGTATTGTTTAGATTTTGAAGGGTCTCCTACATACAAATTTTGACTAAAATCCGTCTAGCTGTTAATGAGAAAGTCGAAAATAAGAAAAAATGATTCAATGGAAGGTACAGTTTATAACAAAATATTAAAAAAAAAATTTAACAAAATGTAGACTATACGCTTAAGTAGTGTAAACACTTTTTTTAATCAAAATTGTTGGAGCTGTTTTTTAGATAACTAAGATGGTAGAAAAAATTGTATGCTAATAAAAGGATTCAAAAATCTATTTGAGACAAATAACTAAAACATAAGTACCAAGCTTAGCCGTTTAACCTGTAGAGGGTTGTACAGACAGACAGACGGAATTGCGGGACCCACTTGTTTGGTGTTCTCTTTCATCGTAATGTCAAGTTTGATTAATATATCGAGTTCGATTTTTCCAAATGCATAACTTGCCCTAATAGTACCTAATTATATGGCCAGTAAAAATGGTGCTACTAGAAGTACCATAAACATGTTCAACCAAAAACTTATTATGAGAAAACACGTTTTGCCTTTATTAATCATCTAATTTTTTTAATCACTCGAAAATAATTTAAGCTTCCCAAATTAAATACCATTATTTAAAATACAGTATATACATAGTTAGTCAGACTCCATATAAAATTAGTGCAATTTCTTGTACAAGGATCTCTTAGGAGCGTATTGGAATTTTTCCAGATCCCGTTTTTTCAACAATCCCGAAAAAAAATTAAAATCCATTATTCTAAAAGAGGTACTGGTTTTTTCCTTAAATTCCGCCTTTTAAAATCTCTTTTACCTACTTTAAATCTGGATCTTTTAAGATCCCGTTTAATTCCGCTTAGTTAGTTTTCGATAAATGTTACACAAAAAACTTACATATACCCAAGTGTGACCGAGCAATCCCAATGCTATATTGGCTCAAGTAGGTGGGTTGCATGGGAGTAGAACGTCTCCATAAGCTTTTAGCACCTTGTGTTAGTTCCAAAAGCGGAAATTTAATAAACGGGATAATAAAAACCAAAACCCAACTCTAATTTGATTTGTTATCGTAATAATCCCAATTTTCATTTGACCTAGTTATTATCCATAATTATTTAAAAGGTAGAATCTTGATAAGCAATTACTTTTTCCTTTGAGTATCTAGAAAAAAAAAATTTTAAATGCGTATATTTGTTAAATGTATTACGATAAACGCTATTGGCCATATAATCATGATTATTTATTTTTGCTCGTTCCCCCAATGAATGGCGCTGACTGGCATATATTAAGCGAAAGAAACAACCTATCGATGAAATTATTCAAATAATACATCAGATCGCATAATAGGACTTTAAATTGGCTTTGACCATGTTATGGTCTGACGTCCCTTGATTTCTATTTCTTTGCAAAATACAAAGACGAAAATTATTAATTAAAAAAAAAACAATTGTGGTGTCTAAATATTTTTTAAAATAAGTTAAATTGAGGACCAATTTTTGGAAAATTAGTTTGTGCAACTTTAAAGTTTTTAAGTTGTATTTTTTTGTTTTTATAAAATTTAGATGAATTTTCGAAATTCAATATAACTATGTAAGCCAAATTCATTCGAATCTTATCTTTTTAATGAAAAAAAAACGACTAAATCTATCTTTTTTCGAAACTTTGTATTTAGTAGTTTTTCAATATTCTTTTGAATATTGGAATAAAGAACATTTTCCTAAAATAAAAAACAAATGTATCTTCCGAACAAATGTAGAAAACTGTCAAGAGAAATTTTATGTTCTCAAAAACGGCTTCAAGAATTTTGATAAAAAATGTGTATTTTTATAGTTGCTTTTTCTTATTAACCGAAATTCCTTTATAACCACTTCTTATATTTTCGACTTTCTCACAATTGGATTTGAAATTATTTTTTCGTACGCAGATGCTCCTCTTAATATGCTTAATAATATTGTATTGTATATAATTATCAAAAAAATATTTTTTCGATTTTTCAGAAACGGGTCAGTATAGACTGATCGAATGGACTATGTAATTCGTAGCCGCGGCGGACATATGCCTGAAATCATATTAACAAAATAAATGCCCTAAAATTATATACTTACTTACTTGGACATCAGACCTTTTATGTCCTTGGGGGACCCCTAGTAGGGCATAGGACATTTACAACGCCTGCTCGCCATCATGTTCCGTTCCTAGATATGAGCCGCAACTCCCTCCAACTCTTGCCTAGTTGGGCTGACTCATACTCAACTGTCCTTCTCCATGAGCTTCTCGGTCGTCCAACTCTTCTTCCTTCTTGAGTGAGCGGATTCCACTGCGTTGCCTGTGCCGCAATACAGTTGTCGCCTTTTCGAAGCGTGTGTCCGATCCACTGGCACTTTCGACGTCGTATATTAGAGTCGATAGCTTATTGACCCATTTTTCTGAGGAGCTCTTGGTTTGATAAACGATTGGACCAGACAATTCTAAGGATGTTTCGTAGACACCTATTAATGAATGTTTGCAGCTTCTTAGTGATAGCTACTGTTAATTTCCAAGTGCTGCAACCATAAAGTAAAACGGATTCGACGTGGAACAAAACAGCCGTAGATTAGTTCTCAAGCTTAGAGAGTTATTTATCCATATATTTCTAATCATACCGAAAGTAGCCTTTGCCTTCCCGATTCGGCTGCTGATGTCCTTTTCGGTGCCAACCTTGGTTGAGATGATATTTGCAAGGTATTGGAAGCTCTGTACTTTCTCTACCGGTTGTTGAAATATATTTAGGTATGAGAGAAGATACCTGGAGTCCGAGGCTAATCTTAATTGTTTTGTTGGAATTAATTTTCAGTCCCACGATTTCTGCTTCTCTCTCCACCCTCCCTCCGTTTCCCCTCAAGTCCATATTGGTGACAGAATGCATCCCTGTCTGACTCCACTCTGAACTTCAAACTCTGCTGACAGCCTCCCTTCGTGCAAAACGTGACAGTTTAGTCCATCATAAGTTGCCTTAATAATAGCTATTAATTTATCCGGGATACTCCTCCTGCGTAATGAGAGCCAAAAAAATTCTCTATTAACGCTATCGAAAGCCTTCTTAAAGTCAATGAATAGCAGGTGAAGTGGTTATCAATATTCGACGCACTGCTCATTTGTGATCCTTAACGTATTGACATGATCAATACATGAGGATCCATCGCGGAAACTTGCTTGTTCGGCATCGAGTGTGAATTCTAGGGGGACGCAAATCCCCCTCCAGTTTTCGCACTGTGTTAGGTCCCCTTTTTTAGAGAGGTTGACTTACTCGGAAATCCTTCGGAAATCGGAGCTTTCTTTATAAGATGCATGAGTTCGATCGATGTCGTTAGCGCCGGCCGTTTGTAGAAGCTCTACAGGAAAACCATCAAGTCCTGCTGCTGCTTTGTTGGTCTTCAGTGCTTTGATTGCGTTGCAGATCTCATCTCTACTATAGGGTGCAGTGCGGATTCGGGAATTTGTTGTACCTATCAGCTCAGCAGATATCAGTTGCGCGTTGCTGTCGGTTAATACCGACCCAAAATGGTCATTCCACCTTCTCAGCTGATCCTCATCCGAACTAAGTAGCGAACCGTTTGAGTCTTTTACAGGGTGTTGGTTGGAACTACGAGCACCAACCAGTCCCTTAGTAAAATTAAAGTCTTTATCGACACTTTCGCTATGAAATGGAAATTGTTTTTCCCGAACAAAAAGCCGAAAAGGGATTGAACTATTTTTGCTTGTGGTCGCGTTAAATTAAATATAGAGAAAGAAATGAACCTTATTGACCACAAAAAATGTAAAAAAGGTTAAAAAGAAAAAACAAAATAAAAAACGTTTTTTAATTTAAAATTATTATTTTAACTTTTAATTTAAATTGAATGCATTTCGAGTCTGATGTGACTCATCTTCAGCAATACACTAATTGGTATGGAAATTACAACAAAATTACATAAGACAATAGAATAAAAAAATGTAAACAAAATAGCTTTACAAAATTAACAAATCACAGAAAGTTAAAGAGTGAGAGAGAGGGTTATATTAAGTTGAAGAGCGGTGAAATTATATTCCCGTCGTCACTGTTCATCAAGTTGTTGTTGATGTGTATGTGTAAGCTTTCATACGCATCAAGTCGTCTGGGGTTTGTGACGTGTTTAAGAAGCTTTACGTCTTCGAACTTAACATTGAAATGATTGTTGGTGAGGGCGTGCGAGGCAACGGAGGATTTTTCGGGGCGATTGAATTTTATGTGGCTAGAATGTTCCTTGAGACGTACTTCGATGCTCCTCTTCGTTTGACCGATGTACCTAGCTTCACAGTTTCCACATTTAACCTCGTAAATTCCCGATTTATCATTTGTTTTGGTTCTGTCTTTCGTTGTACCAAGCATGTTCTTTATTTTCCCATTACTAGAAAAAACGCATTCAATGTTTTTCTTTTTGAATTTGGACTTTAACCTGTCAGTAATTGTTGGAAAGAAAGTCATACTTGCTCGTTCTGAGTTGTTGTTGTTGTTTAGTCGTCTGTGTTGTGTAAATAAAGTTGATAACTTGGATTTTTTAATTTTGTTGGTGTGTTTTATGATTAGCTTATCCACTAAAGATTCGTTGTAGCCGTTGATGGTTGCGATTTCCTTTATATGTTTATATTCCTTTGAATAATTTGCGATCGATAAAGGAAGCTTGCAAAGTCGATGGACCATCGAGTGAAAGGTCGCTAATTTATGTTGAATCGGACAGAAAGAGTCACTAGTTATATAACGATTTGTTGTTGTTGGTTTTCTATATATAGAAAATTCGATTTTATTGTTTTTTCTTGTTATCATTAAATCTAAGAAACTCAAGGTGTTGTTTGACTCTTTTTCGAAAAATCCTCCGTTGCCTCGCACGCCCTCACCAACAATCATTTCAATGTTAAGTTCGAAGACGTAAAGCTTCTTAAACACGTCACAAACCCCAGACGACTTGATGCGTATGAAAGCTTACACATACACATCAACAACAACTTGATGAACAGTGACGACGGGAATATAATTTCACCGCTCTTCAACTTAATATAACCCTCTCTCTCACTCTTTAACTTTCTGTGATTTGTTAATTTTGTAAAGCTATTTTGTTTACATTTTTTTATTCTATTGTCTTATGTAATTTTGTTGTAATTTCCATACCAATTAGTGTATTGCTGAAGATGAGTCACATCAGACTCGAAATGCATTCAATTTAAATTAAAAGTTAAAATAATAATTTTAAATTAAAAAACGTTTTTTATTTTGTTTTTTCTTTTTAACCTTTTTTACATTTTTTGTGGTCAATAAGGTTCTTTTCTTTCTCTATATTTAAGTCCCTTAGTAATTTTGTAGATGGTTCTACTGTCGCATCTGTTAGCAGCATCTTCTGCTTGTTGGGCCAAAGCCTTGATGTGGTTACGAGTGTCACGTCTTACACTGCGTTAAGCCTCTCTCTTTTTCGTCGGGTACAAGGATTCCAGCTCACTTTTATTTACTGCAGTTGCAGCTGCAATACGGGCCTTTAGTTCTTGCCGTTCGTCAATCCGTTTCCAGGTTTCTTCAGAAAGCCAGGTGTTATTGTTTCCCCTCGCTCGGCCAACTATTCGTTCAGCACCTGATATAAGAACATTTTTCATAGCACACCAGTGGTTTTCGATGGATTCAGGTTCCGTGCTTCTGATTGCCATCATTCCGTGTGAAAGGTGGTCTCTTATTTGTTGGCGTGTTGAGGGATCCTTTAGTCTGTCGACGTTGAACCTGGGTACCCTTGTTATGCCATTGGATCTCCGAGCTGCAGCTATACGGAATCGTACAGTAGCTACCACAAGGTTGTGGTCCCGAGCAAGTCCCATAACGGCTCCTTTTTTATTTTGATCATCCAGAAGACTGCTTCTAAAGCGCCGGCTAATCACGAAGTGATTAATTTGATTCGAAGATGCTTGCCTGTCCGTCGACACGCAACTTATTTTGTGACACGTTTTGTGCTCAAGCATGCTGCCGCTAATGACGAGTCTGTTTGTATTGCAGAAGTTAAAGAACCGCTCACCGTTATCATTGCAATTCCCAACTCCATGGTTTCCCATCACATGTTTGAGTCCATCGTTGTTGCTTCCAACTTAAGCATTAAAATTAAATCAAATAAAATTATATACCAGATTATAATATATAAATATAATAAAAAAAAGTGCAACAGTATTTTTGTCTTGTATTATTATTTAAAGCTTGCAATCTCTTTGAAACACTCTAAACATGAAAAATTAGGAACAAAAGCTGCTGTAATATTTTTTTTTAAATTTTGTTTGTACAATATTATGTTGTTCCAGAAATACGACGGCATTTATATTTTGTTTCTTTAAAATTCGGAAATTAAAAATTTGTTAAAAGAAACTAGGGCCAAGGGGGGTAATTGTAAAAGATTTTTCTATTTCTTTTTTTTTCAACTTATAGTGTTCAAAAAGCTAAAGTATGC
Source organism: Philhelius pedissequus (assembly GCA_910595825.1). NCBI lineage: Eukaryota > Metazoa > Arthropoda > Insecta > Diptera > Syrphidae > Philhelius > Philhelius pedissequus. The sequence continues at coordinate 327,306,487 of OU343160.1, forward strand.
TAAATTGAATATTTTTCTTGATGTAGCTTACGTTTGCATTCCCTAATCTATTAAAAAGTAATAATTTAAACGTGTTCGCTTGTTAGTTTTCATAAAATTTGACAATTACATTCACCACCATCTTTTTTTCGAAAAACAAGAAAAACAGGGTAAATGAAAACAAGGCTCTCAGTATCTTAAGCAGGCAGAATAAAAACATTTGGTAAGTGCTCTGGTTTTCTTAATGAAGACTCTTGATGCCGTGACATGAAACTCCGATAACAGTCATCTCTTGGCTTTCCATTGTGGAAAGAAGTAACCAGGTTAATTTTCGTTATGAAGAAAACAACTAAATCAACGAGGTATGAAGATTTTTCTTGCCATCGATTCGCTTATAAATAACTGATATCGGAATACAGTATACGCTTCTGCGGCTTGTCGACATGTTTTGTATTTGTTGCACACGTCTTCTACTGAATTTATAATATCATCTGATGTGTATAATAGTGCCGTGGTTTTTCATTGATACGTACGGTACATCTTTTTGATATAAAATCAAGTTAAGTTAACGCCAAGTATGTTAATAAAACAGAAAATATAGGAATGTGCAAAAAAAGCTTCAAAAAATTGTGCCTCGGCATCTTACCTTATATCATTTCTTATTTTCGAAACCACTGATTATGCCCAATTATTTTAGGAGTAGTGAAAACCCCGTAAGTATTCAAATTATTTTAATCATAAAAGTAAATTGATTATCCACTATGTAAATGTAAGATATATCCATGCTTTATATCTAAAAAAAATTATAAATTGGAGGCTCAACCCAATTCGTACCATAACATATTTATAAGAAATACATTTTTTAACAGAAATGCTTAAAAACATTTTAATCACATTTAACAAATATGATAAATATATTTTTAAGGAATAATTAATTACTTCGGATTAGCAGTGTAATTAGAATTAAGAGTGCGTCTTTGTACTTACCCAGAACGTTTCGCATCAAGGTCGTGTCATATGACTGTCACATTTTGTTGACCCTAACGCCGCAAAAGAAGTCTTACTTCAAAATGCTTATTCGACGTCTAATCCATGAGTTTATAAAAGCCCAATTGTACAAACGCACCTTAAATAATTGAACTGTAATTCAGGAATCTTAACTCACGGTTTCGGCGGATTAACTTGAGTTCAATGATAATTCAAGTTGCAAGTATGTAATAGAAATCTCACACATGCATACCCCATCGTTGAACCACATTTAATCCGCCGAAATCGGCAGTTAAATTTACTGAATCACAGATCAAATATTTGAACCGCGTTTATAACTGGATTTGCTACAACAATTTAGTAGTTATATCATCGTAACACAATTGACAATGTAGCGGATTTTAAGGGAGAGATTTAACAAAAGAAAATGATTCAAAATACTCAAAAAAATAAGTCAAGAGCGTGACAAAATTCACTCTATAAGCATTTTGTAATTATAGCTGGTGTTTTTTTAGACGTGTTGTTTTCAATCTGGCAATACTTTTTTCAGAGCTGGTCTTTTTGACAGCTGACACTTGATTTATGCTCAGTTTGGTTTGCCATTTAATAATGAATTGCAAATCGTGCAAATTTATTACTAAAATAATGGTTGGGTTCGGGTGATGCATCCAATATCTGTTCGACATTATCGACCAGCAGAGTAGGTAATTCGAGCTACCATGGATCAGTTTCGCACCATGTTTACTCTAGTGGAAAGTGCGCATCCTCAGAGCTGCAGTACAGTGCGCACCGAAGACGCTATTGCTGCTACTGCTATGGAGCGGAGTATCCAGAGCCGAATAAGTTCAATTTTAAAATGTTGTTATTAAAAAGAATAAAAACATATGGCATGCATTAATAGTTGTTTTTGACTGTTTTAAACATAGAATTTAACTTACTTTGATCACCTTTATTTGTTTTTAGGCAACTTAAGTAAACAGCGAAAAACTGTAGAACAGGGAAAAATTAATCAACCACGCAAATGAACAAAACTCTTTGATAGATATCACCTTCCATGTGTCAGTATATTGGAAATATAATGTGTTTTCAAATAAAGTAATTGCATACTGGGAAATATAAACGGTTTTTATAGAATAAAGTCTGTTTACAATTACCCCTGTTCACAATTAGCCCACTTGACCCTACATAGTTAATACGCACACATATGTAATTTTTTTTGGAATATGATTTTGAAATTTGATGTAAAACACCCTGTACCATATGCAAATTTTATTTTCAAACTTTTTATATAAAAGCGAAATAAAGCAAAGTTACCTGCACCAATAATATCTACCAACCAATAATTTGCCGTTTATTAATACACTTTGCCACTCATTTCGGGCCAACATACACCTCTATGGTTGATTCCAATTGATTTCGAGCTCGTATATCTCAGACAAACCAATACTTTAGGTTTTGGAATTACCTTTCCCATCCCAATACCTACTTCTCCGATAAATGGTATAATACTCGTAGTGTGAATGTGAATAAGGAACAAACATTTCTAATCCTATCAGTTGAAAAAAATAGAAACAAAAAAACCTAAAAACAAATACCACACTGCTACGGTTTATAGCCACAGCGAGCATACCATCCTCGTACCATAAAATAGTTCATATATTTACAATCCGCTACAGTCATAGCTCCCATCCCTATCATATAAGTTTCTAGGAATTTTCATAACTTAAGTGGCATTCATTTATGTATGTTCTCGTTTCTCGATGTAAATATAGTACCAAGGACTTCTACGCAAAATATGGTATTTTATATTTTCCTTGTGTTATGTGGGAATGCGGGGAATAGCGAAAGAAATCCTACAATATGTACAGTAGGGAATGCTGATCAGAGACACGAGGGCATGTGCTGGTAAATTGATGGTCTTGTAGATTGCATTAGGCACGATTGCTCTCTCCACTTTTTCCCACAGAACTCTAAGATATGGTACGGAATACGGATGTATAAATTAGGTTGAATGTGAGATCAAATACCCGCCATCACAACAAAAACATGAAACATGAACAGTGTATACAAGTGCATACGTATTTTCATTTGGAAAATGAATCTTTTCGTATCTGAAGCAGCAGTTAATCTTTTGGTTGTGAATTGCAAATTAAACAATGGAATTATAAGCAATAAATTGTTAGAAGTAAGAAGTTTAAATTATGACTTCATTCATTGTGTTTCTGTTTATTTATTTATTTTTTATTTTGCTGAGCTATATAATTGTTTTGGAATTTTTGTACAACTTCCATATTTCATTCCACTCTGCGATTGGCATCACTTTGGGACTATAGTCACATTCCAATTTATTGTTAATCTCTTTGTGGTCGGGTTATTTGGCGATGCGACACAGGTCAAGGAGATAAGCAAGTTCGGATTTGACATGTTTTCAATCGAATGTCACCTGGGTCTGTATAGTTTAGTTTTTGGCACACATCAACGCGGTACGTGGATAACAAATAAGTTTCACATTACACTGCACATTGGTTCCAGTTGTATGGACTGGCGGTCATATCTAAATAAATCTTATTAACTGATAAAATGTTCTTGTATTATCATACAAGATGTTAATTTTTTGGAGGTATAGCATTTGCTTTGGCAGCACTGTTTTCATTGACAGCCATTCTGTCATCTGCCATCTGATTTGTTTTAAGTTTTGATTTATTTCGAATATGCTCGAAATGAGATTACTGTTGATCCAGATTTTCAGAAAGAAAACGGTGGTCAGCGGGAACCTAATTTTTGGTTGAATCACTAGGTCAATAAACAAAACTGCCGATTTGGAGTGTAAATAATACACAACCGCCGTTATATCCAGAAAATTTGACATTTAGGTGTGCTTTTTAGGCTAGTGGGATCATTTGTCCTTACTGCTTTAAAAATGAAGCCGTCCAGAATGTTAAAGTCAATGGGTATCGTTATTGATTCATGATCAATGACTTTTTCGCCTTGATGTGGGGGAGCTGTGGCTTCAACAAGATGGCACAACATATTACACAACAGCGCGTGCAACAGTTAAACTGTTGAAATGAAACCTTTGTAGATCACAAAATTTCGTGTTTTGGACCTGTGGCTTGGCCACGAATAAGCCAGAGACGATTGATGACTTAAAAAACAACATTCGCCGCGTTATTACCAGTATACGACCAAAGTCCTGCAAAGAGTGACCGACAATTGATCTACATCCGAGTTAGTCGCCAGAAATCATGTTTAACTAACAATAGCAAGGAATTTTCCTTTATATAAAGTCAATTAAATGGCAACTAATATACATATTTTATCTGTGTTTATTTCATTTTACAGATTTATACCTATAAGACGAAACACCCTATAGACGATGTAAGAATAATGGTAGTAAATTTCCGACCACTGACATGACGACTGTTTTAAAAATAAATTCATATGAGAAATGTACAGATAATGCTACTTTAAACTATTCGCCCAGGGGAGCGTTTTTTGTGGTTTCTTGGACAATTTGTTTGTTCTTAAGTTTTGATTGAGTTACATTCAAAGCTTTGTAATATCTTATTGACTTAAATGAAACTTTCTCGTGATAAAAAATTATATTTTAAATAATTTAATATAATATTCGCCCATTTAAAAAAAAATGATACTCGTAATAACAGGTATTATCGCTTAGATTAAAATTAAAATGGAATCTGCATATTATTGCAGCTGATTTAAATAGATCTAAAAATTAAAAAAAGCTATCCTTTTTACAAATATATAATTTTGTTGTTACGTAACGTGGCGTAGTAGTGAAAAGTTAGAAAAAAAAAGAAAAGAACGAAATTTTATTCTAACTTTTTGTAATCCTGATTTCCAATAACAGCTTATTTCTTGAGAAAGTTCTAAGCCCTTAAACTCGGTTTAATGAAAAATTAGAACTTTATTGAGATCTTACTCAATTCTTCAACAAGTTTTAACGCCTTAGAACTCGAATTTAAAATTTCGTTTTAGCTAAAACTTCGAATTATCTGATCTCTCAAAATTGGGGGTCTAGCGCTGCAGAACTAGATTTGAGTACAGAAATACCCGATTTCTTAATATTTTTTAAACAAAGTTTTAAACATAAACCGAGAGCTACTAAATCGAATATTAAAATGTCGTGTTCACAAATTTACGCATACACAATTGAAAGTCCCCATCTAAAAAAATTGCTTCTTCATAATAATTTTGACAAATATTCTGACGAAACTTTGAATGTATAATACGTGTGCTCTATTTAAACTCCCTTGTGAAATCGAGATCATAAAAACACTCTGAAAGTCTAACTAGGAACGTTTCTAGAGCATTATCAGGAGTGGAAAGAGAGTGATTCCGAACAGCCAATCGAAAACGACATAACATACAAAAATAAACAAGCCATCGATTACTGTGAAATGAAAATAAAATAAAACTGAAATGGTAAAAATCTTCCGGTATCGACCTAAAGTGTAATATTTTTTTCGATTTAACTTACTTTAAAAGTTTATGGTAACAACCACTACCTACACTGCTCCATTTGACCGCCATATTTCAATTATCACACAAAGCCTATCATTAACCAAATAATTTTAATATTTATGTAGTGAGAAATATTTTCTTTTGAATCCATATTACGAGAGTATAATAATTGCAGGAGATTTTAATTTAAATTTTTTAAGCCCTGATGCATTAACTAATTCTTTTAATGAAACTATAGAATCTGTAGGTTTATTTAGAGCAAACAATCGAACTACACATTTTAATAACACGTCATCCACACTACTTGACATATTTTTGACTTCAAATATAAATAAGCTAAGATTTTTTGATCAGATTTCGTTTGGTGGTTTTCTGGGCCATGATATGATATTGTTTATTTTGACTTCGGTGATTCCAATGCAAGCTTGCAATCCAATTCCATTTCTTTCCATCAATATAAAAATATAGATATCCACTCTCTATATCAAGCGGCAATGTTAACTGACTGGAGTTTTATTTGTAACTTTCCAAGTGTCGATGATCAAGTTACATCTGTAAGCCATAACATTTTGTCCCTTCATAATAGATTTGTTCCTTTGGTAACTCGTAGGATACCGAATCAAAATGTTCATGGGTTGACAAATCGGATTCTCAATTTAATTAAGGAAAGAAATTGCACGGACCTAAAATGGAAACGCTTTCGAATTTCATTTTTTTGGAATTCTTATTAGACCTTGCGAAATCAGATCAATTCACTTATCAGAAATTCAAAGAAAAAATATTTTTCTAAAATTTTGAACTCCAAACTGCACAAGAATTCTCTGGAATAAGATCAAAAGGTCCAAAGTGTATTCTAAGGAAGTATATAATGGTATTTTAGACCCTGACGAGCTCAATAGAAATTTTTTATCGCACTCAAGTAATGCTTTACATCATACAGATGATGAAATAGAATATCAACGCGCTTCGAACTCAACCACTTCGTTTGAATTCACTAGCGTTACTCCAGATGAAGCAAATTTTGCAATAGCGTGCATAAAAAGAAATGCGGCTGGGACTGATCTTATTCACCCTAAATTTATAAAAATTTTACATCCATATTTGATAAGACCGCTGACACATATATGTAACTCTATTTTTATGTCCTCCACCTTTCCCACTTCATGGAAACAAGCCAAAGTCATTCCCATACCTAAAACCACGAACTCGAATTCAACAGAATATCGGCCTATTAGTACTTTACCTGTTTTGTCGAAAGTTATGGAAAAATGAATGGTATTGCAAATAAACTGTCATCTGCAAAGTCAAGGTCTTCTTGACTCTCATCAATCTGGTTATAGGCCAAAACATAATTGCACAACTGCCTTGCTCCAAATTGTCAATTCTTGTCATCAGTCATTGGAATGTGATAGGTTGACACTGCTTGTAATGCTTGATTTCTCAGAAAGCTCATTTCCGAGTTTAATTTTCATGGAACTGCAGTTAAACTTGTTAGAAATTACATTAGTGATAGAAGACAAGCAGTTTTTAGTAATGGCTCATTTCATCTTTTCTTCGTATAACATCTGTAGTTTCACAAGGATCAATTTTAGGGCCTTTAGTCTTCTGTATGTACATCAACGATATTTTTAGTTGTGTTACTTTCAGTGAAATCCATCTTTACGCTGATGACGCACAGCTTTTTCTATCAAGGCCATTAGGTCTTATTGAAGATGGCATAAGTTGTCTTAATGATGATCTTGTCATCAATTTATTAGTTCTCAACCCTAAAAAGTCGTCTTGCATAATTATTTATAAGCATCCAATTCAAAGTGAACATTTTTCGCCAGTTTTAATTAACAATATCACTATTCCTTTTTCTAGTTTCAATCGAAATCTTGGTGTTTTTATTGACTCAACTCCAAATTGGGACGAACATGTTAGTTATATAGTGCTTAGGGTTTATGGAAGACTACGATCTCTGTGGCCTTCTTGCAACTTTACCCCACAGAACACCAGAAAACTTCTTGCTATCTCTCTTCTTATACCATTATTTACCTATGGCTGTGAAGTCTATGGAAAACTTGTCTCAAGTAATTTCCGCAATTTGACTGTTGCATTCAATTCAATTATAAGATATGTATACGGCCTACGTAGATTTGATCATGTATCTAATTTCAAAAAATTGCTACTAGGTTGTGATCTACGAACATATCTTGATTACTGGAGTCTTCTGCTGTTAATAAGACTTATAAAGTACCGTAGCCCAACATATCTGTATGATTATATTACGTTCGCAAGGTCTCAACGCACGTTTAATATCATTTTGCCTAGAGATTCTCTACTAACAACCAGTCGTCCTTTCTCTGTCACATCATTAAGATTTACAACTCTTTGCCACATAATATCAAAAAATGAATACATAACAATATTTCAACGTCGTCAAAAATATTTTATTCAAACATTTGTCTGAGTCAACTTAGAAGCAAACAGTACAATTTTCTTGTAGTTATATCCTTAACATAAATGTATTATGATTATTCTTGTTTTAATTTAATTAGTCTTTACATATTAAATATTTTAATTTTGTATTTGTTTTTTATATTCAATTTATTTAATTATGATTTACATTCATTCCTTATTTTGCTTTTCCGATTATTTAACATTTGTTATTTTAAAAGACACATATGTATGTAGTCTTAAGACATTATGTTCCCATTATTTTTTTGAATAAATGAAATGAAAAATGAAAATGAATAAAAATCATCATAACAAAATTCTATTTTTATTTTGAAGTCTTACTCTAAAACATTTTTTTTTTTTAATTTCTAATCTTCGATAAGTGTACTTTTAGATGTTTTACTTTTTTATCGGCTGACTTCTTGCTCACAGGTCGTTCGCACATACACAATTTGCATCGGCTTTCATTACTAATAATTTTTTTTGTGATACATTGAAATAAATCTTTAATTAAAATCACATGCATAATAACAAACATACATAAGTACATCTGACAAATAACACTTTAATGCGTCTGCATTATTAGGGATTTTGTTAATTGCCTAATAAAATAATAATGATATTTATTTTGGAATATTTCACGTCACGGTAGTGTTGACATACAAACCTAATTATATAGTTCAATTAAAAATAAATTAAAAACATAAACAAAAACCAGAAAAATAAATTAAAATTGATAGAAATTATTTATCCATTATGTTTACTCGCTGCTAGTGGTCGTTATAAAACTGGTATTAAAACAAAATAAAATTAATAAATGGGAATGTTTTTAATTTGCTTATAAATAACTAAGTGCTTTATATTAATAAATCAAATACAGTTTTCCAGAAATGCATTTACATAAAGTTCTCATGTTGAATGCTGTTTTGATTTTTTTTTAAATTTAATTAAGAAACTTTTGTAAATATCTCAAACATGTCACAGTACTTACGTATAGCTACCATCAGTGCTGTAAAAGAATGCAATTTTTAAAAATCACTCATTTGAACTTCGCGATCACCATGCATTTAGAATTATGCAAAAATTGAAATTATATTTTCTGCCAATGTAGAATGCTACCGCCATTCAATTGCTTGCAATTTTAGTTACGGTAAAATTTACCAAAACAAAAATCGACGTTTTATTTCCACTTTCCTTGGTCAGTTTTCATTTCTTTCCTTACATGTGTTTCCTCCAATCTCGCGTGAGAGAGAAGGACAGCCATTGTCCATCATCCATCGGTTCACTCTATGAATATTTTGTCAATTTGACAACCTAAGTCGATAAATGATCCACTGTAATAAATCTGATAAAAGTGCGGCCTAATCAATCCAAATGTACGGGTGACTGTGGACCCCCAATCAAATCTATCTTGGGTGACAGTTGACAGACGGTCACAAACAATCGAAAAAAGCACGGGCGACATTTGGTCCTCGAGAGCTGAAGTTACTCGTGTTGAGAATGGCTATATTCCTAACCTAACTTTTGAATACATGTAATTTAATGTAAAAAATGGAACGCTTTGCTTACCAATGACGTAAATTCAATCGCGGTGTATTGAAAGTTTGCTTAAACGCATCCTTTCGAATAATTAATAATTAAACTAACTGTTTACAATTTCTTTTTTTTTTTTGGTAATGGTAAAATTGTTGGGGAAAAATGCTTGTGTGAACAATCAAATTTCTTGAAGTTCCAGGGGTTTTCTTTTTGAATGCAACAATTGAATTGCCTTCCAATGGAAGTGATGCCAAAGAACGGCGAATTCAATGATGATGGTGCACAAACCTGGGTGTTAAGGTTCGAGTAGGAAAATGCTACTGGGTTTGCAACTGCAATGGCTGACTTTCACCAATAGGCTAAGTGTTGCTGATAAATGACGCGGCCGCAACCGAAGTCAATGCTTGGTTGAAAGCACTGGGTTTCTGGAAAGAAGTAGAGGCCATCCAGGCAAGTTGAAAGCCTGGGAGGGCACTTCTTGACGAGAGAGGGAATTATATACACGTTCTGAACACAGTGTCTGAAAGAGAAAAGTTGTGTCAGACAAAAGATTTAAAGTAGAGTCTAAAGTTTTTGTTCAAGGAAAACTGTGAATAGTTTTGGAAAAAATTCAAGAAAAGCACGAGGATGAAAATTGGAAAATAGAAAGGAAAGGAGTTCAGCAGAGTTGAATAGCTAAGTATAGTTTTTTTTTTGGTTAACCATTTAAATAGTCTACTGTTTTATCCGTTTGCTACTGAGACATTGTACTCATAATATTTCTCGTTTGGCATTTGTTTCGTGAAAATTCCGAAAAAATACGGAACTCGAGGCCAGTTTCTAATTACAGTGAACGTCCAGTATAACGAATTATATAATGCATCAGTCGAAAAATTCGTTATAACGATCGTCTTTTTTTTTCTTTACTTAATAATGCTAGAATATAAAAACACAACTGATTTTTACAATGAAATTTTCCTTTAAAATAAAATCAATGTATGTATAGCTGATCATAAGAAAAAGGAAATAACAAAAAAAGGCACACTCAACAACAGTTGTTGTTGTTACTATAAGAAGTAAGGATACATACAAGAAATGACAATATCGCAGTTAATTTGCGCCTACACAAATTTTCTAGACATTCGTTATACAGAGCTTAAAATTTTTAAACCATTCGTTATATAGAACCATTAATGGTAAAGAAAAATACATTCGTTATATTAGAAATTCGTTATATCGAGCATTCGTTAAAATGGACGTCCACTGTACTTGCGGTTGCGAGTTTTGCATTTGGAAAAAAATCGAACTCGAGATTTCAATTAAAGTTGACACTACGATGATAGAGAACACCAAAAAAGTGGTTCTCGCAATTCCGTCTGTCTGTCTGTAGATCGATCAACAGCCTAAGCGGGTGAACTGATTTTGTTCAAACTTGGTGCTTAGGAGTCTTAGGTGATTGTCTAACATAGATTTTTGAATCGTTGTTTTAGGCCCAAAAATAACGGTACTTGCTATACAAATTATTCTACCATCTTAATTATCTCAAAAACGGCTCAAACGATTTTGATAAAAATTGGTGCGTGTACTAATTTGTATATAGTCAAAATACCTGCAATACAACCATTTTATTGATTTTCGTCTTTCTCATCGATCAAAATTTTTATACAGGAGCTCCTTCGAATTCTAAATAATACTGCATTTCAAAATTTTGGAAAAATGTTTTTTTTTTGGATTTTTGAAAACAAAATACATATTTTTTGACAATTTGGAAAACGAGTGGACGATTTTTTCTGAAGTTTTGTTTTTAAGTTTATATTATTAAATATTTAAAATGTTCATACCATTTTTTTTAGAAAAAATTTAATAATTTTTATATATAAAAAATTAAGTGAAAAACGACTTTAAAAATACAATTAGCCGTTTCTGTTAAGAATATTTTACATATAATGTAATCGAACATAGGAGCAAGTACGTGCGATCCAGTCGTGAATTTTATTTTTTTTCGTTTGGGACTAACCATTACCTATCCATTTCATTTTCTTTGTTCCCGTTGTCTAAAATATCTTTGGTTTTGGACCTACTTAATTAAAAGGTTTCCCAGCAAATCCGTTAAATCCATTAAAATCATTGGCGCAAGATTTTAGTGGATTTAGTAATATGTTAAATCATTTTTAGTATGATACTAGGCTAAAAAGATGATTTTGCTAATTTTAAACCAGTTTAGTATCGTACTATTATATCGTAAATGGCTACTTTAATTTTTTCGTATCGCACTTAATCCATATGCCACTTTGACATTTACAAACGTCAAAAAGTTATGTTCGCTTACTTTTTCGCACTATTTTAGGCGTGTTAAGTTCTAGTTTATTAAGAAAATAGACTTAGTATTGTGCTAGTTAAAGAGTGTCTAAAATTAGGAAAATATTAGTAAAGTGCTTTAGTATTAGAAAACTGTTAAGTAGTATCATGCTAAGCCCTTAACATCAGGCTGTTTAAAATGTTGCGCCATTATTTCAAATTAAAACAATATTTGCTATTTGTTATTTTTCTTAACATGATTGTAACCATGCGTCGTCGGTTCCGCTCCATATGGTTTGTGATTTCCCTTGTATCAAAAACAATCATTGGCTCACTGTATCACTTTATTTACAGATACTTCGCACTTGTGGTAGTGTATAACTAATTAATTCATAGTTTTAGTATAAAAGATAAAGCAATTTTTTTTTTTGTATAGGGTCCGCCAAATAACTTTTTTTTTTTGAAAATGCTATAAAAAAAAATACTGAGTATTTTCTCAAATTTCTTTTTTTTATTTGAAAGTGCAATCCTTCCGGTTAGTAATGGAAAATAATTTCACTCAAAAGGCTATCCATGCAGTAGCCTACACGATCGGTCCAATTTTTAAGCACATTATCGATTGTGTGCAGCTGTATTTCACCAATGGCTTCACGAATATTGTCCTTTAAAGCGTCAATTGTATCTGGCTTGTCGGCGTAACACTTATCTTTTACGGCACCCCACAAATATTAGTCCAACGGTATCACCTCGCAGCTCCGAGGTGGCCAAACGACATCAGCTCTGCGGCTGATAATGCGATCTTCAAAAACTGGGCGCAAAACATCGAGTGTAGCTTCGGCTGTGTGGCACGTAGCGCCGGCCGTCCTGTTGAAACCAAATATTGCCAATATCCTCCTCTTCAATTTTTGTGAACAAAAATTCGTTCAACATGGCCCGATAACGATCGCCATTGACTGTAACGGCCACTCCTTGCTCATTTTCGAAGAAAAATCTCCCAATTATGCCTCTGGACCAAAATCCGCACCAAACAGTGACTCATTTTGGGTGTATCGGCTTTTCAATGTATGCGTGCGGGTTTTCTGTGCCCCAAATGCGAAAATTTTGCTTGTTTACATACCCGCCAAGATCAAAATGAGCTTCATCTGAAAAGATGATTTTTTTGGCAAAATCTTCTCTAAGTCGATCGCAGGCCCACTTAGCGAAGCGAAAACGCATTGAATGGTCAGTTGGCTTCAACTCCTGAACAAATTGGACTTTGCATGGCGTCATACCAAGGTCTTTATGCAAAATTCGTCTCAATGATGTCTCCGAAATGCTCAATTGTTGAGAACGACGGTGAATTGATGTTGAACGAACTGCTTTTGGCTTTTCACGCTTTGGTTTATCGATGAGGATGCTAGTTTCTTTCATTTTTTTTACAAGATAACGAACATACGGAGCTGACGGTGCTTCTCTTCTTCCAAAATCCGTACGCAATTTTCGTGCACATTCTGCAATATTACCATGATTTTCAAAGTAATGTCGCAATATTTCCCAGCGTTGTTCAATCGTATACACAACCATAACCGTTCGACGGAAGGATAAAACTAATTATCTGTCAAATCAGACATGAGCTAAGTGTTACCATACACGAAATAAGCACTAGTTGAAAAAAAAAACTTTAGATGGCGGACCCGTTATTATCGTAAAAAAAATATTTTCCCTGAGCCCAAGCCCTTGCCAAGCTCTTTTTTACACTGCCTGTTGCATTTTGTATTGGCTTTTTCTTTTGTGCTTCTTCTTCGTCGTCAAACTGCTATTTGACAGGTCGACAACTTTTTCCCATCAAAGGTTTAATTAATTTTTGCCGATGTCGGCGTGTTTTTTTTGTTTTTGTAAAATATTAATAATAAAAACAATTGTCTCTAATAATTTGTGCAATATCTTTTGAGAATTCATATAATCTTTACACTAATTATATTATTTTCATTCGTCTTACATTCTTTTTTTCTCCATAAAACGTAAGTGGTACGCCCCATTACTTTTCCCCAATTATTTGACACTATTTGGTCTAGTGCATCATGCCGATGTACAGCTTTCCTTAATTTAGAAAGCCAGCAAGAAATATTTAAGTGTTTTTAGTTCAAGTTAAGCTCTGCAAAATATTTAAAATTCAACCTACCATGAGGATGAGTTAATCTATTTATCTCTTATGTAACAATTCCGGATTCATTCAAAAGAATGCATACAATGAATTAATTCTCTAAAAATTGCACTGAATTGATTGCAATGAGGTAACTGAATTTTGTTTAAACTGAGTTTCTGCTTGAAACTTTGTTAATGCTGATAATTAACAAATGGATAAAAGTGATTAATTTAAAACAAGTGTATTGTTTTAAAACTAATAATGAATAATAAAACAGTTAGTGCGAATCATTTACTGACTTTGCCATACACAAAAAGTGAAGCACAGCCGCTATATTTTCATAGGCAATGATCCCATAGATGTAAAAGTATTATGGGGTTATGTTTATTGTGTTATTAAATTATTTTTTTTTTATTGGAACAATTCTTAGGACTTTTGATGAGACGCAGGTTCTCGAAAACTCATCTAATGATTTCGATTAAACTTTTTCTATTTTTTTTTTTGTTCAAACAAATAAATACATATCAAACAAAATTAAAATGGTGAAGAGCAAACTGTATTGATTTTTGATGTTTCTCGAAAATCTCGGCGATGGATCCAGCAATTTTGTTAAAATTCTACTTCCTTAGAATGACAAAAAAAAATATAGATCAAGAAATTCAAAGAAAAACATTTCTTCTTGACTTCTTGACATATTTAGCTATAACTGTATTACTAAAATAAAGCTTTAAACCTTATTCCTGAGAAGAGCAAAATACTGCGATATAAGTCCTGTATATTTTGTACTTCAATTTACTCTTGCTTCAAGAATGCCAGCAGCTTTTCAATGAGGATTTATTTCAAAGCTTAGAACTTCTACCGAGCCACAAAAGTAATTCATGATTTTTATTTCAAATAAATTTATTGATTAATTTTTCCCTTCAAAACGAAGCCCTTTCAATAAAATTTCATTTGTTAAGCAGTATCAAGCTGCAAAAAAAAATTATTTTCCAATTATTGGTATCTCATCCATTACCGGAATATTGAGAAAAAAAATAAAAAAAAAAAAGGAACAAGAAACTGAAGAAAGTTTGATTGTTCGCACAGTAGGGCGCCTCCATCGATTCGATAACGAAAGAAACAGAATTCAAGTCAAGGACTCATTCGTTTCAAAAGGTATAATTTTTTGTACATAGCTTGTTCCATCATAAGAATTTTTTTTGTTCCAATTTTTCTTCTCAATGAAAAATCTCAAAAATATCGAAGTGTGTCGTTTTTTCTTGTTTTTTTTACCTCGCAGTTTTCTTCCTCACCAACAACCCTTTTTTCACCCCTTATGTTTGGATGTGTATTTTAATTCAGAATTTTTCCATGTTTTTTTTTTCTTTCAGGTTGTAAATTCTCGTCGGGAAAGTGATGCCGGGGTGTATTGGTGTGAGGCGAAAAACGAGCTCGGAGTGTCACAGAGCAGGAATGCTACATTACAAGTTGCCGGTAAGTTGTAATATAAATTCCTATTAAATTTATTCATTCATATTGCGGGAGGCAAGCAGCAAAAAAAAAAGAAACATAAAATTGAATCCTTTGGTGAACGTTCCGTTTACCCCCTTTAGGAAAAATATCTTCCAAGTTGTTATTTCATTTGGTTTTCTCTGCGGGGGGGGGGGGGGGGTGTAGGGATGAATTACTTCAAGTCGTCTACCATCGTCGCAGTGGCATCCATGGAAAATTTCCTCCCGCAAGGAAATTGCCTGATTTCTTCTTTATTGAAATCGGCTTTCTGGCATTAAGGCCTTGCTCCATGTTGCCTTCATATCACCGTCGCGGTCGGTCGTTGAGTTGAAACCAATTGAAGTGTATTGATTTGATGTTTCCGGCGAACAAACCAAGGCTCATAAAAGGCGCCCCAGTTCAGTGATGTGAGTTCGAAAGTGGTGGTTGAAAATGGGAAAAAAATGACTTTTGTGTAATAAAGATTTTCATTGACGGTTGACTTCTTGCTTTACAGAGAGAGATACACTGTAAGTGATAAGCTTGGAGAATGTAGATGGCAATGCTTCTTGGGCTTCATTGTTGTTTTAAGGTATTTATCCTTCAATCGCTTGGATAAACCCGGTTAAAAAATTACAATACAGTTGAATGTACATTTTGTTTTATGTAAAAAAGGAGTAGGCGCACCTTAACCTTCAATAATGAATTTCATAAAAAATATTAAATTTATAAACGTACTTTAATAAATAGAATCATTTTGGGTAAACTGTCTTGCCCCCATATTTGCGTTAACATTTGAAGCTGGAGTTTAAAGTAATTTTAAAGCCAATCTTCGGAAATAGGATGAAAACACTTTAGGTTGGATTGAAAAGGCTCCTTAAAGGGGTGCCGAAGGAGACGATTAATTGAGGAATTCTACGAGCTAAACAACGATATTGCCGCAATCAAAGAATTGAATATAATAAAGATTGACTGGTACAATTTTGGTGGATTCTCGCAATAGGAGTATCAGAGGGACAGCTCATTACAGGTAGCGCGCACAATTTAAGTTAGTTTAGTTTTCATGGTTGATATAATATTAGATAGGATGTGCCCTGAAATGTTTGAAACTTCTTTTAAATTATCTTTTGGATGTTGGTTCTCCATACTGAAACTAGGTAATGAAGGCATTCAGAACACTACCCAAAGCTAAGACCAGTTACTAAATTCTCAGAATGTACGAGGTTATTTGGAGGGCAAATCAAATAAGACACTGGAAATTTGTAATTGAAAGTGATTGCCTGTGATTTTCTGTTAACAGTTTCACAGTGAACCTTAAACTGAGTTCAAATTTTGGTTCAATTTTTCCGGTTTCACAGTGAAATCTGATCTTCAGATGAGTGTAACTTCGTTTAATTAAATTTTATGAAAAGGAGTTGGTAGAATTTTTCGTAATGTGTTCAGTGCGTAACTTTAATGGATTTTCCAACTTTCTTTCTCTCTCTCTCTCTCTCTCTCTGGCACAAAGAAAACGCGAAACAACAACAAATGTTTTCTGCTGTTAACAAGCGACTACCGTCATTATTCTGATTTTGGTCAGCGATAGCGAAACAAAAGTAATATTAAAAATGGATATCAATTTGAAAAAGCAGTGCATGTTAATAAATAAATATCTAACAATTTTTTGTCAGAAGACATACACTTGCTGATAGAATTAGTGACAAAAAAAAAACAATTATTGAAAAAAGAATTGACAGGGTGCAATGGAAATAAAATGTCGCGGTATGGGAGTCCATTGCAAATGAATAGAATATAATAATTAAACAAATAGATACCATTAACAGATATCGGATGTACTAAAGACCAAGTATGACAATTTAAAGAAAAGGCAAAATAATATTTTCTGAAAAAAAAAACAAATGTTTTGTGACTTTATAAATCCCACTTGGTCTTCACAAACACAATTCTATGAAAGCTAGTTGTCAAATTGAAATGTCACCGTAGTGAAAAGTGTTTACAAACGCTTAATTGAAGCTTAAACGGCAGAATAATCTCTGGTTAACTTAAACTACAAACTGAGTTCAGTTCAAGGCTTACGACACTGAGAAACCGAATGAATTGTTGATCTGAAGCTTAAGCCAAAAGTGAAATTTAGATTTGCACTGTGAAACTGGGGGTTATAGATTTTAGAATGCTTTTGTTTTAGCGATTTTTGTCAGTTTACTGTAAAGCAAATTTTTAGTATTTTTTCTATTTCAAAAACAATAAGGATTATTGGTCCTTCGAGTCGGAAAAAGAAAGAAATAGGACAGGATAGGTAATGTTTTCTGACGTGTGAAGTGTTCTTTAGCCATCCTCATTTTCTTTTATTTTAATAGTATCCCAGTAGATTGTGACGGGTGAAAATACATATGAAAAGACACGGGCGTTTCTAATTTAGTTTAATTACATTTCCTGTTCTTCGTTCCATCTTTCGTTGGTTTTCAAGTGTTCTTCTTCCAATTTCTATGGGCAAATTTTAGAATTTAGTTCTACTTGAAGACAGAGATCCCTTACTTAACCACGGCATTCCTTCATCCTCTCTGCTTCCAGTGGCTTACGCCAAGCCATCTGGCTGACTTTCGTGAGAGCATGGTCACGAAATGACAGATTCATTCTGCCTTATCGTCATAACATTGTGCGGGGATTCGCAGATTACCTTGGCATTCTTCATTATCTCGATGTATCGACGTTTCGCTTATAGAGTTCGTGGTTGTAGTTTTTTCTTCATTCGCCCCCCTCTTCGCATACGGAGAACTTTGAAATTAATCAAATTAACGAAGAATTTCTTAAGCTTTTCCATGCTAAACAATTTCAATATTAAATAGTTCAACCTAGATTAGTTTAAGTTATCACTTCTGTTGGGCGTCCTACAAGGGGCCTGCCTACAAGGTTTAGGAAAAAAAATTGGAATTGCCATTTTGTATAGGGGTTGGTGACATTTTCCCCAAGACATAATCCCCAAATCCAAAATCCGCAAATTAAAATCCCCAGCATCAATATCCCCAAAGAAAGAATCCCCAGGG
The DNA here is from genome assembly GCA_910595825.1 of Philhelius pedissequus. Lineage (NCBI taxonomy): Eukaryota > Metazoa > Arthropoda > Insecta > Diptera > Syrphidae > Philhelius > Philhelius pedissequus. The sequence continues at coordinate 327,324,829 of OU343160.1, forward strand.
CAAAGATCCCCATGCCAATATCCCCAAAACTGTGTTTTTATTTTATCAAAAAAGAAGGATGAAGACAATTATTATATAATTTTTACATAAAGGAATAAATGTTGTTAAGGTTGATCCCAAATAAGCTGTGCAAGTAGTGAATCAAGCAATAAAATCGCGCGATTGCTTATTTGGGGATTTACTCTTGGGGATTTTTATTGTGACATTTTCTCTGGGGGATTTTGTCTTTGCGGATTTTTTCTTGGGGATTATGTTTTTGAAGCAAACATCACCAACCCAAGAATTTCATTAGATTTTTTTTGAAAACTAAGTGCACATAATGAAGACAATGGGGATTCCGTGGGAATTTTGGCAAGAAAGATTGTTTCGTCGGGTATTTTGTCCATTTGGATTATATCTGTGGGGATATTGGCTTAGTTGGATTTTATTTTTTGGGGATTTGTCCGATGGGGATTTTTTTGGGATTTCGTTCGACACTCTTTTTATAGATTATAAGGTGCTCTTTCCGAATTCCGACTTTTCTACAATTAAAAAAATGTCACGTAAGATCAGTTCCACTTTTTGAGCATCTATTCCCTGAACCTCGATAACTAACCTAGTAATTATCTATCTTTTATCAAGAAACAACATCCCGGCAGCTATAGTTGACAGGTTTTTTTTTGTCCGAGCAGACTGCTACAACTGTTTCCTTCGGTTTTAATTGTTGCCCAATATTGCGTCATTCTTCAATCAACATTAAATTTTACAACTAATAAATTATTTAACTTCCTTTCTGATGCACTCGATTAATTTATTAAAATGGCGACACTAACAAACCATTTTTAAAGTAATTCAGAAAAATTATTCTCTATTGAAATAAAATACAATGGGAGGAGTAAGGAGGTGAAACACTCCTTCTAACAAAAAAAAAAATTGAATGCATGACTGAACTTCAATCATTAATTAATTACAGACTTGTCATAGCTTAAGGCGTAAACCACTGATTAAATTTTTTTAAAAAAGAAAATGAATAATACAAAAAAAAATAGAAAAGGAAAATCAATTCTAATATGCACTGCAATGGGGGAGCTGCTGTGCACTGTGTAACACAACGAATAGTCTCGTCGACTCCTTCCGAGTCCAGTTCAGCTTTTACAGCAGCACAAGTAAAGTCCAATCAAATTCCGTTTTTAATTCAAGTCCTTGTTCCATTTGAACACTCCCCGCACGCTAGTTCCCAGTAACTCCATCGAGAAGCTTTTGTTTTAACTATACCAAGCTTTCATTTCTCTCTTTTTTTTCTTTTTTTAATGTCCGTCCATCGTCCTAGTCCTTTTTCAAATTTTATCCAAGCTTACACAAGAGTGTCCTTTGAACAATTCCTATGTTCGTGAATACGAGTATGATGATGATGACGATGAGAAACAGAAAAAAAAGTAAACTATTAATTTTCCTGTTCTTTTGTTACCAGCAGCGCAGCGGTTTGGACTGTGTGTTCAAGTCGGTTTTACCGGCTCCATGATTTATGAATTCATTCCATTGGTTAAGTTAGTCATAGTTCGTGGGATAGGAATTCAAAAACTATGCGAATTCCGGCAAATTCCGAAAATTGCCTCGAGCGACGAGGAAGTGTACAACAAAAAAAAAACTCCAGAAACGTCCATCTCTGACAGACAGATATAAATCAAGTCCCTAAATGAAGGGAAGGTGTTTGGCTTCTATCTAGCATGATGGGCGCTTATACCTGCACAAAAAAAAAAAAACAAATCGTCTAGCACGGCGATAGTTTTCAATTTTAAGTGTAGGTGTCTTAAGCTCCTGATGACTGCCTCTAAGGGAATTTTACTTTTTACATGGTGTTTTATTGGTCTTGGTTAAAATGGTCGTAGATTAAAATGAGTTATGGAGAGCTTAGTGCGGGAGATATGATTAGGCGAATTAATAGGTAAAGTGGCTTCAAGTTAAGTGTTTCATGCATATTCCAATCAAAGTTCCACATGCGGAATATTTTTGATCTGGACTAAGCTGTATTGGTTTAGTCATTTTATCCCGTAGCAATTGTGTGTCCAATCGTAAGCATTTCAAACGATTCTCAATAGCTGTTCTTTCGGATACTCTAATAATTTCTTAAGAAGTCCTATGCCGCCAATGTTAATGATATACTGGTTCCCAGTGGAAATAGCCACATATGAAACTCCTGTGTTGGACATGTTTCCTACAAACACAGAGGTAACCGGTGTTTGGAAGGAATAGAAGAACTCCTCACTTCAGAAGAGGAGACAACGAAATGGAGAGATAAAATTACATCAAATGAAAAGCTAAAAACTTTGGAAATGACAAAAGACATATTCCAATTTATAACAGTTCTATTTTTAAACCGGTTGGTGGCTTTTTATAATCAGCGAATTCCGCCATTGAACCCGCATAAATGGCCTGAGTGTCAAGCTCTTCAAGGTACTAGCAGATGATTCTGTTGCGTAAATGCATTAACGAATGAAGAATATTTTTGGATGAAGACACGCCCGATGAATAGATGATACGAAACGGTATCTAAGCCTCCTAACTTAACAACTACATGGAGCAACAGTATACTTAATAGCACTATCTATATCTTTTCTTGGTGGTGCGTATCGGAATCCCGGTTTCTAAGATCCCGTTTTTCAAAAATCCGGAAAAAAATTTAAAATCCCGCCTTAATACCGTTTTTCTTAAAACCCGCTTATTAAAAATCCTGATATGTTATAATCCCGCTCTTTAAAATCCCGACTTATCCCATTTAATCCCACTAAACTAGTTTTATATTTTAATAAATGTTACACAAAATACTTTGAATACACCCAAACTCGACCCTACCCCAAATCTTATATTGAGACAAGCAAGGGGGTTGTAGCCATACTTTTACACCTTGGGTTGATTGTAAAAGCGGGATAATAAAAAACGGGATTTTAAAAAGCGCGATTTTAATAGCCGGATTTTAATAAATGGGATTATAAGAACCGGGCTATTGAACCCAAACACTTCTCTGGATTATTATGTGAATTTTTAGAGCCATTCTTCCACAATTTTATAGGTCCATTTGCATTTTGGTCAAAAGAGTCCATAATCGAGAATGATTACCTCAAATTTGAGATATTAAGCTAGGAACTTCAGTTCCAGAGTACTTATATCGGTAGACCAAAAGACTAGTGTCTATTTCAGGCATCATCTACTTCAATATCTTTTTCCTTTTTGGAGGGTAAGGGAGAGCAGTTGCTACTCCATAAATGTCGACAGAGTTCTCCAAGTAGAGTGTCATCATGGAGTGTCAAAAATTGATGGCAACTAACTGTACTAGTTGTAAAGGGTTGTTGTGGATAATTCTGTTAGAGTGGATGGATATCAATTCTCGGAAATCAATATCCAAAAAATCAATGCGTGTCAGGTAATGTGAAGGCATGTACATAGCCTCTCTCAAAGAACCAAAGCGACCCTATATAAGACTTTAATCATCCCAGTCCTGCTGTATGGGGCAGAGGCATGGACACTGACAAAATCGAATGAAAACCAGCTGGGTTGCTTTGAAAGAAAGATTCTTCGAGTTATGTTTGGCCCAGTGTGCATCGGTGATGAGTGGAGAAGAAGATTTAACGACGAACTTTACGGGCTCTACAGCGATATCAACCTGATCAAAAAGCTGAAAATAAAGCGACTGAGATGGCGAGGTCACGTGGAGCGCATGCACATCGACGCACCACCTCGACAAGTCTTCGTATCCAACCCCGGTGGACATCGCGACAGAGGAAGGCCTTATCTTATGTGGCGCGATCAAGTGGTGAACGACCTCAACCAACTTGGTGTGCGTAACTGGTGGCAGCTAGCTAGGGACCGGGCTAGCTGGAGAGGTTTGCTGGTTGAGGCCGTGATCCATCCTGGATTGTACCTGGACCGACCTGAAGGAACTTATTGTGTGGCCCCCAGACGTCTTCAACGAACACTTACAAGAACTCACAATTGTGCTGGACATGATCCCATTTTGTTAGCAATTAAAAAATAGCGGTGTTCTATTTCGTTTTCTACTGAGCTTAACAGTGAATGAGCTGCTAAAATTTCTAGAATTGAGTAGCCATATACTGATTACCTAGGCGGATGATGTTGCAATTGGCCTATCACGGAAGCATACTAACCATTTGAAGGAATTCTAACAAAATGCTTCAATCAAACTTATATAATGGGCTGATCAATCTGGTGGTAAAACCCCTCTCTTGCACTATTCCATTGGGCATCCCTCGATGTTATATAAGTAGGTTGAAAAAGTAGACCTAACCCTCGTTTTTCATTGTCTTAATCACTAGGCATATTACAGGTAGAACTTTTGGCGCTTAAAGAAATCCTATCTTGACTCAAGGAAAACGTGATATCTAATACTTATAATTGCCTTTTCTCAGATAGCCAAAGTGTTGTTTAGCCTCTGAACCCTGCCTAGTCCCTAACTGGCGATCATCTCTTATGGAGATGTCATAGCTGTTCACCTCTATTGTGTGCCGGGCCATAGGCACATTCCAGCAATTTGTTTAGCCGGAAATTTAGTTAAAGCGTAATAGTTCTTGTATCATCACATATGGTTAAGATCTGTGTATGTCGAGTTATGCTGAAGCAGAATCTTAGAGGACAAATCGTTTGATTTCAATCGTTGGCTATTTTTATAGCTGAGGCTTGGTAGACAAAGTCCTTAGCTACCTCAAAGTTAAGGTGATCTATGGTGACGTTCTGTTCAAAACGTCAGTGTTGTGCGTCTTTTCTTGATGACACCGTATACCTTGTCTTGCCCTCAAATACTGCTAACCCCATCATCAAAGATTCTGTCAAAATACTCACAAAAGCTTTATTGACATCACACTGTGTTCTTCCCATTATGTCAATATCGTCGACATATGCAAGTTGTTGAACGATTTTTTCTAAGATAATGCCTCTGGTGATGGGTCGGGAATTCTGCACAATTCTTTCATAGACCACTGGTCGCCTTGTCTCAATCCTTTCTTGAAAACAAAAGTATCGATGAGACCGAACTTGATGAAACGGCGTGCATTTTCCATCAACAACCTGTACAAGCAGATGAGTTTGTTACGGATGGCGAAAACTTAAAATCGATGAAGATGTGGTAGTGTCGATTCGAAGCTCCTCTCTAAGGTCACAATGCATTTTTTGGACCATATCTTACAGATAAGTTAGTGAATACTCTTTTATCATCAGCTGCTTTAAGCAGCTCTGAGGTGCTAAGCTACAGCAGCTTTATCGAACTTGAGTCTCGATATGGCTTTCTTAAATTCGTCTATGTCGGGTGGGCTGGAATTGGAGTATTAACCTATATTATATGGTTCGTCCTGTCTGACAGCGGAGTTCGCTTCCTCATCGCCGTTATACAATCTGCATAACTGGTCTTTCCAAATTCTTAACATCGACTGTTACGTTTCTACTACGATGTTCCCTTATTCACCCCAGGCTTTGGTTCCTGCTTTGTAACATTGTGAGGTGATTTTTACCTTTTGGTAAAATTTTCGAACCTCATTCCTGAAGAAACATATTTATATTTCCTCTATTTGATTCTGACTATCCGGTGTTCCTCTCTTCGCTAACGAGCTGTTGTAGTCCTTTTTTGCAGCACCGACTTTTATGCTTCTTGCTTGGCTGCATGTGTTGTGCCAGCTGGCCATTATTAAACGATGTATGTGCGTGTATAATGCTGCTGGTGAGATGCGACATCTCTGGTGACATTTTTGGCAGTGCTGCCACAATATTGCTACTACATTGCCAATGAAGGACTTTTTAAGAGGTTATTAAAGACTTGATGAAAAGTAAATGGCGAAATGTTGCTTCCGTAGCCATTCGACGTCCTTCCATTAGCTATAACCAGGAAGTGGTTTGATTCAATGTTGGCCATTAGGACTGTTTGGATATCCATCATGGAAGAGTGTCGACACTGATAATTGATTAGGAAATCTCCATGTTCCCTGGTGAATGTCATGATGCGAAAATTGCGAACTATAGCTTTCGTCCCACAACAAAGTTGAGAAGCCTGAAAAAAAATGTCTTCTCTACCTAGCCTGACATTAAAATCCCCAAGACAATTTTAATATCATAGCTAGTGCACTGCTCGTATGTCTTGTCCACGATCTCATAAAACAACCTTTTGGTTTCATCCCCTTTCTTCTCTGATGTGAAGGAATCCGGCCTTATAAGGCTAATATTGGCGAATCTAGCTTTGATGCGAATCGTGGTGATATTGTCGTTTACATTGTTAAAGCTCAAAATTTGTTTACTTGAGTCCGCCTCCAACCACGAATCTACGTCCAAAAAGTCGCCGTAGTAAATGTCGCAGTTTTCCATCTGCATTTTGCCTGGCCAATACAAACACGTTTCTTGGATGGCAGTGACGAGTTAGTTGGCTTGATAAAAACTATTTTTACAGATGAGATTTTTGACTAAAAGAGGAGGAATCGATTCCTCGATTCATTGTATTCTGCTACAATTCCCAACGACTCCCGTGGAGAGTAAAGATGTTAATGAACCGCATGCTTCATACGAAATTCTAAATGGTTTAACGTGTTGTAAGCAAGACTCCTTGGTTCATGCTTTATTCCAATGGTCTACATATTGTTCTAAATTGCTGACACCCACCCCAAGCTAGCATATCATACGGCCCCAACGGGAAGAAGCCTGTAACCACCATACCTTAGACCAACTATTTCGTTAGCAAAACTGGAGAGAATCTCCATGAAGAAATTTGTCAAATAAGCAAAAACGGTAGGTACTAATTTAAAATTCTATTAAAAATTTTATGAAGCCCAAGCTCAAAATCTTACTCTTTCTTTTAACGCTTTCAAAGTTCTGCTAACCTTAAACTACTTCCATATATTTGCACGCACAAGCAACTTTATAGCCCGCTCGTAAACGTAAGTGACGAAGTCCTTTATTGTTTAACCCCGCATATTGCTTACTTACACGTACATAATGTACATACATTAATATATGTGTCAACCCCTAAATCGTATATCCATTTTTTTTTTTGTAATTTAAAAAATTTTAGGTAACAAACTTTTCAACTTGCTCATGCATTTAAAAATAAATCATGTCAACATTTATTCTATTTGCTTTTCAGTCCTTCGAGATGAATTCCGTTTGGAACCTCAAAATACCCGAATTGCCCAAGGAGAAACAGCTCTGCTGGAATGTGCGGCACCTCGTGGAATACCCGAACCAATTGTTACCTGGAAGAAAGGTGGCCAAAAACTCGACTTGGATGGTAGCAAACGTATACGCATTGTTGATGGTGGCAATTTGGCAATTCAAGATGCCCGTCAAAGTGACGAGGGTCAATACCAGTGCGTAGCCAAGAATCCAGTCGGAGTTCGAGAATCGGTGGCTGCCATTCTAAAAGTTCACGGTAAGTTTTTTTTTCGGCTTATTGCTTTGAATCCTTGAGCCTTGTGACAGGCAATCCAAACCAGTGTGAGTAAGGTAAACCTAAACGCAAATTTTCTCTTTTTTTTTTGTTTTATCTCTTGCATGTCCTAACAGTAAAACCATTTATTATCCGTGGGCCACATAACCAAGTTGTGTTGGAAGGTTCTTCAGTGACATTCTCTTGTCGCGTAGGAGGTGACCCTATGCCAGATGTCCTTTGGCTGCGGACAGCGTCGGGAGGAAATATGCCACTGGGTAGGATTTGAATGTGCTGCTTTGTTTGGAACGAGAAAAATCATTAAAATTTTCTTTTTTCGTCTTATTCTACTTTTTTTTAGATCGAGTGCATGTGTTGGAGGACCGGTCCTTACGCTTGGAGCGTGTCACTTTGGAGGACGAAGGAGAGTATAGCTGCGAGGCTGACAACGTTGTGGGATCCATCTCTGCTGTTGGAACCTTGACAGTTCATTGTGAGTCAACAAAATTTAATTACACTCCTCAAGGAATTTTATTAAATTATCAATTAGGGACTTCTAAAAAATTCCATATGTAACTACGTGAGCAAAGAATATCCTCAGATTCCATTTGAAAAAAAAATTTACATAATTAATTTCAAAGGAATATATCATGCTTCTAATTATTTATAAGATTGCTTCACAAATTCTCAACTCCAACTAACTGTCCATTTTTGTTATAGCTCCTCCAAAGTTTACCGTTCGTCCATCTTCAAAGTCAGCGGAAGTCGGCCAGGATGTTTCAGTTGACTGCCAGGCAATGGGTAGTCCCTCGCCTACCGTCTTCTGGTCCATTCGAGGAAATCGTTCACTCATCTTTCCCGGCAACAAGTTGAACCGTTTCGAAGCATCTGCAGTGGATGCAAACGGCCGCACCACCTTAACAGTGAGCAAATTTCAACGTTCCGACTCTGGCCTTGTTGTGATATGCAATGCAATCAACGAGGCCGGGGCAGTTAGTGCCAGAGCACAACTCAGCGTCGACTCCCAAGACGACCATCCACCGCCCATCATAATAGCTGGTCCCGTCAATCAAACCCTACCCGTAAAATCCCTAGCCGTGCTCAATTGCAAGTCAATTGGACATCCTCAACCGACTGTGTCCTGGTATAGAGACGGCATACCCGTAATTAATTCCAATAAAATAAACATCACTGCGTCGGGAGATCTCGTTATCTCCGACTTGGACCGTAACGTGGATCAGGGTCTGTACACTTGTGTGGTTAGCAGTCAGAGTGGTAAATCAACATGGAGTGGCTACTTACGCATAGAATTGCCCACAAACCCCAATATAAAATTCTTTCGTGCTCCGGAACCATCGAAATGCCCCAGTGCACCCGGAAAGCCAAAAGTTGTAAGCTCAACAAACGACTCGGTGACAGTGGCTTGGATGCCAAGCGAAAAGTTTGGTGCCTCCCCAATGCTGGGCTATGCCGTTGAAATGTTTTCCACAAACAAGAGTCGAACATGGATACCTCTGGCCAACAGATTGATGCAAAGTATTTACACGGCAACTGGTCTGGATGCTGGTGCTGTTTACATGTTCATTGTGCGGGCGGAGAATTCGTTGGGTTTCTCACATCCCAGTGCGATTTCGGAAAGTTTTACAGCTGGCCAAGTGATGCGCGAGGAAAAGGATATAATTTTAAGCGAAGCCGAGGCACTTTTGACGGCAAATAGTGCAGTAGAGTTGCTGGAAGCAAATGCCACTGACTCGACTGGGGTGCGGTTGGTGTGGGACATCGACAGCGGAAAGTTTATTGAGGGTTTCTACATTTATGCCCGTGATGTATCTTCAATGGGAATGCTGGCAACCACAACTGGAGGAAGTTATAAAATGTTAACTGTGTTGAATGGTGGAGGAGCGTCAGCGTGTACCATTAGTGCCCTTCAAAAGGCCACAAAGTATGAATTTTTTATTGTTCCATTTTACAAGTCGATCGAAGGCAGGCCCTCGAATGCGAAATATGCAACCACTCTCGAAGACGGTAAGTGTGCAATTTTTTGTTTTTTTTTGTTTTTTCTTATTTTGAATATGGTTGGAGTTTCTTTTTTTTATTAAATCGCCGTATTGAACTCATTGTTGCTTTAATGAATAGATTTTTCTTTAACTTCGGAGAGATTGTTAAAAAAATCTATGTTTTGCTACTATAATTATTCAGAGACTTAAATTTATTGAAACATTATAATCACTGATTTTCCTATGAATTAGTGTCTTAGACTTTATAAGGACGATACAGGAATGAATACAGCAGGACCATCATTGAATTAAAGTTAGGTCCCACAATACAGTCGGTCTGTTCTTCATGCAACTTTCTACATATAGCAGCCGATCACTGTAAAATTTTGCAATAAACTGCGTTCAAATATTAAGCAAAATTGTATTTATCTCGAAAACGATCCTAAAGTTAATAAAACTAATTAAAAATAAACCCTATTTTGGGTACACAATTATTTAGCAAGGATTCTATAGACAGTTGCGAATCGAGCGGGAGGAACGAAGAGGACCGCGTGGCCTAGTTCGCGCACCGGCTTAGGGATTACAAAATATTTCTAGTTTTTTTTTAAATGAAATTTCGAAATTTCTAAAAGCTGTTTAGTCAAAAATTAAATTTGTTCTCCGTTTTTCTTCGCTTTATTTTAACACCTATGAGGTTTTCAATATCAATAAAAAAAATTCGTCAACCTATCTAAACCGTCGGACTAAAATTGATCAAGATTGAAACAATATGTATGTCTAGAAGTGAAAAGTTCATAGAATGTTTTCAATTTTTAAAAACGAGTTGAAATTTACATTAAATTGTTTTTTAAATTTGAAAATAGAGGCATTTATAATATAGGTACAATAGGGCAAGTTTGCATTTAAAAAAAAAATCAAACTCGAGATTTTAATCAAATTTGGCATTACAATGATAGAGAACACCACAATGTGGTCCCTGCAATTCCATCTGTTTGTCTGTCTGTCTGTACAACGATCTAAAGCCTAAATGGCTGAAGTGGTTTTCTTGAAACTTACTATTTAAGCGTTTTAGGCGATTGTCTCCAATGGATCCTTGAATCGTTTTTTTTAGCCCCAAAAATATCGGTACTTTCTATATATTTTTTCTTCCATCTTAATTATCTCGAAAACATCGCTAAAGATTTTGATAAAGAAATAGATGCACCACTATAGGGATAGGCTACATTTTGGTTAGAATTTTTGTTTATATACTCGTATGTTCATATTAACGGTACCTTCCAGACAACCAACTTTTTGATTTTGGACTTTCTCATAAGCGGTTCAACGGATTTCGATTAAAAAATTTATGTAGGAGGTCCTTTGATTTCTAAATAATACTGCATGCTAAAATTGTCGAAAAGTATTTTTTTGGATTTAAAAAAAAATATTATATTTTTTTTTTGAAAATTCAGTATTTTAACAATGGGTAGACGATTTCTTTTTTTTTATAATCTACACGCGCTCAAGGGATTATACTACCCTTTAAATGGTTCAACACAGGCCTTAGGCTAAGAAGAGAAAAAAGGATAGGAAAGATGTGTGGCGCGATGTTCTGAGACTGGAGGTGGTTTTTGTCTTTTTTCATCTCCAGGAATGGCGGCTGAACTAATGCGGAGAAATTTCCGTATCTTATTTATCTATGTCCCTTATAATTCGCATTATTTCTTTTCATTCGTTGTCATATTTATCGGTATACTAGTTTTACTCAATCACTTGGTGTTAGTTCTATGCATAAACAGCATGAGTAAGCCAGCAACTCGTATGACATTTATTTTAGAATTGGACTAGCGCAGGGATCGAACCTGTGACCATGAGGTTGACAGGCGAACACACAACTATCGCGCCACGGCTATCCATTTTTTTTTTTGAAATTTAGTTTTTTAATTTATATTATTAAATACATAAAAATGTCATACTTAACATTTTTGGAAAATATTTACGAAATTTTGTAAAAAATACTAAAAACATATTGTGTAGTTTCTATTAAGAATCTTGTAACTGAACATAAGGGGTACGTGCGATCCAGTCGTGCATTTTATTTTATTTTCTCTTAACAGCTCCAACGAATTCCATCAAGAGATCTTTCAAATTATAAATAGTAATGAATATTAAAATTTTTGAAAAACGGATTTTTAATTTATTGGTTTGAAAATTCAATTTTGACCAATTTTGGAATTATATTTTTGAATTTAGGTTATTAAATATATTAAATAGGCATACCAAAGATTTTTTTAGGTAAAAATTGTGTGCTTACGATATGATCAACTATAAGAATTTCGAATTTCATACATGTATGTATTGTTTTAAATATTTTATTTTCTAGAAGGGTTTACATTAATTAATTTAAATTGATCTCAAGCACGTAGAAAATGAAAAATTAAATTCACGTCTGGTTCGCACTTAGTTGCAATAGTAGATACAACTAAATTTATTTTTAAAGTCCGTTTTAAATTAGTTTTTCATTTACAAAATGTCCTTAATTTTTTTTTTTGCAAAAAAATGTCTGGTATACCAATGTTAAGTATTTAATGACATAAATTTCAAAACATAATTCCACAAAAAATCGGTCGCTTGTTTTCGAAAAATCTATAATACTAATAATAATACTAATAATAATAATAATCATAACAATAGTTATTGTGTATACAAATTTTAATCGAAATCGGTGGAATCGTTAATGAGAAGGTCGAAATAAAGCGAAGAAATGGTATATATGGCAGGTAGTATTATTTTAAGGGCTAAGCAAGAATTTCAATTCTTCCTTTAAGGAATAACGTAAATAGGTATCAAGTTTGAAGTAAATCGCTTCAGATATTCAGGCTATTGATCGGCCTACAGAAAATAAGACAGACGGAACTGTGGGACCGACTTTTTCGTGTTATCTATCAAGCGGTTGGGAAAAACCAGCCGGTCAGAACCAAAATAGGTTGTGAAAAAATCCTTGTATATACGTAATATGTACATATTGTATTTATTTAACATGAACTCATTTTTTTAGAGTATATAAATATTTATTATATTTATTTTATAAAAGAAGTGTAGTGGTTCTAATATATCAAAGTGAAATAAACCAAACGTAGAAATATCGACTTACGTCATTATCACAACTCCATTCTATTATTTCTTAAATTTATTTTGAGACCTGATGTATTTTTGCATGAATTAGAAAAAATGAAAAATAGCCCCAATATTTTGTCCATTTATTATGCAAAATTAGTTCCATATTTCATAAAGAAATTTGACCCCAAGTTGGGGAAAAAAGAAAAAAACCGCTAATAAATGCAAAATCACCCAATGTGATGTGCTTTTAGTTTTCCAGCCGAGGTTTTGCTCGTCGGAATTTCCAGGATCGATCTGAAGAAAACACGAAAACTTCAGTTAAGAAAGGTCTTTATAACATTGGAACAAATCTTTGTTATAATTAAATCTTAATATAACAAATTTCTATGTCAGGTTTCGGGTAGTATCGATTACATCATCTGGATTTCATTAATCTAGTCTGGTAACTGGTTCCCTTTTATCTGGACACGTTCTGGGGTTCAATTATAAATTAAATAAAATGCACGACTGGATCGCACGAACTTGCTCTTGTAGCTAACAACTTTAATGTAGATAAACATTGAGGCTTAGTTAGTTAGGTGTAGTTATCCTATGCAGGTTTAAAGCTTATGTAGGTAAGATTTACTTGATTCTTAGTATAATGAAAAATACAAAATGTATATTTAAATCGAAGTTATGGATTTCAATTATGTAAGTAAGAGAGTAAAATGTATCTACATATATACATATTGATGGAACCTAAGTATGTAAACATGTACATATAATAATGAAAATGAAGGATGTAGGTGGGTAAGTAGCTCTGTACATACACCTTCATAATTTATGTGCAATATGCATTACATAAGATTCATGTGATTTTTAAAGACACGTATATGGGTGATTCCACAAAAATTGGGTAACTGGCTGTCATCAGTCAGTAAAAATAATTGTTATTATATTTTTTTATATTTTTATTTGATTCTAAAATAACTTAAAGTCTTTTATTTGGTCACCCAACTTCAGCTAATTATTTTAAATATTAGTTTATAAAACACCACACTATATTCTCAAAACGTCAGTTCTTTGGCATGTCACCACTCCAAAAATCCGGAATTAAATGGATGTGTATTAAATATTTAAGCAAATTTGGCAATTCACTATAATCTGTGATGTACTTAATAACGTATATCACAATTTTCGTAACATAATATTCTCACCGCTGTTGTTTAAATAGCAAGAAACTGTGCGTTCAGTTTTATTCGTCAGTCCGCAGTGTTATGTTCGAATTTGAATTTCGCGCGAAATTTCACATACTCAAATTGAAATTACTGTTAAGGTTCAAAGTTGTTAGTAACGGTAGCTGCTGACCACGTCATTTGACGGTCGCCATTACTGTGCCAGTGCTATCAGTCCTATGGTGAGTTATTATTTTCTCGTAAACATGTACTTTATTTTAATTTATACGCAGTTAACTTTGATGTATACAAATTTAGCTTGTTTATATTCGAAAATACCAAAATAAACTTTGGTTCTAATAATAACCACAAATTCATGCCTTTTTCATCAGTCCGTTGGCGTCAGTCCTTTGCCTGATATTGCGCCAGAGGACTGATATGTTTCCAGGGTTCTGACTTCTTTTTTTTGTATACAACTTTTACTTCAACTATTAGAGGGCGTAAACATTTTTTTTACTTAATTTTATTTTTAGCATAATGTCACCTCTTAAAAAACACAAAGTATGACATGATCGCTTCACCCCAGAACTCATAACTCATTCTTGCATCTAACGGGTGATTTTTTTGCTACTTGGTTTTTGACATTTATATTTTTGACAGATCACACATGACAAATTCCACGAACACTTGACATTTCGATTCAGTATTTTTTGCCATTTCATCATGAATACACTTACGCCTGAACAACGTTTGCAAATTATTGAAATTTATTCTCAAAATTCGTGCTCTGTGAAAAATGTGAAAAAATCGCAAAATTGTCTTCAGCGACGAGGCTCATTTTTGGCTAAATGGATACGTGAATAAGCAGAATTGCCGTATTTGGAGTGAATAGCAGCCAGTGGCAATTCAGCAGCTACCAATGCATCCCGAAAAATGCACTGTTTGGTGCGGTTTATGGGCAGGCGGCATCATTGGGCCGTACTTCTTCAAGGACGATGAAGGCCGCAGGGTTACGGTCAATGGAGAAAGGTACCGTTCGATGATAACAGATTTTTTTTGCCGAAAATGCAAGAATTGAACTCGGTCGACATGTGGTTCCAACAGAACGGTGCCACATGCCACACTGCACGCGAAACCATGCATCAATTGAGAGGCGAATTTGGTGAGCAGTTGATCTCACGTTTTGGCGCAGTCAATTGGCCACCAAGATCATGTGATTTGACCCCGTTAGACTATTTTTTGTGGGGCTATGTTAAGTCTATTGTCTATGGGGACAAGACAAACACGATTGCTGCCTTGGAAGCCAACATTGAACGCGTCATTGGTGAGATTCCGGCCGAAATGTGTGAAAAAGTTTGCCAAAATTGGACCTTCAGAATGGACCACTTGAAGCGTAGCCGCGGGCAACATTTAAGTGAAATTATTTTTAAAAAGTAAATGGAAGAAATTGGTTTATCGATCCAAATAAAAATTTCATTCACTTTTTACAAGTTTCTGTGTTTTTTTGAATTTTCAAAAACCAAGCTCTTAAAAAATCACCGTTTAGTAGCATGCATTTTGCCATTTCAACCAAAGACCTGTTCTTTCGTTCAGCAGTCCCGTTTTGTTGTGGTGTATACGGAGATGTGTGTTGATATACAATGCTTTCCTTTTGTAAATACTTTAAAAGTCGACCCGCGTGTATTCACCACCATTGTCTGATCTTATTATCTTATGTTTTGTTGAACATTTATTTTTTACCATTTCTGTGTACTCTACCACGATCAAAAACTTCAGATTTCTCCCTTAGCAAATAAACAACAGTGCACTATCTACTGAAATCGTCAACACAAGTTAGAAAATATTTTGTCCCGCTGATTGTTTTCGCTTGCATGGGTCCGCAAATGTCACTGTGAATGAGGTCTAAAGGTGCATTGCTCTTTCTGTTTGACTTTTACTTAAATGGTTGACGAGTCATTTTTGTTTCCATACAAATTTCACAGTCTTTTATCTTATTACAATTTATAAACTTTAAAGGATCAATTACCATTTTTTCCGATTCTAGTCGTTTAAGTGGTTCGTATGGCGATGGCCAAATATGCGGTGCCAGTGATCTAAACAGTTACCTTCTTCTCTGCATTCTTGAATATATAATACTTTGATTTCAGTTTCTTTTTGTCTGAGCTTAAAAAGATTTCCTACTAGATCTCCAACTGCTACGTCCAATCGATCTATAGACCGAATTTCACATATGTAGTTCATCACTAAAGAGTACTGTGTATCCTTTTTCCATTAACTTCTTTATTGATGGTAAGCTCCCTTGCAGATTTTGAAGATAAAAGACGTCTTCAATAAGTATTGTTACCTCTTTGTTCTTGCTGTTGATGGTCTTTATTTTTCAGGTACCCCTTCCTTCCGAAGTGATTTGCTCTCTACTTGCTACTGTAATATGAATTTATCCAGCTTGATTGAGATATGTACCGCGACTCCTGAATCCAAAACCCATCCTTCACAAAGTAATATCCGTACTCATCTACTTTTTTGTTACCTTTATACCGAATTACTTGGACGATTGTTTTGATTTTTGCGAATATATTCTTCTGAAAGGTTTCTTTCAACCAAGTCCAAGGTCAAATCGGAATCGTTCCTTGTTTCCAGATCTGTTACAAGTGTATCACATTTTTGAGGTAAGCTGCTGAGTAACATAGCGATAGTCTCATTATCTGACAGTTGATTCTCCCCTAGAGTAGTCAATTTTTCAAATAATATTTCAATCTTTTGGATGCGTTTCTCCATGTTACAAACGTTCTCCAGTTTTAAGTTACAAATGCTACGCATTAATTGATCCTTATTACTAAGAGTAGCCTTTTCATGGGGTTGCTTGAGCTTATCCCATGATGCCTTGTTGTTTTAGCCCTTCTCACATGATGAAGTTGACTATCTTCTACTGATAGGCCAATAATAGTTCTGGCCTCGCAATTCTTTTTGGTCCATTCCGAAGTGAGTGGATCTGGAATCGGTTTGATAATAATGTCCCAAAAACTATCCCTCCGTAGTTCCAGCTTACATTTCCATATTTGGTAATTATCCGTTCCCAACTTCGAAATTGATATTCGCAAGGAATCAGACATTATTTAAATTGTTTAGAGCCTTTGATATATACTGACACAAAAACAAGATATCATGTCTGTATGGATTTTATTTTAGAATAAAACAAAAAAAACTAAGGTTTCTAATTAAACAATCATATCTGCCTTCTAGAAGCATACGAATGTTATATTCAATAATTAGATCCTAAGAGACATACTCTAAATGTCAATAAATTCCATTATTTTCTTATGAAGTTGCGTATTTTATCAGTACTGTGTCACCCTCGTCAGTCCTCTGGCAGTGAAATTCAGAAAAACCGATATATCTCAGAATCTACTTAAAAAAGTAACTGGCCCAGTCATGAGCAATATCTTCTTTAGATTAGCTATCTTAAATTTCAGAATTTGTAGGAATTTGGTTTAAATAATAGCATAAACAAAATATCCCCAAAAGTTACCAAATTTTTGTGGAATCACCCGTATATATAAATGTATGAGGGCCTATATTGTAGTATTTAGTATTCAGTGACCTACGCACAAATTCGTGGAAAGGGAATAATAATAAGGTTGAAATAAATGGATAATACACATACTTAACTGTTTCAGGGAAAACAAAGATGCCATTTGAGTTCGTGGATAAATTTAATTTAATATAATTTTAATTTGAATTCGTGGATATATAAAATTTTGAAAACCTTTTTAGAAAAAAAAAATTGAGACGCTATTTTGAAGATATTATTAATATACATATAAAATTCAAATTAAAAAAAAATTCTGTGAGTGGTTTTAGCAAAATCGTTTTTCAAACAAAAAAAAAATTATTTATTTTTTAAAAATCGAAATACGTTTTTTTTTTTTGAAAATTTTCGTATGCAGTTTTATTGACAATTTTTGGGGTCATTTTCATAAAAAAATTATTTTAATCGGTTTATCCAATATTGAGAAAGTC
Organism: Philhelius pedissequus; assembly: GCA_910595825.1. Lineage (NCBI taxonomy): Eukaryota > Metazoa > Arthropoda > Insecta > Diptera > Syrphidae > Philhelius > Philhelius pedissequus. Next base: position 327,342,492 of record OU343160.1, read on the forward strand.
GAATATATGAAAAGTGGTTCTATGGGAAGTACCGTTAATAAGTATTCAAAAAACAAATATTTTTATTTTTAAAAGTGAACTGTACTAATTTAAGAATACACAGATTTTTTTTTATAAAAATTCTTGGAGCCGTTTTCGAGAAATAAATTTTTTTATTAACGGTTTTTTAACATTTGTATGAGAGGTACCGTTGTTTTTTATTTTAGAAAAATAACTTTTTTTAACTATTCAAGATAATGTCAAAAAATCTATTGGGTCGTTTTCGAAATTTTGAAAAAAAAAAAATTATTTCCAAGAAATTTTTTTTTTGAAAAATTATAGTATACAATAGTGCTTAAACTCTGTAGGCCCTTGGTAGGCGCTAGATCGGCAAGTACAAGGCCCCTGGTAGGCACAGCCAATGCATAGGCACCGACAGATCAGCAGGTACCAAAGCCCCTGGTGGCAATTAGGACGTTAATCTTCGAACCAGAGATTTCTTACCCAAAAGCTGAGGGACGAAAAGGCCGGTCAATCTCAGTTGCCTCGCAAGCTCGGTTCTAGCTCGTTAGCTTGAATCGTAGCAAACAAGTGATTTTTCTCCACGCAAGCTAGTCCTCTTATCATGTTTGTTGCTACTACGCAATGTGAACTATATGGATGGGGAATGTAAATGACAATTGATTTCACCTCGGCTCTGACCTCAGATGTTGATAGTGACTGTGCATTATATTTGTCAAAGTGTAAAATGCCATGTCTCACTGGTGGTTTGTTATGCGGCGGCTACCGTCGGTGCTGCGGTTGTCGTTGGTGATGTGTCTACTGTTAGTGTAGTGGCTGCGGTTACTGTGGCTTCGTGGTCGGAAATTATTTTATTAATGATAAACTGGTTTGTAGTATGTAACGCTTCGTTACACCAAATGCAACTTTATTTTATTGATTTTTGTTTTCAATAAAAATTTGTTGGGCCATTTTGCATTGCTGCTAAGTTCCATATTGTGTTTTTCGCTCACAAGCACTTACCAAATACAAAAAAGACTAATATTTCAACTTTAAAAATTAAAAAAAATTATTTTATTATTTACAATTATTTCGAGTTTTAATGTATTTTTGTATAAAATCACTTAAAATCAATTAACTTATAATGTGCTTCAGTAGAAATTTAAGCCAGAGAAAGAGATAGAGAGCAATTGCGTGTGATATGTCAATGAGGTTTCAAAGTGTTCTCTGCATAGGTAATGAAGAGAAATTGCATTTGCTATTTATACCTTAGGTAGGTATATCCCCGAACAGACACCTCCCAGTTGATTTAATTAATGATATACCAAATTGAAGGTAGATAGGTATCTTTTGATTGAGGCAGCACTTTGTTGATTCATGTGACTGACAATCAAGTCCATAAACATTAAATTTTATCATTATCAGATTTTACCTGATTATTATATATATATATTACCTAATACCCAATTTAAATATTTACACACATACATACACAAATACTATATTGCATAGCGTTAACAAAAAAAGAATGTATTTTAAGAAATTATTTAAATTATAGCTCAGCTTTAATCATAGGTGTTAAATATCATTTATTTCTTGTCCATTTGCCTACGGGAAAAGTATTAATTTTGTGTAAAAAATAAACAAAGAAATTTTATTCTATTTGAGTGCATACCTTGCGTATTTGCCTGTGCGATTTGCCTCAAATGTACATCGAGCTATATTCTAAGCCGCGTAGACAGTTTTGCTAGTAATTTTGTACAGAGAAGTTCCATACGTGATGCTCGATTTCATTGTTAATGCTAGTGTAGAATCTCATTGTGGAATAGGTAACCACCGCTCTTCGTTCACGGTGGTGGTGGAAAATCCCATTATCGTTTCCGAAGAATTACGGATTTTATCACACCACCGCCCCGACCCATTCTCATTAAACATGCCAAAACTCCTCTGGATTGCTATCGTTCCAAGACCAGGGCCCATGTTCTGTAACTTTCGAATCGATAAAAGTAGTCAAGAAACAAAAAACATATGTTTGTTTTGTTGCTACGATGCCAAAATTACTTTTTGAATTTGTCGCTTTCCATTGGAAAATCCCAGTCAAGCAAATTAAAATTTAAGGTATCGTCTCAAATTACCAGAAACCCATTTTTTCAGAGGCGTTAATTGAGGTACAGTTACCGCCTCAGTTAGAGAACAAAGGCCCTGCATCTTAACGTGTTGATACTGATTCATGTAAAATTGGACCTAGTCCCTGAATATGACGTCTTTTTGTAGAAATCGTGAACCGAATTACTGTGAAAGTCATCAGTGATCGAATGAACGAGTAAACATTTTGGAAGGATGGCATTCTTCGTGTTCACACAATAATTCTCAGAAATTCGGATTAATCTTCTTTTATTACTACCCGTACGAAAGCACAGCTGATGAAAAAAAAAAACAGCTGTTGGGATGAAATTTAAAATGTATGGAGTAGCTGATTACAAACTTCATTTAAAATGAGTTTTCTTTTGATTTTTGACTGCTTTCAGCCAACATATCGAATTGTTTAAAAATACATATGTTTAAGCGGAAATTTTATTATCCGGGATAACTAATAAGACAGTAAACGTGGTCATTGGTATTGTAATATGTGTGGTTTAATTATTTAAAATTGCAATAATTCTACTCTACTAATTCAGGGCCCTCATCCCGTAACTTAATGAACGATACTCGCGCTTATGCGATAACTTTGATCGATGTCGCCATGAAACTATGTCTCTCTCGTATCGTCTATCGCTCACGCTTACTTCAGTTTGGGTACCATAGTATAGGTGGAATGTAAGTGAATCGACAGCCGATTGGCAAGTTTTTTGTTTCCAATACTAAAATGAAGGTTTTCTTTTAAAGGCGAAAGCGTTGAATAAATTTAGAGGCGGTAGTCACAAAAACTAAGCAATACAAAAATATAAATTTTTAGTTTATAATAATAGATGCATCTAAAGTTCCCGTGTTCTTCTTAATAATTTAATTTTTTCTAATTCACCTCTGTTTTGAAATAGTAAAATATTACGGTGGAACATTTTCGGCGTGTTTTTTTATTTAAGAATTACTTAAAACTTTTAATTTACAGCAAAACGATAGCCCAATAAATAGCTGTCGTGCAGTCGCTATCGATATCACTATCGCTTTTAGGGTTACGTGAAGTAAACATAAAATCGCAAAGTAGACACCTCTAGCAGATATCGATTTTTTAAAGCTTACGTGAAGCTTGTCTATCGTTCGCGATATCGAAAACGATGACGCCATCCTTACGTGATGAGAACCCAGATCTTTATTCATTTTCATGTTGACAGATGGTTCTTTTGTATTAAAACATTCCACATACGACAATGTACTCGGAAAATTGTTGTATCGAGTCAATGCTGGTATGTTGAAAAATTGACCGTTACTTATGAAATTTAATAGATGTTTTTGTTGCTCAAGAACAAAGAAAGTTTCAATTGTTTATTTGGATAAACATGTTGAATTCGGAAAAATGTTTCCCCGGTTACGTTTTCAACTGTAGCGCAATCCAAAATAAAAGACATTTGCTTCCAGATACTGGGCGAGATGAATTTTGTACGGATGCTGACCCATGTTTTGACCAAAAAAATCGCTAGCTCCCATTGGAACTTAATGTATTATAATCGGCTGTATTTTCTCAATGATAGAAATGACAAAAGCGATATGTCCTGCAGATCATACCTTTCCTTGACGTATGGATTTTGGCTGATTTGCACATCAAATTGATTAATTTTAATATATCCACCAACCGTTGAATAGTTGACAGGGGAGGATAATCTCTTACAAAACAATAGTCCTCGCTTATTGGACCTAGAATTATTGACTTTCCCATTTAATCAACCAAAACAATTCCTTCAAAGGTTTTGTTTATAACAAGAAATATTTTGTTCAGTTGATTTGAGGTCAAATGAATTACACTCTTTATTTATTTTAATATTATAACGAAGTTAAAAAAACTAAAAAGATGTACATATTTCGGTTAATCGAAAAGTCCCAAGAAGCGAAGCCAAGGTCGCCATATTTACATTTGATACTTTGTATACAATTATACAGGAGAGAAATAGAAAGAGGACTCTTCATATAACTATATCGTTTTATCTGTTCAATTACTATCAAAATATGGCGGCTTTACTTGAATCTGTGTTGAATGCAAAATACATATATGAGTTTCAGTATCAACGTATATTATTACGTTATATAATAAAATGTGTAGACTTCGAGAAACTGCTTAAAATAACAGCACTCCTCAAACTGCATATAGCACGTAATACACAAGCCAACTTAGTTGTCAAATAAATTAATGCCTGGCCGCACTCTGAATAAACCAAGTAGAAGTACTTACTATTGCTTTAACTGTCAAAAACACCATTTCTTGTGATTTCAGTTTTAAATAAATCGAACTACATACCGAACGCCCTGTAAATTTGACATTGAATTAGAAGGGGTATTGTCTGACAGTTAGTCAAATGACTTCGATACATAAATAGCTCAACTGAGTTTAAAGATTTTTTAAATCAATTACTTAAGACTAATCAAATCACAATCTTTTGATGTGCTTCCAACTCAACGTTAACAGTCAGATTGATCAAATGACAGCCCAAACACATGTTGATTTGATGAACTTGACAACGTATGTACGTAAAAAATCAAAGTCAAAGACACTCAATATTAGAGACAGGATAATTTGGGTGTCATTTGTATTTGCCTATAAGCTCTTAACGCGAACGACGATCACATTTTTGCAAAAGTATGCGTTATTTACCTCGTATGCTCGGTAATTGTATATATGTTTATGTATTTATTTTGATTTCACCTCCCCTTTCACATATGGCAACCAGTTGCTAGAGATTTTTTCAACGTTGTCTTTTAATTTCTTTAAAAACCTCCTGATTCATTCATACAAGGAAAAACATTTTGGAAGATATTTTTTCTTTCTTTTCAATGTTTCTTGGCTTAAACGCACGTTGCATGTATATTTAGAAGAGGCATCAAAAAATGGGGGGTGTCAGAGTGAATAAGATCCAAGATATTATCTGATCTATTCTTGGAAATCTGTGGAAACTCTGGTCTCAACATTTTACCTAGTAAACATGTATCGCAATGGTCTGAACAGGTACAGTTTTTCAGTTCAACTCCAGCTATGTAATTATTTTTGATAGCTTCTTTAATGCAATTTTTCTCACGATGACCAAATCGACGATGAAAAGTATGTATACATTCCTTTTCAACTTCTTTTACCTTTCTAATAAAGTTGTCTTCATTTAGCTTATAAATTTTGTTTTGATAGTATAATACACCATCACCAGAACCCTTTGCTTCGATTTTGATTCCATTAGCTAGATAAATGCTATCACCAGTCTTTCTATTCAAATTTTTGAAAAAATTCTTATCATTGCACATATGACATGTAGCAGCCGAATCAATGTACCATCCAGAATCCATTTTATTCAAACCAGAAGTAAAACATAATTCTACATCTTTTTCGTTACTTTCACCAGTACCAGGTTTTGAAGTTTGTATCGTGTTCTTGGCTTTAAAATTGAATTTCTTCCTTTCTAAATTTTTGTTTGGACAGTCCCTCTTTACGTGTCCGATTTTTCCACAAGAATAACGTTTTAATTTGAAGTTTCTTTTTTTAGTCCACCATCTCCTGATGGTTCATTTGCCACTTCTTCAGTGCGCCTCTTCTGTTCTTGAATCAGCTTCTCTTTTACCAGCTTTAAAGTTAGTCCTTCATCTTTTCTTAACTTAGCAGCCGTTACCAAGGAGTTATATTCATCAGGCAAACTTCCAAGGACGATGGCAACCACAAGATGATCAGCTAATTGCTCACCTAATCCAATAAGGCGATCTATAATGTCCAGCATTTCACAAATGTGATCTTCCATCGATTGTCCATCTTTAAGTTGTATACGATACAACTTCTTCAACAATATAACTTTATTTGAAAGAGTTGACATCTTGTGTGCTTTTCTAAGAGCCTTCAAGCATTCTCCAGCAGTATTCAATTTTCGAATATGCATCAGCTGAGAATCTTCGACTGCGTGTCCTATTGTAGCACGAGCCTTCCAATCTTTCAATGTCCAACTATCATCAGCAGTACTCGGTTTTTCTTTATTAACTATTTCGTAAAGATCATCTTTGATTAGCAATAATTCCATGCTATACTTCCATGTCTGATAGTTGGTGTTGTTCAATTCCTTGAATGCCGATCTTCCGTCTTCCATGTTGTAAAAATGTTTGTTTTTGTTAAAAAAATATCTAGCTTAATTGTATTCTTATTATTAATGTCCGGATTCTAGGCCCAACCTATTAGATTTGTTATTCCAGGAAGTTCAAATATAATAATAAAATAAGCTTTTTAAGAAACAAAATAAGATGTTTATTAAACAAGGAAACTTGGTCGAATTAATAAATTAAATTCCAAATATCAAACTTGTTATTAAATGATATTACGAATAATGTTTTTTTTAGATTTAAAAACAAAAGTGTTTTATAATAAAGTTTATATATGTATATTCATGTATATATACTAACACGTTCGGTGTCGCACAGCTTTCTTAATCATTGCTGAAAAAATGTTGTGCGTTTGTGAAGGTATAAAACCCAATAGGTAACCATTTCTGCCTAAAGTCAAAACAGAAAAACGATTGCCCTTCAGCTCAAAGTGAATTAAATGTACATTTGTTGGATAAAATATAAATTTAAAATGAATCAGGAAGTAAGACCACAAATGTTTCAAAAGAAGAAAATGATGTATTAGGCACGTACTCGTAATTAAAGTTCACAAACAACAATTGAAAAGACAGCTGTGCCCTACGATACCTAAGTATACCAGAAATTTAGCGGTAGCTTGGCTTCGATTTGGGAATCATATGTTTTTTTTTATTAATATGGTAGTCAGCTGTTAATAGGGTGTTATTTAACACGTATTACAATAACAACGAACGTATTGCACAGCAAAGCTATGCGCTACCGAACACCCCCAATCTTTTAAGATCTTTGACCAGGGAGATTTGTAAGATTTCGTATTTTTCTTCAAATTAAAAGTTGCTGGCAACTCAGTTTCTTCGTGTGAAAGTGGTCTAAGTTGATGGTAAAGCTAACACATGTCAATTAACCCGGATCTTCTTACTTGAACAGCCACTACAGTTAAGAGAACAATCTGGGGCCGAATTACCGCATCAGTGATCGAGAGAGTGAGTCCCATCAGTTATCGAATGAACTAGTGATTACTTTGGCATGATGGCATTCGTAGACTAACGTATCGTGTAACTATTTTAAATTGTAGTAATTCTATTCTACTACATCGTGTCTCTATTGATTTTTATCGAGTCTTTCTTGTTTGACATATGAAATTTGTATTCATTTAATTTATTTTTGGACAAACAAATTTCATTTTTTTGTAAAAACAACAAATTTTTCGCGAGTTTCCAGTTTTTATTACAAGGATTTGAGGATATTTCTAAATATCCACTAAAAATGGATTATTTCTTTTTATCAAGCGATTCAGATGGTGAGGATTTAAAAAATATTTTTATACGTACATATATATGTACATAATAAGGAACATTTAATTCACATCAACCAGAAGATGAGATGTACGAAGCTATGGAGCGCAGACTCCTAAGGGACAAAAGCAATCCTCTGTCTTTGTCAAATTCTGCGTAAGTATCCAAAAATTATATTATGTACATATACATATCTGGAATTCAAATCAAATACGTTCTATCAGTCGGCTTCTCATCTGACGAATAAAATTCAGTTCGATAACTGATGAGAGAATGTCAAATTATTGTACTAGACCGCTCGATAACGTGAGCGGTAATGCCAAATTTACATAATTCAGTCACGTATGACTCGATAACTGATGCGGTAATTCGGCCCCTGAACTTTTCTCCGTTCAATTAAGTGGACGAAAGTCTATTTCGATAATACCTAAAGCCTTAAGATATATAACCTGCCATAAAGAAAATGTCCTTAATAAAAAATGTAAAAAAAACAATAAGATAAATTGCCAAGAGGTAAAACAGCATGGCCGCCATGAACTGTCAAAATCTCTACGTCGATATGAGTTTCATTCAAGAAAAAATTGGCACTTTCTGTCAAAAGATTGAATCTTTTGAATTTTCAGAATTTCATTCATACAAAAAAAGCAGATCTATATCAAATCTTAACACGAAAGATATCTGATGGGTTGGCATATTTGCTCTGAATGCACACATTCATGTAAAAAGTATTTTCTGTCAAGGGTCAAATGGAAAATATTTTGTTATTAAATTGTTATGCACATGTGAACTAGTGCCAATCCGTGCTAAAAAATTAAAAAAAAAAGGAACAAATAATGGACTAAGATGTTAATAATTTAGTTTGTTTTATAAATTTAGTGGAGCTTTCGATTGATTCGTCTTCGTCTTGCTCGTGATCTGATGATGAAGACATGCTTTTTCAGATAGGTATGTATCAGTCATTCACACCAATTAATATAATTATATACAATTAGTTTCATTGAAAAGATCACATCTTGATTTTGAGAGGAGATCCTTGAAATTCGTCTGAAACTCGCCGTTTTCAAATAAATTTGATAAAATAAATCAAAATCATTGTATATAGGAGTCACCGTTAGAAAGCCGAATTCAATTTCTAGAGAATCACTTACGAGTATAAAATTCAGGCAGCTTGGTCCATCCTGATCTCGATGAACAATATACCCACAAATGTACAGGGCGATGAGCTTTATCACTAATTTCGGCTTTTTTTACTTCTCCGTCATTCGACCATTTTATTACATGAAAACCAATACTTTCCCCTAATATGGATAGTAAATATCTAATGGCGACGATATGGTTCGTGCTATATTACATCACTCAATTATCGAACTTATTTTAGATTCAAATCGGTGTGACACCTGAATTGACTCTTACAAAAAATCCTTATCTGTCAGAAATACCCACAAAGCCGCTTTCAATTACCTAATAATTTGACATCTGTCACCGTCAGGTGATAACTCCTTCCCCAAAAAAATTATTATTCTTCACCCAAAAAAGGTTTTCCCAAGCTTTCTAATTTGACAAACGACTTTGATGGATGCTCTGTCAATAATTCTTCATTTTGCATAAACAATCCCTCATTACAAAATATCCTTTCATATAGATTTTACTCCCTGAAGGCCTGCTTTCTATTCGAACTGCCCACTTTTCTAGATCCAGAAGTGTTAAATTCAATTCAAAGCCCTTAACGATGAGGCACACATTTGTATGGATATAGTCAAAAATTATTGTTCTGCATTCCCGACGACCGACGACCGACGCACGGACGGAAAAGGTAGCAGCTCTTAAGCATGTTTTCCAATCCAGCACCCAATTAAATCCCAAAAATACACACACACACAGAATATCCAACCATATGTACATATATCTCTTTTTGGAAATCTTGTTATGCTCAGTATAACACTGAGCACAAGAATTGTACCGAACCCATCTGCATTGTATTTCACAATCGAATAATTCTCAAAATTGAATTTCCCCCTTCTCCTGCTGCAAACTACAACTACAACATCGCAGTTCCTGAATCACCGCCTGTGGACATGGAGGCAATCTCATTCAATAGGACTTCGGTGTTCCTAAAATGGCAGCCGCCAACCAATCGTACAGCAAATGGTGCGTAAGCAAATCCACCTAACTCTTTTATGTTTTTTTTTGTTTTTAATTGACACATTTCTAAATATGCTTCTCATATAGGAATCCTCACCGCCTACAATATCATCGTTCAGGGCCTGGACTTGCACAACACAACAAGGATATTCAAGAATATGACAATCGATGCAGCAACCCCATCGCTGCTTTTGGCCAATTTAACATCTGGTGTTACGTACTACATTAGTGTGGCGGCAGCAAACAAAATGGGTGTTGGACCTTTTTCGCAGCCATCTGTGCTTCGAATGGATCCGAGGACACAATCTCTGGACACCGGATATACCGCCAGGTAAGCCAGTTTTGAATGATTCCATAAATTTGAAAAACCACCATTCCAATGTTTTGTTCCTTTTGCAGGTATCCCATCAACAGGGATATTGCTGACGACTTCCTTACCCAGACGTGGTTCATTGTGCTCCTTGGATCGATTATAGCCATTATTGTGTTCCTGTTTGGTGCTATGGTTCTGTTCAAACGGTATCAGTATATTAAGCAGACTTCCTTGGGTAGCTTACATGGTGCGTTATTGTTTGTGTGATAAGACCTATCCTATAACTCTTTCTCATTTATTTTATTGCTTAGTTTGTTATCCTTTTTATCGGTTTTCTTTTTTTTTTTTTTTTTGCTTTCCTTCTATTAATCCAAATACAAATACAATGAAATTGAATTTCAGGAAATCACGCAATCGGAACGGTACGAAAATTTCCAACTTTGCCACTTAATGCGAATGGAGTTTGGATTGATCCAACTGGAGGAGTTTGGCGACAGGCAACGTCTGTTACTACAACAAAAGATCCCATTTCGGATTACGCACCACAACACCTGCATCCGACGTTGCCCCTTCCCGACTATGAAAGGTACATATTCCTAAACCTTAACTATGTAGATATTGTTCTATTTCTTGTTAACAAGAGTTCTTTTTTTTTTTTTTGTTCACATTCTAAGCTGCCTCACCCACTACCTACTATAAATAGTAGGTAGTTCAAAATATTTGCTACATACTCGTATGGTTAACAAGTTTTATCGTATCGTATAGCATTCGGGCACGCTTTTACGTTTTAATCGATATCTATATCCTTTATGGATACTTTTTTTTTGGAAATAACGTCCCAAAGGTCTTTTGTTTGGTGGAAATTAATATTTCATTCTTTAAGGACACACATGTGGAGTGGATTAGTCGGAATTGGAATGGTTAAGGTCGAATTTGAGTAGGCTTCATATGGTTTGTTTTATTTCACCCAAACTATTGTATACTCGTCGCTGGTCGTAAGTAGAGAGGTAGGCACTTTGGAATGTTTTAATTATAACATGACAACCATATCGTGTTTTTATCGCCTGTAATAATCATGTGGCTGGTATATTTTTATTAGTATATTTGACGAGTGTCGGCAATGTGACCTTATAATTTTATTAAATGGACTAAAATAAATAGTCGGTTATTATATGATGTGATGATAATAAAATCCGACACGAAAAAGTGCTGCCCGACATTATTTTAGACTTCAGGATTAAGGATATCACTGAAAGTATTTAAGAAGTATCCGGAGATTATCTTTTCTTTCTCATTCTCTTAAGAGTTGCGATTGTACCAATACCAATTATCAATTGGTAATTGGCAACATTTGAAACTAGGATGTAAGGGGATCCATTGTGCTCCCCAATGTACAAAGTGGCGCAAAATTAGCCATCCAATTTTTGGTTATTTGAATGAGTTTTTTACTAAATAAGAAAAAATGATTTTGAGTGATGGCAATCTTTATATACTGTAGCTGTCAAGACTACAAATGTCATTGGGAAAAAAGTGTGATCAGCCTCGTATTATAGCACTTGAATATACTATAATTCAGCGGAATTTTATACTTTATATTTAATACTTCACAACGTATTTGTATAAAATAATATGTAGTTCTGTTTGACCGAGACTTGTCATGTGGATGTCTCGGAAAAAAAAACATTTTAAAAATTTTTTTCTAAGGCTCCAGTTACAGCTTTCATTGAAACTCATCATTGAAAACTTTTTCCATCAATTCTTAGGCTCACAAATAAAACTTGGTACTAAAGTGAATCTGATTAGATATATAAAACTTATTTTATTTCTTCTACAACTTTCTTGTAATACACTTTTGATTTTTCGATTAAGAAAAGCGTTTTTAAGAAACAGCTGAAATTTGGTTCCAAAAAGTGGAACATAATCGTTTCAATAATTTTTTTGTGTTTCGTTTTTTTGTTCTCATATAGGGTCCGCCAAATAACTTCTTTTTTTTTTGAAAATGGGCGCAAACCATCGAGTGTAGCTTCGGCTATGTTGCACGTAACGCCGTCCTGTTGAAACCAAATATTGCCAATATCCTCCTCTTCAATTTTTGAGAACAAAAATTCGTTCAACATGGCCCAATAACGATCGCCATTGACTGTAACGGCCACTCCTTGCTCATTTTCGAATTATGCCTCTGGACCAAACTCCGCACCAAACAGTGACTCGTTTTGGGTGTATCGGCTTTTTAATATATGCGTGCTGATTTTCTGTGCCCCAAATGCGAAAATTTTGTTTGTTTACATACTCGCCAATATCAAAATGAGCTTCATCTGAAAAGATGATTTTTTTGGCAAAATCGGCATCTTCTCTAAGTCGATCGCAGGCCAACTTAGCGAGCGTTGTTCAAGCGTATGCACAACCATATTCGTTCAGTGAAAGGATAAAACTAATTATCTGTCAAATCAGACATGAGCTAAGTGTTACCATTCACGAAATAAGCACTAGTTGAAAAAAAAAAACGTTAGATGGCGGACCCGTTATAAGTCAGTTTTTCTTTCAATAATCAAATCCAACCTAAAAATTACTTTTGGCTATGAAAAATATTTTCATTTTGGTGGTAAGTTTTAATAATAGCTATAAACGACTTGCCAACAAAAATTCAACCATTTCACTGATTTGTGTTTTAAATGCGGATTTTAATGAAAGCTTTGATTGGAGCCTAATGAGCGATCATTTATGACAGGAAAAAATTCGCAAACATTCCGTATTTTATGTAGATAGTGTTTCTTTTGTTTTTCGTCGAGATCTTATGGGCAAATTGCATTGTGTGGATGTATATTAATTTCGTTCTCGTTTTGCGGGGTACACAATATCAAATATGATTGACAAACCTGTTTGAAGTCAAAAAAATCACACGCATATTAAATGCCACCCATATTAAATATGTTTGACATTTATAGTGCGTACCCTCTGATCGATGACTTGAAATTGTCAAGACTGGTCAACAAATTATTTTACAATGATTTTTTGTTTGACTCAAAAAGATTCATCAATCAGAATTGATAATGTGTCACCAAGTTTATCACGGAATTCTTGTGAGTAACAAATTTGATTTTCAAACCATTAATCAGAGGGTACGCACTATAACCGTCAAAAAGAATACAAATACGTTGTAAATATGATAACACTTTTTCCCAAGAGAGTCCCAAAATCACGAACCTTTTAAAAAATTTAGGAAATTTATGAAAACGAACCCGATTAGAATGCTATTACAGGGATGCAATCCTGCGATTTTTAAGCACTTGCTGACATTGTACAAAATTGCTGTTGTGGTTTCTTCTTCTTTTTGTTTTTTCTTATTGCGCCACGAACTACACTAAGTTAAAGTGAAGTAAGGAGATATTATTCTTCTCAGCAGGACAAAGTTAACTTTTGTTGTAAATCGCGAAACCGGAGGACTTTGTTTTGGAATATTTTGATAGGATCGAGTGATTAATTTTGCACCACACGATATAAGAAGGGGTAAAAAAAAGAGTTCATATATATATGTTCTAAACTTAGGAATGTGGTGGTTTCGTGAACTAACCTGAATTCTGAAGCGATTTCGGAATTTCGTCCGAAATCGAGTCTTTCTAATTCTGGCTAGACTAGGACATTTCATAAGCAAGTAAGGAGATCCATTCTCAGCCTCTTCATCCTGGCCATCTTTCTTGACGTTAGAAATTGTGATATCATTTACTTTAGTGTATGTACCCATTTGGCTGTGACCAGTTAGAATACCTGAAAGATTCTCGAAACCTGACAGTTATCAATTACTGACCATTTCTCGTTCGCTGGTGTGTAAATCCTATTCTTTTCTTGCCGCATTGGCAAACATACTGAGGATTCAATTTGACTCAGATGAAAAGATGACCAGGTTTTAGCCCATTCATCTACCGTACGTATCACTGACAATGTGTTGAGGCCCATCACTGAGTAACCTTAGCTTGTTACGACAAAGGTCCTGCAATTTTGACTTTGTGACTATTAACAATATGGGTTAAAGCGTCCCCTGACTATGAAGATGCTTAATATGATGTGACTTCTGACGCTAGTAATTCTTGGAACCATTCGTAAAAACCGATGAATGATTTTCGTTACTGAATAGAAGACTGTGTTCGTGTAGTCTTACCGAATTTTTAAATCAGTAATGATCTTAATTTTTTCTATTACCAACCAAGACCTTTTTCTAACTGTTTGAGTTCCAAGACTCTATTAGCCGTCATTTCTTTTTTTTAAACATAACGGATGGATATAACGAATGGAAGGTTTCTAGGGATATGGTTAGTGTGTTTCCCATGACACTGATTATATCAACATGCTTATGGCATTGTCGAAATTGGAATGTAACTTGGTACTTTTGGGCTGGGACCTCCACTTTTTCCGAAAATTTAAATATACAAGTGTAGAATGCTATTGAAGTATATGTATCCGTTTCCATAGTGTTTTCTTTCCAGTTTGTTTTACCATCAATTACTACACCAAAATATTTTGCGGTTGAGCTGGCGGACTTTAAGTCCGAAGCTGTTTACTTTGAAGCTGAACTTGTCAAGGGTTTCTTCTCGAAGCTCTAATAGTGTAATTTTTCTAAATTATCAATTGATAATTGACAATCGTTATAGTATATGGAGTTTTCACCAAATTTGTGTACTTTTATACCTACTAATTAACTTTCTTAATCGATGCAATTTTGAAGCTCTTTCAGAGATGTGAAAGAATTTTACTATATAAATGCCTTCATAGGTCAATCAAAAATTGATCACCAAAAGTGATTGGTTGGGTAATCTGAGCCATAGTGGAAAAGATCGAGTATATAGTTAATAGCTCATTTGCACCAACAATACTTCTAGTAGTTCGTAATAAGCTTAGAATATCCCTAACTGGAATTATGTCCATTGACTATAGGTAAATTTAGGATATCAACGTCCAAGATTGATGAAGTCTAAATCTAAATGTGTTCAAATTTCACTATATAGAAAAGTGTTCTTCTTTCCAGATCATTCCGAAGTGACTGAAGTCCTACTTCCATTATTGAGATTTTGAAGCTCAAGTAGATTATTTCTCCCAAGGAGTTAGTGTATATCGCTTCTATTTTACTCTTAGAATACCTGGACTTCTATCCCAGCTAATTGGCATAGTTTTTGACAGCATGTCTCAGCTGAAACTTCAATAATGATGGTCGTCTAAAAATCCAGTACATCAATTAAAATGGCATTTTTATATTTTTCCTGAGACAGGTTTAATGATCGATTAGGAGTTTTGGTATTTTTGTGACATTTTAGCTGAACAACTTCAATTTTAGCGTCCTTTCGGAATTATGTTGTTATAGATGTCTGCACATGTGCTACAAAATAGCTGATAATTTTTTCCTGTTATTTATTTTAATAAATTAAAGATTTTATTTAATTAACTTAAACCCAAAATATTTATTTATATTTTAGTTAATTTAAATAAAATCTCCAATTTGTTAATATCTTCAAGTTGCAAAATTGATCAACTTGCATCCGTTACATGAAACTTGTCGTACACCGTCGCATCTTATAACTATTGGATCATAGATGATTTTCTTGTACAATTCAGCAATTAAACAAATTACGTGAAATCCCTTCTGCTCGATCAACTGATTGTATTTTAAATTGTATCGTTGATGTCAACTTTTCGAAAAAACAAGACCTCTTGCCAAAGTTTTCTCCGATCATAAAACCGCATGCAAATAGTCGTTGAACAAAGTCAGTCTTAAAAGAAAATATTCAAAGAAATATAAAACACCCTTATTGACGTTACTTTTTATGTTTTAAAAACTTTTTTATTTTTTAGGAAATATTTAGTTTACAAAATTAAAAGCTTTATGCAATATGCGCATTTCGGTCACAGACCATCATCAGTCGCGTTTTTCTTATGACAAAATTTGTTTAGAATTATAATAACAATTATAGGGCCGTCTTCGTTGTTCATCAGGTTATCGGTTTGGGATATGTATAAGCTCTAGTAGGCGTCTAATACTACGTTTCCACCGAACTTTAATCTCTTGTAGATTTAATAATATCAAAAAGTGTTTCCACCGCTCCAAAAGTAGATTAATTTTGAAAGCACTATTCAAAATGCATATATCGTTTCATTTTCTCTTATGATGTAGAAGTGAGACAGGCAGTTTCATCTGTGTCAACCGAAGAGAAAAATTCACTTTCCCGATGAATGTGTTCATTTCGATATGGAAGTAGGGTAGTTCGATTGAAGATTTAAATGAGATTTATTTTAAATCTTCATCTGAGAAGATAAAATATTGTATGGTAAATCTTCAAGATTTGTAGGAGATTTAGCTAAATCTACTTAAATCTCGGTGTAGTGGTCGGTGGAAACGTAGTATAATCTTTTGTTGACGTTTATTTGTTTTATGAGCTTTTAAATTATCTGATGTTATAAGATGGTCCTTTTCTATCACATGTGCTGCTACTGCTGATTTGTTCGGTCTATTAAACTTTATATGGGAGATGTGCTCTTTAAAACGTCGGTACATTTTTCTCTTCGCTTGTCCTATGTATTTATTGTTGCATTGTGAGCAGCTGATTTCGTAGATTCCTGGTTTCCCGTTCATTGGTATTTTATCTTTGCTACTCGGTAAGATCATTTTCATTTTGCTCTTGTTTGAGTAAACTAGGTTCATGACATGTTTCTTAAATACGCTTTTAAACTTGTTGGTGATGCTGGGAGCGTATGTTATTTTTATTTTTCTGAATTCCTCTTTGTTATTTTCTTTCGTAGAGAAGAATGTTGATCTTTGTTCCCTTCTTATTTTTCTCATGTGTCTCGCTATCATCGTTTCTACAATTGTTTCGTGGTATCCATTGATTTTAGATGTGTTTTTGATGTAATTAAGTTCTGGCATGTAGTCTTTTATATTTAGAGGGAGTTTGCATAGCCTGTAAGTCATGCTGTTGTACGCTGCGATTTTATGTTGAAAGGGGATAAACGATCCATTGGTTACATATCGTTGGGTATGAGTTGGTTTTTTATAGACTGCAATGTTCACTGTAACTTCGTTCCTTTTCAGTAAGAGATCGAGGAAAGGTAAACAATTCTCTCTCACTATTTCGACTGTAAACTTTATGCTGGTATATGGTTCGTTTAGTTATTCAGAGTGATGTTCAGTTTATCTCTTTCGATCACTGCGAACCCGTCATCTACATACCTATGCCAAATTCTCGGCAGCTTCCCTTCTTCTCTAAGTTTAGTTTCAAAAGTCAGTCTTGTCGATTTAATAATTTGTATCTTTCGCATCCTTACAGCTATCTCCATTGTCCTGCTGTATGGCTGTAACATTTCAGATAACAACATGTGGGCTGTCCACTTGGAACATCCTCAATTCGTTGTCCTTGTATCGTTTGGTGCGGGCAGTTTCGGAGCTAACATTCTTTTCCATTTTAGGGAAGTTATACCGAAGTACAATTCCATTTGGCTTGAACTAACTTCGACATGTCGACGATTTTTATTTCATCACAATAAGTCCGTCAAGCTCAGTTTGAGCGTGAAATTCGCTGGGCTGTGATTCAGTGCATTACCGCGTCCGTTTGTTTAAGCGCCCACTGTATATCGAGTAAATGCATAAACGGCTGGACGGATTTGCATCAAATTTGTTTTTTTTTTAATATCTTTTCATTTTAGCACTTTAAATCGCCTCTAACTATTTTGATTAGCAATTTCTACTTTCTGTATAATAGAAATTCAACAGACGTGGTTTATCCTTCAGACACATTAATAATGTCAACGATCTTCTAAATTACCGAAATTGATTTTTTTTTTCAAAAGTATCTTTGAACACTTTGAACGTATATATATTTGATTAAACTAACTAAATTACATCTCTTGTATCATTTGTGTCTATGAGAAAAGTTTTGCAAGTCGTCTTTTGGGTAGTTCTATAGGCTTACTGGCTGTATCCATAATTTTATTTATGTTTAGCAAAATTTTCAAAACTTAATTACATTATTAGATTATTATCTTCAGCAGTGTGAAACACTTGATCATCCTCCTCCTTCAACGTTTTAATGTGATATTGCCAGAACATTTTTATGACTTTAATTTTACCACCACGACGAAGGCCATAAAACTTACCAAAATACAAAAACAACTTCTCGCTAGTTAAAGAGCCTGTGTATGTTGCGTACCATCTGCCACTAATCGCAGCCACACAAAGTAAAGTGTCCTGGCAAGAATACGAGCGAAGCTCATATCTACGCATTTAGCTGAAAGTGTATATCCTTAGATATATTATAATTTTAAAACATAACCATTGAATGGATGGGGCTTTCTCCCACTTAAGCACATCCTCATTATTCCACTTTATTACTGTGTCACAGTATTGTTCATACACTGCTGGCGCTGCTGGCAGTCGTTTTAAGCCACAGAACATAGATGCCGCGCCGCGCCGCCTTGTATCGTCCTTGTTGTCTTCGTTTTCATCCTGTAGGTCGTTCTACCTGAGTTCGCATTTTAATTGAAAATTTTGACAGAAAACCTGTACCTGTACCTGAAAATGAAAACAACGGCAATATTTATGAGTTTCATTTGGGGCTTATGGCTTGGAAAGAGCCAACAACTAGACGAAACGTGAGAATATATTTTTTTTCCATAGTTCATCATGTGGTGGGCGGGGTTGGTTGGTTGGTTGGAGTAAGGATACACAAAAAAAAAGGGTGGCAGGGTAAAGTGCAGTGGATTGGAGTAAAGTAGGCACTTTGACAACGGATGGATTTAATGAGTGGTGTGTACACATGAAACAACAAATGCGCCTAATGATAATTTTATTCCCTCTGTGGTGTGTTTGGTTGGGTGTCGATTTGAGAGGAATTGTGATTTTAGAGTCATTCCGTTTTTAATTAATGCGACGACTAATAGGAGGACAGGAAGTTAGGCATTAACCAACAAAGCGAATTAAATTAATTCGTTTATTTGTAACGTTGGTGTCTCTTGTTGCAATTACAAGTATCATAGGTACCTGTCCTGTACGTATCTACATTGACACAGTAAATTGGCAGCTGGGAATGCTTTACTTGGACGTCAAATTTTTAATTGTGCGTATTTTTAACCAGGAAAACATTTAAACACAATTGTCACGTTCCTCGTGATGTTTTACAGGAGTTTTAAATTTTGTTACTAATTAAATACTAACAGACTAATATTTGTTGAAGTATCTTTGAGAAATATCTACCCCGACTTTTGTGTAACATTTGAGCTCGTCTATAGTTTTCTTCAAACCTCCCAGCGTTATATAGGTGCCCGTCTTCTTGCTGAATGTCTCCTGGCAAAACCTACCAATATTTGCTAATTCCTCTTAATCACCCAATTTTGTTTTTGAATATATGTTTTACTAACTAAACAAAAAAACATGATTTTGAGGGGTTGTTATCCACATAAACCTTAAAATTTTCTGTTAATTGAAAAAAAAAATAAAATGCACTACTGGATCGCACGAACTTGCTCTTATGTTCGATCACATCGAATGCAAAAGATTTCTGTTAAGAATCTAAATATATATTTAAAGCAGTTTCTTACTTAATTTTTTATATATACACAATATCTTTAATTTTTGTCTAAAAAAAATGGTGTGACAGTCTTAAATATTATAATATAAACTTAAAAACCAAATATTAAATCGTCTTAATCAAAGAAAAAATAATTCAAATTTCTGAAATAAATACTTAAACTAATTAAAGCTAAAAAAAAAGTACGCCGTTTTATTTGTTAGATAAATTTGAATTTATGAGAAAAAAATTTTAAAAATCTGTGGAGCGGTTTTTGAGAAAAAAAGTTTTTTTTTTTAAACTTTTTGCAAACATTTTTAAAACAAAATTCAAAAACGCCAATTCATAGGTATTCTATAAATACATATAAATATAATTTTTGAAAAAAATTTAATGAGCAGTTTTCGGAATATAAATTTTTGAATTTTTCTTAAAATGATTTTAAAAATACAAAAAAATACTAATTCAAAATATTGGTACGCGGTATAATTTGGGCGACCTAAACCTATATATGTGTTAAATTTCGAGAGAATCGGATGAGCTGTTTATGAGATAGTCGAAAGCAAAAAAAATTGTCCTATGGAAAGTACCGTTTTTAGACATTTTTCTAATTTGTTTTTCAACCATATGATCGGTCGTAGCTAAAAAGCCGCACTGATTTTTTTTTATCAAAATTGTTAGAGCAGTTTCCGAGAAAAATAGGTTTGAACGTAACGGTTATATGGCAGGTACCGTTATTTTTTGAGCTAAAACAAATTTTCAAATTTCCCTCTGTACAACACCTAAAACACTCTATTTACCAAGTTTTGAAGCAATTCGGCCCACCCGTTTGGGCTTTAGGTGTCTATACATACAAGTCTAAATTCACTTGTCAAACTATATTTTGTAACACATCGCAAAACTGTTGCACTTGTCAGAATTTTAAATTTCCTTTGACTTGTCTACATTGTGTGACACGTACCGACAAAAATAACATGCCAAAAATTCCGGAAGAAAAAAATTGCTGTTTTAACAAAAATAAGAGTAGAATAATTATACCCTTTTTGGAACTTTTAGCGATATTTAAGCAAAAGAAAAAATAAAGCGAAAAGTGGACAGAGATATTTACTTTGGTACAACGCCTGAGAATTATTTCACAAAATGAAGACGAATAATTTTTCGGCAAAATACATACTTATTTGACATTCGAAATTTTTTCGAGCCACAAATGATCGTCAAATTCAAAATTTATTTTTGGTTTCAATCACTTTTAATCTGTACAAAGCTTAATCGTTTTAATTCCCATAGGCACAATTAGAACTTAAATAAATACATTTTAGATTAAATATGTGTTGAAAACTAATTTATAAATTATTTAGGTATGTACACTATATTTTCCCACATTTTAAAATCCTTATTTTCAATCTGTTTTTACTCAGAAAATACACACTTGTACATTAATGACAACTTTTAAATTACCTGTCACACACTAGCCATGCTTAAGCAAATTTTCTGTGACACTTGTCACTTAATGTTACAAAAGGAGGGAAATCCAACAATTTCCCTGTTATCACATTTTAAATGACAATTGTCACAGAATTTTTAGACTTGTCGTTTTGTGTTACAATTTTTTTAAGACTTGTCGTATTTTACTTGTCCTACAATTATTTGTCGCGTTGTGTTATAGGGCCTGGTAGTACCATTTATGTGGTTTTCGGTTTTCTGAAAAACGGGTGATTTGATTTTTTTTTTTCAAATTTTTTATGCAGAGCTCCCAAAAGTTTAAACACTAATGAAAGCCAAAATTTTTCAACATACATTTTTTTTAAACTAAAAAATAACAACTTATTTTTGAAAACTCAAAATTTCGAAAACGACTTAATGGTTCTCTTCGAAACTTCGTTTTTCGTAGTTTTTCGACATAATCTTGAATAGTTAAAAAAAATATATATTCTTAAAATAAAAAAACAACTATACCTCCCATAAAATTGTGAAAAAAAATGCTAAGAAAAAAAATGCATTTCTCGAAAACGACTCCTAGAATTTTATTTTTATAAAAAAATGTGTGCGTTCTTAAGTTAGTAAAGTCCATTTTCTAGTATAAAAATATTTTATTTTTGCGTAGGTACTTATAAACGGTACTTCCCATAGAACCACTTTTCATATTTTCGACTTTCTCACTGCTTCCTAAAAGTGTTAATAAAACTGCATGCTCAAATTTTCAAAAAAAAAAATTTTCGATTTTTAAAAAAATAAATAAATTTTTGTTTTGTTTTTCGAAAATTGATTTTTCAAAAACCAGATCATCTATTTATTTGCGTTTCAACAACAAAAGGATTTAGTTTTGTTGCTTTAACTCAAATAAATAGACGATCTGATGTGGATCACGGGAAAAATAAAATACGGGCAATAGCTCCAAAACATAAGCAATTCATTTTTTAAAAAACCGCTCCAACGATTTTGAATATTTTTTTATATATTCTTAATTACCTAGGAATTAAAATGACGTCTTTGTTTTCCCTGAAACTATAACAACTAAGCAATCAGAAAAAAATGTATTATGTGTACCTATCATTCATTTATTTCTTTATAATTATTTTTCATTTTACGTCACTGATTACTACATACAATGTAGACCCTCATACGTATTCATTGCGGCCTAATTTCATGTAGCCGTCTATGCAGCCTAGCGACTTTACGTATCCTCAAATGAAATAATAAAGAGATCTGAAGGCAAATTCATTCCAATAAATTATGGTTTTATCTTCCTTTTTTCAAATTAACAAGCTAATTGTTACGTTGTATGTATAAAACATTAGCGCCATCCACCTGGAAATAGATCTGTTCCATATTCCAGCCATTCAACCTTGGAATCATGGATCTATAAAGCCAAACTGTGCATTTTCTGGACACAAGGTTTGCCATAGCCTGTATGAATTGTCTTTATTGAAAATGCGATAATTTTGCCTAGTGATATAGGCTTTGAGCTAAAAATAGACTTCATTACTGAACAAAAATTTTCCCATTTGGCTTTTCAACATTCAACATTAAAGCGCCTGGATAAATATTTAAAAATTTTGAAACCATTTCATTCCAGCACGCTTCATTTCCTTTTACTGTAATTCAAGGTTCATTATTAATTGATGGTATTCTGCACCCTTTACTGAACCCATTCCCACCCCTTTATCAATCACCAACAAACAAAAAAATCTCAAATCAATGTATTTCCATTTCACCGTAACCCTTATCAAATGTTTTGCCACAACACAGTTCCAAACGACGTTAGGACCCCACGTACTAACATATACAGTTAGAAATAAAAAAGAAATTATGATGCACCAATAAATTGTTAAAAACACAAAAACATACGATTATAAAAAACTGACACATCCGAAAAATGTGTTTTTATAATAGACATGCCATTACAAATTTACGCATTCACATCCGTTCATTAATACGAGTATTATGTAAAAAAAACAAAACTCTTACAACACATACATTCATATCAATATCTTACACCCATTTTTTTAACTTTACTCATCTCTTCTCTTGTCTAATAAATTACAGGCTAACTCCACTTAATATGCCCGATTACGCTGAAGTTGCATGTTCAACATTTAAAAATCCCAACTCAACCCTCTCGGCGAACAACAATCATGCCGCCATCACAGCCGCCCTCTACGATAGCTGTGGCGCGTACGCAACAACGAATTTAGTTGCAAATGCCAAATTGTATCAGAATCGTTATGCGACAGCGACAAAGGCTAACACAACGGCAATAGCCCGTTCGACGGATAACATCCTCGGCGACTATCGAGCTACAGGAATGTATTCGGCGCCACCTAGCGCCCACTATGGCATGGATGCTAGCTGCTTCAACGATACAAATTATCCCATGAGCCAGGACGGCTCACTAGTACCACCACAATCATCTTCATCAGCATCGGCCAAGTTATCCCCACAACAATCAATGGGAAAGCCCAGTAAGCTGGGCCAGCATTATAACAAGCAGCATCAGTCGGCAGTGTCGTCGATGGCGGTGGGAGTATCAAACCTAATTTCCCGGGCACCAAAAATGAACATAACGGAAAATAAAATGGATCTCATAAATAACCTAAATCTTACGTCATCATCATCAACGGCATCGCCGTCAACGTCCTCTTCAACGACCTCATCATCTCCCCCATCGTATACAAATGGAGTACTTGGAGTATCCTCTGCATCAGCAGCAGCAGCTGGAGCATCAGCCACAACTACAACAACAAACGCATTCGTTCCGAATTTCCTCAATACAATTTCAACGTCGTCGCACTCGTCCTCCTCCTTTACGTCCCCCTCCAAACACCAGCAGCTACAACAACAACAGCAACAACATTCACTGCTAAATGGTTTTAAGGCTGGCATCCACCACCAACAGCATCAACAGCATCAAATGGTCAATACGTTCTCCCCCAGCAACAACGAGAATCACCATTCGCAAGTGGCGCCCGGGTGTGGAACAATGAAACGCAATCGTAATCCCAAACTTTTCAAGAGTGATAATAACATAAATACTGCTTGTAACGGTAGTAGTGGTGGTGGTGGCATAACCAACAGCTACAAGAACTGCTATTCTCCCCTCTTAGGAGGCATCAGAACGCCGTTGCCTTCGACAACTGCAGTACACAATAACGACGACAGTTATTGCTCGAGTAGTAATCATCTGCTCCTGAATGACTATGCTGATCAATTTGGCAGTAAGCTGCCTGCCAAGCAGCACTTGTATGTTAAGGCCAAGGACGGGACATGGTCGGCAGTGAGCAGCGATGCATATCAATATAAGACAACAGGCAGCAGCAGCACAAACAACTGCAGTGAAAGCAACTCCAATGCAACAGACAACAGCAATGGCGGCGGCGGCGTCGTCATTGATGACGATAGTTGCCGTTTAGTAAGTAGTAGCAAATCCAATATAAATAGTATTAATTGTAGTGCCGGATCACAAAAGTATCTAACAAGTTTTGGCAAGAGTGATATTGTGTAAATATAAAAAAAAAACTTGAAAATATTTATAAATATTTAAAAAAAAATAAATCCATTAATGGTACAAGCAAAAATACTAACTATGTTTTGTGGAAGCTAAGGAGATATTTTTGCTCGAAATAATGCAAAACACACGCGCAAAAAATCGCTTTGTTCAAAATAGTGAGGCTGTAAGTTTAGGATTGTAGAAAGTAGGTACGTTACGATACGAAATACAAATCAATTTAAGCTATGGGTTTGTTAGAAAGGACTTTGAAGTAAATTATGAACCAATGCAGAATTTTTCGTATTTACTTTAATGGGTAACCAATGTGACTTGCGAAATAAAATTAAACATATCAATATTTATTTAGTTTTTTAAGTATCTGATCAACATTCGGTCCACCTCTTGTATCCTCAGTTAGATCATCTTCAACCATTGCAATGAGGTTCCTCATATTTTCCTTGGAAAACATAAATCCTCCTCATTGAATCTTCCCTTTTCCACGTTTATTAATTTTGGTGTTTCCCTTTATCTTAGGCAAGCCATACAAGGTTTAAATTTTGTTTGAATCTGTATAATACTATAAGATATTTTATTTAAGTTTAACTCTTATTGCCGGCTCTTACGACCACGCGCCCGATTTTACGTCGAATTGCGAATTGATCTGCAATTGTAGCGTCGACGAGTAACCTAGCTCGATAGTTCAATGAGCACATGAAGTACACCCTTTTGATATTATATATTCTTTGAACTTTGAACTGTGAGTAGATATTAATTTGTAAAAAGGGATCACTTAAAACTCTCTATTATTTCAAGTCACGCAGCTGAGGGCAACGAACCTAAACGTATGAGGTCATCTGGCGATTCTCCACCATCAACTCACAAGCTTCTTCCTTGGCTTAAGAGTCTGACATAAAAGATGCTACAGAAGAAACAGAAAAGATCGTTGCGACTATTAAAAATGTATCTTAGACCCTCATTCTGACCCAAACTTCGATTGGGTTAGGTGAGAAAACTTAAAAAAGTTTAATATCTAATCCCAAGAGAAATATTGGGCCCTATCGGGAATCTCCCAGGGAATTTCCTTTCTCACGGAATATTTTATTCCCTCGATATTTTTCTTCGAACATGAATCTCCCACGGATTAAATTCCCCGCGAACAAAAAAATAGTATCCAATGATAGCAAAATTATCTGGGAAAGCTTATTCCCGATGCCAATAAATTACAAGTGAACATTTTGAGCATCATTCAATGATTCGAATTGAAGAAAAAGTTAAAGGGACATTTTTATTCACGAATACCCCTAAGGCACTAAGGTCGGTCGACTTTATTTCCATCGGGAAATAAGACCGATTTTACATTGTCTGCATTATTGCCTAAGCCGAAGGAAATAATGTCGAATGAAAAAGTAGGCAATAAAAGCGACGGAAAATTTTGCAAAACGTATTTTAGTGGCCAATTATTAATTGGTAATATTATAGAAAGATATGGAAATAAAACCGAAATATCATTTACCAAATAGTAATAATGACGAAATTGTGTGGTACAATTCTGCATGCAAGCAAATGGAAATTGGTGTTGTTATCTACTGGGCATACATAACGGTGCACTCAAAAATTGTGAATTTAAATCCAAAAATATGAATTCCAATGGTAATAATGTAGAATTGTCTTTTTTTGAAATTAAAGCAACATCGAACGAAATGGAAATAACATCGAAACAAAATCTCCTTGTGTACTCACTGGAAATAAGGCCGAATACTGATCGACAGTATTACCATTTTTGTAGGAAATAGAGTCCACTAAAAAAAAACAAATTCGCCTCTATTTCTATTTTGTTGGGAAATAAACTCGATTCGACCTTATTGCCTTCTACCTTATTTCACTGCACCTCAATAACGAGTACGTCAATAAGTATCTGAAAATCTAAATACGCAACATACTTTTCGATATAAAAACTTATTAATTACATAATCTGCTTTTGGCTCGATACACTTCATCCAACGCTTCGCCAATATGTTGATGCCCTCCTAATAATACGATTTCCCAAGCCATTCAAAATAAGCGTTTGTTTCAGCAATCCTGCTTCTTCCTTTCGAAACAAGAAATGGCCAAATCCGGCCGTTTTTGAAAACCTCTTCGACATTGCAGCTTTGCGTAATCTTGATCATTTTACGCGGTGCGGTGATTGTTTTATCCTTTTCAAGGTAATCGATGTGAATAACATCGCCCGCATCCTAAAAAAATATGTTGCCATGACATTGATTTCTGACAAAACCTTTCCCTTTTTCGGCATCGATTCGACAGGAGAATTGTTTTTCTTGGTTTCTGATGAATACAAGCCTTATCACGGCGCAAAAACTCATTCGAATTTTTTCGGGAACATCGTCAAACACATCTTTGAAGCTGTGAAACGAATACATTTGTTGTCGATTGTGAGTAAACGCTGCATCCATTTAGCGAAAAGCTTTTTCATTTCGAAATATTTATGTAAAATCGAAATCACTGAGCCATTAATAAATACGTGGCCTCTTCATGCTTGCGCACTTTCACTCGTGGATGGTACGATTATCAAACCATGGATTTTGTCGAATAAAACCCATAAAAATTTCAGCAGTTTTATCAAATCTGCAAAAATGCGCCTAAAATTTATAATTTTACCAAAAAAAAAAACACTAAATCAAATGACGTTCTTTGTAGATAGGTGTGGTGAAATCAATTGGGCGACCAGAACGACCGCACCGAAATTGAATACACGAGTGGTGGATTGTTCAAATCCATGGCGAAGGGTCGCCATAATATTTGTCAAGCTTTTGTTTGATAGTTTTTTTTTCCTCCAAAAATAATGCTAAATGATGACTCGAAATCCATTTTGTTCCATTTATAACGAAAATTCTCGTAGTCGCATATACATTGACTGCCACAATAACATTATTTGACAGATCTGCCTGACTTTGTGGGTGCGTTGTTTGGAAAGATTGATTCCTGACAAAAAAAAGATAAATTTATGGTGACGACAGGGACATATTGATTATTGACCCACCCCTAAGGGCCTTATCCGTGCCTAATACATATCGCAAATTTTCCTAAACACAACAATTAGTCGAAATCCAGTAAAGATATTGATGTTTATGTTTGACTTGTGCTGCTGTGAGCTTTCCACTGAAAAATATAATACGCATACGCCCTAGTGTCCCACATAATTTATTTCGGAAGGATATATGCCATAAAGATGATAATATCTTAATTGCATCGTATTTATTTTCGGAATTGTTAGAAAGAACAAATTTAAATATAAATTTTAAAATTATTAACTATTATTGTTCTTAACTATGCCAAATAATTAATTAGAATTTTTGGTGAAATGTTGATTTTTATAAAATTATCTTCATATTGTATTAGGTAAAATGTGTAATTGACATCATTCAAGCATAACGCAGGTATTCTCTGAAATGAAGAAACCATTGGAAATATGATGATAAAAATTACTTTATTTAACCTTTTATTAAAAAAAAATTATCAGCCTTAGCAGTTTTCGTCAGTTAATTAATAATTATTAGTATAACTAATTTTTCTACTATAAGAAGATCGCGTTCAACAGTTTAACCAAAACAAACTTTGGAAATTGTGCTCCATTGAATATACTCTGAGGACGTCCCGTTTCGACGAGATGAGAAAACTAGTCTTAAGTTTACGTCAGTCTTAACTAGGTATTTGTCCGAGATAGCGTGATGATACTTCCTACAAAATACCCAACATGAGATCGAAACTAAACTGTATTTTTTTTGGACGAGACTAGATGTCTCTGGTTACTTTACTTTGTCACGGATAAAAATCATTCTCTGTTTTCTTACTTTTTTTTATAAAAAAATTCTCTTGCGAAAAAGCAGGTTAAATTAAACCATAATAATTCTACTTCAAAGATTGATCATCAGTTGAACTTCTTTATTCTTCTTTACTCTCTAACTACCATCCAATTGCACTTACGTCCCTTCTTTACAAGGTCATGGTAACGCTGATAAATTATCAGCTTAAGAAATATCTTAAAGAACTAAAGCTCCTTAATGACCGGCAGTATGGGTTTCGTAGGTGCACTGGTGATCTGATGGTATGCTTCACCGAACAGTGGCACACATCTGTACATTATTTTGGAGAAAGTAAGATTATTGCGCTTGATATTTCAAAAGCATTTGATATAGTTTGGCATCAAGCTATCTTATCGAAAATGCGTGCATTTGTTATCGATGAATCTCTTCTTCCTTTAACTAGAAATTACCTTTCGGACCACTCAATACAAGTCGTTCTGGATGGTTTCAAGTCTGAAGTTCACAAAATAAATGCTGGTGTACCACAGGGCTTCGTTTTATCTCCAACTCTTTTTCTCATTTTCATCAATGATCTCTGAAACTTCTAATCCATTTAATTGTTTTGCTGACGATAGTAATCTCGCAGCTTTTCGTATTCCTTTTAGATTCATCTCCCTTTTCTTCGGATTCGGATGTGGAACTGCAAAGGCAAATATGATGAGTTCATTAAATTCTAATCTTGACAGCATTGTCCAATTGGGAATAAAAAACCGCGTAGAATTTAATACTTCAAAGACTCAGTTCTGTGTTCTGTCGTTAAAGCAGAAATGACTTTCCCTCCCATTTTGATAGTCAACGCTTCAAAGCCAATCTTGGATTTGATCTCAAATCCTTCCACCAGACGCTATGCCAATTCTCAATATTGAATACTATGTGTCTTACATTTGAAACAGTTTATTCAACCCGATACCTCTAATCAATACATATTTTATTGACTCAATAAACGTTTTGTATACTCGTTGTATTACGTATTTTGATAATTTTTTTCTACATATTTCAAATTTTGCGCAGTACCTACTACTATGTTAAAATATTGAACGTAATTCCCGAGAAAATATGGAGGGGACTTAATAGGAGTTGACGGTGCACATTTGTCTTGAACTTTTCAATATCACATTATGAGAGAAAGACAGCCTTGGGTATAGCATTCCATATTTGTTTAGTTCGGCTGATGAAGGATGTCTGTACTTCACTGATTGCAATCCTTAAAGTACGGCTACGGGTACTACGATAGACAATAATTGCTTAAAAGTAAGGAGCAAAGGTTATAGAAACTACTCCTTTATAGAGCTCTTTTTGCAATTGCTTGTAAACTTAAGTACACACATAGATTTTACATGCTGATTTCTGTATTGGGTATCTGCACAGATTTTTCTCAGTGTATTAAGGACCAATTTATTTTTAAACATGATTAAAAATTTAAATTATCTTTTGTTCCTATTTTAAAAAAGAAAAAAACCTTCAAGCTACCATGGCATAACAGAAGATTAAAAAATTTGGAAAATATCAAAAACAAATCATTCAAGCGTTTTAAATTAACAGGGCTCAATGTTGATCATATTCGGTTCCTTCAACTTAGAAGAGAATTTGACTTTCTAAACCGGTTTTTATATAGACAACACATAAGCTCCATTGAATCAAACATAAAGGCAAATAGTAAATCATTCTGGATTTTCATAAGCTCGAAGCGCAAAAATGTGTCTCAATTTCCGCAGTCTATGGAATATGAAGATAAAAATTCTAACGATTTACAATTCTCATCCAATATTTTTGCTAAATTTTTTAAATCTTCTTACAACACTGACTCGGTCAATGATATAAATTCTATGTATTCAAATTTTAATCCCAGAATTAATTTTATGCTTCCACAACTATCCGTAATTGAAGTAATAAAAGCTTTATGCGAATTGGATGTGTCCAAAAAAGCAGGCTATGATAAGATTCCACCCCTTTTATTAGCAAAATGCTCCACTTCTATTTGTTTTCCTCTCACACTCCTCTATAACAAATCCCTTTCTTCAGGGAAGTTTGTGGATGAGTGGAAAATATCATACATAAACCATATCTATAAAAGTGGTCCCAAGCAATTAATTAAAAATTATAGGCCAATTTCAAAGCTTTCAGGTATACCAAAGCTTTTGGAAAAGATTATTACTGATAAGTTCTATTCATCTGTTAAACAGCTTTTATCGTCAAGTCAACACGGTTTCATATAAGGTCGCTCATCGGCCACTAATCTCTGTTTATTCACAAATTTTCGTTTGAACGAAATTGAAAAGGGATTCCAAGTTGATGTACTCTATACGGATTTTATTAAGGCATTTGACCGAGTCCATCACGGTTTACTATTACATAAACTAAAGATGTTAGGATGTAATAATCATTTTGTTATGTGGTTAGAGTCATATCTTTCTGATAGAACACAAATAGTTGATATCAATGGATATTACTCAAATCCTATTAATGTTGAATCAGGTCTTCCTCAGGGAAGTCATCTTGGTCCCTTGCTCTTTCTGCTTTTCATTAATGATCTACCTTCGACATTTCACAAATCTATTTGTCTAATGTATGCTGACGACGTTAAAATTTTATATTCCATTCGCTCTATAGAAGACTGTTCTAA
The DNA here is from genome assembly GCA_910595825.1 of Philhelius pedissequus. Taxonomy (NCBI): domain Eukaryota; kingdom Metazoa; phylum Arthropoda; class Insecta; order Diptera; family Syrphidae; genus Philhelius; species Philhelius pedissequus. The sequence continues at coordinate 327,373,497 of OU343160.1, forward strand.
TTTTCAGATGGAAATAGATCTTTTCCTAGATTGGTGCGTATACAATCTCTTAGAATTAAATTTCTCTAAATGTAAGATTTTTAGTGCAACAAGATCGCTCAACGTTTTAAGCTATTTATATAAATTCAATCATGACGCATTTTTAAGAGTTGATCTGGTAAAGGATCTTGGTGTGTTTGTAGATTCAAAATTAAATTTCAGGGCACATATCGATTTTATAGTTTCTAAAGGCAATTCAATGCTTGGTTTTCCAAAACGAAACTCAAATGAATTCAAAGATGTTTATACACTTAAAATCTTATTTAATTCGTTAGTTCTTCCCTATCTGGAATACTGTTCCATAATTTGGTGTCCATTTTATGCGAATGGGATTCAAAGAATCGAGCGAATTCAGAAAAGATTCACCAGATTTGCACTTCGAAATCTTAACTGGGCTGGTGAAATGCCAGATTATACTTCAAGATGTGCACTTATTAATTTAAAAACGCTTGAAATTAGAAAAAAAGCACATAGTATCATATTTATTAAAGACATTCTCTCCAATCGCATTGATTCTATTGATTTATTGAGTCTTATTACGTTTTATGTCCCGGAAAGATTACTTCGGAATAGACGTGTTCTATTTTATGTATCTAGTCATAGAACTAACTATGGTTTAAATGAGCCTATCTCACGATCTTTGATATTTTTCAATTCCGTCTGCAATGAAGTCGACATCGTAATGAGTAGGGATCAATTTAAACGAAAAGTCTTAGAGTTTTTAACTTTATGTTTGTAAATTTATTGTAATTAAAATGTCTAATTCACTATTGTTGTGTAATATAATTGTTTATTTTGTAAGCTAACTTATTGTTTTAAATGTAATCAGCAGATTAATCCATTGATGAAATAAATAAATAAATAAATATATAAATTGCATATCTCCCAAAAAAAAAAATCTGAACTAATGTTGTATATGTTTCACCAGACGCAAACGATTTGACGGACGTTACATAGCTGTGTTTTTTTATTAGATTTTTACAATTTAAACAATTGGTTTTAATTAATACTTTCATTTTCTGACTGAATCATTTTTATTTTTTCATCGGCATTCTTGTACAAATCTTCAGATACAATACAGTCATGCTTTAACCATTCTCAACTAAGTGGGGCTATAAAAGAATCAATTTAATTCGATTAGTGCCAAATTGCTGTAACATCATTTTCCTTGATGTCCTTCTTGTCGCAGCAATATATAAATCTTAAAGTACCCACTGTCTGGCTCCAAATATAAAGATATGAAGGTCGAAATACAAACACTTAAGGAGCACCACGGCGCCAAAGCCGTAACTAAGAAAATACGTTAAATTCAGGTATACTGATGCTCATCACATAGGGTGGATTTTCCAAATCCTCAACTGAACAGAATCCGTCTGAATCAGCACAGTTATCTGATTTTCCTGAATCTTTTGTTGTACTCTCTTTTATCATGGAAAGTATCCTGTTTCGTGTCTGTCTTGTTATTGGCCCAAAATTCCACAAGTTATACCTACATATAAATTGTGAGTCAGCAATATATACAATCCATACAACCCTTATTATTCGACAAGACTATACAAGGGGTCAATTCAAGCATACGGCAAACTGATTCTCCATGGTTTGTACACTTTTCCTGAACGATCATAAAAATACTCGTTTTATGACCTTCTTTAAGTGCTTCCTCGTGTTTATAATAAACATCCTTTAACCTATATGAGGTTCACATTGCAAATTTTCGAAACAGCTACTTGAGCAAAAAAACATATTAAAACAGTAAACACACATAAATATGTACCTACATACTCGTACATAGCCAAGAGAGAAAGGACACTTACTTTGGACCTTTTCTGTTTTATGATACTCCCCAACCAAAAAAAAAAAACCAACAACAACAACAAAAAGGAAAAAACATTCATCTGTATAATTTTGCAATCCTTCCCAAAATCCCAAAATCCTTTTGTAATCTTACGAATCCTTCTGATTTGTATTATATAGTTTTTTTTTTTTGTTTTCTCTCCTAAAATTGAGGCAGGCAAGAATAAAGAGAATATATGAGAAATTTATTCATTGGTTCATGATTTATTGACATTATGGCGATTTAAGATTTTCTGATTGGACAATTTACGAGTATATAGCGAAACTCCATCATAAATTTTAATTTTATTTTATCTGTACAGAAGAAATGCTAAATAAAAGATGAAATGATATGTTAATGCATGTAGCCTCCCGTAGAAGGAAATAAAAAAGAGCGTCATCTCTAAATTCTTTAAGAGAGAGACCAAGCAATTACTTAGAGACTAAGATAGAAAAGTATCTTTTATGTCATCACAAGATATGAATGAAAAAAAAACTAAAAATCCCTAAGCTGATTTATGAATTGTGATGTCTAATAAATTAAAAAAAAAAAAAACTAACGAAAATAAACAAAAAGTTGTAATATAGACTTAATAGATTAGTAAAATAAGTTATGTATTATTATCAGCGCTACACTAAAATACATTATATAGATACATAATAGAAAATAATTTATTAAAATTTGTATTTATTATTTTTTTTAATTATTACCTACTTACTAGGTGTACAAAAAATACATCGTAAATATTATTATTTATATATATACTTAAAAAATGATAACACACAACTATTAACAATTATAGTAATTAAAAAAAATAAGATAATTTATCGCTAACTCCAAATAAAGAAAAACTTTGTACACATTTTTGTAAATTATTATTTTTTGATTTCTAAAAATAAACAGAGAAAATTATGAAATTAAATAAATCGTCTTTTATTTAAAATTAAGACATTGATCAAATATTTCCATGAATCACTAATCAGGTAAAAATTATAAGGTGTGTTCAAAAACTTACTTAAACTAAGAAAATACAAGAGGTGTTATAAAAACCTGCCAAAATTTTAACGCATAAAATTTCGTTGGACCAAACTATCAAGACTGTCAAAAATCTGTCATTGAAAAGTAAGTTATTGTGTTGTCTGGCTTATTTGTGCAATTAATTAATAGCTGCGTTTGATAATTATATTCATCTTAAGAAACTGTTCCCAAAAATTGTTGAAGTGAAATTTTATTTTTGCGGCAATGCGGGTAAACATTTTATATGGAGCTGTCAGTGAAATGTCAAACTGACAGAATTTTTCGCGACAGATTTTGCTTTGCTAAAAAAAAATTCCACTAATATTTATTTTTAAAAAACATCATTTTATACCGAAAGTGAAATGTTGCTTTACAACAGAACCACAAATATTAATCAGCACAATATTGAAACACATATTTTCATTAAAGTAGATTTTTTAATATAAATCCAATGAAGAACACAAGATCCAAAAATCATTTTAATTTACAAAAACAAACACCAACAAATATTTATTTTTTAATATATTTTTTAAAAATTAAATCAATAATCACTTAATTCTAAACAACACTTTGGTGCCGCTGATCTCTATAATACACTGGATAGTGTATTCACACAAAAAAATCGACCCCAATAGAGAACTGTAATAAGTGTAGAGGGTCCATGTCAGTATAACAGTATAACATTTTTGTTGCCAAAGTTACATTTCAAGATGGTTATGCTTGAAATTAAATTTGTTTAATCAACCATACCAAGGGCACCTTCTTCAAAAAAAAATATAAAATTTAAATTACACATCAATTTTCAACAAATATAAGTACGAATTTTTCTTAATAAAAAAAGCCATAGTATTATATATTTGATTGTTTCTAGTGTGTATTAAATATTTAAAAAAAAGAAGATGGCAGCCTTCAAAGAGATGGATCAATTGGTTAATCCCACTAATCTCTATAATACAAATTATAGAGATCAGTGGTTAATTAAAATACCGCCATCGGAGTGCGCAGTGGAAACACGGTTGTTTTTGCCATCGACCGAATATTGCAGTCAAAAAAGAAGGTCTTCAATCGGTTTGCGTTCCTACAAGTTTGCAGGGCCGACATCTCATTGTTGAAAATGCACTGCTATTTAGATATTGGTGGATTTGGATAGCAATCCGCATCTAGATTGTGCCATAGAAGGAGCCAATGAAGATATGGCACTCATGAAAGGCGACAGTGGGTGTATGCTGCAAGAGAAGATTGTCAAAGAATTCCAAAACCTGAGAACAATACAAAAGAGGAATTACGTTCCTATTAAGAAAAGAATTGAATTGGTTTCAATTATAGAATAATATTGCCAATAGTGGCTTCTTAAGCCGCACCTTGTATCACTGATAACGGCAAATTTATCTAGGCTGGCGGTGAGAGTCAACTCTTTGAAGTTTTTAGAAACCATTGAGATTGGATAAAAATCGACCAGAAAATCGAAAAAAGCAGCATAATTATTCAACTCCACCAACAAGAAAACACATTTCCTTGAAACGTTCTGTTACCAGATTTTCAATATGTATTGTAAATAACCTAGAATTTTAAGACAAAAAAGACAGAGAAACGCACAATATTGACTTCTATTTGTAAAAGAACTTGAACTTGTTTTATTTTCCCAACAATTACATTGCAATAATTTCAGCTTCCATATTTAATGATAATTTTTCTGCAATATCTTTTCATCTTCTTTGTCGTCGTCATTTGATAAGCTACTAGTTACTGAAGCAATTCTGGTCGGTGGTTGGTGAACCAAGCATTCACTTTCGCTTACTTCTCCAATACCATTATCACCATCTTCTTCATCATTATTTGAATCACTGCTTACCACATTCTAAATCTTATCTGGATTCGGCAAACATGACAAATCGACATCATGTTGATCGTGTTCATCACTACCAAAGTCGTCGACTTCATATTCGTCTTCGAAATTCTTGCTTTTTGATTTTTTCTTTTAAACCTTATGCTTAGCTTTGACAATTTCCTTGAAAACGTTCGTATCGAATTTATCCTCTTCACGAAGGACTTCTTGGCAGTTTCAATATCAATTCCTCCCCCGACTTGATTGATATAATCTCTTGCGAGATCCGATTACAATTTTTTTCCTGTGTCCATGTTCCGTCTTCCTTGAACTCAACTTTTGTGTTGGCTTGTATTCGTTTTTTCAGCACTCTATTGTGTTAGAATTTTCGCCTTTTTAGCTGCAGTAAGTTCAGCGAGGACTTTCTCATCATCAACTTTGGTGTCAAGATCAACATCGTGATCTCTTCGTTTGATCTTGAATAAATCATCTTCGGCGCCGGAATTGTCACCGTCGTTAGTGTCTAGATTAAAATTAATTACGTCTATCTTTTCAACAGGTGTAGCTTTAGATGTTTCTTCATTATTTTCACTTTCACTAGAAAATGCTTCATCATCTTCATCTTTGTTTGTCTTATGGGCAGCTGCTTGTCGTTTTTTAAATCGTTCCAGAAACCGAACCCTGGGAACAACGACGAGTCCAAGCGATCTCGCATATTCGTCCGTATTAAGGTGACTAACATTAAAGATTTTCTTGTTCTTCATGATGTGCGACACAAAAGCACGCTGGGCAGTTTCTTTAAGTTCTTTGTTCCGAGCCAGAAATCCCTCCATCTTTGTGAGAAAAATGTTTTCGCGGGTCAATATGAATCTGATCGATTTCTATTTTGGCAGTTTTTAGTTCGGCAACCATGCCATCTACCTCATAAGGAAGCACCATGGGCTTTATGACGAGCCGTCCTTCCTGCCCGATTGATGTACTTATAGCACCTATTCCATCTAACCAGGTCCATTTTTTTGATGAATAAGTCCTCAATCATCTAATCATCTTGAAAATTTTAAAATATTAAGCAAAAATTATTCAATTTTTATTATTTCTTGAAACTCACTTTATTCTGAATTGTACAATCTATCTCTTTCTTTCTTTTTATAAAAAAAAAAACGAGATAGGCACGAAATATGTGCTACTGTCAAATTCAAATGGAGTAAAAAAACTGTTATACTTTGTAGGGAATGCACTATCCAGTGTATTAGAGAGATCAGTGTTTGGGGCATATTCATAGTCACGGATAAACCCAGGTTTTATTAAACTACAGTTTAAGACAATTTTGGTTCAATGAATGCAGACCGATTTTACTTACAAATTTTTGGTTTTATATTTTTATAAGATTACTAACTTGCCTTACTATACAAAAAGCTGCAAGTATTTTGGAATGATAATCTAAAAAAAATAAAACCAACGTCCCGAAATTCAACTAAACCTAGGTTTAAATTAGACACAGTTTAAAAATGACTATGAATTCGCCCCTTTTAATATGTTTTATAATTTACTTACAATGTAAGTATTGAAATAAATTTTTTTTTCTAAAATAAAAAAAACACTCAAAATAAACAAAAATCTTTTGTTGGCGAACGTAGACCAGCATTGCCATATACAAGAATTCTAAGTCTGCTAGCAAATCAAAAATAGCATTGCCTGCATGCTGCAAGAATTCTTTATTCTTGAAAATAATGGATGCGATAAGGAAACCAGACGTGAGAGTGAAAAGATCTCGTCGTTCTTTTTAAATTAATGTCAACTATGACGAGGATACACATAATAATTTCATGTCGTCAGGTTACGTTAAATCAACAAGTAACTGAAAATCGGTTAGCTTCAATATTATTTTCTTCAATCTCGTGTGTTCCATTTCGTTCGGAAATGGTATGATAATGAATTATATGTCACACTCTCGTCCCATTTTCTTGAGCATTGTGAGTCATTCTTTTCTTTAATCTCGTCCCGATCTCACAGATTTTACTGGAGTAAATCGGCGAGATTAAACTACGCATTCAAATTTGAGCCTCACTTAATTTGCACAAATCGCTGAACTATTATTTCTTAACCCCTGATCAAAGTTTGAGTCACGGTGGCGTTTTGAACAATCAAGATAATTTAGTTATGGAGAAGTAATTATTCAAGAACGCGGCCGGATTCCAAAATTTCAAGTTCGTTGTTCTTGGGTTGATTTCCATTAAATTGAAATTATGAGCAGAAAATGTTATTTTTGCAAGAAAATAATGAAACGTTCTAAATGCAATTTTTTTTAAATTTTTTATAAAATTTTGTTTGGATTAGAATTTGTTTTAAAAAAAAGCATTAAGAATACTTTATTTAAAACTCAAAAACTCTTCGATCAATAAAATACCGTAAATAGTTATAAAGTGTCAGTGTTTTATATATAACAGTCACACAAAATTAAAAAAAAAATCATCTGATTTCTTGTAAATAAAGGATTATCCATTTTGCGGTTTTAAAAGTAAACGTAAATAAAACACATAAAATATTTTTATATATTTTATCATGATATTTCTTTTTTATTTGTTTGAACGTCGACATTATGTGTGAAACACTACATCATTTAAATGACCACCACGCGAATTGTTGCAAGCATAGATTTTTTTGAGGTAATTTTCAACCACGTTTTGGCAAATATTGGGCTGTATCTCAGCCATAACTTGACGAATGTTGATTTTCAAGTGCTCAAGAGTTAAAGGTTTATCTGCATAAACACGGTCTTTCGCGTAGCCCCACAAAAAAAAATTCCAGCGGTGTCAAATCGCATGACGACTGGCATGGCCAGTTGATATCGCCACGACGAGTAATTTCGCGGCCAGGAAATGTCTCATTGCAAAATAAAGCCATATTCATTTGAGTTGTGTGGCATGTGGCACCATGTTGTTGAAACCACATATTCTCCAAGTCGTATTCTTCAATAGCAGGCAAAAAAAAGTCGGTTATCATTTGACCATAACGCTCCGAATTGACGATGACAGTCGCTCCATTGTCGTTTTCGAAGAAGAAAGGTCCAATCACACCTCCGGCCCAAAGAGCGCCCCAAACAGTGACTTTTTGTGGATGTAATGGCCTCTCTTCAATTACTTGAAGATTCTCAGAACCCCAAATACGACAATTTTTTTTATTAACATACCCGCCGAGTGAGAAATGTGCTTCGTCGCTGAAGAAACTTTTGTTCGAAAAATCGAAGTCCACCGCCTGTTGTTCAAGCACCCATTCGACGTATCTACGACGTTGTGAATGGTCAGCTGGCTTCAGTTGTCGCGTGAGCTGGACTTTATATGGATGTAGGTGTAGATCCAAATGCAAAATACGCCATAATGTGCCGTAAGATAGTCCTTCCTGAGAACGACTAGGAATCGACACATTCGGTTCTTGGGCACCACTTTTACATACAGCAGCGATATTTTGAGTGGTACGAGCGAAACGATGATGCACAGGCCTTACACTATCTGTGACCAATCTAGTCTCTTCAAATTTCTTCACAATTTCGCCAATTGCTTGCGTAGTTGGACTATTTTGTAAACCATAATCTCCTCTTAAAGCACGATATGTGGCTGTGGCAGAATCGACATTTTTGTAATAGGTTTTAACAATTTTTATGCGTTGTGCAATAGTTAAGCGATCCATTTTCGTAAATGTCAGACTTTCAACTGAAAAAAAAATTGGTTTAAGAACTTAGTTTGATACATGTCGCATTCCAGCTCTATACTTTAGAAACCGCAAAATGGATAACCCTTTATTAATGACAAAACTTGGTAATTTCAAAATTACTTACTTGATTTTGATTTATAACACAGTTTTGACTTTAAATTATTTAGATCAGAATAGTAGGGCCCGTGTACATATTAAAATGCACACACATTTTTTTATTAAAAATCAGAGATAACAAAGAGAAATATGCTTTATTTTCGATTCAGTACTTCTGTGAAGTACAAATTCTTATACCCCCACTCTTGAAAAAATGAGAAACTGTTAAGATTTTTCCACAGAGTACTAGATCAGAAATACAGTAGGTAGGTACTAACTTCGGATAATTACATCCATCGAACCTGCTGTCTCATTGCATACTGTCATTTTTTTCAATAGTAAATTGGTTCTAGAAATTATGGTTCTGTGCGAAATAAATATATCGATCATCTAGACTAGACCCCTTTTCGACGTTTTATTGACATTTGATGCGTTGTAATCGAACCTCATAAGAAGATGCGTCCTGAAGAGTATATTTCATCTAATCTGGAGAGCGTTGAAAACAATTTGTCCCCTTTATGAAGAATTTAACTTACAGGTCTTGGTTTGAATGCTTACTACATCCAGCTTATGCAAAAAAATTAATACTACTGGCATATTACACACTAAGTATTTTTATTTTTTGCAATTAAAATTTTCACAAATCTCTTATGTCGTTTTCGATTGGATTTTCAGAGTGTTCTAATCATTCTTGACTACAATCGATGTTTTCTGTCCTCATTATGGAGTGACTTTGGCTATAATGTTTGGCTGAAGATGTGAAAATTTATTTTGCGACTTGCGGCCTCCAAGTGTGAAACGAAATGTAAAAACAACCACAACAAATAGATATTTGTGAACAATTATATCAATTGTCAAAAACTTAATTGACAAGTTGTGACTAGCCGTGAACAAAACTGTCGAATCTATACGATTGCTCAGAAATCACCGATAATAATTTGATAGATACAGTTAAGCAAAATAGGCAATGAAATTGAACCAACTTTTTACGATTCCGAATCTATACGATAACTAAAATTACTAATAAGCAGAATTGCAGCTAAGCGAATATACTAAATAAAAATTTAGAAATAATAAAATGTTACTTCAAATAACAGGTATTTTCGATATTTCAAAAAAGAGTTGCTATCGTTCTCTGCTAATACGTGTCACTGCCAAATTAACCCATCACTAATTTTGAAATGTCAAATTCAATTTATGTACCGGGCAATTAAACTGAAAAGTTATTTGTCTTAGGAGTATTTTCCTTTAAAGTCTAAAGGGAGGTGTAGACAGTGTAGATTGCCTCTTTTGCTTTTAGATTGCTTTGTGAAGTTTTTTCAAATGACAGAATACTAAAATCCACTTTACTGACATTTAAATATAAGCTCACTTTTCCATTCGAATGAAAAATACAAATATTAACTTATATATTGACCGGTATTACACTGCGCATGTTTTTCAATATTGAAATAAGTGCAAAGAGAGAAATAATTAAATAGAAATCAAGAAAACTGAAGATGCTTTGGTAAGATTGTCTTGCATATTTTAAACATTTTCTTCTCTCCTTGTTAGCTTTTCCAATAACATTTATTTAACTTTTGGTGTTGATGAATTTACACAAACTTAAAACTGGACACGATCTATGTTCAACAGATTAACATGCTAAGATCAATAGCCAAATGAAGAAAAAGACTGAGTGAAATGATGCGAGCATTATGGAATGGCTGTTCAAAAGGAAATAACCGAAAGATGCTCATTTAACTCATGAATTTTCTGGCTCGGTATTTAAACGTCAGTATCAACGAGGAGTTTAATAGCTAATTACTTCACAAGATAAGATCTTTGATCTAAGATTTTGAGGGGTATTAACGTAAAATTTTAGTAATTTTAGTTCGATTTTAAAACTCTTTTAGTAAGATACTATTTAATATCCTTTTCACCACAAACTTGTTTTTTTAGCAAAAAAATCGGGTTTAGTCAAAAACATACATTCAAATTATTCGTTTTCCCGTACCTACATTATTGTGCAGCAACAAGTTTTCGTAAACCACTTGTTTTCGCGAAAATCAGTCAAAACAACCAAAATGAAGCTGTTCAGCACTCAATAATTGTTGATTTGCTTAAAATGTCAATATATCCCATTTAGCCCATACTAAAATTTTCTACATCCCAGCTGTTGACGTAGAAATTAGAAGACAGCAATATCGAACAATTGATTTGTTAAGCAAAAACATTTAAATGCGCAGTGTAAATGCTTTACGGGTTTCTGAAAAATTTTTGCTAAAAACAGGGTTTTTGATTCGGTGTAAAAAGGATAAAAGCTTTATGCTTAATCCCGTCTCGAGTTGGACTAAATTGGGGTTATAGTTTTTTGATACTTGAGTTGAGTACTACAATTGGGGGTGTTTTGAAAAGGTGTTGAGTTGACATGTGTCGTCTCGTTAGTTATCTGACTGTTTATGCCACCCCAACTACTTAACTCAAGTTCTTTAGAACAAATTTCGACTCCACTCTACTCCTAAATTAGAATCAGGCCGGTTGAAGCACATTTCCACTGAATGCAGTTTTATAGTGCCAGGTAAAACAAGATTAGAGCTCGCTTCAAAACTCCCAGCAAACAGAGTTTATATATCATTTCGTAATCGCCCGAGTTCACGTAGTTATTAAATAAGTTATCTCGGATACTTATGTGTCCAAATAGTTATGTTTTTGTTTTCTGAGCAATTCTGATAGGTTAGGTGTCAAAGACCAAAGCTCATATTCAATTCTTAGTCAACCGTTTTTAACACTTATAGTGGTATAGCTCGTTATTCTAATGATTAATAAAGATAACCTACATAACAGTAACTGTGCTTTTACACGGGTTATAACAATATAGAAAGTAATTTAAGAATCCTGAGAATTAATATCTGAATGCATCCATTTATAAATGTCTAAAAAAGGTTTGTTCGTTTTCGAATGAACTGTCATTTTTTTAGGCTTAGCTAAGATGTATTTTTTTTACAGGAGTTCGCAATGGGTAAGTTCACAAACGTCAAATAATTGCGCAGCGATTCAACATCATGCATGTTTCTGATCCTGATGATTACATATCTATTACGGATGCGATAGTGATAGTTATTTGCTTACGATGAAAAACAGTTGTTTAAAGTGATAATGTTTGTTAATGTTTGACGCAAATGATCGAGCATCATTACTGCGTTTGTGAATTTACGCAACAAATGAACATTTGCTTTATAACAAAAGCCAAATCTGGGTCTGTATCAGCCATATATGGCAGCCATATTTGTTTAGTGCCCAACTGTAGGATTTTGCTACCTTAAACTTCTCCAGAACAAAATGAAGTGAGGATTGCAATATTCAAACTGAAAAAACAGCAAAGCTGCTGGCCCCGACGGACTACCCGCCGAACTCTTTAAAGCAGCCGGAGATGACGTGGTACATTGCATACACCAACTCATCTTTAAGTCTGGTCAGAAGAAAGTAAGCCTGATGAATGGAACCTCAGCATCGTTTGCCCGATCCACAAAAAAGGATACCCTTTAAACTGCGCCAACTAGGGCTGGCAACGTCTCGGTCTCGGTCTCGTCAACGAGACGAGACTCCTTTAAAAGTACCGAAGACGAGACCGAGACGAGAGCGAGACGAAACCGTATTTTTGGTACCGAAATTCGACGAGAGTCTCGCTGGTCTCGGCGGTCTCGGTGGTTTGGTTGGTGGTTTTCGCTTTAAGAAAATGTTGTTTTTATTTCATTTTTTAGTATCTAATCATGTTCAATTTTTATAATATTCACAAGTTTTTTTTTGCGAAATATTATATGCGCGTTAACATATCAAACCATATATGTATGTACATAGTTATACAGAGATAGGCGCATTGCGAAATCCAGAGAAGAATACGTACGATTTATGAATGCATGACGTTGCTTCCTTTTCGGTGACATTTGGTAAAAAATATTGTCAAAACGTCAAAATATAGTTCGTTGTCTACCTGTCAATCCATTGAAGGATGGCTCCGCTTTAAATAGATTAAAAAACTTTGCAACATTAAAATTTTACCTCGGAAAATTCGAAGTTTTCCCGATTTTATTTTTGGCTTCGGAAAAAGGTGATTTAAGGCCTTTTGGATGAGGTTTGAAAAAAAATATTTTAAAAACGTCAAAATATACAGTCTTATTCTGTTAAACGTTCACGTGAATATTTGTATTCTGCTATCCGATGGAAAAAAACGAATTGTTTCAAAATGTACATAAGTTTCGATCAAAAATAAATGTTAACAATTAGATTCTCTTAAGAATTAAACAAAAAAAATATTAGTAAAGCTTTTGACTCAAAAGATAGAAGACATTTGAAAATATTTAAATAATGAAAAATTGAGTGAAATATTCACGTGAATCGGAAGATAGCAGAATAGGGCTGACAGTTTATTGCCTACTTGCCAAGCCATGAACTGACAAATTCATTGAAGGATTGCTCCGATTAAAATGGAATAAAAAAAATGTACAAAATTCAAGTTTTATCTTGGCTCTTCAAAGGTGTCTGATAACGTTACTTTACAGCCTATTTTTAAAGTTATCACACACCTTTGAAAACTAAATTCGCACAAATTGTAAGCCATTCGCAGCGCTTTCATACGCAACTAATAAAATTCAACTTAAAATCATAGTTTTCGATTTACACAAGTAAAACTTACTCGTTTCAACTAAAGTCTATGGCCTTAGCTTCATGCACCTACGTACTGCAGAACAAAATTTCTAGTTTATGATTTGTTTAGCATAAGCAACGCACAAGGATATATCATTATTAGATTCATGCATAATTGACAAACACAATAAAGTTGGAAAAGACGTGCAGATGCCAAGCTTAATCGAATTCTTGAGATCCATATTGTACGTTGATTTTCACCAAATTTCCCAAACTTGGTTTTTTTTTTCTATTTGTTTTGACAGTTAAATGTGAATATGTGTACCAATTCATACGATTTTTCACGCTACCAAACACTAAAATTGGAGCAATCCTTCAATGGATTTTGACAGCTCATGGCTCGACAGGTGGGCAACGAACTATATTTTGACGTTTTGATAATAATTTTTACCAAATGTCATACAAGAGGCGTAAAATCAACTTTTGCCAGAGGAAAAAATTTTGAGGTAAAATTTGAATTTTGTAGAGGATTTGTAATCCATCTAAATCGGAGCGATGCTTCAATGGATTTTGACAGTTCATGACTTGACAGGTAGGAAACTTACTATATCTTGACATTTCCAAATGTCACCCAAAAGGTTTAAAATCACATTTTGGTGAGCAATCGAAAAATTTCGTTTTTTTAGGTAAAATTTGAATTTTGTAGAGGTTTCTTAATCCGAAGCGATGCTTCAATGGATTTTGACAGTTCATGACTTGAAAGGTAGGCAGCTTAATATATCTTAACATTTGAGCAATATTTTGTTTTCGAAATTTCACCTAAAAAGTCTAAAATCAACTTTTTAGGGAGCAATAAATTAAATCGAAAAATTTCGATTTTTTTACGTAAAATGTTAGTTTTGTAGAGGTTTTTTTTAAATTCATTTAAATCGGAGACATCCTTAAATGGTTTTTGACAGGTCGTGGCTTGACAAAACCGGTTAATTTATTTTTAAAAAAATCGAGCGTTGTATGTGGGTACTCTTTTTTTAAATATTTTATTTGTTTTTGCTATGAAATATATTAACTTACACAATTCTTCCAAAATGTTATTTCCACTTAACTCAAAAGACAAAACAGACTCACGAGTTTGTTTTATACATTTTCCCTCATTTTTCTTACCGACGAACTGCTGATATACCACAACCATACTCTATATTTGCAATCCGAACAATGCGTCTAATCTTTATCTTATATTTTTTACTACCAAAAAAACACGAAAAAAACCAAGACTAAGGATGATACCAAGACCGAGACCGAGACGAGACCGCACTTTAAAATTTTCTCGAGAAAAAGGCGGGACCAAGGCCGAGACGAGACTTGGTTAGGCGAGACTTGGACCGAAACCGAGACGAGACTGAAATTTTTCGATACTGACGAGACCGAGACGAGATTAACAAAAGTCTCGCCTGGTCTCGTCTCGTTGCCAGCCCTAGCGCCAACTATAGAGGAATAAGTCTCCTGAATATCGCGTACAAGATCCTTTCTGCTGTATTATGTGAACGTCTGAAACCATTTGTCAGCAACCTGATTGGACCCTATCAGTGCGGTCTCAGGCCAGGAAAGTCCACAATCGATCAAATGTTCACGCTACGGCAGATCCTGGAAACTACCCAAAGGGACACACAACACCGGCGGATTGGACTAAACGTCACAATACACAGGTACAACTTTGAGGTAGTTAGGGACTTTGTCTACCTAGGATCCGCTATAACATATAACAATAACATCTCGTTAGAAATAAAGCGAAGAATAACTCTTGCCAATGGCTGTTCATATGGGCTAGGGAGGCAATTGTGTAGAAAAGCCCTCTCTCTAAAAACAAAGGAGACTCTTTATAGGACTCTGATCATCCCAGTCCTGCTCTATGGCGCGGAGACATGGACTCTATCAAAAGCGGATAAAGATATCCTTAGTCGTTTCGAGCGTAAGGTTCTTCGCAAGATTTTCGGCCATATCTGCGTTAACGGGCTTTGGAGGAGAAGGTTCAACCACGAACTATACGAGCTGTACAGCGACATTGACCTGGTACAAAAAATACGTATATCACATTTAAGATGGCTAGCTCATATAGAGCGTATGGACAACAATGCTCCGGCTCGCAGGATCTTCGATTCTAACCCAGAGGGAAGACTCAGTCAAGGAATACCTCGCCTAAGATGTCACGCTCAAGTGGAAGATGACCTCAACCAACTTGGGGTGCGTAACTGGAGGCAGCTAGCCAACGACCGAGCTAGCTGGAGAGGCATGTTGGTTGAGGCCCAGGTTCGCCCCGAACTGTAGCGCCACCTAAGTAAGTAAGTAAGTAAGTAAGCTTCTCCAGAAACTTAAACTTTTGAATTCAACTTAAGCGCTTGCCATGTGCCAGAGAGCCTAAAGTGCCACTTAAGTAATTAAGTTGAACTTAAATTATTAAGTTTCTTTCCCAAAAATTACCCTCATATATCTAATCAAGATATCTTCGTATAAGAATATGTACACACATACCTATTAAATTAAAAAAAATATATATAAATACTTGCAATGCTAAGTGCCCATTAAGCTAATAGTATAAATATTAAAAATGAAAAAAAAAGTAAGAACTTACCAAACAAAGCTAAGCCCAAAGGGTATTTATTTTTTTTTTCTCATTAGTTCCAATTCCAACTATTGTACCTACAAGTGTACATTGTACATAGGCGCATATTGAAATATGTAGGTATTTGTATATTCTTTACAAAAACGTCCATTTTCAGTCCTAACAATCAACATAGTTGACATATATCAATTCAATATGTTTATACGGTGAAGTCAAATGTCAAGTCCCAAAAACCACAACAAAATAATTTCATTCAGCCATCAGAACAAAGAATGAGGGAGTGGGTGGAAACATTTTAATCGGATCTGACATCTATCAGCCGCACCATACACCCTTTTCCATAAATTATATAAAACGATGGTGTCCAATTAAGCAAACATCGCAACTAACCAAAACAAAGTAGTTTTATACATAACCTCCTAATTCCCGCGCCCTCCGCAACACACCAATCCCGAGAAAAACTAAAGTAACATATTTAACAACCGACCTTTTGGTAAAAACTTCAAATCGCCTTACACCCCGAAGGTTCCCCCTTTTTACACAAAAACCAACTCATTTACCATCTATGCCAAGCGGTAAAATAAATTACAGAGGGGTAAAGGGATAAATGTATCACATTAACATAAAACTCCGTTATGTCCCTGCGGGAAAATTGAACCTTCCTGTTCCTCTGCGTCTTGATAACCACTCTACCTTTTTCGAGTCTTTTTAAATGATTTCTCAAATATGCCACTTCCACTTAATGTCACTCATCGTCGTCGTCCTCGTCATAACGGGTTTGTACCTCTTGTCCATGTCGACGTCCAAGTCCACTGAGAATGGCCAGGCCATTTTTGCTTCAGATCAGTTGAACTGAAAGGGCACTTTGTATAGAGTGCGAGGAGTGCGAATAAGTTAAATGCACAGCTTGACAGGAGTATGAAAACGACGAACGGGAAAACCGTCTATTCGAAGCAAACAGATTGTGTCATCTCCTGCTTAACAAAGTTAAACTATTTAGTCGCAAAATTTAGAGATTCACTGAACCAGACCAGGATATAAAATGTTTGGGGCGCGCAGGAAAAGTCATGTGGGAATTAAAATTCAACCCCTATTTTTTTCACCAGTGCAAGAGTATAAGAAAGACAAGGGCCGCATTTGTTAAATCGGGGGCCGGTACTGGAGTTTCTTGAATGTTTTTTTTTTTTTTTTGAGCAATGAAAATGTGCAGCAGGTAGGGCGTGTCCAGTCTTCACATAAAGCAAATATAAGAGCTCTTTAAGAAAGTAGAGCTACTTGGGATACAGTATTCGCTTGAAGAATAAGGAATATGACAATTACTAGGTTTGTTCTTCATTTATGGCTTCAACAACGCCCAAGGCAAATGTCTGATGAGCTCTAGAAATGAAGAGGCAGTAATAATATGAGGAGGCTAGCATATTGAAACTAGCGACGGAACGTACAAATTTTGGGTACCGAGCTCTATAACCACTTATAGAACAATACCACTTTAAGACGAATACAATGAGTTCGGAAAAAAGAACAGACAAATAAAAACAGCATGTGAGGAGAATATGATCTGTGAAATTGAAAAAATGTAGAGAGAGTTTCTCAGAAGAAGCGGTTGTTCTACGAATCAGTCTGAAAAAGGACGAAGTACATACAATATTTCACAGTTCAGCTGAAGGAATTTTGGATCGATTGGAGGTGTACTTCAACGAAATGGTATAATTGGTCAGATCTCCGAAAAATTTTTCAAACTTAACCACAACTTCTAAGTTACTGCTGACGTGTAGTCTATGATATAGCCGACACTCGCATATTGGTTCGAGACTTGGGCCTCCGCAAAAGGTACTCTGATATCTTAGCAGCGTTCGAGAACTTTATGGATAAATGACAAGTGGTTGATGGAATAATCAATCATTCAAAATGCATTTTTGGGTCATGCATTCTCTTCTTTTGGAGATCTACGAAAATAAGTTACAATCCCTTAGAATAATGGAATGTACCGCAATAGTGATAGAACTTTTGATAATGGCAAACCGACCAATTGGCATTTTAATGTTGGATTTTAACAGGAGTCGCCTGGCAACTGAATAGCTTTCCCATATTTTGGGAAAAGGGCCCAAATTACCATTATTTTACTACCAGAGGTCCCCTAGAAACTTCTGAGGTCACAAATAGCTTTATATTTGACGTGAGGGCCGCCGGAATGACACCACTGAGTCTAATAAACCTCAGTACTTACTGTCGGATCCTATCACACAGTATGAGGTAGTTTTTTTTATAAGACTAACTTAAAGTACTACACCTCAATTTTTTGGGCTCAAAAAGATCTATATTTGACACAAAAGTCCACAATGGTGCCTACTTTACTAGTATTAGTAAGTTTTCCTTATAAAGCTTGAAAAATGCAGGCGGAGGCGAAAAACGGTTTTCCGCTGAGAAGATCAATATTTTTATCGCATCTCACCGAAGCCCGGCTGCCCAATCTGCCATTTCTTCTGGACATTTGCTCCATCAGAAGTGTTTAATGCGTTTAACAGTAAAAGATTCCATGACGAGAAAAATGATATCGTTTTCTAACATAACCTCTAAAAATATTTTTTATACTTTCTTATACTTTTAGCGCGATACCTCATTTGTCCGTGCAGTATCTGTAATCAGTACTTATACCGATTTACCCAATGAATCCAGATCTCATGTTCATCTCATCACTTGTCGATAAACTTTCAGCGCAGAATTATGCATTTTACATCTAAAAACATTTTCTTATTTGTTTTGTGTACAAAGCAAACTGCTGATGTAAACTTCAAACACAAACACTTGCGGTAAATATCGAAATACTACTGATTCTTTGTACTGAGACCTGATACTATGCCATGCCGCTTTCTTACTATACCGATTTCACTTATACCGCACAAATCAGTAGGTGCCCATTGATTTGTATGTATACAGTGAAATATCGGTACCTAATGTGTGTACCAAGTAAAATGTAAAATGATAAAAAGGATACCGCACGAAAATTGAGGGAGCGACCTTAGGTTAGGATATCTCGTACTCTGGCGCCCTTAAAGCAATTCCGACCTCAGAATTGTATGATCAAATTAAAAATAGCTCTGGTGCAATAACAGTCTAATGAACGCGGAATATTTGCTTTAATTTTTTTGCAGAATAATTCGTCGAAAGTGTTGACACAGCGTGAATTTCGGTGTAGATTTCCCGGTCGTCCTACATCAACTGGTCAAACACTATGACTTACGTTTAAATCTGGCCCACATAGAGCAGCAGTTAGCAGTTAGGTTGAGAATATCGCACCTGTAGCTGAAATGTCACAAATGACCTCGGAATTGGAAATGGAGGATTTTTTTTTAAGACTGTTAGCTGTTGACCGTCAAGGGCCATTATAAATTTTAACTGCGATTATAGGAACTATATAGCAAAAATGACATTACGATCACAGAGAACACCAAAAAAGTGTATCCCGCAATTCCGTCTGTCTGTCTTTCTATCCTCGAGTTTAAGGCCTAAGCGGTTAAATGGATTTGCTTCAAACTTGGTACATATTGTTTTTTTAGGTAAAATGCCAACAGGTTTTTTTCATTTTTCTTAAGACAAAAATTACGGAATCTGCCATAAAAAAAGGTAAATCTTCTTTTGCTCCAAAACGGGTACAAAACTTTTTAATATTTTTTTTTAAATGGTTATTTTTGATACCTCTAGTTGTACTATTTGTTTTTGGTTTTCGATTTTCAGGAAACTCAGAATTTCTAAAACGACTCAATGGTTTTTTTTTCGAAACTTTCGTATTTGGTAGTTTTTCGATATTATCTTGAATATTTGAAAAAAAAACTATATTCATAAAATAAAAAACAACGGTACCTCCCATGAATGAACGAATGCACGACGACACTTCTATTTGTTTGCTTTATTTTTGTTATTGTTGACAACTCGTGTGACGCCACACGAGATTAAAAATGAAAACGAGATATAATTAAGGTCTTTTCAGAAAATTGTATTTAAAGGGAAAAACCCCAAACAAGGATCTTAAAAAGGCTTGAACTTTTATTTTGTAGTCGCGTTAAATTACTAAGTAAAATAAGAAACACCTTATTGACCACAAACGATTAGAAAATTAAATAATAAAAACAAAACAAAATTTGTAGGTATTACATTTTAATTTTATTGAAACTTGAATGCATTTCGAACCAACTGTGGTTCATCATCAGCAATACACTAATTTGGGGAAAGAACGAAGAAAAAAAGAAAGTAACAATCAAAACATAACAAGGAAATAGAAGAAAGCTTTACATTTAAAAAAAAAAACAATTAGAGTAAAAGAGAACATTAAACAAAGTTAAACAAAGATGACATAATATTGCCATTATCACTATTCATGGTGTTGTTGTTTTTGTGGATATAGAGGCTTTCATATGCATCAAGTCGTCGGTGGTTTGTGACTTGTTTAATGAGCTTTACATTTTCCAGGCTTACGTTGAAATGCTTGTTGGTGAGGACGTGTGCAGCGACGGAGGATTTTTCGGGTCTGTTGAACTTGATGTGATTTGAGTGTTCATTGAAACGGACACCAATGCTCCGCTTTGTCTGGCCGATGTAAACAGAGTTACAATCTCCACATTTAATTTCATATATCCCAGATTTGTTAATAACTGTGGATTTGTCTTTGGTTGAACCTAGCATATTTTTTAATTTTCCATTACTCGAGAATACGCATTATATATTTACTTGTTTTAATTTTGTGTATATTTTGTTAGTTATCGGTGGGAAATACGTCATCGAAGCTCTTTCTGGGTTGTTGTTTTCGTGAAGTTTTTTGTTTTGTCTGTAAAAAGTAGTTAATTCTGATTTTTTAAGTTTTTTGGTGTGTTTGTTTATGAGATGGTCTATTACAGATGGGTTGTATCCATTGATGGCAGCAATATCTTTTAGAAGGCTGTATTCCGCGGCATAGTTTGCGATTGAAAGTGGGAGTTTACACAGGCGATGAACCATTGAATGAAATGCAGCGAGCTTGTGTTGAATTGGGCTGTAAGAGTCGTTTGTGATGTATCGGTTGGTTGTTGTTGGTTTTCTATATACAGCAAATTCAATTTTTCCGTTTTTTCTTGACAGGGTTAAGTCCAAGAAATTCAGCTTATGATTTTCTTCTGGTTCATAAGTAAAGTTTATGGTGTCGAACTCGGAATTGAGTGTATTTAAAACTGAATCTACTTCTACACTTTTTATCACCGCAAAAATATCATCTACATAACGAAACCAAATTCTTGGGAGTAATCCTCTTTCTTTTAAGTTTGCTTCGAAGGAGGACATGAAAACTTCCGCTATAAGTGGGGACAAAGGGTTTCCCATACTTGTTTTAGACTCAATTTTGTAGAAAACATTTCTGTACTGAAAAAAGTTTTGAGACATGCATACCTTAGCTGTTTTTAAATATGTAAGTTTCTTGTTTTCATCGATCTCAAAATTTTCAAGATGTTTTTGGAGAGCCATTATAGCTTCAGGAATGGGAATACTCGGGAATAAAGCTTCGACATCGAATGAAATCATAATTTCGTCTTCTTTTATTAAGATGTTCTTAGTTTTTTCCACGAAATCAAAGGTATTCTTGACTGAGCAGCTTTCTAATGGGTATTTTTTCATGATTTTATGAAGGCAGATAAAGGTAACAAACTAGTAATAATGAACAAAAATGATTATGATAAAAGAGTGAATGATTCGATAAAATCCAGTAATTTTAAAATTCTAAACAAAACACCGTTGCCCGGAATGATTCGCGAATCAAAATCGTTAATAAAACAAATAAATTCGGTTTTCGAAATTCCAAATTGGCGACTGAATATATCCAATCCAGATGTACCGAAACTCTATGCGTTGCCAAAAGTACACAAACCGGGAAACAAAATGCGACACATTATCTCAAATATAACTTCACCTTCGGTTAAAATATCCAAATGGCTGGTAAGTGAGATGAAAAAATACCCATTAGAAAGCTGCTCAGTCAAGAATACCTTTGATTTCGTGGAAAAAACTAAGAACATCTTAATAAAAGAAGACGAAATTATGATTTCATTCGATGTCGAAGCTTTATTCCCGAGTATTCCCATTCCTGAAGCTATAATGGCTCTCCAAAAACATCTTGAAAATTTTGAGATCGATGAAAACAAGAAACTTACATATTTAAAAACAGCTAAGGTATGCATGTCTCAAAACTTTTTTCAGTACAGAAATGTTTTCTACAAAATTGAGTCTGGAACAAGTATGGGAAACCCTTTGTCCCCACTTATAGCGGAAGTTTTCATGTCCTCCTTCGAAGCAAACTTAAAAGAAAGAGGATTACTCCCAAGAATTTGGTTTCGTTATGTAGATGATATTTTTGCGGTGATAAAAAGTGTAGAAGTAGATTCAGTTTTAAATACACTCAATTCCGAGTTCGACACCATAAACTTTACTTATGAACCAGAAGAAAATCATAAGCTGAATTTCTTGGACTTAACCCTGTCAAGAAAAAACGGAAAAATTGAATTTGCTGTATATAGAAAACCAACAACAACCAACCGATACATCACAAACGACTCTTACAGCCCAATTCAACACAAGCTCGCTGCATTTCATTCAATGGTTCATCGCCTGTGTAAACTCCCACTTTCAATCGCAAACTATGCCGCGGAATACAGCCTTCTAAAAGATATTGCTGCCATCAATGGATACAACCCATCTGTAATAGACCATCTCATAAACAAACACACCAAAAAACTTAAAAAATCAGAATTAACTACTTTTTACAGACAAAACAAAAAACTTCACGAAAACAACAACCCAGAAAGAGCTTCGATGACGTATTTCCCACCGATAACTAACAAAATATACACAAAATTAAAACAACTAAATATAGAATGCGTATTCTCGAGTAATGGAAAATTAAAAAATATGCTAGGTTCAACCAAAGACAAATCCACAGTTATTAACAAATCTGGGATATATGAAATTAAATGTGGAGATTGTAACTCTGTTTACATCGGCCAGACAAAGCGGAGCATTGGTGTCCGTTTCAATGAACACTCAAATCACATCAAGTTCAACAGACCCGAAAAATCCTCCGTCGCTGCACACGTCCTCACCAACAAGCATTTCAACGTAAGCCTGGAAAATGTAAAGCTCATTAAACAAGTCACAAACCACCGACGACTTGATGCATATGAAAGCCTCTATATCCACAAAAACAACAACACCATGAATAGTGATAATGGCAATATTATGTCATCTTTGTTTAACTTTGTTTAATGTTCTCTTTTACTCTAATTGTTTTTTTTTTTAAATGTAAAGCTTTCTTCTATTTCCTTGTTATGTTTTGATTGTTACTTTCTTTTTTTCTTCGTTCTTTCCCCAAATTAGTGTATTGCTGATGATGAACCACAGTTGGTTCGAAATGCATTCAAGTTTCAATAAAATTAAAATGTAATACCTACAAATTTTGTTTTGTTTTTATTATTTAATTTTCTAATCGTTTGTGGTCAATAAGGTGTTTCTTATTTTACTTAGTAAAACGAGATAAAAGCGAAACAGTTTGAAATTTTAAAGTTTGGATTTTTTTATTGAAATTGTATATTTAGTTTTATGTGAAATAGCTTAAAAATGTTTTGTGCTGCTTAAAGGTGTAATAATAAAAACAATAAATTAAGAAAAGAAGATGTGTCATACCACAGTTTCCCAAAAGATCCTGAACTGATGAAAATTTGGATTCATTTTTGTAAAAGAAAGGATGCCTTTAAATCAAAAACAGCTAGAATCTGTAGTGAAATGAACCTCCAATTTAAAGTGGGTAAGTACATTTGAGTTGCTTTATAATAAATAAATTAAAAATAAATTCTATCTTCATAGCTGCATGGATAAAAAACGCCCTCGTTTTAAACCTGTTTCCATAACAACAGTGTACAAAGCAACGGGAAACGCTAATTTATCTGGCCGGTTAACTATGATTTCGGCCAGGGATAATAAAAAAATAGTAGAACACCTGTTAGATGCAAGCCAATTTGGATTCAAGTATGTGTTGTCGTACAGATTGAATCAGGACGTATTAGAAATTTGGTGTGTTTCTTGGCAAGGGAGGCCCTCATTACCATCATGATAGAGAAGAATTCGTCATTAGATTAAGGTCCCACATTTTAGGATACAGTAAGGATGTTATTTCGGACGCAGCAAATGTAAGAGCTTTGACGATGCCCCAGATTTGGAAGCGCCATTGACCGGTTTGCAGACATTGCTTTTGCTTATACAAACAAATAATCTGAAATTTCTTTTTAGGTAGGTACTATATTTCAAGGCATTGCTTGGGAACCAGAACAGGATAATACTGATGGCAACAATGGTGATCAAGATTTGGCCACTTAAGATAGGGATTGGCTAGAAAATATGGCCGGATACATATGCCATAATTTAAAAAACAAAAGTCCAGCGGAAGAAAATGTCGCATCATATTCATGGGTGGACCACCTAAGTGAAGGCGGCTTGTTAAAGCCATCACCAAGGATGTTAAATGACTTGACGAACTTGGACAACATCTTCAAATCCTTCAAGGGAGAAGACTTAGTAATGTTCCAGGCTACCAAGCAAATGTTCTTGAATTGGCCAAAGGCATTGACTGATGTGAAAATTAATTTTTTTTTTGCGCGCGAGGATGTATTTTACAATAAGAACACTTAACAGCACAATTGTAGACTTATCAAATAAATCCAAAAACACAAAAATACAACAAAATTAAAACATAATTAAAACATTTTCCATTTATTTAAGTTAAGTCTTCGATATCCATTTAGCACTCTTACTTTATTCATTATTTTTTCGCAATTAATTTAAATTTAATTAAAGTAAATTTAATTCAACAATATTAAATTATTTAAATAAATTATACCCATGTTTATATTATTCGCGCACGAAAAATCCATTAATCCACATCGGACTAACAAAACAATTTCTTTTGCGGTCAGATTTTGTAATCTCGCGCGACGTCAGCTAAATAAGACAAAAAAAGAAGTGTCGTTATCTTGTTTTCTTTGATTCATGTATACCTCCCATACAAATGTTAATAAATCTGTTAAAACAAAATTGTATTTCTCGAAAACGGCTCCAAAATTTTTATAAAAAAATGTGTGTGTTCTTTAATTTGTACAGTCCACTTTTAGGAAAAATATTTTATTTTGTGTACTTATTAACGGTACTTCCTATATAGAACCACTTTTCAAATTTTCGTCTTTCTTACTATTGGATGAGCTGATTAAAATTATAATTTTTTTTGAAAATGCCACCGAAGTGTTAATAAACCTACTTATACTCAAATTTTCAAAAAAAAAAAGTTTTTCGATTTTAAAAAAATAAAACTAATTTTTTGAAAAATCGATTTTCTAAAAACGAGTCACTAAATTTTTTAAAATTTGAATTTTATATGTATATTAATAGTTGCTTCAAAACAGAGTTTAAAATTTATTTTATAAAAAAGTGTGTTTAAAAAAAACCGCTCCAATGATTTCTGATTTTTTTTGTATATATTTTTATTTATCCAAATAACATCTTTGTTTTGCCTCAAACTATAACAACTTAATTATATAAAAATATTTTATTATGTGTATTTATTATATATCTTTTTTACGAATTTAAAATCACATGAATCTTATGTATGAATATGACTTAAATTATAAAGTTATGCCCACCTACATCCTTCATTTTCATTATTATATGTACATATTTACATACCTATGTTCTATCCATGCATGTAATTGCATATTTCTTTCCTTACTTACATAGTTTACATAGACTATGTACCTACTAAGCAGTGTTAATATTTACTAAAGTTATTAGCTACAAGAGCAAGTTCGGACGATCTAGTCGTGCATTTTATTTGTTTTGGTAATTGGCACCGAAGGAAGTCACGAGTCTTTATAAATATCAACAAGCTTGTGCTTCTCGAAGTTCTTAAGAGTTTATCCGTCAAAAACGCGAAAACCCACCGCCGAAATGTCTGCTAGTCTTATGGAAAATTCTATAAATCGGGCCCGAATGGTTATCAATTCTGTCGTGCATTTTATTTGTTTTGGTATTTGGCACCGAAGGAAGTCACGAGTCTTTATAAATATCAACAAGCTTGTGCTTCTCGAAGTTCTTAAGAGTTTATCCGTCAAAAACGCGAAAACCCATCGCCGAAATTTCTGCTATTCTTATGGAAAATTCTATAAATCGGGCCCGAATGGTTATCAATTCTGGTAGCGGCCCATTAACCGATATAATTTTCTATATTTAATGGCAAAATAAACAGAGTTATTCAAAGCAACTATTGACCCACCTTGTATATGCTTAATTATAGAAAAATTAATAAAGGCCTTGTCATTTATTCCAAGAAGCGGCCCTGTATTATATCTCGTGCGTCGTGGTCGTTGTTGTCGGTGTCTTATTATAATTCTGACACTTTTGTTTATGACTGACCCATGCTATGCCTGCGACTGGAGAGGGGAGGATATACGCGAACAGTGCGATGGTGATGATGGGGTCGAACGATGAAAGTCAACTTGTCGTTAAAATATAAAGCTCTGTATATTTCCATCGTACACATAGTGTATATGTGGTGTGTTTGGCTATGTTCTAGGAGAAAGGATACTCTATCGTACCAATAGAAAACAACAATAAGAAGAACCAGCAAAAGAAAAAATCCGGAAATACAAGCAGAAGGGATTTCAAGTTTTATGAAACGTTTTATTGCTCTAATTTGTGGTCCGGGTAACTAAAGTGGCATTTTGCCATGCCACTTGGAATTAAATATGTCCACTGATGGTGGGGCTATTGGTATTATATGCTAACATTGCAGTACTAAAAACTACTCGGTGGATGAGGACTTTCTTAGGTTCTTCTCGTTCATGACTTGAACTAGACATTCCGAAGAATTTATGAGAGGTAATCTTCTGCTTTACACACTGCAAAAATTAGCATTCGTTACATTTCTATAGTGCAGCCGATTGTTTTCTTCGTAGTTGTTTCCTGTGTGGCAGAAATTGGTAGAAATGGCAATATGGCGACCGGCCGGCGCGCGAGGCGACAGTGGTGATTCGAGTGGTGTTCTGCGAAATTAATATTCAACAAAACTGTTTTTTTTTTTATTCGAATTTTTTGTTTTTGGTCTAAGAAAAGCAGGAGTGGGAAGGAAAAGTTGGGAAATTTTCAAATCAAATTGTTTTATTCTTCTTCCACCACCAGAAAACAGAACACTGAGAGTAAGACTGCCGTTATGTTTATGAAATTAGGAAGCACATTTGCATGTAGACAGGAAAGTCACTTGAAAGGTATTATGATAACTTTCTCAATAAATATAAATATATTCAGGTTTGTTGTTTAACTGAGAGAAGACTGAAGGAGGATGAAAGTCCGCACAACTTGACGGAAACGGAATTCTAACCATACTCAACCACAATATTTGTTTTCTAAAACAAGGTAAGTGTTTTGGTTTGGAAAAAGTTTGAAATGTTTTTAATTTATTTATTTCAATTGGATTCATGATGGTGAAATACGACCGACCGACGAGACGACTACGCACAGATCGGATACCTTACGCTTACGTATTATATGCGTAAAATGTTTGTGGATTTTAATTATTGCCTTGTTTGGTTTTGAAAGCACTCCAGGGAGTACGCAAACTGATTTGAGAAATATTTATATCCCTGGAAGAAATGAGGAAAATTAGATTTGTATGGTAATACTTTTAGTTGTAGATTGTACAAGGTGGGGCAACAGTATTGATGGAATATGAATTGGTTGCCATTTTATTTTAGCGAAAATATAAAATTGAAAGAATGATATCACTTTTGTGCTCTTGTCCGGCATTATGAATTGATCTTGGTTCAAATTGACTCCCGAAAATTATGTCAGAGGAAATTGCGCCAGAATTTTTTTTTGGAAAAAATGCCAGAATTCTTTTCTGTCTTAAAATTGGAAGAAAGAAGAATTTTTTTTGGAAAATAAGCCAGAAATATTGAAAATTATGCTAGATAGGTGCGAAAAAAGAGCCTGAAAACAAAATGGAAACTAAGCCAGAAAATTTGTGTATTCTGGACTAATTTCCAAATAACGTTTTGAAGAAAGACCTTAAAATGTTTTAAGGTGGGTTGCGCGTCGGGTCGGGGCGGGGCCACATGACATGTTGTGAAATCTTTATTCAATTCAATTCAATTTCAATTTCAAAGGAATTTTTAATTCATAAAAAGTAAAGTACATAATTTACAAATTTTCCATTATTTAACATGGCTTACGCCGTCTGTCAGTTGGCAATTTATACTACATTCATGTTTCAAAACTTAAATTTGATTTAATAATTTAACATTGATTTATTTTTTTTTGAATTAAAAAAGTTCTTCTAAGATCCGCTTTCTATAACGGATTGCTAACTTTATGTAGTTGTACAAAGGCATCCAATCCATTTCACCGTTGAGTATGTTGATCATTTCAACTTCACTTAAATATTTTTTTCCGAAAGTACTCCTTCTGGTTTCAGCAAAAATAGGGCATCTACCTATAAAATGAAACACATCCTCCCTTTCCCTAAGGTTGCATAGCCCACAAATTTCTTCTAGGTCGCTTCTATGAGGGATATAATTCAAAGGAAGTATCTCTACCCCGTGTTTTTAAAATCAGTGACATGAGGTTAGTTGGATACTCCGTCCTGAAGTAGTTTTTTGTTGTTAGATTATGATTTAGTTTTGCATAGATACTCCTGTGGAATGAGGTTCTGGCTTTCCAAATGTAGTGCTCCCTTGTTTTTTCATCCAATAAGCTAATGAGGCTGTAGACCTCGCTTTTCCATGTGTTCATCTAATCATTTTGGAGTGAGAATTGATGTCCACAGTATACAGCTATATCTCGCCAGGACTCATACGAGATTTTTTTCCGCATCACCAACGTGATTTTCTTAGGAAGTCTTCTATCATCCATCTTGATAGTGTTAAGAATATAGTCCACCTGCATTTTAAGTGTTGAGATGAATAAGGGGGAAGGCCTGTTTCTAGCATTAGTATGTGGTTTGCCGTACTGTTTGGTAATTTTAAAGTACGTTTTAGGAAGTATGTAAGGAGCTGTTAAACTTCATCAAACTTTCTGTGACCCCAAACTTGGGCTGCATAGCACATTATGGTTTTGGCCGTGGCTTGAAAAATTCGATACTTCGAATCGTACTCCACGTCTTTGCACTGCATCACCGTCTTCCATGTTGCATTTAGTGCGTTTTTGGACTTGGCTAGTTTATCAATCATATGGTACTTCCAGTTAAGATTTCTGCATAAACGTACACCGAGATAGTTATATTCATTTACGACTTCAATGTTTTGATCTCCGAATCTCCATTTTTCGCTGCGACAGATTCGACCGCCTCCTTTGCAGAAAATCATTATTTTTGATTTGTCCAGGTTCACCTGTAGCCTCCATTTATAGCAATACTCAGATAATCTGTTGATCATTAGTTGGAGATTTCCGGGCGTCTCTGCTAATACCACGATGTCGTCAGCAAACATAAGGACTTTGACTAGAAGATCAGTTGACAGACGCACTCCCCCTTGCAGTACCTCTTCTATATCATCTATAAATAGAGCGAAAAGCAGGGGACTCAGATTGCAGCCTTGTCTCAATCCTATTTCCACCTCGAACTGTTCGGACATTTTACTTCCAACGACCACTGCAGATGTTGTTTTATCGTAAAAGATGTCCAAAATGTTTACGAACTTTGTCGAAACTCCTTTGTTAAAAAGCTTTAACATTAGTGCTTTCCTGTCTATCGTGTCGAATGCCGATTTGAAATCGATGAAGAATGCGTAAAGCTTCTTTTGGGAACTTATAAAAATGTCAGCAATGTTGGTAAGGGAATAAATTTGGTCAATTGTTGAGTAATTCTTTCGAAAACCAGCTTGTGCCTCGCTAAGTAGATTATTGTTGTGAACCCACTCATACAGTCGTTTATAAAGGAGTTTTGAAAAGATTTTCATTGACGAGTTGATAAGTGATATTCCACCATAGTTTCTAGGATCTCCTTTGTCCCCTTTTTTGAAAATTGGGCATATGATTGCTTCTTTGAAATAATTTGGCACACAAGCTGTATTATATGCATGGTTTAGGGCTTTAGTAAGAGATTCTATGAAAAGATCATTGCTTAATTTATAGAACTCTTGCGGTATTCCATTTGATCCCGGAGATTTATTGTTTTGGAGTTCTTTTAATACTAACTGGACCTCTGCAAAAGAAAAAGGTGCATCTAATTCATAATTCTGGTATAGAGGTATGGCATATTGAAAAGTTGAAGGAAAATTATCCTTTGCCAGTCTTTTGAAATGGTCTGCTAAGTCTTTCGCCTCGAATGATGCAGCGAGTTGTTTCCTTGGTTTTTTATTTATTACATTTACAATCTTCCAGAATTCAGTTGCATTGCTGCAAAATGCTAAGTTACGCGCAACATTTTTTGAGTAAGTCTGGCGTTTATAAATTAGTAGTTTTTTAAATTGTATATTTACTGCCAGATATTGCTCTTTAAAATATAAATTCCCTGGAAAACTTCTTAGTAGTTTTAACCAGGCAAAAGACTTCTCTCGTGCTTGTAAGCAGTCTTTATCAAACCATTTTTGACAATGCTGAGTAGAAGTGTTGTTACTTTTTGTTTGGCATTGTCTTGGTATAGAATCCTTCACAATTTCATCCAACTGAGATAAACTTAGAAGAGATGGTACAGATGATGTGGTTCTTAGAAGGATAGCATTATTCAGAGAACTTGTATAGCTGCCCGCATACGCATTTTTCCACTTGTATTTGGTTATTGCAGCTGGATCTATATCTTCCCTTAGGTTGCTGTTGCGGTTTATTGTCATTTGGATTGGTAGATGATTATTCAAAACATATAAATATGTAGATTTCAAATGTAAACAATAAAATTTAAAAAGCTAGAAAAAAATTCGGGCTTGTGTGAAGTGTTTTTTCTTTTCCAATTAGGTTCACGGCGTACAAAAAGCTCGGCGCGTAATATTGCAACACCCAAGTTTGGGTATATGCAAATTTAGTTGGAACTTTTTAAAAAGAAATCGTCAAATACGAACAAAAGTGTGCATATACCCAAACTTGTAACAACCCCAAACCCTATATTGGGACAAGTAGGGGTTGCAGCCTTACAATTCCAAGAAACACTTCATACAAGCCCGAATTTTTTTCTGGCTTTTTTTTCCATTTTAAGAAACGCCAAATTTTTTTTGGAAAAAACATTTAGTAAAAAATATCAGAAAACTTTTGTTTTTTTCCTAGGAAAAAAGGACAGAATTTTGTATAAAGAATTTTCTGGCGTTTTTTCCGAAAAAAATTCTGGCGTAATTTCTGTGAGCCGTTCAAATTGGTCATTTTTCGCGCGAGATTTTAAGCGTTCAAATTGCCAAAACTTGAAACCACAATACCACATACATTTTGGAATTTGGTTTTTCACTATCTCTACAACGAAAATAGTCAACGCGTACGTCTGTCAAAATCTTATTTAATTGTGTCAAGTCGTGTCATTGTCAATGAAAAATTTTGTCAATGCGATGACGAAACGTTTGACAATTGCGTTGACACGAATTTTAGGGTAACGCATTGATTGTGTTGTAATAGATTGCAAATGGATTTTGTTGTGACGTCAGAAAGCTAACGCTATAATCAATTGCATTGACCATCTAATTCTATCGTTAACCCAACTTTGACAGCAAAAAAAGATTTTGAAGGACATAATTCCAGAACTTGCGATTTTTTTTTCTGCTGGAACCAACAATACTTTAACAATACTCAGCAACTTGAGAAAAATGAACTCTTGATAAGTTGTACCGTTAATTAGACGCTCACTGTTGGACTCCGACACGGGAGGTCAAACGAGTAATGTTAGTAATCCAAATGCGATTAGCGAAGTTTTAATGCATGTATATTTTATGTCGCTTGGTTACGTTGGTTTTGCTGCGCAAAGTGTGTTTCTTCAAAAATATTTGGTTCTCAAAAAAAAAGTTGTACACTGGTAATTAGCATTATATTTAATCGGCTTACGCATCACGGACTTCTTCTGATTGATTAGTGTGGAACAAGCTTTGTTGGGAGCTAATTCATAATCCGCTTCTTAAATATTCCTGAACATCTTCAATTCTGACCGTGTCTTCCGGACCCGGCGGCAATAATGGCATCCTGTTAGTCCTTGTTGTAGACATCGTTGTGTTGCCAGGGGTTCACCCATTGGACTGGTTCGTAGCTGGACTCGACTCCTTGTTCACACGGGGTCTTGGTTGATGGCTTAGCATTGGTGTGAGTCTAGGGTCAGCTGCGGGTTATGTTCTTTCCAGGGCACCCAGCTCTCTGCCAGGTTTGGGTCTCTATGATCCAACTCCTTGAACATCTGGCTGGTTACTGTTTGGGCGGGAGGGTGACTTAAATGTCGCATCCTGACCCACTCACTATCAGCGGGTTGTTCACTCTACGTTCTAGTACTCATTAATGGTGAAGGTGCCTCTTGTCCTGGGTTTTAACCCAGTGGCATTTGGACTGAATCCATGTGGGGCGCGGGGTGCCTGAGTATGTTTGCTGGGATAGCTCGATCATGCACCAATAGGTGCATCGATTAGGGGGGCATAGCGTCTGCAGTGACTCGCGGACTGACCGGTGGCAGAGAAATAATAGTTCCGTGTGTCCTTGTTGTAGTGTTTGGCCATTTTGCTGTTGTTTTCGGGGGGCACACGGCAAGGATGAGCGCATGTGTTATGTGCTCGTGTTTTCCTTCTGGGGAGTAACTCCTTGTGGTGGGTATAGAACGGCTAAGGTAGTATATGCCTGGGACCGATTTCGTGAGTTGTTTCAAATAGTCTTTTCCGTTTGTGCATACGAGAGACTAGGCAGGTAGGTATGTGCGCTTGGCCATTGTCCACTGCCTCGGTAGATGGTCGCGTGTGCATATCTGAGGTTGTCGGGCCTCGAGTTTTAAGGGACTCATCCGGAAATGACCTTTACGGTTACGAAGCTCCACCGGAAGCTTTATTCTGGTACCACGGTATACAGGAGCCCACGGGTCATGTTCGTTTTTCTGGTGTTAGTAGGCACCGGGCGTCTTGACGCCGGCCTGTCTGAGAGGTAGGCCCCCTAGTGGGAACATCGTGGTGGCTGTGGTTGCCCCCAACATGCGGGAACGTTAAAAATTCCAAGGACTCTGTTGAACATCTATGAGCCTTGGATGGTAGAGGTGTTAGATAGGCCTCGCTTTTAGCAAGGGGAGATGGATAGGCCTTAACCTTCCATAGAAGTTGAACTGGGGCACAACTTTATGGCTCTGGGGCGCTGGTCAACGCTTTTCTTGACCCCGACAGTGTGGGTAGGCCCACCGTGGGATACAAGCGTTAATTCGCAGGCGCCCACGTTAAGCCTTTATTCATTTCTGAACATCTTCAACTACAGATACTCTGTCCAACAAAATAGTCAGTACAGTGCTTATGGGCGCCAGTGGCACCTGTGTATACTGTCACCACGCTGAAATAAAAAAAAAACTAACAGTGAAAAAGATTCTTCTTTAAGCTTTTGAAAACAAAATTTAGTAAAGGTAGGAGGAGAAGTGTTGTCGCTTTTATTTTCTTCATTTTATTTTGTTGCATTTCTAAGTGAATAATTGCTATTGCCTTTGTTAAAAAGTGTATTAAAATTGAGTTAAATAAATAGTAAAGTTATGTTATATAACTTTTAAGGTTTTCTCGGATACACTTAAAAAAAGCGCCTATTGGCTTACTGCTCGCTTTTGCGAGCGTACTTATCATTTATAATGATAAGTACGGAAACCCTATTAGAGCTTTAACTTGAGATAGTTTTATGGAAGCCAATGCAGCCAGAGTGAGAGGCAAATGCCTTATCTTCCCTGTACTGACTATTTTTGTTGGACAAATATAGGATTTTCTTAAGAGAGGTTGTTTAATTGCAGTTGTTTCTTTGTAGAATTTTGACACTGTTCAGCTTTCTGATCTTTCGGCTTACATTTACATGTGGTGTGGTGTTCGTTCCATTTTACGCACACGTATGTTCTTCATGCGCATACAAATCGACCACATGACCAAATACACTGCCGGTCAATAGAAAATGTACAGCTTGTACACAGCAAAAAAGAGCTTTGTAAAAGGCTTTTTTATTAGAAAGACGCAAAGAGGAAACTATCGTAGTTAAGTTTTTAAATTAGCTAATAAATCGATCATAACTTGAAACTGAGTTTTGGCTCAGAACTGCATAGGTTGTTTGTGTTATTTTAGAAAGTTCATTCACAAAAAGTTTTTTTACAAATTTTTTTATCAGAACAGTTCATTGTTGCTATTTACAAGGTGAACCTATTCTATTGATTATTTTTCAGAATTTTTGTATGCTTAAATGTCGACCACAAAATATGATTTCACGACTTCTACAACTCCAAAGCGTTAAATCTTCATTGGGCTACTAGATGGACAACTTTTAGAACGAAATCTACCTTTTCCATCGGATTGTATTTTGTTCGGAATCTTCCTAGCTTTTTCCGTATTTCTAAGTGAGTTTGAACTGAGAGGTGAATAAGTCAATTCATTTATCAGATTTCCAGGATTTCTTAGTCATTTTCAAGGTTTGCTACAAGAGGGCGTTAAAAGACTGTTAACTGTGAGCAACCAATTTTAATTGAAATTTTCTCGGCAATACTATCTAAAACTTCTTGCTAACAGACACATCTATTTAAATATAAATCAACTAATCTAGAATTACTCTGTGAGCGGTCCGCCTCAAACTTCTAAATATACAAATATAAATGGTTTTACTTTTGAATTGACTTTTCAATCATAATTAGAAATGTTTTATATTTTTGAACCTATACTTTGAATAAACTATCAAAATAACCACTAAAAATGTTTAAACGAATTTGCACTATTTCGACAAAATTTAAGATACTACGTGGGATGTTATCATATGGAACTATTTGGCCTTGTGCTTGTCTTATAGAGCAGACCCTAGTTGAAAGGCGATCATTCAAAAACTATGATTGGATGAAATGTCTCAGGTATTACTTATGACATGTGCTGAATTTACAACAGTAACATTTTTAATTTGTGTGCAGGTTTAGTCTATTCGGAGCATTTTTTATGGGACCAACTTTGTACGCTTGGTTTCGATTAGCCGCAGTTATGTGGCCAAAACGAAATTTAAAAACATCAATTTGTAAAATTTTCACAGAGTCAATGTCATATGATCCAATGTCGATTTCTGCTTTTCTGTTTATAATTCCCCTGATGGAAGGAAAAACAATTGAAGAAGCAACGAATGAGGTCTGTCAAAATGTCAGTTCTGAAAAATGAGATTTTAAAGATATCTGCATTCCCCAGAGCATTTCTGTCAAAAAATAAGATCAAACATTTCGATTCGTCTCTTAGATGAAACAACACTCGTGAAAACTCATTTTTCTAAAATAACTTTTTCACGCCTATTGCAATTGTCAAGACCAACTGTCAAATTGTTAGCAGATGTGACATAAAAGCCAAAAATATATTCTGATCCCTTGGTGTAGTCGAATCGATAGCAATGTTGACAGTTGATTATTGGTCGTTGTATAAGGTTATCTGTGAACAAATAATTTCATTTATTTCTATTTGATTAAATAGGTCAGAAAAAAGTTTTTTGAAACATACAAAGCTGGACTGATATTCTGGCCTTTCATACAAGTGGTGAATTTTACATTTGTTCCAGTACGCAATCAAGTATTGGTTGTTTCGTGCTTCAGTATAGTTTGGACAACATTTTTAGCAACAAAAATGCGTCCGCTAGAAATTAATCCAGATTAAGAAAATTATGTTTTTTTTTCTAAAATATTAAGAAATAATAAACTTGAAACAGTCTTAATAGTATGGTGAATTTTTAATTCAGAATTTGGGATCCATTAATGAACTTATTACTTGTCCTGCCATTGTCAATTATCAATTCTTTAACTGATATGCAAATTTTTTAAACTTGTTCTCCCAATTCTTTGCATTAAACAATCCCTTAGAAAATTTGTTAGTCCAAGTAAGCGAAAGAGAGGTAAGTAGTGTTTCCACTAATGTACTTTTCCTTATACCCAATCTGCGAAACGATTTACAATAGCATGTTCTGCAAGGAAAAGAATGTTAACAAACGTAACTGTACGCCTGGAATGGTAGGTTCACATCTTAGTTTTCACAAGCGGACAAAAAGAAGAACTGAACCACCCAGGAGATAGGCCACATTTTGATCCATGAAGGGTACTTCTCCAGTACGACGGATGTCCACAGATATTAGAACTTTTTGAAGCCTACGGACTACCTCGTGCTCGTTGTACACACGAGCGCGATGTTGGAGCGATACTGTAAGAAAGTTTAATATTGGGCGGTCGATTTCTTTTCGAGGCTTTAATGACTTTTGATCCCACTAACATTAAGTTTTCAGAAGAAATATCAATATCACTAAGACAAATGACTCATAGTCTAACTCAGAAGAAGCAAGCAGGGTGAACAAGGGTAGAAATCTGATTCCAGCGCAATACTAGTTCATTCAACGGCAAAAAAATGCATATATGATAAGCGGATGCACCAGATAAAGAAACCGGGATAGTTCGATAATAATTTGCTGATGCCAACTATATACAACCGGAATAGAGAACTTCTCTGACCGTAGAAATAGAGTCCGGTCATTGTATATAAATATTAATATAGATAGGTTTCATATACAATGGTCCGGTGCAAATTCTTAGTTCCTACATTGCTGACTTTGAGATCGGGAACCAGACATAGTTATCAATAGAGTTGCTTGTACTTAAGTATCCTTTCTGGTACATAGATTTTAACCATGTCGAACTAACAGTGGAAAGCTGGAAGGAAAATCGCGTCATCAACCACAATCATGTATCGGTCTTTAAGGATGGATCTAAGTCAGAAAAGTGGCAAGGAACAGGAATAAATTCAGAAAATCATCCCTTAACAAATAATACATGCTTCCAAATTATTACTCAGTATTTCTGGCGCTCGCAATAAGTTAGACGGCTTACCATCTCTCCATATGTAAACTGGTGAACAGAAACATAGATATTTTAGTAGATAACTAAGCGAATTGAACTTAGTATTCAACCGTAATACTCGCGCTTCTAGGAATGCTCATCAGTTTACCCTTGAGCCCAAATTCGGACGTACTGTGAAGTACAGAGATTCTTTCTTTAGTCGTACAACACGTATTTGGAATGCTTTACCTGGCTCTATTTTTCCCCCTCATTTTAACATTCTGAACTTTAACATTCTGAACTTCAAAACTAATGTACATCGGTATCTCCTTTTTAATCCTTCCCTATTTTCCTAAAGCTCGCACTGTGCTTGTCATGTTAAGGGTAGCCAAAACCCCTTTAGTGCGGGTTTATTATAAAAAAAAAAAAAAAAAAAAAAGTCACCCTAATATGGGTCCCATCCCAGGACAGAGTGAAATACAAAGGAATGCCAGGCAGACGGCAATGCCATTGCCAACTTATTTTATTTTACTCTTGTAATAATACCTTGTAAAAATTGTTTAATAACTTAAATAAAATTATATCTATCTATCTATCTACAAACGAATGAAACTGCAGATGAAATGGCTAAGCCGGATCATCACTTGAACAGAGCCAAATCGTCTCCGGGATATTTGTGGAAAAAGAAAATTTTAGAAACCAAACAAATTTTCCCCAAAACCGCACATGACAGATGGTCAGGTATCGATAGTTGTCGGGTTTCGAGAAATCTTTGAACAGATATCTCTAAGAAAAAAATAAAATATTTACTAGGGCTTTACAGACCTCAACTGTCTCTCCAGATGGGCATCCTAACGGGTCACATAACTCTATGGGAACCCACATGACCAGAATGGGCATCGCCACATCTGATTTCTATATAGGTTGTATGGAAGAAGATGCCGACGAGGGCTCATATAACTTCCTTTGTGAATGCCCCAGTCTATACCGAACCAGGAAAGAAGCCCTCGCAGATTACTTCTCGACGAACTGGGTGATATCTCTAATGATACACTTAACATTACAAACGGTGATTTTTTAAGAGCTTGGTTTATGTAAATTCAAAAAAACACAGAAACTTGTAAAAAGTGTATGAAATTTTTATTTGGATCGATAAATCAATTTCTGCCATTTACTTTTTAAAAATAATTTCACTTAAATGTTGCCCGCGGCTACGCTTCAGGTGGTCCATTCTGAAGGTATAATTTTGGCAAACTTTTTCACACATTTCCGACGGAATCTCACCAATGACGCGTTCAATGTTGGCTTCCAAGGCAGCAATCGTGTTTGGCTTGTCCCCATAGACAATAGACTTAACATAGCCCCACAAAAAACAGTCTAACGGGGTCAAATCACATGATCTTGGTGGCCAATTGACTGGGCCAAAACGTGAGATCAACTGCTCACCAAATTTGCCTCTCAATTGATGCATGGTTTCGTGTGCAGTGTGGCATGTGGCACCGTCCTGTTGGAACCACATGTCGACCGAGTTCAATTCTTGCATTTTCGGCAAAAAAAAATCTGTTATCATCGAACGGTACCTTTCTCCATTGACCGTAACCCTGCGGCCTTCATCGTCCTTGAAGAAGTACGGCCCAATGATACCGCCTGCCCATAAACCGCACCAAACAGTGCATTTTTCGGGATGCATTGGTAGCTGCTGAATTGCCTCTGGCTGCTCTTTACTCCAAATACGGCAATTCTCCTTATTCACGTATCCATTTAGCCAAAACATATGAAACAAACACCTTATAGGATATATTCACACCAAACCATAAGCGACATTTTACTCGTTTTCCTCAAAACGAATAATAAAAACTACTCGGTTTCCAATACAATTTTCATAAGCGACTAGTTGACCCGACAGACGTCATCCTATCTTAATTTTGAAGATTGAATTCGAATTGGTATACATAATTAATAAAAAAAATATTTAAAAAAAAATGTTTATTATTCTAATGCTTTATAATATACAACATTCTTATTTTTTTTTCCTGCGCAATATAAATTCTATGTTGGTATTCCAACACAAGACCAGGCGACATATAACTGGCCATGTGAAAAAGATGGATTTTCAAGATTGATGCCACAAACACTTAGTGACTGGCCTTGAGATTTATTTAACGATGTTGCAAATGATAGTCGCACTGGAAATAGCAACCGTTTAAAGTCGAATGGCATATCGTTCGGAATTAAATGAATCCGTGGAATCATAATTGCAGATTATGAGGTGGTAATCCAGGCAATTTCATCGAATTTAAAAACTCCATAAGTCTGTATGAATATTGAAACGCCGCCGGCCGCCGCGCTGTTTTTCTAACTTTTAACCCACGACAACAATAGCGTCTTCGTCAATTTTTGGCGCATTAAAACGTCTCGCGTGTTGTTCTGCAGGCGTCTTAGCAGCTTTGATGACAATTTTGTGAATATAAGATGGCATGCGGTTCAAAGTGGTCGTTAATAATACAACCCATTTGTTATGTTGATGTAAAAACGTCTTAGAGTTGTTCCGCAATTATTGGTCTTTTCACCGAATTGTTGTGTACTCAACGCCGAATCACCCATAAAATAAATTTGTAGTCAATTTTCGGCGTTGGCAATAAGGAACCTGTTAGATGATATATTTGACCCTGAATCTTGAAAGTTGTCATAAAATTTTCTTGAATAACTTTTGACGTAATTTGAAAACATTTTTTGTATTGCTGGATATGATTCAAAAAATTTTTAGAATCGGAAACCAATGAATGTAATGGTGGTAAGGTGGCGGTACTAATGGCTTAAATTTGACTTGACCGCTCGAGAAACACAATCCAGGAGCTTCATTTTTAAACATAAATGCCTTGCAATATTGGCATGCAACGTTCATTGGTCCAATAGCATCGATTTGCTGTGAAGTATAATAGATTTCCACGTTATAACTGAATGCAGCGCGATAGGTGTTAAACGCAACATTTCTATGTTGTTGATTTCGGTTTGACTTGCTCTTATATATCTTTGCCTCGCAACATTGCCAGATCTGCGACTTAAGTTTGTACGTCTAATTGCCAAATTGCTGGCATTTTCAAAAACAAAAATTCAAGTGTAAATTAAAGAAAACTTAGGTTATATAGTGGTTAAGTAATCATTAATTTTTTCATTTTGCGCGGAATTTTCTTAATTTTTTCTTTCATAAGAACCTTCTCCTGATAATAACAAACACAACAAAAAAAGAATTAGCGAAATCGGTCCAGCCGTTCTCGCGTGATGCCGTGACATAAGGAAATAGGGATTCATTTTTATATTATACTAGCAGACCCGTGCTCGCGTTGCTTCGCAAAGGCTAAGAATAATTTGTTTTACTATAAATGTTATATCGACCAATGCCTTTTCTGTGATTGGTGTCATATTTTAAGTAAAAAGTTAATAATATGGTTAATCTTACCATCGCCTAATAAAAGAGTTTATGTTGTGCCATAAATAAAAAAAAAAAAAAAAACAGATATTAGCACATATTAAATTTGTTTTATTTCAAGGCTTCTGGGTATACAATGTTAGCCGTTTTAGCATTTTCATGAAGAACTAAAAACTGTTTATTTTGTGACCCTACTCTTGAAAGTGCAACATATAGTTGACCATGTGCAAAAACATTTTCTCTGAAATCTTCCCCAATGAATTGAAATGATTGACCCTGAGCTTTGTTGATTGTCATACAAAAGCCTGGTTTTACTGGAAACTGTAGACGTCTGAATCGAAAGGGAAGATCTGTTGGTATCATTGGTATCCTGGGAATAAATGCATGAATTCCTACTGCAGGTCCGGTAAGAATTTGAACTTGTATTACATTTTTGCAAAGTTTTTGACTTGGAGGCGTGTGCCATTGCATAGGTTTGGGTGACTGAGATTTCTTATTAGCATAATCGGTGTGCCAACTTTTAAATTCAATTGGTAGGATGAAAGACCTGCAGGGTTGAGAGAATTGAGAAATTCTTGACGGTTGTTTACTATGTCATTGTCATCGACAGCACTGTCAATTGCTTTGTATTGGTATGACTCTGTTTTTAAACTTAAAAGCACCTGATTCTTTATTTCATCCACTGAACTATTTCTTGGTGACACAATAGCTCTTTCGCAAAACCAAGAAAACGGTATCGATT
Organism: Philhelius pedissequus; assembly: GCA_910595825.1. Classification (NCBI taxonomy): domain Eukaryota; kingdom Metazoa; phylum Arthropoda; class Insecta; order Diptera; family Syrphidae; genus Philhelius; species Philhelius pedissequus. Next base: position 327,414,447 of record OU343160.1, read on the forward strand.
GCAAATAGTTCAAGTCTCCATAGACGCACTGAATAAGTTGTTGTGTGTTGTGAACGGTTTTTTCGAAATTTTCGTTTAATTGAATTATATTATCTGAGCCTGAGATAGTATATTTACCATCACCAATTTTAGCAGAAGAGATGCGAACCGAGCACTGTCAGTGTTTTTAGTAAGCTCTACTTGGTTTGAAGTTGAAGTTCTTGGACACTCTTCCAAATAAGAGATGACTTAGGGCAAGCTTTTATTATATCACCCTGAGGCCCCTTGGAAATAATTGTCATGGATTGACGAAAATCTCAAAAAAAAAAAAACGTTGTTAGTCCACCCATAAGCTTCAAAGAAGAAGACCTTAAATCTTTTAAAACTCTATTTACGGCTTCTATATGTTCAAATAATTATGTCCTTTACTACACACATATTCAAAATTAAAACGATATCTCAACAGTTTGTTTGGTAATTTCGAATTTTCTGAGGTCAACTTTGAATTTGACTCCGATTTTATTCATTTAAATCGGAGCCATCTTTTAATCGATTTTGACAGTTAACGGATTGATAGGCACTCAACAAACTATAAGTAGTTTGACGTATCGATAATATTTTTTCCCAAGTGTCAATTTGAAATCTTAAAGTCAACTTTTTCCGGAGGGGGATACAAAGTCTGAAAAATAAGTGATTTGTATTACATTCCAACCACATGCATACATATATCCTAGGTATTCTTCTCTGGATTTTCGCAGTGCGCTTATGTGAAACTGTGAATATTATAAAAATAAATTGAGTACTAAAAAATAATTAAATAAAAATAATTTTCTTCTAACAACCAATCTACCGAGACCGATGAGACCAGCGGGACTCACTGTTAATTTCGGTACCAAAAATACGGCCTCGTCTAGGTCAGGCTGCTTTTAAAGTAGTCCGGAGACCGAGAGGAGACCGAAACTAGTCTCGGTCTCATGGTGAGCCCTTACAAAACACAAACCCATATAAATATAACATTTCCGATTTTGGTTGTTCAGAATACTAATCTATTATGGAAAGGCTTTCGTACCGGCATTTAATGCAAACAAAGTCAACTAGTCCCCTATTAGTCAAGGAAAATAAGATAATCACTTCGAAAAAATTAGGACAAGGCTGAATTTTGGTGGAGAGCTTCATTTTTACGTCATAAGCATTTTTTAAGAAGTAAAGTAAATTTGGAAGTGGTGTGGCTACGTGTGCACTTTCTCCATCTTGTTGAAACCAAATCCTGTTGAAAGGGATACGTCTTCGGCGAAGTTCTGGAAAAAAACTCCTTCAACATCTTTAAATAAGGGTTCCCATTGATAGTTTTTGTTACACCGTTTTCTTCAAAGAAGTATGGCCCGACAATACACCTTGATGAAACTGCGCACCACACAGTGACTCGTATTGGGTGCAGTTCCGGCTCATGGAGCATTTCTGGATTAACTTAGATTAACTCCATATACGGCAATTTTGCTTATTAACATTGCCGTTTAAGTCAAAATGGGCCTCATCAGACATGAACAAACAATTTATCAATGTGTTGTCTTTTTCGGCCATTGCAATAATTTTTCGGCAAAATTCCAGGCGAACAGGCAAATCCTGAGGGCTTAACTTGCTTGTAATTTGGACTTTGTACGGAAACAAGTTTAAGTCATCATGAATTATCCGTTGTAATGACCGTCTGCTAACTCCAATTTGGCCCGATAACTTTCGATTCAAAACACTTGGATTTGCCTGTATTGCCGATGCTACAGCCGCGATTGTATCCTGAACCCGAACATTGGGATCTCGGTGATACGATCTTCGTTCGATGCTTCCAGATGCGGCAAACATTTTCACTAGCCTCATAATTGTCCATCTACTCGGATGAGTACCGCCAAACTCCAGCCTAAATTCCCTTTGGACGGAAATGACGGACTGCAAAGAATGGTATCGCTGCACTATCCAAATCCTTTTTTCAGTACCCCAAGCATTCATTTTGATAAATCTAAATAGTAGCCTATAAAATAAAAAAAATAAGCCGATTACTCAGACTGAAAAAAAGTTATTACGTTTTATTTTTGTACCACGATTCGTGCGCTAATCTGTATTAAAAATTAAAACATATAATATGTTTAATTTTGAATATGTGTATAAATATTTTCTCTTCCTACTAAATACGGAACGATAATGAAATGGAACTAAGCAGCTAGTCATCGATTGAATCGAATTCATAGATACAAAAATGCAAACATTTAATAAAAATATAATTTGTAAGTACATTTATTTCTTAGTTTATAAGCAGTGGCGGCGCAGGCATAAGATTTATATGGGCAAGGTACATTTCGAGAGGCCCTCTGATGGTGAATATAAAACTGACATGATTGATCAATTTTGAAGAATTCGCCAATAGTCTACCTGTAATCTGTAAGCAAACAAAACAAAAACAATAATAATATGGATAGGTAACTAACATATCAGAAGGGGACTAATTCGTTCGAATAAAAATGTGGTGAATATAATGCATCCTACCTCCTTTGGACATACTTTAATATTTCACTAACGTAATACGTATAATAACGGGCCCGCCATCTAATGTTTTTTTTTTTCAACTAGTGCTGATTTGACAGATAATTAGTTTTATCCTTCCGCTGAACGAATATGGTTGTGTATACGCTTGAACAACGCTCGCTAAGTGGGCCTGCGATCGAATTAGAGAAGATGCCGATTTTGCCAAAAAAAATGAAGCTGATTTTGATCTTGGCGGGCATGTAACAAGCAAAATTGTCGCATTTGGGGCACAGAAAACCCACACGCATACATTGAAAAGCCGATACAACCAAAACGAGTCACTGTTTGGTGCGGATTTTGGTCCAGAGGCATAATTCGAAAATGAGCAAGGAGTGGCCGTTACAGTCAATGGCGATCGTTATCGGGTCATGTTGAACGAATTTTTGTTCACAAAAATTGAAGAGGAGGATATTGGCAATATTTGGTTTCAACAGGACGGCGCTACGTGCCACACAGCCAAAGCTACACTCGATGTTTTGCGCCCATTTTCAAAAAAAAAGTTATTTGGCGGGCCCTATGCAATATACAGCGGCGACAAAATAAATAGCACAGATTTGTTTTAAGAAATTTGACTAAGGCTTAAATCCTAAATTCATTTTCAATTTCCAATATTGTAAGAAGTTTTTTGTTGTGGCTTTTGAGTGTAAAGAAACGGGATATTACTTCACTTCAATTTATTTAATAAACAAAGTCAAATGTAAGTCAGAAGACAAGCAAGGTACATTCAAGGGAAGACAATTTAAATAGCACATATTGTTTTCGTTGTAAAAATAACACATTTTTAGTAAATATTTTAAATACTTTAAAAGTTTTTTTTTATAAAATAAGTAAAATTTTAATTGTTAATTTGTAGTTCTGGATTTTAAAAATTAAGGTTTCTCAAATTCTTCAATAGATGAAAAATTAACAAGTTCGGAGAAGAATGTTGTTAATACTCTAAACTATCGTCAAGAAGCTGGAAATGTTCAAAAAAAAATAAATAAGCAAAAGATCAAGATCTTGGTGTAAGCGTGTTTCTTAGCACTATTAAAAACCACCTCCGTAAAAAAAATATGTGGAAGAATTGCCAGAAGAAAATCACATGTCTCTAAACGCAATTTGTCACGTCATCGGTTGAAGTTTGCAAAAGAGCATAATATTTCAAAAGATCAAAATTGTTGGAAAAATGTCTTGTGCACGGATGAGTCTAATTACAATCATTTTGGATCGATAGAAAATAAAATGCACGACTGGATAGCACGAACTTGCTCTTGTGGTCGATTATTTCGTATGCTAAAGATTTCTATTAAAAATCTAAATATATTTTTAAAGGCGTTTTTTACTTTTAATTTTTTATACATATACTAAAAATTTCTTTAATTTTTTTCGTATGACAATTGGTATGACAATCTTAAATATTTAATAATATAAACGCAAAAGCAAAAGAGTAATTCGGCTTAATCAAAGAAAAATAATTCAAAATTCTGATATAAAAACTTAATCTATTTTTAGCTCAAAAAAAAGTACGCCATTTTATTTCTTGGATAAATTTGAATTTATGAGAAAAAAAATTTTAAAATCTGTGGAGCGGTTTTTGAGAAAAATGTTTTTTTTTTAACTTTTGGAAAAACATTTAAAAAAAAACTCAAAAACGCCAATTCATAGGTTTTCAGCAAATACATTATAACTTTAATTTTTGACAAAAATTAATAAGCAGTTTTCAAAATCTAAATGCTTTTAAAAATGCAAAAAAATATTAATTTAAAAATATTGGTACGCAGTATAAATTGGGCTACTTAAGCCTATTTATGTGTGAAAGTTTTTTCAACCATATAATTGGTCCTACCTAAAAAGCTGATTTTTTTTAATCATAATCGTTAGAGCCGTTTTCGAAAAAAATAAGCTTTAACGTAACGGTTATATGGCAGGTATCGTTATTTTTTGAGCTAAAAAAAATTCAGTTTCCCCTCTGTACAATACCTAAGAAACTATATATACCAAGTTTAATGCAATTCGGCCCACCCCTTTACATACATACAGACAGACTGATAGACAGACATACAGACGGACAGAATTCTTAGACCATCTTTTTTAGTCTTCACTATCATCGTTATTCATGTTTGATTGTTATCTCAAAAGAAAGGACACCCAGCACCGGCGTCTCGGACAGAACGTCACTATAGACAGCTATAATTTTGAAGTGGTCAGAGACTTTGTATACCTAGGTTCCGCTATAAACTCAGCGAATTATACCAGTGCTGAGTTCAAACGCAGAATTACTATTGCCAATCACTGTTTCTTTGGGCTAAGAAGGCAATTGAGAAGCAAAGCCCTCTCTCGAGCAACTAAACTGTCCATATATAAAACGCTCATCATCCCAGTCCTGATGTATGGTGCAGAGACATGGACAATGTTAACGGTGGATGAGAACGCGTTAGGTTGTTTTGAGAGGAAAATTCTCCGGCTGATTTTTGGTCCTGTCTGCATAGATGGGGAATGGAGAAGACGATACAACAACGAACTATACGGGCTGTACAGCGATAACGACCTAATCACAAAATTGAAAAGCCAATGACTGAGACGGCTGGGTCAGCTAGAGCGAATGGACACCAATGCTCCGGGCCGGAAAGTCTTTGAATCCTGCCCCGTGGACAGCGCAGTAGAGGTGGACAGCGTAGAAGGTGGCGCACGCAAGTGGAAGAGGATCTCAAGCAACTTGGAGTTCGAAACTGGAGACAGATAGCTAGAAACCGAGCCGACTGGAAGAAGCTTGTTGGTTGAGGCCCTTGTTCACCCCGGACTGTAGCGCCACCTTAAGTAAGTAAGTAAGTAAGTTATCTCAAAACTTTTTTTTTCGACGAATGCACAACTTGCCTTATAATACCAATACCTACATACGTATAATCACAAGTAAAAATATTAGCAAAGCGGAAAAAGTCAGGAATATTATCCAAAATATACTATCAAAAGTGTTAAGCTTGGCGGAGGTAGCATTCTTGTTTTAGTGATTTTTTCTTCGTATGGCGTTGGACCTCATCGCATAGAACGTATTATTAGATCAGATAAAATACAAAGAAATTCTGAGGAATACAATATTATCGTATGATGATGAAGAAATGCCCTTTGAAGGAAAAGAAATTTAAACGATCCAAAGTACACCGCTAGGTGTTTGAAGCAATGGTTATCAACGCATAAAATCGCGGACATGGAAGAACCAGATCGATCCCCAGATTTAAATTATTCTGAGAACTTGTGGGATAATGTGGATAAAGCAATTAATCGATCAGCTAGTTCAAATTTGGACAAACTTTGACAGGAAGTTCAGCTATCTTGGTACTCGGTGCCTGTTGAACGAAGTGAGAGCCTTTTTTATCTCTGAACCGAGAGTATGCCGCTATGATTAAAAATAAATGTTATCTCACTAAATATTAACACATAATTTTCTTTGTATCATGATCAAATTTTATGTTATGATACTTGTTTTTATTTTTCTAATGAAGTGTGCTCTTTATTTTGTCCTAGAATAACTTCCGTTGCTTCCATAGTCTTGTTTATTTTTTTAATTCAGTTTTTATTATTTTTTTTAAATAAATCCAACATAACGTTGTTTTACTACCTCATAAGTCAAACAGTTATTTAAAGTTTAAATAGCTATAGTCGCAAAAATCTTGGTCGATTACGCCAAGTTCTACAGTGAATAGGCTGGTGGTACATCGGACTACGCGACAATAGACGGTCGCATTTTCCGTTGAAATTTTCTACAGACCTTGCGACACGACCAATGGATTGTAAGGTAAAATGTGAATGCTTACGACACACACACACAACTTCACAACTCTGTGCGTGGCAAGCCAAGTAAATGTTTGCCGTCTTGTTATATAGGTACTTTGATTGGCTTTCTAATACGGGGAAGTCTCAAGCTAGGCCCTGTCACTGTCACAGACTGAGGACACCTGGCGATAGCTTAACGCCAACTAATGTTGCCAGACTAAACAAATTATCAGAAACGACAGAGATGAAATCTTTTAATTAATTAATATTATAACACAATATATATACGAATTTTATCAGAAATATCGATTACTTCACTCACATTCATTCCATTTTCTATACTTTCTCAAATTTATTTTCGGCTGTGAGGCGCCAGCCCCTTTGCACCGCGAGGCTGTGGGAGTTTGCCCACACCGCCCACACCGCCCACGCCTTCCGCCGCCTATGTTTATAAGTGCAGTGAGGAAATTATTTATTTCTTAAGATTTGCATAAAACTATTGACATCTTACAAAAAATCTCATGTTTTGTAAAATATGAAGCAGGTTTAAGAGCGTAAGTATATATGTTGATCAACTTCGACAAGAAAGTGTACGATTTTTTTTTTTAAAGTTAATAATCTAAATCAACACATATATTTAACAAATAAAAAATATCCTAAGACATGCATAAGAGATTAAGTAAAATTGAAAAATTAGTTTGAAGTAAATCGGTTGAATAAATTCTGAGATTACCCGTGACATAAATAATATTTATTTCGCTTTTATATAATAGTAAAGATGGATTTGTTTTGCAAAACGACTAGTTTTTGATAAGACGACTTGCACAAGAGTAGCAATTCAAGGATGAATTAAGCGAACAGATCTTCTGTCAAGTAAAATTGATATGATTGTGAATAGGCCCTCAAAAAAAAGAACAGCTGGTTGCTTGCTGTCAAACAAATTAATTTAGAATCCTTTTAAACAATTATGGCAAAGACATTTTTGCAAATATGTATATTTATTTGTAATAAATTTTTATTTTTTTATTTTTATTTACATATTGTGGTTGAAGAACACGCCAAACTTTCTGGCAGTATTTTTTGACTATACGCATATTATTTTTTTTTTTGTAACTTTGCACGCGCTCAAGGTATTATGAATACCCTTTATATGTTTTTCTTAACACAGCGCGGGCATCCGGTGGAAGAAGAGAAAGAAGGATAGGAAAGATGTGTGGCGCGATGTTCTGAGACTAAAGCTGGTTGTTGTCTCAGATTTATCTCCAGGGATGGCGGCTGAACTAATGCGGAGATAATTACCGTATCTTATGTATTTATTTCCCTTATAATTCGCAATATTTTATTTATTCGTTGTCATATGTTATGGGTATGCTAGTTTACTCAATCACATGTTGTCAGTGTTATGCCTAAACAGCATGTAATGAGCAAAGCAGCAACCTTATTTTATGACAGTTTTTAGAATTGGTTTTTAATGGAATATAAGAAGACATAGACAACGGCAGGAATCGAACCCGCAACCACGAGGTTGACAGGCGAGCACACAACTATCGCGCCACGGCCACCCCCCAATATATTTTAGACACACCTACACCGAAGAGAGCTGAGATTGTCCTATATTCGGCAGATGATCCCAACGCGTACCTAGAACTTCCAAAATTTCTCATGGCTGCGCAGCATATCAAACGTGGTTGGATTCGAAAAAGTTGTTTAAATTTTTCACCATCATTTTCCAATATTTCTTGCTCCCAGATTATGCTAGTAACTATCTGGGTAAAATATTAAAATTCATTAGGTATAATCGTTCTTTGTTCTTATCTTATTAAAAGCTCATCTTTGTCCACATGCTGCAATGAATTGCAAAATTTTGAGCTATATTTTTTTTTTTCTCTTTATGAAGCATTATAAGATTTGATTGCTTAGCATTCATGTGCTATCAATGTTTTGACAGCTTTTCCAAAACAACTGAAAAGTCAAACAAAAACTAGTAAATATTCGGTGTGAATGCTCTACTCGTTTTGGTAAACGAAAAGGGTAAGCGAGTTTGGTATGAAACGGCTATTAAATAATATACATTTAATTTAATCAAATCGTTCGCCGCTGAAGGTTTTCCAAATCATCAAGTTGTGAATACCTTCCACTTTCAATGCACTTTCATGAAAGTTTGTTAATAAACTTTAAATTCTTAGTCTCCCAAATAGTCGGCGCTCCGCCCCCCATTTCAGATACACTTTGCTAAATTACTGGAAATCATCTGTGAAGATATAAAAAAAATATGCCAACGGTTTTTAAATGAAACATTAACTCCTTTAGTCGAATTTGGTCCCTAAATTCTCTAATTATTTTATTTTTGGTCTGTTATTGCCCTCCATTATCTGGTCTAATTAATCTATTAACCGTTTATTTTTTTTTTGTTATTTTTGTTCGTCAACTGCAAACCACAATGACCTTAACTTAAGCTTATAGGTAGCAGTATTCCGTATCTTAAAAAAATAAATCTGAAAATCTTTCGTCCCAAAGAAATGAAAATAGACAAAATGTCGACTTAACTCCAGTCGGTCGGAATACCTGGCAATTTTACTTATTACACGGCAAACCCAGAGAGCTAGAGAGAAAAAAAAATCCCAAGAAATGAACTTTTGCGATGTTATCAGGACACACTACTAAACTGAGCTCACCTCCCCTTTTCTTTATGGCATAAGGATCCTATATGCAATTCTTCTTCCATGGTATCTTGGTCTGTTGGTCTCTTGGAATTTGCTGCTATCCAAAGTAATGAGATACTTTGGGATAATTTTCCACCACACACCAGCTCCAGCAATCTTGCATCACAGCGAATAACTTTCGATCTAGATAAGCCCGATGTGGAAGCATAGGAAGACGAGCAAAAAGGTTTTTCTTTATCCGCCTATCTGTATATAGAAAAAAAAATCCAGGATGATTGTCGTCTTCATAGAAAAGAAACTAAGGAAAAAAGAGTCAAATGGAAAAATAACCTTAAGGTTAAGATTCTAAGGTAATTTGATTCAATTCCATTGATACCAAGAAAATTCAAACTTGTCTTATCTGCAAAGTATAAATTCACTTCAGCTGGCATTTTGCGTTGTTTGGTTTAGTTTGGTTTGGTTTAGGGTCCTGCGGGATTTGGTTAAGATGATTTTTTTTTTATTTTTATTTCTTTGCGCCATTATACTCGTAGTCCTTGTGATTTCACCTTTTTGTTTATTTTTCTTGCATTGAAAGTCTATTAAAAATGTTTTTCCGATTTAAGATTAAAAGCTAATAAACAGAAAGTTTAACTTACCCTCTTGAGTGGTATTCGGATTGACTTGGTGGAGAAGGAAATGGTTTTTACTTAAGTTGGCTGCAATATATTCCCTTGTCTATACTGTAGATGATAAAAAAGTAGAGTGTGGCTTTGAGTATGGATTAGCAAATTTATTTGACATTTAGTGTTGTATTCCTTTGGGTTGATAAGGTGAATTTTAGACAGTACTTTGTATGGTTCAAATTTGTCTTAGAAAGCGCTGCTAGTGATTGCATTGTATTCTATCACTAAACATTTTGCTCCTTGGATACGCTATCAATAACTGATCAGTTCATGTGTATACAAGTTCCTAGGCGTAAATCCGATTCATAAAAGCATCTTCCTCATAGTCGAGTAAAGTCCCCATTTAGTATTGATCCGTTATAATGCTATAATTCTTCAATCCCACAAAAGATGTGAAGTACTGACCAAATGTCGTCCGCAGCTTTGACAAACCTCGGGTGAGTTCTATTCTTTACTTGATCGTAATCGATAACTCAGTTTTTCCCAATTTATTATCCGTATTTTCTTGGTGTTCCAATTAAATTGAGGATAAGCATTTTAAAAAGTTTAAAAAAAAAAATTTTTTTAAATTATATTTTGAAAACTGCTCATTACATTTTTTTTAAATATATTTATATATGTATAAATATGTATTTGCTGAATACGCCTATTAATTGGCGTTTTTGAAGTTTTTTTTTGAAAAATGTTCTCAAAAAGTTTGAAAAAAACTTTTGCTCAAATTAGTTTAAGTATTTATTTCAGAATTTTTAATTATTTTTTCTTTGATTAAGCCGATTTAATCTTTTGTTTTTAAGTTTATATTATTAAATATTTAAGATGCTCATACCAATTTTTTTTAGAAAAAAATTAAAGAAAGAAACGGCTTTAAAAATGTATTTAGATTTTTATTAGAAATCTTTTGTATACGACGTGTTCGAACATAAGAGCAAGTTCGTGCGATCCATTAGTGGATTTTATTTATTTATTTTTTTTTTTGTGGAAGGAAAAGCTACATGAAAAAAACCATCATTTGAGTAAGTAATAGATATTACCTTAAGGAGAGAAATGTGGGGTTCATGGTTTTTTTTTTCTTAAATTTTTATCACAGTCTTACTAACTAAATAACCATAACTAAAAAAATAGAAAAAGAGAAATAAATAAACAGAAACATGTATGTATAAATAAGTATATAAATAACTAAATAAAGAAATAAATAAAAATTAAATAATTGAATAATTAAATTAATAAAAAAATTAAATAAATAAATTAGTTGTTTAAGTACGATTGATAAGCAGAAAAACCTGCATTGGGTTGGATTTGATTATGTGGGCACGGTGGTGTCACGCGTAGTGCATTGCCTTCTAAGCAGCTTGGTCATGGTTCAATACACGATAAAGGCACAAGAAGTTTTTCGATTAAAATTAAAAAGTAGACCCGCACCACTAGAACAAAGGAATCTGATGATCGGCCTTGGCAAACCGTGAAATAGTTATAATTCCATCCAAAAATAATATGAAAAAAACTTGGTTGTAGCACACTCAAGTTGTTGTTGGTCATATAAAATCAAAATAATTGAATACTCGTAAATAATTAATAAATAAATTATAAATAAATTAACTATCTAATTTCTTATCAAATTAGGTTTTGCAAAATATAAATAAATACAAAAATAAATAAATAAGTATGCTATCATTTCAAAACTACTTACTTGATTAGGATTATTAAAACATTTTTAATTTTTAAATTAAGTGCACTAAAAGGGGAAACTGTATCAGCAGTATATTTTATGTGGCTTAACACAGTAAATTTTAAATTTAAATTTATAACTTTTCTAAAATATAAATAAATTAATCTCATCCATTTGGTTATCCGCAAAGAAATCACATCAGGTGGGATTATCCTTTTTTGAGGACTAATTTATTTTAAGGAAAAGCTGCTTCGATTCATCTCTTGCCAATAGAAAATATATTTAAATTGATTCTTACCCTTACGTGATTTAATTCAATTTAATCTAAAAATCCTTCAAAGGCACCTGCATATTAATGAACAAATTTAAAGTTTATCCCTTTTTCTATACTCTCGCACTCATTTATAAAAGTGTCCGGTCCGTTCCGTTCCGAAACCGGTACCTACCTTTGTCAAAGCACATTCAACTCTTTGAAGTCTTTTTCGTTGCATATGTAGGTATTATAACCATCTATAAAAATAAGTTGAAATTTTTGCACGTAAATTTACAGCAGAGTTAACCACAACTATTTCACCACCATCCTTCCACCGACCCACAACAGACATACACACTGAATAAGAAAAATAAATTCCCCAAATTGAAATGCTATCCTCGCCAGTGATGGTGATGGATTGCACATTTTTAATCCTTTGTAAATTATACCACTTAAGTCTACGACGTCACGCACTTTTCACCCCTCACCACCACCCCTACCCTTTCCCAAAAAAAAAAAAACACAAAAAAAGGTTCGAATCAGATCGAAGCGAAACGAAAAACGTGAACACATTTCGGAATTATTTGGTCGGCATTGCGTTGCCGTCATTAGACAGTCCGCACATTAATCAAATTTGCCTTTTCGACACAACACAATATGGTGGGGAGGCAAGCAAAATTAAATGGGAAGGGGCTGAAATCCAAACCAGAAACAGCTTCAAACAACAAGCCAACCCACACCCCCTTCCAACTCTAACCGAAGTTTTAACATTCCGAAGTCAAATCACGTAAACATTATTTACGATATTCCAATATAATCCATAAGCAATAGCCCAGAATTACGGCAGATTGTTGTACGACTCGAAAGCCTTGTAGGTATGTTGTTCACACCACATATGTGTTGTTTCGTCGTCAGATGCAAGTTTTTTTCGGTGATTTTCTTTTTTCGGTTTTTGTCTATGAGGGAAGACGACTAACTTCGAGTATACAATATATACAGGCAAAAGGTAATCTATCCTAATGGGGAGGTTGACTCGTGTGTCACGGTGACTATGAGCTCCAGAGAAATTCCAATACTCGTACTCCCCATCCCCTAATTCCGGTGGTGGAATGAGGAAAAAGATGTCTCAGGTACCAAGAAGTACAGACTGAAATTCAGCAGCGAACACTCATCATAACGTACGTCTACGTAAATCCCGGATTTACAGCCACTTAAAGTTTTTTTTTTCTTATTCTTTTCTCCACTACTTGCTCTTCCGGCATTTTGTATTATGTTGCTGTGTTGGAGATTTGCTGATGTGTTTTCCAAAATTACGGTGGGGGGAAATAAAAACCAACCGTTTTCGTTGGTCTTGCTCTGAAGAATACAGTTTTCAAATAGTAGATACATACCTACACAGGTTCATGGCTCTCTTGCTGTGTGATTTTGCTGAAATCTCATTTGAGTTATTGCCTCACACTGTTCTGTTATGTTAGTGGCAGTAATGTTCTTCCCTTGTTGAAGGCGTCAAGAATCCACAATTTTTGTAATAGTTTCTTATTTACAAAGATCCGGGAAAGTTTCGAACACATAGACGACTATAAAGAAAGTAGAGCACTTTCTTGTGCTCAACATAGTAACAAAGTAATAAGAGAGATGTCGCTCACGTGAAAGTCATCATCGTTGCAGGAGGTATCCATATTATTTGGTTTTTACAACACAAAAATTCCCTGACAATACAGTTAATCCTCCCCAAAACTCAGCAAGTGGTCGAAACTGGCACTGGCAGCGAGGGCAGGGTACCTATAATAAATAATGTTTTTATTACATCTGAACAACCCTAGGGTGTCTCGAAAATAACTGAATTGGGAAGGTTACCAAATCAGTAAAGTTGCGGATTGGGTTGTGTAGAAATGATTTTGAGCAGCAGCATTTCGTTTATTGTGGGACATGGTAGCGTTGTTGAATAAATTTAAGAAATCACTGATTTTACTGGACATCATTTCAATAACTTGAGTTGCAGAAGTTCAGGGGTTTCTTCACGGAACGGCCCTGAACAATATTATAGAATATATCTTAGGGGTGAGCATTAATTATTGACCAAAATGGAAAGTGCCACAGGTCTTACAATTGCTATCAAATGCCATTTGGTTTTGACATTTATGGATGAAACGTTTCAAGAAATATGTGTCACCCCGTAAAGCCAGTGGTCCCAATACCGGGACATTACCAAAAATTATCCTCCATTTACGGAATGAACCCAGCAGTTCTACGATGAATGAATGCACCGAAAAACCGTGACAGAAGATGCATATTCGAGGGAAGAATACAAGGTCAAGAACTCTTAATCTGTAGAAGATTCTGCTTTGAAAAGAGTACTGAAGAAGTCGCCAAGTCATTGGCGGATCCAGAGGGGGGTCATGACCCCCCCAGAACTTCAAGCCATTGATAAGAAATCCTTATTTTTAATCATAAAAAGTAGGAACAGAAAGAAAGGTTTTGGTAAATTTTTGACAGGTTGGAATAAATTCTAAGGATATATTCTGATACTAAACAGAGATAGGACGTTAAAAAAAATGTTCGGTACACAAAAACGTTAAGCCTGTGAGCTGAAACACACGTTTTTTAATTACTTCATATTATGTTAGAAACGTTAGATCTTTTTTTAAAGGCACATAGTATTTTATAGGCGAATGGAATCTTCTATACTACATAGGTACATACATATATAATGCGCGTTTAACTTAATTATAGCAATTTTTTGTTGATAAATGTAAAGGAAGCTCAATGAAATTGTGTTATCAACAAAAAAAAAAGAATATTGAGCATCACGGAAACAAGATTTTCAGAGCGGATCAAGCAAAATGCGATGTAAATCATGGAAAACGAATCCAGTTTCCTACCCTAGCTCAGAATTTGCGTTTTTAAGACGTTTTGTTCGGAATTAAAACTTTGGTCGTAAATTAAAATTTTTTTTTTTACTAAACTGCTACTTTTTTTTGGAATATTTTTAAGAACTTTAAAAAGGCAGATTTGTTTTTCGTCGTTATAGCGTAGATAATTTTCTTTATTCTGAATCAAAGGGCACGGTAGTTCCTAGCCAAGTTCTGGCACTACAACCTATTTACATGAACAAACTTAGGCGATTTTCGACCCTCCACTAACTTCAGTACCAATAAAGTCAGAAACAAACTTTTAGCATTTGGTAAGCTCACCAGGCTTAGGCAACTCGTCGAATTTCAGTTCTTTAGCTTAATTGGTTCCCGAGATATAAGACTGCAAAAATCGCAAAAACCGTAACTGACTGACTCACTCACTCACTGACAGATCATCAAAATTATGGACCACTTCCCGGCATCGTAAGATCTTGTAATTTCACACATCGCTAGGCCTGGTGGTTTATACAAAAGAAAAATTCGAAAATTTAAGATTTTCCATTCAGGGGGCGTGGTACGCGCCCATTTTCAAAGAATTGTTATACATTATTTGGAGCACTTCTGAACATCATGGTATTATTAAATTTGGTACAGTGGTAGGGCTCAAAGCGCAAGCAAAGGCAACATATTTAAATCTGAGATTTTACATTCAGGGGCGTTGCAACCGCCCATTTGCATAGAATTGATACCAATTATAAGGAGCACTTCTGATTGTCGTGGAATAATGAAACATGGTACAGCGGTAGGGCTGAAAGTTCAGGCAAGGGCAAAATTTTAAAATTTGAGATTTTACATTCAGGAGCGTGGCACCTGCACATTTCCATAGAGTTGATATCAAATATGTAGAGAACTACTGATTGTATTATGAAATTTGGTAGAGCGATAGGATAGCGATAAGTTCCCATTTTCACAGAATTAATATTAAATATATTGAGAGCACTTCCGATTGGGGCAGGATTATGTTTGTTAGAGCAGTCAGCTTTCAGGGGTACACAAAGAAAAAATTGAAAATATGAAATTTTTCATGCGTTTCATTTACCCACTTCATATCAATTATTACCGTTTTAATAGATCACTTCTAACTAATGAAAATTGGTCGTGTACGACGCCGTGTAGTACATACAAGCGGCTTAAATTAAAAACTTACGTTACCTTATGAGGCATTCATTGGGCGTTTATTTCACCCACCTTTCCTGATAAAAGAATCTTTGCAAAAAGTAGTGAAATCACACCAAAAACATAAATGTTAAAAAAGTAGCCAAGTACTTCTATATACAAAAACCATTGCGTAACAAATCAGCCGTGAAAAGTAGTGAGATCTAAAAGTACGCCAAGCTCTAAGTTTATTAATGTTAAATATCAAATATTTTAAGTAGAGTAATAAGGGAGAACCGCAAAATTATCAGAGAAATATGTTATTTATTGATTACTGACTTAAATTGCGTTGGTTAACTTGGCAAATTTTCATTTCAAAATTGAGTAATTTGTTATAATAAAAGAAAATTTTCCAAGTAAACAAACACAATTTAAGTCAGTAATCATTAAATAACAGATTTCTCTGATAATTTTGAGGTTCTTCCATGAAATGTTTGTGTCAGAAATAAATAAGATAATGTTTTAGAATTTTAGTTTTACATTTTTGATATATTTCTAATTTTGTTCGGTGGTTCTGAGCTGCTACAGAAAGCTTAACCATGTTTTATTATTGTTCATGATCATTTTTTTTAAATAATTTTGCACGCGCTCAAGGGATTATGAATACCCTTTATATGTTTTTTTAACACAGCGCGGGCACCCGGTGAAAGAAGAGAAAGAAGGATAATAAAGATGTGTAGCGCGATGTACTGAGACTAGAGCTGGTTGCACTGATCTCTATAATACACTGGATAGTGTATACACACAAAAAAATCGACCCCAATAGAAAACTGTAATAATTGTAGAGGGTCCATGTCAGTATAACAGTATAACATATTTGTTGCCAAAGTTACATTTCAAGATGGTTGCTCCTGCTTGAAATTAAATTTGTTTAATCAACCATATCAAGGGCACCTTCTTCAAAAAAAAATATAAAATATAAATTACACATCTATTTTAAACAAATGTAAGTACGAATTTTTCCTAATAAAAAAAGCCATACTAAAGATATATATGATTGTTTCTAGTGTGTATTAAATATTAAATATTGAATTGAAAGTGCTTTCGGTGTTAGCTTAATATTGCCAAAAGCGGCTTCTTAAGCCGTACCTTGTATCACTGATAACGGCAAATTTATCTTAGGCTGGCGGTGAGGGTCAACTCGTTGAAGTTCTCATAAACCATTGAGATTGGGTAAAAATCGACCAGACAATCGAAAAAAACAGCATAATCATTCAACTCCACCAACAAGAAAACACATTTCCTTGAAATGTTTGTTACCAGATTTTTAATATGTATTGTAAATAACCTAGAATTTTAAGACGAAAAAATACAGAGGAACCCACAATATTGACTTCTATTTGTAAAAGAACTTGAACTTTTTTTACTTTCCCAACAATTACATTGCAATAATTTCAGCTTCCATATTTAATGATAATTTTTCTGCAATATCTTTTCATCTTCTTTGTCGTCGTCATTTGAATACCTACCAGTTACTGAAGCAATTCTGGTCGGTGGTTGGTGAACCAAGCTTTCACTTTCGCTTACTTCTCCAATACCATTATCACCATCTTCTTCATCATTATTTGAATCAATGTTTACCACATTCTAAATCTTATCTGGATTCGGCAAGCATGACAAATCGACATCATGTTGATCGTGTTCATCACTACCAAAGTCGTCGACTTCATATTCGTCTTCGAAATTCTTGCTTTTTGATTTTTTTTTCAACCTTATGCTTAGCTTTGACAATTTCCTTGAAACGTTCTTATCGAATTTATCCTCTTCACGAAGGACTTCTTTGCAGTTTCAATATCAATTCCTCCCTCGTCTTGATTGATATAATATCTTGCGAGATCCAATTGTCCAGGTCACTGTCTTTCCTTTTCTGAATTTTTTGTAGTTCTTATTATCTTGATTGAAACTGACAATAAAAATAAATTGTTTTTCAATTTTTTTTTTGAAAAGGAGTGCAATCTATCTCTTTCTCTCTTTCTATAAAAAAAACGAGATAGGCAATTGCAATGGTGCTACTGTCGAATTCAAATGGAGTCAAAAAAACTGTTATACTTTGTAGGGAATACACTATCCAGTGTATTATAGAGATCAGTGGCTGGTTGTTGCCTCAGATTTATCTCCAGGGATGGCGGCTGCACTAATGCGGAGAGAATTACCGTGTTTTATTTATTTATGTCCCTTATAATTCGCATTATTTTATTTATTACGTTGTCATATTTATGGGTATGCTACTGAATCACTTGTTGTTAGCTTTATGCCTAAACAGCATGTAATGATCAAAGCAGCAACTTATTTTATGACAATTTTAAGAATTGGTTTTTAATGGAATATAAGATAGACAACTGCAGAAATCGAACCTGCAACCAAGAGTTTGACAGGCGAGCACAATTATTGCGCCACGGCCACCTCTAAATGATTCATGATTCTTATATCTAATAGATCTATACGAAAAAAAAAAATTGTTGTTCTTTTTGATTCAATTCAATAAGTTTCATGCCTTAGCAATTAAATATTTTAGCGAAGTTGTAATTTTATTTCCTGAAATTATTTTAAATAATTAATATATGTAATTATAATTATAAAATATCTGTTTTTTACAATTCAGTGAAAAATTTAGTCCCATTAAGGGACCGAAGGGGCCGAATTCCGCAAGCATGAATGAATTTTTGTGACAAAAAAAAATATTCACTATCAACATATGGGTGAATAAATTTGCCTATCTGTCAACAAATAAAACTGAATCGCACCCTTGTGATATCGCAAATATTATGTGTACATGACTTTCTGTGTACACAGATAAAATTCACGCTTGAGGAATTGAACTCCAGGCTGTGAATCTGACATTGCATGCTCACTGAGATTTTATTTGGTAGGACTGAGCCCGTCGGGAACCGACCAGGAATTTCGCTGCCTACGGAGTAAAAATTTTTTCCTGTAATCGTGAAAATCCCACCGAAAAAAAAAATAACAAAATTCCCTGGGAAAGATTATTCCCGATATCAATAAATTCAGGGGGAGACTTTTGAGCATGGCTGAGTTCATAATTGTAAAGATACAGCAACACTACCAGTATGGCGTTTATTAATGTATAACACCAGTAATATTTCTGTAGAAATTTGGCATCACTACTTGTGTTCATTAATGTAGTTATACTGCAATACTACAGTTAAAGTATCGCAAACTCGTATCTTTCAATTTTCTGTTACACAAAAGTATGTGAGTTGTTTTTTTTACATCTTTAAACCATATTTTATTGTTAAGAACAACTTTATATTAAATAATGATAAATAAATATAATTTAAATATTTCAGGACATAAATTTGACCAATTTGAAGAGTTCGACGAAGTCATATGGAAACGACTACTAAAACATCTTAGGGATATTCGTGTATTATTCGTAGAAAAACTGTATACTTCGGAATCCGCTTAACCCTATGGAAGTCAAAAAGTAAGCAAGAGAGTGGGAAATATTTGATCGATGTCTGCCATTTTGACGAACTTTAGATTTCTAGGGTTAAAATTGGTTTGCAATATATTTTAAAATCAATAGTACTCTTCTTCTGCGAAAAATAGTTTGTTTACTTTTTATCATTGAAAAATTATGCCAATATCCTAAATTGGATCCGTTTAAAGCAAAACAAATTTCGAGACACGTTAGACCTATCCGAAAAAAAAAATTCCATAAATTTCAATGGGAATAATTACTGTATGCTTTGATAAACGGAGCTTATACCAAGTTTGTATACTAGTAACGTTACGGTAGAGCTACCAGCTACCAACCCATCATTCACGTTCTCAAGATTCGAATTGGAACAAAATTTCCATGGAAATTTTTACTCACGATAACTCCTTGATCATAAACATACAAATACAACTTGAAACGGAAATTATATACTGACTGAAAAAAAATAAATAACTTTAAATAACGTGTTGTTTTCGTATGAAGCTTTGACAGTCTACCTGTCGAGAAGTATTTTCAAAGGACCGTTTATATTCCCCAACTGGATTCTGTCGTGACAGATTTGAAAGATCGTCTTTCTTCAGATGTAACGGCAATATTTCAGCTAGGAGTATTTTTGCCAAGAAATTACATGCACAGAAGCTGACTTGACATCCAACTTTTCAATTATCAACCTGTTTCTATCGTTATCCAAAAAATTGAGATAAGGATAAAATTGAAAGAGAAAATTGTAGAAAGAAGTAGTATACCAGAGTCTCTACCATCAGAAATGTTTAACGTTTGTTAAGTACAATTATACCCAAACAATTCTCCGTACTTAGGCTCGTTACAATTTGGTTGTTAGTTTTTTTTTTTAAACTACTGATATATATTATATGATTATATTAAGTATAGGTACCTGTATTTAATAAAATAATCTTTTTCGGTATTCTGTCTTCGATCAAATTGACCCCCCCCCCCCCCAAACTGAAATCCTAGATCCGCCCCTGCTCCAAGTAGAGAGCCCAGCCATTGAAACTGTAACTGGCAGCTGATCTAAGACCCTGCATCCAGGTCTCCTCCAAATTATTGAAGAGTAGGAAATATATACTACATGAGCTCAAGCAGCATTTTCAGCTGCTGTTAAATGGAATACATGTAGAACTGGTAATCGAACAATTCCAGGCTTCTGGAAGAAGTAAATTTACAAATCTAAAAACAAAGCAGGCAATTTTTATAGATTTCTACTGGAACTTTTCAAATACCATGGAGATATATTAATAAATACAATACATATATTAAATCTTTAACAAGGTATTGTAGTTGGAGCAATCATGCTCGATGAATGAACAATCAGCTCTATATGGCGCAACGACGAAAAACTGATCCTTTATTTTGAAAGAAGAAAAGCTGCTAAGCGCCCTTTGCAACGTAATCTGCGAGAAGCTGCTTAAGCAATTCTGCAAGGGAGAACTCGGAGTTCCAATTTTATTATACGAATAAATCTAGCTGACCTTGATGAAGCGATCAGTGATGGTCTATCTGTCTATTGTCCCATCCAATAATGGCTGACGGATGATTGGGGCTTAGCCTACAGCCACTGTTAAGCTCCGACATCGTTCGCTTTTCTATAGTAACAAACGTAGACAAGCTGTTTTATGAATTGTTACTCCTCAGTACAGAATTACGTCTTAATGGTTATTTGGAGTACCAACCAAGAAAGAAAACCAGCTAATTAAATTAACCCAGTTTTGTTACTTCTCTTCTGTACAAGTAGCTGCCCTTCGGTTAGTTTTCCAAAATTCGTGCTTAGAATGAACACATACTCGGTGGGAACATACCTATTTTAGTCATGCAGTACGATGACGTCATTTGCCCTTAATCCTCAAGGTCCAAGTTAAGATAAACTTAAAATTTGCTATTTCATCAACTGATGTCTTTACTTTATCTAGTACGTTAAATAAACTGATCCACCCCTTCACTTCAATCGTCCATAGGCCTAAGCTTCATTTCGAATCTGAACATCTCTTCATCATTCAAGTGAGTATTTTTTATCAGGAGTTCTATAAGATTTTACACGGACTTGGGATCACCCGATCCGATAACACCAATCGTGTTATGGTTCAATCGGCCTAAGCCGATACCGACCAACCCGAAATTGTTTATCTGTAACGATCTATGAACCGAACTAAAATCAAACTTTACTCAAGACCAGTGTCGTCTGAGAACGGCTTAAATGTACTGATTAGAACGTCTAATCGTTCTTATTGCTCCAGCATGAAATAGCCATCTCATTCGGTTACAAAGCGGTTAGCGGAATTAAACGCTGATAGCTCTGCTTTGTGGAACTGGCTGTTAGACGATCTTTCTTCGACAAAAGTTTATGTCCTGTGTGTTCGTAAAGCCATAACACATCATCTGCGTCTAAGTCACCTAAGTCGAGCGATAAGTGATGAACCAGGCAGAAGAGTACTTGAATTCCAAGATACCCCCTCCCCATTCCAGTTAAGAGACCCAGCTATCCCGTATGTTAGAGCCCTTGATCTAAATTACTAGATACATGTTCCGAATTGAGAAGTATGGAAGAATGACGTGCGTCAGGTGTGGTCGGATATACGTTTCTCGATTTACATTTGGCGAAACCAAAATTGGCACCAGCATGCTTTGTATTGGGTTATTCAAAACCACGGGCTTACATTGAAAGAAGTCCTCAATAATGATATCCGACAGACATACCGGAAGAAGATATAGCGTAAACTGGGGTTATTCACAAATCAATTAAACAAACATACCTTGAGAAAACTTCACCGCTCAATCAAACGTCAAAGTTGCTGCTGATGGGACCTTTTAAGCAAGCGATTGCGTTTTGGATCCGTGCACGTAGTCCACAACATATGGACGACTAGGACTCGCATACGCCGGATCAATGAATTTATTTAAATTGGGAGCTAGATTTCCCCTATTGACTTTAATATGAATCGATAACCTTAAGATAAAAAAACACGAACGCAGACATTGCGGTGGCCCTGGAAATAATCGTTTGTTTTTTTTTATTTAACCAACTTGGCAAGCCTAAAATAAAAATAACAGCTGAAGGGCGTCTCGTCCATCGCACGTGTAGCAAATCTCAAACTGCAAACTAATTTCCTTCAAACCTCAACTCAAACATCCCCTTTAGCCAAATGAGATAGCTTTGGCACTCTTAGCAAACACAGTTATTCCCCCCAAATGCCCATCACTGCTGCCACCGTTTCGGTCTTCTTCTTATTCTATTGTGCTATCATATTTCCTTCATGCATTATGCACAACGAAAGAACAACCAGAGCGCCTCAGATTGTTATAAGGATACGGGTATAATGCTACGTCTATATTTCCCGCACCGCGCGTACTATGGCTTTGTGTTGTGCTCATCTTCTTTGGTCGGTTTCGGTTTCAAAGTTTTTGTCTTAAGGGCCATTTACTCATAAAATTACCATCAGCCTATCACCACCACCATAAGAAGAACCCCACTTCTATACCTCCACTCCAATCCATGACGAATATATGTATCTACTTTACGAGGGGTTGAAATTATTATTGAACGAAACTGTAACAGCATACCTTTTGAGTATTATCAGGGTAATGATAGCATTGGGGTTGGGCGGGGGCCAGCTGGGTAAAATTCATGCCTCATGAAACTTCTTCACCTTAATAAAATTTATAGTAAAATATCAACGGGACGCGAAATCCTGCAGTGCAATAAAGCGACCAGGATTACTGTTATACGGTGCCATTGCCATAAACCATCAACGATCATCCATTGGAAAATGGCGTTGTTTTTTCTATCCGTGTCGTCGCCGTCGGTATAATCGTAGGTACATCGAACCAACAATCACAATGGATTCTCTGCATTTTAGTAACAATTCCCCTACCATTTTGTTTTTTTTTTTAAGACCAAACTAACTCAAGTTCGCTCAACCGAAATCCATGGGTTCACTGTGTGTAGGTATGCATTTTTTTGGCGTGGTAAATTTGGCAGAATATGTTAACATAAATATTTTCTAACTGTATTTGGTTGGTTTTATTTATATGGTTAAAATCGGTCGGTGGGGGTTCTGTGCCTTAAATTGTAGATTATGTCAGTCTGCCTGCTGGTTACATCATTCTTGTTGTATGTGGGTGTTGTTGTTTTAACTGTCTTTTGTTGCGTTCTGTTTTTTTTTTGCGCTCAAACTTTCTTGTGTGTGTTCCATAGCGTTTTGGGATCCATCGTGATTAAGATTAAGGGTTGGCAGCGCCCCCAGCGGGGGATGTGCGTTTACATTTAAAACAATTTGGAAAGTTTTTTTTTGCTTGTTCTTTTTACCTATTTTTGCTGCTTCTCTTGTTTTGTTTATTTCTGTTTCTATGTTTGCTCGCCCCTTTCGGTTGGTGTGGTTTTTTTTTGTCGTTTCCCCTCATAAGATATTAGGGAGAAGAGGAGGGGATGCTTTTTTTTGCTTTGTTTTGTCGAAAGTTGAATGCATTAATTGACCTTTGGGGAATGTGTAAGTAAGGATTTAAATTGTTTGACTGTTGTCGGGCGATGTTTGGGTTTTGCCGTTTTTTATTTTTTTTTCAACTGCGCAACAAACGATGAAAAAGACGAAAGGCGACAAGGGTGAAAAATGTCGGCAGGCAAATTTGCATTTGAATTCGATTAAGTCGTCGTTGTCGTTGTCCGGGAAGAGAATTAATTTGAATAAGTTTTGTTGTTGTTATGGCATTATGTTTGTGCCTTTTGTGTGTTTTATTTGATTTGCAATTAAATTTGGTTAAATAAAATACTGTAGCGTAGGTAAGGTAGAGTATTTAAAATGGGGGATTTAATGGCTTTTGTTTGTTTTAACATTAATCATACCCATATATTATGAAGTAACGTAAAGCGGGGGAATGATTATACGAACAGATGTCAGTTATGACATTTATGAGATTTAACCTGCGATCCTTTAATCAATCATTGTTAATTTTTGTTCTTAAAAATCTTCAGGTGGTTTACAAATTTTTGATTATGAACCCATATTACTATGTTGCACGTGTTTGGTCTCTAATCGAGTACAATGGAAGAGAAAAAAAACTGTTAGATTTGGTTGCTGAAAAGGGGTATTAACTACCGTTTAAATTATACTAAATAACAGCGTATGATAAAAAGGGAAGTATTTTTTTACTTGCGATTATAGGTACTATAAGGCAAGTTAGGCATTCGTAGAAAAAATAAGTTTTGAGATAATAATCAAGCATGATATTGCGATGATAGCAACGACGAAAAAAGATGGTCTAAAAATTCTGTATAGAAACCTACAGCCCAAACGGGTGGGCCGAATTGTTTCAAACTTGGTCTATGGAGTTTCTTAGGTATTGTGCAGAGGGGAAATTGAATTTTTTTTAGCTCAAAAAATAACGGTAGCTGCCATATAACCGTTACGTTAAAGCCTATTTTATTAGCAAACGGCTCTACCGATTTTGATTTTAAAAAATCAGTGCAGCTTTTTAGATACGACCGATCATATGGTTGAAAAAAATTAAATTTCTAAAAACTGTACTTTCCATAGGACCGTCTTTTGCTTTCGATTATCGCATAAACGGCTTACCCGATTCTATCGAAATTTCACACATATATAGCCTTAGATTGCCCAATTTATACTGCGTACAAATATTTTTAATTAATAAAAATTTTTTAAAATTAAAAAAAAAATTTTAATTTATATTTTGAAAATTGCACATTAAATTTTTTTCAAAAATTATATTTATAATGTATTTGCTGAGTGCCTATGAATTGGCGTTTTTTAAATTTGTTTTTTAATTTTTTTCAAAACGTTTAAAAAAACGTTTTTTTCTCAAAAACCACCCACAGATTAAAACATTTTTTTTTTCATAAATTCAAATTTATCCAAGAAATAAAATGGGGTACTTTTTTTGAGCTCAAATTAGTTTAAGTATTAATTTCAGAATTTTGAATTATTTTTTCTTTGATTAATCCGATTTAATTTTTTGTTTTTAAGTTTATATTATTAAATATTTAAGATTTTCATACCAATTTTGTTTTTAGAAAAAAATTAAAGTAACTTTGTTTATAAAAAATAAAGTAAAAACTGACTTTAAAAAAGAGAGAAATCTTTTGCATACGATGTGATCGAACATAAGAGCAAGTTCGAGCGATCAAGTCGTGCATTTTATTTTTTATAGAAAATTGTTTTTTTCCTGGCATGCAATTTAATTCATTTAACAGTCTTACAATCGATTACAGTTAAAATCTGAATTGATGCAATTTTTTTGGAAACACGTTTTATATTTATACAGATAATAGGTAGTGCCTATTACGATTTAAAAAGATTGACCCCCAAATTATTAAATGCAAACGAAAATATCTATATACACAACCAATTACTTTTTTATTCTTTTGTGGCATTGGGATTAAAAATTTTCTGTATATAACTGTTAGTGACATAACAAGCCGACAAGGTTTTCTGTCACAACCGACAGAATTTTTCGCGACAGATTTTTACCCACCAATACTTAAAAATCCATCTTTTATACCGAAAAAAGGCAAAAGTACCATAAAGATTACCCGGCACAAAATTTATGGACATATTTTCATTAACAAACATATGAAAGTAGTTTTGCTTAATTAAATCCAAAGAAGAACAATCACCAGAACCAAGCACCATTTTTATTTAAAACAAAACACGAACAAACATCATTTTGAAGTGATAACTTCTTATGGGAGGGTAAGCCGGCTCGAGTAAGGGGGCGCATGCTGCCGCACTGCAACCCCCCTGCTTAGCCCAATATAGGATTTGGGATGGGTTCAAGTTTGGATTTGAAGATATCTTTTTAAAAAGTTCCAAGCAAATTTGAATATAACCAAACATATTACCCACCCCAAATGCTATATAGGGCCACGCAGGGGGGTTGCGCTGACCTTTTTAAAATGTATTGCTTACATTTCAAGTCTATTTTATGTTTTGAATAAAGATTTCACAATGTGTCATGTGGCCATACTTACGTCTTATAAAATTTGGGAGTTTTTTCCCATCAACACGCAGTAAAAGTTGGGACCTATGTCGCACCGAGGTGGGGCATAGGTCCCAAAATGCTAATTTGCGACTTATGTCCCTGAGCCTACTAAGACTACTTTTTTATAAGATTTGTTTTTTCGTTGTATTTATGGTGATCTCACTTTGAGGGAAGAGTACGATAACTACGGCGCGACAAAATAATAACGGATTTGTGTAGAGGGGTTTTATACAATAATTTTTTTCTACAGGGAAGGGGGTCTATCTCCCACCATTTAGGCGGGAGAGGCAATTTAAAAAAAAAACGAATTAAAATTTAAAAAAAAATCATTAAAAAACAACGGCAACACTTACAATAAAAAAATGTATAGGTTTTCTAAAAGTAATTTTCTTATAAAGTAATTTTAGTTAAAATTAACAAATACATTTTCATAAAATAAACAAAACACAAGATAAACAAAAGTATCTTAGTGACAAACGATGACCAGCATTGCCATATACAAGGAATTATAAGGCCACTGATAAATGGAAATTGAAAAATATAAAGATTTAGCATGTATTTACACAAGTACACACACTCTTGTTTTGTTTCCAACAGTAGTCCAGCGGCAACATCTTCCACCTTATATTCAACGTATTGATCGTCATCGTCATCTTGGGAATGATGCAAGCCCTCAAAACATATTCAACTTCGGAGTATGTTGCAAAACTTCCATGCGAGTTCTCATCAACATCGATCTTATCCTCTGGGGTCTCTTTCTCTTGTATCTTAATAAAGTTAAAGAATTAATCGTTTCAAACTTGTTTCGTAAAGGGCCTAACAGCACCACGCTCCTTTTACTTCTGCTTCTTCCGGATCCTATTAGCCAGGTTAATGCGTTTGACCAAGTTGTTGTTGCAGTTGCAGCCCTTGCATTTGTAGATCTCAGTCTCTTCGAACGCGATGAGATATTCTACGATGGCGGCTTTCAGAAAGTATTGTTTAGTTAGATATCTCGGAGCCTTTTCAGTAGAGGATCATCATCTTTCTGCACCATTACTGAAAGAATTTCGGTATTACGGAAAAAGGTCATCCAGAATTTAGCTATATCGCCGATGTCTTCTCTCTTTACCGGCCTAATTTCTTTCATTTTAAGGGAATATCGTTGACATTTTCGGTTATTGGGGCGTCTGCTTTGGAGGATATAGGGCCATCATTTGTGCAACAATGGCTGATACTTTTCGTGGTATATCTTTCCAAGACTGTAGACCTCTTCGTAGAACTGCGCTATATATTCAAGCTGTTCTAATTGAATGTTTGTGTGCAAGACTAGTTGACATAAAATGTGGTGCATTGCACACTTGTAGTAAATATCTTACTGCATTATCGCTATCGTTATCAGACTCAACTTTGCCACAACTTTGGAAGATTCATGTTATTGTCAAGAAAAAAACAGGACTCGAAGTAGTTGAAATAGAAATAGATGCCGTAGTTGTTGATCAAAACCTGGGAAATCAGACAAAAACTGAAACATGAACAAAGACGCAAGCTATATTCAAAAGTATGCAGTTCAAAAAATGAGAAATGTTCAGGGAATTTGTTCACCAAAATATATTAACAATGTTTTATTGCAACTTATAATATGCCATACCTACGAGTTACCACTTTCGATAAAGTTATTGCAGCCGGAGTGGAAAACGTTTAGATATCTCCAGAGTTCTGGGAGAAAAGGGAGGACTTATTATTTTAGTGCGAAGTTACTGTGATGTTTTACGCTCAACTTGTACTGCCATGTGCCTAAGGGATACTCAAAAATATAGCTTGAACCAAATCACGTGGCCAATGGTCAAGGAGAGGATTCAAGGCAACAAAAATGGTGGACAAGAGATTTAATGAATACAATACCAGTGATGAAATACTTTTTGAAAACTGCACAAGAAACCTCGATCATTAAAATAAGGTCCATGCCTGGAAGGTGATTTTGTGTATCTTTCAAAATTAATGAGATGAGCAAGGAAGTTTGAAGAAAGCTCCGCAGCCAAGTGATTTGGTTCAAGCTATACTCGCATATTTGCGGGCAAAAACAAGTTTCCCTTAGCCATGGTGAAGTCAGCGAACTCCATTTTTCTTCTGGTGGTAGTTTTTTCAACAAAAATCGTGTATTACAATTATAACGGATGAATGTTTTAATTCTCTTTTTTAACAAAAAAAGGGGTGCTAGCTGTGATGGAAACTCGTATTAGGCCGTAAAACTTTTAAATATGCAACTAACCGCATTATTTTTTTTTTTGTTTCGGGGCACAAACTGAGCACAAAACATTACAACTTAAGTTTTATTTTTAAGGTCAAAATTGGCGTTTTTAACTTCACCTGACTAATAAGTCGAACCAAAAAAAAAAGTTGTCGTCCAAGAATAATTAAGGTTTCCAAATCAAAGTTGATGTACCCCAGGGGAACGTAATCAGACATTTGATCCTCCTAATAGAGCACGGTGTTTAGTCGGTTTCTCATAAAGCGCTCGAAAGGGGAAAAATGGAACCTATTTTCATTGCCAAAAATTTTACAGGTCGGGATTACTAAACTCTACCAAGTGCGAAACTTATTTCGATTTAATTTTCAATTATGAAGATTAAAAATGAATTTCAAATTCTACCATTTTCTTTAGGAATTTTTACTTTTATTTAGAACAGTTTCGGTTTAAAGCAAATGTGAATTATAAGAAACTACTCATTTATAAAATAAACTTATTCAAATGACATCAAGAGTGGTTGACTGCCGCTGGCATTGTTTGTTGAATGCTATACTTTTGAGTGTTGTTGATTTGAAGTGTTATACGCTTCATTAAGGGAACCGGGGGTGGAACGTTTAAGTAATCTTAATTCCAGCCGAAAGCAAATCCGAGGGAAAATTACTTGGCCCTAAACTAACTCTGAAGGAGAAATTAGGGATATCGACGGTTTATAGGAATCTGATTCCAGCCCAGGGATAGTTCCGAAGAATAGCAACCATAGTACACACGCGGTATATAGAAAAGACCTTTAGATATCGGTAGTTCGGAACAAACTGTGATTGCTGGAACCTTAATAATATCTTCTTGCCAAATAATAAATATTCAGTAGTTTCTGCGAGTGTTAAGCTTCTATAGTTAATTTTTTAGGCGAAACACAATGTGAGCTATAAAAAGTAAAAGTAAAAAATCTATTTTATGACGATATATGACGGTGCTATTGTTCGGTTTATTATCTATGTAGTTAGGGTGTTGATGGTTGCTAATTGACTGTTTCGGCGGTAGTTCTGCATACGGGATGGAGTGCGTATGTGTAACGCTTTGTTACACCCTAACCTAAAAAAACTAATTGTTGCCAAATAATGCACAGCTAACATACCCTTTTAATTGTTGGTCAATGTTCCAAGAGTTTGCGAACTGTCTGAACTTTGGTGAAAATGCTTAATAGGACAGCAGCTCTGACAAAACCAGTAGACCTACAACTAGTTTTCAAAAAACAGGGAAAAGAAGAATTCAAAAATTCTGAAGTTGGAAATTATCTTGAAAGCTGGACAGCAGGAAAACAATCCCACCACTCACTGTGGAAAGTTGTCAAAGTAACGAAGAAACCAAAGTTCGCTGCGCCTCCGATTAAAAATGATCAAAACGAATGGGCAAAAAGCAACAAGGAGAAAGCAAAAGTTTTCGCGGATTACCTGGAGAACACATTTAAACCTTTTCTATCCTTCTTTCTCTTCTTCCACCGGAAGCCCGCGCTGTGTTAAGAAAAATATTTAAAGGGTATTCCTAATCCCTTGAGCGCGTGCAAAGTTATAAAAAAAAAAATCACAAGAAATGTTACCCTTGCTGAATTAAGTAGAGAAATAAGAAAGCTTAAGTATAAGAAAGCTCCGGGATATGACTTAATTACGGCCGATGTTCTCAAAATGCTTCCTCGCAAAGGGTTAATTAATCTTCTTTTTTTATAATAAATGCCACTCTAGGGCTAAAGTACGTTCCGAGCCAATGGAAGGTTGCGGAAGTTAGAATGGCTCTCAAACCAGGAAAACCATCACATGATAAGAAATTTTATAGATCCATTTCGCGTCAGCCCGTAATATCTAAGCTCTTTGAAAGAATATTACTTGTGCGCCTGCAGCCAATAAGTGTGTTTAATTGGGAATCTATCCATTGTACCGTAAGTAATTCCCAAAAAAACGCATCGACCGTAGCATGGACCGTAGCTTTTTTATTTTTGTAAAATTGGTACCCCTGCACAGCAGTCACAAGTAATGAAATAGTCTTTTGCAGAGTAAAATTAAGAAAATATCAAAGTTATGAACAATAATTAGATTTTATTCATATAAAATAGGAAGTAGAAAAACGTACCAATATTTAATTTATGTTACAAACCTATTTCTTGTTTTAATTTTTTTTGCAATTGCAGTTTTAAATTCGAACATTAATTTTGCACCAATAGAACGGAAATGATAAGTGAATGGCTTTGTTCATAGAATATGGTCAATTCCCTTTTTGCACAGTACAATTTTTGTATTGCTTTAAAAATGGTCTATGCATTTCACACGAGGAAAAAAAAGTGCCGGTGACTTACTTGTTTCCTTTTAATGTTTCTTGGTTTGGAACGCACACTACAACGTAGTTTAAATTGTTCAATCCCCTTACATTTCCCCTTTATATTTCATGCTTTTATTTATTTTCTGAGCTTATCGATAGCTAGAGTCTTATTTTTCAATTCAATTTACAAATTTATTTTCTGAGTAAGTTTTGCTTTCAATTCAATATTTACTCATCACTGCACTTAACATACGCGGAGTAAGTAACAAAAAGTTAACATTTGGTTTGCCATTTCACCATTTTGGATCACAAAAATTTATGACCAGTCTATGTCTATGTAGTGATTCGAATACCGCCCATGGCCAACGTCCATTAAACAGTGAAAAAAAAGCACACTTTGTGAGTTCAGTTTCCGCTTAGTGCGTTTAGGCTAGGCGCGCATATGCAATTTTGCCGAAACGAAATAGTTTATCACCAGTTGAACGATGATCGCGCACATAAGCAACTTAAAAATCAATCAACGAGATAAACGAACACAAAAACATCATTTTGATTTAATGTGAGCGCAGTTACTTTATAGTTCGATGTGATACAAACTGAAGAACTTATTTGGGGCGATCGTTCGATTTGTGCCAAAACACAAACTCTTAAGTTGCTCGAATCGCGGAGTGAATAGTTTTTGCATGTGCGCGCACTCTCATATATGTCCAGGGTATTCACTTTAGCAACCAAACTGTTGCAAAACTGAAAGTTGCATATATGCGCGTTTCTGGCTTATAGCTCATAGAATTTTATACGAATAAATATTTTGCGGCGCAGTGTCAAGCAATTCCTCTATAGTGCAGTTCCACCCAATGCGGCTTGTCTTCTCAAATTGCTTTTTTGTAGATCTAAATAAAAAGATGATTTTTTTCACCAAACTCCGTTTATTTACAACTATCAATAAAACTTGAACACAAAACAAAAATTGGGCTTGGTTAGTAAAAAATAAAAGTAAAACGGAATTCATTCGATAAATATTGGTTTCTTTTGCAAAATGGATATCAAAATTTGTTAAAATTGATTAATTGACATTAGGGGTATGCAAAATTGCAGATATAGGTGCAATTTTAGAAGTATTTCAGAAAATAATTGAGCAAAGAATACAGTATTTAATAGTAAAAGTCAGAAACTTTTCAGAAGCTTATAATTTATTAAAAAATGGAGTTATCTAAGATTTGAGAAATATAAACTGGCCAACTTTAAAAAAAAATCAAAAAGATCGATTTGTCTTAAATTAATAATTATAAAACTCCATGAACACATCCATCGAGATCCAATTCAATTATCAATCGTACCAACAAAACTAACAAAATCAGAATCGAGACTCGACTGAACGTCAACCAGCCATCCACCGTAGCTTCTACTTTAGCTTTTTATCGACCGTAGCGAATGCTACGACGGATAGACTTACGGCGGATAAATTTCCCAATAAAACATGGCTAATAATAGAAAAAAAGCGCCTAATACCTGAACATCAGTTCGGATTTAGAAGCAAGCATTTGACAATTGACCAAGTGCATAGGATCACTGACGTCATTGATAAAACGTATGAAGAAAATAAAATTTGTTCGGCGGTCTTCCTAGACGTGTCGCAAGCTTTTGATAAGGTGTGGCACGAAGGCCTAAATTTTAAATTAAGACAAATTCTGCCTGAAGCACTTAATACGCTTCTAAAAGCATATCTAGAGAACAGACTTTTTAGAGTAAGATATGAAAAAGATTACTCGGATCTCAAAGTGGCATTGGCGCATTGGATAAAGTGCTTGATTGCTAACTTAGACGTGTGGGTTCGATGCCCACGCTAGGCGCATTCTTTTCTATACCTCCAATTTTAATTGGATCCGCCCATGGATTAAAATGAGACCGTCAATACCTGGTTCTTAAACCCACTGTGCCAAACTAGTGCCGTGCAATTCAGGTTGCATTTAAAAGACCTTAGGTCTTACAAGCATATAGTTAAATTAAATAAAATAAAAAAATTAATAAAGATATATTGGCTGGGGTACCACAAGGAAGTATTTTAGGTCCAATATTGTACCTATTATTTACACGTGATATACCTCCAACAGTAGACACTGTCGTAGCCACGTTTGCTGACGGCACTGCAATACTAACAGTGGACCAAACGATAAATGATGCTACTACTAGATTACAAAAAGCTCTGAATAATGTCAGTCAAAAACATGGCGGATATCGCTTAACGAAATAAAATTAGTCCATGTAGATTTTACGTATAAGAAAATTAATAGATTACCGGTATTTGTTAATACGGTTCAAGTTCCGTTTGCTTTCGAAGCAAAATATCTCGAAATGACTGTAGACGCGAAATTAAAATGGAAACCGCAAGTTAAAAAGAAATGCGAGAAGTTAAATAATAAACTCAGATATATGTACTGGTTGCTCGGGAAACACTCTAAGGTTAGTATCGAAAACAAACAAATTTTTTACAGGCAGGTGGGGTTTGTATTCTTATTTAAATACCTTAAAAACATTTGAAAATAAACTCCCAAGATCGTTTGTAAGCGCACCTTGGTACATTAGAAATGAAGATCTCCACAGAGATCTCGGGATTCCCACGGTTCGCGATGAAATAAAAAATTTTGCACGAAATCATAGAAAACGATTATTACAACACTGTAATAGCACTATAATAGTAATTTATCGATGAGGCGAATTTAGTAAGCCGCCTGCAAAGGACTAAGCCCTCCGATCTGAAGCACTAAATGAGAATCCGCTTTAAAATCGCAGTATAACCAGGAACTATCACCGGATAGTTACCTTCAACACGTTGATTTAATTCGTTAAAAATAAATTGCTAGATAAGTTTCAACTTATAGTTGCAATCGGGAGGAGGATGTGTTTTTAGTGCAGTAAGAATCTCACACTTCTATGAGCCAGCGTTTTTCGGTCCTCATAGAGCCTTTTGAAGGTTTTACACCTCCCAAGGGAAATAAAAAGGAATTTTAAAATGTTGAAAACTATCAGAGTGATAAAGATATCCATTGAAACCCAACTAACAGATATCCTTCGGGAGTTAAGATAAGTCGAAAATCTGACCACTTAGAGATCGACAACCGGAAGAATATAGGTTAGCGGTTGATGCTGGCAATCGCATGTAAAAAGTAGTTTCAACAAAAAATGAGCTATCAATTCAACAAATCGTATACCGCGATATACTAAGGACAGATTTTTCAAAAATTCCCATCGGTTATAGCAAACATCATAACGAAATTTCGTATAGAAAGTATAGATGGGCATCATTATGTTCTCTAATGTTCAAGTGTTGTTTTTTTTTTGTTTCTCAACTTAAATAATCGTTAGTTCCATTAATAAAATTACACGACGTGCCCCACGTCCAACCCTCAAGCTAAATGTTAAAAACTTATGTTCCATCAAAAACAATTTCCAATGTTATTTCGTAAAATAAATTAAACAAAATTTCTCTCATTTCTCATAGGAGCACATAGGGAGTGAAGGGAAAGGGAAGGGAAGGTACGACCTCATTTTTTGGCAAACTTTGAGGCAAACATCAGCGATGGCTCAACGCTCAACTAATGGCAAACGGCTCTCACATAGTCATCACTTAAAAGTTCCGCCATAGCAAAGAAGTGACAACGCAGTTCTCCAAGAGGCCATCATCTACATTCATAGGAAGAAGACACAAAAAACATCTGGCAATACAAATGGCCTGAAGAATCCACTAAGAAATTAATAAGCCCTAAATGATTAACGATGATAACGGGGGCTAACATTGCCATCATCAGTTTGGCTCTTACTCGGCGCCCCAATGCTTTCGACGCTCAGTAGGAAGGCGCCCAACGCTAAATTGGGTGGAAGATATACCTACTAGAAGTAGTTACATACATATATACTCGTAACCTTAAATTCGAAAGCAAGATGAAATCGTTTTTCGCACAAGCCTCCTTAAAGGGGGGCTATCAATAATTTGACAGCTGTTATATCCATTAAACATTTTTCTTTCTTGAGAGTTAGCTGTGTGCTGTGATGTGGAAGGAGAAGTTCAAAGGACCATTATCATCATCGCATCTTCTAAATCTTAAATCGATGTGGGCTCAGTCTGTGTGGTGTGTTGGGGAAGTGGGTTTTGTGCCGAGTGCCAAGATAGATGGAGTGCACACGAGTAACACACTTATGGCTGACGCCAAGCATCATTCATCATATATGCGCCAAGGTACTTGGACTCAATGAGGGCTCATAATGCTGTTCACAGTTTACTATAAATAACCATCAACCATGAAAAGTACAATATGCCTCTTGTAGAGGAGCTGGTGCCATCTGGCGAAGGAGCTACCTAACGCCAAGCAACCCACCCGCACTAAAATGAGCGTCTTAACCATCAGCACGACAAGAAATTATTGTTTGTGGGCCTGTGCATTGGGGTTGAAGTTGGAATATGGTCTTTGTCAGGGTTCGAGGAAGATGGAGGCAATTGTAAGGATTCCCACCTTTCTTTTTTCAACACTGTATTTTTTTTCTTTTTTTTTTGTCATGGAAGGAGTGTAGGGGATTACATGAACTTAATGTGAAAATCTTCTGTAGCGCGAAAAGTACTTTTTGTGGCTCATTCCATGGCCAACTTGTCATCATGCCAAAGGAGAACAAGAAGATATTCCTGCGTTCGTCGGATGCTGGATGCTGTTCCAAGAGACTCCCATAAGTTTGTGCTCTCTGGAACATGCAAAACGAGCCAGTGCTGAAGGGTTTGAGGTGTGTTCGGCCATCTGCGCTTTCAGCTCTCCATAACAAACAACAAGATGTTAAGCAAAGTGTATTCATAAATCTTAATTACACGTGTTTTCTGGGTGGGGGTGCGGGCATATTTCATTGCCATTGCCATCATCAGTGTGGTTATTGGCTTGGCATGGCTTAAGTTCCGTTATAATTATGACAGTTTAATGTTGGACGATTTCTTTTGTGTACTTATTCTGAATAAACAATATTTTTTTATGTCTAAGTCTTTACAACGGTGGTAGTTGGCAAGACATTGCAAAAGTCTTACAATTGTTAAGCAAGCTATAGATAATTTCCAAATAATTTGTTTCTTTAAGGGATCAGGTTCTCTTGTCGAGGAATTTAAAGGTATAAAAATGTCCCCTTGTTTGGTGTCTGACAATTCATAATAATGGGGGTTGCACTTTAACCTAACGAATGTACCTTATACGAAATAATGCTTAGCAAGGCAATGTGCAATTACTTTAAAATTAAGTCAGAGGGTGGAATTCATAATTGAATAATTCGATCTGATAAAATACAGGTAATTATAACGAAGGCAATGATAGAAGGTTTTCCACCAGGTGACACCCTATCGGAAGAAGATAGAAATTTTTGTTTATGGCATTAGATGTCAATCGAAACAATTATTCTACCTTTTTTCTTACAATAGCGAGTCATGACTTAGGGTTGCCCCTTTGACGGCAAATCTCACAATAATGCACAAGTATGCGACAAAATAAGCAATAAGACACATTGTCATTAACTAACACTTGTGCATACTTATGAGACTCCGCTGTTTATAGTCTCATATCTCTTATGAATCATATTTGTTTTGTTACTACGGTGATTTCTTCGAGTTCGGTGGTCCTGTTCCTGTTCTTCCTTCTGTTTGTTTTAATTAAAATCTAGATATTTCTTTTGCATTCCGGCGAGTTCGGTTCCATCCGAAAGAATTTTTTCTAAAGCTGGACTAGCCATGTCTGGACTCAGAAGCAAACTCAAAGTTAAAAATCTGCAGAGCACACTTTTCATTAAAAATAATTGTGATATACTTGATGACTTATAAATACTTACATTTGAAAAACCTCTTTAATTACCTATGTTATTTTTGTAGTAAAAGTTATGCGGTATTAATTAATTTATTTTATGTTATGTTTTTGTTTTTAATTAAATTTCATATTATTCCAAATATTTTCATTAATTTTTATTTTCCGGATCTTAATAAAAGAATCCGTTAGAGGGTGTGATCCCATGTTGTTTTTGTTCTACGTGGTAAGTTAAATTAGATCCAGGGGCCGAACTAGCCCATCAGTTTTCGAGTGATACGTGACTGAATTATGCAAGTTTGGCATTACTGCGCACGTTATCACGCCATCATCCCATAGTGTTTACTCGTTCATTCGACCACTGATGATGGTACTCATTCATTCGGTCACTGAATCGGTAATTCGACCGTTCAGATTTGAATTCGTATGGATAAATTATACACCAACGTCTAGGGCTTTTAAAATCAAAAATAATATCGATAGTATCGATAGTTTTATCCTAAAACTATCGAAAGCGCCGACTATCAATGTTTAAGCAACCCTATCATGACTTGTGTACGTTTTTTTTGTATCTGTTTACTTCACACCTATCAATGTATAAAACTTACATGTTCCGCCATTTTTAAAAATGATAGAATCTTTCTATAGGATGATTAGTTTTGAGCCACTTATTTTAGCCTCCATTTCCTACAAAAATATTAATCACAATCAGTAGTCAGCGTTATTTCCAGTCAGTACACAAGGAAATATTTTTCGATGTGACTTCCATTTCGTTCGATGTTATTTCCATTTGAAAAAAGACAATTCTATATTATTACCTACCAATGAAATTTATATTTAAAATTCATCTATATGATGAATCTTAGCTCGGTAAGTAAGGGGGGCATGCTGCCCAGTTATAGGATTAGGGGTGGGGTACAGTTTGGGTGTATACAAAGTTGTTTTTTTTTCAACTATACAAAGTTTTGTCTGGATTTAATTAGAAATTGGCAATTAAAAACGGTAAATAGAGATATTTTTTGTTACTTTCAACTTAGACCAAGGATGTTCTTAATATTTTGTCTGTTTGGGTGTTATTGCATTTTGTGTTTGGTCTTTTTTGCACTCCTAAGAGTGTAATAAAGTCCAAGATTTGGTTTTGTACTTTATAACATTGGACTTTATTTAATGGCCCCGCTAAATTTACCTGGTCTTCATTAATAAATAATAAAATATTCCAGTACTATTTTAAATAAAATGTTTTAAAGCATGAACTTGCTCTTATGAAAATTGGTCATTTATTTAATTTTGTTAAAAAACAAAAATAAGTGACAAACGTAAAATTAGTAAAAAAAATAGTTTCTCTTCAGATGTGCTTAGATTTGAAAATGCTAGACCTATATTGAGCTACTTCCACACATTTGTTGCTAAGGTCATTGACGGGCAGTTACAGATTCATGGTATCCCGCTTCTTTGGCCATGGGGTCCATCAAAGTACCTAGTAGTCCAGGTAAGGTAATCTACAATATTCTAACTTTACAGACACGGAGTTAAATACGAAACAGATATTCTACACACACAAGATGAAAAACTGTTGCATCTACTTCGGAGAGTACGGCAGGGAACATCACTGGTAGCTAATAGTCTGGAGTCAGTGGCGGATTTACAAATTTGCCGCCGTAGGCTATTCAATTTTTGCCGCTTTTATTGAAAAATTATGCCAATTACATTTATTCAATTGAATTATAATCTT
Organism: Philhelius pedissequus; assembly: GCA_910595825.1. Lineage (NCBI taxonomy): Eukaryota > Metazoa > Arthropoda > Insecta > Diptera > Syrphidae > Philhelius > Philhelius pedissequus. Next base: position 327,452,632 of record OU343160.1, read on the forward strand.
ATGATTTGTGTTATATCGCCTTCTTTACATCATATTTTTTCCTCTCACTTTATAGCATGATTATAAACTAGAGGATCACCGTGAATTTCAAGATTATTTTTATAATCCACATTTTACTGAGGATTCTATGATTAATAAATTTGGATATACTATTGAGGTTGCAAAAACTTGCACTTATATTCAATAACATTGCACACAAAATATTTCTATTAAAAATATAAATATATTTTTAAAGTCGTCTTTTACTTAATTTTTATAATATAAACTTAAAAACAGAAGATTAAATCGGCTTAATCAAAGAAAAAATAATTCAAAATTCTGAAATAAGTACTTAAACTAAAAAAAAAAATCAATAAGCAGTTTTCTAAATATAATTTTTTATATTAAAAAAATGATTTTAAGAATACGAAAAAAAATATTTATTAAAAATATTGGTATGCAGTATAATATGTGCTACCTACACCTATATAGTGTGAAATTTCGAAATAATCGGTTAAGCCATTTATGATATAGTCGAAAGCAAAAAAAAAATAAGTTTAAATTAATTCGGTTTACCCGTTTAGGATATCTATACATATAGACAGACAGACATACAGACGGAAAGAATTTGTAGACATATTTTTTCTTCTTCGGTATCATTGTTATGTGATGTTTGATTGTTATCTCAAAACTTTTTTTTTCGACGAATGCATAACTTGCCTTTACGTATAATCATAATTAAAAATCTTAGGCCAAATTTACCGCCCCCGAAGATTCGCCGCCATAGGCTCCAGCGTTGTCAGCCTTCTGGTAAATTCAGCGCTGCCTTCAGTGTTGTTATAACAGGAAGTGTCTTGTACTTAGGTGGATGTATTAAGACCAAATTTTAAAACACAACTCTGATCTTATGCTCATAAGCCTATAAAAGAGAATGATAAATTAAATCAATGACTGGCTGGAAAAGACGAATGAAAAGTGTCCTAAAAGTAATCGAATGAAATCAAAAAATATTTTTTTTCGTCCTACACTTATAAAATATATTCTTCGCAGTGCAAAAAGGACATGAAGCCAGGGTCGAACCAACTACATGTGCAAGACGTGCAAATGCGCAGGGCGTAAAATTCTGGGGCGTATTGCCAGGAGCAAAAAAAATTAATTTGATCTTGGAGTTAAAAATACTGCCATTTGCATTTTAACCATAAAACTTGTTCAAATAATCCCAAAATTGTAACTAGTGTCGTGCCGTGGTTGTTTAAATTCCTGCACAGTGAATATGGGAAATTTATATTTCTTAGGTTATTTCTTTTTTTGAATTTTTCAAAGATGAAATTGACGACATTTTAATAGAGTAAAAAAATGAAAGCTAAGAGGGATCAATGCATAGTCGTTCTTGTGTATGCAGTTTGCTTTGTTCTTTTTTTGTAAAGTAAATGACTGTCATAACGACTACTTTTGTTGTAATAGAATTTCCCATTACTCTGTACCTATATTCACTGTTAGTTATATGTACTCTGGTCTGGTGCAGATTGTTTTAATTGTTTTTTCACTTAGTCGGTTAAGATTAAGTAAATATCAGTTTTTAAAAGATGTGAGGCCTTTTTGTGCAAGTGTTTTGTAGGGAAAAATAAATTGTATCTTTACCTACCGGTGCTACTTCGATAAAAAAAACACGTAAGTAATGTGGGAAAGTCTTATGTATGTGAATCAGTGTATGTATGTATGAATATGCAAATACGAGTAAAGGCGCTTTCTACAAATCTTGCATAGGACCCAAATTTGTGTGTGATCGGCCCTGCATGAAGCGATATTTTGACCATTAGTATCTCAGCAAATGTCCTTGTGTTGTGTATTCACATACAAATCAAGAGGTCTATTTTAAAAATATCTACCTACTGCTTTTTCCATGCTGCGAGAAAGAGATTTATAATCAAACTTTGCGGGTATAATGATATTATTTAATATTTTTTGATTAGACAGACGATGCATTCTCCCAGCTCACAGTACACATTTCTAAAATACCGCGCAGGTTGTCAAAATTAAAAATTGGAAATATTGACATTTATAACTGATTTTAATGGAGATATGGATAACTAAAAAAATTAATACCTTATTACCATAATGATATTCCCTCAAATATGTGTACCTGTACAGTGCTACCAGGCTAGTGTTACCTTACAATACTTTGGGGATGGTAATATTCGTGAATATTTTGTAAATTTCTTGCATGCGTTTGGAAAGATTGGAGAGAAAGTTGGAACTTCTACACCTAGTGAGTAGGCTTTTATTGGCAAAGGTCATTCAAGGTGGTTTCTAAAAAAAGTTATGTCAACCAACCCAGAACTTCATTTAGCGAAGTTCCAAAGTACTCGCCATTCAAGTCGCGATGTGGCAGTTATGAAAAAGGTGATTGCTTCTTACGAATCAAAATGTCATCCAGTCACATTCCTTGTGAGATCAAGTGGGTAGATTGTTATGAAGGTGCACTCCAATTTTCTTTAGACCTCGTCCTCGAGTTTCACTCTGGAAACAATTTCGCAGTTACATCACAAATTCACATCAGACTTCTTAACATGTTACAACTATTGTCTAAGACACAGTTCATAAGATCAGTATAATCTTATAGTGATATTTATTACCTATCCCAAACTCAATATCTGAGAAAATTGCTGAACAACATCGGCGCTCGATCTAATCGCCGGGAGAATATGAACGTTAACAACATATGGCAGAGTGCACATAAGCTTAGCGTATCAAGTGGATGTTGGGTTAAAAATTCCTCAAATATCTCATTGTCGTTCCGACTATCATATCTGAAGCTTTGAATTCGTTTCACGATACACTTTTCATTCCAAATATTTACATATATTTTTTTTGGACAGACGAACAATGTATTGTTCAAACAGACTTTATACTAACTATTAAACGAACATGAAAAGCAAATTAAATTATATTGATTTTATTTTAAAGGTAAGTTGATAGAAATTGCCCCTCCCCCTGAACAAAAACCTGGATTGTCATGTTTGAACATATGTTATTAAAATATGAAATTCTTTTAAACAAGAATTTTGACCGGACCGTACTGTTAATTTTAAGCAAAACTGTTTCATTTTAACACTGTCTTTTTCAGTTTTACTACATAACTTGTCGATTTAATCTTTCATATAGTTACTTTTACAATTTTATAATCTGATATATTTACGCTGGTCCTGTGTTAAACTTGCGAAGAGAATATCATGTTGGTGTGCTTTGCATGCGGCACTAGTATCCAAAATATATTTTTTTATCTTTTATCTTTTATGAAAAGACATTAAATGACCTACACATTCAACAGCAGAGTGGTTGTTCATGTGGATAGAAACAGAAAGAATTTTTTTTTGTAAAAGTATAAACCCAGTTAAAAAAAACTCAGGAGAATTTCTTTATTTGTTTGACTGACTTAAAGATTAAAAAATCTTAATCTTATCAATCAAACGTTAATCCAATAACAGTCTGCCACATTACTTTATTTTTTTCCAAAGGGGGTGTTGTTCTTGCTTTAAATTCCAAAAATCAACATTGGATCTCAGCTGTTTAATTTCGTCCAATTGTTGTCATTTCCATTCTTCATGCCACAGCAGTTCGACATTAATCTGTGAAAATTTCAAGACCCCCATTACTAAAAAAGGATCCGCAAATATTTTCATTGAAAAGTCAGCTATCAACCATAACGCAACGCCCTGCCCCCAACCACTAACTTTTCTAGAAGCAACCCCAAGTGATAAGTTGCTGCTGACTTCCCTCGTTATACTTAAGAGTCCATAATATCTTTGGCAAACTTTTCCTCCTCATTCATTCATCCAAGCAATTTTTTTGTTTTTGTTCTTCTATTTTTATTTGTCGTCCTTTTTTTCTAAATTTTATTTTTTAACCGTCTCATCCCTGCTCCTCAGCATAGAATTTTATACCCACTATTGGCTAGAGAGAATCTATGGAAAGGATATAATGTTAGCTTAAGTTGTTCAGTGTGGTGTAAGCATTACGTTTATTGTCTGCAACTTTGGCCACATGCCTCCGAGCAGCCAAACGAACCTGTAACCTCTACGTACTTTAATGCTGGATCCTTTCGAACTTCACAAAAAAAATAACTAATTTCCACAAATTTCCTCGCTGTAATCCTGTACCCAATTTACGAAGATGGGATCTACTTAGAAATAAATACCCCAGGAAATGAAAATTCATAAACCTATACAGATACACGCACACAAGCCCACACACTCACACTCAGAATGAAACAACCTTTTTAAGAACTTTCATCCCTAACTAACATCAGAAAACCAAAGGCAAAATCCTATCTTTGTTGTATATTTTACGTACCTTTTGGTCTCCAACGACTTTTCCACACAGACTTGGACACAGGTGCGGTAGGTTTGTTATGTCCTACGTAGGGCATCACACTGAAAAAAGAAGAGCAAATACCGTTAAACCTTAAACCTCATAAAATGAAATAAATGCGTGCGATTATTTTTAGTAATTTATTTCTCAAGTGGTATTAACAGCTATGTTGACACATGAGGTTTCCCATCCCTAGGTGAACATAAAGATGGTCTACCATTATACAACCGCTATCGCTGCTACTGGTTGCCATTGCCAGTAGCACATCTGATCTTCATAATAAATGATGGGATGAACTATTGTACCTCAGAGACAAAAGGAGCAGCTACCTTCCTACCGGGCTTGAGAGCGCTTGTTAACAGGTAAACTGGGGAATTGCATTACCTTTAATGCCGATTGCAAGTAAAAAAAAAACATTAATTGAAAACCTATAAAAATTCACAACAAAAAAAATTGCATTCAAAAAGTATTCGCCCTCGTTAACAAAGAATATTCAAAAGTTTAACTCTGTGAATCACCACAACAACAACAAAAATCATTCAGGAAAACTTTCTCTCTTCGACATGACGTTGAAAATCAGCAAACATTTTCGGGAAGACAGCGCTTACGTTTTCGTTGGCAATAGTTTTGGTTAAACTACGAATATTATACAAAGTGCATTTCACTTATGGTGACCATATTGCTTGAAATATTTGACATTTTTTTTAAATGTTGGATTGGTTATTGGTCTTGTATATTAAAAATATCGAGTCCATTCACAGTAACAAGGTGGAGTAATTGTTATGTTAAAATGTAAACTTGCTACAATTTTAGCAAATGGCATCAAATGTCATTGTGATTTGACATTTATGTTGAACTAGTTGACCTCGAGCAATGTGGGCTGTACACAGTATTTGCTTGTTGGACTGAAAATGTTTGGAAAAGTCAACAAAAATCAACATGACTCTGCGTAAAATTTTATTGATATTTGGCATTTGTGTAAAAGAAAAATAGAGACTTAGTTGACAACAAGCGAAGCGATAGGCGAAGTATTTACTCTTTAGATCGAGAATATTACTACTGTGGCCGAGGACATTGGAAAGAGCCAACTAAAATTAAACGTGGACTGTTTTTTCTGCAGCAAGTTGCCGAATTCAATTACTTTTAATTCTATAGATATTCAGGCGGCAGTTACAACATTTACTTCTTTGTCACAAATTGAAAACTGGTGTACCGTTTCCGCAACGAGGTAAATCTACTCAGCACTAACTACAATCATAGCTACCCTTAGTTGGATCCCTGGATAGCGTGATGTATACCAACGGTGACCACCCGTCCCGTATTTCCCGGGGCAGTCCCGTATTACTCTCGACTGTCCCGGGTATAATTTAAGAAAAGCCGGGACGTAAAACTGTTATATTTTGTCCCGGGATTCTCACATATTACCATATATTTGTTTTATTTGAATAATGTTCAAAAAATTTAACAATTTTATTTACAATAATTTAAATATGTGTTTAATATTTTTATGCCAAAGTGCGAATCCGTCTTAACAAATGGGTCAGAGGGATTTACTATATAAGCATGTTCAGTCTTTAATTTGTCACATTCTTTGAGCTGTCAGATTTTGTTTAAAACTGTATCTTCATAAACTTCAAACTGTATCTTCACAAGAAAAACACAATGCATAAATTTGAAATATGAGTGTTTACTTGTACAAGCAAATGGAATTTGTTTCTTTCAATTATTTACAATATATTTACAAATTTGTGAAATGCTTTCAAATAGAAAATGTGAGTTTTACGATGATCTTCAGAGGGAATTTTTCTTCATAAACAACAATGAAAAAGCCAATACCGTAACATGTTCAAAATACGTTTCATGCTGTTTTGATCAAATATATTCCTGTGCACGCACAAGATGTGAAGCTATTGGGTTCAAAGTTCTTGAACCAAATTATATCGATGGAATTTAAACTTTTCTGCACAGAGTAAGTCTTGTGACAGTTTTTTCTGATTGTTCTTATCATGGCTGCTTTTTCACCACAATTAGGTATCGTTGTCAGGACTTTGGACGTTGAAAATCTTCCAAGGAAAACATCGGACATCACTTCAAAATACATAGATAAAACTTTGTTAAGATGTTGGCAATTTGTGCTTACAACATAAACTGTAATTTTGGCGGGTCAACAAAGAAAGGCAAGAACAACACTTTTTTTTATCTCTACACTGTTCATGTTGAAAAACTTAAGGAAATTTGCGAAAAGTCTCAGACTAAATACTTCAAACTAGTTCGTTACAGAAAAAACTAGTTGGCTAAAACCAGCTATTGAGAGAATAATACAACTTTATAATCCTTGAAGATAAATTTTTCTTATTTTTTTTTTTTTTTTTTATAACTTTGCACGCGCTGAAGGGATTATGAATACTCTTTATATGTTTTTCTTAACACAGCGCGGGCATCCGGTGGAAGAAGAGAAAGAAGGATAGGAAAGATGTGTGGCGCGATGTTCTGAGACTAGAGCTGGTTGTTGTCTCAGATTTATCTCCAGGGATGGCTGCTGAACTAATGCGGAGAGAATTACCGTGTCTTATTTATATATGTCCCTTATAATTCGCATTATTTTTTTTATTTATTTCGTTGTCATATTATATGGGTATGTTAGTTTACTCAATCACATGTTGTCAGTGTTATGCCTAAACAGCAATGAGCAAATGTAATGAGCAAAGTAGCAACTTATTTTATGACAATTTTATGAACTGGTTTTTAATGGAATATAAGAAGACATACACAACGGCAGGAATCGAACCTGCAACCACGAGGTTGAGAGGCAAGCACACAACTATCGCGCTACGGCCAAAGAATTTTCTTAACAACTCTTCATATGAGTTCCTTCTTTCTTCATTTCATTCAATACGAGGCCTCAATTTTACATGTGAGCATATTATTAGCAGAGTCTCAAAAAAAATTGAATGTCTAAAGTTGCCCAAGCAATGAAATGCATTAAATTAAAATTACAATCTAGATTAGGAGAACAATTGATAATATTTTGTTTGCAAAGAAATTGATCAATCAATAATTCAAACAAAAATTAATTGACTAAAAGTAATGTCAAGCAAATATTCATCAATTTTACATAACGTGTTACGAATACTTAAATCTTCGGTATGTATATTTTAAAGAATATGAAGTTTTTAGTGGGTAATTCTTCGAAACATTCCTTTTTCCTAAGTGGCCAGAAATAGAATCTTCGTTATCTTTTGTCAACCATAAGCAGAGGAATATACGAGTAACTATTAATGATTCCACCTTGTTTGACGAATTTGTGTGTCATAAGATCCTAACAAAATGGATAAGGGACAAAATAACTGTTCCTGAGAAATGGAAAGATATATTTTAGCATTTTTGCTAAAATAAACTTTAAAAATCTTTTACTTATTGCCGAGTTAGAACTTTGTCTGCCAGATTCAAATGCTCCAACCGAAAAAGTTCTTTGCATAATGAATAATAATTGGACAAATTAAAACACACAACTAAATGTTGAAACGCTCAGAGCCATGTTAATGTTAAAATTAATCTATAATTTTAGCTGTCAGGAAATTAAAAAATATTTAATAGGGAACGATAATAATCATCAAAGAAATTTGTTAGGCAAAAAAGTACCAAATACCAAAATTTGTGTTGGTAATGTGTTATTAATGTTTATGTTTCAAAGAATTTGTAAAAAAAGGTTGAATATTGAAAAAAAAATTTAAAGTTTTTGCATTTGGTGCTGCTTTTTTTTTATTTTTGTTGTTTTTGAGAATTTTGTTGATTTGTAAAAAAAAAATTACCGGAATGAAAAAGCTGATGATTTGACCAAAAACGGACAACACCTTGATTCGAGCCAAACCGTATTTACAGAACTTATCAAACTGGAACATTAAAATAATAGAATTCAATCACAGATTCTCAAAACTGCAAACGACATATAGTTAGCAATTAATTTCGAGAGATGTTTGACCGGATCTCTCTAAGAAAAAAACAAAATACATCAGACTTGTGCAAGGGACTGTGTGACTCAACATTATACCTTCACGAGCAAATCAGTCCTTGCAGAATACATCTTTGATGATCTGGACTACATCTCGTCACTATTAGTAAGGTATGTTCTAAAATTTACTAAGCACTCGTCTTCATCAGGCAGACACCCCATTCGTAAAGTACACATATAACTTTCCGCGTGAAGTGGTCCAAATTTGCATTCTTGGGAAATTCTCAGATCTGATATTAACAACCCTTATGATTAGAAGGTGCCCCAGATGTACGAAAAAATTAAATTTATGAGGGTAACTAAAATGTTTGTTTTTTACTTTTGTAGAATTTCATGTATCTATATCACTTCCCAATTACACATACGTGAGGCTTATCTGTTGTATTAAACTCATTTATCTATACATTTTTTTTTCAGTTTTTAGTGTTTGCTGTAAAAGTTATAAAAGAAAACATGCGAAGGTCACACTATTCTCAATGGATAACTACAACCACTACAGACCGAGATTACTATGCAAACGAGCAAAGTTGTTCACAAACTATTTATGAAATAAAAGTCCGAGTCTAGCGCCAGTCACGTATATTTGGTGGTAGTTTATGCAATTAAGACATGTAAGATGGTTGGAGTGGTGCACGGAGATGTTTTATGTTTGGCTGGACGTTTAAAAAAAAAAAGAAAACTTTTATCTTTTCACTGCACCACCACCGTAGGTAGCATTGACCGAAGGCGTTTGAGGAATATGAACGGATGATTTGTTGGCTATTTTAAAAATTACAAAGTGAAACTTTTTCTCAACGAGTTCGTCTCAGTACTTTTTTGTACTGTGAACTACGTTTGACTAAAAAAAGCAATTTTATTAACCTAAGTAAGTCTCGAAGCAATGTGTACCTTAGTTCATGGAAAATAATTTTTTGTTCCGATGACGTTGGGTATGAAACTGTGCACCAGCTCATTTCATATATTTTTAGAACCACTAATACGATTTCTACAAAACACTTACTCACAAGTCTAGTGAACCTGATATTACTTAAATAAATGCTGATCTTGATATTTTGATCAGAGTTGACATTACGATAAATAGATAGCAGGTACAGCAATTCCATCGGTCTATCTGTTCTCCCAATTGAGGTCACAACACCATAAAAAAACATGGTTTGATAAGGGATGATCAGCGATTGAAAGTGCGCGGGCTTGAAGATTCCACCATGCTTATCACATAGCTTCGTGATTTCCAAAATGAGTGCCGCGTTTGCTCACAATCGATAACAAATGCATTGATTTGAAAATTTCAAAGGTGTATTTATCGATGTTCCAGAGAAATTCGACAGAGTTCTTGCGCCGTTTCCTAACTGTGGAAGAAACCCCAGTCGATATCTCTTGAGTTAGGCAACGAACTCCTCCTTTCTGCAGCATACTCTCAGATTTAGCTCCCTGAGACTATTTCTTATTTCTAAACATGAAGAAATGGCTCGGAGGTAAGAGATTTAAGTCGAATGAAGAGGTCATCGCTGAAACAAACGCTTACTTTGAGGGACTCGTGCGATCATATTATTTGGAGGGCATCAACAAATTGGTGAAACGTTTGATGAAGTGTATCGAGCTTAGTGGAGACTGTGTTAAAAAAAGTCCTTATGCCGAAAATAGTGTTCCTTATTTAATTTTTCAGTGACTTATTGACCCAACCTCTAATGTTGTCAATTACTTATAGTATTTAAACATTTCTCTAAATTCTTTAAGCTATGCAAGTACGGGTCTGCTAGTACATAAAAAAAAATATTTTTAACTCCTGGTAGAAAGGGGTTAAGTAAAAAAAAATCGGTTTTTGGATTTTTATTGGACTTAGTCATATTTTTTTCTATATCGTTTGGTTCTATCGGCATAGATCTAGCGTTAATCCTTCCATTAGAAATATTTCGGTACAAAGCGTGTAAGTCAGGAAGATTTCAGATTTGTTTGGTATAAAGGGTGTAAATGGACTTAAGTCCTTTGTTTTTAATTCTTTTAAAGGCTTAAGCCTTCAGTACCAATCAGAATTCAAATATCATGTTGCTCCTAAGGCTTAAGTCATCTTATTCATCTAATATCAAACAGGAAAAATTCACTCGGTTGCGAAAGAAAATATACACGGGTGGCCGTGGCGCGATTGATGTGGACTCGCCTGTCAACCTCCTGGTCGCAGGTTCGATTTCTGCCGTTGTCTATGTCGCCTTAATTTCCATTAAAAACCAATTCCAAAAATTGTCATAAAATGAGTTACTGTTTACTCATTACATATTACATGCTGTTCAGGCATAACACTAACAACATGTGATTGAGTAAACTATTATACCCATACCTGTGACAAAGAAATAAATAAAATAATGCGAATTAAAATAGACAGAAACAAATCAGACACAGTAATTTTCTCCGAATTATTTCAGCCGCCATCCATGCGGATAAAATCTGAGACAACAACCACCTCGCGCCACACATCTTTCCTATTCCTCTTTCTCTTCTTTCATATGACACCCACGCTGTGTTAAAAAGATATAAAGGGTAATCATAATCCCTTGAGCGCGTGTAAGATTATATAAAAAAAACATCTAGGTTTAAAAAGAGATAATAATGATAAATTTAATGTCCTGAAAAAAAATTCAAGAATTCAAATCCAATATCTGCTGAAAAATAAAGGATTTGTGCCCACTTTTGACCTTTTAACCTTAGTTCCACCTGTTTACCATGACGTTTACAAAAAATTGGCAACTTCGGAAAAGGCACCAGATAATGATTTAGATTTTTTTAGAAGATGACCAGATATATTTCAATACTTATTATTTATTTGAATTAATTTAAAATTTATTTTTCAATTAAATTGAGTTATTTATGTACAAAAAGATTTTTTTCTCGACTTAAGTCCCAAGAAAAAACTTAATTTAAACAGATACACAAAAAACCAGGTGGCTCTAAGGAAGTCATCAGAAAATCGGGTAGGTGTACTCATATTTTCTTGTCAAAAGCTTAATGTTATTACAGAAGACCGCCGCTTTGATGATTAGTCTGCACCATTCATTTTTGGAAAAGCAATATCTGGATTAACAAATAAATATTCAATCTTAAGTCTCATTTTGCGGAAAACTACTATTTCTTACTTATCCCCTTTCTACCAAGCACCAGAGATATAGGGTCATCTATGTAGTGAATGTTTGACGTCTTTTCTCATCGAACTATATACAAACGCAAGGAAGTAAAATTATATCCACCACGAATACTTTTTTGGGATTTCGTGTTTTCACCTCTCGGACATTTGTTTTTCACCACCAATTATTATCTGAGGTAAGAATGACGTCAAGAATCAACCAATCCACATTGTGTCTTGTGATAGTGAACGAAAAATGTCATAAGTCTCTTAAAGGGCACAAATGACGAACATGCTCGCGCTCGCTGTGTTTTCTTCTGTGGGTTGGTTCGTGAGACGCTCGCTGTTGCCGAAAAATTTCTATTTTGTCGTGATTGTTGGTTTCGATGTGAACAATTAGCACTTGATGAATATTCGCAAAATGTGTTCGCCTTGTAAGGGCTAACGCATACGAGCAAGGTTGGCAAGCATATTCATCGTTATTATGCCTACCTTAACGAGAGCGTTAACACCTTCATTGGAACCAACTGTTCAATCAACGTATTGACGGCATGTTGATCACGTCAGTTTTTTTCGTGTACGTTATGTTGGTATTCCACCAATACAAAATTATATAATTATATTTTAAAAGCTTATTGTAAGTCCGCATTCCACAAAAAATATTGAATTTGTGGTCAAAAAAATATTGAATTTGTGGTCAAAATTTATTAATTTAAGTGAACAGAACTTTAAGTGTGTTATACTGGGAGGGAATATTACAACGTCCGAAACTTGAACAGATTATTCGTCTGCAAATGTTAAAGTGGTACTTTATAATACGTACATAATATCGTTAAGTCATTACAAATTCCATTCACGTCCTTACGCATTATTGTCGTCTGTCATTTGGCCTTAGACCACAAAAAGAAAATCAACCGGAAAAATAGCTCCTAAAAGCCAAATACCCCCTTCACAAAATTTACATTTCACTAAACCAAAGTGAAACATTGTGATGCTCTTTTTATCAAAGGCTAAGGTTTCGCTCGCCGGTCTCCCGCTGTTCATACCGAAGTAGTACAAAAGTTCGGATTCTAAGTCTACCTTTTTTGTTTCAATCAAAAACTGACAAACGGGTTACACTATTCTTAAATATAATGGGTTCTCCATTTTGCGGTTTCAAAAGTAAACGTAAATAAAACACATATAAAATATTTTTTTTCATGTTATTTCTTTATGTGTGAAAGACTACATCATTTAAATGACCACCACGCGAATTGTTGCAAGCATCGATTCTTTTGAGGTAATTGTCGACCATTTTTTGACACATATTGGGCGGTATCTCAGCCATAAATTGACGAATGTTTTTTTTCAAGTGTTCAAGAGTTAAACGTTTATCTGCATAAACACGGTCACAAAAAAAAGTCTAGCCCTGTCAAATCGCATGATCTTGGTGGCCAGTTGATATCGCCACGACGAGAAATTACACGGCCAGGAAATGTCTCTTGCAATAAAGCCATATTCGCTCGAGTTATGTGGCATGTGGCACCGTGTTGTTGAAACCACATATTCTCCAAGTCGTATTCTTCAATAGCAGGCAAAAAAAAGTCGGTTATCATATGACCATAACGCTCCGAATTGACGGTGACAGTCGTTCCATCGTCGTTTTCGAAGAAGTAAGGTCCAATCACACCTTTGGACCAAAGAGCACCCCAAACAGTGACTTTTTGTGGATGTAATGACCTCTCTTCAATTACTTGAGGATTCTCAGAACACCAAATACGACAATTTTGTTTATTAACATACCCACCGAGTGAGAAATGTGCTTTGTCGCTGAAGAAACTTTTGTTCGAAAAATCGACGCCCACCGCCTGTTGTTCAAGCACCCATTCGACGTATCTACGACGCACGTTGTGAATGGTCACCTGGCTTCAGTTGTTGTCTGAGCTGGACTTTATATAGATGTAGGTGTAGATCCAAATGCAAAATATGACATAATGTGCCGTACGACATTCCTGAGAACGACGAGGAATCGACACATTCGGGTCTTCGGCAACACTTTCACTTACAGCAGCGATATTTTCAGCGGTACGAGCGAAACGATGATGCACAGACCTTACAATATCTGTAACCAATCCAGTTTCAAATTTCTTTACAATTTTGCCAATTGCTTGCATAGTTGGATTGGACGATTATGTAAACCATAATCTCCTCTTAAAGAAAGATATGTGGCTGTGGCAGAATGACCATTTTTGTAGTAGGTTTTAAAAATTTGTATGCGTTGTGCGATATTTAAGCGATCCATTTTCGTAAATGTCAGACTTTCAACTGAAAAAAAAAATTGGTTTAACAACTTAGTTTGACAGATGTCGAATTCCAGCCCTATACTTTTGAAATCGCAAAATGGATAACCGTTTATCTTCTTCAAGTTTGACACATTTTTCGGGCAAAATACTTTGAATTTTGGAAAGCAATCCACGACGGTCGAGAAATCTATTTTTGTAATTATGCATAAATAAATTGTCCGAGAAAGGAACATAGATCGACAGATGAAAATATTCTTCGGAATCACCTTATTAATCATCTAAGTTCTTCTGGCGACTGTCTTTTAGTAAATGTATTTGCAAATAGTTAAGTGAATTTTTGTATATTTCAGTCGCAGGCCCAGTTAATTGTGACCCAGCACTAATGTTCCCATTGGCATACCAAATTTACTTACTCAAAAAAATAAAAAAATATTTCAGGTGGGTGGGGGGGTGTTGGGTTAAACTTCAGGGCGGAGTATCCAACCGATCTCATGTCACTGGTTTTAAAAGCAAGAGGGGAGATAATTCCCCTGAACTATGTTCCTCATAGGAGTGATTTGGAAGAAATGTGTGAATTATGTAACACTAGAGAACGCGAAAAGGTGTTCCATTTCGTGGGAAGATGTCCCGTTTTGGTGGAAACCAGAAGGAGTACACTTGGAAAAAACTACCTCAGTGAAGAGGAAGTCATAGATGTTTTAAACGGAGTATGGATTCGATTTTTAGACTGGAAATCCATTTACAACTACACCAAGCTAGTACGTAACTACAGAAAACGGATCTTAGAAGAACTTTTTTAATTTTATGTTTCAATTTTGTATATTAAACTAAATTAATTAATTAATTATTAATAATTGTCAACTGACAGACGGCGTAAGCCATGTTTAAAAACTGAATGATACACTAAACTTTTGTAATTTGTATAAAATAAAATCATTTGAAACCATTTGGGTTTAAACCATTTCGTTATAACGTAATAAGCTTGTTGAAGAAATGTCAATTTTGTAGTACATATGGCCGTTCGACAATTAATAAGCGATTCACACTATAAAAAGTTGTATCATTGACAAAATATATATGTAAGGTATGTTGGATATTATCACTCACATGCCACACTTAGAAGTGTCAGAATGTATAAATCACTGTCAACAAACTGAAAATCCGCTCGGGTTTTATTTTAGCAACGAACATTCCGAGTCAAAAGTTGATTTGACATCTCTAAAAACGAACCCATAAAAATAACAACTTACAACAACTTAACCAACAAATATGTCAAATATTTTATACTATGCGGTTGTATATTTAAATATTAAATAAAGATCAAGTAATTGAAATTACCAAACAGAAGTCTCATAAATTATTATGGTTACATAAAACTTAAGACAATGACAATAATAAATTTGATTGTCTTATGTCAAAATGTCAACAATTCAATTTGATTTCATTCATTGCCTTAGGGTTGCAATAATATTAATTAAATGTCAACTTTTACAAATTGGGATATCAAATCGTTGCAAAACTAATTAAATTCTTAATCCCCATCCGAAGGGAAGTTATTCAAAACATTTTATCTTCCTTTGACGGATGACACCCGCAAAATGAAAAGCTTAATTCAATTACTTCAGAGATTGCCCCAAGATGATAACATAAGGCAAAGTTCAAAAATCATGTGATAATAATAATAATAACTCAATATCCAGTAATAATAATTGAAATTCTATATCCCCCCGTTTGAATTTAACATCCTTCGAAAAAAGGTCCTTAATATCTCATTTCGATATAAACGATTTATCGCATCGGCTTTGAGTTATTTACTCATAATAATTAAAATTCATTCGTTTGCGTAACGCACAGGATTAAGAGCTCAGCATAAGAATACTTTCAATGTTAAGTTGATTGGAGCAGTTTTCGTTTTCGTTTTCTTTTCCAAGGGAAAAAAAAGAGGACGTTCTCTATATGAAAGTAATTTTAAAAAAGGATATCCGAAAACACCCGAACATCTAAGAACTTTCCAATTTAAGGCTCTTAGGCATTGATTTTATTTCTATGAAAATATTTCATCCTTTCGCTATCGCGAATTGAAAGGGGAATTTATAGTTATTACATTAGATTGAAGTGAAATGTTTGTAATTCCAGACATTGTAATCCTATTTCATTAAAATCGTCCGTGTGGAAAATATTTTCTGCTTTTTTTTGTATGAAAACGGGATGTATTTCTTGTGGAGTTTTATTTATAGTAGTTGCTCCTGTATTGGTCTATGTACCAACACAAATATATTTTTTTTTAATATTCTTTGAAGTCCTTAGTCTCTTGCGGAATTCAATTTTCCTATCGTACCTAACATAACACACCTATATTATTATAGGTAACTGTACTTACTCCTTTCAGTTTTGTGCTAAAAAAAAAAAGATTTAGTTTATATTACTGGATCCTTGAAAGGATAAAAAATCAGATAAAATGGATTTTTAGGAATGATGCCGTTTTCGCGACCGTCTGGCGTCCTCCGGCTAAAAAAATTAATTCATTTCCATTCATTATAGAAAGGGAGAAAATATTTATTTTTGCTGCTGGTGTATTTCTTCCTTGAATATATCTTAATTTTTTTTTGCCTTTCTGGTCAACAACGAAAAGACTGCAATTTTTTTTAAATTTTCGTGAAAGTGAGCCTTTATGAAAAGAATAATAAGAAATAGTTTACATTGTAAAAGTGAAAGTAATATTTAAGGTGGAACCATAAGCGCAGTTGTGAAATGGACCGGAGTATAGAGTATTTTTATTTTTTAAGGAAGAAAATATCTTAAAGATATTAGCCCAATATTTTAATCAGTACTCGCTTACGGCAAAACGATCTAGTTAAAGAAGACGTTTATTTGCGACCTTTATCTAACTTTTAGATAATTTTAAACATTTTAAACAATTTCTTCTAACTAATTGAGGGTTTTATCTTAACGCGTTATTAAAATTTAAATTCACGACTGGATCGCACGTTCTTGCTCCTGTTAATAACAAAATATTTAAGAAAATTTTTTTTCCTAAAATGCAGTCCATACCCGAAGTAGTACAAACACCAATTTTTATTAAAATCGTTATAGCCGTTTTCGAGATAATTAGGATGGTAGAAAAAATTGTAAGGCAAGTACCGTTATTTTTTAGGCTAAAACAGCGATTCAAAAATCTATTTTGGACAATCACCTAAAACGCTTATTTACCAAGTTTGAAAAAAATCCCTTTAGCCGTTTAGGCTGTAGAGAGTTGTACAGACAGACAGACTGACGGAATTGCGGGACCCACTTTTTGGTGTTATCTATTATCGTACTGTCAACTTTGATTAAGATCTCGAGTTCGATTTTTTTCCAAGTGCAAGATTTACCCTACATGTACCTATATTGCAAGTAAAAATCAGTTGAACGCGCCTATTTTTGACAGATATAGGAATGAAACAGAATCAGAATTAAACATTGAAAAAAAACATGAAATACATCAATTTCAAATTAAAATTAAATGCATTTGCATTTGTTTTAGAGTTTTCTTAAAAAATTGTGAAGATTGTGAAAACTATATAAAATCGTGGAAGAAAAGAAAATCCGTGGAGAGATTTTTTTGTATGTCTCTTGGCGAAATCAATCTTTGTATTGTGTTGAACAGTGACGTAGCATGTGTGACAACACACCCCCCCCCCCCCCCCATAATGAAAAACAGAATAATTAATAAAATTCCCTTATTATATAAATTAAGGTTTTTTTATTGAAATAAAAATAAGAAATCAGTTAATTATAAATAAACAATTGAAAAGAAGGATAAATTAACATATATGGACTACATACATATCTTGTATACATTTTTAAAAACTGCTCTTCCTGGTTTTAACAGCTTTTACAGCTTCGTTAATAACGTCTTCAAAATGTATGTCTTGTGTTGCCTCGTGTTCGATTGCTAAAATTCAAAGATTGTTGAACCTCATTTCTGTCATTGTTGCCCGCAAGTAGTTTTTAATTAATTTTAATTTACTAATGCTCATCACACATGACACAATGGAAGAACATATTGAATTCAAATTAATTAGTGAACATTCCGCCAGTATTATCAATAGCGCCCTTTCAATCTTTTAATTGGAAACTACTTACAATCAAACATCGTAGATTTTTGTATCAAGTTTTCTTCTAAATTGAATATATTCTAAGTTTTCGAAACATTCGAGAGTTCGATTCTCTAACCTTAACAAGGGGTAAAATGAAAAAAAATCTAAGACCTCGATTTTGTCTAATCAGACTAGATATAATTTTTTATATCTTCTAAGTCAAAATTACAAATCAGCTGTGGACTGCAATAATTTTCAAACTGTCATGCTTCAAACTTCAAAACAGGGATGAACTTGAGAAAGAACTTGAACAGTTTATATATTAACATTGTTTCTTGGAGTTGAAGATGACGCATAATGCCTTAAGGAGTTACATGAGCTCTAGGGACCTTGTAGTAAGTAATACATTGGTAATAGTAAACGAAATGAAAAAATCAGGAGAATTGAGGAATTGTCATGGAAACAGTAGATTTAAATTTTTTGGAAAAAAAAAACAGTAGTCTACTGTCGTAAAAGTAGAAACGGCAGAATTGATTCTACTACATGTTCTGATAATTGAAACCATTTTCATGACATTAAAATTACATTATGTGGCCGTGGTGCGATAGTTGTGTGCTCGCCTGTCAACTTCTTGGTTGCAGGTTCGATTCCTGCCATTGTCTATGTTTTCTTATATTCCATTAAAAAACAATTCTAAAAATTGTCATAAAAATGAGTTGCTAGTTTTCTTATTACATGCTGTTCAGGCATAACACTAACAACATGTGATTGAGTAAACTAGCATACTACCCATAAAATATGACAACTAAACAAATAAAATAATGTGAATTATAAGAGACATTAATAAATAAGACATGGTAATTCTCTCCGCATTAGTTCAGCCGCCATCCCTGGAGATAAATCTGAGACAACAACCAGCTCTAGTCTCAGAACATCGCGCCACACATCTTTCCTATCCTTCTTTCCCTTCTTTCCGGATATTAAAAAAACATATAAAGGGTATTCATAATTCCTTGAGCGCGTGCAAGATTATAAAAAAAAAAAAAAAAATTTATGGAATATGACAGTTTGCAAATGGCGGCTGCACTATGCTTTCCGGAAGTTCAATTTTCGGCTTACTTTGGTTCGTAAGTAGATCAGGCTTACCTTAGTAACAACGTTGTCATTCGGCACTACTGTCATTTGTGTCTTATTGTCATAGACGTGTGACGTGAAAGGAAGTTTATCAATTATTAGTCCAACTGGGTTAAATCTTACGACTCAATCGATTACAATTTTTCTATAATTAATTCTGCCAGCAAATGCTGTTGTCTGCCGGTTAAAATTCTTTACTTTCGGTGAAAGACTTTGATTGCAAGCGAGAACCGTTGATTGCCAGTAAAAGTTTTTATCTGCCGTTGAAAGATGTTGACTGAAAACCATTGATTGCCAACAAAAGCTGTTAACTAGCAGTGAAAGCTGATAACTGTCAACGAAAACTGTTCTAGGAACCAGGGAGAAATCCATCTGCAAACAGCAGAAGCTTACAAAGCCCATCGATTGCTAAGCAGAGGAGTTCAACGCAACATACACACTCACAGATTACGTTAAACGGTTCTTGTATTCAATATTAATTTTATCAATAGAACCTTTTATGTATTTATATTGTATATTTAATAGATATATTGAAATCAATAAAGAAAAAGACCTTTAAAACTAAAGCTTCGTACTCACTTTTGTACAACGTTGGAATCCGGCGAGCGAAACATCAGCCTTTGACAACAAAGTACATCACAGTATAGAATTATTGATCAAACTTGTTTGGTCATCCTGTTCAGCCATTTCAGTTAAAAGTTGCTGATAATCCTACAAAAACCAAATGAATGCCATTAATGAATATCCATTGTTCGTCAATGCATAACACGTCTACGATGACACAAATGACGCAAGTTGTTAAATGTTGTCCCAAAGTGGGTTGACGTGCGGTGTGAATTCATATGATTTTCATTCTTCACTGGTAAAGTGATTTTTTTTCGTTGACAATGCTAAAACTGACTTTTGTTTCAGCATACCAAAAAGAGGACAGAGTTTGTGAGTTTTTATACAAAAATATTGAACTGGTCTATGTTAACAATCCATATGGACCTGTTGTTTTGACTGCACCTGTCAATCTGTTATAACCCATTGTTCGAGTACTAAGATGTGCCGTGTCAATATTAGGAACCGTCAACCTTCCTTGGCAGTTCAATTTGGACAGATTATGATATCAGTTTTACTTCAGCAGAGAGTCAACGGGTTGACTAGTTACGTTGGAACTTACACCATTATAATAAAAAAAATCGAATTCAATTGAACGAACGAATAAGAATAGATTCGCTCGCAAATCATTCGTTCGACATAATTATATCGATATTTAAAATCGTCGCTGTCAAAATATATTTACCTCTGAATTATTAACAGAAGTTTTAGATGGGACTGGAAACAGTGTAGATCGATTTTTATAAGTTCTCAAACAATGTCGTGGGACAAATTCGTATAGCTCCATAATGTTGAACGATCCTGCAGCAGTGATGTCTGTGCTGATGATACTCCTACTGTAGACCAGTTTTTAGATCCCTTAAGTAAATGTCATAAGCCAAAGCAGATTTCTGAATTAATGAATAAACAAAATATGCAAACGAAAACACTCAAAATCACACCAAAGAAGTAGTTATCATTTCTGTCGAGTGATTTGTGGCTTGTTCACTCCGTTTTTTAACATTCTTAAAAACGATTGCAACACTTTTGATAAAATCTCATGCATTTACAAGGTATTCAAAGGGTTTTTAGTGTTTAGACGTGCACATAAAGTTTATGTCTGAACATCAAGCGATAAGCACAATTTCTCCATAAAAACAGGTATAACAACAATTCTTCCAAATTTATGGGATTAAATCATTTCCTTCTAAGGACAATTTCTCCTAAAAAAAAATCCCAATTTTTAACAACCTTCAGTCATTCTACAAGAAAAGGTAGAAGGAATAATAAATTTACTTTCTTTTGCATAAAAATAACCAGCAGTTTAATATTTATTTCCGCCAAAAGTTCAACCCGCTGCTGTGTATTCAAAACAGTACGACCTATTTCTGGTTCTTCAATACGACATTATTTTCGTTTCCTTTCAAAAAACAGAAAAAAACGACCCACTTCGTCAGAAATTCATGTTTTATAGAACAAAAGTGTGTCCCCACTTTCATGATGGAACACAGAAGAAATAAATTCAATATAGTAGGTATATTTCCTTCTCCCATATATCTCAACGTTTATCGGTTTTTCATTTGTTTGCCGTGCCAAACAGTCCACCCCTGCCTCCGCCCTCATCAACCCCCTTTATCAACCTATCGAATTTGACGATATCAGAATAAAAAATATAACATAATGACCTGCATTGTAAGATTGTCAAAGTACAAAGGAATAGCAGAAAAGTATCAAGGAAGCAATGAGGAAGGAAAGGACGCAGGGAAAGGAAGACAAGAAAAACTTCTATTCGAATCGAATTTAAAATTTATTCATGCAAAAAGCTTTTATGTAATGGAATTCCCAAATGCGGACCGAATAACATCTAAAGCAGTCTTCTTATCATTAGAAAGCAGCTGGTTCCAATCTTTGTTTTGAGAGATTTATCAATAAATTCAAGATTCAACCCCACTTCGGTAATAAATAACCCCGGTGCTCACTTGAACTTCGACGTCGAAGAATACGCAAGTTACTGGGGCAGGAGGCATCACCATTAAGTCCAACGATACCGAAAAACACGAAGGTATGCTCGTACTCCAACAAAACGAATGTGCTGCTGCTTGAAAAAAAAAACAAAGTCCCAATCCCAACCCTTCGACTAAATGGGAGCGAATGTCTGCCCAACTCCTACGCATTGTCTGAGTGGTTTCAGATTGGGGGTTCACTACAGCCAGCCATATCGTCAGCGCGTTCAGAGGGGTGATGTGTATAATCTGTAGAAAAGAGCAACCCTCCCAACAGCCAGCCGAAAAATGTGAAAAGTTTTGTGGAAAATCTGTTTTTCGTTGTCCTGCTTATTGGCGTGGGTTTTATGTATCGGACGGATTCTTTTCTTCCTTTATTCTTCGAAAGTAATCCACGAAATTAGACTACCAACAAATACTAAATTTTAACGGTAATTGCGATTTGGGGAACAAACAACAAACAGAAGTGGCTCGTTCTGACTCTTCTTCTAGATAATAAGAACACAAATTCCTTCGCAGCTTCTGCTTTAGATCTTGTAATACTTGTAGTATAGTAGAGTTGGGAGGTGTGGGGTGCTGTGAGGAGTTTCAGCTGGAATAAGACTAAGACACGACGCCGACGCATGTAAAGGAATTTCATCCTTGTTGTTTGTTTCCCGTTTTCATCAAGAGGCAATCGTCTGCTGCTTGCAGCTATTGTTGGAATTCACACATAAAATATCCAATTATAGTAGGTAGATATATATCGAACAGAGATAGCAGAAAAAATTTAGATCAATAAAAAATATTCAACAGTCTGTTGGTGAAGTACTGACAACACTCTCATTCAAAAATAATAGCAATTACATTCGTGCTTTTCAATTGGTAAAAGTACGATTCTAAATATCTCAAAAAATATTGAGAACACGAATTGGATAGTTCGTAGACGAACTAGTTAAATAAATTAGTTTAGTTAAGTGAAATAGTGAAATTGGTACAAGATTTCTAGCTCAATAGTTCACTCTTTGGATGACAAAAGTTTCTAGTGTCTCTACATTCAAATTCCTATTTTCTACATTCAACTGGAAAGTAAAAGGGACAAACGAAGGAGCTGATCTCTTCTTTTATGTTGTTGTCATGATTGTCTTCTTTGCCAAGCACAATGACGTTTAGTGAAATATTTTCATCCTTCCAGTTCGGGAAAGTGCCTAACAACCACTGAATATTTATATTTGCTTGGAATTTTCAGTGAACTAAAATGAATGACCTATAGTTTAGTAACACGATTTTAACTAAATTAATCGATCACTCAAGTGAACTAAATTGCACAACTCTAATTAAGACTTCTTTCAAAACTGCAAAACAAATGTGGATTGCATACATCAATTCATTGTTTTCTAGCGCTGGCATATAAAGGGTAACACTTGCAAGAATTTGGTTAAAATTTCTTCTTGAAAATAATTAACCAAACAAGAATTCAAATTTGTGGTAGTTTTGTATAAATATGTTCTATTGGGCATTATACACTTGCATTAATCAATTCAATATCTAAGGTCTTTGAAAGATTATAACTTCTGCGCCTGCAGCCAATAATAGAAAAAAGGCGCCTAATAACTGAACATCGGTTCGGATTTAGAAGCAAGCATTCAACAATTGACCAAGTGCATAGGATCACTGACGTCATTGAGAAAACTCTTTAAGAAAAGAAAATATTTGTTCGGCGGTCTTTCTAGACGTGTCGCAAGCTTTTGATACGGTGTGGCACGAAGGCCTAAATTTTAAATTAACACAAATTCTGCCTAAAGCACTTCATACGCTTCTAAAAGCATATCTAGAGAATAGACTTTTTAGAGTATGACACGGAAACGATTACTCTGATCTCAAAGATATAGTGGCTGGGGAACCACAAGGAAATGTCTTCGCTCCAATATTTTACCTATTATTTACACATGATATACCTCAAACAGAAGACACTGTCGTAGCCACGTTTGCTGAGGACAGTGCAATACTAGTAGTGGGCCAAGCGATAAATGATGCTACGGCTAAATTACATAAAGCTCTGAATAATGTCAGTGAATGGACAAAGACAGTGGATATCGCTTAACGAAGTAAAATCAGTCCATGTAGATTTTATGTATAAAAAAAATTAATAGATTACCGGTATTTGTTAATACGGTTCAAGTTCCGTTTGCTTATGATCTCGGAGTGACTCGAGAAGCGAAATTAAAATGGAAACCGCTTGTTAAAAAGAAATGCGAGGAGTTAAATAATAAACTCAGAGATATGTACTGGTTGCTCGGGAAACACTCTAAGCTCAGTATCAAAAACATGCTAGTTTTGTACAGACAGGTGCTTAAGCCTGTCTGGACTTACGGTATACAACAAACATTTGAAAATAAACTCCTACGATCGTTTGTAAGCGCACCTTGGCACATTAGAAACGAAGATCTCCACAGAGATATCGGGATTCCCACGATTCGCGATAAAATAAAAATTTGTTCACGAAATCATAGAAAACGGCTATTACAACAAGAGTACTATAATCGAAATTATCGGTGAGACGAGTTTAGTACGCAGCCTGCGAAAGACTAAGCCTTCCGATCTGGTGCACTAAACGAGAATCCGCTTTAAAATGGCGGTATAAGCAGGAACTATCACCGAATAGTTACCTGCAACACGTTAATTAAATTCGTTAAAAATAAATTGCTAGATAAGTTTCAACTTTGTTGCAATCGGGAGGAGGAGGTGACTATTTTCGAAATGAAATCAGTGGGAATGTGACCTGATGTTATTTTCTCGTTGGCACTCATTTGCTTTCTAAAAAATTGATCTATCAAAATCAAAAGTCGTCATCGGCAAAATTGTACTAACATGGTCCAAATTTTGATCCGTCTTTCACCAATATGAACTCACCGAATTCGGTGAGATATCAATGTGTATTCACCGATTTCGGCGAATTAAATGAGATTCCAGGATGATTTAAGATTTAGGTTATTGGTTTGTTTTCACTGGCTTGAAGATTGAACCATTGTTTGCCGACATCGGTGATCTAAGCCACGGATCAAATTTTGAACCCTATTTGTACAAGTAATAACAAGGGGCCAGTTGTAGAAATGTGATTCGAAGTTTGATAAATTGTTCAGCAGGTAAACTGATGTTTGCTGATTGTTCAAGTATGAAATTTGCTATTTTCACACAACTAAACCTTGAACCATCGTTAAACATCCATGCAAATTGTTTATTTCAAATTGATAAATCAAGGATCAAAATGTAATTACGTGTGTAGAAGTAATCCTAGGGCCAATTGTCACAGTCGTTCAAAGTTTTATCCCTTGATCAGCAATTTTAGTTCACCGATTTCGGCGAGTTAAATGAGGTTAAATGTTGGTTCAAATGTTGATCCGTGTCTTAGCAATTTCAACTCACACATTTCAACTCAAAGATATAATCACGCCGATTTAACAAAGTAAAATCTCCAAGATCAGGTTGAGCTTTAAGAAAACAATGACTCACGATGCGCAAGAAAACGAGGCGAGAACATGACATGATTCACTGTAAGCATTTTGTAATTATAAAACCATTTCCCTATTGAATGGGACGAAACGTCTCACAACATTTGAGAAAATAGTATTAAGCTAACTGATTTTCCATTACTTAATCTATTAATTTAATGTAAAGTGACGACTCATTTCACTGTCACATTATAAACTATCAATTCCCGTTGAAGGGTGGCTATGGCGTCGATGGATTAAGAAATCTTTCTTAAGCTCCTAGTCTAACGAATAATCTCAAAGCAAACCCAACTAAATATACCAAACGACAAAATTATTCAAAAACAAAGTATGCAAATTATTAATCGATTAGCTTCAAACCAATTCAGTTTGCCTAAATTTCAATTTTGCTCGGAAAACGTTTGGTTTGATGCACATATCACTTAACAACTGATTCGACAAGCCTAGTGTCTACAACAACTAGTGCCAAAACACGATGACATTTAAGTACTTTTGCCAAAATTATGGCACATTCAAGTTTGAATTATTATTTTGCCAGCCATAAGATGGTGCAATAGTTATCACCCTATGGGGGAGATCATGAGTCAGAGAAAACAAGATTACGACACTTTTTTGGTCTTTTTTTATTGACGTCACCAGAGACCAAAAAATTGGAAATTGTTCTTGTTTACCCGATGTGAATAAATGGATTTTGGTCTCTGGTGACGTCAATAAATTATGACAAAAAAGTCAGTATCTTGTTTTATTTGATTCATGGGGGGATATGCAATAATTCTTGCAAATGGCGGCAAATGTCTTAAAAACAATTATTCCGCGTTCTGTAGGAGTATAGCGATTTTATAACTGTTTAATTAAATATATCAAAATAGAAGTGATATTTGCTATCATTTATAAAATTTATAGCATCTTCACATAGGGCGACATTCGTTGCACCACTGAAAGACTATAAGAAATAGGGCAGTGTCCCAACAGCAACAACATTATCATATTGAAGTCTATTCCATCTTTGAAGAAACCTTAGTTTAAGTATAGGTAATATACCAGGAGTTTTCCTGGCTTCAGCATAGAGTTGATCGTTTTTACAATGCTTTATTAATTGGCGATCAAAGTTAAGGCCGATTCTTGGGCTTTTCCTTTCAAGCAGTTGAAGCTCTTTCATTGCTGTTTAAGTGATGGTAAGCCATATTGGAAAGCTGTAGCTGGCTGGTCTTAGGAGCTACTTATGAATTAATTTTTTTTATGGCTTAGTCAATTTTCCATTTTCATCAGTGTGCCGGCGATGTAAGGTAAAGTTGTTTTTTTTTGTACACTCCTTGAGTGAGGCTTGAATCGCAGCAGCTCACTAAATTTGATGCCTAGGTACTTCGCGCTGCACTTGGCTGATAATATGGTTTAATCTGGGAGGGCTAAACTGAAACCTCTCCAGTTTGCAGCTGAGCGACCGTCTTCTGATGGTCTGAGGCAAATTCAATAAGACTTAAATTAAATTTAAATTTAATTAATTAAAAGGCAATATATTGTATTTAAACATTATTATAAATTATGTCTCTACCATTTTGCTTATAATTTTTAAAGAGAGGCCTAATGTAAACGGTTTTAAATCAATTTCTTGGACGAATTGTTCGCTTTTATTTAAATAACCCTTATAGAATTTTAAGTTTGCAACACTGTGTTCATTGAGTGAAAGCATTTGGAGAATAAGCAATTCACAAGCTATTGTTGAAAAGCCGTTACATGTAGAAAAATCTTTCGTCCTTACTTCTTTAAGAACGATGTTGGCCAGAGCGTTACAGTCAATGGAGCCAGTTATAGAACCATGATCAATGACTTTTTCGTTCCTGAATTAGATCGCCTTGATGTGTGGATTCAAATGAAAATGTAAAAATTATCATTCAACTAAAGTCAATTATCCATTTTGCAGAATGATACAAATTTTTGCAAAACGTTTGCATGAACACCCTAAATGTGTTTTGTTTTATTTTATTTTATAGTTCTATACCTCTAAAACAAAATAAAAACATCGTTTATAGGTTTATTTTCTTTGCAAACACACTGTTAAATATACACTTGTTCATCGACCCTTGATTCCATGCTAGACCAAACCGAATTTATACCCTCGGAACATCACATCGCCCCCACATCGGTTGGCCATCTCTCCTGCTGCTGTCCTCATTTTAGCGAAATGAAATTTTCAACAGGCCATCTCCTTATTGAAGTAATAAAAGAAGAATAGGAACACAAGCAGCAAAAGTCTTTTGAGTGACCCGTTGGCCGTTGAGCACAAGCACAAGCACATCCCCAACAGATCAGTGCCAACTGGCAATGCCAAAGCTATAGGAAGGAGATTCATTTAAGAAATTCATAGTAAAATAGGAGGACCGTTTCGTTTATTCTTTTGGGATGCCCACATCCAAACCCAAACCCGAACCCATCCCAATTTTTCATCTCTCAAATGTACAGAAAGCAATAAACACAAAGCGTGAATAAATATAAGTATGTATTTTGTACACTATATACGGATATACATTTACTCGTACTTACATACGATATAGGTATATAGGTCTGTTTTATTTAGTTGCTTTGGTTTGCTTTGTCATCGTCAAATGTTGTGTTTGTTGTTGTTGTTTGTCGTCTTATTCATGTCCTTCATGGATGCCGAGTCCTTTCATTCATTTAAGTTTTAAATTTTAATTCAATTCTCAGTGACTTTTAAGAAGAGATTTCCGGAGGCTGATGATGATCGGACATCGGAGTGGAACGGGACGTGCCGGCACTGGTGCGGATTGTTGGTCGGATAGTGGCTTAAGGCGGGTAGCTGAACTCTGTTATGTGGAGAACTTTGTAAATGATAGAGCAAACAAAGCAGGACATCTTGTTTGTCTCCATTGTAATTTAATCAATGATAAGTTGGGTCAAGCCTACAAATCATTTCACCCATAAGCACATTCCTATCGGGGTTTTCATTTATAAACTGGGCCTCATGGCTTTATATATATTATTGCAATTGATTAATGCGTAAATGTGTCCGGAGCAGGTTCTTGGACGTGCGTTGTCGGTCGTCGGTCGACCGTCATCTGTCGTTTGTAGTCGCCCCCTATACCCTGTATTTTGAAGAAAGGGTGACAATATTGAAGATATTTATGTGCTGTGTGTTGAGTAATTTTCACCTCATTTTGCTGACCAATCACAGTGTGTTTTATGGGTGCATTTAATTTAATGTTTTGTGTATAGTTGGGGAGTTCTGTAGACCTTAAGAGATGTTTCTCATGAGTGTTGGATTTCTGTGTCTGTCTAAAGTATTCTTGTGAGTATTTGATGTCTGCTTGCATTTGCCAAATAGATTTGTACTCTAAAGTGTCTCGAATTCAGAAATGGTGCCAATTCAGTCAATTGCAGGAAACCAATTTATGAATGTAACTTTTCTTTCAGAAAATAAATAAAATCCGTTCAACCGTTCTTGAAACTTTAAAAAACAATAAATTACACAGTTTCGCAGTGTCAGCGTTCTGAAGGTCCGCACAGATTAGTTTGAATTTAAGCGACTGTAGGAAATTGTCATTAAGGATTCTGGTCCTTCGTTGCCTGTTGTATTAGATCTGCGACATAAAAAGAAAGCCAACCATTAAAAATAGTCCAACAGCGTAAGATCTCACGATATCAGTGGCCAATCAATCAGGTGAGGGCAATGTCAGTATGGTTTTCAATAAGGTACTGCAGACCAAAATAGCTTGATCTTTAAGCCGGAATTTCGGTCTTCCTCGTCGTGTCGAAAGTGGGGACTGGTAATCAAAGACTCTCTTGGCTTTAGCATTCACTCGATGTGGTCCAACCATTGTAGTTTTTACATTTTACCTACATCCTGTTACAGTATTGAGTTTCACCCACCGACTTCCGCTGCGCAGCCAATCAACAACCGCCATAACCGCTACAGTAACAACATAGGACCAGTAGATTAACCGTAAGAAACCATCACCAGTCACACATTGCATACTATCCACCCACCAATTCAACATCAGCAGGTCACATTATGATGCGACGACAGCCTGTTATTATGATAATTTCATTCGTTGTTCTTACAATTCACACTGTGTTACACCAGAAAATATAACAAGAGTATGTAAGAAATGACTATTCGGAGCGAAATTTATATACTCGAAATGTACTTTCTTTGGAGCACTCGTATGCACTTTAAAGTGGAAATATTTTGGGAAATAAAAGTAGTTGTTTTTCTCTCGGATTAGCGCTAGGCTGGAACTAAATTAATTTACGCAGTATTTCCTGCTTGCTCCCTTTGATATTATATCAAATCCCTTTATTTTTAGTTTAAGATAAAAATGAAATTATTGTAAGATTGTAAAGACTCTATTTCTTCTTAAGCCCGCGTTTTACTTGCTTTCTTCCGGATAACCTGCATACGACTAGCTTAACTCACCCAAAAAAACACATTACACATCCTTGAACTACAGCTCCTCCTCGCACACAGGATCAAGTATCCGCCTAAGATTTTTTTTTCGAAATAGCCTCAGTGTCACCTCTCCTTTTTTACTTGCGATTATAGGTACTATAAGGCAAGTTATGCATTCGTCAAAAAAAAAGTTTTGAGATAACAATCAAACATGATATTACGATGATAGCGAAAAGCGAATACGAAAAAAGATGGCTTATGTCTGTATGTATCACATATTTATTTGTATTTTCAAAAGCATGTACAAAAAAACTTTAAAAAAAATTATATTTTGAAAACTGCTTATTAATTTTTTTTTCAAAAATTACAGTTATATCATATGTATTTGCTGAATACCATGAATTAGCGTTTTTGAATTTTTTTCTCAAAAACCGCTCCACAGATTTTTTAAATTTTTTTCTCATAAATTCAAATTTATCCAAGAAATAAAATGGCGTACTTTTTCTTGAGCTCAAGTTAGTTTGAGTATTTATTTCAAAATTTTGAATTATATTTTCTTTGATTCTAATTTAATCTTTTGTTTTTAAGTTTATATTTATTATTAAATATTTAAGATTGTCATACCTACCAATTTTTTTTTAATTTAAAGAAATTTTGTATACATAAGAAATTAAGTCAAAATCGACTTCAAAAATATATTTAGGTTTTTAATAGAAATCTTTTGCATACGATGTGATCGAACAGAGAAAGAGCAAGTTCGTGAGATCTAGTCGTGCATTTTATTTCTTACTGTCGAGCATTCGGCTCAGCAAAGCAAGACTGCCAGTTAAGGTGTTTAATTGAGAGTGCACATAGTTAATTTTGAACCCATTTGTTTCGCCAAATCCAAGTCGCAGTGGGCCGCTAGCGTAATTCTGCAACGGATTCCACTCCAATGTAGGTGAACTCCTAAGTTACATTAACATTTCTGCTATCAATAGTGAAGTTTTGTCCTTAGATCGCAGGCTTGTTTGTTTCTTGATAGTATACATATATTTGTTTTTGTTTTTTCCGAGAGCATCACATTTTGACTATAGTTCGAACGTGCGGGCACCTTGATGGTGTCAATATCATCCGCATTCCCCAGTAACTGGACTGATTTGCTGAAGATATTGCTTTCGTGTTTGTGCCTCTTCCGAAATGATATTGAAGAAGTCATATCATAACACATCTTTTTTCTGGAAGCCTATAAATGTTTACAATAGTTAGGAAGTATATTTCAGTTTTCTTGGCATCGCGATTTTGTTCATCGCAATAAGCAGCTATCTTGACGATGAATTATATTATATTGGGACCTTGGCGTCGATAAGGAAACGGTCAGTTTCGACTTAGAGTTTGGTCTTTTCCCGGATGTCTATTAAGTCTTAGCACCAAGATAAGCGACGAAATTTCTCTGCGCTTAGCTAGACAAAATTGCGTAATATCTACAAATTTCTCATGCCAACACCTCTCAGTTAAAGAAAAATCAGCTAAGAGTACCGTTTGGCAAAGCCAACTGGGTTGATCTCAACAATTTCTTCAGGAACTTTAACTGCTCACTATGCTTCCTCAGTAGTGATGTAGACTCCAGCGCAGATATGATGACAAATTTAATTCGTCGCGGAATGAGAAGTTTTATATCGAATAGGGTGAAATCTATCAAGCCAAAAGCAAATACACGGATTGATTATTTGGACGTAGAGCGGTTATTAGGGCTAGTGAAGTAAGTTTTTTGGAATCATAAAGAAAACCTCAGTGAGGAAAACTGGAATAAGTTTCCACAAATTAGAACCAGAACATAACCATAAATTAATCCAAAATTCCACTTCGTCTTCGGTTCTAACACTCGTCCATAATGACACCACTTTTGTCAGCTCTCGCGAAAAAACCAATTTGCTTCCAGCACAATTCGCTATTAATACGGCTCTTCCAGAAAGTGTTATGCCTCATCCAGCACTTGAGAGCGTTAGCGGTTTCATGAGACAAATCTTCTTTCCTACTCGTGCAGTTGCTAGAGTCGTGAAAAACCTTGATATACACAAATTCGCTGGCACGGATAGTACCCCTTCTATCGTTCTGAAGAGGTATTCTTCAACGCTGGCAAAATCACTGCGAAAAGTTTTCCATATATCCTACTCTATTGGTCTCTTTCCGAGTGGATGGAAAACGGCATTTGTCCAGTCTGTCCCTAAAAATTACGAATCTTGTTGACCCTAAAACTACCGTCCGTTACTTAGAGACCCTTTGTGCGGAAACGCTGATTATTATCAGCTGAAAAAATATATTAAAATTCATTAATGACCGGCAGTATGGCTTTCGTGGCAATAGGTCCACTGGTGATCTGATGTATAACTCACCGAATAGTTGCACAAATATTTACATCGTTTTGGGAAAGTAATATTATTGCGCTTGATATTTCTAAGGCATCTGATTAAGTTTGGCATCAAGCTCACTTATCGAAAATGCATGCACTTAGTATCGATTAATCTCTTCTTCGTTAGATTAGAAATTACCTTTTGCACCACTCATAACAAGTTGTACTGGACAATTTCAAGTCTGAAATTCACAAAATAAATGCTGGTGGGACCCAGGGTTCTGTTTTGTCTCCAACTCTTTTTCTCATTTTCATTAATGATCTCTTATCTGGAACTTCTAATTAAATAAATTGTCTTGCTCAGCTTTTCAGATACATAGAGTGATTGAACACTGATTTTTTAATATACAGCTTTTTTTAGCGGTACATATCGAAATTTCACAGCTTCAAAGGTTCAGAAATTTTAAAACTGTGAAAAATTTGTTGTCTCCTATGCATTTCGATCTTTACTCAACCTTTTGTTTCTCAAATTTAATTGTGTGCAGAGCGTTTGGTTACGCTCTTGCTAAATTTGTTTCTTTGAACGAAACTTAACGAATATCACGCTGAATCCCTTCTTGTTGTTGACTACTGATTGCGTGTATTCGTTCAGTTGCTTATGCTCATATAAGTGTGTTTTTTCAGAAAAGAAGAAAATTGGACGAAATTAGATTGTAGATAGACGCAATGAATTTTCGGCGGTTAATTGCTGTTCCAGCAAAAACAGAATTACTGGCGATAATTACTTCTTTGTTATTGATAGTTCTTATAAAAGTTTTTTTACCGTCCAATTCCCTTCACATTCTCATTAAACTTTCAAGAATGTTACTGTGTTTTATTTTTGTCATTTGCTTAAACAAAAGAAGCCTCAATTTCCTAAGTTCTCATCTCATGAGCATTTAGAAAAATAAAATCACCAATTTAAATGTATGTTGAATAAGACACCAACAAATCCTACTTATTTCTATGCGAATATTCAAATTCAAATATCCTTGACCAAAATCTGATTAAACTAACCATAACGAGTGGTTAGAAAATTTTAAACTTCTTCTCTAGTTGATTCGGAGTTCATCATGTGAAGTAAAGACGCAAAAAGAAAGCAGAATGAGGAACGAAGATTCCGTTTTGGTTAAATTGATGCCATAAGACTTCGGTGTTAAGAAAAAAAAACCTTTTACCTATAATTCCCAGCTATAGGTACATATATATATCTCTAAGAAGCTAAGAACTTTTGGAACAACTTTGGGCTTCCCTTTACCCTTAGTTTATCTTTAAAGTTTTATTTCTTTCCATTTTTGTTTTTCTTGTTGTTTTTTTCTTTATTCTAAAAATTAAATGAGTTTTCCCAGACACAAATTTTACTCTCAAACAAGCTGCTGGTCTTAATGAAAAAGAACCCCAAAAACTCTCATATCAGCTAAAAACCCAAAAGCAGAAGTTGAAGTTAGCTTTATCGTCCTGCAAAACTTCGGACAATAGTTGCGTTTCAGCATCAGCCATTCTTCCTACATGATATTTAATTCCACACCGCACCCTACCTACCACAGCTCACCCTTTCTTTTTCCGTAAGAAACTTCTTACTTTTGCACTGCATGCATTTAGTTATAACTTCTAACACACATACACACAAATATAAGTAAAGTATCTGCTTTATAGAGAAAATAATCCTCTTTGATAAGTCTTTGAGAAGAAACCTGTGGTAGAATAAGGATGACTCGAAGGAAAGGAAACCATAAGAAAACATACTCAAGGTGGGTAAACCTACGTGGACATAAAGTCATAAGTTTTATTGCCAGCAATTTATCATTCAAACATAAGAGCAGGAATCCCTTTTTCGGTTCCAATATTGTACTTATATATAGGTTTTTCGCTAAATGTCCTTGCATTATATGTAGATCCATATGTATGATATGTGATATGTGTGTGTGTGGTCTTTGTGGAGCATCATGCGAATGTTATCACAATCTGGTCGCTCCTGCTGCTGCTGCGGGACAGCAAAAGTTAAGGATAATTAAAGTTCTTTTATTATTCCCATTTACTTTTCTTCAGGAGTGGATTACTTTCCTAAACAGAAAATAAACAAAAAGGATATTTTAATAATTTTATAAATAAATTAAGAAAACTATAAATACAAAAATACACAGCTTTATTTATGAGCGCATTTTAAATACTGCGTAAGGTTACAATGCCTCCAAACGCAAAAATGTTATCTTTAAAAATTATGTGAATAGATATATTTTAAGCTAAACGTCCTTTGAAGTAGAATAGTGGCTACATCAGGATATTTTCAATTCACAATCAACAACCATAATGGTTTTCTTTTTTTGACAACCAGTGTTACCAGATTTTACTTTTTGGTAATAATAATAATAATAAAATTTTTATTAATTCAATGAACTTTTTCATCACAATTTTACAATTTATAGTATTATATATAAACTGAGTTTAAATTTTTGGTTTAATTCGTTCGGTTCCACAGTGATCTTCAGATCAGTTGAACTTCGTTTAATTATATCTTATGAAAAATAGTTGCCAGCATTTTTCTTGCCTCGTCCTCCCTTTTTCTGTCTGATGCAAAAAAACACGCTAAACAACGAGAATAATAAATAAAATAATATTCAAAATCAATATAACAAATCGATATTATTTGAATATACAAATTTGTTTTGTTCATAATATTTTCTGAAAAAACAACAATACCAACGCTGAACTGAAGTTTAAACTGCAGAATAATCTCGGTTAACTTAAACTACAAATTGAACTTAGTGCAAGGTTTAAACGACGCTGTGAAACCGAATATATTATTGATCGGAAGTTTAAACCGAAAGTGGAGTTTAAACTTGCACTGTGAAATTGGGGGTTAGTGTTTTAATTTTATATATCGGATTTTAAGTACAAGTCATTTATGGAAGAAAATCAATAGAATTGTAATTAAATTGTTTCGGAAAAAGTTTTAATATTGCAGAAAACAAAAACAATAACCTAAATATTATTTCTGTTTTTGTTTTATGAGAGTTTTATGAATATCAATTTCCGCAAAGTTGACTATTGCCTTAGTAAATGAATAGTTCGCTGAGTAACTGTTTAACATTTGAGAGGTGTTTTAGATATTTCTATTGAATATGACTGAATGAATTAATAAATTATGGCTGATAAATAATAATTTAAATGAATGCCGATTATGGAATCCAGCACACTTTACTCCTGGAGAAATTTGGAATTCTACAAATTTGTTGAAAGACACTCTTGCGTACCAAAGGGGCACTCTCTAGGATGCGTATTCGTAAATTGAGCTTAAAGAGAATTTTTTTTTTAAATTAGCAAAGTTTATATTTTATATTCCTAAAATTGAAAGCGTAAAAATATCTTCTTGTGAATTTTCGGTGACCTAACCAAACACTCCACAATGACCTTAACTAAAAGGGGTTTGACTACCCCTAAACTGAACAAGCACAGTGTGACCGTTAAGAAAATAAAATACACGACACGAAAATGTGAGTATGCAGTTTCAATAACAATTTTAGGTGGCATTTGCATAAATTTGAGAAAGTCTAAAATATGAAAAATAGTTCTATGGGAAGTACCGTTAATAAGTACGCAAAAAGAAATATTTTTATACTTAAAAGTGAACTGTACTAATTTTACACAAATTTTTTTATAAAAATTCTTGGAGCCGTTTTCGAGAAATACATTTTTGTCTTAACGGTTTTTTAACTTTTGTATGGGAGGTACCGTTGTTTTTTATTTTATTTTAGAATAATAGTATTTCTACATATTTAAGATAATGTCGAAAAACCACCAAATACGAAGTTTTGAAAGAATCTATTGAGACGTTTTCGAAATTTTGAATTTTTTTTTTGAAAAATTTATGTATACAATAGTGTAGGCATTAATTTTTTTTGTGACTGTATGTGGACTTGCACAACAGACAGTTGTTTACTCTTGTTCGACACATCTTAAGTAAATAGAAACCGATATAACTTGCTTTCGATGATGGTATGATCCTCCTGCTATTTAGTTATGTTTAACTTTTATTCCGTATTATGTTAGTCTTTAAATACAACTCTCGATAGCTATTTGGGCTTTTTTTTATTGAATAAACTGTGAAGATAACAAGATCGAAAGCCAGTTCTTTTATTATAATTATCTCGCTATCCTACAATAGTGTTCAAATTCTCCGGGAGCTTCTGCGTAAAAAAATTTCAAAAAAATCCAATTAAACGTTTCCGAGAAAATCGAAAACCAAAAAAAATGTTTCTACTAGAGGTACCAAAAATAACAAATTTTTTCCAAAAAAAAAAAATTATCAAAATATCCATTAATGAACTGAGTTTTTTTATAAAAATCGTTGAAGCCGTTTTGAAGCCAAAAAAAAATGTTATTTGTCGTCTTAAAAATTTATTACCGAAAAAACAATATGTACCCAGTTTGAAGCAAATCCACCGAACCGTTTACGCTGCAGACTCGAGGACAGACAGACAGGCAGACTTGAGGACAGACAGACAGACAAACAGACAGAATTTGGTGTTTTCTATGATCGTAATGTCATGTTTGATGTTAGAAACATTTTTTTTTACGAATACATAACTTGCCTTAACATAACATAGTACCTATAATCGCATGTAAAAAATTTTAAATGTCAACATTGTACTAATTTAGATTTTTCTCAGAAAATCTTATAATGTACATTTAGCAGAGTAAAATATAAGCTCAAAAATGTAAGTCTCTTTTCAGAAAGTGCAAGAAGCCAGGAAAATCCGAACATACGAGTATCCTTTAAAATAAAATATTAATTAATTGCTTTTTTTTTAATTTACAGTAAGGACGGAAACATACAAAGCACTTACATCTTCCACCCCTGGCAATGAATATAGGGCCTTAAACAATTCTCAACATACCAAGTCCACCCTCTTGTGTGAGAATATAACCATAACCAAACCACAATCTCATCGTTTTTGTGGCATACAGAAACAGATACGGATGTAATCCCATTGTCTCTCTGATTTTATATGATTTCCGATCTTTTGTTATAGTTCCTTTTGTTTCCTACACACATCTTACCGGCACTATAACACAATAGCTAAACAAAGTTTGGCGTAACTTTTTTTTGTGTTCTTCATGTCGTCCTTGGTCGTTGGTCCCTTGGATCGCATTTTAATCTAGAAAATGTATTTGGTCACACATATATCTCAAAATCTAGGGGTTGACCTCTTGAAAAACGACGTCTTCTACGCAAGAAGATGAATCCATGCGAGAAGAAAAAAAAAGACATACAACTGTCCTTATGTCCAGAAGGAAATAATGGAAAAAAGAAGTTTAAGTCAGAAGACCGCAACGAAAGATAAATCTCAAAGTTAAACTTGCCCACGACACTTATTATAAGAAATGTTTCTGGTAAGATAAATCAGGCGAGAGAAACATGTATATAACTTTAACCTGAAGGATTTGCATCTAATTAACGTCCGTCCGTCGAGATGCAACTGGAAAAAGCATTTCAATTGAAGCATAACCACTGCAGTGCATTGCATACCTATACGTATTCAAATATGCAACACTTCTGAAAGAAAGCACTTTTTGTCTAATGGATTTATGGAAGGCTGACGGACGCGACGCCACAACGATTGTGATGGTGCGGTTTCAGCCTGAAGAGGTGGGATGGGTGGATACTAGATAATATGTGTCCAACTTGCAATGTGGAGCATTCTGCATTTTCAAACGCCTGCTGCCTGCCTGAAAGAACGCACTCTGTGAAGGAATTGGTAGACCAGAAATGTCCTTTTATATAGAGCAGAACTAAAAGCTGCCATTTTATAGCGTAGCAATGTCAATGGCAATGGCAAACGCAGAGTGGCATCATGGCAGATCGACGAGAATGCATTATTTGAAATTCTGCATGCTGCGGTGACGGTCGGCGGCTTCTTCCGGCCCTCGCAAATCCTGATGATGTTCTGGTTTGAGATGAGTTTGAGTAGAGCTGGCTAAAGCTTTGCGATTGCCAGAACAGGGATTATCAGAATGAAGTTAGTCTGTCATCGCAGTTATTGCTAACTTGATATATGTATATGTGTACATTATGTACATATATGCATATGTATGTATAACTATAGATGGTGTTTTAATGGTTTAATAAATAATGCATCTCTTCAACCAGTTAAAAGGATTTTGGATGAACTTAATTTGAGTTTTTCGCTTAATGCATTGCACATCTCGTAGTTGCAACTTTTACACATAAAATATTGGATGAAGGATGATTGATAATACTCGTTATTTCATGAAAAATATACGTTCAAATCATTTTCATGGCAAAATCCCTGAATTTTCTGCACTTGGGGAAGTTTTAGTTGAATGAACATTTATGTTTAATTATTATTAATTAATTAAGTATTTTTAAAGCCTACCGTATTAAAAGATTTTATTTGAATAGCTTTTGCAGCAGAAATTTATTCAGTAATTTGAAGAAAAATTTATATAACTTAAATTGAAATTCGGAGTAAGCAAACAAATAAGATTTAATATAAACCAATGGAAGCCATGTAATATTGCGACGCTGTTCGTAATGTTTCCGTTATTGTTCTATCGCATATCATGGTTAAGGCTTTTTTGTGGATTCTGTCTAGCAAAGTTAAGTGAGTTATGGGAGCTCCTGCCCATATATGACAATTATACTCAAGCTTTAAACGAATGTATGCTTTATAGATTACAGCCAGATCAGAAGTGGGAAAATATTTCTTGCATCGCATCGTTTCAGAAAACCCAAAAACCTTGCACGGGTTTTCGTGACATCTAAGCTGGAGGAGGGTCACGCTTTGACGACAAGAGACAGCATTGAGTTTTTGAAGCATTAAATTCAACACGGTTTCAGCCCTGGGACAAACCAACATTTATTTTAATCGGATACAAGTTGTGTTAAACGGTTCGAAATGTAATTTATAATCCAACGAAGAAGCGATTCATCGATACAAAATGCACGCATTTTCGATAAGATAGCTTGATGCCAAACTCTATTAAATGCTTTTGAAATATCAAGCGCAATGAGTTTACTTTCTCCAAAACGATGAAAAGATTTGTGCCACTGTTCGGAGAGATATACCATCAGATTACCAGTGGACCTGTTGCTGCGAAATCGATACTGCCGATCATTAAGGAGCTCTAGTTCTTCAAGATATTTCTTGAGCTGATAGAGCGTTTCCATGACCTTGGAAAGAAGGAACGTTAGTGCAATTGGACGGAGTTGGAGTGTGCCGAAGATTAGCCTTTTTAGGGACAGGCTGGAAAAATGCCGTTTTCCACCCACTCGGAAAGAGATCAGTAGAGTAGGATAGATGGAAAAGCTTACACAGTAGTTTTGCTAACCAAGAAGAATACCTCTTCAGAACAATAGGGGAGATAATATCTGAGCCAGCGGATTTGTGTATTTCGAGGTCTTTAAGAACTCTACCAACTGTACGAGTACGAAAGAAGATACGTCCCATGAAACTGTTAATGTTCCCAAGTACAGGAGGTGTTATAACACTTTGTTTAAGCATAGAATTAGCAGCAAACTGTGCTGCTAGCAACTTTGATTTATCCTGTAAGCTTACCAGAGGACTGTTATTAGAAAATGCGCAGCTATTCCAAAAAAAAGATTTTCTCTTAACTATTTGCGATTGTGTCTCTTCCGTCGACACAGCCTTACTTAATCTATTTAATCTTTAAATAGATTGCACACATTACGTGCTATTCTTCCAGCCTTCGATTCTTCCTTATGGAATTGTTCTCTAATTCATTAATTTTCAGGAAACTATAATTATAAACGTTAAGCCACCCTTATCGTGTCAAATAGCAATTTCCCTTGAATTTATTAATTTTTATTGAACTACTCTCAGCATTCTATACAAACATCAATCAATTTTAATTGAGTATCCCTCCCAACAGATCCTCCCATATTTCTGTTCATCACGAATTTTCATTTTTCTTTCTAAATGATTTAGTAATCAGTAAACAATATAATTTATGGCATTTTTAAAAGTGAATTTTTGAACACAAAAAAAATACCTATATATGTAGCTATAGTGTGTATGTAGAAAAAAAGGGTAAAACTTTCCTGAAATGACACTTGCGCTTCGGCAATTTATTTATTTTTATTGACTTTAAAGCTCTGCGACATCTTGCAGAACCAGAATATTTCA
The DNA here is from genome assembly GCA_910595825.1 of Philhelius pedissequus. Taxonomy (NCBI): domain Eukaryota; kingdom Metazoa; phylum Arthropoda; class Insecta; order Diptera; family Syrphidae; genus Philhelius; species Philhelius pedissequus. The sequence continues at coordinate 327,492,624 of OU343160.1, forward strand.
AAACAATAAATTTCCATAAAATAATATTTGCTTTTCCATTTCCATCCAGAAGAGCCATAAAACCTAAATAAAAATAAGACCACCGAACGTTTTTGAAGCCATTAAAAATATAGGCGCAGACAAGCTGTACGTTATAATATTGATGACACAGAGGGGTCCTTGAATTAGAAAGAAAAAAAAACACAAAAACAAGGATAAACCCCTCGACACGAAGGTTAAGTTTATAGGAAATACAACAGAAAAAATCCAGATATTTTATAAGGACGATTATCATTAGATTCAGGAGTGTCGGGAATCGGGACGAAGCCACTATAGCCGCACCTAAAGGAGGAACATAAATTCATTCGATTGCTTCGGTCGGAGTTTCGTAGAAATAATTCTAGTCATCTTTGGTCCTGTGTACCAGCAATCATTTTTAAGATATTCGATTAGATAACAATTTATACAGGACGAAGGACAAAGGGAAAACCAAATTAAGTCTAGCACCCAGACCCGGTACCCGGACAAATAAAGGAAAACGGTATTTTTTTTCTCATTTTAGCAATCACTTCAAGGCAAAAGGATCAAGGCAGAAGGATGAAATTGGGTACTTAAAACGCATTTACACACAAGACACGCAGAACATTATAATATATCGATGTTATATCCAGCACTGACAACCAACCACCCGCCATCATTGTAACGGTGTTAAGAAGCAGATGGCTTAAGCATAAGCTCTATGGCTCCAGCCCTAAAGTCATCGCATTGCGTAAATAAGTATCCATCGTCATTGTGTCGTCGCGCCACCTTTCTTTCGAAAATAGAAAAGGGCGCATCATTTGCGGATGGGCTGGGCTGGTGTTGGTGCTGAGGGATAAGGACCTTTTTGCCAAGGATAATGTCAATATAGTGGAATGGGTGCCAAATGGGTAACATAATCCCAGCCCACACAATTTAAACTGCGGCTCGTTTCTAAGCGAAGTAACGTAGCATGGCGTGGTGCCACCATCGTTTCCCGTACCTATAGATACTCTCACACACACTGAAGAATCCGAATATAGCGGTTCAATGCTATTGGCGGGAAGGAGTATTTTAAAATTCACATCCAGTTGGGATTTTCATTATTATGATTCTCTAAACGTAATGTGTTTATGGGAAAATGTTACAAAACCAGGATTTGAGGAAAAAGAAACAATGTCGTCACTGTGTATTGTGAATGATGATGATGAGGGGGGATTGCGATGTGAGAAATTCTACAATTCAACAGAAGCCATAAGTAGATCCGAGTATAAGAAGCGAAGAAGAAAGAAATTCTCACATTATGGTGTGTGAAATTAAATGCATGTCTCGCTGGCTTAGCGGGGATATACCTATGTATATGTATGTTTTCCTTGAGAGGAGTGTAGATTGTGTTGAATAGGTCTGTATTAGGACAAAGTTGTTGCTTTTTGAATAATTAAGCTTGTCAGAATATTCTACGTTAAAAAGAAAGCGTTTTTAATGAAAGTTACAAAGATTAATTGAGCGATGGCGTACTTTTATTCTTTTCCTCTATTTGTGTTTTTTCTCAATTTTTTTTTTAAATTCTAATTTCTTTACTAAGCTTAGAATAATCTAGGAAGTGTTAAGTACATTTGACGTCACGCCGGAGGGTTGAAGGCGCTTTTCCTTATGATTAAGACGCAAATTTAATTATTGATTTTATGCGAATCACATTCACATTATGTTCTTTAGGTTGTTTGTAGTTAAACCTTTTTCTTGGCCAATTTTGAGTGTACCTACTTAGGTGAGGTTTTATCATTAACCAACATTCACAATCTCGAGGTTAACCTTAACAGCTGTTCAGTCCAAGACCAGAAGCGTCTGAGGCATATGTCTGGGACGTACGTTGGGAAACAGGTGGTCTAATGGTATATATATCACCGAACAGTGCCAGAAGTCTTTATATATGTAATTTTAGAAAAAGTAAGATTATTGAATTAAGTCTTGGACCGATCAATACAAGTGGTAATGCGTTATCCATTTTGCGGTTTCAAAAGTAAAAGTAAATAAAACACATAAAATATTTTTTTCATGATATTTCTTTTTGATTATAAAGTTTGAACGTTGACATTATGTGTGAAACACTATATCATTTAAATGACCACCACACGAATTGTTACAGGCATCGATTCTTTTGAGGTAATTTCCGACTATTTATTGACACATATTGGGCGCTATCTCAGCCATAACTTGACGAATGCTGGTTTTCAAGTGTTCAAGAGTTAAAGGTTTATCTGCATAAACACTGTCTTTTGCGTAAACCCACAAAAAAAGTCCAGCGGTGTCAAATCGCATGATCTTGGTGACCAGTTGATATCGCCACTACGAGAAATAACGTGACCAGGAAGTGTCTCTTGAAATAGGGCCATATTCGCTCGAGTTGTGTGGCATGTGGCACCGTCTTGTTGAAACCACATATTCTCCAAGTCGTATTCTTCAATAGTAGGCAAACAAAAATCGGTTATCATATGACCATAATGCTCCGAATTGACGGTGACAGTCGTTCCATCGTCGTTTTCGAAGAAGTAAGGTCCAATCACAACTTTGGACCAAAGAGCGCCCCAAGCAGTGACTTTTTGTGGATGTAATGGCCTCTCTTCAATTACTTGAGGATTGTCAGAACCTCTAATACGAAAATTTTATTTATTAACATACCCACCGAGTGAGAAATGTGCTTCGTCGCTCAAGAAAAATTTGTTCGAAAAATCGCCGTCCACCGCTTTTTTTTTTTTTTTTTTTATTATCTACACGCGCTCAAGGGATTATGAATACCCTTTAAATGTTTCAACACAGCGCGGGCGTGAGGGTGAGGTTAAGGAAGAGAAAGAATCATAGGAAAGATGTGTGGCGCGATATTCGGAGACTGTAGGTGGTTGTTGTCTCAGATTTTATCTCCAGGAATGGCGGCTGAACTAATGCGGAGAAATTACCGTGTTTTATTGATCTATGTCCCTTATAATTCGCATTAATTTTTTTATTCTTTGTCATATTTTATCGGTATACTAGTTTTACTCAATCACATGTTGTTAGTTCTATGCCTAAACAGCATGTAATGAGTAAACCAGCAACTCATTGTATGCCATTTATTTTTAGAATTGGTTTTTAATGGAAAAATAAGAAGACATGGACTACGGCAGGGATCGAACCTGTTACCATGAGGTTGGCAGGCGAGCACACAACTATCGCGCCACGGCATGTTGTTCAAGCAGCAATTCGACGTATCTACGACGTTGTGAATAGTCAGCTAGCTTCAGTTGTTGTGTGAGCTGGATTTATATGGGTGTAGGTGTAGATCCAAATGCAAAATACGCCATAATGTGCCGTAAGACAGTCCTAATTCCTGAGAACGACGAGGAATCGACACATTCGGGTCTTCGGCAACACTTTCACTTACAGCAGCGATATTTACAGTGGTACAATACAGTGGTACAAGCGAAACGTTGATGCACAGGTCTTACAATATCTGTAACCAATCCATTTTCAAATTGCTTTACAATTTTGCCAATTGCTTGCATAGTTGGACGATTATGTAAGCCATAATCCCCTCTTAAATCACGATATGTGGCTGTAGCAGAATCACCATTTTTGTAGTAGGTTTTAACAATTTGTATGCGTTGTGCGATAGTTAAGCGATCAATTTTCGTAAATGTCAGACTTTCAGCTGAAAAAAAAAATTGGCTTAACAACTTAGTTTGATAGATGTCCAATTCCAGTCCTATACTTTTGAAACCGCAAAATGGATAACCCTTTATTATTGGATGGTTTCAAGCCTGAAATTCGCAAAATAAATGCTAATGTGCCCAGGGATCTATTTTGTCTCCGACTTTCTTACACATTTTTAATAATGACCTCTAATCTATAACTTCTAATCCACTAAATTGTTTTAGCGACAAAGTATACTCTCAATTCTTTATATTCAGATTCTCCTCCTTGATCTTCGGATGTGGAAATACAACAGCTATATATGATAAGCGAGTTTAATTCTTGTCTCGACAGCATTGTCCAAATGGAAATACAAATCCGCTTAGAAAGTAATGCTTCGAAAATCCAATATTGTTGTTGACGAGTTGTCGAAGTCGTCACAAATATCAGAAAACTAACATTTCTCCAATAAACAATTAAAGTCCACTCACTCCGTTCAAAAACAAATTCCAATTGAAGAAGTAATGATCCACTCAAATATTGACTATAAATTTTCAGTATAGTCTACATTTTGGTCCAATTTCTTTTTTACATATTTTGTAACTAACGGTACCTGCCATACAAGCAATTTTTTGATTTCCGACTTTCTCATGAATGGCTGGACCGATTTCGAACAATTCAATTCTAAACAATATTGCATAACTACCAAAATTTTCGGAATATTTTTTTTTTTGGATTTTGAAAAACAAAATATTTTATTTTTGAAAATTCAATAGGTATTTCGAAAACGGGCAGATAATTCTGAAATGTTTTTGAAATTTTATTTCTAAGGTTATATTAATTAATATTTAAGACTGCACAACCAATTTTTTTTTTAGAAAAAAATTAAAAAAATTTTGTATAAGAAAAGAATTAAATAGGTAAATAAAATTCACGACTGGATCGCACGTACTTGCTCTTATGTTCGATTACATTGTACACAAAAGATTCTTAATAGAAACGACTAAATACATTTTTAAAATCGTTTTTTATTTACTTTTCTAAAAATTCTTAAAATTAAAAAAAAATGCAATGGCAATTTCAAATATTTAATAATATAAACTTAAAAACAAAATTTCAGAAAAAATCGTCTACCCGTTTTCGAAATACTGAATTTTCAAAAAAAATATTTTTTTTATGAGAAAGTTGAAAATCAAAAAAATGGTTGTATGGCAGGTACCGTAAATATAACAAAATTTTTAGTCACAATATAGACCATACCTTAAGTAGTACTCATGTTTTTTTTTTATCAAAATCGTTGGAGCCGTTTTGGAGATAAATAAGATGGTAAAAAAATTCTATGGCAAGTACCGTTATTTTTGGGTCTAAAACAACGATTCATAAATCTATTTTAGAAAATCACCTAAAACGCCTGAGTACCAAGGTTGAAAAAAATCGGCTTATCCGCTTAAACTGTAGTTCGTTTTACAGACAGACAGACGGAATTGCGGGACCCACTTGCCTTATAGTCCCTAAATAATATCGCATGTAAAAATTACTTTAAAAATATATCTAGATAGTCAATAGAAAACTTTTGCATACGATGTGATCGAACATAAGAGCAAGTTCGTGAGATTCAGTCGTGCCTTTTTTTGAACGTTTGTTCAAAAGCCATTTGAATTTATACTTCACTAATGTGCTTGCGTTTTTAACGCCTTTCAGACTATTTTTTACAGTTTTCTTAATTCGTCACCGAATGTGGATTTACTTCATCCCATCCACACCAGGGAACCCAGTTTTCTCGTAAAATTGAATTTTTGTTGTATTTTGTTCGTCCATCGTTATGCCGGATTTACACGACTGCCAAATTGGCAGTATTACTGTCAAAATCTTGGCATTTTTTTTATCGTGTAAATGGTCGAAAATGCAGCAGTATATTTGTCATTAAAAAACTGACAGCCAGAATTTTCGTTAATTTGTGGCATTATACTGACATCGTGAAAATTCAGTACTGACAACAATTTTCATAAATGACAATTTGCAATAAATATCTAATGAACTTGCTCTTAATTGTTTGCAGTATTTTTATCTGTCATTATTTTAACGTCGGGTTAACGAATTTCGTTATTTAAATTAATGACAGTAGTATTTTGGCAGTAAATACTGTCGTCTAAATTCGGAATTAGCTGCGTATTAATCCATTTGCCACAAATGCGTCCCTCAATCACATCTACCACTTCCTTTAATACACTAACAATATAATGACATAAGAATACTGCCAACTGGCAGTAAAGAATGAGCAAGTTTATTCTTTTTCGCAAATTGTCATTATTTGAAAATTGTTGTGAGCACTGAATATACACGATGTCAGTATAATGCCATAATTTAAATAAAATTCTGGCTAACAGCTTTTTAGTTTGCAATATACTGCGAGATTTTCGACTATTTTGACAGTAGTACTGCCAATATGCTAGTCGTGTAAATCCGTCATTATTCTTGCTTTTTTATTTGAAGCTCACCAGCACAGATGAGCCATACCAAGTTAGTAAACTTTCGTACGTTTCGCTCACCAAACCCCATTTATTTACATTGTTGTATTTGTAAATTTGACTTTCTATCCATGAATAGATGTAAAATCCAACAGCAAAATGTGGAGTTAGTGGAACTATACACAGATGCAAAAATATCAGTTTTATTACAGTACTTGCTTGCAGGCAAACCAAACTAGCTGCCGAAAATTCTCATCTTGGTATGCGTAGGTCTCATCTGTGCTCAGCAGCTGATGTTGACAGCAACCCGACGCCTAAGAGATGGCAACGTAATTTTTCACCACAGCTGAATTTAGTAGTGTTGCATATTACGAATTATTTGTTTCGTTCCATACGAGTTGCGTTGTATTGATGACATCCCAACCATGTTGAGTAATAAATCCATAATAGGCGAATTATTTTAAAGACTGTTTGATTTCAGTGTGAATTTTTTAACTTGCATTGTTCCATTGATGAGCATGATCAAAACCTGTTTATGTTTTATAAATTATTGACTAAATAAAGCCCTAATAGTATGGGTCAGAACTTTTAATTCATAAAAAATATTAATTTTTCTCCTGTATACCTATCGTCTGAATCGGATGCATTGAGAAAGCATTCGATTTTATTATTCCTCAATTTAACTTAGTTGCTGGATGTCAAATTATAAAAGCAGCAATATGTTTTGTTGTTTTATTTTTTGTGTTTATCCAGAAAGCTATGTGTTTTTTTAAGCGGAACCATTAAGCCAAACGAACCTTTATCGATCCGTTTACATATATCATCAGAGCATCAAGGCTCTTGAATACAAAAGACTCATTCATATTTAAATAGCAGAATTTTGTAGCGAAAGTTCAAGAACAAGCGTTAACAAGAGTATAATGCTCCGGATATACAACAACACGCACTAAATAATTTAAATTGATTATGTGTCAGAAATTGTATATAGAAACATTTCATTTTCGGCACTCGCAATCGCAATCGCTGGTCACAATGGCAAGGCGTTTGTTTTGTCACCCACCAACGTTCATAGTTGAACCCTGTGCGTGTTCGAATAATTACCATTCGCCCAATTCCCATGGCTTGCCCACTATAGTCCTATCTATAGCTAGGGTGCCCCCCTTCATGAGTCGGATACACGAAACAAACCAATTGCCTATCATGTCGAACATGATAATGATAGTAATCTATTTTTATTTTGTACTCTTTAATTAGTTACGACAACCACTTAAACATGGTTCTGTACTGTTCGATTGGGACAACAACCCCACACTTTTGCACGTCAACGAATGCATCAGCTAGCTCCAGCATTTGCCCATACCTATACCTAACGCTCAACCCTTTGTGCCTCAAAGTCATGGAATTAATTGATTTCAAATATTTAACCTCAGTCAAAGCTGCTCCATAAATTCGAATATTAATCCTGACATTAATTTAACTCATTTGCTTGGCATTTTTGTGCGGTCGTTCGCTGGGTGGTGAGAGGGTGAGAAGGCTAAGTTGAGGAGAGATGTACGTTCATCATCACCGTAAGCTCCAGTAGATCTATAGGGAAGAGTCCATTCCTTCTGTTAGAGCAAGAGCACATCAGAAGCCACCACTACCTGATGGTATGCTGGGATTTGGTTATAGGGATGGAGACGGAGAGTTGAATAATTCGCTCCCATCATACCCTTGTCAAAGTTGAAATGAAGTCTCCCTCGCTACCGCCGCGCCGCGCCGGTCGCAGTTGGGGTGTGTTAAGTGCGCACTTTAAAATCTCCAAGGATATTCGGAGTTTTTTAGCAAAAGAAAAAAACTTCAAGCCTCTTCAAGTTTAATCCGTGTCAATAGTATAACGGGTGATTTTAAATGATAGCAATGGTTGCTTTTACCCGCCAAAATGCCCCATCATCAACAATCGATTTCGCTTAAAGCTCTGCAAATAAGAAAGGTACGTCATGTCTTGTTTTTTTCTATTTTTGATTTTTCGCTTAATTTTTCCCCATCACAGGATGCGTTGGGTGGAAGAATGTTTATGATAGGATTTATTTAGATCGCACAAAATTACTGGAGCATTAAAGATTGATGTGCCTTAAGTGGTACTGACGTGTTCCGCAAAAGTGCGTGACATAGATTATTTATTAAAATTAGGAGCACACATGAGTTTTCATTGAAGTTGATTCTTTGAGATGCGGCAATTGTGAAGTGACTTATTAAATAACATCATTAAAGCATATGCTCTTCTCCAAAGAAACATGATATAAATTATTGTGAAGCGAATAGGTAGATGCTTTGTGAATCAGAAATAAGACCACAATTTCATTATGGAAGAATAACTTGTTCGTTGGTGCAAACTTAGATGTGGTAAAGAATTTTAATATGCATATAAGCCTAGCTTCAGCTTGATGGCTCCCATCTCCCATTGGATCATATTATTATTAATCTCTAAAATTAAATGAGACTTAAATAATTATTTATATTTACCACATCCAATGGGAGTGACTTTTGTGCAAAAAAAAAATATGTTTGACGTTTAAATTTTGTATCGAACTGTGGTGAACTAACATGAAGAAAAACAAATTATACCCACCACCGACATTTTTCGTGCAAAACAATGATAGTGACCGCATTCAGATAGCTATCCGAGTAGGTTGGTGCCGATACAACTAAAGAAGATAGCGCATTGCGCATGTTGGGGGTTGGCTGTCAAAATTAGGTGACGCCACACGGGAACTGAGTAGGTATATTATTAAACACATGATTCAAATATCTTCAAATGTCGTTTACGATAGCAGAATTAAGTCACTATGTTTCCGATCGCGAATTTTTTTTCGAATACGAAAACTCAATAGATAAATAGAAGAAAACAAAAACTTAAGGAAAAGAAAATACAAAAAAAAATATAAATTGAAACCACGAAAATAAAAACAAGCATTTGAAATTCTTATACAATCTTTTGTTGATTTCTGCAAGTATCTATGTTGATCCATGGAGCTATTGTTTTTCAATTATTATAGGTCTAATATTTATGAATAATAATAAATAGAATTTAAAAGAAAAACTCAATATTTCTTAAGTAACACTTCATTTTTGAATTGCAAGGTATGAAGATTTACAACTTGCATCTTCTCAAATTGATGTTGCTTGCTGAAGTTTCCGAATAAATAGTTGTTTTTTTTTAATTTAAAATAAATTTTTTTTTTGTCTTTTTGCTTAAAGGAACACACGTGATTTGTTTTTATTTAATAAATTTATTATTACACTTTTCTTTTCAGATATCTTTTGTTTACAATAGTTTCCATACAATTAATGCAAAATGTCAAACTCAATGGGCCCTTGTGACGTAGTTGCGCAGAACTGGAGAAAAAGAGAATTCGGAATGCGTTACCTTGTTTAGCTGCATCATGGGTTGGTGTTGTAACAATGCGGGCGTTCACTCATTTATTCTCGGATACCATGCTATCGGAGTATATCTGTGGACGAATCAGATAGGTTAGCTGAAAGCTTTCAAAAAATCAAAGCAAAACGTATACCAATGAATTTTGCAGTCAGCTGGTTCTATACATTTGTTCTCGGATAGCTAGTATTTCCAAATTTTTTGGGATAAGAAGATAGCTTTCATGCTAACTCTGGCGTTCTTCAAACTGCAGAACTAAACTATGTAGAAGCAATGGACGGGTAGCATATTGCGACTAAGTGCCACGCAAATGTGGGAAACTTATTTTATAGTTACAAAGTATGTACCTACGTTAATGGTAATCGAAAAACTTAAATGTATTAATTGTTTCTTATTCGGGTACCGACCCATATAATACATAGTCATTCCCAAATCTAAAAAAAAAAACAATCTAAGAAACTAGACAGAAAGAGGACAATAAGGACACTGGCTTATCAATTGTCAAAATAACTTAAACAAATCGAGAGGAGCTGACCCGTATATCCAGATTTTTATGTAATGAGTTCAATAGCGAGTTTCTGAATTTTCAGAGTTTCAAATCTAGAACAAATCTGAACACGAAAGGTCTGATCTCTGATGGGTTGGCAGATTTGTTCTGAATGTATACATATAAATGTCTTTTCTGTCAAGGGTCAAATGGAAAATATTTTGTTATTAAATTGTTGTGAACTTTTGAACTAGTGCTGACAAAATTTAAAAAAATTAACAAATAATGGACAAAGATGTTAATAATTTAGATTTTATAAATTTATTGAAGTTTTTGATTGCCACGTCTTCATCTCCCTAGTCATCTGATGATGAAGATAGAAGATATATATATATATTTCTTCAGAAATGTATGTGTCGGTAATATTCACCAATTATAATGGGTTATCCATTTTGCGGTTTCAAAAGTAAACGTAAATAAAACATAACTAATTACTGAGAACGACGAGGAATCGACACATTCGGGTCTTAGGCAAAACTTTAACTTAAATTTAAGGTAATAAAAGTATTTTTAATTAAAGAACAATTTTTTTAATCGTCTGTTGAGCCACCTTTCTGCTTCACATTCTCACACATCCGGTTTGAAAGGCATGCATACAAATTGGCGAGGTTCAAGCTAATTCGATGGCTTGGTTTAATTCGGTTGCACTCGAATATTGCTGTCCTGATCCATATACAGGGTGGCGCACGAATCTTGCTACAAAAATAAAACGTAATAACATTTTTTCAGTGCGAGTAATCGGCCGAAAAATGATTCCAATGGTCGAAGAAGACAACAGACAACACATTGATAAATTGTTTGTTCATGTCGGATAAGGCCCATTTTGACTTAAACGGCAATGTGTACAAGCAAAATTGCCGTATATGGAGTGAATCTAATCCAGAAATGCTCCATGAGACGGAACTGCACCCAGAACGAGTCACTGTGTGGTGCGCAGTTTCATCAAAGTGTATTGTCGAGCCGTACTTCTTTGAAGAAAACAGTGTAACACAAACTGTCAATGGGGACCGTTATTTAAAGATGTTGAGGGAGTTTTTCTACCCAGAACTTCGCCGAAGACGTATCCCTTTCAGCAGGATTTGGTTTCAACACGATGGAGCGAGTGCACACGTAGCCACACAGGTTATGGCGGAGCTCCAACAAAATTCCCAAACAAATTGATATCCAGAAACTGCACTTTTCGCTGGCCCCCAAGGTCACCTGACCTGACTGCACCAGACTTTTTTGTGTGGGGTTATGTCAAGCAGGCAGTGTACAAAATGAAACCCTGGAATTTTACTGAATTGAAGCAGTCCGTTAGACAATAATTGAGGTGATCCCAATTTCAACCATTCAGGCCGCAATGAACAATTTTCTGATCAGATGCCGCATATGCGTGGATGAGCGTGGAGGTCATTTGCGGTCTATCATCTTTAAAAACCATTAGTTATTTAAAATAGAATGTAATTTTTAATCCAATAAAAAAATGACTGAAATATATCGATTAAAATAAAAGTTATTTAAATTTAATAAAATTATATGTAATTTTTGTGACCTTTTATCGTTAAAGATATATGTAACTTTTTAGTTACATATATCGTTATTTAAATTTCTTATTGTAGCACGATTCGTGCGCCACCCTGTATTTAAAGTGTCAACCGTCCCCAAACATTTTCAACGATGTTTAAATCCGATGAGTAGGGTGGGCAGCTTAATAGTTCCACATTTTGGCTTTCAATATTTACGTTTTAGCTACCCGGGCTGGATGTATTGGCACATTATCATGTTCATAAGTCCACGGCAAAAGTTCAAAAAGGGTATGAAAGTATGGAAATGAATCTTTTAATATACCATTTTAATTCACTCGTCAACGCATTCATTGTGGTAGACAAAAATTGAAGTTTTCATGATCAATAAAAGGCAAATGGGCGCTCACACCGTCACCTCCAACGCTGCTTTGCAGCCGGTGGTCATGAAAATAGTGTATATAGCCATCGGGGTCTTACAAATTAAGTTTTTTTCATCGGAGAAGACCACGCGATGCCATTCCGAAGTCCAATTCACATGTGCTCAACAAAAAACTTAGGCGTGGCGCTTTTCGAACCAAATTAAGTGGTGGTTTCTTCTTGCTTCTAAGTCTTTTTATATACTTAGCTTTTGAAAAAATACGACGCATAATTGTCAAACTTTCCTTGATACAACATTTTCCTCTGATTTTTTCTAAAACCAGTATTAGACGGTCCTTGTAATGTGTCATTGCCATGACACTCTGACAAAATAGGTCCTACCTCCGTCATTGCCGTGACTAAGGTAATCTTGTCGTGGCTAGCTACAATGACTATGACACGAAAAACAATTCTGTCATTGTTGTACCAAAATACATGAATGACAATAAAAATTATTCATCACACGTGACGATCACACGGCGTCTATCAATCGAGTCATTGTGTCTTGGTTGTTAAGGAAAAGCTTATTTTTCTAGAAAACGGCTCTAACGATTTTGAAACAAAATTTTGAGAATTTGTACTAGCTATCATTTAATCAAAACAGAATTTACGGTATTTGCCCAAGAATTCAAATGACATATTTTTGCCCCTCAAACTATACCTATAACAATTTTGCAAAAGTCACATATATAACTATAATTACTTACCCACCTTTATCCTTCATTTTCATTATACATATATGTCCATATTTACATACCTAGGTTCCATCTGCAGTAGGTGTGTTACCATTCTAATTTACATAATTAAAATCTATTTAAATATACATTTGTAGGTAGGTACCTATGTAACTATTTCCAACCGTGACAAATAATGACATGGCAGAAATTCCTGCCGTGTCACGGTTGGGACACAGTCCTTGCAGCGACAGGCTACGTGTCACGGTGTCCCATCAACAATGAAAGGGCTATCACACGGACACTGCTATTTGTCATTGCAATGACCTAAAAGTGACGTGTCACGGTGCCTGTCATTGTTTTTGTCACGGCAATAACATGCAAAAGAATGACGATCACACGACGTGACACTTTTAGGACAGACAACTACGTCATAGTGGCGTCAGGGTGTCACGGCAATGCCACAGTACAAGGATCGTCTAATATTAGCTTAAGAGTCGTGAGAACTTGACGCTTTTCTTATTATACTTAATTCGACTTTCCTCATTAGTAAGCACACTGCGTACATGCGCGGATTTTCATGTTATTTTCATACTTTTAGCGAGTTTCATTCAAATTTCAAAGATCTCCTCCCAAAATCGAGATTTCATCTTTTCAATGAAACTTATTTCCAGATTTAATTGTAAAGGGTTATCCATTTTGCGGTTTCAAAAGTATAGGGCTGGAATTCTGTCAAACTAAGTTGTTAAACCAATTTTTGTTTTTTCAGCTAAAGGTCTGACATTTTCGAAAATGGTTCGCTTAACTATCGCACAACGCATAAAAATTGTTAAAACCTACTACAAAAATTGTGATTCTGCCACAGCCACATATCGTGATTTAAGAGGAAATTATGGTTTACATAATCGTCCAACTACGCAAGCAATTGGCAAAATTGTAAAGCAATTTGAAACTGGATTGGTTACAGATATTATAAGACCTGTGCATCAACGTTTCGCTCGTACCACTGAAAATATCGCTGCTGTAAGTGAAAGTGTTGCCGAAGACCCGAATGTGTCGATTCCTCGTCGTTCTCAGGAATTAGGACTGTCTTACGGCACATTATGGCGTATTTTGCATTTGGATCTACACCTACATCCATATAAAGTCCAGCTCACATAACAACTGAAACCAGTTGACCATTCACAACGTCGCGGTCGTAGACATCGAATGGGTGCTTGAACAACAGGCGGTGGACGGCGATTTTTCGAACAACATATACTCCAGCGACAAAGCACATTTCTCACTCGGTGGGTATGTTAATAAACAAAATTGTCATATTAGGGGTTCTGAGAATCCTCAAGTAATTGAAGAGAAGCCATTTCATCCACAAAAAGTCACTGTTTGGGGCGCTCTTTGGTCCAAACGTGTGTTTGGACCTTACTTCTTCGAAAACGACAATGGAACGACTGTCACCGTCAATTCGGAGCGTCATGGTGGTCATGGTCATGGTGGTATGATAACCGACTTTTTTTGCCTGCTATTGAAGAATACGACTTGGAGAATAGGTGGATTCAACAAGATGGTGCCACATGCCACAGAATTCGAGCGAATATGGCTTGACTGCAAGAAACATTTCCTGGCCGCGTAATTTCTCGTCGTGGCGATATCAACTGGCCACCAAGAACATGCGATTTGAAACCGCTGGACTTTTTTTTTGTGGGGCTACGCGAAAAACGGTGTTTATGCAGATAAATATTTAACTCTTGAGCACTTGAAAAACCAACATTCGTCAAGTTATGGCTGAGATACCGCCCAATATGTGTCAAAAAGTGGTCGAAAATTACCTCAAAAGAATCGATGCTTCCAACAATTCGCATGGTGGTCATTTAAATGATGTAGTGTTTCACACTGTCTACGTTCAAACTTTATAATAAAAAAAATATGAAAAAATATATTTTATATGTGTTTTTTTTACGTTTACTTTTGAAATCGCGAAATGGATAACCCCTTATAATTCCCACTACACAATGACAAGTGACAATGAACATTGATGAAAACCAAATCAGATCTGATTTTCATCAATGTTTCAATTTAACTTGACAGTAACATTGAAGAGCCTACAAACGATCAATTTTACTTGAACAACAGCTACTTCAAATAGATAATATTGTCAAGTAGCATCGATCGTCTGTATGGCGCTTGAGACAAATTTGAACACCGATTATGACAGTAATCTTGTGATTGACAAATTATACAGTGAAATGCTTACGGTGCGATTCAACTCACAAAAAGAAATAGGATCACATTTGCCATTGGAGCAAACAAT
This sequence comes from Philhelius pedissequus, assembly GCA_910595825.1. NCBI lineage: Eukaryota > Metazoa > Arthropoda > Insecta > Diptera > Syrphidae > Philhelius > Philhelius pedissequus. The sequence continues at coordinate 327,507,627 of OU343160.1, forward strand.
TATTTCAGTGTTAAGTGAGAAAAACTTCCATTTTCCAGGAGAAATTAATCGTGTTAGTAATCAGTGAAAATCATTTGGGGCGGAAATATGTACATCAAGGGTATAAGTAGGTAAACAAAATGACCCTAGTTTTTGAATACAAGTCCAAGTTAAATAGTTCTCACTTTTCACACAAAATGGCATTCAATGGCACTTAATTCCTTTAAACGGTTCATCCTGTTTAATGTTTTTTTTTTTGACCTCTCACGCCATGGAAGTAACAAATTGTGCTGATAATTTTCAATTATTTGAGAAGTGTGTGTATGTTTTTTTTTTTGACAAGCAACTTATGTTAATGACATTTTTTTCGTTTTTTTACAGTCAGCGAAACGATTTGCACTTTTCACATCAAAAGTCGATCACATTCACGGAACATCATTGCCAACACAAAAGCAATACGAGTATCCTTCAGGACAGTTATAAAAAAAAAACAACAATAAAAAAATGAGCAAAAACAATCAAATTAAACAGTCGCTCACAAGACCATAAAAATCCAATTTGCACCGAAATTAAAAACAATAACAATTCTTTTGGTAAATTGACTCTGTAACTGTCATTCAGCTTCCGACTGATTGACTTCTAGCCCCTGCTTCCACGACTTCCAAGCCGGTTCGTTGCCGGCTGATCAGATAGAGCTATAGTGAAACAATAAAGCGTTATGTGTGTTGGTGTATTCAGTATTTCATGTTAAGAACTACTGGTATACCAGCAGGCTCAGTATTTCTTTTTTTTCGACATTCGTATTCCAACAAATTATACACCAATGTTGAGATTTAAAAAAACATGTTTGTTTGTTATTGAAAAGATAAAATCTCGAATTCGAAAATCGAATAATGTTTAACATGCACACACATGGGGTTTGGGGGTAAGTAGGCGGGATATTGGGTTGGCTGGGCGATTGACATGCGGGGGTTGGTTTTGGAATTCGATGTGCATAAAATTGACAACAGAACACGAAGCAGTATAGCTTTAGCACAAATACTAAAGTGACTACGACGAACGATGTAAATAATTCGGTTTGGGGGGTTTTTGGAATTTATCCAAACACCAACACAAAGCCAAAGAGTATTGGAAAAGCCTCACAGATGCTCAGTATTCTGCTTTATATTGCTCTGCGTTTGTGGTTCATTGGTGTAAATCCTGTTTGAAAATCGATTTTGCTACTCAATGGTTACTAAGCAGAGTTGCCATCTAAGTTTTTATTTTAAATTGCAATTTATTATAAAAATTAGTTACGATAATTATTAAACAATTCAAGATTATATATCCTGAATTTAAAATATGTTTTTTATATGTATTGAACATTAGGTTGATAGCACTGTTTTCATTAACAGCCATTTTGTCATCTCTCAAGTGACTTAGCTTTAGTTTGATTTAACATTTCAAGAATTGAATCCCCTGGCACGTCCTTCATCAATGCGGTGAATGGGTTAGAAACCAGATTACTGTTGATTTTCACAATGAATTTTTACTTACGATTATAGTTACTATGTATAAGGCAAGTTATGCATCGTAAAAAAAATGTTTCTTCTAACAATCAAACATGACATTACGATCATAGAGAACACCCACCAAAAAGTGGGTCCCTCAATTATGTCTGTTTGTCTGTCTGTCCTCGAGTCTGTAGCCTTAACGGTTGGATGGATATTCTTCAAACGTTTTTTCGGTAATATGTTCACACGTTTTTTTCATTTTTTTCTTAAGATGAGAATAACAGTAGATCCCATAAAATTTTTTTCGGCCTAAAACAAAAATCTAATTTTTCTCAAAAACGGCTCCAAAGATTTTTATAAAAAAATGTGTTCATTAATGAAGGGAAAGGGTACCTTTTGATAACTTTTTTTTGGAAAAAAAATGTTATTTTTGGTACCTCTATAGTAGAACGTTTTTTTTTGGTTTTCGATTTTCTGGGAAACGGTTAATTTGATTATTTTGAAATTTTTTAAGCAGAAGCTACTAGAAAGTTAAACACTTTTGTAAACCAAAATTTTTCAAAAAAAAAAAATTTTTTGGGATATTAATTATTTTGAAAACTTAAAATTTGGAAAATGACTCAATAGCTTTTTTCGCAACTTCGTATTTAGTTGTTTTTTGACATTATCTTGAATAGTTAAAAAAAAACTATTTTCCAAAAATAAAAACAACGTTTTAAGAAAAAAATTAATTTCTCAAAAACGGCTCCAAGGATTTGTTTTAAATTGTGTACGTTCTTAAATTAGTACAGCCCACTTTTAAGTACAAAAATATTTTATTTTGCGTACTTAATAACTGAAGATTTTAATGACCTGTAGTCCAAAATGCATTTGGCACAGGCACGATAGCTGGGCTCGTCAGTTAGGTGCTATCTTACCATACAGTCCACAAAAACAAAAACAAAAATAATATTAAATTATTATTTGCGTTTTCTTCAAAATTCGTACTTATTAACTGTACTTCCCATAGAATCACTTTTTATATTTTCGACTTTCTCACTATTGGATGGTCCGATTAAAAATATTTTTTTTTATCCAATTTCTTCATAAATGTCTTAATACAACTGCATAGTCAAATTTTCAAAAACAAAGTTTTTCGATTTTTAAAAAATAAATAATTTTTTCTTTGAAAAATCGATTTTTCAAAAACTTTTTTCGAAATTTGATTTTTGTATGTATATTTATAATGTCTTCAAAATTGCGTTTCAAATTTTTTTTTTAAATGTTTTTAAAATTTTATACATAAAAAATAATTTTTTTTAAACACCGCTCCAACCATTTTTGAATTGTTTTTGATATATTTTATTTATCCACCAATTCAAATAGCATCATTGTTTTCCCTCAAATTATAAACACTAAGCAATGTAAAAACATTTAATTATGTGTATTTTCCATTTATTTCTATCTTATTAGGTATAGGTAATTACTTTTTATGAATTTTTGCGTACGTCATACAATGTAACCCCTCATACATTTATATATACATTGTGTCTCTAAAAATCACACGAATCTTATGTATGGACATTGCATATCTACCAACCTATATCCTTCATTTCCATTATCATAAGTACATATTTACATTTTAGGTTCGATTCATTTATGTAGGTACTTCTCTGCTAACTTGCATAATTAAGATCGATAACATAGTTTTTAATATGCATTTGTATAGGTGCCTATGTAACTATTCCTTGAATCATCCATTCGACAATTCATTATATTAAGAATCAAGGTTATAATCGACCTTAAACCTGCATAGGATAACTAGACTACCTCCATACTAACAGAGTCAATGCTTAGCTTCATTAAAGTTGGTAGTTACAAGAGCAAGCCCGTACGATCCAGTCGTGCATTTTATTTTTTCAGCGACAAAGTTCGTTTGTGTTCTTCAAAGAACTTGAAGCCATTTTAAATGTAAATAAACGTAATATCACTATTACTAATAAACACTATAAGCGAGAGTCAAATTGGCTATCAGTCTCTTGAATCAAAGAAAACAACATTACGACACTTCTTTGTTTTTTTATTTTATTGACGTTATATGTGACACAAAATCTGCAAATTGTTGTTTTTCTTTATAATTTTGCACGCACTCAAGGAATTATGAATACCCTTCATGTGTTTTTAACACACGGAGGGCATCCGGTGAAAGAAGAGAAAGAAGGATAGGAAATGTGTGACGCGATGTTCTGAGACTAGAGCTGGTTGTTAGCTCAGATTTATCTCCAGCGATGGCGGCTGAACTCATGCGGAGAGAATTACCGTGTCTTATTTATTTATGTCCCTTATAATTCGCATTATTTTATTTATTATTCGTTGTCATATGTATGGGTTCACTCAATCACATGTTGTTAGTGTTATGCCCAAACAGCATGTAATGAGTAAACCAGCCACTTATTTTATGACAATTTTTAGAATTGGTTTTTAATAGAATACAAGGAAACATAGACAACGGCAGGAATCGAACCTGCAAACACTAGGTTGACAGGCGAGCACATAACTATCGCGCCACGACCACATATGACGTCAATAAAATAAGAAAAAACAAAGAAGTGTTGTAATCTTGTTTTCTTTGATTCATGGATCAGTCTCCTCTCAGCCCGGGAGTAGACAGGACATGGTGGAATGTACGTGAGTTTATGGAATATTTCAGTAGCATGTTCTTAAGTTTTGTGCCATACAAACAGGGGCACCAGTGTGTTTGAAAAAGCTCTCCCATAAGGCATGTACTGAAAATATAAATTGAACAGACTATAGTTTCCAATTTTACTTATGTTCTTTCTTTCACTTTTGTTCACTTCTGTTTTCAACAGCGCTTTTGGTATGATGGGGGTCATCGACTTAACTACCTCATTTATTTCATTTGAGTATCATTGTTTGGGGTATCTTTGGCTTGGTATTTCGTGTTTAAATTAAATATTATTATAATAATCAAGTGCAAGTGAAAGTGCATAATCGATCGATATGTGATTCCCGCCAGAATGCAAACACAAATATTTTGATTTACAGGTTGGTCTAAATGACATTATTTAACAAGTGTTTGGCAAAGAAGACAATCATGACAACGACAAGATAAAAGAGATCAGCTCATTCGTATGTTTCTTTTACATTCTAGTAGAAAAAGAAAATAGCAAATTGAATGTAGACACTAGAAATTTTTTTCATCCAAAGAAAATAAAGTGAACTAGTAAACTTTTGAACTAGAAACCTTGAACTAAGTTCACTAGTTCGTTTAACTGAACTAGTTCATTGTCCTAATGCTAAGACGGAAAGACGTGTTTTATACTACCAATAATCTATATAAGGGAGAACTTAAAACAATTTAAAGTTAATAATTTTTTGCTAAAATTGTTACAGTTTAAGCTCCCGTTTACGATCATGTGTGGACCTACCGCTCAACCAAATCCCTTATTGCCTTACTTGGGCTTGGGCTATGCACTCATCTAAGGTCAACAAGCTTTCGCCTATACCCGTGTTCCATTGGAACTGGCTAAGCACTATTTAATAGTTGAACACAGTAGTATCATCTTTCATCTACATTTGCACAAATGTCGATTAGATGAGAGTAATAGTTACGCAATTAGAAAACAACAGATAAAGTGGAGAGATTTTTCTTTCAATTTTTTTTTTATATTTTTAGCATCTACATTTTTGAGAAGAAAGCATTTAAAACTAATTTTCGCATGTTAAAAACAACAAAAAATTAGTTGATATAATTCCATGGAAAAAATTAACAACAAGAATGGACGAACTGTCAATATTGAAATTTGTAGTAGATTATTACTTTTACTTACCGAAGCAGTTACCTTGAAACTTGAGAGTAAAATATTCACATGCGAAATTTGCTCCCTCCAAAGGGTAACAATTTTGTCTTTGTTTTTGAAAAGATTCCTTTGGGATTACGGGATTATGGTTTTTGTGAGTTCTAGATTTTGCGGATCTTGGCTTTGGCGTACCCGACTGTCTTAATTATTGCTCCTTCAGAACAATAATACTGTTACCTTTCTTACTACCACTTTTTATCCGTAAAAGGAATTTGACAGTTTATTGATTGACGGATATGGCACAAAATATATTTTGACGGAAACCGCAAATACCGAATAAACCTAAAAATTCAGAAAACCCAGATGACAAAAAACTTAAAATTCCAAAATCCTTAAACAATATATAGATAACATGGCAACCATTAATATGGATGTTATACCATCTATTGTTCTTGTATCTAAAATGCCACAGACATTGATTTCCATTACCGACCACGACGATGTAACCCCTTTATAACAAAAACCCTGAAGTACCATCACCACCCATAATACTGTGTGCACTTGCAACTAACATATGCGAGGGAAGATGACAATCGTCGTCGTCCTCGTTCTCGTCGACGACGACGGTACAAAACTGATCAGAGGGGTGTTACACACCACATATCCATTTAACTTTGACAGAAAGCTAAACGTGCAGAAAAACGAAATATTTCGAAGAGTACTCATTTCCAAGTGATGTTGGTATGTAGAAATGGGTAGGGGTAGCTCGGGCTTAGTCTTAGGCCATATTGCTTTACCTACTTATGTATATTGTAAGAAATATTTTACCAATTTGCAAGTTTTTCTTCTTCAGCAGCAGGTTGTGGAATTCCATGACAAGCCACATACAACCCCTCGTTGTCGTCGTTGGCCTTGTAAATTATTATAGATACTATAGCCTATACATTGCCTAGGAGATGAGGTAGATACGTTTTAGGTATAGACTTCCTGTGCAAATGCATCGTTGAGATACATTAACCGTAAATAGGAAAATAAACCAAAGGGCGGAACTAATTTGGGATGACTCGAAATAGGCGTTCCAGCGACGGAAATTTCAAAAACCAGAAAACATCCCCATCGCATCGCACAAGTCAGTGCAGAGAGTTGATATTTTGAAAAACTTAGAACAACACTCACATACTACCTATACCGCTACCGCAGAATGTATATGCAATAAAGTATAGACGCTAAATAAATGGCGCATCAAAAAGTCCTCCCTCATCCGGTAGCGGTGCGGTGGGCCTTTTTTGCTCGTTGGCTTTGTTGAACAACAAGAAAATTGCGACCATCTCCATTTGATTTATGTCAATTGCTTCACTGATTGTTGTGTGCAAAAAGGATGTTTTCCCAAGTACCTCCATTCTTACGTACCTGAAAGAGGAAAAAAATTTACAGTTCCTAAGGTAAGTAGATGGAATTTTTAGAAGATGGAGTCAGTTTTCATGCCAGTGAGGCTGAGGGTTCTCTCTGTTTTCGCTCTTAGATACTGCTTTGGCGGAGAAACTTTTTAAAACCCCACGTCATCGCCGGCACCACGGTGATTAAGTACCTGCTTATGTTTTGTATTAAGGCTCATCAATTAGATGGGAAGTAGACTTGATCGAGATAAGTTTGAAGAGGAAGTAGGTACTTGAGAAAAATAAATGAGGAAACAATCTGCTGATCAAATAGTTTCTTTATGTATTCTTGTTATTGTGTACTAAGAAAAAGGGGTAATTTAAGGCTGTTATTGTTTGTTGTTAAAGCTTGAGTACAGTTCATACTTTTAGTAGTAAGCCAATATTATACAACGGCGCATTTATTAACTACCCCATAGCAACCATTTTTTGTTAAAAATAATGGGCGCATAAAGGGGTTTCGAATACCCTCAAAATGATGAAGCACAGAGCGAGCTTTAGGAAAGCAAAGAAGGATGTAAGAGGTAGAGGAGATACAGATGCACATTGGTTTTAAATTTCTGAATATCAAAATGGGACGGAAAAATAGAGACAGGTAAGGTATTTCACATTCGCGTGGTGCGGCTTAAGTAGGATTCTCTGTACTTAATAGTACGTCCGGGCTCAAAGGTAAACTGATGAGCATTCCTACAAGAGCGAGTATTACGGTTAAATATTATAAGGGGTTAGGTTAGGTTAGGTAAATAGGCTGCCAGTTGATTTTGCTACCGGCACACTTAGATCAGAATAGATCGATTGTGGTACCCTGAAGTATTGTAACTTCTAATTGTATAAACTATGAGTTCTATGGATAATCATTATCGAGCCATTTAGAGGCTTTTATGAAGTTCAGAAGGCTCTTGCCTGAAAGATTCGAGAGCTCTTCTAAATCATTGAAGAAATAACTGCCCAGGAATTTGTTCCTTATATGGCAAAGTGCTGGACAATGACACAAGAATTGAGAGGTGTCCTCATGTTCGTCTTCGTCATTGCAGAATCTGCATATATCATCGTTGCTTAGCCCCATTTTCTTTTTGTGGTGGCCGAGAAGATTGTGTCCGGTGAGTACGCTTATAAGAGTTCGAAGGGAATTTTTGTTTATGTGGGTGGTACTTTCTTTTCTTTTCTTGTCGAAGTTGGGCCATAGTATCCTGGTTGTGGCACAGGTGTCGAGCCCATTCCATCTTTCGTTGGTTTTTGAAAGAATCTTCTTTCCAATGTTCTGTTTCGTGACACACAGTGGGATTCTAATCGACGGGTCTATTTGGGTAGGATTAAGTGTTGAACCCTTCCTCGCCAGTTCATCAGCTCTCTCGTTGCCCGGTATATTACTGTATTCTTACCAAACACGCTCCTTCGGGTTTCTACAAGCATTGGGCATTTACCAAGAAAGTGGAAGACGTTCTCTCTTGCCCTTTGGTAACATATGCCACAGATTCCTAAAAGATCATCTCTATGTGGAACAAAGTTGAGCGGCAACTGCTCTGCTCTTGTTTTTAAATCGAGTGACAAGAGGGCAGTTAGGTACTCTTCCTTAAAATAGCTATTAGCTAGCAGGTTGTTGTCTACTCTTGCGTTAATGAGCCTATTTGTTGATTGTCTCACGTTTGCGATAAGCGCCTCCCTTTTTTAACATCAAATGGGCTAATGAGGTCATTTATTTCTAATTTCCAACCATCAGTGCTATCTTCACCAAGTCTTAGTTGGCGGCCGCACAACCTAGCCATAAGCTGATCCAACTCTCGTACCAGGACAAATCGATTTTTCAAAAAAAACTTTGTATTTATTTTTTTTTAAATCGAAAAACCTTTCGTATGCATTATCAATTTTAGGGAGCATTTTCATAAAAAAAAATATTTTTTTATCGGTTCATCCAATATTGAGAAAATCGAATGTTTGAAAAGTGGTTCTATGGGAAGTACCGTTAATAAGTACGCAAAAAAAATATTTTTATACTTGAAAGTGAACTGTACTAATTTAAGAACACACATTATTTTTTATAAAAATTCTTGGAGCCGTTTTCGAGAAATAAATTTTTTTCTTAACGTTTTTTAACATTTGTATGGAAGGTACCGTTGTTTTTTTTATTTTAAAAAAATTGTTTTTTTAACTATTCAAGGTTATGTCAAAAAACCACCAAATACGAAATTTTGAAAAATCTATTGAGTCGTTTTCGAAATTTAGAGTTTTCAAAAAAAATTTATTTCCCAAGAAATTAATTTAAATTTAAATTATGGTTCACATAAGTGTTTCACTTTCTAATAGATTCCGCGTAAAAAATTTCAAAAAAATGAAGTCAGCCGCTTACGAGAAAATCGAAAACCAAAAAAATGGTTGTACTAGAGGTACCAAAAATAACAATTTTTTTCCAAAAAAAAAATTATCAATATGTACCCTTTCCCTTCATTAATGAACTAATTTTTTTTATAAAAATCGTTGGAGTCGTTTTTGAGAAAAATAAGATTTTTGTGTTTGGCCAAAAAAATGTATGGGGCTACTGTTATTTGTTGTCTTAAGAAAAATTGAAAAAAAACATGTGGGCATATTACCGAAAAAATAATATGTACCAAGTTTGAAGCAAATCCACCGAACCGTTTAGGCTGCAGACACGAGGACAGGCAGACAGACAGACAGGTGGAATTGCGGGACACACTTTTTTGATCGTAATGTCATGTTTGATTGTTAGAAAAAACTTTCTTTTTTTTACGAATAAATAACTTGCCTTATAGTACCTACTCGTATAATCGCAAGTAAAAATGCAGCCTAGTCGGAACCCGTTATTTTTTTCATTGGTTTTAATTTTTCAACGTGTTTGGTAATGTTTTTCAAAGTGCGCAAAATTTAATTAAAAGTTTTCCATGGAAAATAAAAGTAAGAATAATTATAATATTATGAACCTAGACCCAAACCCAGACCAAGAGGGATAATAAAACTCCACTAATTATTTCTTTAAATTTTTAAAATAGATAAACGTATCAGTGAACAATTAAAATTTTGTGAAATCACTCTAAGTTAATTAAGATGATTGGCAAAATATAGTATCCGCTTTTTGCGAAAATTCCGAGGTGAGTACCTTATATTTTTTTGTGATTTTTGTTTTTGTCAATATAATTTTCAGGAAATTATTTCAGCATAAAACACCCCGACACGCTGCGCCACTGCCGATAACATCAGGGAATTCATTGATACGTAGGTTTATAAAATGCCTTACGAAACAAGGACAAAGACAAATCCTGTTACTGATGCTTTTTTACATAAGCTCCAATTTATTATTAATTTTTTTTAACTTGTTATATATGTAAGTATTTATATATGTATACGTGAAAATTAATTTTAAAATAATTAAAAAGTTTGTTTGCTTATTACGTATTCAATATTACTTTTGTTATTATTTATTTCTAAATTATTTAAATTTAATTTCAGGGAATTTTGTACCATATACGAATGGCGCCCTACAATTAACTAATGAAAATTAAAAGTATTAGTAAATACTACGAAGGTATTCGTACAATACACGAATGAAGTCGTAGAATGCACAAATGAAAAACAACATACGAATACCATTCGTGGTATATGATTTTTTTCTGTGAAGAGATACCAAAGTAGATAAGAACGAATGGACATTCCGAATTTTCAAAGTTGGGGCTTTTCGGAGATATGCGTTTTAACAGTGCATTCTCAACTACATTATTTTATCAAAGCTGATTTTTTGATATGTTTAAGGGGATAGTGTCTCAAACTTTGTTTGACACTTGTCAAACCCCTACAGTTGGACACTATCCCCTTAAACATATCAAAAAATCAGCTTTGATAAAATAACGTAGTTGAGAATGCACTGTTAAAACTGCATATCTCCGAAAAGCCTGGGCTCTATGAGTTAAAAATTAAAAGACTTAAAAATTAACATTACAAAATGTGTGTACTTGTAGTAAAATGTATAAATGCATTGTTTTGTGAAAAGATTTTTCTCACAATTATTGCTTATTGGCTTTGCTAAGGTTTAAATGAAAATAGCAAACCTTCCTTTCAATGAAAACTGGTAGCTAAATATTTTTAATGTATTAAATTTAATGTATTGTGGAATAGTACATAATGTGAGCAACCATTGTAAAACTTTTATACATGTTTTAACTTTAAATATTATTTAGCATTTTAAATTACCACTCATTATTATGTATAGGTAGTAAATTAAAATGATAATTTTTGTCTTGCTGTTGTGAAAAATGTATAGGCAGCTATATGAGTTTTACAAAACGTGTTTGCATATAATCATAAATTCATAGGTCAGTATAGTTCATGTAACAGATGATAGTTATCAAAAGCGTATGCAAGGGGAATTTTATCGAAAAAAAAAGACAATGCAAAATATAGACACAAAATAGAACACTAAAATAAAAAAAATATGAAATGCTTGACTCTCTCTTATTTTCGATTACATTTTAAGCACAAGATTTTCAGAAGATACGCAAGAGAAATAAGATTAAGGCACTTTACTAAAATTTTCTTAATTTTAAACACTTTTTAACTAGCACACTTCTACTAAAACTATCTTCGATATAATCACCAGCTGAACACGCCTAAAAGAGTGAGAAAAATTAAGAGAACATAACTTTTTGGCGTTTGTAAATGCCAAAGGGTCGTATAGATTTAGTATGATGCTAAAAGGATAAAATAGGCTACTGGTGATTTTAACTATAGTAAAATGTTAAAACTTAGTTCTTTTATTAACGGATATAAAATTAGTAAAATCCTGTTTAGTTTAAAAGTATGCGCCAGCAATTTTTTAACTTAGGTAATAATTTAATATTTACTTTCCATATTATAGAAGCCATAAGAACCTTAATAAAAACTTTAAAAATATTTTTATCTGTTGCTATAAAAATCTAGCGACCGAACTTAAGACAGGTACCTGCGATTCATTCGTGCATTTTATTTTTAATCAAAATTCCTTAACATTTTTGTTTTAAACAATTTAGGTATGTAAATTTTAAGTATTTCATATTTAAATTATTAAAAACATATACAAAATTCATGCACACGTTTTCAAAATATTGGATTTTTAAAAATGAAGTATTATATTATATTAAAGACCTCATGGTATAAACTTTTTGATCAAAATCAGTTGAGCCGTTTACCAGAAATTAGAATATCAATAAAATGGTTGTATGGCAGGAACCGTTAATAACAAAATATTTGAAATTTTTTTTTCCAAAATGTAGACCATATCCAAAGTAGTCCACACACCAATTGTTATCAAAGCCGTTTTCGAGATAATTAAGAAAGTAGAAAAAATTATATGGCAAGTACCGCTATCCTTGGGGCAACGATTCAAAAATCTATTTTGGACAATCACCTAAAACGCCTACGCACCAAGTTTTAACAAAATCGGTTCAGCGGCTTAGGGTGTAGATCATTCTACAGACTTTTTTGGTGTTCTCTATCATCGTAATGTCAACTTTGATTAAAATCTCGAGTTCGATTTATTTTCCAAATGCAAGACTTGCGCTAAGTACCTACTTATATATAAAGAGTTAAATAATAGCCAATCAAATATCTGAAACGTATCGGAACCTCACTTAAACCCCCGAAATCAGCGGGTTAATTCTTCCAGGTTCAGTGTTGAGTTAAATGCTAGGCTTCGATTGTACAACACTGTAAAGAAGCTAAACCAAGTTCACATCTTAATCAGCCAAGTTGAAGACTTACCTATATACTTTAATTTGAGAGACGAAACACACTGTGAACTATAAAAATTCAAATTTTTATGACGATACATCATTTAATATGAGAGTTGGACCTATGATGATGCTTCTGCTGTCGATGAGTCAGTGGGTTGTGAGTGGCTAGTATACGATACTCGCGATTGTGCTGGCACTTGTCGTTGTCAATTTGATGACAAAGCAGAATGTTGGTTTATGATGTTCATTGCATAGGATGTTGGTGGTGCTGTTCTTCGGTTTATTATTTAATTTATTTGCCGTCGCCAAAACCTTGTTTTAAATAAAATCACAATCGAATTGTTTAGTCGAATCTTTCATTGATTTGTCAAAAGTTTGGGGACAATAATTCAAAAACGGAAACAATTATTAATGTGTGTTGTCCGAAAAAGTGTGTTCAAATTGGAAAATGTGTGAGTCTATCATGTTTAACTTATTTGGTATTCAGGATCCGATATATCTATAAGCTTCCTTCTTAATCGAAATAAGCCAACGATAATATTCATTTTAAAAATCATCATCGAAAAACAATAATCGATGATGATGATATAAATAAGACGATTTTAAAATACCAATCGCATCGCGTAAAAAATTATAATTAAAAATTCAAATAGTTACATATACGAAGCCACAACATGCATATTACAATTTAATATATTCCGAGTTTCCATTTTTGTTCAAGTTCGAGCTCGTGTCAAAAGTCAGATAGCTTTGTGTCAAACATGACATGAAAGACATGGGCCAAACTGCTAGTTGCAATATCAGTTATTGCTACTTTTAAATAACAGCTAAAAATACCTGTTATGAAAACAACAATTATGAATCAAAAATTGTCAGCAAAATAACAATTTCAAAAAAAAAAATAATTTTCTACTTAAATTTGGGAATTAATTATTCATCACATATATTTAGTATACTCTTCGATTAAAAATTGGCGAGTAACATAATTCCTTTATTCCATTTGCTTCAGTTTTCACATTAGTCTCTATCTTTATAAAATCTTAAAATTTTACTGCGTTTTGCCAGCAGTAGTAGACAAGTTTAATTTGCTCTCTATTCAATCAGTTGCCCTTTCCAGCAACTAGGGTTGGCAAAATGCCATTTTATCTATCAAGTTATACACATTTCCCTTCTTATCGTGTAAACACTCTAAATACTTGCAATAGTTTTTCCAAAAAAAAAATTGGCACAGAGAATTTGGCATAAAATGCATTTTGTATAAAAAATGTACTGACGCCATTTTCCAAATTATGCCATTTCTAGAAAAAAAATTAACTTACTCGTTCTTTATTTTCATATTGCCATTTTAAATCTCAAATCTTAGTAAGCCTTAATTACATTCAACACACTTGTACAAAAGTGAAAAAAATGTTTTGTCTTTTTCCAACAAAGACAAAATATTTTTTTTCATTCTTGTACAAAACTGTGTTGAATGTAGGTAAGTTTGAAGATCTTCTTAAATCAAGAATGCTCCTAACAGCATAGTTTTAGTTCTTGAATTAGGTTTTGTTTTTTACTTGCGATATAGGTACTGTCTGTCTGTCTGTCTGACTGTAGAACGATCTACATCCTAAACGGCTGAACCGAATTTGTTCAAACTTGGTGCTTAGGCGTTTTAGGTGATTGTCCAAAATAGATATTTGAATCGTTGTTTTAGCCCCAAGAATAGCGGTCTTGCCATACAAATTTTTCTACCATCTTGATTATCTCGAAAACGGCTATAATGACTTTGCTAAAAATTGGTATGTGTACTACCTTGGATATGGGACTATATTTTGGCTAATTTCTTTTTTAAATATTTTATTACTAATTGTCCCTGCCATACAACCATTTTATTGATTTTCGACTTTCTTATAAACGGCTCAACGGATTTTGATCAAATATTTTACGCAGGATGTTAATCGAATTCTAAATAATACAGCATTTCAGAATTTTCGAAAAATAGGTTTTTTGGATTTTTGAAAATAAATATTTTTTTTTGGAAAATTCAATATTTCCAAAACGGATGGACGATTTTTTCTGAAATTTTGTTTTTAAATTTATATTATTAAATATTTAATAATATTTTTCCTAGAAAAAAATTTAAGAATTCTTATATATAACAAATTAAGTGAAAAACGACTTTAAAAATACATTTAGCCGTTTCTATTAAGAATCTTTTGCATATAATGTGATCGAGGAGCAAATACGTGCGATCCCGTCGTGCATTTTATTTTTTTCGTTTTTGTTTTCTTTTTTTTCTTTAATTTAAAAAAAATTCGTTATTTTGGTTCGTTTATGGCAGTCACGTAAATACAAAAATTCTATCCTTGCCAAAAAATGTTGGCAAAAAATGCCAACATTAAAATCTGTCATTTATAGAACTCGTGTCAATTTGCCATTCGTGAATATTCGGAATTAAAGGTTTATTTTTGTATTTATTTTAAGAATTTGTATTAACTACTCAACACAACTAATTTTACACTAACGAGTGTCGGGCAGGACCTTAAATGTCCTTATTGGTGTTGGATAATTTTTATTCTGAATGGTATAAGGTATTTTAGTTTTAATTTAAGTACTGCAATTTTTTTAACCATACGATCTTGCTTATTAGCAATTTCAGAGCCTCACCTAAGCATTTAAGAATATAACAGAAAGTTGTTTCCGCTTAATTGAGATTCTACTTACTTATAATTTACGATTTTGTTTTCGTTACTATTTTGAGATTATACCATTAATAAGCAGGTAGGATCATATTAAGCGAAATCTGTAATGAAATTGAAACAACTTTTTGTAAAACTTTCGAATTTATTGAATGACTAGTACACGAAATCAAGAATTACCAGAATCACAATTATTAAGCAAAATACCTATGAAATGAGATAATAACAACTATTGCTCGATCACTGCAATCAATTTATATATAGATAACCAGAATCTGAGTTAAGCAATTTTTAACAGCGCCGCCTACTCGTCGCGGTTCGAACTGTTCAAAACAAAATTTCATTAAAAATATGTCAAATAGTAACCAGTATATTGCTGCAGACGAAAAGTTTTTTGTGTATATAGATTTAATAACATATTCATTCATTTATTTCTTGTATCCATTTCGTTTCGTCTTTTTTATTGAAAAATGTGAACAAAATAAAGATTTTAATAAAAATTGTGGCATGACCTTGCAATCCGTCAGATAGATATATCAATTATAATCTTGTTTTGTAATGAGTTTGGCACCCCTCGCCCCTCCCTAACGAATTCTTGCATACGCCCGTGTAAACATTTCAAACGGTGACTTCATAATAAACGCCATTTGAATTTACAATATCACCTTTGATAACATTGAAAATCTGGTTTTTTTAGGGTTTATTTTTGATGATCAGTGATTAAATAACAAAGTCTTTAAATAAACGGGTTTTCTAGCGAATAACACGAAATTGATATTAGCCAATCCGGCTTACCGTATTAATTGCAAATTATATTTTTATTTGTTTCTTTTTTTTTGTAGACAAGCATCGACAGATGTATCTGATTTTTGGACCAATTAAATCTATAAATGTCTGACAGTATAACAAAAGGTAGTCTTTTAGTGTTCTGAAGTGATTTTAAGCTTAACCAAAATTTGTTTAAGGTATTTTTGTAGTTAAATATCAATATCAATTTTTTTTAAAGAATTTTGTTTTCAATATAAGACTTTGATTGCAATTATTTTTATTTTATTGTGAATTTACCGGACACTGATTCATTTTATAATTATTCTGAGTGCACACTTTTTCATGAATTTTGGAACTATTTGCGCATTTTTCATGAATTGTTCTAAATTGTTTCAAGTAAAATTTCTAAACTAATTAAAAAACATCTATCTATTTGAAATTGTTCAAAATTCTCAAAAGTGCAAAGATGAACATTTTCTAAAATTGAGTTACTGGGAGTTATCGAGAATAAAAATTTCCCTGAACATTTTTCTCTCATTCGAACGTTGTTTGGAGCGTGAATGATGCTGAAAAATTTCCCTCGCAATTTATTGCTTTCGGGAATAAGCTTTCCCAAGGAATTTTGCTGTCATTTCAAACAATTTTTTGTTCGAGTGAAATTTATTCCGTGGGAGATTCACGATCGAACAAAATATTTCGAGGGAATAAAATTTCCTGTGGAAACGAAAGTCCCTGGGAGATTTCCGATAGGCCCTAATAAATTTGTGTGAATTGCGATAGTTTCAATCAACCTTTCAATAGTATACGGCCAAGTTAATAAGTGCAATATCTGTAAAGCAAATGTCATCCTAAGCATTTATTGCGTAAAGCCCGTTTAAATTGATAAGCAGGTGAAGTGCATTAATTAACTTTAAGATTTTCACAGATGTTTTTTTGCTTTTGTGCAAGGAATACATTCACGACTGCATCGCACGTACTTGCTCTTATGATCGATTTTGTGCACAAAATTCTTAGTAGAAATAGTTAAAATATATATTTAAAGTAGTTTTTTACTTAGTTAGTTTCTTATAAACAAAAATAATGTATTATTTTTATTTTAAAAATATTGAAATGCCAATTATATGTATAAAACAATGTTAATTTAAAAACTTAATTTAAAAAAAATCGTCCAACCGCTTTCAAAATATTTAATTTTCAAAAATAATATTTTTTTTAATTAAAAATACTTTTTTTCGAAACAAAAAAAAATCGATGGAAATTCGTGGATCCGTAATATGTGCGTAAATTGTGCTTTGCAGCGAATAGCTTTTCCCAAAAAAAAACACGGCTATTGTAAGCCAATTATTTTCTTAAAACCATTTTTGTTTGAGCATTCTTTTAAATTAAAATAAAAAATAAAAATTAATTTGCTTATACTGATGCCCTTTAAAATTATAAAAAATATTTCAATTTCCAAATTTTAAAAAAAGAATTGTTTTGATTAAAAATTTTAAATTTCGATTTTTAAAAACCGCATTAGTGAATTGTTTTAATTAAAATCTTTTATGCATATTAATTATTAATTTAAATTATCGATCCAAATTGTTTCCATAAAATTATTTCAAAATTGAAATGAAATGTATGTCAATAATGACTTTTAAACTTTAAACCAGTGCTGGGTGATCATTAAAAAAAATCCCAATTTATTTGGAATTTCGACCTCATATGGGACAAAGGGAAAACTAACAGATTTTGTGGGAATTTCTGCTTTTATATAAAATGAGAATATTTTCACAAGAATTCTTATCGATTGAAATTGATAATAATTCATTCCACCAAAATTTATTTTTTTTAATAAACGAGATAAGGTACCTCATTGTGTTTGAGACTTAGATTATGTATTTGGGTTGGTGAAAATTTCCCCAAGCCATAATCCACAAAGTGAAATCCCCAAATTAAAATCCCCAGTATCAAAATTCCTAAAGGAAAAATACCCAGGGCGAAAATCCCCTTGCCAATATCCCCAAAAAAATATGTTGAAGTAGTGAATCATGCGATGAAATCGCGCGCGCGAATTTGATTTGGGGATATTTGGTCTAATTTTTATTGCATGAAATGTAATACAAAGGGCAAATACAATTTCTTCTAATTTTAAGAAAACAAATACATAGTCATAATATAAGTAATTAATATGTTAAAATAATGCAAACAAAATCAGTTTCTCTTAAAGTCTTAAATAAAAAGGAAAACAAAAATTCACAAAAAAGTTTCACTACGCACCATCAAAGCGAAAGTCAGACTGAAAAGTGCATGCATTAATAGTAATTGATTGTTTAGAAAATTGTTATCACTTATTAGTATCACAATAAGAGAATTTCATTAGATTTTTTTGAAAAATAAATGCACATAATGAAGATGCGCACGCACGGACACTGGGGATTTGGGGATTCTGTGGGGATTTTGGCAAGAAAGATTTTTTCGTAGGGGATTTTGTCCATGTGTATTATGCCTGTGGGGATATTGGCTAGTTGGATTTTATTTTTTTGGGGATTTTGTCCGATGGGGACTTTTTATGGGGAATTTCGTACGACACCCTATTTATTTAGGGGAGGTTACAAGGACCAACATGCTTGACAAGATGGCTCGATGGAAAAAATATCTGTACAACCTTTGAGTACAAGTTTTAGATTACATGGATACTGATTTTGTTAAACATCACTGTTTTAAAATTTTCGAAAGAAACGGTTTATTTTTGGGTATTTTTATAAAACTGACAGAGAGACAATTTGATAGTTATCAAACCATGTTGTCGAGCATGCTGGTTTACTTAAATCCCCTTTATGTTTGAATTCGAACAATAATAGTTTTTGTATGTGTAGATTTGTGTATGCAAATGTACTTGTTGTCCCCAATAAAATTTTATAAATATTGGCCTTCACGTCATATATCCAAACACGTAATTCATTACGCTGCATAACAGCAACATAAGCTTACGCGTTGGAAGGGACATAAAAGGAATTTTATATCGAACAATCATTTGGCATCGCCAATATTAATTTCCCTTTTTTTAAGGGTGCGTAAATGTGAATGTTTGTCATGTACGATGCGATGCATTAACGATGATGATGTGTGGAAGCTAGTCTTGTCTAGATTGTTGACGTCGACCAAAATATATTTCAGAGCAGGTTGTCGCCTTATAGTATTGAAGTGCCGTATACGCCAAATTACATTTTTTGAACTGGGTATACAGTCTTATGTTTTCGGAGGCGCTCTTTTCAAATCTGTAATCCGTTTTATTCCATCTATTTTCGTTGCTGAGATATTCAGAATGGCTTTGAAGTGTATCCATCAAAATCATTAAGTTCACGTATTGTTTTGACGTAAACACCAACTTTTGGCATTTACGTCAAATTGTTCACCCAATTTACGATACAAATTGTATGAGAATTGTTTTGACGTATACGTCATACTGTCTTGCAACGTAAGTCATGAAAAATCATATTCTCTTTCACTATTGACTTGACGTATGTATACACAAATTGCAGTACAATGCTTAGAAATCGTTTATATGTACATACGATATAAGCAGCACGAAAAATATTTTATTTTTCTTTGTTGCAAAACTGTCTTGTGTGTTACAAAGAGAAAACAAGAGTACATACGGATACTTTATTTTGACATAAGCAAAAGCACATTATAACTACAGTGGGTAGAAAAATTTCTATTGCATAAGGACTTACATAGCGGCAACATAAGTCATCATTATACACTGTATAACTCTGGACGCACTAAGCGTATTGTAATAAACAAGACTGTATGTAAAAATAAATTAGTAGCTAAATTATTACTGAAGTTAATATCATTTATAATTTGTTTATATATCATTTTAAGAAATTTTAAAATTTGATAGAATAAATTCTATGCTTTATATTTGTTTTTCTTTTTTTTCAAGCTTATACAATGAAAATCTGCTTGATTTTACTTGCCGCCTTGTCGGGAGCTTCGGCTCAAGGTGTGTTTGGTAGATTTTCGCCATCAATACCATCCATTCCATCAACTCCATCCATACCATCGTTACCGGGCTTGGATTTCCTTAATAAAATACCTTTGCTCGACAATGTTAAAGACTTTGGTGAATTTGTGGTACGTATTTATTTTTAATCACAAAACAAACAAAACTAATTTTATTTATCTCGTATAGAAACAAACTGGAAAAACGTATGCATCTGCTGCCGAAAAAACACTGCGTGAAGGAATTTACAAGGCTAACGAAGTCTTGATTGACACAAACAATAAGGCTTTTGAGTTGGGTGACGTTTCTTATAAAATGGCAGTAAATCTATTTGCTGACTTATCTGTGGATGAGATTTTAGCAAAACTTACTGGCTACAAGAGGAGTAGTGTGGGAGAGTAAGCTTACTTTTTTATATGAATTCTTCTTCTCCCACGAGTAGCTATAATATCCTTTTTCTTAAATATTATTCTAGTGCTAAAGCTGAAGCCCATAAGCAGCCTGCTTCTGTATCAACCAGCGCCAAAATACCCGACAGTTTTGATTGGAGAGAAAAGGGAGGTGTCACACCAGTTAAATTTCAGGGTAGGCTTCAAAATACTTACACACTCATAACACATTTTTATAACTGTACTTTTTAAGGATTCGATTGCAATTCATGTTGGTCATTTGCTGTTACTGGAGCAGTTGAGGGACATTCTTTCCGAAAGACTAAGTCATTGGTAACACTATCTGAGCAGAATTTGATTGACTGCAGTTCAAGCTTCGGTAATACTGGTTGCGGAGGCGGATATCAAGAATATGGATTTGAGTATATTATCAGCAACCAAGGTGTCGCTAAGAGCGATCAGTATCCTTATAAAATGAAAGATGATAAATGCCAGTACAAGAAAAGCATAAAGGGCGCTGATATGAAAGCATTTGCTGTGATTGAGGCTGGTAATGAAGAGAAAATGAAGGAAATAATTGCTACACTTGGACCATTGGCCTGTTCTATGAATGCTGGTGTCGAATCGTTTATTTTGTACAAGGAAGGTATTTATGATGATAAGGAATGTAACGCAGGAGAAGTAAACCACTCGATTTTGGTTGTTGGATATGGTTCGGAAAACGGTAAGGATTACTGGATAGTAAAGAACTCATGGACTGATAAGTGGGGCGAAGGCGGATATGTTCGACTTCCCAGGAACAAGAATAGTTACTGTGGAATTGCATCGGAATGCAGCTATCCAATTTTGTAATTTAAACAGGGATTAATATTGGCAATATTATATAAACTGATGTGAATTTATATTTATTTTAATAAAATTTGGAATTCTTATGGAATATTTTAAACATTAATTCGAGCGTGAAACTCACTTCTGACACCTCTGTTGTTGTATTTTTTTCCTATACCAGTGACCTTTAAATTGTAAGTTTTTGCTAACTTTTGGTCCTTAAGTTAAGTTTTTTTGCATCCAAGACATTTCGTTCCTTTTTCTATATTTTGCGTGCACTCAAGGTTTGTCTACTTCTAAAAAAAAATTTTAAACAGTGCAAGCGATGAGGAAAATAGTTTTGAATATCTGAATATTGTAATGGAAGGGAAAAATTCGGCGGGTAAAGCATTCTGCATACGTTTTGTGTGGCTGAAGAAGAAATATCTACACTTAACAGCATGTCAAAAATTGAGCCCAAAGGTAAACTGATGGGCATGCCTAGAAGCGTGATTATTATGATTGAAAAGTTTCATGGGAGGATTTCAACTGGTAATTTCCTTAAAACATTGGTCCCTACCGATTTTGAAAGGCTTTTTTTGAAAATTCGACACTATTATGAAATTGGTTTGAAGATTTTTAAGAAAATTATAGGGAGTGATGAGGCGAAGTTAAACTTGTTTAGCAATGCTGGACGAACCTATTAGGCGTCCTCTAAAGAAATAAAACCAACAATTAAACACCTGCAGTTGCTCCCATTTTACAGAACAATATTTTTCCATTGCAATGAAATTTATATAGAACTTCTGGACGAGCGTTTATTAGTTGGCAGATACCGTCTGAATAAGGAAATTCCATTATACTTTTTATGTCAATATTCTGCTATGAAGAAAAATTAACCCTTCGTCACGAAATAATATGGATGTTTGTTCAAAATAAAAGTTTCAGTTTATGATTTATTTTTGGATAAACAAATTAAATTATGGCAAATAGTTCTTACCACAAATCGGCCAGAATAATTTTTTGGGTGCGCCATTAAGTTTGTTGGAATTCATACCTAAATATTTTTTTTTAGACGGGTATTCCTTCTTTTGTATTTGCATACCACAAAAATATGGTTTAATTAATATTTTGATAAGATATTTTCGCAAAACAAAATAACTTATGACTTCTTATCGATGCTTCTGCCAGACATCTATCAAATGAACAAAATAAACCGTCGCTGCTGAATTTGACAAAATTTGAATGATTGTAGATAAAGGGTGTTTTTTTAGACGCGGTTTTCAAGAAGGAATAAAACGTATATAACTTAATGTTATGGGCAAGAATTTAGCTGCATTATAAAGATAAGGGCTTGCCATTGTGTTTTAAAGTGATCTCGGGCAAGTGACCGCCGGGGCTATCTCGTATAAATTCCAATCGAGAGGCCCCAATTTTGCAGTATTTGGGGCCGTATGTCAGCAATAACGCGCCGAATATTCTCTTCTAACGCGTCAATCGTCTCGGGTTTATCTGCGTAGACAAGCGATTTCACATAACCCAACAAAATATGGTCCAGCGGTGTTAAATCACACGATCTTGGAGGCCACGACGCGAAATAATGCACTCACCAATAGTTTCCTTCAATAAATTGATTGCTTCGTTGGCTGCATGGCATGTAGTGCTATCTTTCTGAAACCAAAAGTCGTCCACATCAACATCCTCCACGAAAAAAATATCAATTATGGCTCTATAGCGATCCCTATTCACTGTAACATTATGGCCGGTTTAATTTTTGAAGAAAACAGTGACTATTTGAGGAAGTAACGGCGCGCGTCTCAACAATGGCTTGTAGATTATGATCACTCGAAATACGACAATTTTGGTTATTAACTTACACATTTAACCAAAAGTGACCTTCAACGCTGGACAAAATTTTCTTATAATGCGTCGTGCGAACCGAACCATTATTTTGGTAACAAATTTGAACGATTAGCAAACTTTTTTACGCATCCGTGAATGCTTTTCTGTGCAAAAAAAATAATCACCCTCAAAATATGCGTGAAAAAATTGCCTAACTGTGTACACGTTATCTGTCAAAAAATTTTGCATCGCACCCTTGTGGAATCGGAAAAATGGATATGTGCACACCTTTCTGTGTACACAGAGAAAACTCACGCTTGCGGAATTGGGCCCCAGGAGTAAGCCTATCATTATAAAATGGCAAACCGAACTGAACATAAATCAAGTGGCAGTTGTCAAAAAGACCAACTCCGAAAAAACTATTGTCAGATTGAAAACCACAAGTCTAAAAAAAACACCCGGTACCAAAAATCATACTCGATATCATAAGACCCCTTTCACACAAGGAAACTGAGTTGCCGGCAACTGGGAGTTCGATAGCGAGAAGGGCGAGAAGTAAGGGGAATGAAAAAAATCTCTGCGGCCAACGATTTGAAGAGATTATTTGATGTTTTGCTTTGCATTCCAATTAGCCAAACAAGATCTTCCCAGTTTCCTCCTCAGTGCCCTGGCCAGAGCAGCACCTATATGTCTATCGATATACAAGTACTAATCCAACCAGATGCCAAGGTACTTTACTACACTTTTACTCGCCGGTGGATTTCCATGTGGCCCTACGATCACCAACTTGCGCCAGTTCTTTCTCGTATTCCTTGAGGTGCTGGACAACGGAGTCCTAAACGAAATAGTTTCTGATTTCTGGAAGTTGATTTTCAACTTCCACTCATCACAATATCGCTGAATCTTGTCGAAGTCACTCTGCAAGAGATTTTTGATGACCTCAACTGTATGAGCTGTTCTGTACTCAATTAGATCGTCGGCGTACGCAATTGCATGAGTTAGACTACCTATCAGATCGCTGGTGTAAATGCTGAATAGAATCGTTACATTGCCACTCTTGACAACAAACGTTCTACCATTTAGCATGTCATAAAGCATATGCAATAGAGATTTACTTATACCCAGTCTGGTAAGCTTTAGATAGAGGCCATCTAACCATACGGTGTCGAAGGCCTTCTCCAAATCCACCAGACAGGCACCTGTACACTGCTTTTTAGATTTGTTCCATTGGATATCAGAAACCAGCTTAGACGCGGCATGAATTGTGTCATGTCTCGCCTTAAAACCGAACTGATTATCCGGTATGATATTGTTGTCCTCCGCCCACTTGGACAGAGCCTTATTAATAATCTTTTCAAATACCTTGCTAATACTCGCAAAGAGACTTATCGACCGTAGATTCGCTGGATTGGAGTTGTCCTCTCCCTTTTTGGGGAGAGGATGTACCACAGCTGTCTGTGGTAAACAATGTTATTAACCAATGTGGTGTAAATGTCAACTGCTTCCTGAGGTAAATGTCGTAGTACAACGTTGGATATAAAATTTTTCTACCATCTTGATTATTTCGAAAACGACTCTAAAAATGTTGATAAAAAAAAATGTCCGGACTAGTTTGAGCACACTCTACTTTTAAGTCTAGTTTTTTTTTACATATTTTGTTATTAACGGTACCTGCCAAGCAACCGTTTGATTTTTGACTTTCTCAAAATGGCTGGACGGATTTCGCTAAAACAATTTATGTAGGATTCCCTTTCAGTCCTAAGCAATATTGCATAAAAAAAATTTCGAAAAATATTTGTTTTGATTTTTGAAACAAATATTATTTTTGTAAATTCAATACTTCGAAAACGTATAACGATTAATTTTTCGAAATTATATCTTTAAGCTTATATTTCTAATTACATAAAATTAACATACCAAATTTTAATTAGAAAAAAATTAAAGAAATTTTGTTTATAAAGAATTTAGTAAAAAAAAACTACTCTAAAAATATATTTAGCCGTTTCTACTGAATATATTTTTATTTTCTTTAAATTTAGAGTCGTTTTTCACTTAAATTGGTATGCAAATTTGAATATTTAATAATATAAATTTAGAAACAAAATTTTAGAAAAAATCGCCCACTTATTTTTGAATATAAAAAAAAATTTTTTTGTTCAAAAATCCAACAAAAACTATTTTTCGAAAATTTTGAAATGGAATATTGTCTAGAATTCAAAGAACCTCCTGTATAATTTTTTTATCGAAATCCGTGTGGCCGTTTATGAGAAACTTTAAAATAAAATAAATGGCAGGGGTACCGTTAATATAACAAAATATTTTTAAAAAATTTACCAAAATGTAGAGTATGCCTATACCTTCTTTATCAAATCGTTAGAGCCGTTTTTGACATAATTAAGATGGTAGGAAAAAATGCATGGCAGGACCGTTAGTTTTAAAAAGAAGTTTTGCTGACAGCTGACGTCTGTCAGATTAGTTATGCCAAACCAACTCCTCAATTCAGGTTTGCAGCAAAACTTTCGACTTAATTCCGCTCCTGAGAGCTTGAAACTCGCTTCAAATCCCATGTATAGTAACTAATAATATTAAATTTCCAAATTCTTTTTGCATTTAAATAAGGATTGTTGCTTTTGAATTTTTTTTCAACATCTCAGAGAATAATGAGAGATTAAAAAAAATTGGCACTATAATTTTACATAATTATGTAGGTATTTTGTCGTACGCTTTAAAAGAAGTTTTGAAATATCGAAGGCATGATAAAATCGAAAATCCCTTAAGGGAAATGTAGCTCTTTTGCATTTTATATATACTTTTCACTTCATAAACTAAAAGTTCCCTGTCAAACAATGAGCCATCGATGAAGTATGTATGTATGCATTATAGTGGAACATGGTAAGATGGCTTATTCTATAGCCTTTTGCATAGAGAGAAAGAGAGAGTCCGTATAGTGTGCTCGTGCCAGCTTAGTCTTGTTCTTGTTGCTTTTCAGAGTATGATGCTATTGATTTCGTATTATCGTCCATAATGGCTTTCGGGTACAGGGTGTATATTGGGACTGGAAGTGAAGCTGCAATATTGAATATTTCAAAGGAGAATGAAGCTTATTGTTTTAATGACGATCCATCTATAGAAAGAAGAAGAAGCACGATAAGTAAAAGGGGATGCTTATTGACACTGTCGGTGGCTTTTCATTACTTTTTAATTAAGCTTTTTAATAGTTTGACATAATCCCATTGAACTTAATCACTTTAGTTTTAAGGTAGATAGGTTACTCAAATTTATATCGAAGTAGTACAGCTTTTGTTGAAGGTTCTTGTGTATTGTTAGGCTCATTGAAAATTATTGCTTTAAGAGCTTTTAACACTTGAGGTTTTTGGCTAAATCATGCATGAAATTTATGGTTGTTCAGATTAAAACAGATACAATAGGTAGGTATTCTAGTTTGGTTACAGTTTCTTCCTTGGTTGTGAATGGTTTCCGTTCCCAAAGGAACGAGCATCACTGATTTGCGTTTTACAAAACTTTTGTAGTTTTTTAGTTTATAGACAACTTCTCTCACAACAATAAATTAAACAAAATGCACGGTTTTCGATCCTGGGGCTTGTGTCGATACGAAATGTCAAACTGTAGGTGCTGGTAGGCGGCAATAGGTTTGAAAAATATTTGCTGACGTGGAGCTTGCTGTTTGCTTTTGACGTTGCTGATATTGGATTAATCTGTTTCCAGATTTATTTTGAGAGTAATCTTTTTCGTTCGAATTAGGTTTACGGTGAACGAAACTGGACGAATAGACAAGATAGGTACAATTATGGGTGTACTATATACATATATGACTTGCTTGTATTTTATACTAATACTGAAGTATCACTCTGAAAATTATTATAGTTCTACTTTAGCTCTCATGGGAGAACTTAAGTGAAATTGTAATTTGATAAAATAGTAATAAAAGCAGTATTACGAGGGCTGTTCGATAAGTCAGTGACTATAGAGATAGATGTCGCTCAGATAGCATTGAAGATGAGATGTGATGAGAAGAAGATGAAGGATGCCATCTTTGTTTTTTTCTAGGCATAAGCACAAAAAATCAACTAGGTCTGTCACTTATTATTAACCGTTTTATAAATTCGAAAAAAGTTTAAGGTGTGCAATAAAAAATGGAAAAAAGTGAATTTCTGAATGTTCGTAACGCACTACTTTTTGCGTGGTAAAACCATTAAGGAAACCTAAAAAAATACTCTGCTCCTTCGCATGGAATGGTCCAAAAGTGGTTCACAGAATTTCGTTGTAGTCGAATGGGCATAAAAGACGCTGAGGGTCCAGGGGGTCAATTCCCGATCTGTGAAATTATGAAGTGATAAAAAAAATATCATTTCAGTTTTCACAGAGGTTTATCATTTTCCAACTTCACGCACATGCCTAATGCGATTCTAGAACTCAGTGTGATAAAGTTTGTACTAAAAAGTACTAAATGATAAATTCTGTCATTTCTGATAAGATTTTTTGTTGGGAAAGGTAAATATTTCATTTCAGTTTCTAAATTTGCTTAAGAATAATGTCCGGAATAATAATTCGTTTAATAAATTAATAAAAGACGTCGTACTGAACAATTGTGGGTTTTATATTATATTCAATAGTATCTCTGTTTTGAGTAAGATTTATTATTTTTTCATGTGAGGATATTGAGGCTTTCCCTTCGAGATGGGCAGAATCTATTCGAAGTTACAACTAGGAGCACTTTATTGAACTTTATAGATTCCCAAAACATTTATGCATGGATTTAATACGTGAATTGAGAGCATTATTGAAAAACACTCAACTTATAAGTGCGCTCCAAAGCCATTTAAATATGGTAAAGTGCTCTTCATTTTTTTGCAATGGGTAGTTTCCAACAATCTGTCGCGGGAATGAGCACCGTCGCGCCGGCTGTTGTGAATCTGTTTAACAATTTGACCAAATGATTTAACAATTTCTTTATTTACTCGAATTAACACAAATATAACTTACTACCAAAATAAATTTGTGTATAAATATAATTGTTGCTTAGTTGTCATGTGCCAAATCCTGTTTTTCTTCTTAATATTCGATTAGAAACATTTTCTTCACAAAACTATTGACTGTGATAAAAAAATTATCATATGAAAAATGTTTGGCGTTTAACTTCACTTTTTCACGAATCGAGAATCGAATTAGACGTGAAAGCGTGATAAAATTTGTCACTTCACATCTACACAGATCGGGAATTGACCCCCAGGTCTTCCAACTGAAGTCACGTTTGGAGGAATGGTCACCAAACTAAAGAATATTGTGTCAGACAATCGCCGGATTAAGGTTCGTGAGATAGCTAACATTATAGCCATTTCAAATGATATCGTTATTTGGATTCTTCATGACCATTTGGGAATGAAAAAATTATCGGAAAATGGGTGCCTCTTCTCCTAACAAGTGAACAATTCTGGTCGTAACTTCAGAGCAGTGGAAGTGGAACTCTTTTGAGCGCAATTCAAATGAATTTTTTTAGCGTTTTGTAACTGTTGATGAAACTTGGATACAGCACTATACACCAGAATTAAAAGAACAATCGAAACAGTGGACTTTTTCGGGTGAACGTGGGCCCAAAAATGCAAAAATGGTTCCGTCTGCGGGAAAAGTTATGGCAACGGTTTTCTGAAATTCCCATGGCGTTATCTTCATTGATTATTTGGAATAGGGAAACACAATTACCGGGAACTACTATGCCAATTTATTGGATAGATTCAACACAAAATTGGTGGAAAACCGGCCTCATATGAAGATGAAAAAAGTTCGGTTTCATTACGACAATGCTCAAGCACATTCCTCCGCAATATCAAAAGCAAAATTAGCTGAATTGCGTTATGAACTGCTACCTCGTCCACCCTATTCAGCGGATTTGGCACGCTGTGATTTTGTCCCATTTCTAAATATGTAGAAATGGCTCAGTGCCAAAAGATTTTCATCAAATAATGAAATTATTTCTGCATTCTTAATAAACTACAACTAAACACACCTAAAATATGCAAGCAAGTAAGCGAACATAACTTTTTGACGTTTGTAAATGTATAAGTGGCATATGGAGTTACTAAAAAAATAAAGTAGCCATTTTGTGATTTTAACTTTAGTAAAATGTTAAGAAAATAGTACGATACTTAACTGGTTTAAAATTAGCAAAATCCTCTTTTTAGCCAAGTATCATACTAAAAATGATTTAACATATTACTAAATCGACTAAAGTTTTGCGCCAATATTTTTAAGGTTAGGTATATCTAACTGGTGGCCGTAACCCAATTTCCACAATCCTAACTACTCGTACATAAACAAAAACCTGGCAATTATTCTGTCTGAAGGCATATTCACATGAGAGCGACGAATGAACGAAAAACTGTGATTCTAAACAATTTTAAACTAAAACTCTTCAGAAATTGGGAACAAAATAGTGGAAATATAATATACAGGTCAACGGCCTTGGATCCGATGAAAGCATCAGCGAAATCAAGCATTTTTGCGCGTTGTTAGTACTTCGATGGGGGACTGTCGGAAACCAACCACGTGCTGTTGACATGTGTTTCTTCTGTTGTGTGTTCTTCCTTTCCCTCTGTCTCTCTTTGTTGAATTAATGTATGTAAAGTCAAGCCTATTAGTTGCCAGTACTTCAGTGTCTCTACTTCGTAGATTTATATGCGGAGTAGTAAATATGTATCGTAATGTAATATAATATACATATATTATTTTTAAAAACTGCTTAAATAAATTATATTTGAGAACACAAATTGGTTGTGCAATTTAACTGTTCCGAACGGTCAAACTGTTTGAGTTCCACAAACCATCTACGCAAAAATAAAGCATTCCGCATAAATAGGCCAAGTTTTGCATTTGAAAAAAATCAAACTCGAGATTTTAATCAAACTAAATCAAACCAAAAAAGTGGATCCCGCAATTCCGTTATTCCTCCAATCTACAGCCTAAGCGGTTGAATGGATTGCTTCAAACTTGATACATATTGTATTTACGGTAATATGCCCATATTTTTTTTTTAATTTTTTCTTAAACCAAAAAGAACGGTACCTGGCATACATTTTTTTTGGCCAACAATAAAAATCTTAAAAGGTCTCCAATGATTTTTATAAAAAAAAATACAAATCAGTTCTTTTTGTTTAGAAAACTCAATACATAACGGGTCCGCCATCTAACGTTTATTTTTAAACTAGTGCTTATTTCGTGAATGGTAATACTTAGTTCATGTCTGATTTGACAGATAATTAGTTTTATCCTTCCGCTGAACGAATATGGTTGTGTATACGTTTGAGCAACGCTCGCTAAGTGGGCCTGCGATCCACTTAGAGAAGATGCCGATTTTGCCAAAAATCATCTTTTCAGATGAAGCTCATTTTGATCTTGGAGGGTATGTAACAAGCAAAATTATCGCATATGGGGCACAGAAAACCCGCACGCATACATTTAAAAGCCGATACACCCAAAACGAGTCACTGTTTGGTGCGGATTTTGGTCTAGAGGCATAATTCAAAAATGAGCAAGGAGTGGCCGTTACAGTCAATGGCGATCGTTATCGGGCCATGTTGAACAAATTTTTGTTCACACAAATTGAAGAGGAGGATATTGGCAATATTTGCCACACAGCCGTAGCTACACTCGATGTTTTGCGCCCATTTTCAAAAAAAAAAAGTTATTTGGCGGACCCTGTATTTCCAAAACGACTCAATGAATTTTTTTTGAAACTTCGTATTTAGTAGTTTTTTGACATTATCTTGAAAGCAGCTATTATAGCACTATCCAGTGAAGCGTGTTGAATATCATCGGTAACTCTTACCAAGTCAAACTCTGTTGCGTTCGTGGACGTAAGAATGTAGAGGAGAACGATATAGCAAATGAAATGGCAAGGAAGGGTTCAATAGCAAATAGGGACAGCAACACCTTATTGGATATGGTTCCTCAAGTTCCAATTGGCGTAGTGAAAAGGAAGATAGATAATAGATATAAAAATGAAAGAGCAAATAAATAATTCCTGGATATCCAGGAGCGACTGTGTCATCTCTATAAGTTTAGGGCCTAGAATTCACAAATTCGGCACCCGATATCTGCAAGAGGTGTCAAGATGTTGATGCTCTACAAACAAATCGCATTAGACACTTCGGAAACAGGTTTGTTGATGAACTAGATGACCTAGTGCATGTAGGTACCAATGGTAAATATGAAAAAAAATATATAGGGATTACGGGCTGGCTCGTAAGTGAATTTTTGAAGTCTTTACTAATTTTATTATTAATTCAAACGACTATTTTATATTTAAGTTTTTGGTTTGGTTTGGAACGGGTCTAAGATGAAATTGTATATGTCGATATTTTGGGTGAACCAGTCTGGCTCATCTGATGTGCACTGGGTTTCTTCGATATTGGCACATCCACGTGCCACACAGACAGCAGGACACTATGTGTGCTGGTATGTTGTCTATATGTACTCACCGGGCACGTACGCACTCTTGATATTTTCCACGAATAAAAAAACAATTAGTTTCAAACAAATGAGACGATTACAATCTTTATTTTATAGGAGTTAACGTTATGGCAAGATTGATTATCTACCAACAATGAGCTAGGGCTATATTGATTACAAATGATTTTACTTTTTTTTATTTTCTATAGCAAGAGAATTGGAATGAAGTGTCGTGGTCGACTGAAGAAAATAGGAAAAGCCGCCACAAGACCAGACACAAGCCAACGAACCATGAGTACCAACATATATTCATAGTTTTTAGGTTGGTACTACTGGTTGGGTCTGTTCGATGTTGGGTAATTGGTTTGCGTTCGGCTTTTGATTTGGTGTGCGTTCACACTAGCCGATAGTGTCCGCCACAATATACATATGATATAAAGTGATCTTTGAAACATAGAGAACTGAAATGTTATTTATTGTATTTTAATATGCAATAAATTTATTGAATATATGATTTGTTACATACAAATTTCCATTTATTTCTACCACATTCTTGACAATATTTATACCACTCTTTGACTTCTGCGGAGTCCGAAGACTGATTTACATTTGATTACTTCAAAATATCTTTTCATCGCGTATTTAGCTATTACTCACATTACATTTTCAGCACAGACAGAGAGGAACGAAGGTAAAACCAAACGTATTAATTGCTTGAAAGAAAATTAAAAGGAAAACAATAATAAACGTCAGAAAATTGTAATACCTACATTTTTAGTTTGAAACGAAATTATATGTAATTTATTCTGTTGAAATGTGAAACAATTTTTAAATAATTTTTATCTTTTTGAAATAGATTCAAGTTTTTTTTTGTTTAAATTGAAGTGGATTAGAAGGGGTTTGTTTTCTAAAACCGAAAGTAGATAGATAAGTAAATAATTTATATTATTATTTTCATTTAAAATTTTTTTTATTTAATTATTTAAAAATCAATCGTTTCCGCCTTTTAGATTACAATTAACAAAAATGTTCTTAAAACTAAACCTTAAACACATTTATTATGATGAATCAGCAAAACGACTGTTGAATTGTTTGTTCCCACGAAGCTTGAACAACTAACATACTCTCCAGAGTTAAGCTCCCAAAATCTGAAAAACAATTTTGTAAGCCTCTTTTAGGTCCCATTACTATCCTTATAATTAATTTCTATATTCGAAGAAAACGCAAACAATATTTACATATTATTTTTGTTTTTTGTTTTTGTGGACTCTGTGGATTAAAGCTAATTGAAATATTTTGTGACCTATAGTCCAAAATGCGTTTCGCCCGGGCACGATAGTTGGGCTTATCACTTAGATGCTATCGTACCTTTCTAAGACGCAATATTTTTGGTCGATGTCTACCGACTCTAATAGAATTTGCAGCATATACGAGTATATACTGCAAATTATATTTTTTCTAGGGGAAATTAATAATTTCTTGTTACGAAACTTAGATTATTCTCATAACGTTTTTTTTACAAGAACTTAGCTCTCTACAATTTTGAAATAATTTAAATCTTATATTTAAAACAAATTTGCCTCCTTTAACAAGATTCCAAGAATTTAGAGTTTTATAAAAATCGTGTTATGAAATTCAAACGCCTATATATCTTCAATCCCATAACAACTGACTTATCGGTGTCTAAGCTATTTTAAAATTCTATAACGAACCTAATAGACACAACATTTAATTACAGGATTCTAATAGGAGTTGCATTTTCGAATTGGCACATGGAATCACATACTTTCTCGTCAAACGCCAAGTCAGGGACGTAGTCGAGATTATTAAATGGATGTGAATTTCTGTTTTAATTTTCCAAAATGTGTTTTGTTCTAAAAGTTTTTTTTTCAAATATTTGAAATTGCAAGTGTTGTTAAAAATGTGAACAATTAGACTTAGTGAAGTTATGCACTTGCCTTCTATACAACTGACAGATATATCTTATATATAAAGAACAATCCAAATTATGTTTGTGCGCTATCTTCTTTTTTTCGGTTTGATAGATTTGAATGAAATTTTCAGGAGATCTTAGGATCCGTCCCGATGTCTAGAAACTGAGTTATGGCCAAAAATGCACTCACATGTTTGTTATTGCCTTATTAGTATATAGTTTTGTTTGGTATAAACACATTTTCATTTTGGTTTCTATTTGTTGCCGCGTGTATGAACACAACTAGAGGATTTGATGCCATTAAATGGATAACTCGATAGATTGCGTTATACATTGACTTAGGCTGTGCGCCCTTTTTACATTATAATTTTCTATTCAGAAAATGTGCTATTTTTCTTGCTGAAATTGATTCGCGTTTTTTACACTGATTCCGATCTAAACTTGGTCGACGTACACGTCTTGCAATAATTAATCAGAATGTCCGTGATAGTCAAATGCAAGAGATAGATACGTCCAGAAGAAATAAATGGAGACGTGTCCATATTGCACAGCTTCAAACTGCAGAATTCGCCAAAAAGTTATTAAAGGAAGAAAAGTGGTAAATGCAGACTTATATCGCGCTGCTTTGGAATATGATTCCGCAATCGGATTTACTTTCTCGATGCTCTCGGTGTGACATGCAAGACATTCGTCATTTAGTTGATTCTAGCAACAATTCGGTCAAGATCTCTTTCGCTTCGTGTTGCATCCTATGACATCTATATGGCATTGCTGCCACACTGTTTGAAGGCGGTCGAACTGCACATTCCGCTTTGAAGCTGGCGATGAATTTTCTCACAGTTGACAAGCCAATAACGTACACAATGACCAAGAATTCGGCGACATCGAAATTGATGCGAGAATGCAAAATCCTTATTTGGTATGAATGCACGATGGCGCATAAACTAGCTTTGGAGGCAGTTGACCTTACAATGAAAGATTTACAAGGTGAATCGAGATGATATGATGGGGATATGATATTGCTTAGTGGAGATTTTCGTCAAACGATTCCCGTCAACCCGAATCTACTTCTGCCGATGAATTTAATTAATGCTTAAAATCGTCGTCTTTGTGCCGTCATGTCAGGAAGTTGAAATTGACCACAAATATGAGAGTGCCATTGCACTCTCAAGACGCCTGCTGGCGCTTGGCAATGGCCAAATTTCTGTTAATTTCTCGACTGGATCCATATCATTCCGGGCAAATATTTGCGTGTTAACAACGTCGAAGGAAAGGAGAAACTCATTACCAAAGTAAAGAGTTCCCCGGCATTTAAAAAAGTATAGGTAAAAATCTGTATTGGATTTGTGAATGGCCAATACTAGCAGCGAAGAAAAAGGACGTCGTCGATAGCTTGGTAAACAGTCTTTGTTGTTTGTTAATATTGTTTATCATATCACTCTCTACTGGTTTTAATATCTGTGTTTTATTATAGCTGTGCAGTTCATTTGAGGGTGTCAAATTGGGGCGAGACGAAGTTCGCCTGGTCCGCTAGTTACATATAAAACATTCTAAATAAATACGCTCTCTTCCGTTTTCAACATTCTTAAAGCTCGGTCACAATAATCCAACTTTAACAAGTGTTTCGCGACCAAAAATTAACACATATCAAATAGCGAAGCATTTAACATTTGTTGTAAAACGGCTGTGGATTTTATTAGAAGATTGATCGTCGCCGTCGACTAAAACGTGTCATCAAAAAAGAAACATTTTAATAATTTTTTAAATCAAATTTACAAAAAAATGTATGATTGGAATCTCTATTGGGCTTGATATTTTGAATAATTATTGAATATTTCACACTTTTATTGGCCCATAATATAATGAATATTCCCATAAGAAGACTTAACATAAACTAAGTAAATGAGAGTGAGAGGGAGTAAAAGTAGAGGAAACCAAAATCTTATAATGGTCTTATTGTAATTATTAAAGTATTCTCTCATCTCAACAGCAACCATATTTAAGTACGTAGAAAATATTCACTGAGTATTTTGGGGGTTACCACACATACAAAATGTGGATATGTTGAAATTAATTCTAAAATGTATTTATTTTGAAATCCCTCTTTTTAACAATTTATGTGCGTTATAAATTTCATAAACATAAATGGCAAAACAATAGCATGTAAAAAATTCTTTCTAATCTCGATACAAAATATTTAACAATCGAAATGGGTATTACTTAAACTTTCCGACGTTTCTCTATTGAAACCTTTTTGTGAGATGAAAAATGTTACTTGGGTATTTCTGTTTTGTGACATTAAAATATCTACCAACAATTACATTTTGCCATTTGTGTAAATGCAGCATTTAGGCTCTTAGTGTATCATATGGATTGTTTTTCAGATTTAATTTGACTCACAAGTTAATTTTATGCATTTAGGATTGCATATCATCCACTATAATTTCAAAAAAATAATTTATTCCCAAAAGTATCCAAGGTAATCCCATCCTTGATAAGAAACTTTTTCGAAGCATGATCTTATAAGCCTCATTTTTGATTTTTCTGTTAGTTATCCTATTTTAAATTATGAATACAGGGATTTTCTAAACATTGATTATCGCATGTTGGAGTTAGATGCTCAAAATTTTGAGTGGGACAGTGTATATCTTATGGCGTCTGTTTATGATAAAATTGAGTTTCTTAATCGTAATATTTGTACACTTTT
Organism: Philhelius pedissequus; assembly: GCA_910595825.1. Lineage (NCBI taxonomy): Eukaryota > Metazoa > Arthropoda > Insecta > Diptera > Syrphidae > Philhelius > Philhelius pedissequus. Next base: position 327,543,636 of record OU343160.1, read on the forward strand.
TAATAGACATGTGCCATTAAAAGTTAAAAGAGTAAGGCATAATCATTGTCCCTGGTTTAATACTGAGATTATGCAGATGATAGAAATGCGAAACAGAGGTTATTCTGACTGGAAGCGTTACAGGTTGGATGTCCATTTTCAAGCTTATCGCTTCTTGCGCAATCTAGTGGTAAGTAAAATTAAAATAGCCAAAAAGTCATTTTACGAAACAAAAATAAACCCATCAATAGATGCAAAGCAGCTTTGGCGAAACTTATGAGAAATTGGAGTGGGAAAAATTAGTCAAAATATTGAAAGAAACCTGGACATAAAACAATTGAATAAAAGTTTTGTTAATATTCCTTTTCCTAAATTAAATGTACTTCCATTAAATTTGGGCAATCGTGAACGTTCTTCAACTGATAAATCCGTTGAATTTTCTTGTGAAGATAGCGCCGAAATAATTGATTGCTTATTATCTGTAAAGACAAATGCTTTTAGTTTTGATGAAATTCATCCGAAATTTATCAAAATTGTTCTTCGTGTAATTCTCCCGTGCGTCGTTGGTACACATTTTTAACTTTATTTTAACCACAGGTATTTATCCTTCCCAGCGGAAAAAATTCAAGATAATACCCATTAAGAAGAATTCTAATAGCAAAGATTATAGACGCATCTCCATACTTCCATTTTTATCTAAGGTTTTTGAAAAGATATTACAAAAACAAATAAACTTATTCATCAACGTCAATAATTTGCTTTCTCCAATGCAATATGGATTTAGGAAACACCATAGTTGTATCTCTGCAATAATAAATGTTGTAGACAATATAAGAGATGAAGATAAAATTACATTTTTAGTGCTGCTTGACTTTTCTAAGGCATTTGACACGGTTGGCCACAACAACCTTTGCAATAAGCTTTTAATGAAGAACAGGTTATCTACTTCAGAAGTTAATCTGATTTCATCCTATTAAAAGTATAGGACACAAGCTGTTAATAGGTAATCTATCGTCCAACTTTCTGCTTAATAGTAGAGGAGTTCCACAAGGATACATCCTTGGACCTCTTTTGTTATCACTATATGTTAATGAAATCCCGTCCATAGTTTCCTCTTCTATTCAAATGTACGCTGATGATGTCCAATTGTATAGAAGTTGCTCTCTTGGGATGTTACAGGATTGTGTGCATAGAATAAACAACGATTTAGAAAAGATATCCACTTGGTCTAGGAATAATGGGCTCTTCCTTAACCCCTCTAAAACAAAATGTATTGTGATTGGTAAAAGACCCTTTGACCTTTCCTACTTCTTGAAATTATTCTTCGAGGTTCGAATATAGAGTATGTAAACACTGCAAGAAATCTAGGAATTATTTTTAATAGGACATTGACCTGGAATAATCGCATAAATACCCAAGTTGGAAAAGTTTATGGTAGACTACGCCAGCTGTTGATGAGTTACCACTATACGCCTCTAACAACACACATTTTGATGGCCAAAATACTTATTATTCCTAATATCGTCAACGGCCTTGGCTACGATGAAAGCATCGCTTCCCATTTCAGCGAAATCAAGCACCGTTGCGCGTGGTTAGTACTCCGATGGAGGACCGTCGGAAACCAACCACGTGCTGTTGACATGTGTTTCTTCTCTTGTGTGTTCTTCATATCTCTGTCTCTCTCTGTTGTATTAATGTATGTAAAAGTTTAAGCCAATGGTCTAGTTGCCAGTGCTTCAGTGTCTCTACTTCATAGATTTATCTGCGGAGTAGTATAAAATGTAATGTAATGTAAATAATTTAAATATGCATTATTTTGAAAGCGCTTTGTTTTCTTTCGAGGCAAATTATAAGAATTAGTTGATACAATTTCAACCGCATTAATTTTTAGCTCCCATATACGAACAAACAATTAAATTAAATAATGTATCGCCATTATAAAATAATGAATAATTAACTTACAAGATAAATACTGTCACAAATACATATCAAGTCCATCAGTTTTTAGCCATGACATATACACGCAATAACTTTAAAGGAGTTTACTTCTTTCAAAAAAAAAATTTTATGTTGAAAGATATAATTTTGCTAAGGTTTATTCTCTTTTCTCTTCTCATTTGCTCTATTCCCTTTTAGCAACTCCCATTGCAAGAAACGCTTTCTCACAAGAGGATTTAGCCGAGCCTTATTAGAGTCATATAAGAGGCCTTTTTTCAATATTCTATATCTGTCATAAAAAGAATACAACTCTGGTAGGGAGTATAAAGAGGATATTATAACTAGGCCATTTAACGCGTTTAGCAGTATTATAATAATCTAGAAGAATTCTTCAAAATTATTTTAGCTCCCTTAAATTAGTCTCATTAGGTTATTGGAGAATGTTATGAGAGGAAAAATGTTACTTGGGTGTTGATCATATTCCATGGGAAGTCCAACATCGTCGGTAACAGTATATTATTTGGAATTTGAATTTGTATGCTGTTAACCTGTGGAAAGCGCAATGTCAGCAGTCTATCTTTTGTAATCTGAATTTTCAATTTATGTGTCATCAACTGATATAAAAAATTTAACAATAGTGCGATGTAAGGAGCAGATTTAATTTTTTTTTCTGAAATTGAAGTAAATGTACTTTACTTCATAGTGGTATCACTGGTGCAGATGACATTTCATCACTACATTCATTGGCACCCTTCGTACTTAAATTCTTTAAATATACCTACACCATTTTTGTAAGTTAATGTTCATCTTTCAGCTCATGAAATTAATTTTTTTTATAAATATTTTTAAACAGTTTTAGCTACATCTCAAAGTTTGTTGATCAAATGAAATGTCAACACATGAACCCAGCGACAAATAAAGAAAATGCTGTAATTTTTATATCAGACATTTCGTTGATGAAACAGATTTTGACATTTTGTTAATTTATTTTATTTAAGAATAAAGGTAACTCTAACAAAAAAAACAGAAAACGAAAGGCGAGAACTGCAAAGTTTTCTGCTAGTTCTCGAAAAAAAAGCTTCAAGTTCCACTCTCCTGAACACTATATTCAAACTGTCCATTAGTCTTCTCAAAAACGCTTCTTTATATTTTATTCCAAGTCCAACTACTACAATAGGTACTTTCCCTTTTTTTTTAATTTTTCACTTGAATAAAAAATCACTTAAGGGCAAAATATATAATTAAAACGGTTCCACAGTCTACACTCTATCACAAATACTCGTATACAACACTGCTGATGGTACTCGCCATTTTGTCCACTACCCGGCCAAGACATATCACATAAAGAAATCCATTTTATTACTCCGAACCCACAGTTATTTTGACTTGTGAGTCTATGTTCTATACCTTCCTACTTAGCTATAGTTCTTCGCAGCACATGAAAATAAGTTTCGCCATTTGCTTGATCCTAATTACTCACAAAAAAAAAATAAACAACATTATTTAATTAGCAGAAGTCCTGCTGCATTACAGCAACAACTACCTTTAACCCAAACCCAACCACCATCAGCCCTAAACTTCGAATTGCCTTTTTCATCTTTGGCTGATTCCTCCAAGTCACATAACTTCAAATGGAGCTGCATCTGTAATTGAAAAGTTTTCCACTTCTGGGACTTCTTTTAGTTGTTGTTTTTTTTTTATTCATCTAACTGGACGGATATAAAAATGGAATGAGTTGGTATCTATGTGTGTACTCGTGTACCTAGTAATAGAAAAGTTTTTTTGAAGTTTAAGTCGTCTCGAGAAATTAAATGCCAAACGTTTATTGACGAAAGCGCGGCAGTGGCACGGCACCAATAACTTCACATCCTTCTGCCTGAAATGACGCAGAACTCATCACCATTAAATTTGTCCTCCCGAAAAGTGATGAAGAAAAAACCGTTTTAACTCTGGCCAACAACAGCAAGTTTACCAAAAATCACAAAAAAAAATATGGATGACGAAGAAGGACCTTTCTGCCATATTTTTAATATGTTGTCCTTTTTTTTTAAGTTCTCCCATCGCTACATCTTTTTTTTTTGTGACTCCTCAATTGCTGTTTATGGATGATGAGACAAGAGTGGTAGAAAGGAAGACAAACAGAAGAGCATTTTGCCTGTGCAGCAAAAATGGCACAGTCCCGCCGGAATTATAATGTGGAAATCCAAACGAAGAGGATTTTCCTACCGCGCGACGACGACGTTTCTTCTATATTCTACTCCCAGAGCAATAATTTCGTTGCGAAAGCATATAAAGAGATGAAAACTTTCAAGTGAACAATTTTTCCCCAGTGACATATTGCAGCACCGCTGGCGCTGCCGGTGTAAACGAAAAAGCACTCAACCTCTATTCTTTGTGTATATAGTTTCCCGGGCCGGGCCCGCGCCCAGCTCACCAATTGCACTTCCGGTGGAAGGGAGGAGGTACATTTTACAATCCTGTACTCACTTAGTCGTATGTCGACGTAGATTTGGCAAGATATTGAAATTTATGGACAGGGCGAAACATTCGAGCTGACGGTGGTCGGCGGAGGCGGAGGTGTAGGTATAGGGTGAAGTGCGAGGGAGTGGATGTGGCAAGTTATATGACTCTACTCAACTCGGAAGGATAAATTCCATGGAAACAAAGTATCTTTTAGCTTAACATCCCGTTTGGTTCATTAAATTACACGTGTGGGTGTATGGTATGCCGCCATAGGTATACGAGCTTGTGCATATATCCCGTTGCCATTTCGGTGGCTAGGATATCCTCGTAAAAGGTTAGGTTTTTATATTTATTCCAAGCCATTTGGAGATTTACGGATTTGCAACTATACCAATGCCATCTCTAGCAAATACTGGTGGCACAAACCTAAACTTTTTTTTAAAAACACAGAAAGGGTGTGGTGTATGATTTTGGTGTGGGAAGAGAAGGCAGTATATAGCATCAAGAATTTGGTTATCGATAGAAATGTGACAGTAGCATTATCCCATCGCATATAGCAGCCTAAACGGAAGCATCATCATCATAATCATCATCCAGCGGATCAGGGGGCACATCGCGAATGCTTGTCGACGTAAAGTCCTTTTTCGTGTCGCGAAATCGGCTGTTATTTCTCATTTTGAATCGTTTCTGTCATCGGGCTTGTGCTGAAATTGTTCCATTTGTCAAAGCTAGAGGGTAAGGTACATACACACAAATGGCTGTTATAAAAATTTCGGGTGGAAAACGATAAACCTTTCCGATTGTGTCGTCATGTCGTTATTGGGAGTTATATAGTTTTAGAATGGAGAAAGTCACAGTCACATTCGCAATCACACACAAACCAGTGTCAAATTGTGTATATAGGTACTCTAAAATGAGAAAGAATTTGAATTGTTGTTTTTTTTCTTTTGAAGTGAAGGGAATATATGTTACAGCTGAGTGATTTACGGTTTTTAAATAGCGTGTGGTATGGCTTTTGGATTTCACGGGGTGAAAAAAATGAATGGCTTGCAGTATATCCGCTGAAACTGTCGCTGATGGAATAAAATATTTTTGATGCCTTAGGTTTGTCTAAGGTTGATTTTTTAAAAAATAAAATCATCACTGGTGTCAAATGGAATTTTTAAGGACTGATGAACCAGGGATATATTTTAGAAGCTAGTAGATATGTATTCATTTATTTGTATTGTTTCGATGTATATACCTGGTAGATTTTTAGCATCAAAGTTTTTACCTTGGCAGGACCTATCAATTAAGTTTAAGTACCTTTAGAGTGGCAAGAATATACGATAACTTAGGCACCAAGCTCAATACAACCATTTTTTTAAAATATGGTACGGCGGTCTATCTCCTTCTGCTTGGGCGGAAACGGCAATTTGACAAGACAAAGAAAAAGTATTTAAAATGAAAAAAAAATATTTAAAAATATCTGTAACACAATTACGTTACAATTAAGTATTATGCCTTTTTTAAAGCCAATGCTCTGTTTTATTAGCTAATTTTTAATTTTTAAATGAAATGCATAGCTACATAGATTTTGAAAAATCCGGTTTAAAACCCAAAATTTCGGAAAAATTAAAAATATGTTTAAAGTGCAATATTTCAGAAGTCTAATATTATAATTTTTCCTAAGATTCGTTGCTCTATTTAATCTTAATCAAAAACTAAGCACTATATGATTTAATGTCTTATAGTTTTTGAAAAAATTGAAAATCACTAAAACTACTTTTTTATGAGATATTTGTTTTTTTTCCTTGCTTACACATTACGCGTATAAACAAACAAAGAGGAATATTGTATATATATTGGAGGTAGGTGCTAGGTTGGGTATATACAAAGTTTCTTTTGCATTTAAAGCACTCGATACTTACACCTTAAATTGAGATCACAGTAAATACCAAAAAAACAAAAATCTAATAAAAAGTTGGTTTGGTAATTTTCAATTTTCTGAAAGACTAAACAACACGAAACCATATAACTTTCAGTTTCTAATTAAGAATTAATAACAGCAATTTCATTAAAAAAATATAATATCTAATTTTACAGTTTTGAAAAATTACAGTTTAAACTTTTTTAACGTTTTTTTTTTTTTTTGAAATTTAAGACCTATGCATAGATTTCACTTGATTTAAAAAATACTTAATAATAAAGAGTATTGGCTTTAAAAAAAAAAGGTATTACAATTAATTACCTATAAATATTACACTTTTTTTAATATTTTGTTTTCATTTTTAGTACCTACTTTTGTACAGGGTGGTGTACGAATCGTGCTACAATAAGAAATTTAAATAACATTTATTTCAATCGATTAATCAATCGAGGATTAAAAATTAAATTTTATTTTAAGTAACTAATGGTTTCTAAAGATGATAGACCGCAAATCACCTCCACGCTCATCCACGCATATGCGGCACCTGATCAGAAAATTGTTCATTGCGGCCTGAAGGGTTGAAATTGGGATCGCCTCAAATATTGTCTTAATGGACTGCTCCAATTCAGTCAAATTCCTGGGTTTCGTTTTGTACTTTTCCTGCTTGACACAACCTCATAAAAAAAAGTCTGGTGCAGTCAGGTGACTGTGGGGGCCAGCGGAAAGTGCAGTTTCTGGAAATCAATTTGTTTGGGAATTTTCGTTGGAGCTCCGCCATAACTTTTGTGGCTATGTGTGCACTTGCTGCATCTTGTTCAAAACAAATCCTGCTGAAAGGGATAAATCTTCGGCGAAGTTCTGGGTAAAAAACTCCTTCCACATCCTTAAATAACGGCCCCATTGACAGTTTGTGTTTCACCGTTTTCTTCAAAGAAGTACGGCTCGACAATATAACTTGATGAAACTGCGCACCACACAATGACTCGTTCTGGGTGCAGTTCCGTCTCATGGAGCATTTCTGGATTAGATTCACTCCATATACGGCAATTTTGCTTGTTAACATTGCCGTTTAAGTCAAAATGGGCCTCATCAGACATCCACAATCCACAAACAATTTATCAATGTGTTGTCTTCTTCGGCCATTGCAATCATTTTTCTCAAAATTCCAGGCGAACAGGCAAATCCTGAGGGTTTAACTTGCTTGTAATTTGGACTTTGTACGGAAACAAGTTTAAGTCATCATGAATTATCCGTTGTAATGACCGTCTGCTAACTCCAATTTGGCCCGATAACTTTCGATTCGAAACACTTGGATTTGCCTGTATTACCGATGCTACAGCCACGATTGTACCCTGAACCCGAATATTGGGATCTCGATGATACGATCTTCGTTCGATGCTTCCAGATGCGGCAAACATTTTCACCAGCCATATAATGGTCCATCTACTCGGGGGAGTACCGCCAAACTCCGGCCTAAATTCCCTTTGGACGGAAATGACGGACTCCAAAGAATGGTATCGCTGCACTGTCCAAATCCTTTTTTCAGTATCCCAAGCATTTATTTTGATAAATCTAAATTTGTATTTGTATTTTGTATTTGTATTATTATAAAAATTACTAGATACAGCAAGATTCAATCTTTTATAGCATCAAAAATTCGTAACCAAGATGTATATATTACAATAAAATAGTAGCCTATAAAATAAATAAAAATAAGCTGAATACTCACACTGAAAATATTATTACGTTTTATTTTTATAGCACGATTCGTGGGCCACCCTGTATGAAATTGCCTCTTTCACTTAAACAGGGCGAGGTAGGCCCCACCGAATTTTTTTAACTGTTACATACAAAGCGCTGACATTTATTTTGCTGATTGAAGATTGAGTTTTAAATTAAGTATTCTAAGCGTTTTTAAAAACCATTTCTAATTCAAAATAAATTTTCTAAGAATTTGCATGTAAAACACGTTTCATTATTTTCTTGAAAAATTACATGTTATTTTACCCATCCTATTTTTAAACTCGGTCTAAGAAAGTTGAAATTTTTTGAATCAGTCCCCGTACTTGTATAAATACATCCCCATTACGGCCCCATCTTCAAATTGTACAAACTTCACCGTCGTTTAGACTGACCCATGGTTCAGAAATTTTAACTCAACCATTTCAATTGAACGATTAAGGCCCGTTCAGTGTTGCCGCTTCTACTGTTACGACAGTAGACTACTGTTTTTTCGTTCGGAAAAATTCAAATCTAGTTAAAGTCTGATGTGTCCAATACATTTCTTCCTCAATTCTCCTGTTTTTTTCCGATCTGTCTTACTATTACTTGCAATAATTAATAAAACAATTTATTACTTATTGCAAGCTTCCTAATGTTTTGTAAATTCTTAACACATTGTGCGTCATCTTCAACTCCAAGAAACAATCTTACTATAGCACATACCTGTTCAAGTTCTTCCTCCAGTTCATCTCTGTTTTGAAGTGTGTATGGCAGTATGAAAATTATTTCAGTTCACAACTGATTTGAAAATTAGACTAAGAAAATATATAAAATTATTTCTAGTCTGATTAGACCGAATCAAAATCTTAGACTTTTTTTTCATTTTAACCGTTGTTAAGTTTGGCGAACCAACGTTCGAATTTTTGGAAAACTTTAAACATTACATATTCAATTCAGGAGAAAACTTGGTACAAAAATCAATGATATTTGATTCTAAGTAATTTCCAACGAAAATAGTCAAATGCCGTTATTGAAAATACTGGCGTAAGGTTCACTAAAAAATTGAGTTCAATTCGCCCGCCGTAATAGGTGGTTTTATGTAAACTGCAATCTCCTCTTTATTCTGCGCATTGAACATGAAATCTGCTGTTTTTCTGAAATCATGATTTGGCAGCACTGGGGCCGTTTGCTGATAGGCATCATAAATATTTACATTCAAGTTAAAAAGCTTATGGGATACTTTTTCCTCTGTAAACTGTAACATAGGTTCGTATGTAGAGTAGAACTGCGATTTCACCAGGAAGCATTCGAGATTTGAAATTAGTGTTCACACCGCCAGAACCACGATTTCGCCCCTTAAAAAAACAACCAACAACCTTTTTACTTGCGATTATACTCGTAGGTACTATAAGGCAAGTTATGCATTCGTCGAAAAAAAAGTTCTGATATAACAATCAAACATGACATTACGATGACAGCGAAGACGAAAAAAGATGGTCTAAAAATTCTGTCCGTCTGTATGTCTGTCTATCAATCTGTCAGTCTGTCCGTATGTATGTATAGACACCTACAGTCCAAACGGGTGGGCCGAATTGCTTCAAACTTGGTATATATAGTTTTTTAGGTATTGTACAGAGAAGAAATTTAATTCTTTTTTAATTAGAAAAATGTCTAAAAACGGTACTTTCCATAGGACCATTTTTATTTGCTTTCGACTATCTCATTAATGGCTTAACCGATTCTTTCGAAATTTCACAAAAATATAGGTTTAGATTGCCCAAATTATACCGCGTACCAATATTTTTAATTAAATTTTTTTTGTATTTTTAAAATCATTTAAAAAAAAAAATGTTTAAATATATTATTCGAAAACTGCTCATTAATTTTTTTTCAAAAATTATATTTATTTGTATTTTCTGAATATCTATGAATTGGCATTTTTGAATTTTTTTTAAAGTATTTTCAAAAAGTTAAAAAATAAAAAACTTTTTTTCTCAAAAACCGCTACACAGATTTTTAATTTTTTTTTTCATAAATTCAAATTTATCCAAGAAATAAAATGGCGTACTTTTTTTAAGCTCAAATTAATTTAAGTATTTATTTCAGAATTTTTAATTATTTTTTCTTTAATTAAACAGATTTAATCTTTTGTTTTTAAGTTTATATTATTAAATATTTAATATTGTCATACCAATTTATTTTAGAACAAAATTAATGAAATTTTGCATATGCATATACAAAATTGAGTTAAAAATGACTTTAAAAATATATTTAGATTTTTAATAGAAATCTTTTGAATACGATGTGATCGAACATAAGAGCAAGTTCGTGCGATCCAGTCGTGAATTTTATTTGTTTTTGTAACTCAAAAGCCTACGTATGCTTGTATTTCTTCAAGATGCAAAATAAAAAATTTTACTTCCTTAGGCGTTATAGTAAAAGATGTAATTTGCACAGAAAAGGCTTTTTACGTATGTTGGTATGGTGAAATTTTAAATAGACTCGTTCACAATGAATGACCCGGAATGGAAATGTGATTTCATCGACATTTCTACAAAATCTCGCATTTCGAAATCTTAAAACTGTAAAGTGAAAAGCGATAATTTTGCCTTTGCTTCGGTGGGAATATAGTATTAACTAATTTCGATTGGTCGTCCGGAAGGTTTCCCAATGCCAGTGGCAGTTCTTCTAATGGAAAGTATAGACACAGGCACCAGAATAACTCGAATTCAACAAGTATTCTTTTGATATGTGATCATGTACATATATGTACATTACATACATACTCACATTAATTTTCAGAATCGATATAATCCAGTGTTTGCTTGTTGTGTTCCATTAGGATTCCGAATCGAAGAGTTATTTCGGATCTCCAATCGAAAAAGACATACGATCAAACTATAGAAACAGAATAGTAAGAACTTTCAAAATCATTTGATTTTTTCTGCTGTTTGCTTTCGATAATAAAATCTAAAAAGAAAACAAAATCAATATGAAAGCAGACCCAACAATTTTATAATTTTTGGTTTCTTTTCGATTTGACTGACATTAAGTTCACGGCTCTGTGTATATTTTTCTGACATTTCCTTTACAAATATGTTTTTTTTTTGCTCTACTATTCTGCTCAGTGATGTTTTTTTCTCTTTTCATAATTTCGTCAGAGAACAAAACTTTCAATATTATGTATATTTATAGTGGCGACAAAATAAATAGCACAGCTTTGCTAAGAAATTTAAAAATCCCTTAAATCATAAATTAATTTCCATTGCCAATAGTAAAAACTTTTTTGTTATGGCTTTTGAATGTAAAGTAACTGGATCTGGATATTACTTCTTTTCTATTTATTTAATAAATTAACTCGAATGTAAGTCGAAAGCTAAGCAAGGTGAATTCAAGTGAAGACAATTTAAATAGCACATATTGTTGTAATTGTAAACATTGTCATCAAGCCTTATTATAAAAATAATATTTTACTTTGCTCTAAAATCACTCTCTTTAAAATGTTAAATCAAGTGTTCTTCGAAAATCAACAACAAAAAAATCAAATATTTTCTTCAATTCGTTTTGAAATTTAAATCATTATTTCAATAGTTTTCATTCTGGAACGTTCATTTAATATTCTTTAATTGATTAATAATAAGATTTATGTTAATGTAAATACATTTGCGCATCGCTTTTTGGTTACCAATTGTAAGTTTTAATTCAAAAATTTGTAATAAAAATCTCTAATGTTAGTTTTTCATAGAAAATAAAATCGTCATTAATTGCCAAGACGTTTAATTGGATTTGTTTTCATTCAATTACTTGGACTTCGATATTTATCATTAGAAAGATTTCTGCGGTGCAGTAATATAATTTTATTTTAATTGTTGGAAATTGAAAAACATATTTGTTCGTTCGAAAACCTACCTACTTTCATCTATGGAGAATTTAAGAAATAGCTGCAACTCTATTAGTTGCAACAAGGAGGATGATGAGTTCATGGTAAGTTGTGATAAATGTAATCGTTGGTGGCATTATTCCTGCCATGGTTTCGACCCCGACCTGTTTGATACAGCCACGCCATGGTTTTGTGAGGAAGACGACTGTGAGCCTAAAGATAAACCATCGGAACCACAGCGTGTAGCATTGGAGTATTCTGATCCGGCATTTTCTGGTAAGAGTGTTGAAGACCATGTTGATATTTTGATGGAAGCTGCTGTAGTAGCCCAAGCCGCAGTGGCTCAACGTGACGAAGAGCTGATAATGTTACGAGCTGAGCTTGAAAATTTGAAGCTTAAGTTAACAGAATCCTCAAAAAAGGAATTAAAGGTGGCTGAAGTTTGTAGGAAAGGCGAGTCGAGAAGTTTTGAGAAAGGTAAGGAAAGGTGGGAGATATTAAGGAAAATTCAAGAAAATCACCATTCGTTGATGAACAATGTTTCCCAACCTTGTCAATCCACACCGATTCATCTCTCTCCTGAGCCACGAGAAAACGCTATTATTTCTTCAGTTCAGAAAACGGATATGGAAAATTTGTTGACTATTCTCAACCGTAATAACGTTCAGGAATTGCCAATTTTTACCGGCGAGAATAGACGTGAATGGCCTTACTTTGAGGAAGTGTTCAAGTCAACAACGATTGAAGGGAGATTTAGTGACAAGGAGAATGTGGCTCGATTGCGTAAAGCATTAAAAGGTGAAGCATACCAGCTCGTCTGCGATCGTTTAAAGTATTCATCGGATGCTGATGCTATCATGAGTGCTCTCCGTCAAATATTTGGTCGTTATGATGTTCTCGTTCACGATTTGACTACTGATTTGCTAAATCTTCCAAAGCTGACGTCGAAGAGTGATCCGAAAATTCGATTATGGGCAGTGAAGGTGAATGGATACGTTGCTGACATCAAGTCCATGAATAGGGAAGAAGACCTAACAAACGGTTACGTGATGACTAATCTCGCTTCAAAGCTTGGTCCTGGTTTGTATCAAGAGTGGCAGAAAAAGAAAGGTTGCTTAGTTCGGGCTAATTTTGTTGATTTTGCCGAGTTTCTGACTGAAAAGATTGTTGCTTTGCCACCAGATTTGATTAAGCCACTTGCTTCTATTAATTTGGATTCAAGAAGGACTCAAGCTGTTCCAAAATCTTCTCGTCAGGTATTAACACACCAAACAAGTTCTTCGGGTGCAATTTCTCAACTCGTGTGTGGAAAATGCAATGGAAAGCAACACCCATTGCATAAATGTGTTGACTTTAAAGCATTGTCAGCAGAACAAAGACTAGCTTATGTTAAGGATTTGCTTCACCTGCTTGGATTCAGCAAAACACGATTGGAGAGCATGTGCCAAGAAGAATAAGTGCGGTTCAAATGGATGTTCTGGACGGCATCATCCTCTTTTGCACCAGATGACAAGCAGTACTTCCCATGAGTTGAACTCTACTACAAAACCATTCGTTCCTCAACCTCATGTACATTCTTCTCATATTGGTACAAATATCTCGGTCATGTTCAAGATTGTGCCGATAAGACTTCATGGTCGGGACGATTGTTTTGTGGATACATTCGCTTTTCTAGATGACGGCTCCTCTTTGACTATGCTTGAAAAAGAATTGTTTGATGAACTAGGGCTTGAAGGTGATCCAGAAGATTTAACTCTGCAATGGACCAAAGGTGTTGTTCGGCTCGAGAGTTCATTGCGGACTACATTGACAGTGTCTGATATCAAGGATAAAAAGCGTTATTCCCTAAAGAACGTTTACTCTGTTGAGAATTTGGATCTGCCTAGTCAATCATTTGATGTATCCATTTTGAAGAGCATGTACCCTCATCTTCGTGGACTTCCACTGACCGATCTCGTAGATGCCAAGCCTAAGATATTGATTGGTCTGGACCAAGCTAAGTTCCTTTTGGGCCACGGTCAGCGCCATGGAAAAGATGATGAACCTTGTGCCGTGAAAACTTTTCTTGGCTGGATTGTGTATGGCAGTGGTAACTCAGTTGTGACCAATCATGTTTCTTGTGTTCATCAAGTATCCCGTCCTACGATGAAATTCTTTTTTCACGACGCCATAAAACGAGAAGATGAATTGCATAATCTTGTCAAGCGTCACTTTACTACGGAGGAGTTCGGGGTGATGCCTCCTAAGGGCGATTAAGTAAGTCGAGAAGTAAGCAGAGCAATGGATATTATGGAGCAATCTATAAAACAAGTTGATCAACAGTACGAAATTGGTCTTCTTTGGAATGCTGATAACGTTGTACTTCCTGACAATTTTCCAATGGCACTCAAAAGGCTTGAAGGATTAGAAAAATCTCTGCGAAAAAAACCACATTTACTGGAATGGAAAAATAACTATATGCGTCAGTTGTTAACAAAGGGGTATGCCAGAATTGCTTCAGAAGAGGAACTGTCAAAAAAATGGCCGCGAATCTGGTATGCACCAACTTTTATTGTTGAAAATTTAAACAAGGTTCCACCAAAACCCAGATGTGTTGCCGATGTAGCTGCGAAAGTCAATGGTGTTTCGCTCAATACGTACCTTTTGAAAGGTCCAGATAATCTCGTGCCGCTGCATGCAGGACTTTTTAAATTTCGCGAACGGGAGGTTGCTGTCAACGCTGATGTGAAAGAAATGTTCCATCAAATCCGGATTAAGGAAGAGGACCAGCAATGCCAAAGAATCCTGTGGAGAGATGGTGACAGTACCTCCAAGCCCAAGGTGTATATTATGCAGGTGATGATGTTCGGACCTAGATGTTCACCAACGTGCGCCCAATTTGTTAAAAATTACCATGCTAATTTCTTCGAAGCGAGTTGCCCGGAAGCAGTAGATGGTCTTACGAAAAGAACTTACGTCGACGACTATTTTAACAGTCATAACACGGTCGAGGAAGCAGTTTCAATCACCAGAGATGCAATTCATATCTGCAAAACTATGAATTTCGATCTAGTTGGAGTGCAATCTAACAGCCGTGATTTCTTAATTCAAATGCCAGAAAGTTATGTCAAAAGCAAATTAGTTAGCATTGATCCCAACGAATGCGAAGGGTATGTGGCGAAAGTTTTGGGAATGTATTGGCACCCATCCTCCGATTGCTTTTTATACAAACTGGCTGACGATGAGGACCTACAGGGTATGTTAGCGAAGAATGTAACTATTACCAAACGACGTATGCTACGGTCTGTTATGCGAATATTCGATCCTTTGGGAATCATCTCTCTTTACATTATTCGAGGGAGAATAATTCTTCAAGACGTATGGAGAGAAGGTTTCAACTGGGACGAGCCGGTGTCAACTGAGTTGCAGATTCAGTGGTTAACATTCATCAGAGAGCTAAAAAATATTAAGAACCTCCGAATCCCTCGTCGATATGTCTCTCGGAATCCAGATTTATATAAAGTAAGCCTCATTACTTTCGTAGATGCTTCCGAGAAAGCTTTTGTTGCCGTTGCTTACCTACGTTTTGAAAAAAACAATGAAGTAGAGGTTTCTTTAGTAATGGCTAAGGCAAAAGTTGCTCCTGTGAAGCAACTATCTGTTCCTCGCTTAGAGTTACAGGCTGCGGTTCTTGGAGTTCGCTTGGCGTCTACGATAAAAAAATCGCACACGATACGGTTTGATACTGAAATATATCTATCAGACTCAAAAACTGTACTCTCTTGGATAAACTCTACCCAGTATAAGTTTCCCGTATTTGTTGCTACTCGAATTGGGGAAATTCTTGAATATACTTCTCCGCGTCAGTGGCTTCATATTGGTTCAAGCGATAACGTTGCAGATGATGGAACTAAATGGTGCGATGATTCTATGGGGAACCAGCAGACGAGATGGTTCCAAGGTCCAGACTTCCTCCGTCTTCGCTTTTCAGAATGGCCCGTTAAACCAGGAAAGACAGATTCGGATTTAATCAGCCATGAGAAGCGAAAAGTTTTAGTACACACAAAAAAGCCAACTCCGTATTTTGATGTCTACGAAAATCTTAGCGCCAGGTTTAAAGCAAGATGGGCTTCTTCTGTACGAGTCATCGGATTTTTGCTTCGTTTCAGTGACATTTATCAAAATCTGCCTGCTGAGAAGGAAACTTTCATCACGCCAGCTGAGTTTTCTCGTGCTGAAAATTGGCTTGTTAGAAAAATTCAACTTGATGTTTTTCCAAACGAATTAAAATCACTCAGGAAAAACGGAATGGTAGCAGCTTCAAGTTCTATTCTCAGCTTGTCGCCTTTTCTTGATAAAGACGGGACCATACGAATGAGCTCCCGAGCTCAAAAACCAAATTTATCTTACGCTGCCAGGAACCCTGCGATACTACCAAAGAATCATCCATTAGTGGATATATTTATCCAGCACTATCATGAGATTAACTTTCATATGGGAACGGCAACAACCATCTCGGACATTCGCCAGCACGCTTGGATAATTAGCATACGGGGAGCTGTTGAAAGGGTGTCGACTGTTTTGGACCTCTTCTGGTGAAGTTTGGACGTGGAACAGTGAAGAGATATGGTATGATCTTTACCTGTCTCACTTTTCGAGCTGTTCAAATTGAGCTACTAAGCGATCTCAGCCTAGATCAATGTACAATGGCAGTGCGTCGATTTGTCATTAATCGTGTAGTTACTCGATTTTTCTACAGCGATAACGGCCTTAATTTTATTGGGACAAAAAATCAGTTGGATAAAGATATCAAAGATATGGAGCTACATCTAAGCGAGTACGCTGCTAAATATGTTGGAATCCTGTGGCGATTTATTCCAGCTTATTCACCTTGGATGGGGGGAGCCTGGGAGCGGCTCATTCAATCCATTAAGAAGAGTGTGAATTTTGTTTTAAAAGGTACTATTCCTCGTGAAGACGTTTTGCGAAATGCGCTCATGGAGGCTCAAGGTCAAATCAATCGTCGCCCACTTACACATCTTCCAGTGGACCCCGAAGATCCTAAGCCACTTACACCTAACATAATGCTATTCGGCGAAGATGACAGAGACGTTACCGCACCAGGAGTTTACTTCGAAAATGATTTCTGCAGCAAACTCTATAGTAGACGATCACAACATTTGATGGCTCAACTCGTTAAGCGGTGGTATACCGAGTATTTACCAGAAATAACTAGAAGGATAAAGTGGAACAGGACAACTAAGCAAGTAGAAGTTGATGACTTGGTTATTCTGGTTGAGCCAAATGAAATTCGATCAAATTGGCAATAAGGTCGTGTCGTAAGGATATACCCAGGACCAGATAATATTGTGCGCATGGTTGATGTCAAACTACCTAATGGCTCAGTTAAGTTTAAAAGATCAGTCGGAAGGCTTGCTGTTCTTGATTTAAGGTCTTCATCCTAGTTTTCAGACGGTCCCCGGAATGTCATCAAGCCTTATTATAAAAATAATATTTTACTTTGCTCTAAAATCACTCTCTTTAAAATGTTAAATCAAGTGTTCTTCGAAAATCAACAACAAAAAAATCAAATATTTTCTTCAATTCGTTTTGAAATTTAAATCATTATTTCAATAGTTTTCATTCTGGAACGTTCATTTAATATTCTTTAATTGATTAATAATAAGATTTATGTTAATGTAAATACATTTGCGCATCGCTTTTTGGTTACCAATTGTAAGTTTTAATTCAAAAATTTGTAATAAAAATCTCTAATGTTAGTTTTTCATAGAAAATAAAATCGTCATTAATTGCCAAGACGTTTAATTGGATTTGTTTTCATTCAATTACTTGGACTTCGATATTTATCATTGGAAAGATTTCTGCGGTGCAGTAATAAACATTATGCTTGTTTGGTAAATATTTTAAACATTTTAAAGGTAAGTGGTAAAGCTTGGAGTTTTTTTTTTTAAAGAATTGGTAAAATTTTAATTGTATAAATAGCAAGCATTCCACAGAGGCAATTATGTTATAAGGTCTCAATTTAAAAAATGAAGGTCATGCAAATTCTTCAATAAATCGAAAATTAACATGTTCGAGGAAGATGGTTGTAAATGCTCTTCAGCATTGTCAAGAAGCAGGAAGTGTTTAAAACAAAATACGCATGAACCGAACTAATGCTGCCATCGCCTGCATGATAAAACCATATCCGTTGAATGCTCTAAAAATTAAACAAGCAATAGAGAAAGATATTGGCGTGAACGTGTCTGTTAGCACTATTAAGAACCGTCTCCGTGAAAAAAAAATTTGCTTGGAAGAATTTCAGAAGATGCAAAGGAGCTTATTTCAAAAGATCAAAATGGGTGGAAAAATATCTTGTGGACGTATAAGTAAAGTTTTGATCGAAAAAAATATGTGCGACGAAATCAGGAATATTATCCAAAGTATACCATCAAAAGTGTTAAGTATGTCGGAGGAAGCATTCTTGTTTGGAGATGTTTTCCAGGTATGGTGCTGGACCGCATAGAAGGTATTATGGATGAGATAAAATGTGAAGAAATCCTAAGGAATACAATGCTACTGTGTGCTGATAAAGAAATGCACTTGAAGTGGACATTTCAACGGGCTATTAACGACAGAAGGTAAAACAGCTAGGTCTGTGAAGCAATGGTTATACATCCAAAAAAATCGCGGTCAGGGTCATGGATTCAATTCCCAGATCTCAATCCTATTGAAAATTTGTGGAATGATGTGGATAAAGCAATTAAAAGATCTGCTAGTTCAAATTTGGACAAGCTTTGGCAGGGAGCTTATCCAGCCTGGTACTCGGTACCTGTTGAACGATTTGATAGTATTGTTTTATGTGATTAAAAATAAAGGTTATCTCTCTTAATACTAACACATAATTTTCTTTGCATCACGATCAAATGATATGTTATTCTACTTTTTTTTCTAATGAAGTAGTGTGCTACAGTGAAAGCTCCCATTGCGGACACCTCCCTTAGGCGGACAATTCCCTTGAGCGGACAAATTATTAGGAACATGGAACTTGCATTTAAAATCCATACATTTTATGATCCCTTAAGCGGACACTCCCTTACCTTGACGCGCACAGGCGCATCAGCCACAATTTGGTAAATTTAATTCTGTTAGGCGGACAAAAAACTTTTTCAGCTCCACTTTCCCATAGCTTTTTCACATGATATATGCGAATGATAAAACCTAACTCAACAAAGAAAACAAACAAAATTGCAATGTAGTTAGTGTGTGTATGAGGTATGTGTGGTGTATGCGCCACCGTGTGAGCTGGGATCGAATGCATAACGTATTTTATTTCTTCAGATGTGGTCTGTTGTTTTGCATCTTGCTTTGTGTATGTACTTCATGTTATTTTGTAGTTTTTTTTACGAATTTCATGGGCTGTGGATACCAAAACTTTTCAGGATGCCACCAAAACCAAAAGTGTTGAGTTTAAAGGAAAAATTGATGTAATAAATTCTGTTAATCTACATAAAATATCTGTGCGTGAAATTGCAAGCGAATTAAGAATAGGAAAAACTCATTTTAAAGAAAAAAAATGAATTGATGGAATTATGGTAGACAAATAAAGTGGGAAATCATACAAGACGGCGTTTTTTTACATCTGGAAGGAGTGTTGTTGATGATAAAGTATTCGAGTGGTTTACAATGGTAAGAAATAAAAATGTTCCTATTTCTAGAGCAACGTTTAGGCCTTGAAGATTTTAAAGCCTCAGAAGGTTAGCTGCAGAAATTTGGAAATTTCGTAAGCGCCATGCTAATATCTGGTGAAGCGGCAGATGTTAAACTTGATGACGTGAAGACATTTTTGGAAAAGTTACCTGTAATTACAGAAAATTACAGTCCCGATTGTAAAGGGTCCGCCAAATAACTTTTTTTTTTGAAAATGCCATAAAAAAAACTACTGAATATTTTCTCCAATTTCTTTTTTTATTTGAAAGTACAATCCCTTCGGTTAATAATGGAAAATAATTTCATTCAAATAGCTGCCTCGGCTGGCCATGCAGTAGCCTACACGATCGGTCCAATTTTTAAGCACATTATCGATTGTGTGCAGCTGTATTTCACCAATGGCTTCCCGAATATTGTCCTTTAAAGCGTCAATTGTCTCTGGCTTGTCGGCGTAACACTTATCGTTTACGGCACCCCACAAATAATAGTCCAACGGTGTCAAATCGCAGCTCCGAGGTTGCCTAACGACATCAGCTCTGCGGCTGATAATGCGATCTTCAAAAACAGGGCGCAAAACATCGAGTGTAGCTTCGACTGTGTGGCGCGTAGCGCCGTCCTCTTAAAACCAAATATTGCCAATATCCTCCTCTTCAATTTTTGTGAACAAAAATTCGTTCAACATGGCCCGATAACGATCGCCATTGACTGTAACGGCCACTCCTTGCTCATTTTCGAAGAAAAATGGCCCAATTATGCCTCTGGACCAAAATATGCAACAAACAGTGACTCGTTTTGGGCTTATCGGCTTTTCAATGTATGCGTGCCGGTTTTCTGTGCCCCAAATGCGACAATTTTGCTTGTTTACATTCCCGCCAAGATCAAAATGAGCTTCATCTGAAAAGATGATTTTTTTGGCAAAATCGGCATCTTCTCTAAGTCGATCGCAGGCCCACTTAGCGAAGCGAAAACGCATTGGATGGTCAGTTGGCTTCAACTCCTGAACCAATTGGACTTTGTATGGCGTCATACCAAGGTCTTTATGCAAAATTCGTCTCAATGATGTCTCCGAAATGTTCAATTGTTGAGAACGACAGTGAATTGATGTTGATGGCGCTTCACGCACACTTTCTGCCACAGCAGCAATATTCTCGGGTGAACTAACTGTTTTTGGCTTTTCACGCTTTGGTTTATCGATGAGGATGCCAGTTTCTTTCACTTTTTCCACAAGATAACGAACATACGGAGCTGACGGTGCTTCTCTTCTTCCAAAATCCGTACGCAATTTTCGCACACATTCTGCAACATTACCATGATTTTCAAAGTAATGTCGCAATATTTCCCAGCGTTGTTCAAGCGTATACACAACCATATTCGTTCAGCGGAAGGATAAAACTAATTATGTGTCAAATCAGACATGAGCTAAGTGTTACCATTCACGAAATAAGCACTATTTTCAATGCCGACGAGACAGGGCTTTTCTTTAGGGCACTACCAGTTGGACGATGTGTTTTAAGGGACAAACATGCACACGCGGAAAATTTTCCAAGGAGCGTCTCACTATTCTAAAATGTGCAAGCATGGCGGGTGAAAATGAAAAGCTACTAGTCATAGGTAAACCGTTTCTCCCTCGAGCTTTTGGTAGTCTAAAGCACGACCAACTCCCAGTAGAATGGAGAAACAACAAAAAGTCTTGGATGACCCAAGAAATCATGACCGATTGGTTAACATCTTTGGACAAAAAAATGGAACTCAAAAAGAAGAAAGTGCTCTTTTTTTAGATAATGCAACTTCGCATCCAAAACATTTAAAACTGAAAAATACAAAAATTATTTATCTGCCGCCCAACACCACCTCAATTTGCTAGCCTCTTGACTAAGGTGTAATAAGCAATTTTAAATTTCATTATGGTTCACTAATGTTGAAGCATATTGTCAACAACATTGATGTTGCTGGGAATGTAAGCACTCTTGTTAAGGCTGTAAATGTTTTGGATGCTATCTGTTTTATTAACACTGCATGGGAGAAAGTAACGGCCACAATGATTGTAAACTGTTTTAAGAAATCTGGCTTTGGAGAACTAGTCACCGAAGACCTGGATCAATTTGATCCAGAAGATGATTTACCATTGGCACGCCTGAGAACAATCTCAAAACTCCTTCAAGAGTGTCAATCTGATGTTGATCCAGGAGATTTTTTACATATTGATGCGCATGTGAACGTAGACGATGATTTCACTGTAGATACTCAAGTTGAGCACATCGTTGACATAACCCGCAATTCTGAGGATGACGAAGAAAACCAAGACCAGTTACAGGAAATGAGCTCATACAAGGACGCAAAAATTGGAGGTGAACAACTCAAAAATTTTTTCATTAAGAAAAATGATGGAAAAGCACTTGAGTTGATTTTCAGTTTGCGAACCTATATTGAAGCCGTTGGTTGTAAATCCCGAACAAAACAAACAATTCTAACTGATTTTTTATAAATTGCAAATAATCTTGCAAACGATTTAAAATAAATTCTTGTTTTTTTTTGTTTTGGTATTAAAAAGAGTGCAATTGGAATATTTAATTTTTGTTAATTTTTATCAAAAAAGATAATATATATTTTTTATTTATTTTTTTGTATTGAATTAAGATCTTTTTGTTTTGTTTTTTTAAAAGAATTTATTTTTTTATTTTTATCAGTGAATGTTATATTTACGTATATATTCATAACCACTTTTAATTACTTTTTCATTTTTTTCCTTGGACGGACAACTCCCTTAGAAGGACAAAAGTGCCTCGACCGTCACTGTCCGCCTAAGGGAGTTTTCACTGTATTTATTTTGTCCTGGAATAACTTAACTTGTTTCCATAATTTTGTTTATTTTTCTTTGCTTGAATTCAATATTAATTATTTTTACTTGCGATTATACGATTGCGATTGTGGATTCGAGCAAAAAAAATTCCATTAATCAAACATTTCATTACGATCATAGAGAACACCAAAATGGTGGGTCCACCAATTCCGTCTGTCTGCAAATACATCCAACCTAAACGGTTGGATGTATTTGCTTCAAACTTGGTAGATATTGTATTTTCGGTAATATGCCCACACGTTTTTTTTTTAAGACGACAAATAACAGTAGCCCCATACATTTTTTGGGCCAAAAACACAAATCTTATTTTTCTCAAAAACGGCTCCAACGATTTTTTATAAGAAAAATTAGTTCATTAAATAAGGGAAACGAACACTTCAATAATTCTTTTCTTGGAAAAAAATTGTTATTTTTGGTACCTCTAGTATACAATTTTTTTGGTTTTCAATTTTCTGCTATACGGTTAATTTTATTTTTTTTTTCAAATTTTTGCGCAAAAGCTCCTTAAAAGTGTAAACACTAATGTAAGCCAAATATTTTCAAAAAAAAATTTTTTTGAAAATTAAAAAAAAACTTTTTTTTTTAAAAACTTAACATTTCAAAAACGATTTTTTTGAAACTTGAAACTTTGTATTTGGTAGTTTTTTGGCATTATCTTGAATAGTTAAAAAAAACTATATTCCTAAAATGAAAAACAACGGTACCTCCATACAAATGTAAAAAATTACCGTTAAGAAAAAAATGCATTTCTCGAAAAGGGCTTCAAGAATTTTTATAAAAAAATGTGTATGTTTTTGAATTAGTACACTCCACTTTCAAGTATAAAAATGTTTTTTTTTGGCGTACTTATTCTTCCCATACAACCACTTTTCATATTTTCAAATTTCTCAAAATTGGATTAACCGATTAAAATTACTTTTTTACGAAAATGTTCCCTAAAATTGTTAAAAATAAATAATTTTTTTTTTTTGAAAAATCGAATTTTCAAAAACCAGTCACAGAATTTTTTTTAATTTTATATGTATATTAATAAAATCGTCAAAATTGCGTTTCAAATTTTTTTTCTAAAAATTTTCAAAATTTTATACATAAAAAATTAATTTATTAAAAAACCGCTCCAACGATTTTTAATTTTTTTATATATTTTAATTTATCCATGAATTCAAATGGCATATAATACATAGTTACTGGCCAGACCACGGGCATAACATACTTCTAGGTGCATGATTTTCCCCTAGAAAAATATAATTTGCAGTGAGTAATCGCTGTAAATTTTTATTAAAGTCGGTAAACATCGATCAAAAAATAATGCGTCTCAGATATGTACTACATCATCTACTGACGAGTCCAACTGTAGTACCTCGGCGAAACGCATTTTTATTTTTGGACTACATGTCATAAAAACATTCAATTGGCAAACATTTCTGTGCAAATTTCTGTGAAACCTTATGGGCCTTCACCAATTTCACGTTAAGTTTGCAGAAAATAACAACTTCAAGCTTCTTTTTTTTATCGAAAAACTAAAACAGTTTCTTCCATGGTAACATGTTTGTTCGATATCCTGCTCCAAATTATTCTGTTTCAAATAACGAACCTAACCTTTTTCGATTCAGTTCAATTCAATAGTTCGTTGAAGTCAAACTTCAGCCTGCTGTACTTCTCTATTGTGTGATAATAAGCATTAAACCTGTAATCTTACAATGGCTGAAATTAACCCATTTAAACGGCAAATGAATGCCTTACAAAAGCAATGGTATCAAGTCCTGATTGCTCGGAAGGTCGGCGCTGCAGCACAGCAATTGAAGCCTCGCAACAAAGATAAATCTTAGTAAGTTTGGAGGGCATCCATATCCGTTTCCGTATACCCATATCCGATTTTGACATTCACCCATATCACTGTGTACCACAAACAGTTCCATTAATTTGTTGTTGTTTTTCTTTTGTCGAATAGTCAAAGCGTCTGCTACCACAGATACAAGAACGCCTTTCGCATTTATAACGAACAATTCAATAATGAAATCGAAAAACTGGAAGCTATGCAGCCAAGGGCCATCGACGCCATGCGATTGCACAGGTAAGGACTCTCACTGTCTATAAGGGTTTTTGCCTCGACTTTGGTGAACTTGGTACCGGTGGAGGCGGTGGTGGTGGGTATAGAGCCCTGCATCTGCTATTGCCTTTGCTGTACCCTTAGCTTCGCCGTTGTTGGGCGGCTATTCATTAACATTCTCATTGCATTAGAATAACCACTTCTACCACCACCTTCAATTAACTTAGGAGTTTCGCCATCACAACCCTTTGGCTGCCACTACACTCCAAGAGGGAGATAAGCCTGACGCTGGAGCAACTGGAAAAGGTTTTGAGTGTCAAAGAGAGACGCAGACTGGAGCAAATCCTCGCCCGGACAACAAAGAGAATTTAAATTACTCAAGGACCTAGTCTCCTGGAATGTCAGTGCAGTCCGGGTCTCGGGAATCCTTATACCCGCCCCATAGCGTGATATTTATACTTTTGGCTAAAAACGTGGCCAGAATGAAGAATGTAGGTTGCTAGGTTGTACTCGTAGTACTCGTCGCACTCGTCGTTGATGAAGCTCGAGGATTCTTGCATGCACAAGCACATTGTTGTTTTTTTTTTGTGTTCCTTGTTTTTTTTTGTTTTTTTTTTTCTTGTTGGTTTTCTGTTCGACCCCTTTTTATTTTTTTCCTATCCTTTTGTATTTAATTTTTCGTTGAAAGCGAAATTGTTGTGTTCACCTCCTTCTGGAGACTCTGATGGGAACAAACAATGTGCAAGGGACATAAAGTTGTTCTATACCTACCAAGAGATGAACAGAACATGTAGCGCCTTAATTAAGAAACCTGTTCGGTCCTTTATGTGAAAGGGCTCACGACATACATTCCTTTGACTTTGTATGTAAGGAATAGAATTATTCTATATACCTACTTACACCGACCTCAACACCTTGGTTATACTCGTACCTTTACCTACAGGTTCGGCCGTATGAGTAAATTTTGTTCCCTTAGGTGTCACTTACAAATCTCGGGCATAATTAAAATTTCTTTTTTCCTTAATCACGGCTGACAGTGTCAGTAATGGTATAACATGGCGGGTGAAGACTGAAGGTTGAGAGAGAAAGTGTTATAAAAGATCTCTAAGCGATGCAAAGTGGAAATTTTCTACATGCCTATACAGTTTTTGCTTTAGCACCTATTCGTGTCTACATGCGTTAGGATATAATGAGGGAAAAGTGTCGACTGAATGACTTTGCAGCCTACATAGAATATTTTGTATTACTTATTTGTCAAGCCAATATTCAAATAAAATGCATGAATATGTCGCACAAGACCGCTTTTGTAATTCAATTTGCTTTAATTTTTTTAAGACTTAGGTAATGTCATAAGAGCATTTATGTAACGCCCCTCGCGTCGCTTCGATCGTAACTCGTAAGTTTACCTAATTTTGTAACATGATACATATCATAAATCACAGTACACGACATTGTAAGATATGCTCTTGCCCATGTTTTTTAAACTCGGTTGTCATATATGACACCAACGTCTCTGAGATTTGACACATCCACTCGGATTTTTGACACATCCACATACAAATAGAGATGGGTCAATATTTCAGTAAGAGGTAACATCTAATCGAAAATACCTCTTTTTGAAATAATACTTACAATTTCTATTTTTTTATTTTGAAACGAATAGCGGTATATAGATAATAAAGCGATGGATAAGTAATTGTAAGATTCGAGTAGAAAATAGTTTAACTAAATTGTTACTTTATGGACAATGTAACAAACATAATTGTTATTTCAGTAAACAGTAAAATATAATTTTTATAATGTTATGTCCTCACTTCATGTTCCTTGGCTTCAACAGTCAAAAAAATAATGACAAAAATCAATTCACATTCAAAATATTCTGGAATAAAGTTGCATATCTGTTAACATATTTTCTGTCAAAAAAAAATTAATCTCTCACCCGAATCACGGAATCACAGAGAAAACTCACGCTCGTGGGCCCCTGATGGGTAAATTTAACGAACAAAGCTAATTAATAAGCTTCTCGTTCTACGGAAAAAATTAAACGTCATTGTTAATTTGACGTTTGATTAGTATTGGGATTTGGAATTTCTTAGGTTTATGCGTTTACTAGTTCTAGTTTTGGTTGGAGGATAACTTCTAAGAAAACATAACTTTTAAGGTTTCGCGGTGGTTGGGCATAACTAATTATATATTTTTCGGATTAACAGCGTAATTAAAAATTAACACTTTTGTTAACTCACCCCAACCATTTCGCATTAAGTTGCATTGGGCGTGGTCATCGGGAAACTGTTATTGAAAACTTACGTATGTGTTAGATTAGCGACGCAGGTTGTGGTAGTGCGTTAATTGTTCTATTTCATAATGTTGTTGCTGAGGTGCAGGTTCTTGTGAGCAATGAGCAAACAATACTGCATCGCGGGGTGTATATGGCCCGGAACAGAAACAAGGATTTTAAATTGCTCTTGTGTAAAAGCAGTCACATTCATAGCACCAAAATTGAATTATGGATTTTGATTTGGAAAAAATTCGTTCCAATTCCCAATGTGTATTGCCCATTAAGTCTGAATTTACATTTGACGATTTTGTGATAAACTTTTATTTTTTAATCAGGTGCAAAATACAATGCATGTAAGCACATACACACAGAACGATTTCTTGCAACACATTTCTTTTCTTGCTCTTAATTTTTTTATTTGTATACTTTCATTTTTAACTGAGATTTACTCACACTATCAAACAAATGGTTTATTGACAGTAAACATACGGAAAGAGAAGGAAGACAATCTCTCAATGCAATAGTACCATATTAGGTATATGGACAAATTAGTTTTAGTTATCTCTAAAATTTAATACATCATATTTCTGAACACTCCTAATTCAAAAAGTCACCTTTGGCTTATTTTTGCACATTATTTCAATCAATTCTTTCAAAAATCTTATTAAATTTTTGTAAATCATTTTGAATACAAATTTTGTCAAACTTATCCAATGGCTTACATAGTTTCATTAATAATCTATTACTCTCAATAGTTGATTTAGAAAAAAATATGTATAGAATGAGGTGTACAATTGTACATATGTATATAAGCACTCCAATTATTTTTTTCATAAAGAAATTTTGTGTATAAATAATTAAGTCTTAAGCTTTTGAAATTGTTTCTTTGGAATAAATGCCAATATTTTTTGTAAAATATGAAAGGTGTCTGTAATTGAAATAAAGTTTATTAAAAGTTAATTTAAGAAAGCACTTTTATAAACCTTGTTTTGAATTTAATCAAGAGCAATATTTTACTTATTAACGGTACTTTTCATAGAAGCCCTGTTTATGAAGGGTTATCCATTTTGCGGTTTCAAAAGTATAGGGCTGAAATTCGACATCTGTCAAACTAAGTTGTGAAACCAATTTTTTTTTTAGTTGAAAGTCTGACATTTCCGAAAATGGATCGATAACTATCGCACAACGCATACAAATTGTTTAAACCTACTACAAAAATGGTGATTCTGCCACAGCCACATATCGTGCTTTAAGAGGAGATTATGGTTTACATAATCGTCCAACTACGCAAGAAATTGGCAAAATTGAGAAGAAATTTTAACTGGATTGGTTATAGATATTGTAAGGCATGTGCATCATCGTTTCGCTCGTACCACTGAAAATATCGCTGCTGTAAGTGAAAATGTTTCCGAAGACCCGAATGTGTCGATTCCTCGTCGTTCTCAGGAATTAGGACTATCTTACGGCACATTATGGCGTATTTTGCATTTGGATCTATACCTACATCCATATAAAGTCCAGATCACACAATACCTGAAGCCAGCTGGGTATGTTAGTAAACAAAATTGTTGTATTTGGGGTTCTGGGAATCCTCAAGTAATGGAAGAGTGGCCATTACATCCACAAAAAGTCACTGTTTGGGGCGCTCTTTGGTCCGGAGGTGTGATTGGAATTTACTTCTTCGAAAACGACGATGGAACGACAGTCACCGTCAATTCGGAGCGATATGGTCATATGATAACCGACTTTTTTTTGCCTGCTATTGCAGAATACGACTTGGAGAATATGTGGTTTCAACAAGACGGTGCCACACAACTCGATCGAATATGGCTTTATTGCAAGACACATTCGCCCTTATTACGATTGGCGTTTATCTTGAACGACAGCTCTCACTTTTTGTGTCGAGTAACTTTTTAGGCGTTTCAGTGTCGGTATTACGAAACTAAAACGCCACTCATTGTCGATCGAAATACGTTCCACATAAGCAGCTGATTTTGAAAAAAATGGACAAATGATGGACAAATGAAATTCCTAATATGTTCAATTAAGATTATTCTCTTCTTTCCAGATTTGTAATGCGTATATAAACTTCAAGCTGAATAAGGTAGCCTTTCTTTACTTCAATAAATAGCAGTACAAAATGTTAGAAGAAAGAAGGATATTGTGTGTCAATTTTAAAAGTTGGTGTTAAAGAATTCAATGTTCTGCTATGATTCCAATTTGATTTCGTTTTCTGCATTTTGTGATACCTGCTCCTCTCTTAAAATTTGTTCCAATAACTCTACGAGATGCTTCATTTGTTCAGCATTTGTAATTTTTAACTTTTAGTAAGCCCAAATTTAATAAGAAACTTATATTTTTAGGCAATTTCGCGACGAGTCGTTTAAACATTTTTGTTCGACAAAAAATAGCGTTTAACTTGGCGTATAAACAAGGCGTAACGCATATTGTAATAACGATGAGTGACGTTTCTCTCACAAAAATTTAAGTTCCACTTGAATTAAGGCGTTACGCTGAGAAAAATTACTATACAACGCCAATCGTAATACAAATATTTGAAAATGACAGTCGTTATTTAAGCGAAACGCCATTCATGATAAGGGTGATTTCCTGGCCGCGATTTGACACCGCTGGACTTTTTTTTGCGGGGCTACGCAAAAGACCGTGTTTATGCAGATAAACCGTTAACTCGTGAGCACTTGAAAACCAACATTCGTCAAGTTATGGCTGAGATACCGCCCAATATTTGTCAAAAAGTGTTCGAAAATTACCTCAAAAGAATCGATACTTGCAACAATTCGCGTGGTGGTCATTTAAATGATGTAGTGTTTCACATATAATGTCAACGTTCAAACTTTATAATAAAAAATAAATATTATGAAAAAAAGTATTTTATATGTGTTTTATTTACATTTACTTTTGAAACCGCAAAATGGATAACCCTTTACTAACTTTTGAACGCTAAAAAAGTTACTTTTGTAGATTATATTATATTATTTATTCATTTAATGTGACTGTCAATAAAAATAAAAGTAGAAGCCTGCTTATCTACTTTCTTTGTTTTTTCCAACAAGATAGTGTTTTGTCAGAGGCATTGGGACCCCATTATCCTAATATGCCCAGGGTCTCCAATTGGTTAAAGACAGCCCTAGTTATACTATCTAGTGAATCCGAATTACATACCTTATGTCGACTTCCAAACAACGAAATATATTCGATTTTTTCCTAAATACAATCGAATTATTTCTAAACAAAATCAGTCAAAACTGATCTTGCGTTTTTAGCAAGATTTCCTAAACTATTTTTTGCAAGTTCTTTACAATGTAAATACAAAAAAACGAACTAAAATCGATTTGAAATGGTTGTTTGGAATTCGACATAAGGTTATTTTAAGTTACGATAAGCTTTCCATGACTAAAAAGTCAAAAAAAAATGTTAAAAAGCGCCATGCTTAAAAGTTCTAAGAGTGTAAAATAGTTCAACAATAAAAGCATATAGCTACATATATAGCT
Source organism: Philhelius pedissequus (assembly GCA_910595825.1). NCBI lineage: Eukaryota > Metazoa > Arthropoda > Insecta > Diptera > Syrphidae > Philhelius > Philhelius pedissequus. Next base: position 327,573,916 of record OU343160.1, read on the forward strand.
TATAAACAAGAGCGCCATACGTAATAGTTCTCAATTTAGATAGTGTAATAAAAGGACAAATGTATTAGATGTAAGTAAAATGAAAAGACTCAAAAAAATTTGAATTGTATTGAATAATTTTGGGGGAAAAAATATGTCGCATACTTTGGCAAAAATATGTTTTTCGAGTTTTAAATGACACAGATAGAAATGACAGTTTCCTGTCTTTAAACTTGAGTGCGTCTATGGTTGAAGCCTTTACATAATCGGCTTACAAAGTCTAATGGGGTTTTCGTTTGGTAACAAAAATCAATTTATTTTTAATTTAGATCTGTCACAAAACTGTTTTTGATAATTTTTAACTTAGATTGGCCAAAAAAATTGATTTCTTTTTTTATTTTAAATCAATTTTGCTAGATTTTTCGGCAAATCTACCCCTCTTTTTCATAATTGACAGCCAACAATTTGACATGTTCTTGTTTTATAATAATTTGTTTCAGTTGCAAGAAAGAATTAAAATAGTTTCGATTTAAAATGGAAGCAGTTTTAAGTGAATTAATTTATTCGTCCAGCCAATTTTCGGACTTACAAACTTGAAATTAACACAAACAACATTCGAATCAATATTTTGTAGATGATACCGCTACGCTAGCTGGTTCACAGACACAAATATGCACCAATACTATAGAAAATAAAAATCAATCTGAAAACGTATTCGATTCGTAACGAAACAAATCAGTTTATAGATCAAAATACAAATTTACCAAACGAAAACCTCATAAGTCCACTATGTACTGATGTACTAATATCGTCTACATTCACGGTTTTTAAGTCACAAAAGATACATAATTAACATTGAGTTAGAAAAATTTAATTGTTTTTAACATTACCGAGATTCTGTCATTTTTGATTGGAACAATCAACTTCTGAGGCGCCAACTATTTTGATTTTTTGACAAGAACCAAAGTCAATACAAATTTACAGGATTTTTTTTTTGGACTTTCCCATCATCTTTTTAAATATAAAATGTATTATACATCAAAATCGTACAGCGTATTGGTACAATGTAGACAATAAGGATGACTAAAATTTATGAAATGATAAGAAAACATTTTTTGATTGATTTCCAAGTCGTATTCATTATTATCTTGTTCGATTATTATGGGGAGTTTGGCAGTTATTAATTGTTTCACGCATGCAAACAATGGGTGTATGTTTCTTCATACATAATCTGAAATAGCAAACATAAATAACCAACTATCCCCCAAGAAAAAGAGTTCCTTAATGTTCTGGAGAAGAAAGGAGATCCCTTTAAGACAAAATTCTTTTCATCATCATCAGACACACATAAGCCACATAAAATAATTGAAGTGTAATTCCTTTATTCCAATTAAAGATAACTTCTCGTTTCGAGACTTGAAACTCCTCTTCCATGTAAGTTCAGCACATAATCCACGATGACAAACGAAATCTGACAATATTTATCTATCGTGCTGCACGATTTACTAACGACCTTATCCCGTATACCCACTTAGGCGACAATATAGTAAAGAAGAGGAAGGGGGCGGATAACAAAAACCCATAACACCAAAACCTTTGGTTTACCCAAAGAGTATTGATTACATTTTGAAACTATTATAAGACACCGACCGGAAACAAGGAAGCTGCAATCGAATAAGAAATAGTGCTGTTCGAACATAGAAGAACACGATAAGATTAACAATAATCTCGAGACTGTTGTCATTTTGACTCAGGCCCCATCTGAGGGCAGGTCATTAATCATTTTTTTTTTTTTTTTTTTTTTTTTTATGGTTGAATGTCTGTTCAGATCTTTTTGCTCTTCACGTCAAGTATCTGCAAATAATTCCGTCTGGTCATGGAGACTATTGTATCTTGTTCTGTGTCCATTAATAGAAGTTATACATTTGGATGAAACGAAGCAGGTCCTGTTTCCGTTTGTATGGATGGATGTGTAGTGTAGTATGTGGTTTTCTTTTTGTTTGTTTGTTGGCCTTCTCACAGATTCATGTTAGTTTTTTTTTGTTCATTATTATCCTCTTCGGAAAGTAAAGTTGGGAGATACTTCTGTTATTTCATGCGATCGATTTTTTTTGCCTTGGCCCCAAACCAAAAACATTTTCTTCAGAAGGACGTACGTAAATAGAACTACAACGACATCATCATCATCATTATCAACATCCATGGATGTATACCTACCCCGAGCCGAGCCTCCCTTTTGTTTAATAAACCCATACAGATTGCTATCATTACATCCTGGAATGCCATATGGGACCCAAGAGCTCTGGAAATCCTAAAACACGCCAGAGTATAGTAAGAGTAACCAAACCATCAGGCTAGCTTGAAGAATGTGGGGATGCGATTGCATGTGTCAGTTGGTTGTAGTTAGTTTTTAGGGAGCAATTGGCGGTAGGCAGCTGGCTGTGTGCGAGTCGGGTGAAGGTTGTTTCTTGCGTGCCTTACAAAAAACAGGAAAATAAATCTCTCCCCAAAGTAATAATTACACACAAGATTGAGTTTTAATTTAATTTATCCCTACGTATAGTATGCCTGAGAAGTTTTTTTTTTGACTCTGTACTTTCGGTGGAAGTTGTATAATTGCTTTTCGATGGATACAGGGTGGTTCCCGACGAAACAGTCGTTTGGAAATATGGAGTTGTAAGGGTTATTTAAATTGATGCGATTTCTTACCTTATTATCTATTATTTCCTACTTCCATACGTCAAATTCCATAGTATCGTCTGATTAACAATGTATAATCATTACCTTGTCGCAGCATATTGCCAATCCACTGTCAGTCAACCCTTTGAACAAAATGAACATCTTCACACTGGAGTGGGATTAAACCTGCAGCCGGAAAATTGAGGTTTTGTTGCCTCATTTTGATATCTCCAGGAGTGTCAAATATTGAGTTATTCGAACTCAATTTGAATCTCTTGATTCTCTCCAACCATTGACTGGCACCACTTTCAATAAAATAATTATAATTTTTTACAATAATAAAAAGTATTTAAAAGTCCGGCATCCAGTTCGTCCCCGCGTTCTTAATCCGTAAATTTTGCTTTTTGACATGTCCCTTCATAAAAAGTTGTTATTTTCGGCCATTTTTTGTTGCTGTCACTTTGCAAGTGTTGATCGATGCTTTGACCTACAAGGGTGATTAGTATTAAATGTATAATGTCAATGTGGTTTTTCATTAGTAAATACTTTCAATCTACATTTTTAGTTTTTCGAGCATAATGGATCTTGGTCCATTTCATTTTTTACTTGCGATTATAGAGAACACCAAAAAATTGGATCTCCCAATTCCGTCTGTCTGCCTGTCTGTCCTCGAGTCTGCATCCGAAACGGTTGGATGGATTTGCTTCAAACTTGGTACATATTGGTTTTTCGGTAATATACCCACACGCTTTTTCATTTTTTTTAAGACAACAAATAACAGTAGCTCCCATACATTTTTTTTTTGGCCAAACACTAATATCTTATTTTTTCTCAAAAACGGCTCCTACGATTGAGCCGTTCTTGAGTTCATTAATGAAGAGAAAGGGTACCTTTTGATATTTTTTTTTTGGGAAAAAAATTGTTATTTTTGGTACCTCTAGTACAACCACGTTCTTGGTTTTCGATTTTCTGGGAAACGGTTAATTTGATTTTTTTTTGAAATTTTTTACTTCTGCTAGAAAGTTTAAACACTATTGCAAACATTTTTGATATTTTTTTTTTGGAAATTAATTTTTTTTTTTTTGAAAACTCAAAATTTCAAAAACGATTTAATAGATTTTTTCGAAACTTCGTATTTGGTAGTTTTTTGATACTATCTTGAATAGTTAAAAAAATTATTTTCCTAAAATTAAAAACAAGGGTACTTCCCATACAAATTTAAAAAAAAAAACCGTTAAGAAAAAAATGTATTTCTCAAAAACGTCTCCTAGAATTCTTATAAAAAAATGTGCGTGTTCTTTAATTAGTACAGCCCACTTTTAATTATAAAAATATGTTTTTTTGCGTACTTATTAACGTTACTTCCCATAGAACCACTTTTCATATTTTCGACTATCTCAACATTGGATGAACTGACTACAATATTTTTTGTATACAAATGATCCATAAAATTGTTAAAAAAAAACTTCATACGAAAATTTTCAAAAAAAGTTTTTCGATTTTTAAAAAATAAATAAATAAATTAAATAATTTTTTTTTAAATTTGAATTTTATATGTATATTAATAATATGTTCAAAATGGCGTTTCAAATTTATTTTAAACATAAAATATTAATTTATTAAAAATCCGATCCATCAGTTTTTTAAATATTTTTTTGATGTATTCATATTTATCCATGAATTCAAATTGCATCTTTGTTTTCCCTCAAACTATAACGACGTATCAATATAAAAACATTTAATTATGTGTATTATTCATTTATTTCTACCTTATTATTATTCCCTTTTTACGAATGTTTGCGTATGTCACTGAACACTAAACACAATTTAGGCCCTCATACATTTATTTATATATATCTGCCTTTAAAAATCAAATGAATCATGTATGCACAATATTGTAAATTGCACCTTAATTATTAAGTGCAATTATTATTAATAGCATATAGCTATACCTACCTACCTGCATTCGTCATTTTCATTATTATATATATGTACATGCTTACAGACTTAGGTTGCGTCTATATATGTATGTAGATACATTTTACTCTCCTAACTTACATTTTTAAAATCCATTAATTAGATTTAAATATTCATTTGTACGTAGGTGCCTATGTAACTATTCCTTGAATCATCCATTCGACAATTCATTATATGTACTAAGAATCAAGGTAATCTAACCTACATAGGATTTAAGCCTGCATAGGATAACTACACCTAACTAACTTAACGTACGATCCAGTCGTACATTTTATTTGTTATTGTATTTGTTTAATGTCATTTCTGTGAAATTTCTATTGGTGTACCTGTCAGAGCAGTGCTGTCAAACTGACAGCTATAAATTGTATTGGTATTAGAACAAAGAGTAGTAAGTCTGCCTAAAATCTATCGAAAATTTATTGCTTAACTTTTTGAATGGAAAACCATACAAGAAATATAAACAGATACAATATCAATGGATAAAACTACATGGCTGCAATGAACTGTCAAAATATTCTTCCGCCTATGCCGATCGGCCAAGTCGAATACGTATGGACGTCTAAATCGGCGATTAGATAGTCCGGAAACCGAACCGAATTCAAACCGATCCAAATGGATCCGATGACAGAAAACCGAACCGAATTATAAAGGACGTGGCGAACCGACCCTTTCACTTTTTCCATTGACAGCTCATGTCTCGTGTGTTTTTTTGTTTTAAATATATTATTAAAACTTACCGATTTGATTCCGTTTTCTGTCTAATATTTCACATTGAGTGATTTAACGTTTTGTTCTGTAGCGTTGGTTAAATATTATATATAATATATTATATATAATATAAAGATTTGACAGATAATTAGTTTTATCCTTCCGCTGAACGAATATGGTTGTGTATACGCTTGAACAACGCTGGGAAATATTGCGACATTACTTTGAAAATCATGGTAATGTTGCAGAATGTGTGCGAAAATTGCGTACGGATTTTGGAAGAAGAGAAGCACCGTCAGTTCCGTATGTTTGTTATCTTGTGAAAAAAGTGAAAGAAACTGGCATCCTCATCGATAAACCAAAGCGTGAAAAGCCAAAAACAGTTCGTTCACCCGAGAATATTGCTGCTGTGGCAGAAAGTGTGCGTGAAGCGCCATCAACATCAATTCAGCGTCGTTCTCAACAATTGAACATTTCGGAGACATCATTGAGACGAATTTTGCATAAAGACCTTGGTATGACGTCATACAAAGTCCAATTGGTTCAGGAGTTGAAGCCAACTGACCATCCAATGCGTTTTCGCTTCGCTAAGTGGGCCTGCGATCGACTTAGAGAAGATGCCGATTTTGCCAAAAAATCATCTTTTCAGATAAAGGTCATTTTGATCTTGGCGGGTATGTAAACAAGCAAAATTGTCGCATTTGGGGCACAGAAAACCCGCACGCATACATTGAAAAGCCGATGCACCCAAAACGAGTCACTGTTTGGTGCGGATTTTGGTCCAGAGGCATAATTGGGCCATTTTTCTTTCGAAAAGGAGCAAGGAGTGGCCGTTACAGTCAATGGCGATCGTTATCGGGCCATGTTGAACGAATTTTTGTTCACCAGAATTGAAGAGGAGGATATTGGCAATATATGGTTTCAACAGGACAGCGCTACGTGTAACACAGCGGAAACTACACTCGATGTTTTGCGCCCTGTTTTTGATGATCGCATTATCAGCCGCAGAGCTGATGTCGTTTGGCCACTTCGGAGCTGCAATTTGACACCGTTGGACTATTATTTGTGGGGTGCCGTAAAAGATATATGCTACGCCGACAAGCCAGAGACAATTGACGCTTTAAAGGACAATATTCGTGAAGCCATTGGTGAAATACAGCTGCACACAATCGATAATGTGCTTAAAAATTGGACCGATCGTGTAGGCTACTGCACGGCGAGCCGAGGCAGCCATTTGAATAAAATTATTTTTCATTATTAACCGGAAGGTATGTACTTTCAAATAAAAAAAGAAATTTCAGAAAATATACAGTAGTTTTTTCTTATAGCATTTTCAAAAAAAAAAAGTTATTTGGCGGACCCTTTCTTATATATAATATATTATTATCTGTGCAATAAGCGAGAAAACGCTTTCAAGGGTTTCATTTTCGCGATCGGCCGATATTGAGGGACAGGACTTAATCAGAAAAATAGAAATTGGAGACATGATTTACTGAATGAAACCATCCACACTATACAAAGAATTTTGGAAGTCATACCGAAATGAACGTGCCGACAAAAAGAGCCGAGCAGCACTGGCCGATCGTCATCATTCGGCATCACAGTACACATAATAAGGAAATATATTGCCCATTTTGTCAAAATTCGGTTGTCATAATTCAATAATTCGGTTGTCATATTTGGCAAAATATATAAGGATGGGTCCATATTTCAGTAAGATGTGTTCAGTAAGAGCTAGCATTAGATCAAAAATAACTGTTAATTAAAATAACATTTGAAATTACAGCGGAATATAGATGAAAAAGTAATGAATAATTAATTTTAAAATGGTAGTGGAAAATAGCTTATTAAAATTGTTATTTCACAGACAATTTGTGTTCCAAAATTGTTATTTCCGTAACAGGAATTTATAACAGATATTGCAACTACCAGTTTAGCCAATGCCTAAGCCTATGCGCATGCCAAATGTGACACGAGTGTCTCTGAGTTTTCCCACATGCGCGAACTTGAACGAATATGAAAACCGGAATATATTACCTTTAGTATGTGTACTGTGATTCGGCATAATATGGACGCACCTTTAGGGCCAGTTGTACAAATATTATTTTATATTTTAACTTATTCTTATGGCTAGAACATCTGCGACGAAAAAATATCTCAAGCTGTCCGAAAAAATTAGCTATACTTTTGTATGCCATGAAATATGCATAAACCCAGGATCTTAGGTGGATACTAACTTATCTTAGATAGGCTATCCTACCGATATCTTAACACGCCCAATGGCAACATTCATTGTGCGTTAAACAAATGTAAATTTACTGAAAATGGTAACATCCATTGAAATAACAAAAAACCATAAAACCAAATTCTTATTCTCCTTTTGTGGCTCAGGAAAATATTCTTATAACAAGAACTTATCATGTAAGCATATATTTTCCTTAAATAATTCATGGATTTCTTCCATTTTTAAAATCATAAAACAAACTTTTTTTTTTAATAAATATGAGTAATGTCAAATATTCCAATATTTTACAGTCTTTTTTACTGTTGTGGCTGCAATGATTATGCGCATTTACTAAAAGGTTAGTAAAAGTGAAAACTTATCTTATTACTGCGTGCGAACGTGGCCATTTTCTCAGCGATGTAGGCAGTAGGTTAGTTCATATCCCGAAATGTCAGTGCTTCTAGAACTACGTGAGGGATATTGTCAAGAAATATAAATCTAGTTTTTCTTAGCTTGAATTAAAGGAATTCCTTAAATTCGTAATGATATACAAAAATTATTATAATCCATTTTAAAAGAGCCACCCTGTGTAAATTTGCATTGTGTATAGTTTTTTGTATGTAATATTCGCCTCTCCACTAAAGGATACTATCTCTTATTAATTATATCAGGATGGAATTTTTGCAAATGAGATGAAGAATTTCATTTATTCCAAGCTCATAATTCTTTGCTCTGACAAGCTATGATAGGGTAAATATGTACACAATGTATAATAAGGTATACTATTGGAATTGGGAAATACAGCTTAGTTTGGTATTTTAAGGATTCCACTATGTACTTGGTTTTGGTATGACAAATACTTGTGGTAAAAAGTCATGATTTACTAATTAATGCGACTCACATTACACATAAGGACCTGACTTCTAATAAAAACATTTAAAAAAAAACTGAAGATATCCAAAAAGTTTCAATCTTCGGTTCTTGCATGGAAAGGAGGGTGTGAAAATGTTGGGTTTCCAAATTCTATTTAGATCTCGTTCTAATACAATACCACGTAAGCCACGTACAAAAAAAAAACATAAAAATCACCACAAACTTTCCCTTACTTAACTTTAATAATGTGGATAAGCTTTGAAGAAGTATGGCAATGCTCTATTAATACAATGGAACTTTTGATACAAAAGTGTATTGTAAATTGGACTACCTTTAACACGGTAGGTAGATACGAAATTTAGGAACAATTAGAAATATATTTTAGCCATATTAAAGATATACATTTTAGGTGTATGTATGTAAGAACCTGAAATTTTGATAGATCACGGCTATTATTTATTTGGATTTCAGATAATATAAATTTTTACGACCAACAAAGTAACGATAATTTGTGCATTTTGACATTTCCTTCTCGTGGCTTCTTTTCATTTGGTGCGAATGACGTTTAACTTCCCCATCCTTGTAATTGATTATCTCTGGTTATGAAATTAGTCGGCGGGGGCAATTTATTTATTAAAATGTGCATGGTACCTACGTGCAACGCGAATACAGTTGAAATTTGTTTTGTCAAATGAATATTGTTTTTGAACTTAAAATGCAAATTTTAACATCTGTCTATTATATTTCTACCATCTTGTTTAGAATTCGTAATGAATTTATATTATATCAAAACTATCTTTAATCACATTTAATTGTTGATTCCTCGGTCGTTGATCGCTCACATTTGAATAATTTATATTATTAAATGGTTGAACACAATGGAGAAGGACCGGCAGATGGAATAACTGTCTAAATATTAAACTAGTACTAGGAATGTTACCAGCAATAGCGTGCGCCATTATTTTATCACCACTGTATTTTTCCACTGGCCACTTAACCGATATTTAAGTATAGATTTACCTAAATCTCCAACAAATCTTGAGGATTTACCATACAAATTTTAATTTCCTCAGATGAATATTTAAAATAAATCCCATTTAAGTCTTTATACGACCAATAGATGTACAAATCGAACTAACCTATTCCAATATCGAATTGAACACATTCACCGGTAAAGTGAATTTTTCGCTTCGGTTAAGAAAATGAAAATGAAACACAATTTGCATTTTGAATAGTGCAGTCAAAATTAATCTACGTTTGGAGCACTGAAAACATTATTTACGATTAGTTAATCTACCAGAGATTAACGTTCGGTGGAAACGTAGTATAACTGGAAAGCACACATTAAACCAGATTCAGCAACATCAGTGTTGCTCATACATTTCTGACAACTTGTCATCTATGATATTCACCGAAAAAATGGATGGAAGGTGTAGCTCTGCGAATATTCTATACGAAATATCAGTCTGTTACAAATTCAATTCGCGAATTATATTACTTTTCCAATAATACAAATAATAATAAACGGCGAACTGAAAGACTGTAACTACAAAAAGAAAATGGCGAACTGCCTACAGTGATAAGGCAAATTCAGCGATTAAATTTACAAGACGCAGCAATTAACTACTGACACCAGGGCTTTGCTTGGTGACGTGATTGGTTCAGAATTATTATTACTTTAAGGGGCCAGTTATAGCAATTAGGAAACGCACAGGAAAAGGTGAAGCATTAAAGTGAATATTTTTTCTTGATGGTCATTTATAGCAAACAAGAAAACTATGTCAGTTGACAAGCATCACTACCAGTCTGCCACCAAGTTTTCCTGACCGAGACGCTCACGAAAAAGTTTTTCGTCCACAATTCTGTCAGTAGAACGAGAGGAATTGGAACCTAAGTCATTGAAATGATTTGTTCCACTTTAGGCTTTTTTTTTAAGTTCAGAGCAGAGTCTGAGTTGTCAAAAAATTTGTTTGTGTTTCTTTTTAACTCAGAGCATGCAGAGCTTCAAATGTGTGTTTCTTTTTTCGTTCTGAACATGTGTAAATCGCAATCGACGTGCTCGAACATTATTGACTGAGCATGTGAGTAAATTGCTGAACGCACCAAATGCCAAGTGTGTCAAGAAGTAAAATGTGAAGAAAAATATTATTAGATATACATATAAGTTGATCGCTTTATTGATTTTCTGTATCTGGCGTATCAGTGTACAAAAAATTGTAGGTTTTGTGTTACATTACCTTTTATGGTTAAAATGAAGATGTGTTCTGATTTGTGTGGTTCAAGTGTGTTTAAAAAAACATATCAGTGTTTGGAACACGTTCAGTGCATAATCTATGTGTTCAAACTCTGTGCAGTGCTCTGCTCTAAACGAAAAAAAAACGCCTTTTGTGTCAAAATGGCAATCAGCCATTGTTATTCATGGGTCACGTGTTCTGCTTTTCCGAAATTGAGCGGTAACAACATCCAAAATAATTTTAAAATTACTGTCAGTCTTATAAAATGTCAATATTAAAAAAATATATATATTGTCTAAGACACGTTTGAATTAAGAAAAAAATAACATTTTTCCTTTCTTCCCACCAATCTCTCCACCAAATTAGTCCACTTCAATTAGCTTTTCATTTTTCATTCAATTTTAATATTTGGGGGTGGCCGTGGAGCGATAGTTGTGTGCTCGCCTGTCAACCTCGTGGTCGCGGGTTCGATTCCTGGCGTTGTATATGTAGTCTTATTTTCCATTAAAAACCAATTCTAAAAGTTGTCATAAAATGAGTTGCTGTTTACTCATTACATGCTGTTCAGGCATAACACTAACAACATGTGATTTAGTAAGCTAGTATACCCATAAATATGACGAAGTAATAAATAAAATAATGCGAATTATAAGAGTTATAAACATATCAGACACGGTTATTTTTCTCCGCATTAGTTCAGCCGCCATCCCTGGAGATAAATCTGAGACAACAACCACCTCGCGCCACACATCTTTCCAATCCCTTTTTCTCTTCCTTTACAATACGCCGGCGCTGTGTTAAAAACATATAAAGGGTAATCATAATCCCTTGGGCGCATGTAATATTAAAAAAAATATAATAAAAACATTTTCTTTAAGTCAATTTTCTTTGTATTTCTCGAAAACTTTTTCTTCTCTTTTTTATTTTTTTTTTGTTTTCCCTCTTAAATGAACCAGGTTCGCAAGTTTTCTGTATACCTTGATCACCTCTTCTTCTTTCCAAAACAAAGTGCTGTCAGGCATCAGTGGCCCGGAATTTTGATCCCGTTATAATCAGCATTACTCAGTATTTGCATGAGTGCGCCAGTGGTTTTGAAACCTAGCAGCCTTTCCAGCTCTCATTTTCTCAGCTTGTCAGAGTTATCATCGAATTCGCCGGTGTTTTGTTTGACTTAAGTGTGCAGGAATTCGAAGTAAAGTATTATCGCCCAGCCGACTTTTGAAGGTAAACTTTTAGAAAGCCAAAAAGAAACTTAACACGTCCTTCCGTTAATGTTTTCCCTTCATGCAAACAATTCGAAAAAAAGATGAATAAAATTGAGGTGAGGATAATTACTATTAGCAGTAAATTCCTACAACGCGACTTTAAGCTAAGTGGGAGCAGATTTGGGAGCTTGTGACTAGAGCTAAACATCCATCTATTTTTTGTAGTTTTATTTTTAAAGCCAAAAATAAGGTTGGGCATTCAGCCATTCTGACAAGGAGTAACTTCTGCATTCGAGAAACAAGTATCACACGTGCAACTTATACCGGATTTACTCGAGTGACTAATTGTCATTAATTAATGTCATTAAACTGGAAAAATAATGGTATAATCGAATCATTAATGATAAGCATTTACACGGGGCAAAATAATGACTGTTTGATTGGTAATGGTAATCTGCCACTAAAGAATGAGCAAGTTCATTCTTTCTTGCGGTGTGCCATTATTTTGAAAATGGAGTCAATGTGCATTTACATGACACAATTTTAATATCAATATTTAATGCCAGTTTTCCCTTCCATTTTTTAATGACGAAAATAATGACAAATTTTCAAACCATTTACACGATTTTTTCATTAATGTCAATAAAATGGAAGAAATAGTGGCAATTTGTCACAAGTGTAAATCTGGAATTAGGATTTGATTAGACCTTCCGTGCCCGTATGTCATAACTAATTGAAAGCTCATCCTATTAGTGTGTCCAACCTGACATCACTTTGAGATACTCAGACGGTGAACCAATGACTAAATAGACCGTTGCTGTCCATATCACTCAGTATATTGACATATGTATATATATTTTTTGTTTTAAATTGAATGTACAATTCTGGCACTTTAATCCAAACAAGCATCTTTTATTTCACTGTCCATTGTACATTTATGATTGATTAAAATAATTTTCTTTTATAAATTCGCAAGCTATTTCAATCAGCTGAACCAAATTTTGAATTGAATTGAATTTTATTGAGTCTTTATGGTTACAGTTTCTGTCTTAGTCTAATACAATTCTTATTTCGGTTTTTAAAATTAGTACATAGGCGGCTATAATATATTGCCTGCTCTTTCAATTGCTTTGTATTAAGTTATACAATGTTTGCCTCATGGCGGTCGATTAAATTTTTTCCCTTTTGCTCAATCAAGGGTTACATATACTTTTGCGCGTGGCGTTTTGCCACTAAATTCAGCTGAACCAAATATTTACCAATTCAAATGTCATATCACAACACACTTTTTGACTGGTATTGCAGTTGAAGCTTAGCTACAGTTGCAGCGGCTCGCCTTATTAAGTTCAATCAGTAACATGGAGTCTCCACGATCTAGATTTTCTAGTAAGCTAGGTCGCATTCTATGAAAATTGCTCATGGAGACCACAAATAGCGTTCTATAAAAAATTTCAAACATACAAGACATTGCACAGCTCATTCTATCGATAGTATACTATTTGGCTGTCATTTTCACTTTGAGGTTAGAGTTTGTGGCTGGTGAACGTTTGTTTTTTTGTTTGTTTAATTCCTTTTGTTGAAGGTTTTTTAAGTCTTGTAATGCTACTAGAGCAAGAACACCGCGATAGGTATTCCTTCGCGACATTTGTGCAACTTAAATAGTATGCTATGAAATGCCCAATGCCAAATTTTCTAGCATTCTATTTTTCTTTCTTTATATCAAAACGGCAGCTAGAATATTATAAAGAATATTATAAAATATAAAACATCGACTTCAAGGCGGCATTCGATACCATAGACAGGAAAGCACTTATGCTAAAGCTGTGTAACAAAGGAGTATCGTCAAAGTTTTTGAACGTTTTGGAAAACCTCTATAACTCAACAACTTCTGCAGTCGCTTTTGGATCCAAACAATCCGAACAATTCGAAGTGGAAATAGGAATGAGGCAAGGATGTAATCTGAGTCCTTTATTATTTGCTCTATTTATAGATGACTTAGAAGAGGTATTGCAGGGTGGAGCACGTGTTTCAGCGGATCTTTTAATCAAGGTACTAATGTTCGCCGATGATATTGTGATGCTAGCGGAGTCGCCTGGTAGTCTCCAATTGATGATCAATAGATTGTTCGAGTACTGCAACAAATGGAGGCTCCAGGTGAACCTAGAGAAGTCCAAAGTCATGATTTTTCGTAGAGGAGGCGGCCGAAACGGCCGCAGTGAAACCTGGAAATTTGGAGCTCAAAACATCGAAGTCGTAAATGAATACAACTATCTTGGTATGCGGATATCTAGAAACCTGAACTGGCAAAATCATATGATTGATAAGTTGGCTAAATCGAAGCATGCATTAAACGCAACATGGTGGACTGTGGTTCACTGTAAAGATGTTCACTACGAATCCAAATATCGTATTTTTGAAACCACAGCGAAAGCGATCATGTGTTATGCAGCTCAAGTTTGGGGCCATAAGGAGTTCGATGAAGTTGAGCAGCTTCTGCGCTATTTCTTAAAAAGAAACTTGAAACTACCTGATAGTACTGCGAATCACATACTAATGCTAGAGACAGGTCTACCACCTTTATTTATTTCAACTCTGAAAATACAGATAGACTATATTTTAAAGACTATAGCAATGGATGATAGGAGACTACCAAAGAAAATTACGATGCTTGTGATTCAAAAACAAATATCATGGTTCGAGTCATGGAGAGATCTAGCAGAGTACTGTGGACATCCACTATTACTCCGAAGCGAAAGGATGGAAACGTGGAAAAGCGAACTCTATAGCCTCATATCGTTAGTGGACGAAAGAAAGAGAGAGGATTATACTATGAAAGCCAGAAGTTCATTACACAGGGACATATATGCAAGGCTAAACTATAACCTGTTACGAAATAACTACTTCAGGGCGGAGTATCCAACCGATCTCATGTCACTGGTCTTAAAAGCAAGAGGGGAGATACTTCCCCTGAACTATGTTCCTCATAGGAGTGATTTGGAAGAAATGTGTGGATTATGTAACACTAGAGAACGCGAAAACGTGTTCCACTTCGTGGGAAGATGTCCTGTTTTGGTGGAAACCAGAAGGAGTACACTTGGAAAAAACTACCTCAGTGAAGAGGAAGTCATAGATGTTTTAAACGGAGTTTTAGACTGGGAATCCCTTTACAACTACACCAAGCTAGCACTTAACTACAGAAAACGGATCTTAGAAGAACTTTTTTAATTTTATGTTTCAATTTTGTATATTAAACAAAATTAATTAATTAAGTATTAATAATTGTCAAGTGACAGACGGCGTAAGCCATGTTTGAAAAATGAATGATACACTAAACTTTTGTAATTTGTATGAAATAAAATCATTTGAAACCTAGAACGTGGAGCCACCGTGTAACATAACTTTTAAAAGAAACTGCTTATGACAAAATTTTATTCAGAATGTTCTCACTTCTCAGTACCATAAAAGAGACGCATTACCTAACATCGTTTGTCCTATTTCTAATATTTGTAAGCTCGTTCTGTCTTAAAACTGTCGTTTTTGAGTTGTGCGTTGTAGCGTTACTATTATAATACATGTGTAATCAGCTTAACCTTTATTACAACTATTTGTTTAATTCAACATTTATCTGTTACAATAATTCCAAATTCTAAGCCTTAAAATTTATTAATTTTGCAAAAAAAAATTCTTCAATCATAATAAAAAAAAAAGTTGGCGCTAACTTTTCTGTATCTCCATTTATTTTATTGTTTTTCTTTTTATTGCAATTTCAATTTGATGTTATGCACCAATTACCTATATTTTGCGACGAAATCTCTATAAAAATTCATAAAACTTTTTAAATAAAATTTTGTCCCTCCGTATTTGGACTCGTATTATACATTATATGTATATACTGTTACGAAGAAGGTTATATGTAACTTCAAAAAACAATAAGAAATTCCTAAATAACCACACAGTTTCTCCTCCTCCTTGTATTCACAACTTATTCAAAAAATATCTACGAGTATACCATGAAGTTCGCAGCCTCTGCTGCATGCCTCGTCAACATCAAAAGCGGAAAACTTATTTTGCAAATAAGTTTTCCAAGATTCAATTTGTGGTAAGAAATTACATTTCCTTAAGTACATTTCTTTTGAACCTTGAACAGCCATCCAAACATGCCATGCTGGTATAGAACACCAACACCACCCAGGACGTCCATACGCATAAAATTTATTCCCTATCGATGATTTATTTGAAGCCAAGATACGAAAAAAAAATCAAAACTCCCAAGAAATGAAACATCCTTAAGAGATAATGGAGGGAAATGGTGTTGGTTTACTTAAATTTAGCAAAGCTTTCGCAACGATTGGAATAATGCCGATGCCGAATAATGAACGAGAAAAGTGGCCACGAAACATCCCGATAAAACAGCAGTATTTTGTATCCCTTAGTAAACGCAATAATTTTACTAAGAAACATGCATAAATTTCGGGTCCCATTCCCTGGGCCAAGTCAATCTTAAATGTAACAAGGGTGTGGTAGCCATGCCCATTGTACCGTGTGTCCTCGATGAGGGTAGAGTCATCCATAGTCTATAGTCATCATTTTGGGTCTTATGTTATAGGTATAAATGCAAGGAAGCGGACTTGTGAAAATGTTTTCTTTTATTAAAAATCCTTTGGGACAGAACAGAGCTTCACGATATGGTTAGTGAAAGCTGAACAAGCCTCTTCGCCACTGTTGTTATTATTGTAGTTGATATCGTTGTTATTGTTTATATTTTATCATCTGCTACTTCCCTTTGCATATATTTACATGCGCCATCCCATCACTATTCACTATCAGCAGAAAAAACAGCACTCAAAATAATTGCAGGTGAATTTCTTCAAACAAAGAGATGTTGACTAATATTGAAGCCATCTTTTAAGTCACCATTTAAGGAGGAGGCGCCTAATTATCTAAGAAATTAACGCACAAAGATAAGAATAAGAAAAAATCGAAAGAAATCTGTCAAAATAAGCTGCAATACTGAGAATACGAAAGTTATACGCGCATTACGAAATTAGTGTAGAAAAGAAAATAATAAGAACACATTCCGGGTAATACCCGGATAAGTGCCTCTCGCTTAAGTGCCTAACACGCATGAGTACCTTTATTTTTTTAGAACAAAAATTCTGTGGATTTTTTCATATAAAACTCTTCTTATAAGTACCTTCCACTTAAATACCTTTCCCGCTTAACTGCCTATCAATAATCTCCTTTTATTGAAATTTACTTGACAAATCTTTTATGTCTGGCCTAGGACAAAATCTTTCAATTTTAATGATTTAAAATTGTAATCTTGTTGGATATAGTTCACATTGGTTTCTTGTCAAAAAATCCATGTAAGATGAACTGAACTTAATAAAAAGCGCGTATTTATAGGGCCCTCACTGGCCAATTGATGAATCGAAGTGAGTCGCCGGGACGAAACACAAACCTTATGGACTGAAGGCCGTTAAAAGCTAATTTGAATTAAATGTTTTCTTATCAAAAATGTTTGTTTTAATTTTTGTATATGTAAATATAGAGATAAGTACCTATGTGCACTTAAACGGGGTTTTTATAACTGCCTAACCCGCATAAGTGCATATTTAATTGGTTCATTTAGCGTGAGGCACTTATCCGGGTCTTACTGTATAGTTTTTCAAAAGCACGCGACTAAGTAAACATTTTATTTTTGATGCAAATTAAACCAGTATTAGCAACGACAACAGCAAGTTGCACGTTCTAGTCAGCAAAAAGTTTTCAAACACATTGCCACCAGCACAGTAATTTCCAATTGCTTGACATTTCGTATCGAAACAATCACGGTTACAATTTTCATGTATTTGTTGGTTATATTGTGTTTCACAGGAGGAAAGTTGTCAACAATACAATAGCATAGCAATTTTAGTGTGTGCTGAAAACTGAAATTCACTGGTTATAAAATAAAAATACAAAATTCTGTTTGAAAGGATTCAAAATTTTTGACAACATTTATTTTGTTCACCCAATTACTTATGAAGTTAAGATTTCATTTTAGTGAATCTTATCTATTATATTTTCGCTATCAACACTTAATCAACACCGCCAACAACATAACATCTATTGAAACAAATCTGACTTTTCTAGGTCCCAGTATCTTAAAATTTTGTTTAAATTAAAAATAAAATGCTCTACATTCCAGCAAATTGACGTATGCTGAAATTTCGGAAAACATACAAAGGCACAACCGTTTTACATAAGACGTTTTTCTTTTTTAGCTCAGACCAGCTAGTCTGAGTTATCACAAGTTTCTTTTGTCACTCAGAGCATTTTTTTCGTTCTAAGCAACATGTTCGGAACGCGTTCGATTTAGATCCGAAATGATCAACTAAGCATTCCGAGCTACCGAGGTAAACCAATCGTAATATATGGAGGATGAAGCTGGCAGAAGGTATTTAAAAATCTGTTCGGAGTTCGGAACAAATTCAGAGTATATTCTATACGCGCGAACTTTGTCCAGAGCTCTGCTCTCAACGTAAAAATAAACACACCTATAATCTATCTAAATGCTCAGTGTGCTTGCTCACACGTGAATAAATGTATGCATTTTCTGCATTTATTCACGTGCGGTACACTGACGTGCTGGTAGTGTAACTTGTAGAAGAAGGTGGGAAATGAACAATTTTAAAATATTTAAGAATATTGGTGAATAAAATTGACGTTCTTTTGTTTTCTTTTCCCATCGTTCCATATGCGTCAAAATATTTTCATTTCTTGTAAAACAGTGGAACAATATAGATCCGTAATTTACTTTCAACCACCACTACAGTTGCATCAATTGGAACTGCTCCAAACCTATCGTCCCTTTGAAAGAACTGATACGGATACAAGATACAAATTTTAACCCATGACCATCGCAAATCTAATTTTGTCGAAACGAATTAAACGCGGTATGTCCGAAAATAAAATTAAAAATAAAATGAATTCTAATCGCGAAAAAAATTGTTCAAAATCTCAAACGAACTAAGAAGTTTATTTTCTGACATTTCGAAATTACGCAAAACACAAAGAAGACAACAAAAACTGTTTAATAATTTTTTAACATCCGAACACTTTCGTTCATTACGTGTGCGCAAGCATTGTTAAAGTTAAACAGCCGCGGAGATTATATTGACATGAAGCTTGTAACACGTGTCGTTAGGGAACGTCAAACAAGGATTAATCGCCCAGTGCCAAAAATATGTCACAAAATGTTTCGCTTCCTTAATTTTCTGCGATTTTCTCCCGCATCTTACATCAGACATTTGTGTAATTTCGAACTAATTTGACAATCTATTTTTATATGAAATAACTAAATCTATTTTACCACCACTTCCACACAGCATCAAGCATGCGAATGAAGATGATAATCTGCAATTTTATAAAAACTTGACATTTTAACGCGATATTGTAACGCCGCGGTGTATTCTACCCAACGTTGCCCTTAGAGTTACATTGGCTATCGCTATGTACAAGTATTGTAATATGATACAACGCGATGATGTAGCGACTCTACAGTAAATATTCATGCATTATACATTTACATTTATGTACGGAAAGCAACCCAGCGTCTACAAGTAGGTACTGACCACAGTACACATAATAATGTGTAATGCATGTTGTCAAACATCGGTTGTCATAATTCAAGAACTCGGTTGTCACATTTAGCTAAATGTCTCTGAGATTTGGGACATGCACTCTCATTTTTGAGATTTTCACATACAAATAGAGATGGATCGATATTTCAGTAAGATGTGTTCAGTAAGAGGTAACAGTAGATCAAAAAAACTGTTATTAAATTGAAATTTGAAATTTCTAAATTTGTATTTTGATCAAACCAAACATCGAAATATAAATGAAAAAGTGATGCATAATTAATTTTAAAATGGTAGCGGAAAATAGTTCATTAAAAATGTTACTTCACTGAAAATTTTTCTTCCATAATTTTTATTTCAGTAACAGGAATTTATAACTGTTATTTAAAAGTAGCAGTAACAGATATTACAACTAGCAGCTTGGCCCATCCCTAAGCATACGTCCATTCCAAATGTGATACGAGAGTGTCTGAGTTTTGCCACATACGCGAAGTTGAACGAAAATGAAAACCAGAATATATTACCTTTATTAAGTGTACTGTGGATACTGACTACGAAACGATATATACGTATATACTCTTATAGTCGATATATAGAACAGTAAACCCCAGTTTTACAGTGCGAGCTTAAACTCCACTTTTGGTTTAAACTTCCGATCAATAATTTATTCGGTTTCACAGTGTCGTTTAAACCTTGAACTGAGTTCAATTTGTAGTTTAAGGTAACCGAGATTATTCTGCCGTTTAAACTTCAGTTTAGCGTTTGTATTGTTTTTTATTTCAGAAAATATTATGAAAAAACAAAATTGTGTATTCAAATGTTATCAAGTTGTTATAGTGATTTTGAATATTATTTTATTTATTATTCTCGTTGTTTCGCGTGTTTTTTTGTGACAGAGAGAAAGGGAGGATGAGGCAAGAAAAATGCTGCCAACTATTTTCATAAAATGTAGTTAAACGAAGTTCAACTGCTCTGAGGATCAGATTTTACTGTGAAACCGGATGAATTAAACCAAAAATTTAAACTCAGCTTGCGGTTCAGTTGATCTTAAGTTTAAACTCCCACTGTGAAACTGGGGGTTAAGAGACTAAATTTTTTACTCAACATATAATGGGTTATCCATTTTGCGGTTTCAAAAGTAAACGTAAATAAAACACATAAAATATTGTTTCTTGATATTTCTTTTTTATTATAAAGTTTGAACGTTGACATTAGCCATGTTTTATTATCGCTCATAACCCATATGGTTCACACAGTGGAAATAAAACGATCTGGGTTATGTACTTAAATATACCCTCTGTTCATTTGCAAACCTAGATAGAACTCCCGAATGAAACCTGGATCTAGTGTTGTTTTTATAAAACTAACCCAGACCCACACCCGTATATAACAAAACGCAGCTATTATGTGTGAAACACTACATCATTTAAATAACCACCACACGAATTGTTGCAAGCATCGATTCTTTTGAGGTAATTTTCGACCACTTTTTGTCACATATTGGGCGGTATCTCAGCCATAACTTGACGAATGTTGGTTTTCAAGTGCTCACGAGCTAACGGTTTATCTGCATAAACACGGTCTATCGCGTAGCCCTACAAAAAAGTCCAGTGGTGTCAAATCGCATGATCTTGGTGGCCAGTTGATATCGCCACGACGAGAAATTACGCGGCCAGGAAATGTCTCTTGCAATAAAGCCATATGCGCTCGAGTTGTGTGGCATGTGGTACCGTCTTGTTGAAACCACAAATTCGCCAAGCCGAATTCTCCAATAGCAGGCAAAAAAAGTGGGTTATCGTATGTGCATAACGCTCCGAATTGACGGTGACAGCCGTTCCATCGTCGTTTTCTAAGAAGTAAGGTCCAATCACACCTCCGGTCCAAAGAGCGTTCCAAACACTTATTTTTTGTGGATGAAATCCATTACTTGAGGATTCTCAGAACTTCAAATACGACAATTTTGTTTATTAACATACCCACCGAGTGAGAAATGTGCTTCGTCGCTGAAGAAAATTTTGTTCGAAAAATCGCCGTCCATCGCCTGTTATTCAAGCACCCATTCGACGTATCTACGACGTTGTGAATGGTCACCTGGCTTCAGTTGTTGTGTGAGCTGGACTTTATATGGATGTAGGTGTAGATCCAGATGCAAAATACGCCATAATGTGCCGTAAGACAGTCCTAATTCCTGAGAACGACGAGGAATCGACACATCCGGGTCTTCGGCAACACTTTCACTTACAGCAGCGATATTTTCAGCGGTACGAGCGAAACGATGATGCACATGCCTTACAATATCTGTAACCGATCCAGTCTCTTCAAATTTCTTCACAATTTTGCCAATTGCTTGCGTAGTTAGACGATTATGTAAACCATAATCTCCTCTTAAAGCACGATATGTGGCTGTGGCAGGATCACCATTTTTGTAGTAGGTTTTAACAATTTTTATGCTTTGTGCGATAGTTAAGCGATCCATTTTCGTAAATGTCAGACTTTCAACTGAAAAAAAAAATTGGTTTAACAACTTAGTTGGACAGATGTCGAATTCCAGCCCTAAACTTTTCAAACCGCAAAATGGATAACCCTTTATCTATTCGGCAAATGTTAACACGTTTTTTATTTTTCGAACGAAATATTTTGATCAATACCCTGTGTACTAGACATTTAGCAGACATCACATTGCTTCGGGACTTGTGTTTTTATTTTGAAACTTGTCAATCCACACGAGGTCCATCAATGTCAATGCACCTGCAGAAAGTCCGCTAATGGTGTGGATTGTTGGACAACCATTTCTTTTTTTTCACGAATAATCTCAGAAAATATTAAACTGATTTTCGAAAATAAAACCTTACCTTATTCTTTATTTTATTAAGCATATCTTAACGCAATTTCGTGTTCATTATATCGAATTGATCTTAATATAACCAACCCTATTTACATTTCTCTTGAGGAATAAATTAAAATATAAAAATTAAAAAAAACACACAAACATCCAACTAAAACTCTTGAAAAATTCACCTTAACTTAGTCTCCAGCGCTGCATAACAAGAAGTATAGATACATACTCGTATGTAGGCATAAAGTGTGTACCGGAAAATTACGAGCATCTTGAGTTTTATTTCAGGGTTGATTGAAATTCAGTCCACTCCAAACTCCCTATTTTCCCACATAAAATTCACATTAAGCTGCTGGAACAGAAGCTGTTCAGCTTGAAAGATTCCTTATATGTTTTTCCAATGCTCTGCGGGACAATCCGTGTTCGATTCAATGCCGACTCACTCACTCGGTGTGGATATAGGTATGTTGGATCGTGGTAGGGATAGTAATGGCAGGCAAGCAAAAATCATTAAAGGATGAGAGGAAACGAACACAAATAAACAAACTACAACCGGATACAGATCCGTTTTATGAATTGTGCATTGCCGTTTATATTATACTTGCATGTAGATACCCATAAAATACAAGGATATTGTTCTTCTTTCGGCGGATTCAATATGCAAAAAAAAGGACAAAAAAAACAAATAACAAAATAAGCGTAAGCTTATTTAAAAAACAAGAAAAAAGGAAATAAACGTAAAACCGAAAAGGACATCAGTTGATTGTAAAAATTTCCTTTTGTTTTTTTTTTTGTGTTTGCTTGCGTTGTTCCGGTTGATTCAGTCCCCGGACTTCTGTCTTTGGTTGTCCTGTTTCGATATTTCTTATATCTCTCCATGTTGATTTTCTTAATTTAAAGGATGTGGGTTTGTTCTCGCACAACAATTCATCGTTGTCCTTCTAACTTTTTATTTATAATCTCGTGCCTACGGGGCAAGGACAGTGCTGTCTTGTCAAACAATCTGAAGGACATTCCGCTACAACTGAATTGTGTGTGTATTGGCCCACCAATAGAAGTGCGAAAAAAAAGAAAAAGAACGGAATAATTGTCCTTGAGGGTATTGTCCCCAAATACAGAGTGTAGTGTTGCGCTGAAAATAGAAATACATACACACCACTGTATTTTTGTTTTTTTTTTTATCCTGAAATTGGAACTTACGAGTTAAGCTGTCAACAATACTCGTATACTATATATGTGGATGTATATGTATAGAGCTACATAAACATAAACACTTAAAAGTAGAGTTGGTATTTAGACAGTTGTGTAAACGCTGCGAGGCCGATGGATTTTATTGTGAAAAAATGTGCGGAAATTCAATGATGAGATGATGAAGTATGTAGCCTCAAGCATATTTTTTTTTTCATTTTAACCACAACACCACATTGTGTATATTGTTTATAGGTTATGTATATTTAAAAAATAAAATCAAAATAAATATTAGGTATTTAAAAAGCTTGATGCAAGGAAAACTAACAAAGCTTCGGGGCAAATAAGGATGAAATATTCGTTTTGTCAATTGTCAATAGCATTACTATGGATTGGATTTATGTAAGTTGGAGAGAGGGAGACAATGTGGCGTTTCGGTAGGAATGTTTCCTGGGCGCCAACTGTTAAGTTTATGAACGTCACTAAAAAGTTGATAATTGAAGCGAAATAAAAGACTGAATTTATATATAATTTTATGATAGGAACAAAATATTTTTATAACGATAACAAGTATTAGTAAAAATGAATGTGATCCGTTGGACGCCAGACGATAGACTAAATTATCGGTTGGACGCAAGACAGGAATTAATTCAAATTGTTCTAGAAATTTCCTTTTGGGAATTTTCGTAAAGTTCAAATTTACAATATTTTAATTTGTTCCCTTAGGTACACTTCAAGTTAGGATCTTTGAGGTACCCTTCAAGTCTGCCGATGCATTGTGGCTGCAGCAAAAAGAAAAAAACGCCTTAGAACTCACTGTAGTTATAAGTATATAGTTGCAAGTTCGACCATTCAGATTCATATGCGAAATAAAACTTTAGATTCAGATTCTTTGGTTGCTGCAGGCTCCGGATTTTAATACCTATGCCTTATTAATTTTATTTTATTTATTTATTTATTAACTTTAAGACATTAAAATTAAGAAGTAAATTATCTTATAGCTAGTGAAACTTTTAAATGCATTTAACAATTTGAATTCAAACTGTATAAGTTACGTTTTGTAACATTATTATTAAAAAACTAAAGAACAAAAATAAACAAAATAATAGAAATAAAAATCAGTTAATATTTTTCAAATACACACCTCTCCATTCAGCAATACATAAAAAAATACTAGAGATACCTAAAGTAAAAACAAATATTGGGAGTCAATTTTAGAAAATCTACAGATCCTAGATCATTTTCATGGTCTGGTATTATTCCAATAAAGTTCCATAGCCGAACTAACATCTCAGCTTCAATAAGACTTCGGTATGTCATTTTACCTTCGATAAGACTTTACCGAAACATTATAGAAGCTGAGATGATAGTTGATGTAACTATCAAGATCTAGTGAATTTGGAGGATGTATGAACACTAACTAACATTTCATCTAGTTGGAAGGATGTGTACTGTAACTGCTTCAAAGGATTTCAAAAGCAATCCCAAGCCCGTTCTGATTTAAATATCTTTAGTTTGGTGGCTAAGTCTAGCCACCCTTACTTCCGTAAGGGGTCTGGACCGCGGTAAAAGCCCTGAGACCATATTATATTCTTTCATTCTCCTCGATCCAAAATAAGAGCTCTGTCTTCCCCGATATCTTGGTTTCTGTACTCTCTTCCTTATTACCACGAATCTGCGCGTTGCGATTAGAAGAATCTCTTGGCTGTATGATTGTGGTTCATTCGCTCGATGGAGTCCAACCAGTGTACTCCACGTAATTTGATTTGATTTGTTTTTTACATTCACATCTTTGTATAGCTTATAGATTTCGGGGATGTATCTTCTCCTATAATCGCCTTCATCGCACACATAACCAAATATCCGTAGAAGATTTTTTCTTTCGAAAGATCCCCAGTTTTCGTTCTTCTTCTCCTTTTCTTCTCATAGTTCAGTATACAACACCGTAAAGCAAGATTGGCAGTGTAAGTGTTTTCTAGAGTATGCACTTAGGCTTTCGCGATAGAAGTCCTGATCCAATTTGTTTCGCCAAACCGAAGTAGTTTGCTGGGCTAATTTTCCGCAGAGCAATTGCTACCACCAATAGTGACGTTACAAGCCTGGACAGATGCTTGTCTGTTGACAGCAGAGATTTGGTCTTCGGCTATTTCAAGACCAACAAATTTCGGCTTATCTCCAATTTCTGCGCCGTGAAGGCTACTATTAATCCACGATCGGAGCGACTGATTATGACAATCTCGTACACATAGTCAAATAGAAGAACGTTTCATGATTACGCCTTCTCTAAGCACTATCTACTTCGCAGGTATTGCAAGTCTTGAAATTATGAAAAAAAAAATTAAAAATAAAAACTATACAAACGTATCACTAAAAATATTACTGCAGCCCACTATTTCGTTTTGCCAAATAAAATGGCGCCCAACAATTCATTTCGAGAAAGTGTATGTGATAATTGAAAAAGTTATAATTTGGGTTAAAAAAATTATCACAGATTTTATGTACCTGGACATTAAAATAGACTACAACACGGCACATAGATTTCAATCTAGTGTCGCAGTAGTAGATATTCCACAATAGAATTCGTCAAAAAATCTTTCTGAGAATAACAGAAAATATTACCTTGAAGCAGGCCCCAACTATATCTCTTGGTTGGGATCCTGACCGGGCAGAACTGAATGAGAAGCCACATGAGCAAAATGGTCATTAGCTTGTGGTATTGTATATTGCTTCACTTATAAATATCCAAGCATATCCAGAATCAGGAAAAGATCCTGGCAATTCCGAAAGACAGCCCATAAATTATTTTCCTGGC
This sequence comes from Philhelius pedissequus, assembly GCA_910595825.1. Classification (NCBI taxonomy): domain Eukaryota; kingdom Metazoa; phylum Arthropoda; class Insecta; order Diptera; family Syrphidae; genus Philhelius; species Philhelius pedissequus. Next base: position 327,600,253 of record OU343160.1, read on the forward strand.
TTTCCACAAAAATATATGCTTACTTAATTGCTTGTCCACTGCCGATCCATGGAGGATATCTGCCTGAGAAAATCCAGCCTTCTATTTTCTGTGATCCCGGACAAGCTGATTCGAGTCATCCAGACCAAGTGCTCTGGCATCCGCAACAGCTTGGTATTTAAACCGGATGTTCGGTTTTCTTTGTCATTTTGAACCTAAAGGTTGGAATTCGAAGATTTTCTTGACTGAAGCATTATTTTCAATTCCCGCGATGTGGCCCAGCCAATGTAGTTAACGTGTTTTGGTCTTCCGGACTACATGCACATCTTTTTACTGGTTATGAAAGAGATGAGAGAAGGTTCGGATAATGAGCTCGATTAATGATTGATTACCCTCAAATGGAGATAAGGCCAAACCCGTCCAGGGATAATGACCTAAGAGTATGTACCTGGAACGTAACGACACTATACACCAGGAGCTACTCAAAAGTTTGAATCTGATCTCGTGTGCTATAAGGCTGATATTACCGTAATCCAGGAGATAAGATAGATGGGATCAGGTATACTGAACAGAAAAAATTGAGAAATTTATTACAGCTGTGATAAGGATTGTGTGATCGACTGTAAGCTCAGCATTGACGGTTGTAATCGCATCGAAGCTACTTTCTAGAATATTGGCGTAATACGTGCCTTCGCTCCTACCGATGAAGTTAAGGACCATATCAAGGAGGAATCCTATGACATTCTGGACGGAGTCTGTCCGGGCTACGATGTCAAAGTTGTGCGCGGGAACTTCAATGCTAAGACCGGAACGGACGACATCTTCTGCAGATTAGTTGGCAAGCACAGCCTCCACAAACTGACAACAGATAAAAGCTTCCGACTAATCGACTTTGCAGGGGCTTGTAATACGGTGATAAGTAGCACTGGGTTTCCAAGTATAAGCAACCAACCAAATTGACCATATACTAATCGATGCTCGACATGTACCCAACATCAGATAAATACGCACCTTTCTAGGGCAAATGTCGAATCTGACCATTATCTTGTGGGGGCAAAATTCAGAGTTAGAATTCAGAAGTTGCGGACCGACTCTAAAAAAAATCAACGTGGGAGGCATAAGCATATTGAAAATTGCCAGGGCCAACAGAGAACACCTGAGCGAGAAGCTCCCCGCTGTGTACTTATCTACCACAAACACCAAAGATCAGTGGTCTCAGTATAGCGATGTCATTAAATAAGCAGCCAAGATCTCCCTCGAAATTAAAAACGCACATACGAATTTGATGTAACGCCAATCAAAAGTAGCATAGGAAATGTATCGAGCCAGGAGAAGGGAAGAGAAGAAGACCCTGCGTATAGAGAAAAGATCCCACGCAGCATCCCAGATTAAGGAGATCGAAGAGTCACACGGCGGAAACAAACCGGAATGCAGGCTGTTCGAAACGAAGGAGACCTGTTCAGCGAAGCACAGGCAATAGTAGATGAATGATAGGGTGCATGCATTAAACCATCAACCAAGTATGAGTGAACGGAAGAATTCACAACGACTTGACTATCAGCCCAATATGTTCCATTTACAATAAGGTGATCCTATGTCCTGTAAGAACTACCAAAGCATATCAGTGCTTATAGTCGCATACAAGATCCTATCCAACGTACTTTGTAAGCATCTAAAGCCGTTCTGCAATACTTTAATTGCGCAATACCACTGTGCCTTCCATTCATCTTCCCTTCATTGACTTCAAAGCCACATTCATCATCAGGAGCTTTATATAGCGATCACAGAGCTCGAGGTCCCATGAAAACTGATCCAACTATGTCGCGTGTCCTTAGAAAAACAAACAAGCCTACCCTCTTTTTTAGGGATATTTTGCTCTTTCGTTGGTAAGAACGAACAAGAACACTCGTTTAAGAACAATTTGGCAACTTTCAAGCTAATTTTATATCAATATTGTGATATTGAGTCCTTTTTAAAAATATACATTGTATTTCGGTAGAAAATCCGGCTTATATTTTCCTTGCAAAAATTTACTCCACAACCTTTGTATGTAAATAAAAAGAGATACTCTATAGGTGAGGTAGACTGCTATACGGTTTTTTTTCAGTCGACTATTATAATAGAGTTCTCATTCATGCTTGTATCATGCAAGGTCGATAAGACTGATTTCTATAGCCCATTCAACTCACAATAATTTTCCTGATAATTTCAGAAGAATTCCTGTAGTGCATGTGCGTAAGTACACAAGTCAAAAGCCAGTTATAAAGTAATAAAGGTAAGTGAGTATAAACTCAGCGAAATATTTTCCAAACAAAAGCCCCGCGGCATCATATTCATGTTAAACATTTCAACTTTTCCGCCATCGTACACCTGTGTCAGAGGTAATAATGAATTTCATCCGCCCCGCCATGACCTGATTTTTTCCCTTTATTTTCACATCATCCACCCGTAGGCTGAAGAAAAACCTCTGTGTGTAACCGCAGGAGCATTCTCTATACTACTGATTATGGTTCCTATACAATATGGAATATTCCATCATAATGGCTTACGTTGGCAGAAGAAAAAAATTACAATTTTAATACCATGGTGACATGGTGGTACACAGCCCATCAGAAAAGAAGAAAAATTCCACAGCTCATTAAAAATATTGCTTAATGAAAAATTACGTAGCTTACCGAAAACAGTAAAACATGTCGATTGAATGGCAAAGGATGTCCTTAATATAAACACACATACACTCACTCAAGTGTGCATATACGTAAGTATATTTAAATGGAGCCGAGGATATTACGAGTATATTGGTAGCTTCCTGCGTTAATTGAATGCCAATCGATATACGGTGCCTCATTAAGTGCGGTGAAACTAAATTAGGTTAAACCCTACACTGTACATGATTAACCTTAATTAGTGGTACGTGTTTGACATTTCAACCGAAAATTCCTTGGCCGCAAGTTATAACTTTAAGTAATAGGCAGATGCGGCTTAATGGATTCGAAATCCTTTTGCGGAATTTTTTTTACGTTGCTTTGATATTTAAAAGTTTATCTTTGTTATAGGTTGTGCGAGACTAAGACGTCCAGTTTAATATTTAGTACATGTGGATCCGCAAGCTATATGATAGCAGCTATTATCCCATCCCGGCAATGTCTTTAAGATCACCTTACAGAGTAATAGAGAAATACTTCAACACACAAGTAGAGAAGGACTTCAACTAATTTTGCGTGCGAAACTTAAAGTAACTAAGTAGGGACCATACTGTCTAGAGAAGCTTTACCAGACGATAAGATAGAAGGCGCAGGGACAAGTCCCAGGGAAATAAGTCTCAACGTAGTTTTTGGTACCTATGTCCCACCGAGGTGAGGCATAAGTCCCAAAATGCTAATTTGGCACATATGTCCCTGGAACTTATGTCCGTGCGCCAATACAGTGACTATGAGAAATTAAGGAACTTATTCCGAAAGCCCCAAGCAGCGTTTTCCTTACTAACAACCAGATTGACAATACCATTAATCAATTTTAAGCAGTTATTAACAATGCTAGGGACTTAAAGAAAACACCCCGGACCAGTAAACCTTAGTCGACAAACGACATCATCTCTTACAGAGAAAACTGAGGCGTTCGTCAATTATTATATTCCGAATTTGATTCAATAAGTGAATACACAATTGGAAGGAAAGTCACATACAAACGATACCGCTAAATTAATTTTTGGCGAAAATTCATCAACTCACTTCTAACTGATAAATTTAACTACTCCTGGCGAAGTGACCGGGAGTCATCGGGAAATGAAACAATCTGAAAATTTTTACTTAAAAAGTAACAAAATCCGACCAGATGATCTGCTGATAATAATCTTCAACAATTATTTCATCAACAGCAGACAATTTTCTGCAGAAGTGGAAAACGTGTGTGTTTGCTTATTCCTAAGAAGACAAATAGTTTGAATGTGCATGGATTTCCCCTTGGCGTATTATGGAGTGAAATAGAATTAATAGCGAAGATTCAGTTTAATTTTGCAAATAGGCATTTCACCATGAAGAGTCAATAAGTCCCTGAAAATGAAATAAGGAAAACTCTTTTCCGCATAGAAACATTTTGCATTTCAACATAGGTCAGGTTAGATGGGGTGATGAAATGGCAAGGGGCCTCACCTCGGATCTCAATGGATCAATTGCGGTCAGTTTAAGGGGAAGTTTAAGGAAAATTATGTTTGAGGTGCCTCCCTCAACCATCTTGACCTTCGAATACATTTCAGGATATGTTTAAGTGGCTTATTAGAGATATTGTCCAGTTCGTGGAAGTAATCTCCAAGGACTTATTCCCTGCTTCGGGCTAGGATGGGGCATTTACAAATGAAGTGATATGGAAGTGATTTTTTAATTGTGCCTTCGTGAAGTGCTGTCTTATCATAGTCTCCGTTTCTCCAATTTTTTGATGTCATTCATACAATACTATTTGTTGAGACAATTAAAATAAGCGTTTGTCTCACCCCTTCATTCAACCTAAATCCAAATCCCTTAGCAGCGAGCCATTTTTTCAAATCTGGAAGAAGAGGGCTAAGCTTGGGGAATATGGGAGGAAGGAGTTCGTAGCCTTACTCATGCAATTTTGCCATTGCGACTGCGGACTTGTGCGCTGGTGTATTGCCCTGGTGAAAAAGAAACTTTTTTCTTCACCAAATGCGACCAGCAGCCCTGCGTAACATGCGGTGATTTTATTTCTGCTCTTTTCAATGTAATCGATGTGAATAATACCGCCCGAATCCTAAAAAACTGTCGCTTCTTTGGCTTCGACTCCATAGGAGAAGTCCATTGTTTTGACTGTTCATTGATTTCTGGTGTGCTGTGATGAATCCAGGTTTCATCCACGGTGCTAAAGCGCCAAAAAAACTTACGCCGATTTTTTCTGGAATATCGCCAAACATAGCTTAGAAGTTGTCAAATACGGCTGCCATCTTGCGGTAAGCTTTCTCATGTCCAAATATCTATGTAAAATCGAAGACAATGTGGCTGATAAGTATGTGGTATCTTCAAGCTCACGCACTTACACTCGCCGATAGTGAATTAGCAAACCATAGATTATTTTCGACCATTTCTGGTGTGGTAACATTAATTGGGCGACCAGAACGTTCAGCGTCACTTTTTGCTTTAACTTACGCACTGAAATAGAGCAAACCATTGGTGAATCGTTGGTGAAGAGTTTGCTTGATAGTTTTTTCTCGCAAATAGATAACGTTTAATGAGCACTCGAAACTCACTTTTATCATTTTATTTAAAATGCTCATAGGCTTCTATATAAAACGGCTGTCACAGTAAATACATACAAATCATCTTCACCAACTTTAAAATTCAAGAAGTAAAACCTTTCTCGAGCAACTTTTATTTTTTATTACTGCATGAACACAGCAGAATAATGCAACTTCAACTGGAGCTGCAAGGGTAATATCTGTCAAAAAGTGACGTATGTGATATTTGTCTATAACACATAACACAATGAAGCTCTGCAGTTAAATGTTTTTTCATTTCTGTCTTGTAGTTTCTTGTGTCAGCTGATTAAAGTATTGCTCGAATTTAATAAACAAAATCATTGGTCAAGTTCAAAAGAATGCGACTTGAAAGTTAGACAAGCTTCTAGCCCCGGATTGGCCAGCTGCCAAAAAATAGCTTACCAAATTTTTACCAGAAAGTGTTAAGTGCTAGACAAATCGATTACATTTATTTCAGAATTATCAGCTTTTAATTATCTTGCAGTTGAACTCTATAACTTATCATGTAAAATAAATTAATGAGAAACAAAAACAACAACAAAATAATTTAATTTTTCCAAAAAAGATTAAGAAAAAAAATTAAAGCACGGTAAGTGCTTGTAAATTCATAATACAGGGTGATCCACGAATCGTGCTACGAAAATAAAACGTAATAACTATAATAATTTTCAGTGTGAGTAATCGGCTTTATTTTTATTTTATAGGCTCCTATTAAGATTTATCAAAATGAATGCTCGGGATTCTGAAAAAAGGATTTGGATAGTGCATTCTTTGCTGTCCGACATTTCCGTCCAAAGGGAATTTAGGAGGTACTCCCACGAGTAGATGGACCATTATGATGCTGGTAAACATGTTTGACGAATCTGGAAGCATCGAACGAAGACCGTATCATCGAGATCCCAATGCTAGGGTTCAGGATACAATCGTGGCTGTTGCATCGGCAATACAGGCAAATCCAAGTGTTTCGACTCGAAACTTATCGGGCCAAATTGGAGTTAGCAGACGGTCATCACAACGGATACTTGATGATGACTTAAACTGTTTTCCGTACAAAGTCCAAATTACAAGCAAGTTAAACGCTCAGGATTGCTTGTTCGCCTGGAATTTTGCCGAAAAATGATTGCAATGGCCGAAGAAGACAACACATTGATAAATTGTTTGTTCATGTCTGATGAGGCCCATTTTGACTTAAACGGCAATGTTAACAAGCAAAATTGCCGTATACCGAGTGAATCTAATCCAGAAATGCTCTATGAGACGGAACTGCACCCAGTCACTGTGTGGTGCGCATTTTCAACAAAGTGTATTTTCGGGCCTTTCTTCTTTGAAGAAAAGGGTGTAACACAAACTGTCAGTGCGGACCGTTATTTAAAGATGTTGAAGGAGTTTTTACCCAGAACTTCGCCGAAGACCTATCCCTTTTAGCAGGATTTGGTTTCAATAAGATGGAGCAAGTGCACACGTAGCCACACAAGTTATGGCGGAGCTCCAACGAAAATTCCCAAGCAAATTGATATCCAGAAACTGCACTTTCCGCTGGCCCCCAAGTTCATTTGACCTGACTGCAACAGACTTTTTTTATGGGGTTATGTGAAGCAGGAAGTGTACAAAACGAAACCCAGGAATTTGATTGAATTGAAGCAGTCCATTAAGACAATAATTGAGGCGAACCCAATTTCAACCCTTCAGGCCGCAATGAACAATTTTCTGATCAGGTGCCGCATATGCGTGGATGCGCGTGGAGGTCATTTGCAGTATATCATCTTTAAAAACCATTAGTTATTTAAAATAAAATTTAATTTTTAATCCAATAAAAAAAATTAATGAAATACATCGATTAAAACAAAAGATTAAGTTAAATTTCTTATTGTAGCACGATTCGTGGGCCACCCTGTATAAAAGGAACATAAATACTAACGGTAACATTAATATAAGAAGTATACGATGCTTCACTTGACTTTTTTCAATAAACTGTCGACTTGCTTTAAAACACAAACAAAAATATGTTGTTTTGTAAGCGCAAAATGACAAAGGACAGATAGCAGCACAAATAAAAAACTGACAGATGTTTTTGAGATTCTTTATGCTTCAACTAAATTCGATTGTGTTCAAGGATTGAAGTCCAACGAATGAAACGGCTGAGCCATGTACAGTGGATTGACAGTGGTCTCCAATGCTTCGGTCCGAAAAATCTTTGAATCCATCCTAAAGAGAACCGGACAGACTGTTAACGAAGACAGAAGAGGTCAACCAACAGGGCGTGTGACAAAGGGACAACTAGTAAGAGACCGATCTAGATGGAGAAGTTCTTGAATAAGGGCCTGATGTACAATACTGTAGCGCCATTTTAAGTTATCTCGGAAAATTGAACTCATTTTATTGTTTCTTAAAATCTTAACCGTTAAAAAATGGGTTGTGTTTGGACGCTAATTAAAATTAATAAAAAGACTGAATGTTTATTTCAATATATATATATAATTTTCTGCTTTTTAACATTTTTTCTCAATACCTACATACCTGTACAAATGAGCATACATATGATTTTTCTTAATTTATGCACCTCATTAAAACTTAAACGGAAAGACCAAGCTTACATATGTAAAACCACAGTCGTGTAATTAGCATCATTATATATACGAGTATAAATCCTTTTATGCAGAGCTGTATGATTTTTCTGACGGAAGCTTCATTAATATACTGAATGAAAACTTATGTATGGAAAATATTATACCTAGACTTTTTAAGAGCCCAATTTAATTATATAATAAATTCATTTGCATGTAAAATTATAAAACAGAGTAACCATATAATATTTTGTATAAAACATCAAAAAACACATTTTGGAATTTCTAACGGGTCCGCCATCTAACATTTTTTTTTTCAACTAGTACTTATTCTTGAATGGTAATACTTAGCTCATGTCTGATTTAACAGATAATTAGTTTTATCCTTCCGCTGAACGAATATGATTGTGTATACGCTTGAACGACGCTCGCTAAGTGGGCCTGCGATCGACTTAGAGAAGATGCCGATTTTGCCAAAAAAATCATCTTTTCAGATGAAGCTCATTTTGATCTTGGCGGGTATGTAAACAAGCAAAATTGTCGCATTTGGGGCACAGAAAACCCGCACGCATACATTGAAAAGCCGATACACCCAAAACGAGTCACTGTTTGGTGCGGATTTTCGTCCAAAGGCATAATTGGGCCATTTTTCTTCGAAAGTGAGCAAGGAGTGGCCGTTACAGTCAATGGCGATCGTTATCGGGCCATGTTGAACGAATTTTTGTTCACAAAAATTGAAGAGTAGGATATTGGAAATATTTGGTTGCAACAGGACGGCGCTACATGCCATACAGCCGAAGATACACTCGATGTTTTGCGCCCATTTTCAAAAAAAAAAAGTTATTTGGCGGACCCGTTATAAAGCAAAATTGTAGGACATCGATATTTTTAATGATGGGTCTTTTAAAACACCCAAATTAGAACGTATTATTGTGATTAATGATCAGAATTTTGAAAAGCGATATTCCGACAGGTTCCTGTTTTTTAAGCTCGGCTAGAAAATACAAAAAATACTGTTTGATTTCACAGAATTGGCGTTTCGTCCCACTTGAACACGTCGGTTTAGAGTTTCTCTTTACCTGCCTTAATTTTTATTTAAATTTGTGTACAAAATTTTTAATTTGAGAAAAGAATTTAGTTGAATTTTATATATAATATATTTCAGTTAAATTTTTTTTTAAATTTCGTTACAAATCTAAAATCTTTTGTCTTTTAAAAACTAAAGGAAATACATAAATAGGAACGTAAACAAACGATTCATTTTATTTTAAGAATTAAAGTAAATTTAAAATACCGATAGTTTTGGCAACCCTGATTATAAAACATGCATTGAATTCACTTTTTTCGAGATATGTTTTGAATAACATATTAGTGTTTGAACACCGCTTTTATCTATATAGGTTGCAAACAACATTTCCCTATTGCTATGTTATATTTGATGTACCTATCTATATCTCAAATTTCACGTATCATAAGCATAACTGACAGTTCATTGCAATATTTCTCAAACCCAATCGATATCGAATGTAAACATTATTTCTCATGTTTATAATTTTTAAATGACTCACATACTATCGTTCTCTTTGATATAATTAGGTAGTGTGGTAGTGTTTAATTTTTTTTTTTTATAAATAAGTAAATATTTTTAAAATGAAAGTTTTTTGTGGTCTGTAGGGGTACGAAAGTTGCACTCATCGCTTAGATCCGTTGCTACCGAAAAAAATAAACTTTTTAATTAATGTACTTGCCTTACATTAAATCCACACGAGCACTTTTACTACATACATACACTAACCGCTCAAATGTATATTTATTTGACGTGTGGAAGTAGTCAAGCTACTTGATAACCCAGTTGCCATTGCCGAGATTATTTTTCTTCTTAACATTATTTTCTTTTGTACTTAGTAGCTATTATTTTTATCTGAGATACAGATTTCCAATCCGGTATTACACGGCACATGATAGTAATGCGCAAGTTGTGGTTATTTTCTTGTTGTGGCGTTATACTGACATCGTGTAAATTCAGTACTGATAACAATTTTCAAATAATGACAATTTGCAATAAAGAATGAAATTGTTCATTCTTTACTGCCAGGTGGCAGTATTTTTATCTGTTATTATTTTAGCTTCGTGTAAACGCATGTCATTAATTAAATTAATTCAGTTGTACATCTTCTTGGCAGCTCTCTTTCTTTTTCATTCGTCAGACCACTTGAACCACTGCAACACTATAGATTGCGTTGTTTACTCAAGAGAATACAAGATAAAACATGAAGCAAATTATGAAAAAACAATGAAGCGAAAGAGAAACGCCTAAATTATACCGGGAAAATCCTACCCATGCATGCTCAGATATATTATTTTCTGCTTCATCTTTTCTTTCCGTCTACACCTCATTCTAATAAACTTTTAATTTTAAAAATCCTTAACTTTCTTCTCCAATAACTTCATAATTTTCATGCTAGCAAAATTGACGGACAATTCTGCAAACGAGCACGCAGAATCTGTCAAAAACATTCATTTTGCCAATGGATAGTAAATATGTGGAAACGAAACGCCCAAGCCTTTGGCTTAAGAGTCCAATGCATTAACAATTAACCTAATTGTTACTAAGAAGATATTTTCTTAGTAGAATTCTTAAATTTACGAAATTAAGGTATTGGTTTTAATCGAAAACTATAACCTCACTGATGACGTTGTAAATCGTTTTTCATTCACGCATATCACAAAAGTTGATCTATGTAAATTGCACTAGGGCCGATCGACGATTCAACCTACACTAATGAATTTTTAAAACGATAAATAGGAATCAATACTTCCACAGCCAAATTCTTAATAAAGAACAAACTATTAACTCAAAAAAAAAAAGATTCCATATTTGCAAATCCATTTTATTCACAGATCAAACGGCATAGTTCAACGCTAATAACAATATTGATCTAGCTAGCTTCTTCTAGTTTACAACTAGTATTATGACATCGACTGTCGTAATTACTATCAGTATAAGCAATATAGATTTCATATACTACAATATGTACACATATTATGTGCAAGGTAAACTCTTTCGACTTTCAACTTTTGTCCAAGTTCGCGCATGTGTCAAAACTCATAGATCATTGTGTCAAACATAACATGTCCATAGAGTTAGGCATGCGCCAAATTGCTAATTGCAATATCAATTATTACTATTTTTAAATAACAATTAAGGAACAAAAATTGTCAATAAAATAACAATTTTTATAAACTATTTTCTACTCGAATTTTACAACTATTTATTATCACTTTAACATCTCTATTCCGCTATTCGATATAAATAAAAATTTCGAAACATTAAATGCTATTTTTACTTGTTGCCTGAATGCCTTAATAAAATATTGACATATTGCTACTTGCCTGTGTGGATCTGCCAAAAATCAAACTGGATGTCGAATTTCAGAGACGTTTGTGTCATGTATGACAACTGAATTTTAGCAACATGAGCAAGAGCATGTGTATTGTGTACTGCGAAACTGTTCTTGAAAATGTTCACAAGACTTCAGACTTCCGCGTACAAAACAACAAACTTCTATAGGGTCCGCAAAATAACTTTTTTTTTTGAAAATGGGCGTAGTGTAGCTTCGGCTGTTTGGCACATAGCGCCGTCCTGTTGAAACCAAATATTGCCAATATCCTCCTCTTCAATATTTGTGAACAAAAATTCGTTCAACATGGCCCGATAACGATCGCCATTGACTGTAACGGCCACTCCTTGCTTATTTTCGAATTATGCCTCTTGACCAAAATCCGAACCAAATAGTGACTCGTTTTGGGTGTATCGGCTTTTCAATATATGCGTGCGGGTTTTCTGTGCCCCAAATGCGACAATTTTGCTTGTTACATACCCACCAAGATCAAAATGAGCTTCATCTGAAAAGATGATTTTTTTTGGCATAATCGGCATCTTCTCTAAATCGATCGCAGGCCCACTTAGCGAGCGTTGTTCAAGCGTATACACAACCATATTCTAAATAAATATAAAATGAAATAGATCTACACAATTGTGAGGTAGTTCATGAACTACTTCTTCATAGAAAATAATGTTCTAAAGAGAGTAAAATATTTCCCTAGTGTACGAGTTTCCTAGGGTACAAGTTTTAGCACAAGAAATTTCTGTGTACAAAATTATGGAGACTGCCAAGTAAAAGAAAAAAGGAAACGAAACAAATACAAATATACTTTTGTCTTGACCTTTAACGTATAAAAAATAGCTAAAGTGAATGGCGTTCAATTGCGTTCCCGTACTTTTATGAAAATTTGCCTCAATATAAGATTTTTACAAATTGTTGTGCAATTTTAATGTGACGTTTATATTCTATCTGTCATATAAAAAATTATAGAATAGAAAAATATAACATATGGTCACCCCAATTCAATGCACTATTGATCTCCTTTATTATTCTTAAAATAAAGTTGCAGGCCGATTGAGAATTGTGCATATAAATTAGAGGCTCCTAGAAAAAACGATCAGTTGTCCGGGAGATAGACACGCTCTAACATAGTAACTTGAACTTGTGGTGAAGTTAAATTTGTTTCCAGTGTGTAAATCAGTAAAACCAAATAAAATGAAACAAGTGTGGTAAGGCTAAAATAATAGGTTTTATTTTTTAATAATATATTTCATTAAATTCGTCTAGGCTTGGAGCATTCTTAGTTATTCTTGTAATACAGATTGTTAATGGACAAATTCCATTTCCCGGCGATTGCCCTGAGGTGAAAGTTCAACAAGACTTCCAACTAGCCGATGTAAGATATAAAATTACTAAATCTTTAATTATCGAACTTAAAATACCTGTGTAAATTTAATTTTAGTACATGGGTGTGTGGTACGAATACGAAAAGTATCCGTTTGTGTTTGAAGTTGGCAGGAAATGCATGTACGCGATATACAATAAAACTAGCGATGACACAATATCTGTTGTAAATGCTGCAATCAACAAAATGTAAGTAAACAACAGAAATGAGTAAGAACAAAATAATAGAATTTTTTTTAATTGAAGCTCCGGCAAGCCATCCAACACGACTGGATCAGCAAAGGTCATTGCTTCTGGACAACTCTCAGTTTCATTTCCAAATTCGAAATCTGGTAACTCAATCATCATTGTTATTTTATTCTTGTAGAAAAGATAAGCCTACTGTAGCTTTGACTAATCTGTTTTTTTTTTTCTTAATAAAGCTAATTCCACAAAAGTCAACTACGAGGTCTTAGGAACTGATTACGAAACCTATGCAGTTGTTTATTCATGCAGCAGTGTATTGCGAATGGCACATGCGAGTGAGTTCCAAATAAGGAAATACAAGCTATTAAAATATTTGGTTCACGTACAGTTTGTCTCCCATTCAAAATTGTGCACATGAATCTGTTAATTTTGCAACAAAAAAAAATAGTTATAGATCTTACTGTTTACAATAGTTAGATAATAATAAGAATATTTATTTGTTTGTTTTGTTCCATATAGAGGTGCTTTGGGTGCTGACACGTGATCAGAATCCTCCAGCATCAGTTGTTGAAAAGGCCGAAGCTGTTATTGATGCGAATAATTTGAATAAATCGTTCCTTATAAAAACCAAACAAACCGATTGCGATACTGAGAAGGAGGAACCAGAGCAATCAGAAAATAGCTCAGAAGAGATGACAACGACAGCTGCACCTTAACCAGCTCCAGCTATGTGATGCAAATGTATCAACTATTTATTAAAAAAAAAATTATGTTGTTTCCTAACAATTTTTTTAAAAGAATAAAGTTTAAAGACTGCTAAAGACTAAAGTTAAAACTGCATATATATTACTTTCTAAGTTTGGGGTATCTTATAGCGAGTTTCATTCAAATTTCAAAGATCTCCTCTAACAATCAATCAAGATTTGATCTTTTCAATCAAACTTTGTTTCAATCAAACTTTGTTTCCAGATTTGACTGACACACACATTTCTGAAAAAAAAAACTTCATCATCAGATGACGAAAAAGAGGATGACTTAGTTATCAAAAACTCCACTAACTTTATAAAATCTAAATTATTGACTTCTTCGTCCATTATTTGTTTTTTTTTCAAGTTTTGCATTTGGAAAAAAAATCGAACTCGAGATTTTAATCAAAGTTTACATTACGATGATAGAGATCACCAAAAAAGTGGGTCCCGTAATTCCGTCTGTCTGTTTGTCTGTCTGTCTGTCTGTCTGTCTGTCTGTATGTCTGTCTGTCTGTCTCTCTGTACAACTCTCTACAGCCTAAACGGCTGAAACGATTTTCTTCAAACTTGGTATTTAAGCATTTTAGGTGATCGTCCGAAATAGATTTTTGAATTGTTGTTTTAGCCCAAAAAATAACGGTGCTTGCCACACAAATTTGTATACCATCCTAATTATCGCGAAAACGGCTCTAATGATTATCATAAAAATTGGTATGTGTACTACCTAATTTGGGTATGGTCTAAATTTTGGTCAAAAATTGTTTTTAAATATTTTGTTATTACCGGTACCTGTCATACAACCATTTTATTGATTTTCTTTCTCATAAACAGTTAAGCGGATTTCGATCAAAATATTTATACATGAGCTCTTTCAAATTCTAAATAATACTGCATTTCAAAATTTTCGAAAAATAGTGTTTTGGATTTTTGAAAAAAAAATTTTTTTTTGAAAATTCAATATTTCGAAAACGGGTGGACGATTTTTTCTGAAATTTTGTTTTTGAATTTATATTACTAAATATTCAAAATGTTCATACCAATTTTTTTTAGAAAAAAATATTTAAAAAAAATATATAAAAAATTAAGTGAAAAATGTAAAAAATACATTTAACCGTTTCTATTAAGAATATATAGAATATAATGTAATCGAACATAGGAGCAACTACGTGCGATCCGTGCATTTTATTTTTTTCAAGTTCACAACAAATTAATAACAAAATATTTTCAATTTAACGTTTTACAGAAAATACTTTGTACATATATGTGTTCATTCAGATGCAATCTGTCAATCGAATCTTTCGTGTTGAGATTTGATCTAGATTTGCTCTTTTAATGTGCAATGAAACTCTCAAAATTCAAAAAGATCCAATTTTTTCAAAGCAAGAGTAAATCTTCTTTTGAATGAAACTTGCTATTAATGTATATGAACAATGTAATGCCATAATCACTGTGTTCCACACCCTGTTCAAAACTGTCCATTGGGGAAGCCACCTGAAATCCCCAAAAAAACAAATTCTTCATCGGATGAAATCCGATCGGACTTTCTCCAAGGGGAAAGAGGCCCTATGGACAAAATCCTCAATATACTTTCTTTTTTGCCAAGTTCTCAAAAATCTCTAAAATAAATGTTGTTAAACTTGACCTCAAAGCAGTTCAAGCAGTGAATTAAGCAATAAAATCGCGCAGTGCAAGTAGTGAATTCGCTACTTGCATTGCTTATTTCGGGATTTTATCTTGGCGATTTTTTTTTGTGAGAGTTTCACTTGGTGATTTTATCCTTGGGGATTTTTTTTGGAATTATGATTTTGGAGCAAGGTTGTCCGGTTGACGTTTGTCATTAAAAAAATCGTCTGGGGAACAAATAAATCAGCCTTATTGTAAGTTTTGCCCGAACAACAGTCCCACCCGAAAAGAAACCATTTTTTTCTTTTCCCTTATAATAAGTTTCGGGCGAAAAATTATTAATGTTCGAAAGATTTCCTCTATTCATGATCATTGAAAAATCAAAATTGAATTTTCAAGAAAGTGGTAAGAACAAATAAAATATTTTTTTTCGCGAAAAATATTATATAACTTATTACCTTCATTTTGGTACCAAAAAGACATCAGATTTATTTGTTTAAGTGCCTCAGAATTGATAGTCAAAGTTTTCAATGATGAGTATCAACGAAAGCTATAACTGGCACCTAAGAGCAGGCTATGTACTATGCAGCGCTGCCCCCCTACTACAATTGTTGTCTTTTTACTAAACTTTCTTGTCACAAGCACGCACTACGCACGCTCCTCCAAACACTACACTTTTTTTACATCAGACATTTATTTATTCCTAAAAATGAATAGTGTGTTTGTAGTTTTAAATCTTAACATTTTGTGTAAGACCAGAACACAACATCGTCAATTCCACAATCCACTTCCAGTATGTCATCCACAGTTTAACTGATCATATTGGTTTTCTCTTCCTAAGATAAATGTATATTTTTCAATTTTTCATAGCGAAAACGCCAAAATACATTTGATATACAAGTCTACAAATAGGTTTTTGTTAGAATTTATGAATTTTTTTTGCAAAATCGCTCTTCTATCAATCAATTTAGATTTTAAAAACAAAGCTAATCACCTTGCGTATACGTCTACGTAATTTTGATTTTTAAAATTCAAAGAATTTTGCTGTAGAAATGGCATCGAAAATAATATTTTAGAAAAAGTTAAAACGAAGTCATGCCAATTTTATATAGCATAATGTGAACAAATTTTGACAATTTAATTTAATTGGTAATGCCAAAACAAGTCATTTAACTCTTCTTGATCCCATCGAAATTTCAACAAAGGACATTTCGACTATAATACAACTTTTGAAAAATTTTCCATTTCATATTAATTTTTGTATGAGCTGCGTATACCTACATATAGTTTATTTTACCTATATGCCTATGTATGTATATTTGAAAGTGAATTAATGGATTAAAAAATTTGTAAAATTAATTTGTTTTTTGTTAGTACGTTTTTACTACACTTTTTTCGTAAGCACTACATTTTCAATCAGTTGGTGGTGGCAACACTGGTACTGTGTCTAGAGCAAAAACAGTTCCTTCTGGAAACGCTACGACCGCAAACGCAACAATATGTATCTTGTAAGGTGTGTTTAAGTTCAACGAGCGAAGTACATATCTGCTTTTAGCCAAATCGATTTAATTTTTTGCCCCGGACAAAGTTAATCTTAAGCCTTTTGGGTGACATTTGGAAAAAATATTATCATAACGTCAAAATATAGATTTTGCCCACCTGTCAAGCTATACACTGTCAAAATCCATTGAAGGATGGTTCCGATTTAATTGGATACACAAACCCTCTACAAAATTCAAATTTAATCTTGGAAATACGGCTCTTCAAAGGTGTCTGGTAACGTTACCGTGCAGGCTATTGGTTACGTTATCAGACACACCAAAAAACACGAGGGAAACCAAGCATAATGATGAGAACGAGACGAGATTTCAAAATAAAATTTTCACGAGAAAATTGCGAGACGAAGATCGAGACGAAACTTGGTTAGTCGAGACCGAGACGAGAGCAACAAAATTCTCGCCTGGTCCTGTCTCGTTGCCAGCCCTACTTAAAACACGAGCTTAGGGGTCGTAATCAAATATGTGTTTCTGTCGTAAATTACAACACTCATTTTGGTAAGATAGTCATATCTATGTAACATTTTCATTAAAATATAACTGTCAACTAAAAAAAATAATACATACTTATCGACGGAAATCATTGAATACCTAATAGGCATTTCACACCAAACCCAAATCGGGGTTTTCAGCTAAAAGCTTACGAAAACTCGAAAACCGTTCACACTGAACATTTACAAGTTTTCGTTTGAAATTTCAATTATTTTGACACAAACTATCAAATTTGGCGCCAATGCAATATTAGCAAAGCATTTGTTCATGCTAATATTAGATTTATTTAAGTAAAATTAATTCTACCTAATTCAAACAACTTCTTCTTCATATCGCAAAGACTCAAACCCGTATCTTAAGGAGAAAACGTGGTTTTATTTTGCGAATTCTGCAACTTTAAAAGAAAAAAAAGCTATAGCTAATTGCTGAAGAAAATAACAATTACTTTGTGAATTTAAATTTAAATTACTTCAGGCAGCTGTTTTTTTTTCATTTTCCCTGGCACCAACCCGTCAGCCATGAACCGTCGTTTATGTGACGTTTAATTGAGCGCTGAATGTTTCACGGTGTGTGCATTTAGTTCATCTTGCAAATCCAATATGTTTTCGACAGGTTTTATTTAAAACTTGTAGCTTATCAAAACTTGTGGTTTATGAAAAATGTATGGGAAAACTTGTATTTTCGCCTTAGGTCTTCAGCCAAAACCGATAATTTCGCGAAAACTTTGTTTTGGGTTTGGTGTGAAAAGGCTATGAAACTGAAACAGCTCCACTGAATGCACTCATCACTTAAATTATTTTATGATTTAAGCCTAGTACGCTGCTGATGCGAAACGAAAATGTTCGGTGGTCTCCACTAGAAGAGCGAAATGCTAGCGAAAACATGAACAAAAAAAAATTTCAAGAAAAAAAAACAAACCCAATCAGAAAAAAATCAAAAATAAACAAGATGCGATGAAAGAAACATAAAAAATACGACTAAAAACTGAAATGTGATTTTCGCACACAATTAATTGGTCTGTGTAATAAATTGCAATTTTTAAATTTTGTCATGCAGAACGAAAAGCAGGACAAACATTTTCGTTTTTGATTTCGTTCTGTCCTTTTTGTATGCGGGATTTTTCGTTTCGCATCAGCAGCGTACTATAGGCTGTAGTTGAGCCTGTTCACTTTACTTGACATTTCACTTTGACTGCTACGTCAATTTTGACAGCAATATAATATTTGAATCTTATGAATCGGTTAAAGTTTTCTCAATCCAGGCAGGGGCCCAATTCCGCAAGTGTGAGTTTCTTTTGTGTTGACAGAAATTGATATTCCAGAAGGGTGAGGCTATTTTTTTTTTGACAGATAACATGTAGACATATGGGCAAATTTATTCACGCATATATTGAGGGTGAATCGCAAAAGGATTCACGCTCGCGGAATTGGGTCCCAGGCTTCAGGAAAACTCACAGTGAATGATATAGCAGTAAAGTCGCTGTTGCTTTTGACAATTTTGAATACAAAATATCTCTAAAATATACCGAACCGTACACTAACACAAATCTTAAACGAAAAACGTTCTTTTTGATTAATTCAATTAGATTATAATTCTTGAATATTAAGTGTGGTTGGATTTTAAGAAGGAAATACGGTTGCAGTGAAAAACAAAAATGTATGTCTTTTCATTTAAGCGACATTTACTGTATTTGTATTTGCTAATCTTTCAATCAGTTTAGATCTAAGAAATCTAAACTCTTTAAGGCAAACTTGCTCTTACCCCAAGTATTATTAAATACCATTTTCCACTTTGTAATGCTTAAAATCAGGACAATATGAAATGGTCTTCATAAAAACTAAACACTTCCCAAAAGGAAACTATCTGGTATGTATAATGCATTTCCTCAAACCAAAATAATTTCCGATTCAAATCATTTAATTTTATGAACTTTTTCCCCTGTATACAATCCAAATTAGGATGCAGACAAAACAAAAACCAAAATCCACCTTTAATAAGATCAACTTTTCAGCTTAAACTCAAACGGAAAACAAAACAGTAAAAAAATAATAATATGTAGATTAACAAGGAACAGCTCAGTAGAGCTTATAGAAAAACCCTTCCGGAGAAAAAAAATTATCTACAAGGAAAAGTGTTGTAAACAGATCGCAAGTTGGGAATTTCTAAATGAAAATCCGCGAGATACTTCTTGAAACTAATTCCTGCCCTCCTATGTGTATAATTACTACAAGAGGTTAATTAGTTTTTTTTTTTTATTTCTGTTCTGACGACGACCGACGACGCACGGAATGGTCGGGAGCACTCTTGTTGTTGGGCTTCCTCATACTCTGGAGCAACCTAACTGCTGGTTGTGTTTTCATGTTTTTTTTTTTTGTTTTCATTTATTGTTCAACTTTAGCAATCGTCCTTTTTCATTAAGGACGAATCGAAACAACTTACTTAGAACGAAAATGCTTTCAAATGGAAAATGATAATAATGCCCTGCTATCACTGGAGCATAGAGCATATAGAAATAGAATTGGTAGCAGCAGGAGCTGATCACCCCTTTTATGCGTTTTCTGAGGCTGCATTTTGTTGTTGTTTTAGTTGTGGGTGGTGGTGTTGGTGGTGGTGGTTTAATGGACGTCCTGTGTATTGTAGGAGGCAGGACGATTTAAATGGTGGGAACATGTTTTTACGTTAGAACGATTAAAATTGGTAAAGGAGAAACACCAAAGATGGGTTTGGGTGTTGCGGTACGGATAGATTGTCCTGAATTTGCATAATATAAATAAATTAAGGATTCCAGACATGCGGTGTTTTCATTTTATTGCCGACAAGGGCAACCGAGTATTTAGTATAGATATATAGGTATAGCATAGTGGTTTATGGGCGGTCTGATGAGATTATGTTTGGGGCAGTATACGAGTATATGTAGATATAGCTGATGTATAACAACGAAGATGGAAAAAAACTGCGTGCTATTACCGACCATTATGACCACCGGCTATGATGTAGAGTTCCTCCCTAATATCTACCTGTACATTGTCTGCATTAATTTTATTGTTATTTTTTGTTGTTTTATTTTAATTTTTAATTTTTTTTCCTCCTTGGAACCTAAGTATATCTACCTAGTTTAAGTGAATTTGCATATTTTTCTGATGTTAATGAAGGTCCGTTTTGAAACAGAAGATTCTGTAATTGAAATGAGAAAATTATAATTTTTTTTATGTCTTCGTATAGTGTCTATTATGGGCACATACCTACTTCTTAGTTGGAGGGTTTTTATTATTTTTTTTAATTAGATGTAACAATATTACTTTAGGTATTTTGCACAGTTGTGTGCAGAAGCTGTTAATTTAATTTCAAAACAGACACTAGTGCCCATTTGTTTTATAATTATTTGCGCGGCAAAGGTGATTTGACTACCCTGAAAATTTAAAATGATAAAGCAGAGTGCGAGCGTTAGAAAAGTAATGGAGGATTTAAAAGGAAATATGACAGCGACAGGCATATCGACTGGATTATTGCATCAAATTGCCGGCCTGTGGAGTGAGCCTTGTGGCGCGGCGTCTTGTCAACCACATACCTATATCACCGGAGAAAATTTTCCGAAAAAAAATTGAAGTTAAAACTCTAAGGTTGCCGTTACCTACTCCGAATTTTGGTAATAAATATTAAATTTTAATTTTAATTTCTTTTTATTTTAATTATATATAAATGTTCTTCGATCGTTAACTTAACAACGATGAAATTGTTGTCTTTAGAAAATGTTTCAAAAGTTTGGTCGCACTGATTTAAAAGAGCGTTCAGAGTGAAAAGTTAAAGTTGTAAAGTAACTATTGGAACACCCATTTAGAAAAGAAGAACCGTATAATCACGACTATACTGCACACAAAATTGCAATCGTTATATCAGGCTCTTTGACGAGTATAGAATATGTTTCATTGTAGAGTGGGTCAATAACTCATCTTTCAAAAGAACGCTCCCAAATTTTCAGACAGATCTGTCAAATACTTTTGTTTTGGCAGCCATTTTATATAGACGCCTACGTGTATTTTCGATAAAATGGACACAGTGAATTTCGAGAGATCATTAAACACGATGGCGCAAAATTTTAGTTGATTTAGTAATATGTGAAATAATTTTTAGTATGATACTAGGCTAAAAAAAGGATTTTGCTAATTTTAAACCAGTTTAGTACAGTTCTATTTTCTTAACATTTTACTAAAGTTAAAATAACAAAATGGCTTCTTTATTTTTTAGTATCGTACTAAATCCATATGCCACTTTGACATTTACAAACGTCAAAAGTTAAGTTCGCTTACTTTTATGCACTATTTTAGGCGTGTTAAGTTTTTTTTTATTAAGAAAATAAATTTAGTATGGTGCTAGTTAAAATGTGTTTAAAATTAGGAAAATATTAGTAAAGTCCTTTAGTCCTTAGCCATCAGGCTGTTTAAAATTTTGCGCCTTTATTATTTTCTTGCGAGAAAAAACTATGACGCAAAGCAAAAAAAGCATGACAAATATAATGAGGACTCTTCACCAACGATTGGAACCATTCACTACTGGTTTAGTCAATTTCGGTACGGTCGTTCAAACATAAGTGACGATGTACGTTCTGGTCGCCCAATTGAGGTCTCCACACCAGAAATGATGGACAAAATCTATAGTTTGATAATAGGTGGTCGATCGACATCGGCACATGGGTCAGATGATTTCGAATTTAAATAAATATTTTGACATGAAAAATCATTACGCAAGGATACCGCATTCGTTTGACAACTGCAAATGTATTTTTGGTGAAGTTCCAGAAAAAATCCACTGAGCGGATACCAGATAAACGCTGTGAAAACAATGGAATTTATATGGTGAATCGAAGCCGAAGAAGGTCAAGGTGGGTTTGTCAGCAAACAAGGACATGGCTACAGTTTTTTTTTGGCCTTCGCGCCGTGTTATTCACATCGATTACCTTGAAAAGGATAAACCGATCACCGGCGCATATTACGCAGAGCTGCTGGATAGATTCCAGACCGAAGTTAAGCTAAAACCGCCACATTTGGAGAAAAAACTTCTCTTTAACCAGGACAATGTACTGGCGCGGCCGGCCGATGT
Source organism: Philhelius pedissequus (assembly GCA_910595825.1). NCBI lineage: Eukaryota > Metazoa > Arthropoda > Insecta > Diptera > Syrphidae > Philhelius > Philhelius pedissequus. The sequence goes on from OU343160.1 coordinate 327,622,555, forward strand.
ACAAGTCCGCAGTAGCAATGGCACTAGCTAAACTACGAATTCCCCCCTCTTCCAGTATATTCCCCAGATTTAAACCCATATCACATGAAGAACATGAAGAAAATGCTTTGAGATTAGAGATGTATCGAATGAACAAACCACCGCTGAAACAAATGCTTACTTTGAAGGACTCGAGAGATGGCATTATTTTGATAGCATCAACAAATTGGAGAAACAGTAAGGAAGTGTGTCGGGCTAAAAGGAGACTATGTATACTATATATGTTGAAAAATAAAAGGTTTCTTTATCCAAAAGAGTGTTCCTTATTTCATTTTTCAGGGACAATGTGATATTGACACACCCTTAAAGTCACCCAAAAGCTAAGAAAAAGCCTCTATTAATTAATAAAACATAATAGCAAGATCCAAGAATGATATTTCTATTTATCTAAAATGGTGGAACTGGTTAAACTGAACAAATAACGAGTTATTAACAAAATAATTCTTGCTCGAAACCGGCGTGCAAATGCAATGCTATACAAAGAAAAAGAAATTAAAGAAATGTCAAAATCAAACTGACAATTGAAATGGAAACGTTCAGAAAACGCAGTACATATCAATTAAGGTTGTTTTCCATTGGGAAACACAACGGATCTTAATACGGTTGTCATTCCCGTACCTCTCATAAGAGAAAGTAATGAAACGAACGCTTAACGGGGGTTTGTCTTTTGCCTACTTTATGGCTACATATTAAAACGAACAGAAATCTTTCCAAGCACATTCAATGCTTATCCACACTGGGATTCTTAAAAGTACCAAAAATGGAGACTAGGTTCGTTCGTTGAGCCCTGAAGTCGCCCCAAAGCGTTTTTTAAAAAAAACCTGAAGTCACCCTGATAAACAAATTCTGTGTTTTTTGAAACCTGAAGTAGATCTATGCTTTTAGCTGGGGCAGGTTGAGGTAAATGAATAAACGTTAAGGTCATATGAGATCTGAACTAAGTATGCGCGATATTGAGAAAAATATTAAATACTCATCATCGATGTTAATAATAACAATTTGTGGTGTTCTGAAAGTACACACAGATTCAAAAATATCAGTTTCACAACGGTACTATTTTGCAGGTAAACCAAAATAGCTGCCAAATTTCCCATCTTTGTATTATGCTCATTTGTGATTTGAACACCAATGCCGGATTTACACGAATGACAAAGTTGCTAATATTTCTGCCAAAAGAATTGAAAAATAATGGAAGAAATAATTTTTGAATGACAGGCGTTTAAACGAGTTCAATAAATGGCAGACCGTAATGATGGTATTAATTTGCCAACAATTATTGGCAAGGATAGAATTTTTGTATTTAATACACAAGACATAAAAATGGAATCAAGAACTAAAACTATTGCTGTTAGGAGCATTCTTGATTTTAGAAGATCTTAAGACTTAACTACATGCATTCAACACAGTTGTACAAAAAAAACATATTTGGTCTTTGTTTGAAAAAAAAAAAAAACAAAAAAAAACATTTTTTTCACTTTTGTGCAAATGTGTGTTGATAACATTTGACATTTAAAATGGCAATTTGCAAATAAAGAATGATCAAGTTAATTTTTTTCTAGAATGGCATAATTTTGAAAATGGCGACAATACAGTGTTTTCACATATTAATGGAAGCATTTCATGCCAAATTATTTATCCCAATTTTTTGTTGGCAAAAATATTGCAAATATTTAGAGCGTTTACACGACAAAAAGAAAAATGGCTATAATTTGACAGATAAAATGGCATTATGCCATTCGTGTAAATCCAGCATAACAGTAGCCCAATGAACGAGTTCAACACTAGTATGTCAAAGTCTAAAAGACAATCAAAAATTATTTAAGGATACAAGGAATTAATTCCCCAGAACAAACTGCAGACATTAAGAGGATAGGGATGCACATTTCACATCCCAATGCTATACTCTTTCTTAAGCATTAAGCCATACTTTATTTAGGTATTGGTGAACTTGGTATCACACACCTAAAACTCTTGTGAATGTATGTATAACAGAATAATAAACTGCAGCTCAAAAACGGTTTGAAACTTAACTTTTCTTTTAGAAGAAAGAAGACCCCAAAGCTAACTAAAAATATTAACTTTACAAAATATATTATATATTCCAAATAATACAAAATTCTGTTAAAGATAATCAAATTTAATTGACAAACTAATGACAGCAAATTCTTGATCTCTCGGCTCCAAATGTCACTTGATGAGAAAACTGTAATTGCCGCTTGCTTATTTCAACAGTTCTTCGAACCTGATACACAATGGCTTCCATATTTCGTTTAATTTTCAAAAGTTTATAATTTATTCTTCGAATGTTTCCACAAAGTTCATGAGAACTTCTTCCGCCATTTGCAATTTGTTCATTTTTCTTTTTGCATAGGATATCCACAGTAGTAGCAGGATAACAACTATATTGGGCAAATATTCCATCTAAATAATGCTTATAATTCTTCGTTATCCAGTCTGTATTGTAACGGATATTAAGGCGCCGAACCAATGTTATTGAGAAGTTTAATGATTTTACTAGATATTTGCAGTTCTTTAAGGCCGTATCCAAGGCCTTTAGTTCATGCATTTCCACCAGTCAGAAATTGTTCCTTTTTTTATATTTTAATATAAACTGTTTTTTACAAGTTGAAGGATATGCAAAGTTTTGTCATTTTTTTTTTCCTAAATTTTAGAAAATTCAATTAGGAATTCAAGATAAATATTCTATTTACTTGAAAGCTTCAGGACAGCAATCTAAAATTTTATATTTCACAGCCTAAGCAAGTATGAAAAAAATTAACACAATTGTCAAACTGACATACATTCGTGCAAGCCACTGGTTTTTGACGGAGCTATATTTTATATTTTGCCAGAAGCCACTGCTCCTTTAAGTTAACCTACATTGATTCGGATCACCACACCGCGGCGCTGCCGAAAAGAATGATATCTGCTCGCGAGATCTAAGAGCAAAAAAAGGAAGAACACGGGCTTCTATGAGCAGGGCGCGGGGCCGATGATATAGAAAGTTGTTACTCCAGGAAGCATATTCGAAAGATTTACCATAAATATAAAGAACATATCAGGGTTACAAAGGAACAAAAAGAAACCTGTACAGATGAAGAAGGATCGATTTTTTAGCCGCCTATGACAGTATCTGTAGAGACGACACGTATACATAGCCATGTCTAGTTTTAAAATTCCTGCTAAACTAGTCCTCTTGTGTTAGATGGCAATAGAGAATTGCCGCTACTACATCGAGGTTGGTAGGAAATACACCGAAACCTTCAATGTCAGAAACGGAGCTAGACAGACATGTAACCTCTTCAACATCGCTTTGGAACGCATTGTGCTAAACTGGCTTACTAACATTGGGACAGTTTGCCAGATGTCGGTACAACTATATGCTTGCATACGCGAACGACATTACCATCACTGAGAGAACGCAGCGAGCTGTCACGCACCGCTGCGTTTACACAATAAATATAGGCACTGGCGTCAAAAACGAGTCTTGCCAAAACAAAATATCCTTGGGTGCTTTCAGATGCCAACGTTCCTACTACCTACTCGCAGAGTCTTACCCGGAGCGAAATTGCAGTGGAGGAAGACCTCGCCTAAAGTGGCGCGCACAAGTGGAAAAATACATCAACCAACTTGGAGTGTGAGGCAGTTACATATAACCGACCTAACGCGAAGAAGCTTGTTAGTTAAGACCCAGATTCACGTCAACCCGAATCCCTAACTGTAGCGCTACATAAGTAAGTAAGAGGGTACAAGTAAGTTGCCAGAAGCCAGAGGAGGAAGAGTATAATTAGTTTGCCCAGAACTGTCTAAGCAATAAACTCTCTTTTAAACAAGTGTGTGAAGTTGTAATGCCAAAGTTAATTGATAAAGTGCCACCAAAAAACAATTTGGCAATTGGGTGTGGTAATTTGAACCGTGTAGTCTGTCAAAATTCCAATATATCTGTCATTTTATACCAATTGTTTGACAGACAGGATTATAACAAATAATTTTCGGAGTGTTCTACTCCTTTTTGATTACTATACAATGAAAAATGCATGAGTCTTGTTCACAAATTTACGTATATACACACTAAATCTAAAAAAAACTAGCTTAAAGACATTATTAGTTTCTTTTGACAAATAGTCTGACGAAAAATGTTGAGTGTATATGTGTGTTCTATTTTTACTTCCTTATGAAATCGAGAATATAATAATACTCCAAAAACATTACTTGAAACAGCCAATCGAACGTTTTTTGAATAACAGGAGTAGAAAAAGAGTTCCTCCGAACAGCCAATCGAAAACGACGTAAATTTGCTTTTTGTATTTCCTGTAAATGCAGCATTAAGCCCTGAAAATTATTAGCCGTATTTAAGCCCGACAAAAATAATTGTTGGGCGTGTTTTATTCTGTAAGGGTGAGATAAAATGGATGAAAACAAGAACAAAATAGCGACATCGAGCATTAATGGCGCCATTACACACAAAAATTGACATTTCCATACAAACTTTCGATAACAAATTAGTAGTTAACGATATTGAAAAAATACCATTTAAATTGACCGATTACCGTTTTTTTTCCGATCCTTTCCCTTTGGACTTTGAAAAAACACACAACATTCAAAATAACAAAAATCATCGATTTATAACAATTTTATTTCAAGGACTTCTATAATCGCTGAGACCAAAAAACGTTTAGTATGTTTGATTAGGAAAAACATAAATCATCTTCTATGACAAATCGTTTTGGCATTACTCAAATCGATTTAAACAAAAAAAAATCATCTCTTTCGTATGTAATCAACATAAGCACGTTTTCCTTTCAATAACAACATGACACCGAAGAATCATTGTAATCCTTAAGGACATTTAATCTTAAGCTAAATTGGGTAATTTCTCAAATGATACTTCCTATCAAATCGTTTGACATTAACCCCTTTTTTTGTATACCGTTCACTCCATTAGTCTTAACCAAGTCAATGATTTCTAGTGCCTGCCTACAATAATCGTAATCCTGCTTGAAAAGCCCCATCTCCCTATATGTTGTATAACCTCATCCCTACAAACTACCTATATTACCTAAGTCCAATGCCGCAATACAGAGTACAGGGTAAAAGCAACAATCTTTCCGCAACAAAATCACAGAAGCAGGCAACAAAAAAAAAAGCACAAGCAAAGTCAGAAATTGACAACAACCTTCGGTTCGGCGATGGATATTGATTTGTGGGTTGGGGTTAGGAGATTCCTATGCACTCTTCCACGCCACCTATTTTACAAAAGCAACAACAAAAAAAGAAGGTGAATGTATCCCATTAATAAAATTAAACACGTGTCAAAAAGCTTCTGTCCCAGCATCCATATCGCTTCAATCGTTCTTTTCCTTTCATTCTGGGTCTTATTTTGCCTTTTCCTTAGCCTATCTATTGTTATGGATATTCAAATATGCTGAACGATTTATCTTTACGTCGTACCGTGCATCGTCATCGACGTGATTTTCTAGCAAGGATTCAAAGTTACCATTTTCACCCTTGTTATTTGGACAAAGATTCCTAAAGTAGCTTGAAAAGAGACTACGAATCAAAAGTAGATTCTACTGATTTCTTTGATTGAAGCACAGGGGTGGACGTTTTTTAAGGGAGTTTCTTCAAGGGCCCACATTTTATACTTTTTAAAAACAGATTTTACGGTTGGACAAAATATATATATAACAAAAGTTAAGAAATCATGTTCATATTTATAGTTCTAAAAGAGATAAAATTTCTCTATTCTCTTCGATCTCACAGATATATTAGTATCTGTCATGTCTTCTGTCAGTTTTTGAAATTTATATTCAAACTAGAGCTAATTTACCAAAAAAAAAAATTGGAATGTAGTGACTCAGTTCCATATAATTTCATCATGTTAATATTTAAGCTTAAGCTAGGTACATATTGTTTTCGAATTTAAACAAACCGCATACAACTTGTTTTTCATTGAAAGAATACATTCTGCAATTATTTTTTATACACATCTAAATGCCTTCTCAACACAAAGGTTAACTGAAGGTTCAGATGTCAAAAAGTGTGGGAATCACTGGTGTCATGATATAAAATAAAAATGACACTGTAAGTTGCAAATTGGCAGTTAGTTTATAAGAAATATGTTCGTTTGGTTAGTTTAGTTTCATGATATTTTTTTGTTTTTTATTTCAAAAAATTCTTTGAAGCTTATAATTAATTTTAACCTAAAACTAACCTAATAAAAATTTAATAGCTGTGCGGGTCTTAAAAAATGACAGCAATTATTAATTTTCAAGCTTACATGACACTTTAAAAATCAATAATATTTAAGGATGAGGCTTTTTCTGGCTGACCATTAAGTATTACGACATATACGTCCGATTTTTTTCAAACTCAACGAATATTGGAATATAGTTTAAATATTAAATGCAACAATTAATTCCATTCGAGCTTAGCTGATCACAGAATATTTTTCGACTTTAGCACTTACTTCAGAGAAAATTGCTTTAACGGAGCAATTTGACTCCTTACATTTAATATAGTTTGTTTGAAAATATTTTTTTTTACTGTAATGACGTCGCCAATTTTCAATGTGCTTTTTCCTCATCAAATATTCAATTCGGACTTCAAATAAAACGCGCAATATAGGAAATTCAAATTGACATTTCCATACAAATTGTCAATAACAAATAGGTAATTCATATCGGTTAACCTTATTTTGAAGGAAAAACTTTGTTACAAAATTATTAAACTCGAACTTAACTTTACGATGGCGGAACTACAATCCGCAAAATCAATTTATTCAATTAATGCAAAACGATTTAATAACAAGATTTGATTAATGTAAGCGACCGCACACGAAATGAGAAAACAACGAAGACGATTCGTCAAACGATGAGTGCATTTGATAATTTGCGGTGAAACGTAAGCCGAAATCAAACGCAAAAAAAATACGAAAGTAAATGGGCCGTTAATTAAGAAATACAGTGTCCCACAAAACCAGGATACTATTCGAATTAATAAACGAAAACTAAAAAAACAAACACCTAAATTAAATCACAACACTCTACTTATCTTTGTTTATTGTGTCCGCTGATAACCTATCCGCCTGCCATACTCTTCCACCTAAATTATTTCAGCCAAATATAAATTCCTTCTCCGCCTTAAATCACTTAGTTTTCCTCTTCAATTTTTTATTTCGAAACTTTTCCTTCTCAATCAATTCTTTTTCTCTACTTCTATTTTTTTTTAACTCTTCTGAAATCTTTAAAAAAACAACCTCTTGCTTTCAAAGCTCACAAAAAAGTGTCTTTTACATGCATAATCCATTGTCTACCTCCGCCATTCCAGTCTCTCACACATACCTACGACCATTCACTCGTTTTCGAGATCTTCAGTCTCGGAATCACGGCTTCCTGGAAAGCTACGTGCTCTCCTAGAAAACCACTGTTCCTCCGTTTTCGAATCTCATCGAAACTTTACTCTCACACACACATTCAATAATTCAGCAAGTTGTTGGATGTCTCTCAAAAACTTGCCGAAAACAAATGGCCGAGTTCAGAACCTTTTCAACAAAAATTCTTCGAGAAAAACTATAATAAATAAAATTGAGAAAAAGTTTCTTCTCGGCAATCTCCTAGTTATTCTCAGAAAGATCGCGTGTGATTTAAAGCGCGAAGCAATCTTTCTAAAACCAATATCGCGAGGTGAGAGAGAAAACCATTTCTTTAAATACTGAAATTTACTGTGTTTCAATTCTGATAGATTGGTTGTACTATTTGAAAGAAAATTAACTTTTAAGAATTACATCGACAAGAGACCGCCCGTCTTCTCGATAGTTATAATTCTTGGATTTATTTCCTCTCAAATCTTAAATGGATGGAAACCTGTTTTTGTTTAATTTTCCAAAATACTTTAAGAGTAGGTCTCTGGCTGATGGCCGCCAGGTATACAGACTCTACAAGCATTTTGGAGCAGTAACGGAAAAGGAAAGCTTTAAATGGTTAAAGTTATACAAAATGCAGGTGAAATTTGTTGTGGTAAATTTACCGCAACAACTTTATAAATTATAAATAAAGGTAGAAATATAATTTATTATTGTCAAGATACTCAGGAGCAGTTGCACAAATTTAACTTCAGCCAAAGATCAGCTGCACTCGATTTATTGGACGAGACAAGAGAGAACTCTAGTTCATAGTAGTCTCTCTACTCGAAATTCGAGTATATGGATTTTGTCACTGTTATGTCGGACTTACACGACTGCCAAATTGGCAGTATTACTGTCAAAATCTTGGCATTATTTTTACTTGCGATTATAGGTACTATGTACCACCTACACCCTTCATATTCATTATTTAATGTACATATTTACATACTTAGGTTCCATCAATATGTATTGTAGATACATTTTACTCTCCTAACTTATATAATTAAAATCCATAACATAGGCCAAATTCCTAAACGCAAGATTTGCAAAGCAAGTCTCATGCTAAGCAAATATACGAACACGATAAAAATTGAAAAGGAAGTGAAGTGCACAACACAAGTTTAAAACTTGCACAATTGCATTGAAGTTTGCGCAAGAAAAAAGAATGAACTGCGTTTAGGGACAGTTTGCTTAGCATATTATGCGCAAGATTTGCGTTTAGGAATTGCCCTTAGATTTAAATATACATTTGTAGGTAGGTACCTATGTTACTATTCATTGAATCATCCATTTGACAATTCATTACACTAAAAAACAAGGTTATCTTACTTACAAAGGCTTTAAACCTGTATAGGATAACTACACCTAAGACCTTACTAACTAAACCTCAATTCTTAGCTGTATTAAAGTTGTTATCTACAAGAGCAAGTTCGTACGATCCAGTCGTGCATTTTATTTTTTGTCGTTTATATGGTCGAAAATGTGGAAGTATATTTGTCATTAAAAAACTGCCAGCTAGAATTTTCGTTAAGTTGTGGAATTATAATGACATCGTTTAAATTCAGTGCCTACAACAATTTTCCAATAATGACAGTTTGAAATAAAGAATAAACTTTCTTATTCTTTACTGCTAGTTGGCAGAATTATTATCTGTCATTAACTTAGCGTCGTGTAAACGCATGTCGTTAATTCAATTAATGGCAGCAGTATTTTGGCAGTAAATACTGCTAACTTAGCAGTCTTTATAAATCCGGCAATAGCTATTACGAATAATTTTACAAGATAAAGTACTTTATATTTATTTAAATAAAGTTAAATAATTTTTAATAATCGCGATATCGAAGGCGAGTTAAATTCTTTAAATAAATGAACACCAATCCAAATGGCTGACGGATTTAAATGGAGCATAGAAAAAACTTCCAAGATTATTTTAAATTAACAAATGAACCAAATTCTGTACAATCCTTGTCTTGTTCGTCCGGAATACCTATATAAATAACCTTGCCTTCCATTTTTCTTTTAAAAATTATTTTTTGTTCAATATCTGCTCTGGGCAAAGAAGATAAAATGAAAGATAGATTTCAAATAAACGCGCAGTACTGAAAATGAGAAAAAGGAATAGAAGTTCAAAAGAAAATATCCAAGGCTTGCGCGTTATACCCTATTCACACCAAACTCGTTTACAGTTTTCGTTTACCAAAACGAGAAATAAATATTTGCAAAAATGTCCTTGTCATAATAGTTTAAAAATATAAAAATAAATTTTTTTGACAGTAAGCAATCAGCTGTCCTCTTTTTTTTAGGGCCTATTCACAATCATATGAATTTCACTTGACGAAAAATCTGTTCGCTTAATTCATCTTTGAATTGCAAATCATTTTCAAGTCGTTTTATCAAAAGCGAATCGTTTTGTAAAACAAGTCGTTTATGAAAAATGTATTGGAAAACGAGTAGTTTTATTATTCGTTTTGAGGAAAACGAGTAAATAGTCGTTAATGGTTTGGCGTGAATAGCCTTTAACAGTCACGCGCTGTGCCAGTGTTTGGCTGTCAAAAATCAATTGTCAAATATTACCTAAAAAAACAGTCGATGATTTAAAAATGTTTAGGTCTTTCAGTTCAATGGAAAAAGATTTCCATGCCGAACTATTTTCTTGTTCATTATTTCGATTATTTTTTTATATTTAATTAGCTGCCAGCAGATTTTTTGACATTTTAAAATCAGAGAAAAATATCACAGTTGATAAATCTGTACATTGAGCAGGTCATATATAGAACCTACGAGATTTTTGACAGCTATTACAGCAACGGATTCAGCTCAATATGCAATAGGTACCTACTCCATTGTGTTCAGCCGGTTAGATGTCTGACGATCATGTAGGCCATGGAATATGCCGCCCATGTCTCCGTTGAACAACCAACAATATAGATAAGTTACTTTCGAATGTAGATTTAGAATTTAACATTTTTTATTGTCCTATGTTGTAAAAGTTGATAAAAAACCATACCAGTCGTGGTAGACAAGTCTAAAATTAACTTATCGACAAACAAACAAATCCATCCCTGTGGTAAGAACCGAACATCCTGAATTATACTCTCCACCATATTTGTTGCAATCAGTTTATAATCAAAACAAGGGTTCCAATTCGACTTCAATCAAAGACGACATCGCACGGTATGCCGTATGGTGTAAGGAATTGTCGGGGATTGTCTACGTTGTTCCATTGAATTCTTTCAGGCGATGCATTTCTTACGAGCATGTGTATGTAGGATTGCCAACAATTTTAAGGTGGCGCACCTTATCGAACGCTTTCAGCAGCGTCTTCGTATACTAATGGGACAAACATATGGTACGTGATGTTAATTTAAATAAGTCGTCCTTACATATAGCTTTTCTGCCTCCATACGAGTATGTATTTTTGCTAACCCCAAAATGAAAACAGTATTACCAACAATGTATTTCGAAGAATTTACGACCAACAAGTTGAAAATTCAATTCACATTTCAGTTTGCAATTTTTTTTTTTTTTTTTTTCAGTACTTGTATTTTTCTATCATTGTATAGGTATAGTTGTCGGTTCTTATAGTTGAGTGATGATACTCTGGTAGATGTAAGGGATCAGCAGAGCCGTACACTTATCCATTTATCTGGCATAGATTGGAAAATCATTTTTGCTGCTTTCATCTTGGCAATGGCTTTTCTCGTTCTCAGCCTTGTATAGTATAGCCGTGCAGTTCTGTTTTGTTTTGTTTGTGCCTTGTTACCTTTCTGTGTTGTTTGGTGAACTCTTCTTTAGGTGATTGGATTAAGTTGTCGTCGTTGTCGTCAAAGTTTTGTTGAAGGTTATCGGGGTAGGCTTTGGGGGAGGAGTTGACCTCTTGGAAAATAATTTGTCGAATGGGACCCAGGAACTTCGGTCGGTCGGTAGCAAAGGTTGTTAGATGTCTTTGTACCGATAAACATCATCATGGAAGAAATTCCCTTTTCATCTGTCCAATGGGATCATGATGATGATGGTTTCTGAAGTTTTTGTTCCCTTTTTTGGGTGCTTGTGAATATCTTTCAATTAGCATAATGCCATGGATAAGTTTGACGCTTTTTTCTTTGATTAATATTGTTTGGTATTAAATTGAGGCTGGTACCGGAATCAGTTTCTAATTTCTTTTTATAGTGATGTAATACTGACAGAGCGATGGCAAAGTGACAAAGTTGACTTTGTTAAAGAGACGTAGATTGAAGGATAATGTAGGGTTAAAAACTCTCTTGAAGTGTATGCTATCATCGCTATTATTAAAATAATTAAGAGCTATAATTTATCAGAGTTGAAAATTTTCAGCACGATTGTTGGAGGAAGCACTCTGGACTATTGTCAAGAATTTTTCCAAAGCATATCATGGAGCACATTGATTAAAATTAAAGTTATAGGAGTAGGGGAAATGATTTGATAAAGAGAGTTGAAATGTTCCCATTTAGATATTTAGATATTTTTATTCAGTTAAATCAAATCTCTTACAAATAGACTGTACAATCTTTTTAATTGCTCGAGTGTAGTAAGTTAAAATTTAATTTAATTTGAATCTGACTATGTAATAAGAAATTAATTTAAAGAAATTTACATAAGTACCTATTAAAGAAAATGATTTATTTTTGAATTTATATTTATAAAATTAGTTTTCATTTGTAGCCATATACTTAAACAAAACGGTCTCAAAGTTACGTGTGTCAATAAGTCTCCTAATGCTTTGTGGTAGCGAGTTAAACAATCTAATGGCATGGATGAAAAATTGCATTTCAGTTATACGGCATGTAAATCGAGGTTGTATTAATGTAATAGAACGCGGTGTTCTTGCAAAAGACAAGAGGTTATATAAATATAAGGGGTCTTTCATGGTTATAAGCTTGTACAGAAAAATAAGTGTTCGGTAATTAATGTATGTATGGATCGTGCATCCCAATACTATTTTAGAGAATCTACTTACGTGATCACGCCTCTTAAGATTATACACGTATCTTACAATGTTATTATAAGCAATTACTAATTTACGCTTAGTTTCAGCACTTTGATAGCAAAAAATCTCGCAACCATAAGTTATTAAAGGAACTATAAGTGATTTTACCAGCAATAATTTAGTACCAAGAGGTGTAAAATGTTGCGAAAATGAAAGATTCCTAAGAACTCCATATATTTTGCCGATAATTTGTTGAATGTGGTCATCCCATCTTAGAGTTCTGTTGAAATACAAACCTAAATTTTTAACTTTATCAACATAGTTAATCCGACTATCACCAATAAGAACTGGAGGAAAATAGCTTAGGTCAAGTTCATTTTTATAGACAACAAGGCAACTTGATTTAGACGGATTTATTTTGAGCTCATTTTCTGCAGACCACTTGTTAACACTTTCAAGATCTTCGTTTATTTTACATATACCATCTTCGATCAGTCCCAGTTTGCAACTAAAGTATAGCTGGTAATCATCAGCATATAAATGTTTGGAACAATTATTTGTGCAAAGAGGCAGATCGTTTATGAAAAGTGTAAACAAAAGAGGGCCCAAAATTGATCCCTGTGGAACACCTCTTTGTATGGGCAAGTAATTGGAAGTCTTGTTATTTACGAAAACAGCTTGAGATCTTCCACACAGATACGAGAAAATAAGCCTGCATGCAGATGAGGTAAAACTAAATATATTTTTCAGTTTATATAATAAAAGATTGTGGTTGATTGTGTCGAATGCTTTTGAAAAGTCTAATAAAGTTAGAAAAGTTACTTGATCCTTATCAATTGCATTTCTTATATCTTCTGTTACCTTAATCAATGAAGTAACACAACTATGTTTAGCCCGGAAACCAGATTGAATACTATTAATTAAGTTATTTCTGTGAAGATACGTGGACATTTGTTGGTGCAACAGTTTTTCCATCACTTTAGAAAAAAATGGTAGGATCGAGATGGGCCTATACTCAGCTGATGAACTACGGGTAGCTTTTTTCTTGACGAGTGGAAGCACTTTAGCTTCTTTCCATAACACAGGAAAAGAAGACGTAGTTATGACAGTGCTGAAAACATGAGTCAGAAATGGCAGGACATAGGGTAAAATGATTTTGATGAAAGTAGGGTGTATCTCGTCAAAACTGGTTGACTTAGACTTAATTCTCAAAACAGCACTTAAAACATCACAATCATCAACTCTTGAAAAACAAAATAATCCATAATCATCATTAGATTCAAACTGGTGATAATTGAAATGAATAGATGAATTTGAAGGTATCATCGATTGTATCTTTGTGAAATCACTATTTAATTTATTGGGGTCAACATTCTCAGGTACTCCTGATTTTGTTCGTCCACAACCAAGATCGCGAATGTTCTTCCAGATTTTATTCCCAGGAAGTTTTATATCGAGCCGCTTAGAAAAATATAAACGTTTCGATTCTTTTATTTTGGAATTTACGTTATTCCTTAAAGCGCGATAAACGTCATGGAATTCTGGAAGCTTGTATCTCTTCCACCTTATGTATGCCAAGTCTCTATTTTTAATTAAGTTTTTTATTTCAATGGTGAACCAAGGTATCGAATTGTTAGCTATTCGTTTTGTTCTTACCTGAACGTGTGAATTGAAAAGCTGTCGAATGTTTTCTTGAAGAAAATCTACTTGGGAATCGGCAGTTGGCATAGCATAAATTGATTGCCAGTCAGTACAAGCAACATCGCTTTCAAGTTGCTCTAAGTTGATGTGTTTAAAATCTCTATTACACCAAATTTTGTTTTCGTTTTGCAACGAGTCTGCTTTTAATGTAGCGAAAATTAAATCATGGCGAGAAAAACATGGCGCTGATAATTGATTGAAAAATAGAACGTTTTCTAATTTATTTACCAGCAACAAATCAAGTAGAGTACTGCTCGTGCTCGTGAAATGGGTTGGTTGTATTTTGTTTACTGGTTCTAGGGATAAGCTTTTCAGATTGCCAATAAATGATCTTGACGTCTCATTACATAACAAATTGCAGTTAAAATCGCCAAAGACAAAAATTTCCCCGTACAATGATTAGTACTCCTCTAAAACGTTATAAAAACTAGATAAATTAGTATAATTATCAGGCCGATAGACGCAACCTAGTAACCTCTTTATTTGACCATTATACATTTCAATAAAACAAAATTCTATGGGATTATTTCCAGGTGATTCAACCATAATTCGACAATTTATACATTGTTTGACATATATTGCAACGCCTCCACCTTTGGATTTTCTATCAACACGAAAAAGTTTATAACCGTTCAAACTATAAATTTCATCGTTTACTCCTTCTCTAAACCACGTCTTGGAAACACAAATGGCATCAACATTGGAGTTTACAAAAATTTTACGAAACTCGTCTATTTTCCTGTACAAGCTTTGTGCATTGAAATGGCAAACATGAAATCCCTTTTCTTGTTTACACAAAATATTTAAATTTACACGAAGGCTTAAATCCCTACCACCAGATTGAGAAACTGTATCAATTGCGTTTATTAAAGCTTAAAGATTGCAAAAACATACCACACAGCATACAAGATGTTGACACGAACTCAAAAAGTATGACCTTGACAAATGAGAAACTAAGTATTTGGCTATATAAAAAGAAAAAAAGAAAATAAAAATTTAAAATACAATAAATTAATAAATCAATAAAATGAATTATTTGAAAAAAAATTAAATTAATATCGAGCATTACAATAACAATTTCATTTTAAATATCGCAAGCAAAAATATTAAGAACAAGTTAAAAAGAATTTATAAAGCTTACTAGTATGTTACATCATCGGTGCTGGTGAAATTCGGCTGCAGTTGATAAAATCAATTAATCTGTATGTATACCTCCAGTATCAGGCAGAAGCTCATCATGTTGAAATTGAGTAATTGAATCCAGATCTTGACAAGAATTAATCAGATAAGCTTTTGTGGGATTGTTTACTGTATGTATATAAACTTTTCCATTTCGAGTATACACAGCTGTTAGGTGTTTCCCACGTTTGAGGTGGAAAGCTTTGCACAGAACCATATGGTTCAATGATGTTAAACTTTCGTTGACGTGAATTGGGCTGTCAGAATCAAGATTTAAATCGCGCAAGGAAAGAGCTTTCTTTGACATTTTAAATCGTTGACTAAATAAAAACAATAACTTGTTTTTATCGGCTGCAGTGTTGAATTTAATGATGATCGCTGTATCCTCATATGTGCCTTTTGGTTTTACTCGAAAAATATCTTTGAGCACAGGTGCTGGAGAGAATTTAATTGAAGTGCATAGTGTATTGAACATTTCCTTTAAATTCTCATTGGGTTTTTTTGGAACTCCACGTAATACAGCATCTGCACAAATCTTTTCGCGTTGCAGGGAATCAATTTGCTGGTGCAGGTCATTGAGTTGATTAATGAGTTGGTTTTCAGGTGGGGGTTGGTTGTGCTTGTTTTCAACAGATTCAACGCGCGCAACGAGAGCTGTCACATCTTCACTGATTTTATTCAATCGATTGTTAAAATCTTTAACAAAATCATCCAATTTAGTAGATAGTTTTAAATTTTCTTCGACGATTAGAATTTTAAGTTTTTCAAATTGTTGGTTCATTTTACTGTCTAGGAGGCTTTCGATTTCATCATTGTTAAACCTTTTGGCTGCCGATGATGGCGGCATGTTTACTTTGATCACTAAACTTTCCCGTAGAGATGGGAAAAGGCAAAATAAAACTATTTTCTTTACTAAAGGAAATTTGATAAAGACAACAAACGTTTGCACTATGTTAACTCAAGTTTTTTAAACACTTTTTATTAATTTTGGTAGAGTTTTTGTGGAAAATATAAAAATTTAAGCTGCGATATCTTAAGCACACGTCTAGCTTGTCAGATTCATGTCAGATTCGTCAGACGTTGATAATGAACCATTGGCGTTATAGTTACTGCGTTGGACTATCACGCCGCGACTCCCGTCGGAAAAGTTTAAAGATCAACTCAAAGATGACGAAATGACAAACAAAATTGTTGGTTTGGTGCCATCCATTCCTTCCCCAACTAACAGCACACATACAGAAATTGTTGCGAGTGTAGCATGTCCAGTGAATTTAATATTCTTGGTGGTAATTTGCTCTGTAGATCACAGAAATGACGCAAGAGCAATCCGTCAACGTTTTAATATTTTTAAATGCAACCTGAATTGCTCGGACCTAGTTAGAGGGAACAGAAAGATAGAAGATTTTTTGCAAACTAGATTGAGAATTAGCTGCTTATTATCTCATTATAATTACGGTGACCATATTAATCTCTGAGCAAAACCCGGGACAAAGACAAAATCAACAAAATTATCAGACACAAAAAATAAAATGCACGACTGGATCGCACGTACTTGCTATTATGTTCGATTATATTATAATCAAAATATTTTTAATAGAAATGGCTAAATGTATTTTTAAAGTCGTTTTTTCACTTAATTTTTTTATATATAATAATTCCTTTTTTTCTACAAAAAAATGATATGAACATTTTAAATATATAATAGTATAAATTCTAAGCAAAATTTCAGAAAAAATCGTCCACCCGTTTTCGAAATATTGAATTTTCTAAAAAAAAATTATATTTCGAAAATTTTGAAATGCAGTATTATTTAGAATTTGAAAAGCTTCTGTACGAAAATTTTGATCGAAATCCGTTGAGCCGTTTATAAGAAAGTCGAAAACCAATAAAATGGTTGTATGGCAGGTACCGTTCATACCAAAATATTTTTTTAAAAATTTTGGCCAAAATGTAGACCATACCTAAAGTAGTGCACACACCAATTTTTATCAAAATTCGTTTTCGAGATAATTAAGATGGTAGAAAAATTTGTATGGCAAGTGCCGTTATTTTTGAGGCTAAAACAAAGATTCAAAAATCTATTTTGGACAATCACCGAAAACGCTTAAATACCAAAATTGAAGAAAATCGTTTCAGCCGTTTAGGCGGTTTAGAGTTGTACATACAGACAAACGGAATTGCGGGACCTACTTTTTTGGTGATCTCTATCATCGAAAAGTCAAATTTGATTAAAATCTCGAGTTCGATTTTTTTTCCAAATGCAAAAGTTGCCCTATATATGGTGGCGCAACTTTTATTTTAATCGATGTATTTCATTAATTTTTTTTATTGGATTAAAAATTAAATTTTATTTTAAATAACTAATGGTTTTTAAAGATGATAGACCGCAAATGACCTCCACGCTCATCCACGCATATGCGGCACCTGATCAGAAAATTGTTCATTGCGGGCTGAAGGGTTGAAATTGGGATCGCCTCAATTATTGTCTTAATGGACAAATTCCTGGGTTTCGTTTTGTACTTTTCCTGCTTGACACAATCTCATAAAAAAAAGTCTGGTGCAGTCAGGTCAGGTGACCGTGGGGGCCAGCGGAAAGTGCAGTTTCTGGATATCAATTTGTTTGGGAATTTTCGTTTTAGCTCCGCCATAACTTGTGTGGCTACGTGTGCACTTGCTCCATCTTGTTGAAACCAAATCCTGCTGAAAGGGTATGTCTTCTTTAAATTTTTTTTTTCAATATTCAACCTTTTTTTTAACCAAGTCCTTAAAAATAAACATTAATAACACATTACCAACAAAATTTTTGGTACTTTTTTGCCTAACAAATTTCTTTGATGATATTATCTATTCTTGTTAAATATTTTTTAATTTCCTGACAACTATAATTATAGTTTAATTTTACCAATAACATGGCTCTGAGAGTTTCAACAGTCAGTTGTGTGTTTTTATTTGTCCAAATAATATTCATTATGGAGAAAACTCTTTTGGTTAGAGCATTTGAACCTGGTAGACAGAGGCCTAACTCGACAATCAGTAGATTTTTGAAGTTTATAAATATGTATTTCTGTTTCTCGGCCACAGTTATTTGGTTCTTTATCCATTTTGTTATAATTTTGTGACACACAAATTCGTCAGACAAGGTGGAATCATTAATAGTTGCATACCTCACTTTTTGTGGACAACAGATAACGAAGATTCTATTTCTGGCCAGATAGGAAATAGGAATGTTTCAAAGAATTACCCAACTAAAAACGTCATATCCTATAAAAGATACATCCCAATGATTTAAGTAGTTGTAACACGTTATGTAAAATTGATGAATACTTGTGGTCAATTAATATTTGTTCGAATTATTCATTGATCAATTTGTTTGCAAACAAAATATTATCAATTGCTCTCCTCTACTCTACTGAAATCATTAAATACGGGTAATGGCTTGAAGTTTATCAAAAAATATTCTTCCTTTTCTTGCTGACCCTCCAAAATTACTGTTTATGTTGTAACCACAAATTGCAAGAATTTTACCAAGGATTTATCTACGTATTTTGCGGGTCCTTGTAAATTTGCCGAATTAAAAAAGCATCGCACATTTAGCTTGAAGTGGCATCAAAGTCAGATACTTGTTTTTTTTTTGGTTTTAAGTAGCTGTTCAATATCATATCTTCCCCCACAGCCTTTAGAAAACGTAGAAGCGTATTTTAAACAGGTTATGGTATTGGCTTTTTCATTGTTGTTTATGAAGAAAAATTCCCTCTGAAGATCATCGTTGAATTCGCAGTTTCTATTTGATGGCATTTTACACATTTCTAAATTTATTGTAAAGTACAAGTAACACTCAAATTTTTTCTTTCATTCGAAGACCATGGGTTATCTTTTTCAAAATTATGACATAAATTTCAAATGTATGTATGTATTGTGTTTTTTTTGTGAAGATACATACTATGTTTATATGGAGAATTCAATCGGTATTGAATCAGGATTTAGGTCGATGTATACTTGAATCGGATTAAAATCGAATTACTCCCACTATACGAGCTGAATCGAATTGAAAATATATTTATATACCTGAATCGAGGAATTGAAGAATCGAATTCAGATCTGGTTCGTGGTGTGTGTGTGTACAAATAGTGTTTTTTTTGTGTTCAGTGGGCTTCCGTTTTCTCTGTATTTTTTCTGTTGCACGTTTTTGTTGTTTAGTCTGTAAACTTAGATTGTCACTTCGATTCCATTTTAATTCAATCTTCCGATCCCGCAAGGCCATATACCTGAATCAATATCTCAATTCGGATTCGATTCGATTCCCAATTCACTCATATAACCGGGGTAACAGTTTGAAGTTAGTGAAGATAAGGTTTGCAAAGAAATCTGACAGCTCAACGAAGGTGACAAATTAATGCGTTCAGTGAACTTTTATAGAAAATCTCTCTGAATCATTTGTTAAAGCGGATTCGCACTTTGACATTAAATTATTAAACGCATAATTAAATTATTATAAATAAAATTATTAAATTTTCTTAACGTTATTCAAACAAGCGGACCAGGCGAACTTCGTCTCGCCCCAATTTAACGCCTTCAAATGAAATGCAGAGATATAATAAGACACGGATAGTTCAAATTTCAATGATTTATTTGAAAGAAGATAGTGATATGATAAACAATAGGGGTATTCACGATCTGGTGTACCCAGTCTTGTAAAAGTGTAAAATTTTATTTTTTTGTAGCAGACTGTGAACACACCTTTACTAATCTTTAGCAACACTGAAGCAAATGTCAAAATCTGTTTCAAATTTGTTCTGAAGAAGGCTTAAGTTTGTGTTAAAAAAATCTTACACCCTTGTATTTTTCTGTTGCAATAGGGTTCGGGTATTGTAAAAGTGTAAAAGTGTAAGATTTTGACATTCAGTATATTTTGTTGTTGTAGTGCAAAAAAATGCTACACTTTTACACTTTTACAATGATACAAGACCAGATACACCGGATCGTGAATACCCCTAATGTTTTTCGATTTGTTTTCCGGTGCAAAACCAAACAACAAAGAGCGTTTATCAAGCTATCAACGACGTCCTTTTTCTACGCTGCTATAGTATTGCCCGGTCACAAATCCAATCCAGATTTTAATAAATCTTTGCAATGCCGGGGAACACTTTACTTTGGTGATGAGTTTCTCCTTCGACGTTGTTAACTCGCAAAAATTTGCGGGAATGATATCAATCTAGTCGAGACATCAACCGAAATTTGGCATTGCCAAGTGCCAGCAGTTCTCTTGAGAATTCAGCAGCCCATGGGTCTTTCCTCAATGCCACTCTGATACTTGTCAGCAATTTCAAATTCTTGATGTGCCGGCACAAAGACGACGATTTCAAGCATGCATTAAATTCATGGGCAGTAGGAGATTTCGGGATGACAGGAAGCGTTTGACGAAAATCAATAAAATATCAATTAACGAATTTTCCAACTTAAATCGTCCAAAAATTCTATGAAACATTCTAGACAGTTCGACAAAATAAAATATCAAAATCCATTTAATAGGAATCAAATGCTTTAGTTGTGTGCATACACCCGGCAACAAAGAGAAAACAAAATGAAATGTTTGGATACAAAACAAAACACATTATTTATACTAATAAAGCAATAACAAACATGTGAGTGACATTTTTGGTCATAACTCCGGTTTTAGACATCGGACGGTAAACAGACTCTCTGAACATGTCCCAAGATCTCCTGAAAGTTTCAATCAAATCGATCGAGCACAAAAAAAGAAGATAGCGCCCAAACATAACTTGAATTGTTCTTTATATATAAGATGGTTATATGGGACAAATAATAAAATACGGGATAGTTGTAGGTTTGTAGTTTTCTTAAAATTTAGCCGGGACAGTCGAGCGTAATACGGTACTGTCGCGGGAAATATGGGACTTATGGTCACCGTAATTATAACCCACGGATGGCGTCCAGTTAAAACTGGGAAAGTGTGAAGTATAGAAAGAATGCTGCCTAAAGTGGGACTCGAACCCACATGTGTTAGTTAGCAGGCAGTCTTTTTAGAGAACATTTAAATTTTTTAATCCATCTATACATTGTAGAAATCATTTAATGGAATTTTACTTCTTATAACTTTAATGAATGTATTAATTTGGGGTATTGATGCTCTGCGACCTTGAGATATATTGTGCCCCTAAATAACTGGATGAGATTTCTCATTCTACAGTATGTCCTCCAAATTAATATTTTCGACGAATTTTAGTATTTGTGGTATTTTAATAGAGGGTAGTTCCTTTTTCTTTATTAGGTAATGTCCAGAAATGCGTATCTCTGGTGAATTATGGCTTCACAACTCCCTAGTATATGGTCAGGTGTCTCCTCGTGGACCTTATGGAGCATATAAAGAGCATTGCTCTCCGATCCCAGGATATTGAGGTGTCTGTTCAGCTTACAGTGTTCAGTGAGGAGACCTGTTATTACCCTTAGTTTGTTCCTACTTAGGTTAGTAAGGATTAGAACCATTTTTGCTTATAGTTCCCAAATAGTAGTTTAGCCTGTCTTAACCTGATGAGTTTAAGATATGATCTTGTTTTTGATCACGTTTTCTCCCATTCCGCAATAGGGCTCTGGTCCCATTAAAAGTGACGTTGCTTCTGTTTTTGATAGGGCGTCTGCCTACTGCATCTTCGTTGCCCTGGATTCCAATATTCCCAGTACACAATGAAGTGAGGCTTTATTATACCTATACTATACAGTTGCCCTTAAATCTATTTTTTCAATAGAGTAGGTATATAAAAACGACTGAGAATTTGTGATTTTTCATCGACTCTACGCTACGCTGCGATGATTTGGTGCATAAACAGTGGAAAGTAAACATTTCATTGACCTGCAGTGATGCAGTACAAAGAAATCAGAAGATTTCTTTTTACCGCATGATGATTTAGATCAATGTTCCCTAAAAGTTCTGGTATGGTAGGCGTGTTTTTGTAACTGATAAAACTGCAAAAATCTATGAATTTCTGTCTGTCAAATGATGTCCTCTTGCGTACGGTTTTTCACAAAAGAGAGTACACACGAGAGAAGGAAATATAATAAATATATGAACAAAATTATGAAATTATGAGGACTGTCAATCAGTTGACATTCGTACAATAAATTAATAAGTGTGTTCCCGTAATCTGTGCACAAAAATGTTAAGACTGTCATTTTTGCAAGAGTGGGGTTAAAAATCTCTCAGAGAGCAACAAAAGTAAGGGAACGTTTTGAACAACAATTTTAACCATTTTTTAAACGTCAAAATAAAGCGTATTTTTGAGAATGTTTTTATTAAAAAGTTACATGAAATTATTTCTTAAAATAACCAATTCAATATCACAAATTTTAATTTATTGCACTAATAAGCCAGACCTGACTATAAATTCCATTATTTTCAACTTTTGTAACAATGCACATGGCAACTGACAGCTTATGTCTTTTTATTTTTTTATTTTTTCCCTCATTTGACAGTCTTCATAATTTTTTCCAAAAAAATTTCTTGGACAAAAATGCGCAGCCTGGGGAAATATTTTACACTATCATGAGCTATCCCTTCTGTGAAAAACTAGAAAAAATTTGAGTACAGGAACTTTGACTGTTTTTCGTAGAAATTTGTAGATTTTCGCTGTTTTAGGGAGAAAGGAAACGCACCTTATATTTTCTATAGTATAAGCCTTTTTATTAAAAGTAATAGGCTTACACTTTTGTCTTGACATTAAAAAGTTTCTAAGATTTGTGTTTAATGAAATCCCACACTTTTTGAAATGTTGGCTCTCTGAGAGATTCTTACCCTCATTCTTAAAAAAAGCGAGTGTGTGCATTTTGTGCATTTTTGGGTAGATGGTAATCAACTCGCACATATTGCGAATGTTGTCAAAATTCGGTTGTCATATATGACTCAAAGGTATCTGAGGTCTGACACATATTGTATGATTTTGACAGATCCAGATAAGTAAAAGACTTCAGTAAAAGTTGTTCAGTAACAGGTAACAGCAGATCGAAAATACCTGTTATTGAAATAACATTTTAAATTTTTATTTTGAGGGTACTGAATAGCGGAAAAAATGTAGATGACAGAGTGATTAATAATTAATTGTAAAATTCGTGTAGAATGTAGTTTATTTAAATTGCTATTTAACTAAACAAATTTGTTGCATAATAGTTATTTCAGTAACAGAAACTTAAAAGCAGCAATAACCGATATTGCAACTAGCATTCTGGCCCAGGCTTATAGCCTATGCACATGCGATCTGTGACACAATGGGATCTGAATTTGTCAACATTCGCATACTTGAACAAAAATAGAAACTCGGAATATATTACATTGTAGTATATGAATTGTAGCTGGTGATTACACAGTAAAGGCGTCTACAAAAACCATATAAGCGTTACCGTCAGGGCCATGACAGATGTCACATGATGACGTATGTGAGCCTATCGAGCACCGTAATAACAAATATTTTTACCAAATTATTATTTTTCAAAGCTTTGGAAATACTTTATATTAAAAACAGTTCATTTTACAATTAATACAAAATCATTTGAAAATTGAATACTTTTAT
The DNA here is from genome assembly GCA_910595825.1 of Philhelius pedissequus. NCBI lineage: Eukaryota > Metazoa > Arthropoda > Insecta > Diptera > Syrphidae > Philhelius > Philhelius pedissequus. The sequence continues at coordinate 327,646,406 of OU343160.1, forward strand.
AATTTCTACTAATATTTATTAAAATAGGTAATCTCATTCATCAGGTTTAAGTTAAAAACTTCTTAGCCCGTAAAAAATATTAGATATTAAAAAAACACACAATCGGTTTCTTGGTTTGTTGTTGTTGGTTTTGTTTTTTTTTCAGTCGCAAATTTGTTAAATATTTATGAAAAATAATGTTTACAATTCAAATATTATAACGAAAATCTAAACGCGAATGCAATATAATGTATGTATATTTTTTTGTTTAAGTACCAACAATTAGCGTTGAACAATAATTTTTTTTTCTTTAACATTTTATTTTAATTTAATAAAATAAATGAATTACGAATTTTTTCACAATTATTAATAAAATTAAAAAAATAAGGTAATAATTTAATGTTATTAGTTTATATAGATACAAAAGATAAAAACAAATATTAAATATAATAAAATTTGTAAAATTATAAAAAAACAATATTTAATTTGCCAATTTTATGTAAGAACAAAAAATAATCATTTAGTTTTCTTTTTTTTATTATTATTATTTAAACTAATCGAGAAACTTACAAATTAATGACGAAAGAGAATAAAAGGAAAGAGAAAACATTTGAGTTTTTTTCCTTTCCATCTTTGAGAATTAAAGAGAACGTTGTTTAAAATTGAGCTTATTGAGAGGAGACGACAAAAAAATGTTGATTTGTATATTAATTATTAACATTTATCGTGATTGAGTTCAGGTTGTTGTCCTAAAAGAATGAATGATACGACCGCGATGATTATAAAGATGACGACTATGAATTGCGTAGAAATGATTTTATTTTAACTATCGTTAGGTGATCTGAACGTTTTTGGTTCTCATCTTCATAACATGTCCCGCAGAAGTTCTTTTTGGGCTGCAGTCAATTTTTCAGGAAATTGAATGTCGAACGCCACGAGCAAATCACCTTTCCGGGAGATATCCTTGGGAAATGGTAAACCGTAGCCTTGGATTCTCTTTACCGTATTAGGTTTGATGATTTCTTGCATAGTACTGATTCGCAATTTGTCACCAGACATCGTAGGAACTTGAAATACCACACCACAGAGAGCCTAAAAACATAAATAAAACGGGTTGTTATTCAGATTTATTCCTTAAAATTACTATGGAACTTATTGTCTAATAGTTAGTAGAATAATTATTATAGAAGAAATGACACAAAACAAAGAAAAAAACATCATACTTAAAGATACAAAACTTTAACGACTATTTCCATTGGATCAACCAACAATCAGAAACTTATTAATTATAAAACGTCATTCGCTATGAATAAGAAATGTCACGTGAAAAATTGTCAAAATGACAATTATTTGTTAATTCTTTAGTCGCTCTAATGTTAATAGTCTTTTGCAACCGTAAGACTATATTTGCACACTCTAGGGAATAGTTTATTTTCTCGCGACTAACATCAACATCAAAGAAACGTCATTTCCAACGACTAATGCCGAATTCCAAACAACCATTTCAAATCCATTTCTGATCGATTTTTGTATTTGTTGTAAGGAACTTGCAAAAAATAATGTGCGTATTTAGTCTATGAAATCTTGCTAACATCGATTTTGTTTAGAAATAATTCCATTGTGTTTAGAAAAAATCGAATGTTTGGTTGTCTGGAATTCTACATAAAATAAGTCATGTCGACGAAATGTTATAATGGAAGACTATTCGCTATTTCATTAATCCTTCTCATGTGGAATTGTTAAGATTCGACGAGACATGTGTCCAGCAATTCTGTACATCTGTCAGTGCAGGTAAACCTCTAGTAAAGTAGTTGGCATTCGTCGCCAGAATAAATATTGGACTTTGAAACCCATTAGCAAAATGGAATCATAAAGGATGATCCTACAATTCTAAATTAAAAAGAACACTAGGAAACCATTAAAACAAAACTCTACACTGTGTTTTCTTATGTTTCCAAGACCAAATCGGCGCCAGTTATAAATCTCTATAAACCACACACATTAGAAACCCCTATTCAACCATCTAATTGCAATTCACTTTGAAAGTATCTCAAAATGTCAATTCACTCCATAACTTAATGCGTCACTTGTCATTTCACTCTTGATAAATAACTTAAAAATCATGTTTCCCTTATACAATATAAACCCAATCACATTAATCCAAAGTAAAATCCAATTTCAACAGTATATCAACTGAAAACAGAAAAATGAAAAAAATAATTCATATTTTCTAAATTTGGAAAACACAACCGTGCAAATATACCTATAGATTCTCACTGTGTTAACTATTATTCGCCACAATTTAATCCACAACTAACTACTACTGACACTTCCAATTAAATTCTCCAAAAACTACGCACAATTTGATTTTCAATATGAACAAGCTGGTTCCTACATTTCACACCAGGTGTGATATATGACACATTTAATTCTTTATACCATTCGTCTACGTCTAACTAAGTGCGTCCGTCAATTCGAATTGTCATTTTTGTTGGGTAATTGTATCCATAGTCTTTACTACTATCCACGCCTCCTTAATTGAACACGTAAGCAATACGATTGGATTTTATTCGATTGAATTTAAAAATGTGAAAACCTAAAAGAATGCATTTTCTCACGATGCATTATCACCAACCACAACGTACCGGATGGACGTAATACGAAGCAGAAGCAGTAGCAGAGCGCACTAAACATATTTCAAATCTTTTCTCACCTTAGATTCAAACCAAGTGTCCACAGCTATAACTCAGTCAGTTTAACAACAACTAGTCAACCAACAATCGCACCAAAAATGAATTTTAATATGTTTCGCGTTTTTTTATCGCATATTAACAGGCAATATGGCAACAGCAGTAAAATTATTAACAATTCAAAAAAAAAAAAAAACATGAAATACAAAATATCTAAAAAAGCAAGCTGTAGCTCCATGGACCATGTTCATAGGTAGATAAATGGGTATGAAACTTATGGGTACAATTGTTTATGGAGGTACGCGCAAAATGTTTATTTTTTTATACCAATTCCGGACAAGAATCAATAATTTTTTTGTTGTTGTTGTATAGGTATAATTTGTATGTTTTATTTTTTTTTATTTTATTGGGAAAAGTGTATGTTAACACGGGGATTGAATTGGCCCTGGGCTGGAGTTCTCTTTCTGTTGTTGTGATGCGAACTCCCATTTCTGACGACAGTGCTGGAATTACGAACAAACAAAACAGTATCTGTTTGAGGCAGTACTTATCGGGGCATCAATTTTATATAGTTAAGAAGTGTGTAATACATACATCTTTCACTGTCAGCCATTATTACTGTTGAAGACTAATGCCGGATTTACACGACTGCCAAATTGGCAGTATTACTGTCAAAATCTTGGCACTATTTTTTTTTGTCGTATGGTCGAAAATGTGGCAGTATATTTGTCATTAAAAAACTGCCAGCCATAATTTTCACTAAATTGTGGCATTATACTGGCATCGTGTAAATTCAATGCTGACAATAATTTACAAGTAATGACAATTTGCATTAAAGAATGAACTTGCTTATTCTTTACTGCCAGTTGGCAATATTTTTATCTGTCATTATTTTAGCCTCGTGTAAACGCATGTTATTAATTCATTTAATTAAAGCAGTATTTTGGCAGTAAAAATGACAAAAATACTTCGAATTGTGGGTCAAATGTAGTTTCATAATGTGAAAGCACAATTTTTTTTTGCAAATGGCGTCGAATATCAAAATACTTCCACATTTACACGGGCAAAATGACTGTTGTTTGATTGATAATTGGGTCTATTCGGTGAGATCTTTTATTCTGTTATTCTGTTATGAATTTTCATACAAAAGTTTAAACTGTCAAAAAATCTTTTATGAATTATAATTTTGGTATTCTCCATGCTTAATCTGCTATGAAATCTGTTAAGAAATCTGCTAATGAGCTGTCAAAACTTCGAAATTCTCAACAAATCTTTTACGAACTGCATTTTTCGTATTCAGCATGCCACAATCTGTTATGGAGTCTTTTATGAATCATAACAGAATAAAAGACACATTTTGGTTACTTTTATCATAAAAGATTTAAATATATGTAATAAAAACTTTTATTTCGTGAATGAATTGTTCTTAAAAGGAGACAGATATAACAAAAAATAATTAAAATGCATAATAACAAACTCAAATATGTAAATAATTTGTAAACTAAATTATTTCAATACACTAAAGCACAGAACACATTTGATGGATGAAACATAAGAAATTAGTCGCTTATCTTGTCGATGTGCGTTTTGTACAACTTTTTATAATGGATATATTAAATTCAGGAACTGTTATGGAAAAATTACAAAAACAAAAATTTATCTTCGCGAAACAAAATACGATCATTCCACAGGTTAATTTATTTTTATTCGTCAGTGCCAACTGCCGAGAATTTTTATTTACTACATCTGATAATTTGATAGCAGATTTAGGTCTGTTCGTATAAATGTTTCTTTTTCGAAGTTCCATAACAGACTTTTATAAAAGATCGAACTCCGGAATACCAATTATAAAATATCTTTTATGGTGGAGATCTGTTATGCATCATAACAGAAAATTCGTAGCAGAATAACAGATGTGGCAGAATAGGCCTAAATGGCAAACTGCCACTAAAGAATGAGCAAGTTCATTCTATCTGTCAGTGTGCCATTATTTTCAACATGGTGTCACTGTGCATTTACATGACGCCATTGGCAATGGCAATATTTAATGCTAGTCTTCTCTGCCATTCTTTTAAAGACGAAAATAATGACAAATTTTCAAACCATTTATACGATTTTGTCATTATAGTCAAAGAAATGGATGCCGTGTAAGTCCGACATAAGATTCCACCACAAATAAGCCATACTAAGATCGGAAACCTTCGTACGTTTCACCCCCCCAAAACCCATTTGTTTACATTGTTATATTTGTACCTTTGAAACTCTGTCCATGAATAGATGTGAAATCGAAAAACAAAACAAAAACAAATTACTAGGGTTGTGGTGTCTATGTATCTATAGGAAGAGGAACAGAAAAGTTACTTGTGTGCGTGTTTCAGTTTGTAGGCAAATGTCAAAAGACAGCAGAGGTTTCGAGCCTTTATATTATTAGTTTATGGATTCCACTGTCAGCCATTATTACTTAAGGAGACCAAGCTAAATTCTATTGTGTCAAAAGTAAGGCGCCTTTATTTTTTTGCAAACAGCATCCAATTTAATTATACTTCCACTTCTAAGACGCAAACAGATATAGAATTAGTTGAGATTAACTAAATATCAATAAGTGTTTTAACGTTTCAACTACAAACATTTTGACAGCACCACTCAAAATGCAAATGGTGTCCATTTTGATATGGATATAGGGACGTTCGATATGAAAAAGTATGTAAAATGAAGAATTCAATGAGATTTACCATAAATCTTCATTTAAAGAAATTTATATATTTGTATGGTAAATCGTCAAGATCTCATATTAGTCTAGCTAAGCCCCAATTGCACAAATTTAACTTGAACCAAAGATCAGCTGAAGTCGAGTTATTTCTTGAAACATTTTCAATTGCGAGTCAAGAAAGAGTTAATTACACTCAAGTTAAAAGTAGTTTATCTACTCTAAATTCGAGTATATGGCCTTTGTCACTGTCAAGTCATTGTAATTTTATAAGTCTGCCATGAATTATTTCGCAAGGTAAAGTGCTACTTCTTTATTTAAATAAAGTTAAATACATTTTGCAATTACGATAGAGAAGGGTTAACATGTTTAGACAATATTTAGGCATGTCCAAGGAGTAATAATCCATGATTGGCTCGCTCTATAGCGGCCCTTCTGTACGTTTTATACTATTTCAGTAAAAAATTTAACATAATTTTATTAGCGTAAATTCATTATTAATTCATTTTATTTTCACCTTGTGCATATATGGTCGGTTTGTATACATTTATATATTGACATTTAGTTGAAATGTTAAAAAATTGCGATTAAATAATAACCAATCAAGTGCTAGAACCGTGGTAAAAACCTTTATGAGATTTAATTAATCTTCACGGGATTAACTTCCCGTGAAAACATAGTTTAATAAATATACTCGTATATTAGCTATGTTTAATGACGTTGTTCTGAACTGCTTTGGAGAGAAAATTATAAATTACAACTTGCAATTCAATGAGGAATTTTCTGTATAAAATTGTTCTGATCTTAGTAGTTCAGTAAAGTTTTCCACAACCAATAAGAACAGTTGGAAATAGGATCTTCTGTGCTTGCTTTTTCGTAAAATTAAACTAGAACAGAATCATAAGAACAGTCAGAATCATTTTTTTATTGTATTGTTTAACTTTTTGGTGTTTATTCTTATTGGTTTAAGATTAAAATTATCGATCCCGCTATGTTTTAATAATTTTGTTGGCAATAAAATTAAACATTTCAAAGACTAACATGAAATAAACTCACAAAAATGTTTTCATTGATTTGACATTTGAGGACGTTTTGTTTGACGTTTTTACCATGTTATCACATATTTTACGCTACCTCAGTGAACAAAGTCACTAACTTATAGCTGTGTTCCCATACCTTATTCACAAAAAATCAGACTCATTTTTTAAGTAGGGTTACAAATCTGACAGAAACTTTCACAAAAGGACTGGAACACATTGAACACAAAATTTAACAATTTTTTAAATGTCACAACAACAGTGTATACGTATTCCACCGAAAACCCAGAGAAAATATTGTACTCTCTCATTAGTGATCTGTTCTGTGAAATATTGCGAACATTTGGTGTACGGGAAAAGAATTTGGGAATTTTTCTTTGATTTTCCCAGTTTTGGCAAGTTTGGGAACACAACTATTTTTTCACCGTAACCAAACTTTTTAAGCTGTTAAGCGTCTTGGTTTGTTAACAAGACAAATTATCACGAATTTCAAGTCAAACCTATTCCCGTATTCCTAATCCATTTGTTTTCACAGATCAATAGTGACTAGATTAGATTACGGGGTAAATGTAAAATGTAAGAAAAGAAAAACAAGAATTTCCCAAAACTTAATTTATTTTCGAACATTTTAGTGTTTACTTTGAAAAATTGAAATAAAGCCAGCACTTTTGCACGGAACCAAAAGCTGTGGTATTCTCTTCTATTTTTCACGACAAATACATTTAAGAGAAAAGAGAATCGAGCAAATCTATTATCGCAAGTTCCATACTATTTTTTTTATATGTACGAGTACATAAATAAATGGCAATAATGTCATGTTTGACTGAATATTCAGTTACATTTTTGTGCGAATGCTTATTACATTAGTTCAACATACAAGCGCCATAGGTTTGCAATGAATCCAGCACTGCATGTTTACCACAACATCACAGACCACAAATAAAGGTTTTGATCATATGGCATGATGACTTAATATGTCTGACCAAAAATGGTAAAACAGCACAATTTTTGAAGCATATGTCTATGAACAAAAAAAAACCCAAGTTAAATGTAGTGTTGTGCGTGTATGAGTGCTCTCTACAGTGGGATGTGGAATTTGATGTAATACCAAATTGTGGTTAAATCCTTCAGTTGAGATTTGAAATTGCAAACAAAAAAAAAACAATTTAAATTAATGGTATTTGATTTGGAATGAGATTTATTGCTGACGTTCAATAATCAATTTGAATTGCTCGGTATTTATCTTTTATTAATTTTTAATAAAGTTATTATTCACGACAAAAAGAAACTTGATCAATTTTGATGTCCATAACTAAATACATTTGATGACAAATATTGGCATTGAATAAACAGTTCTGTGCATAAATAAAAAATAACAAACATATAGATATTGTTTGGGAGATTTGAAGGTTTTTTGATATTGTCAATCTGAAATGAATATTTTGTAGGTTAACAGGAGTTTAGGCAGAGCGTAGGTTTTTTGGGAGTGGCTTAGAAGTAAAGCATATTATTTCATTAGGCACTTACGTAAATTTGGATAAATCAATTTCGAAAATAACAAACATTTGATGAAGAAACAGCACAAATATGGATGGAGCTTCATGTTTATGTTATCTGTTATGTGGTTTTCGATTGGTAAGATAAATCAATTTATTTCGGATCTACATCTGTCTAAACACTGGCTTTCTCTTTTTTTGCATTTTCTTTGGTCATAATAAATTCATTTACTTTTCAATCTAGATCATTTTTCCAGATCTAGATTTTTCGACAGATTTTTTAAAGCAAATGGCTCACTTATCAAAACTTGAACAAAAATAAGCAACCAAACACGATAAGACATAACAAATACAATAACAAAAAAAAATAAATCTGAAATCATTTTCCATTGGCTTCGTAAAAAGTCAAAATTTAAATTTATAGCACACATCTCATGATTTGGTCTTCAAACTGGACAATCGTCAGTTCAAAGACAAACAAATTTTGACAAATTCCTTTATTAGTTCGATGACAGCTATTTGCATTCGGGTTCATCTTCAATAAAATATTTACCAAGAGCGAAGTAGATAGTATTTTTAATTGACAAATTTGTTCGGCACTTTGGCAGTTCAAAGCCAACTGTAATCGCGTATTTTCAGCCCATGGGTAACGTTTTCTGATCTGTCACATCGGTTGTTAGTGGCAAGAAGATTAGTTTCAATTTGAAAACAAAAACTGCATTTTTGGAATTGGCGACAATTTATATAGTAAAAATTGGGTATTTGTCTTAAATTTTATTTCATTTTAATGTGTTTGATTTTCGTTGCTAATTATATGCATTAAATTATGCATGTCACTCAACACTAAAACAATAAGGATACAAACTAAATGAACTAAATAATTATCAACAAATGAAGAATGTCGAAACTTTTAGCTCCAAAGTGTTTGATGTGAAATAAAAATCGGGCAGCTATTTAGTTATTTGGCACTTAATTGAAATGCACTGACATACCACAGTACGCCGTGGGACAGATAAAGTCGAACAAACCTAATAATATAGAATGATTTGACATTTGCAGAAAGCATCTATAACTATTGTCAACTATCAATTGACACCTGCTTATACTATTATTATATTAATATTGGGTATCTCATATATACATATATAGATAGATACCCAAAATCGCATTAGATAAAGAAGCCAAATGCACCATGTTTTCATCGGCTACTTCTTATGTAAGTATAGAGGAACATAGAGTCCTTTTCCATTGAATTCGCAGCAGCGATATAGCTTGAACCAATTCACTTAGCCATTGTACTGCGCAGCTTCCTTCAAATTTCTATTCTTATTAATTTTGAATGATATACTCAATCACCTTCCACGGATGGACTTTATTTACATAAGGTATGCTCGCGGTTTATTGTGCAGTTTTCAAAAAAGTATTTCATCTCTGGCATTGTACTCATTAAATCTATTGCTCGCGGTTTATTGTGCAGTTTTCAAAAAAGTATTTCATCTCTGGCATTGTACTCGTTAAATCTCTGCGCACAATTTTTGTTCTCTTGAATCCTCTCTCTGCGCAACAGACCGTTGGCCAAGTGATTTGGTTCCACCTATATCACTTTCCTTCAACTGAAGTAGATTAACTTCAATTTCAGAAAAAAAAATTAATATCTGCTCCCTACTTCGCACTATTTTTAATTCTTTCTATCTACTTCACTTTTAGAAATCCCTTTTTAATCCTCTTCAATTTAAACACAAAAAACTTGGATCTACTTCAAAAAAAAATTATTTAGAAAATGTTTAACACTCTTTTATGTAAGCCTAGATTCACATTTCAAAAGAATAAATTGCATCTAACTTCACTTCCAACAAAAAGAACTTACAATTTTTTGACGTTTAATTATTGTTTTCTTTCAAAGAAGTAATGCGTTTGGTTTTAGCTGTTATACTGTCTGAAAATTGAATGTTATTAATACCTTAATATTCTATGAAAAGATATTTTGTAGTAATCAAGAATGTGGATAAAGATTCGTAGGCAAAAATATAATTTTGTAATTTTTCTGTGCACCAATTTGTTTTAATTTGTTTTTCAAAAAAAATCTCTGCCAGTCAAGATTTCCCAAAAGTAGTAAAAATCCTCGCGATCATGCCGTGGTCGTGCCTATCGTCCAATATTAAACCATGTATTGTGTAGACCATTTCTGGTGTGGTGGTGACCTCAATTCGTGCGAACAGAACGTTCGCCGTCACTTGTGATTAACGACCACACTGATATTTTTGTCGTAAAAATAGTGTTTAATGAGCACTCGAAATTCATTTTTCTGTATTTATTTAAAAATTTTCGTAGTCGTTTTTATAAAATGGCTGCCACAACAAAAATGTTTGACAGTTCTGTCTTCTGTGTGAAAGTTTGCGTGCTTATTCCCCTTTCACACAGGGAAACCAGTTGCTAGAGATTTTTTTGACGTTTTCCTTTAATTGCCTTGAAGCTTCACACGGATAAACTGGCACGAAGAAACTGAGAAGGAAACTGGTAAAATTATGTTGGGCTTATTGGAATGCAAAGCAGAACGTCTGAAAAATATCTTCAAATCGTTGACCGGGGAGATTTTTTTCATTGCCCTTACTTCTTGCCCCTGTCGCCCTCAAACTCCCAGTTGCCCGCAACTCAGTTTCCTTGTGTAAGAGCAGTCTTACTTTTAAAAGATAATTCTTGAAAAAAAAGATAAATTTAATGTGACGACACAATCTGTTTTCATTTTCCATGACTCTTCGACCTACCCGATGGTGAGGGACGTATATGGTGGCCGGGGTAGGTAAGACATTTTGCTGAGGAATCCTGATGTTCATATGAAAAAGATTACTGAGAGCTCTCCTAGGTCCTAGCTAACGTATTAAATTTTAAAAATTCGAAACCTTGAATTTATAATATATTTTCCATTAAATTGTATATGGTATTTCTTGCCACACATGAATTCGGAAATACATAATATTAGTTCTGGTCTACGTGTGAGTACATACATGCATACATAATTTATTAACATTATAAAATTATGCTTACTTACTTGTTTTAGCGTCAATCGGGCTGTATATCTTAAATCACTTCCTTCTCTTTTAAATAACGCATGCGGCTTATCCCTGATAATGAATACAATATCGGCTGGAATTTTACCATGAGTCTGATCGCCTTCCTTTTGAAATGTGACTTTCGTGCCGGATTTCCATCCGGGCTTAATCGATATGCTAACATATTTATCTTCTTTTTTTGACGCACCATCCGGTTGAACGACTCGTCTAGAGATTTTCATTTTTTTAACACAGCCATGGTAGATTTCTTCCAATGTTACATAGAGGTCATGTTCAACAGGTGGATCTTGTTGTTTTTCTTTTTTAAACGGCGTATGCACATTAAATGAGTGTGATCTAAATTGCAGCAATTAAATTAGAAAAATATTATTTATTAATAAATGGAAATACTAAGACATTGAATTGTAAAGACGTTTGATTCAATCATTTCATTTTCAATAAATATGTCAATAGATTTGTGACATTTATTCGAAGGCTTTGTCCGTAAAATTATTTTTCCAAGCAAATGACAAGTTTACTCATTTATTAGATAAGTTACCTCGGAAACTCATCTATCAGAATAAGTTTGTGATCGGTTGGTAAAAGATAGCTGAATGTTGAAGTCAAAAATCAAAACAAAACTCTTTTCTATTGACACCAAAATTCTATTGAAACCATAATTTCACGTCATTTTGAATTCAGAGTTGAGGTGACCATTTCAATCGTTACTAATCTATTTACAGTACATCAACTCTATATAAAGCGAACTTTCGAATGCACCCAAGCACTTTTTCAATACAATAATTATTGTGATTTTTTAATAGGGGTATTCCCGATCCGATGTAACTGGTCTTGTGTCATTGCAAAAGTGTAAAAGTTTAGCATTTTATTGAACTACAACAACAAAATATACTGAATGTCAAAGTCTTAAGCTTTTACTATACCCGAACCCTATTGTAACAGAAAAATACAAGAGTGTAAACATTTTTTAACACAAACTAAGATTTGCTTCAGTGTTGCTACAGATTAGTAAAGGTGTGTTCACAGTCAACTATCAATTGACAAATTTTACAATTTTACTAGACTTGTTACACCAGATTGTGAATACCACTAATGTTTTTATAATTCATTTTGTACTTTTTTTAATTGTGGACTTTGAAATAAATAAAGCAGTGTGAATTCATAAATTAACATACCTAGTCGTTTTTTTTTTCAGTTTTTGTTTTTTGTGACGACGTTATAATTTTCACCAAAACATTACGAGCTTATTATTACTAAAATGTATGCTGTCATATGTTGATTTTCTTGATGGCTTAATGTCATTTTTGTTTGTGTTAACTTTTCGAAACTATAAAAACGATATTATGGAGGTATTTAAACTAACTAAACCCATTTATAAGATACATTGCTAAATGTATCTTATAAATGGATAAATCGTACATTTTTATATAACTCATTCTTAATGAACTTCTCCACTCCAACTCGATAGTTGAACCGCATATAAACGAAGTTCATAAAATACTTAAATAATGAACGTTAACATTTTTGAAAGCAGAGCAGTCTACGAACATACCCCTACCCCTAATCTAATTGGCCAAAACCAGATATGGTCAAAATATAACGAAACGTTCTCAGAAGCATGGTTGAAACAGGACATTTCCACAATAGTTTCTGATTTTGTAAAACTGATAGCTGTCAAATTTGTCGATTAAGCGTTTAAGTTTGCAAAAGTGATTGAAACTGAACGACTACTATTCGTCCCCTCTATACAAACCTTGTCACCCTTATTAAATAAACATTTAAAAAAATAAAATATTCAATTGAAGCCTGTAATAAAATTTTCATTAAATTTTGTATTTATTAAATATTATCTGTAAACACAACCATTTGAAGTTCCAAAATACTTTTAAGGCTGAACACATCCAGTCAATTAACTTCATCTGACTTCACGCGTAAAAGTTATCTTTCCACACTCAGTTTATAATTTGTACTGCTATTTAGGCTTATTCTGCCACATCTGTTATTCTGCTATGAATTTTCTGTTATGATGCATAACAGATCTCCACCATAAAAGATATTTTATAATTGGTGTTCAGGAGTTCGATCTGTGTGTTATGGAACTTCGAAAAAGAAACATTTATTTAAATAAAAATTCTCGGCAGTCAGCACTGACGAATGACAATAAATTAACCTGTGGAATTATGGTATTTTGTTTCGCGAAGATAAATTTTTGTTCTTTTTAATTTGTCCATAACAGTTCCTGAATTTAATATATCCAAAACGCACAAAGGCAACATAAGCGACTACTTTCTTATGTTTCATCCATCAAATATGTTCTGTGTTTTAGAGGAATTGAAATAATTTAGTTTATAAATTATTTACATATTTTAGTTTGTTATTATTCATTTTAATTATTGTTTTTATATCTGTCTCCTTTTAACAACAATTCATTAACGAAATAAAAGTTTTTACTACATATGTTGAAATCTTTTATGATAAAAGTAACCAAAATGTGTCTTCTATTCTTTTATGATTCATAAAAGATTCCATAACAGATTGTGGCATGCTGAATACCAAAAATGCAGTTCGTAAAAGACTTGTTGAGAACTTCGAAGTTTTGACAGCTCAATAGCAGATTTCTTAACAGATTTCATAGCAGATTTAGCATGCAGAATACCAAAATTATAATTCATAAAAGATTTTTTGACAACTTAAACTTTTGTATGAAAATTCATAACAGAATAGCAGAATAACAGAATAAAAGATCTCGCCGAATAGACCCAATTACTGCCTTTACACCATGCAATTTGAGTTTGCGATTTTTAAACATGCCGGTGGGGAACGTATGTGGTGGCCGGGGTAGACTTAAATTGCTCAGTTTGAAAAATTGCAGAACTATCGCCTTTTCTTCTTTGTAAATTTTCGTTATGGTACGATTGAAATTTTCTAAATTAAGTGGAGTAAAGAGTGCGGTTATATGTTTGAAGAAACATAACATCTATTAAATATCGGAGTGTTTAAATGTATATCTGCAACCGAAAGAAGTCCAAAACGGAAACATGGATTGAAAATCTCATTGGTGTAAAAGCCGAATATCTGTTCTTTATCAGTTGTTGTTTACAAAACAAATTATTTTTGTTTGTATTTAAAAGTAAATTGGCAGCTCAAGCCAAGCGAAAAGTATGTATAAATCGTACAGTCTTTATAATAAATTTACCGTTAATATTCATGTTCCTATTATATTATAAATTTTAAAACACACGTAATGGAACCATGTATGTTTTCTTTTAATAAATATTTTTTTTAAATATTTATATAATAAGCCCTTATTATCTACTTTTTTCGACAAAACAATGTCAACTGTAATTGTTTTCCAGGAAAAATATTCGAGCTTATTTTTTTTTATTTGGCCTAGTTCACAGTTCGATAAAAAAAAAATTGTTCAAATAAAAAAACCACTCCCATAAGAATTACATGTGCATAAAATTCTTTCCGTTTCTCATTCTTTTATTTTAGTTAATAAGTTACATTTTGTGATTGTTTTTGTTGGGTGTATGTTGTTTCCCTTTTTGCATTTCCATTAAAAGTGCAATGAGTTATTTAGATCAAGGTTATTTCGCCAAAGGTTTATTTCGTATTTTGTTTGATATGAGAATCTGTATTGTCATGGGCGTCTAATATAAAACTTTATTAAAATTTATGTAAATTTATTTTTTGTTTATGTTTTGTTAAGTGTTTTTGTATGATGAAGGAATTATTATATTTAAATATAAGTATGGGTTTATTATAATCTCAATTTTCAAGATCCCGGTTAATCCCACTTAGCCGATTTGTATTTTGATAAATGTTGCACGAAAAACATACACACAAACTAGACCCTACTTCAAATCATATAATTGGCCTAAGCAGGGGGATGCAGGGTGGTAGTATGCCCCCTTACGCACTGTTCGCGTGAACTTTAATCCTTACATAAACAAAAATGATAAAGACGAAACACACGTTGGCGAAGTAATCGAAATCAAAATGAACAAAAAATTAAATAATCGAAAAACTAAATAATAAAAATCGGAATGAATTTAAAACGAACTAAGTAACATACTCGTACCTAATGATTATTTTTCAAAACAAAAGTAAACAAAGTATGTAATTGAAAAACATTTTGATTAATATACTGAATAAACGAAATGCGAAACGACTAAAACGAAATAATACAAAATCGAGATGAAAAAGAAAAAAAAAACATATTCTTTTTTTTATAATAAAAAACCGGAATTAAATTTTTTTACTTCACTTTTTTTACTCTGGTGTTATATTTTTCAAAAACATGTTTTGTCAACCTTTTTAAATACTTGTCACCCACTAGAAAACTTGTGATGTCCCCTTTTTCGTCATTTTCAATCTGGTAACACTAATTCTTTCTATTGCTTAAGGTGATTTAAATAAGCAAAAGCTATTTTAGTTGACCCATAAGTTGTTCAGTGGATACATTTTTTCGCCAAATTTTAGGGTTGGCCTAGTTTGATCACCGATAGGACGGATTACGCATATTTTCGAAGTAAACTTACCTAAAAGCTCCACCAAGACCGTGCCTTGAACCAAGTCCACCGAACGGCGATCCAAAAAAGTCATGATCTGTATCCAAGTCAAAGACATTCTTATCAAATAAATTATCACCCATATCAAAGAACGATCCAAAAGGATTACTCGTGCCGAAGAACTGAGCAAACGTAGCACGCGGATCACTTTGGAACTTATATGAAAAGCCCGAATTACTTGTCCCACCGTTTCGTGCACCTTTAAGATGAACACAAACAAAAATATACATGTATTGATTTTTTTAAGATTCTTTTAAATTTTAAAGGACTTACCACCATTCTTTAATCCATCTTCACCATATTTATCGTATAATTCGCGCTTATTTTTATCCGATAGTACCTCATATGCCTCCGCAACTTCTTTAAACTTCTCCTCGGCATTGGCGGCTTTGTTCTTATCAGGATGATAACGTAACGCTAATTTCCTATAGGCTTTTTTGATTTCTTCTTCGGTGGCGGTCTTTGGAATTCCCAAAACCTTGTAATAGTCCTTTCCCATTGTGTGTGCAGTCCTTTTTTATGTTTCTAATCTCTCCCTTCCCTGTGACTGATTATTATTATGTGTGACAGTAATATTTAAAGCTTCTTGCAGTTTTCGCAATCTACTTACTGTTTTTTTTTTTTTTTTTTTTTTTGTAAAGATGCTAGCTAAGCAATCCAATAAATAGATGGCATCGTTATAGGTAGGTATTTGAGCAAAAAGAATTCAATCTATAAAAGATACAAATAAAACAAAAAGGCTCTTAGCAAAACCAAATATAGGGATATCCGATAGTAGATAGGAAGAGGGAAAAAAACTTGTTTTAAATTATTATAAACAAAGAATTCTCCATTTGCACACGCAAATTCAAGGAAAACCGTTCAAACGGACCAATATCTCAAATTCAGTATCATTTTTTTTTTATTTTTGAGTTTGAAATTTTTTGTTTTTGCACACCAACAACACACATACATCTAAAATATAATATTCAATTTGGAAGCTGTGGCATATTTTTAGAGTGATTCTCATCAAAAAAAAAAAATATTTATGAATACAACCCCCACGCACGAGTTCAAAATTAGATTTCACGAGATATAGGTGCCATGCTCAATGAAATTTATCTTCGGATTTGCGAGATTTTTTTTTTTTTTCTAACATACATAGTTTTAATTTTCGCTTTCAATTTAAATGAAATTTTGAAAAGAAAAAAAAATAATTCCAAAAAAAAACGAAACTAGATCAAATGATTAGGTGTTGCAGCAATATTCAAGTGATTTGGCAAACGTTTGAGGAGAATTGTTGTCTTATTTGTGGCTTGTGGGCCAGCAAACTGTGACCTCATGCGGCTAACACTTTTATTGAAATTTCATGAGCTTTTAAGGCATTAATGAATGCGTTCTTAACCAGCTCTCTGTCTCCCTCTCTCTCTCTCTTTCTGGATATTTATATTGACTCATGAGGTTATATGTTTGGAAATGCAAAAAAAAAAATATTATGTAGTCATGTTTTAATGCACATCTGTTTGTAATAATCAAAAGCATGACATTTTGTCTAAAGCATTTTCCTTGGACTTAACGCAGAGAATGACTTTTAAATTGACAGTCAATGTCTTGCGAAAATAGCTTCAAATATTTGTATGTCTGAGAGAAATTATATTTCATGGTTATTGTGCAATTGACTTGATGGAAAAGAACAAGGTTGCTTAGTAAATTATTATTATTAACTCAGATTTGTTTAATTGAAATACATCAGTCACAGTCTGATATCGTTATTGTTATTGATAAAAATGATAAGTAAACAAGGTGTGCATTTTGTTTTTTTTTTTTTAATGTGGAAACTGAACCAGCGACCAGTGTGGCCAATTTGGCTGGAAAATTTTGGTTCTGGCAATTTTTTTCAACTCCTGCCGGCAATTTAGCAGGAACTCATATACCTCATAGCTAAAACAAAATATTACCTTAAAAATTAAAATTCGATTTGACATAAATGCGCACCGACCCTTAAGCGAAATCAAATTGTGTGCAATTTTCAAAAACTGTCTGAACGCACAAACCACAGATGAAAAATATCAAGATGACTAGGGATGTGTTAAGAAATTCAAATTTTGATGGTGTAGACATATACTTTATTTGTGGGAAAAATTTGTTTACATGAAAAAATATCTGTGGTATTATTACCAGAATTGTTTGTTCTGTAGAAGTTTACAGATTTGACAATAGGGATATTGATCCAAGATTGTGTATATAATTCTGTAGAGTAAGCAAAACCGTTTGACGTTTCAGCGAATTTAGGTTTACTTTGGCGTGTGTGCAAGTCCGTGTTTTACTTAAAAATCTGGATCTGTGATTTTGATCCAGAAAGGAATGCGAAATGTGGTCCGCTATCAAAAAAATCTATGAGGGATCTATTATTTGGTTAAAATGAAAACGACATTATCCAAAAATATGTAATTTTGCTGATTTCGAAAAATAACTCAATCTAAAATTTTCTAATTTTATTGGCATTAACCTTTTATCGATATTCGATTAACTGGATTAACAATCAATCGTACAATCGTGGTTCAGCCTTCGGTTGTACAATCGAAATTTAGACCTAACTTTCCGCTGAATTTTCGATGCTCGTGTTCTCTTTGTCAGCAAGACTTCGAAATTTCGTGCGCTATTAGAAAGCAGTGTTTGGTGATATTTCTTATTTACGTGTTATTTTTTAAAAATAAACCGAATTAGATCAAGTGAAAATAAAAGGCAGCTAATTATTTAAAGTCTATTATATCACTATGGTAGGATAAAAAACGAAACAAATTTGAATTTCATAAAGATAAAATGAAAAATTAGGATTTGACATTAGAGAAATTTCAAATCTTGCTAGATAAAATATTGCTACAAATGCAAAATTTGTTTTGAAGGAATGAAATCGATTTTATTCAGAAAATCTTCGAATTGGCAGTTTCAAATAACCCTTTTTGATACGGGGAGAATTTGTTTTTTTGATTCTTTAAAAGCGTTTGAAAAAAATGTAAGCTTAATTCATTAGAGATGAGCCTTTGAACTAAATTTTAAATTGTTAGTTAAAACAATGTTTCTGAGATTTTCCACAATTATATAAGATGTATTGTATCATTTTAAGCAATTGCTAAACATATTCGATAGATATGTATTTTAGTGTAAAAAAACATTGATTTAAGTTATTATATATTGTTACTAATTTTATTTTTCTTCAATGCATTTCTTAATTGAAATGATATACATTTAAGATGAGGTTAGCACTAAAATAGAAGAGCATTACGTTTTCATATTTTTTGAACATACCCAACGATTTCAACGGATTTTGGATGGATTAGATTATAAAAAATGGCTGGCGGATGGATGAAATTATAAGAAATACACAAACACAAACTTTCAACGAAATCAAAACGCATCAAGCGATAAACCACTAGCGGGCAACGAAGTGAAAGAGAAGTCTTTAATTTCAGAAATGTCATTTTTGTTGCCTTCTTTTTCCCTCGAACCCGTTACTTGCAATCATTTTCATTTCCAAGTTGTAGAGGCTAGGGTTAAAAATTTAGTACGATCGTAGTAGATCTTCTACGGCTTTTGGATTTATATATTATTGTTGGGAAAAAATTAATCATGACAAATTACACATTTGTAAACACTTTGAAGAATCAGCACGAAATGAATGTTCGTCAAATGTGTTCGACGTGTATGGGCTAACGAAACCGAGCATGTTCGGCGAGCATATTCGTCGTTTGTGCCTATCTTAAGACAAGCTCGAGTGGTCCAGGCGTATGTTTAGGTTTTTTTCGTTCTAATTAGAGGATTTCAAAAGTGGGCATCATTTTTAGCAGTTTTTGTAGTTAAAAAAACCTTCTAAATGCACACTATTTCAGGAGGGTTTAAAATCTTTCATTGGTCACACTGTTTTCGACATTCGTTTTGTGCAGCTAAGTAAACAACATGTTGTCTGCATCCGGTGTCATTTGAGTACGTCAAGCCCGGGTGCCCATCAAGTCCGTGTATATAAATAAAAATAAATAAAAATGAACCTTACTTATTGACATCTATATTTTTTTTATCAACGTTAGCTGAATTATATGTAAAACTTGGCGCCTCTTTGTTTTATTAACGGAAATAATTCGTATTTGTGAAATACTTTTGTTTAAGAAGTTAAATACGAATGATTCACCTAATCATTATCACCATTTCCAGAGAAAATGTTTCCCAAAAAAATATCAGTCACAGTCCAGTCACACATTCTTTGAATGGCTGATGGTTTTAGCACGTAACAAAAATTAAGCAATTAGCTGACTTATGTAGGTACAATTGGGCGGTGATAACTTATTTACATATTGATAATAGATAAATCGTTTTTTATATATGTCCAAAATTTGCATAGTGTATTTTATACGGTGGTCGTTTCTCTATTCCTGTGGGCGTATTAGCAATAGTGGTGTTATGGTTAGGGTGTGGGACTGTCTCGCTGGAGGTATGGAATTTTTTTGTAAGTATGCGCCCACTAAAGGGTAAGTATGTTCGTCCAAGGAGTCCAACAAAAGACCTGGCCCTCCAGGTTGGGGGTTTTGCGTGGGGTTAACAACCCCGCCATGTAAAAAAATATGTGTTGCGAAGCGACCAATAGCCTCGGAAAAGGATGGATTAACTGTTGACGACCCGGCAAAATGCATTAAGGACAACGACCTTCGGATATGCACGTGGAATGTTAGAACTCTTAACAGACCAAGTGCATCCGAACAACTAGCGGAGGCCCTAGACTGCTACAGAGCAGGAATTACTGCCATCCAGGAAGTGCGATGGAATGGGCCGGGCAAAAGGAAGATGAAAAACTGTGACGTTTACTACTGGTGCTTGTGAAAAAAGACCACAGCGTCTATTTGAGTGCGGATTCTTCATGAGCGGCAGACTTAGGCAAGAAGCCTTGGGCTTTCGACACGTAAGTGAGCGACTTGTGACAATCCGTATCAAGTCTAAATTCACCAACGTTAGTCATTGGTCTAATATGCGCTCACGCCCCCACAGAAGGAAACGATGACGATACCAAGGATGACTTCTACGAGCTCCTCGACAAAACCTATCAGCAGTGCCCAAATATGACGTTAAGATCGTACTAGGCGATTTTAACGCCAAAATAGTTAAAGAGGAAATCTTTGGTAGGCCTGTCGGAAAACATATGCTACACGACACAACGTCTGAAAACGGACTTAGGCTAATTGACTTTGCGGCGGCACGTAACGTCACCATTGCAAGCACACGGTTTCCTCATCTGGACATACACAAAAGGACTTGGCGGCATCCAGATCAAATAACCGTCAATCAGATTGATTACGTTGCGATCGATGCAAGGCACGCCTCCAGTATACTGGTGTTCGGACCTCCGAGCAGATAACATCGACTCGGATCACTACCTTGATGCATCCAAGGTAAGAATGCGAATAACCCGAACGTACCAACAATGGAGTAATACTGTGAGGAGGTATGATGTCGGAAAACTACAATCGCAAAAGACCGCCAGAACCTATGCCGATCGAATATCCCGTAACCTCTCAAGAAATCCATTGCCGACAGCATCAAGTCCCGAAGACCAGTGGCAACGTTGCCAACAAACCATCAGGCGTGCGGATGGTGTGCTAGGACTGATGTGCTAGGTTTAACCAGACCTCCACCTCGCAACCTCTGGTTCGATGAAGAATGCAGGCAGGCACATGCAGCTAAACAAATGGCATATAAAGCGGGGTGCAAAGAAGGACGAGAGCTGCTCGTGAGCTCTACGAGCAGAAAAGACGGGAAGAACAAAGGCTTCTCCTGAAGAAAAAGAGAGAGCATGAGAAGCACGTGATCGTAAATATTGAGAGATGATACTCCAGGAACAACGTGCGAAAGTTTTACCACCAGGTAAAAAGAACGTGTCAAGGCAAAAAAACCCGCACAAAAGCCTGTAGAGATAGGAATGGAAACCTCGCAGTAGAGTCACAGTCGGTGCTGAGTATATGGAAGGACCATTTCTGCAGACTGTTAAACGGCGATGAAGACCAAAATCCCACTGTCAGACAGAATAAACCATTCAACATGGACGATGACACACAAAACTTCCGTCCACCTGAACAAAACGAAGTGAGGATAGCAATATCCAAACTAAAGAACAACAAAGCTGCTAGCCCTGGCGGACTACCCGCCGAACTCTTTAAAGCACTTTAAAGCAGCCGGAGATGACCTGGTACAGTGCATACACCTCTCTAAGGTCTGGTCAGAAGAAAGTATGCCTAATGAATAGAACCTCAGCATCGTTTGGCCGATCCACAAAAAGGGAGACCCTCTAAACTGCGCCAACTATAGAGGAATAAGTCTCCTGAATATCGCGTACAAGATCCTTTCTGCTGTATTACGTGAACGTCTCAAACCATTTATCAGCAACCTGGTTCGATCCTATCAGAGCGGTTTCAAGCCAGGAAAGTCCACAATCGATCAAATGTTCCCGCTACGGCAGATCCTGGAAACTATCCAAGAACTCCAAATCGATACCCACCATCTCATTATTGATATTAAGGCCGCGTACGATAGCATTTTTAGAGACGAGCTATACAGAGCCATGTCTGGTTTTGGCATCCCCACAAAACTCATCCGACTGTATAGGATGACGATGGAGAACTCCGAAAAGGTGATACGCTATCGTGCGATTTCTTCAACTCAATACTTGCAAAAATTGTAAGAAATTCCCAAGTTAACTCCACTGGCACAATTTTTAGCATACGCTGATGACATAGACATCATTGGCAGAACCCAGTGAGCTGTCACTGGAGCGTTTGCTAACATTGAAACTGAAGCGGCTAAGATGGGACTAGCAGTCAATGAGGCTAAAACGAAGTACCTGCCGTCCATAAAAAGGGACACACAACACCGGCGTATTGGACAAAACGTCACAATAGACAGGTACAACCTTAGGGACTTGGCCTACCTCGGATCCGCTATAATATCTAACGACAACATCTCGTTAGAAATAAAGCGAAGAATAACTCTTGCCAATCGCTGTTCCTATGGGCTAGGGAGGCAATTGAGTAGTAAGGCCATTCTCGAAATACAAAGGAGACTCTTTATAAGACTCTGATCATCCCAGTCCTGCTCTATGGCGCGGATGAAGATATCCTTAGTCGTTCCGAGCGTAAGGTTCTTCGCAAGATTTTCGGCTCTATCTGCGTTAACGGGCTTTGGAGGAGAAGGTTCAACCACGAACTATACGAACTGTACAGCGACATTGACCTGGTACGTATATCACGTTTGAAATCGCTAGGTTATGTAGAGTGTATGGACAACAATGCTCCGGCTCGCAAGATCTTCGATTCCAACCCAGAGGGAAGACGCAGTCAAGGAAGATCTCGCCTAAGGTGGCGCGCTCAAGTGGAAGCTGACCTCAACCACCTAGGAGTGCTTAACTAGAGGCAGATAGCCAACGACCGAGCTAGCTGGAGAGGCATGTTGGTTGAGGCCCAGGTTCGTCCCGAACTGTAGCGCCACCTAAGTAAGTAAGTAAGTAGAGGGTTTTGAATACCCTTAAGATGATCCAGCACCGATCGACTATTAGCTTAACAAATAGATAGTCTCTTTATTTATTTATTTTTTTTATTAGTGTACAAAATTTTCCTAAGAATACGGACATGGTTATAATACTGCCGTCTGCCGGATATGACAAAACATAAAAAAATAATGATTATGAAATTGGAAATGTAATTAATATAGTTACAACAAGTGATAAGATGTAAGTTTACTTAAAAAAAACAATTTTGTTTAACTAAAATAAAAAAGATATAAATATATATAAGTATGTAGACACATTATAAAATTAATATTATATAAAGTTTAAAATGGTTGAGCAATTTTAATGGTTTACCACACAAAAAAGAAACAATTTTAAATGATTTGAAACATACCAATCTTAAAACAAACTTAGGTTAATAAATAGACCCATTAAAGTATTGCACATTTGTGTTGTACGGCTAAGGATAGCATCTCTTTACTTGATAAGCACGTCAGAAGTTAGGTTCAAGGGTAAGCTAATGAGCATTCCTCATAGTAAGAGTATTTCTGTTGAATATTTGCAATGGAATGCACTTGGCTATTCGAACAGTTCGAACTCTTGTATGGAAATTCATAAAAGAACAATGAAAGATCACGCCTAATAGCTTTATTTCTATACAAAAATTGCTAAGAAAAAAAAAACGGAAACATAACCAAACAGACTCCAATAATAATCAGATCAAAATATCTTTATGAGCCCTGATTGGTCAGCTGTCAAAAAATTACATTCCAAAATTCTAAAGTGATTGGAAAATTAGGCAAAAAATATTTTGCTTTATTTCAAGTTAAAGTTAAAATTATCAGCAGTGAATTATCTATCTGTTCAACTAAATATAAAATGTTTTTGTGGTCAAGTTATTTTGAAAAATTATGTTTTCCTCGCACATAATTTTGTATGATGGCGAATAGTGTTGTAAATTACTTAATTCAAAGCTTTTAAACTTGTTCGTTCGGGGAAAATCACAATATGAAGCTCGCAGTGAATTTACTATTTACTTAAATTTCCGACATTGGCCACTTAATTTACAAATACTTCACAGTTTAACATTAATCCGAAAGTGCCAACATGAGAAACTTAAATGCCAATTATTTCGTTAAAATATTGCTATGAATGTCATCACACTCATCAGTTCCACCTGATTGTTTATCTTATAGCTTTGCATATTTATTTCTCTTCTATCTTACGAAATTTTCTTCCTCCAAGTTGATAGCAGCAACAAATTGAAAATCATTTTCAAAAATAGGTATGTATGGATATACCAACAATGTTTCTAAATAAACAAAATTATTTTTTCTTTATAACTTTTGAGTGAAACTTAATTATAAAAGTCTTTTTCTATTTCTATTTTTGTATTCAAATCTGCCGTGTAATGTATGCAGCAATCAACACACATGTGGTTTGACTTTGCCGATTTAAGTGTGTAGGAACTCTGCGTATACATAAATCATATTATTGTATTTATAAACAAAAGAAAAAAAACAGAGCAAAACACACAAAACCAAAATAAATTTTAAACAGTTTGCTGTGTCTGCGCTTGCCATAAATATTTACCATAATAATTCGCAGCGTACTGAATTGAACATAAATTAAGAATAAGAACTGAATGTCATTAATCCCAATGGAATTGGCAACACGTAACGCATTCGCATCAAAAGCTTTCCAACAGTGTTGCCTTGATGCAACTTAGAAGAGTAGTTTTGCAGCATTATTTGATTTGTAAATTATAGGTACGAATTTCCCCTCTATGGAACATATGGAAATAATGTATACCAAAAATTATATCTGTCAATGCATTTTGGATTCAGCTCGATGTCAACTAGGTGTCGCAGACAAACAGATACGATGGGGCTTTTTCTGAATAGACCAATATGTTCATATTTAAACTACTGTCAACGTACATAAATCCTCAAAATTACTTTTCAGCACCTAACTGTCTAAGTATCAACACAGACTCTATTAACAGATATAAAATATTGAAGTTCGAACGAATGACACCCGTCATACAGTGTAGTCCCAAGATTATTTAAAATGTAATCTATATGAACCCAATTCGTATCATTCGGTTTGAACCCGTTATTACGTCAAGACTTTTTTGAGGTATTAAATAAATGTGGTTTTTTCGCTGCCTACACAAAAACCCAACCTAAAAATGTCTGTTAGAACTGAACTCTTAATGACCCAGCTGGGTGTCGCTTTGGCGGATTTTTCTCTTAACGCGAAAGTTCAAACATTGCAATTTATGTAAAGTGTTTAAAATGACGTTGGTTACTAATGTTACGATTCGGCATATGTCAGGAAGTATACAAACCAGCCTAACATAAGCGACAGCAACGTTGAAGTTAACTTTGACGCTCGGTTTGACAATCATCCCACAATCAAATTTTCTACATCCCAGCTAATTGACGTATGATGGAAATTCTTAATTCCATTTTACAATAATTATTTAGGCTATAAATTATATTGGGTGTGTTCACTGAAAGTCATATGTCATGTCGACGCATCCCTAAAGCTAGTATTAGACGGTCTTTGTAGTGTGTCATTGCCGTGACACTCCGGCGTCACAACAAAATAGGTCCTACCACCGTCATTGCCGTGACAAAGCTAACTACAATGACTATCACACGAATGACATATGTCTGTCATTGTTGTCCCAAAATACAATGAACGTCAAAGCGTGTCAAGGTGATATTTCTGTCTCGGTGTCACGGCAATGACATGCAAAACAATGACTATCACACGACGTGACAACTCTCATACAACTGATCATTGGAGGTGAGTCTAATCTGCACTGATATATGTATATCATTTACAGCAATGACGATCAACCGGCGTCGATCAACGGAGTCATTGTGTCTTGGTTGTTAAGGAAAATCTTATTTTTCTAGAAAACGGCTCCAACGGTTTTGATACAAATTTTGAGAATTGGTACTAGCTATCATTTAATCAGGGCAAAACTTATAGTATTTGTCCAAAAATTCAAATGGCATCTTTTTTCCCCTAAAACTATAACTATAACATTTTTGCAAATGTCACATATAAATAATTACATACCCACCTATATCCTTCACTTTTATTATATACATAAATAATGTCCATATTTACATACCTAGGTTCCATCTATGTATGTAGGTACAAATACCCCTTCTAATTTACATAATTAAAATCTATTTAAATACGCATTTGTAGGTAGGTACCTATGTGACTATGCCCAACCGTGACAAACAATGATATGGCAGAAATTCCTGCCGTGTAACGGTACGACTACGTATCACGGTGTCCCATCAACAATGAAAGGGCTATTACACGGCCACGGCAATTTGTCATTGCAATGACCTAAAATTGACGTGTCACGGTGCCTGTCATTGTTTTTGTCACGGCAATGACAGCAAAACAATGACGATCACACGACGTGAAACTTTTAGGACAGACAACTACGTCATAGTGACGTCAGAGTGTCACGGCAATTACACATTACAAGGACCGTCTAATACTGGCTTAATGCTTAATATAAATGCGTATGGCCTTTTCGATTGGCCGTCCGGAACACGTTCCTCCAATAAAACACCCGGAAACAATTTGACTGATTCTAAATTGTATGTATTTGTGAAAATTAAATAAAAAAAATCACACCGGCTAAAAAGAATTTCCAAAACACTTGATTTCAATGTACATTTTTTTGTATCAGTAATAATTATAACTTGCTTCTTTTTATGTTATTTTGCCTGAAAAGTAGTTTAAATTCAATAAACACATCGAAATTACACAACAAATCAACCCGATGATTCTGACATTTTAATTATGTGAGTGTACTAGTAATTCTGTTTTCGATCTGAAATCCAGAATCGTTTTCTGTTCTGTTTAGAGTAACAACTGTCATTTTGTGGGGGTCAGAACAGTTCTGGACGGCCAATCGAAAAGGCCATTAAATGTGAGGCATTCATAAAAAAAGTGAAGTCGCGTCGTTTCAATATCTGTCAGTCATTTGCCTTTGCATCTTGACATGATAGGTCAAGATATTGTCGCATGAATAAGCTGAATGCTATTCGTTATGTTGACTTTTGGGTAATTAGTTGCCTGCAAACGAAAATACTCGCAAAAAAAGAAGTTTAAATATAATTAATCGCGTAATGCATTTGGTGGTGGTGGTTTTTATCATCGTATCAAAAATGGGCCTGGTCGCTAAATATAATTTTATTTTGACTTAAAGCATGGAACATTTTTCGAATGGAGCACTTGATAATTTGCAAAGGTTTTTTTCAACGCTTATTAATAAATACTACTAGAAATCTACAATAAATTTGACAGATGTTACTTAAACAACATGGCCGCTATACCCACCAAACTAATGTCGGAAAACGCTGTATAGAAACTGTAACTGGAATAACTGTCAATATATGTAATGCACACAAATGTAATGTTACAGACACAATTAAACGCAGCTGCAGACAGTGCTGCATGGTGATGCAAGCTTTTAACTTTAGCATTGGCGCTTTTTTAGAGTTTTCACAATTCGCACGAATTCGATTAAACCATATTAATGGAGGTTTACATTAGGTTATAGTGAAGTTAAAACTTTCTTTAACTTGAAATTATCTCAGACAGAAATGAAATGGAGACAAATTTTAAACGCTTTGAGTATAATTTGATGCCCCTTAATTCAAAACTTTTTTAATTTGAAATTAATTTTATTTTTTTTTTGTTTAAGAAAACATTTTGCGAAAACACAAACACAATTTTTTGTATTTTAAGTCCACCTGACATTTTTATAAATTTGCTGCCTACAGACATTTTATTGCTCAGAAATTGTCAAAGAAGGGAAAGTATTTTACTCCCTAATTAGCGAATTCATTTGCCGAAAACTACCTAAGTAAGTCTTGAATGAGCATTAGTTTGGTTCAATTGTCAATTGCCAGTTTTGGGCAGAGTCTGGAACAGTCTTAAATCTTAATATATACGACTTAAAATATTAATATATTTTTCTGCACTTCACTTCAAATAAGAAGTCTATAGACAGTGGTAAGCACTGGCGTATCCACGGGTGGGGGTCGGGTCCGGACCCCCCTTCCCTTGAGTTTTGTTAACCTGGTTAACTTTTAATATTATAATATGAAGGTTAGTTTCTTTTCGATCAATGTTTGGTAAGTTATTAGTTCCGCCTGACCATAAGTTGATATTCATTGAAATTAAAACAACATTTTCGCGCCACTTGAAGCATATGCAATTAGTTTGATTGTTATCTTTGACATACGGACTCATATTTTTCGTTGATCAGACTTTTTTGTTAATTTCGACAATTTGGTAAAAAAAAAAACCTAAAATAGGTCGAGGAAAAGCATTAACTGAGGCAAAAAATTACAAATCAAAGCTTATAAGGACGCTACGCTGGCTTATCTATTGCCAAAATAGCTAAAAAGAAATCGACAGGAGCCGAACACTTATATCCAGATTTTTAAGCAAAGAGTTTAAGTATGGAAAAAACCGCACACACAGTGTACTTAGCAATGCGAAAAGACGACTTGTATTAGGAAAAGCGTCAAATTCTCACGACTCTTTAGCAAAAATCGAAAGGTGTTGTATCAAACCAAGGCTCACAACTACGTGTTATTTCAAATGCTAAGCATTTAAAAAGACTTAAAATCTAGAAGAAGAAACCACCAATTAACCCGGTTGGGAAAGAGCAACGCCTCAATTTTTGTCGGGCACATGTCACCCTGAACTTCGGAGTGGCATCGCGTGGTCTTCACCGACGAAAAAAAAAATAATTTGGAAGGCCCCGATGGCTATAGCTACTATTTTCATGACCTCCGCAAGAAACTCATTATTTGGACGAGCTGCATAGGTGAGTTGGGAGTGTGGGAGGCAATTTCCTATTATGGCACCTGCAAACTTCAATTTCTGTCCACTACAATGAATGCATTCACTGAAAGTGGTATATTAAATGAGGCCTTTCGATACTTCCATACCCTTTATGGCCCCTTGCCGTGGACCTATTATATGATAACGTGCCAATGCATACAGACCGTTTAGTTAAAACGTATATAGAGACCAAAATATGGAACTATTAAGTTGGCCGCCATACTCACCTGATTTAAACAACCTTGAAATTCCTTGGGGATGGTTGACACGTCAATATATGGATCAGGACAACAATATTCGAATATATCCGAACTAATCAAAACCATCGAATTAGCTTGGAGCTCGATTTCGCTAAATCATTTCGCCACTTTGTATACATCCCTTTCAAACCGGATGTGTGAAGTTCTGGAGCAGAAAGGTGGCTCAACATTATTAGAAAAATTTTTATTTGATCAAAAATACCTTTGTTACGTTAAATTTAAGTAGCGTTTGAAACAAAAAGAATCAAGATTCTCTAAAATGACCCCGCATTATCACGGTTTTTAGTAAATAATTTTTTTTAATACTTAAATCAATAGCAGTCAAATTGTTTATAACTTTAAGTAACAACAATTATGAACTTTCATTTAAAAAAAAATTAAGTCTCTATTCAATTGGTACTAATAGTAGTGTTATGCCTGTTTCTGATGATATTGCTGATGACGTTTCCGGTGCTGTTGCTGCTAGTGTTGCTGGTGTTCTTGGTGTGCACAATGCTGCTCTGGGTACGGATGTTGCTGATTTTGCTAGTGATAACGTTTCTGATGGTGTTGCTGACGACGACGTTGGAGCTGGTATTGCTGATACTATTATTGATGCTGATTTTGCTGTTGTTGCTGATGTTGATGGTGTTGCTGACGCTCTAAATGCTGTTACATTTAACAATTGTTCAGCTGCTGAGAATGAATCTATCGCACGTAAGGTTGTCAATCGAAATCATTTTGCGAGAACTGTTAGAGGCTCTTGTGATATTCTTCAAAATGATGTGGTGCTAAAACTAAATTGGTTTCACCTTGGTAGCTTCCGAACTTCTATCTCATGTGAAGTGATTGTTAATCATTTAGCTGCTGCTCTCTGCTTAAATCCGAGTGTAATTTCATGCTACAAGCTAATTAAACGAGGTGAACTGGAAGAAAATATTAAGTTCATAAATTTTAAAATTGGTGTTCCAGCTGAATACAATGTACCATGGAAATATCTGGCCTATAGGAACGAAGCTACGTGCATTTCGATTCAATTTAAAAAACGAAGGAGTACGGCTTCAGGAAGACCTGACATAAGCTCAGTATCATTTTTGTCTAATTCTAATCCTAATACTACTGTTCAGTTGCCGCTTCACTTGTCTCCTTTTAATTTGGCGCTTTACTATCATAATGTGGGTGGCATAAGATCGAAAGCAACTGATTTCTATGTTGCTTTGGCTGACTCTCCATATCCTCTAATTGCTCTCACTGAAACCTGGCTCACCATGAATATACTTACGTCGGAATTGTTTGATGCTAGATTTGTTGTCTACAGACGTGACCGATGCTTAGCTGCAACTGATGTTACAAGAGGAGGAGGAGTATTGTTCGCAGTTAATTCATCTTTTATTAGTAGGCAAATAGATTTGTATGATTCATCTGAATTGATTGAACAAATTTGTGTAAGAATTGATTTTTTTCGTTCTATTGATAATACTTATATTAAATTATATTTTTTTGTATCATATATACCACCGAATTCCCCAGTAAGTATTTATTCAGCTCATGTTTCCAATATTAAACACATAGTCAATGCTTTAGATTGTAATTCCTTTTTAATTGTATTGGGTGATTTTAATCTTTCTCATATTAAGTGGTCTTACTCCGAAGATGATAAATGTTTAATTGCATATAATATTCTTAAAGATTTTGAAATTGAAGTCGTTGATTCTTTGTCAGTTTTAAATTTAGTTCAGATTAACTCAATCCAGAATAATTTGGGAAGATGGCTTGATCTTGTTTTTACACATATGGAGCTTGATGCTTTTGTAACAGAACCTGATTATTATTTGTTGGCCAATCGTGGAATACACCACAAGGCATTAATTGTTAATTTTGATATTTCTTATATTAATTCGGACATTGTTAACAATAGCTTAGATAAGTCGTTCAAATATGATTTCTTTAAAGTCGATTATAATGATGTTAATAATGATTTGTCGGTTATGGATTGGAATAGTGTTCTTGGCAGTGGTGGTTTAAACCAAAAATATAAAATGTTTAGGAATGTCGTAGATGAAGTCTTCTCTAAGTTTGTTCCTATGAGAGCATGTAGTAACTCTGGTAAACTGGTTTGGTTTCATAAAAGACTTTCTAATCTAAAAAATGCTATGTATCGGGTTTTAAAAAAAAGCAAAATTGATCTCTCTTTTAAAAATGAATTTTGCCGATTAAGAAAAGAATACGAATTCCTTGAAAGATTTTTATACCGGCAGCATCTTTGGTCAGTTGAATCAAAAATTTAAAAAAAATTCGAAAGCATTTTGGAGTTTCATAAATACAAAAATGAAATCTTCAGGTATACCATCAACTATGAGCTATAACAAAGTAACTAGTAGTGACCCTAATCAAATCTGCGATTTTTTTGCAAGCTACTTTCAATCGAATTTAGTTCTGGAGGATTCTGATCTTGAATTTCTAAGTGAAGTTAGCTCCACCTTGGATTTGGGTTTTTTATCAATTTCGAATGAAGAGATTCTTTTTGAATTATCATCTCTTGAAGACTCTGTAAGCCTAGCGCCAGATAGTATACCTCCAATCTTTCTTAAAAAACTAAAATCTTGCTTCGTTATTCCTCTTCATTTAATTTTCAATCTTTCTCTTACTGAAGGTGTGTTTTTGGATTGCTGGAAACACTCCTTAATATCTCCTATTCATAAATCTGGATCTAAACAGGCAGTCGAAAATTATAGGCCAATAGCTAAGCTTCAAGTCATACCTAAAATTTTTGAAGCTATTGTAAAAAAGAAAATTTATGCATTGATAAAGAACTATATATCTGAATTTCAGCATGGTTTTGTAGGTGGAAGGTCAACTGCGACAAATTTGTCAATCTTCACTAGTTATTGCCTTCAATCCATGGAAACTAGAAATCAAGTAGATGTCATTTTCACAGATTTCGCTAAGGCGTTTGACCGCGTTCAACATAATGTTCTTATATGTAAATTACAAGGCATGGGTTTCCATTCAAATTTCTTAAAATGGATAAGAAGCTATCTTATCAATCGCACTCAATCCGTAAGAGTAGGTAGTATTTCATCTAAAACTATAAATAATTATTCAGGAGTGCCCCAAGGAAGCCATCTTGGTCCACTCCTATTTTTAATTTTTATAAATGACTTACCTTCTGTTATCTTAAAAGCTGAAAAGCTATTATTTGCAGACGATTTTAAGATTTTTATGGAAGTTAGAGACTTGAAAGATTGTATTCAACTTCAACGTGATATTGAAAGTGTAACTGAGTGGTGTAGCAAGCATCGCTTGCATTTGAATACTAATAAATGTTCAGTTATGACTTTTCATCGAATAAAAACTCCAATAATATTTGATTACACCATTTCCAATACTAGTCTTAAAAGGTTATATTTGCAAAAAGATCTGGGGGTTATTTTTGACCCTGAGCTTAAATTTAATTCTCATTTTGAATATATAATTTCTAGAGCTAACGCAATGCTTGGCTTTATTATGAGAAACTCAAAGGATTTTACAGATCCGTATACCTTTAAATCATTGTACGTTGCACTAGTTCGTTCTGTTCTTGAATATTGCTCTGTTGTTTGGTGCCCTTACCACAACACAACTATGTTTCGCATTGAAAGGGTTCAAAAAAAGTTCACAAAATTTGCTCTCCGCAAACTTTACTCATATCCGCAAATGCCTTCGTATGAAACGAGATGTCAACTTATTGATTTAAAGCCCCTTGATAAAAGGAGATCGTACTATCTAACTATGTTTGCTCATGATGTCATATCTGGTCATATTGACTGTTCAACTCTGCTTTCTTTTTTTGGTTTTTATGCACCTCAACGCTGCCTTAGACCTAGAGAAAACGAATTCTTCAACATCCCTAGACATTACACCAACTATGGCCAGAATAACCCCATAACCAATTCTTGTTTTTATTTTAATCAAAATTTTCATTTAATCGACTTTAACATTAATAGGGAGTTATGTAAAGCCACAATATTAAATTCTTTATAAGTTTTATATATTAGTTGTTAGTGAACTTAATTTATTATCTATATACATATATGTATTATTTTATCAATCTAAGAAAGTTTTGATGTACTTGATAGATTTAAATAAATAAATAAATAAATATTTTCAGTATAGGGAAGATTTATTTGCTTTTCACTCTAACTTATAGAGATGCCAATAAGTTCGTACTGTCTTAAAGCTCTTACAGGGTTGCAGTAATAAACATACTAAATTATCACAAACAGTGTGTACGTGGATGTGCAGTAGGTATAGTTCATGGTGGGATATATGTTGGTTTTAACAAGATTGCAAAAACAATTTGTGTGTATCTCAGATGTTATTTTCAGTGGGAATTTCAGCGACAGGCACCAGTGTATTTGAAAAAGCTCTCCCATAAGACCTGTACTGAAAATATAAATTGAGCAGAGTATAGCATGATGGGTTTAGGAGCAATGAATGCCAGAAAACAGAACTAAGAGGTATCCTATTAAAGTGGCGTGGAGTGTATGTATAAGCAAACAATTATAAACGCCTGGAGTTCTCGACTATGAGTGTTTCTCCTTATTTTTCGTTCTCATTTCTCGGTTCTCAACCTTCGGCTTCGAGTTATCATAGTTTGGCTTTGTGCCCAAGCAATGACAGCTCGAAGCTGAAGCGTATCAAATGGCTACAATTGAAGTTGTAGCTGTAGTAAAAAAAAAAGTTTAAGTTGCATGGTATAAAGAATACTCATACCAGTTCCGCATTTAATTATCCTATCTCTCGCGCACAAATTGTCACCGAGTGACGTAGTTCACCCCACGTTTGTTTTTGTTTCTGAATTTGTCTTGTATGCATTTTTGTCACCAAGTGACGTATACGAACGCTAAATATCATATACCATGTATTCCCTACTATTTTTATTATTATAAAATTTGTTTCAAATATTTGTTGCTGTCGTTCCACAATCGATTTTTCTTAGGGTTGGTTTAAGACAAAATAGCTCCACAGTTAACGTAATAAGAACTATTTAGTTAACTCATTAAAATTTATGAAAATCTTAACTTTTAAATCGTTGGACCCCCCCTTAAACAAATCCTGGATCCGCCGCTGGTAGTAAGTAAAGTCGAATTCTAGCTATTAAGAAAATGTTTCATGGTAACACTGTTTCCAATTTAAGCTCTTTCAATACGTATCCACTTTTTTGATTTAATGATTCTCTTAAGACTATTAAATTAACAACTGACTTAACGAAACTTTAATTTCATATAGCTAAGCAGATAGATAAATGAATTAATGCATACACATATTATGCACACACACTGTAATTAAGTGCTAATTGACTTCATCAGACTCTCGCTATATACATAACTAACTTAGATACCCATAACACATTATTTTGCCCATATATTTCCCGAAAATGGTGTTGCTTTCTTAAGTGCTGCTGGCAGCTACTGAGATCAACAGATATGTCATAAATTGAGCATTTATTTGGAACTCTGTATAAATGTATATAGTTTGCTTCTGGATAAAATGTTTAATTAGTTAAAAAGCAGATAATTCTTTAGCAACATGCACTAAGCAAAATAATAAATATTTGTTTATAGCATTTAAGTGAATGTAAGAATGTTTGGACATAATACCAGAATGGATGTATATATTCAATATGTGGGTATCTATGTATGTATATTTAGTTAACTTGAAAACTTGTAAGCAAATGCAATGAAGATTCATTAAAATGAAGCTATTATTATTAGCGGCTTAAGAGGTAGGTAGGTACTTTACAACGTTTTTTTTAAATGACTGCTGTTACTTAGCAACTATGACTAAAATGGTGGAAAATTGGTAGTTTGGATTGCTACGGGCACATTTGAAAAACCATACTTATGTCGTTTTCATTTGGCAAACCGGAATCCTTCCGGACTCTTCTGAAAGCGTTCACTTGGGAAAAAATGACAGCCCTAATTCTAAAAAGAAGAGAATTTTGTTTCTGGATTTGAAATCAGAACCAGAAGAGCTCACACATTCATATACTTGAACGTCAAACTCGACTGTTGTCATTTTTTGTATCATAATTGTGCAACAAACATTTTTATTGAATTTGAATTCTCACGTACACAATTATTTTCACACATACAATCTCATTAAAATTCAGAATCGTCAGAATCACATAAAAGTGTTCCGTTGGGATCCCGGATCGGAGAAGAATTCCGGATTGCCAAATAAAAACGCCATTACTCATTATCTTGTCACTGTATTCGTAATAAATAATAATTGAATTCAAAATCTTATCCTTATATTAATAGAGCAGGAACCAACCGCAAACTTTGATAGTACCAAGCAACATGCAACTTAATATGCGAACACAAAAGTATCTCAGACTTCACACGGTCACACTTTGTCTTCGCAATATTTGTATAAATTCCTTCGAGCAATCGACTCCGTTTTGGATGTGAAACCACTTCATAAACGGATCCAACAACGGATCCGAAACGATTCCAAATCGGATCAAATTAGTATGGGAATTAGAATCACCACGGAGTCATTATGTGAATGTATTGTGAGAGAAAAGAGAGATAGTCTTATACTTCACGATACTCAGCGAAAACAGAACATAAATGGAATTCAACAAAAATGAAATACGGTCTTTTACAAATATTAAACACTTTTTTGTTTATTTTACAATAAACCCATTTTTCCATTTTAAAGTATTATTTTATAAATTCTTTACACTTATTATTAAGTATTTTGATTTATCTTGCAGCCAAACACTTCTTTGTTGCTTGTTTACTCTGCAAAATTGAAATAACAGAGTTTTTCTCCATTTGTCTTCAACTCCCCAGTCCTCACTCTAATATCGACTACCTTACCATTTACCAACTTCTCTATTTCTCTGTCCATACAAAAATATCGATTTTCGTTCTTCTTTTTACATGCGTACACATAAAATTTGTTAAAGTGTGTGAGACACTCAGTTCTTTTGGATTCCAAAGTGATTCCTAAGTGAACCGAAAAATTCGGGTCCGTGATTTTGCTTGAAGGGATAGGGCACATAGACGTCAAAATCAATCGGTTGAATAACACTATGTAAACACCGTATAATACATAACACAGTACACAACACTTACAAGGAATGATCTAGCGGACGTTTTCAAAAATCGATTGTCATATATGCTCAACACTCACTGAAATTTAACACATCTACTCTGATTTTTGACGCATCCACATACAAATAGGTATGTGTCAATATTACAGTAATAGATATTCAATAATAGGTAACAGTATATCGAAAACACTTGTTATTGAAATAACACTTAAAATTTCTAAATTTTTATTTTGATCGAACTCAATAGCGGAATATAGAAGACAGTGATGAAATAATTAATTGTAAAATTCGAGTAGAAAATAGTTTAATAATATTGTAATTTTACTGACATTTTTTGTTCAATAATTATTATTTCAATAACATGTATTTATATAACTGTTATTTAAAAGTAACAATGGTTTCAGAATTTTGGCACATGCGGGAACTTGAACCAAAATGTGTAATCTGATCGAATACTACATTTCCACCGACCACTAAACTGCAATTTAAGTAGTAAGATTAAACATTTGAATAGATTTAAAATTGTATGGTAAAACTTCAAGATTTATAGGAGAATTTAAATGAATTTTTAATTTCTTTGACACACACCCAATATCGTATTAACAATTGAAGCGAGTCGCCATCTTGGTGAAGTTAAAAAAGAAGATTCATTACATACATACATACATAAGCATATATGGAGAATTTTTCTTAAACAATTTTCTGACCGATTTTTGATGATTAGTAGCGAAATTCGGCCAGATATTATCAATTATAATGGGTTATCCATTTTGCGGTTTCAAAAGTTAACGTAAATAAAATACATATAAAATATTTTATTTCATCATATTTTTTTTTTATTATAAAGTTTGAACGTTGACATTATGTGTGAAACACTACATCATTTAAATGACCACCACGCGAATTGTTGCAAGCATAGATTCTTTAGAGGTAATTTTCGACCACTTTTTGACACATATTGGGCGGTATCTCAGCCATAACTTGACGAATGTTGGCTTACAAGTGCTCAAGAGTTAAAGGTTTATCTGCATAAGCACGGTCTTTCGCGTAGGCCCACAAAAAAAAAGTCCAAGGTCAAAGGTGTCAAATCGCATGATCTTGGTGGCCAGTTGATATCGCCACGACGAGAAATTACGCGGCCGGGAAATATCTCTTGCAATAAAGCCATATTCGCTCGAGTTGTGTGACATGTGGCACCTTCTTGTTGAAAGCACATATTCTCCAAGTCGTATTCTTTAATAGAAGGCAAAAAAAGTCGGTTATCATATGACCATAACACTCCGAATTAACGGTGACAGTCGTTCCCTCGTCGTTTTCGAAGAAGTAAGGTCAAATCACACATCCGGACAAAAGAGCGCCCCAAACAGTGACTTCTTACGGATGTAATGGCCTCTCTTCAATTACTTGAGGATTCTCAGAACCCCAAATACGACAATTTTGTTTATTAACATACCCACCGAGTGAGAAATGTGCTTCGTCGCTGAAGAAAATTTTGTTCGAAAAATCGACGTCCACCGCCTGTTGTTCAAGCACCCATTCGACCGACGACGCGACGTCTAAGACGTTGTGAATGGTCGGTCAGCTGGCTTCAGTTGTTGTGTGAACTGGACTTTATATGGATGTAGGTGTAGATCCAAATGCAAAATACGCCACAATGTGCCGTGAGCCAGTCCTAATTCCTGAGAACGACGAGGAATCGACACAATCGGGTCTTCGGCAACACTTTCACTTACAGCATTATTAATTATTTAAATAATCCCAATTTAATTATCTAAATTTTATTTATTTATTTTGTATTGTTTAATTAACAACTTCCTAGTCAGAATATAATCTATGGATTAATTAATCATTATATATAAAATAATGGCGCAACATTTTAAACGATTTAGTAATATGTTAAACCATTTTTAGTATTATGCTAGGTTAAAAAGAGGTTTTTGCTAATTTTAAATGAGTTTAGTATCGTATTATCTTCTTAACATCTTACTCAAGTTAAAATCACCCAATGGCTACTTTAATTTTTTAGTATCGCACTAAATCCATAATGTCATCTGATAGTATTTCAGCCTTGCACGCGGGGGCCCACGTTGAATCCTGCTGGTTTACATTTTTTTGTAAACAATGAAGTAAAATGATTAAAATATAAACATCGAATACTTATTTGAAGCACACGTTGGGTTTTCATCAACATATAATTAATTTACAAAGCATAAGCACAATAATTGTATTCATCAAAATTCAAGTGGCACGATATTTTTTATTTTTGCGGCAACGCTGTATATAAATAAGAATCTTTCGTATGTTTTACCCTGTAAAATTCATCCAACAAATATTGCTGTTCTTGTAATTTTATTCATTTCGGGAAAATACTTTTGCAAACAAATAAATAAGCTATATTAAGATTATTTAGGTAAACGAGGCAACACATACTCTTGCAAAAATAAAAATCAGCTGTTATTTTTAATGTGTAGGAAAATAGAAATAACGTTCCGTTTCCCATAATGATTTTAATAAAATTCCCATTTTCTTAAAGCAATTCAAAAAGGTTCTGGCATAAAGAAACCAAAAGAATTTTCGAATGAAATTATTTTTAAGTGAGGATGAACACTTCATTAGTAAAGGGGTTTTCTTTTGGTAACAAAAAAATAATTTTTTTCCCCTACAGATCTGTCAAAACACAGATTTATAAATTAAAGCCTTCCAATGGGCAAACAAATCAATTTATTTTTTGTTCGGAAATCAATTTTGCAGATCTGGATTTTATCGGCAGAAAAATACAATACCATAACACCATCAGAACAATTGACAGCAGTCGGTTTGACAAGATTTTGTTTTCAGTAATTATGTGAATAGTGAAATAAGGCTGTGAAAACCTGAATACATTTTAAAAACATAATGGCAATTGTGTATTAACAATTGTGTAATCCTCCAAATTTATATCGGCATTCCTTTTTTAACATTGAAATCGCTTCGTGTTACAAAAAAAAACTTGGTTTTCAAATCATTTGCCATCAGATACCTTTTGGTTCCATAGACACGAATATACACCAATACCGTGATAAAAAAAAATAAATCTGAATTCGTATACCATTCGCGACGAAAAAAATCAAATTTCCGATCAAAATCTGAAATCACCAAAAGAAAACCCCATAAATATAACTACTCTTTGATCTTTTTCATTTTCATATAGGTAGTGTCTTTGAGTGAAGAGAACACATATTATTTTTCAATTTAATACTTTATCTACGCACTCTTTCACTCGTCTCGGGTCTTGCAATATTTTTGACAGCTCAGCTATCACCTCGGTTCGGTGTCGCACAGCTTTCTGATACATTGTTGAAAAATATTCTGTGCGTTTGTGAACGTATAAAACCAAATAGCTAACATTTCTGTCAAAAGTCAAAACAGAGAAAAAAACTAATTGCTTACGATTACGCCTTAGCTCAAAGTGAATTAAACATACATTTGTTGGGAAAAATATAAATTTTAAATAAATCAGGGACCACAACTGTTTCAAAACAAGAAGATGATGTATTATGGCCTTTTCGATTGGCCGATGATTTTGACATTTTAATTATGTGAGTGTATTAGTGATTCTGTTTTCGATTCTGAAATGAAATCCAGAATCGTTTTCTGTTCTGTTAGAGTAACAACTGTCATTTTGTGGGGGTCAGAACAGTTCTGGACGGCCAATCGAAAAGGTCATTAGGCACGTAATTAAAGTTCATAAGCAATAATTGAAAAGACAGCTGTGCACTACGATACCTAAGAATACCAGAAATTTAGCGCTAGCTTGGCTTCGATTTGGAAATCATATGTTTTCTTCGTTGTCATGGCCGTCAGCTGTTAATGGCTTGTTATTTAACACGTATTACAACAACAACGAAACTATTGCACAGCAAAGCTATGCACCATCGAACGCCCCCAATAATGATGAGTGAAAGAGGTCAGAGGATGAAACTGTTTTTTTTTTCATTTTTCAATTATTAAAAGCTTCAATCGTTCTCTCCTTTTTCAATCCTTTTTATTTTCCTGACACCATTTTGTTTTGAACATTGAGTTCAGCTTAAGCAATTGCATAAAACTGTTAATTTAATATCTATATTTGTTTTATATACTCATGATATGGTTTCCAAATTGTCTATTTGAATTCTTTCTTTTGTTTTTCATTTAACGTGTATCTAACTACGAGATAGGTCCGTCATGTTTTTTTATCCCAAATCATGTTTTAAAACTATGTTTTTTTATTTATTAGTGGCGTATATATATAAATGTTAAGCCTTTTGTTAACTAGTAAAATGCTAATTAACCAGATAGCAAAGCGCATTTGTAGGGTTTGAATTTTGATGAAAACAATAACTGTGTTTGTGCTTTGTAAATGAATTATGTATTTGTTTATGGAAACCCAACCCATCATTTAACTTCCTTATTTACAAAAAAAGAAAAAAAATTTACACCATCAGGATTCGAACCTGGCCCTACCTGGTACCAGGCTGATATACTATCAGATGACATTATGGATTTAGTACGATACTAAAAAATTAAAGTAGCCATTTAGTGATTTTAACTTTAGCAAAATGTTAAGAAGATAATACGATACTTAACTAGTTTAAAATTAGCAACATCCTCTTTCTAGAATTGTTTCATACTAAAAATGATTTATCATCTTAACAAATTGTATAATTGGATGGGGCAATACAACCTTGAGTATCAGAAGGACCTATTTTTCCATGAAGCGGTGCCTATCTGAATCTTATACAATTGCAATCGGGTTTGCTAGCCAAATGAAAGGAACCTGACAAATACTGAAATCGACAGGTACTAAGAAGAAATTGATGAGACAATTCAACGAACCAATAAACAGAACAATACCGAAATCAAAGAACGGAACGCAACTGATATGCACCGTAACGCACTAGCAGACTACTTACAATACTAAAAACTAAACTGCTTATACGGCGGTTTTCTGACACACGAAATCTGGAGATTAGGCTTTAGGACACTGAAGTCATCGATCAAGGACATCAACCATCAATAAGTGGCCAAACAAAATTATAGGTTTTCCATTAGTTTGTTTAAGGATAACGGATTTCTGGTCGTTAACTCTAGCGACCCATGTATGTTTCAACAAATTAATAAGACATTTAGAAGGAAAGATCAAAAGGATCTTCAGTATCTTAATCTCCAGAGAATGGCAGAGAATACAGACAGCAGGCATAGACCCAGAGAACATCTGCCAGCCGATTCAGCCAATGACTTCTTTATTATCGAAGATCTGCAGGAAAAAGTGGAGGCTGTGGGGAATTCGCCCGAATCATGACTTGGAGAGCTTCTATTTTCGAAACAATATAAGAACCTTGGTTTTATCGGATTTAATGATGAATACTTGGCAAACGACATAATCGTCCAGCGGATGCTACGCTACGATATAATTTCGTACAAAACAGCTCCACCAGTTGAGGTCATAAGAATTCTTTGCAGCGTGATTTCAATAAGATTCAGCGATGATGGGATGATTGGAAGTTGAAAATCAACTCTCCGAAATCAGAAACAATTCTGTTTAGGAACCCGTTTTCTACTGCCTCAAGGGATACAAGAAAGAACTGTGACCAATCTAGTGATCGTGGGGTCAAATTGCCATTATTTCTTCCATTTATTGACATTACTGACAAAATCGTGTAAATGGTTTGAAATTTTGTCATTATTTTCGTCATTAAAAAAATGACAGAGAAGACTGGCATTAAATATTTCCATTTTAATGGCGTCATGTAAATGCACAATGATACCATTTAAAAATATTATGGCATACCGCGAGGAAGAATGAACTTGCTCATTCTTTAATTGCAGATTGCCATTATAAATCATACAGTCATTATTTTATTTATCATTATTGATTTCATTTTACCATCATTTTGCCAGTTTAATGGCATGAATTAATGGCAATTTGTCACTCGTGTAAATCCGTTATAAAAGTGAAGTAACATGCGGTATCCACTAGCGATGAATCCAAACAAGCGAAAAGGCATGCTTTGACTATAGAGCAGCTACTCGTATAATTTCATTGTATGTCATAAAAAGCATGCTTTATCGCGAACTCTTTATCGCATACTTTACGCTAACAGAACTGTCAAAAAGCTTTCTCTTTTGTGTTGTCATCAAAGTTTTTCACAATTAGTGTAATTTATATAGATGCTTTAATTTTTCAAGAGCAATAATCAGAATGTATTTAAAAGTCCCAATCGACATTCTTCACTAACTAATAAGGTATGGGATGAAATGCCCACCAAAGAAAATTTGACAGTTCTTGTGTAACTGCTTTCTGCTACTGCTATTGCAATTGCGATTAATTTGTCGCCAGTGAAGACGGCGTGTAAAGAACCTTGGCATCTAGTTGGATCAGTATTTGTATTTTAATAGACATATAAGTGCTGCTCTGGCAAGGGCTAGGGGAACTTTTGCCCTGGCAAAACAGTTTTTTATAGCAGCCATCTTCACAGAAGGGTGAAGGTGCTTTGTCGATGACTGCGTATGGATGCCCCGATTGGTTCAACGTTACCCTATTTCGAATGGAAATGACTTGGGCGTTTGAGAGCCAGTGTCTTAGACATTGCCTTGGATTACATAAAACGTCAGAGTCGAATTACAAATGACATTATTTCACCCAGGTTCTATATAACGGAGCCAAAATAAACAGAATAGATAATTTTTTGTTAAAGGTATTACAAGAGCAAGGTGCAAAAGAGCGTCTTCGGTTCATGCCCGAACTTGACCATGCTAATGCTGATAAGGAGGACGTACATGTCACATCACTTTGTGGGACTAGCTGATTAACAAAAGTGTACTCCAATTTTCGGTAGACATCATTAAGATTGATAGAAAGTTTGGAAACGATTTCGCAATGTCCCGATATGGACCGGCATGGACAACAAACTAAAATTTTACCGATTTTCTTCAAAATGCAGGGTAAATTAACCGAAATTGCCCCCCTCCCCTTTAAACGAAATCCTAGTACGCGACTGACTGAATCAAACATCTATTCTTATTATTACA
Organism: Philhelius pedissequus; assembly: GCA_910595825.1. NCBI lineage: Eukaryota > Metazoa > Arthropoda > Insecta > Diptera > Syrphidae > Philhelius > Philhelius pedissequus. The sequence goes on from OU343160.1 coordinate 327,689,777, forward strand.
TAAATCACAAAGAACCTTCGAGATAATGTTATTTTCTTTTTTTTTCTGAAATAATCTAAAATGTTGAAAAATGAAGATTGACTTATAGCCGGTTTTGACTCCAAGACGGACGAGATTAAAAAAAAAAATTATGATACAAACAGGATTTTTGCCCAACCCGCTTGAAGAAACCACTTTGATTAATGAATTTATTGAAATCTCGAGCAAATAATTTACCTTTCTTTTAATACTTAAATTATTTTGTTATATTTCATGCAAAGAAGAAACAATATTGATAATAGTTTAGGTTAGTCAATGAAAACAAACAAAATAAGACAAATGTCAAAAGACACCATAACAAAAATAAAATCGAGTAAAATTAAAATTGGCAGCAATTAAAAGAAACTCATTCAAAAAGTACTTTATATATTTTCCCTAAACCAACAGTTTTTATTTTTACTGCCTACAAAAATAGACAACAAATTTACAAACCAAAAAAATATCTGAAAATGGTTTTTAAACAAAACTAAAATAATTATACCTTCAATTGGATGAAAATGAATGTTACCTATGTAAATACTTTTTCAGCGCCAAGGTTGAACTTAGAGTATGACGTCCATTTGTCAAAAAAAAAAACAAAAACACCATATGTATTATTTTTCTTTAGCATAGAAATTTAATTTGGTGAAAGAAAACTTTTTGGAAATTAAGTTATTTTAAGAAACACAAGATGTACAATTATACCTAGGTATGTACATAAATAATTTATTGGCAGATGAGAAGCTTAATGTTTTTGCAAAATTTAATCTAAGCGATATTTATTAATTTTAAAAAAAGAAACAATTTAAAACATTTATATATAATCTCCTGTAGATAAATCAAACTTTGGAATGTGTCTATTTTTATGTGTAGATACAATATGGTGGTCAAAAATATTGCTATTACTTATGCAACTGACAGCAGCTGTCAGTTTTTTGTGACATTTATTAAATATGGTGGACTTAGTAATAGTAGTAAAACTTAATTGAGATTTTTTTTTACTACATTTTACATGATAATACACATGTTAGCGATTACATATATTATTTTGCCGACTTCGAATTGGCCAGGCTACACTAAATTTATATATTATGTTTGTTCTTTAAATTTAGACAAAAGAAATTTAAAATTACATAGTTGTAAACTACAGTTTGAGAAATTAAAAAAATGTGTCCACTCAACAAGACCATTACGATTTCATTAAAAAAAACTAAAATATGTACTCGTATAAGAACTTAAAACTATGTGCGATAAAGAGAAACAGTCATCTCGTCTCTTTTTCTTGAAACACAGATGTGTGCAATTACGGATTGGAATACATAAACACACGAGATCTGGAGATAAGGACACTGAAGTCGTCCATCAAAATCATCAACCAATTGATCAAAGAAAATTATAGGTTGGCTATTAATTTGTTCTGGGACAACAAAATTCGGGCCGTGAACGCTACCGACCCGAGTATGTTCCCACAAATTAATAAGATATTCAGAAGAAAAGATCAAAACGACCTTCCGTGTCTTAAGATCCAGAGGACGACACAAAACAGAGACGTACTTCTGACAGCAGGCATAGACCCAGATGACGCCGTCTTGGACGACGACCTCTTCATAATCGAAGACCCTCAGGAGAAGGTGGAGGCTGTGGGGGCTGCTTTCCAGCAAGTGTACAAGGTGAATGCTAGCATTCGCCCGAATCATGACCTGGAGAACAGAGCTCTGCTTCATCACTTATGGCTCCGGAACGATATAACCGAATGGCGATCTGAGAACCTTGGTTTTACCGGGTTTAATGATGAAAATTTGGCAAACGCCATAATCGCCGACCGAAATGGGCCCAGTCCCCTGTTAATTTCGAAGAATGAGCTCCAGCTCATCTTCGATTCATTAAAGAAAAAGAAGTCAGCAGGAGCCGATGGTATATCCAACGTTGTACTACGACATTTGCCTCAAGAAGCAGTTGACATTTATACCACACTGTTTAACAACGCGCTGAATATTGCATATTATCCAGTGCGATGGAAGACAGCTGTGGTGCACCCTCTCCCAAAAAAATGGAAAGGACAACTCCAATCCGGCGAATCTCCGGTCGATAAGTCTTCTTCCAAGTATCAGCAAAGTATTTGAAAAGGTTATTATTAGTGCTCTGTTCAAGTGGGCGGAGGACAACAAAATCATACCGGATACTCAGTTCGGTCTTAAGACGGGACATGACACAATTCATGCCGCGTCTAAACTCGTTTCTGATGTCCAATGGAACAAATCTAAAAAGTAGTGTACGGGTGCCTGTCTGATTGATCTGGAGAAGGCCTTCGACACCGTATGGTTAGAGGGTCTTTATCTAAAGCTTGCCAGACTTGGTATAAGTAAGCCGCTATTGTACATGCTTTATGACATGCTAAATGGTAGAAAGTTTGTTGTCAAGAGTGGCAATGTAACTTCTACCACAGTTTTTAATATCAACAATGGTCTTCAGCAGGGAGCGGTTAACTCGCCGATTCTCTTCAGCATTTACTCCAGCGATCTGATAGGTTGTCTAACTCAGGCAATTGCGTACGCCGACGATTTAATTGCGTACAGAACAGCTCCAACAGTTGAGGTCATCAAAATTCTTTTGCAGCGTGACTTCGACAAGATTCAGCGATATTGTGATGACTGGAAGTTGAAAATCAATTTCCAGAAATCAGAAACTATTTTGTTTAGGACTCCGTTGTCTAGCGCCTCAAGGGATAAGAGAAAGAACTGGCGCAAGCTGGTGATCGTAGGCCCAAATGGACATCCACTTGCGAGTAAAAGTGTAGTAAAGTACCTTGGCATCTGGTTGGATCAGTACTTGTATTTCGACAGACATATAGGTGCTGCTCTGGCCAAGGCTAGGGGAGCCTTTGCCCTGACAAAACGATTGTTTTATAGCAGTCGTCTTGACAGCAGGGTGAAGGTGATTTGATACATGGCCCTCATCAGACCGATGATTGCCTATGGATGCCCGGTGTGGTTCAACGTTGCCCCATCTCAAATGGAAAAGATTCGGGTGTTTGAGAGGCAGTGTCTTCGACGTTGCCTTGGATTACACAGAACACCAGAGTCGGAGTACAAACGATATTATTCCAACCAGGTTCTATACAACGGAGCCAACATAAACAGAATAGATGATTTTTTGTTTAAGCTAATTCGGGGGCACGTTGCAAGAGCGATGTCCTCAACTAACAACTTAATTTTTGGGGCGTATTACCCCAATAACGAATATTTCGAGAGTGCGCGGTTAAGTGGCTACATCCCTCCTGAGGCATTCCTCTATTTAGACAGTCGAGGGCTGATACAGGATGGAGGGCGGTTCCGCTCATCTACCACGTCAGCCGGAAAACTGTGGATATGCGACTCCTGTATGATCGAGACGTCATCGCTCAAGGTGGAGAAGAGCGCCTTCGGTTCAGTAGGACTGTGTCCGATCGGGACCGGAGGGATAGTGCGAAACAGGAGAACCAGTTTTGGTGGCTCTCTGAACAGCATCATAATATTTAAAGTGGATGAAGATGGTATATCTTGGCCGACTTACATAGATTTAGGGCAATTAGGTATAGGGAACAGTCGGGTTGGCACCAAAAAAAAATAAAAAATTTAAAATATGTATGTATGCGGGGACATACGTGCATGTATCTGCGTGTATGTACATGTATGTGCGTAGGTACATGTATGGGTGGGTTGCATGTTGTTGTGTGTCTTCATGCATATAAAAAATAAACAAAAAAAGTTTAAAAAGCGAAAAAAAATGCTGCTGTGGCTGTTCTAGTTTTTAAGTAGTCTTAAGTATTATTAGGTATTTTTAGTAGTTTAAGTTATTTTTAGTTAGCATAAGTTAGTTTTATTTAGTTTTAATTATTTTTAATCTATATTTAGGTTTAGTTTATAAGTAAAAAAAAAATAATATGATATGAAGTTTTTTTAAAGTTTCCTTGAAAAATAAAATAAAATAAAATAATTAGATTTAATTAAAATAGTTTTTAGGTCGAAAGACATTAGTTCTAAGAGTTGTTGTTTAGTTTAGAGCGCCCGTAAAGAGCCAGTAAATTAGTTGTAAGTTATTGATAATTAGGCTAGTTTTAAACATTTTTGTCTAGCTTTAAGATAGTTATAAGTTAATATGAAATAAAAATGAATTTACAAAAAAAAAAAAAATACATAAACGAATGTACATTTTATCTTTCGTCAGTTAGAGCGAGAGTTCAGTACTTTACATCTTTCGTTTGAGTAAGAAAGCGACATCTCGATGGTTATACGGTGAAAGAGAGCGATCTTTTAGTTATTGGATGTTGCGATGACCAGAACAGTTGTTTCCCCATTATCGGTTCCGTTACAGCATAACGGAATTATGCAGATTGTCCATTACGGGCTGCAAACATAAGCGATCCATGGTATGCTTCAACTTTCTGGGAGGACGTCCCTATACGTATGCTGTATCCACGACCAAGGAAGCTGGGAGTAGATGGAATTCGGATGTGGATGTCGTTCGTTTAACTCCCTCTCCAAGTTACAATGTTGTCGACTTGTACAGCATTCAAATTTAATAACTATTGCACAACTTAATGCAATTATTTATGTACCTAAACATACTTTTACTTTAGTTAATTTAATTAATCTATTTTTATTATTTTGTTAAATCTTTTTTTTGTTTCTTCTCCAGACGGAAAAACACATCCGTCTGCACGAGAGCCAGAAGCCAACCCATATGCTGGACTTACGGCTTCGGAATCTGAAACAAACTTCAAGAAAAATAGAGCATGACAGAGCGTTACTTATATACCATAATACGATTACTTTTATCAAGATGAACATGTTCTTCGTGATATTGATTGCGATGTTTTTTCACCTTCATTTTTTGTCCAGAAATGGAATAAAAAATAATACATGTACATCCGCAAGTAAACAGATACAGAATACAAATCAACGAGCCATTTCAAGTTATAGATAGTCTCCAATGCTCTCCAGCTTGCCAAAAAACATTAAATAGCTAAACACAATGGCAATGTGGTGTCGTCTCCGACTAAAGCTCATAATGTACTTTCAATTGCTTAATACTTTTCCTGTTTAAATAAATACTAGTATAGGAATATCAGCAGAGGCCTCCGCAAATCTTATATTACCTCAAAGTGATAAATTAAAAGACATTATGCTCTAAAAAGAGAGCACAGAACAGTAGACAGACAACAATTAATACTAGGTAGCGAAAGACGTTATGGATGATTTCCAATAGCGCGTTCGCGTTAGAGACACTTACGTCACTTTAACAAGCGTTACGGAACCTTGACATGACAGATGACCTTAAGCAAACACGTACAAGGTCTGAACCACATTTTTTTTGGGCAGAAAATGGCAGATTATCAAATTTCGAAGATTGGTGGTGAAAGAAATGAAGCTCGAAAAAATCTGGAATGGTTTGAGCAAAATTTTCTCACACTTTTTAAACGTCACAAAACACAACATTTGTTTTCTTATATTTTAGTTTGTTTATTTCTTCAAAAAATCTTTTCCGACAACAACCACGGCACTTTCTTCTTTATGACGAACGTCAATCTGACAATTGTAAATTTTCCGCCTACAAAAAGTTATTGGGCAGAAATTGTCAGAATGGAGAAATATTTTACTCTCTCAAGGGGGCTCTTTTTTGCCCAAAACTGCAAAATTTGTAAGTCTGGAGCAGGAATTGGCAAATATTGCTGCTAATTTGTGATAATTGGCAGTTGTGTGGATCAGATCTACATAAGACGTTTTTTCTTTTTTCGTTCAGAGCAGAGGTGTGAACAGAGCTTGAGTGCATAGTATATGGTGTGAACATGTTCCGAACAGAGCAATCTCTGAACACTGATTTCTTTTTTTTAAAACACTTGAACTACACAAACCAAAATAAATGTTCATTTTAATCATAAAAAATAATATAACACAAAACTACCCTTATTTTGTAAATATATACACACCAGATACAGAAAATGAACGGGCGACTAACTTATTTCGCATTTAAATTGTATCTGATTATTTTTCCTTTACATTTTCCTTCACGATACACATGACATTTCGTGAGCTCAGCAATATACTCATAATGCTCAGACAATTATGTTCAAGCACTTCGAGGCCGCTCTGCACATGCTCTGATCTAAAACAGAAAATGCCTATAACAACCTAAATAATAGTCAACGGCCTTGGCTCCGATGAAAGCATCTCAATATTAATTTAATAAGATGAATGAAATGCTTTTGATCGCGACCCGCGCGAGTCCAAAAAAGAGCACCATTAAACATCCAGCGGCATTCACAATGAATGCGATCAAAAACAATGGACCCAAACTCCGACATGCATCAATTTGGATCCCCTGATGCGATAATCACTGACTAATCAACTAGGTCTGGCAAAAACCAGAAAAAACTGCAGGGCGATGGTAAAGACACCAATGCCACAGGTGCCAGCTAAAGTTCGTTGTTTCATGGAGACTGCTCGGCGATTCGCGGAATTTAAGTAAACTTCTTCGGTTGTCAATAAACAAAAAAAAACTTGTGTCTTACATTTTTCACAATGCTCAACCAAATCAAACAAAATTGATAATTAACTGACATGTCAAAATGTCAGTTTTGAAGTTTCTATACATTTTATCGATAACTTAGTGAAAAAAAAGGTTACACAGATTTTATCTTTTCCAAATGCTAAGCCTTCTCTGGGCTTAAGCTAATCACCCTGGGGATTAGTTATTGTTGGATTTAACATGCAGATTGTTAATCCAATTGGTCGTTTTTCTCCTCCAAATTCCCCGGTGCTAAGAAAAAACACGCCTAATAAAACACAGATGGTTGAAATTTGAATGTGATTTATTTGAATTCGAAATGAGTAGAGAGCGATATAGAGCCCCCCAGACCTTTCTTATTTTCTGATGGATAAAATGTATATGATAGAGTAGTGTTAGTACGTACAGTTAACGTATGCATACCTGCTAGCTTGGCCCGACGACCAATTCTCAGGCATCAGGTGTTAAATGCACGTAAGAATGTTGCTAACTTCACTTATATTCTGATGGCTGATTTTTACGTATGTTTTACGGAACATTGTTAGAAATGTTGGAACACTACTGCCAGACACCTTCCGTAAGCGGTTTTTATAGTCAGACGCTTTGAAGGTCTTAAAAAATATTCATAATCTTATTTATTATTCCAGGAAAATAAGATATTAAATTCGAAAAATTCCGACAAAGCTGAATTCTGGTGGAGAGCTTCATTTTTACGTCCTAAGCATTTTCTAAAAAGTACCCTTAATTTGGAGCTGAGCAATAATTTTAGAGTGTGTAAAATTCAGTTTTTTTTTCCATATTACAGGAAATCAATAGGTTTTTTTTTGAAAAAAGTTGTTCGTACACATTTATGAAATTGTTTGATCATTTTATGTTTTTCGTTTTGTGGTGTTAATTAAGCTCCCGATCGATAGAGAATTTGCCATTGAATCTAAATGTTTGGATCCATTTTCAAAAACAAAAAATGTGAAGAAATTGTTCATTTTGATAATAAAGAGACGCCATTATCGTGTAATTCGTATTGTTTCCGAGTTGATCAACAACCTTTGCTCCAAATGACGTCATTTGAAAGCAAATGTTATATTTTTGTGTATTTGCCAGGAAATGTTTTGGATTGGATTGAATTTCAATAGAGAAACGAATACAATGTCTCTGCCGGATGAGTCAAAACGGACAATTTCACCTGGCCATTAGCGCAGCTTATGTCGGGGGTTTCCGATTGAAACTTCAATGCATTGCAAAGCTGGCATACGACAGTCAAAGAACATATATCAACGTGCTGAAGATCTTTGTAGGGGATTACGGTATCATATTCTAAAGCAGCGCGAATCAAGTCTACATTTACGACTGGTCTTCTTCTAATAACATTTTGTCGAATCTGAGGTAGTGACTGTGCATTGCGAACTTGTGCAATATTGCTCGTATCTATTCATTTTGTTTTGCACGTTCCACATGTGTTTGATTATCACGGACAATCTGACTAATAATTGCTCGACGTGTAATTCCTCCTAGGTTTGATCGCTTAATAGGATTAGGAAGCATTAGTCAAGCAAATAACTCTCCCTAAAAAACAAGAAAGTCTATTTGTCTAACCTTATTCAAAAGACAATTAAAAAAAAACTTGCGGAATGTTTGTAATTCGATAGCCTCACTTTAAAAATTATAGAATAGATAAATAAATTTTAATTGATCGTAATGCTTGTACCGTTTGCGATAGCGATGCGCAATCCGCAATCAGTGTAATAATACGCAAAACTCGAACACAACAAGAAAAATAGCACATTTGCTCAATAAGAAATGACAATGCGAAAAGGACAATTGTCAAAATGCGCGCAGCCCTAGCAAACGTACAGGGCAGCGCACGAATCATGCTGCAATAAGAAATTTAAATAACTTTTATTTTAATCGATGTATTTCATTTTTTTTATTGTATTAAAAACTAAATTTTATTTTAAATAACTAATGGTTTTTAAAGATGATAGACGGCAAATGACCTCCACGCTCATCCACGCATATGCGGCACATGATCAGAAAATTGCTCATTGCGGCCTGAAGGGTTGAAATTGGGATCGCCTCAATTATTGTCTTAATGGACTGCTTCAATTCAGTCAAATTCCTGGGTTTCGTTTTGTATAATTCCGGCTTGACATAACCTCATAAAAAAAGTCCGGTACAGGTAGGTCAGGTGACCTTGGGGGCCAGCGGAAAGTGCAGGTTCTTGATATCAATTTGTTTGGGAATTTTCGTTGGAGCTCCGCCATAACTTGTGTGACTACGTGTGCACATGCTCCATCTTGCTGAATCAAAATTCTTCTGAAAGGGATACGTCTTCGGCAAAGTTCTGTGTAAAAAAAAACTCCTTCAACATCTTTAAATAACGGTCCCCATTGACAGTTTGTGTTACACCGTTTTCTTCAAAGAAGTATGGCGCGGCAATACACCTTGATGAAAGTGCGCACCACACAGTGACTCGTTCTGGGTGCAGTTCCGTCTCATGGAGCATTTCTGGATTAGATTCACTCCATATACGGCAATTTGGCTTGTACACATTACCGTTTAAGTCAAAATGGGCCTCATCAGACATGAACAAACAATTTATCAATGTGTTGTCTTCTTCGGCCATTTCAATCATTTTTCGGCAAAATTCCAGGCGAACAGGCAAATCCTGAGGGTTTAACTTGCTTGTAATTTGGACTTTGTACGGAAACCAGTTTAAGTCATTATGAAGTATCCGTTGTAATGACCATCTGCGAACTCCAATTTGGCCCGATAAGATTCGAGTCGAAACACTTGGATTTGCCTGTATTGCCGATGCAACAGCCACGATTGTATCCTGAATCCGAACATTGGGATCTCGATGATACGGTCTTCCTTTGATGCTTTCAGATTCGGCAAACATGTTCACCAGCCTCACAATGGTCCATCTACTCGGGGGAGTACCGCCAAGCTCCAGCCTAAATTCCCTTTGGACGGAAATGACGGACTGCAAAGAATGGTATCGCTGCACTATCCAAATCCTTTTTTCAGTATCCCAAGTATTCATTTTGATAAATCTAAAAAGTAGTCTATAAAATAAAAAAAAATAAGCCGATTACCCACACTGAAAAAACTTATTACGTTTTATTTTTGTAGCACGATTTGTACGCCACCCTGTATAACGCCATCAAAATTCATGCAAAACGTCTTTTATCACAATGATTTCCACAATTATCTCATTATTTCCAAGGTTCACAACGAATTTTACATATTTACATCGTCTAAAATCGTGAAATCATGAGATAAAATGCAAAACTTCATCGCACACAAAATTCTTTTTTCCGGAATTTCCCACTAAGAATTCTATTTTTCTATTCGAAGGCCATTCCGGAACAATTGCACACAAATTTCCATCGAAAAAATCAATTTTCAATTATTTCAATTTACCGACATTGTAAGAAGGTTTTCCAAAATTTTCGTCAAGAACCTTCTCCTAACAATTACGAACAACTCAACAAAAAAATAAACCAAATCGGCCCTGCCGTTCTCAATTGAAGAATTACTATACATTTTTCAAACCATTTTTTATATAGCTTTATGTACATATATAGAAGAAGATAGATATATCAAAATTTAAAAAAAGATATTGCTCCAATTTTAGAGAAAAAAATTCTACAAGTTGCACAATTTTTATAAGATTTTTGTAATGTTCGATTGTAAACAAAACAAAAATGCCGAGAAATAAACACAATCTCTTCCCAAATTCTTTGTTTCTTATTCAATTCGAATAGAAAAATGTTTTCGATTGAATTATTAAATGTTGCCCAGACGGATAAAGAGAAGAGAGTTCACTGTTGTTGCTTTTTATTTAATTTGAAGCATTTCTTTTCCAATACGAGGTAATTCGTAATTACGTGGGTTGCTCTGCGGTATACCTAACACTTTATGTGTTTTTTTTATAGCCCTCCTATAGATAGAGATGTCTGAAGGCAGATATTTTAAAAGAATCAGATGTGTAAAATCACAAACCAGAAAAAAACTACCAATCTTAAATATTTCCAAAAGCAAAAGGTGTTCGATGAGTAATATTGCCATCAAAGGTTCGGAAGTAAAAATATATGTATGTGTGGTGTACCTACAGCAATGTGCTGCTCCAAAAAAACCTGTATTGAATATATTTATACATACATAGTTTATTTTTGTAAATTGTCGTCATCAAAGATCACAAGAATTGTTACTATCGTTTTCAGAATCAGCAATTAATTTATGAAAAAAATAAAAATAAAAAAACTATGTTCTGGTTTCGCCACCCTCTTGTTTATGGAGAATATCTAAATATGTATGCTTATTTTTTTTTAATTTATTATGTTCAAAACTTTCAGGTAGGTTTTTAGAATTGGCAAGTGTGTTAAACTTTTTCAATAAATTCTATTGTCGTCCAAAATTTTAAATTACTTGGGGACTTACACAATACACTTATGGAGAAGTTACGTGGTTGTAAAATTTAATTACATTCATAAAACAAATTGCTTTCCGCCTACAATTATTTTTTTTTAAATTTAGACCCAAACCGTCCAAGCAGGGTTGCCATAGATTTATATTAAAAAGTCACATAAAAACAACTTGCGCATGAAACAGATTAAATCAGCACCAGCAACAGTGGCCACCATTATTTTAGAATCAATGGCTAATAATTTTAAACAATTTATTATGATGGTAAAGCAGTTTTACTGTAATATCAAGCTAAATAAAATGCACGACTGGATCGCACAAACTTGCTCTTATGTTCGATCACATCGTATATAAAAGATTTCTATTAAAGATCTAAATATATTTTTAAAGTCGTTTTTTACTTGATTTTTTGTATATGCAAAATTTCTTTAATTTTTTTCTAAAAAAAAAATAGTATGATAATCTTAAATATTTAATAATATAAATTTAAAACAAAAGATTAAATAAAAATACATATATGTAACTATAATTTTTAGAGCAGTTTTCAAAATATAAATTTTTAAATTTCTTTTAAATGCTTTTAAAAATATTAATTAAAATATGGGTATGGCTGTATAAGTTGAGCTACCTACACGTATATATGTGTGCAATTTCAAAAGAACCGATTTAGCCTTTTATGAGATAGTCGAAAGCAAAAAAAACCGTCCTATGGAAAGTACCGTTTTTAAACATTTTTTAAAAAGTTTTTTTTTCAACCATATGATCGGACGTACCTAAAGAGTTGTACTGACTTTTAAATCAAGATCGTTAGAGCCATTTTCGAGAAAAATAGGCTTTAACGTAACGGTTGTATGATAGGTACCGTTAGTTTTTGAGCTTAAATGTCATGTTTGATTGTTATCTCAAAACTGTTTTTTTCGACGAATGCATAACTTGCCTAATTACTAGTACCTATAATCTCAAGTAAAAAGGATTTTGCTTATTTTAAACAAGTTAATCATCGAACTATCTTTAAACATTTAACTGAAGTTAAAATCACCAGAAGTCTATTTAATCTTCTAACATCATACTAACTCTATATGACACTGTGACAATTAGAAGCTTCAAGAAGTTATGTTCGCTTACATGTTTGGACTGGTTGGATTATTCGAAATATTTTAGTAAGTCCCTGAAATATTAACAAATTGTTAAGTATTGTATTTTAATTGTTCAGCACACACTGGACAAGCAACATCAACAGTGACGTTAAGGCGCCCTACAGACGATCAATGTTGCTTGACAAGTATTATTAACGTTTTCTCTTGTCAAGTAATATTGATGGCCCACGTTCAATGATCATTGACAAAATTGGCCGGAAAGCAGACATCTTTATCAAAATAATTTCCACTATACACAATGACAAGCGACAATGAAAATTGATGAAAACCAAATCAGATCGGGTCTTACACGAGTGATAAATTGGTATTAATTCATGTCAATAAACTGGCAAAATTAGGAAATCATTAATGATAAGCATTTACACGCATGTGCACTTCCTCGCAGTGTGCCATTATATTCAAAATGGTGTCACATGACGCCATTTTAATGACAATGTTAATGAAAGAAATAATAGCGATTTGTCACTCGTGTAAATCCGGAATAAAATTGAAGAGCTTACAAACAAAGGAATGTCAAGTAACATTGATCGTATGTATGGCACTTTAGACCAAAGTTCTAAAATTGCTGTTAATGACTTTGAATGTCCAACCACCAAGTTTTTTCTCAATTATTTTTGGCTGGAATTATAGCTATTTCACGACTTGCCAAGGTCGATCATCAGATTCCTTTGCTCTGGTGGTGCTGGTCTACTTTTTCATTTTAATTGAAAAACTTCTTGTGCCTTTATTGTGTATTGAAGTTTTATGTATTTACGAGTAATATATTAAATGGCACAACCCTGCCGCAAAAAAAACAATGCATGGAACTTGTAGCTGTATTTGCTTGGCTATACTAACTGCCAAAAAGTAGGAAATGACGCTGTTGGTGGCAATGTCTGTTTTACACATTAAAAGAATTTCCCCCAGTTTCACAGTGCGAGTTTAAACTTAAGATCAACTGAACCTTAAGCTGAGTTTAAACTTTTGGTTTAATTCGTCCGGTTTCACAGTGAAATCTGATCTTCAGATCAGTTGAACTTCGCTTAACTACATTTTATGAAAATAGTTGGCAGCATTTTTCTGGCCTTGTCCTCCCTTTCTCTCTCTCTGACACAAAAAAACACGCGAAACAACGAGAATAATAAATAAAATAATATTCTAAATCAATATAACAACTCGATAACATTTGAATACACAATTTTGTTTTGTTCATAATATTTTCTGAAAAAAAAAACAATACAAACGCTGAACTGAAATTTAAACGGCAGGATAATCTCGGTTAACTTAAACTACAAATAGAACTCAGTTCAAGATTTAAACGACACTGTGAAACCGAATTAATTGTTGATCTGAAGTTTAAACCAAAAGTGGAGTTTAAACTCGCACTGTGAAACTGGGGGTTAGAAATGAAAGATGAAATAGACCAGCTGCTGCTTAAATCGGACACAACCTACTATCAGAGTACACATGTTAAATGGTATGCTCTTGTGCATGTTCTCCAAATTTGGCACATCCACTCTGATTTTTGACGCATCCACATACAAATAGGGATGGGTCAATATTTAAGTAAGAGGTATTAAATAGCAGCTAACAGCGTATCGAAAATACCGCGTATTGAAATAATATTTAAGATTTGTAAATTTTTATTTTGAACGAACTGAATTGCGGAATATAGATCATAAACTGATAATAAATTAATCAATTGTAAAATTCGAATAGAAAATAGTTTATTTAATTGTTTTCTTATTGACAATTTTTCGAATTTCAGTAAAGTAGCTATAACCGATATTGCAAGTAGCAGTTTTGACTATTGCTGATTCATATGCCCATTCCATGTGTGATACACTTCACTATTAAAAAGAAATCATTTTAAGTTCAGATGATAGTTTCGTCGAAATTTGAAATGACGTTTCGGAACAACAACATCGGGAATTTGAAAATTTCATTTTTAACACTACGCAATGCTCCTTCTTCATCATTGTCGTTTTTTGCATTTCTACACTAACCGTTTAAATAATAAAGGGTATTCATGCAACGGCGGAAGACCCAGATAAACCTCAGAAACCAGATAATTTTATCTCCGCAGAAATGAACTGTCAAAGTTTGTAGGGGAATTTATTCTGCAAAGCAGATAAAATTATCTTTACGAATTTGATGTAGAAAGAGAATAAATAAACCTCATAAAGTTAGTTCAACGAACATCTGATTATTTCCAACATTTACGCAAGTATTTTTTAGTGGGTGTTCATGCAAACGTCTGGTAAAAAAATTATATCTTTCTGCTAAGCGGAAAATTATATCGTTGCAGGCTAGGCGCCCACATGCAATCTTCAGTTTTGCAACAGTTTATACCATTAACAGTGAATACCATCGACTTATATGAGAGGGCGCGCACATGCAAAAACTAATCAGTCCGCGATTCGAGCAACTTAAAAGTTTGTGTTTTAGCACAAATCGAACGATCGCCCCAAATAAGTTCTTCAGTATTGTATTGTCTGTGTGTTGGCTTATCTTGTTGATTGATTTTTAAGTTGCTTCTATGCGCGATCATCGTTCAACTAGTGATTTAACTATTTCGTTTCGGAAAAATTGCAAGTGCGCGCCAAGCCTTAATGATATTAAACCGTATTTGTTTTCGTAAATTTCATTTGAGTTTGAAAGATATCTATTACTTTTTCAGCGTTTAGAAATCCACTAAAGATTTGTCGCATTGTAAAAGTTATGGAATGCCACTTGAAAAACGGCATAAAAAACGAGAGATAACATCGGTAATATAGGCATTGTTGTCTAAAAAAATAAGCTCGGTAGACTCCGGCGAACAGATCATTTAACTTGCAGGAGAGAAAGGGATCTAGCTTCTTTCAAGGTATATGACAGTGAGAAAGGAATCTAGCTTCTTTCAAGGTATATGACAGTGTTTTACAGCTTTGGCAGTAATAATCTCACAGACTCACAGACATTTGACAGTATAGATGTCATAAACTATACTAGTACCTAAAATTTAAGAAAAAATATATTAGGTCTGTCCGTTCAGCACTGAACTAATCCTGGTGAGCAAATTCTGTGTTTTTTTAGACCTGATATCGCCCTGAACTTGTCCTAAGGTAGATACGGATAGGTTTTTCTCTGTTTCGAGTTGAGGCAACGAAAAACTGTCAAAGTCACATAAGATCCTGAAGTATTTGTTTTGTTGTGGATTCGCGTTTTGTGTGCAATTTGTTATTTTTAAAATGGAAATTAGGAGAATACTCAAATTAAATTTAATACACAAACATAGGAAATGGAAACTTTTGAAGTTGTAATTCGTGCGAATCCTTCCAAACCACATACACAAGCTCTATTCAAACTGCAAATACTCTTTCATTTTCTTTCATAATAGGCGTTTTTCTTTTTTAGTTCAGACCAGAGTCTGAGTTGTCAAAAAATTTGTATGTATTTCTCAGAGCATGCAGAGCTCCAAATGTGTGTTTCTTTTTTAGTTCTGAACATGTGTAGATCGCACTCGATCACATTCGAAAATGTGAAGCAAAATCTAATTAGATACCTACATAAGCTGGAGAAAGAATTTGATCGCTTGTTGATTTTCTGTATCTGGTGTGTATCAGTGTACAAAAAGGGTAGGTTTTGTATTTATTGAATTTTATGGTTAAAAATGAAAATGTATTCTAATTTGTGTGCTTCAAGTGTGTTTAAAACACATATCATTGTTCAGAGCTCACTCTGTTTGGAACAAGTTCAGTGCATAATCTATGTGCTCAGACTCTGTTCAGTGCTTAGCTCTGAATGAAAAAAGAAAAACACTTAATCTAGAAGTGAGACACACAGCTTTATCTGTATCAACCGAAGCGAAAAATTCACTTTCCCGATGAATGTGTTCATTTCAATATGGGAATAGGTTAGTTCGATTTGTACATCTATTGGGCATATAAAGATTTAAATGGCTTAATTTTAAATCTTCATCTGAGAAGTTTAAAAATTGTTTAGTAAGTACTCAACATTTAGAGTTAGCTAAATCTTTTTAAATCTCGGTTTAGTGGTCTTTGGAAACGCAGTTTAAGGAATTAAATAAATTAAAATTTTTAATTATTATAGGACATAATTTGTTTTTCTTGTTATGTCAACATTGATGTCCCTTGGTTTTTTTTTATGCCAAAAAAAAACCATCATAAGGGTTGTTTTTTACAACTCTTAGGATTATCAAGAAACCGGGCTAAAGATCAACAAACGAACTTATACGTATACGAGGTCAATATTTTTCAAATTATTTACGTTTAGCGTAAGTGTTTTTTCAACTCCATTCAAATTTTTAAAGAACGTCAAAGGGATATACAATTTCAAACAAAACGTATATTTCTGTGCAATCAATGTTGGTATGTAAACATCAGAAGCATTTCCTACCTACGATTCATTATCTGTTGAATTCATTAACAACACAATTGAGTTAGTAATTAAATCAATGCAAAATTATGTGTATAGCTAATACATATTAAAATTTATTCATAATTTATGATCGGTGATGAAACACGCAGTACAATCATTAATATACAATAAAATGACTAAGTCATATGTTTCAATAGAAATAGGTAGTAAACATTTTTGTTTTAATCTTATGCCTAACAAGAATGAGAGATACTAATATAAAAACAATTAATTTGTTTGTGGTTTATCCAAATTTGATTATTGTTCAGCTGGGATGTGTTGGGATACAGATACCCACCTACATCTTCGAAAAAGATCAACTGAGCATTATGTCAACTTAAAAATTAATAAACTAATTTAACATAAACAACTGTCGAGAATCAGCAAAAGACAAACAAAATTAAAAACCAGGAAATAATATCTATATACGTCATTACAACAAAAAGGGTGCACCGACCTCTAAATTATGAATGTACGTTGTGTATTATTCAAGTTCTATCAAAGCAAAAATTATATAGTGTGAGTCAGTCCTGTTTCAATATGTAAATGCTAAAGCCGTCCGGTGTATTTACTGATCCACCTGCATCAATAGATCTAGCTCCCCAAGAGTTCTAATCTCATAAAATCAATTGAATTGAGAATTAACAAAAACTGTGCACTCTCACCCACTCTTAAATTGAAACACACACCATCATCATAACGAAATGTACAAGCAATTTACTTAAATTAATTTTAAAATATTTTATTTTAATAAAAATAAAAATGATCTTCTTCACAAACCTTAAGCTTTAATTTTTTCCACAGATTTTTAGATGAGTTTTTCCTTCTTTCGCTTTTCTCTTATCCCACAGCAAATCCAAAATCTGTACGATCGAATTTATTTAATTGGAAAGACAGAGAACAGCCACCGCACAAAGAGATGTATACGCAATCAAATATACGCGCAAGGCCAATTATGATGTCAAGACGAATTCACTATAAATTTAATTATATTAATTTATTTAAAAAAAAAAATGATCATTATTATCAAAGCAATAACACTTCACGAAAAATTAACGAAACACTAAAACAGTTCGCGATCACTTTGCGAATCCTTTTAGAGTTCCACACAACAGATATTGCGCGATCATAAAAAAAAATAAAGTCAAGGCTGGAGGAATAATAAAAGATTCAGGGTCCCTAACTTGACTTAATATCGATGTAATGGAGATGAAGTGTTGTGCAGTCCAGAATTATTAAAAAAATATATATATATATAAATTGTTTGCAAAGTGATCTTAAGGGATTGGCAGTTTTAATTTTATGTCAATAAGTGTCAACCCCCATCATTCGCAAGGAGTAAACAATAAACTTATGACCAAGACTTTTAAACAGCCAGACATAAAAAATTTACTTTCAAGATCACCGCGATCGATCGATCTCCGGCCGACCAACAAAATGATCACGACGACAAAATCGAATTAATTTAATTTTCGAATTTTGAATGAAAGAGCAAAGCAAACGTAATTTTCCGCATTAACATAACAATCATCAACAAAATTGCCCGAATTATACACCAACTCAATATTGGTGTCGGTTTAGTTACCGCCGCCACCGCTACCAACCACTACACCAACCAAATACATGTGTCATAATTTAAAAATACAACAAAAGCACAAAAACAAAAATAAGATTAAAAAAATTCTTTGCCTTTATTCTACTTTCTATAAACACACACCGAAGGTAGATATGGCAAAGAATATCAAAAAAAAAAAACAACAACAAAAAATAATAATAAATAAAAATATGTAATATAATATAATTATATCAAAAAGTCCACTTGTTCGCGCTGCCCACTCAAAAAAAAGTAGTGAAAAAGAGCAGATATATTTGTTCATCTAAAAATCATACAAAAAATTAATCACCGAATAGAATTAGATACATTTTGGCAATTGTTTAATAAATTTGTATAAATTGTCAATTATACATTTATTATTTATTTGTTAATTTATTTATTTAGTTATTACCCCTCAAGAAAACGGCGCCGTAACGATCGAGACGATGTGACGGACGAGAGGTTGGGCTGGGCGTTTTTGTTTGCGCAACGCGAAATCAACTCTACAGCTGCTGAAGTTGAACTACTTGAACTGAATGATGGGAATTTAATTTTTGAGGTTCATTTAAAAATAAAGATACAAAAACAACAACATATCAACACCACCAACAACACCAACGAAAATATAATTCACATTGTGCAGATACTTACAAAGCTTACGCACTATTTTATGGTTGTGTGTACTTGTTAAACTTTGCATACAGTATACAGCTAGACACGTTGTATAGATGAATTTGTATGGCACTGGTGCTCGTTTGTAAAATAGAGTTGACACTTTATCAGAATTGGTGGATCTTGTACTTGTGTTTTTGAACATTTTTCACACATCAGCGATCACCAACTGAAAATACAAATTATACACAATTTGCTCTATAACGTAGGTACATAATAGTTTCGTTCGTTGAAATTTACCTAGGGTCGACCCAGGTTTCTTTGACAACACCAAGAGTTGTCAAAAAAACCTGGGTTTTTCGGTTCTCAAAAAATACCCGAGGGCCATCAGATTTATGTTGCAGAAAAGCAAGTTATGTCATTTAATAATTAAAACTTAAAATATGTTAAATTGAAATTATTAGTACATTTTTTGTGGCCCTATACACAATCCACAACTTCAATGCTTTCCATTTTTCATTTCTGTCTCTGAAAATTAATTTGGGTATTGTTTTATTTCCATTTCAAAAATAACAATTTGTATACAAAACGGGAATTCACAACAAAACAAATGCTTCAGATTAGGGATGATGGTAAGTCCATCTATGTTATTGAAACATCGATATTAAAACAAAAAATCGATGATTCAATATCGATGTTGAAGGAAGAATAGGGGAAAACGCTTCAACACATCGATGTTTTCGATTCGCGATATCTATTAACATCGATGATGAGTACTCGATATTCTCCTCAATATCGCCCATTCCTACCTTAGATCTCATGTGACTTTGACGTTTATTCATTTACCTCAAGTTGCCCCTGCTAAAAACCTAGTTCTACTTCAGAGCGAGTTAAGGGAGACTCTAGGTTTCAAAAAACACAGAATTCGTTTATCAGGGTGACTTTAGGTTTTTCAAAGAACGATTAAGGTCGACCCTAGGGCGACTTCAGTGCTCAACGAACAAACCCAATGTCAATTAGAATTTTAAAAGAAGTTTTCAGAGTTTATTTTAAATAATTTGTTCGGTATTTTTATTAGCAATTGAATAATAGCCAGTTCGTGGAAAAGTTTGCTTTCCTCACTATCTGAACTCACAATTTTGATGGAGTTATTTTTTTGTTTAAGTTTTAGTCACTGTTGGTATAAATGTATTTATTAGAACATCTGTTTTATCCCAAATGTACAAGAATTATTTAATTTTTTCGAAAGATCTACAGGGCGTATGTGGAACCTTTTTTGATATAATATACAGAGCTCGAAAAAATCTGCTTTGGATAGATTTGTGACTTTTATTCGAGTATAGAATGATATTATATTGTTTAGTTGGTAGTTCCGATGACTCGAAATCTTGTTTGTAGAAAGCAGTCAAAAATCAATAGATAGATAGATAGATATTTTTATTTCATTATTAAAATAGTATTTGGTTGCTACCGCTCAGTTTACACAGAGAATTGATATTTAAAATATATCTTTCTACTGAATACGGTATTTTTACAACATTATAATTACAATTTAAAAAGAAATTAATTTTATTTTGAAGGAAAATATATGACAAAAACCTTCATTTAAGTACAAAAATTACTTCGATTAAGAAATAGATTAAATTAAGTTAAAACAAATAAAACAGGTAAAGTAATATAAAAAGGTACATTTAGATGATGAATTAGATGATGAAGAATGAATAAACAATTAAGTAAAAAAAAAATATATAACACGAAGTAAATAATTAATAATTAACAAGTAAATTAATAAACCATTAAATAAATAAATAACAAAATAAATAAACAAATAGAATAATGAAAATAGATCATAAATAATAATTAATAAATCATATCATAAATAATAAATATAAACAAATAAATGAATACAAACATGAAAATAAATAATAAATAAATAAATATAAGTACAATCAACAAAAATAAATAAATAAATGAATAAATTATGGGTTAAACACATATATAACTGAATATAAACGAAACATTAAATAAATGAATCCTTATATTTGTAATTGAACTACCAAAGGGTTATCAGAAATATCACATTTAATCAAGAAGCTATCAGTTAATTTTCGAATTCTTCTGCAAATCAATTCAACACCTGCTTGACTATGAAGATCATTAGTTGAATGATGCCGGGGTAGATTAAACATCATTTTTAAAATTTTGTTTTGGCATACTTGGAGTTTTTTAATATGGCAAATTGCACAATTCCCCCACACCTGACATCAACAAAATTGCTTGAAAAACAACCTTGTAACGGGTGATTTTTTTGCTACTTGGTTTTTGACGTTTATATTTTTGACAGATCACACATGACAAATTCCACGAACATTTGACATTTCGATTCAGTATTGTTTGCCATTTCATCATGAATAGACCTACGCCTGAACAACGTTTGCAAATTATTGAAATTTATTATCAAAATTCGTGCTCTGTGAAAAATGTGTTTCGCAAGCTACGTCCGTTTTATGGTCGTCATAATTTTTGGCTAAATGGATACGTGAATAAGAAGAATTGCCGTATTCGGAGTGAAGAGCAGCCAGAGGCAATTCAGCAGCTACGAATGCATCCCGAAAAATGCACTGTTTGGTGCGGTTTATGGGCAGGCGGCATCATTGGGCCGTACTTCTTCAAGGACGATAAAGGCCGCAGGGTTACGGTCAATGGAGAAAGGTACCGTTCGATGATAACAGATTTTTTTTTGCCGAAAATGCAAGAATTGAACTCGGTCGACATGTGGTTCCAACAGGACGGTGCCACATGCCACACTGCACTCGAAACCATGCATCAATTGAGAGGCGAATTTGGTGAGCAGTTGATCTCACGTTTTGGCGCAGTCAATTGGACACCAAGATCATGTGATTTGACCCTGTTAGACTGTTTTTTGTGGGGCTATGTTAAGTCTATTGTCTATGGGGACAAGCCAAACACGATTGATGCCTTGGAAGCCAACATTGAACGCGTCATTGGTGAGATTCCGGCCGAAATGTGTGAAAAAGTTTGCCAAAATTGGACCTTCAGAATGGACCACCTGAAGCGTAGCCGCGGGCAACATTTAAGTGAAATTATTTTTAAAAAGTAAATGGCAGAAATTGATTTATCGATCCAAATAAAAATTTCATTCACTTTTTACAACTTTCTGTGTTTTTTTGAATTATCAAAAACCAAGCTCTTAAAAAATCACCGTTTATATAATAATCGTGTCTTCAATACTTAAATGCGATTTTCTATTTATTAGCGGATATAGCATTTTAATTGCAATATTGACTTTTTTAACTGTTTTATTAATATGCTCATTAAAGATAAGCAGCTTGTCAAGGTTTATTCCTAGATATTGCACATTAGACTCCCATTTTATAGAAGTTCCATTGACTTTCAGCTCGTTACCGGGTAGAAACATTCGCTTTCTTTTTCTGGTGAAAAAGATTGATTTTATCTTTCCAGCATTTAGCTTTATTTTCCATTTGTGTTAACATCGCATTAAAATTTCAAGCGCATGTTGAAGATTGGTCTCAATATTAAGACCAAACTCATGCGAAGAGAGTATGCAGGTGTCATCTGCATAGATCCCTGTTTCACAAAAAGGTAGCTGTGGAAAATCTGACGTGTAGACATTATGTAAAACAGGACCAATAACTGAACCTTGAGGGACACCATACTGTATGTTAACTAAGACAGATTTACTTTTATTAACATACACTTGAAAACATCGACCAGATAAGAAACTTTGGACTATTTTTATAAGGAAATTTGGAATCCCGAATGTTTCCATTTTGTAAATAAGAGCATTATGCCAAACAGAGTGGGAAGCTTTTTCGATATCTAGTAGGACCATACCTGTAGATCTACCTCCAGTACGATTAGTTTTGATTATATTACAAATCCTAAGAACTTGATGGGAAGTACTGTGGTGACTCCTAAATCCAAACTGATGGTCAGGAAAAATATGTTTTTCTGCAATTAATAAGTAAAGTTTTTTCTTTAATACTTTTTCGTAGACCTTACTCAAACTACTTAGAAGGCTAATCGGCCTATAGCTACCAGGGTTCTCCCTATCTTTGTCAGCTTTTAATATTGGCATGACCTTCGCCATTTTCCAGATCTCTGGAAAATATTGGTTTTTCAGACAGGCGTTGATAATAAAGGTCAGATACTTTCTTCCTGATTTGGGTAAATATTTGAGATATAAATTCTTTATCTTATCAAGTCCATCGGTTTTCTTTACTCGCAACTCCTTAATTATAGCGGAAATATCATCAACAGAAACGTATTCATCTTGAGATGTTTCTGTTATATTTAGAAGATAAAATTCTTTGAGAGGCAGCGTTTACCAAACTAATGGTATCTAAATCACTTAGCTGATGGGATACTTCATGGTTTTTCCTGAATTCTATAGCAAAAGCATTAGCTTTTTCACTATCAGTATAAAGGATATCATTAGAATTTTTAAGTGCAGGAATCAATCTGGTTTTGTTTTTTTATAATTTTAGCAATATTCCAAAAAGGTTTATCATTTTTCTCTAGCTGGCTTAGTGTTTGATTCCAACTAGTATTTCGATTTTTTTGGATTTCCATGGAGATAAGTTTATATCAATAATTTTTGGTTAATTATGAGTTATTTTCTCAAAAAAATTGTTCCACACCTATTCACACACAGGAAATAAAAATTTTTAACTCAATGAACAAGGCCAACCAATATCTTTTATCCATTTTTGTTTTTGCTATATAAATCATATTAATAACAATGTAGGTACTTATGCATTTGTACAGAATGTACAAAATAAATGTAATTCTACAAATATGTGTATTAATATAAATACATCTGTTTGATTTTATTTATTTAGCATTTTACTGTCCATATTTTTTTTTTGTTTATAATTTTCTTTGCTTAGGTATATATGTAGTAGTGTACCTGCTAATATTTTGTTGTTTCTTCATGATATTCAAGTTTTCAAAACTAAATTCGAACTTACTCATTTCACTTAAATTGTGGTGCCTGAAGCATAGGTAGGGGCGCTGTTCCTCCCTCAGTAAAAGTTGAAGTTAACTTATTTGTGGTAAACTGCCAGATCAAATACAGCTGTCAAATTTCCTAAACAATAAACTAACTTAAACTGAGCAGCGCCCCCTACCAATGTTCTAAAATTGGAATAACAACAAGCAATTAAGGAGCAAGTCAGTGAATGTCTAAATTATTTACTAATAAATATAAGCCCTCATTAGCAGTACGTGATCGAGTATGTGTTATCGATAGACGTGATTATAAAACGTGCAAGACATGAACGGATCTCCTTCAAAATTTTCGAAAAATAGTTTTTTTTAGATTTTTTTTGAAAATTCAATATCGATTCGAAAGCGGGTGGGCGATTTTTTCTTAATTTTGTTTTTAAGTTTATTATTAAATATTTAAAATGTTCATACCAATTGTTTCTTAGAAAAAATTTAAGTCCTTTTATATACAAAAAATTAGATGAAAAACGACTTTAAAAATACTTTTAGCCGTTTCCATTAAGAATATTTTGACCATAATGTGATCGAGTATAGAAGCAAGTACGTGCGATCCAATCGTGAGTTTTATTTATACCAAAAATTGTAAATTTTTAGATTTAATTTCATCTGGGAAAGATTAATATTTTCTAGCTTTTCGGCAAAATTTGGCAAGAAATACATTCTAAATGTTTCAAAATATAGTTAATTGCCTATTCGGAAAATGTCAAATTTTATTGACTGATGCCGTAGATAACAAATTTGACCCTAAAATTCGTTTTAAGCCATAATATTACGATTCCAAGTCATTTTGAATTCAGACTGGAGTTGACCATTGACCGACCAGTGAATATAAAAGTGGACATGATCGTTTTTTTATGTCAGTGTTTATTTGTTGCGGCGTTAATAATTTTTACCAAACCAAGGCTATTTATCGCAAGTACGAGATTTTAAGAAGGGATTTCTGTCCATATTTTATATAACTCATTTCTAATTAATCTCTCTACTCCAATTCGATCTTTGAACCCCATATAAACGAAGTTCAAGAAATACTTAATAGTTAAATAATGAAAGCGATCATTTTTGCAAGGAAGCACTGTGCGACCATACCCCTTCATTTTCACAACATCTGATTTATTGAAAAAAAAAAAACGGCCAACACGTAAAATAATATTAAAATCAACATTTTTGAACTAGAGATGTGGAAAATTAAAATTTCTTACTGCTTCGTATACTCGTATATTCCATTTTATTTGGATCTTTTAATTCAAGTTTTAGTTTTCTTATATGTCTTTAAGACTTTAACTACATTCAACACACTTTTTTACAAACGTAAAACAATTTTTTTGTCATTTTCAAACATACTGCTGAATCCTATCTCATATTTTAAATCTTTCAAAAGTAAAAGTCAGACTTTTATTTTTGTGCAAAAGAGGAATACTTTCGTAAAATTTGAAATATGAGATAGAATTCAGCAGTAATGGTGGAAAACGAAATTTTTTTTTGCCTTTTTACAACAAAAGTGTGTTGGATGTAGTTCTTTGATTAGTTAGTTGGTAACACCAACTTAAAAATACAAAACATCAAATCGAGATTTGATCTTTTCAATGAAAGTTTTTCCAGATTTAATTGTAGGATTGGTGAATAACTGACACACACATTCCTGAAAAACACATATCTTCATCATCAGATGACGAGGAAGACGAAGACGATGCAATCATAAACACCACTGAAATTATTAACTTCTTCGTCCATTATTTCTTTATTTTTTATCACGCATTGGCTCAATTTCAAAACAAATTAACAAAATATTTTCCATTTAATGTTTGACAGAAAAGACGTTTTCATGTATGTGTGCATTCAGATCAAATCTGGCAACCCATCACAGATCAGATCTTTAGTGTTAAGATTTGATCTAGATTTGCTCTTTTTGTTGGAATAAAACTCTCAAAATTCAAAACGATGAAAGAAAGAGCAGATCTTTTCTTGAATGAAACTCGCTATTATTAAGGTTCAAAACAGTTTTTTTTCTAAATAGTGAAGTTTCTGCAGCCTTACACCCTATAACGGTTTGTCCACGATCAATTAGTTTGACTATTGACAAGATTTGTCAATAAGTTGAATAATCGGTATTATGAACTGATATGAATTGATACATTTTTGGTAGAATTAAATAATTTAAGACCACCATTCAAATGTTAAAATCATTGCCAAAACTCAACTTATTTTAGCTTCCT
This sequence comes from Philhelius pedissequus, assembly GCA_910595825.1. Taxonomy (NCBI): domain Eukaryota; kingdom Metazoa; phylum Arthropoda; class Insecta; order Diptera; family Syrphidae; genus Philhelius; species Philhelius pedissequus. The sequence goes on from OU343160.1 coordinate 327,715,792, forward strand.
TGCGCAAGGTATAGACAGATGCAAGCTTAAGAATATCCGGAATGGACCCTTTATGTTGATTTTAGTTATCTATATGGTACAGTAAAATAAGAAATGCAAATGGAAAAAAATAGAGACAGGCTGAAATTTTGCAGGTCGTTTCCGGTATAAGCAGTGAACTTAAATCCCAAATGGCGACCACCGCTCGACTCGACTGTGAGCTCCCGAGTGACACCTAACTGGCTGAACAGAATGGACGCGTGGTCGTTCGCTCGCATTAGCCGCCGCCGCGAGAAGCAACGCTTGCAAAAAAATTGAATAAAATGGAACGCGCGCACAGTGCGTCGACTAGTGGACAAAAACAAAAAAATAAAAATGCAATTTCTTTGGTTTAAGCTCTAAACCTGTTCTGGAACATCTTCAAGTACTTAAAATTGTTTTTGTTTTATTTTTTGTTTTTCTCTTTTCGTGGATTAGCGGCACTTTTGTTAGCGATTGAGGTAATTTAAGCTGCAGTGTGATTAAAAGTTGAAATTTTGTGCGAACAAGTGCAGCTCGTGTGATTAAAATATTTTTTCATTGCAATTTTATTTGTTTAAATATTAAAAATGGATACATTGAGAAGTGGTATGTGTTGTTGTTTTAATTTTTTCTTGTTAATGTGATTTTTTGTGATTTTTTAAAAAAAATGAGAGAGAGGTAACTAAAAATTCGGCCGCAGTTGATCTTCAAGAACTCCTAAACAAGTCAGGGGAAAGTATTGCTGAATTATCGGAAATACATCAAGACACAACTGCAACGCTTATTTGCAAATGGGGCTGCGATGGGAGTTCTGGCCATAGCCATTATAAGCAAATGTTTAGTGATTCAGAGAGCACAGACGAATTTTTCTTCTTAATAGCACTCTCGCCATTGAAATTGGTCGATGATAGTAAAGGCATGGAGCTTTGGAAAAGTCCTCGATCTTCTTCAACCATGTTTTGTCGACCTATTAATTTTATGTTTATAAAAGAATGTCCAGAGGTTGTGAGAAATGAGGAGGCTAAAATGAAATCTCTCAAGGTAGGCTTTATGAGAGTTGGTTATTTTTTTGTTGTAGTTAGCTAAATGTGTGCGTCCAAATTTCTCTATGAAATCGTCTTGTGTTCTCAATAAACATGTTGCTTTTTTAGTAAGAAAATACCTTTTTTTATTATAGACCAGCTCACTTCATCGACGTCTTTCACCAAAAGAGGTTTCCATTTAAAAATTTCTTTTGATTTGATGTTTACAATGGTTGATGGCAGTGTTTGCAACATTTTGTCAAACACAAATTCATCCTTCATATGTTATATCTGTGGTGCAACGCCGAAAGAAATTAACTCGGTTCAAATTCAAGAAAAGCCAGCAAAAGAAGAAAACTTTCGTTTCGGACTTTCGACCTTGCACTCGTGGATAAGATGTTTTGAATGTTTATTACATATATCCTACAGACTGCCTTTCAAATCATGGCGATTTCTTCAAGGCACTGATTACGTATTACGATTATCGTTCAAAATCCCTCGTTATCGTTAATTTACTATTACGTTTTACGATAGTCGCTTTTTTACAACGATACTCGTTTTCCCTTACGACTGAATTTGGCTCTCGTATTTTATTGTTTTGACACATTGGGTGCTTTCATAAATGCATGGTTGCGAAAGTCCGACGAATGCATAGTATTCATAAATGGAAATGTTGATTATCAGTTTCATAAATGTAAAACGCAAATATAAAATTTCACATGCATTCAGATTTTTTTCTTAAAGAGACAGTATGATGTAAACGGTGATACACCTTCCCTTACTGTTCACATCTTTCCAAATGTACGCTAGAAAATTCAAAGTTGAACTTAAAATTGAAAATACACATCAGAATTGTTTGTGGTCCACAGGAAAAAGAAAGAAATCAGAGAAAGTATTCATAAATGCATATTAAAATGCATGCGCAAATAGTTTTTCTGATGTTAATATGAATGCAACTGATCGCATGTAAACAAAGCAACCATGCATTTATGAAAGCACAAATTACTTTATGTATAGTTGTAGTATTGAAGGAATAAAGTTGGATGCGTTTAAAAGAATTGATTTTTTTATTTTATCTGCAAATATTTAGTATCGTTAATCATAATCGGTCCATGTCATGACTATCGCTTTCTTGGGTATCGTTTTTTGCCTTTCGTTTCGTAATAAGTAATAAGGGCACTGACATAAAATTAATAAAAACCGAGCGATAAGCAGAGTTTATTATTGAAAATCAATTGTAAATAAGAAAAAAATCATCAAAATGTTCCAAAACTAATGTCATAAGGGACCTAAAGATGTGCGCCCTTAACTCACCTCCCATTTTCACCACACTTTACCTTTTATGAAAAACCACCACATACCAAATAAATGGTGATTGTTTTGTATTAATACATATATATTAAGTTCGAAAATGAATCTTAATTATTTTCTAAATTTATTGTGAACGTTTTTGTTCAAGTTGTATATAATTTTGCATTATAAATTATATTATTCAATCATATACTTTCGCATCTATTCGAAAGCTGTTTTCAATGCTATTTTTAAGTGGTGTTGTATTGGAAAGTAGCATCCACTACTCGCGTATTCGATTCTTTGTCACATAATCTCCAATTAACTCTGTCCTTTTCAGTTAATCACACATGTTCTGCATTCCGAGTGGAAATGAATTCAAAACTAATTTCAATTTCATTTAAAATGAAATAACGTGTTCTGCATTTCGAGTGGATTCAACTCCTTCCAATTCACTTCGAATTCATTTTCGAATTGTCAAAATCAGGCAATTTGTATAAAAACTGTTCCTATTCGGAATGTAGAACACAAATTTTCATATTCAGAACCCTAAAATTCCACATTCGGAATGAGCTATTTACAAACTTTATTTTGAGTGTGTTTCTTTATTCATTATGCGGAATACAGAACATCTAAATTCAGTTTCGTTCCTCAAATTTACAAAAAGTGAAATACAGAACATGTGCGAATAAGTGCTTTACTAAAGAATTAGCAAGTTGAAATTTTGCTAATTCGAACAACTTTATTGTAGAATCGAATTACATAGTTAGGCCCCAGTATAGCTCTTCCCTAAACCAATTCAATAACTAAAAGTGTGCAGTGTCTTAAAAGTATGCAATGAGAACTTTCACTCCCGCACAATTTCTTTCGTTTTTGCAAAACAGACGATCGATTTCGTTTCGTTTGTTACAGAATTCTCATGCGACCAGGTAAAGGTGATTGCGTTGGAGTGTGAAATATAAATGCCAGTTGCTGATGTTTAAAAAAAAACGCAAAAGGGTTAGAACAATGTGAAGAACTTTGTTCATCGCATAAAATTTAACATTATTCTTCGTTTTGACCTACAGTTTTTTGAAGAAGAATCCAGAGGTATGATTGATTAGACCACTTAATCTGCAAAATGAATGACGTACAATATTACTTACTTACTTAGGTCCTCAGACTTTTTATGTCCGTGGGGGACCCCTAGTGGGACAAAGGGCGTCCACAACGCCTGCTCGCCCTCGATATGAATCGCAACTCCCTCCAACTCTTGCCTAGTTGGGCTGACTCATCCTCGACTGTCCTTCTCCATGAGCTTCTCGGTCGTCCAACTCTTCTTCCTTCTTGAGTTAGAGGATTCCACTGCATTGCCTGTCCCGAAATACAGTTGTCGCCTTTTCTAAGCGTATGTCCGATCCACTGTCACTTTCGACGTCGTATAATAGAGTCGATAGCTACCTGACCAGTTTTTCTGAGAACCTCTTGGTTTGATATACGATTGGGCCAGAAAATTCTAAGGATGTAGATATCTATTAATGAACGTTTGCAGCTTCTTAGTGACAGCTACTGTTACTTTCCAAGTGCTGGAACCGTAAAGTAAACCGGATTCGACGTTGGATCGAAACAGCCCTAGCTTAGTTCTTAAGCTAAGAGTTATTCCTCCATATATTTCTAAGCATACCGAAAGCAGCCTTTGCCTTCCCGATTCGGCTGCTGATATCGTTTTCGGTGCTACCCTCGGTAGAGATGATACTTTTAAGGTATTGGAAGCTCTGTACTTTCTCTACCGGTTGTTGAAAAATATTTATGAGAGCAGATACCTGGGTTCCGATGCTGATCATCTTTGTTTTGCCGGAGTTGATTCTCAGCCCCACGATTTCTGCTTCACTCTCCACCACTGTTGTCATTTGGTGGAGATCCATGATCCTATGAGGGAGCATAGTCCAGATGTTTTAGGTGAGACGTCAGATTCCATCGAATCCATCCGTTTCCCGTCAAGGCCGCTCGCAGAACATTGCTTATCACCAACAGAAACAATATTGGTGACAGAATGCAGCCCTGTCTGATTCCACTCTGGACTTCAAACTCTCCTGACAGCCTCCCTTCGTGCAAAACGTAACATTTGGATCCATCGTAAGTTGCCTTAATAATACCTATTAATTTATCCGGGATACCCCTCCTGCCTTCTCAAAGTCAATGCATAGCAGGTGAAGTGGTGATCGATATTCGACGCACTGCTCAATTATGATCCCTAACGTATTGATATGATCAATGCATGAGGATCCAGCGCGGAAACCTGCTTGTTCGGCATCGAGTGTGGCTTCCAGATGTTCCCTGATGCGTTCCAGTACTATTTTCGCTACTATTTTGGCAACGGCAGGCAGGACGCAAATCCATCTCCAGTTCTCGCACTGTTTCTCCTTTTTTAGGAAGCTTGACTATCGTTCCCTTTTTCCACTAATTCAGAAATCTTTCGTAGACCCAAGCTTTCTTTATGAGTGTGTGCAGAAGTTCACTCGATGTCGTTGGCCCCGCTTGTAGAAGCGGGAATTTGTTGTTCTTATCAGCTCAGCCGGTATCAGTTGTGCGTTGCTTGCTGTCGGTAACTCGATTTAATACCAACGCAAAATGGTCCTTCCACTTTCTCAGCTGATCCTCATCCGAACTAAGTAGCGAGCCGTCTGAGTCTTTTACCAGGTGTTGTTTGGAACTACGAGCACCAACCAATTCCTTAGTAATTCTGTAGACGGTTCTACTCTCGCATCTGTTAGCAGCATCTTCTGCTTGTTGGGCCAAAACGTTGATGTGGTTACGCTTGTCACGTCTTACACTGCGGTGAACCTCTCTCCTTTAGTCTGTCGACGTTGAACCTGGGTACTCGGGTTATGCCATTGGATCTCCGAGCTGCAGGTGTACGAAGTCGTACAGTAGCTACCACAAGGGGGTGATCTCTAGCAGGTCCCATATTAGCTCCTCTTTTATTTCGAACATTCTGGAGATTGCTTCTAAAGCGCCGGCTTTACTTACAATATAATAATGGAAATATTTAAGAAAAAAAAAACATACATACATATGTACTCGCAGATATTCAAAGAATTTATTTTAAAACAGTTAAGCTAGAAATAAAATGTAACGTATTCACAAGACTTATAATATAAAATTTGTAAATTGAATCGTCATAACACAGAGTTTATAAAACCAATAAATCTTCACAGTAAAATTACTTAATTTCTGCCTGCTCGTATCGTGATTTCATCATACGTTTTATATAAGATTTATAGTCATCGCCAGGTGCAAATGATGAACCCTTCGTTCCTAGTCCTGCCGTAGCTGGACGCGCATCAGCCTGTTTAATGATTCCAACTAAGTTCCATTTTTGGATAAAAAAAAACAAATAATTATAAGCTCACCTCAATAATATTCGTTCGGCCTTGATTTTTTCGACCAAGCCCTTGGCCTTCCGACCATCCCATTTTCTGTAACAGTCGATTACCAACATTATTTTCGCCAATAGGCAAAGCAGGTGTTTGTTGTTGTCGGGTTTTACTAGATTTGGTCATATGTTTTAGTTCGTTTTCGAAACGCTCTTTACTGCGGTTTGGAGGAGGCGGGTCACTTTCACCATATTTCAAACGCCTTTCTTTAGCTCGATCACGATACCTACGAGTTTGTTTACATCAATTTTTACCATGAACATGAAAAAATAAAAAAAAATAAACTACTTACGATAATGCTTCCTGTTCATCTAAATCCGTTATGCCCCGTGACATATTGTATTTCTGAAGATTTTCCTTATGTAAATTTGACATTTTTAAATGCTTGGTTAGAATATCTAATGATTGGAAAGCTCTCTTGCACAGCAAACAAGTTAGTTTCTGGAAGTCGACATAATCTTTTTCGCTTGCCATTTGTGGTTGTTGTTGTTGTGGATGTTGTTGTTGTTGTGGCTGTTGTTGTTGTGACTGTTGTTGTTGATGGTGGGACAAATTGTTGTCCTCATGCTCGTCGGAATCAGACGCATATGAAGGAACCAATTTATTTATGCTTGGGCTAACATATTCCGCAAGTTTTGGTCGATCCTTCTTTTCCAAAATAGAGAAACCAACATCTGCATAACCACTTCCTTGGGGTTTAGCTGCTGGTTCATCTGATTTTTGAGGTAAAATTGGCTGCGGAGCTGACACATAAACCATATCTTTCTTTTGGTTTAGTTGTTTAGCCCATTTTTCCATGTCTTTGACAATTTTCTTTGCAACTTTTACTTTGTCAGGTTTGTCTCGTTTCTCTTTTTTAGGCTCATCAAATTCAGGCGGCTTCGGTGCAGATGGAATAGTATCTTCTAATGTGGTTTTAACTGCTGCTTGCGCTGCAGCTGCTGTTGCTAAAACATAAGTGCTTTTTCGCTGATCCCAATAGAGATATGTCCCGGTTTCATTGTTATAATAGTACTGCGAATGCGCATCATAATAAAGGCCTGTCGAAGGATCATAGTAATATCCTGATGTTTCGTCGTACTGATACAGCGATACATCGGGTGTGGCTAAACAAAAAAAAAATACATTCATTTCTAATGAATTCTAATAAACTATAATATGGTAACTTACGATATTCTTTATCGTCATCGCCTTTTGGTGGAACAACAGTAGCTGCTGCTATGGCAGCTTTTGTTACAGCAGCTGCTGCTGCCGCTGCCGCAGCAGCTTGAGTTGCAGTCGTTTCAATACTCTTCATCTTATTCTGTTTTCTTTGTATGGCGGACAATGCTACAGCTGCACCTGAATTGGCAGACTCACCCAACTGGTTAACTGATGGCAGATTCCCAAATTGACCTTTTGATATTTGCGTCATATAGTACTGTGTATAATATTTAAGGTAGTGTTCCTGTTCAGCTGGAGTCGAGGCATACACCGAGGCACTATATTCAGCCAACCGAGGTACATCGGCAATTGTATACTGATACGTATTAGGATTGACTGTTGCAGCATTTACCAGTGTATCTTGAGGTGATTTAACACTGCTCGAAGTTCGAGTTATTTGACGATTTTCCGTGTCCACACAATAAGATATCAACACTAAAACACGTAAAATAGTTAAAGAAAAATCTATTCCTAATGGAAAATAATAAATTTTACCCTCCCGGCTATCGATTTGTAGAGGTGGTTCCAGTCCATTAAGTGCATTATGTGTATTCATCGAATCGACTAAATTATCAAAATTAAGATAACATATTCCACGTGATGTCTGTGTAAGGGGATCACGGCAAACAAGTATTTTAGATATTTTCGACACCAGATCGGGAACAACTTCTTGCATTACTGTCAGAACTCCTTCCTCATTGGTTAGCACATCCAAATTGCGTAGCATTATTTCTTCATTTTATAGGTATGCAGCAAGATGATGATCATGTTGATGATAGCAATTCAATAATTTTAGAAATTGCCCAGTTAGAAAAAATTTGTTTAATATTTATATTTATAAGTTTTGTTTGAAAATTGTATATAGAGATGGTAAATGTTACTAGCGTTTTTATACTTTTAGTAAGGATGTTGCTAACTTCATCGCTGCCTTCGCCACCCTTTTCGCTTTCTTCTCGGGATGCGCGGCATTTAAAGCATTTCTCACGTCTCTTGAAATTGAATACACCGCACTGTAAACAAACAAATTTAATTGCAATTAGCATACAAATAAAAATGTAATAGTTTCTACTTAATTCCATCTTAAAAAAACCTACATTTAACATCGATTTGGAAATTTAAAAGGAAGTCAATAATGGTCAGAGCATTTTGTATAACTACACTTCGCTTCAACTGAATAAGCACACAAATTTTCTATGGTATTTTGCCCATTTTTTCCTAACTTTGAACGTTAATGTATCATTTGATGATGCTTACCGTTTGCTTGTGATGTTGAGAAAACAAATCAAAAAAAATAATTTGAAAACCGCTATTTTTTTTCTCGCTCTCTTGCAAAGCGTTCCATATGGAACAATGCAGATTTTTTTTGCGTCAACTGAATAGACACAACTATTAAAATTGGAAATAAAAGCTAACGAAATGAATCGAAACAAGTTTTTCTTTAAATATTTTTTTATTGGTTATTTCTAGTAGTGGGTACTGCCACCTTTATTTTTAATTACTTCATAAATTCGGTCCGGCATGGAATCGTATAGGCTCGTTAAGTAGTCCAGCGAAATTTCCCTCCAGGCTAATTTAATGGCGGCAATAAGGGATTCTCTGTCCTCAAATTGACGGCCAGACTCATAAACTTTTCGTACCAACCATCCCCATACATTTTCTATAAGATTCAGGTCGGGTGAGTACGGCGGCCATTGAAGCAATTCCACATTCTGGTCCTCTATCCAATTTTTGACAATGCGCGCCGTGTGGATGAGGGCGTTGTCCTGCTGGAAAGTCCAGTTAATGGGTCCAAAAATGTCCGCAAATTTAGGAAAATTCCTTTCCAAAATTCCTTTGTAGGTTATAGCGGTCATTTTTGACGTCTGAAATTCAAGCTCAACAGTCCCATAGTAGCTTACTGCTCCCCATACCATGACTCCACCTTCTCGACTATGATGCCGCGCTAAAAATCGTTCTTCTTTCCTCACATCGTGGAAGTAATAGTTAAATCCATCAGGGCCATCGAAATTGAACTTCTTCTCATCAGAAAAAACCACGTTGCGCCATTCATTTTTCCAACTCATATGGAGTCTAGAAAATTCTAACCGCATACTTTTTCGTTGCTCGTTTAGTGGTGGTTACTTTTGCAGTTTCAATCGTTTTAAGTGATTTGCGCTGTTTATTACTCTGCGGACTGTTGAAATGCTTGCAGTTACACTGGCTTTTTGTTTAATTTTTGCCGCAGAGTCACTCGAATTCGAAGCACATCTTAAGATTGCTCTTCGGTCGACTTCTGTTGTTGCCATTTTTTTACCTCCTTTCATGTTTTTTCCATATGAACGTTTGTTTCTTAGGTAGGAATACACAACGCTAAAACTTTGATCGATTTTGGTAGCTATAGCACGCCCGGTTAGACCTTGTTCTTTTAACAAATCGATTTTGGCTCTTTCAACACTATTTAAAGCATTTTAATTTCAATTAAACCACTAAACTTCACTAAGAACACTTCAACTATTGATTTAATGTGCCAAACACCTCAAAACTTTCATAAACAATAAAGATAATGAGCTTGTGTCTATTCAGTTGACGCAAAAAAAAGTGCATTTTTCCATATGGAGCGTTTTGCAAAAGAGCAAGAAAAAAAATAACGGTACTTTTTCAATAATTCTTTCTGATTTGTTTTTTCAACATCATAAGCAAACAATAAGCATCATCAAGTGATACATTAACGCTCGAAGTTAGAAAAAAATGGACAACATACCCTAGAAAATGTTTGTGCTTATTCAGTTGAAGCGAAGTGTATATTGCAATTGGGCTTTACAATGAGAAACAAAATCATGACTTATGTTCATATTTTAAGGATATGATCCTTCATTCCGAGCCAAACTGGAACGAAGCACAGTGGAAAGAAGAGCATTTTTGAGAAATACATGAATAAGAACCCAACTCATTACTACTCAATGAAAAGGATATCCCCTTCCACACAGGAGGTGGGCTGTTCCGTTAAGCTCTTAATATTAGAGAATCATATAAATTCCCAATTGATTGTAGCGTCTTTCAAGTTGAGATTTTCGCTGCTGAAAAGGCATATTGGAAACAGGTTTGTTGGAGACAGAACTGGATGAACCAGTCTTTGTCAACTATTAGTTTAACACCATCTTTGCACGTTAAAGGCAGAACAACGCACCAATGGGCCACTGAGCTGTGCACGCCATTCCTTATCTTACCTAACCACAGATTCTTAGAAGACAAAGCTCCATATATATATTTTTTTTATTTTTTTATTTTGAATTATAAATTTATATAAAAAATTTCAACGATACCCTAGACCAGCATATTACGCAGTTACAAGTAACCAGAGTCATAAACCGTTGTTGAAATGAAAAAAAAGCACCAGGCGAAGATCGGATCCCCTATGAATTATACAAAAAAAGCAACGAACTCTATTCTTGAGAAGTTAACAATAACTTTCAATCTTGTTTACCATTGTGGTGAGATACCCAAAAAAAACTTCCTCATAATGAAGAAGTAAAAATCTTGATGTTCCGAAATGGAACAGGACGATTATTCAAGAAATGATATATTGCAGAAGTTGAATATGCCCAATTTGCAGACTTGCGGACACAAATCCAAGAAATCCGAACTAGATTCGACTACAAGCTTCTTTTGCATGACTTGATACTTTAAAATTACTGCCATGATGAATTAAGCAGATACATGACATCGACAATCTATAAGACCAGAGGTGAACTTCTGCCGTTAAGCTACATGCCATTGGACAACGACGTAGCATGCATCCTATATCTATATACCAGGCAGAGAGAAGAAACGTTACATTTCATCGCAATACGTGCAGTACTCAAAGTACTAATGTTCGCCGATGATATTGTGATGCTAGCGGAGTCGCCTGGTAGTCTCCAATTGATGATCAATAGATTGTTCGAGTACTGCAACAAATGGAGGCTCCAGGTGAACCTAGAGAAGTCCAAAGTCATGATTTTTCGTAGAGGAGGCGGCCGAAACGGCCGCAGTGAAACCTGGAAATTTGGAGCTCAAAACATCGAAGTCGTAAATGAATACAACTATCTTGGTATGCGGATATCTAGAAACCTGAACTGGCAAAATCATATGATTGATAAGTTGGCTAAATCGAAGCATGCATTAAACGCAACATGGAGGACTGTGCTTCACTGTAAAGATGTTCACTACGAATCCAAATATCGTATTTTTGAAACCACAGCGAAAGCGATCATGTGTTATGCAGCTCAAGTTTGGGGCCATAAGGAGTTCGATGAAGTTGAGCAGCTTCTGCGCTATTTCTTAAAAAGAAACTTGAAACTACCTGATAGTACTGCGAATCACATACTAATGCTAGAGACAGGTCTACCACCTTTATTTATTTCAACTCTGAAAATACAGATAGACTATATTTTAAAGACTATAGCAATGGATGATAGGAGACTACCAAAGAAAATTACGATGCTTGTGATTCAAAAACAAATATCATGGTTCTAGTCATGGAGAGATCTAGCAGAGTACTGTGGACATCCACTATTACTCCGAAGCGAAAGGATGGAAACGTGGAAAAGCGAACTCTATAGCCTCATATCGTTAGTGGACGAAAGAAAGAGAGAGGATTATACTATGAAAGCCAGAAGTTCATTACACAGGGACATATATGCAAGGCTAAACTATAACCTGTTACGAAATAACTACTTCAGGGCGGAGTATCCAACCGATCTCATGTCACTGGTTTTAAAAGCAAGAGGGGAGATACTCCCCTGAACTATGTTCCTCATAGGAGTGATTTGGAAGAAATGTGTGGATTATGTAACACTAGAGAACGCGAAAACGTGTTCCACTTCGTGGGAAGATGTCCTGTTTTGGTGGAAACCAGAAGGAGTACACTTGGAAAAAACTACCTCAGTGAAGAGGAAGTCATAGATGTTTTAAACGGAGTTTTAGACTGGGAATCCCTTTACAACTACACCAAGCTAGCACTTAACTACAGAAAACGGATCTTAGAAGAACTTTTTTAATTTTATGTTTCAATTTTGTATATTAAACAAAATTAATTAATTAAGTATTAATAATTGCCAACTGACAGACGGCGTAAGCCATGTTTGAAAAATGAATGATACACTAAACTTTTGTAATTTGTATGAAATAAAATCATTTGAAACCTAACCTACTCAAAGCGATACGAATATCTGTCTGGGTAAAACATACACTTCCAAATGGACGACCTTATTGAAATCCTGAATAGAGAAAACTTGGAGCCTTCTCTGTAACTAGCTACCAAGGCGGTCAAGTACAGACAACAATTAATAAACGAAGCTTTTAAATTATTTTAATACTATTTTAACGTTACAGCTTCGCGTAAACTCTCGCTCTTATTTTCAACCAATCAGAAATTGAGATTATATTAGATTAACATTAAAAATATATTCTAATTTGACACAGACTATGCATATGTATATATATTTATTTTTAAATAAAGTTATTTTTGTAATATTGAATCTTTTCCCCCATCAATAGTATATTTTTACATTTTTGTTGTTTTTTAGTAAACGTACTTGTCTTCGACCGAAAGTACTTAGCTATTTCTTCAAAACCTAGCTATTGTTAGTTACGTTAAATATGTAATTTTTTTTTTATAAGTAATGAAGATAAATATAAATGTACTGAATACAATAAAATGATCTTCAATTTTTCTTATAAAAATACTTCGGCTAATGGCAAAAAATCAATGCTATTGACTGAAAAATATAAAACAGGAAGAAAACAAATAAAATCAATACTACTACTATAGAATATTTCTTTAATTTGTTTGTAAAAAAAAAATTTGGTATTTTAACTTTAAATATATAATAATATATGTATGTACATTTAAATGCCAAAAAATTTTGTTAACCCGCTTTCGAAATATTGAATTTTCATTACAAAGAAATTGATTTTTTTAAACCAATAAAATAATTGTTCAAAAATGTTGGTATTATTTAGAATTCGAAGGAATTCCTGTATTAAATTTTTGATCGAAATACATTGAGCCGTTAATGAGAAATCAAAAATCAAAAAACTGGTTAAATGGCAGGTATCGTTAATAACATTTTTTGTAAACATTTTTTAAATCAAAATGTAGGCGAGCACACAACTATCGCGCCACGGCCACCCCATGTATTTTCCTTGCCATTTTTGACGTTTCTATTTCTACTTTTTCTTTCTTTTTCGGATTTGCTTCATTTAGACCCGTTTGCTGATGCACAACTTAAGCAAAGCATTTAAGTTCTACTTAAGTACTTATGTGGCAGTTTAAGAAGAAGTAGCCGATAAGCGTTTTAAGTTGAACATAAATATTTATGATGCGTATCAGCAAACGGGCCTAAATGTTCGCTTTAGATGAAAGAACACCAATCCGAATCGCTCGACGAATTTAAATTGAGCAAAAAAAAACTTCTAAGCGTATTTTACATTACCAAATGAACCCCATTCTCTACAATCCTTATCTTTGTCATCCGGAATACCTATATAAATAACTTTGCCTTCCATTTTTCTTGTCAAAATTATTTTTTGTTCAATATCTGCACTGGGCAAAGAAGATAAAATGAAAGATAGCTGTCAAATAAACGCGCAGTACTGAAAATGAAATAAAATGCACGACTGTATTGTACGAACTTGCTCTTGTAGCTAACAACTTTAGTGTAAAGTAGTAGCTAACCACTGAAGTTGTTAGTAGGTTTCCTATGCAGGTTTCAGGCCGAAGTAGGTAAGATTACCTTGATTCTTAGTATAATGAATTGTCGAATGCATATGATTAAAGGAATGGTGACATAGGTACCATCCTACAAATATATATTTAAAAAGATTTTATTTATGTAAATTAGGAGGGTAATGTGTACCTACCTACAAAGATGGCGCCTAGGTATGTAAATATATGTACATATTTATGAATATATTATACATATGTATAATAATGAAAGTGGTACAGGAGTCAGGCAAGGATGTACTCTCAGAAGACTTTGTAGACAGTTTACCCGGAGGTATTCAATACGGAGGAACCCACATAAAAGCTTTACTTTTTGCTGACGATATCGTAATATTGGCTTATACACCCGAGTCTCTACAACTTATGATAAATAGGCTATATGAGTATTGCAGCATGTGGAAGCTTAGTGTAAATCTTAGCAAATCTAAAGCATTGATATTCAAAAAAGGTGGATGGAGAAACTGTACTACTGAAAAATGGCATTTCAATGGAGAAGCCATAGAGGTGGTCAAGGAATATAAATATCTTGGGATCCTTTTCACCAAAAACCTAAGTATGAAAAAACATTTACAGGAAAAGATATCGCAAGCTAAAATAGCCATTAACATGACATGGATTAATTGCTTAAGCAATAAGTTTGTGGCACATAGCAGCATTACATGGTTTTTGAGGCGGTTGCGGAAGCAATACTGTTCTATGGAGCTCAGGTATGGGTAGGCAAGGAATATGAGACAGTTGAAAAACTTCTTAGATTCTACATAAAAAGGACATTTCATCTTCCACCTAACGCACCGAATTATATGATTATGCTGGATAGTCCGGTTTATCGCCACTTTTTGTCAAAACGTTAAAGCTTCAAGTGGATTACATAATAAAAGTCTTAATTCAAAGGAAAACTAGCTGGTATAAAGAATGGTTAGAGTTAGCACACCAAATTGATTTTGAGTTAAATCTTGATGTGGGTGAAACAAAATCCTGGAAAACAACTCTGTATCAACTCATGGCACGTGGGGATGAGCATTCAAGGGTGCGATATGAGCAGCAAGCAGTAAATTCTATACATAGAACAATATACAGCCAACTGGACCACAATGTGCTCACTTTTAACTATTTCAATGACAGATTCACGACAAAGGAGATCTCTATGATGTTGTGCCTAAGAGGTGAACTTTTAAGGCTTAATTACATACCTCACCGAGAGGATCTATCTATTTTATGTAGTATGTGCAATTTGAAGGAACATGAAGATGTATATCGCTTTTTACGACAAAAAATAATAACAGAAAACTTTTAACTCAGAACCCAAAATAAAAATTATATATATGTTTGTATTAGAAATATTGTAATATCCTAAATCCAATACTTATTTTCAATTTTATTTACACCAAAAGTCAAATTTTTGTATCTTGTCAATCAGGCAGACGGCATTGCCATGCACTAATGATTTATGTACATTTGTTAATTCAATTTGATTTAAATTTTCGAAGAAATCAATAAATCTAATTTAATAAAAAACAAATAAAAAAAATAATAATGAAAGTGAATGGTGTATAGGTGGGTAAAAATCGTGCTTTAAACTGATAAAAAGTGCTAAAACGATCTCTTCAATCAGTTCCTTGAAAAACCAAAGAACGCTATCAGATGCTACGGATCAATGAAAATTTTATAAAAAAAGTATCTCGAAAATTGTAGGAGTGATTTTATGACTATAAAATTTAAAATTATATTTTTTGATTAGTTTTAAAAATATTGATTTTTCAAAAAAAAAAAAAAAAATCAAAAATTAATTTTTATTATATAAAAAATGTTATTTAAAATTTTAATATGCAGAATTAGGTTGCCTACCTACGTCTTTCATATATAAAATTTGACAGAAATTCAATGAACAGTTACCGAGAAAGCCAAAAATTTAAGAAACCGTTATATGAAAAGTACCGTTAATAGACTTTTCCCGTAAACTTGATTCATATCAAATCATAGCTATTACCAACAAAAAAAAAATCGTTGGAGCCGTTTTCGAGAAAAATAAGATTTTCCTTCAAGGTCATATGGCAGATACCGTTATTTTTCGGCCTAAAAATAAAATTTCAATTTCCCCTCTGAGGAATGCCAAAATAATCACAAATACCAAATTTGAAGGTAATCGCTTAAGCCGTTTAGGCTGTAGCTCGTTATAAATACAGACGGACAGACTGACAGGCAGACAGTCATTTTTTGCCGATCGCTTTTTTAGGCTTCTCTATTATCGTAATGTCATGTTTGATTGCTAGAATTTTTTTTTTTACGAATGCATAACTTGCCTTATAGTACCTATAATCGCCATTAAAAAAGGATTCGTGTAATAACACGCGCGTTACCGAATAGAAGTTCAAAATAAAATAACCAAGGCTAGCGCGTTACAGTCACGCGCTGTGCAATACCTGACTTAGCTATTAATAGGTTTTTGATTATATGTTTGATTATTGTTCTTTAAGTATAGTATCTGTTTTTTCTGACTTGGGAGTTGATTTAGATTCGGAACTTTCATTTACTGACCATATTAGTTTTGTAGTTAGAAAAGCAAATAGAATCCTTGGTTTCATTAAGAGATTTGGCCGCGATTTCCGTGACCCTTATATTCTCAAACTACTTTTTGTTTCATTTGTGAGACCAATTCTTGAGTATGCCTGTGTAGTGTGGGCACCTTATTATCTGTACATATAATGAGAATTGAAGCAATTCAGAGGAGGTTCTTGTGCTTTTGTCTCCATTTTCTTCCTTGGTTCCGTGGAAACCCTCTGTCCCTTATTCTCAAAGACTTGATTTAATTAACCTTCCTTCCTTAGCAAATCATAGAAAATATTTACAATTTTGTTTTATCGCAGCAATAATAAATGGAGCAGTATCATCACCATCGATTCTTTATCGTCTTAACTTTAGTTTTAGTCGCTCAAGTATACGACTTCAAAGACCACTGAATCAATTTTTTAGTAGATCGAACTATGGTGCTCATAGCCCGCTCAATCAATTAGTTGAAATATTTAATAAATTTTATTTTATAGTGGCTTCACCAAATGACAATTTTAAAAATTCAAAATTCAAAACATTGTTTTACAATAGCTTGGTAATTTAGTGTTAAGTAGTTTTAAGTATTTATTTATAAACATATTGTTCACGTTAGGATTTAACAAATTGAAATAAATAGGTGCAATAGGATTTATGATTGAATCAGCAAACGGGCCTTAAGGCCCAGAGCATTTAAGTTCCACTTAATAACTTATGTGACAGTTTACGCAGAGGAAAAAGTAGCTACATGTTCATTAAATGATATTTTGCTATCTAACACAACACCGAGGTATTTAATTGACGCTATTTGTTCCATTTGTGTATTATTTATTAATATATTTGTTTGGTGTTGTGAGGAAGGATTATTGAGTATTATAAATTTAGTTTTGTTAATATTTAGGACAAGCCTATTCATATTTAACCACGTATGTATTTCACTTAAATCTTATTGTATTTTGTCTTCTAGTTTGTTAAGGTCTTTTCCAGTTATATAAGGTAGACTGTTGGAATTGCATTGCTACATATATTCAAATATACGGCAACACATTCTTTTTGTATATCCTGCTGACAACTCCTATATTCGTCATCTGTCATTATATTGTCGTGCTTCTCACACACCTTTTTTTCTTGTAGTCTTTAAAAGGATTTCAAACCACGCTTGTGTTAAAATAAAATCCATAAATTATTTGCAAACCGGTCTTTTATTTCAACAGGTTATGGGCCCAGTTTGTTTGAAATACGGAAAAGTATTATATTAAAAATACATTATTTGCTTCTTTTGATCTATTTGGAAATTAGAGTAAAAGTTAAATGCCCTAACCTAAAAATGAATCCGAACATTATAAATCGTGTTCAACCATTCAATGGTGAGAATTATGCATCGTGGAAACCACAAATGGAAGCGATACTCCACAAGGCTCGATTGTCTGCCTACGTGAAAGGGACACTTCCAAGGCCTGTGGAGGCAGGGGCAGGGAATTTGCAGCAAGCGTGGGACGATAAGGATATGGACGCGAGAGCAGAGTTAATTCTTGCGCTGGAACCAAATATAATTTCATTGGTAAAAGACAAACAATTTTCTCATGAAATTTGGACTTTTTTAGGCGAAACGTATGATAGAAAGGGACCAAGGCAAAAGGCTGAGAAATTCAGACGCCTTATCAACATAAAAATGGAAATAAACCAAGGTATGGGTGATTTCATTCGGGAGTTTAAAACAACAGTGAGCAGACTTCTGGAGCTGGAAGCCACACTGGACAAGGATTTGTTGGTGGTTTTACTCCTCGATGGACTGTCTGAAGAGTACAAAGGCGTGCAGGCCGCGTTTGATGCGCAAAGCAGCTATCCGGAGCTTGACATTGTGTGTACACAGCTCCTGGAGGTTAGTGACCGAAGGAAAGAGTCGGCCACAAAGGCAAGCTCAGCATTCCACTCCAAAGGAAAGTTCAAGCCCAACAAAATTACAAACTACAAGAAAGAAAATTCATTTCCATTCAACTGCCGTAAGTGCGGAAAAAAAGGTCACAAAGCTAAAGATTGTTTTCGAAATGAAAAGGTGAAGAACGTGAAATCAGCCAACACCGAAGACTACACGTACGGATTCACAATACAAGACCATTCTGCGTTCAGTATCACGAACAAAGAGGCGGCCTGGTGTCTCGATTCAGGAGCCACATCCCATATGTGTTCGAACCGTTCCTTGTTTGATAACTTGGAGATCTCCAAGACCCAAATGTATGCAACTTTGGCCAATTGTAACCGGGTTAGTATTGTGGGCATTGGAACCGCTGTAATACCGCCAAGTTCAACTCATATAAAGGAAAACATCAAACTGTTCAATACGTTGTACATTCCAGATTTAAAGGCAAACCTTATTTCCGTAGGTAAGGCAATTCAACGTGGTTTTAAAATTATATTCGAGAATCATAAGGGACAATTATTTGACAAGAGTGGAAGGCTCTTAATAACAGCAGAGGAAATGCATGGATTATTTTTTATTAATGGAGAACATCAAGCATTCATTGGAACCCAAGTCACAAATTCCCTGGAAATTTGGCACAAAAGAATGGGACATCTCAACTTTGCATCACTCAAACACCTGCAGTTAAAAAATATGGTAACAAACTTGGAAAAAGAAAGTGCCATCTGTGACTCGTGTATCTGTGCGAAACAATCCGTCAAACCGTCTAGTGTTTGCGACACCAAAAGAAGCTGCAAAAGATTGGAATTGATCCACTCGGACGTGTGTGGACCAATGCGTACCGAATCTTTAAGTAAATCAGTATACTTCATAACGTTTATTGATGATTTCACTCGACACATTTCAGTGTATTTTATGAGAAAAAAGAGTGAAGTGCTGGAAAAGTTCAAAGTTGGAATTGCATTGCTACATGTATTCAAATATACTGCAACACATTCTTTTTGTATATCCTGCTGACAACTCCTATATTCTTCATCTGTCATTATATTGTCGTGCTTCTCACACACGTTTTTTTTTTCTTGTAGTCTTTAAAAGGGTTTCAAACCACGCTTGTGTTAAAATAGAATCCATAAATTATTTGCAAATCGGTCTTTTATTTCAACATAGACTATCATCTGTAAATAGCACAAGCTTAGAGAATTTTATTACTCTTTCCATAAACGATGTAAAAGATAAAGACAAGGACCCCCAATATCGTTCCTTGTGAAACTCCTACATTCACCGTTGCCGGGTTGGACACATTGTTGTTAACTGTTGTTTTGAACCACTTTAGTTCATAGTGAAACAAGTTTCACACGAATAATTCGAACGAAAGTTGATTCGATACAATTTTTACTATAACTTTTTCATATAATGGGAGCATATTCATGGGACGATGATCACAACACTTAATTGAATTGGAGACTTTCTTTTTTTGGAGAATAAGAGATTCTTTCCAAGTATCGGGAAAAACACCAGAGTATTTACTATACGGGTAAGGACAGGACCAACAATTTCTAAAGCATCTTTCAGCATTTTCACATTCATAAAATAATCTATCCGCAACGAGAATAGATAACAGGAAACGATTTAGATTTAAAAAAAACTCACCTTTGCACAATACCAGTCTGATGTTCCCTTCTCTTTGTTAAGCGGATCCTTGGAATAACTGTAATGTATCACGGCTCGATGATGATCTTGCAATACCAATTCGCCCTAGAAAAACATTGAAAAAAGAATATATCAGTAATCGATCTATGAACATTTTCCTGACTACACAGTCACCGCCATTAAATATTGATTCTAGTCTCAATGTATCATTCCAAATATTGGCTTTTTAAGCAGCTCGTTCAAAAAGCATTGTTGATATTTTCATTAAATATACAGCATATTATTTTCTTTTTCTTTTCTATTCTTTAAATAATCTGGCTTAGCAGTTGTGTTTTTTTTTAATTAAAAAAAACATTCAAACAATTGTTTTATGTACCTATGTAAAATTTTGTAAAATTCTTTTTTTTGTATATATATATATATATATATACATATACATATATATATTAAAACTTTATATCTTATCTTTGATTTTAAATTTTACTTTGTTTTAAATTTTAATATTTAAATTATCTTTTTTTTTTTTAAATAAGCAATGAACAAATAAGGAAAATAATATTTTTTACAACTGCACCAGATTCAAGTGATACCTTCTTCAATTCCATCCAGCTTACGGCTTCTTCAAGGGTTCTAAACTCGACGAAAGCAAAACCTCGAGATGCACCTAAATTTTAGATAGAAGCAAACACAAAATTGTTGTAAATTTTATTTAAAACAAAAACGGTTGAAATTTTGGTTGTTGTGTTGATTTTTTATTTTATATTTGTGTGATGGCCAATTATTAAGCACTTGTCACATTTTAAAACAAAGAGAGAGAGAGAGATGTTTATAGTGAGAATAACAGTAGCAAACTTGGCCCGTATATTGCCTGATGCAATACTTTGATCGCGAATGTGTTAATAAACAGTTTGCAATTGCCTTTTTTTTGTTTTTATTATTTTTTTTTTATTTTGTGTTACATTTGCATACAGTTTACACACACGAAGATTTATTTATTTGTTTAACATTTGGCAGACCGATATACTTACGTACTTTTAATTAAATTTAAATCTTCAATTCAATCAATTTTTTATTAATTTTCAGGGAATATGGGGATGGGATATGGGATTTAATATAATTCTAAAATTAATAAATATTTCGACAATGCCTACCTGTTTTTCTTTTGCGAATTAGGCGAATTGACGTCGCCCATAAGTCGCACTGCACCAAATCACTCGTTATCTGTAAAGGAAATATGCATAAATATTTATTGCTAAAAGGAAAAAAAGCTGATAAGTTTGATGATATGTACATGAAAAAAAAGCTAAATTATTTTTTAATTTTAATTTTGGGGAAAGCCAGGGGTGGGATTTCGTAACTTTAGAAATGATAATCGCCAAAATTATAACCGTTAACGTGATCGTCAGAAATTTGCTTCACGTAACTAAACCATTTACGTGTGGTCTGTAATTTATTTTAGCATTCAATTTAGAGCGTTTTGGTTTCTTTCAGAAATTCTCAAACTGCTCTGACATATGAGAACTTACGTAATTTTTGTATGTATTGCGTGAAAATGTAAGTAATTTTATCCACAATGGACATATGTAACTTCTTTTGTTGTAGCACTAATTTTGAATAACGTAGATTGGCCTAGAGTTCCTGTAAATTGGGTTATCTATCAACTATTGGTAGCCTCCGGTAATGAGAGTCTCAAGAGTTATAGCTAATAAACATCTGCAATGAATGACTTGCAACCAGTTCCAAGACATTCATATTTTTTCAGGTACCTTATTCATTGCACTCACATCTTGAAAAGCAAAACGAATGAATCACCTGATATTTGTTTACTGAATGAATGTTGCACTCATTGATACCAAAACAATAAGTGTAGTGTACTCATGAAGATTGGGTATTCGTCAGTGTGTACAATGAGTATACCAAGTACACCGAGTACACTGAATACACTCATTTATCTACTGAACAAATACGAACTTCTCATTCATCCTTTAACATAATAGTTAGACTCGGAGGCGATCGCAGGCTGTGTAGAAGTGTGCTTATGAAGAAAAATCGTTGATATCAATAAATTTATAGCAAAGAAGGGACAAATGATAAATGAATTAGATTTTTACTTATATTTTTTATTTGTAAATTTTTTTATTCGTTTTCTAATTCCGCACATATTTCAGTTTTTCAGCCCAGAGATAAACTACAAACTGCACTCGTTTAGGTCAGTGCATTTGGTGTACTCGGTGTACTCAGTGTGTTAAAGACAGTTAGATTTGCACATGTTTTGTTTGAATCAAGCACTCACGTATAGAAGAGAATTCAAACGGTGTATTCATTTCGATAACAGAGATCGAATGATGTACAGTGTTTGTGGCTTATGGAGTGGTACTCATTTTCACTGTACTCTAGTTAGTAAAATAACAATGAATAGAATATAGTGAACTACTGTACTTGCTGAATGAATGCAAATGAATGCATTCATGCAGCTCTTTAATAGCTAACCTAAATATTGGGTTCACTGTAAATATGTACATATTCACCCTTACTATATGATAGTCGTTTCACTTCATCGACAATCATTTTCGTTTTTATAGTCGTGTCGCTTTCAAATGAGTATTGCTTAACTTAAACGCCAGCATCTTGGCCGCTCTTATGTGGTTTTCGTTTGGTAACAAAAATCAATTTATGTTTGATTTAGATCTGTCAAAAAACTGATTTTGACAATTTTGATTTTGATTTATTTTTTTATTTTAATGTGGTTTTCCATTTGTAAAATAAATTAATTTATTTTACATCTAGATCTGTAAAAATACCGATTTTCCCCTTTTTTGTTTACCATTGGGCATAATAAATTGATTTATTTTTGAATAGATCATTTTTGCAAATCTAAATTTTTCAGCAGATTTACCCCTCCTTGCACCAATGCAAATACAATTTTCAGCTGTAAGCTTGACAAATGTTGTTTTGAATTTGTAATTTGTTTCGATTGTGAAAAGTTAAACAAAATATTAAAGAAAATAAATCCAAATAAAAAAATGGAAGCAATTTTAAATGAACTGTTGCTAGTTTCACAGACACGAAATTACACTAAAACAATATCAGAAAAAAATATATTGCTATTGTATTCCATTCGCCACGAAAAAACTCAATTTTTAGACTGAAATCTGAATTTACCAATCGAAAACACCATAAATCAATTTTGCAGATCTGGATTTTTCGGCAGATCTACCCCTCTTTCACTAACACCACTATGCATCATAATTGACAGCCATCAGTTGAACAAGACAGCTTATACCGCTAGCTGGTTCACAGATACAACTATAGACCAATACTATAGCAAATAAAAATCAATCTGAAAACGTATTCGATTCGTTACGAAAAAAATCAATTTATAGATTAAAATATAAATTTACCAAACGCAATCCCCATAAGATTCTGGATGAGATCTTTTTTAATTGCAAATTTTTGTTCGGTGTTTGTAAACATAGTTTTTAAATTTTTTTAGTTTTGATCGAAAATATGAACATTCATTACATAGATATTAAACAGATAAAACTAAAAGTTTAAAGATTCTTTCCTTAGTTACTACGAAAATTCAGTCAAACGTCTTAAGCTAGTATTAGACGGTCCTTGTAATGTGTCATTGCCGTAACACTCTGACGTCACTATGACGTAGTTGTCTGTCCTAAAAGTGTCACGTCGTGTGATCGTCATTGTATTGCATGTCATTGCCGTGACAAAAACAATAAAAGGCACTGTGACACGTCACTTTTAGGTCATTGCAATGACAAATTGCACTGACCGTGTGATAGCCCTTTCATTGTTGATGGGACATCGTGACACTTGGCCTGCCGGTGCAAGGACTGTGTCCCAACTGTGACACGGCAGGAATTTCTGCCATGTCATTGTTTGTCGCTGTTGGTCATAGTTACATAGGTACCTACCTGCAAATGTGTATTTAAATTGATTTTAATTATGTAAATTAGGAGGGTTATTTCTACCTACATAGATGGAACCTAGGTATGTAAATATGGACATTATATTTATATAATGAAAGTGAAGGATAGAGGTGGGTAGGTAATTATATATATGTGACGTTTTAAAAAATGTTATAGTTATAGTTCTAGGGGAAAAAAGATGCCATTTGAATTCTTGGGCAAATACCGTAAATTTTGTTCTGATTAAATGCGTATCAATTCTCAAAATTTTGTATCAAAACCGATGGAGCCGTTTTCTAGAAAAACAACCAAGACACAATGACTCGATTGATCGACACCGTGTGATCGTCACTGCTAAAAATGAAAGATGTCATTGCGGATTAGACTCACCTCCAATGATCAGTTGTTTGTGAGTTGTCACATCGTGTGATAGTCATTGTTTTGCATGTCATTGCCGTGACACCGAGATACAAATATCACCATGACACACTTTGACGTTCATTTATTTTGGGACAACAATGGGCAGACAAGTGTCATTCGTGTGATAGTCATTGTAGGTAGCCATGACGTTTACCTTTGTCACGGCAATGACGATGGAAAGACGTCAGAGTGTCACGGCAATGACACATTACAAGGACCGTCTAATACTAGCTTTACTGACTTCACTTAATTTTTGGGCGTTTCTCTTAATTACTTAATCCAAACCATAAAAAAATAAAGAATAAATAATAAAAACACACTTCAATTTTGTATGCATTTCGGCACAGAGAATTTTCGTAGTAAATGTAATAAGACTTCACGGTGTTGTTTACAATAACAGGGATTTTTAATTTATGTTGATTTATTTAACTTTCTTTCCTTAGTTGGGAATTGCATCAATTTCAAATTTAAAGCACGCGGTTCAATCATTGTTTTGATTCTATAAAATTTGTTCTTAGATATTTTGTGAAAACTTGTTAACCAAAATACAAATGTTTGAAAAAATAAATATGCGGATAGCTATTTTTCATGAAGCAGCAATGACAACGATGAGCACGAGGAAGAAAGAAAGATTCGAACCAAAACTAATCCAATGGATTTGCCTGATGTAAAGTAATTATTATGCTCACAAAATATGTATGCCAACTTAAATTAATCAAGAAAGAAATTAAATCCACCGATGGTGGAGGTTTTAAACAAAAATTTTTGAATGATGTTGAGGTAGCTGTATCAACTTCTGTTTAACCTTGAATTTGCCGTCAAGCCAAACCTAAGAACAGGCATTAGTATTTATTTTCAAGCGTTTAACAATTTCCTACTTTCTTCTATTATTTTCCATTTCGTGTTGGTGGTCAATTTCTATTTAATCCCTTAGCCAAGGACTACCATTCCAACTTTGTTTGTTAACTTCTGGTGACACCTCCTCTAAAATGTTTGTCTAGGTTTTCATTTGCTTCCATGAGCTCAACATGTTTTCCATTTGCTTTTGATTTGTTATTTGTATTTTATTTTTTGTTGTTGTTACCTCCTATATCATCTATATAAAAATGAATGTTTGTCTGTATGTCCTTTATATAATCGTAATCGCATTTGATCATGTGATGATCTTTACAGCCCAACTCCACTTGATATCTGTATCGCCAACAAAATATCTGTCGCTAAGTAATATCAGAGCATTTTTTTGTCTTGGCTGGGCAGTTCATGTGTTGACAATTCATTCAAGCAATAGAGGTTGAGGTGTAGGTAACGCTGTTTAAGATGAATTATCAAAAATTAATTTCATGCAAAAAATGTTTTTTGACGTGATATACTGCTGTTAATGAACATTAACTAATAAAATGGTGTATTTGAAGAATTTAGGTACAAACGAAATTTTTTTAAATGTGCAAACAGAGTAGTTACCGGCGTGAGACAAAAAATAATGAGATAAGCACAGAAAAAAGAAAAAAAAAACGCAGCTGTCTAATTTGATGTCAGACATCGACATCATGACAAAATCGAAGAGAGAGCTCGCTGACATCCCAACACAACAAGAAACAACGCGACTCCATTGGAGATTTCATGTCAGGATGAGTATTACGAGAAAATTTATTGCCAATGGAGTCGGCCTGTTAGGAAAGTTATCGTGCATAAGTCACAGTCATTCCAATGTAAATTGTGAAATTTATGTACGGTCCACATTAAACAGACAATTGCTGTATTTTTTCTGCAGCTAGTGCACATCAAGTGTAAATTGAGTCTAAATGAATATTAGCTGACTCATACAGATGAGCCATACCAAGATGGGAAATTTCGGCAGCAATTTTTGTTTGCATACAAGCTAGAACCGTTATGAAACTTATGGGTGCTTTCATAAATGCATGGTTGTTTTTTTTTACATGCGATCGGTTGCCATCATATTAACGTCAAAAAAACTATCTGCATTACAATATGCATTTATGAATACTTTCTCTGATATTCTTCATTTTCCTGTAGACCAGAAACAATTCTAATATGTATTTTTAATTTTGAGTTCAACTGTGAATTTTCTATGGGAAATTTTTACAGATGTGGACAGTAAGGGAAGGTGTACCATCGTTTACATCATGACGTCTCTTTCTTTAAGAACAAAATCGGAATGCATGTGAAATTTTATATTTGCGCAAAAAATATTTGCGTTTTACATTTATGAAACTCTGACATTCATCATTTGCATTTATGAATGCTATGCATTCGTCGGACTTTCGCAACCATGCATTTATGAAAGCACCCTATATGTTTGCATCTGGGTAGAAGAAAAGTGATATTTTTGCATCTGTGTGTACACCACATTCCCAGTAGGAAATTCAGTCCCCAATGAAAAATGCCTTGGTGAAATCCTATATGACAGCGGTCATATAGGAGAGATTATCATTGATTTCACTCATGAAAGGTAATGCAGCCGGTCACCAATTTGCCATTTAAGTAGCATGTTCTGCTTAGCACAAGTAAGAAGGTAGAGAATAGACAACAAAAAAAACAAAAACTTCAATGAATGTGTTTTGTTGTGAAAAATAAATAATAATATAATTTTATATGAATATAAACAACTAACAAATGAATGAATGCTTTATTTAAAATACTTTGGATGTACATAGTATACGTTTGTAAGTAGGTACAGTACCCGACAGATATGTAATCTTTTTCTGTGACTAGTTTATTATATCTCAAGAATTCGTAGGTACTTTCAACCAAGAAAAAGAACTTATGAATTCGAAGATTTCAAGACCACAGCAATTTCATATATTCTTTTTCTTTTACTGAATCATCACATCTCAAGCATCAGTTTTTTTCAACAAGAAAATGACCTCATGAATTGCATGATTCCGTGTAACCGGCGATTTCATTACAAAATCTTCATCGAGAATGGGTGCACCTACTTACCTCCTAGGTCAAGGTCAAGCCCATGTTAAATTCATTATAGGATTCCCCAGAAAATTCATTGGTGATACTTCTTTTCCTTGAGGAAAAGGTTACTTTTTCAGTTGCGATTTCTTGAATATTTCCCACTGGGTTTTGCTGTTGGATTTCACATCTATTCATGCATAGAAAGTCAAATTTAGAAATACAGCAATGTAAGCAAATGAGTTTTGGAGGGTGAGACGTACGAAAGTTTCCCATCTTGGTATGGCTCATCTGTGACCACGTGCGAAAGATTGTTGCTATGAATTCTCTGTGGTTGCTACGGGCAAAAGTTCTTTGCAATGAAATTATTCTATTACTATTCGTGTTTTCTTTAAATTTATTTTAGTTGGTGGCGTAGCAACGCGCGCAGAGTACAGCTAGTTTTTTAATAAAACAAAAAAAACTTACATTGTGCCACTATTTTTGGCTTTGTCGTTTGCAATTTTGTTTTCAAAATGGCTCGTCATCGCAATACGAAAAGAAGCCAAATTACGACCAACGTCACTAAATGAATACATTCCACATGACCAAGGCCAGTTTGGCGTTCAACGCCATACGCAATGACAAATTCTTGTGTCGTGTTTTGGCCTTACGCAATAAGGATGACTATGTAAGTTAAACGATTACTGCCCTCCAATTCCAAATGAATTGTTTCCAGTACCAACATGAAGGCTTTTTTTTGATAATAGAAAGTCATTAAGCGAATGTTTATTTATATTAAATAGGTATAATTTAATGACTTTGAATACCCAACAACAACTTGAGTATGCTACCACCAAGTTTTTTCTCAATTATTTTTGGCTGGAATTATAGCTATTTCACGACTTGCCAAGGTCGATCATCAGATTCCTTTGCTCATCAATACATGATGAAGGCACAAGAAGTTTTTCAATTAAAATAAAAAAGTAGACCAGGGGGTCAATTCCCGATCTGTGAAATTATGAAGTGATAAAAAAAATATCATTTCAGTTTTCACAGAGGTTTATCATTTTCCAACTTCACGCACACGCCTAATGCGATTCTAGAACTCATTGTGATAAAATTTGTACTAAAAAGTACTAATAAATTCTGTCATTTCTGATTAGATTTTTTGTTGGGAAAGGTAAATATTTCATTTCAGTTTCTAAATTTGCTTAAGAATAATGTCCGGAATAATAATTCGTTTAATAAATTTATAAATCCATGCATAAATGTTTTGGGAATTTATAAAGTTCAATAAAGTGCTTCTAGTTGTAACTTCGAATAGATTCTGCCCATCTCGAAGGGAAAGCCTCAATATCCTCACATGAAAAAATAATAAATCTTACTCAAAACAGAGATACTATTGAATATAATATAAAACCCACAATTGTTCAGTACGACGTCTTTTTTTAATTTATTAAACGAATTATCATTCCGGACATTATTCTTAAGCAAATTTCGAAACTGAAATGAAATATTTACCTTTCCCAACAAAAAATCTAATCAAAAATGACAGAATTTATCATTTAGTATTTTTAGTACAGACTTTATCACAATGAGTTCTAGAATCGCAATAGGCGTGTGCGTGAAGTTGGAAAATGATAAACCTCTGTGAAAACTGAAATGATATTTTTGTTATCACTTCATAATTTCACAGATCGGGAATTGACCCCCAGCACCACTAGAGCAAAGGAATCTGATTCCAGCCAAAAATAATTGAGAAAAAACTTGGTGGTAGAACACTCAAGTTGTTGTTGGGCATTCAGTCATTAAATGGGGGGCGGTCGACTGCGCGAATGGCACCGCATTGCTGCCTTCACCATTTCGATCGCCCCCTCGCTAATGCATTCATTAATTAAACATCGTAAGCATGTATATTTATTTGTATATATATATATATATATATTTATATTCAAAACAAAAGCAGTAAAGTATAATTTTAAAGTCCAGCTATACACCCTGGTAGCTATCGCTGTATAAATTTTCCAA
This sequence comes from Philhelius pedissequus, assembly GCA_910595825.1. Taxonomy (NCBI): domain Eukaryota; kingdom Metazoa; phylum Arthropoda; class Insecta; order Diptera; family Syrphidae; genus Philhelius; species Philhelius pedissequus. Next base: position 327,744,861 of record OU343160.1, read on the forward strand.
TTTTCCAAGTACACTAATTAAAATAATTTTTAGCTTTCTTAATTCCAGATCATTCTTTGTCCAAATAGAAAACAGCAAGTCAACAACCAAAAGCATCAGAGCAGGAGTTGCCCAAGGATCGAAGCTAGGACCATACCTCTACAACATTTTTACATCGGATCAGCCCCAACCAAACAATTCTATGAATTTGCTCTATACGACTCGCTAATATATGCCAAATCTATGTATTCAGTTATTGCAGCCCGAAGAGTAGAAGAACATGTGAGACGCCTATGGGAATTCTACACAAAATGGGGTATCAAAGTCAACTCAGCCAAATCCGAGCTGGTTTGCTTCAGAAGACCAGCGGGGCATCGGAACACGCCATCAGCCACAAGTTACCGAAGTATTATTATCAATCTGCCCGACGGGTCACAACTAAGATCCACACCAACTGTGAAATATCTGGGTATCAATTTCGAAGAGAGGTTTCGTTTCAACCCGCATGTGACAGCTACCCTAAAAACGGCAAATTTCGCTTTTCACCGAATCCACCCCCTAATGCGGAAAAGGAATGTACTCAGCCAGAAGACGAAACTGCTTATCTATAAGCAACTTCTCACGCCCATTATCACATATTGTTTTCCTGCATGGTTTACTGTATCCAAAACCAGCATGAGAAGGCTTGGAATGTTTGAGAGGAAAATCCTCCGAATCTGCACGGGACTCCACTTTGACCAGCGGCGACAAAAACACTTCAGCAACAAACGACTTTTCGAGGCGTCCGGAATAACACCCCTCGACAAGTAAATGATCAGTGCTGCCAAAAGACTGACGAGTAACCTAATCAACCACCCAAACACCCTAGTGAATAGCATGACCAGCGAAGAGAGATACCCCGAGCCAAGATATCTGGATGTAACAGCGCTACTGGACGAAGGACTTATTTATATCAACGACGACGAAGCAATCCAATTCTACGAGGATGCAGCGTCAAACTACCACCGTGGCTAGATGCCACATTAACCCCCACATCACCAGAAAACAGCCGCGTTTGAATAACCCGAGATTATCCACACAGGCTTTAGTAAGTAGTACAACAAATTCAAGGACAATTTTTTTAATAATTTTAACAAAAAAAATTAAAACAATGTATATTAGCCCCTTAATTGCTAAAACAAATTAAAATATAAATGTAATTAATATAAGTAATGGAAAATAGAATTAATAGCTAATTATATATATATCAGTTCAATAAACATTATATTATATCGCTGTATAAAAATTGTAATTACCTGTACATTTATGTACTTTTAATATATAATAATAATATTTGATGGCCATATTGTGTGTTACGTGAAGCAAAGACCATTGTCGAAACGTTATCTAGTGGCGATAATCGATTTACTGAATGAGGCAGTTTCTTTTAGCAGTTTTTAAGGCGCATTTCGCTGGAGTTTACAAAGGAATTAGTTTTAATATCATGCTACTCGTAGTTTAAAATTAAGAAAATATAAGTTAAACGCTTTAATTTAGCAAATTATTTAGTACAGGGAGAAGGGGAGAGGGGGATATTAGATATAAGTGAAGGTGGTTAATACCTGAAATAAGTCGAAGAATGAAGACATTGCGGCTATTATTTTTCGCTATTTTAGTCTCGAATAATAAATATTTCTTCAACAATAATAATATTATCTTGTTTGTGGTTTATTCCTATAAATATTTTTGTTCCACTTAAAATTTTTACTTCTGCGTAAGCTGGTATGCAGTCCTATTAATAATAGATGCTTATTCCAAATTATGTGTTCAATGAGGCTGTTCAGAACAGTTTGAAAGATTTTAGAAAAGGATTTTCTGCACTTGCTTTTTAGGTAGACCAAGTTACAACAGATTTGTGAGAACTGTCAACACCACAAAAAAAAACATTTCTGTGTAAGATTTTAATTTAGTTGATAAATCACTTTCAGTGTCGGAACGATTCTAAATTTCATGGAAAATAGTTTTCTTTAAATTAAATTGCTTTAATTAATATTAGTTTATTTTTAAGAAATATAGCGTATGTCTAAAATAGTGAACACCCTTTTTTTTTATCAAAATCGTTAGCCGTTTTCGACATAATTAAGATGGTAGAAAAAATTGTATGGCAGGTACCGTTAATTTTTGACCTAAGAAAACGATTCAAAAATCTATTTTATAAATAAATACCAAGTTTGAAGAAAATCGCTTCAGCCGTTTAGGCTGTACAGAGTTGTACACATAGACAGACAGACAGATGAAATTACGGGACCAACTTTTTTGGTGTTCTCTATCATCGTAATGTCAACTTTGATTTAAATCTATAGTACCTATATCGCAAGTAAAAACACATTTTAGTGAGGGTTTATCTTTAACACGTAAATTAAATGCAAAATGTCATTAATAAAAAAGAATTTCTATTATTTAACATTTACAAACTTATTTCTTCGCTAATCCATCGAAGTCGGTGGTGGACAGAATAAAAGAATATAGTTGATACTTGTTCCAATTTTTATTAATTAAAATTTTTAATCCGCTGATTAACTATTCTATGGTATATTCAATAGTTTAGTAAAGTCAAGGATTAGAGGTGGAATAAGCACTTTTTATTAATAAGTCTGATAGAGAATCGCCAACTACTTCACTTCTTTAGAAGCTCCAGATGGTTTAAGTAAAGAGATAATGTGTGTTTTCATAAACTTCTGCCGAAGTAAGACCTGCGTTAAACGTGTTCATATAGTCAGATTTTCGGTCGGACTAACCTAGTTGAATTGCAGTCCTAATGTTCATAACAATTCAAACGTCGAAATATCATGATCGAGCAGATTCAACAAATATTGGCTGCAGGAAGTTTTTTTTATTAAAACATGCCTTCGTGGTGACTGAACATATTCTGCAGTGTGTATGCGTTAAATAATGCATGAGAAAAGAAATGTGATTGTGTATGTATGTATGTATTTATTTATTTAGTATAATTTACTATTTGCTACTATAAAACAAATTTAATATAACTTATCATATAAATTATTACATTTATATAAAATTTCAGTCCAAGTAACTTCTTTTGATTCTAATATTAATAAAATAAACAACAACTTAGAACAATAAAAAATATAAAACAATATTATATATTCGTTTTAATGTAAGATATTAATAATCTTTTAAAGGTATAAAAGTTTGATTTTTTTTGATAAAATTTGGCAACTCGTTAAATAGTTTTACTCCTTTATACATGATCATGTTTTGTGTTTTAACTATATGCCTGCAAGACGTAAGGTCTTTTAAATGCAACCTGAATTGCACGGCACTAGTTTGGCACAGTAGATTTGAGAACCAGGTATTGACTGTCTCATTTTAACCCATGAGCGGCATCCAATTAAAATTGGAGGTATAGAAAAGAATGCGCCTAGCGTGGGGATCGAACCCACACGTCCTAGTTAGCAATCAAGCACTTTATCCACTGCGCCATTGCCACCCATCTCTATAAAAAGGTAATCTAAAATCATTATTTGTTCTTAGGTTATGAATTTGCATTTCATAAACTAAATTTACGTTTAATGAAAGTTAATCAGGTACCATTTTATGTTTAATCTTAAATACAAATATTGCTGCGTTGTACGTTTGTTTGATGTTAAGCCATTGCAGGCAAGAGAGCATAAAATTTATGAGGGTATAAAAACTGCATTTCAAGATGACTCTCATCGCTTTGTTTTGAAGTTTATGAAGTCTGTCTATTTGAGCTGAGTTGCCCATATAAAATATTGTTGAACAAAATTCAAAGTGTGGTTTGATTATTGTATTAAAAATATTTATTGCGCACATATAAGATATAAGTTTACGTATTCTTTTTAAAAATCCAACTATTTTCGATATTTTTTCCACTATGTACTCAAGGTGGTTATTGAAGTTGAGTTGACTGTCTAAAACGACGCCAAGGTATTTTATAGATTGCACTTGTTCAATTTTAGTATGGTTAATTTGAATGGTTATTTGAAAATCGGTATTTATAGCCATGCATTTTGTTTTATTCACGTTAATTTTAAGCTTATTCATGTCCAGCCATTCACAAATTTAGTTTATGTCATACTTTAAATTATTTAATTTTTAATTGATCTTCTTTGCCACAAACGAATAATGAAATTGTACAGTACTTAAGAATTTTATTAATGTCATTTATATACAACAAAAATAGTAGTGGGCCTAATATTGTTCCTTGAGGTACACCCTTTGAAAATCTATGAAAACGGAAAATATTTTATTTTTTTCATGCCGCTGCGTTTTTAAAGTCATTATCAACCAGTTAAGGGCTGTTTCACAAGAGTGAGCCGAACGGAATCCCGATTGGTTTTGTATAAGTTATGTTATTTTCCTTTACATATTTAAATAATTGATCGTGGGCCACTTTTTCCATAATTTTTTTCTAAAATTGGTAACATTTATTGGTATAAATTTATCACAGTTAATATTATTACGTTCTTTAGGTATTGGAAGTATTATTTATTCTTTAAGATAATAAGGAAAAATGGCTAGTTGGAATGAATCGTTAATTATCTCAACTATTAAAGGTCCAATGATATTAAAGCAATCTAATATTATTTTAATATTTGTATTTTATGAGTCTTTTTTAAATTAATTTTTTTGGCATATTTCATTCAGTTTATTAAGATTTATGGAAGCAAATAAAAATGTAGTGGACAGCTCTGGTATATGACTAAAATCTTGATTTCTTGGATGAATAGTTACTAATTTCATTTATACTATTTATAAAATAGCAGTTCAGTTTATTTGCTATTAAGTAGTTATCAATTTCATTTCCATTTTCAAATTGTATTTATTGAAATTCTTTCTTTTCTTCTTTTAAAACTAATGTCGCAAAATTTTAAACGATTTAGTAAAATATTAAAGCCACATTTAGCAATTTAGCTTAGTAAAAAGATGAATGAGCTTATTTTAAACGATTTTAACATTTTACTAAAGTTAAAATCACGGAATGGCTACTTTAACTTTTAGCAATTTGCCAAATCCATTATGGAATCTGATAGTATATCAGCCTTGCACGCGGGGTGCCCAGGTTCGAGTCCTGCTGGTTGTTTTTTTTTTTGTTTGTAAATAATGTGGTTAAAATGATGAAAATAGAAATAACTAATACCTTTTTAGAACACATGTTGGGTTTTCATCAACATATAATTAATTTACAACGCGTAACAACAATAATTGTGTTCATCAAAATTCAAACCCTACAAATGCTCAAGTTTCTGCTAAATTAGCAATTTACTAGTTTAGAAAAGGTTTAAACATTTTGAAATAGTTATTCAATCAATAAGCACTTAGGAAATTGCTAACTAGTAAAATGTTAAGCCCTTAACAATGGGTTGTTTAAAATTTTGCGCCAGTGTCTTTATAACTCTCCACATATCTTTTTGGTTTGTACAGTGACAATTTTATTACAGGTGTAATTTCTTTTAGCTAGTTATAATTTATATTTATGAACATTTCTTCCATCCAATCCCCAGGATGATTGCTAATAGAAGCTATTTGATAGCGCAGTATTTTATTACCTTTTAATTTCACGTGTAAACCATTCATTTTCACGAGGATATAAACGTTTAGTAATTGTCATTTCCCGAACACTGTTATATAAGCATTGCTTTAGATTTGTTGATAAATCATTTGAGCTCACTAAATATTCGATCTGGGTTTGCAAAATTAATCTAAAAACATTTTGTATGTATTTAAACACTTGAATTAATTTTCTGATTTTAGGCACACTCACTTTATTAACAGGAATTTTTAGTTCGTTAACAGTATCCGCCCAGACAAATTTTTCTAATGGTGTAATAACATATTCAACCAGGGTTCGTGATGTTTCTGTAATTCTTGTTGGGTTGTTTATAATTTGTTTACAGTTATTGTCTATTAGAAATTCTTTTATTTTATTTTCATAAGTATAACTACGCAACAGATCTATATTAAAATCACCCACAATAGTGATATTAGGATTACTGATAATATTCTGATCCAACCAAACAGAAAACAGTGCACAAAAATCACGTTCTGAACTACTAGGTGACCTATAAAAAACTGCAATCACTTCTGCTTTTTCACTATAAGATATTTCTATGCATAAGCACTAAGTTTTCATTTCTATGTGTAGACTACTTATTACTTTAAATTTTAAACATTCTTTGAATATGATGAATATTGCAACACCTCCAGTGTGACTACTAGTACTATCATATCTTAAAACTGTAGAGTTAGGTTAGTTAATCTTATTATTATTAAGATCACTTTTTAGATGTGTTTCAGAAACCGTAATTATATCAAACTTATTTTCAACTAACACAGCTTCAACTTGATTGATGTTATTTATTATTCCTTGAGCGTTAAAATATCAACAACTTAGTTGCTAGTACGTTCCATTAGCACTTTTAATATTCCTCTAAATACCGGATAGTTTTTGTCTGTTGCTTCATGATCACAATTTGAATCCATTCCAAGTGATTGATTTGTCTTAAAACAGTTAATACACTTTGGAACAGTATTGACACATTCTTTAACATTGTGTTCACCTTCACACGAAGCCGATTTATGGTTGTAGCCTTGACAGTTAAAACATCGTCTTAAATTGTAAAATTCTCTTACTAAACATTTAACCCATCCTACTTTAATTGTACCCATCTTTAGTACTTAATGGAAGCTTTCACAATAACTACATTTAAATTTCTCCACTTGCTATTATTTTAAAAAACATTCAAGACCTTCATTTCACTGTCTTTTAATTCCAGGTTTTGTTTTAGATTTTTTTTTTTAATTTCATCTTTATTTTCATCATTTTCCAAGTTCATCCCACGAATTTTAGGTTTAACCATTTCAGGTATTTCCACTTGATAGTTTTCAATCATTTTGCTTTCAATTATATTTTTTAGTTTTTTCTGTCGATTCTTTATCTGCACATTTTATGGCTACACCACCTTTATTTTTATTTATTACTGTATTAATATTTAATTCTGTAGGATCGATATTTAGTTTTAGTTCTTTTCCGGTTTTATTTGATTCTTGGTTTTTTTCTTGGATAAAAAATAACCGAAGGTTGGTTTAGCTTTACGACATCAAAAGAAAGTGTATTTTTTTGTTTTTTCATGTATTCACTTTTGTCGTTTTTATTTATCTTTTCTTTCATTTCATTAACAGATTTTGATAATATATCTACACTTCTTTTTAGACTTTGATCTACACTACTTGTTGATGCACTATTTTTTATTTGAGTATCTATATTTTCTTTAACAATTTCTATTTTATCACTAGCTTTGTTAAAGTCTACGCATATTTTTTCGGTTTGGTTTTTTAGTACTTCACTGTAATTATTTAATGGGGTTTTCATTTGGTAAATTTATATTTTAATCTATAAATTTATTTTTTTCGTAACGATTCGAATACGTTTTCAGATTGATTTTTATTTGCTATAGTATTGGTGTATAGTTGTATCTGTGAATCAGATATCGGTATCAGTTGTCTTGTCAAACTGATGGCTGTCAATTATAATGCATAGTGGATTTAGTAAAAGAGGGGTAAATCTGCCGAAAAATCCAGATCTACAAAATTGATTTAAAATAAATCAATTTATTTGGCCAATCGAAGGCAGATATTGTCAAAATCAGTTTTTTTTTGATAGATCTGAATCAAAAATAAATTGATTTGTGTTACCAAACGATAAGAACATAACTTTTGTAACTCAATAATACCTTTTGCACATGACTCTTGAGCAATTTTCATAGATTTTAATCTCTCTTCGTAACGCAACTCAATTGATTGTAGCAGCATTTTAATTTCATTTTCACTTCTCTTGAGGATATCTTCAAACTCAAATTTATACTCTTTTAAATAAGAACTATTTTTTTTAACTGACGCGTCCACATCTTTAAGCACTAAGTCCACGTTGTGAATGTAATGTACACAATCTTCACACATAAACTTTATCATAGGGTTCAGTAGACATGCACTCGAATAAGCGTCAATACCACTGCACTTAACCGCCCTATGATACATTTAACCACACACACCCGCGCGAACCGGTATTTTGCATTTTGTGCATTTATTTTCATTCATTTCAAACAAAGAAAAAAAATGATTTTAAAAATTAATTTAAAAATGAATTTAAAATTATTTTAAATAGGTCTGATCCACGCCTTGCCAATTGGCACAAATTGTCACCAATTTCTGCCAAAACCTGTTCCAGACTTACAAATTTGGTAGTTTTTGGCAGAAGAGAGCGCTCTTGAGAGAGTAAAATATTTCCCCTTCCTGACAATTTCTTGCCAATTCCTGCCCAATAAATTTTTGTAGGCAGCAATTTGTGGGCAGAAAATTTACAATTGTCAGACTGACGTTTGTCATAAACGAAAAAAAAAACGGTTCGTAGTTGGTGTTGAAAAATATTTGTTGAACAAATAAATTAATTTAGAAACACTAAAATACAAAATAATTAGTTTGAACAGAAAAAAATGTGAATTTACAGCAAATAAAAAAAAAAACAAATGTGTTGAAGTTTAAAAATTGGCAGAAAATTGTGCTCAAGCTATTCCAGACTTTTTCGGACTTTATTTCTCAATGAGAGAAATTTATCCCCACTCTTTAAGTTTTGACAATCTACCAATTTCTGCCAAAAAAGTCTGGATCAGACCTTATAAGATTGTTCAGTCACAAAAAAGTTTGATCAGAATAGAACAGAACAGGACAGAACAGAACAAATTCGTGAGACACTTCAAAACAAGATAGAACAACTTAGAACAGTCAGTCATCTGACAGAGACTATAAAAAAAATCATTTTTGTTTTACCACCAATTCAAATACAGAAACATTCTTAAAAATAATCTGAAATGGAGTTGAATTTATTTAAAAAAATATTTTTCATAAAGTTTAGATGATTCCGACACGGAAAATGATTTTTCAATTAAATCTAACAACGTAATGTTTTTTTTTTTAACAACAACTATTTGTTTTGACAGTTCTCACAAATCTGTTCTAACCTGTTCTACCTAAAAATCAAGTGCAGAAAATCCTGTTCCAAACAGACTCATTGAACCCAAAGCAGAACTGTTTAGAACACAAAATTTCTGATTGAACAGCAAAATCCTGTACTTTTCTGTTCTAAAGTGGTCTAATCTGTTCAGAACAGCCTCATTGAACACACATTATGCTTTGTTAAATAAACAACGCGCTGTCAAGCTTATTTGACAAAGTCACTTTATTTTAATCTTAATTAAAAAATTACTCGGAACTCTATTAAATTGGTGTTAGCTCACTAACTCACAGTAAACGGTTGTTTTGTAGATTTTCTGCGTTTATGAAAACACCCATATCTCTGCACGCGCCATAAGGGACCTATCTGTGATCTAAGTGTGTCAGGCGTTTTAGTTACAGCCACTTCAACCATACCTAACATATGAGTTGGGGAATTCCTAGCACCATCCAAACGAAGTACTGAATTGACTAGGAATTGTGTCTTGGATTTGGAAAAGCTAATTCAGGGGCCCCAGCACATAACTTGATACAATCGAGTTTTTTTTTACCAACATTTGCGATTGACAATGGGAGCAATCATAGAATCCCACGAGATCTGTATTATTTTGCAAAGAAATAAAAATCATTTAATATTTACTTACATCTGCTTCAGTAATATGTGGCGCAAGTCCCCGCACTATAATAGTATTGTTCGGAGACTGATGTCGATAATCCAATTCGGTACTCATACCAATTCCTTCATATCCATCACTATTATCATCCCGTTCCCGTTCTCTTTCCCGTTCCCTTTCCCTTTCTCTTTCCATTTCCCTTTCAACGGAATGATAGCGCTTTGATAGACGATGCCGATCCCTAGAACAGAAATAACCATAATTTTTTTCAACAAAGTGAATTTGTATGATTTGTAATACCGCCTTTCTCGGTCACTTCTATCCCGCTCTCGTTCATATTCCCGTGACTTGTGTCTTTCTTCAAAATGCCTATCTACTTCATTGATCATACCAGCACCACCACCGTTGCGATGTAAACGGAACTCCCTTTCCCTGAGTTCATCATATCGTTCCTGCTCAAATCTCTCTTCCATGTACCGAGCATCATTTTCATCGATGCGCTCGATGCGTCCCATGCCTACTCCATGATGCATCATTCTTTCATCCTGATGATGGTAGTCATCGTATATAAGTTCGCGATAAAGATCATGCTCTGGACTTCGGCGACAATAGCGTTCCCGACTACGTGAACGAGGCATTGGTGGTGGTGGTGGTGACCTAGTTCTACGCCTGCGCTCATGTTCCCTGCTGCGGTTTCTTTTTTTTTTTTATTATTTGTAGGGAATAATTTTTTTTTATAAATTAATAATATTGTTGTCAATTAAATCACGTTTTTCTTAATTAGCTAATAAATTAAAAATTAAAACATCATGCATACCTTGACCTAGACCGCGATCGGCTGTAGCGCCTATGATCTCTGCGGCCCCTGTGTCTTCGGGGTGAGTCAATACTCCTGGATCCTGTTATTATTAAATTTTCATTGATTTAAATGTAATTAAATTTCATTGGGGACGTTCACTCAATTATTCTCAGCAATCTGGAATAACTTTCTGTTGTTGTAATGCGTGCAAAACCACATCTGATGAAAAAAACAGCTGCTCTCATGACAGTTATCTTGAGTTATCCCATAAAAATTGGAATAACTAGCTATCCGAGAACAAATGTATAGAACCAGCTGACTGCAAAATTCGTTGGTATGCGTTTTGCTTTGATTTTTTGACAGCTTTTAGCTAACCTATGTGATTCGTCCACAGATATACCCCGATAGCTTGGTATCCGAGATAACATATATAATAAGTGAGTGATCGCCCCCATTGAAATTAAAATTCATTAAATTTATATTTTTTCACAGCAAAGATGGCGAACGTACTTCTATCCATTTCCATGAACCTGTTAAAATGTGAATGCAGCTTAAGGCCGTTTTCCAACTGTTTTAAGCAAAAAAAGCTTCTGCAATTAGATTTTCTTCAAATAAATGCAAGAATTTGTTAATGTAAGGTTAAAATAAGTTGAATATTTTAGGTGAATAAAAATCAATAGATTTTTTCACTAAAGGCAACGCGACTGAAATTTGTATTCGTCCAGTGCCCACAAAAATTACTGAAAGATAAAAAAAAATGAAATGACACACTCAAAAACAATAGTGTGTTCAGTTCAGAGGTTTTGTGAATATGTTCAGCAAGCTAATTTAATACACCTTCACACGAAAATGGGTCACCAGGCAACTAGTTGTTGGAGATTTGTGTCGTTTTTCTTGTTGGTGTTTGTTTGTATTGTTTTGTTCTTTTTAAAAGAAACAGCATGAAAAAACTGAGTGGCACCCCTTCTATGTTATAATCGTGGTGATGAGGATGAAACATCAAAATCTAAATTTTCGAAAATGTGAACACAAGACTACAACAAATCTTCAAATTGTCAATCGGATTAATTTTGTGCGCTCTTTATAGCTCTTATCTTCCTCAGTACACATGTTACAAAGTAATAAATTTATCATGATGTCAAAGAAAACAAGATCTCACATACAAGGGTCTATGATTTTTGACACAAAAGAGGTCAAAATAATAACTAAGCTGAAACTCAGCTTCACAAAATTTTATAAAAATACGTTTTAAATTGTAGTTCCGTTACATTGCAATTTCTCCGAATACGGTCTTAACTTTATGTAATATACAACTTTTCCTACCACACATGGTATTTGACAACCGTGTACATAATTTGTGTTTTACTCGGCGACTTTTGGTTTACAGTTTAAACAGTTAAACAGAATATACTCAGCATGACAAATATCATTAAGAATTGACAAATTTAATTCAAGAGAAAGAAACCCAAAACAATCATTTAATGGCTAGCGCCTCACATGTTGAGTACATATTTAAAAATTCGAAGAGTTTTCGTGTAAAAATAAGCATTGTGGGAGTTCACTCACTTATTAGATATGTTATATTGGATACCAAGCTATCGGAGTATATCTGTGGACGAATCAGATAGGGTAGCTGAAAGCTGTCAAGAAATCAGAACAAATCGTATACCAAATCAATTTTGCAGTCAGCTGTTCTATACATTTGTTCTCCGATAGCTAGTTAATCCAAATTTTTTGGGATAACTCAAGATAGCTTTCATGAGAACAGCTCTGTTTTTATCATATGTGCTTTTGCACGCATTACAACAACAGAAAGTTATTACAGATTACTTGGAATTACCGAGTGAACGTCCCCAATTTATGATAATTCTGGTTGAAGTAAACCACAAAATTTCTTCTTCTGAATTCATTCAATTGTTGACTAATGACGCTGGTGGTATTTATTTTTCATAAATTTCCGCAAAGGAAAAAAGGATTAACATCGAAGAACAAGTGTTTTTTTTATTTTTTATTGATAAAGAAAATAACAAATAAATACAGGCTCATTCAAATAGGCCTGTGTTGTAATAATTGTAAGACACACAATTATTTTCTAGATCAGTGATTCATAGATAAAGTTCTTTTTGTCTTAAACTTTCACTTCTTTGTTTCTTTTTCTAATGTGGGCGTTCAAATCTTATTAGCAAATAAATATTTCCTTTTAAATAATCAAATATAATGTTTAAAAAGATAAATCGATTATAAATATGTTATCTATGTACAGATGGATGGGCGTAGCATAAATAGCGACGTTATTGGCGACAATGAGACGTCACCCATAGCTTCAACTCGATCAAATATGTTTCAAACCTTTGGATCTCTATTCGGCAGTGGAGTTAATGCTCCATCACGTCGACCTGCAACACCACAATCAGCAGATGGCTATGTAGAATTCGGTATGACGGATCCCGAAAGAAACGGACGAACACTGGGAACATTTGCTGGAGTATTTTCGCCAGTGGCTCTTTCCATGTTCAGTGCATTAGTGTTCATTCGAGTTGGTAAGTCAGAACCTAACATTCTTTAAATTAATATAAACCTTCTATGTTCTTTTAATGGGAATAAACGGTTGGAAATTTGTAACTCCCAATTTATAAATGAAAAGCATTATCAGTTAAAATGATCTTGAAACAAATTTTATTTTGTGATGCATTGATATCTAAAAAAAATAATGGAACCAGATATTACCATCTAAAAAGCTCTGTCCGACAGAATCCAATCCAATGATCTTTTTTTAATCTTTGTAAGGAGCTAGCAAAGAAAAATATATATAAATATATATTACCTTATTATGGAAGTTGTATTATTATCACTTGCATAATTAACCGCCCACCCATACTTTGGTCTGCTTCTTTAGCTTACGTTAAGTATAGGATATCACTATGATGAATATATTTTTTAAGTGAGTATTTTAATATTAAATTAAACAATCACTCAAAGAATGCTCAAAATGTAGGTATCCCATGTAAAATTTGATTTTTATTAAATAAGCGCAATGAATATAGTGATTGGCTGTTCACTTAGAAGATAATAGAAGAAAATGATATCGACTCCCAATATATAGACAGCATTCATTCTTGTGTTGAATGTACATACTGATTTAAGGGCTTACTCATAAACAATGAAAATATTTAAGAACATGATTTTTCTGTCATCTATATTATTATTTTGTTTCATATATTATTTTGTTTACATTCAATATTAGTATTCCCTTCTGGAAGGTTCTTTTGTTTATAAATTATTTTCATAATAAAACTTTTAAATTGTTGTTTGTAACTTTTGTCTGGTTACTGAAAATCATCAGGTTATGGGCCCAAAGCCAATTCATTAGAGTTCAGACACAATTAATAAAGTTTCAAGTCAAGTATAAGAAAAATAGCGGAGGCAAAACAAAAATTTGCCAAGTTGAACAATAATAATTATGCTAATTGGAAGTTCAAAATGGAGTTGCTGCTGCGAAAGCAGAACCTTTGGAAAAAGGTTATTTTGAATGGACGACCAATTCCTGCTGCTGACACTACAGCAAAGAATCAAGCTGAAATTGATGCGTGGGACGAATTGGATGATATTGCTCGAGGCACGATTGGTTTGTCAGTGGAGGACGACCAGCTTCCTCTCATTCGTTCGAAGAAAACTGCGAGAGAGACCTGGAATGCGCTTAAACCTTATCACGAAAAGAACACACTTTCGAATAAGGTTTATTTAATGCGTTCTATTTGTTCCCTCAGGCTCGAAGAAAATGGTGATGCGAAGGCTCACATCAACTGTATGCAGAACTTATTCACCAAGCTTCGAGACATCGGAGAAGAAACTCTTACAGATAATTGGAGTTCTGCAATGCTGCTAAGCAGCTTACCTGACAGCTATAGTACGTTGATAACTGCTTTAGAATCTCGCAAGGAAGATAAACTAAATTTTTCTATAGTACAAGAGCGTGTTATTGCAGAATACGAGAGACGTTCACATTCGATTGGTACCTCAGATGTTCTGTATTGGTAAGTTTTTCAACAAATAATGTAACTTGTTTCTTCTGCAAGAAATCCTGCCATCTCAAAAAGAATTGTACGAAGTACAGAGATTGGAAGGCAAAACATCCTAACAAATTTGGTGGAAAAGATAAAAGAAAATCTCATAAGGTTAACACTTTAAACGAACATTGCGTTTCTATTGACACACCATCAACGACGTGTAATAAAGATTTTTTATTTGCAATGGGAAAAAGACGAGAGTATAGTTGGATAATAAATTCTGGGGCGACTCGTCATGTTGTCAACAGTAAGCGTTTCTTCAATTCTATTGATAAGTCATACCGGAGTTCAGTCGAAGTTGCAAACGGACAATCAGTTTCTGTTGAGGGTATCGGCACAGGCATACTTAAGTTCGTTAATGACAAAGGAAATGTATTTAATGTTAATGTTTCTGAAGTTATTTACGCTCGAAATTTGGTTGGAAATATGATTTCCGTCGGACGGCTCGTCAAGAATGGTTTTCAAATACATTTTGAAGGCACTGTAAGATTATGTTCAAAGAGCAACAAGTTGGATTTGGTGATCTAGTCGATGACGTTTACATTCTTCGGCAACCATTTTCGGTATGTAATGTACAAGAATACAACGATAAATGTATTCATCAATGGCATCGAATGATGGGTCACCGACACCCTACAGCAATACGTAAAATGCATGCAGAGGGCCTGGTTGAAAACTTAGAGCTTATTGATCCTGGAATACAAACAATGTGTGAGACATGTTTAAAAAGAAAAATGACAAGAATTCCTTTACCAAAGCAGTACAAAAGTGAATCATCCGCTCCATTAAATTTGATTCACACCTATGTATGTGGGCCGATGCAGACCCCAACAGAAGGCAATAAACGGTATTTCGTCTCATATATTGATGATTACTCGAGTTTTACAATTATTCGTTTACTTACCCACAAATCTGAAGTATGTGAAACTCTAAGGTAGTTCATCAAGCTTTGTAAGAACAGATTCGGAAATAAGCCAAAAACAAACCGCTCAGACCGGGGAGGGGAATACACCGGAAAATACATCAACAATTTTCTCAAGCATGAAGGAATACAGGTTTAACTTATGGCACCTTATAGCCCACAGCAGAACGGAAAAGCTGAACGTAAGAATCGCACATTGGTAGAAATGGTTCGCTGTATGCTTATTGATGCAAATTTGCCAAAATCCTTTTGGGGAGAGGCAGTTGCTACAGCGAATTATGTTCAAAACCGTGTTGTAACCAGAACTACAAACGTAACACCCTACGAACGATGGTGTGGTTGCAAACCAAGTGCACATGATTTTCATATATTTGGATCCAAGTGTTTCGTTCACATCCCATCAGAGAAGAGAAGAAAATTATACAACACTGCACTCGAATTGATTTTTCTAGGGTATGATGAAAACTCAAAAACACTTCGTTGTTTCGATCCAAATACAAGGCGAGTGGTTATAAGTCGCTACATAAAATTTTGTGATTTTCAAAACAATAATAATAACAGTCAATTTTTCTGAAAAAGCAAATAAGCCATTGTCAACTGAGATAGAAGCGCTTCAGGAGGAGATTGTAGAAAGCGAGGATTGCGAAGATGTTTCCAAAAGTAATCAAGAGGAAATAAAACCAATAAGAACATCAGATGGTGCCAATAAAGGCAAGCCAGCAAAACGTTTAATCGAAGAAATTTGTGTTGTACGAGAGTTTACTGAACCGAAAAATTATGAAGAAGCAATATCATGCGATGAACGGGAGAATTGGTTGAGTGCTATGCAAAATGAAGTCGAATCCTTACAAAAGAATCAAACATGGAATTTAGTCGAAATACCTCAGGGGAAAACGGCGATCGGCAGAAAATGTGTATATAAGATAAAAACTAATTAATGCAGATGGCGGAATTCAACGGTACAAGGCTAGACTAGTCGCACAGGGATTCCTTCAAAAGTATGGTACGGACCACGATGAAGTATTTGCGCCAGTAGTTCTTCAAACTACGTTCAGGATAATGCTATCTATCGCAGCAGCAAGTAAATATGTAGTTCACCATTTCGATGCAAAAAGTGCATTTTTGAATGGAAAACTAAAAGAAACCATATATATGAAGCAGCCTCTTGGTTACAAGATAGGGAATGGGAATAAGGTATGCTTACTCAATAAAAGCATATATGGTTTGAAACAGGCAGCCAAGTCATGGAATACTGCACTTCACGATTGTCTAACTAAGTGTGGTTTTAAACAAAGTTTGAATAATCCATGCATGTACTCAGGCAAGGTAAATAGTATCTTTGGTTACATAATTATATATTTGGATGACATAGCCACATAGTTGTGGCCTGTCCAACAATTGATATGATAAAGAAAATTGAACAAATGTTGTCATCAAATTTTGAAATCAAGGATCTGGGGCCTATAAAACATTACCTGGGGATGAAAGTAACGAAGGACGATGATGGTAATTTTGAATTGTCTCAAGAATCATACATCAAGAAAACCGCATTCGATCTTGGACTTCAAGATGCAAAAATAGCATAGACACCAATGGAAGTCAACTATAGTCGGACAAGTTCATCAAATTGTTTGGATAACAATATTAAGTACAGGCAGTTAATTGGATGTTTGCTATATATCTCCGTAAATACAAGACCTGATATCTCTGCTTCTGTTAATATTCTGGCTCAGAAGGTTTCACCACCAACCAACGAGGATTGGGTGCAATTAAAGCGAGTTGTCAAATATTTAAAGTGGACTTTAGAAATGAAATTAAAATTGAGCAACATAAAACAGCAAGACTCGTAATTATTCGGTTATGCGGATGCAACATGGGCCGACGATAGAACCGAAAGGAAGTCAAATAGCGGAAGAATATTCTTTCTCAATGGAGGAACAATCAGTTGGACATGTAATTAGCAGAATTTAGTGACGTTTTCTTCCTGTGAAGCTGATTTTATCTCGTTAGCAGAAGCATCAAAAGCAGCAAAATGGTTACGGCAGTTATTGGTTGATTTTCATGTTAAAAACGACGAATCAACTATAATTTTTGAGGATAACCAGAGCTGTATGAAGTTGATGAGTGATGACAAGTTTTCTTACAAGACGAAGCATATGGACATCAGATACAAAATGGTCAAAGAATTATTCAAAACAGGAATTATTCAATGTAAATATTGTCCTACAGAAGAGATGATTGCTGATATACTGACCAAGCCTATGACTTTGATAAAGCATCAAAACTTGAGAAAAATATGCAATATTTATTGATGAGTAATTGAGGAGGAGTGTTGAATGTACATACTGAGTTAAGCGCTTAGTTATAAACAATGAAAATATTTAAGAACATGGTTTTTCTGTCATCTATATTATTATTTTGTTTTATATATTATTTTGTTTACATTCAATATTAGTATTCCCTTCTGGAAAGTTCTTTTGTTTATAAATTATTTTCATAATAAAACTTTTAAATTGTTGTTTGTAACTTCTGTCTGGTTACTGAAAATCATCATCTTTTGCCTCCAGTAATGCATGACTTGATATCTTTTCTTTTAAAATATTGTGAGAAAGTATTTACTGCTGAACATTTGGAAAATATAAATAAATAATGCGAACTCAAAAATCTTTCGAAACTTTAAACATTCGAATTTAACTTCTGCCCTTCGATATATTTTTTTACTATTGGAGATATAATTTGAGGTATAATAAATCAAAATCAAACAACAATTGCAGTTTATAATTTAAAATGCTTTTAACTTGTGTTGCCACCCGTATTAAAATAAAATAAATAATTTGTGGGTAAGTTAAAACCCGGATAAATGCATCATACTAAGCGTATCACTTTAATAGGCACTTATGCGGGTTAGGCAGTTATAAAAAAACTGCTTAAGTGCACATAGGTGCTTATCTCTACAGGGTGTCCCTTAATTCGTCAAGAGAATTTTTAGGGGTGACTGGGATATATGTTTACCATTCGTAATATCATTTAATATAAAGTTTGATATTTGTAACTTAATTTATTAATTTCGATCAACTTTCCTTGTCAAATAAACATCTTATTTTGTTTCTTAAAAAGCTTATTTTATTATTATATTTGGACTTCCTGGAATAGCAACTCTAATAGGTTATGTGCCCAGAATCAGGACATTAATAATAAGAATACGATTAAGCTAGATATTTTTTTTAACAAAAACAAACATTTTTACAACATGGAAGACGGAAGATCGACATTCAAGAAATTGAACAACACCTACTATCAAACATGGAAGAATAGGATGGAATTATTACTAATCAAAGATGATCATTGGCAA
The DNA here is from genome assembly GCA_910595825.1 of Philhelius pedissequus. Lineage (NCBI taxonomy): Eukaryota > Metazoa > Arthropoda > Insecta > Diptera > Syrphidae > Philhelius > Philhelius pedissequus. The sequence goes on from OU343160.1 coordinate 327,763,627, forward strand.
ATAATTAACAAAGAAAAACCGAGTACTGCTGATGATAGTTGGACATTGAAAGATGGGAATTCTCGTGCTACAACAGGACTCGCAGTGGAAGATTCTCAGCTAATGCATATTCGGAAATTGAATACTGCTAGAGAATGCTGGAACGCTCTTAGAAAAGCACACGAAAAGTTAACTCTTTCAAATAAGGTTATGTTGTTGAAGAAGTTGTGTCGTATGCAACTTAAAGATGGACAATCCATGGAAGATCACATTTGTGAAATGCTGGACATTGCAGATCGCCTTGTTGGATTAGGTGAGCAATTAGCTGATCATCTTGTGGTTGCCTTCCTTCTTGGAAGTTTGCCAGATGAATATAACTTCTTGGTAACTCCTCTTGAGGTCAGAGAAGACGAAGAACTAACTTTAGAACTGGTAAAAGAGAAGCTGATTCAAGAACACAAGAGACGCACTGAAGAAGTGGCAAATGAACCATCAGGAGATGCTGCACTGAAAACAAAAAACTTTAAAGTAAAATGTTATTCTTGTGGAAAAATCGGACACGTAAAGAGGGACAGTCCAGTCAAGAAATTGGAAAGGAAGAAATTGAATTTTAAAGCCAAGAAGACGATATAAACTTTAAAACCTGATACTGGTGAATGTAGCGAAAAAGATGTAGAATTATGTCTTACTTCTGGTTTGAATAAAATGGATTCTGCATGGTACATTGTTTCGGCCGCTACATGTCATATGTGCAATAATGAGAATTTTTTTTTTAAATTTGAATAGAAAGACTAGTGATAGCATTTATCTAGCTAATGGTGGTTGGCAAGTTCTAACATTCCAAGTTTGAATTTATGCAACAGCTAGTTTATATAAAAAACTTTATAAACTAAATGAAGACAACTTTGTTAGAAAGGTAAAAGAAGTTAAAAAGGAATGTATCCATACTTTTCATCGTCAATTTGGTTATCGTGAGAAAGAAACTATCGAAAATAATTGCATAACTGGAGTTGAACTCAAAAACTGTAACTGTTCATACCATTGCGATGCATGTTTACGAGGTAAAATGTTGAGACCAGAGTTTACAAAGATTTCCAAGAATAGATCAGATAATGTCTTGGATCTTATTCACGCTGACTTATGTGGACCTATGAGGGAAACGACTCCAAGTGGAAGCAAATATTTTCTGACGATGATTCATGACTACAGTCGTTATTGCATTGTTTATTTCTTAAAAGACAAACAATAGACAAAATAGTTGAATTTATAAATCAAGCTGAAAACTATTTTGGCAAAACAATAAAAATTTTACGAACTGACCGAGGTGGAGAATTTACTAGCAAGAACCTGATGACATATTTGAAGAGTAAAGGTATTCAGCATCAGTTAACAGCGCCTTATACTCCCTAACAGAAGCGAAAGCTTTAAATACCGCTAATTACTTAACAAATCGAATACCATCAAAAGCTACAGTAAAAACACCACTTGAATAATATTTTTCAAGACCACCTGAAATGAAAAACATAGGAACTTTTGGTTGTGTGGCATATCATTATTTGTGTAAAAAACTTCAACAAAAGCTGGAAGATATATCAAAGAAGTACGAGTATGTCCTTGTTGGATTCTGTGACGAATCAAAGGCATATATATCATTAGACACAAAAAACAGCACAGATAATCATATCGAGAGATGTCAAATTTAATGAAGATATATGAATGCCAATAACAAGTGATGATGTTGATGATGATTTTTTTTACATTAATATCACCAGCAACCAATCAATAAAAGAAAGCTCAAAACAATAGAAAACGATGAAGAACATGAAGACGTTGAAGATATTAGAGGCGTTGAAAACATTGAAGATACTGCAAACGTTACTTCTGAAGAAGACTTTCAAGAAAATGCTATACATACTATTAGCGACGAAAACAAAAGGACATCTTCAAGAGAAAACAAAGGTATAACTACGAAGAAATACGCTTATAAAACAGCTTGCCCAAATAAGCCAAATAAAGAAGCATTTGAAAGTACTGACAATGTGGAATGGATTTGTGCTATGGAAAAAGAACTGCAGGCGATGTATGCAAATAATACTTGGGATCTTGTGGAATTACCGAAGGACAGGAAGGCTATAAACTGTAAATGGGTATTCAAGATCAAGACTTTGGCTGATGAAACAAAAAGGTACAAGGCAAGACTTGTGGCGAAAGGGTTTTCGCAAAAATATGGTCAGGACTACGACCAGGTCTTTGCACCGGTAATGAAGAAGACGACATTGCGAACTCTTTTGGCGATTGCATCAATGGAAGGGATGATTGTACAGCACATAGACGTAAAAACTGCATTCTTGAATGGCGATCTGGAAGATGAAATTTATCTTAAACAACCTACAGTATTTATACAAGATGGAAAAGAAAATTTGGTACGTAAATTAAATCAAAGTATATATGGTCTGAAGCAATTAGCAAGATGTTGGAATCAAAAGATTAATTCAAGTCTAATTAATTTTGGATTCAGAAGTGGAAAAGCTGATTGAAAAAGGCAAGGGGGACAAAATTATTTTATTGTACTAGTTTATGTTGATGATATCCTGGTTATTTCGAAAGAAAAGAATTTGATTTTAGGAACAATTAACGAAATTAAAAGGTATTTTGAAATTACTGACATGGGAAATTTAAACTTATATCTTGGAATTCAAATTGAAAAGAAAAACGGCATGTACTATATGCATCAAGAAAAGTATATAAAGAAAATACTTGATACATTCAACAAGTCAAATGCGAAGACTTCTAAAATACCATTAGATACTGGATATTTCAAAAGTTCAACACCAGAAGACAAACCTTTAGACGACAATGAACTTTATCGAAAAGCTATTGGTTCTCTTATATATCTTTCGGGAAATACAAGACCAGACATAGCAGCAGCTGTTTCAATTCTAAGCAGAAAAGTATCTTGTCCTACACAGCCAGATTGGAACGAAGTCAAGGGAATTTTAAGATAGCTTAAAGGAACTCAACAGATACAGCTTTGTGTTGGATGTACAGAAGAACAAATGAAGCTTGTTGGATATGCAGATGCAGATTGGGCTGCAGACATAAATGGACGGAAATCTACAAGTGGGTACTTATTTAAACTAGGTGAAGCTACACTCAGTTATGCGAGTAGAAAGCAAGGACTCATTGCACTTTAATCGACTGAAGCGGAACTTGTTGCCTTAGCCGAAGCAACCCAAGAGCTTATATGGCTTAGATTATTATTTCAACACCTTCAAATTAATATACAAGACATTACAATGTTTGAGGATAATCAAAGTTGCTTAGCGCTATTGGACTCAGAGAAGAAAAATTCTCGAACAAAACATATCGATGTTAAATATTACTTCCTTCGTGATATGAAACAGTCAAAAAAAGTTAAATACACTTACTGTCCTATGGAAGAAATGATTGCAGACATTCTAACGAAACCTTTGCAGAACATCAAAAAATCAAGATTCAGAACTTTGGCTGGTCTAACTTAAAATGATTTATGAATTAATAATGAAGTGTTTACTAAGAAGGGGTGTTAGTATATATACAATACATATATATACTTTATTGTAAAAACACTTGTTTTTAAATCTAAAAACATTATTCGTAATATCATTTAATATAAAGTTTGATATTTGTAATTTATTTTCGATCAACTTTCCTTGTTAAATAAACATCTTATTTTGTTTCTTAAAAAGCTTATTTTATTATTATATTTGGACTTCCTGGAATAGCAACTCTAATAATATTTTCTAGGAAAAAATTGTTCTACAGTAAGGCTCTATCTCCAATTTTGATATCTATTATCGGGGATTTAGGAAAAGCCTTACTTTGGTTTTACTTTATTTCAATTCGTTAATTCCTAACGTGAACAATATGTTTATAAATAAATACTTTAAACTGCTTAACACTAAATTTCCAAGCTATTGTAAAACAATGTTTTGAATTTTGAATTTTTAAAATTGTCATTTGGTGAAGGCAGTATAAAATAAAATTTATTAAATATTTCAACTAATTGATGAGAGGGCTATGAGCACCATAGTTCGATCTACTAAAAATTTGATTCAGTGGTCTTTGAAGTAGTATACTTGAGCGACTAAAACTAAAGTTAAGACGATAAAAAACCGATGGTGATGATACTGCTCCATTTATTATTGCTGCGATAAAACAAAATTGTAAATATTTTCTATGATTTGCCAAGGAAGGAAGGTTAATTAAAGCAAGTCTGTGAGAATAAGGGGACAGAGGGTTTCCAAGGAACCAAGGAAGAAAACGGAGACAAAAGCGCAAGAACCTCCTCTGAATTGCTTCAATTCTCTTTATATGTATAGAATAATAAGGTGCCCACACTACACAGGCATACTCAAGAATTGGTCTCACAAATGAAACAAAAAGTAGTTTGAGAACATAAGGGTCACGGAAATTGCGACCAAATCTCTTCATGAAAACAAGGATTCTATTTGCTTTTCTAATTACAAAACTAATATGGTCAGTAAATGTAAGTTCCGAATCTAAAACAACTCTCAAGTCAGAAAAAACAGATACTCTACTTAAAGAACAAGAATCAAACATATAATCAAAAACAATTGGAACTTTCTTGCGTGTAAAACTCGTGGTTTAACATTTGTTAACATTTAAAACGAGACGATTAATATTGCACCATTCCCTAAATAATTTGTACCCTTAACCATGTTTACGGTAATTGCGCTGTAAGTTCTAATGATATAAACTTTCCTTAGGCCTTTATTTTAAGAAGAAATACCAGCCTTTGTAATTGTTTCAATAAATTTGAGATTTCATCTCAATTTTAAGATATTCAGGTTTTTGCCTATTCCATTTTTTCTGTCCATTAAATTTTTTTTGACTTTGGTGTCAATTTTTTCTAGAAAATTCATAGTAAACATAACGGGTTTCTATAAGAAGTTTTTTTTTTAATAATACAAATTCTATATACTACTGAAATACATCAGCCAAGTAGAAAACTTAGCACTATAATATTTGGACTTGTTGAATTATTGATTCAAAATAGCTTTTAACGCCCTTTAGTCCAACAAAAATTAGCGTTTCGTCCCGGCGATCTCACATGGACTCATCAGTTGACTAGTGAGGACCTTTGTCAATACGCAATTTTTGCCAAGTTCAAGACTAGAATTCCTAATCATTAAATTGCAATTTTTTGTTTTTGCCCATGGCCTGGCATTATTTATATAAGAAGTTTTTTTTAATAATACAAATTCTATATACTACTGAAATACCGGGTTTCTATTTTTTTTGAATGAACATAACAATATAAAAATAAAAATCAACAATTTTGCGGAAAACCCCATTGATTTTATGATATGTACTTGGGAAAACCTGGAACAGCTATAATTAAAAAAATTTAAGATTCAAAGATGATGATTAAAAAATGATTTGTGTGGTTTTAGATAATTTTAATTTTATTTGTGTACTAAAACAGTTATAACAGGTGCTCAAAGTATCCTCCTTGGCTTTGTATGCATGCTAGATCCCGTTCTTGGATTTCACTGCGCATATTTATTGATTCTAACAGCTGTCGCACTTGTGATGATGCTTCTAAGATGCGCGCTTCTAATTCGTTTAAAATTGTTATTTCGGTTGAATAAACAAGTTCTTTCATTCTTCCCCATATAAAAAAATCCAAAACTGAAAGGTCAGGAGATTTTGCAGGCCAGTGAACCGGTCCATTTCTTCTTATCCAACAAGATTAAAATGTTTAATCATTAAAATTGGAAGATTTTGTCTGTCCTGTGCCAGACATAGTTAATAAGGAAGCTGTTTTGTATTATATTCAATCGGACTTGTTGAATTATTGATTCAGATTTTAACAGCATTTGGTCCACGAATCATTGTAGTAGATTAAGATTATTACTTTTTTGTTTATAAATTTTGAAGCATAGGACAAAACGAAGTGCTAAAAGAAAACAAACTGTTGTATTTTATCAGCCGATTTCAAATGTGTACTTAAAAGAATGTTTGTCATATAAATTTCAGAAAAAAGTATTCATAAAATGCAATTAAGCGGGAAAGGTAGTTAAGCGAAGGTACTTATAAGATGAGTTTTATATGAAAAAATCCTCAGAATTTTGGTTCTAAAAAAAAGAGGTACTTATGCACTCCTTGGCACTCGACATGTGCCTGTTATGGTTGTTCGTCTTCATCAGATCCATGATAGGCCAGACGGATCTGGAGGGAGTACTATCGGGTAGGGACGTGGGTGGCTCCACGGAGACCATATGGTTTCCCAATGAGGGAGACTTGGTTTTTTTTTTATTTTGTTGTGTTTTGTACCACTTCTGTTTTATTGTTTTTTACTTGCGATATACATTTGGAAAAAATCGCACGAGACTTTAATCAAAGTTGACATTAAGATGATAGAGAACACCTAAAAAGGGGGTCCCGCAATTCCGTCTGTCTGTCGTAGAACGATCTACAGCCTAAATGGCTGAACCGATTTTGTTCAAACTTGGTGCTTATGCGTTTTAGGTGATTGTTTAAAATAGATTTTTGAATCTTTGCTTTAGCCCCAAAAATCTTAATCATCTTAATTATCGCGAAAACGGCTCTAATGATTATCATAAAAATTGGTATGTGTACTACTTTGGGTTTTGTCTAAATTTTGGTCAAAAATTGTTTTTAAATATTTTGTTATTAACGGTACCTGTCATACAACCATTTTATTGATTCTTGCCTTTCTCACAAACGGTTGAACGGATTTCGATTTTATACAGGAGCTCCTTCGGATTCTAAATAATACTGCATTTCAAAATTTTCGAAAAATATTTTTTTTTGGATTTTTGAAAATTCAATATTTCGAAAACTGGTGAAATTTTGTTTTTAAATTTATATTATTAAATATTTAAAATGTTCATACCAATTTGTTTAGGTTGGCCGTGACGCGATAGTTGTGTGCTCGCCTGTCAACCTCGTGGTGCAGGTTCGGTTCCTGCCGTTGTCTATGTCTTCTTATATTCCATTAAAAACTAATTCTAAAAATTGTCATAAAATAAGTTGCTGCTTTGGTCATTGCATGCTGTTTAGGCATAACACTAACAACATGTGATTGAGTAAACTAGCATACCCATAAAATATGACAACAAAATAAATAAAATAATGCGAATTATAAGGGACATAAATAAATAAGACACGGTAATTCTCTCTGCATTAGTTCAGCTCCATCCCTGGAGATAAATCTGAGACAACAACCAGCTCTAGTCTCAGAGAATTGCGCCACACATCTTTCCTACCCTTCTTTCTCTTCTTCCGCCGGATGCCCGCGCTGTGTTAAGAAAAACATATAAAGGGTATTCATAATCGCTTGAGCGCGTGCAAAGTTATAAAAAAAATATAAAAAAATTAAGCGAAAAACGACTTTAAAAATACATTTAGCCGTTTTTATTAAGAATATTTTGCATATAATGTAACCGAACATAGGAGCAAGTACGGGCGATCCAGTCGTGCATTTTATTTTTTTTTTACTTTTATTTTATTTTGTTTCATTTTGTTTTTTTTTTTTGGTTTTGTTGTCAGCAGTTTATTTATTTTTGGTTTGTTTAAGAACTATTACGAACTATCCCGTAAGTTATGATGGGTGTAATGCGAGGAATGATCAGGGATAATGGAAGTTGAATGACTGCTCGTTCACTTCACTTTAGGGAAATATTTGGAAGGGAAGTAGGTTTTAAAACAGGACGAGATGACTTAGATATACGAATCGAAATTATGAGTTGTGTACAAAATAGGTTTATTTCTAGCTTTTAATAGGAAGCTAATGAATGGTAGTGTTTAAACTAGGGTACGGATCTTCATTTTACGATATTTCTGTAAGCCGTTAACTATCAGTAGCTGAATATATAGAGATTGAGCGGAGTATTATTTTATTTATTTATTTAGTTAAGTTTTATTATGTTTCATCTTAGATACAACACAGTACAATTTTCTATTTACAAAACTCATAAAGCATGTCTGTGCCGTCTGCCTGATTGACAATAATTTTATACACTATAAGCTTTTTACATAGATAGTTTTTACATTGACATTAAAAAAATATAAATAATATAGAGTGAACAATTTTTGTCCCAATTTAAGATTACAATGCATATCGTTATTTAAAAAGTTTCGTTTAATATTTGTTCTCTGTAAGCCAACGACATCTTGCAATATATGAACATCTTCGTTTAGTAAGTTAAGTACAATTTCTTCTGATAGGAAGTCACTTTCGAATACATGTCGCCTTGTCTCCCGTAGCACTGGACATTTTCCTAGAAAATGAAATATGTCTTCTCTCTCTTTCATGTTGCAAATTCACATAGTATTGGAAGATCATCGCTGTGTGGAATAAAATTCAAGCTAAGGAGCTCTCCTCGCAGTTTTGTCAACATAGACATTTCTTTAATCTTGTTCTCATCCCGAAAATAGTTATGTAGTCCTAAGTTGTGGTTTAATCGACTGTAAATACCACTGTGTAGTGAGTTGGCTGCTTCTGCTTCAAATTTACTTCTATACTGCTCATCTATTTTTGCCACTAATTTGTATAATATTTCCTTTGGATTATTCAGTTCAGGATGATCTAGATTAATATTTAATCCACAGCTATCTCCTAGTTCCAACCACTCACCATACAAGCTAGTCCGACTGTTTATTGCTTGAAGTACAGCTTTTTTCGTTAAACGTTCATTCGGTAAACTCAAAGCTCTTAAAATAAAATCTATCTGCAGTTTTAACGTTTTGATGAACAAAGGTTCCAACATAATTTGGTAGTTATATTCGAAGAAAACCCAAACAATATTTACATATTATTTTTGTTTTTGTGGATTAAAGCCAATTGATATATTTTGTGACCTATAGTCCAAAATGCGTTTCGCCCCGGCACGATAGTTGGGCTCATCAGTTAGATGCTATCGTACCTTTCTTAGACGCAATATTTAGGTAGGTTGGTGCAGTGTGTGGCAATCTAAGCAATCTTTTAATAAAAAATCGGAGCAGTTTTTTAGCGGAGTATCCAAACGGATTTGTTTTGTTTATTGGTGTTTATTTTAAAATATACGGCATTTAGTGGATCTAAATCTTGGTGTTGCCTACGGAACAGTGGATTTATTTAGTGAAGTTGCACCACTGAAGAAGAATTTCGGCGGTACCGACGTAGACAGTGGGTCGTTGCCGCCGCGCCGTTCGTTTTTTATTCTCAACCCGTGGATATCCATTCCATATATTTTATGTGCTCTTGCGGCAATGAAAAGAGGAAACAAGTTTGCCTCACGATTCATCTAGCCAAACTGGAACTCCTCTGTGCTTAAGGCGGAGTCCTACCTCACTGGTGTTAATTTGCAGTACAAACATTTAAGTCCGTATAAGACCCGAGCAGTGAAATAAAATCTCAACCTAATGATCATTTATACATAAATATATATACAGTCGTGTGCAAAATAATAAGTGTGCACTAAAAAAAAAAAGAAGTAAGAAAAATTGTAAGTGTTGGGTTGGTCTTAACAGCTGTTGCAATCTGTCGATTAGTGGTTTTAGTTGTTTTTCTGGATGACTGGTCCATTTTAAGGTATCTGTGAACATGTTTTGAGAACAACCAACCTGTTTCGCGATTGTCTTAAAGGTGTTCCCTTCACTTCGAAGCTTTTTGATAATTTCTCTTAACTGATGAGAACAATGTGATTTACGACCCAGTTTAAAAATAGTTACGCTAATTAACACAAATATTATTAGTCATAAAAAGAATAATAACTTACTTCTCTTAATTTAAAATCAGGAAATGAGAGGATTATAAATATACAACAGTTTTTTGCACAGCGAAATTTAACAAAGGTAATCATTAAAGGGACAATAAATCAAAATCAACGGCTGAATGCACGTAAACCAGCAACAAGAGAATACAAGAGTGTTGCGACATGTTTTATAAGTCATTTTAGTAGCACTTGTTTCACTCTTTCTTAAGAAAAATAAAGCTTTCAAACATTCTTTTTCGCACCTATTATTTTGCACACCACTGTATGTATATATGTATATATAGTCCGTTTTATTTTGGCCTCCCAATAAGATGGTCATAAAAATAGAAACACTAGATTAATTTCCTTGGAGATCGTGCGTGAAGGTCAGCATCCTGCAAGATACGACGAATAGTTCTAGAACTAACTGGCGATGGCGTCTCTATTTTTTGCTGCCGATCTTTTGAGGACATAAACAGATTCGTTTTACCTTTTCTCACCAATGTAGCCTTGTCTCTTACAGTCACTTTAGACGGACACCCTTTGGTTGCTTCTCATGGATCCACCGTTTTATATAGTATTAAAATGGATGGTCTTCAGTGCAGTTCTTGGCTCTTCCCGTTTTTTATTATAAATTATTTTTTTTTTTTTTTTTTTTATAACTTTGCCTTACCCTTACCCTTTATTTGTTTTTCTTAACACAGCGCGGGCATCCGGCGGAAGAAGAGAAAGAAGGGTAGGAAAGATGTGTGGCGCGATGTTCTGAGACTAGAGCTGGTTGTTGTCTCAAATTTATCTCCAGGGATGGCGGCTGAACTAATGCGGAGGGAACTACCGTGTCTTGTGTATTTATGTCCCTTATAATTCGCACTATTTTATTTACTTCGTTGTCATATTTTATGGGTATGCCAGTTTACTCAATCACATGTTGTTAGTGTTATACCTAAACAGCATGTAATGACCAAAGCAGCAACTTATTTTAGGACAATTTTTAGAATTGGTTTTTAATGGGATATAAGAAGACATAGACAACTGCAGGAATCGAACCCGCAACCACGAGGTTGACAGGCGAGCACACAACTATGGCACCGCAGCCATCCCATAATATTTATTTTATATTATTTTTATTTAAAAAAAATGGGCCTACAATTTCAAAATTATTCTCAGATAAAAAATCTCAGCAAAATCTTGACTACTTTAAGCTAATAACAAATGTTTTTGAGCTTTTATTCAAATGTTCCTATTTTTTTGACCAGCAAACCAGTAGTTTCAAAAGATGATACGTTGAATAGATTGACAATATATATACCGTTAAAATAACGCACCAATTTGTTCAAATGTTCGCCTAACTAAAGTGCAAGTTACAGTATAACCTAAAAGTAAGGAGAGTTCCTATTATTTTGTCCATGTCTGTATATGCAGGAGCAGCTTTTTTTTTCTTTTTTTTAAATTTAACTATATACCTGTAAGACCTAAGGTCTTTTAAATGCAACCTGAATTGCACGGCACTAGTTTGGCACAGTAGATTTGAGAACCAGGTATTGACTGTCTCATTTTTAACCCATGGGCGGCATCCAATTTTAAACGTCTCTGAAGATATCAGGCAGAATTTAGACTATAATTATACAACTGTGATAACTTTACTTGACTTTTCCAAAGCATTTGACTGTGTTAACTCTAATCTTCTCTGTGATAAACTGACTACTTATTTCAATTTCTCTGACACAACTAAAAATCTTATTTATTCGTACTTGACAAATCGCATGCAAGCCGTGTCGTGTAACGGCAAAATGTCTTCGTTCCTTCCTGTCAATGGCGGTGTTCCTCAAGGATCTATCCTTGGACCCTTACTGTTCTCTTTGTTTATTAATGATTTGCCATCTGTTTTATCTTACTGTCAGTTTCATATCTACGCGGACGATGTTCAGTTATATATAAGCTTCCCTATTGGTATGATTGAAGATGCTATAGAGAAAATGAACATTGATTTAGGCTCAATATTCGATTGGTCTACTCGGAATGAACTCAAACTTAATCCGGAAAAAACGAAAGCAATCCCAATATGTAAAAATAAACCCCAGCCTCAAAACTTTCCTTCCCTTTTCTTAAACGCCTGCCAAATCGAATATGTAACAAATGCGAAAAACCTAGGTATAATTTTCAACAATAGACTAACGTGGGATACCCATATAGACTCTGTTATCTCCAAAATGTATGCTTCACTTCGAGGACTATCTGTTAGTAGATCAATTCTGCCTACTCAAGTTAAATTGAAGCTGGTTAAATCTATCATCATACCAATAGTATCATATGGATGTGAGATATTTGCAGATCCTGACTCACATTCGCTTCGTAAGCTAAAGGTAGCATTCAATGCCATTGCCAGGTTTGTCTTCAACCTCCGAAGATACGATCACGTTTCGTCTCAGGCTCGTCAACTATTAAATTGTAACTTAGAAGCTTTTTTCAAGTATCGGTGTTGTTCCTATATCTTCAAATTAATTGCTAACAAGACTCCTAACTATCTGTTTAACAAGCTTGATTTTTGTTCCTCAAATCGTTTTACCTTGTTGCGCTCCCCCAGGTTTACCTGTTTGACATCACGGAGGCAATTTTTCGTTTATGCTGTTAGACTGTGGAATAATCTTCCCAGTCACATGCGGTCTGGAATCGAACATAGAAAGTTTCATCAACTTTGTTTTGAATATTTCTCAAATTTGAACTGATATAATTTTTTTGTACTTTAATTTTTTTTGTCTACTTATCTTTCTTCTTGCGACTTTGATTTGCTTTTTAATTTTATTAAATTGATTTTTATATACTAAATTATTATCAATATTTTGCTAAAATTGTTTAATATTTATTATTTACATTCTTGCATTATCCTAATCAGTAAAATGTATTATATCCTGTACTATTTATAAGTAAATCTTGATGTACAGCAGTTATTTTTTAAGTTAATAAATAAATAAATAAATTAAAATTGGAGGTATAGAAAAGAATGCGCCTAGCCTGGGGATCGAATCCACACGTCTAAGTTAGCAATCAAGTACTTTATCCACTGCGCCATTGCTTTTGGATTAAAAACTTTGGCGTGGTATTAGGATTTCTTTTTGTGATTTAGTACTAAATTCTTAGTTTTTTTTATTAGTGTTTTTATTAGTCTAATTTAGTAAATAAGGGTTAGAGTAGTTGGTTAAAAGTAGATGCCAAATTTTTCTTAAGGGGTCGTCAGTCCAGCTCGGAGTAAGTTCCACGAAACAAGATTTTGCAAACCCTTAGTTACCCACAAAGAGCTCTATGTAGGTAGGATTACAGGGATAAACGGGATCTTAGACCTTGTGGGAGCGGAATAGACATCGTTTCGACCGTTGTTTTACATTATATCGATATTTTTGGCCAACTAACCTGAAATTCGAAATTATTTAAATTTTTTTCAAGTTTCATCCTAAACCATACTTTTCCTATCCAACTTTATTTGTTTTTATTGTTATATAATGTAAATTGTGTTTCCCTTCATAAATTAAACTCTTGTAAATCACGTCAAATATGATTAATCAAAAGCTACGTTTTTTAAAAGCTTCCGAGATGCTTAATATAGTCCAATAAATTGTCTTTCAGGGGGGTGTGGTAGGGCTGGCAATGCACGTTCAGTAACGAGAGGAGTAAGTGTGTTTCGACCGCAATTGTAAATCCGATCTAGTTTTCGACTTAGGGGAATCTAGATTCAGGCCGAATGAATTCCAGGTGGGGTGGGCATAGGCCAAGCTAAGCTGCAAGGTCAGCCGCAGCATTCCCGAAGTGTGGATTATTTTGTGAAGTTAGATTAATTTTCTTTGCAGACATTCTATCTATCCCTTCTATGTCCCATCCTACCACTTCCGATCTGCTTCCTCTCCTCAGATAGTTCTGTTGTTGCAGAGAGCATCAACATCCTCCCTACTTACGTCCATCTCCTAAAAATCTAACTAATTGAACAATGTGATTTAGCTCCTTTTTTGGATTAAAATGACTTTTAAAAATTAGTTCTAATTCTAAGTGCTGCCTTGGAGTCTAAGATTTTAAATTCTTTCAGGTTTCATTGTTGGCAACGCTGGTCTCTACGTGACACTACTTCAGTTTGTTATCGCATACTTAATCTTATTATTTACTGTCGCATCTGTATGTGCTATTTCAACAAATGGAGCAGTTGAAGGTGGAGGTGTATACTGTAAGTACTAATTGATTGAGTTTACAATGGACATTAAAGATATTCTTTTTCCAGTTATGATAAGTCGAACTCTCGGATTAGAATTCGGTGGTTCTATCGGTACACTTTTCTTCCTAGCTAATGTTGTCGGCTGTGCAATGGCTATAACTGGTTGTACCGAAGGTATTATGGAAAATTTCGGTCCTGGCGGTTATTTTACTAAAGGTGGTTCCGGATTGATTGACGGACAATGGTGGAGATTTCTATATTGCACAATCATTAATACATCTATGTTAATTGTGTGTTTAATTGGAGCGGCAATGTTTGCGAAAACCTCGGTTATGATTCTGGGAATTGTTACGATATGTTTGTTTTCAACTTACATAAGTTTTCTTACCAAAGGTGTAATGCAGGTGAGTAATTTTTTTAATTTATATTTTGTATGATTTGAATCATTGTTTGAAAGTGGATTACTTATTCAGTTTAATTTGGTAATTGGTCATTAATTTTTATTTCTCTTTAATGAGTGATCTTTCTTAAAATGTAATGTTATTCATTCAAAAATCCATCATACGTCCTTTACATAAAAATGGCTCCCAGATGCTCCTGAAACTTATATAGGCATTTCATTCATTACTGTAATAATAAATATATTCTGTAGGGTTCTGGTTAAAACAATCGTAAGAAATAATATTTTATCTCACCTACAAACAGGATGAAGAAAGAATTTTTTAAAGGTCGAACTTTCACCTATCTTCAAAGCGGATCAAGCCAGAAACAAAAAAGTTTATTCACTCTTCGTCGAATTTAAAATTGATGTTAACTTTGTTTATCAGAGATGCTCTTCTTTATAAGATGTTACAGATAAGTCGTGTAGACACATAAAGGCAACTGTTTGGGATAGAGCAGACTTTTCGGAATACTTTGGTACCAATAAAGGGGTGAAACAAGGATGTCCACTGTTCTATTTGATAATCTGTCTGCAATTACCAACACATTCGTTAATATACTGTTATATGTTGATTAACATACTTTCAGAGCCCCCAAGGCTATTTACAATTAAAAAAGAACCGGTTATCGAAAATCCAAAAAAATGGTCTTGTCCCGCACTACAAAATGCTCGCAATAGAAGAAGATGGATCTGGAATGAGACTACACTAGAAACATCAAAAATATTAAATATCTAGGTTTAAAGCTGAACCCAACAATATTTTTCAGCAATCATCTCTCTGAGAAAACTAAAAGCTCACAAATTTTGATAAATCTAGAATTGAAAAATGTTTTCTCGAACAATACGACCACGACCATCAACAAAATAAAAAAAATTCTTGTTTCTCAAGTTAACATTGAAAAGTTTTATAAAAACTTCCTAAAAAATACTATTCAACTTACCCCAATATAACTGCCTACCAGGCGCGAAGCGTCCATATAACTCGATTTCTTGCGTCTTACCTTTTGAAAATCTCATCCTTAACAACTTGGGGCACAATAGATCTCAAGGTGGCAGTGCAACAACCCCACAGTAATATTCATAACAACTTAAGCTTCTGACAACATGAACCTAGTTTAACCCTACACCTGCACACACTGCCCACAGTACACATAATAAGGTAATATATTGCGCATGTTGTCAAAATTCGGTTGTCATAATTCAAAAATTCGGTTGTCATATTTGGCAAAATGTCTCTGAGATTTGGCATATGCACTCTCATTTTTGACATTTTCACATACAAATAGGGATGGGTCAATATTTCAGTAAGATGTGTTTAGTGAGAGTTAACATTCGATCAAAAATAACTGTTATTAAAATAAAATCTGGAATTTCTAAAATTGTATTTTGATCGAACCAAACAGCGGAATATAGATGAAAAAGTGATGAATAATTAATTTTAAAATGGTAGTTGAAAATAGTTTATTAAAATTGTTATTTCACTGACAATTTGTGTTCCATAATTGTTATTTCCGTAACAGGGATTTATAACTGTTATTTAAAAGTAGCAGTAACAGATATTGCAACTACCAGTTTGGCTCATGCCTAAGCCTATGCGCATGGCAAATGTGACACAACTGTCTCTGAGTTTTGACACATGCGCGAACTTGAACGAAAATGAAAACCGGAATATATTACCTTTATTATGTGTACTGTGCACGCTGCCAACATTACTTTAACAACTCTGCCTTCAGTGTTTCTTTATAAACATAAAACTATACCAGCAACAAAATAACACACAATGTCTCGGGTTATAAAGTTTTTCTGCTTTCACACAAGGAAACTGAGTTGCCGGCAACTGGGTGTTTGTAGGCGAGAAGGGCAAGAAGTAAGGCGAATGAAAAAAATCTCCCCGGTCAACGGTTTGAAAAGATTCTTTTGACGTTTTGCTTTGCATTCCAATTAGCCCAACATAAGTCCCCTTTCACACAAGGAAACTGGGTTGCCGGCAACTGGGAGTGTGTTGGCGAGTAGTGCAAGAAGTAGGGGGAATGAAAAAATTCTACCCGGTCAACGATTTGAAGAGATTTTTTTGACGTTTTGCTTTGCATTCCAATTAGCTCAATAAAATATTCTCAGTTTCTCGGTGCCAGTTTCTTCATGTGAAAGCTACAAGGCAATTAAAGGAAAACGCCAAAAAAATCTCCAGCAACTGGTTTCCCTGTATGAAAATGGACTCTCTCGCTGTATAGGACAAATTTGTTTTCTTTCCTCTCCTTTCATATACTATTCACTGCGTTTGATACTTCTTTGTTCAATACACGCTTTCTTATGGAAAAAAGTAACACGAAGTGCATCGACTTTTTTTTGGTGAATTTGTATGTACCCTTCATGCTTTTCGGTCTGAAACTCAGTGAACTGATGAATCATATGTGTTGCGTAGTGCGCTGCGCATGTCAATGTTGCTTAATGTACATATGTTTCATAGAAAGAATAATAACTCGATTTCCCTCGACTTTTTTGCAAATTTGTGTGTATCTTTCAATCGCTGCTCTGGTGAACCAACATGTATAGGGCGGGTTGGTTGACGTTGAGGCATTGTATATAGAATAGATTTTATGTATCGGGTGATTTTTTTGCTACTTGGTTTTTGACGTTTATATTTTTGACAGATCACACATGACAAATTGCACGAACATATAACATTTCGATTCAGTATTGTTTGCCATTTCATCATGAATAGACTTACGCCTGAACAACGTTTGCAAATTATTGAAATTTATTATCAAAATTCGTGCTCTGTGAAAAATGTGTTTCGCAAGCTACGTCCGTTTCAGCGACGAGGCTCATTTTGGCTAAATGGATACGTGAATAAGCAGAATTGCTATGTATTTGGAGTGAAGAGCAGCCAGAGGCAATTCAGCAGCTACCAATGCATCCCGAAAAATGCACTGTTTGGTGCGGTTTATGGGCATGCGGCATCATTGGGCCGTACTTCTTCAAGGACGATGAAGGCCGCAGGGTTACGGTCAATGGAGAAAGGTACCGTTCGATGATAACAGATTTTTTTTTGCCGAAAATGCAAGAATTGAACTCGGTCGACATGTGGTTCCAACAGGACGGTGCCACATGCCACACTGCACGCGAAACCATGCATCAATTGAGAGGCGAATTTGGTGAGCAGTTGATCTCACGTTTTGGCGCAGTCAATTGGCCACCAAGATCATGTGATTTGACCCCGTTAGACTATTTTTTGTGGGGCTATGTTAAGTCTATTGTCTATGGGGACAAGCCAAACACAATTGCTGCCTTGGAAGCCAACATGGAACGCGTCATTGGTGAGATTCCGGCCGAAATGTGTGAAAAAGTTTGCCAAAATTGGACCTTCAGAATGGACCACCTGAAGCGTAGCCGCGGGCAACATTTAAGTGAAATTATTTTTAAAAAATAAATGGCAGAAATTGATTTATCGATCCAAATAAAAATTTCATTCACTTTTTACAAGTTTCTGTGTTTTTTTGAATTTTCAAAAACCAAGCTCTTAAAAAATCACCGTTTACAATGGTTGAGTAGGTTTTTGCATTATGCTTGTAAAAAAAAATAATTCATTCAAAGAAAAAAATTGGTATAGAACAAAAAAACAAACCGCTTCTTTTTTACTTATTTTATGAATTTATATGTACTTCCCCTTGGGCTGAATCCTGTATCCTAAAGTTTAAGGTTGCCACTTCACTATCCACTAACATTGATATTGGATTTAAATTATTTTTGGCAGCAAATGCAGAAAATAACTGCAATTCAATAATGTGGTACAATTGGCCCAAATGAATTCAGCAAATCCCAATGAGGTTTAAACTTATTTAAAAAATTAAGTTTACAAGGAGAACAGAGTGCAATACCTTAATGCTGTGTTTTTTGGGAATTTTGAAAATGTTGAACATTAGATTTAAAACATTCAAATTAAATGTGTGAAAAGTTTTTGGGTAGGTATAGTAAGTTTTAGTGAATATGGCTTTAATAGTTGTAGAATGATGCTTAACAGATTTTCTCTTAGAGGAGTCAAATAATTTTAATCAGCTTAGATGTGTGTTCAATGAGTCTGTTTGGAACACTTTAGAACAGGATTTTCTGCACTTGCTTTTTAGGTAGAACAGGTTAACAAATTTGTGAGAACTGTCAAAACCAATTGTTGTTGTTAAAAAAAAAGCATTACGGTGTTAGATTTAGCTTATAAATCATTTTCCGTGTCGGAATCATCTCAATTTCATGAAAAATATTTGTTTAAATAAATTCAACTCCATTTCGATTATTTTTAAGGATGTTTCTGTAAAAATAAACGAAGTTGAATTGTAGGTAAACAACAATATTTTTTTTATAATCTCTGTCAGATGACTGACTTTTCTAAGTTGTTCTTTCTTGTTCTGAAGTTTCTCACGAATCTGTTCTGTTCTGTCCTGATCTGTTCTATTCTGTTCTAACTTTTTCGTCACTGAACAATCTTTAGATTTATTCAGAAAAAAAAGTTGTAGAGTTAGGACGCTCTACCCCTTCCATGAAAATAGATTAAAAACGAAAAGATGGTTTCGTTTCCCATTTTAACGTTTCATTGTTAAAAAAGGTTACTTGATTGACAGGGAGTTGTAAATTAAATAAAATGTTTTGTTTTCCTAGCCTTCTTTTTTCCAACTATCCAAGTATTTAGAGTGCTGTTCTACGGTACCTTTCGGAGGGTGGAATTGAAGAAAGATTTCTTGTTTTTTTTGACGTGAGTCTCGCAATGCAGATGAGCTGACAAAGAATATTTTTAATATAATTGATACATTCTCCTGCAAGGACAAACTAATTGTTCAATCATAAGATGGTGCGGCAGTTATGTTTGGGGAAGTGGGTGGTGTTAAAAAGAAAGTCCTTGATGCTTGTCCAATTGCTAACTTTATTCCTTGCTATGCTCACGTTTTAAATTTAGTCTTATCGCGATCACTTGAAAATATATCGGAATTGAATTTTTTTTTTTTGTAGTATTAATACTATTGTCGGTTTTTTTTTTAATAAATCCCAACTGACGCCTGGGTTACCGGAAACTAGCTGGCATTATTATTCGCGGATAATAAACGTCATTTTAAATTTTAGATTAAATATACATATAATAGTAACTTTTGTTAGAATATTAGAAAAAGTCTAACGAATGGGACACTGCCTCGCTTTCTATTTCTGAGAGCTTGTTAATTAAATTAGAGGCAAAAAATGTTTGTTGTTTCTTGATACTCTCTCGGAAATTTTGGCCAAGACTGACATTCTTTTCAATTTAATTCAAAATAAGAAAACAAGTTGAATTTGCAATAAGAGAAATCGAAAGTTTTGAGTCTTGACTTAGCTCTGACTTTCTTAATAAATTTGAATGCATTTTTGAAAGAAAAAGCGATTGCGCGGAACCACCACGAAAATGAGGATTGCTCGAAATTGACTCCATGTTATAAACGTCTTTTTGTAGAAATAAAAGACAATTTTACATCCGAAATAAATACAAGATGTAAAACTTTCACGAATTTATTTTTTTAGATTTACTTTATAAATCAAGATATGATAATTTCGCAATTTCCAATCCAGATGAAAAAATATCTTCCTTAATAAATTTTTTCCCTGGATTTTTCGATTTTACAGCTTTAAAAAATTAACTTAAAGTTTTGTATACAATTGCTTCTCTTCGACAACTTGACGTTTTAGCACTTCATAACCATTTAAAAAACGAAGTATTGCGTGAAACATCCCCGCAAGTTTTTAACTTAACAATAAATTTATTTAAGATATTGTACTTGCATCCGCCAAAAAAGTTTTCTTTCGAAAACGCTTTTATTATGCGTTAAGCTCATTGTTACATTTAACTTTTGTAAATGACTTAAGCCATAACAAATTTGGTTTGAATTGCACAACCATTGCACAACAATTGGTTTAATACTAAGTTATGCAATTAACGAAATAATTTCAAGTAAACTTTCGAAATTTAATTTTTTGGCGACCAATTTTTCCTCGACTTACCTTTTGAAATTATTCACGCCTCGCCACTGCTGCCTACTTCCTCTGCAAATGTCCCCCAGACATTTTTCTGGTCAGGAAAAAGACAGAAGTCACTTGAAAAGACTTTCTTCAATGAAAAAAAAAAACAGAATTCCTCGTTCGAAATATTCAGCCTTAATACGAATGGCGTTTCGCTTAAATAACGAATGTCGTTTTCAAATATTTGTATTACGATTGGCGTTGTATAGTCATTTTTCTCATCGTAACGCCTTAATTCGAGTGGAACTTAAATTTGTGTGAGAGAAACGTCACTCATCGTTATTACAATATGCGTTACGCCTTGTTTATACGCCAACTAAAACGCTCTTTTTTGTCGAACAAAAATGTTTAAACGACTCGTCGCGAAAAAAAATATAAGTTTTGTTTTTTGTATATTCTTTTTTAACACTTTTTATTAAATTTGAGTTTATTAAAGGGTAAAAATTACAAATGCCGAACAAATGAAGCATCTCGTGGAGTTATCATATCACAACTTTGAATTCTTTAACACTAAGTTTTAAAATTGACACACAATATCCTTCTTCCTTGTGGCATTTTGTACTCCTATTTATTGTAGTAAAGAAAGGCTACTTTATTCAGCCTGAAATATTTATGTATTACAAATCTGGAAAGAAGAGAGTAATCTTAATTGAAAATATTAGTCCATCTACTTACTTCGTATCTGGCAAATCTCACGGATTTGATTTGGAATTTGGATCTTTAATTATGTATGTACGAGTATATCAATTTTGTTGGTTTCTTGTTCGCATTTCTTGAGAAAATAAATACAGCAACAGTATTTGTTTAGCGACTTTTATTAATTTAATTAAATGAATTTTAAAATGAATGACAGTTGCATTGAAAATTATTTTTTTCAAAATTAGCTGCTTATGTGGGACGTATTTCGATCGAGTGGCGTTTTATAGCGAGTTTCATTCAGGAAAAGATCTGCTCTTTCTGACAAAAGATTTCATCTTTTTGAATTTTGAGAGTTTCATTCCAACAAAAAGAGCAAATCTAGATCACATCTCAACACGAAAGATCTGATCTTTGGTGGGTAGGCAGATTAGATCTGAATGCACGCATACATGTAAAACGTTTTTTCTGTCAAACATCAAATGGAAACTATTTTGTTATTAATTTATTGTGAAATTGTGCCAGTCCCTGCTAATAAATTAAACTAAAAAGTAAACAAATAATAGACGAAGAAGTTAATAATTTAACTTTTATAAATTTAGTGGAGTTTTTTATTGCTTTGTCTTCATCTGTTTTTTTTTCAGAAATGTGTGTATCAGTCATTCAGCATAGGCCGCGTTCGGTGCAATGCCGATATACTAGCCAAGATACCTTAGTAGCGGGTTTGTTTTCGAATGACTAAAGTAGCTTTCTCTATAAAGTCTGTTGTATTCCATACAAATCTGAAGTTTTGAGTCAGCTGTTCCTCAATTTTTGGGTAGCTTGAGATTTGTGTTTGATAACATATGTTTAGTTCATCATCTGGTTTTTCCTTATGCGTTACAACAACACAAAGCAATCCGGATTGCTTTAAGTAAATTTGGATACAAAGTTTCATTGAAAAGATCAAATCTCCATTTTGAGAGGAGATCTTTGAAATTTGAATGAAACTCGCTATTAGTTTCGTAATACCGACACTAAAACGCCTAAAAAGTGACTCCACACAAAAAGTGAGAGCTGTCGTTCAAAATAAACGCCAATCGTAATAAGGGTAAATGTATTCTACATTTGGGATCTGCGGGGATCCACCGGAAGGGTTTCAATATTTCTCATCCCAAATACAAAATTTCTTATAATCGGGGTCAACGGGGCTTAATGGATCAGCGGGCTTGGTTGCCAGGTTAACCCAGCTATACAACATACTCAGCAACCGGGCGAATATTGAGGAGACAATTTTTCTAGTGAAATATTCATATTGATTAATCCTTATTATAATTTAAATTTTATTAAAGAAAAATTATAATAAGGATTAAGCAATATTTTAGAAGGATAAAGCAATGCATTTTAAGGAAATTACCTACTTTTACTTCTCGACTATTCAGCTTCGTTTCCATATTATAAATAAAATAATTGCAAATTAAGTTTTAATAAAACATAATTGAAGTTTAAAGCTAAGACTTCAATAAAATACAATTAAATTGTATAAGTTACTTCCCTATCTACTAAGCCCTATCTGGGAAGCTACCAGCCCAGGGAATTTCTTTTCCCACGGAATATTTTATTACCTCGAAATTTTTCCAGCGATCGTAAATCACCCACGGAATAAATTTCCCTCGAACAAAAAATCGTTTGAAATGACAAGAAAAATTTTCTGGGAAAGTTTATTGCCAATACCAATTAATTACGAGGGAAACATTTGAGAATGATTCCCCTTCCCAAGTTCGAATGAGAAAATTTCCAGCCAAATTTTTATTCACGATAACCCCCATTGACAATCTACAATTAATGTCGTTTTTCTTCTCCGATCCGGGATCCCAATTGAACACTTTTGTGTGATTCCAACTATTCTGAATTTTAATGAGATTATATATGTGAATATAATTGTGTACGTGAGAATATCCAAATTCAAAAAAAAATTTTGTTGCACAATTATGATACGAAAAATGACAACAGTCGTGTTTGACGTTCAAGTATATGAATGTGTAAGTGCTTCTGGTTCTGATTCTGATTTTAAATCCAGAAGCAAAATTCTCTTCTTTTCAGAATTAGAACTGTCATTTTTTCCCAAGTGAACGCTTTCAGAATAGTCAGAAGGCTTCCGGATTGCCAAATAAAAAGGACATAAGTCTCATGCTAGATGCACTGATAGTAATGTGGTAAATGAAGAATTTAATGCGGAATTTGATTTTTTTCGTGGCGAATGGAATGTTATTTGGATTTAATTTTTTTTGTAAAAGTGTTGGTTTATATTTGCGTCTGTGAAACTGGTGGCTGTCAAAATAATACATTCAATTATACTTATGATTAATAGTGTTAGTAAAACAGGGGTAGATTCGCCAAAAAATACGGATCTGCGAATTTGATTCATGGTGTTTTCGATTGTTAAATTCAGATTTCAATCTATAAATTGGGTTTTTTCGTGACGAATGGAATCCAATAGCAATTTTTTTTTTTGACATTGTATTAGTGTAATTTCGTGTCTGTGAAACTAGCAACAGTTCATTCAAAACTGCTTTCATTTTTGTATTTGGATTAATTTTCTTTAATATTTTGCTTAACTTTTCACAATCGAAACAAATTACAAGTTCAAAACAACATTTGTTAAGCTTACAGCTGAAAATTGTATTTGTATTGGTGCAAGGACGGGTAAATCTGCTGAAAAAATTAGATTTGCAAAAATGATCTAAATCCAAAAATAAATCAATTTATTATGCCCAATGGTAAACAAAAAAGGGGAAAATCGATGTTTTGAGAGATCTAGATGCAAAATAAATTAATTTAATTTACCAATGGAAAACCACATCAGAATCAAAAATAAATTAATATTTGTTGCGCAATGGAAGGATTTAATTTTTAAAATCCATGTTTTTATAGATTCGTATCAAAAACGAATTTGATTCTTGTACTAATGTAAAAGCACATAAGTAAAGTCCAAAGATCAGCAGTGCACTCCATCCGCTGCACCTGATATCCTTCTTCATCTGACACCCCTCGATATATTTAGTAAAGCCATCCGTCTTAAATCCTCTTCACAGTGAAGCAATAACGGAATATACCATACATCCAACAGTTCCAATTCAACGAAAACTTCCAAGTTACCATCCCTTCCAGATCCACTTGGGAGGACGTGACTTTCGGAGGATGACTCGATATATTTTTATACTGACCGATCAAAAACCGAAGATGGGGTTGGTGGAGGCTTGTACTCGCATAAACTTAATTCACGTATGTTCTTTAGTTTTCTGTAGTGTGTTCCAGACGGTACTTTTGGCGGTGTCTTTTCCTACTACTACTTCTAGTGCTTACTAAGTAAAGAATGCTTAGATGTTTTCTTAAGTTAAACGGGCCAGCAGAAACCTCGTTATAATTCTTCGCTTTTCAAAGGAGCAATTTTAAGCGCTCATTTCTGATTTTAGTACTTTATTTGACAAAAAGACTACACTAAAATGAATTTATTCAACGTTGAATAGAACCCTAATGAATGCTTATTCCCAGCATAACTATTCAACCATTGAACGTGTTTTAGCAAATACTATTTCGTATTTAATTTTTGAACATCAAATATTTGTAAAGGTTTTCTACGGCTTTTGATCACTTTAACCACGAGTCGAATTTCAGAAATACTGTCAAGAAGAGAGACACATTCTTAAACCGAACTGTACACGAATGTGGAAGGGCTTTACCCAACTCTGTCACTCCTGGTTGTGATATTGAACAATTGAAGGCCAATTAACCCCGACTCCTCTATCTTTCCTAATATTCGAATTGTGTACTCAACATCTGTTATACCCAATTTTCCGTCATATTGTTTTGTTTAAACAATTTTAAAAATTGCACTCAAACATAATTTACAAAAGTTTCTCCTGTGTTTTTTTTTATTTTTTAGGTCCATATTCCTGAAGATAATACTTTGCAAAATATAACTCAAGTTTTTAACTACACCGGATTGTCTATGGAAACTTTGAAGGGAAATTTATATGAACAATATGGACCAGATTACACTTCAGGTGGAAAAACTGTTAATTTCGCAGTAACTTTTGGTGTTTTATTCGCTGGTGTGACTGGCATTATGGCAGGAGCTAATATGTCTGGTGAATTAAAGAGCCCATCGAGAAGTATTCCCGTTGGAACATTATCTGCTGTAACTTTTACATTCGTTTGTTATATTGTTCTGTCTCTATTAATGGCGCTAACCACACCTCACAAACTACTATGTAATAATTACTTATTCCTAATGCCAGTCAATTTCTGGCCCCCATTCATAGCCATCGGAATTCTCACAGCAACGTTTTCCACTGGATTAAGTAATCAAATTGGATCGAGTCGTATTCTAGAAGCTCTCGCAAAAGATCAAGTATTCGGTTCTGTTCTTAATTTTGTAACTCGTGGAACATGGAAGGGCAATCCAGTTGCAGCTGTACTTACTAGTTGGATTTTGGTCGAAGCTATTCTTCTCATTGGATCACTGAACACAATTGCACAAATAAATTCAGTGCTGTTTATGTTGTCATACTTGTCGACGAATTTAGCTTGTTTGGGAATTGAACTTACTGGTGCACCTAATTTCCGACCACTCTTTAAATATTTCACTTGGCATACATGCTTAATTGGTCTGCTAGGAACATTGGTGATGATGTTCGTCATTAATCCAATATACGCATCGTCGAGTATCATCTTGTGTCTTATTCTTGTAATTGCCTTGCATATCTTCTCGCCAGCCTCACATGGCACTCAATGGGGATCTATCTCGCAAGCTTTAATGTTCCATCAAGTGAGGAAATATTTACTTATGTTGGACCCACGAAAGGAACATGTGAAATTTTGGCGACCGCAGATGTTGCTTTTAGTCTCTAGTCCACGTTCTTGTTGTCCATTAATTGATTTCGTCAACGACATGAAGAAAGGTGGTCTTTATGTGATCGGGCATGTTAAGGTTGGTGATTGCACCGCCATTACCGATCCAACAATTGAAGAAAACCAAATGTGGCTTTCACTTTTGGATCACATGAAGGTTAGTTATTACTTTTCTTTTTTGTAAAAAAAAAATCTATTTTGCAATCTCGCACGTAGGTTAAAGCTTTTGCTGAAGTAACTCTAGCCAATTCAATCAGAGAAGGTGTTCAACACTTAATACGTTTATCTGGTATTGGAGCTATGAAACCAAATACAATTATAATGGGATTCTATGATTCACAAATACCTAGAGACTTTTTCACTGTGTAAGTTTATAATATCTATTGATTTTTTTTTTCTTAATAAAAAAGTTTATCTTTCAAGTGAAAATTCATCTTATAAAACAAAAGACTTCAATAAAGGCGAATTTGAAGCTTTTCCTATTCGAAATAGTCGCGAAGAAAAACCAATGAGCACTCAGGAATATGTTGCAATTATCTGTGATACATTGAAAATGAAAAAGAACATTTGTTTATGCAGACACTTCCATCAACTGGATAAGAATTTTATTTCAAAGTAAGATATCGAAATTGTATAAAATTGGAATTGTTGTAATCAATTTTTTGTATGCAACTATAGGAGCAATCATATAAAATACATTGACGTCTGGCCAATTAATGTTTTTGATCCAAAGAGCGTAAATCCATTTGATGTTGTTTCGTTATTTATGATGCAACTAGCTTGTATCATCAATATGTTACCGAAATGGAAACGACTGACACTTCGTGTTTTTCTTTGTGAGGCTAATGGCAGTGCATCAAATATAAGGTTTGATTTTATAATAGCTTCCTTCATAAAATTTTTTTTAAGAAGATTTCGTAAAAAATATCTTTTGGTTCTAGCTCATTTGATACTCAAATTCCACAAATGGATGTGTTTCCTAAAATGAAACTTCAACAATCGTTGAAAAACTTAAGAATTGTTGCTGATATATTTGAGGTAAGTTAATAAGTTTAAATAAATTTGTATTTATTTAAATCATAAGTATATTAAAACATACTATCCGTTTTGTTATACATGTAAGGTTAGTAATTAAATGTTAAGTGTTGTAGCGGTTTAGTGCAGCAAAAAACGAAGTTCCATAGACCAAGTTCGTGCACAAAAAACTGAGCATGAAAAGATATTGAGATATGCTACTCCAGAATCAATGTGCGGAAGTTTTACCAACAGGTAAAAAGAACGTGTCAAGGCAAAGGAGAATGTAGAGATAGGAATGGAAACCTCGTAGTAGAGTCCTCGTAGCTGAGTACATAAAGTACCATTTCTACAGACTGTTAAACGGCGATGAAGACCAAAATTCCGCTGTTAGGCAGAATGAACCATTCAACATGGACGATGACAGACAAAACCTCCGTTCACCTGATCAAAATAAAGTGATTGCTGCAATATCCAACCTAAAAAAACAACAAAGCCGCTGGCCATGTCGGACTACCCGCCGAACTTTGTAAAGCGGCCAGAGATGACCTGGTACAGTGCACACAATAACTCATCTCTAAAGTGTGGTCAGAAGAAAGTATGCCTGATAAATGGAACCCCAGCATCGTTTTCCCTATCCACAAGAAAGGAGACCCTCTAATTTGCGCCAACTAAAGAGGAATAAGTCTCATGAATACCACCTACAAGATCCCGAAACCATTCTTTAGCAAACTGATTGGACCCCATCAGTGCGGTTTCAGGCCAGGATAATCATAATCGATCAAATGTTCACGCTACAGCAGATTCTGGAAACGACCCAAGAACTCCAAATCGATATCGATCATCCGGCCTTCATCGATTTGAAGGCCGCACGATAAAATTTATAGAGACGAGCTATACACAGCCATGGCATCCACACAAAGCTCGTCCAACTTTATAGGATGCCGATGAAGAACTCTCGCTGCTCCGTCAAGGTTGGTCCTGAACTTATAGAAGCTTTTGATGTCAAAAAAAAGGAGTCCGACAAGGTGATGCGCTATCGTCCTTCGCAAGATTTTCTGTCCTATTTGAATTAACGGGTTTTGAAGGAGATGGTGCAACCAGGAACTATACGAGCTGTACAGCTACATTGACCTGGTATACAAACGTATATACTCCTTTGCGAAAATACGTTAACCAAAAATATATTCAGGAACTTTATATTGAATCAGTTTAAAAAGAAACGTAAATATGAGGAATATGGTAGCATTAGACGGTTCCTGCCAGATAAGTGCGTGCAGAACCCGCAGTGCAACATATGTTCTATCAAGAACACATAATGTTGGTGGAGGTAATACCCCCATTTATTTAGTTTAATTCAAACTACAATAACTTCATCTAACTTAACTAAGTAATATTTCTAAAAACGGAAAGTATTTGGAGGATTATTTTGGAAATAGAGTTTGAGACGGGTAGTACTAATATTGAAATCGAAACAATTTTCGTATGAATTAACACCTCGTAGCATGCGAGTAATGTGTTCGTTGGAGCCATAGGAGGTGCGGTGGGTGAGCATATAGAAAAGACGAGGATTTCTCAAAGTATTTGGGTTAATGTACAAAAAAGTGGAGAGGCATTCAACAGAAACCGAGAGCAGGCGATTAATAAAAAGATAATGTCAGTTATTTCTCTTCGTTCTTTAAGAGTTTTCAAATTAATTAAATGAAAACGTTCTTGATAAGGATGTATGATCAAAGGACCTTGCTACGGAATCCTTAAAAGGGCAAATCGAATGTTATCGATAGTAAATGATATGTGCACGTCTTAATAAGAGGCCAAACTTGATAGGCGTATTAAGGGAGGGGACGAACAAAGGTAATGTTGAATTACCGGGTCACAAGGGAGTTAGAAAGTTCTAACCATTCTTTTACAAAGCCGAGTTCTAAGTTAGCTCTAAGTATTATATCGTCTTTATAAGACAGGAAGTTAAGCTCCCAATCACATAATAAGTCAGGTTCGCGAATAGACTCAACAAAGGTATGGTTTGATTATGGAGAAGGTAAAGAAGGTAAAAAAATGTGATTGACAGGCAATTGCTTATTCATATTAAGTTCCAAGCAGTTTTTTAGACACCAGACTGAAGTCAATGTCTAAGTGAATGAGAGTCAAGTCATGTACCGAATAAATATTCTTAAAAAACTTGATATCGTTAATGGTAAGAATGAAAAAGACAGAACCTAAATGGCTGCATTGGTGGACACCAGAGGTAGATAGAAAAGGACTTGAGAGGGCAGATCTGAAGCGAACGTTGTAGTAGTAGAGTTTTGCGAGGTACACCCTTATTACCGTTGTCGTTTTGTCTCTACGATATTTGAAGTTTATCCAGAAAATTATTAAATTGGTGTTACAGTTGTCAAGAATCAACATTTTTGAGTTATATTGTTTAGTTTTAGTTATGAGGGTAAAAACGCGAATTCGACTATGTTATTGGTTGTAGGCTTACATTTCTGAAAGCCGTGTTGTCCGAGGCTTACAACGAAACCTTATAAGATTGTAAAAATTGCTTTCAAATATTTTCAGAATATGGGAAAGTTTGGCAATTGGACGATTAGTTCTTAAGATCACCTTTAGGGCCATTTTTGTGAATTTCGATTTAAAAAGTTGGTTTCCATAACTGAGGGAATTCACGTTCAGAAATAGATAAATTAAAGATTTGTTATATGGGGAAAGATAGGGAGGCGGAACATATTTTTATAGAAATATGGAAGGGACACCATCGAAAAGGCCCATGAGAAAATTCATCATTTGATTGATTTAGCTTATGCTCAATCAAATCCTTGCAGATATCGCATTGGTAGCAATAAAATGTGATAGATCGTCTGATGGAGTCAATTTATGTTGAGGGAGATTAAAGTCATTCGGAAACGAGTATTTCGTCCTAAGAATTACTTAGGCAAATTAATAGATCGATCGAGTTTTTTGTTTTTGATAGCGAGTAATACGCCCCAGCAAGTGGAATCAGCAGTAGTATCGTTGAGATTGTTATCGTTGTAAACACTAAAGGAAGAAGGAAACAATTCCTGGTTATAAATCACCCTTATTGCGATAGTCGTTTCATAAATAGATGTTAATAGATAGTCGTTTCACTTCATCGACAATTTGTCGTTTTTGTAGTCGTGTCACTGTTAAATCAGTATTGCGTAACTTAAACGCCAGCCTCCTCGTCGCTCAGATTCCACATGAAATCCACTTCAACAGCTGATAGTTTGACAAATAAATTTTAATTGCAATTGAAATCAGTGAACAGCAGTTCGGTGGTTGTAAGCATAGTTTTTAAATTTATTTAGATTTGTTCCAAAATATTAATTGGGGGTGGCCGTGGCGCGATAGTTGTGTGTTCGCCTCTCAACCTTATGGTCACAGGTTCGATCCCTGCCGTAGTCTATTTCTTCTTATTTTTTCATAAAAAACCAATTCTAAAAATAAATGTCATACAATGAGTTGCTGGTTTACTCATTACATGCTGTTTTTTTTTTTTTTTTTTTTTTTTTTTTTTTTTTTTTTTTTTTAAATTCATTTTTATTTCATATTAACTTATAACTATCTTAAAGCTAGACAAAAATGTTTAAAACTAGCCTAATTATCAATAACTTACAACTAATTTACTGGCCCTTTACGGGCGCTCTAAATTAAACAATAACTCTTACAACTAATGTCTTTCGACCTAAAAACTATTTTAATTAAATCTAAATTTTTTTTTTTTTATTTATTTTATATTTCAAGAAACTTTTATACAGAAAACTTACTTGGTATCTGATCATTTTTTTTTTTTTTTTTTTTTTTTTTTTTTTTTTTTTTTTTTTTTTTTTTTTTTACCTATAAACTAAACTTAAATATATATTAAAAATAATTAAAACTAAATAAAACTAACTTATACTAACTAAAAATAACTTAAACTACTTAAAATACCTAATAATACTTATAACTACTTAAAAACTAGAACAGCCACAGCAGCATTTTTTTCGTTTTTTAATTTTTTTTTTTGTTTATTTTTTATATGCATGCAGACACACACTAGCATGCAACCCACCCACACATGTACATACGCACATACATATACGTACGCACACACATGTACAGACACGCAGATACATGCACGCATGCCCCCGCATACATACATATTTTTAATTTTTTTTTTGGTGCCACCCTGACTGTTACCTATACCTAATGCCCTAAATCTATGTAAGTCGGCCAAGATATATCATCTTCATCGACTTTAAATATCACGATGCTGTTCAGAGAGCCACCAGAACTGGTTCTCCTGTTTCGCCCTATCCCTCCGGTCCCGATCGGACACAGTCCTACTGAACCGAAGGCGCTCTTCTCCACCTTGAGCGATGACGTCTCGACTATACAGGAGTCGCCTATCCACAGTTTTCCGGCTGACGTGGTAGATGAGCGGAACCGCCCCTCCATCCTGTATCAGCTCTCGACTGTCTAAATAGAGGAATGCCTCAGGAGGGATGTAACCACTTAACCGCGCACTCTCAAAATATTCGTTATTGGGGTAATAAGCCCCAAAAATTAAGCTGTTAGTTGAGGACATCGCTCTTGCAACGTGACCCCGAATCAGCTTGAACAAAAATTTATCTATTCTGTTTATGTTGGCTCCGTTGTATAGAACCTGGTTGGAATAATATCTTGTGTACTCCGACTCTGGTGTTCTGTGTAATCCAAGGCAACGTCTAAGACATTGCCTCTCAAACACCCGAATCTTTTCCATTTGAGATGGGGCAACGTTGAACCACACCGGGCATCCGTAGGCAATCATCGGCCTGATGAGGGCCATGTAGCAAATCACCTTCACCCTGCTGTCAAGACGGCTGCTATAAAACAGTCGTTTTGTCAAGGCTAAGGCTCCCCTAGCCCTGGCCAAAGCAGCACCTATATGTCTGTCGAAATACAGGTACTGATCCAACCAGATGCCAAGGTACTTTACTACACTTTTACTCGCCAGTGGATGTCCATGTGGCCCTACGATCACCAGCTTGCGCCAGTTCTTTCTCGTATCCCTTGAGGCGCTAGACAGCGGAGTCCTAAACAAAATAGTTTCTGATTTCTGGAAGTTGATTTTCAACTTCCAGTCATCACAATATCGCTGAATCTTGTCGAAGTCACTCTGCAAGAGACTTTTGATGACCTCAACTGTATGAGCTGTTCTGTACGCAATTAGATCGTCGGCGTACGCAATTGCCTGAGTTAGACTACCTATCAGATCGCTGGTGTAAATGTTGAATAGAATCGGCGAGTTAACCGCTCCCTGCTGAAGACCATTATTAATATTAAAAATTGCAGTAGAAGTTACATTGCCACTCTTGACAACAAACTTTCTACCATTTAGCATGTCATAAAGCATATACAATAGAGGTTTACTTATACCTAGTCTGGTTAGCTTTAGATAGAGACCTTCTAACCATACGGTGTCGAAGGCCTTCTCCAAATCAACCAGACAGGCACCCGTACACTGTTTTTTAGTTTTGTTCCATTGGATATCAGAAACAAGTTTAGACGCGGCATGAATTGTGTCATGTCCCGCCTTAAAACCGAACTGATTATCCGGGATGATATTTTTGTCCTCCGCCCATTTGAACAGGGCTCTATTAATAACCTTTTCAAACACTTTGCTGATACTCGGAAGAAGACTTATCGACCGGAGATTCGCCGGATTGGAGTTGTCCTTTCCCTTTTTTGGGAGAGGGTGCACCACAGCTGTCTTCCACCGCACTGGATAATATGCATTATTCAGCGCGTTGTTAAACAGTGTGGTATAAATGTCAACTGCTTCTTGAGGCAAATGTCGTAGTACAACGTTGGATATACCATCGAGTCCTGCAGACTTCTTTTTCTTTAATGAATCGAAGATGAGCTGGAGCTCATTCTTCGAAATTAACAGGGGGCTGGGCCCATTTCGGTCGGCGATTATGGCGTTTGCCAAATCTTCATCATTAAACCTGGTAAAACCAAGGTTCTCAGATCGCCATTCGGTTATATCGTTCCGGAGCCATAAGTGATGAAGCAGAGCTCTGTTCTCCAGGTCATGATTCGGGCGAATGCTAGCATTCACCTTGTACACTTGCTGGAAAGCAGCCCCCACAGCCTCCACTCTCTCCTGCGGATCTTCGATTATATAGAGGTCATCGTCCAATACGGCATCCTCTGGGTCTATGCCTGCTGTCAGAAGTACGTCTCTGTTCTCTGTCGTCCTCTGGAGCTTAAGACACGGAAGATCGTTTTGATCCTTTCTTCTAAAAATCTTATTAATTTTTGGGAACATACTTGGGTCGCTGGAGTTAACGGCACGAATTTTATTGTCCCAGAACGAATTAATAGCCAATCTATAATTTTCTTTGATCAATTGGTTGATGTTTTTGATGGACGACTTCAGTGTCCTAATCTCCAGGTCTCGTGTATCAGTAAACCGCCTGTACAAGCGTTTTAGTCTTGTCAGTAGTCCACTTTTTTGTCTGTGAAGTGCGTCAATTGTCGCGTTACGGTACATGTCAGTTGCGTTACGTTCTTTGTATTTCGGTATTGTTCTGTTCATTGTTCGTAGAATCGTTTCGTCAATTTGTTCTAAGTATCTGTCGATTTCAGTATTTGTTAGGTTCCTGTCATTTGGTGGGGATATACCATTTGAACGTAATTCACTCAATAAGGCATTGGAGAAACGTGGCCAGCGCACCTTACTGTAATTGTAAGTATGCACAGGCACATACTCCTCCAACTCCATAAGCTGGTTCGGAAGTTGTATTACGGCTGCGAGTCCGCAGTGGTCACTGTCGTACTCGATCGTTCGTAAACAATTTCTTGGCCTTTGACCCACAGCGTCAGTAATTGTTAGTCTTGCGTCTTTAAGCAATAGATCCAGATAGGCACCGCTTCTTGGGAACGATGGCCTGTCTGTGGCTAGAAGATCGATGCGATACTCAAGGTTGTATCGACCCATCCAATTAAATAGATGGTTACCTCGAGGATTTTGTATTTGATTTCCCCAATCTGTGTGCTTGGCGTTTAAATCACCCGCCAATATATAGTAATTCTCTTCCGAGCTCAATCTTAAGCATTCAAAAAGCTTTTCAAGCTCTGTTATAAACTGCGTGGGCTGAGGTGTTTCCGGTGCATAGGCAGCGATCACATACATTCGCTTCCCCTGTTGGAGATGAATGCATATGATGCATGCCTCTAACGTCCGAAATTTTCGCACATCACTATTATATATTACCTTATGACTAATGCCTTTACGTATAAAGATTGCGACGCCTCCTCCTTGCGTGGAGTTGGGTCGGTCTCTTCTTACGATATTGTAATTGTTGTTAGTCAATTTATGTTTCTGGTTAAGCTTAGTTTCGCTAGCCATAAACACATCTGGACTTATGTCTTTAAGCAATTGGAATAAATTCGCTCTACGTTCGGTCCTAATCAATGAATTTACATTCACAGCTAGGATCTTAAAGGGCCTCTCCGGCAGCGCG
The DNA here is from genome assembly GCA_910595825.1 of Philhelius pedissequus. Lineage (NCBI taxonomy): Eukaryota > Metazoa > Arthropoda > Insecta > Diptera > Syrphidae > Philhelius > Philhelius pedissequus. The sequence continues at coordinate 327,798,097 of OU343160.1, forward strand.
CCCTTAACCTCTAAGTTGCGTTAAGCTCGGCAAAACAGAGTAGAGATAATCCACCCTAGTCGCCTGCTCCCTGATCTGGTTTTGGAGGCCGTTCAACTGGCCCTGGATGGCCAGTAGAACGCCCATAATATCCGCCTGTGCCGCCGGCGCCTTAGGCACGGGGGCCTGTTGGGCGACCTTTGGTGTAGGCTGTACCGTGCTTCCCCTTCCTGACGCCATTTGGGCGTAAGAAATTTGGGGGTTGACGGACGTTGTTGTAGGAGGGCGCACTGTTGGACGCTTTTCTACCACTGTTTGCTTTGCTGCTTTATTGTTTTTTATAAGCTGAAACGTCGGGCATCCCCGATAATTAGCGGGGTGTCCGGCGCCTCGGCAGAGTACACATTTAAGCTGGGTCCTATCTTCGACCCGTTCTTTTCCTAACTTGCATTCATCTGCATTGTGGTTCTCTCCACACTTAACGCAGCGTGACTGCATTTCGCAGTTTGCTGCGGCGTGGCCGAACCTTTGGCAGCGCATGCATTGAAGCATGTCGCCGCGCCTTTTTAATTTGTCCCAAGTTACAACCTGGCAGTTGAGGACGGATATACTCCTCAAACTATCCAGTTTGCTGCTGGGTGAAAGTTGAACGAGGAAGAAGGGAAGACTCCGCTTCTCCCGCCTAGCTCTAACTGTAGCGAACGGCTTGACCCCGATAAAGTCGAGATCGTCATTCGCTTTTTGGCGGAGTTCATTTAAGAGCACCTGTGGTTCCGTGTAGGAATCTATGCCCTTCAAAAGGACCGTTTGAAATTTTTCGGTTTTAGGAGTGAAACTAAAGAATTCGGTAGTAGTTTCTTTCAGCAACTCTTTAATTTTTTTGTGCTGTTCCAGTGTGAAGCACTGGATAGCATGCCTATCGTTATTTAATCTTTTAATAGTAAAATTTTGACCTATGGTCAACTTACATAGATTTATGGTATCCTGTAACTCCATTTTATAAGTATTAATGGGTGGCACCTTTTCTTTTTTCATGATCGGCGGCTGTGGCTGCTGCTGCTGAGACTGATTTTTCTGCGGCTGTTGATTCTGCTGCTTTTGAATCTGCTGCTGCTGTTTTTCTTGCGGTTGTTTCTGGACTTGTGTCTGCTGCTGTTGCTGTTGTTGTTGTTGTTTTTGCCGTTGTTGTTTTGGCTGCTGCTGTGGCTGTTTTTGTATTTGTTCTTTTTTCTGTTGTTGTTCTTTTTCTTCGAGTTCTTTTAGTTGCCTCGCTCGGCGCGCTTCTTGGCTGGCCTTAACTTTACTTTTTATCTTTTCTATTTCTGCCTCCAAAGCATCAATTTGGGCGAACATTCTTTGTTCGTCCTCCTCAGATGACGCCTCTGATGTGGAGAGGTTCACGAAGGCAGTACTATCGCCCGTCGTGAAGTGCCCTTCTCCTTCTTCAGACATATATGCTATACCCTCTTCGGGTGAAGTGTCTAACTCGGTTTGTCTTGCTGCCTCTGACGTCTCGTCTATATCGGACGTATGCACCCCAGCTGGCAGCTTTGCTGAGGTGGCCGTGGATCTCCTTTTTACCAAATTTGGTGCGCACTTGATCCTCTTTCTGCGCTTTTGATTAGCATCGGATGATGTTGCCGTTGTTGTTATTGCTGTTGATGTTGTTGCTGCAGAATCACTGCTTGTAGTTGGAACATCTTTCGATGTTCCCTCAGCTGATGCCATCGCTGACCTCATTGGCCCTAGGACACCTTTCGATGCCCCGGTGCTTAAACTCCTCCTCCTTTGCTCGTTTTCCCAACCAATAAAGTTAACTACTTCACGGTTGTGAAAAAAAGCTGATAAAGTTCTGATGCCCTCTTGGGAATCGAACTGGCGACCCTCGGATTCTCGGTCGGCCACTCTATCCCTGTGCTACTGCACCACTTGTGAAATTTTGATTTAATTTAGAACTTAAGCTCACACACGAATTTTAATTGGAAAAACTGGGAAGCCGAAAACGTCTTAACACTTCCACAGTACGAGATCGACTGACATTACATGCTGTTTAGGCATAGAACTAACAACATGTGATTGAGTAAAACTAGTATACCGATAAAATATGACAAAGAATAAAAAAATTAATGCGAATTATAAGGGACATAGATAAATAAGACACGGAAATTTCTCCGCATTAGTTCAGCCGCCATCCCTGGAGAAAAAATCTGAGACAACAGTCTCCGAATATCGCGCCACACATCTTTCCTATCATTCTTTCTCTTCCTTAACCTCACCCTCACGCCCGCGCTGAGTTGAAACATTTAAAGGGTATTCATAATCCCTTGAGCGCGTGTAGATTTAAAAAAAAAATTAGATATAAGACAGATAAAACTAAAAGTATAAAGTTTTTTCCTAAGTAAGAAATTGCATCAATTCGCAATTAAATTAAGTACTATGCACATGAGAGCGACCAACGAATTAACGAATATTCGTTCATTTTGACATTTCGTTCACAATGCTTTAATTTTATTCGTCACGAATATAGGTTGAAAATCTGATTTTGAGGTTAGACGCGAGCGAACAAATTACTCGTTGACCAATATTGTTTTCTCAAATTTATCTTATTTTTGCGATTAAAAAGTAATTTTTTTCTGCCATTAACATTAATATCAATTATATTTCTACAATTTTGTTTAGAATTTGTGAAGAATTTAGGTTGCTAAATTGTTTTAAATGGAATTTATTCGTCGGTCGTTGGTCGCTCTGATGTGAATAGTCCTTTAGTTGTACAGAGGCGATAGATTCTATCCAAAACAAATCTCATGGATTTGCCTGGATTAGTAAATATTATGCTCACAAAATGTGTATACCGACTTAATAAAAATAAATTAAAGCCACAGGTGGAAGAGGTTTTAAAAAATATGTTTAAATGATGTTGGGGTAGTAGTATCAACTTCTATTTAACCTTAAATTTGGCGTCAAGCTAAACCTAAGAACAAGCACTAGTATTTATTTTCAAGCGTTTAACAATAATTGCCTACTTTCTGCTATTTTTTTCATTTCGTGTTGGTGGTCCTCCACTACAATTTAATTCCTTAGCCAAGGACTTCCACTCCAACTTTGTTTGTTGACTTCTGTCGACACATCCTCTAAAATTGTTGTCTAGGTTTTTATTTGCTTCCATGAGCTCACCATGGTTTTCATTTGCTTATATTTACCCTTTTTTTGTTACCTATAATTAATAAAACAAACAAAAAAATTACATTGTGCCACTACTTTTGGCTCTGTCGTTTGCAATTTTGTGAACGACTAAATTTGGCGTTTTTAATTTTATAATGACTAACGCAATTCGAAATTACGACAAACGTCACTAAATGAATACATTCCAGATGAACATAAACGCCAGTTGGCGTTCCAACGCCATACGCAATGGCAAATTCTTGTGTCGTGTTTTGGTATGGCGTTAAACGACTATCGCAATAAGGGTGAATACTTGAGATTGGTTTCAGTTAAGGCATAGATTTCAAAGGGAAGAGAAAGAGACTGCTGTAAAACTAATTGAGTTTTAGAGCTTCTACCCCTTACATTTTTGTAGGGAGGTTTTTACTAACTAAAATTTGTCCCTGTTTTCACATAGCTTAATATTGAACCGTCTAGCTCAACAATAGCTTGGTATTTTTTTGAATTAAGTTTTATGTAGCCATAACTATATACAAAAGTTTAAATAAAAAACCAATGTTTTATTAATTACAGATAGGAGAATGGAGCAAAAATACTGATTTTGTTCGTCATGCATCTATTCTAAAGCAGTTCACAAACTGTTCGGAATATGATAGTGATCCCATCACTGAAGAAAATCTAAATCGTTCGAAGTTGTATATGCAAAGGTAAGTAGTAGAGCATACAAATAAATTTTTTTTTTTATTTCCGTAAAATTAATTTTTGTTTTGCAATTTAAGAGTTAATCAAATCATTCGTGAAAGATCAGACCAGACTGCTGTGTCTTTTATTTATCTCGCTGCACCACCAAATACCAATGCACCTCACTGGGAAGAACGCAGTGAGCGCTATATGGAATTACTTTCCGAACTAACTGCAGAACTTCCCCCAACAATCTTAGTACATGGCATAAGCACTGTTACATCAACTACTCTCTAATAATTATTCATAAGATAATATCCATAGATTATAAGGACCTTATCAACATTTAAATAATACCCACAAAGGCTATAAGCTAATTATTTTATTTTGACATATACACGCTTATTAAATTAGTAAAATCATTTAAATACAGATGTATTTAAGCATTTACATTTCTACTGAATTATTATGTTTGGTTTCTTAGTTAAATATTAATGTTTTATGCACTTTTTGTGCCGAATACATACCCAAAAGTTATTATATAATACATGTGATTTGATATTAACAGTATTTAAATGTAAATTTGTCAACACACAATTTGTGAAAATGACTAAAGACATGCCAATTTAGTAGGTATTTTGTTTATACAAGTACTTCGTACATTGGAAAAGGAAGAGCAGTAAATATTTCATATTTTGTAAGTTTTTATAAATTTGCATGTCTCGAGTCACAACCCTTTCTATATTATATAATTTTATAAAACTACACACAAAATTTAAAAAAATATTTCTTATGTAAATTTGTTATTTCGTTCTATCATTAACATGACAAAATTACTTTTGTATTATTCGTACCTAACTAAAATTATCCTTTTTATAGAATAAACCTTAACAAAGAATTATTTTTTTTTTTGCAAATAAATTAACGTATCATTCCGTGTACACCAAAATTGTTACTTTGTACATATTGTATTGATTGTAGTTATTTTGGCATTTATTTGATTTAATTTGTCCTGGTTGTATTTGTGATCGTATGTACCTACATTATATTTTCTTTTTGTTACCCTAGCTTACATGCAAACAAAACTTAACTAAGGGGTGATCAATTAAGATGTACGTTTTAAAAAAAGGTGTTTTTTTGTTCAGCAATGCGGCATATTTCTTTCTAAATGAATAATTCAGTAAGCCAAATTGTCGTACATGAGCTTAAGCATAACACGAAGAGGTTTAAAAGATGCCGTTACATCCAGTCAAAACAACCGTATGGGTTGGTGAGTCATCAATCCGTATTTCTTCAAAAATGGGCTCGTTATCGCGCCATGATAACGGACTATTTTGTGCCTGAAATTGAAGCCTGAGATCTCTTCTTTTCTTTCTGCTTTTATATTTTCTTGTTTTAATTTATTCCTATTCTTATCTTTTATCTAAGCATATCGATTTTCTTTAATTTAACTTTCATCGTCTATTACATTTTTTTGTTTGCCTATTTTATTTAGCATGCTGTTGGCAATGTACATTATCAACTTTACGTGGTAGTAGAAAACTCGGCCAAGGGCGCAATATTGAGATTTGCCAACGAAGGAACTGGAACGGGGAAATTCGTAGGCCTTATGGAAAGAACCTTGATTTTTAAATAGGAATCAATTTCCTGGACTTTCCAAGAGATGGCATGACCAAAAAATACAACTTTGAAAAGAACTTCAGAACGGTGTTTAGTTCCAAAAAAGAGTGGGTAGGTGAAAATTTTAACTACATACATCCTCAAAGCAAATGCCATCAAGTGGTACATTTAGAGCCATTTTCTTCACTATTTGTCAACTTGCCGCAAACTCTCAAGTTAGCCAACTCTAGAGTTGACACAAACTTGAGAGTTGAATGACAAGTTGAAATTGGTTTTTCTTCACTATTTTAAATCTCAACTCGAGAGTTGAAATTTAAAAGTTAGCCAACTTGTTATTTTTTAAATTTCCCTGGGAAATTTTTGACAGATACGTATGTTTCAACTTTAGATTTGAATTTATTCTGTGAGATTTGAATTTATTATATGCTATGATTTCGACGGATTCGCGTTTCTTTCCAAAATTCTGTGCAGATGTTATGTCTCGCGAATTATATTAGGTGACGGAACGGTCGAGTACGTAACAAACGTAAAAAAATTGAAGCAAAACATGGAACCAAACTCTTACCTGATGGGAATATCATGTATGCATAAAATATATATATTCGGTAAAACGTATGTATGTGCTTTTCGGGTAATTATTTATTTTACAATTATTGACACCCGCATCACAATAAGATGCACTGTTGAAATACTTACGGCAATAAAATCAGCAAAGGCAAACTTAATTGACCCGACTGCATAATACCTCAAAACTATCAAAAATTGGTCGTAATTCGCGCGATCTACACATATGTAAGTTAGCATAATTTAAACTAAAAAATATTCAAATTATTAAAGTAAATCGGTGAATAAAATCATGGTCATCGCATTTTTCAAGCGCGACCCCCAATCGCATTATAAATATATAGTCTTCTTTCAAACGCCAACAATTCTTCCTCATCTTCGCTTGCGGAAGCAGACGATGGATTATTTTCCCTATAATAATTTTCTTGGTACATATTATTTTAAAAATGTTTTTATTCAAAACGAAAAGAGAATACTTTTTGAGAGAAGATGCAACAAAATGTATTACAATTTTGAATTTGACATAAAACTCTCAAGTTTGCTCTCTCAACTTCTACTATTTTCGGAAGTTGAGAAAACCAGAAGTTGATTAACTCGAGAGTTGAGAATCGAAAGTTGAAACTGTAAATTGTAAATTTTGTTTGTCCCCTTTCACACAGGGAAACCAGTTGCTGGAGATTTTTTTGACGTTTTCCTTTAATTGCCTTGTAGCTTTCACAAGAGGAAACTGGAACCAGGAAACTGAGGAGGAAACTGGGAAGATTTTGTCGGGCTAATTGGAATGCAAAGCAAAACGTCAAAAAAATCTCTTCAAATCGTTGACCGGGGAGATTTTTTTCATTCCCTTTACTTCTTGCCCTTCTCGCCAACAAACTCCCAGTTGCCGGCAACTCAGTTTCCTTGTGTGAAAGGGGACTTTGAAAAAAAAAGAAAATCACAAGTTGATTATAAAAATCCTCAAGTTGAGTTCAACTTGTAGTGAATAAAAGGGCCCTTATGGATCGAGAACATAACTGAGTGGGCTGTTGCTGGAGTTGTTGGGCCTAGAACCCAAGTTTCTGTTCCGCTGGGGCAGGTTGAAGTAAACCCCTTATGAAAATTCGCAGAACGCAATTTCGAAAGAAAATATAGGAACCAAAATTGCCATCACATCAAATAGTCAAGTTGCATTAAAAGCACAGGCTAAATTACTATTTAGGAATTACAACCAAAAACAGTAGTAACAAACTAAGAGTAATAACAGGTTTCCTCACTGGCTACTGTCAGTAGCTCAAAATCCCGGGATTGGAGAACATCGCCCTCTGTAGGCTTTGTAAGGACGAGGAGACATCCGACCATATATTAGGTAGATGTAATGCCATCGTTCACCAGAGACACAGATTTTTGGGGCATCACCTAATAGAGGAAAAGCAACTATCCCCTCTTAAAATATCCCGAATACTAAAATTGATGAAGTAGTTTGTTTGTTCTCTTTATAGCATCTTGCTTCAGCATAAGTTTGCATGTAGCGATTAGTATATCAATATCTATACTGTCTGGTGAAATAGGTAGTGTTGTTTTTGGTGAGCAAGTCAGCCTTATCACTGGAATATCCCTATAGCCCAGAGGATTTGGAAAGGATTGCAAGTTTTAGAAGTGTTTGTCGAAACGGAACTACAGGATGGTGTAGCCAATGATACTTGGTATCGATTTAAATGAATTCAATAGATGATAGGTCTGAATATCCAACTGTCTTGTGTAAAGAAAAAGAAAGTATTGTGTTTCCATTTTGTTTGTTTAATTCTGGATCAATTTTTTTCATACACATACATATGTACATACTCGTATTACAACATTATCGCATCAAGCGCAAAAAGAATGCATGTCGACTATGTTTTGAATCAATTGGCAAATACTTTTCATAAAAACCCAAAATCACTTCTTCAATCTTAAATCCAAATTTTTGATAGAGACATACAGCTGGATTAGTTGCAGATACATGTAAAGTTATATCTTTAGTCATACTCGTCTGAATTAAATGGTACAGCATGAAACTGGCAATTCCGCATCGCTGCCACCCAGGACGAACAGCCATAAAAGATATATAGGCTTCATTGAATCCAACGTCAGGCACCAGAAATGCACACCCAACAACTAGTTTCTTATACATAGCAACCACACTAAAGTCTGGATAACTAAGACACTCGGACACTGTAAATAGAAAAACAAATTTTAAAATATTAATTTATTGAGTATCATTAAAGCTATAGTCTTACTGTCAATTCCAGGCCAGAAGTAAGACTGCAACAAAGCATTCACAGCAGGTATATGATTCGGTCGAACATAACAGAAATCCACAGTCGATCGTTTGGGAATTTTTCCAGTGACACTATGTTCCAGCTCACACATAAGTTTTATCCATGGAGGAAAACATTTCGTATTTCGATAAATGAACGGATGAAGAATCCGCGAAGTGTAAGGCGATTCAAAAACTTCATAGTGGAACGATCCCGCTATTTTGGCATGGAAAGAAGTCATTGCTGTTTGATTTGATGCCGAAATAATCTTAAGGATATAAAAATTATTAATCATTTTTGCAAAATAGTTATTGCAGGCAAATTAATTAACATACCTGATATCGATCTAAAATGTGAGCCTTAGATGCATTTTCAAGGTCACTTTTGCCTTGGATTTGAGCATCTACATTAAAAAGCGGCTTTGAATAAGCTCTTCTCATTTCTCTTACAACTAATTTACGATAGAATCGTCTAACATAACTTGGAACTTCGATCTTACACTGATGTTCCAAACTTAATATGTTACGCAGCTTGTTGTACAATTCTTTTTCCTCATATTCACTCATTTGCACCAACCTATCAAAATCAAAAAAAAAAAGAAAGCAACATGTTTTAATTTCTGTGAAGAAGAACAAAACAAAAAAATACTTACCTTCCTTGCATGAAAAGAGATTCATTTTCTAAATTCTCTTCTTCGTCTTGATTCTCTCTCAACCAAGGATATTCACGTTTTTGATTTTTTGTAAATAAGCTCTTGGCACAAACTTCGACTGGTACTTCGTCGTCCTCCTCAACTTCGTAAGATTCATTGTCAGATTCACTTACATATTCTTCTTTGATTATAGTGTCTTCTGAATTTGTGTCGGCTGCATCCATTTGTTGATAGTTTGTTACTTGAAGAATTCGCGGTTGATATACATCGTCTGTATTTTCTGGAGGACTTTGAGAAGAGCTAAAACAAAAAAATGAAAAATACAAATTCCTTTAGGACATCACTTAAAAATTGTATGGTTTAAATTTAAATCAAATTTCTCTATATATACTTTCGACGAACAGACGCAAACGCACAGATCTACCGTCGTCGACGGCATTTAAAAATGCCGCCTTTGAAGCGCTAGACTATACACGTAGATTTAAGATTAGCAGATCATAAACCGTATAAGGCGTTCACTGAAAATGTTTCTCTCATTCGAATATAGGCAACGTGAATGATGCTCAAAAGTTTGCCTTGATATTGGTAATTGTTGGAAATAATAAAAGTTACACTTTGTATTAAGTGTAAGCAGCTTCTACTGTATTACAATTTTAATATTGTGTATACAGGGTGGCGCACGAATCGTGCTACAATAAGAAATTTAAATAACTTTTATTTTAATCGATGTATTTCATTAATTTTTAAAAATTAAATTTTATTTTAAATAACTAATGGTTTTTAAAGATGATAGACCGCAAATGACCTCCATGCTCATCCACGCATACGCGGCACTTGATCAGAAAATTGTTCATTGCGGCCTGAAGTGTTGAAATTGGGATCGCCTCAATTATTGTCTTAATGGACTGCTTCAATTCAGTCAAATTCCTGGGTTTCGTTTTGTACACTTCCTGGTTGACATAACCCCATAAAAAAAGTCTAATGCAGTTAGGTCAGGTGACCTTGCGGGCCAGCGGAAAGTGCAGTTTCTGGATATCAATTTGTTTGGGAATTTTCGTTGGAGCTCCGCCATAACTTGTGTGGTTACGTGTGCACTTGCTCCATTTTGTTGAAACAAAATCCTGCTGATAGTTCTGGGTGAAAAAACTCCTTCAACATCTTTAAATAACGGTCCCCAATGACAGTTTATGTTACACCGTTTTCTCCAAAGAAGTATGTCCCGACAATACACCTTGATGAAACTGCGCACCACACACTGACTCGTTCTGGGTGCAGTTCCGTCTCATGAAGCATTTCTGGATTAGATTCACTCCATATACGGCAATTTTGCTTGTTAACATTGCCGTTTAAGTCAAAATGGGCCTCATCAGACATGACAAAACAATTTATCAATGTGTTGTCTTCTTCGGCCATTGCAATCATTTTTCCGCAAAAAATCCAGGCGAACAGGCAAATCCTGAGGGACTTTGTACGGAAACAAGATTAAGTCATCATGAAGTATCCGTTGTAATGACCGTCTGCTAACTCCAATTTGGCCCTATACGTTTCGAGTCGAAAAATTGGATTTGCCTGTATTGCCAATGCAACAGCCACGATTGTATCCTGAACCCGAACATTGGGATCTAGATGATACGGTCTTCGTTCGATGCTTCCTGATTCGGCAAACATGTTCCCCAGCCTCATAATGGTCAATCTACTCGAGGGAGTACCGCCAAATTCCAGCCTAAATTCCCTTTGGACGGAAATGACGGACTACAAACAATGGTATCGCTGCACTATCCAATTCCTTTTTTCAGTATCCCAAGCATTCATTTTGATAAACCTAAATAGTAGCCTATAAAATAAAAAAAATAAGCCGATTACTCACACTGAAAAAAAGTTATTACGTTTTATTTTTGTAGCACGATTCGTGCGCCACCCTGTAGTAACACAGCAGAAATATACAAGAATAATAATAGCTCGTTACGGATTTCAAGAAGCATATTCTGTTTCAAAACCTATTGAGCCAGGAATGTTAAGTGAAAAGCAAATAAATGACGGTCCATTGAAGAGCAAGCCTTATCGAGAAGTTATTGGAAGTTTACTTTACTTATCAACAATATCAAGACCGTATATAAGCTTTACTATAAATTACCTGAGTCGACAAGTCAGCTATCCAAGAAGATGTCACTGGAAGATGATAGAACGTATGCTAAGGTATCTTAATGGAACCAAATTTTGAGATATTTTTCGATGGTGAAGCGAAACTGAAAGCATATACGCATTCAAATTACGGTGGGACAGAGTCTGATATGATTTCAACAAGTGGAATTCTGGTGACATGTAATAATAACCAATCAGTAGAAAAGCTTAAAGACAACATAGAAGTGGATCTGGGAAATGACTATAAATGTAAATGTGGTAGAGCACAGAAGGCCTAGAATAAAAATTCTCAACATGTCTGAGCAGAAGTCAAACAGTGATGTTATTAGGTGTCTTAAAGAACAAAATGACATTTTAAAGTGTTCACAGATTGAAGTAAAAATTCAGTGGAAGAATAAATTTAAATTTAATAGGCAGGATTCCTACACTGCAGTCACAGAATTAGACGTTAATAGTTACAACAAAGTTATGCAAAGCGGAAGAGTTAGTGTTGGTTGGGATCAATGTGCAGTAAAAGATGGTTTGTATATAAGAAGGTGCTATAAGTGCTTAAGGTTTAACCACACTAGTGAAAAGTGTACAAGCGAAGTTAAAATATATTATAAATGTACAGGTTCACACATTGGATCGGAATGTAAAACGGAAGTTTTACAATGTATTAAAGTGTTAAAGTTAACAATGATCTCAAATTAAATTTTAATATAAATCACCATGCATTTGACAATGCTTGTGAGGTATATAAAAGAAAAATAAGTCTAGAAATAAAAAACAGTGGTAGAAATTAGATGAATTTAAAGAAAAGAAAACCTTTATCTACTATTTAAATGTCCAAAGTCTGATAGCAAACAAGAGTGAAGTAGAATTATTAATTGATCAATGTGATCCTGATAGAAGAACTGTGAAACAAAAACTAACGCGTACACGCACATCACCTGTAAATCGATCTCAAGACACACTGGAGGAGTGAGTATGTACATTAGAAGCGGCATAGAATACACAATAAAAAATGTAAGTAAACTTGATTATGTTGCATGGTTCTCTTAAAAGTAAAAATTAATATACAGGGTGCGCCAGAGTAACTTACTTATTTGAAAAAATTCCCGCGCTGTGATTTGGGCGGTTAGAGGGGCGAGAGGGGGCGCATCTGGAGGGGGAAGTTCCCAAGTTTGTTTCTCCCTCCAGTCAGTTGCCATCATGCTCTTGTCTAGAGAGCAGCGGGCCTTCGCAGTCGAGAGCTTCTTTTCTAACGGTCGCTCACTTGTTGCTACGAAACGTGCCTTCCGCGCTCGCTTTGAAATTCCTCCTCACAGACTCGTTCCTGGCCGTAATTCGATTCTGTCGTGGGTTAACTCATTTCGGGAGTGAGGAAGTGTCGCTAAACCCAGAAATGGACTTCAACGGACCATCAGAACTCCGGAAAATATCGAAAGAGTGAGGCAGTCAGTTGTGCGTTCTCCTCGGCGTTCGGCTCGCAAACACGCAGCTGCTATAGGAATTTCTGACACCTGATTTCTTTTTATGGGGTTATTTGAAATCTCTGGTTTATGTCGATCGACCACGGACCATAGCACACCTCAAGAACAACATTCGCGACGCCATTGCCAACATACCGATTGATATGCTGCAAAGAGTGGAGACGAATTTCAAAAATCGACTTCATTAGTGTATGAGCAATGGGGGTCGCCATTTATCCGATGTCATTTTCAAGACTGCATGAAAAAAAATTGGGATATTGTATTCTCAAATAAAAAAAAAGTACTTTTGTTTTTATTGACCTTTCAAATAAGTAAGTTTCTCTGGCGCACCCTGTACAAAACGAAAATTGGTCATTTGGGGTAGTTTATAGATCACCAAGTTCAACCGTTAATGAATTCTTAGAAACATATTTAAACTGGTACTCGCAATGTTTCGAGAGATATAAAAAACTGTATTATCATCCGAGACTTCAATATAGACTACTTGGTTGAAAATAATATTAAAGCAGCGATGGAAGACACTTTTACAGACCTAAGCCTTTGTCAGTTAGTTAAAGAGCAAACGAGGATAACAGAAACTTCAAAAACTCTAATCGATTATGTTTTATCTGAAAAAATAGTGTGCAATAGATTAGATGTAAAAATTGACCGTAATAACAAAATTTCTGACCAGGAAACAATAAAAATTGATATAAATAATAAAGCTCTAAAACCCAGTGAACTTAAGTGCAAAATATTTAAATACTCAAAAGAAACATTCGACAGAGTTCTAGAACAAGTCGGATTTTCCAACTTGTTTTTCATCGATGATAGTGAAGAACTTTTTAGAATCTTTGATAGTAAAATGAAACTCTGTATTGGAGCATTGACAATGGAAAAATCTGTTAGAATAGAATGGAATTGTAAATGGTTCACAGCAGAACTTCATAATTTAAAACTGGAAAATATTAGAGCTACAGAATTGCAACATTGAGTAATACTGAGACAGGTGGACGAGATAAAAATACTTATGCAAAACTTATAAGGATGAAATAACAGATGCCAAAAACAATTACATAATGGGACAAATCGAAAATTGGGAAATGTTAAAAACACTTATATTAAAAGATGATGTTAAAAAAACATATTCATTATACAATTCGGAAATGATAAAATCAGAGAGCAATTTGAAATTGCTAATAAGTTCAATAACTACTTTGTAGATAGTGTCTGTGATATAAACCAATCTATTCCTTTTGTGCAATATGAACCTCCTGTGATAAGCGTAGCTACGAGATTTAAGTTTAAATTCTGTGATGAACGAACAATCTGTGATATAATAAAAAAGTGCAATAACAAAAAGGACATTATGGGAAAAATAAACATATAATTTATAATTCAATTAAAGTTATAGGACCAGTGCTAATGAAAATAATAAATGCTTCGCTTTATCAAGGAGTTTTTCCAAACGGTTGGAAGGAATCTACAGTTATACCTGTAGAAAAAGTGAGAGGCACTATTATTGATTCAAAATAGCTTTTAACGGCCTTTAGTCCACAAAATTTGCGTTTCATCCCGGCAATCTCACTTGGACTCATCAGTTGGTTAGTGAGCGCCTTATCAGCACGCAATTTTTGTTAAGTTCAGTTGAACTTACTTGCATTTTTTGACAAAAAAGCAATGTGAACTATATCCAACAAGATTAAAATTTTAATCATTAAAATTGGAAGATTTTGTTCTTGGCCAGACATAGTTAACAAGAAGGTGTTTTTTTTTATAATACAATTCTCCAATTCAATATAATGCGAAGTCTTCTAATTGGCTGAGTAATTTCAGTAGTATATAGAGTTGTATTATAAAAAAATTAAAAAAAAAACACCTTCTTGGCACTATTAATCGTGAAAACTTTCGTCCAATCAACATGTTACCGAGTTTTGAAAAAGTGCTAGAACGCATAGTTAGTAAACAGCTTACTGAATACATTGAAAACAATAACATATTATTAGAGGAACAATCGGATTTTCGAAGTAACCATATGTGAAACAACACTTAACTACCTTGTATACGATTGGAGGAAAAGCGTAGATAAATACAAAGGTATCATAGCAGTGTTCCTCGACTTTAAACGGGCTTTCGAAACTATAGACCGGCAGATACTAATGTCAAAATTAAAATCGTACGGAATCATAGACACGGAGTTAAAATGGTTTCATTCTTACTTGAGTGGAAGAAGCCAAATAACTAAATTTGGAGACACGATATCAGATTCTGTTAGGGTTGAATTGGGAGTCCCGCAGGGGCCTTTATTGGGTGTTATCTTGTTCCTATTGTATATAAATGACATACAGTGTTTTAAAATATTGTAAACTTGTTTTATTTGCTGATGACACTTTAATATACATTTCCGCAAATGATACTAAAGATATGTGTTTAAAAATAAATAAAGACCTAGAAAATATAAATATGTGGTTAAAAGCAAACAAACTGAGTCTTAATGTTAACAAAACAAACTTAAAATATGTGATAATATTTCAGTAATTATTAATGCCTGCCAATTGAATGTGTTGAAAGCATTAAGTACTTAGGAGTAATAATAGACTCTGAACTTAATTTCAAAGATCACGCAAAATATATCTGTGCTAAAATATCAAAAAAAAATTGGTTTTCTTAAACGTACAAGACCTGTATTAACTATGGGAAACGCGATATTGTTTGTTATACAATGTCATAGTACTTATAATATTCGAAGAAAACGCAAACAATATTTACATATTATTTTTGTTTTTGTTTTTGTGGACTGTGTGGATTAAAGCCAATTGAAATATTTTGTGACCTATAGTCCAAAATGCGTTTCGCCCGGGTACGATAGTTGGGCTTATCAGTTAGATGCTATCGCACCTTTCTAAGACGCAATATTTTTGGTCGATGTCTACCGACTCTAATAGAATAATAGCATATATATACTGCAAATTATATTTTTCTAGGGGAATTTGGTTAAATTCATGCACCTAGAAATATGTATTGATATTATGCCCGTGGTCTGGCCAGTAATTATATTCGAAAAAAACTTACTTACTTCCACATTTTTTGTATTGTTCGAAAATCTTGTTTGGATGCCAAAACCAAATAAAACACCGTATAAAACATGTAAAAATAAGAAAAGAAAATGTAAAATGTAATCAAATTTGGTAAAAAGTTCAATGAACTAATAAACATCATTATATCAAGAAACATATTGAAATACGTAGGAAATTTGTAAATCAACATATTGGGAAAACAGTAAATCTTGTCTATATTAACACTAAACAACAAATTGCTGACATTTAAACAAAAGCCTTGAGCAAGAAAATATTTGAAGATTTTAGACTGAAGCTGATTAAGGAGAGTTGGAAATAATAAAAGTAACACTTTGTTAATACACTTAATAGTGTAAGCAGCTTCTACTGTATTACTATTTTAATATTGTGTTTTTGTTTTATATTTATATTTCTTCAAACAAGAAAATAATTTTCATTCTATTCTAACTTTTCATTGAACAACACGTTAATTACATTTTTAATAAATTATTTAAAAGAAATTAATTATCTGCAATAAATTAATTAATCATTGGTATATCAATAGTAATAAAATTACCCAGTGAGTAATTTCATACGATTGTTCGAGTGAACTTTACTCCGTATAAGATTCAGTCTTCTTTTCTTTTTATTTCCGAGGACTTTCTGATCTCGGCTGGAATCACAATTCTCTCATTTAACTGCTTCACTCTAGTGTTCACCTGTGGGAGTCACCGACAAGCGTCCCGGTTTTGAATTGTTTCATGTCTGAGACCAAATGCTGGTGTTTTTACATTTGTTTGTACTTAGGCATGGCTCTTTTTCTGCGATTGTGTTGGAATGGTGTATGATATTGTCTTTTGATTAGGTTTTCAGAATCTCTTCTTAAACATGACAATATACCAACTAAACCGACCGGGCTCTATTTTGTTTAAGGTGGTATATTCGACGTGAAGGCTTCCTTGGATTTTCGTACTTTTTATTCGGTCAACCTTGGTTACCCCTGCGTTCATGCGAAGCATTTTCATCTCAGCTGCAGCTTATTTACTTTGATATATTTTATTCATTGTCCAAAATAAATTGCAATCCGTATGTAAGTGCTGGACGCACAGCTGCAGTGTAGAGCCTGCCTTTCAGCTTAGAGGGTGGATCATCGCTTATGATGGCTCCATCGTCAGCAAAGAGTAACTGATGCACTTTGTGTTTTGGGTCCGTTACTTTCTGTGGGACTATGGCAGATTCAATATCGTACGTAAAATTTCGAGGGAATAAAATATTCCATTGGAAACGAAATTCCTTGGAAGATTCCCGAGAATTATGCGGTTAAAGAATTAATGACATAAAACATTACTATGGTGCGGGAGGGACTGGAATTTTTTTATTATGAAGGAACAAGGAATACGCTGATAAAAGAAGGATATCGGAACATTAACCAGACACTTCTGTGTTTAAGGACACAGTGGCATTGAACTGACCTGGCAAGTATCAATCCGTCATAGCTCACTTGCGGAAAGCGTGTACATCGCACTTGCTGCTATGAAGCGCAAATTTCTATAAATTTAACTTTCGGAATCCAAAATTAGGTGGAGTAATTTAATCGATTGGACCTTATTTCGAACGATGTGGCTTAGCTACAATAAATTCCGCATAAACGATTTTATATGAAGCCCGACCCGAGCCATAGCAAGGGTAGTCGCTATTTGCAATGAACACTGGCCTTTGGAAGAGCAAACAGCAAATCTGGGTATTCCGCATAACACCTAGTGCCGCAGCTGTAAAAATCAGTTGGAAGAGGAAGTAGTACTTTATTTCCACTGCAAATTTCTCATCTTATAGCCAAACAACAAAAATCAAGAACCTAATTTCTTTCTTTATCTTTCCTCAAGGCTAAAAAATGACTCTAGTGACGCTACCTTTGAGTGATGTTCCTCTCTCCTTTTCCAGCTAAATATCGTAATTTGAATTAGTTCCATAAGAGTTTTGGGTATCACAACGGCGCATTCCAGCGCTACTTGAGTCTAATAGCGAGTTTCATTCAAGAAAAGATTGGCTCTTTCTGTAAAAAGTTTGTATCTTTTTGAATGTTCAGTTTCATTCAAAATAAGAGCAGATCTAGTTGAAATCTGATTTGTTCTGAATGAACACATACATGTAAAAAGTCTTTTCTGTCAAGGCCAAATGGTAAATATTTTATTTTTAATTTGTTGTGAACTTGTGAATCAGTGCTAAAATATTTAAGGCAGTATTATTGATAGCGAACTTCATCGTTTGCTTAAAAATAATTGGTGCAAAAATAAATTCCAATTAGAAAACATATGTTAAACGTCAAAGCTGTTTGTGTTGTGTTAAATTGTTTGTGAATTTTTGTTTTGTGCTTGATTTTGTATTTTTCGACGATTTAATTAAAAAAAAAAAGACAATTTATGTTAAGCGACATTTTATTTTTTGAGGTGATTGAGTTTGAAATGAAAATGCAAGAAAAAATTAACATGGGCCGGCTGAGAAAAGACATTCGTTATAGTTCTAATACATTAGAACTCCCGAACAATTTTTAAGCCATCAAAATTAAATTAATTATTTAAAAAAATCAATGTCTTGTCTTCCATTAGATTTGCTTTGTACTTCCGATTGAACAAGGATACTTTTTAGAATGTCCCCAACCAAATAATGCATGTGTTAAAGCTAAGAACTTTTATGCAGTTCCATCTCTTATAAAACTGGCTTGCACATTGAGATTTCTAGGGAGTAGTTGCTGGCAAAACCGTGTCGGTAATGATTTCGCTTTGGGACTTTCACAGACAACTGTGTCAGGCGACAACGAAATTTGGCAGTATGGCCCGGCAGCAGTAGCAGTCAAATTTTTAACTTAATTGCAATTTTTGTTTCAGCTTTAATTTATAGTCCAACCAAACCTATGTAAAAAACAATCTTAGGTGCAAACAATAAAACATTTTCTTACTAACGTATGCATCTTTTTTCCATCACGAATGGGATGCCAAAGTGTTTAATTCGACAGGAAATTGTTCTCAATAATCTTTTTGGTTCTTCGAAGAAAAACACACCTTTACTTACTTAAGGTGGCGCTACAGTCTGGGGTGGACCAGGGCCTCAACCAACAAGCTTCTTCCAGACGGCTCGGTTTCCAGCTATCTGTCTCCAGTTTCGCACTCCAAGTTGGTTGAGATCCTCTTCCACTTGCGTGCGCCACCTTTTACGCTCCTCTACTGCGCTGTCCCACGGGGCAGGATTCGAAGACTTTCCGGGTCGGAGCATTGGTGTCCATTCGCTCTAGGTGACCCAGCCATCTCAGTCGTTGGCTTTTCAATTTTGTGACTAGGTCGTTATCGCTGTACAGCCCGTATAGTTCGTTGTTGTATCGTCTTCTCCATTCCCCATCTATGCAGACGGGACCAAAAATCACCCGGAGAATTTTCCTCTCAAAACCACCTAACGCGTTCTCATCCACCGTTAACATTGTTCATGTCTCTGCACCATACATCAGGACTGGGATGATGAGCGTTTTATATATGGACAGCTTAGTTGCTCGAGAGAGGGCTTTGCTTCTCAATTGCCTTCTTAGCCCAAAGAAACAGCGGTTGGCAATAGTAATTCTGCGTTTGATCTCAGCACTGGTATCATTCGCTGATCGCTGAGTTTATAGCGGATCCCAGGTATACAAAAACACACCTATACCTTTACATATGTACATCCGGATTCGATAACATCAAACTAACTAATTTTGCAATTGCTTCGCATTGGTCCTTATGATAAGTTATTATTTTTATTTATTTAACAATATTCACAATTTGCACATAAACATCTTTTTCTTTTGTCGGTCATTACGAAAAATAACTAGCTACAGGTTAATACAAGTAAATTTAAAATGTTTATCAACAAAAAATAGAAAGTGTTTCCCGGCACAACAATTCGCTAACGTTATCACTAAATATTTTGATTCGATATTACATCACACTTACATGGGTTAAATTAGCGAAGATTCGCTATTTGTAATCCCTCGATAATGAAATTCGCTAAGGTTTTGATATTTGAAGCGAGCTAAGTTGGAGCCGATCGCTATTCGTAATACGAAACTAACGAATTCGCAAGATTTTAAGTTCGATTTGCTACTCATAATGAGGGCCTAACAAAATAAGAAATAATGGACCAAGATGTTAATAATTTAGATTTTATAAATAATTTAGATTTTATAAAGTTTTTGATTGCTTCGTCTTCCTTGTCATCTGAGGATGAAGATATGTTTTTTTTTAATAAATGAATGTGTCAGTTATTCACCAATACTACAATTAAATCTGAAAATAAGTTTAATTGAAAAGATCAAAACTCGATTTTGGAGAGAACTTTGAAATTTTAATGAAACTCGCTATAAGTTGTGAGTTCGCTCTTAACCGCCATTTTTACCTACCTACCGATGCATGTTACACAAATATAGTACATATAACGGACTATTCACATGAGAGCGACCAACGACCGACGAATAAACGAATAAATAACATTTAAAACAATTTACCAACCTAAATTCTTCACAAATTCTAATCAAAATTGTAGAAATATAATTGAGAAATATAATCGATACTTTTTAATCGCCAAAATAAAATAAATTTGAGAAAACAATATTGATCGTCACGAATTGCATCTGATTGCTACAGTCAAACTCAATTCGCGTTCCACATACCATCCACCCTTCAACGAATAATTTGTTCGCTTGCGTCTAACCTCAAAATCAGATTTCAACCTATAATAGTGACGAATAAAATTAAAGCCATGTGAACGAAATGTCAAAATGGACGAATATTCGTTAATTCGTTGGTCGCTTTCATGTGCATAGTACTTAATATAAGAAAACGCAAACAATATTTATTTTTGTTTTTGTGGACTGTGTGGATTTAAGCCAACTTGAAATATTTTGTAACCTTTAGTCCAAAATGCGTTTCGCCCGGACGATAGTTGGGCTCATCAGTTAGATGCTATCGTGCCCTTCTTAGCCGCAATATTTTTTGGCCGATGGCTACCGAGTCTTATAGAATTTGCAACACATACGTACTGCAAATTATATTTTTATAGGGGGATTTCGTCAAATTCATGCACCTAGAAATATGTGTATGTTATGCCCGTCAGTTTGGTATAAATATAGTTTCCTTATAAACAGTACTCTTACAATGGCATGAATTTAGTTATTCGCTTAAATATATATTTATATAAAAAAAAAGTATTTACCTTGGTTGTGTGACGTCACCTTGATAAAAACTTTCTGAAAAACTATCGAACTTTATATCGTTATTTTTTGTTGGACTAATATCAAAAAAATTCGAATTATCAGTAGTTCCCATCAAAGGAATTAATTCATGTTTCCCTAAATCATCTGGTTGAATGTCATTAAAAATTAATCCATCCGAGGATAGATTCTCAGCCAAAAAATCCATTAAACTGGATTGCACTGCATTCAAATTCTTATCCCCGTGTTCTTCCTGCTCTACAATTTCTGCCTTTATTGGCTTTGCTGGTTTAATTTTTGGTTTTCTACCCATGTAAGGTCTGCAGATTAATAATAAACAAAGAACTAAGGTTAAATTACGAATTTAGCAAGTTATGTAAACTTAAGTACTTACAAAGTTCTACTACAATGTTCTTCTTCGTCGGATTCAGCTCGACGACGTTTAACATCTTCAGTCGCTGAATTTGAATAATCACTTGAGTAACTTATTTCTTCTGCAATTCGTTTGTCATTTCTAAGTTGCTGTCTTTTTTGGGAAAATTGTTCATCTGTAGGAATAACATTTGATTGTAGCAAAGTTTTCATTTCTATTAAAGGACTTACATAGTTTCATATAAAATTTAGGTGTTTGATTATAAGTCAATTTCCACCAGCCGGATTCTTGAAATAATTCTTGACCAGATTGAAAGAACTCCGGGCTATTATGCGACAGAGCTCCTGAAACTGAACCAATCCATTTTTTGCGACGTTTTCTTTTGTTTTTAAATAAAAATAGATTTCATTTAGTAAAGTTTGTAAATATTTAGGTAGGTAGCTATTCAACTTACATGTTTGGTTCAAATAAGTGCTCCCAGTGCTTGTCTATGAAACTTACTATGTGAGTTCTCCAATGAAAGTGCCCATGATGACTAAGACCATTGGATTTAATCGATAGATTGTAGATCGCCATTGTGATGACCATTAACCTACAGAACGGAACTTTAATGCCACTTGGGTTTTGCCTTAAACCATTAATGCACTTACCATGGCAGTCTTTGCCGCACAAACTTTTCCTGTTTCCCTTCAAGTGTTGAGCAATCAGTACATGTAAATATGAAGAAAACATCACCGAGAATATCCCCAGGAGTACCTGGACGTTTCAGGCACTTAATGTGGACACTTGAATGGCATACTGTGCAATCCAGAAAATCATCACTTTCAATTACTGCTGAGCAGTAGGAACATAACTTTGGAGCATCTGAGTCCATAATTTATTTAAATTTATGTTTTCTATCTATGCATTGAAAAAAATGTTTTGTTTGAAAAAATTTCAGCCTCACATGCATAAAACGTCAACCAAACATGTGAGTGAGTTCAGTGAAGTGACGTTTGGTAATAGTGCTGTTCGAAAAGATATAAAATTTGGTGGGAGGACTTTTACACGGAAGTACTTATTTTTGCGATTTGTGTACATTGTGAGCGGGATAGGAAAAATTGAAAAAGTTCAACCATATTGCAGTTATAATTATCAGCTATTTTTGTGATTTTCCTTACGATTCGGTTTTTATTGCCTTTTCTTCACAATGTTCTAATGTTAAATTTTAGACAGGATTCTATGTTGTTTTTAGATTTATAAAGTGCTCGAGCTCAAATGTTGTGCGAGGACAGTACTAGCTTATAGCAAAACAAACTTGCAATTGTTTTGATTTTTGAAAGCCTTGAAATAACCTATCCCAATTGCTCACAAACATATTCGGATAGTATAGTCTCCACTATGAATTATCTAATAACTTCATGAACACGGCCATTTAACATCAAACCTCGACAGAAATGTCACCTTTGACACTGTTAAACTAGTTGTTGGAGATTTTTTTACGTTTTCTTTTAATTGCTTTAAAAATCTCTTGTGCTTTCACACAGAAGGAACTTAATTACTCGTCTGAACTCTTCACCCTATACATATAATCGTGGTGATGAAAAGAAAACGTCAAAAAATCTCTTGATCTCCCCTTTCTTCTTGACCATCTCTCCGACATACCCTCCGCGTATGAAAGAAGACGGTGATAAATATTTAAATGTGTAAAGAATTCTTGAACATAATATACAAGTTTCAGTTTTAAAGGCTAAGAGATATCAGATATGCATATAAACTGCAAGCATATTCTGATCATTTATATTCAAAAATAATTTTAATTTTCTTTCGCAACAAATTTCGGTTTGCAGATGATCAACCATGATCGTAGATTTCTCAATTTCTTTGACACATAAACCATACTAAAAATAGATTTGTTCACTTAAGCAAATCGGATTAAAACAGAAAAGTAAAAAACGTAATTTCTGTTCTAGAACTTCACTGAACATCAAATCAGAGTAGTTTAGAACAGAACTTTTTATCTGAACAGTTAAAAGTTGTAAACATAAACTAATAACTTAAAGACCAGAAACCTCTGCTTTCATTTGACATTTGCCTAAAAGCTGAAAATCGCACACAAATAACATTTCCTTTCCTCTTCCAATAGACACAGTGATAAAAACGCAGACAAGAATCTTTTCTGTTCCTCTTCCTATAAACACATAGACAACATAGCCCTAGTAATTTGTTTTTGTTTTGCTTTTCGATTTCCCATCTATTCATGGATAGTTTCAAAGCTACAAATACAACAATGTAAACATATGGTTTTGGGGGGTGAAACGTACGAAGGTTTTCAATCTTTATTATGGCTTATTTGTGGTTGTAATTTTCGGTCAAAAACATAGCACTGAACAAAGCTAATATAGATGACATATGGAACACACCACCGCGGTGCACCGTCAAATGAAACATTAATGTGGGGATTTCCCAAATAATTCAATAACAAAGTTATTCCTTATCATTATTTTATCAATTAATAAATATCGACCCCTATCCAATTTATACTTTAAAAAAATTAATTTTTCAATAAAAATGAAAGCTATTTCAAATTCTATTTATTCTCGTCGGAAACTATTCTTACACGAATACCGAGAGTTGTTCGCCGTGCTTTTGAAAATCCCTGACGAAGAAGTACGCGATCGTGTTACAGAAGCTATAAACGGCACTCCTCAAAGTTGTCCAAATTGTACTCAGAAGCAATCTTCTAACATGGTGGATGTTGAAACTCAAACAGAAGGCAGCTTATGGCAAGAAAATCATAATCAAACTGCGGATACACAACAAGAGACCCAAACTACCATTACGATAGAAGACTTGAAAAAACGTCGTCGAAAGAGGAAAAGAACTTGTCCAAAAGTCGTTAAAACTGCCCAACATTCAAGTAACATTCCTGTCTTGCAACAGGACCCAAATATTCCACATCAGTTATCTACATATGTATGTAATAAATTAATTTAAGAAACTTAAATGAAAATTTAAATTTTTACCTTACATCTAAACAGAATACATTCGATACTGAACAATCACCACGCAAGCTAATGCGAGTCGATTCGAATGATGATGCTGTTTCATTATTTTTCGAGAACTGCGACTCAAATATTCTTAACATTGATCTTGATGACCATATTTTATATAACCAAAATAATCTCGAAACAATAAAGCAACAGATGTCAATTGAATGGGAAACATGCGACAAATATAACCACGCAGGGTTCTTGTAAGTTCATTGATATAATGTAATTTATGCTGTCTCCTAAAAGTTCTAGGATAAGATTTTATTTTGTTAACAGACCCATTCACGATGCTATTGTTCAAAATGAGCTGCCTAAACTTAAAAGGCAAATATACGTGTGGAAGTTTCGCAGACAAAATTTAATGAGTCTTACTACAGAAGATGACGACGTAAGTAATATTATTGAAATATTCTATTCGGAAAGTTTTAAAATTTTGTACTAAGTTTAATTTTGCAAAAAGATTCGATTTTTATACTACGCAAAATGAACCGGCAATGGTACGGTAATTCGGGTAACAGAAAACAATAAGGGATTTTTGTTAAACAGTTAGATACAAGCATTTTCGATGCCTACTTATTTTGCAGCAACAAGTTCGACGCTTTAAGATCTGCTGATTTTGGTTAATAAACCCGATAAAATAAACTTCCATACCCAGCTTGATGTTCCAGGTTTTTCTAAACATGATCTTGTTCTAATTTTTTATGATATCAATTTAAAGCAGTCATTTGACATCGGTTGATGAACAAGTACAATTATTTACGATTATGGTCAATTGCCTCTTTGATTCACATGTTCCTATTAAAACTCTGAACTATTAGAAATAATTCTCAATGGTTTAATTGAGAATCTTATTCGTAAAAGAAATGTACTTTAGTGATGTGCCAAACCGAAAAATTCTCAACCCGGGTTAACCCGAGTTAGATTTGAATAACCCGGGTTGCAAACCGAGTTAGCTAACTCGGTTTATAAAAAAAAAATGTTCAGTTTTTTCCTTCATTCCTGTGTTTTGATGAAAATAGCATAAGAATACTAAAGACTTTTTTTTGGACTAGACATTTTCCACAAAACAAAATTAACTAATTACGCAACACAAACAAACCGAAACCAAAATCAAACTAACATTCAATGCCCCATTAGCCAGTTATAAATACTTATACAAGAAACTTAAAAAAAGCGAATATAAATTCAAAATCAGATATTCACTTAGATTGCAACCCTGTTTGACTCTGTCCATTTCCAATTCTATAAAAAAAACCTGTTCATTTCAACCCGAGTTACTACTTACATTCACAATAAAAAAAAACCGAACCGAAACCCAATGCGCAGTGCAAGTCGGTTTGATTTAACTCGATTTATTTTAGTGAAATTTCATTTCTAAATCGAGTTGGTAACAAAACATTCAACATCAAACCGAGTTATGTTAGCTACCGTCTACCGTCGTAATAGTGTATGTGTATGCTTGCGATCAATTCACTTCGTTTGATGCTTCATATATCACAAACTTATACGACAGGAAAATTAGCGCATACACAAAACAAACAACACCATCACTAATGTACCTTACAAGCGATGGAAACGCTTTAGATTATGGAAGCTTTATAACTCTACTTAATCTTGTGAACTGTAAAATAAAACAAGTAAAAAAAGGTTCTATGCTTCAAAATTTAAGTCTTAATTCGAAAGAACTACGGAAAAATATAAAGTCAATGAGTTTATCCAAAAAGCTGAAAAATAATACCATAGCCTGTGATGCAATTTGTGAACACTTCTTCAAACTTGCCAGTTGAGGAAAACTTTGGCTCTTTGCTCAACAAGGCTGCAGAAGGCGACCGTGGTCAGTTCAGTTTTTGCTGAGTAGAAGAATTCGATGTTTTCAAAGCAGTTCAAGAAATTAAATCTGAGACGATTGGATTGTATGGCGTGCATACCAAGTTCTAAAGATAATTTATCCTTTTATTTCACCGTACCTTACCTATCAGCCCTATTTTGCTATCCGATCCGATCGAATCTTTCGATTCACGTGAATATTTCACTAAATTGTTCACTATTTATTTTCAAATGTCTTCTATCTTTTTATTCTAAAAGAATCTAATTGTTAAAATTTATTTTTGATGGAAGCTTATATACTTTTTGGAACAATTCGTTAATTCGTTTTTTCCGTCGGATAGCGGAATACAAATATTCACGTGAACGTTTGACAGAATAGGGCTGTATTTCTTCAATTTTAAAATTTGAAGATTTCACTTCTTCGGCTTTTTTTGGTCGTGATAATTTATTAATGAAAGATATTCATTAGTTTTCCCAACGTTTCGACTGAGTTTTCAGTCTTCTTCAGGGGAAAATTACATGAACGAAACTATTTTATTAAATTACATATATATATATAAAATATTTAAAAAATGACAGTTTTGTGATTGAATATTTAAATTAAAGCACTTCTTCTTAGTTAGTTGAGTTGTTGACTAAACTTCTAACTAAGAAGAAGTGCTTTAATTTAAATATTCAATCACAAAACTGTCATTTTTTTTAATTTTTATATATATATATATATGTAATTTGATAAAATAGTTTCGTTCATGTAATTTGCCCCTGAGGAAGACTGAAAACTCAGTCGAAACGTTGGGAAAACTAATGAATATCTATCATTAATAAATTATCACGACCAAAAAAGCAGAAGAAGTGAAATTTTAAAATTGAACATATCGAATTGGTCAAAACACTTTTATTTCTTCAATTCCATCCTAACTAACTCCTGTTACGAAGTCTTGGAAAGCCTCAAAAATTATACTGGTTCCTAAAAATTCAGCCCTCAATTCTAAAGGATATACATATACCAATTGCAATTCTACACTTTATTTCAAAAGTTTTAAATAAAATCATAATTAAACAAATATCAACATATCTGACAACTAACCAATGCTCTTTTCAGTTCAGGTTGGCTTTATACCTAATCATAGCTGTTTCATAGCTCTTCTGAAAGTTGCTGATGATTTAAGGCTAGAAATTGATAAAGAGCAGACCACAACCTTCGTACTTCATGATTTCTCTTAAAGCTTTCGATTCTGTCCCCAAACCAATTTTGTTGCTGTGCAACTTATGCAACAATATCTCGGTGGAAGAACTCAAGCTTGTTCTGCAAACTCGCAACTATCCGAATTTCTTGCAACCTTGTCCCGTGTCGCGCAAGGTTATATTTGTATTCATAAATGAGTGAATGATCCACATATCCTTAAATTTTGTGAAATTATAATGTACGCCCATGATGTTTAAATATATCTGCGCAACACCATTGGAATGGTCGAAGACGCTAAAGTTCGTGTGAACTCAGATCTGATGAGACATATAATTCTTGTCATATTATATACTTGCAAAAACAGCGATTTAAATAAATAGTTTTGCTTGTACCTTGGATCGTTGGTGCTGATTTTCGATTAACATAAGAAATGATGACTTATTAAGTTGTTCCAACGTTTTAGTAATTCTTAAGTAGGACTCTTTTTAGTTGTGCTGCTTCATTTAATTCATTAGCTAAAGAAAGTCGTGAACGTAAAATTCAATTACTCAAGTTGTTGGCCAATAACACATCATTGCTTGAATTATGAAGGCGATGGAAAAAAATTCTTTTTGTGAAAACATTTTTTATTACCGGTAACATGGGTTTACTTTGCTCTGTTTTTTTTGCACTATTTTTAAAAACCTCTTAAAGATGGTAGATAAATAATTTTGATCTATTTTTTTTTCCACCCGGTTTCATTAATAATATGTAAGGTAATGGATTTATGGTTTTAAAACTATTTAAATAATATTTATTATAAATAGTAAATAGTTATTTTTTAAATAAAAAGAATTAAGAAAAAGATTAATTATAAGAATAAAGTTTTAGCAAAATATGCAATAAGCTCCGCGACAGAAAAAGTGCCCTTTTTAGAAACCTGGGCCGATGTTCTGTAACTCAGGCGATAACTTTTCCTTACTTAAAGCCTGGGAAAAAATGGGCTTCTGTAAGTTGAGGCGATACCTTAAAGTTTTAATTTGTTTGACTGGGATTTTCCAATGGAAGGCGATAAATAGAAAAAGTCATTTTGGCATCTTAACAACAAAACAAACATATTTTTTTTTGTTTCTCGACTACTTTTATCGATTCGAAAGTTACAGAACATGGGCCCTGTTTTTTGTTGGTTTAATAGATCTCATTGAATCGATCCAGGTTAATTCATCTTTTTGAGATTGCCATTTCCAAAGCTTAGGAGATCAGCGCATACAGTTGATGGTGACAGTTTTTTGTCGAATGCGACAATTTCTCCGGGGTATTTACCCTTCGTATATGAATGCAACAAACTTCTCTATCTCTCGACCAAATTTTTCCATAAGGACTTCATTGCTATCGCCTATAGATCTGCATTTTAGAAAATCGTGAAATCGGTTTTCATTATCGTCATCGTTAACAAAATCCCTAAATTTCCAAAAAAAAAAAAAAAAAAAAAAAATGCATGATCACAAAAAAAAATCAATAATTATAATTTATTAATTAAACAAACAAAGGGCATGCGTAAATTATTAACAAAACAATATAAATACAAAATCGGCACTCACTTATTAAAGTTTACACAACTGTTTTTACGCACCAAATTTTGCATTTAAAAAAATTAGACAAATTTGCTACGTGAACTACACAGGTCAAATAACTTCTTATCAACTGCCGGTACACGGTCCGTTGCAACACGTGGCAAATGTATATGTGTGTGTTTTACCGTTTAAGTTTGGTTTATAAAATGTTACGTCTGAGCGTGAATCAAGAAACTAATGGGCTTTTCGATTGGTCGTCCGGAAGGCTTCCGAAGTCTTCCGAATGCTTCTGAAACTGTTCGATTGGTATCAAATGACAGTTCTTCTCCTGGATAGAAGAGAAATTTCCTTCTGGATTTGAAGTCAGAATCAAAACCAGAAGCACACACTCACACCCACTAAATTTCAAATTCAAATTAATTCATTCACATCATTGTTTTGTTTTGGTTTGTCTGAAATTTTGTAGTTTCAATTTCTTCTCTTTAGAGAATTGAAATAATGTATATCTGTTCCGAAGACAAATTTTCCCTTCAATAACTGTAATTTCGCATTTTCATCAGGAATACCTTCGAAATCTTCTACATTTTTGTCAGCCATGGTTACAAAATAAAATAATCACAAACGTGCCTTTGACAATTCCCGTCTTACACATACACTTCAATAAATTTTCAGAATCTAGAATCTAGTGTTTACTTGTTCGATTGGAATCCCGGATCGGAGAGTTCTTCCGGATTACCAATCGAAAATGACATAAGTCTTCCTCAGTGGCGCAAAGTTACCCATGCTGGGGCAAAATAGTAACATGTTACAGTATGCTTATAATGTTTAGTAGGTACATAATTTTGTTTTAAATTATTTTTTTTTTACAAAAATTATTCATTCTTGGCTTCGTGTGTATTATAGTAAATTAAAACTAAAAATAAATAATCCATATTTGGCTTCGTGTGCGTTAAATAGAATAGAATATGGAAATCCTTAAAGCAGTTTCCTTTCTCATTGAAGCACAAATAAACTTAACATTTTTGACATTGCGCAAAAGACCGAAATTTGTTGCAATTCTGATATTCCGTTTCTACCTTTGCGGGAAATTATCCAAGTTTATTTGAACGCACCGTATCAAGAGGTAAGTCATGAAGCCTTGAAGGAGTTTTGTGTGTCTTTTCGCAGGGTATTGGTGAATTTGACAAAGTGGATGGAGTGGCGAAAAAATGTGTGGACAAAAATTCGCTTGTACCATTGACGAGAACGCAAATGGATTCTATAATAGCAAAGCATGAAATTAACAAATCTACAAATCTCTGACCAGCTGCATGGGCAGCTACATGGTGCGTCTTATTTGTGTACGGTTAGAGACCGTCTAGTTGTTGCCTAAAACATGCATGGCTACCTATAGATATTCTGGAAAGGTTCTGACAATTTCATATGCCATTGATAATAAATTTACCTACTTTTCAAAATTGGCTGTATAACTACGATTGGGATTTTATCATCGTTTCACTTGAATATACCTATATAAAGCCATATATGTGACGAAGTATTTTGTCGCTAATGCATTTGAAGCCAAATATGGCAAGTTCAAGAAATCACCATAAAACAAAGAAAAATAAGAAAAAAAAAAAAACAAAATGTATGTTGTCGAACATTCAAATAATAGGTCTGATCCACACTCTGCCAACTGGCACAAATTGGCACCAATTTCTGCCAAAATCTGTTCCAGACTTACAAATTTGGTAGTTTTTGGCAGAAGAGAGCGCTCTTGAGAGAGTAAAATATTTCCCCTTCCTGACAATTTCTTGCCAATTCCTGCCCAATAAATTTTTGTGGGCAGCAATTTGTGGGCAGAAAATTTAAAATTGTCAGACTGACGTTTGTCATAAACGAACAAAAAACGGTTCGTAGTTGGTGTGGAAAAATATTTGTTGAGCAAATAAATTAATTTAGAAACAAAAATACAAAATAATTAGTTTGAAGAGAAAAAAATGTGAATTTACAACAAATAAAGAAATAAAAAAAAACAAATGTGTTGACGTTTAAAAATTGGCAGATAATTGTGCACAATCTGTTCCAGACTTTTTCGGACTTTATTTCTCAATGAGAGAATTTTATCCCCACTCTTCAAGTTTTGACAATCTACCAATTTCTGTCCAAAAAAAGTCTGGATCAGACCTAATATATACATAATTAATTTATAGGAATTTGGACTTACTGTTTTGTAATTTTTTTTAATTTTTGAAAGTAGCACTTAGAAAATTTTATTTAAATTTCCCTACTATTTCATAAACATAAAACATTCTACGAGTACGTTGGTTTAATCAATTAAAAATCCTAAAATTTTACGAATCCATATAGGGCTTTGTGTGCGGTAAGGGGATGGATATATATCTGTAAATATATTCACACCTTCAGTTAAGACATTAAAAATATCTTTCAGGAAGCATTCAAATTAAAAGTTTTGAGAAACTATTTATTTTTCATTAAATTTAAAAGTATTTTAATAAAAAAAGTGATCTTAAATTGATTCTATTTTATCAGAACCTTATTCAATTGGCTGTTAAGGAGAATTGTATAAAGAGCATAATCGATGAACTGTTAAGTGAAAACCTTAATTTAGATGACGTCGATAATGACTACAACAATATCATCCATTTGGCTGTATCACATCTTTCATATGATAATGATCTGAAACAACGGAAAAAAATACTGGAAACACTGGAATCACTTCTGAAAAAAGTCGATTTGAAAATACTTTTACAAAAAAACGACGATGGATTAACTCCATTGCATTTAGCTGTAAAAAGAAACGAGTATCTTATGGCAGAAAAAATTCTAAGTGTGGTAGATAAGAGATTAAATTTAAACAGTTTAGCTGGCTTAGACGATCCGTGTGCTGATGTGAAAACATTCTTGCGCTATTACTGCGGACAATGTGATAGTTTCGAGGGACGTGCAATCAATGATTTTAAACAAGAAATACTCAATGCAACTGACATGAAACGTGGATGTTCGGTGTTATACTTTGCGATGGAATTAGGATATGGTAAGTTCAACATAAAAGAAGACGCCATACTAACGTCAAATGAAAGCAGGCCTCCGAGGTCGAAATTTGAAAGTCTCGAAAAATCGAGACATGTTCTGGAGTCAAACAGAAAAATATTTGATTTTCAAGGCTCTATTGTAATAGAAATGTTATGAACAAAAATATCTCACAATCGCGTTTGAACATTTTGGAACTAAGAACGAGGCGAAGTAGATATTTTATACTTCTCTTGACTTCCCGCAAAATATTTATTCTTAGTTATTAACACGTAACGTATACCTAAAAATTATTAAATTATTAATAAGTTCCAGC
Source organism: Philhelius pedissequus (assembly GCA_910595825.1). Lineage (NCBI taxonomy): Eukaryota > Metazoa > Arthropoda > Insecta > Diptera > Syrphidae > Philhelius > Philhelius pedissequus. The sequence goes on from OU343160.1 coordinate 327,830,233, forward strand.
TGTGTCAATACCGCGGTTCAACCTTTAGTTAGAACCGAGTTAGCTCTGATCAGAGCTCTTGGCTCCATTTTATCCAGACTCTTTGCTCCAATTGATCAGAGCTCTTTCCTCCATTTGATCAGAGCTCTTTTCTCCATTTGATCAAAACTCTGCTCCATTTGATCAGTGCTCTTGGCTCCATTTTATCAGAGCACTTTGCTCTATTTGATCAGAGCTTTTTGCTTCATTTGATATCAGAGCTCTTTGCTCCATTTGATCGGTTATTTTACTCTGAGCTAATGGAGCAAAGAGGTCTGATCCAATGGAACAAAAATCACTCTCTGCTCAGAGCTAACTCGGTTCGCTCGGTGATCAGCTCAGAATTATAAAAAAAAACGCCTAAAAAAGAAAAAAACGACTAATGAATACTGCACCATGATTTAACCATGTGCCCTAATTTTTTTTTTGTATTTTTTTATTTACATTGCAGAACATTTAGTTTACCTACTGCTGGCTCATATGTGCAATCCAACAATAAAAAATCTCGCTGGATCAGATGCGAGAACATATTATACAGAGTTTGGAAAAAATCCTAGCATATCTGGTGTTCTGGAAAAACTATCAACAATCATACAATAAAACTGAACGAGTAATAAATAAATTAAATTTAATATGGCTGCTAGGTAATTTACATTCAATTGGTTTTTATTTATTCAACCCCACTGCGTATCGAAGCATGAGTCGGTAATTCTCCCAAAATCAATTGGATGTAGTGATGGTGGTGTTGGCTGTAGTAATTGTTTCCGACCCTTTGAAGTATTCCATGGTAACGAGGAAATCGCACTTGCATGTTTTTCTTTTTTACTTTTATTTTTATCAACTTTGGAAAACATTCATAAATGATTATTAATACCAATGAAGGTAGCTACTCCAAGTGAAGGGTGGAACTTATTTAGATATATCACGAGTTCCATCGTAATTGTAAGTTTTACGAATCCCGAAAAAAGTTATCCCAGAATCCTTAATGGCAATTTGTATAAGCTTATCCACTACGATCAATTCTGTGATAAGAATTTTCGGGATTCGTACAAAGTTTCCGATTACTACGGAATTCGTGATAGGAATCATTAATATTCCATCTTTAAAAAAAACTAACACTTACCTATGAACTGTAAATGGTTCAATTCCTCAGAACTGTAATGGCTAAAGCGACAGAAAAACCCAAATGTGCATTCTAAATTGTTTGAAATATTTTTACATGGAATTTTTGCCTTTTCTTCCGTTATGATCTGTCGAGGATCTGCATCAAAATACATGCTTATATTTGTAGGATGGTGTAAATTTTAAATAAAATAAGTAAAAAATACCTTTAAACATTTGCATGTAATTGGCCTTTGCAATGTTGTGAGCTGTTCCTAAATTGTGGTTGTTGCGGACATTTATATCATTTTTCATAAAACATTCGCAATAATCGCACCAATAACTTTTGCCGCCCATAGCCCAGCTGCTGCTTGCCGTTGCACTATGCAGCATGCAATTGCAATTCCTTTGCTTTGAAATAGCAAGTGCCACAGGAGAGATAAGCAAGAGACTCCCTCAAGCATAAACAAATAACTTAAGGACCAGAAACACAAATAAGCCATAATAAGGATTGGAAACCTTCGTACGTTTCACCCCCCAAAACCCATTTGTTTACATTGTTGTATTTGTAGCTTTGAAACTCTATCCATGAATAAGCCTAGTACGCTGCTGATGCGAAACGAAAAATCCCATACAAAAATGACACGACGAAATCATGAACGAAAAATTTCGCTCTACTTTTCGTTTTCCAGTACGCTGCTGAACGACGAAATGTGTAATTTTAGTGGATAGCTGTACTAGATTTCTTAGTACAATTCTCCACTCTTTTCGTTCTCAATTTAATTGACCTGCACATTAATTGCTTGCGAAATTTTGACATTTCATTTTTTTTATAAAAAAAAAATTCAAGCTCTTGTATTGTTTATTTGATTTTTCCTTGGGTTTCCTCTAGTGTCTGGTTTTTCTGTGCATTTTCTGTATTAAATTATTCGAAATAAGTTCAATTCTAATTTTTGTATCAAAACCAATTTCAATATCGATTAAGCTAAATCTGCAAAATGGAAATGGGAAGTTGGAAAGAAGCACACCCTTCACATATCTTATCGGCGAACAAGATATAGCGGATCTTTATTTGGAGTGCTGATTATAACCAACTATCGACTTTTCTCATACCTAGTGCTAGTGCTTAGATTAAAAATAACCTATGTCCTTTTAAAATTAATTTATTTTAAGTGACTACTAAATAAAAATATTATAATCAAGATTCAGTAGTTTGTTCTGCAATTAACTGTCCATGTCATGATTTTTAAAATACATTTGTTACTCCCACTTTTAAATTCTATGCGACCTTTGACACCATATAAATATTAAAAAAACACTCACCATTTCTAACTACATACTTTCAACACATAAATTAACTCAATTGCCACAAAGAAAAAATCAAATCGACCGCCCGCTACTGGCAGTACGAATATGAATTTCCGACCTGGTCGGGACAAGGAAGCCAAAGGTAAGCGGCCTTCCGCTGCACCAACGACAATTAAGGAAATCATCGTTACCACAATAATGTTTGGTTGCAAAAAGGCCATCTTAAACGATACCCACCTCTATTTAGAAAGCCTGTTTCCGATCTCATTGATTGGCGATTTTATACCATACCCCAGAACTTATTTCTCAAGTTAAGGTAATCTGTTTAATGTTTACTTCGTGAAAATCGGCACGGGATGGACATTGTTATTTAGTCTACAATTTCAGGTGATGACCTCGCTAGTCCTTTGTTGTGTTGATAGAAAGAAGATGATGACAAATCACTTACCTCGCATTGCCATCGCTACCTTCTTTTTCTTTTCTGGACGAAGTTTTTTTTTTTTAATGTAATTGAACCATCGTATGGCAGATGCCCTGCTCGTGAATTTGATAGCAAATCAAGCTGCTTGCAAGCTGGTCACTTGTCAATTGGATTTGACATATAAGGCCATGCATTTTTACTATTCATTCGATTTTAGTATTAATTGAGGAAGCAAGACCTATAGTTAAAATGGGAATCGATCAAAGAGCATTCGCAGAGTAGCAGAGCGGTCAAGTACAAACCAACTAAGAAAACTCACTGATGAACAAGTGAAAATGCAACCCGTTCCAAAAATATATTCTAAAAGCTATTCACTGTTCTCTTGGAATATATAATCTGAAAATACTTTGAAGTGTATCTTTGGAACGGGTTATCCTAAAAACTTGGTTGATACCTTTTTGTAATGTACTCTTGATGCTCTCAAAATCAGCATCAAAAGTTTTTATGTAGAAGCCTTATTGCAAAAAATCACTCTTGAAATACGCATATTTAGAATGATGTATGCGTATTCCTGGAGCTATTTTTTTTAATACAACTTCTTTGCAAGAAATATTGATGCTTCCTTTGAAAGTATGAAGTGCTGATTCTAAAAAGATATCGCTCGCCTTTATTGGACAACCCGTTCCAAAGATACACTTCAAAGTATTTTCAGATTATGTATTTCAAGGTGAACAGTGAATAGGTTTTGAACTATATCTTTGGAACGGGTTGTCCAATAAAGGCCAGCGATATCTTTTTTGAATCAAAACTTCATACTTTCAAAGGAAGCATTAACAAAACCAAAAGTAGTTTTGTCACCAAATTACTTTTAGATTTATTTTTTTGTCACCAAATTTCCTTTATATATAATTTTTTTGAAATAATTCTTGGACTTGAAAATGGTATCCGGAATTAGTAAGAAACCATAAATTAGAACTCATAACCGTTTACACCATTCCAATGAAGGACGTAGTTTTCGAATTATAGAGTGGTTTACCTCCCTATTTAATTGATTTTCTTAAAATTGATAGATATTTCATCAAATCGGCAGATAAACCAGTTAATAAGTCCCAAAGTATTTGCTTAATTTCCATCATTTAAACGGTTCTGAGTTTTATTTTAAATCCTCTATGTGTAACAAGAACAATTTTTAAATCCAAGAATTATTTCAAGAAAATTACATCTAAAAGTAATTTGGCGACAAAAAATGTTCCATCTAAAAATAATTTGGTGACAAAATTACTTTTTTTTACAACTTGTCATTTGTTTTTGACAGCTTCCACAACTCTCCGCAAATATTTTTCCGCTGTGGTTTTCGTTAGCATTTCGCTTTCCTAGTGGAGACCACCGAAAAATTTCGTTTCGCATCAGCAGCGTACTAGGCTATAGATGGGAAATCGAAAAGCAAAACAAAAACAAATTACTAGGGCTGTGTTGCTATGTGGCTATAGCAAGAGGAACAGAAAAGATTCTTGTGTGCGTTTGATCAATGGGTCTATTGGAAGAGGAACAGAAATGTTACTTGGGTGCGTGTTTCAGCTTGTAGGCAAATGTCAAATGAATGCAGAGGTTTCTGGTCTTTAAGTTATTAGTTTATGACCAGAAACCTCTGCTTTTGAACTTTTTCTCGATTTTCTGTTGACATTTTTTTTGATTCTAACTGACAACCATTCAATAACATTACAACCATACCTACATCCCACATTTATGTAGTTATATCTACAACGTTGCTGGATTTCGCACCAAAATTCAAAATTCTAATGATATTACCTACAAAAACATCAATGAATTCGTAAAAATCTATACACCCAAACCAAATCCACATCTACAGAAAAACACTGTATTTCTATTTTCTCGCTTTTAAGCAATAAATATCTTTTTCATTCATAACGAACTACACATCCAAACCAAATCCACGTATCTACACCTACAAAAATTTATTTCTATGTTTCACATCCGAGTATATATTTAGGTATATGCATGCAATACAATACCGAAAAATACCTATAATGTTCTATTTTTTGTTCACTCGCACTCTTAAACATTTTCTATATAATGTTCCCATTCTGGCATTTTTCATTTATCCCACCATAATTCAGATTTATGTGTCGCCAGTCTAAAAGTTCCTCAACATTATTTGTATATTAATATAAATTTCCGCAACTTTTAGTGTTGAGAGAAATTTTTGGATAAGGACACTAGGTGGCTTCTTATTTACCACACCAGATAATATAACTATAGATTATATATACAAGGCCTCAAGTTAATGATAATAGATAAAGAAATTCAACTTGGATGCCGAAAAATTGGTCATGTTTTTGCAAATGTATGCGTCATTCAGATGTGAGCATGGCCGTGTTTAGATGTTCATTCGATAAATTCCCAGTTGGTTGTGTTTTGTGTATGGGATATGCTTGTGAATAGGACGTTCACTCTATTCTCAATCTAGAAAAACTTTTTGTTCTTGTAATGCATGCAAAAGTACATCGGAAGAAAGAACAGTTGTTCTCATGAAAGCTATCTTGAGTTACCCCATTGTATATAGATATTAATAGTACTATCATGAAGAAATTCATCCATTCTGCAATAAGTTCTACTTCCTCTAGCAAATCGGAGGTTAGGTAGTGTTGGTGTGTTATAAAAATGCGTATGAAGAGAAATAGTGTGATAATAAATTGATGAGAGAAGTATATACAAAATTTTTTATGAGTTAGAGGAGGGAAGGAAAACAAGTATTTGATAGGTTTTTTTAGGAGGATTTTTTTGGTGGGTAGGAGTTGGTTGGGTGTGTGTGTTTTTTGTTAAACTATAAATTTGAGATTTGTGGTAATCGTTGTCAAAGGAAAATTTTTTTTATGTTCCCAAGGAGTTTCTTTTGAAATTTCAGATTTCGATTTGGTTAGTGTTTTCGTAAAAAATCGAAGAGACGAAATTTCAAATAAGAATTGTTTATTAATATTATTTGTTTTAAAATAATATTTCTAAATTTATTTAATAAATAATAATGTTAAAAAAATAAGTAAGTGGTATATTGTATTTTTTGTTTGTTAATAAAAAAAAATAATTGAAAAAACAGCTTTTCAAAATTCAGCTTTAATTTTATATTAAATAATTTAATTATTAAATAATAATTAAATAAATACTATTATATTAATATTTAAATTAAATTAAGGTTCGCCCACATTGTATGCACAGGATTATTAGTAGACAACTAAATACCTACCTATTTTTTTAAAACCGTTTATACTTAATATTTTGAAATACCTACAAGATTTGTTTAATTTTTTTTAATGATCTTGGTGTGCTTATATTGAGTATTTAAATATATACATTTAAAACTAATGTAATTTTAAAAAAATCGTTAATTTTCAAAAATATTGATTATATTTTTTTTTCAAAATTCAAAAAAATATAATTATACATATAAATTTTTAATTTGAAAAAAGTTCAGCGACTAGTTTTTGAAAAATCGATTAAAAAAAATTTTAAGGTAGGGGGGTATATTTATTTATTTTTTTTTTTTTGAAAATTTGAATATGCAGTTTTATTTACACTTTTAGGAAGCGTTTGCATAAGAAAATAATTTCAATTGGTTCTTCGAATAGTGAAAAAGTCAAAAATATGAAAAGTGGTTTTATAAAAACTGTAGCCCACTAATCGATTCGAAAATTTTGATAATAACATAAGGTCACATAAATTACTATTTATGTTCTATGAGAAGTACCATTAAGAAGTACGCGAAACAAATTTTTTTTAAATTAAAACTGGAGTATCCTAATTTAATAACACATTTATTTTGAAAATTCTCGGAGTCGTTTTTGATAAATATATTTTTTTCTTAACGTTTTTTTAACATTTATATGAGAGGTACCGTTGTTTTTAATCGATTAAGTCGAAGTTTCGAAATATTGAGTTTTCAAAATAAAAATGTTTTTTTTTTAAATTATTTTTTTTTAAATTTGGGCTTACATTAGTGTTTAAAGGAGGCTTTACATGCATCTTCATCTTCATCTGCATTGACATCTGCAAAAAAAGAGGAAACAAAATAAAAAATTCATACTTGTGCGATAGAGAGCGAAAACCAAAATGGAGATCATCTTCATGTATGTAGATTATAGGAAGTACGAACCTGAAGATTGCAGATTATAGTGAAGATGAACATGTTCATCTTCATTATAGCATTTTCATCTGCACCATAATTTGTTCCGTTCAGATAACGAATTTTCAAGTTTTTCTTTTACCATTTCACCTCAGTTTGCTTAAAAACAACGAAAATAGCGAAAATTTTCTTCTCAAAACTACATACCTGAACACTAAGAACATGTGATTGTGAGATGTGTCTAGAAAGTTATAGCAGAGTTCGAGTAAGTTATTAGTGTGTACCCTGTCTTACTTTTATGTTTGTTTTATATTATTGGCCCGCTTTACTTTTCTTCAAGTCTACAGATGCAGATCCATGTAAAGCCGCCTTAAACTTTCTACGAGCTTCTGCATAAAAAAAATCAAAAATAAATTACTAAAAAATACCTTTTCCCTTCATTAATGAACTGATTTTTTATATAAAAATTGTTGGAGCCGTTTTTGAGAAAAATAATGTTTATCAATTTGGTCAAAAAAAGTATGGCAGGTAGGTAAAAAAAAACTGGGGACATGTTTATGAAAAAAAACTTTTAGGCTGTAAACTCGAGGACAGACAGACAGAGCGACGGAATTGCGGACCCATTTTTTCGTCTTCGCTATCATCGTAATGTCAAGTTTAATCAAAATCTCGAGTTCGATTTTTTTCGAATCCATAACGTGTAATATAGTACCTACATATCACTAGTCAAAAAAAGTACTACCTAGGTATACCTACTTTATTTCCTAATAAAACTGTCTGTGGAAAAAAAATTAAATTATTCTCAATAGATATTATATTTGAAAAAGAAGAAAAAGTACCTATGTACATACATATTGTATTTAGGTGGGTATCTGGGTACACATGTACCTACCAAAACAAAACATATTGAAATATCTCAACATTGCTTTGCTATTTTCGCATAGAAAAAGTGAAAAGTCGCAACGTTGCTACAATTCAAAATCCTAAAATCCACCAAATATCTAAAATTTGAAAGAAAAACTTAAAATAAATTCTATAATAACCTATACAAGCATGTATATCCATATACATTCTTACTTCAAATTCATGTATACGGCAATAGCCTTGATATAATTTATTTATACCCACCACATATTTTAGGTTGCCATGGCAAAAAAAGCTTATTCGGTTTTCCCCTTACCCTCTATATTGTTGTAACTAGTAATAAATTTCGACCGTCTCCCTTGCTTTTTTTCGTTTTTGCCTCTACCTTTTCTTCTTCCACATCAACAATTCACTATCAAGAAAAGAGAATCTAGCGCCCTCATCGACGGAACTACTAGCTAAAAAATTCTGTCTCATAGTAGTACTATAGGTTTCATATACAAAGGTTACCCATCTGAGCACAAATGTACAGAACAGCTGACTGCAAAATTCATTTGATATGCGTTTTGTTCTGATTTTTTGACAGCTTTCAGCCAAGCTATCTATCGTCCAAAAATATACTCCAATTGCAAAGCTGTCAAAAAACAACATGCAAGTTTGTATTTTGAAATGTATTTGTTAAACAAAATGATTAATTTTATGAAAATTGTTTTTAAAAAATGCAAATATTCAATCAGCATGGAACGAAATTACAAAAAAAATACATTTACATTAATACATAACATTACCTTAATACATAACATAACCAATCGTTCATAAACGTGTTTCTAAAATTCGAAAGCAAATTAGCAACGAAAATAGAGTGCTGATAACCAAATTTCCGGTCTTTGAACAAATTAATGTTTACGTTTACCAAGCTATCAACGACGCTAGTATTGCCCGTTCACAAATCTAATTGAGATTTTTATAATTTTTTACAATGCCGGCTAAGCCTTTATACGTTGTGAACTCGCAAGAATTTGCCGGGAATGATATCAATCCAGTCGAGAGATCAACAGAAATTTGGCAATTGCTTAGCACCACTTCCTTCATTGTTAGGCCAACTGCCTCCAAAGCTCATTTATTATGCGACGTTGTGCATTCATCCCAATCAATGATTTTGAATTCTTGCTTCAATTTCGCTGTCGCCGAATTCTTGGTCATTGTGCACGTTATTGGCTTGTCAACCGTGAGAAAATTCCGCCTTCAAACAGTGTGGCAGCAATGCCATAGATGCCATATGATGAAACATGCAACGAAGTTTGGGATCTATCTTGGCCAATTTGTTGCTAGAATCAATTAAATGACGAGTCTTGCATGCCCCACCGCGAACATCGAGAAAGGAAATGCAATTGCGGAACCGCACTCAAAAGCAGCGCGATTGAAGTCTACATTCACCACTTTTCTTCTTCTAATTACTTTTTGTCGAATTTGTGGTGGTGATTGTGCAGTTCGAAGCTGTGAAATATGGAAAGGTCTCCATTTATATATTCTGCACGCACCTCTTGCGTTTGATTAGTACGTTTAAGTTTATGTTTATTGTTTAAGCATTTTTAAATTTTAATATATCACAAAAACAGCCATAAATCGAAAACCAATACACATAAGGTGTGTTTTTTTTGCAATCCCCGGGGGAATTGGTTGAAATAAACGACCAAGTCGCTTAAGTGAAATACTTGGTAGCACTATTAATTTGCAAGATGACATTTAAAGAACAGCTGTAATGCAAGAACAAACAAAAACATCACTGTTTGCCTCATCCTTATTCTTCTAAAAATCATCGGGTTGATTTGTTTTGTGTAATTTCGATATATTTATTGAATTTAAACTATTTTTCTATTAAAATAACATAAAAAGAACCGAGTTAATTATTATTTATGCAAAAAAATGTGAATCAAGTAATTTGAAAATTGAAATAAAGTATTTTGGAAATTGTTTTTAGCCGATGTGATTTTCTTTTAATTTAATTTTCACGAATACAGTGGTACATAGAATTCAACTACTTGAAAACTACCCCATTCGTCGGTCACTGGTGACATGATGTTAGTGGACGAGTTGCTTATTCAGGCGGGACGCTCAGTTCCTATGTCATTAGGAATATAGGTCTAAGCAAGAGCGGACGACGATCAAGAAGTTGGAAGTATGCCAAGGATGTAGCAAAGAATATGTATTGGGTTGCTCCCGTGTACAACAAATCGCAGCCGAAAACAATCTTCTCAGAGAAACCTTTGTTTTGTAGTTCATTCAATTCTTGTTAATTGAACGAATATCAACTTCAACTTATTTAATAATAATTTTACAGTCAAGTTTTAATATACCTATAATAAAAATAAACGCAAAAATGAAAATCGCTGTAGAAGGTTGTGCTCATGGCGAGGTGGAAAAAATCATAGAGGCAATACAAAACGAAAAATGTTAAAATTGATTTGTTGTTGTGTTGCGGAATGTATATTGAAAGGTAGGTTAGGTTAGGTTGACATGGCCGCCAGGAAAACAACTGGTATACCAAATGCCCAGCCAAACCAAACAAAATTGATAATTATCTGACATGTCAAAATGTCAGTTTTGAAGTTTCTATACATTTTATCGATAACTTAGTGAAAAAGTTTTTGGTAGCACAGTTTTTATCCTCTCCAATAGCTAAGCCCCGAGAATTCTCTGGGTTTAGGCTAAGCACCCGCGGGGATTAGTTGTTGTTGGATTTAACATGCAAATTGTTAATCCTACTCATCGTTTTTTTCGTCCAATTTCCCCGGGGCTTAGAAAAAAACACGCCTATAAGCACATAGCTTCAATAGCACAACATTCTTCTCGACCATATCTTTCATAAGAAAAAAGTATATATATTGAAAATGGTCGAATGCCAACTGAGACCATTAGTGTCATACGGCTTTGAAATTTTTTGTTTTATATATATAAGGAAAAGATAGAAGAGATTTTCTTATTTATTTTATGAAATCGATTTTAGGATTTTTTCTTACCTTCTTTCTGTGGAAATAAATGAAGAAATAATTTGACGTTTAATGTTAGTTCGACTGACATTTTTGTGCTTTTGATCTCTACATGATGGGTTGAGTTGGAATTCCAGGCCGAAAATGTAAATATAATAGGTGTTGTTGTTTGCCTGGCACTCTGAATTTCAATAAGATTTCATAAAATAATTTGCCCACTGAACGAAGAAATAAACATTTCTGCTACAATTGCTGAAATAAAAATAAATATTCCTTGTTGTGGTGCAGATGAAGCAAGTTGAATGAAATAAATTTGAACTGAACTTAAGTATTTGTATAAAAGAGAGCTTCGAGTTCGCTTCACCATCGTATGTAAACGTAGTAATTTTTGGTAGGTATATTTTCTCCTGGAAAAGTGTTTTGTAAATGGAAACTGGAATAAAAACTTTCTAGATTGAGGTGAACGAAAACGCCGCTTATAAAAATTCAAGCTCATTTCATCATTTACCTGTCATTTCATTTCTTATTTTCTATTCAATTTGCCGTTTTTAATAAATTATATTTGTTCTTAAAATTTCCAAATAAATATGGGAGTAGAAATTGAAAAAATTGGAGACGCTAACAGCGTTGAACTAACTGAAGCAGAAAATGAATTATACGATCGTCAAATTCGTCTTTGGGGGTTAGAATCTCAGAAGCGGTAAGAGAACATTCTTGTTGTATGAACATTTTACAACTATAATTTGCAAATATCCTTTCCTTCAGACTTCGGACAGCTAAAGTTCTTATTTCTGGACTTAATGGAATGGGTGCTGAAGTCACAAAGAACATTATTCTATCCGGCGTCAACTCGGTAAAGTTGCACGATGATAAAGTTGTCTCAGAGGAAGATTTTTGCTCCCAATTTCTTTCGTCTAGGGATTCAATTGGTACTAATAGAGCCACAGCGTCTGTGGAACGTGCCAGACATCTAAACCCAATGGTAGAAATTTCTATAGACACAGAACCATTAGAAAAGAAGAATGAATCTTTCTTTTCTCAATTCGATGTGGTTGTGATAATTGGATCCCAAGAAACTGAGTTAATTCGTGTGAACAACATTTGCCGCAGAAATAATATTAAATTCTTCTGTGGAGACGTATGGGGTATGTTTGGATATTGTTGTGCCGACTTGCAGAAACATTCCTTCTTAGAGTGAGTATTAACATTACATTATTTATTAAATAACTCATCGCCTTGCTTTTAGGGACACTGTCAAACACAAACTTATTTCTGAACCAAATGAAAAGACCAAGACAGAACTTGTCACCACAACCATACAAAGAGAATTGGAGTTTCCTCCATTAAAAGAAGTATTTGATTTCAACTACGGTTGTTCGGAATTTCAGAAAACTTTGAAGCGACAAGGACCAGCTTTTATAATTTTGCGTATTCTTCAAAGATTTCGTGAAGTTTTCCAAAGGGATCCTTCCTACAAAACACGTGAAAACGATATTAATGAATTGATCAAAATTCGCGATGAATTAAGCAATGAAAACATAGTTGGTTCGTCTTGTTTTACAAATATTTTCAGTCAAATTTCACCGACAGCCGCTGTTGTCGGGGGCGTTCTGGCTCAGGAAGTAATCAAAGTTGTCTCCAAAAAGGAAGCTCCGCTTTGCAACGTATTTTTGTTTGACCCTGAAACTTGCTGCGGTTTCATTGAAAATATTTCTGCTAAACGTTATCAAAAGTCATTGTAAAGTAATTTAAATAAATAAACTATGTACAAAAAAAAAGAAATAAATCAACAAAAAAAAATGATATGAGCATTCGTATTTCACCGCGCGCAGTTAGAGAATCGTGACTGATTTGGTCTTCAAAATGATTGATTGCAGTAAGTAAATCGAATCAATCGATTGCAATACAAATTGTCGTTAAATGTTTTTCGAAAAGAATTCTAGAAGGGTCCGTATTACAAATTGAAACGAAAGGCAGAAAGGTGAATACAAGTCAGTTGAAACAAACAGCTACTACTCCGTTTACAAAACTCTACTCCCACCTATGTTACAACTGTGGAATCTGGGGCCTATTCCTGAATACGAGTCAAGTAAGGTGTAACTCGAAAGCTCACAGTCGAGTCGAGCGGCATTAGGTATTCCACAACTCTAGTGAGAGTCAAAAACTTGACATGACTTAAAATGTCGGAACGCATCCCTTCAATTGCAGCTACATTGTTAAAAGTTGACGGTTATTTACATTTTGAAACACCAAATTTGCAGCAGTAAATATATTTCAGTTTAAAGTGATTAAAAAACAAATGGCCTTTTCGATTGGCCGTCCGGAACACGTTTCAACAAATCAAGCCGATTATTTTGACATTTTAATTGTGTAAGTGTATTAGTGATTCTGTTTTCGATTTTGAAATGAAATCCAGAATCGTTTTCTGTTCTATTTAGAGTAACAACTGTCATTTTGTGGGGGTCAGAACAGTTCTGGACGGCCAATCGAAAAGGCCATAAATTACAAAAAAATTATAAGGTAGTTATTTTATAACACCGATAGTGGTGGATGATAATTGTGATGACGAATACAGGAAGAGCATTTTGAAGAAAATAAGAGATGAAACAAATCCCTTAGTCCTAGCAATGTATAAGAATAAAATATGAAAAAAAAGCAATAATGAAAACATAAATTAATTGTTTTTTAGATTTGTACAACTGTTCCGGGTACAAAATCATTTGTTTGTATTTACTTGATTCAATTGATTTTGTTGTTCCCTTTGCAAGGTGGGAATGTATTGTAAAAAAAAATCCACTAAAATCTCATACTGCCTAGCAGTCGTAACTTTTAATTAAAATTTCATAAATAATTTAATTTTTATTTTTTGCTTGTTTGTACTTACTACTCGATTGCGTTGTAAACATGAATGGTTTGTCACATAAAAATGCTCACTTTAGTGTTCAGGAATACGTATTTTTCACTCGAGTGGCATTTGACGTTAGAGTTAGAATACAATTATTAGTGAGTAGTGTCCGGGAATACCGATTCATGTGAAATGTCTCGATTTCACATGAAACTCGCTCGACTCGTATTCAGGATTAGGGCCCCTGGCTTACCACACACGTATTTCCAGAATTTGAAAGCGCAGTCGAACTATTTGATAAAAGTGATGAAGAGAGATGTGAACGATCTCTATAGAGTAACTAGCTGACCCAGCGAACTCTGTCCCGCCTTAGATTCAATAAATAAGAAAATTTTGGATTTTAGTAGGTAAGTTCAATTTTTTATTAGGAAATACAAATAAAAATATTAAGTATTTTGATGATTCTTTATTGTGTATGTATCTTGGTGCATAGGTTGCCTCTTCAGTTAAGTACCTTGTGGTACACGACATTTTTGGTTTTATTAGCAGGCGCTAGAACAAACAACTTAGATGATCCTGCGACACATTATACATATAATTTACCATGGGAAAAACATGGATAATTTAGATTCAAACCAACCTTTCAAGGATTAGCCTTGTGATTTGTTAATGGTCATGGCGAATGGAACACGGATCTGAAATTGAAGTCTTAAACTCAAGCGGCATATTGGTTGGGTTCATCGGAATGAGAACTTCATCACCTTCGAATTTTCCTTTGAGTATCAGTGTTGGTTGGCTTATGTTTCGAAGCATGGTTACTACGGAGCCAACCTTTAGGCTTAAATTATGCGGTGGTAAGCCAAGCACATCCAAGGAGTTTAAAAATTCATTTGGATAGTTGGTGGCTTCATCTTCATTATTTTATTACACACTCAATAAGCATTGTTGCAATGATCTCATTCTTAATTATGTAGTTTAGGTCATTTACATCTTTATTCTAGCCGCTAAAAATGCTCGCTCACTTAACCATTCATTATTTTTGCAGTTAGTACATAATGATGATTGGGAATATTTAGTTGATAAGTTCGTTTATCGATCAGACAAAGTTACAGAAATTATGAGGAAATGAAATCAATCCGCTCGATTCGCGACAGGAACTCGACCATTATCGATAGTCATCAATTGCTCAGAGAAATCTTCAGCAGATGTATCATTAAGAAATGCAACTCTCATGTTTGTTGTCAGCTGAAGTTTCTTCACAATGCTCCATAGATTTGATGATTTGAGGTCAGCAGCCGATGGTCTTGGAATAACTGACAGTGTTTGGCGGAATTCGCCAGACAATAAAATCATTTTTCTTCCAAACATCTCGAGTCATTGCGTAGATCTTTTAATGTTCGGTTAAATCGTTATCGTTATCTAGTAAATTGAGTTATTCACATGCAGTACGATATGTTGGAAATATTATACAATTAACAATCCGTAGTGTCTCAAATGACGTTGGCCCTCCCACATTTACCAGCATCAATCGCAAATAGAAGCATTCCCTGATTATTACTGATTATTGATATCTAAACAAAATTATTTAACCGTACTTGACCATAGACAAAATTACGTTTAGTTGTCATTTGCGTTTTGTTGCAGTGTCAGATGCGTTTTTGATATACCACGTCTTATGTCCTTTTCGATTTGAAATCCGGAAGAACTCTCCGATCCGGGATTCCAATCGAACAAATAAACACTAGATTCTAGATTCTAGAGTGTATGTGTGAGTGTATGTGTAAGACGGGAAATGTCGAACGCACATTTGTGATTATTTTATTTTGTAAACATGGATAACACAAATGTAGAAGATTTCGAAGCTATTCCTGATGAAAATGCGAAATTACAGTTATTGAAGGTAAAATTTGTCTTCGGAACAGATATCCATAATTTCAATTCTCTAAAGATTAATGGCCTTTTCGATTGGTCGTCCGGAAGGCTTCCGAATGCTTCTGAAACTGTTCGATTGGTATCAAATGACAGTTCTTCACCTGGATAGAAGAGAAATTTCCTTCTGGATTTGAAGTCAGAATCAAAACCAGAAGCATGCACACACTCACACCAACTAAATGTAAAATTCAAATTTATTTATTTATGTCATTGTTTTATTTTGATTTGTCCGAAACTTTGTAGTTTCAATTACAATCTTTAGGGAATTAAATTTATAGATATCTGTTCCGAAGACCAATTTTCCATCAATAAATGTAATTTCGCATTTTCATCAGTAATAACTTCGAAATCTTCTACATTTGCGTTAGCCATGCTTACAAAATAAAATAATCACAAATGTGCGTTTGACATTTCCCGTCTTACACATACACTCACATAAATTTTCAGAATCTAGAATCTAGTGTTTACTTGTTCGATTGGAATCCCGGATCGGAGAGTTCTTCCGGATTACCAATCGAAAAGGACATAAAATTGAAACTACAAAATTTCAGACAAACCAAAACAAAACAATGACATTATAAAATTAATTTGAATTTGACATTAAGTGGGTGTGAGTGTGTGCGTGCTCCTGGTTTTGATTCTGATTCAAATCCAGAAGGAAATTTCTCTTCTATCCAGGAGAGAAACTGTTATTTGATACCTATCGAACAGTTTCAGAAGCATTCCGAAGACTTCAGAAGCATTCCGGACGAGACCAATCGAAAAGGCCATTATAGTAGTTAGGTTAAAATTACATTTAACATCAATTATAATACATCGTATTTTTGTCTTAAGTTACATTATTGAATATAAATATTAATATTACAGGAGGCTATGATGTATGGCTCTCACTTTTGATTTTAATTGTCTTTGTCAACATGGCTTCAGTCACTGAATTTTTGTTATTAAAGCTCTTGCTCATTTTCTTTTTTTTTCTTTTTAATGATAGAGCTAGAGCTCTTTGCAGTTAGTATAACACTGATATAGAGCATACTTTTAGCTATGTATGTGCATGAATTATTATTTTTTTTCTTTTATTGATAGAGCGAAAGCTCTAAACTGTTTGAAATTCTGATAGAGAATATTATACATTTACAATATTTCATTATTGAAATGAAAATTAAAAGATCGCATTTAATGTTAGGTAGCTTGTATGTTAAAAGATAATGGTAATCCAAATAGCTTGTTGTGGGTATGGTCTGTGGTCCATTTTTGTTTCCGGAGCTATCCGTTATATAGTCTCTGCCCAGTTAATTATTTATCCTTTGATTATATTTCGGTTTCGGTTGCGTTTTTGTGTTCGGAACTGTATGTTACGGTCCGTTAATTAAGTTCCGTATCAGTAGCTGGAACTGTTAGTTCATGGACCGTTGACTGTCGCGGGATTCTTCGGTCATCTCGTCTCCGAAAGCCATTATCAAAATTGGTAATTTAAATTATTTAAATAATTCGCGGTAACTGTATCATAATTTTGAGCGCGATGTGGACACGCGTCCGCTCTTGGCGGAGACCAAACCTCGAGTCACGTTTTATAGTGACTTGCATTCTCTTTGACGTTTTATGTCACGTCACACGGGAACGCGGTCAAATAGGATAAAAAGTATCTCCTGGTTCTAAGCTACCTCCTCACCAATTTTCAGCCCAATCGGTTCAGCCGTTCTTGAGTTATTAACAGTGTAACAAACACGACTTTCTTTTATATATATAGATATGTATTATTAATGTAGCGTTTACTAACAGCCTCTTTTTCACTCCAGCGCGAAACGTATTCAATATATTCAAAAAGATGTCATCATTTTTGCTTTTACAAATTTGTCCAGTAATTTTACTAAAGTTTTTCATTTTGACTGTTAAAAAATTATTTCATTCGATTCCAAATCACAACGCAGCTTTTGAAAGAGTTTTCTGACAAATCCACTCACAATAAACGATGGAGTGAAATACAATTCAACCACCAAAGCTATGAGTCATTTTATGACCTTTTAATTAATATGTATTTTTTACAACAAATTCAAATATGCGATAGATATACCTTGAGTAACCAGCTTATACCGAGTGTTCATTTTACATACAATATACTTTTTTTGTAAATTTTGCTTTTAGTTATTTGATTTCTTTAATTTTTACTTGCGATATAGGTACTATAGGGCTAGTTTAGCATTTGCAAAAATATCGAACTCGAGAATTTAATCTAACTTGACATTACGATAATAGAGAACACCAAAAAAGTGGGTCCTACAATTCCGTCTATCTGTCTGTCTGTGATTATCTCAAATAGATGTTTGAATCATTTTTTAGCCCCAAATATAACGGCCCTTACTATACAATTTCTTCTACCATGTTAATTATATCGAAAAAGGCTCTAACGATTTTGATAAAAAAAAGTGTGTGCACTACCTTGGGTATAATCTACATTTTGGTCGAAAATGTTTTTTTCACATATTTTGTTATTAACGTTATCTGCAATACAACCATTTTTTTAATTTTCTACTTTCTCATAAATGGCTTGACAGATTTCGATTAAATTTTGTATGTAGGGGGCCATTCAAATTCTAATAGGTAAACTGCAAACCAAAATTTTCGAAAAATATATTTATTAAAATTCAATATTTGGAAAACGGATAACGATTTTTTTTTCAAAATTATCGGCCCTAACGAAGTATCTGTTCGGAGAAAAATGTTCCCCAATTTGCTCGAAATTTGTAAGCGCTCGATGGATTGTTTCCAATTGTTACCAAATACTGATAAGGACTATAGGGTGATAAGAATGTACGCAGGAATACTAGTCTTTTTTTTCATCTCTTGTTTTTCTTGTCTCAAAGACACAGTTATTTCAAATTTTGATATCCGCATTTTCGTCTCCAAAAACTGTTGATTATCTATTATAGAGATATCTAAGCAGCAGTTCAATATTCACGTTTGATACGTGCCTGGCTCTCCAGGAAATTGTAAAGATGTTGAACTCGGCAGAAGTAGAACCTATATTATATTCCCTCTTGCTTGTTGACAGAACAAATCTGACCTACACTAGATCCGAAGCGGTCTAAATTGATATAGGATTCTACAAACGACCAACAAACATGCTAATTTTTCGGTTTTGTGCGAATCTCTCATTCCTACCACACGCTTTTTTTCAATTTATTAATTATAAAATAAAGTTTATCCTTCAACTTTGAAGCTTTCCTGTATATCCAAATTATTCGAAATTATTATGACAGTATGCTTCATAATTGCAAGCCCATCTTCTCCAAAAATCAAAATGATTTCCTTAGCGGTAGATCTACGTCCGCTAATCTACCTGAATTCGCGTCTAATACAATATCCCATTATGTAATTATTTTGAAACTAAAAGCTTATGGGTTCCCATCCTAGTTAATTTCTTGGCTTAAATCTCAATTTTCGTACTAACTACGAACGTTTTATAAATAAGCCTAACTCTACTTTAGCCATTTAGGTTTTGTAAAATTCTGGTCCAAAGAATTTACTAATCCATATGTCACCAAGTCTTTGTTATGTTATGTTTATTAGACCTATAGTTCAATATGCTTTCCAAGTTTGATCACCATACAATCACGTCCACATTCAACGTATTGAAGCGTCAAACGAATATTTATTAGATTTGCTTTAAGGTTCTTGGCTGAGATGACTAGCATAATTTATCCCCTTTACTAAAACCGCATGAAATTGATAAATAAATGCGGTATGATGCAGATATAGTTTCTGTTCACAAGCTTTTGACTGAAGGCATTGACAGCACAAAGACAAAATTAAATCAAATACTACTAGGCACCCCCTTCTGAGCAGGTCCCACTTTTCGGGATTCCCTTTCACCGTCTCGAACGCTTCTCAGTAAAGCTCAATTCATCCATTTTCAATTTAAACCTTTGCGAATTGTATTTCAAAAATGCTCTCATACTCCAATTTTAATCTATCTTCCAAACCATTCTTTCTTTTTATAATTTGTATACAATTGTTTATATATTTAATAGTTACTTGTCTACATAATGGGCTTGCATTAAGCTAAATTAAATTTAAAGTATTTCTATCCCAAAGACTGCATTTCGAAGACTTCTTCTACGACGGTCGTAAAATTCTAATATCCAAATCTATAAGACCGAATTTAAAATAAAAGAGAATGAAAATCTATATTTATGCGATATAAATTTTCTGAATTTCTTGAACTTCCAACCTACCCTCCCAACCAATTGATTAAATAAAAAAATAATTAAAGTTATTGTTAAATTTTTTTACAACAAAATAATCTATTTTATTTGTTTTTTTTTTCTCTCCACTTAATTGTTTTATATCGTCGGCCTAGATTGAAACAATTCTAACTAAAGTTTTGCTTCTTTGAAAGAAAAAAAAAAAAATATAAAAAAAGTTTTTATTAACTCCAAAAACATAGATTTCTTATAATTTAAATCATAAGAAATGATAAAAATTATTTGTTTCATTTTAAGCTGACAATACGTATATTCATTTTTAGATCTTAGACTAGGCGAATATTTTCTCTTCCCTTCGCTTTTTCGTGACGACTGTGCCCGGCTTGTGCTGTGCATCTGGATGATTTATCAATTCCGGTGGACACGTCGATACAGGACTTGCCATTACACATTGTTTCAAATCATAGAACAACTGACTATCGTCCTTGGTAACAAAACTAATAGCCATACCAGTTTTGCCTGCACGACCAGTACGACCAATACGATGGGTATAGTCTTCAATAGACTTAGCCATATCGTAATTAATAACCAAAGAGACATCCTTAATATCAATACCACGACCAGCAACATCTGTTGCAACCAACATGTCCTTGGCTCCACTCTTGAGGGCTGCCAAGGCGTACTCTCTCTGTTCCTGACCTTTACCACCGTGCAATGTACAAGAATTGTAGCCGAGTTTCTCCAGGCCTTTAGCCAATACGTCGGCACCTTTCTTTTGATTGACGAAAATAATAACTGGTGGTTCGATTCCCCTCGAAAGAATTTCCATCAATTTCTTGCGTTTGTCGTTTTCGCCCATCATGTACACAATTTGTTCGGTACGCTCTGTAGGCTTGCCAACTGATCCAATGTATACAGTGGCCGGTCTTCGGAGATAGGAACGCGCCAAGCGTTCAACAGCTGGAGGCATCGTAGCCGTAAACATCACAGTTTGACGATATTTCTTTTTCGAGTAGAAGTTCTCCATGAGTTTGCTAGCATCTTCGGCTTCCTCGGTGTCTGGTTTTAAATTTGTCACTGGCATGTATTCCAGAATCTTTTGAACGTCTGGTTCGAAACCCATGTCTATCATTCTGTCGGCTTCATCGAGTACTATATATGTGCACTGATTGAGCACTAGATATCGGTTTTCTAAGACATCGATAAGACGACCTGGTGTCGCAATGACGATTTCGCACCCCAAACGTAGTCGGAAACCCTGTTCCTCCCTCGATAAACCTCCCACCACTACAACCGTCCGAATGCCCAAAGGTTGACCAAATTTAATGGTTTCCTCTTCGATCTGTTGGGCCAATTCACGCGTCGGAGCCATAATGATAGCATATGGTCCTTGGTCAACATCTTCAAGACGTTCAATCTTCGGAAGCGATTGAATCCACGATAGCAATGGTATAAGAAATGCCAATGTCTTACCAGAACCAGTTTCAGCAACACCAATGATATCACGATTTTGTAAACCAATCGGAATAGCCTGGCGCTGAATGGGTGTAGGTTCTTTGTACCCAACATTATCGATGATATCAGTGATTTCTTTTGGAAATCCAGATTCCTTCCAATTGCGAATAGGATTAGGTATTTTACCACCCTTGATTGTAATGCTATAGTCCTCGCGAAAAATACGCCAATCACGTTCGGTCATTTCATCGTGATCCTTCTCTGACCAATGCCTATCGTCCCATTTTTGTTTGTCTTCTTTGCGTTTGACTTTCTTCAATCGAACTTTTTCTTGTTCCTTTTCGGCTTCAGTTCGTCTTTTTTCAAGTAAATCGCCATAAAATTTACTTTGAGTTCGCTTTTGTTCCTTGATGTCAATACCTATGGCATAAAAAATAAACGTTTTAAATATTGGTTTTTAGTTTACCTACATACAAATGGTATGAACTATAGTCTTACCTGCAACATTTCCACGTCCAAAGAACTGAACATGATGCCTTTCTTTATACAAGTTATTATAATCAATAGAAGTGTCCTCGCCAGCGTCCCAATCAAATACAAATTTTCTATCGTTTAATCTTCGAACTCTTCGCTTTTTCTTTATAATCCCCAAATAACGTTCACGGATTGCCTCAAGTTCCTTTTCCTTATCTTTTTGGCTAAGATCGTCAACACGTTTGATTTCTTTATCCCTGTCGTCTTTGTGTCGGTCTCGATCACGTCCTCTATCATATTCTCGTTCACGGCCATCGCGTCTCTCGTCGCGACCCCGATCTCGTTCATAGTCGGGTTTAATTGGAAAACTATTATTTTCCGATGCCGCTGCTGAACGACTGGCTGCTTGGTTGGCTCGCAATGCAGCAACTTCTTCTTGGCGGCGTTTCAGCGCTTCTGCAGCTCTTTGCTCTTTTGTCAAGAACACGGGCTTACTTCGGGCTTCTTCTTCTTTCTTCTTTTTTTCCAGAATTTCCTCCAATGAAAGTGGCTCTGGTTTTTTCACTTTAGTTAATTCTGATTCTTCCTTTTGAACTTTCAAGTCCATTTTTGTAGGTTTTTTCTCGTCGGTGTTTTCTTTTTTGGTCATTTCATTTTTCATTCTATCCCTGGCTTTATCTGGGGTATCCGCAATATTTCGGATCTTTTCACGTGACTTGGATCTAGAACGTATCGAACGGATTGTATTTCTCTCTGCAGATCTATCACGACCATGGCGATCCTTGGAACGTGATCTTGATCGACGGCGACGATCCTTATCCCTGTCGCGACCACGATCCCGATCTCTTTCACGTAGTTCTCTTTCTTTTTCGTATCTGTCACGAGATCGGGAACGTCTTTTTTTATCACCAGCCATTCTTATAGCTTTCAAATGCTGTTGCTTTAAATAAAAATATTGTTTGTATTTTTTAATTAAATTAATTGTGTGAAAACGGAAAATAAATAAATACACACTGCCGAACGGAATCCCAAATAATAATAAAATTATAATCAAAACGATTAAACGTCATAACTCAAAATTCTTTCGAAGAAGAATGCGAAACTTCGAAATTTAATTGTAAATTAATCCCTAAAGCTGCCTACACAATACACGATTTTCGCGCGCACGTCTTTGACTTCCTTCATACATTAAGTTTGAGTTGCCGGCAACTGGCCGTTTTGAAGGAATTCCTCATCTCGCCTACAAAACACCCAGTTGTCGGCAACCTTGTGTGAAAGCAGTCTTTGCTACTTTTTTCTCCAGAAAAATGTATCTGCTTTCCCTGATCTCTATAAAATACTGGATAGTGCATTGATTCAAAAAAAAAAAAAAAAATGTGAAGACTTTTATAAGTGCGCTGGTACCACCCCAAATAATTTTAATTTAATTTTAATTTTGTCTTTGAAATTTTTCCAGGAAGTAGGAAACTCACGCGCAAAATTGTGACGTTTAAACTTTACACCCGCTGCACCTAAAAAATTGTTTCCGCTGTACAAGAAAAGTCTCCACATATTTTTTTCGGGAAAAATAATGCTCGTCACATTGTTTGCGGGAAAAACTTTGACAGCTCATAGTCATGGTCACAGATGAGCCATACTTTTGTACGTTTCACCCCCAAAAGCCATTCGATCACAATGTTGTATTTGTAAATTTGATTTTCTATCCATGAATAGATGTGAAATCCAACAGGAAAACACGTGGTGTTACACAGATTCAAAAATATCGGTTTAATCCTACACAGATGCAAAAATATCAGTTTCATAACGGTACTAGCTTAGAGGCAAACCACAATAGCTGCCGAAATTTCCCATCTTGGTATGGCTTATCTGTGATCAAAACGATTAAGCGCCACAAGACAAAATTATTTCAAAAAAGAATTCGAAACTTCGAATATTAATTTGGATTTCGTTTCAATAAAAACATCGATCTGTCGTCGATCCGCCGTCAGTTTTTTTCTGAAAATCAGATTCGTTTCAAATTAAAACCATTTTTTTTTTGTGGAAAACCAGATCCGTATTGACACCAGGTAAGCTGCTTTCCACGCCATCTGGAAGTCAGCGCGTGAACTTTCAATTGGGGATAGATTTTTTTCGATTTGACGTTCAATGTTTTTCCCATAAGAAAAAAACCAAAAAAGAGTCTGAAAAACGTTCATTTTACTAATTAATTTTATATTAACGGGTACCCGTATTATAAATGCAATATAATAAGAATACATGTGAGTTGGTAAATCAAGAAAAATATATATAAAAACTTAATGTTAATTTGCGTTATTTTGCAGATAAAAAATGCAAGCAAGCCCAAATTGTTGTTGTTGTTTTTTTATAAATGAGCTCATGTCGTCAGTCAAAGTAATATCATGTGCGGAGTATGTGGCGGGGGTTTAAGAAACTAAAGTAAAATAATTCGTTTTCCTAAGGAGAACTAAAAAATAGATTTTATTCAATAAACATAAGCATTTGATGTATTCAAGATATAAATAATATAAGAACCCCTTCTGATCCAATAAAAATGTTCATTAATTTTGTTGTTAAATTTTGATATGGAATTTTCAGTTTTTGTACCTTTTATTGATATGAAAATTACATACATAAATTATATATTAAACAAAAATAAAATGCCTCAGCTTATCAAAAAATTGTAGGCTTTCAATAAATTATTATACCTACAAACGAAAAACAATGTTTTTTTTTTAGTTTTAAATATTCTTAGATTTTTTTTTCATTCCATAATTGGTATGAACAAATTATTAAATCTCTAAAAAAACGTTCAATTATTCAAAAATATTCATTTTGTATTCAAACATACATCGTAATTTTAATAATCTTGGCCGATGATGTTGTTATTGTTTCTCGTTGAAAGGTTGTTTTTTTTATAATTTTGCATTTTAAAAGTAAAGCATTATAGTTATCAATTTCGATTTAATTTGCGCTTGATTTAGAATCTTTCATGCTTTATTAGTCTATTACTGTCAAAATATTTATACCTGGTTATACAAAATTAATCAGAAAAAGCGATATTAATGAGACCCTTTTTGGTTTTCTCTTATGGGAAATACATTGAACGTCAAATCGAAAAAAAAAATATATCTCCAATTAAAAGTTCACGCGCTGACTGCCAGGTGCCGTGACTCCATGCGTCAATTGAATCTCTTTTTGGAGACGGATTCAAAACGGATTACTACACAAATTCTTACACACACCACAATATTTGTTTCGAAGTTTCTCAATTGTTGTGTTGGGAATTAATTTTTATTTTGTGGCAGTAAACAGAAAAAGTAAATTAATATTAATAAAAAATGAAAAAAATTGTTAAAAACTTCTTGGAAACAAATATTAAAAAAGTACAAGCGGGTTTAGGAATTCCCCCGCGTCGGAATCGGAAAATAAAAACGAAATAATGATGTATTAACGAATTGAAGATTCGTTTTTTTAGAGCTGCCAAGCAACACACACAGTCACAAAAAGAGATTCGATCCGTTCATTTTAAAGCAAAAAAGTATTGGTTTTAGTTTTTGAAACGAAATCGACACAATTTATTTGGGTCTTTTCGGCGAGATCTTTTATTCTGTAATTCTGCTATTCTGTTATGAATTTTCATACAAAAGTTTAAGCTGTCAAAAAATCTTTTATGAATTATAATTTTGGTATTCTGCATGCTAAATCTTCTATGAAATCTCTTAAGAAATCTGTTAATGAGCTGTCAAAGCTTCGAAATTCTTAACAAATCTTTTACGAACTGCATTTTTGGTATTCAGCATGCCACAATCTGTTATGGAAACTTTTATGAATCATAACAGATTAAAAGGCACATATTTGTTACTTTTATCATAAAAGATTTAAATATATGTAGTAAAAACTTTTATTTCGTTAATGAATTGTTCTTAAAAGGAGACAGATATAACAAAAAATAATTAAAATGCATAATAACAAACTCAAATATGTAAATAATTTGTAAACTAAATTATTTCAATACACTAAAGCACAGAACACATTTGATGGATGAAACATAAGAAATTAGTCGCTTATCTTGCTGATGTGCGTTTTGTACAACTTTTTATAATGGATATATTAAATTCAGGAACTGTTATGGAAAAATTACAAAAACAAAAATTTATCTTCCCGAAACAAAATACGATCATTCCACAGGTTAATTTATTGTTATTCGTCAGTGCAGACTGCCGAGAATTTTTGTTTACTACAGCTGATAATTTGATAGCAGATTTTAGGTCTGTTCGCATAAATGTTTCTTTTTCGTAGTTCCATAACAGACTTTTATAAAAGATCGAACTCCTGAATACCAACTATAAAATATCTTTTATGGTGGAGATCTGATATGCATCATAACAGAAAATTCATAGCAGGATAAAAGATGTGGCAGAATAAGCCTAATTACTTATTTATAAAGCTGACTGCACAATACACAATTTTCGCGCTCATGTCATTAGGTCTGTTTGCTACTTTTTTCTCCAGAAACATGTGTGCGCTTTCACTGGCCTCGTTCGGTGGCGCAACCTAATCGATCCGGATTGCTTGGTGTTGTTGTAACGCCTAAGGAAAAAACAGCTGATGAACTAAACATATGTTGTCAAACACAAATCTCAAGCTACCCAAAAATTATTGGATTCGTTGAGATTCATTTGCAAATGTGACTAACAGCTGATTCAAAACTTCAGATGTGTATGCAATACAGCTGACATAACGAGAAAGCTACCTGAATCGTTCGAAAATAAATCCACTACAAAGGTATCTTGGATAGCCTATCGGGCGCGCACCGAACGAGGCCACTGATATCTATAGAACACTGGATGCCGCATTCATTACAAAAAATAATAAAATTAAGAAGACTATTATAAGTGCGATGGTACCATGCAACTATAATTTTATAACACTTTGAATCACTTTTAGAATTCTCATTGAGCGATTTTACAATTTCATGTTTATTTATTTGTTACAATAAAATACAAAAATATTTCTTAATTTGTTTGTACAGAACAAAATCTCAACTTACTTTTTTACTCTAATAGACGCCAATGATGATACCAGCGCACCTATTTCATCTTAAATTTCCTTAAAAGAAAACTGTTATACTTGTAGAGAGTATGTATATACTATCCACAGTATTATAGAGCTCCAGTGATTAACGTAAGTCCAAGGAATATTAATTCGGCAGTTGCAGCCTCTACAGATTATTTCTTATACTACGTTTTCACCTAAAGATAATCCGGTTTAAATTGAGTAGATTAAAAATTAATCTTGAAGTGTTTTCACCATAGAAAAAAGATTAGTTTGACGTTTCCACATTGAAGTTCAACCTCAGAGGAAATCGAGTCACTGCGAGAGGAAATTAAAATGCTCAAAAACATTAACCGAAAATTGTTCTCAATTTCAACCAAAAATATACGCAATAATTAAACACAAAAAATACTGCTTTGCTAAAGTACACATTTAAATAACAAGAAAACAAACTCGCAATATTTGCAATATTTTGCTTCGCTTTCCGAAGGATGCATGGTGGTTGTCTTTTCTTCGGCCAAGAGTCGTCGGATTTCGGGATCGGAATGCAAAACTTCTTCCAAAACTTCAGTTGGGCCATTATGTTGCCAGTGCATTGTTATATGAAATCTAGAGCTGTCCACAATTCATCGAGGCTATTATTAACAGCCTGGAATTAAGATTGGTTGGCCGTCGGACTATTTTCGTTTTTTGGTGCCACTTCGGGTTTCGCCTGGTAGTTCAAATTTATGTGTATTCGCCAATTGGATTAAAGACCGCTTTTGTTATTATAATTTTATTGTCTTTTATTTTTATACATTTTTAGAAACAAAAACAGAATTAAGGCAACGACAAATTACAAACAATTTAAATATTGTATGACAGGTTTTTTTTGTTGATTGTCCATTGAGAAAATGACATTTGGATAGGCCCGTTCCACGAAATAAGTTTTGTTTGTTTTGAAAATCTTCTACTTCGAAGAAGATTTCAATGAGATTAACTTCTAATCTTCTTTTGAGGAGATTAAAATTTGTATGGGAAATCTTTAGTTTTCAGAAGATTTAAAAGAGGATTTATGGTTAATCCAATCAAATCTGGATTAAGTGGTAGGTGAAAACGTAGTATTATGTACGTCGTTTCATATACTGAAATAAAAAAAAATAACATAATTTTATAATCTATGCATTAATTATTTATTTATTTTACGTTCGTTTACATTTATATATTGACTATTTAGCTGAACTGTTGATTGAAGTGAGAAACGCATGTGTGAAAAAATAACATTTCCCTCAACGCGTTAAGTATAATCACCCTTATTACGATAGGCTTTTTGATTAAATAACGAATATCATTTTCAAATATTTGTATTACGATTGGCGTTTTATAGTCGTTTTTCTCAGCATAACTAGTGGGACTTGCGTTACGCCCTATTTATACGCCAACTAAAACGCTCTTTTTGTTGAACAAAATATTTTAAACGACTCGCCGCGAAATTGACTAAAAATATAAGTTTCACTGTTTTTTTTGATTTTTTAACAGTTTTTTATAAGTTTGGATTTATCAAAGGGTGAACATTACAAATGCTGAACAAATGAAGCATTTCGTGGACTCAGTGCAACGAATTCCATCTTTCCAAACTAATTTTAAGAGAGGAGAAGGTACAAAGGAAAAACAAAGGGGTATCAAAAGCACAACATTGAACTCTTTAAGACCGAGTTTTAAAATTGGTGGGACACTCGTTTAAGATAAACGCCTATCGTAATAAGGGTGAATAGCCAATCAAATGCTTGAACCACAGGTGGCCTTCAATTAATCCGCCAAAATCAGCTATTTAAATTCTTCCAGGTGAGTTAAAACCAAACCAATTGTATAACACTTCGATGCACCTAAACCGAGTTGAAATCATGAACCAATGCTGAAGGGATTGTACAACTGACCCTAAAATAAATAAATAATGAAATAAAAGTAAATATATTGATTATGTGTTATAATTTAATTTAAGAAATTGACGTGTCTAGAATATACCAACAGTGTGACAGAAAAGTAGAGTTTATTTGACGCCGTAGGGTTAAAAGGACAATCGAATCGAACGCTTGTTGCTTCAGCAGCCCTTAAACCGTGCGAAGTTGAGGAATATGGAACAATTTTAAGGGCGGACATTGTCATAATTAAAATCGAGACTCGTCCTTAAAAAGTGTATATAAAAACATGCGTTACAGTGTTATTTACTGTAAAAATGTATATATGTTAATAATAAAGAGTTGTAAACATTTTCATATGCATTTTTCAAAAGTTAAACTTGCATACGCCGTGACGATATTGACACATAATTGGAAGAAAAAAGCATGACGCCTTTATAAATATTGAGACGGAAGCGGCGAAGATAGGGTTAAAGCATGCAGTAAATAAGGGTAATACCAAGTATATGCTATTAATTGCTGTTAATTGAGTAGCAAACTAAAGTGCAACTAAAGTGTCCCTTTACACTAAATATAAAACCCCACTGGGTGGAAATGCACTTCAGTGGAGATCTTATACCTCAATCATCCTAGTCCTGCCTTTATGGTTCAGCTCTAGGCTACTTTGAGAGAAAGATTCTTAGGCTGATTTTTGGTCCCGTTGGTTGTTGCATAAAGGCTGATATACCAGTGACACAGGCCTTAGCCGGAACATTTAAAATTCAATTACTTAAATGGCTACGTCATGTAGACGAATGGATATCAATGCTCCGGCCCAGAAAATCGTCAAACCCACCGCGGAGGAACGACGCAGTAGTAGAAGACCGAAGTTCAAGTGGCGCGGGGAAGGCGACCTACTCAACAAACTTCGTGTGCTAAGCTGGAGGCATCTAGCTAAAGACCGAGCAGGTTGGAAAAGCTTGTTGGTTGAAGCATAAGTCAATGCCTTGGACGGTAGCGCCATCATAAGTAAGGAATGTCGTTTTCGATTGGTTGTGCGGAGTTACCCCTTTTTCATTATTTAAATTTTATTCCTTGTGGAAAATTCAAAGTAAAAACAGTAACTCGGAACAGTTATGGAAAACAAAATAAGGTACATTTTTTCTCATATTCCACATACCTTCGCGCGGCAGGCACCTTGTCGTAGTGCGAAGGCTTAAGTTTCAAAGACTGATCTGACCTGCTGGCTTGAGGACAACTCCCAGAACGGTAGCAATTTTTGAGGAGAAACGAACAAAGACCTGCCCCCCTAATCCAGGGTGTAAGGTGAACCGTGCCCATGAGATGGTTTACAGTCAGGGGGTATACCGACTGTATTATAACGGTGTCTCTTTGAAACCAGGTCGAATCAAAGAGTAACTAGACCCTACCATATCATGCGGAGCTCTGATATGGCGGACCCTATTATTTCTCTGGCTACTCGAGGGAACAAAATTCATGCCAAAACAACAAAAACAAAAAAGTAACAAAAATTACAAAAAGTTCAACACTTCGCTTGATGTTGCCGCAAGTGAACACGCAGATGGAATGGAGAGAGATCTCCGTGGAGACGATCTGAGACCGGAAAGTAGTAAGTACCTGAAGAGGATGACTTACAGGAACTCACGAAACCGGGCAGTAGGAGAAACGTCGACCTTTGGTCAAGGGAAAACATCTCCTAGACAAGAGGCAAGCGCCACTCCAACTACAGCTTCCACTAGCAAGGGAAGAATACTTCCCGTGAAAGTGAATACTGTACCTCCAAGTGCCACAGAAGGCGCAAATGATGGGAAGTTAAAGACAGAAATTCCACCAAATAAGCCACGGTACAGACGAACTTAGCCTCTTCCGAAACTGGGTGCACCAGGTGCCCTGGGTGACCCATACAGCAAAGGGCTAAGTGGAGCCGGGGCAAAATGGTATCACCGGTTCCTTGTCGAGGGGATGTCCCCGCAGGAAGCCAGGAATAAGGTGAATGCGAGGAAAAAATCATTTACCAGTGAGACAAAAAGCTTGACCGAGGGTAAGAGGAAAAGTAGCCAAATAACTCTTCCCCAAAGGCAAGAAGCCAAGAAGGCAAAGACGGCGGCAACGTCAAATGAGGAACCCAAACTCGCTAAGACAAATCCCGCCGATCACAGGCTCTCTTATGCAGCTGCGACCTTAAGCGTCAGAGTTGCTGTCATGCCAAGGGAATATCCTCAGGTCACCCTGAATGCCGAAGAGTTGTCGGCACTTGAGGAGGCCATTATTGAGGTGGTTTCACTTGGCTGGAAGCACAAGCTGAAGTTCAATAGCATCCACTTCGAAACCGGTCTGATTGTGGTCGACTGTGCTGGCACAGAAACATCAGACTGGTTTAAAGAAAGAGCACCAGAATTGAGCACTTGGAAGGGCATCGAGCTGACGACCTGCATGGGTGACCAAATCCCCAAAATGCAGACCATCACGATATTCTTGCCAAGAAGTATGGGGCAAGACGACAAGAAATTGTTGGCACTTATTCAAGCCCAAAATGAGGGACTGAATATTCAGGCCTGGAGAGTGGTGAAGAGCGAAATTGAAGGCAAAGGGCAACTGCTGGTCATCAGCATCGATGCCAAGTCAGCTGAGACAATTATCAAAGCCAACCACCAACTCCACTACAAATTCGGGAAGGTAACGGTATCTGGTTTAAGGAAATCAGCCCAAAACACCCCCTTTAAACCAGGAAGCCGTGATAGAAGAAAAGCCCCAACCCCTGTCCACCCACCACCCAATTCCCAACATCATCACCAGCCATTCCACCATCGTCACCATCCACAGTTCCGCTGTCAACAGATAAAACGAACGATAGCCAGGCGACATCACTGGCAATTATTGGACTGGGTCCTATAGACAAAGAGAGAGGGCGTAGACCTCTCTCAGAGTCGCATGGACCACGACGAAGTGCTTCCCACTGAAGAGGAGGAAGAACACCTGCTGGCAGATGATGGGGCATTCGCCCCAATCTGCTAAGCAGAACAGGATGACTGGACGCAGGATCAGCACAAAGCTAGCCCAAGTGAACATCCATCACGCAAAAGCAGCATCAGCTGTCTTGGCGAGGAAGTTCACTGCGGACAACTTATGGTTAGCACTGATCCAAGAACCTTGCATATACAAGGGTCAGGTAAGAGGGTTGACAAGTAGCGACTCTAAACTAATATGGGACACGAGAAATTACTCACCCATAACCTGCATAAAAATAAGAAATAACATAAATTTTATATGTCTTTCAGAATATATGACGAGGAATTTGGTCCCGATACAGGTCCAAATAAAAATCCAGGGGAAGTATCGGACAATCGTTAAAGCAGCAGCCTACTTTGACGGTGACGAAGCCAACATTCCACCAACCGAGTAATAAAGGCTAGTTGACTACTGCAGCCAGAAAAAGCTTCCATTGCTGGTCGGATGTGACGCTAACGCCCACCATATGGCATTCGGAAGCACCGACAATAACCAAAAGGGTGAGTACCTTTTAGACTATATGTTGGTAAAAAATCTAGAAATATTTAATGTATGTAATTTCTTGTTACTAGAACAAGAAAAGAAGTGTTGGACATAACATTCGGAACTCCAAACGTAGGCTATATAATAAGGGATTGGAGACTATCCAAAGAACCATCAATGTCTGATCACAGAATAATAGTGTTTAACTTGGAAGGCTTTCTCACAGAAAATACATCTCAAGAAAACAAACTGGGACCTATACAAACAAGGCCCGGTAAGCACGACAAATAGTCACGTTGAACTAGAATTTATACTTAATGAGTTCAGTGGGGCAATACAGGAGGCATTTGAACTCAGTTGCTCTATTAAACCGATTAAAAAACAAATAGACGCCCCATGGTGGAATACAATTCTGTCAAATTTAAGATCCAAGGTTAGAAAGCTCTTCAATGAGGCAAAAAGAACCAGGGAATGGGATAATTAATCAACAGAACTTACTTATTATAACAAAGAAATAAGGAAAGCTAAACGAAACAGTTTCACGTCTTTCTGTGAGGGAATTTCCTCAAACCCTGCTGCGGCAAGACTACACAAAATGCTTGCAAAAGAGAAGACAGTAACATCATTAGCTCTTCGCTATAATGATGAGAGCTTCACAGAAAATGAAGGGCAGAGGGCGACTCTGCTACTCAACACGCATTTTCCAGGCAGTCTACCAATGGTAGAAAACTCAATAGAGAGAATTCCTCTCAAACCAAACAAAGAAGACTGGAAGACTGCAGCAACCATTTGCTCAGGAAAAAAGATTGAGTGGGCTATTAGCACTTTTCAATCCTTTAAGTCACCAGGGGTAGATGGTATCTTCCCAGCCCTTTTGCAAGAGGGCAAAGAAGATCTAATGCCCTACCTTATTAGTATTCTCAGAAGTAGCATTGCTGTTGGGTACATACCATGCCTGTGGAGAAGAGCTAAAGTAATATTTATTCCAAAAATTGGGTAAAAGGATACAACCCATCCAAAGTCTTTCAGGCCCATTAGCTAACATCCTTCATACTGAAAACTTTAGAGAAAATAATAGACAACTTCATAAGATCGGAAGTTTTAGTTAAACGGCCTCTCAAGCAACAACAACATGCCTATAGAGCGGGTAGATCTACAGAAACCGCCCTATACGTGCTCACTAACACCTTACAAAAAGCTTTAAATGCAAAGGAAATGGCATTAGCTGCCTTCCTAGATATATAAGGTGCTTTTGACAACACCTCACATGATGATCACCATAGCCAGATGGATTAGAGAAATGTTAGTCAGTAGAACAGCGGAGGCAACAGCAGGAACTACGGTTCAGAGCGTAAGTATCACAAGAGGAAGTCCTCAGGGAGGGGTATTATCGCCCTTGCTGTGGAGTCTTGTAGTGGACGAACTGCTAGAAAATCTGAACTCCCAAGGTATACAATGTATTGGCTTTGCTGATGATATAGTTATTACAGCCCTAGGGAAGTTTGAAGAAACTTTATGTGATATAATCCAACGAGGATTAACAATCACAAGGAAATGGTGTCTTTCTGTAGGAATAAATATCAACCCTACAAAAACCACGATTATACCATTTACCAAGAAAAGACTTCTACCACACATGAAACCTATCCGGGTAGCTGGCGAAGTAATATAAGCTAAGAGGGAGGTAAAATACCTAGGTATCACACTAGATAGTAAACTCCTCTGGAACAAACATGTAGAATCAACCGTCGGGAAAGCCACAAAGGCCCTAATGATATGCAAGAGACTTGCAGGCAAATCTTGGGGTTGCAAGCCGAGAAGCCTTAGATGGATGTACACCATGATGGTAAGACCCATCATTACCTATGGTGCGGTCGCATGGCACAAACGAACCGAAATATTAACAACTAGGAAGTCCCTAGAGAAAGTACAAAGGCTCGCATGTTTAATCATAACAGGAGCAATGAGAACGAGATATTTCTTGTTGATAATTAATCTTATTTACCTTATGTGGAATATGAATGAATGAATATTACTACGGGGTTGTTGAACTTCGACCTTGAGATCTATTGTGCTCCTGTCAAGAGCTGGGTGAGGATAGCTCATTTTACAGCTTTTCCTCCAAATTTATTTCCCTCATGAATTTGAGTGTTTGAAGTATTTTTAGAGATGGTAAGTCACTCTCTTCCACCTGGTATCATCCAAGGTGTTTTTCCTTTGATGAACAAGTGCATCACAATTGCATTTTATATCACAGTACCTGCATGAGGCACTACTTACTAAGCCAAGGATATTTAGATGTCTTTTTAATTTACAGTGTCCTGTAAGGAGACCCGTTATTATTCTGAGGTTGTTCCTGCTTAAGGTTATACAGTCTGTGAAACGTTGTTGGTTATAATTCCCAAGTAGTAGTTTGGACTGTCTCAGTTTGGGGAGTTTTATCCAATTGTTGGATCTTATGGCCTCCTCTTCTTTTTTGATTTTATTTCTAAACACATTTTCTCCTATTTCGCAGTATGGTTCAGGCCTCACTAAGGGAGTCGACGCACCTATTTTTGCTAAGGGGTCTGCCTCCTCATTGCCCTGGACACCTACGTGGCCAGGTACCGAATGAAGTGTGACGTTAATATTTGTGCCGAGTTCATTTAACCTGTCTACACATTCCCATACCAGTTTAGAACTAATAGAGTATGAGCTCAAAGCTTTGAGTGCGGCTTGGCTGTCTGACATGATGGCAATATTTTGTTTATTGTAATTTCTTTCGAGTTTACGATCTGAACATTTTCCTATAGCTTGTACTTCAGCTTAGAAATAGTAGTAGACTGTCCCATTGGTATGGAAAGTTTGGTTCTTGGCCCAAATATTCCTGCACCAGTCCCTTCCGATGTTCTCGATCCATCAGTATACCACTTGATGGTGTTTGCTTTCAGAGTGTAGTTAACAGTTTTCCCTACCCACTCTTTCTAGCTACTTTACTTCGTTTGAAAGTTTTTCTCGAAGTTATATTTTTTAATCTTACCATCTCTTGGAATGTCAATAAGGTCTCTTACTGAAAACTTCTGAATGTTGTCTCTTTCCCTGAGATCTATACATTTGCAAGTCCCAGTTCCCTCTTTGGCAAATCCCATAATGGCTCCCTTTGCAGCACTTCCTAACCTCATGTAGAGGAGACAGATGAAGTAGAACCTCCTTGGCTGATGTAGGGCAGGTTCTCATTGCTCCAGTTATGATTAAACATGCGAGCCTTTGTACTTTCTCTAGGGACTTCCTAGTTGTTAATATTTCGGTTCGTTTGTGCCATGCGACCGCACCATAGGTAAGGATGGGTCTTACCATCATGGTGTACATCCATCTAAGGCTTATCGGCTTGCAACCCCAAGATTTGCCTGCAAGTCTCTTGCATATCATTAGGGCCTTTGTGGCTTTCCCGACGGTTGATTCTACATGTTTGTTCCAGAGGAGTTTACTATCTAGTGTGATACCTAGGTATTTTACCTCCCTCTTAGTTTATATTACTTCGCCAGCTACCCGGATAGGTTTCATGTGTGGTAGAAGTCTTTTCTTGGTAAATGGTATAATCGTGGTTTTTGTAGGGTTGATATTTAGTCCTACAGAAAGACACCATTTCCTTGTGATTGTTAATCCTCGTTGGATTATATCACATAAAGTTTCTTCAAACTTCCCTAGGGCTGTAATAACTATATCATCAGCAAAGCCAATACAGTGTATACCTTGGGAGTTCAGATTTTCTAGCAGTTCGTCCACTACAAGACTCCACAGCAAGGGCGATAATACCCCTCCCTGAGGACATCCTCTTGTGATACTTACGCTCTGAACCGTAGTTCCTGCTATTGCCTCCGCTGTTCTACTGACTAACATTTCTCTAATCCATCTGGCTATGGTGATCATCATGTGAGGTGTTGTCAAAAGAACTCTATATCTAGGAAGGCAGCTAATGCCGTTTCCTTTGCATTTAAAGCTTTTTGTAGGTGTTTTCGAATTTCTCATAAGCGGCTCGCCCGATTTCGATAAAAATTTTTATATGGAAGGTCCTTCAAATTCTATAATACTTTGCATACCATAAAAACATTTTTTTTTTTTGAAAATTCAATATTTCGAAATTGGATGGACGATTTTATTTAAATTTCTTTTCTTAAATTTTGTATGTAAAATATTAAGTAAAAAACGAGTTTAAAAATATATCTTACTGTTTGTACTAAGAATCTTGCGCTTACGATGTGATCGAACTTAAGAACAAGAGCGAGTACGTGTGATCCAGTGGTGAATTTTATTTTATTTTAAATTATCTTATATATAAGTGAATCTAGAAATGCCAATTTATAATACAGGTCTGTGTATAAAAGTACTGCTTATACGGCCGCTTTCCGTTATTCAACTACCGGAACTTAGCCATTTTCTAGACAATCAGTAACTTTTAATGGCGAACCATTGTTACAAATTGGCATTTTCTAGTTTCGTCCAGAAAAGTTATTAAGAAAATGTCTTACACAAAATTTTGAATGATATCTTTTAAATGAAATTTTTAAATGATTTTAAAAATCAACTCTGATGATAAATTATTTAAAACAACCAATATAACTCGCACTTAACTACACAATGAAATCGTCAACGCCTCATTTGTTCGATATATTTTTCCTTACGTTAGATTTCATCCTTGAAATTTAACTCTCAACATACTCAGAAGTAATTTTCAGATCAATTTCATTATTTTATGAATTAAAACAATTTTATTTGTAAGTAGTATTCACTCTTTAAATTAATTTTATTAACAATCAAACTCTAAACATATATAGTAAGTATGTTCACATACATACATATGTACATACAATAACACTCGTTTAAATTACATAAATAATATTTGCTAAATTTATTTACAATATCTTACAATTTTTTTTTATATTAAAAATCCCTCCTCAGCAGCGTCATCAAATCTCCAATATAAGTTTGTGCCATTTGAAGTGTTTCGAACTTTGATAACTTACGATCGTTTCCCAAAGATGGAACCACATCTCGCAGCTTATCGAAAGCATCATTTAGACTGTTCATTCGCCGGCGTTCTCTGGCGTTTGCTGCCAGTCGACGTTTCTTCAAAATTTCTACACTGCAACTGGCATTTGAATTGATGTGCAAATCCTTATATTTTTGTATTTTCGATTTGGTATGAAGATTTTTTTGAATCTGCTTTACCGAACCCGAACCCGGCGACGACAGTGGCGTTGATGAGTAGACCTCCAGCGTATCATAATTATGATAATCGGGACTTACTTCAAAATATAAATCGGACATATTTGTATCCGATAAACTATCACTATAATCAATATGGTACATTTCTAAATCTGCACAACGTTGCAGTGGACTTACGTAATATTGTTCACTGTATCCGGACATCATTTCGTACTTGTTAATATGTGATCTCTTCAATCAATCGACGTTAACTGATAATCTTTTCAATTCACTTGGTCCTATTTATTTGGTTTTCCAAATGCAGGATCCTACCTTTTTGACCTGTATACGAGTATGTATTTTTTTACACTGAATCAAGGTAAAAGGATGGCCGCAAGTAGGTATATGTATTTATTTTCCTTACCAGAGAGATCATCTTAAATGACTTGTGGTCGAACCATTTAATTTGTTTTAATTTTTTTCCCTTATCTCGTTACCATTGTTACGGCTCTTAAGTCTTTTCTCTACTTTGGCTGTTTTGTATTCTTTTTTTTTATTCCTTGAGAGTTGAGGTGGTTGTGGTTTTGAACATTTTTAAAAAAGACTTTCGCTTTCCTTTTGTAGAACGAGTTTAATCTTATACAGTTAAAAATGTACTTAGGTATTCTATGTTTTTCACTGGTAAGTGAGAAACACATTTCACTAATTTTTTTTTGCAAAATTGGTAAAAGAAATATACCTAATAATAAATGCTCATTCGGTGTGACAATATTTTTTCTTACGCATTTTGGTTTGCTAAGCTTCAAGATCATTATGAAGTAAAATTCACTACTATGGATCGCACATATTGCTCTTAAGTTCAATCACATCGTTAGTACAAGATTCTTTTTTCGTGTTCTCTCTCAACGTAATGTCAATTTTGATTAAAATCTAGAGTTTGATTTTTTCCAAATGCAAACCTTGCTCTATAGTATCTACATTATATCGCAAGTAAAAAAATTACTGATAACGTAAAAGTATGACAGTCTGGCCAAAATTTGGGAGAAATAGTGACATTCATGTAATTGTAATGCAAGATTTACACGAATGACAAAATGTCATTATTCCTGTCATTGTGTACCTATTTTTGACGGTATTATGAAAAAAATAATGAATTTGATCATTCTTTTGTCATAACAATGACAGAAAAATGCCAACTTGTCACTCGGTAAATCCGGCATAACATTAGTCTTTTCACGTAGGAAAAGATCGGAACAGAATAGCACAGGATAGGACAGAACATATAAGGGCATACAAATTAGAACAAGATAGAACGTCGATTAAACAAAATTTTTCAAAATAATAACAAACATTACATAAAAATATGGAATTTTTGTTGTTTTTCTTATTAGATTAGGGTTAGGTTGAAGTGGCTGTCAGGAAATCTGCTGATACACTTAGACCTTAGATAGGTCCATTGTGATACCATGTGCAGAAACATTTGCTCTTTAATTAAAATGACGAACAGGGCGATTGGTGGAGATGATACAACCGTGAACTCTATGGATTGCGTACAAAGCTGTCGATGTAGTCGAAAATGTTAAAATACTTGGACTACATCAACTACAGCCAAGAAAGTCTTCGAAATTCAACCCACATGTTCGAGAAGACAAAGAAGACCAAATCTTCGGTTTAGAGACCAAGTTTTTACCAGAACCCAGATCGCTTGGACTGGATAATTATGGGAGCAGTATTTCCGGGATCGAAGAGGATCTCGTCGTGTCTCACGAAGGGATTTTTTACGCCCGAGATTCTGTTAAATAATAAGTAAGTTAGATTTATGTTAACATTCAAACTATATAGACAAATTCTAAGAATATAATAATAAAATGGTTTAATTTGCTTAACTTATTAAACAACTTTAGAAATTTTAAGGTTATGTTGTATAACATGTATTGAGAGAAGATATTATTATAAAATAGTTTTGCATTCCATTATATAGTGATTTTTTAAAAAGCACACAAATTATGAAAAAAACTAGAGTTTTCTACACATCTAAGCCCTGCATATACACGAAGGACAATTTATAATTACTTCTACCATTTTAAACCATTTTATTCATATTAATTATTCATTTAAATATCCTTAAAATTACCCATTAGGTCATTTAAGTGAAGCGCATAACATTGACGGTTAATTTCATATAATCGCCAAAATGTTAACCGGTATTCATCCCTATTGCGGTTGTTAATGATCAATGGATAGTTGATTAATTTTGAAAATCGATAGTAAGACCCAATTGACACAACTTTTGATCATTGAGAATGGCGCAAAATGTTGTGAATTATAAGAAAATTCATTAAAAATTCACCAGAAAAGTTCATCTGGTTTTAAATAAATAGAATTTTAATATACTAAATTTCAATATTTATCAACTAACAATTGATCATTGACAACGTCAATAGGGGTGATTATGTCAATATAACGAATACTATCAATGCAAAAATGGTTCATGATCTTCTGGTATTTATGCCATATTTGAGTAAACGCGTTTCCATTATTTTTTGCCAATAATGACTTAATTATATAAAAGGTCCACAACTAGCCATTATTTGTATTAGATATACAAACTTATTAAATTTCAAATTATGTGAAATATGAACTTTGATGCACCTACCTAATGTATACATCACGTTCATATTTGTAATCGAGAATCTACTTGTTACATTGGATGGGAGAGTTCTGCCATATTACCAACCGAAAAAATATATAAGTGCAACATCAATTCAATGTTAATGTTATGTACTGTGATATTTCGATACGAAAATACTAACATGTATAAGCAATTTACGAACCCTAAGCCCGTTTAGCTTAGGACACGTAATTGTAAGTAAGGTTTTCCCGTTAAGATAGATTATAAACGGTGATTTTTTAAGAGCTTGGTTTTTGAAAATTCAAAAAAACACAGAAACTTGTAAAAAGTGAATGAAATTTTTATTTGGATCGATAAATCAATTTCTGCCATTTAATTTTTAAAAATAATTTCACTTAAATGTTGCCCGCGGCTACGCTTCAGGTGGTCCAATTTTGGCAAACTTTTTCACACATTTCGGCCGGAATCTCACCAATGACGCGTTCAATGTTGGCTTCCAAGGCAGCAATCGTGTTTGGCTTGTCCCCACAGACAATAGACTTAACATAGCCCCACAAAAAATAGTCTAACGGGGTCAAATCACATGATCTTGGTGGCCAATTGACTGCGCCAAAACGTGAGATCAACTGCTCACCAAATTCGCCTCTCAATTAATGCATGGTTTCGCGTGCAGTGTGGCATGTGGCACCGTCCTGTTGGAACCACATGTCGACCGAGTTCAATTTTTGCATTTTCGGCAAAAAAAAATCTGTTATCATCGAACGGTACCTTTCTCCATTGACCGTAACCCTGCGGCCTTTATCGTCCTTGAAGAAGTACGGCCCAATGATGCCGCCTGCCCATAAACCGCACCAAACAGTGCATTTTTCGGGATGCATTGGTAGCTGCTGAATTGCCTCTGGCTGCTCTTCACTCCAAATACGGCAATTCTGCTTATTCACGTATCCATTTAGCCAAAAATGAGCCTCGTCGCTGAAACGGACGTAGCTTGCGAAACACATTTTTCACAGAGCACGAATTTTGATAATAATTTGCAAACGTTGTTCAGGCGTAAGTCTATTCATGATGAAATGACAAGCAATACTGAATCGAAATGTCAAATGTTCGTGGAATTTGTCATGTGTGATCTCTTAAAAATATAAACGTCAAAAACCAAGTAGCAAAAAAATCACCCGTTATAAGGAGAGCATAAATAAACTTATGTAGGTTATTATACTTGATAACCATTTTAATGCCAAATTTATAGTTATGGGATCTGTACCACAACGCGACAAATCGACAAGTCTAAATTCAGTCAAACTATACTTGTACGACAAGGACAAGTGTATTCTGTATAACAACGCAAACATGTTTTCTTCCATTGAATTGTTCACATTGTGTGACAAGTGACCAAACATTTCGAAAGGAGAACAAATTGCAATTTAAACAAAAATAAGAGAAGGAAAAATACTCTTTTTGGAACTTTTACTGATATTTAAGCATAAGAAAAAAATTGTTTATACTTACACCCGCCAGAAGTAAAATTAATTTGAAACAATTTTTTCTTTCGTAATTCTAAGTCAGCTATACAACATATTTCAATTTCACGGAAACCGGGAATACATCCCACATAATGACTCCATCTTCTAATTGTACAAACGTCACCGTTGTTCGAAGTTTGATTCATGGGTCAGCAATTTTACATTACATTACATATTATACTATTATAGGTACCTACTACTCCGTATATATACATATATCTACGAAGTAAATACACTGAAGCTTTGCCAACGAGACCATCGACTTAAGCATTAAACACATTAATACAACAGAGAAAACCATAGAATGAAAGAACAATTTTGTGGGTAGGTACACATGCTCGTGTTGTCGGTTTGAAATCTTTTACACCAACGCCGCAAAACAAGTTTTACTTCAGAAAAGCGAAAAGTGGACTGAGATATTTACTTTGGCAAAAAGCCTAAATATCATTCCACAAATCAGACGAATAATTTTGTCAACAAGATACATATTGTGCCGTTCATTTAGATGTGCGAAATTTAAAATTTTATTCTTGGTTTAACCACTATTAATCTGTATAAAGATTTATTGTTTTCATTCTTATTTCCACTATCAAAATCAGAATTAAAAAAATACATTTTAAATTGAATATGTGTTAAGAACAAATTTATAAATTACTAGCGGACCAGGCGAATTTCGTCCCGCCCCAATTTAACGCCATCAAGCTATAATAAAACTCAGACGGTTGAAGATTCAATGTGATTTATTTGAATGGATAATGTAATAAAAATAGGGATAGAGTGATATGACAGACAACATTTTTCGATTTGTTTTCCCTCGCAAGAACAAACAACAAAGACCGTTTACCAAGCTATCGACGACGTCCTTTTTCTTCACTGCTAGTATTGCCCATTCACAAATCCAATCGAGATATATAATTTATAATTTTTTGTAATGCCGTGGAACACTTTACTTTGGTGATGACTGATGAGTTTCTCCTTCGACGTTGTTAACTCGCAAAGTTTTGCCAGGAATGATACCAACTCAGTCCAGACATTAACAGAAATCGGGCCATTGCCGAGTGCCAGCTGTTTTCTTGAGAATTCAGCAGCCGATGGGTCGTTTTGCACTGCGACTCTCATATTTGTGTCAATTTCAACTTCTTGGCATCCCCACACAAAGATGACGATTTTAAGCATGTATTAAATTCATCGGCAGCGTAAAATTTTGGGATGAGCATTCGGGAAGCGTTTGACGAAAATCTCCGCTGAGCAATATAATATTCCCACCAAATCATTTCGAATCACCTTATAAGCTTCATTGTTAGGTCAACTGCTTCCAAAGCTCGTTTATGCTCCATCGTGCATTCATCCCAAGTTATGATTTTGCATTCTCGCATCAATTTCGCTATTGCGGTTGATTTACCACTTTTCTTCTTCTAATAACTTTTTGTCGAATTTGTTGTGGTGATTGTGCAGTTTGAAGCTGTGCATTATAGGCACTTCTCCATTTATTTCTTCTGCACGTACCCCTTGCGTTTGATTATCATGGACACATTTGCTGAATAGAATATGTTAATGTGAAAAGGACACCTGTCAAATCGCTTACAGTCTAAGTCAATGTAACGGGTTATCCATTTTTTTTTTTTTTTTTTTTTTTTTTTTTTAATAATTTTGCACGCGCTCAATTGTTGAAAACATATAAAGGGTATTGGATTATGAATACCCTTGATATGTTTTCAACACAGCGCGGCATCCGGTGAAAGAAGAGAAAGAGTATATGAAAGATGTGTGGCGCGATGTATTGAGACGGTGGTTGTTGTCTCAGATATTATCTCCAGGGATGGCGGCTGAACTAATGCGGAGAAAATTACCGTGTCTTATTTATTTATGTCTCTTATAATTCGCATTATTTTATTTATCTCGTTGACATACTAATGAGTAGTTAACTCAATCACATATTGTTAGTGTTATGCCTGAACAGCAATAAATGAGTAAACCAGCGATTCATTTTATGACAATTTTTAGAATAGGTTTTTAATGGAATATAAGAATGACATAGACAACGGCAGGAATCGAACCTGCGACCACGAGGTTGACAGGCGAGCACACAACTATCGCTCAACGGCCAGCCCCAAAAGTAAACGTAAATAAAACACATATAAAATATTTTTTTCATGATATTTCATTTTTCTTATAAAGTTTGAACGTTGACATTATGTGTGAAACACTACATCATTTAAATGACCACCACGCGATTTGTTGCAAGCATCGATTTTTTGAGGTAATTTTCGACCACTTTTTGACACATATTGGGCGGTATCTCAGCCATAACTTGAAGAATGTTGGTTTTCAAGTGCTCAAGAGTTAAAGGTTTGTCTGCATA
Source organism: Philhelius pedissequus (assembly GCA_910595825.1). Taxonomy (NCBI): domain Eukaryota; kingdom Metazoa; phylum Arthropoda; class Insecta; order Diptera; family Syrphidae; genus Philhelius; species Philhelius pedissequus. Next base: position 327,874,124 of record OU343160.1, read on the forward strand.
AACACGGTCTTTCGCGTAGCCCACAAAAAAAATCGCATGATCTTGGTGGCCAGTTGATATCGCCACGACGAGAAATTACGCGGCAAGGAAATGTCTCTGGCAATAAAGCCATATTCGCTCGAGTTGTGTGGCATGTGGCACCGTCTTGTTGAAACCACATATTCTCCGAGTCGTATTCTTCAATAGCAGGCAAAGAAAAAGTCGGCTATCATATAACCATAAGGCTCCGAATTGACGGTGACAGTCGTTCCATCGTCGTTTTCGAAGAAGTAAGATCCAATCACACCTCCGGACCAAAGATCGCTCCAAACAGTGACATTTTGTGGATGTAATGGCACCGCGTAGAATTTAATGCTTCAAAAACCCAATGCTGTCTTTTGTCGTTTAGCCGCGCTTGCATCAAGGAAACCGAACAACTTTCACTTCTCATCACTGACCACCTTTTGTGGAATGAACACATATTCGACGTCGCCAAAAAAGCTGCAAAATGTTCGGATTTTCTGAGACGATGCAAGAAATATTTCTCACCTTCTGATCTGACTGTAATCTATAAAGCCTTCATTCGTCCAAAGCTTGAGTACAATTGTCATATTTGGGCAGGTTCTCCCATAACGCACTTAAGTCTCCTGGACAGAATCCAAAAAAAAGCTTTAAAAATGATAGGTGATGAAACAATAACTAAAACAATTGAGCTTCTCTCGCACCGTCGCAATATTTCATGCCTTTCATTATTTTATCTGTATTATTATAAATAGTGTTCTATTGAAATAGCCAGTTGCATTCCTCCCCTTAAACAATTCAACCGTAACACTCGCGCTTCTAGGAATGCTCATCAGTTTACCCTTGAGCCCAACTTCGGACGTACTGTCAAGTATAGAGATTTCTTCTTTAGCCGTACTACACGAATGTGGAATGCTTTACCCGACCGAATTTTTCCCTCCCATTGCGATAATGAGGCATTTAAAACCAATGTACATCGGTGTCTCCTGTCTAATCCTATCCAATTTTCCTAATCGCTCGCACTTTGTATAAACATTTTAAGGGTATTCATAACCCCTTGAGTGCGCGCATTATTAAGAAAAAAAAAACTTATACTAATAAAGCAATAAAAAGGACATGTGAGTGTATTGCTGTCATAAGTCCGGTTCTAGACATCAGACAGCAAACGTATTTCTTATATGCTTGCTCCAAACATGTCCTAAGATCTCCTGAAAATTTCATTCAAATCGATCGAGGCGAAAAAAAGAATATGGCGCACAAACATAATTTGGATTGTTCTTTATATATAAGGTTTGGGTAAGTATACACAATTTTTAAATTTCTTATTTTCAAACTGTTTTTACTCAGAAAAGACAAACTTGTAAACTAATGACAGCTTTTAAATTAACTGTATCACACTAGCAATACTTAAGCAAATTTTCAGTGACACTATTGTCAATTTATATTACAAAAGGAGGGAAATCTGAAGTCAACAGAATTTAACACTATCAAAATTAAGTACTCTAGAGATACGTTTTACTTTAAGCCCGAAACGTCTCAGAAATTTTGTTTTTCACCTTCGTATCTTTTAATGACGCCCACACCAATCATTTTTGTTGTTAATTATTTAAATACCATGGTATGAATTTTATTTTATGTATATGCCATATCAAACAATAAGTTTTAGTTGATTCTTTTATTGTTTGCAGTTTGCAGCTGACAGTTTGTAACAACACGCAAAATGTTCGCTTGTTAATGATACATTTTCTTTTTGATGATTTTTTGCATTTTGTTACAAAGCCCATTGTTTGTGTTTGAGGACAAAAAAATGTTGATCACGCAACTTGTAAGAAGCGACTTTTGTTTTCCTTTATGCTATTATTATTACGTGTAAGAAGAAACCATGAAAATATCCATCAAATTCCGGATAGTATAATTTTTTATATTACAAAAGTTATTATTAGGAGTGTTTTTTCTCACAAGACTGATGAAGTTAAACAAAAATAAAGTACATCACACGTAATTCCTCCTATCTTGGATCACATCGTCAACACAGGATTCATGGTAGATACAGATAAATATATTAATTTTATAACTAAACATACGTCATTCACTATATACATTTTTTTTTTAATTAAAAAAACATTTGAACGAAATCTTGCACAAAAATTTTGATCAAAATCGGTAGGATCGGAAATAAGAAAAAACGATTCTAGGTATATCATTATACACCAATGATATATTTTATATTATCTACGCGATCAGTTAAGAGTGGACAGTGGAGAGAATGTTTGTGACTTACCTCTTATTCTACAAGAGTTATACCTCTTTGATATCGACAATTTGCTTATAGGGACAAATCACTTTTTTCTACATTACAAAAAATTGGATCCCACAATACGTGTCTTTACATCTATATCTACAACTTAAGCCACTGAAGCGATTTTATTCCAACTGGGTCTTCGGTAATTTGGAAGAGAAATTGTTTTTTTTTTAGTCCCAAAAATAACGTTAACTACCAATGTAAAAAAAATAATTATCTCGAAAGCGGCTCTAACGATTGATAAGAAAATTATGAATTGAAGAAAACGCAAATAATAAGTTAATATTATTTTTGTTTTTGTGGACTTTGTGGATTAAAGCTGAATTGAAGATTTTTATGACATGTAGTCCAAAATGCGTTTCGCCCAGGCACGATTATCAATAATATAATCTAACGAACTGTGAAAGAAAATTGTACGAATTCATTTTTTCTATTTCAGCCATTTTTTTTAACCCGACTGGACTAAAATGCTTTAAATTTTATAAGAGTTGGTAATCATCGACCAAAAAACATTGTATCTTAGAAGGTTACGATATGATCTAACTGATGAGCCCGACTATCGTGTCCGGGCGAAAGGAATTTTGGACTACAGATCAAAAAAAATATATTTACTATCTATGCAGGTATAAGGTCTACATTTTAGTCAAAGCAAATACAATTAACGGTATCTACCATGTAAACCGTTTTCTTGACACTTTCAATAACGGCTATATCGATTTCGATTAAAATGTAAAGGGTTATCCATTTTGTGGTTCAAAAGTATAGGGCTGTAGTTCGACATCTGTCAAACTAAGTTGTTAAAACCAATTGCAAGAGACATTTCCTAGCCGCGTAATTTCTCGTCGTGTCGATATCAACTGGCCACCAAGATTATGCGATTTGACACCGCTGGACTTTTTTTTTTGTGGGGCTACGTGAAAGACCGTGTTTATGCAGATAAACCTTTAACTCTTGAGCAATTGAAAACCAACATTCGTCAAGTTATGGCCGAGATACCGCCCAATATGTGTCAAAAAGTGGTCGAAAATTACGTCAAAAGAATCGATGCTTGCAACAATTCGCGTGGTGGTCATTTAAATTATGTAGTATTTCACACATAATGTCAACGTTCAAACTTTATAATAAAAAACAAATATCATGAAAAAATTATATTATATGTGTTTTATTTACGTTAACTTTTGAAACCGCAAAATGGATAACCCTTTATATTTTCATGCTCCTATTCAAATTCAACGCTGGACGATGTTTTGATATTATGTTTTAAATTGTTTTCAATATTTAAAAAAAAATTGTATATTTTGTATATAAAATATCTGCGCGGTTCAAAAAACTGAGATCTAAAAATAACTGCCATACAATTTTTTGGAGCAAAAATGGTAAATGTTATTATCTCAAAAAGGGATGTAATGATTAAAATTTAGTGCACTATTATAGGAGACGTATTGTCTATATTTTGGTTTAAAAAATGCTTACATACAATTTTATTATCAGTACGGGCACCTGCCGTTTTGTTTTTTATTTTCGACTGTTTCAATAGATTTTGATCAAAAATTTTATACGGAAGGCCGTTAAAATTCTAAATAATTAACATAACAACATTTTTGAAAAATATCTTTTTGGGATTTTTTTGAAAAAAAAAAATTGAAAATTCAATGAATTTTTTTTTGGAATTAATGTTTTAAAATTTTTATTATAAAAAAATTAAAATTGTCATTCAAATTTGTTTAGGAAAAAAAAATGAAGAAATGTGGGTAATATATTATAAGCAATTAAATAAATAATTAACTGTTCCTAAGCTGTTTACATGGTCAACTTAATCGGACTTCGCGTTGAATTTCTGAATTAATTTTGATTAACTCTGTCAATGTTCACAGTTCTAATGCATAAAACCGGGACGATCACACGAATGATGCAAATCCTCACGTTGACGTACAATATGTGTAAAGCTTGAGCTTGTGAGGTTTTAAAAACAAAAAAAATGTATGCCATGATTAGGGCGTGTCTTAAAGTGCTTTACTCCTATATTGTAAAGCAGAAAGATCGGGTCGATGTTAGCAGTCCTCGGCGGACGTGTTGCTTGGACTACGTATTTTAATCCTTAGTTTACTATATTCATTCACTGATGCCAAATCAGCATAGCAGGTTATACAATGCAAAAGCAATTCCAAACCAAAGTAAAAATTTTAGTGCGAACGTGTTTTTTTTGGCTAAGAAACTATTTTTTACGGCCTTTTCGATTGGCCGTCCAGAACTGTTCTGACCCCTATTAAATGTCAGTTGTTACTGTAAACAGAACAGAAAACGATTTTGAATTTCATTTCAGAATCGAAAACAGAATCACTAATACACTCACATAATTAAAATGTCAAAATCATCGGGTTGATTTGTTGGGTAAGTTCGATGTGTTTTTGAATTTAAACTACTTTTCTGGTAAAATAACATAAAAAGAAACAAGTTATAATTATTATTATTGATACAAGAAAATGTGTATCTTAAATTGAAATCAAGTGTTTTGGAAATTCTTTTTAGCCGATGTGATTTTTTTAAAGTTAATTTTCACAAATACAGTGATACATACAATTCAGAATCAGTCAAATTGTTTCCGGGTGTTTTATTGGGAGAACGTGCCCCGGACGGCCAATCAAAAAGGCCATTAGCTATGGGCGGATTTTTTTATGAGACTTTGTCCATAAGTAAAATGTCATATATGGGCAGACCTTAACCCAAACGAAATTCAACAGTTAGAAATGCATTCACATTGATGGGGCCATGAAGGTATCAAGGTCAGCTGCGAGCTCTACAGTTAAATGTTAACCAATTCCTTTACGGACGATAAGTGGTTCCAACGCTAAATTCGACACCACAATGAACGTTACAATAAGCCTTCGGGACGAGGGATTCGATGACATGGTTATCTCACACAGATGTGACTTGAACTGGTATGGCGTCATGTGAATTGATCACGTTATATACTTTTGTATATGGTGTTTCCTGAAGTCTATTCACGCATAAACTGCAATCGACGTTGCTCGGGCTTAATGCTACGTTTTCACCTAAAGATAATCCGGTTTAAATTGAGAAGATTAAGAATTAATCTTCAAGTGTTTTCATCAGTGAAAAAAAGATTTGTTTGACGTTTTCACTATGAATTGTCATTCAAAAGTCAATACAACAAGACAAAAACAAAATAATTGGGAAGAAGAATAATAATTTTGGTGCAGTGAACAAATTTAATTTCAATAAATAAAAATGAGTAATAACTTTAAAATATTGTTATCCCAACATCTTGCAGCAATAAATACTGTAATCGCCTTTGCACGGTTTTCGTTTTTATATATTTGGGAAAGAACAACTTCAAAGTATTACTGTAGGATAGCTAAAACATTTTCAATTACAAATTCGAGGCACCGACCTTTATGGTCTTTGTAGATTTATTGCATTTTTTATTTGTATACTTATTTATATACAAAAACGGAATTTGAAGGCAACGACAAATTAAATAATAAGATTGTTCAGTGAACATAAAGAACAAGATAGAACAACTTAGAACAGTCATTCATCTGACAGAGATTATAAGAAAAAAAATTATTGTTGTTTACCTACAATTCAATATCGTTTATTTTTGCAGAAACGTTCTTAAAAATAATCTGAAATGGAGTTGAATTTATTTAAAAAAATATTTTTCATGAAATTGAGATGATTCCGACACAAGAAATGAATTATCAACTAAATCTAACACCGTAATGTTTTTTGTTAACAACAACAATTGGTTTTGACAGTTCTCACAAATCTGTTCTAACCTAAAATCCTGTTCTAAATGTGTTCCAAACTGTTCCAAACAGACTCATTGAGCACCAAACCAGAACAGTTAAGAACAGAAAATTTCTTATTGGACAGCAAAATCCTGTACTTTTCTGTTCTAATGTGTTCTAATCTGTTCCGAACAGCCTCATTGAACACATATAATGTTGGACGGTTTTTTTTTTTTTTTTTTTTTTTGTTGAATGTCAATGGAGAAAATATGACATTAAAATAGGCGCGTTCTATGAAATAAGGTTTGTTTCATTTGAGAATATTCTACTTCGAAGAAGATTTCAATGAGATTAAAATTTGTATGGGAAAACTTTTTTTATTTAAGTGGATTTATGGTTAATCCACTTAAATCTGGATTAAGTGGTAGGTGAAAACCGAGTATAAGATTGTGACATGTCAGTGTTGGGTTACGTTCAATGCGATGACGAATACAACTTAAAACTCTCAATGCGTCCTTATGGTGTTGACGAAGTTATTACACGGTTGACCCACAAATTCAAGTTAACGTACTCGTTTCAGCTTTTTCGCCATAACGTATTTAAAACATTTTTGACAATCACATGATATGATGTGACACAATTAGGACATATTTTTACGGTAGAGAGTCAACGTATTCGGCTTTTACGTTGATCGTCTAATTGTTTAAAAAAAATTTAGTTTAATTTGCATTTGATATTAATTCTAGAGATAAGACGGCATTTTATTTTTTGAACTATAACTATTTTAAGAGTTGCTTTAACAAAATAATGATCGTATGGAACTTTTGTCTGCAATTACATTCATCTTTTTATATATGCATTCTATTTTTTAAGCCCCAAGGTTGTTTAACATAAGACCAACTACGTGCGACCAAGTCGGTCATTTCATTTAATTTTGTCAACACTCCTTTTCCTTGCATTTTCCTATCCTAGCCACGCTCCTAGTCCCTTCCGACAATCAAACTGATAAGTGATTGATAAGTCAGTAGGTAATGAAGGCATTATTTGGTTGGTATATTTCAGCAGAATTACGGTATTCGGTAACTGACAATTTGATCAACAAGAACTTCACACTCAGCTTAATCACTCCATTAACAAAATTTATTACCGTTTACCCAATTTCAACCAATGTTTTCGTTTGTGTCCGTATTGTTTTGATTGTTCCCGTATTCTTGGTATTGTTAAGATTTTTTTCTTATACCTACATAACTTAGGATTTGATCCTGAATTGACATTATTTTACCTGACCTAAGGTCAATCTCAATAAACATCTCATAAAATACAGTAAGAAACGGGTGACAAATGCAATTATCGATGACATTTATGAGTTTTTCCTTTATCTACGGTAACACTCCTTAATTGGACAAGAGCGTGCTATCGTTTATTATTGCGCTTGCACCCTAATTCAGAAATGCGTACTGAAAAAATGTGTTGTACCTTTTTAAAGGAGTGAATTAGGCCCGTTTGCTGATACGAATCATAAATATTTATGTTCAACTGAAAACGCTTATGGGCTACATTTTCCTTTGCGTAAACTGTCACACAAGTGCTTAAGTAGAACTTAAATGCCTAAGTTGTGTATCAGCAAACGGGCCTTAGTCCCTTAATAAACGTTACTGTATCTACAATAATTTAGTTGTAGGTACATAATAGGGTCTTCCAACAAAACGTTTCAACCGAAGCGGTAAGATTTTTATTTATATCTTAAGGACAAACACTGCGCTGCCTTCCTTGGCGGATACTTTGGTGATATTTTGCATTGCGTTTTCGCATAATTGTGGTTGTATTTTGCGAATACAGATTAACTTTAAGTGCGTTCCCTTGAGCTTTAGTAGATACGTACATATATACTGCTAAGTACTTCTGATTCTGAATTGAGTCAACTACTTTTGTTCTGTGATGATAGTAGTTTCTTTAAAGTAGTTACGAACTGCAGCCCCGACAGAGGGCGACGCCATGCCATAAGTAAATAGAATTTGCATATAAATTGTTGTTGGTTTTAAACACTTTTCGGAAAATGTTACCAGTTTCTCGTTTTCTGGTATACCTCTTTCCGCTGCTCATATGCAGTATAAATCATATAAATCATTTTCTTCATTATACGTTCAATTTTTCATAATCTTTGCTAAAAATAATTGCTTTTTAATTGCCAAAATAAAATAAATTTTGGAAAACAAATTGTTCTTCGCGAATGACTATCTGATAGTTCCGAACTGTCACGATTGTTCATATTCCACATACCTGCCACACTTCAACGAATATATTGTTACGCGCGACTAACCTCAAAATAAAAAAAATCTATGTAAACGAAATTTCGAAATAGACGAATATACTCGTACGTTAATTTGTTAGTCGCTCTCATGTGAATATTATTAAGCGACAAAAATACCCACTGTCCTTTTTCCAAGGAAAAGAAAACACCCAACTAAGATTGAAAGTTGCAAATAAACCATCAGGTGTTTATCCAAATGTAATCAGTATTTATTTTCTTAGATTATAGGGGGCATGCGCAGAAATATTTTTTTTTAAAGAAAAATGTAAAAACAATACAAACGCATGTGCATACGTAGGTATTGCTTTTGTTCTTTTTTTGTGGACTCTGCTTTTAATTTAATGTTTTTTTCTTTTGTGACCTTTACTCCAAATTATTCGTTTCGCCCAGGTACTACAGTTGGGCTCATCAGTTAGATGCTGTCGTAGTACCCTTCTAAGACGCAAAATATTAGTCGATGGCTACCGACACAAATAAAATTTTAATTTAAAAGAAAAAAAAATTAAAATTATTCTTTTCTACAAAAGCACGCTGTGTAAATGAAGCTTAAGGAAGTTTTCAAACGTTGTTCACTTTCGGCTCAAGATTTTAACCCACCAATTTTTCTTAAATCCCAGATCTATCCCAATCAATAATCCGCAAATGATCAATGCAATCAAGGTCAACATAACCCATGATATATCGCTATGATGGGTCTTTCAAGAACATCCTTAAGAGAATCAACTTTTACGTTTTCCGCACAAAAGTATCCTAATGTGTTATTTTAATTTTTCATTACAAAAAATGTGCCCATCCTAGAATAATTCTGCAAAAAAAAAGAAAGTGTATTTAGTACCTACCATTTATTTTTCAATAGTTGGATTTTTGGTTTAGTTTGTTTTGCTTTAAATTGATTTCTCCTTAAAGCAAAGCATTTAAAAAAAAAGGTAGCAACACCTCTTTAGGATGTTGTGACTTCCTGTATAATTTATCTTCCATTTAGCTAAACCCTCGCAATCATATATTTTTCCTACATGTTTTACTTTGAAATTTTTCCGAATAATTTTCTCATAACATTTATCTTACAAAAAAAGGACATTATGTAAACTCATTATGTATTTTGAATCGGTCTTTTCAAGATCCGCAAGAGGGATGCTTTGTTTTACGGAAATCACGCCTTTGAGCTACGCCTTATTGTTAGTTTGTTTGTGTTTGATTTAGGTCAACTTCATCCTTCGATTAATATCTTAAGAAACAAAAATTATAATTAAAATGAGAAAAATATCCTAGTATGATACACGTTACTTATGCCAGATTTGCACGAGTAATAAATTGCTATAACTTCTGTCAGACAAATGACATTACATTTGCTAGGCTTATAATTGCGCTTTCGATAATCTGTCATCATGCTTGCAGTGATAAGCGCAGGCTTATCATTTAAAAATTATTCTCAAATGACATTTCTTTACACAATGTTTGTCACATTTATTAATGATAAAATAATTTCAGATGTTGAACCATTTACATGATGGAATACCAAAATAAAATGGCGATTTGTCATTCGTGCCACTATTTTGTATGATACATAAGACTCATGCTATGAATATTATAAATGTGAAAATTTGGATGGAAGGATGGATGTTTCTTACTCAATCACGCTAGAACGGATAAACAGATCTGGATAAAATTTGGCACATAGATTGATTATATTCCGGAATAGAACATAGTCTACTTTTTACCCCGGTAAAATGTATGGCAACACGAACGCTCTACATCAAATCACAAGTACTACAGAGTATAGACAAGCAGGCTGTTTTGTTTAAGTTCAGGAACGCGGAGCTTGTGAAAATGAAAATTTGGATATGTGTGTTAAGTAATTAATTAATCATTAACGCCTTAATGGATTTGGATGAAATTTGATAGGGGAACTGGATTATCACATGGGTTATTTATTGTTTATCCCAGAAAAGTGCACGATTTCCTTTGGAGAGGTTTGATAGTAAAAATTTTAATGTTAGGTTTCGCTTTCACACCTCACAACTACTGAACTTATTTTAGTGAAATTTTGTAAGGCAGATAGATGATGACATTAGATTTTCGTGATAAAAAATCCGCAGCAACGCGGAGTACTAAAATAAAACAAAATCGGTAACACCGGATGTTTCAAGACTACCAAACATTAATGCTACTAGTTTTTCTGAATTTTTGCAGATCTAGTTTTTTTCGGCAGATTATCCCTTTTGTGTACTATACCAATAAAATTTTCAGCTTGACTAATCTATGTTTTGCACTGGACTGACTAAACCGATTCTCCAAAAGTATAATGTTGCTTGCGTCAAACAAAAAAAACATTAATTCACGGTAAATTATATAAAATATTGCAAAAGATTATAGAATTTAAAAGGTGTTAAGTATAAGAAGCTGTTTTTTTTATAATACAATTCTATATACTACTGAAATTACTCAGCCAAGTAGAAGATTTAGCATTATATTTAATTGGACTTGTCGAATTATTGATTCAAAATAGATTTTAACGGCCTTTAGTCCACACAATTTGCGTTTCGTCCCGGCAATCTCACTTTGACTCATTAGTTGGTTAGTGAGCGCCTTACCAATACGCAATTTTTGTTAAGTTCAGTTCAACTTACATGCATTTTTTTTTACAAAAAAGTTGAACTGAACTTAACAAAAATTGCGTATTAGTAAGGCGCTCACTAACCAACTGATGAGTCCAAGTGAGATTGCCGGGACGAAACGCAAATTTTGTGGACCAAAGGCCGATAAAAGCTATTTTGAATCAGGTGTTAAATATAATATAGTTTTGCTAGACATTGTTTGGCATAATCACAAAAAATATTTGTTTTATGTTTTGATTTGAAAACATATACACAAAAGGATTCAAGCACTGTTTTAAGGGATATTTTGCCAAAATAAGATTCCTTCTCTGACTGCCCAAGTTATTTTCCGATTCAAAAAGAAATGTCAAAACCGAGAGCAACACATATAACATTCATATAAGGACGTAGTCGGCTTGAAAGCTTGTAAAGTTTTCTGATTGGCAGCTGCCAAATAAATTCTTTTTTTACGAACACCTTAAACGAACTAAAGATTTTGAAAAGTCACAATATTGTCATGTCAAATTCTATACATTTGATTTTTTTCTGAATATAATCGAATTATTTCTCGATGGTATGGTTTTAAAACAGATCTTGCGTTTTCAGCAAGATTTCATAGTCGCACACTATTTTTTGTAGTTCATTGCAACAAAAAAAATCGATCTGAAATCGATTTAAAATGGTTGTTTGGAATTCGATATTAGTAATAAAAATCGAAATTATTGTCCGCCTGATTCTCGAATGATATATTTCGTGTTTTGTGGTAATTTAAATATACTAAGGGTATTCATGAATCCTCGGAATACCTTAATAAACCTCAGAAACCAGATAATTTCAAATAAATTATCTGGTTTAATTATTTTCATACTAAAATGTAAAATGTTTCCCAACATTCTTTTCGTATATATTGTTACCAAACAAAAATAATAATTTATTCACTTAACATTATTCTTATTACATGCTTATTAGGATTAACAATTTTTTAAATTTAATTTTGCACGTCTTCTTTTAACTAAAAAAGGTCGCAATAAAAAAATAGGGACAAAAGGAACCATCCATTAAATTGGATAGTTGAAACCACTGCACTTTTAACAAGAAAAGAAGGTCCAAGAACATGGCCTTTTGTTCGGTGACATAACAATACACTTTTATTCTTTTACCAATTAAGCGCCATATCATCTATAGTCCTATAGATATTATATTTTGATCCATTATTGCACAATAAGTTTTATGTTCTTCACAGAAAAATACAATCTAACAATTGTTCACCAAAAAAAGGCTCTGTACTTTGGATATTGATCCTGTCATGAACTTTTCACACACGGCAATATTGCTTCCGCCTATATCTATCTTTTTAAAAGTCATTCTGGTGGTTTAACAGAGTGATTGTTTAAAGTTATATTTTCACACAAATGAAAAAAAATCGACATTTCTTTTCTTTTTTTTTTTAAAGAGAGCATAACATGAACTCTGAATATCCTTTGTACGTACTTATTTTGACAGGGAGTATTTTTCACAATCAGCGTTTTGCGCAGGTATCACACGAATGTGCGGCTAATCTAACGCGGTTTCCTTTCACATTTATATTTGACAGCATTATGGGTGTGACAGTGTTTAGGAAGCCTATAATTATTATCTTTTCACACCACGTGTTTTTTTTTTTTATTGTAAAATCGTAAAGGTCTTTTTTTGCGAGTTAAGCAAAAAAGAACCATAAAAGGTATATGTTGCAGTCGCGTGGCAATTGTGATATTCTACTTAACAAATGAGTATTTTAACCGTGTGAAATGTGCTATCATTTGTATGTTTTAGTCATGGTTGTTAAGTGTTTATTTCTGAAAATTAGTTCTCTTGATCCTTGCGCATACATTCTAAAATATAAAATGTGTTTTAATAGTATTTGAATTAAAACCATTTTTTTAAACATGTTTTTTTTTGTGTTATTTTCTTTGTACAATGTAATTAACTGAATATAAATATTTTAAATAGCTTCAAACACAATCGCGAAATTGCAACACCTGCTTGGCCGATATGGTCTTACAATATTTTTACATATTGCGCAGTGACAATAATGGATAAATTTAACCATTTAGGTTATTTTAACACATTTTTCATCTTTTCTTTATTTAAAAAAAATGTCGGATTTTTTGGTCCAGATAATATATTATTGAAAGATATTCATTAGTTTTGCCAACGTTTCGACTGTGTTTTCAGTCTGCTTCAGGGGCACTTTACTAAACCATGAAGCAAAATAAGAAAAATATTTTAATGTCTACATTTCGTTATTAAGATTTTAAATTTAAAAGTTATATTGACAAAATTATTTTTACTTGCGATTATAGGTACTACAAGGCAAGTTATGCATTCGTAAAAAAAAAAATTCTAACAATCAAACATGATATTACGATCATAGAGATGCCTAAAAAATGATCGCCAAGAAATGTCTGTCTGTCTGCCTGTCCGTCTGTATGTATAACGAGCTACAGCCTAAACGGCTTAAGCGATTGCCTTCAAATTTGGTATGTGTGATTATTTTGGCATTCCTCATATGCAAAATTGAAATTTTATTTTTAGGCCTAAAAATAACGGTACCTGCCATATGACCTTGAAGGAAAATCTCATTTTTCTCTATTTTTTTTTTGGTAATAGCTAGCATTTGATATGAACTAAGTTTACAGGAAAGGTTTTTTAATTTTTGGCTTTCTCGGTAACGGTACATTGGATTTCTGTCAAATTGTATATCTGAGAATATCTAAGTACCTTAATTATTTTTGCATATCAAAATTTTAAATAACTTTTTTTTTAAATTAAAATAATTTATTATTTTTTGAAAGATCAATAATTTTAAAACTAATCAAACAAAATAATTTTAAATTTTATATTCACATGAACATTAATAGTCTCTAAAAAATTGCATACCAAAATTTCAAAAGAATTTTGTTTTCAAAGAACGAAAAATAAAAAAACAGGATTTCATCACAACCCGTCCTACAATTTTCGTGATAATTTTTTATAAAATTTTCATTGATCCGTGGCATCTAATGGCGTTCTTCGTTTTTTCTAAAAACTGATTAAAGTGATGGTTTTGGCCGTTTAAATAAGTTTAAAAAACGATTTTTTCCCACCTATGCACCATTCACTTTCATTATATACATGTTTGTACTTGTACATATTTACATTATTACCCTCCTAATTTACATAATTAAAATCCATTTAAATATTCATTTATAGGTACCTATTTACCTATTCCTTGAATCATGCATTCGACAATTCATTATACTAAGAATCAAGGTAATATTACCTACATGGGCCTTAAATCTGCATAGGACAACTATAATAGACTAGCTACCTACCAACAGCGTCAGTGAGTAACACTAAAGTTGTTAGCTACAAGAGCAAGTTTGTACGATCCTGTCGTGCATTTTATTTATTTAGTGTTTACATTTAAATAAATATTGAAGAAACATAAAACTTCCAACGAACTACTACAATAATCATTTCTTAAGCATCTTGATAGAAGTTTAGTCAACAACAAAAGTTTTAATACTATTCCGGATAAACTATTTTTGCTGTTTCTTTATTCCGTAACGTTTGCAATGTATTCTTTTTATTCCATGTCAAAGACGAAATGAAAAGAACATTCTGGGAATATTCCCTCATGACAGCAGCCAAAGATGAAAACCAAGTAAACAAAATGGATAACCAAACATTTTCTTATATTTTTATTATTGAAATAAATATAGGTATATATTATCAAATGTGAGTTTCCATTAATAATTAAATCAATAATATTTTAGTTTTACTATTTCCCATAGAGATACCTGTTTTTTTTGTCACCATCACATCACTTTCAAACAGCTAATTGATGTCATCTTTTTCTTTGCTATTCCGGATAGTAGTTTTGTTTCTTTATTCATTCCATTCTGTATTTTCTGGATAAACATTTCCTCTTTTCCAGCCATTCTATTACTTAACCGTAATAAATAAAAAAACACTCAAAATGCACGATTGTATCGCACGCACTTGGGCTTATATAGGGGTAATCACGATCCGATGTAACAAGTCTTTGACATTTACCTACAAGCTGAAACACGCACACAAATAACTTTTCTGTTCCTCTTCCAATAAACACATTGATAAAAACGCAAACAAGAATCTTTTCTGTTCCTCTTCCTATAGCCACATAGACAACACAGCCCTAGTAATTTGTTTTTGTTTTGCTTTTCGATTTTCCATCTATTCATGGATATAGTTTCATGGCTACGAATACAACAATGTAAACAAATGGGTTTTGGAGGGTGAAACGTACGAAGGTTTCCGATCTTAGTATGGCTTATTTGTGCTGTGAACACACATTAGGTGTGTTTTATTGGGAATCTATCCATTGTACCGTAAGTAATTCCCAAAAAAACGCATCGACAGTAGCATGGACCGTAGCTTTTTTATTTTTGTAAAATTGGTACCCCTGCACAGCAGTCACAAGTAATTAAATTGTCTTTTGCAAAGTAAAATTAAGAAAATATCAAAGTTATGAACAATAATTAGTTTTTATTCATATGAAATAGAAAGTAGAAAAACGTACAAATATTTAATTTATGTTACAAACCTATTTCTTGTTTTCATTTTTTCTGCATTTGCAATTTTAAATTCGAACATTCATTTTGCACCAATATAAAGGAAATGATAAGTGAATGGGTTTGTTCATAGACTATGGTCAAGTCCCTTTTTACACAGGACAATTTTTGTATTGCTTTAAAAATCGTCGATGCCTTTCACACGAGGAAACAAAATTGACGGAGATTTGCTTGTTACCTTTAAATGTTTCTTGGTTTTGAACGCACACTACAGCGTAGTTTAAATTGTTCACTCCCATTATATTTCCCCTTTATATTTCATGCTTTTATTTATTTTCTGAGTAGATCGATAGCTAGAATTTTATTTTTCAAGTAAATTTATAAATTTATTTTCTGATTATGTTTTGCTTTCAATTCAATATTCACTCATCAGTCTGCACTTAACATACGCGGAGTAAGGAACATGTAGTTAACATTTGGTTTGCCATTTACATGCACATGTCCAGAAAAAAAAACAATGGATCACAAAAATGTACGCCCAGTCCATGTCCATGTAGTGAAGCGAATACCGTCCATGGCCAACGTCCATTAAACAGTGAAGAAAAAGCACATTTTGTGAAGTTCAGTTGCCGCTTAGTGCGTTTAAGCTAGGCGCTCACATGCAATTTTTCCGAAACGAAATAGTTTAATCACTAGTGATCGCGCACATTAGCAACTTAAACTCAATCAACGAGATAAGCCATCACACAAACAATATTTTGATTTAATGTGCGCGCAGTTACATTATAGTTCGGTGTGATACAAACTGAAGAACTTTTTTTGGGCGATCGTTCGATTTGTGCCAAAACGCAAACTTTTAAGTTGCTCGAATAGCGGACTGAATTGTTACTGCATTTGCGCGCACTTTCATGGTACATAAACTAATAACATAAAGACCTGAAACCTCTGCTTTAATTTGACATTTGCTTACAAGCTGAAATACGCACACATGTAACTTTTCCGTTCCTCTTCCAATAGACACATTTGTAAAAGCGCACACAAGAATCTTTTCTGATCCTATTCCTATTCCTATAGACACATAGATAACAGATAGGGTGCTAAATGTACAAATACAACAATGTAAACAAATGGGTTTTGGGGGGTGAAACGTACGAAGGTTTCCGATCTTAGTATGGCTTATTTGTGTCATGGTATTCACTTAAGCAACCAAACTGTTGCAAAACTGAAAGTTGCATATTTGCCTGCCTAGCCTTATAGCTCATAGAATTTCATACGAATAAATTTTTTGCGGCGCACTGTGGAGCATTTGTCTATAGTGCAGTTCCGCCCAATGCGGTTTGTCTTCTCAAATTGCTTTTTTGTAGATCTAAATAAAAAGATGATTTTTTTCACCAAACTCCGTTTATTTACAACTATCAATAAAAATTGAACACAAAACGAAAATTGGGCTTGGTTAGTCAAAAATAAAAGTAAAACGGAATTCATTCGATAAATATTGTTTTTTTTTTTTCAAAATGGATATCAAAATTTGTTAAAATTGATTAATTGACATTAGGGGTATGCAAAATTGCAGATATATGTGCAATTTTAGACGCACTTCAGAAAATAATTGAGCAAAGAATACAGTTTTTAATAGTAAAAGTCAGAAACTTTTCAGAAGAATAGCTTATAATTTATTAAAAAATGGAGTTATCTAAGATTTGAGAAATATAAACTGGTCAAATATTAAAAAAAAAGATTCATAAAAATTGATTTGTCTTACGAATGAAATTAATAATTATAACACTCCATGAACACATCCATCGAGATTCAATTCAATTATCAATCGTACCAACAAACCTAACAAAATCAGAATCGAGACTCGACTGAACGTCAACCAGCCATCCACAGTAGCTTCTACTTTAGCTTTTTATCGACCGTAGCGAATTGTATGTAATATGTTACGACGGATAAACTTACAGCGGATAAATTTCCCAATAAAACACGGCTATTTACTAATCTGTAGCAACACTGAAGCAAATGTCAAAATCTGTTTCACATTTGTTCTGAAGAAGGCTTAGTTTGTGTTTAAAAAAATCTTACAGCTTTGTATTTATCTCTTAAGGGTTCGGGTCATAAACTAATAATGTAAAGACCGGAAACCTCTGCTTTCATTTGACATTTGCCTACAAGCTGAAACACGCACACAAGTAACTTTTCTGTTCCTCTTCCTATAGACACATTGATAAAAACGCACACAAGAATCTTTTCTGTTCCTCTTCCTATAGACACATAGACAACACAGCCCAAGTAATTTGTTTTTGTTTTGCTTTTCGATTTCCCATCTATTCATGGATAGAGTGTCAAAGCTACAAATACAACAATGTAAACAAATGGGTTTTGGGGGGTGAAACGTACGAAGGTTTCCAATCCTTATTATGGCTTATTTGTGGTTCGGGTATTGTAAAAGTGTAAGACTTTGACATTCTGTATATTTTTTTGTTGTAGTGCAAGAAAATGCTACACTTTTACACTTTTACAATGATACAATACCCCTTATATTTTATACTATACTATCTGTCATTTTGAATGAAAAAAAAAGAAAAATAGAATGCTATAAAATTTGGCATTGGGCATTTCATAGCATAATATTTTATTTGCCCAGATCTCGCGAAGGAATTCGTATCGCTGTTTTCTTGTTAAGGAAAAAAAAAGAAGATTTATAATGTAGATATCTAATATGATTTGCGAGTACATATTTACAATGAATGCGAAAAATGACGCCAAAGATTAAACAGCATTTAACAAAAATAACGCAAGCTCGCTTGAATGTTTCTATGTGTTTTCAATATACATTATACATAGGTACATTATGTAATGTAAATTAAATATACCTATATATGCAAAATGATTAACTTGTCCCGTTTCGATATAATTTTTTTTTCTGATTTATTACATTTCTCGAATTTCTCAGCTTCATCTTTTTGCTTTAACCTCATTGATTTTCCCTAATTTTTATTATCCATAGTTGGATAATAAACACCAAATAAATCTCAGAAATATTTTCATACTTTTATTAAAAGTACGTCCTCATTGTACCTACTCATTCCCATTATAGCTACGCTACTGTCTAACTGAAATCAAATGTTGAATTTATTAAATTCTTGCAACTAATTTACCTACTCACTTTTTTCAATAATTTTTTTCTGGTTATATATCTCCTAATATCTTTTAATATTGCTAAACCTAAACAGGGGATACGCTATGAGGTAATAAAAGGCACAATGCTTATAAAACATTACAATTTGTCTAGCAAAATAATGATTCGGACATTAGGTGTGTTTTATTGGGAATCTATCCATTAGCCGTGTTTTATTGGGAAATTTATCCGCCGTAAGTTTATCCGTCGTAGCATTTTTAATACAATTCGCTACGGTCGATAAAAAGCTAAAGTAGAAGCTACGGTGGATGCCTGGTTGACGTTCAGTCGAGTCTCGATTCTGATTTTGTTAGTTTTGTTGGTACGATTAATAATTGAATTGAATCTCGATGGATGTGTTCATGGAGTGTTATAATTATTAATTTCATTCGTAAGACAAATCGATCTTTTTGATTCTTTTTTTTAATAGTTGGCCAGTTTATATTTCTCAAATCTTATATAACTCCATTTTTTAATAAATTATAAGCTGTTCTTCTGAAAAGTTTCTGACTTTTACTATTAAAAACTGTATTATTTGCTCAATTATTTTCTGAAGTACGTCTAAAATTGCACCTATATCTGCAATTTTGCATACCCCTAATGTCAATTAATCAATTTTAACAATTTTGATATCCATTTTGACAAAGAAACCAATATTTATCGAATGACTTCCGTTTTACTTTTATTTTTGACTAACCAAGCCCAATTTTCCTTTTGTGTTCAATTTTTATTGATAGTTGTAAATAAACGGAGTTTGGTGACAAAAATAATCTTTTTATTTAGATCTACAAAAAAGCTATTTGAGAAGACAAACCCCATTGGATGGAACTGCACTATAGAAGAATATATTGACACTGCGCCCCAAAATATTTATTCGTATAAAATTCTATGAGCTATAATGCCAGAGGCGCGCACATCTGCAACCTTCAGTTTTGCAACAGTTTGGTTGCTAAAGTGAATACCCTGGACTTATATGAGAGTGCGGGCACATGCAAAAACTATTCACTCCGCGATTCGAGCAACTTAAGAGTTTGTGTTTTGGATCAAATCGAACGATCGCCCCAAATAAGTTCTTCAGTTTGTATCACATCGAACTATAATGTAACTGCGCGCACATTAAATCAAAATTATGTTTGTGTGTTCGTTTATCTCGTTGATTGATTTTTAAGTTGCTTATGTGCGCGAGCATCGTTTAAGTAGTGATTAAACTATTTCGTTTCGGCAAAATTGCATGTGCGCGCCTAGCCTAAAAGCACTAAGTGGACACTGAACTCACAAAGTGTGCTTTTTCTTCTTAATGGACGTTGGCCATGGGCGGTATTCGATTCACTACATGGACATGGCCTGGGCATACATTTTTGTGATCCAAAATGTTGAAATGGCAAACCAAATGTTAAATTTTTGTTACTTACTCCACGTATTTTAAGTGCAGTCTGATGAGTAAATATTGAATTGAAAGCAAAAAATACTGAGAAAATAAATTTGTAAATTGACTTGAAAAATAAAACTCTAGCTATCGATGAGCTCAGAAAATAAATAAAAGCATGAAATATAAGGGGAGTGAATAATTTAAACTACGTTGTAGTGTGCGTTCCAAACCAAGAAACATTAAAAGGAAACATGTAAATCACCGGCACTTTTGTTTCCTCGTGTGAAATGCATAGACCATTTTTAAAGCAATACAAAAATTGTACTGTGTGAAAAGGGACTCGACCATAGTCTATGAACAAAGCCATTCACTTATCATTTCAGTTCCATTCGTGCAAAATGAATGTTCGAATTTAAAACTGCAATTGCAGAAAAAATGAAAACGAGAAATAGGCCTGTAACATAAATTAAATATTGGTACGTTTTTCTACTTTCTATTTTATATAAATAAAAGTTAATTATTGGTCATTATTTTGATATTTTCTTAATTTTACTTTGCAAAAGACTATTTCATTACTTGTGACTGCTGTACAGGGGTACCATTCTTACAAAAATAAAAAAGCTACGGTCCATGCTACGGTCGATGCGTTTTTTTGAGAAGTACTTACGGTACAATGGATAGATTCCCAATAAAACACACCTAATGTTTCTTGGTTTGGAACGCACACTACAACGTAGTTTAAATTTTTCACTCCCCTTATATTTCATGCTTTTATTTATTTTCTGAGCTTATCGATAGCTAGAGTTTTATTTTTCAAGTCAATTTACAAATTTATTTTCTGAGTATGTTTTGCTTTCAATTCAATATTTACTCATCAGACTGCACTTAACATACGCGAAGTAAGTAACAAAAAGTTAACATTTGGTTTGCCATTTCACCATTTAGGATCACAAAAATGTATGCCCAGTCCATGTCCATGTAGTAAATCGAATACCGCCCATGGCCAACGTCCATTAAACATTGAAGAAAAGCACACTTTGTGAGTTCAGTTTCCGCTTAGTGCGTTTAGGCTAGGCGCGCACATGAAATTTTGCCGAAACGAAATAGTTTAATCACTAGTTGAACGATAATCGCGCACATAAGCAACTTAAAAATCAATCAACGAGATAAACGAACACACAAACATAATTTTGATTTAATGTGCGCGCAGTTACATTATAGTTCGATGTGATACAAACTGAAGAACTTATTTGGGGCGATCGTTCGATTTGATCCAAAACACAAACTCTTAAGTTGCTCGAATCGCGGAGTGAATAGTTTTTGCATGTGCCCGCACTCTCATATAAGTCCAGGGTATTCACTTTAGCAACCAAACTGTTGCAAAACTGAAAGTTGCATATGTGCGCGCCTAGCCTTATAGCTCATAGAATTTCATACGAATAAATATTTTGCGGCGCAATGTCGAGCAGTTCCTCTATAGTGCAGTTCCACCCAATGCGGTTTGTCTTCTCAAATTGCTTTTTTGTAGTTCTAAATAAAAAGATGATTTTTTTTTTTCACCAAACTCCGTTTATTTATAACTATCAATAAAAATTAAACACAAAACGAATATTGGTCTTAAGTTAGTCAAAAATAAAAGAAAAACGGAATTCATTCGATAAATATTGGTTTCTTTTTCAAAATTGATATCAAAATTTGTTAAAATTGATTAATTGGCATTAGGGGTATGCAAAATTGCAGATATAGGTGCAATTTTAGACGTACTTCAGAAAATAATTGAGCAAAGAATACAGTTTTTAATAGTAAAAGTCAGAAACTTTTCAGAAGAACAGCTTATAATTTCTTAAAAAATGGATTTATCTAAGATTTGAGAAATATAAACTGGCCAACTATTAAAAAAAAAAAAATCAAAAAGATCGATTTGTCTTACGAATGAAATTAATAATTATAACACTCCATGAACACATCCATCGAAATTCAATTCAATTATCAATCGTACCAACAAAACTAACAAAATCAGAATCGAGACTCGACTGATCATCAACCAGCCATCTACCGTAGCTTCTACTTTAGCTTTTTATCGACCGTAGCGAATTGTATGTAAAATGCTACGACGGATAAACTTACGGCGGATAAATTTCCCAATAAAACACGGCTATTATTTGTCTTGGAAAAATTAAGTGGAGATTTCTGTATGTACAGTTCGAAACAAATTTTGTTATTTTGCGCTGAGGTGAGTACTGGTCGGAAAAAATTATAGACAAAATTTGTCCTGGGAAAAAATTGTATGAGAAATAATATTTTTCCCAATCTGAGTACTGGGCTTTAACGTCAAAGTGAAAATGGCAGCCAAAGAGTATGCTATTTGTGGTCTCACTGAGCAATTCTCATAGAATGCGACCTAGCTTACTAGAGAATCTGGCTCGTGGAGACCCCATGCTATCAATGAAAATTGAAATTTTTTTCGACATTTTACAACCTTCAACATTGATAATTATGGCGTTTTTATTTGGCAATCCAGAATTGTTCTCCGATCCGGGATCCCAACTGAACACTTTTGTGTGTTTCTGACGATTCTGAATTTTAATGAGATTGTATGTGTGAAAGTAATTGTGTACGTGAGAATATTCAAATATAGGTACTATCGATCAAGTCGATCTCGTACTGTGGAGGTGTTAACACGTTTTCGGCCTCCCAGTTTTTCCCAAATTAAATTTCGTGTGTGCATTTAAGTATAACATTAAATCAAGATTTGTTAAGTGGTGCAATAGCACAGAGGTAGAGTGGCCGAGCGAGAATCCGAGGGTCGCCAGTTCGATTCCCAGCCGGGCATCAGAACTTTAGCAGCTTTTTTTCACAACCGTGAAGTGGAAAACTTTATTGGTTGGGAAAACGAGCAAAGGAGGAGGAGCTAAAGCACCGGGGTATCGAAAGGTGTCCTAGGGCCAATGAGGCCAGCGATGGCATCAGCTGAGGGAACATCGAAAGATGTTCCAATTACAAGCAGTGATTCTGCAGCAACAACATCAACAGCAATAACAACAACGGCAACATCATCCGATGCTAACCAAAAGCGCAGAAAGAGGATCAAGTGCGCACCAAATTTGGTAAAGAGATCCACGGCCACCTCAGCAAAGCTGCCAGCTGGGGTGAATACGTCCGATATAGACGAGACGTCAGAGGCAGCAAGACAAACCCAGCTAGACACTTCACCCGAAGAGGGTATTGCATATATGTCTGAGGAAGGAGAAGGGCACTTCACGACGGGCGATAGTACTGCCTTCGTGAACCTCTCCACATCAGAGGCGTTATCTGAGGAGGACGAGGAACAAGGAATGATCGCTAAATTGTAACAATGGAGGCAGAAATCCAAGAGTTGAAAAGTAAAGTTAAGGCCAGCCAAGAAGCGCGCCGAGCGAGGCAACTAAAAGAACTCGACGAAAAAGAACAACAACAGAAAAAAGAACAATTACAAAAACAACAGCCACAGCAGCAGCCAAAACAACAACGGCAAAAACAACAACAACAGCAACAGCAGCAGACACAAGTCCAGAAACAACCGCAAGAAAAACAGCAGCAGCAGATTCAAAAGCAGCAGAATCAACAGCCGCAGAAAAGTCAGTCTCAGCAGCAGCAGCCACAGCCGCCGATTATGAAAAAAGAAAAGGTGCCACCCATTAATACTTATAAAATGGAGTTACAGGATACCATAAATTTATGTAAGTTGACCATAGGTCAAAATTTTACTATTAAAAGATTAAATAACGATAGGCATGCTATATAGTGCTTCACACTGGAACAGCACAAAAAAATCAAAGAGTTGCTAAAAGAAACTACTACTGAATTCTTTAGTTTCACCCCTAAAACCGAAAAATTTCAAACGGTCCTTTGGAAGGGCATAGATTTCTGCACGGAACCACAGGTGCTCTTAAATGAACTCCGCCAAAAAGCGAATGACGATCTCGATTTTATCGGGGTCAAGCCGTTCGCTACAGTTAGAGCTAGGCGGGAGAAGCGGAGTCTTCCCTTCTTCCTTGTTCAACTCTCACCCAGCAGCAAACTGGATAGTTTGAGGAATATATCCGTCCTCAACTACCAGGTTGTAACTTGGGACAAATTAAAAAGGCGCGGCGACATGCTTCAATGCATGCGCTGCCAAAGGTTCGGCCACGCCGCAGCAAACTGCGAAATGCAGTCACGCTGCGTTAAGTGTGGAGAGAACCACAATCCAGATGAATGCAAGTTAGGAAGGGAACGGGTCGAAGATAGGACCCAGCTTAAATGTGTACTCTGCCGAGGCGGCGGACACCCCGCTAATTATCGGGGATGCCCGACGTTTCAGCTTATAAAGAACAATAAAGCAGCAAAGCAAACAGTGGTAGAAAAGCGTCCAATAGTGCGCCCTCCTACAACAACGCCCGTCAACCCCCAAATTTCTTACGCCCAAATGGCGTCAGGAAGGGGAAGCACGGTACAGCCTACACCAAAGGTCGCCCAACAGGCCCCCGTACCTAAGGCGCAGGCGGATATTATGGACGTTCTACTGGCCATCCAGGGCCAGTTGAACGGCCTCCAAAACCAGATCAGGGAGCAGGCGACTAGGGTGGATTATCTCTACTCTGTTTTGCCGAGCTTAACGCAACTTAGAGGTTAAGGGCGCGCTGCCGGAGAGGCCCTTTAAGATCCTAGCTGTGAATGTAAATTCACTGATTAGGACCGAAATTAGAGCAAATTTATTCCAATTGCTTAAAGACATAAGTCCAGATGTGTTTATGGCTAGCGAAACAAAGCTTAACCAGAAACATAAATTGACTAACAACAATTACAATATCGTAAGGAGAGACCGACCCAACTCCACTCAAGGAGGGGGCGTCGCAATCTTTATACGTAAAGGCATTAGTCATAAGGTAATATATAATAGTGATGTGCGTAAATTTCGGACGTTAGAGGCATGCATCATATGCATTCATCTCCAACAGGGGAAGCGAATGAATGTGATCGCTGCCTATGCACCGGAAACACCTCAACCCACACAGTTTATAACAGAGCTTGAAAAGCTTTTTGAAAGCTTAAGATTGAGCTCGGAAAAATACTACTACATATTGGCTGGTGATTTGAATGCCAAACATATAGATTGGGGAAATCAAATACAAAATCCTCGTGGTAACCATCTGTATAATTGGATGGATCGATACAACCTGGAGTATCGCATTGAACTTCTCGCTACAGACAGGCCATCGTTTCCAAGAAGCGGTGCCTATCTGGATCTATTGTTGAAAGACGCAAGACTAACAATTACTGATACTGTGAGCCATCGGCCTAAAAATTGTTTAAGAACGATCGAGTACGACAGTGACCACTGCGGACTCGCCACTCGCCGCCGTAATACAACTTCCGAACGCGCTTATGGAGTTGGAGGAGTATGTACCGGTGCATACTTATAATTACAGTAAGGTGCGGTGGCCACGCTTCTCGAACGTCTTATTGAGCGAATTACGATCAAATGGTATATCCCCACCAAATAACAGGAACATGACAAATACTGAAATTGACAGATACTTAGAACAAATGGACGAAACAATTCAACGAACAATGAACAGGACAATACCGAAATACAAAGAACGTAACGCAACTGACATGTACCGTAACGCGACAATTGATGCATTACACAGACAAAAAAGTGGCTTACTGACAAGACCAAAACGCTTGTACAGACGGTTTACTGACACACGAGATCTGGAGATAAGGACACTGAAGTCGTCCATCAAAAACATCAACCAATTGATCAAAGAAAATTATAGGTTGTCCATTAATTGGTTTTGGGACAACAAAATTCGGGCCGTGAACGCTACCGACCCGAGTATGTTCCCACAAATTAATAAAATATTCAGAAGAAAAGATCAAAACGACCTTACGTGTCTTAAGCTCCAGAGGACGACACAAAACAGAGACGTACTTCTGACAGCAGGCATAGACCCAGATGACGCCGTCTTGGACGATGACCTCTTCATAATCGAAGATCCATTAGAAGGTGGAGGCTGTGGGAGCTGCTTTCCAGCAAGTGTACAAGGTGAATGCTAGCATTCGCCCGAATCATGACCTGGAGAACAGAGCTCTGCTTCATCACTTATGGCTCCGAAACGATATAAGCGAATGGCGATCTGAGAACCTTGGTTTTACCGGGTTTAATGATGAAGATTTGGCAAACGCCATAATCGCCGACCGAAATGGGCCCAGTCCCCTGTTAATTTCGAAGAATGAGCTCCAGCTCATCTTCGATTCATTTAAGAAAAAGAAGTCTGCAGGAGTCGATGGTATATCCAACGTTGTACTAAGACATTTGCCTCAAGAAGCAGTTGACATTTATACCACACTGTTTAACAACGCGCTGAGCAATGCATATTATCCAGTGCGGTGGAAGACAGCTGTGGTGCACCCTCTCCCAAAAAAGGGAAAGGACAACTCCAATCCGGCGAATCTCCGGTCGATAAGTCTTTTTCCGAGTATCAGCAAAGTATTTGAAAAGGTTATTAATAGAGCCCTGTTCAAGTCATCCCGGATAATAAGTTCGGTTTTAAGGCGGGACATGACACAATTCATGCCGCGTCTAAACTAGTTTCTGATATCCAATGGAACAAAACTAAAAAGCAGTGTACAGGTGCCTGTCTGGTTGATTTGGAGAAGGCCTTCGACACCGTATGGTTAGAAGGTCTCTATCTAAAGCTAACCAGACTAGGTATAAGTAAACCTCTATTGTATATGCTTTATGACATGCTAAATGGTAGAAAGTTTGTTGTCAAGAGTGGCAATGTAACTTCTACCGCAAGTTTTAATATTAAAAATGGTCTTCAGCAGGGAGCGGTTAACTCGCCGATTCTATTCAGCATTTACACGAGCGATCTGATAGGTAGTTTAACTCAGGCAATGGCGTACGCCGACGATCTAATTGCGTACAGAACAGCTCATACAGTTGAGGTCATCAAAAGTCTCTTGCAGAGTGACTTCGACAAGATTCAGCGATATTGTGATGACTGGAAGTTGAAAATCAACTTCCAGAAATCAGAAACTATTTTGTTTAGGACTCCGTTGTCTAGCGCCTCAAGGGATACCAGAAAGAACTGGCGCAAGCTGGTGATCGAAGGGCCACATGGACATCCACTGGCGAGTAAAAGTGTAGTAAAGTACCTTGGCATCTGGTTGGATCAGTACCTGTATTTCGACAGACATATAGGTGCTGCTTTGGCCAGGCCTAGGGGAGCTTTGCCTTGACAAAACGACTGTTTTATAGCAGCCGTCTTGACAGCAGGGTGAAGGTGATTTGCTACATGGCCCTCATCAGGCCGATGATTGCCTACGGATGCCCGGTGTGGTTCAACGTTGCCCCATCTCAAATGGAAAAGATTCGGGTGTTTGAGAGGCAATGTCTTAGACGTTGCCTTGGATTACACAGAACACCAGAGTCAGAGTACACAAGATATTATTCCAACCAGGTTCTATACAACGGAGCCAACATAAACAGAATAGATAATTTTTTGTTCAAGCTGATTACGGGGTCACGTTGCAAGAGCGATGTCCTCAACTAACAGCTTAATTTTTGGGGCTTATTACCCCAATAACGAATATTTTGAGAGTGCGCGGTTAAGTGGTTACATTCCTCCCGAGGCATTCCTCTATTTAGACAGTCGAGGGCTGATACAGGATGGAGGGGCGGTTCCGACTCCTGTATGGTCGAGACGTCATCGCTCAAGGTGGAGAAGAAGAGCGCCTTCGGTTCAGTAGGACTGTGTCAGATCGGGACCGGAGGGATAGGGCGAAACAGGAGAACCAGTTCTGGTGGCTCTCTGAACAGCATCGTGATATTTAAAGTCGATGAAGATGGTATATCTTGGCCGACTTACATAGATTTAGGGCATTAGGTATAGGGAACAGTCGGGGTGGCACCAAAAAAAATTAAAAATATGTATGTATGCGGGGGCATACGTGCATGTATCTGCGTGTCTGTACATGTATGTGCGTACGTATATGTATGTGCGTATGTACATGTATGGGTGGGTTGCATGTTGGTGTGTGTCTGCATGCATATAAAAAATAAACAAAAACAAAATTTTAAAACGAAAAAAATGCTGCTGTTCTAGTTTTTAAGTAGTTTTAAGTATTATTAGGTACTTTAAGTATTTTAAGTTATTTTAAGTTAGTATAAGTTAGTTTATATTTAGTTTTAATTATTTTTAATCTATATTTAGGTTTAGCTTATAAGTAAAAAAAAAAAAAAAAAAAAAAAAAAAAAAATTATACGAGTAAGTTACCAAGTTTTTTCTGTAAAATTTTCCTTGAAAAATAAAATAAAATAAAAAAAAATTAGATTTAATTAAAATAGTTTTTAGGTCGAAAGACATTAGTTCTAAGAGTTATTGTTTAGTTTAGAGCGCCCGTAAAGGGCCAGTAAATTAGTTGTAAGTTATTGATAATTAGGCTAGTTTTAAACATTTTTGTCTAGCTTTAAGATAGTTATACGTTAAAATGAAATAAAAATAAATTAAACAAAAAAAAAAAATAGGTACTATAAAGCAAGTTATGCAGAGTTTTGGATAACAATAAAACATGACATTACGATGATGTCGAAGACGAAAAAAGATGATCTACAAATTCTGTCCTGCTGTATATGTCTGTCAGTCTGTCTGTATGTATGTATAGACACCTACAGCCCAAACGTGTGGGTCGAATTGCTTCAAACTTGGTATATAGAGTTTTTTAGGTATTGTACAGAGGACAAATTCAATTTTTTTTAGCTAAAAAAATAACGGTAACTGACATAAAACCCTTGCGCTTTAGCTATTTTTCTTGGAAACGGCTCTAACGATTTAGATTTAATAAAATCCGTGAAGCTTTTTAGGTACGACCGATCATATGGTTGAAGAAAAATTTAAAATGTATAAAAACGGTACTTTCTCATAAATGGCTCAACCGATTTTTTTAAATTTCACACATATATAGGTGTAGGTATCCCAATTTATACTGCATACCAATATTTTTAATTTATATTTTTTGTATTTTGAAAAGCATTTAAAAAAACTATATTATGAAAACTGCTCATAAAAGTTTATTTATATTATTTTTTATGTTTTCTATTCAATCAAAATAATCAAACCCTCAGGAATTTGTTTGATCCTGGACCAGTTTTCGTGTTCTATTCTACCAAAATTATCTATTTTTTTTATCCGGAACAAAGTCACAGAGATGGATTTAAGTACATGAAACACGCACTGGCACACATACCAAAATAAAGCTAAATTTGCTGAAACGGCAAACGGCTTTTGGTGAAATAGTAACTCCGAACAGACAATATCGATAATAACATTAGTGATTAGAAAAGATGGAGACAAAATTTAAAAACAGGTAATTGTAAGTACCTGTTTTCTGTAAAAAAAAAAAACTACCGAACGATATCAGCGGTGTTTTCGTGACTATTAAGTACAGTAAAGTAAAAATTTTACAAGGAAAACAACAATAAGAACATACTGGGAATTACTTTTCCTTTTCATCCGAAGTATAATTGAGTTCCGATATTTAGTACGTCTATTCAATTATAGGGGCATTGAAGTGATTTTTTTCTCCTTGTATTTAATATGCTTTTCGACAGAAAAAACCACAGATGTGAAAATCTCTTCATATTAAAATAAGTAAAATCGAGTTGGAGTGTGTATCGTTTTCGTGAAAATGTTTTACTTTGCTGTACTTGCTAGTCACGAGAACACGGCTATCGTGACATCTATGGAGATAAAGATAGCTATAATAAAAATGATATTCTTAGATCGTTTTGATTTTATGAGTACACTGTTTTATCAGAAACTTTTTCAAATCAATTCTTTACTGTCTCATTCTATGCAAATATGTACGTTTAAAATATTTGTGTATAAGTACGTTTTCTTATAGCGAGTTTCATTCAAATTCCAAAGATCTCGTCTAAAAATCGAGATTCGATCTTTTCAGCGAAACTTTTTCCAGATTTAATTGTAGTATTGGTGAATGATTGACACACACATTTCTGAAAAAACATATCTTCATCATCAAATGACGAGGAAGACGAAGATGAAGCAATCAAAAACTCAACTCCAACTTTATAAAATCTAAATTATTAACTTCTTTGTCAGAAGTTCACAAAAAATTAATAACGAAATATTTTCCACTTATCGTTTGGCAGAAAGACTTGACATGTATATTTATGCATAAAATCAAATCTGCCAACTACCTTCAGAAATTGAATCTTTCGTTTTGAGATCTGATTTTTTCATTATAATGAAACTAAAATTTCAATAAGATCAAATCTTTTGACAGAGAGAACAAATCTTTTCTTGAATGAATCTCGGTATAAATGAAAAAACTACAAATAATTGATCATTAAAGTTTTGCACGATCATTTCAAATTACTTTGGAATTCTTTTGAATGCTTCAATGCTTTTTTTTTTAATTCATTTTTATTTCATTTTCACTTATAACTATCTTAAAGCTAGACAAAAATGTTTAAAACTAGCCTAATTATCAATAACTTACAACTTATCTACTGGCCCTTTACGGGCGCTCTAAATTAAACAATAACTCTTAAAACTAATGTCTTTCGACCTTACTATTTTAATTAAATCTAATTTTTTTTTATTTTATTTTATATTTCAAGGAAACTTTCAAAAAAACTTGGTATCTTATCTTTTTTTTTTTTTTTTTTTTTTTTTTTTTTTTTTTTTTTTTTTTTTTTTTTTTTTTTATAAACTAAACTAAACTAAACTAAACCTAAATATATATTAGAAATAATGAAAACTAAATAAATCTAACTTATACTAACCAACAATCCAAACCACCTAAAATACCTAATAATTGGGTCTATTCGGCGAGATCTTTTATTCTGTTATTCTGCTATTCTGTTATGAATTTTCATACAAAAGTTTAAGCTGTCAAAAAATCTTTTATGATTTATAATTTTGGTATTCTGCATGCTAAATCTTCTATGAAATCTGTTAAGAAATCTGCTAATGAGCTGTCAAAACTTCGAAATTCTCAACAAGTCTTTTACGAACTGTATTTTTGGTATTCAGCATGCCACAATCTGTTATGGAATCTTTTATGAATCATAAAAGAATAAAAGACACATTTTTGTTACTTTTATCATAAAAGATTTCAATATTTGAAGTAAAACCATTTATTTTGTTAATGAATTGTTCGTAAAAGGACAGATATAACAAAATATTATTAAAATACATAATAACAAGCACAAACATGTAAATAATTTCAAACTAATTATTTGAATACACGAAAGCACAGAACAAATTTGATGGATGAAACGTAAAAGAAAGTGTCGCTTATCTTGCCGGAGTTCGTTTTACACAAGTTTTTATATTGGATATAATACATTCAGGAACTGTTATGGACAAATTGCAAAGATTATGTATTATTTATCTACGCGAAACAAAACACGATAATTGCGCAGGTTAATATTTTCATTAGTCAGTGCCTACTGCCGAGAGTTCTTATTTACCTACTACAGCTGATAATTTAATAGCAGATTTTAGGTCTGTTCGTATACATTTTTCTTTTTCGAAGTTACATAACAGACTTTTATAAAAGATCGAACTCCTGAATAACAATTATAAAATATCTTTTATTGTGAATATCTGTTATGCATCATAACAGAAAATTCATAGCAGAATAACAGATGTGGCAGAATAGGCCTAAATACTTAAAACTACTTAAAAACTAGAACAGCCACAGCAGCATTTTTTTCGTTTTTTAATTTTTTTTTTGTTTATTTTTTATATGCATGCAGACACACACCAACATGCAACCCACCCATACATGTACATACGTACATACATATACGTACGCACATACATGTACAGACACGCAGACACATGCACGTATGCCCCCGCATACATACATATTTTTAATTTTCTTTTTTGGTGCCACCCTGACTGTTCCCTATACCTAATTGCCCTAAATCTATGTAAGTCGGCCAAGATATAATATCTTCATCGACTTTAAATATCACGATGCTGTTCAGAGAGCCACCAGAACTGGTTCTCCTGTTTCGCCCTATCCCTCCGGTCCCTATCGGACACAGTCCTACTGAACCGAAGGCGCTCTTCTCCACCTTGAGCGATGACGTCTCGACCATACAGGAGTCGCCTATCCACAGTTTTCCGGCTGACGTGGTAGATGAGCGGAACCGCCCCTCCATCCTGTATCAGCCCTCGACTGTCTAAATAGAGGAATGCCTCGGGAGGGATGTAGCTACTTAACCGCGCACTCTCGAAATATTGGTTATTTGGGTAATACGCCCCAAAAATTAAGTTGTTAGTTGAGGACATCGCTCTTGCAACGTGACCCCGAATCAGCTTAAACAAAAAATTATCTATTCTGTTTATGTTGGCTCCGTTGTATAGAACCTGGTTGGAATAATATCTTGTGTACTCCGACTCTGGTGTTCTGTGTAATCCAAGGCAACGTCGAAGACACTGCCTCTCAAACACCCGAATCTTTTCCATTTGAGATGGGGCAACGTTAAACCACACCGGGCATCCGTAGGCAATCATCGGCCTGATGAGGGCCATGTAGCAAATCACCTTTAAGCAGCTGTCAAGACGGCTGCTATAAAACAGTCGTTTTGTCAAGGCAAAGGTTCCCCTAGCCCTGGCCAAAGCAGCACCTATATGTCTGTCGAAATACAGGTACTGATCCAACCAGATGCCAAGGTACTTTACTACACTTTTACTCGCCAGTGGATGTCCATGTGGCCCTACGATCACCAGCTTGCGCCAGTTCTTTCTCGTATCCATTGAGGCGCTAGACAACGGGGTCCTAAACAAAATAGTTTCTGATTTCTGGAAGTTGATTTTCAACTTCCAGTCATCACAATATCGCTGAATCTTGTCGAAGTCACTCTGCAAGAGACTTTTGATGACCTCAACTGTATTAGCTGTTCTGTACGCAATTAGATCGTCGGCGTACGCAATTGCCTATGTTAGACTACCTATCAGATCGCTGGTGTAAATGCTGAATAGAATCGGTGAGTTAACCGCTCTCTGCTGAAGACCATTATTAATATTAAAAACTGTGGTAGAAGTTACATTGCCACTCTTGACAACAAACTTTCTACCATTTAGCATGTCATAAAGCATGTACAATAGCGGTTTACTTATACCAAGTCTGGCGAGCTTTAGATAGAGACCCTCTAACCATACGGTGCCGAAGGCCTTCTCCAAATCAACCAGACAGGCACCCGTACACTGCTTTTTAGATTTGTTCCATTGGACATCAGAAACGAGTTTAGACGCGGCATGAATTGTGTCATGTCCCGTCTTAAAACCGAACTGATTATCCGGTATGATTTTGTTGTCCTCCGCCCACTTGAACAGAGCCCTATTAATAACCTTTTCAAATACTTTGCTGATACTCGGAAGAAGACTTATCGACCTGAGATTCGCCGGATTGGAATTGTCCTTTCCCTTTTTAGGGAGAGGATGCACCACTGCTGTCTCCCACCGCACTGGATAATATGCATTATTCAGCGCGTTGTTGAACAGTGTGGTATATATGTCAACTGCTTCTTGAGGCAAATGTCGTAGTACAACGTTGGATATACCATCGACTCTTGCTGATTTCTTTTTCTTTAGTGAATCAAAGATGACCTGGAGCTCAATCTTCGAAATTAACAGGGAACTGGTCCCATTTCGCTCGGCGATTATGGCGTTTGCCAAATGTTCATCATTAAACCCGGTAAAACCAAGGTTCTCAGATCGCCACTGCGTTATATCGTTCCGGAGGTAAAAGTGGTGAACCAGAGCTCTGCTCTCCAGGTCATGGTTCGGGCGAATGCTAGCATTCACCTTGTACACTTGCTGGAAAGCAGCCCCCACAGCCTCCACCTTCTCCTGCGGATCTTCGATTATGAAGAGGTCATCGTCCAAGACGGCGTCATCTGGGTCTATGCCTGCTGTCAGAAGTACGTCTCTGTTTTGTGTCGTCCTCTGGAGCTTAAGGCACGGAAGGTCGTTTTGATCTTTTCTTCTGAATATCTTATTAATTTGTGGGAACATACTCGGGTCGGTAGCGTTCACGGCCCGAATTTTGTTGTCCCAAAACAAATTAATGGACAACCTATAATTTTCTTTGATCAATTGGTTGATGTTTTTGATGGACGACTTCAGTGTCCTTATATCCAGATCTCGTGTGTCAGTAAACCGTCTGTACAAGCGTTTTAGTCTTGTCAGTAAGCCACTTTTTTGTCTGTGTAGTGCATCAATTGTCGCGTTACGGTACATGTCAGTTGCGTTACGTTCTTTGTATTTCGGTATTGTCCTGTTCATTGTTCGTTGAATTGTTTCGTCCATTTGTTCTAAGTATCTGTCAATTTCAGTATTTGTCATGTTCCTGTCATTTGGTGGGGATATACCATTTGATCGTAATTCGCTCAATAAGACGTTCGAGAAGCGTGGCCAGCGCACCTTACTGTAATTGTAAGTATGCACCGGTACATAGTCCTCCAACTCCATAAGCGCGTTCGGAAGTTGTATTACGGCGGCGAGTGGCGAGTCCGCAGTGGTCACTGTCGTACTCGATCGTTCTTAAACAATTTTTAGGCAGATGGCTCACAGTATCAGTAATTGTTAGTCTTGCGTCTTTCAACAATAGATCCAGATAGGCACCGCTTCTTGGAAACGATGGCCTGTCTGTAGCGAGAAGTTCAATACGATACTCCAGGTTGTATCGACCCATCCAACTATACAGATGGTTACCACGAGGATTTTGTATATGATTTCCCCAATCTATATGTTTGGCATTCAAATCACCAGCCAATATGTAGTAGTTTTCTTCCGAGCTTAATCTTAAGCATTCAAAAAGCTTTTCAAGCTCTGTTATAAACTGTGTGGGCTGAGGTGTTTCCAGTGCATAGGCAGCGATCACATACATTCGCTTCCCCTGTTGGAGATGAATGCATATGATGCATGCCTCTAACGTCCGAAATTTACGCACATCACTATTATATATTACCTTATAACTAATGCCTTTACGTATAAAGATTGCGACGCCCCCTCCTTGAGTGGAGTTGGGTCGGTCTCTCCTTACGATATTGTAATTGTTGTTAGTCAATTTATGTTTCTGGTTAAGCTTAGTTTCGCTAGCCATAAACACATCTGGACTTATGTCTTTAAGCAATTGGAATAAATTTGCTCTAATTTCGGTCCTAATCAGTGAATTTACATTCACAGCTAGGATCTTAAAGGGCCTCTCCGGCAGCGCGCCCTTAACCTCTAAGTTGCGGGGTACGGGCGGCCTGTTGGTCGACCTTTGGTGTAGGCTGTACCGTGCTTCCTCTTCCTGACGCCATTTGGGCGTAAGAAATTTGGGGGTTGACGGGCGTTGTTGTAGGAGGGCGCACTATTGGACGCTTTTCTACCACTGTTTGCTTTGCTGCTTTATTGTTCTTTATAAGCTGAAACGTCGGGCATCCCCGAGTACACATTTAAGCTGGGTCCTATCTTCGACCCGTTCCTTTCCTAACTTGCATTCATCTGCATTGTGGTTCTCTCCACACTTAACGCAGCGTGACTGCATTTCGCAGTTTGCTGCGGCGTGGCCGAAACTTTGGCAGCGCATGCATTGAAGCATGTCGCCGCGCCTTTTTAATTTGTCCCAAGTTACAACCTGGCAGTTGAGGACGGATATACTCCTCAAACTATCCAGTTTGCTGCTGGGTGAGAGTTGAACAAGGAAGAAGGGAAGACTCCGCTTCTCCCGCCTAGTTCTAACTGTAGCGAACGGCTTGACCCCGATAAAGTCGAGATCGTCATTCGCTTTTTGGCGGAGTTCATTTAAGAGCACCTGTGGTTCCGTGTAGGAATCTATGCCCTTCAAAAGGACCGTTTGAAATTTTTCGGTTTTAGGGGTGAAACTAAAGAATTCGGTAGTAGTTTCTTTTAGCAACTCAATTTTTTTGTGCTGTTCCAGTGTGAAGCACTGGATAGCATGCCTATCGTTATTTAATCTTTTAATAGTAAAATTTTGACCTATGGTCAACTTACATAGATTTATGGTATCCTGTAACTCCATTTTATAAGTATTAATGGGTGGCACCTTTTCTTTTTTCATAATCGGCGGCTGTGGCTGCTGCTGCTGAGACTGACTTTTCTGCGGCTGTTGATTCTGCTGCTTTTGAATCTGCTGCTGCTGTTTTTCTTGCGGTTGTTTCTGGACTTGTGTCTGCTGCTGTTGCTGTTGTTGTTGTTTTTGCCGTTGTTGTTTTGGCTGCTGCTGTGGCTGTTGTTTTTGTAATTGTTCTTTTTTCTGTTGTTGTTCTTTTTCGTCGAGTTCTTTTAGTTGCCTCGCTCGGCGCGCTTCTTGGCTGGCCTTAACTTTGCTTTTTATCTTTTCGATTTCTGCCTCCAAAGCTTCAATTTGGGCGACCATTCTCTGTTCCTCGTCCTCCTCAGCTGACGCCTCTGATGTGGAGAGGTTCACGAAGGCAGTACTATCGCCCGTCGTGAAGTGCCCTTCTCCTTCTTCAGACATATATGCTATACCCTCTTCGGGTGAAGTGTCTAGCTCGGTTTGTCTTGCTGCCTCTGCCGTCTCGTCTATATCGGACGTATGCACCGCAGCTGGCAGCTTTGCTGAGGTAGCCGTGGATCTCCTTTTTACCAAATTTGGTGCGCACTTGATCCTCTTTCTGCGCTTTTGACTAGCATCGGATGATGTTGCCGTTGTTGTTATTGCTGTTGATGTTGTTGCTGCAGAATCACTGCTTGTAGTTGGAACATCTTTCGATGTTCCCTCAGCTGATGCCATCGCTGGCCTCATTGGCCCTAGGACACCTTTCGATGCCCCGGTGCTTAAACTCCTCCTCCTTTGCTCGTTTTCCCAACCAATAAAGTTTTCCACTTCACGGTTGTGAAAAAAAGCAGCTAAAGTTTTGATGCCCGGCTGGGAATCGAACTGGCGACCCTCGGATTCTCGGTCGGCCACTCTAACACTGTGCTACTGCACCGCTTATGGAATGCTGACTTAATGTAAAACTTAAGCTCACACACGAAATTTAATTTGAAACAACTGGGAAGCCGAAAACGTGTTAACACCTCCACAGTACGAGATCGACGATGCTGGCTTATCGTAACCAAAGCATAAACGAAGCTTGTTAAAAGAAACCAAATTAATTTTACGTATTGGATTATTACTTAATATTTAACTTCAAATATATAATATACTGTAT
The DNA here is from genome assembly GCA_910595825.1 of Philhelius pedissequus. NCBI lineage: Eukaryota > Metazoa > Arthropoda > Insecta > Diptera > Syrphidae > Philhelius > Philhelius pedissequus. The sequence continues at coordinate 327,911,458 of OU343160.1, forward strand.
ATTATTATTTTTTTTATATTGACTGTTAAAAGGACTGTTTAAACGATTTATTAAAAAAAATTAACAATGTATGTAAACAAAATCTATCTGTTTATTTTACTGATTCGAAAACAGCATTACTATGAATTTCAGAACAACAACTACGAATTATTTTTGAAAAAAAAACTCATTATATTGTAATAATTAAATTTATATTTTCATAATTTTATTTCTTTGAGTTAAATGATTATTAATATATACTTTTATTTTTAATTCGTTTCGATACTAACATGTTCGGGCGCAGATGTATATTTTTCGCTTTAACGATTTTTTTTTTAATTTTTGTATTTTAAAGATTTTTATATTTATAATAATAAATTTGAATATCGACCTAAAACAATCTACCATATCCTTTGCGATAACGCTGTTGTCTAGCCCTATTCTGTGAAAAACTTCGACACATGCCGGGCGTAGCAACTTGGGAACTCAAACGACGCTGGCTTAAACTATTTTTCGACGAATTAGGCTAACTGAGTAGATCTTTAATTTCTTTATGCATGTGACATAAGAAATCCACATAGCTGGCAGAGCCATCTGTGCCACGATCTTCGATAAGAAAATGCCGGAATACACTTTCTAGTTTGTCATTTTGTCGCACGCAAGTTACCTGTAATCAAATACAAAACAATATATGCATTAAAAAATGATCTACAATATATTAAGTTCATAAATTTTCTTACCCTCATGTATCGTGTCTTTTCGTGCATAATAGTTTCAATAATTTGACGCACACGTTTCGCCAAAGGTGTATCGCCAACAATAGCGAAACGTTCCGAGTTCACTTGTTGAGTGCACTGCACATTGAATAGTGGCTGAATGAATGTTTGCGGAAGGGCCTGTCCCAGCCAGAAGAACAAATAGACTCCATTTTCCAAAATATATGCTCCATCTTCAGACATCTTTTCATGAGTGACACGCATTGGTGATGGTAAATCGCTTTCATCCGTATCGACATTATGAATTGGAATGAATCTGGGGTAGAAGAATGTAACAGACATTTGTAGGTCCATTGAGAGAACGAATTGGATGACATATGATCGGTCGTCGGTTGTCATATCTGATCCTCCAGAAATGGCATCATTTTTAATCAAACACGAGACATATAGTGGCAGGAGCTTTAGACACTCGGGCAATATCAATTGTCCCGCTGATGTTGGCGACGTACAATGCTTGCGATAACATGCCAGAGTTTGTGCCGATCGATGTATAAGATTGTCCTTGACAACTTTTGGAGTCAGTTCCATCAATTTGAACATGGATTGTTTGGCGAAGAATAACATGATTGTATCTAGATCACAACTCTTAAACACATCAGCTATCGTAGTTGTTACTCGAAGGGCCAAATTTAAGATACGCAAGCGTCGTTGGCCGCCACACGATGTGTATAATAACGCAACTTGCAGGTAGACGTTCTCCTCTGGAGGCAGTTTATCGTCATGTTTGATTTCAATTGCAATAGCTTTATTGCAATCTTATTTTGAAAATAAATTGTGTTAAAGTTATGTTTTGAAAAATAGTTACTTGAATTATTCTTCTTACCGATACTAGCCAGTTCAACATCGGTAGTGTTAGACATGAAATAGTGGCCATAGAAATCTGTTGCACGAATACCAGCCGATGTTCTTACTCGCATTACTGCATCGAAAGCAATTGGACGTGAAACATTTTTAATGATGTCCTCTATCAGACGATTTCCATCAAGTTCAGCCTGCAAAATAAAATTTCATTAAAAAAAACTTTAAAAGTTAAATCATTCGCGAATCTACACTAGGAGGTATTCGGATAGAATACGAATACTATACAAATATGAACAAATGAATGATTCAGACTTTGCAGAGAGCACAACATGAGAGAAGAAGACAATGGAGAACTTTACTGTATTGGAAAAAGTTGAGAACGCCCAATTTGGATACTTCCCCACACAAATCCAAGAAAGCCAAACGAGATTCTACTACAAGCTTCTTCAGCACAACTTGGGACCTAAGAATTACTTCCATGATGAACTAATCCGAAATATTATATCGACAGTCTGTAAGATCAGAGTTAAACTCCTGCCGCTAAGCTACATTCCATACGGAACCGACATGACACAGACGCAGCATGCACACTATGTAATCTCAGACACATAGATTACACGCAATAAAAGCTCTGAAAGCGATACAAATATTTGTCTGGGTAAAACCTACACTTCCAAATGGACGGACCACCTTCTTCAAATCCGAAATGGAGAAAACTGGAATCTTCGCTACAACTATATATTTATTATGAAAATGTAAAGCAAGAAGAAAATATAAAAATAACAACTCTACTAGGTACTACTACAAAAACGTCAAACTAATCTATCTTAATACATAAATGCATTTTTTAAATCCAATAGCAACTGTCTGCAAAACTTAACTAAGGAAAAAAGTTGTATTGCAAGCAACGCCAAGGTATTTTTGATGCAAATTTATTTTTACAAGGATATTATGGAATCCATAATACACAAAGAGAACAAGCGGATATTATGTTTTAACAATGACATCGTGTCTCAGCTGCTCAACTACTAATTCAAAAATCTTTTAAAGACCACAATTTCAAATTAAAATAAAACAAATTATTAGCTAATTATAAATATTAATGACAAACCTGGAAGTAAGTGTATTTGTAGACTTCTCCTCCGGTTAATCTGGAAACTTGTCCAATTGTTGCAATATCCACATATGAATTATTAAATATGAACAAATCAACAGAGCATCCAGCTTGTACACAATCCTGACCCAATGAATTGTATGCTGTTGTTTGAGGAGTAAGTATTGTTTTCTCTTTCTCCGTGCCCAAAAGCTTACGATCATCACGATTGCGAAGTTTGCCTGGAGCTTCACTAACCGGCAATGATGAATTAAATACAAGCAGTTTACCCGCACAATTTGATGCTTTAAGTGCTTCGAGACCAGCTTGAATAGCTGGCAAAAGAATTGTTTCGGTTTCTTTTGTATCAACAAACATTTTCGGTATTTGTTCCATCAGAGCATCGATAACAGCTTCGGATTCTTCTGGATCAACAAGGAAACCATCGAGTAGTGGCATGAACATATCATTGATATCACCAACGATCATCATTTGTGGTTGAGCTAAGCTGCTTTTGGTATTATAGAAGTGGACAGTACTGTTATAGGTAATGAAACCAACTCGCATTTTTGATTTCTCTTGACCCTGATCCATGGGGAAATTTTTAATGATTCTTTTTACTTCTTGACAAAGTAAATGTACTAATCCTGATTTTACGTTATTATATGAAACATCAATAATAAATACATAAGCCGGGATTTCTGGTGGGACATTGTTCTGAAAAGAAATAGGAATAATTAAAAAAAAATACAAATTGGTTAAGAAAAATTATGTTTCATTTACCCGACAATAATCCTTAGTTGCAACGAATTCGTATGTTCCTAGTACCAATTCAGGTCTTTCGTATTTATCCACTCGTTGGCCAGTATGATCAAGATGTTGGAAGTATTCCGTAGGAACTGGAAAATAATTTCATAAATGCATAAATATTAAATCTTAAAATTGAAAAAAAATGTTTTTTTTTTAAATTTACCTTCTGTTGATACCTTACACATCAAACATTGGAAGCGACGACCAGCATCAATAAACTGCATATTTGGCGACATATATGCCTTGCAACGATTGCACCGTATTGGCCCTAATTCTCCAAAATCAACTATTGGCGCATCATATTCACCTTCAACTGTCTTGGCGAATGGGGAAATAACCAACGAGAAGGGCAAAGCAGTTGTTTTGAGTAAATCAGATGTCGATGGAACACAATACAATGATGATCTAAAATAGTAGTAAAGAATGTATAGCAATCTTGCAAATATGCAACAGCTGAAATACAAACCTAAGAAAGCGTGGACTTGAATTGCCTTGATCCTGAACAATGAATTTTGTTGTAACCAGCGGTGGCAGCAAACCAGGTTGATTTGTCACAAATGTACCGCCGGAATTTCTTTGATTTTCAGTCATAACTTGAATTGGATTTGGCATCTGATCTGGATCTAGACGACGCTGTGCTGCAGCTTGCTGTTGTTGATACTGTTGATTATACATGCCGGGAGGTTGCTATGAAGAAAAATTACAGTGTAACTTAAAAAACTTATCTCTTATATAGATCTTACATTATATCCAGGCATTTGTTGGCCAGGCTGCATGGCCATTTGACCGTGCTGCATTGGCATTTGGCCAGGCTGAGAAGGATAGCCAGGCATTTGTCCTGCCTGCGGAGGCATTGGACCAGTTTGATATTGCATTGGGCCACCACCCTGTTGGAATGGCATTTGCCCTTGCGACGGAGGCATTTGTCCTGGCAGAGGAGGCATTTGATGTCCAGGATGTGGGGGCATTTGACCCGGTTGTGGAGGCATTTGTCCAGGCATTGGGGGCATGCGCATCTGGCCAGGTTGTGTTGGCATTTGGCCCATTTGTCCGGGCATTTGCATTTGACCAGATTGAAGGGGCATTGATCCCGGCTGAGAAGGCATCGACATCTGTCCCGGTTGTAATGGCATTTGCTGGCCTGGCCGTGGCGGCTGAAGAGGCATTTGCAATTGTCCAGGCTGTGAGGATATTGGCTGCCCAGGCATTGGAGGCTGGCCAGGCATCTGCATTTGTCCAGGCTGCGATGATATTGGCTGCCCTGGCATTGGAGGCTGACCAGACATTGGAGGCTGACCAGGCATCTGCATTTGTCCAGGCTGCGATGATATTGGCTGCCCAGGCATTGGAGGCTGCCCAGGCATCTGCATTTGTCCAGGTTGCGATGATATTGACTGCCCAGGCATTGGAGGTTGACCAGGCATTTGCATTTGTCCAGGTTGTGGTGGCATTTGTTGGCCAGGTCGTGGTGGTTGAGCTGGTTGTTGCATCTGTCCAGGTTGTGAAGGCATTTGTTGGCCTGATCTTGGTTGCATTTGCCCAGCCTGTGGGGGCATTTGCCCAGGTTGTTGAGGCATATGTTGGCCTGGTCTTGGAGGTCCAAACTGCATCGGTTGTTGCTGTTGTGCTGGTGGCTGTTGTATTTGATTTTGTTGTGGTGGATACATAGGACCAGGTTGCGATGTTGGTGTTATTGATGGCGTTGGGTATTTTTGCTGCATTTGTTGTTGTTGTTGTGGTTGTGGAGGGAATGAGGAAATGCCTTGGGGTGTTTGTTGAATTTCCTGTGGTTTCGGTGGTTCACCGGTTTGTGGTGGCATAAAAGGTGATTGCTGCAAAATAATTTTTAAAAAATGTATAAATATTTTTATCATCACTGTTTTAAATTTAAAATAATGATGCTTAAAAAAACTGTTAAATAAAATTAACAGATATAAAAAATATATACGTCAATAATATTACAACAATACACTTATGCCCGAGTAATCGTTTAACTGAAATTTCCTAGCTAGGCATTTTCATGTAGGAACTACAATGTTGTCACTTCAAGTCCAGGTTTTGGAATTTGCTTTATTGGATATGGATTTCAAGCAATCTTTGGTCAATGCGTGCACACATTTACATATGTAAATTACAAACAGCTATTCATTTTAATAAAAAAAAATGTTTTTAGTTGTGCCCAGCTCATAAGTCACATGCCACATATGCTGAATTTAAAGAGGTCGGAATTCACACCTGTTAGAAATTCGACCTGAGATTTTGAATATAAGAAGAATTAATAAAATTCCCGTGCGTTAGACATGGGTACATTGAGTCCTCTCTTCTATAGACGATCTAATGGATTACATTCGTGGAGATGAAGAGTTTACGTGGTCTAAACACTAATCCCCATGGCTTCGATTGATGATCATATGCGTCACATGTATGGGGATACAAATAATATGAAGGTGTAGAAAAGTTGCTGAGGGTTTTTATTAATGTTTTTATTATGTATTCAGCGCACCAAACTACACCGTAATATTAGAAACAGGATTATCCCAACTTTTTATCCAAACTCTCATAACCCAGGTAGAGTAGATTATCAAAGTTTTGAACAAACATAATAAAAAATTGCCGAAAAAAGAGCCCTTTACGTAATCAACAGGAGATACAGGTGTTGTGCGGAATAAAATGAGATCGTGCAATGGTGTGGTATGCTGCTAGACTTGCATATTGAAAATCTTAATGAATGGAGAGCTAAACTGTATTAGTTAATTGCTTTGGTTGATGAGAAGCTTCGAGAGAAGTTTACTCTGTCCACAGATTGATTTATAGACAACTTTGCCATAACCTGGGACCAAGAAACTGCTTCCGAGATGAGAATAGTGTGGCGCATACCTCGATGATGGTGAGGCTGCCTGCCGAGTTTTTACAATTGAATCATATGTTGAATAGGAAAGATCTTCCCGGTCTATGCGAAACAGGGAAAGAGAAAATGTGTTCGATTTTCTAAGAAAATGTCCGGTTCTAGTAGAAAGTAGGCGATCTTCTTCGGCTGCAATTACTTAACCGACGCGGATATTCTAGCGTATTTAAACGAAATGGAAGTGCAGAAACTTTTTATGAATTCCTAAGTAATGCAAGCTTATCGAAACAGATTTCTCAGGAAAAATTTCTGAATACAACAAATATATAAGAAAATTTTGTTTTAGAAACTGATGTGTAAGGAAATTAGACACACTTAAATGTATTTATGTAATTTATTTAAATTTTCAAACTGCCGGACCTCATTGCCATACTATGCTTGATTTTGTTAGAATACATATATGATTTGAATAATAAAATAAAATCAATTAACTAACGAACTATTTTAAAACAATCTTCAAATCTATATTCTTGTAAAGTTCTATTTGAAATACGGATATGTTTTACACATATTGTACTAAGTTCCTGAGCCAATATTTAAACTAATTAAACAGAACAATGTAAACTGTATTATCAGTAATATTTCTTAATCGTTTCGTTTGTAAGGGCCCAAAGTATAGGACATGTCAGTCGTTTCATAATAGATAACAAACTGAAATTTCGAAAAAAAATGTAATGTTATAAAAAAACTTCACTGTTTTGAATACTTCAGGAACCATACATTTCATAAATTTAAGGACAAACCAATTTATAACAGTTATGTTTATAAAATTACTGTTAAGGCCATCTGCACACAAAGCATCGCGCCAAAAATGCAAACAACTAAACAGCACCGCTGCATAGTATTTAATATTTTAAACTTTTATTTGCGTACAAATATTTGTTTATTGGTTGAATGGTGATTGAAGAACCTTTCCATTTAGTAATTTAGAAATTAATTTTGGTGGCGCTTTCAAGTGTCATTTGAGATTTCATATATCGACATATAAAACACAAAATTGTTTTCTTAAACTTTTTTGGTTTTAGTTTTAGTAATCATTATAACCCGTCATTTGGTGACTATTTGTGGAAACGAAACACCAGATGAACGCTCATTTCGGAATGTATACAAATTGAGCGAACAAGTCGCAACTTCGAGGAAGATTATCACAAGAATGACGAGCGGTCGTCCTAACTGGAGAGCGAGATAGGCAACAACGTTCGAGTCGCATTATGCTGACCATGATGTGTTGAATACAATAGTGATTTTGGATGCGATAAACAAGGATATCGATCATTTAAATTCCGCCATTCAATTTATTTATTTATACAAATCTGTCGACTTTGCAATGTATGAACGTAGCCACAAATTATCCTATGAATTTTATTTTTTGTTGAGAGTTTCGAACTTGCCGTCACACAATTTAACACAGTTTACTTTATATTATAATCTTGATTATTTTGTTTATATGAAATATGGATTGTTTTCCATCAAAAATATTTATGAAGAATATACTTAAAATGCAAACTGTGAAAACGCATTTAGGCTGATTTTGCACTTTATTCTTTAATGCACTTTGTTGAAGACACATTAGCCTTTTTTCGTTCGAGCACATAGTGTATGCTCCTGAACTTGTTCCGAACGGAGCGAGCTCTGAACACTTTGATTTGTTTTTCATTCAGAATGCTCAGACGATTATGCACGAGCACATCGTAAGCGATCTAATCATGCCCAGAACGAAAAAAAAATACACATTCGGAGCTCTGAACACTCTTGAATGAAAATGAAACATAAACAAATTTTTTTGACAACTCAGACTCTGATCTGAACTAAAAAAGAAAAATGCCTATCATCCTTGAAGTAATGATTTTGTCTGAATATGCCATAGCTATTTTTTAAATATGTAATTGTAATTTTGCAGTAAAATTGACTAAAGAAGGGTTTTATATGTACTGTATAGAATTTTTTTTTTAATTTAATATTTTTTGTTTTTTGAAATTCAAATTCATCGTTTTTGTACTGTGTTAGTTCTTCCAGAGAGGAAACGCTTAATGCCAAATGCATTGGCATCCAGAAGCATTCGGAATCATCCGGAAGTCTTCCAAAACCATTCAATCAATTGCTCTTCTAACGATTCTGTGAAAAAAAAATTCTCTTCTCGATTTCAAATCAGAATTCACTCAAGAGACACTAATACATTCATACTCAAATGTTTTATATTTGGCTCTTCGTATTCGTCGTCATCAGATAATGAACTTATAAGTGATAACCACGCACACGCAAAGATAAAATATCAGAATTTCATAGAAGATATTAGCATTGTTCCATTGGATTTGGATTACATGTGTAAAACCAATGGAAAACCGAATACATTTTGTCCAATTTTTGAATATCGAACTTAACTTTTCCCTTATCTTTATCATCATCTTACACTTTCGGTTTCCTTTTAACAAATACAAAACGTGCTCTAATGAACAACTAATGCATAAATAATTCTGAAGTTTTTGGAAACCGCCACAATTACTATGTGATCCAGGGAAAGCGATTGGGTTCGCATGGGTCATTTGTATTAATTTAAATATTTTAAATTTCTGAATGAACTAGGTATGATATCAATTTCTGAAACATTTTAATCCTCCTGTTTACCATGAAGTCAAATGACATAATTTTCATTATATATAATAAGTACTAGTATTTAATTGCTTTTCAAAAAGTTAATTTCATTGAAAAGTGTAATTGTTCGAGAATAAACAACAAATTGCATAATATGCATTTCAATTAAAATAAAATGTAAATAATTATTCTGATTTTCAATTTAAAAAAAAAATCAATATTGTTTTGAATTTGAACTGAAGATTTAAACAAAATAATTGGAGTGCTCCATTGATGAAGTAACTTTTTTTTAAATTCTGCACTGTTTTTTGAAATCTTAGTTAATGCAACCAAAGAGACCTAAAATGTGTATGACGTTAATACTCACAGTTTTTGGTGGAGGCATGTGTGGCATTCCCTGTAAATCAGCACTTTTAACTGTCATCTGGGCTTGTCCCTGCTGGCTGGGTTGACTTGTTGGAGGAAACAAATTCTCAGCTGGTTTTGGTGCGTCCATTTGTGGAGCCGGTTTACTTAATCCTGTTTGGTCTGGCATTCCAAGCGGCTGCGCATGATTTCCTTGATGTTGTCCCAATGAAGAAGGTATACCTGCTTGTTGTTGTGGACCAGATTGCGAAAATTGGGGTAATCCTTGTTTCATAGCTGTTACACCTCCAACAGAGTGAGGGATTGCAGGAGTCGCAGTCGGTCCATTGGGATAGGTCGTCAATCCAACAGAATTATTATTAGGCATCATATTGTTATTTCCACTAATTAAAGTGTCGTTGGCATTAGGTCCATTTCCCATTGGTGGTGGGGGCATGCCAGCAGTTGCATTTGCAAACGACTTCATTGGGTTCATTGACATCCCACTTACGGAGTTTACCAACTACATCAGAAAATTCATTTTTTTTAAATTTACTTGATAATGGAATTATGACTTTGATAATCATACCTGCTGTTGATAATTTCCATTGAGCATTGCTTGAGATTGTGGTGGGGGCATCGAAGATGGAGGCCCACTAACTGGAGGTTGCTGCTGTGATTGCGACCATCCTTGGGGCGGATACTGCTGCCCATATGCTGAAGGATTCATAGTTTAATAGGTTGATTTCAAAGTCGTCTTATGTACAACATAAAAAAATCACAATAAAGAACTAAACACTTTCAACAGTCTTCCTTTACACGGTCGCCAAAACTACACGTCTTATAACGATGTTGTCACTTTTGACCTGTCCACTGAAACGATTGATTTCCGTTCACGTATGCAAAAATTAAACACTTTATTTAGGGATTCTAATAGACCTTATTGGGATAATTGATTAATACAAAAAATCTTATTCCCGTTGATTTATTAGCCTTTATGAGGCAACTTATTAATTTTTTAAAGATTCCACGTCAGAACAATATTTTTGCAGCAATGAATTGTAATCCCAATTTGCCAGCCTTTTTCGAAAGTGTCGATGGTGTAGATGATTATTTAACGAATAATGATCTGTCATTTCATGCCACGTAAAACTGCTAGAACTTGACGAATTATTTTTGGAGTTTTTGACGTTTACAAAAGCGTTCAGAGTTTTGTTTTGATAAAGTTCTCCGTTGTTTTTTACTACGTTTTCACCTAACACTTAATCCAGATTTAAGTGGATTAACCATAAATCCTCTTTGAGAAATCTTCTAAATCTTGAAGATTTCCCACACAAATTTTAATCCCTTTAAATGAAGATTAGAAATTAATCTCATTGAAATCTTCTTCGAAGTAGAAGATTCTCAAAAGAAACAAACCTTATTTCATAGAAAGCTATTCTATTCTAATGTAATATTTTCTCCATTGACATTCAACAAAAAAAAAAAAAAACTGTTCAACATTATTTAATTTGTTTTTGTCTGGTATAATTTGTCGTTGCCTTCAAATTCTGTTTTTGTTTATAAATAAGTATAAAAATAAAAAATGCAATAAAGCTACAAAGACCATAGCGGTAGGTGCCTCGAATTTGTAATTGAAAATGTTTTAGCTATCCTACAATAATACTTTGAAGTCGTTCTTTCCCAAATATATAAAAACGAAAACCGTGCAAAAGCGATTACAGTCTTTATGTAAATATATCTATTTGCTGCAATATTTTAAAGTTATTACTCATTTTTATTTATTGAAATTAAATTTGTTCACTGCACCGAAATTATTATTCTTCCTCCCAATTATTTTGGTTTTGTCTTGTTGTATTGACGCCTCACGACAATTCGCATCAAGGCTAAATTCGCCAACATCAGCCTCATATGCGCGCATGCCCCCACAGAGGAGAAAGATGACGACACCAAGGACGAGTTCTACGAGCTCCTGGACAAGACGTATGAGCAATGCCCTAGTTATGACATTACAATTGTCTTAGGCGATTTTAATGCCAAACTGGGAAGAGAAAACGTCTTTGGTGGCACAATCGGAAAATATAGCCTTCACGACACCACCTCCAATAACGGACTCAGGCTAATCGACTTTGCTGCGGGGCGAAACGTTGTGGTAGCCAGTACGCAGTTCCCGCATCTCGATATACACAAAGGGACATGGCGAATTCCTGGTCAATCAACCGCCAACCAGATTGACCACATTGCGATCGACGCAAGGCACTCCTCCAGTATCAAGGATGTACGAACGTTCCGAGGAGCAAACGTGGACTCGGACCACTACCTCGTTGCAGCCAAGGTAATGCTAAGGATATCCAGACCAAAAGCAAAACGGGAAAATACTGTGAGAAAATTTGACGTCGGACGGCTACAGTCGCAGGAAATCACAAGGTCCTTTTCCGATCAAGTCTCTCACGCCCTCTTAAATCGTCCTTTGCTGCCAACTGCAAGTATCGAAGACCAGTGGAAGAGATGCCAGGAAGCAATCAGAGATACCGCCTCTAACGTGCTTGGCCTGGCACGACTACCACAGCGAAACCCCTGGTTCGATGAAGAATGCCGGCAAGTACACACAGCCAAACAACAGGCATACAAAGCGGCGCTGCATAGAAGAACTAGAGCTGCTCGCGAGCTCTACCAGCAGAAGAGAAGAGAGGAACACAAGCTTCTAAGAAGGAAAAAGAAAGAGCATGAAAAGCGGGTGATCGAGGAAATAGAGGGATGCCGTTGCAGGAATGAAATTCGGAAGTTTTACCAAAAAGTAAAAAGAATCTCCCTGGGGTACAAGTCCCGAACCGAAACCTGCAAGGATGATCAAGGGAACATCGTGGTAGAATCGCAGTCGGTGCTGAGGATATGGAAAAATTATTTCTGCAAATTGTATAACGGCGATGTCGAACCGAATCCCGCTATTGTGCAGACTGTACCATTCAACCTGGACGACGTAGGCCAACAATACCGTCCACCCGATCTCGACGAAGTAAAGATAGCTATATCTAAACTTAAGTCCAACAAATCTGCTGGAGCTGATGGTCTTGCGGCCGAGTTGTTCAAAGCGGCTGGCGATGAACTGGTAAGGAGTATGCACCAGCTCATCTGCAAAATATGGTCGGAGGAAAGCATGCCCGATGAATGGAACCTCAGCATTGTTTGCCCGATCCTCAAGAAAGGCGATCCTTTGGCCTGCACCAACTACAGAGGCATCAGTCTTCTTAATACCGCCTACAAGATCTTCTCTGCCGTACTTTGTGAGCGCCTAAAGCCTTTCGTCAACAACCTGATAGGTCCTTATCAGTGTGGCTTTAGGCCAGGGAAGTCCACTATCGACCAAATATTCTCACTACGGCAGATCTTGGAAAAAACCCAGGAATTTCAAATCGATACTCACCACCTTTTTATCGATTTCAAGGCCGCGTATGACAGCATCTACAGAGACGAGCTATATAGAGCCATGTCTAGTTTTGGCATCCCTACCAAACTCGTTCGTTTATGCAGGATGACGATGGAGAATGCACGCTGCTCCGTCAAGATCGGCAAAGACCTCACAGACACCTTTGATGTCAAAAAAGGTTTTAGACAGGGCGACGTGCTGTCATGCGACTTCTTTAACATCATTCTTGAAAGAATAGTGCAAAACTCTCACGTCAACACTAGAGGCACAATCTTTCAAAAGTCCGTCCAATTACTCGCTTACGCTGACGACATTGACATAATCGGACGAACAAAGCGTGATGTCAATGGTGCTTTCGTGAGTATTGAGAAGGAAGCCAAGAAGATGGGTTTAACATAGTGAACGGGAGCAAAACAAAATATATGCTGTCAACAAGAAAGGACACCCAGCACCGGCGTCTCGAACAGAACGTCACTATAGACAGCTATAATTTTGAAGTGGTCAGAGACTTTGTATACCTAGGATCCGCTATAAACTCAGCGAATGATACCAGTGCTGAGATCAAACGCAGAATTACTCTTGCCAACCGCTGTTTCTTTGGACTAAGAAGGCAATTGAGAAGCAAAGCCCTCTCTCGAGCAACTAAGCTGTCCATATATAAAACGCTCATCATCCCAGTCCTGATGTATGGTGCAGAGACATGGACAAATGTTAACGGTGGATCAGAACGCGTTAGGTTGTTTCGAGAGGAAAATTCTCCGGGTGATTTTTGGTCCCGTCTGCATAGATGGGGAATGGAGAAGACGATACAACAACGAACTATACGGGCTGTACAGCGATAACGACCTAGTCACAAAATTGAAAAGCCAACGACTGAGATGGCTGGGTCACCTAGAGCGAATGGACACCAATGCTCCGGCGCGGAAAGTCTTCGAATCCTGCCCCGTGGGACAGCGCAGTAGAGGTGGACAGCGTAAAAGGTGGCGCACGCAAGTGGAAGAGGATCTCAACCAACTTGGAGTGCGAAACTGGAGACAGATAGCTGGAAACCGAGCCGACTGGAAGAAGCTTGTTGGTTGAGGCCCTGGTCCACCCCGGACTGTAGCGCCACCTTAAGTAAGTAAGTAAGTATTGACTTTTGAATGACAATTCATAATGAAAACGTCAAACTAATCTTTTTTTCACTGGTGAAAACACTTGAAGATTAATTTTTAATCTTCTCGATTTAAACCGGATTATCTTTAGGTGAAAACGTAGCATTTGATTAGCAAAAAGCGTTTTTCTTTTTTAGTTCAGAGCAGAGTCTGAGTTGTCAAAAAATTTGTTTGTGTTTCTTTTTAACTCAGAGCATGCAGAGCTCCAAATGTGTGTTTCTTTTTTCGTTCTGAACATGTGTACATCGCACTCGACGTACTCGAAGATAATGGAATGAGCATATGAGTATAGATTGCAGAGCGCACTAAATACCATGTGTGTCAAAAAGGAAAATAGGACGAAAATAGTTGACGAAAGAAGGTGGTCACTAGTTGATTTTCTGTATCTGGGTGTGTATCAGTCTACAAAAAGGGTATGTTTTGTGTTATATTGCTTTTTATGATTAAAATGAAAATGTGTTCTGATTTGTGCGATTCAAATGTGTTTAAAAAACAAATCAGTGTTCAGAACTCGCTCTGTTTGGAACAAGTTCAGTGCATAATGTATGTGTTCGAACTCTGTTCAGTGCTCTGCTCTGAACGAAAAAAGAAAAACTCCAAAAAATGAAATGAGTAAACATGACTCAACCGGATTATTCCATTCCATTAAAAGTCAAAACGACAGGAACATCGTATAGAGATTTTTGGATTCTTGTAATTTATTGACAAATATTTGATTTGTCATTTTTCCTGTACTCTAATCATCACCGAGATTCAGCTAACTCGAAATTGCAGTGAGTGAGTGAGATGCATGTCAATGGCTACCTACGCATTTAATTGTTGCTTCATAACACTTAGGTGTTCGAATCTAAATGCGAACGTACTCATTTAACTTTAACAGATAAATAACTTTTAGGAGGAAAGTGAGATGAGTCCGTGAGTCATATAACTTTACTCGCCTAATCTCGACACATATAGCCGTCCCAGCAATTTGAATTTGCAGAAAGTGGGAAATTCATGAGACAAATAACTCGAATAACTTAATGGCCAGCTTAAAAGTTCCTCGACAATTTAAATAGATCTTAATATTTTCTATTTCTTCGCACTGAATGCCACAAAAACTGCTAGAATCCAAGCATTTCAAGAAACGCACTCATTTTTAAATTGTCAAAATCCAATGAAAAAAATTCGATTTGTCACTATTTTCATCCTAGTAAAGTGATCCGAATCCAAGTGAGTTGTGTCTACTGTCTGGCTAGAGAGATAGTATAGAAAAGTGATAACCAAATTTTGAAATCAAATCTTTTTAGCTTGCAAACATTTCTTGATCATATTTGGTTATTCTTTTTCTATATAAACATTCACAATATAAAACTGTACATTTGTGTCTCATAGTATGTCTTCGAACGATAAAAATACTGCTCCAGCCAAAGACGACAGTGACCTCAACGAACTTCTAGACGGTAAGATCATTTTCAAATTTCGATATATAGTAATTTCCCTTTAAAAAAATTTCTTATTATTATGTAATAAAATATATTATTGTAGATGCATTAAAAGACTTTGAAAAGTCAGAACCAACAACAAAATCATCAAAAGCAGATAGTAAAACCGCTGAAAATGATGACCAAAATGCATTTTTCATGTAATCTTTCACTACTTTGTTATTTTGTATCTTTATTTACTTTGTTCATCCTTTGCCTGATGAAAAATTCAAATTTGTTATTCCTATTTTATGCTCAACATTATCGTGTTTATTTGATTTTTATAGGGAACAAGCTAAATTGTTCAGTGAACGGATGAGTACTCTTGTTGGTCAACCAGAAGGTGGAGAAGAGCAACTCAATGAACAAATGTTAGCCGGTTTCAAAAAAATCGCCGAAGCAACAGCGATTGCTATTCAGGGAGAAAGTACAGCTAACGATGAAGAAGTAAAGAAATACTCTGATAGTATATCAGAAGCTTTAAAAGTAATGATCACAATTTTTGTTTGAAAATAAATATCACGATTGTCTGTTTTTTTTTTTTTTTTTTAAACAGGGAATGAATGAAGCCTCAGGTACATTACAAGCAGGTCTTTCCGAAACAGACGTGGCCAAACTTTTTTCAGGACTTGGTTTGGAAGAAGTAAGTGATTTTGTATTAATAATAAGTAATTCTTTCGTGATTCAATCACTATTTTAACGAAACGTGCTAAAATTTATTTGATAGTAGCCTTGAATTTAGCACCTGTGTACCTAAAAATATTTATTCACATATCGTATGATTCGGCGAATTTTTTTGTTCGTAAACAAAAATTGCATATTTGTTATTTAAATTGAAACAAAAATTGGTGCTGTTGCTAATTGATATGTGTTGAAGGACAGTTATCATATGCTCTAGAATCGGTAGAGAACAATACTTTAATGTGTACAGAAAATACATTTTACATATAAATGTTTAAAAATAAGAGTAAGTCATGGTATGTGAAATTTTATTTGGCAAAAATGTTGCCATTTAAAAGTTTCATTACAATAATAATTACAACCTTCTTTTAAATAAATCTATTCTCGACATAATCAATTAAAAGTTTTTTTTTAATTTTCTTAAGTTATTTTCCATTTTCAATTCATTTGGTAAATTATTATAAATATCTAATCCTCTATGAAGAACCATATTTTTTGTTTTTTAAATTTTTATACAATGGCAAAAAGGTTGTGTTTCTCTAACATACATTATGTATTCATTTAAATAATTTGGTAAAATATTAAATTAAATTTTAAACACAAATACTATGGCATTAAACATTATTCTTTGGTTCACACTCATCCAAGATAACTTAATCAACATTTCTCTTATTGGAGTTAATCCATTACACATTAACACAATTCTCATGGCTCTATTTTGAAGTTTTTGTAATCTATTCATCATCTGATTATTACACATAAGCAAAATAGTTGAACAATATTCAAAGTGAGACTTAATCATTGTATTATATACATTAATTGATGTCTTTGTTGACATTTTTTTCCTTATTCTACTCAAAAAATAATTTTTTTAGATATCTTTTTACAAATACAAAATTCGATTGATAATTCAGATTCACTTGTAGGTCTCATTTTATTTTCATTTCAATCCAATGCAAATATCCAATTGTGGCCTTTGGTCTTCCTACAGTTTTATAACGTTCACCTATTCCTCGATCATCTCGTCTTTTTTTAAATATTTTGTTTAAGCACCAGCACTTCTCTCTTTCGGGGACAAATTTGCTTGCTCATTTTTAAGCGACACTTCTACGTACGAAAGTATTAGACTATTTCAGATTTTCCTTCGCTGGGAAAATAGTATGCTGACAAGTTTTTGTCAAAAGCTCGTTATGCTCGTGTTCGGGCTTTGTTTTTGAACGATCCAGGTTATTGGTGAGGGTGGCATCACCTTGAAGGAAGATGTATGTAAATCGTTAAGTTGGTGGGCAGATGCAGTACGAGGAAGAAGTGAATGAGATCGCCAAGACGCAGTATATTACAAAGTCATTGAATTCAAGATTATCTACGCCACTCCATTTTATCTTTGTAAAGCATTGTCTGAAAATTAGCAAGTAATACTAAAAGAAATTTGTAGTGCACTTCTAATGTACTTAATTGCACTTCTAATGTACTTTAAGGCACTTTAATTGCATTTCCATTGGGCTTTGAATTACACTTTGTATAAAATAAAGGTTAAAAAAGTAACTGACAAAGTTATTGTTAATTTTCGCAATAATCCTTGTTGTTAAAACAACACAGGTATTTTTTTTTGTGTCAAGTCAGTTGTATTTCATTTACAGTTACGGTTTTGAATCACCTGTTCTTCAAAATTCCAAAAGAATCTAAACGAATCAAATAATTTTTGTATAGCTTTAACTTGAGATTTGTTTTTAACAACATATGTTTAGTTCATCAGCTGTTTTTTCAATTGGCGTTACAACAATACAAAACAATCCGGATTGCTTTGGATATGGTATCGAACACACCCAAAGTTACCAATCTACGAATTTGCAATCAACACAGATATAAAAATAAAAATTAAAAATATTAATAATTACAAAATTCACATAAAATTGTGATAAATTTATTCATAAAATTTTATAGTCTATTTTTAAATAAATTTCTAGGCATATGAAAATCGTGAGTGTCAAAAAAATAGTACACCTATAAACTTCATTTTAGCAACTCTGTTAATGAAAGTGGGTTCAATATTTAAATAAAATTCTTATCTTATTTTTTAATGCGATTTATTTTCAATGAATTTGCATATAAAAATTAACCAAATATATAATACAAAAAATACCCCAAAAAAATAAAATACAGTAGAAGCTCGAAAAAAATATTTTATTAACAGAAAAGGTTACAAATAATACTTAAATTATATTATAATTCATTTTTGTAACTAAAAACATAAAAAAAATTATGCAGGGTGCTCCACAGTGACCGCCGCAGACAATAAAACTTGGTTGCCTGAGGACATTCCGAGTTGAAAAGTAATAAGGTGATTTTTTCCTTTTTGCTCCGTTTTGGAGATATAGCGGTTTTAAAATCTTGGTTCTATTTTCCTTAAACTGGCCTTATCTTTGCGAAACGGCGTCCAATTTGTAAGATTTTTTTATCCAATCAAGAATTTTAACTCTTATAATTTGGCTGTGCGGATAACGGTTTTCTCGCAAATTTCAGTAAAACCCAATTTTAATTGTTTTTAAGTTGTTTTCTCATTCATTTTATTAAAAAAGACACTTATGTAGTAGTTATTTTTGCTTGTAATGAAAGTCTAGTTTATTTTCCTAAAACAATTTACCTTAGTTAATTGATTGCTTAACTGTCAATTTCACTTGAATTATAATTAATTTTTAATTATGCAGAAATATGTATCCACTTTTGGCTTAAGGACTACGATAACCTTTTATCGCTAAATTAACTGTACTACATCTAAATGTGGATTACCGAGATTTCCCGACTTCTAAATATGAATTGCCGGGAGTCCGCCAAGACATACATACATATTTGAAATCATTTTGCTTCCTATACGTGTTCAATCATTGCGATACTTAATTTTTGCTAATTTAATTTTTACATAAAGCAAAATGAAAATCGACTCATTTATTTGGAAAAATCTCTTTTATTCGGAAAAAAAAAATTTTCTTCTTCGTCTTCCTTTTCAAAAGGCCATCAATTCACCCGACTTTAACACTGCTTTAGAAAAAAACTTCCTCAAATTTAAGGTAAGGTGAATTCCCATTTTCGACGTTTTGCCTCCTCTAATTTTGAAGATTGGGATCTCTTCTATGTGCATAAATATATCTATGATTTATGGGAAATATTATTTTCTGTTTTTTTCTTTTATATTTCGTATGCATATATGTAGGGGTAGGGAAGGCATAAAATTAATAACTCGTATAGTTTTTAAGTTAATATATTTTTTTTTTAAATGAAATTAAAGTTTAAATTAAAAAAATGATAATTTGAAAAAAAATAGGTAACTTGACTTTAAATTGAATTTCACTTGACTTTGACTTGACTTAACTTTTCTTAGTTTTCTTAACTTTACTTCGCACAATTCTATAAACGAATAGAAATAGGTTACATTACATAGTTTAAAATTTTTAAAGTTCGAACACAGAATTACATGAAAAAATTGTGTTAAATTTAATAAGGTAAATGTCCAAATGCTTGGCTTTAATTTAGGATGTAAAGCACGTATAGTCATCCTACACTTATACTTTCCAATTATTTTTTTCAGGGCGCTGAACCTGATGAGAATCCTTTCCTACCATTTATGGAAGGCATGATGCAAAGTTTACTCTCGCCTGAAATCTTATTGCCCGGAATCAAGGACCTATTAGAAAAATACCCCAAATACCTTGAAGAAAATGGTGATAAAATAAATCCCAGCGACAGGGAAAGGTACATACATACATATATATAGACAAAATCAAAGAATCCTTATTCTAAATAACTAATGACCTTGTATTTATATTAAATAATACAGATATGAAAAACAACTCGATCTCTACAAAGTAATTTGCAATCGTTTAGAATCCGAAAAACCCACTGAAACACCCAAAGAAAAACGAGAAAATTATAAACTTGTGATGGAAGATATGCGAAAACTTCAAGAATACGGTCAACCGCCTGAGGAAATAGTTGGTGAATTGACAGATATGTCTGCAATAGATCCTACTGCAACAGCCAACCCACAATGTCCAATGATGTAATTTATTGTATTTAAAAATAAAAATATTTAAAATGGGCATGTTATTTTTTGATATACATATTATATTGTGTTACATAATAATGTTGTTTCTCGAAGAATTTGTAATAATTTAGTAATGATTTTATAAACGAACGGATAATAAAATAAACAAAATAAATAATTTCAACTTTGTCCTAAAATTGTTTAAACAATCCCGTGTAAACTATGCATATGCAACAATAAGTATATCCTTTATCCTTTTGAAATGAAGATTGATTTATTTATAAAAGTACAAATCAAACATGATTTTTTTAAAACTTAGATATTACTCTGAGATATCACTAATCATCAAAATCACTAATAACTATATAACTTAGGTACTAATGGGGTTGCTGAATATTGAGTCTGACCCTGTTTGCGCTCGTCATAAAATATCTGATCTTATCTTCCTGCTGAAGTTGATTTCGCAGGCATTGCTTTTTGCGGATGATATAGTAATGTTTGCCTACTCACAAGAAATTTTACACCTCTGATAAATAGGGTGGTGGTTGGGTGTGTATGAATAGGGAAGGCCCTGATCTGCGTCAACCAGGCGATGCCCAGTGTTGTAACTATTTCGTACACATCAATTGTGCTTATTTTACCTCCTGGCGGTAACCACCGGATACTAGCTTGTCCATCCGGACGTTCCTGCTAAACTTATAAGCTCGAGTGTTGAACACAGAACACATCTGCTTTAATTACTGTTCTGATCGACTCGCAGAAGTCTTACATGAGTTCCTCAGAAAGAGGAAGTACGGCGGATGAGCCCAAACAATTGGACCAACGGCGGCTTCAACAGTCAACAAAGCAGATGCCCTAATGAGCAACTACTTCGACGTATTTGGAGTTAAGGTCATTGGGACAATTCAATGCAAGTCAGGGCATTGAAATAGAGATGGTGGCGGATGAGCCCTTAATAATGATGCCCAGGTTCGTCCCGAACTGTAGCGCCATCTAAGTAATTAAGTAAGATAAATAAGGTGTATCAATACTATGTCGTATATGGTAGTTAACTTTCAGCGTTCCAAAGTAGGAGATGATGATATTTAAAAAAGAAAGAAGCAGAAACGCGTTGCTTTATGCTTTATGGCTCAGCAGCAAAAATAAGGTATTCTAGGTTGTTTCAGAAAGCAAGTATGGCTCTCAAGTATTGGGTTGTAAAGTTTCACTGTTGGGAAACTCCTAAAGCTAGTATTAGACGGTCCTTGTAATGTGTCCTTGCCGTGACACCCTGACGTCACAACAAAATAGGTCCTACCACCGTCGTTGCCGTGACAAATGTAATCGTGTCATGGCTAGCTATAACACGAATAACACATGTCTGTCATTGTTGTCTCAAAATACAATGAACGTCAAAGTGTGTCACGGTGATATTTGTGTCTCGGTGTCACGGCAATGACATATGTCGATTTCGTTTCAACAAAAACATCGACTTGCCGTCGATCCGCCGTCAATTTTTTTCTGAAAATCAAATTCGTTTCAAATTAAAACCAGTTTTTTTACTTCAAAAACAGATCCGTATTGAATCTCTTTGGAGACGGATTCAAAACGGATTTGTGCACAGATTCGTACACACACTACAATATTTGTTTTGACGTTTCTCAATTGTTGCGTTGTGAATTAATTTTTATTTTGTGGCAGTGTACAGAAAAAGTAAATTAATATATTAAAAAATAAAAAAAATTGTTAAAAACTTCTTGGAAACAAATATTAACAAAGTGCAAGTGGGTTTAGGAACTCCCCGCGTCGGAATCGGGAAATTAAAACGAAATAATGATGTTTTAACGAATTGAAGATTTGTTTTTTTTTTTAGAGCTGCCAAGCAACACACACAGTCCCAAAAAGAGATTCGGTCCGTAATCGTTCTTTTCAAAGCCAAAAAGTATTGGTTTTAGTAGCGAATCCTAATTATTGAAACGAAATCGACAATAGAAAACAATTACTATTACACGACGTGACAACTCTCAAACAGCTGATCATTGGAGGTGAGCCTAAACTGCAATGACATTTATTATTTTTGGCAGTGGCCTCGTTCGGTGGCGCAACCTAACCGATCCGGTTTGCTTGGTGTTGTTGTAACGCCTAAGGAAAAAACTGCTGATGAACTAAACATATGTTGTCAAAAACAAATCTCAAGCTACCCAAAATTTATTGGATTCGTTGAGATTCGTTTGGAAATGTGAGGAACAGCTGATTCAAAACTTCAGATGTGTATGCAATACAACTGACATAACCAGAAAGCTACCTGAATCGTTCGAAAATAAATCCGCTACAAAGGTATCTTGGATAGCCTATCGGCCGCGCACCGAACGAGGCCAGTGACGATCACACGGCGTCGATCAAATGAGTCATATTGAGTGTGTTTCTTTATTTATTCCGGATAAGGAATAGAATGGATGGAAAAGACGAAATGTTTATCTAGAATATACAGAATGGAATGAATAAAGAAACAAAAATTCTCTCCGGAATAGAAAAGAAAAAGATGACATCGATCAGCTCTTTTACAGTGTTGTGATGATGACAAGAAAATAGATATCTCTATGCAAAATAGTAAAAATAAATTATTATTAATTTATAAATTCATGAAAAGTCACATTTAATTGTTATTTATATATATATTTCAATAACAAAAATATAAACAATGTTTGGTCATCCATTTTGTTTACTTGGTTTTCGTCTTTGGCTGCTGTCATTTGTTTTGCTTTCATATGAAGGGGTTATTCCGAGAATATTCTTTTCATTCCGTGTTTGACATGGAATAAAAAGAATGCATTCCAAACGTTCCGGAATGAATAAAGAAACAACGAAATAGTTTATCCGGAATATTCCATGGAATAAAGAAACGCAAAACTGGTATTCCGAATATTCTGGACATACCAGAATGAATAAAGAAACACACTCTTGCTTGGTTGTTACGGAAAAGTTTATTTTTTTGGACAACCGCTCCAACGATTTTGATACAAAATTTCGGAGAATTGGTACTAGCTATCAATCAGAACAAAATTTACGGTATTTGCCCTAGAATTCAAATGGCATATTTTTTTCCCTCAAACTATAATATAACATTTGTGCTAACGTCACATATATATAATTACCTACCTACCTCTATACTTCACTTTCATTATATATATCCATATTTACATACCTAGGTTCCATCTATGTAGGTAGGTACAAATTACCCTCCTAATTTACATAATTAAAATCTATTTAATTATACATTTGAAGGTAGGTACCTATTGCCCTTTTCGATTGACCGTCCAGAACTGTTTTGACCCCCACAAAATGACAGTTGTTACTCTAAACAGAACAGAAAACGATTCTGAATTTTATTTCAGAATCGAAAACAGAATCACTAATACACTCACATAATTAAAATGTCAAAATCATCGGGTTGATTTATTTGCAAAACTGACGATCACACGACGTGACACTACGTCATAGTGACGTCAGAGTGTCAAGACAATGACACATTACAAGAACCGTCTAATACTAGCTTAATGCACTATGTGAAGCGACTATTTCGGTTGCCAATAAACTCGCTTAATTATGTTATGTTAGAAAGCGGACTGTCACCTATTCGTCAAAACCCTGAAACTACAATCGAACTATCTTCTGATCGTTTTCAAAATGTCTGAATCACGAAGGTCTTTTATTATATTATCGCTATTTTGATAAATAATGTTCGAGTGAAATAGCCAGCAAAAAACTATTCAACCGCGATACTTGCGCTTCTGGGAATACTCGTCAGTTTACCCATAGAGAAACTAATTTAGAGGCACGACTTCGGGGGTTTATTCTCTTTCACCCTACAAGCTAAATTGAGAGGATTTCCTCCGTTTCGACAAGCATGTGTTAGTTGCCCGTGCATTTTAAATGGAGCAGACACCAACACAGGCTTATCGAAACGGAGGAGTGCGCAATTCCAATTTTGGTAGATATGGTGACCTAATATATTTAAAATGGAAATCCGTTAAATTCAAAAATTGAAAAATGAATTGCTTTTTAGTTAAATTGTATTTTTAAAGGCCTTAATCAAACATAAAACATACTAATAAAAGCTTTTTGTTGATTCTGGCTTACAAATTAAGAAATATTTATTAATTTTATGTTCAAAATGAAGAAAATCCAATCAAAAAGTAGAAGCAAACCATAGCATATTAATGCGAACGTGCCAAAATTCCACCACAAGAAAAGACCAGTTTACTCAATGTGAGGTGAGTATTTTGACAGATGACAAAACAATAAAAAAAAAAAGATATTCATTTCAAAACAAATATTGGAAGTGCGCGAGTTTTATTTTATTTATTTTGTATTTTGTCCTATAATTTATTTATAAAATATATTGTTTCGTGAGTTTCTAGTGAAAATTCCGATCCATCCATACGTTCTACGAAAATATTAACTGAAAAAGAATACTTTCGTAATTTAACTAATTCTTATCTTCCATCATACCAAACCAATCTTAATCTTCCCGAAGTCATTGGTAAAGCTACTTTGAAAACAAATTTCGTTAAGCATCTTGTATTGGCTCACAGTAAAAACAATGTTAAACCAATTGAACGCATGAAGAATGCCTTGTTTACAGCAGAAATCCACCAAGAAATGGAGCACATGCGATTGACTAAAATGTATCGCATCCAAGCGTACGCTTGGCCGCATTTAGTTCGTGGCAATTGCTTTTGTGTGATCAACTCGAATAGAACTGTTAAAACCTGGTGTTATTTGCCTCCATGTTGAGTTTCCGTCTAGAATCGATAAGTTATTATAATCGCACCATCGTCCGTTCAGGTTGAGAGTATTTCTCGTCATTGTCGACGCATTTTGGCTAGCACAACACCAAAAATTAGTATTGTCCCAGCATATGGACTTCGAAACAACGAAGATGTTAAAATTGAACTGCTTAATGGGTGTGGTGTGCTTGTAATTACAGAAGGATTGTGAGAGTGATGTTACAGGATCGAGTTTCGCATTAAATTGAACAACTTTCCGCGGAATTGATTGCTAGAAAGAGCAATATAAATTAAAATCAATATAATATAATTTAAAATGAACTTATATCTCTTTAGTTTTATTCTTCACTAACGAATTCGTGACGAATCAAATGAATCAACACACAATTATTTTTTTTTTGATTAAAATAAATAAAATTGTGAAATAACTAATAAATAAAAAGAAACAATTGAGAAAATGAAAGTAAATAATTTTATTTCTCGTAAGCTATTTGAGAACTGTCAGATTGACTTATGACAAATCAACAAAAAAAATGAGCTGTCAGTTTGAGCAAAAGGGTTTTTTAATCCACCACTCACATGTATTCACGGATAGGAAAAAATGAGTAAATTAAGAGAGTTTTCTCTTACTCACCTTAAAAAAAATTTGCGGGTGTTTAAGGCAAGGGGGTACGAGTCGCGCCTCTATTTAATTATTTTCTCTATGAGTTTACCATTGAGCCAAACTTCGGACGTATTGTAGAGATTATTTTTTTAGCCGTACAACGCGAATGTGGAATGCTTCACCCTGCTCTATTTTCTCTTCCCTGTTTGATATTCAGAAATTGAAAACCAATGTGCATCAGCAGCTCCTTTTAAATTCTTTCCTACTTTCTAACGCTCGCACTATGCTTCATAATTTTAAGGGTAGTCAAAACTCCTTTATTGCGCAGAATGATAAAAAAATACGGCACAGCTTTCGCAGTCGTGGATGAAGACGGGAACATTTTTAGTAAAATAATCCTTCCTGATTTTTCATCTGTTCGAGCTGCCGAAGCCACTGCAATCCTGACAGAAACCAAACTCAACATCAAAGGGATAAAATCATATTTTCTCACAGTCTAACAACACTTACTGCTGTCAAAGACATAAACAACAACTCACCAACCACACAACACATAAGGGACGAGCTCATTGCCAAAAAGAAAAATCTGAAACTCTTGAGGACCTTGACAAGCAGGTATAAAAGACAATGAATTTGCTGATGAAACTGCAAAACAAATAGCCAGGGAACCTCTGTTAATGTCTTGTTCCAAACAAAAATGACATATCAAAAATGGTAAAAAAAAACATTTCTCAACCGCAAAACAAATCCATTGGAGGATTTACAATCATTATTGCTCAAATTTTAACTCAGAGGATCATCCAACTGTTTACCCGAAAAACCTTTCAACTTACATATATGACTCGGTGTTTTTTTACGACTCCGAATGGGTCACTCAATCATTGTATATACATTTCTATAGTACTATCATGAAGGGGAACGTCAGGGGAGCCACCTGATAGATCCTATAAGAATTACTATCTTGGGCTCATTTGCAAAATTTGTATAGACTAATTGAAAACCAAGAGGTAGTAAAATGCATATGCTTTTACATTTTCTAAAGTTAAAGCAACAGAAAAAATTATACCTGTTTAAGTGAAAACCAAAAGGAGAAGGTGCATATGCTTTAACATTTTCTAAAGTTAAAGCAAGGGAAAAGAAGATATACCTTTTTTGTGTATTTTTCTTTCCTCAAATTTATTTAAAATTGGAAATTCTACCTACATCCATAAGTGCATATGCATGTATAAGGATTTTTGAAAGAATTGTATCCCCTTCGACCTAGTTTTGGTTTTGGCATTATTATAATTATATATGTATATAGGTATGTGTGGATTAAATGTTTGCCATGTGTTCGTTTTGTGTTAAAAAAAACAACAGTTTTTGACCTTGATTTACTGCACTTTCGTTTCGGCAATAAATTTGCTTGAAAATAAATTTGTCCGCCGGTTTGTTTTGAGTTTAAAAAAAATATTCAATTCAGTTTAATTGGTGCCGTAGATAAGTAATTGAGTTGTGATGAGTGTAATTCAAGCAATTTTTAAATACCTACCTACCTATGAATTTAAATAAACTCTTTGTGTGATAAAAGTGTTGTAGCATTGAAGATAGGTAGGTATATTCTTATGTAGGTACCTTTAATAAGATATTTAAATACCTACAATGCTTGTGATTTAAATTCAGGTTCAAACCGTATTGGAGTAAAAATTAAAGAGGTAAATAAAATTCTACCAACGTATACATATTATTTATTTTTACATAACCATATTAAATCAATAAATTTACGTTTTTCTAATATGATACCAATGTACGTAAGCATAGGTACCTAAAATAAAAGAGATAACTTTTTTATTTTATTTTATTTAATAAGTACCTATACCTATCATTAGGAATGCATTATTTTTTGCATTTTTGATTGAAAAGAATGTGTATAACTTTGGGTGTATAAAATTAGGATCCAGCAATTCCGTCTATCTGTCTGTCGGTGAGTCCACCGCTTAAACGCATGCATAGATTTTCTTCAATCTTGGTAATAATAATGTTCTTTCGGTAATAGGTATATGTCCATAGGTTTTATGCATTTTTTGAGACCAAAAATAACGGTACATTTTATTATGCCAAAAAGGTAAATCTTGAAAAAATTAGTGGATTAATGAAGGGAAAAGGTACTTGGTAATAGTCTTTTTTTTTCTTTTTGGAAAAATGGTTATGGTTCACGATTTTCTGGAACACAGCAGAAGCTCCCATAAACTTTTGTTACTTTTATCATAAAAGATTTAAATATATGTAGTATAAACTTTTATTTCGTTAATGAATTGTTCTTAAAAGGAGACAGATATAACAAAAAAATAATTAAAATGCATAATAACAAACTCAAATATGTAAATAATTTGAAAACTAAATTATTTCAATACACTAAAGCACAGAACACATTTGATGGATGAAACATAAGAAATTAGTCGCTTATCTTTCCGGTGTGCGGATTGTACAACTTTTTATAATGGATATATTAAATTCAGGTACCGATATGGAAAAATTACAGAAAACAAAAATTTATCTTCGCGAAACAAAATACGATCATTCCACAGGTTAATTTATTGTTATCCGTCAGTGCCAACTGCCGAGAATTTTTATTTATGTCGATTTCGTTTCAATAATTAGGATTCGCTACTAAAACCAATACTTTTTGGCTTTGAAAAGAACGATTACGGACCGAATCTCTTTTTGGGACTGTGTGTGTTGCTTGGCAGCTCTAAAAAAAAACAAATCTTCAATTCGTTAAAACATCATTATTTCGTTTTAATTTCCCGATTCCGACCCGGGAGAGTTCCTAAACCCACTTGCACTTTTTTAATATTTGTTTCCAAGAAGTTTTTAACAATTTTTTTTTTAATTTACTTTTTCTGTACACTGCCACAAAAAAAAATTAATTCACAACACAACAATTGAGAAACGTCAAAACAAATATTGTAGTGTGTGTACGAATCTGTGCACAAATCCGTTTTGAATCCGTCTCCAAAAAGAGATTCAATACGGATCTGTTTTTGAAGAAAAAGTATTGGTTTTAATTTGAAACGAATTTGATTTTCAGAAAAAAATTGACGGCGGATCGACGGCAAGTCGATGTTTTTGTTGAAACGAAATCGACATTACTACATTTGATAATTTGATAGCAGATTTTAGGTCTGTTCGTATAAATGTTTGTTTTTCGAAGTTCCATAACAGACTTTTATAAAAGATCGAACTCCGGAATACCAATTATAAAATATCTTTTATGGTGGAGATCTGTTATGCATCATAACAGAAAATTCGTAGCAGAATAACAGATATGGCAGAATAGGCCTAATTATCTTGAATAGGTACTTAAACAAAATGTTGTGCCGAAACAAAAAAACAACGGGTACCGTTGTAACACAAATGTTAGAAAACGACTTTGATAAAACAATATGTGTGCGTTCTTAGAATAGTGCAGTCCACATTTAAGAAAACAAAAATATATTTTATCGTTGATTTTTTTTTAAACTAAACTATTATTCGGACCATCTACACACATATATTAATAACATTACTACTTTAAATTTGCGTTTCAATTTTGTTCCTATATACAGACATGTTGCTATTTACGTTACTGAATACATACATATTATATAATAGGTACCATGTAGGTTATCATACATTTAAATTTACATATCTTTAAAAATCACATGAATATTATGTATTTTTCACCAATCAACTAAGATTATGTATATGTATATAGCTACATACCACTTACATCCTTCAATTTTATTATATACGTACTGTGAGTGTCAAAAGTGAGTAAGAACCCATATGATTAATTGAATAATATCATTGTATATAGATATTAATAGTACGATCATGACGACGAAATTCATCCAGCCTGTAATAAGGTCCACTCCCCGTCATGAGTTCCACTACCAAATCGGTGGTTAGATAGTGTTGGTGTGTTATGAAAATGCGTATGAAGAGAAATAGTGTGATGATAAATTGATGAGAGAACTATATACAAAATTTATTATAAGTTAGAGGAGGAAAGAAAAACAAGTATTTGATAGTTTTTTATTGTTTATTTTAGGAGGATTTTATTGGTGAGTAGGAGTTGATTGGGTGTGTGTGTTTTTTATTCTACGGGCAGAGAAAAATCTGCTGGCTGTAGCAAATATAAAAATATGTAGGCATGTACTTGTGTGCAACGGTCACTACTTCAAAAAATAAAGTTTCTTATCAAATGCAAATACATTAATTATAATAATTATTTGACTATAAATTTGAGATTTGTGGTAATCGTTGTCCAAGGAAATTTTTTTTTGTGTTCCCAAGGGGTTTCTTCTGAAATTTCAGATTTCGATTTGATAAGTAATTTCGTAAAAAATCGAAGAGACGAAATTTCAAATAAGAATTGCTTATTAATATTACTTGTTTTTAAATAATATTTCTAAATTTATTTAATAAATAATAACATTAAACAAAAAATAAGTTATTATTATATTCAATTTTTTGTTTGTTAATAAGAAAAAATAATTAAAAAAAACAGATTTTCAAAATTCAGCTTTAATTTTATATTAAATAATTTAATTATTAAATAATAATTAAATAATTATAATTATATTAATATTTAAATTAAATTAAAGTTCGCCCACAGTGTATGCACAGGATTATTAATAGACAACTAAATACCTAACTATATTTTTAAAAACGTTTATACTTAATATTTTTAAATACCTACAAGATTTTTTTAAATTTTTTCTATAAAAGATCTTGGTGTGCTTATATTGAGTATTTAACAATAAGAGGTGTTATTTTGATATTCAAAAAAAAGAACTGCGTTGTTGAAGCGTGTATCGTTCCATTTTTATTAATAGCGTAGTTTCTGCTTGTCAAATGTCAAAAAATGACAGCTTCAAAAGTGACAGCTACCGAAATAGCGGGCTATTCAAAATAACACCTCTTATTGGAAAACCCTGGAAAACCCTTGGGTTTTCCAATAAGAGGTGTTATTTTGATATTCAAAAAAAAGAACTGCGTTGTTAAAGCGTGTATCGTTCCATTTTTATTAATAGCGTAGTTTCTACTTGTCAAATGTCAAAAAATGACAGCTTTAAAAGTGACAGCTACCGAAATAGCGGGCTATTCAAAATAACACTTCTTATTGGAAAACCCTGGAAAACCCTTGGGTTTTCCAATAAGAGGTGTTATTTTGATATTCAAAAAAAAAGAACTGCGTTGTTGAAGCGTGTATCGTTCCATTTTTATTAATAGCGTAGTTTCTACTTGTCAAATGTCAAAAAATGACAGCTTCAAAAGTGACAGCTACCGAATTAGCGGGCTATTCAAAATAACACCTCTTACCCCTTACCCCTTACATTTAAAGCAAATGTAGTTTTAAAAAAATCGTCTATTTTCACAAATATTGATTATATTTTTTTCTCAAAATTCAAAAAATTATAATCATATATATAAATTTTAATTTAAAAAAAGTTCAGTGACTAGTTTTTGAAAAATCGATTTCTTACATTAGTGTTTAAACTTTCTACGAGCTTCTGCATAAAAAAATCAAAAATAAATTACCAACAAATACCTTTTCCCTTCATTAATGAACTGATTTTTTTATAAAAATTGTTGGAGCCAATTTTGAGAAAAATAATATTTACCTTTTAGGTCAAAAAAAAGTATGGCAGGTAGGTAGGTACTGTCATTTTTCGTTTTAAAAAAATATAAAAAAATACTACCTGGGTATACCTACTTTATTTCCTAATAAAACTGTCTGTGGAGAAAAAAATAAATTATTCTCAATAGATATTATATTTGAAAAAGAACAAAAAGTACCTATGTACATACATATTGTATGTAGATGGGTATCTGGGTACACATGTACCTACCTAAACAAAACATATTGAAATATCTCAACATTGCTTTGCTATTTTCGCATAGAAAAAGTGAAAAGTAGCAACGTTGCTACAATTCAAAATCCTAAAATCCACCAAATATTTAAAATTTGAAAGAAAAATTTAAAATAAATTCTATAATAACCTATACATGCATGTATATCCATACACTCTTACTTCAAATTCATGTATACGCCAATAGCCTTGATACAATTTATTTATTCCCACCATATTTTGTAGGTTGCCATGGCAAAAACAGCTTATTCGGTTTTCTTCCTTACCCTCTATATTGTTGTCAGATCTAATAAGTTTCGACCGTCTCCCTTGCTTTTTTTTTGTTTTTGCCTCTACCTTTTCTTCTTCCACATCAACAATTCACTACGAAGAAAAGAGAAACTAGCGCCCTCATCGACGTAACTACTAGCTAAAAAATTCTGTCTCATAGACCCCTTTCACACAAAGATACTGAGTTGCCGGCAACTGCGAGTTTGTTGGTGAGAAGGGCAAGAAGTAAGGGGAATGAAAAAAATCTCCCCGGTCAACGATTTGAAGAGATTTTTTTGACGTTATGCTTTGAAATTTTCTTAGGCTTCCGTTTTGACTTCTGTCGCTGATAGATGTCAAACATATTTTTTTTAAAGAGAAATTGTTTCTTACAATTATATTATTAAATTAACCAAATCAAGTGAGCTACTTAAATAAATTCGTTGTGAAAGAAAATTTCTAATTTTAATTCTTGTAGGCAAGGCATTTAATTCAATCCACCACGAGTTGGTACACATTTCATACATACAATTATGCGCCTAGACATGGAAAATCGAAAACAAAAACGCACGCACCAACTAAGCTCTCAGCTTGTGGAATCCTGTCAGTGGTTTATGCGTCCAACTGTACCAATAAAGCTTCGGTGCATTCCAATAAGCCCAATATAATCTTCCCATCATCACTATCATGTGTTGGGTCTAAGATTTGGATGGGAAGAGAAACGCACAACAAATCTGCACACAAATCAATTTTCTCCTGGTTCATTGTTTTTCGTGACATTTTAATATATTAATTCAGCAAACCATTATTAACAACCACAATAAAAAAAAACAACATTTACCTATATAATCGCACCTGGTTTCTTTATTTTGAATTTATTTTTCTAAAAATAAGCTGCGGATAATTTATAACTCAAAATTGTGTAGAATTTTCCAGCCGCGAAGCAAATTGTTTGTTTACATAAAGCGAATGTCAAATCAAAAGCAATTCAAAAAACGAGCAACTCAGTTTCCTCATCAATTTCTTCGTGTGAAAGCTACAAGGCAATTAAAGGAAAACGTCAAAAAAATCTCCAGCAACTGGTTTCCCTGTGTGAAAGGGGACTTATTTGTGGTCAGGGAAACCAGTTGCTGGAGATTTTTTTGTGTGCGTTTTTATCAATGTGTCTATTGGAATAGGAACAGAAATGTTACTTGTGTGCGTGTTTCAGCTTGTAGGCAAATGTCAAATGAAAGCAGAGGTTTCTGGTCTTTAAGTGATTAGTTTATGAGTAGTACTATAGGTTTCATATACAATGGCCGGTAGCCATCGACAAATACTTTGCGTCTTAGAAGGGTACTACAGCATCTAACTGATGAGCCGAACTGTAGTAACGCATAATTTGGACTAAAGGTCACAAAAGGACAAAATTAAAATAAAAAAAATATATGGAATACCTTTTTAGTTATTTTAAGAATATAAAAATTGTAAGATTATAAAACAACTGCTTTAATTATAAATAAAAGAAATAATTATAACTGGTAATTGGCAAGTTCTCCCTTCTATATGCTAGTTTTACTTTGATTTCCTTGAAAAACACTGGACACAACGTACTTACCTCAGCATCAGGAAAAAAGCATCACAACTGAATGAGGTAAATGTTAGATTTTTAAATTAAAAATGGTTTACAAAATCGAGAGGCGACTTGTCTGGCATATCGAATGCAGCCCAAAAAATACCAACAAATTTCAAAAACTCGCTTATTCAATTCACCGATTTTTGCTTAAGCAACAAAATTGAAAATTTATAACATCATAGAACAAGAAATTGCTTTCTTATTTTTTGAAACAGCCAACGAATTTGGTCTTCAAAATAAAATCAGTGGGGAATAATTTCACCCAACGCATTAATTAAAATGTTAATATGACCGTTATTACTACCTTACTTCTTAAATGTTGAATATATTATACTGTAGTTCCGAAATAAAAAAAAAAACATTATTTTCACAAAACAAGTCTTATTATTTATTGAAAGGAATAAAAAGGCAACGATACATACATAATGTACATAGTAGGTAATTACGAACATCTTACAAAAAGAAACGTCTTCTCGACTCCATGGCATGCCGTTTGTTAGTGATAATCCAAGCGTAGTCGCCAGTTTTACTGTCGAAGGTTCCTTCTTGCAGCGAACGCAATTTCAATGTGAAACGTGGGCCCAATTCTCTTAGCTTAGCCTTCTGACCTTGTTTTGCGAATTCATATCGATGGTGTCGGAAAAAGATAAAATCACGCTGATTGTGAAACGTTGCAACACGGCGTCCTCGAAACTCTGGATCATGATGGAAAAGTGATCCAAGCATTCTTCCAACAGTTAGACCCAGCCGAGTAGTAAAGTTTGTCATTATAACTTCGGGACGGTGTTTGGTTATTTCTTTGTGATCACGTCGAATGTGTTCTGTTATCTTGACGTTGCTTAGTTTAAAATGTGCAGTTGGACCATTGGGCAAATGAATAACCAGCAGACCATTGGGTTTGCGACGATTTTCATTGATGACAACAATATCAGTAAATTCCTCACGAATGGCACTCTGTACCATTTTCTTAACTGATGACTTATTTCGGATTTTCACCAGAGCGTTGACAAAAATTCTCGAGAGCTCAAGTCCAAATTTTCTTGTGAGCGTCACAGGATTGTCGGCGAATGTTATGAGAATTTTTGGTTCGTAGGTTCCCGCGAAGTATGAGCTGAAATCATCGGTCTCTAGTTCCTTGCGTAACTCTTCATTGTCAGAATCCTCGATGTTGGTCACCGCCGTTTGATCTGGTTCTCGAAGACTTTCTATTGTATGTCCTGGATTGGCAGGAATACCTTGTTTTCTACGTTTTCTACGTTCGGCTTTTTTTCGTTTAATCTTTTCAAGTTTTTGTTTTTTAAACAAAGCGTTTCTTTTTTCTTTGTTTCGAATTAAACTCAAAGGATTCAACACGGGCATACGGACCTCGTCCTCTTCGTTATCATCACCATCGTCTTCATCATCTTGGCCTTCTTCGTCTTTTTCTGCATCGGTTTCTTCATTTTTTAACTCAATTTGATTTTCACTTTCATTTGAATCTTTTACTTCTTGAGATTCTTCATCAAAACTAGAATCACTATCCGAATCCATGGTTTTCAAGGGAATTTATAAAAAAAAATGCTTTTATTTAAAAAATATGAAGTAAAAACACACGTGCGGTTTGATAAAATGACATTTCCAGTGACAGCTGAATGACACTTGACAGCAAATCGAATGCATTCAGGGAACTTTATTAAATGGTCGCGAACAGGTGAGTATCCTAGCAATGAAATTGAAAACAAAATTACGACACTTCTTTTTTGTTTATTTTATGGACATCACCAGAGATCGAAATCAATTAATCCACAAACAACAACAATTTGCAGATTTTTGATCTCAGGTGCCGTCAATAAAATAAGAAAAACAAAAAACTGTCGTAATCTTGTTTTCCTTGATTCATGTATCCTAGCGACCAAGGTGGCCTTGAATGATTTGAAAAGAGCCATTTTAAAATATTTTTTTTTAACTTTATTCACAGATTTTGTCTAATAATTTTTTAAATAGTTTTTTATTCATTTCGGCCATTTTTATTTTGCTGTTTTAAGTTCCAAATACAACAGATTGTAAAATTTCTCAGCTTTGCTGAGAGCCAGTCATACAAAACGCTTTCATTAAATCCACTAAAATCGATGAATTAAAATTCCTGAACCAGGGATCAAAGACGTGTGCACAACTGGCTCTGA
The DNA here is from genome assembly GCA_910595825.1 of Philhelius pedissequus. Lineage (NCBI taxonomy): Eukaryota > Metazoa > Arthropoda > Insecta > Diptera > Syrphidae > Philhelius > Philhelius pedissequus. Next base: position 327,946,822 of record OU343160.1, read on the forward strand.
GGAACAAACATTTTGGATACGCTTTCGCTTCCTCAATGCTCTTGAGTAATTTTTAAGTTTTCAATTTAGTTTTCTGAACTGGCCAATTCAGGGCCAGTTGTAAAAATATTTGATCGGTGGATTAGCAATTTTAACTCACTGGAAGGGTGGAAATAATTTTTTTGACAGAGTTCACGTGCACACAGTTAAGCAAACTTATTCACGCAAACTTTGAGGTGAATTGGAGGGATTCGGATGATGACCTTAATTAAATTCACTCTTGATGAGTAAAAAATTGACGAAAGATATGCGAATTTATAACAGTTGTTCGTCATTAAAAGTGTGTGGACGGGATAGGTTGGCTAAAATCATTTAAGCTTAGAAAGTGAAATCCTCACTTGCACCAAGGGGCCTGAAGGGCATGAACGGAATTGATATAAATTACAATTTCCCATTTCCTTAAAATACAATGTTCTACAAGTTTTACTACAGACCACAACGTGTTTAATTGGCGCTAAAATTATTTATCAAATCCATAAACCGGCTGTCAAATTGAAGGTTCCTTCAGAAAAACGGTAGCGCTGTAAGTACCGTATCTAAAAATGAAGTATAAAAAAAAAACATGGCGTTCAATAAATTTTACGAAAACTGAAGACAGCATAATTTTTGATAAAAAATTGTATTAAAAACAGGAAAAGTACACATACATTGAGCGACCAATCTATTAAAATAACATCATCTAATGGTTTTTTGATAAATAGAGTTGGTTTCCCTAAGAAGATTAAGTAAAAAAAGTTTAAAGCGCGTGTGGTGTGGAGTTATCTCCCACAAACAATCTCAAAATGTCAACATTATATTTGCCGCGTTAAACAAAAAATTAATCTACAAAATCCTTCGCTAGCTGTTTATTATTTTTTTAAGTTAATTTTTGGACAAAAAACTCGCCTTGTTTGGATATAATAACTTGCTCAATATAAATTACCTAATCGGTGTGTGAACTGAAAACAAAAACAAAAAAAATTGGCGAAAGCATCGCGTACATGCTTAGGGTTCCAAACGAATTGTCGCTTAGAAAATTTTATTTAAAGAAAACATGTCCAATATGAAGAAAGACTTTGATCCGGAACAGTTTGAATCTCGACTGGAACATCTCAAAGACACACAAGATGGAATACAACAAATGTCCTCATGGTGTCTTCAGCAACGGGCACATCACAAAAAAGTTGTAGCGAGCTGGTTGAATGTTTTTAAAAAAGGTAGGTATATTTTGTTTGTTTCGAATCGTGAGTTATTCGTATTGAAAGTATCTTAAATGATTGTTTTAATTTGATTTAAAGTTCGAGTGGAACATCGGTTGGTTTTGTTTTATCTGGCAAACGATGTGATCCAATATAGTAAAAGGAAGCGCTATGAGTTTGTGGAAAGTTGGGCGACGGCCTTGCAGAGAGCAACAACAATGGTCAGGTAAGTAAATAAAATATAGATAAGCAACTTTTGGGTTTTCTTTTTGTGTTTGTTTTTAGAAGTAGGTAAAAAAGGAATGGACAGTTTCTATTTAGTAAATAAACGCTGGTAAAATACTAAATTTCGTAGTATTTTTCAAACCAACTCAATTTACAGTCAACAGTTTAGAAATTTGTTTGAGAAAACTACCTGTAATATCAATTTATTCTCTCAGTTTCACAGCCTATTGGGTTCCGTTATTAGTTGTTGCAGCATTAGGAAGGAAGTTAATATTATATTGTTTTCCCGGTACAGTAGGGCATTAAATTAATTGTTATCTTATTCAAGTTGTTCCTTTAGTTAAGAAAACCAAATTTAAAATGGACTTAGAGTCAAGATTTGGTCAAAGCTGGATCTTTAACGCTCTAAAGCGCTCTAAAGCTTTGACCTCTCTATGCAGACGGCGCATTACTATAGGTGTCATCACAGGACACTGCCTCATAAGTAGACATGCTGCAAGACTCAGCGTGCTCACAAGCTTCTGCAGAAGCTGTTTCGATGAGGAGGAGGAGGAAACTGTTCTACATCTCCTCTGTACATGCCCTGCACTGTCTAACAGACGAAGACTTGATTAATTGATTATTGATTTTTATTCAGTACAATAATATAATTTGCATAATACATATCTTCAAAAATCATTTGGACATGGCTTTTGCCGTCTGCCAAATTGACAATTCTTTAATACTTTAAAAATTAACATGTTTCTTTAATTTTTCAAATTAACTAGTTTTATATATCATTTCCTCTTAAACAACAATAATGAATAACTAATCAGCATCAAAAAAGTTCTTCAATTATACGGTTGCGATACCTTAACGCGATTTTACAGAACTGGAACAGGCTCGATACATTCATCTCATTTAGGTGGAATATAACTTCATCAGCAGTTAGGAAATCTTTCCCGAAAATACATCTTCTCGTTTCCCTTAAAGTTGGACACTTTCCTAAGAAATGCACCACATCTTCTCTCTCCATCATGTTGCATAAACTGCAAATCACTGGAAGGTCAGCTCTGTGTGGTATATAGTTTAGATTGAGGATCTCACCGCGCAGTCTAATCATCATGGATATTTCATGGATAGTTCATGCGAACTACTCATGTGCTAAATTATGGCTCAACTGGCAATAAATCGTTCGATACAAGGAGTTCGAAGCCTCTTCTATGTACACAGTTCCCACATTAGCAATTAGTTGGTACATGTCGGTTTTTAATTTTTTGATATCTTCAACGTTACAGTTCAGATCCATTCCGCAATCTAATGCCAAATCAAGCTATTCTTCATACCACCCGCTTTTTGCATTTATTGCTTTGAGGGCCGCTTTTTTTGCCAAACGATTGTCTCCTAAACTCAAGATCCTAGTGATGTAATCCACCTGCATCTTCAATGTTTTAATAAAGAGTGGTGAAAGTCCTGTTTCAAGCATTATTAAATAGTTTGTTGTATTCGCGGGTAAATGGAATGATCTTTTGATATAAAATCGGAGTAACTTTTCCACTGTCTCGTATCTCTTACTTCCCCAAGTTTGCGCAGCGTAAAACATAATGGATTCCGCTACCGATTAAAATTTTTTAAATTTGCAACTGTGAGCTATAGATTTGTTGTTGAAACAGGTCTTCCAAGTAAGATTTATAGCCATTTTTGCCTTGTTCAATTTTTCATTTAGGTGTTTTTCCATACTTAAATTCTTCGTAATGAGTACACCTAGGTATTTGAATTCCTTGACAACCTCAATCAGCTGCCCACTGTATTTCCATTTTTCGTTCAAGCAGACCTTGCCCCCGCCTCTTTTAAAAATCATTACTTTGGGCTTTTCTAAATTGACAATTAATCCCCAACGTATGCAGTATTCATGAAGGCGATTAATCATTAATTGAAGTGACTCTGGAGAGTATGCAAACATCACAACATCGTCAGCAAACAACAGTGCTTTTATTATCGTCCCAGCGTATTCAATACCAGTAGGTAACCATTCAATCAAATCTTCTATGTAAAGCGCAAAAAGAAGCGGGCACCCCTGAGGAATATTGAAACCAATTGGATTTGCTCTCACCATCCCATACTGCTGCTAGTGTATCTTCGTACATCGAAGATGTAGGAGACTTCTTCTTCAGTGACATTAATGAACTAGCACACTTAGACATTTATTCTCTCCTCCGCTTCATAAAAAGCTCAAAATGATTTTAAATTCTGTCTTTTGGGGCAAAAAAAAAACAACTCCTGTGGTATCACAATGGTCATTTCTTTTTGGACTAAGTGTGTTAGTTATTTTTTAACAGCTAACAGATACTATAACCTAACCTAACCTAGATTCATTTTCTTCGCTATTTGTCATCCGTTTTTAATAGTAATTTGTATAGAACTCCGCCGCACTCAATCACATAGGTACCTAGTTTAGGTTAGAAGGGGTAGTGAAACGGCAAGCCGCCTCATCTCACTCGGATCTGAATGGATCCTTTGCGGTCCCCAGGGTAGGAAAAGGGTTTAAGGAGAGAAGTAAATGTTTGAGGATTATGTTTGAGGTGACTCCCTAAACCATCCTGATCCGAAACTTTGAATAAATTACAGGATATGTTTAAGTGGCTTATTAGAGACATCGCCCAGTTCGCCGAAGAAGTAATCTTCGACGGCTTTTTTCCTGGTAAGTTCTAAGCTGAGGCATTCAGAAAGGATGTGATATGGGCCCTGTTCCGCCTCTTTATAACCCCTACATAAGTCATATGTGATGATGCCCATTCTGGACATGTGGGTTCCCATTGAGTTGTGACCCGTTATGATGCACATCTTTTTTTTTAATGAAAAATTATATATATACAATTTTATTCAGCTCAAATTTTTACAGTGTTACATATTTACAAATAATTAATTCATAAGTCTAACATTATATATCTGCGAGCACAGAAGGGGCTCTGCTTCGTTAAATTGTTGGTTTACTTTATACATTTTATACTAAAAAGTGTCTTAAGTCTAACATAGGTTTTTTTTTAATAAAATTTGAATTGATCTCGTCGGCTTGAGCAGTGCTGACTGTCGCTGATTGGTGTGGTTGAGATGAGGTTGGAGGGCCTTAACTCCTGTTGCTTGTCAGCTGGTTTGGTCCTGTGGTGGCTTCAACCTATGTTGTACTGCGTTCCTGCAGCTACGTGGAAGTTTCCGAAGCTGTCATCTGATCATATTCCAAATGCTAATGCTGGATCCGTCATGGATAGCACGTGAAGGTACCGGTCTTCTGTGTCTGGGTCACCTGTAATTAAATTAATAAGAGGGCTGGGATGGGATGGGATTTTTTGCAGCATCTTAACGCTGAGGTTGTACATGTATTTGTCTATGGGGACAATTCCTGAAGCTTCGTATAGCCTTGAGTTTATATAAAACTTAACGGAGTTTGGTTTGCGGAAAAGGGAAGTGCAATGGCGAAGAACTTTTCGCTCGAAAATTTGCAGTTTTTTCATGTATGATGGACTTATGGTGTACCATATAGGAAAGCTATAAGTTAAAATGGGACGAATGGGTTGCTTATAAAGCAGAAGTTTCGTCTTTGTTTGGAGACCGCCTCTTACTTGCATAAGAGGTCGTACTAGAAAAAAGGCATGGTTAGCCTTACGTAGGGTGAATTTGGAGTGTTGATTAAATTTGAACCATTCGAAGAAGTGAACCCCTAGGTATTTAACCGTTTTCTTCGGCTTGATAACTGAGTTATCGGGAAGGGTCAGAGAGAGGTTATTGCATTTTTTGGCTAGGCCATTTTTCGAAGGCGTCCTAAAACAGATCAACTCTGTTTTAGTCTATCAAACCGAGTCGAATGCTTTTTGGATGTCGAGCAGACAAGCTACGGTCGTATATCCTTTGTTAAGGGCCAGCGTCGTATCAGTATGTAGCTTCAACAACGGGTCGAATGTCGAGTGGGATGCTTTGAACCCGAATTGGTTATGCTGCACTATACCCATGGATGAGCAAAGTGAGCGAAGTTTGTAAAGGATCAGCATTTCAAGAAGTTTGCTTAGGTTTGGAAGAAGGGAGATGGGTCGATAATTGTTAACACAATTTGCACCAGGTTTTTTTGGTATTGGGAAAATTTCGGCGATTTTCCATTTATTTGGGAAGTAACTATTGTTAATACAGTTATTAAGTATAATCGTGAGGATTATAATAGCTGTCGGCGGTAATTTTTTTATTAGATAGTTAGAAACCTTGTCAGGTCCTGAAGATTTTTTGGAATTGCCGTATTGGATAGAACCGTAAAGGTCTAAAGGGTTGGTAAAAATATCATCTGTTGTCGTGTAGACTGATGAATTTTCTTGTGAAAAGGTGGTAAGCGGGCTAGGGTTCTGAGATATCAGTCCTGTGGTTATGATGCACATCAGGAGGCACAATTGAGGTCTGTTAAGCCCTTTTCTTATAGATATCTGTCCAAAGATTTCTCGAAATCCGACAACTGTTGATACCAGGCCATCTGTCGTCTGCAGTTTTGAGGAAAATTTGTTGGATTTTAAAATTTTCTTTCTCCAGTTTCATTCCATTGTATGTCACTATGTGTTGGAACCCAAATTAGGGTGACTAAGTTCAATTCGCTTAGCAATCTTAATTCGTTTCGGCAGCGATCTACTAGTTTTGACTTTGTGACCATTGAGCAAATGGCTTTTATTGCCGCCTGGCTGTTGACGAAAATATCTATGTTTCTGTTGACCAGCTTACTTGCGGAGAGATACTTTGCCTCCACAGTTATGGCGAAATCCTTCGCCTGAAACACTGAGCAATAATTTGGAAGTCTATATGATTGGTTAAAGGAGGATTTTCTGAACAGATTCCTGATCCATCCCAATTTCTGACTTTGATCCGTCCGTAAACACCGAAACATGATTTTGTTCATGTCCCGGTTTTCCTTCCAGCCTTGTTGGGATCACTGTTAGTGCGACAGGGTACGGTGAAATGTAGTCTGTTTGACTGTGACCCTGAATTCCCATTTTCCAATTCCAACTCTTTTAGTTGTAGAGCGCTTTTGCGCGCCAACTGTTTCATAAATAGGTCAAGTAAGGCTAAAAAAAGAAAAGTTTCTAAAGCTGCGGTTGGTGTAGTTCTCAAAGAACTAATTGTACCGATACACGCCGGTGTTTGTATTTTTGTCTTGGGTTTAAGATTGGTTGTCTTCTTTATAAGGCAGGCCACCAGACCAAACATGCTTACGTCAAAATAGGCCTTGTTATGGCTATGTACATCCAATGGATGGTTTTGGGGCTTGCATCCCATATTTTACTAAATAACCTACTACATGTGTTAAAAGCTAGTGTTGTCTTTTCTCCCTTTCTTTAATGTTTTTTTTCCAGTTCAGTTTACAAACAAAAACCAGACCCAGATATTTAGGCGTGACAGTAATGTGTAGTGGCGTCCCATTTATGCTGGAGGCTTATATTTAATACAGGTAGCAAGATGCAGCTTGAAAAACACTACTTTCTTTAGTTGGGCTACAGAGTGGGTTGCGCCAGGTCATCAGGTAATAGAGTCCGCCAGTTTTCTCAATCTGTAGCTTGTTGTCTCCAATTTTGAATTCCAAGTCGGCGTATATTTACCTCTACTTCGTCACGCCACCGGAGGGCTGCATTTGTTTTTCGTTCCCTTTGGCTTAGCGTTGAATACCTTACAGGGTTGAGCATCGATGTTCTTTCGCTCTACATGCCCTAGCCATCTCCGTCCTGACTAGGGGCACGTCACTGTCCATGCTTCTGTATCATAAAGAAAGGCCAGTATAATTCGATTTTTGTTCAGCGCCTCCTTATTACTTCTCGAAAGGGCTTTATTCCTCAATTGCTTATTAAGCCCAAAGAAGCAGTGATTATGGGTTATTCCTCGCTTGATAGTTGAAAACATTTACTGCGTTCACAATAGTGCCTATAGCTCGACAAATTCATTGACCGAAGACCGATCGAAGTCATATCTATCATTATTCACGTTCTGACAAAGTCTGCGATGGGATTCTATTTATTGACAGCATACTTATACTTCGTCTTCTCCTTATTGATCAAAAGATATATTTTTCTCGCTTCTAACTCGGTGCTAGAAGAGGCGACCATAATTTCACGTTTGGTTCTTCCCATTATGTCGAAGTCATCCTCATATTCAAGATATTGCCTTAAATTTTGAAAGAGTGTGCCAGTTGTATTGGTCTGGTTGTTGCGCACTACACTTTCAAGAGCAATATTGAAGCAGCTATATGAAAGCATTTTTGAAGTCCTCTACTAGTATCGAAAGTTTCGGTTGAATCTCTTCCAATTTTTTTTTTTTTTTTTTTTAGTTTATTTTTTACTTCTTTGTAACAATTATAAGAATAAAGATTTAACAGATTTAAATATAAATATAACAAAATCAATTATAATATAAGTTAACAGAGAGATAAAAAAATAAAAAGCAAATTTATGATTTAATTATATTATATTTAAATGTTTTCCAATTCATGATAAGAAGAAGGTACAGTCCTTGCCTAAAGACAAGAATCGAAAGTACCGAGAAATCAAACTTAAAGATAATGATTTAACATAAATATTTTGTAAAAACAAAAAAAAAAAAACATTGTGGGGTAAACACTTAAGAGAATCAAAATATATAAAAATTAATAGAAATTTTGTTTAAGGGAAATGAAGAGTAAATTCGAAGTTAGATAAGAATCCTGATAATATTATAGATTTCATTGAGACCAAAGTCAAAGAGTCATTTTTTAATGTTTTTTTAAAGTCAAAGAGCCATTTTTTAATGTTTTAAGGTGCTGTTGCAGTAAAAGAGCTTAAAAAATGATTAGTATTGTGAACTGGAATGAAGGCAAGTTTACTACTATTACTGCGCTATGAGTAAGTGGGTATATTGTGACTTAAAAGATAGCCACATCTCAAAAAATATATTTTTAAAACTTTATAGAAATAAAGATGTATCAGAGGCAAAATACGAGAGTTGACAAATAATGGAAAGCTATGTTCATATTTCCTTTTTTCATATGGTCCTTAAAATATTCTAGAAGTTACTAGAAGAGGCTGTAATAGGTTTTTGTAGCAACCACCCCAACAAATTATACCGTATTGTAATTTCGATTGAACTAAACCATAATAAAAAGTTTCCATAAGTTTTCTACAACAAAGTTTTTTTAAATGAAACATAATATAATTAGTTGAAGTTAAATATTTCTTTAATGCTTTAGTGTGAACTTTCCAGTCCATTTTGTTGTCAATATGTATTCCAAGATATTTATATTCAGTAACTGTTTCAATATAGAAACAGTTTGGTGTACAATTATTAACTAAAACATTATCTAGAACTTCTATGGAAGTACAACATGAGTTACTACTAAGTGGGATTTTTTTGCAGTCATAATTATGCTGAATAAAAAGAGGAAGATTAAGATCTTCTATCAGAGGTTTGAAAAACATAATTCTAGTTTTCTCACTACTGACGAGTTTATGAATGCCAAACCAATGTCTAAATAACTCTAAGTCATGATTAATATCAGAAACCATATCAAGTAAACTGGGGCTAGAATAAACACAAGCTAAATCATCAACAAATCCCACTAATTTACCTTTTAAATTCAGACTGAATATATTGTTAATATATATAAGAAATAAAAGTGGACCTAAGACGGAACCTTGTGGAACACCTATATTAATATTTTTTACTTCACTGAATTTATCACCTATTTTGACCATTTGTTTTCTGTTTTAAATATAAGAACAAAACCAATTTAACATAAAGTCTCTGAAACCGGCTTTTTCTAATTTTCTAACTAATATGTCACATTGTCCACTGTATCAAATGCATTTTTATTTCGATATATAAAGCTGATGTAAATTTCTTATGGTTCAAAATATCATAAACTAAGCTACAGTGAGCTAAGAGTGCATCTTCTGTGGAGTTTCCAGCTCTGAAGCCGAACTGTCTATCTTTGAAAATAGAAATACTATCTAAATAGTTCACAACTCTAGATTTAACAACTTTTTCAAAAATTTTCGAAAAAACAGGCAGAATAGAAATAGGTCTATAATTAGAAAAACATTTTTTGTCCCCCTTTTTAAAAAATTGGAGTAATTTCAGCTAGTTTTAAACTATCTGGGAAAATACCTTGATAAATACTTTTATTAAATAAGTGGGGCAAGGTATCAACTATATTTAGACATATTTTTTTAATTAAATTTTGACGGAGCAGCACTCACTGATCCGTGATTTAAGGTACCAACAGAGAGTAGAAACGATTTATAGATATTTGGCTTATAATATCTAATTCATCTACAGCTGATTAGTGCTTGGGTTCATTATCCTGTTGAAACTGCCATCTTAACGGCATATTGTCCTCAGCATACGGTATTATGACATCCTTTAAAATTTTGCGGTAATTCCCCTTGGTCATGATAACCTCGGTTTGGTAAATGGGCCCAATACCATGAAAAGCAGCTTCACACCATGACGCTACCTCCTCCATCCATCTTATTTTTTTGGGAACCGGAAGTGGAACTCTTTTTTTCTTGAGGACGCCGAACATTGTTACCACTGACAGAACCAAATAAATTTATTTTGGTTTAATCACTCCAAAGAATATTGCGAAACATCTCTTTGGTATGATTTCTAAATATGTTGGCAAAATCTTTTCTAGCCTTAATGTTCCGTTCGCTTATTCCTTTCCTTCAATTCTCCCAGGTAGTTCACTTCGCAGCATCAACCTTCTTCGGACCACTGACAATGTTGTTTTTTTCCACGGCAATGGCTCTTTATAATACAAAGGGGTCCTTCTTCGCTAATAGCACAATATGGGAATTATCAGTGGGAGTAGTTTTTCTAGGTAACCTCTTGTTTGTTTTGCTGGTGCTCTTGAAAGAGATATAAAGAGTAAAAAAAACAACGTGCAGCTTATCAGTGATATTCCCTATTATTTTTAACATCTGTGCATATATCTTTCTTTTATAAAAACAATATGAATATTTGAAATTTTATGCTAAACAAATTAAAATAAATTTCTTCCAGAGATGATAAAGTTCGAAATAAAATTTTTCGTATATTCAAAATATGGGAACAAAGAGGCATTTACAGTGAGGAATATCTGAGCGACCTTAGTGGCCTACTGAGCATGAATATCTCGAAAAAATCTCAGTCAACCAATAGCGTAGAGGTCAATCCTGATGATTTTCAAGTATTTAACTATCATTATCTTAATTTACTCTTACTTTGCTAATGAAATAAATATTATTATTGTTTTTTTCAGAGCTCTATATTGATCTCAAATATAAAAGAATGTGTTGAATTATCAACGGAAACAGACAAAAGTTTTAAAAACTTGCCTAAGGCACCAAATTGTGATATTGACAACATCAAAACGGCTCTTAAAGGTAAAGAGAAATTATTAAAATAAAAAATTAATTCATTTTTTTTTTGTAGATAAGAGTCATTCAGATGATGTTGAAAAAGAACTTGAGAGATATGTAGCGAGTATAGAGAAGCAGAGAAAACATTTGGCAGCTGAAATTAAAAGTCGAAAAGCTTTATTGACGAATTTAGAAACGGCGATAACATTCTATGCAAGTCAAAGGGGAGAAGTCAAGGTCGTTGTCAGCGTAAGTTGAATTTTGTCTGTACATACATACCTACATACATACGTATACATACAGTCGTGTGCAAAATGATAGGTGTGTGCTAAGAAATCATCAAAACCGCTTGAAAGATTGTAAATATTGGGTTGATCTTAAAAGCTCTTGTAATATGTCGAGTGGTTTTAGTTGTTTTTCTTTGGTAGTCCTCGGATTCTGGATGGCTGGTCCATTTTAAATCATTTGCGACCATGTTTTGAGAACAACCAACCTGCCTCGCGATTTTTTTATAGGTGTTTCCTTCACTTCGAACTTTTTGATAATTTCTCTTACTTGATGAGAACAATGTAAAATGTGCCCAAATCTTATAAATATACCGCTTTCACTGTATGGCTTTCCTAGCAATAGCTCCACTGGTGATCTGATGGTATATCTCACCGAACAGTGGCACACATTTTTACATCGTTGTGGAGAAAATAAGATTATTGCGCTTAATATTGCAAAAGCACTTGATAGGGTTTGGCATCAAGCTCTCTTATGGAAAATGCGTGCATGGATACCATCAATGACCTCTTGTCTGAAACTTCTATTCCACTAAATTGTTTTGCTGACGACACAGTACCCTCATGGTTTCATATTCATTTTTAGATTCACCTCCTTGTTTTTCGGATGTGGAACTTCAACGGCAGCGTATAATAAGCGCATTAAATTCTGATCTCCACAGAAAATGTCAAATGGGGAATAAAAAACCAGATAGATCTCTATTCTCTCTACGTTAAAGCAATACTATCCACCCCCAATTCTGTTGTCCATGAGCAGCTTTTGGATCAAGGAAACCGAACAACATTCAGTTCTCTGTATGTGCATCAACGACTACGTTTTGTGGAATGACCACATATCCGATATCGCCAAAATGATGACTACAGTATTTGGGTTTTCTGAGACGATGCAAGAAATATTTCTACAAAGCTTGAGTACAACTGGCATATCTTGGCAGTAGGTGATCCCATAATTCATTTGAGTCTCTTAAACTGAATCTAAAAAGTACGGGGGTGGCCGTGGCGCGATAGTTGTATGTTCGCCTGTCAACCTCATGGTCACAGGTTCGATCCCTGCCGTAGTCTATGTCTTCTTATTTTTCCATTAAAAAACAATTCTAAAATAAATGTCATACGGGTTGCTGGTTTACTCATTACATGCTGTTTAGGCATAGAACATGTGATTGAGTATAACTAGTATACCGATAAAATATGACAAAGAATAAAAAAATTAATGCGAATTATATAGGGACATCGATAAATAAGACACGGAAATTTCTCCGCATTAGTTCAGCCGCCATCCCTAGAGATAAAATCTGAGACAACAACCACATACAGTCTCCGAATATCGCGCCACACATCTTTCCTATCATTCTTTCTCTTCTTTAACCTCACCCTCCCGCACGCGCTGTGTTGAAACATTTAAAGGGTATTCATAATCCCTTGAGCGCGTGTAGATTATAAAAAAAAAAAAAGCCTAAAATAAGTCGGACGTTATGTTTTTATGCAAGATTCTTAGAAGAAACGGATAAATATTTTTTAAAGTGGTTTTTTTAACTATTTTTTTTGTATAAAAAATTTCGTCATCCGTCTCCGAAATATTAAATTTTCAAAAAAAAAAATGTTTACAAAGTTTTGGTATGCAGTTATTTATAATTCGAGGGACCTACTTATGAAAATTTGTATTGGAATCCGTCGATCCGTTTATGAGAGAGTTACAAATCGAAATGATGGTTGTATGACATAAACCGGTGATAACAAAATGTGTACAAAAAAATTCTTGGTACCAAAATGTATACTTTGCCTGTAGTAGTGTAGTTCCAGATAATTGAGATATTAGAAAAAAATGTATGGCAGGTACCCCTAGTTTGGTGCTAAAACAAAAAAAAAAATAAAATGCAAGACTGGATCGTACAAACTTGCTCTTGTAGCTAACAACTTTAGTGTTACTCACTGACGGTGTTAGTAGGTAGCTAGTCTATTATAGTTATCCTATGCAGATTTAAAACCCATCTAGGTAATATTGCCTTAATTCTTAGTATAATGAATTGTCGAATGCATGATTCAAGGAATAGTTAAATAGGTACCTACAAATGTATATTTAAATGGATTGTAATTATGTGAATTAGGAGGGTTATAATGTAAATATGTACAAGTACAAACATGTATATAATGAAAGTGAATTGTGTAAAGGTGGGAAAAAATCGTTTCTTAAACTTATTTAAACTGCCAAAACCATCACTTTAATGAGTTTTTCGAAAAAACGAAGAACGCATTAGATGCCATGGATCAATGAAAATTTTGTAAAAAAGTATCTCGAAAATTGTAGGACGGGTTGTGATGAAATCCTTTTTTTTATTTTTAGTTTTTTGAAAACAAAATTCTTTTGAAATTTTGGTATGCAATTTTTTAGAGACTATTAATGTTCATGTGAATATAAAATTTAAAAATATTTTTTTTGATTAGTTTTAAAATTATTGATTAAAAAAAAAATAAAAATTAATAAGTTATTTTAATTAAAAAAAAAAGTTATTCAAAATTTTGAAATGAAAAAATAATTTAGCTGCTTAGATCTTCTCAGATGTAAAATTTGAAAGAAATCCAATGTACCGTTACCTAGAAAGACAAAAATTAAAAAAAAAACGGTATTATAAAAGGTACCGTTAATAGGATTTTCCTGTAAACTTGGTTCATATCAAATGATAGCTATTACCAACCAAAAAATTTTCAAAAATTTATATCAAAATCGTTGGAGCCGTTTTAGAGAAAAATAAGATTTTTCTTCAAGGTTATATGGCAGGTACCGTTATTTTTAGGGCTAAAAATAAAATTTCAATTTCCCCTCTGAGGAATGCCAAAATAATAACACACACCAACTTTGAAGGCAATCGCTTAAGCCGTTTAGCTCGTTATACATACAGACGGACAGACTGACATTTTTTGGCGATCACTTTTTTAGGCTTCTCATATGGTCGTAATGTCATGTTTGATTGTTTGAATTTTTTTTTTTACGAATGCATAACTTGCCTTATAGTACATATAATGGCAAGTAAAAAACGATTAAAAAAAGCAATATCTCAAACGCGATCGGTACAATTTCTCAAAATTCAGTTGCCCGTGTAACGTTTTCTCGCAGCACGACGTCTCGCATTTATTTTGTGCTAGATTGGCGGCCGGGAAGCAATACTTTTAGTACTATTATATAAGTACTTTTGGGTACAATAAACAAATATTTAAACACCTTAATGTTTTTACATTTAGGTTCTTGTCGCACTTATCATAAATTTCAATTAGTCACAACGATTAGACGAATGACGGAAGAAAAACAAAACGAACGATCAAAAACACGTACCTTTATGCATTTCGGACAGCATCACGACTGATCGAATTGGTATCATCTTCTTGGTTTGTAATCAGATGAGGGAAAAGAGATTTGACTATATATTTCCGTTGTCGGAATTGAAAGCATTTCTATCTCCTTGTATGAAATTGCTTTCATACGCATCCAATTTTCTCTCATCTGTTACTTGCTTCATCAAACTCACAGCTTGCATTTATTTTGTTTTACATATGAACTGTGTTCTTTAAAACTTTTTTGTATGGTTCTTTTGGTTTAACCATAGTAAACACAATCACAATCACCACATTTTATTGCATATATGCCTGATTTTTTCATATCCTCTATTTAATCTTTTGTTGACCCGAGTAAGTTTTTAGTTTTGTTTTATTTGGAAAAAAAAAAAACTAATTGAATGTTATGTTCTCGGAATTTGTTTGATATTTTGTTAGTTATTTCAGGCACATAACACACTGAGACTCTTTTAACTTCACTTCTTTCTAAATTTTGCGAGAAAAGCGTCGATTTGTTTGATTTTTTAATTTTAATTGCATGTTTTTTAATCAGTTTATCAACTAAACTTGCCTGTACCCGTTTACATCTGTTGCTTTTTTGATATAATCATACTCGGTTTTGTAATTTGAAGCTGATAAAGGCAGCTTACACATTCTATATATCATTGTAAAAACATTAAGCTGTTTAAATATTTGTTTATTGTGTCCGGTTTTTACATGTTCGGTTAAATTTAATAACTTTTGGGTACATTTTTTATTTTTGAAAATATTATTTTAAGATATTTGGTTTTCTTTAAATGTGGTGGTCAAAATTATTTAGGGTGTAGCGCTTCCATGGGAATCTTGAGTTCTTGTAAGAACTCCGAAGATTTTCTTCAAACTTGGTAATTAAGCGTTTCAGGTGATTGTCTCAAATAGATTTTTGAATCGGTACTTGCCATACAGCCTTTTCTACCATGTTATTTATCTCGAAAACGGCTCAAACTATATTGATAAAAAAAAGTTTGTGTGCTATTTTACGTATAGTTTACATTTTGGTCTGTCCAATTTTTTTTTACATATTTTGTTATTAACCTGCCATACAACCATTTTATTGATTTTCGACTTTCTCATAAACGCCTCGACGGATTTCGATCAAAATTTTTATATAGGGAGTCCATCGAATCTCAAATTTTTGAAAAATATTTTTTTGCATTTTTGATAAATTTTTTTTTTTTTTTTTGAAAATTCAATATGTTGAAAATTCAGTTTTTAAATTTATATTATTAAAACCATAAAATTTTCACATTAATTTTTTTTTAGAAAAAACATTACGTGCGCTCCAGTCCTGCATTTTATTTGCTTTTGTTTTTGACAACATTTATTTTCGTTTGAAAACTATTAAAATAACTTAAGCGTTTATAAACAATTCCCAAAAAAACAATTTTGGGCTTTTAAAAAAGGCTTACACTTTTTCGGTTTGAAAACTCTTAAAATTGAGTTTTAGCTCTTAAAAAAAATCCCAAACCTCCCTTGCAATTAGCGATTTTTTTAGTTGTTGTTGATTGTCATAGATTAGTGTTGATATATGTATTTATTGTGCGTATTTGACGACGTATTTTTCGGGTTGTTCTCGTTGATGTTCACAAATTAGTCTGACTTCAACAAATGTTGTTATAAAAACACTAGTAAACCTTAATGCATTTTCTTTAAGTCCAAACAAATCTTTTAATCCAAAAAACTTTGCATACAGCCAAACTTGAACCCACCCCAAATCCTATATTATAGGGGAAATCATGGCCCCTTTACGCGCCGAGCTTTTTATACGCCGCCGTGACCACCTATATGTAGCTATGCATCGCTGAAAATGCCTTTTGAGCTGTATGGCAAATATACAATTAGGGTCATCCTTAGGATTCGCACAGAACGACCATAAAAATAAAATTAATTAAATTGTATATGTTTTTTTTTAGTTCTTAAAAGAACAATTTGCAAATTGCTCAGAAGCGTTTGAGCTATATTGTACATTCTGTCCACATCAACAGCATCAATAACCTAATTACACACATCACTCTGCCTAGCAGGTCCCACACGAACTGCCAATAGCCCACCACCATCGCACCACCAACCTCCAACCAACCCTAAGAAACCAAATCATTCCCAATTTCTCATTGCATTTCAAGTCTAGAGGTCTTTCTTGCCTAGGGTCTCTGAAAAACATTCGTTTAAATAAAAAACAGCTGTTTGCTGTTTAAGAATTTTGAAAAATCATCTGTTTTACTGATTTTTCATGTTTAATAAAAGTCCAAGTTAAATTTTTATATAAGTATGTATATAAGAATTTCATTGGTCACTTTAAATTTTAATATAAATTTTACTTTTTATGATAATACTTCAAAAATACAAGTGCTGATAATGACTTATCAGAAAGGTGTGATCTTATTTTTGTACAGAAGTTAGCACACACTGAAAAAACTTTCCACGTCCTTAGATGTGGGCTCAATTGTTAATATTGCATAAAAAAGCTTCTGAAGATTCGGAACGTTGGCCTGTATTTTCGAAGATTTAATAATAATAAATAATTCAGCTTTTAACAATTTGAAATTGTCTTGTCCAGGAGCTACTGCTAGTGATTCATGAAAGAACTTAATAATTCTTCTTCTAGAGTTAAAATTTCACTTATGGAATTATCTGCACTTTTTTCAATTGTCTCAACATCATTTACACCAAAAAGTCGAGATGCCAACATGCATGAGAAACACTTGATAACTTTGTTGCAATACTGACATTGTCCTTCTAAATCCTTTGTAGTTGAATATTTCCATTTTGTTGAATAGCCCCAGACCCTAACATTACTGAGATTATAAAGAGTATTAATGAGAATGTTAAACTAGCCAAATAATATTTTACATACCTACTTATAGCGAATTCGTTTGAATTTTCATGCAAAACTTTCGAAACAAAAAAGTTCAAATAAAACTTTGGCCGCTGTGAAAACATGATTATATAAAAATAATTGTTATTACTTTTGTTCAATTTCTTAGGAAATTTTTTTCCCAATAAAAAAATTCAAATTTTCTAATATGATTCGATATTTTTTTTATATAGAAATTGTTGTCGTAAAAAGTTCGTGATTAGATTTAATCTTTTCGTAGAAACCATGCATGTAGGTATCCTTCAAATTTAAATTTAAACAAATGAATTACAGTAAAAATAGCATTTCAAAAGCAGCTGTTTTACTGTTACTGTTAAAAACAATCCAGAAACCCTAGCCTTGCCTCGAAAGTGTTCTAATAATCTCACGCAATCGAGTGACCAAATGTATGGAAACCAAATAATTAGTTCAATCGCCAAAACGCCGAAATAATTGCATCTCTTGAACAGCGTCGCAAGTCTTTCGTTGTTTTATCGTGATTTCTATAGACAATATTCTATTGAAATAGCCATATGCATTCCTCCCCATAAACTATGAATCGGTGTTCCTTGATCCCATCTTCGGACGTACTGTCAAGTATAGAGATTCATTTTTAAGTCGCACTTCATGAATGTGGAGCTCTTTACCCGGTCCTATTTTTGCTTCTCATTATGCTATTCAAACATTCAAGCTGATGTGTATCGGTATCTCCTATTTTCTGAAGAGAAAAATCTAAAAAAAAATAGAGTAAGTTTTTAAAGAAAATACATTGTTTTTCTTAGACCTGTTTGCTTATATTAATGTTCAATTTAAAACTCTTTGGTTTATCAGCAAAGGGGACTTAATAGCTTAAAACGAATTCCAAGTAAATGGGTTGAAAATTACGTGAATTATTCTTAAACACACGAAATATCAACTTATTTTTATAAATATTGTTATTATTATTTTTTAAATTAAAAATTTCTAATATTTGCCGTGTTCGGTATTTTCAGTACTGTTGTCTTATTCTTAGTGAATTTAAATTTCTTTTTACAATGATCAGTAGTGTCTTTCTAAAATACAACGAACAATCTTTTACATTGCATTACAATATATAAATTATTTATTCTTAATTTGGTTATCATTTAAGTGCATCCATCATATTTTTTTTCCTAGGCTTATAAAAACTTCGGCAGTAGAATAAAACTGGTAAAAAAGAAGCTTGATGAAATGACGCCCAACTTACCTAGTCCGATTCCATCGCCCGATATTAATGCTCCTTCGCCGGAACCAGATTCCGATATTAATTTACCAGATGAACAGAGTCCGTCAATGGTTTGTAATACTTTTATAATTATTTCTTTTTAATCTGATAACGACCCATAACATAAATTTAAATATTATTTGACTTCATCTTTGTAGTTGTATTAAATAAATATTTTGTATGTTAACAGAATATTTTCAAAAGTGCTTTCAATGGATATACAAGTTATTTGGATGGAAAACTGCCATTTGACATAAATGACTTCAAACGGGGTGATAGTCCAAAGACTTCCAGTTCATCATTATCTGCAAGTAAGTCAAAATGTATTTTTTTGCATTTATCTGTTAAGCGTTATAGAATAATATTATACATATATAATATATATTTAGGCTAAAAAAGTTCTTAATTTTTTTATAATATTATTTTTAATTGATAATTTGGTTTCTTCGTAGGCCAACCAATTGAAGTAATTGCGAGCAGATCTGATTCGGATGTTCTAAATGATAGTTTCAGTGGTCCTGGATTTTATAAACCCGAACCAATAAATTCATTGAGCTCAATTAATCCATATTCTGCCAGCACTATAACATTACCCATTCAGACAGGCCAACCTGAATATTCGTCTCTAGCGAGACCATCAACGTCAAGTTATACACCGCCATCGCTCTCCTATGGTGCAAGCCATACATCGAATCGCTACAACCCAATGGTTCCGAATTACGCGAGCGATTCAAGTTATATTTCAAATTCATCAAGTAATAGCTATGATGCAAGTATGCCATTAATGCCACCACCAATGCCACCTTCTCTGGGCGGTAATGGTTCACAAAGTGATGATTTCAATTCTACGTGGGACTTGGATATGTCATGGACACCGTTAGACACGTCCAATCAATTTAATCATTGTATCGATACGCCCATTTCACCGGGACATTTTGACCAGGAAAGTATCCTTGATGATAGTGTTGTAGAATACGACGAGCTGGAAGATGATATGCCCATGCAAGATGTTGATCATCGTCAGTTGCATCTTTCCGTTCCGGTTGTGCCACCAATATTACCAATTCTTGGTCCAAGTAAGCAGTGTTCTTTATTTTTTAGAAAGCAATAATTATCGATGGATTTCTTTTGAAAACAGATAAAACACGGCCTGTGGATATTGACCATAGAAATCTTATATCACTAACAGGGTCACCAAGATCCAGAGAAAATGAAGACAATTATAAAAGAACAAATAAGACTTGGGTGGCTCCAAGCAACAAAGACAAGGTAAATAAATTATTAATTTTATATTTTTATTTATGTTAAATTAAATATTTTTTTATTTTATTTTAAAGGACTTCCGGACACCAATGCTTGTAAATCCGCCTGTAAAACCACCCCAAGAACATGAACAACAGTCAAAACAATCGTTAACGGATACTGATTATCGAACATTGCCTGATAAACCAATAACGGAGGTCAGGGTTCCAGCACCTCCTGTACCGCCCCTTCAGCCGCCCCCAATGCTAACAGGATTATTATCATTTCCTCAAGTTCTAATGGTAAAATAAGTTAAATAATTAAATGACAAAGTTCTAATTTTTTTTTCTTTACTGACAAAAGGCACCCAGTACTGGAGCAAATCAAGAAAATGAAAATGAAAAAGAAAAAGAAAAAGTTCAACCTGAAAAAGAAAGCACAGGTAATGATTTTTTAAATATTATAATAGCATTCTGCAGATCTTTTATAATTAATTGACCGTAGATTCAGAACAAACAACCGAAGAACCGGGCTATGATCCCAGTGATATGGTTGAAAGTATCGATATGGATATGTCTGATGAAGATCTGGAAGATATTTTAAGAGGTTTGATTTTGTTTATTTTATGTTCAGATATTATTTTCTTTTTTTTTTTTGTTTATTTTATTTTAAACAATTTATTGTACATATACAAAACTACCTTTAGATGATATGTTTCTAGGGATTGGTATATTATTATTTGGCGACGGCAGTACTTTATAAATATTTTATATATATATATATATTTTATATATCGTTACATAGTTCAAATTTAATTATGAATTTTATAGTATTTCTGTATTCAAAAAAACAACATAGCGCTATACAATTTGTTCCGTTTAAAATTTCAATCGTCTCCAAAATCGTAAATCTTGGAATTGAACAAATACTAATAAGGTGAAAGTTATCTTCTTCGCATGCATGTTGCTTGTTAAATCGATTAAAACTGCTGTTGTAAGGGGTGCAATTTAGGTAGAGTAGGTCGCATATTGATTTGAATAATAAATATAATTTTTCTACTTTCGGATTCATGTGCTTCGATGACGAAGGTTTTTTTAATTTATTGGAAAAAGGGTGTAAAAAGTTATTCCTTTAACAGATCTAGGTTACTGAAGTCCTATTGTAAACTCTTATTGTTAAAAGAGGCGATATTTTGCCATTTCATCAGTGATGGTGTCTTCCTTCATAAAGGATTATTTTTTTCGTAAGACGAGTATTAGGCCAGTTTCCAAATATACTACATAGTTGCTTACCTCGACAGATTAAAAGGTTTTTTTCAGAAAGTTCCTGTAAAAGTAATATTTTTCAATCTCTTTGAACTTATCACTTCCCCACACTTGAACAGCAGCATATCAAAGTGTTGACTTAACAATAAAATCAAATATTTTGTATTTAGTTAAGGAAGTGACCTTTTCATTTCTAAATATTTTCCGCTGTATAATATTGACTAAGCTTTGTGATGATTTTCATTTTTCAAATCCAGATTCGAATCCAATTTCAGTCCCAAGTGCCTATATTCTTTAGCCGCCACAATTCTGCTGCCATATAAGAACCATTTATCCATTGTTACTCGTCGGCAAGTATGGACGAAGATTATAATTTAGATAATAGCACTAAATCATCTGCGTATAAAAGGACCTTAACATTGGTATCAGCTATTCGGATTCCAACGCGTATACAGGCAACTATGTCGTTCACAAATAATGGACATAATAAGGCACTGAACAGACATCCTTGTAATCAGTATCAAAACATTTGTGAGAAAGCGGTTCCATCACAAACTACTGCTATGGTATCTGAATACATTTCCTTTAGAACTTTGAGGAATTTTGATGAAAGACTCAGTTGAGAGAGCTTATAGGTGAATGAAAGGGGTGGCCGTGGCGCGATAGTTGTGTGCTCGCCTGTCAACGTAGTGGTCACAGGTACCGATTCCTGCCGTTGTCTATGTCTTTTTATATTCCATTAAAAACCAATTCTAAAAATTGTCATAAAATGAGTTGCTCGTTTACTCAGAACATGCTGTTCAGGCATAACACTGGCAACATGTGATTGAGTAAGCTACTCATAAATATGGCTACGATATAAAATAAAATAATGCGAATTATAAGAGACATAAATAAAAAAGACACGGTAATTTTCTCCGCATTAATCAGCCGCCATACCTGGAGATACAATCTGAGACAACAACCACCGTCTCAATACGTCGCGCCACACATCTTTCTATCTTTCTTTCACCGGATGCCGTGCTGTGTTAAAAACATATATAGGGTATTCATAATCCCTTGAGCGCGTGCAAAATTATAGAAAAAAAATATATATAATATACGTCCATTTTACTGGCTTGGAATGTTCTTATTATTGAAGTTAGGCAAAATATTTGGTCAAATGTTGAATAATTTCTCCTAAACTCAGCTTGGAGTTCTGTAAGAATGTTGATCTTGTCTACCAATCTCTCAAGTCTGTTCACCAGAACACCACAGAATATTTTGGCAATAGTGCTCATGAACCTTTTTTTATTGATTGGAAATACGACTTAAATTATGTAACAGCAGCTGTTTTTAAAATGTTATTGAAGAGTTTCTTTAACGGTATACCATTTTCCCAGGTGCCTTTTCATTTATCGTGCTTGGATTTCATTATTGCTTATTTCTGGATGCAATATTTCATCTAATATAATTGATTCCAAATATACAAAATTCAAGGTAGATTAGTTGCATAGTAACTGTTTGACATATACAGGTCATCTGCGGAGATAACTATGCCTATTACGAAATTGGATCCGTTTATTTTTGTTCCTATTTTCCAAAATTGTTTTGAATTTTAAGTGAGTCCTAAAGTGTGAGCTTAGTTGTGACAAAATTCAATTTTTTTTCAGGGGGCATAGCTTTTTATACTTAGCAGGTACGCAGTGCACTTAACAGACAGATTGGCTTTTTGCGCTCTTCAATGCACTCATAATCAAACCAATCTTGATTAAATTTTCTAGAGGTACTTGAAGCTTGAATACGTGAAAAGCTCTTTATACAACATGTATATGATTTTGGATAGACATTTTTTTAGTAGAATTTCGGTCAGTAGATGTTATCTAAATTATTTTGATAGGCACCTTCTTTAATTACTTACTTATAATAGTGCTACTGTCCGGGTGGACTTGGGCCTACTCCAGCCAGCTAGGTTCTTAGCTAGCTCCAGGTTGGCACGCGAAGTTGGTTGAGGTCCTCTTCCGCTTGCGGCCGCCACTTGAGCTTCGACCTTCCTCTACTGCGTCGTCCCCTCCGGGTTAGATTCGAAGATTTTCCGGGCCGGTGTATTGGTGTTAATCCGCCCTACATGCCCTACTCATCTAAGTCGTTGTATTTTAACTCTTCTGGCTATTATGACCGGTGTCACTGTTATATCTTCTCCTGCACTCACCGTTTATGCACACGGCAGCAAAAATCACCCTAAGAATCTTTCTCTCAAAGCAGCTTAGAGTATCTTCATCGACCTTTGATAAAGTCCATGGCTCTAAACTATATAGCAGGACTGGAATGATTAGTGTTTTATAAAGGGGCACATTAACTGCCTTTTGCCTTTTAACTGCATTTTGCCTTTTAAGCCCAAAGAAGAAGCTATTGTCAAGAGTTATTTTTCGTTGAAATCGTTTGATTTCAGCGATGATATCGTTGGCTGTATTTATAACGGTTCCTATGTAAACAAAGTTCTAACTACCTCAAAGTTATAGCTTTGTATGGTGGCTTTCCCCCCAAGACGTCGGAGTTGATTGTTCTTTCCTGATGACAGCATATGCTTGATCTTGCCCTCGTTTTACTGCAGTTTTTCTTATATGAAGATATTAAGAAGACTGATACCTCTGAGGTAGACACCTAAGTCCTCATTTTTCCATTTGACCTTAACACTGGTTTGCAGTGAATAGAAAATGTATCAAAGCACTCTTAATATATTTGAAAAATAAATTCAGTTAAATCTTAAGAATAATTATCCAAATAGGTTTTTTTACTATTCTGTACTAAAAATTACACTTTGCAAAGTTTTGTGTAATATTTTGATAAATTTGCCGAATATCCAGGTAAAATTAGCTATAAAAAAAGGCAGTACTATTTAATAGGTTAAGGCCCGTTTGCTGATACACACCTTAAGCATTTAACTTATGTGACAGCTTACGCAGAGGAAAAAGTAGCCCATAAGTTTTAAGTTGAACATAAATATTTATAAATAATGATTCGAATAAGCAAACGGGCCTTAAAGAGTACGTTTTGGTTTTTATGGACATATTTAAATATTATTATTTTTATTAAAATTTATTAACAATAAATTGGAATGTATGTGTTAATATTGGTAAGAGACTGCTAGGGCTTTTGACTCTAAGAAACTGTGAAAAGTATGGATATGTAATTTAGTGTTTACTAGTTAATGTTTGTTTAGTAATAAGTTTGAGTACTTAGATTATAAAATTATGTAGGTTAGTTAATAAGTTAAATATTTTACGTATGTACATACATTGAATCGAAGTTTCCTAGGAAACTTCTCTGGGGCTGAATTTGTGTTTGAAAAGCAGCTGCTGGAAGTCAAATATATGCATCCAAGTCCTAGAATGTGATTGACGTCCAAATCTTCTTGACAGCCTGCATAAGTTGGAGAACATCCTTTTTTCAGCAGGTTTTGGTGTGTGTGTTGTGTGACCTAGTCGTAGTCTGAGTACAGTAGTGTTATCTGTCTAGAAGTAGAGGTTAGGTGTGATTTGTCCGTGTTGATAATTGGGTCAGTCCACTATTTGTCTTAACTTTTCGACTGACTTCACGTAGTAATGTTTTGTGTGTGCAAAAAACAGAGTTTACTGTATACAATGTGCATCATTTGCTGCTTTGTCAGCTAGTTTGTTGTGTAATATTCCGGCATGATCAGGGATCAACATAAGCTTTATTATTTTAGCATATTTATTTGGAGGTATATTATTTGGATTACTATGACAGTGAAGTCTTCTATCGCATTTAGTACTGCCAGAATTTCATTATTTTAAGTGCAGTCATTATGATCGCCATGGTAATATAACATCAGTGTTGCTCAGAATTGCTATAGACAGAAGGGGACCGCCTTCGTAAGATGATGCAAACGATGTATTTAGCTGGGTTTTGGAGCCATTTGTGAAAATAATTTTCCAACCTTTGGTTCCTAGGGCATCTGCGGTATCAAAAATCATTCTTTTATATAGATGCGGTTTTTTCAAGTTCTGTTAGGTCCATGATATAGAGGGTGTCCGCCGGGAAGGTATTCTACTTTGTTTTGCCGCCAGTTTGGTAAACATTAGTCTTGACAGTTCATATTTGGCAGTCGTGAAGTAGACACGTGGCAAATTTATTATGGAAAAATATTCGATAAACCAACGTGTTTTAATCGTTAAAACATTTTATCAAAATCAATAATCGATCACTGTGACGATGAGAAAGTTACGTGAAATTTTTGGGAGAAACAGCGTGCCAACAAAACGCACTATTTATCGTGTAGTGAGTGATTTCGAAGAAAGAGGGTATGTAGGTGATAGGCCCAAGCATGGACCACAACGTACTGCAAGATCGGCTAAAAACATTACTACAATCCATCAACCTCAATTCGACGACGTGCTCAGGAGCTTGGTCTTTATTCTTCAAAGAACAACTTGGGCCAATTTTGTACAAGGATATGCATTTGTTTCTATTTAAGATTCAGTTGACACAAGAGCTTCTTCCAAAAGACCATTTACGCCGCCGTACATATACCAATAGGATGTTACAGCTAGCCCATGACGGCCCCGATTTTCATGAAAAAATCATAATGAGTGACGATGCACATTTTCTTCTTCTTTTTGTGGGAATATCTGGAAAGCAAGGTTTATGCAAACAAACCAGAAACGCTTGAGTAATTCAAACAAAATATTCGTGATGAAATTAATGAAATACCCCGTGAAATGTGTGAGAATGTAATGAAAATTGTGCTCAAAAGGGCTCGCATTTGTGAGACTAACAGAGGCGGACATTTACCTGATATTGTATTCCATACATAATTGCCGGCATTAAATAAAACATTTATCAATATAAATAATATAATATCCATTCTCTTTTATTTAATTAAAAATTATAAACAAACAAAGTAGTACACCTTCCCGGCGGACACCCTGTATTAAGATTTCTCTATGAACCATGGTGGGCATCGTACGTAATATATCTCGTGTTTATAGCCGGAAAATGCATAGATTTGGCGAATGATATTGCGGTTTGAGATTGCTGAGGTTATACGTTTAGGTCATATTTATTTGTTCAAATTTTGATGTCGTTGTCAACTATTGAACTTTGGCTGAAAGCTAGTTTAATATTTTTTTTTTAAGTTTTTGACCAAGTTAGTTTTTATTTTGACTTTGGAGAATTTTTAAAAATTCCAAAAAGTCCAAATAGAAAGCTAGTTTAACATATAGCTTTGATTTGGTTTCGAGAACGCGTTCTTCTAGTAGGCGAAGTCCAGCTTCCAGCATTATGTTGCGTAGTTAAGTGGTTTGGAAAGCATTTAAACTTCTGCGTGCAGCTTGGTGGTAAGGAGGATTGACGGTGTTGATTTGATCTTTGTAGAGTTGCCGTAAATTAATAAACCATAACCTATTGTACTAAAGGGCTAAATACCTTGTGCAGAAGACTAGACAAGAAGTTTACTATGTTTATTTTTTGAGTTCAATACAATTTTATTAAAAATAATACCTAAAATACTTAGATTATTTACATTTTGTAAACTAATGTTATTAAAGTTAAAAGATATTTTTGTGCAAGACGTTTTACAACATATGTATATGCATTGGTTTGCATTTTATCTACGGATAGTTTAGCTCCAGAAATGGTAAACCAGGTGAAGATGCCTTCAAAGAAACTTGTAAAGTTAGCTTGATTTTCTGAGAGGCCGTTATGCTTTTACATGATGTATACATCATCAACTTAGTGATCTATGTAGTTGCGATTTTTATTTAGTATGATGTTGTATTTTAAATGTTAGCATAAAGTATTTGACTGGATGCGCTTCCACAGGAATACTATCACAACCGTCATAGCGTATTGAAAATGGTAGGCGAACGTTACACGGGAAACTGTTTGCGGGAAAATATACCCAACCTGTATGTCCATGATGCTTACGCTGTACTACAAACTTTCAAAACTTTGTAATATATTAATATTTGTAGGATTAGTTTTCTTTCTTTTTTCTATAGAAGTATGTTTCCTCTTTATACTAGTTGTTAAGTTTTATATATAAATGTGCAAATCGTTCAGCCTTTTCTGGTCGAATGATCCACTTGAGTTGACTAACTGCCTTTCATAAATTGTGCCCAGTTTTGCCATTAATTTCAGACGAGAAGCTGTGTAAAAAAATCAAAAGTTAATAAAAAAAAACATTTGTCCTTGTTTTATTTAAATAAATGTTGTGCATGTTGCCTAATCAAATTAATGAATGAAAGTGATTAATATTAAATCCTTCACTAATCCCTAATTTGATAAAAAAATAATAAACTTCGTTCGATAATAGGCATTTGTATATGTACATACAGTATTGTTTTTATCTTTTGTTTTATTTTTTAAAATTTTTTTTTCTCTATTAATAAAACGAAACATAAAAAATATTTCTAAATATGACATTTTAGTTTGAATTTATAAATTAACCGATTTCCTACTTTTGTTGTTGTGATTTTCCAAAATTGTGACACTAACTACGATATAATCAATTAATTTTAATTTTATTAGAAGTAGCATCAGAAGATAGGCAGAAAGCGCTTCTAGAAAAGGAAAAGGAAAAAGAAAAGGAAAATGAACCAAATCAGGTACAGGAAAATGAAAATGAAAATAAAAATAGAGATACACCAAATACAGAAGACGAACAAGAACTGAAGATCATTATCGAAGAACAACTAAGTTCTGAAGAATACGATGCAATATCGAATAACGAAGATTACCATCCAGATGAACCAACAGAAGATCAAATCTCAGATGTGCCCGCCGTAAAATCGTTTTCCTATCGAGATAATCTTATACCAGTTGCTAATAATAGGCCACCATTATTAGACACACCGCCTGGCAACAGCAAAGTCTGGGAAAATCAGGCACCGGTACATGTGAATCCTTTCTCACAGTCGTTCGAAGAACAACTACCCGAGGACAATGGCATGCAGAATATGTTACGATCGCCAATAAATCCTTGGAAACATCAACCTCGAATGCCTTTCCACATGCAACCACAGCACGATAACTTTCAACAACAAATATTACATCCGGTTAGTGGCTTTCATCAACCTGGAGACTTTCATGAGCCTGGAGAATTTCTTCAGCATGGAGACTTTCATCAGTCTGCAGACTTCATTCAGCATGGAGACTTTCATCAGCCTGCAGACTTTCTACATAGGCCGCATTTTCAAAGGTTTCCACGCGGTCCATTTCAACAATCGCCGCGAAATTTTAGCCCTCATCAGTCCCAAAATCATTTTCGTGGTTCACCCAGGCCGCCCCGTGGCAATCCATTCTTCAAACCTCGCGGCCGTGGCGGTGGAGGTGGTGGCCCAGCAGGACGCGGTAACATGTTCCGTGGTAAATTTCGAGGAAATACTTGGCATTAAACGTTTCTCAATTCACATTACGAGTAAACTATTCGTTTATGCCCCAGGAGATTAGTTTTTAAGCGTTCCATTTAAAATTTTTAAAAATAAACCCGTTTAACTTAAACAGACAAAAAACATCAGATCCCAAAATGTTGTAATTGACTAAATTAGAATTTTTTTTATTATTAAACATTTGTCATTGGTCACCTAGTTTAAAATCAAATAATAGAATATTATTTGCCGCTTTAAGTAGCTAACGTTATAGACTGATAACGTTTAAAAGAATATACATACATTGGTTTTGCCAGCAATAATAAGATATCATTGAATAAAATGTTAAACTTTTAACAAAAAAAAAACACTTAAATGAAATAAAAACAAACAAATCTTGCTTTCAAATAATTTATTAGTTGTAAAATAAAAAAAAAAAAAACTAACTATGCTTATTAAATTTTGTTGGAAATTATTATAAAACTTTACATTGAAACATTTTAAAACAAATTTTTTGAAGAGAAAATTATTATAATACCCAAATTGTTAAAAAGAAACATGATTAAATTAATCGTATATCGCCGTATAGTAACTTAACCGTAAATTTTGTTTGCTGCTATTTTCACTACTTAGGCACTATTATAATTATGTAGTACATTTTCGTTTATTTATATTTGAACAAAGTAAACATATACATTATACCATATAATAAAAAAGTACTATGTATTTATATTGTATTAATAATATTGTTTAAAAATTGTACCTATGAAACAATGTTTTAACATTTGATAATTTCTAGGAATCCTTTATGTAGAACAGATTCGAAAGTCCGTCTGCCATTTTTATTAAAAAAAAAAACTATTAAAGCTTTAACGGCTAAACGTCTATCTATTTCATTATCAATGCGTACATACATACATACACACAATAGACTTAAAAGAAAACTAAAACCATAATAAAAACAAATAATATTTAAGATATTTCAATATTATTACAAAAATACAAAAATAAATATACAAATTCAACATTCTTCATTTCTCAATATAAAGTCCAAGAGAAATTTAAAAAAAAGATTGGCTTATGAGTGAAAAATTGAGAAAAGCTGAATTAAATTGCATAATTAATTAAATCAGTTTCAGTATGTGTTAAAAATGTGTTTTTACTGTTATTTCGAACGATCGAAACGGTGTGGCTAAATATGTTTTTTTTGCCCAGTTTTTAGTTTGTTAAAAATAGATTTGAAGATGGCCGTTTAGAAATTTAGAAAATTCCCGTATAAGAAGCGCTTCCTTAAAATTACCAAAACAATTTGAAAATGTTAACGTGTTTTTTAGATTTACGAAATATTTTGTGCATGCGTCTACATTTTTTTTTTGTAAATTTTGGTTATACTAGTTTTTGTCGGAAATAGAATTAAATAAAGTCTTTTAAGTGTGTAGAATTGTTATTGTAGCTGTACATTTCTAATCCGAACTGAATATACGGATTAGTTTTTCGGAATTTTAGGTGAAGCTTATCATCCAGCAGAATGCAAAATTCAAGAATTTATAAAATAAATATCGGTTCATACGTAGCCAGTTTTACACGCTAATGATGAGGTCCCTTTCCACTTGCGTGTGTCACCGAAGTGCGGGTTTCCTATACGGCGTTGTTCCTCGTGTTAACGGTACCTGTCATAGAACAAACGGGTTTGTTTTGAATTTATCGGATTCACCAATCAATATTTTTGTACGGGAATTACTTTTATTGTATTTTTTTCTTTTTTTTTTTTATTTAAAATGGGACAATGATTTTTTGAAATTAGTTTTTGAACAAACTACGTACATACAGGGTGGCCCATAACGTTCTGTATCAGCCTAATTCTAAATGACAATTTTCATGGAAATATTTCCCTTTTCCATTCCCTGTCTTATTCTAAGTAAACTTCGAATATGGAAAACAAATACTCGGGAAAAAATGTAGGCATTCTAAATGCAAAAAAAAATGGAACATTTTCCCCCTTGGGCACTCGTTTGTTTCCGATTTCCTGGAAAAAAATTAATTAAAAAAGTGTTTTGCTTTTAAGAATAAAATAAATAAAAATAAAAACAATAAAAACGCATTTGCATACGTAGGTATTGCTTTTGTTCTTTATTTTGTGGACTGTGCGTTTAATTAAAATTAAAAGTGTTTTACTTTATGCAACTAAAATATAAATAAAATTTCATTATTTTTGAGGTCAAAAACAACGAACCAGTCCCATGTACAAAAAGTAAAGTTTGTGTTTTGAGTAAAAGCCAAAGCCGTTTTTTCTTTCGTAGGTCGTTTCACACACTTGCATCCATTGTGGACATAGCTGTTCCTTTAAATTTGCAGGACAGTAAAAAAAACACTGCTAAAACAGGGTTGGGATAAACCAACATTATAGCCTGTTTCAAGTCCCGTTTGGTGACTTTCTTCAGCAAAGAAACGGGCAAACACGGACTCAATTTTATAATTGTAGAAATTGCAAAACGCTGGCTGACAGGACCTTGCGCGAACATGCAACAATTATTCAAATCAACTTTGTTAACTCTTAAAGTGTTAAACCAAATGATTCTTTAAAACATGTTACATTACTATTGAAGCATCTCCAGTGGATTCGATGCATTCCTTAGGGATCTTCTTATAGCTCTTTATTATTATTACTAATGCGATGTGGACTTACATATTTATTTAAATACATATTCACTTTCACATTAGATGCATTATTTTTTTCCTCTGCGCATGTTTTTTTTTATGATATGTCCGATACTGCGAATTAGCTGATTCGAACATTCAAAATTCTCTTTCCTGTTTTCGTAAAATAGACTTCCGGGGAATTCATAATTGGATAATTCTACTACCGGGAAAACATCGCCCGGAGAGTAATTTTCCCGGGGAATATTTAAAATTGGGCTGTATGATTTATTTGATGAATTATTATTCTTCTTTTTGATTTATTAAAATTTAGATTACCGTTTTGATAGCCCTATTCTGCTATCCGATCCGATCGAATCTTTAGATTCATGTGAATATTCCACTCAATTGTTCACTACATATTTTCAAATGTGTTCTATCTTTTGAGTCCAAAGCTTTACTAATAATATTTTCTTTGTTTAATTCTTAAGAGAATATAATTCTTAAAATTTATTTTTGATCGAAATTCATATATACTCCTTGGAACAATTCGTTTTTTCATCGGATAACAGAATACAAATATTCACGTGAACTTTTAACAGAATAGGGCTGATGGTCTTTTCAGATCACAAATTACTTTTCTTAGAATTTCAGGTACCAGCGCCAGCTCTTCTTTTTGGATATTGGCCTTAAGCTGTTGCATGGTTCTTGGCGTACACCTGTTTTGGTAGCTCCCATAAAATATCCTGTTCCGTCGTTTTGATAACTCTTCTCCCTATCGTTCCTTATGGATATGATAGAGATAGCAATCGTCAAAAGGACTATAAAAAAATTTACAATCAACTATCACTTTAGGCGATTCCAACCCTGAGTCATTAACTCGAGCAAATAAGGTGACCATTTAAAATTAGAAAAACTCACAATTAAACATACAATTTCTATACACATATTAAAACAAAAGCAAATAGGGTAAATTTTATATTTATTTCTCTAAATTATGTTCCTGAAGTTCTTAAAGTAATTCATATCCAAAATAACTAACATAACATAAGCAGTTTTGCAATGAACAGCCGACTTATGGTAAGTATAATCATTTTTATATGGCAGGCACGCGTATAATGACTCGAAATGTCTCTTCAATTATATTACTGAAAGGAGTTATTGTGCCCTATCGGGAATATCCCAGTGAATTTTGTTTCCCACGGGTTATTTTATTGCCTCGAGATATTTTTCCCACGATCCTTAAACCTCAACCCTCCCGCGTAATAAATTTTCCCCGATCACTAATCGTATGAAATGAGATCGAAATAAATTCCGAGGGAACTTTTAAGCATCATTCACGTTCCATGCGTTCGAATGAAAAAAAAAATTCCACGCACCCCTATTATGCCTACGACATTGGAATAGAGTGCGTCCTTACATTTGAAGATGAGGTATATTAGAGATCCTCAACCGCTATTTAACTAATAAAAATAATTGACAGTATGTCAAATTATGTAAGATTATTCGTTTTACAGCACTTCTTTAAGTTTGTTGTTTACTTTTTCGGAATATACTCGGAGGGCAATATGTATGGTGATGTGCAAATAAGCATACACATCTACATAAATACCTACTATCAAAATCAATTTTTTTTAAATATTGATATGCAGTATTACTCAGAATCTGAGGGACCTCCTGTATAAAAATTTTGATCCAAATCCGTGGAGCCGTTATTAAGAAGCTGAAAATAAAGGAAAAAAACGGTTCTATGGCAGGTACCGTTAACATTTATTTAAAAAAAATTTAAACTAAAATGTAGACCTTTTGATTTTTTTCAAAATCGTTATAGCCGTTTTCGAGATAATATAGATTCACCATTTTTGCTCCATAAAATTGTATTGTATCGTTATTTTTAGGGCTAAAAAAAAGATTGGAAAAAAGAATTGAGACATTCATCTTAAACGCTTGAGTACCAAATTTTAAGAAAATCGCTTCAACGGCTTAGGCTATAGATTTTGATTATGGTCTTGCTTGATTGCCTAGACTTTTTTTTTTAATATTTAATAATATAAACTTAAAAACAAATTTTCAAAAAAAATCACCCACCCGTTCAATATCAAAAATATTTTTTCTTTCAAATATTCAAAACAATATTTTTAGAAAATTTTGGTATGCAGTATTATTTACGTAAAAAAATTGATCGAAATCCATCGAGCTGTTTATGAGAAAGTCGAAATTAAAAAAAAACGGTTTTATGGCAGGTGCCGTTAATAACAAAATATTAAAAATAAAAATTGACCAAAATATAGACTATACCTAAAGTAGTGCACACATTTTCTTTTATCAAAATCGTTAGAGCCGTTTTTGAGATTATTAAGATGGTAGAAACAATTTTATGGCAATTACCGTTATATTTTGGTCTAAAAAAACGATTAAAAAATCTATTTATGCCAATCACCTAAAACAGTTAAGTACCAAGTTTGAAGAAAATTGCTTCAGCCGTTTAGGCTGTAGATCGATCTACTGACAGACAGACGGAATTGCGGGACCCACTTTTTTGGTGTTCTCTATCATCGTAATATCAATAAGTTTTATTAAACTCTCGAGTTCGATTTTTTTTTCCAAATGCAAAACTTTCCCTATAGTACCGACATATGTATTTCGCAAGTAAAAACCTCGGTCCAAAAATAATATTACATAAAATGTTATTAATGGTACCTGCTACATAGCCGCTTTTTTTGATTTTTGACTTTCTCATTACTGGCTTAACGGATTTTAAATTCAAAATTTAAAAAAATATATATTTTGGATTTTTGTAAATCGACTTTTTTTAAATTAAGATTTTGAAATTGTGTTTTTAAATTTATATTGTTTAATATGTACTTAAAATTGCCATACATACATAATTAAATCAAATTATTTTATAAAAAGAAATCAAGTCAAAAAATGAGTTGATAATTTATATTAAATATAAATCAAGCTTTTTTCTACTAAGAATCTTGTGAACTTTTAAGGCAGAAATTATTTTAGATTTTTTTTTTGATTAAAACCCTAATATATTTATTTTATATTTAATTTTATCCAAATAGATTAAATGAAAAATAACTCGCTGCAGTAAATATTTAATATTAATTAGTTTTTTAGAGATAGACATCCGTCCCAAATAATTAAATTTTTAAATCCGATAAAATAAGGAGAATATGAGATGTCACAAAACATCGATATGCTCATTATAACATTTAGTCCATCATCTTAAATTTTACATTAAATTATTAACGGTATATTCCAATATGTAGACTAATATTAGCTTCTCATGTCGGCTCACTATGCAATGATTATCACATAATTACATAAATGTATTACAGTAAAAATCAGTTAAAAGATAAGTTTTATAAAACGTGCAATATATATAAAAAAAATATTGATTTGTTTTCAAATTTTATTATAAGTATTTTTTAACTCTCTATTAAACTGTTATCGCCATTAAAAAAATCAATAGGCCTTTTAAATTTTGTAGTGCGCTCTATAACTACCGCCATTAAAATAAACATCCCATAAAATCTTTTTCCCTTAAGTTCAATCAAGTAAAATCTTTAAATATTTTAAAATTTAGTTTCTTCTACATAAGTGGAAAAATTCCTTTAAACATATAGACAATACGTACGTAACAACACATTGCCTTAACTTATACAAACACCTAGATTGCATAATGCGACGAATAAACTGCGAAGGGAGTCAGACTCAAGTTTGAAATTTCTACAAATGTCAAAATTGTCCTCCCTACAAGGCATCTGCAATCGTTGAGAATATAAATTTAATACTGGTTTAATACTTCCTTATTTATTCTAACGTTTTTTTTGTTTGCAAAAGTATATAGTTTAAATAAAATTAATATAAATATAATAAAATACTCTATTACAATACAGGAAAACTGAACTGTCAACAAGGATTTCTATAAGTTCAGAAATGATTGAAAAACCATAGTTGACCCTAAGTTAATCCACCGAAATCATTGAGTTAAATTGTTGAAACATATAATAATAATGATATAAATGGCGTCGGGATATAAGTCCCAAATTAGTTTTTTATTAGTATGGCCATATGACACATTGTGAAATATTTATTCAAAACATAAAATAGATTTCAAATGTAAGCCATGTTTGGCCCAGGATTTGGTGTGAGTACAAGTTTGGGTATATGCACATTTTTTTTTATCTTTTTAAAAAGAAGTCTTCAATTCAAACAAAAAAAAAATGTATACTCAAATTTGTAGCCACCCCAAATTATATTTTGGGCCAAGCAGGGGGGTTGTACGCGCCGAGGTTTTTGTACGCCGTGAACCTAATTGCAAAAAACGCTACACAGAATTACCAATGAAAACCCAACAGTGGGACAAAAGTCCCAAATTAGTTTTTGGGACTTATATCTCACCTCGGTGGGAAATAAAATCCCAAACGGCAAAATTGGAACTTATGTCGCGGGGAGTTATGTCCCTGCGCCGATTTAAATATTTGTACATCAGTTATAGCATCATTTTCACTTTCATTTTTTCTTGTAAAAACCTTATAACATTTTCGAACATCTTATACTTTCACAATAAATTCGTACTAAGAAAATAGAAGAAATAAAGTCAATTATGTGTAAAATTCAGCATTTACGCAGTCTTTATTGCTGTGTTTTAACTCCAACCAATAAAATTTTAAAGACTTCAAAAGGAAATCTAAATTTAAGCAATTATTGTGATGTACCTATTTACATTTATTTTAAGCTAATTTATTATAAGAGGAATTCAATTCATATTACTTATATGTATGTATATGTTTGTAAATCAGTTTTTATAGTTTTCTTTATAGTTTATAGAAATTAAACTTTACCATAATATGTAAATAATTGTAAATATTCAACTTTTCGATTGCTCATGATAATTTAACGAAAAACTCATTAACTATGATTTCATTTAATGTTTAAATTAAATAAATATACATTCTGCTAGTCTTAATTTAAGTCGAGAAAAATAAAATGTTACACGCATACAAAACACGCAACTAAACAAAAAATAAATATTTTACTTTAAGAAAATAAGTAGTTTTTTTTAAATAAAATAAAAGACTACTGTAGTAGGTATCCTCCAAATATACAGTCCGGAACATTTGGATACATCCAGCCTCTCAAATTCTTTTTCTTGCAACTAACTGTTTTTGGTGATTTTTTGATGTGTACATAATTAAATAAATATCAGGTTATTTAAGTAAAGAGAGAGTGTTCAATTTTTGTATGAGTTTATACTTGCTTTTCGAAGCACAAAACTTGTTGTTGTGGCTAATAAAAAGTGGTATAGATACTCTGTCTAACAATCAGTTTATTTTTATTTTATTTTATTTTATTTATTAACTTGAAGGCATTAACATTAAGAAGTAAATTATCTAATAGCTAGTGATGCTTATAAATGCATTTCACAATTTGAATTCGAACTACATAAATTACGTTTACAACATAATTATAAAAAAAAAACAAAATTAACAAAACAATAAAAATAAAAATCAGTTAATAATTTTCAAATACACACCTCTCCATTCAGCAACACACAATAAAATACTAGAGACACACTTAAGTCACAAAATTATCCGATTTATACATTGAAAAAGGACCTAAGCTCAAGCCTAAGCCTATCTGTGCCACCAAAACCTCGAACATACCGCGGCAAAGCATTCCATAAGCGGATATAGTTTACTAAAAACTGATGAAAAAGTTTACAAGATCTTCTTCAGGTACTAAAGCGTATTTTGTTAAAAAGGTAACTAGGCTGATTCGTTTGAATTACATTAGAGAGCAAGATAAGAGACATGTAGCGAATAAGATGGTCATATGTCATGTTATAAAGTAATTTGGAGAACTGAGAAATTTGATCAAATTGTCTTACATTAAATACGTAGTGTGCAATGTTGTTAAATTCCACGTTAAGTTTTCTCCTGCTAGAAGAATCGCAATTGGCAAAAAGTTCGCAGCCGTAGTTCAGATTAGGAATAATAAGTGTTTTGGCCAGCAAAATGCGTGTTTTTAAAGGTATAGTGGTGACTCATCCACAGCTGGCGTAGTGTATCATAAACTTTTCCAACTTGGGTATTTATGTGATTATTTTAGGTCAATGTCCTATTACAAATAATTCCTAGATTTCTTGCAGTGTTTACATACTCTATATTCGAACCTCGAAGAATAATTTCAGGGAAGTAGGAAAGGTCAAAGGGTCTTCCCCGACTGACCCCGTAGCCCTGAAAAAGATTTACACGCGTTTTAATGAAAACTACAACATTTCTCCGACAACAGTTAATAAAGACCTTAAAACTTACGCCTCTCACATCAGCTCCCAACGTACGTCGTACATTTAAAGTACACGCACAAATTTTAAAAACTACTTTCGCTCCTAACTCGAACCCAGCCATAAACGTCTCTCCTAATGTCCCATCCAAAACAATACCTTGCATCTTCCCATCTGACCAAATCCTCCCTCTTACCTTCTACTATCAAAACGTTCGAGGTCTTCGTTCAAAAACTCATACTGTTTTACAATAATCCTACGCTCTATCCTTTGATATTTACGCCCTGACGGTAACAAATCTGGTCTCTAGTATAAACAACCAAGAAATGTTTCCTTATTCTTTTAACGTTTATCGCGAGGATAAACTTAACGGATCTTCTGATGAATGCCCATGTCGAGGTGTCCTACTAGCTATCAAAAACACACTAGACTCATCCCTCATTGCAGTCTCTTCTTTCCCTAATCTCGACTATGTCTCAATTAAGGTAAGACTACCCCGTAAGTCGCTTTATGTGATATGTTGCTATATTTTGCCGTCGCAGCCTATTGAATCGTATAAGGTCGCCATTGAAATGGTTGACCACATAATAGCTTTATTTGACCCCAACGATGACATCCTTCTTTTCGACGGAATGATTTTTTATAGATCGCCTAGCAGATGCAAGCCTCTGTCAAGTTAGTGGTATCCTAAACTATATGGACAGGCAACTAGATCTTATTTTCACAACCGATCCCTTAACTCTTCAGTATCACTCTCACCTCTATCCTTATCTACTATCGACAATTATCATCCTCCCCTAATTCTCTCATTCAATCATGATTGTTCACTTCCAACTAATCTCCCTACAAATCAGTACTCCTTTGATTTTCATAAAGCAAATTTCCGTTATATTAATGAATATCTCAACAGAATTTCCTTTATTTTCAATAGCCTTATCGTGAAAGATGCCACAGAAAAATTTTACAGGGAAATATTTAATTCTATTTCTCTCCATGTACCCTTTAGTCGACAAAAGACATCGGCTGCCTCCCCACCTTGGTATAACCGCAAGCTTCGCTCTTTGCGTAACAAGAGAAACAAGTTGTGGGCAATTTTCCTTCGTACCCGATCGCCCCCTGATTATTCTAACTATTTTGGTTCTTATCTTCACTTTTCCGATCAATACAACACCCTTTACCAACGCTTGTTTATAGAAACACAAATTAACCTTATAAATGATCCTAAGTGGTTCTTTCAGTTCGTCAATTTTAAAAGAAAATCCGATGGTTACCCTTCCTCTCTTTCCTTCAATACCGAAACTTCGAATAATCCGCAAGATATTGCCAATTGTTTTGCCACATTTTTCAAGCAATCTTTCACCGACGATTCCTTCATACCTGATTCAGATTATTTCGATTATTTGCCAAATTTCGCACTAGGTCCTTTTCTTCCTCCTACCGTCGACCCATATATCATCGAAAATTAGTTGAATCAACTGAACGATGAATATCTTCCTGGCCCTGATGGCCTCCCCGAAATATTCCTAAAAAAATGTTCTTCAGCTCTCTTTTCCGCTCTCCAAATTGTTCAGTTTATCATTATCTCAAGGAGAATTTCCTCAGGTATGGAAAACCTCTTTCATAACCCCAATATACAAAAAGGGTACTAAGATCGATATTGAAAACTATCTTCCCATTGCCAAACTTTCACGTATCCCTAAAATATTTGAAAGTATTTTGTACGAAATTTTAAGTTTCCGTTGTAAGTCGCTCATTTCCCCTAGACAACACGGCTTTCTCAAATGTAGGTCTACAACAACTAATCTAGTTGAATTTGTATCGTATACAGTCTCAGCTCTAGAAAGCGGAAGGGAAGTAGATGTTATCTCTACTGACTTTAGTAAGGCTTTTGACAAAATTTCACATAGACTTATACTTTTCAAATTTTCCACCCTCGGCTTTGAACCTATTTTCTTAAAATAAATGGATTTCTTCTTATCTAGAAAACCGGTATTACAGTGTTCGTTTCAGATCTGCCTTCTCCAATTCATTCTTAGCTACCTCCGGGGTCCCTCAAGGAAGTCACTTAGGACCTCTCCTTTTTATTCTTACAATTAAAGATATTGAATTGGTCATTAAACATTCCCATATCTTATTATATGCTGACGATACCAAGTTTTTTAAGACAATTTCTTCCTCACACGACTCTTACCTTATTCAACTAGATCTCGACAGTTTCTCAGTCTGGTGTATCAAAAACTGCTTAGTGCTTAATATTGCTAAGTGTCAATCAATCACTTTTTCACGCAAACGCATAAAATCTTGTACCGGGAGCTACTTTCTTTACAATCAACCCTTAGCCATAGTTGAATCGATTCGAGACCTCGGCATATTATGTGACATAGAGCTCAATTTCATAACACACATCGATAATATTATCTCAAAAGCCAATTCAACGCTTGGTTTTGTGAAACGATGGTCCAAAGAATTCTCCGACCCCTACGTCACCAGATCACTCTACATAACCTTTGTCCGACCGTTACTTGAATACGCCTGCCAATTTTATGGTCCCCATATCAAAAAATTCATATTTCTAGAATCGAGAGCATTCAACGCCGTTTTTTAAGA
Source organism: Philhelius pedissequus (assembly GCA_910595825.1). NCBI lineage: Eukaryota > Metazoa > Arthropoda > Insecta > Diptera > Syrphidae > Philhelius > Philhelius pedissequus. The sequence goes on from OU343160.1 coordinate 327,986,804, forward strand.
TTCGCCCTTCGTGGCCTGCCTTGGAATAATTCTTTGATTCTGCCCCCTATCAAAATCGCCTCCAACTAATTAACCTCAATACCCTGCAAGAGCGAAGAGAAATAACAGAAATCCTCTTCATTCATCGACTTCTCTCAGGTTCCGTTGACTCTGAAACCCTCTACAACTCTATCTTTCTCAACACTAAACCCCGTAACCTAAGAAAACCCTCGCCTCTTCTACCTGCCTACTCATCATGGCTTCAATGAACCTATTACCCTGCGAAGGGTTGATTTAAACCAAAACTGTTTCGACTTCAATCTCAGCACTCCCAGCCTTAAAATCCTCCTGTTAAATCGACCGCCCAATTCAACCCAATCATAGCCCTAAGTTTCATAGTTTTAAGTTAGGTTAAGTTGTGAAGCTTGTATTAAGCCAAATAAATGGGGGTATTGCCCCCAGCAAAATTTACCAATCACAATACGTTTTGTTTTAGAGGGTTTAAGGGAAGAGCCCATTATTCTTAGACCAAGTGGATATCTTTTCTAAGTCGTTGTTTATTCTATGCACACATTCCTGTAACATCCCAAGAGAGCAACTTCTATACAATTGGGCATCATCAGCGTACATTTGAATAGAAGAGGAAACTATGGACGGGATTTCATCAACATATACTGAGAACAAAAGAGGTCCAAGGATGCATCCTTGTGGAACTCCTCTACTATTAAGCAGAAAGTTGGACGATAGATTACCTATTGAAACAGCTTGTGTCCTATACTTTAAATAGGATGAAATCAGATTAACTGCTGAAGTAGACAACCTGTTCTTCATGAAAATCTTATTGCAAAGGTTGGTGTGGTCAACTGTGTCAAATGCCTTAGAAAAGTCAAGCAGCACCTTTGTATATGAAACCTATAGTACTAATACGAGACTGAATTTTTTAGCTAGTAGTTCCGACGATGAGGGCGCTAGTTTCTCTTTTCTTGATATTGAATTGTTGATGTGGAAGAAGTAAATGTAGAGGCAAATGCGAAAAAAAGCAAGGGAGACGGTCAAAACTTATTAGTTCTGACAACAATACAGAGGGTAAGGGAGAAAACCGAATAAGCTGTTTTTGTCATGGCAACCTTCAAAATATGGTGGGTATAAATAAATTATATCAAGGCTATTGCCGTATACATGAATTTGAAGTAATAATGTATATGGATATACATGCATGTATAGGTTATTATAGAATTTATTTTAAATTTTTCTTTCAAATTTTAGATATTTGGTGGATTTTAGAATTTTGAATTGTAGCAACGTTGCTACTTTTCACTTTTCCTATGCGTAAATACCAAAGCAATGTTGAGATATTTCAATATGTTCTGTTTAGGTAGGTACATGTGTACCCAGATACCCACCTATATACAATATGTATGTACATATGTACTTTTTCTTCTTTTTCAAATATAATATCTATTTTTTATAATTTAATTTGTTCTCCAGTCAGTTTTATGAGGAAATAAAGTAGGTATACCTAGGTAGTATTTTTTTTAATTTTTTTTTGACTAGCGATATTATATATGTGGGTACTATATTACAAGTTATGGATTTGAAAAAAATCGAACTCGAGATTTTGATTAAACTTGACATTACGATGATAGCGAAGACGAAAAAATGGGTCCGCAATTCCGTCTCTCTGTCTGTCTGTTCTCGATTTTACAGCCTAAACGTTTTTTCATAAACATGTCCCCAGTTTTTTTATCAGCTTTTTTAAGACGAAAGATGACAGTACCTACCAAGGTACCTGCCAAACTTTCTTTTTGACCAAAAACGTAAATATTATTTTTTTCAAAAAATTTTTTTTTCTAACAATCAGACATGACATTACGATCATAGAGAAGACCAACAAAGTGGGTCCCCTAATTCCGCCTGTCTATCTGTCCTCGAGTCTACAGCCTAAACGCTTTGATAGGTTGTCTTCAAACTTGGTACATATTGTTTTTTCGGTAATATGCCCACACGTTTTTTTAATTTTTTTTTTAAGACGACAAATAACAGTAGCTCCCATACATTTTTTTGGCCAAAAACAAAAATCTTATTTTTATCAAAAAAAAAAAATTAATTAATGAAGGGAAAGGGTACCTTTTAATAATTTTTTTTTTTTGGAAAAAAATTGTTTTTTTCGTACCTCTAGTAGAAAAATTTGTTTGGTTTTCGATTTTCTCGGAAACGGTTAATCTGATTTTTTTTTAATTTTTTACGCAGAAGCTACTAGAAAGTTTAAACACTATTGTATACCAACATTTTTTTGAAATTAATTTTTTTTGAAAATTCAAAATTTCGGAAACGACTTAATAGAATTTTTCGAAACTTCGTATTAGTAGTTTTTTGACATTATCTTGAATAGTTAAAAAAAAACTATTTTTCTAAAATAAAAAACTACTGTACCTCCAATACAAATGTTAAAAACCGTTAAGAAAAAAATGTATTTCTCAAAAACGGCTCCAAGAATTTTCAAAAAAAAATTGTTATTAAATTTTATTTTATTTTTTGGATTTTGAAAAAAACAATTTTTTGCAAAATCAAAAATTTTGAAGATTTTTTTAAATAATATTTCAAAATGTATATGGATTAAAAAAAATAAGTAAAAAATGACTTAAAAAAATATATAATACCTATTAATAAAAAATTCTCATTTGAAAATTCGTCAACTAGATTTTTTACGAAATTACTTATCAATTCTGAATTTTCAAAAAAATTATTTTTTTTTTCAAAATCCAAAAAAATTATTAATATAAAATAAAAAAAAATTTGTCACAAGAACAATTTTTTTTTGCACAACGATTAACAGAAATCTGAAATTGTAACTGTTAAATTATTATCATGTTTGTTCATTTGGTAAAAAAGTTTATTTTATTGAGTAGTGACCGTTGCACGCAAGTGTATATTTAAATATTCCCTACAGCCATCAAACAATTTTCATTCTATCTGCCCGTAAAATAAAAAACATACACACACAACCAGCTCCTACTCAACAAAAAAATCCTCATAGAAAAAACAAAAAAACCTATGAAATAAATTGTTTTCCTTTTCTCCTCTAACTTATAATAAATTTTGTATATAGTTCTCTCATCAATTTATTATCGCACTATTTCCCTTCATACGCATTTTCTTAACACACCAACACTACCTAACCTCCGATGGTAGTGGAACCCATGATGAATAGTAGAACTTATCGCAGGCTGGATGAATTTCGTCGTCATGATAGTACTATTAATATCTATATACAATGATCTCATGTAAATAAAGTTCATCTCTGGAAGGTGATTGTGCGTATGTGTACCTTTCTTTCAAAATTAATGAGATGGTGAAAGAAATTTGAAGAGAGGTGCGCAGAAGAATGGCCAAGTGAATTGTTTCAAGCTATTATATCGAAAGCGGTAAATAAATATGAAGTAAGCATATAACGTTTTCAGTGCTGTTTATATGTGTGTATAAGTAAAATTGAATTCTGCGATTGCAAATGTGCGTAGGTATACGTATAGGTATTGTGCATTGTTTGTATTTTGATTAAATTATATAAAATTGTCGATTCAAGACTTACTGTGCAGTATACAAGTGAGTATTAAATACCATATTTTTCTCATATTGGAAAATACAAATAAAAAAGCATGTTTTCTAATATACCTATAATAATTGTGTTAATAGCCGTGTTTTGCTTGCAACTCCATATGGAGTTGTCGAAAAAAACGACATCAGAGTTGAGCGATTTACATGTCAATACAAAAACAACTTCACTCTATATGGAGTTAGTTCCAGATAATTATCTGGATTTAGCTATCTTATACTACGTTTTCACATAAAGATAATCCGGTTAAAATTGAGTAGATTAAACATTAATCTTGAAGTGTTTTCACCAGAGAAAAAAAGATTAGTTTGACGTTTTCACTCTGAATTGTCATTCAAAAGTCAATATATCAAGAGTAAAACAAAATAATAATTAGAAAGAAGAATTATAATTTCGGTGCAGTGAACAAATTTAATTTCAATAAATAAAAATGAGTAAAAACTTAAAAATATTGTTATCCCAACATTTTATCCTTCAAAATTTAAGCAGTAATAATCTGCCTGGTGCATGAAATCTTTCCAGGACACGAGGTCGATAAACTAGAAGGAAAATGAAAAACCAACTTGCTGAATGAACAATATTTGCAGCTTTATCTGACCAACACTTCCAGCTAATTGATTCCCTGTCCACCTGAATGCCTCAAACACTCTAATATAATACTACGTTTTCACCTACCACTTAATCCAGATTTAAGTGGGTTACCCATAAATCCTCTTTCAAATCTTCTAAATCTTGAAGATTTCCCATACAAATTTTAATCTCCTTAAATGTAGATTAGACATTAATCTCATTGAAATCTTCTTTTCTCCATTGACATTCAACAAAAAGAAAAAAAAAAAAAAAATCTGTCCAATATTATTTAATTTGTTTTTGTCTGGTATAATTTGTCGTTGCCTTCAAATTCTGTTTTTGTTTATAAAAAAGTATAAAAATAAAAGATGCAATAAAGCTACAGAGACCAAAGCGGTCGGTGCCTCGAATTTGTAATGGAAAATGTTTTAGCTATCCTACAGTAATACTGCTTTGAAGTTGTTCTTTCCCAAATATATAAAAACGAAAACCGTGCAAAGGCGATTCCAGTATTTATGTAAATATATCTATTTGCTCCAAGATGTTGGGATAACAATATTTTAAAGTTATTACTCATTTTTATTTATTGAAATTAAATTTGTTCACTGCACCGAAATTATTATTCTTCCCAATTATTTTGTTTTTGTCTTGTTATATTGACTTTGGAATGACAATTCATAGTGAAAACGTCAAACTAATCTTTTTTTCTCTGGTGAAAACGTAGCATCAGCCACACTATCCACCTCGCTTATAAGATTGCAACTCGTCGCTAAATTTTCTTACAAATTCGATACATTTTAATAACCAAAAACAGAATTCGAAGGCAACGACAAATTTCACCAGACAAAAACAAATTAAATAATGTTGGACAGTTTTTTTTTATGTCAATGGAGGAAATGACATTAGAATAGGCGTGTTTTATAAAATAAGGTTTGTTTCTTTTGATAATCTTCCACTTCGAAGAAGATTTCAATGAGATTAATTTCTAATCTTCTTTTGAGGAGATTAAAATTTGTATGGGAAATCTTCGGTTTTCAGAAGACTTAAAAGAGGATTTATGGTTAATACACTTAAATCTCGATTAGGTGGTAGGTGAAAACGTAGTATTAACTCCCGATAGAATCGGTAATGGCAAACTACAGTTATTATTGTGTTATCGATAATTTATATAGAGATGTCAAAAGTGACGTTTTGTGATGAATTTTTTATTGAGACTTTTAATGGCCTTTTCGATTGGCCGTCCGGAACACGTTCCCCCAATAAAACAGCCGTAAACAATTTGACTGATTCTGAATTATATGTATCACTGTATTTGTGAAAATTAAATTAAAAGAAAATCACATCGGCTAAAAAGAATTTCCAAAACACTTGATTTTAATTTAGATACACATTTTCTTGTATCAATAATAATTATAACTTGCTTCTTTTTACCTTATTTTACCAGAAAAGTAGTTTAAATTCAATAAGCACATCGAAATTACACAACAAATCAAGCCGATTATTTTGACATTTTAATTGTGTAAGTGTATTAGTGATTCTGTTTTCGATTCTGAAATGAAATCCAGAATCGTTTTCTGTTCTGTTTAGAGTAACAACTGTCATTTTGTGGGGGTCAGAACAGTTCTGGGCGGCCAATCGAAAAGGCCATAAGCTACATTGCTGTCTTGTTCTAAATTACAATTCTTATATCTATTTTTAATAAGCCAAATTGCTGCTATAGAGTATTACCTGGTTTATCTATTGATATATATTATGATTATACAAAATACAATTTTTGCCTCATGGCGGTCAGTATGATGTATATACGGTGTCTTGTGGCGTTTTGACAGCGGTACTAACATACATGTCGATTTCGTTTCAATAATTAGGATTCGCTACTAAAACCAATACTTTTTGGCTTTGAAAAGAACGATTACGGACCGAATCTCTTTTTGGGACTGTGTGTGTTGCTTGGCAGCTCCAAAAAAAAAACAAATCTTCAATTCGTTAAAACATCATTATTTCGTTTTAATTTCCCGATTCTGACGCGGGGGAGTTCCTAAACCCACTTGCACTTTTTTAATATTTGTTTCCAAGAAGTTTTTAACAATTTTTTTTATTTTTTAATATATTAATTTACTTTTTCTGTACACTGCCACAAAATAAAAATTAATTCACAACACAACAATTGAGAAACGTCAAAACAAATATTGTAGTGTATGTACGAATCTGTGCACAAATCCGTTTTGAATCCGTCTACAAAAAGAGATTCAATACGGATCTGTTTTTCCAGAAAAATATTGGTTTTAATTTGAAACGAATTTGATTTTCAGAAAAAAATTGACGGCGGATCGACGGCAAGTCGATGTTTTTGTTGAAACGAAATCGACAACAGTTTTTAAAATTGAAATGTCGTTGAATGCACCAGTGCTGCCAATAAGTTTAGAATGAAAATCCTAAATCTCGATATCGTTTTTTTAACAACTCTATGTGGTGTTGCAAACAAAACACGGCTTATATATCTGTCCGAAAATTAGATACTATTTAATATTTATTTTTGTTGCTTTATATTATATTTTCTTGAAAAAAAAAGAAAATTACAACATTAGATTAGATACACGCGATATAGAGATGACGTACCTGATAGACAAGTATGAGTCTTCAATAACTATCTATACCGACGGCTCAAAAATGGACCCTGGGGTTGGTGCGGGTTTGTTCTCAGAAAAACTTGAAGTAGCCAGGTCCTCTAGACTTGCAAGACAATTAAAGCGATTTCTGCTGCAGTTACCAAGTCGAAGCTTAAAACTAGGTGTCGCGAAGAGCTGAAAATTATTGGAATGCAGCATAACATTAAACTCTGCTGGGCCCTGGGTCAGAGTAATTTACCGCGCAACGACAGAGCTGATGAACTGCCAAGGAAAGGTTCAACACTTGACCCTAGCGAAATAGACACTTTGTGTCACGAAACAGAATATTGTAAAGAAGATTCTTTCAAAAATCAACGAAATATTGAATGGGCGCGACACCTGTGCCACAACCAGGAAACTATGGCCCAACATCGTCAAGAAAAGAACAGAAAGTACCATCCACATAAACAAAAATTCCCTTCGAACTCTTGTAAGCGTACTCACCGGACACAATCGTCACGGCTACCATAAAAATAAAATGGTGCTAAGCACCAATGACCTATGCAGAGGCTGCAATGACGAAGACGAACATGAGGCCACCTCTCACTTTTTGTGTCATTGTCCAGCACTTTGCCGTATAAGGAACAAATTCCTGGCAGTTACTTCTTCAATGATTTAGAAGAGCTCTCGAATCTTTCAGGCAAAAGCCTGCTGAATTTCATAAAAGCCTCTAAATGGCTCGATAATGATTATCCATAGAACTCATAGGTTATACAATTAGAAATTACAATACTTCAGGGCATAGGAAAATAATTACACAGAGGCGCGACTCGTACCCCCCTTGCCTTAAACACCCGCAAATTTTGTTTAAAGTGAGTAAGAGAAAACTCTTTTAAATTACCCATTTTTTCCTATCCGTGAATACATGTGAGTGGTGGATTAAAAAACCCTATTACTCAAACTGACAACTCAACTTTCACAGAATTCGCCTGCTGTTTCTGCCTTTTTATTGCGCCTGCTGCGAGTTAGCTGTAATAAAATAGTTACAAATAATTTATTAGTAAAATTGTTATGAAACAACTAAAATATATTATAACTAAATTATTGCACAATAAAATAGGTAATAAACAAAATAAAACTTACCCACTTCTGATATTTTTTCTGAAATTGAATATTTTTTTTTATTGTTTTGTCATCTGTCAAAATACTCACCTCGAATTGAGTAAACTGGTCTTTTCTTGTGGTGGAATTTAGGCACGCGAGCATTAATTTTCTATGGTTTGCTTCTACTTTTTGATTGGATTTTCTTCATTTTGAACATACAATTAATAAATATTGCTTAATTTGTAAATCAGAATCAACAAAAAGCTTTTATTAGTATGTTTTTTTTGTTTGATAAAGGCCTTTAAAAATACAATTTAACTAAAAAAGCAATTAGTTTTTCAATTTTTGAATTTAACGGATTTCCATTTTGAATATATAAGCTCGCCATATCTACCAAAAGTGCAAATGCGCACTCTCCGTTTCGATAAGCCTGTGTTGGTGTCTGCTCCATTTAAAATGCACGGGCAACTAACACATGCTTGTCGAAACGGAGGAAATCGTCTAAATTTAGCTTGTAGGGTGAAAGAATAAAACCCCGAAGTCGTGCCTCTATGTTAGTTTCTATGCCAGTAGCAATATCAACTGGCAGCCCATTTACCTAACCTAACCTATATAGATATGAAGTACATTATTTTCGAAGCAAACGCAAACAATATTTACATATTATTTTTGTTTTTGTGGACTGCGTGGATTAAGGCCAATTGAAATGTCTTGTGACCTTTAGTCCAAAATGCGTTTCGCCCGGGTACGATAGTTGGGCTCATCAGTTGATGCTATCGTACCCTTCTAAGAGTCGGTAGACATCGACCAAAAATATTGCGTCTTAGTGAAGTGGAAGGAGTTGAATCCATTTGAAATGTAGAACATGTTATTTCATTTTGAGTGAAATTGAAATTCGTTTTGAATTCATTTTCACTCGGAATGCAGTTCATGTGTGAATATTGTAACGAATTCTACTATCTGATTACTTTTGAATACCTAACGGACTATTTTATACTAGACATACTACCTGAAAGTATGCTACAAACTCTAACCAAAACAACATCTGAAGTATGCTACAAACTACTTACCTATTCCCCTTGGTGGAGACTTATCGTACAATAGTAGAAGACGCAAGCCGAACAAGATATTGGAAAGGAACTTGCTGGAACCGGTTGACGAGAACTTTCAAGGTATAAATTGAAAGCTTAATCAAGTATAAATACCGCTCCACTAACTGCGAAACGGGACAGTTTATTTTTGAAAGCGCAAGTGTAAAGTTGGTTGTAAGAAAAGATATAAGTTGTTAATTGGTATACTTTTATTATACCATAATAAAGCGTTTAGTGTGTTAGAAAGAAAAGTGGTGTTCAATTAATTGTGAAGTAAATAATTTGAAGTCGTTAAAAAGCAAATAGGTTTTATTTGCGAACTATTTTAAAGCATTTTTTTTTAATTTAAGGGTGCTTTCATAAATGCATGGTTGCTTTGTCTACATGCGATCATATTAACATCAGAAAAACTATTTGCGAATGCATTTTAATTGCATTCATGAATACTTTCTCTGATTTGCTTCATTTCAGAAACCATTTTGATGTATATATATTTTTAATTTTGTGTTCAACTTTGAATTTTCTAGCGGAAATTTGGACAGATGTGAACAGTAAGGAAGGTGTACCACCGTTTACATCATACTGTCTCTTTCTTTAAGAAAAAAATCGGAATGCATGTGAAATTTTATAATTGCGTTTGACATTTATGAAACTCTGACATTCATCATTTGCATTTATGAATGCTATGCATTCGTCGGACTTTCGCAACCATGCATTTATGAAAGCAGCCTATATTTTGAAAACTATTCAATAATTTTTTTTTTTTAAATTATAGTTATATGTATTTGCTGAATACCTATGAATTGGCGCTTTTGAATTTTTTTTTCAAAAAGTTTTTAAAAAAAACCGCTCCACAGATTTTTAAATTTTTTTTCTCATAAATTTAAATTTATACAAGAAATAAAATGGCGTACGTTTTTTGAGCTCAAATTAGTTTAAGTATTTATTTCAGAATTTTAAATTATTTTTTCATTGATTAGCCGATTTAATCAATTGTTTTTACGTTTATATTATTAAATATTTAATATTCTCATAGCATTTTTTTAAAGAAAAAAAAAAGAAAAAATTTTTTTATATATAAAAAATTAAGTAAAAAACGACTTTAAAAATATATTTAGATTTTTAATAGAAATCTTTTGCATACGATGTGATCTAACATAAGAGCAAGTTCGTGCGATCCAATCGTGCATTTTATTTATGTTCTTTTAACACCAAACGCTTTGATGAGAGCTAATAGAACTTAAATACTCGAAGTTATGTTGTTTTAACACTCAGTTTGCCTCTTAAGTCTTAGCTTAATAACTGAAAATGAATAAAAAACACATTGTTAACAGTTCTGAACTTGATGCAAAAAGTATGTACACTACTTTAGGTATATTCTACATTTTGGGCCAACATTTTTTTTTACATATTTTGTTACTGCACGTGCGATACTACCATTGTTTTTATTTCGACTTTCTCATAAACGGCTTCACGGATTTCGATAACATTTTTTATTTAAGAAGGTCCTTTGAATTTGAATGCATAATAATGCATACCAAAATTTTCGAAATATTTATTTTTGGATTTTTGAAAAACAAAATATAATTTTTTTGAAAATTCAGTTCTTAAATTTATATTAATAAAAAATTAAAGCAACATTTTTGTATACGAAAAATAAGGTTAAGAACGACCTTGAAATTAAATTTGCCGTTTCTACTAAAAATCTTATGGTTTCAATGAGATAGAACATTAATGCCCGTTTGCTGATACTAATCATAAATATTTATGTTCAACTTAAAACGCTTATGAGCTACTGTTTCCTTTGCGAAAACTGTCACATAAGCGCTTAAGTAGAACTTAAATGCTTAAGTCGTGTATCAGCAAACGGGCGTAAGAGCAAGTGCGTGCGATATAGTCGTGCATTTTATTTTCAATTTCTTTTGATCCACCCAAATGCTCGGTCAGATGGCAGAAACGAATGTTTATCTGCTCAATTTTTAAAAATCTCCCAGTCTCTACAATCATTGCTTGTATTGGATTGTTTGATCTTTTACGTGGCCTTATCTTTAAACAAGAATTTTCACTACTGCTATTCATATTTTAATATTTTTTTAGCTTTTTAAAGACACCACCCGAAAGACCACGAGGAACTGACTGGCTATAATGTTCAAACTTAAAAAAAATAACTGCGTTTTGCCAGCATTACGTTTAAAAAGAAATTAATTGCATGCACTGAATGTGTTTAGCACCCATTTGTCAAAACGGCATAACAAATTTTTTGTTTTAACACTAAATGCCGATTTCGCGCTCGAATTTCTGTGTTTCAGGTATAAATTTATGTTAGTTTTGCTCCCAACCTATAGCTCTACAACTTAGCAGTGCAAAACCATAATAAAAGTGATTTCGAAAAAAGGTTTACTTATGTTGTTTTAACAATCACCGATTCACTTATCATCTACATTAAAAAATATAAAATTCCCCAACTTATACCGCCATCAATAAAAGTTACACCACTTGGTTTCCTGACGACCACTTCAATCTTACCTAACCTATCCATTGAACTGAAAGACAACAATTTTTAAATCATCGTCCATTTTCATTTCAACTATTTTTTTGAGAAACTTTTGACAGGCCCACACCGGCATAATGGGTGTGTACTTACACAGATTCGGATTGCTTTATCGGTTCGGTAAGGTGCTTTGATACTGGCGTGTAGTTGGCGTATCAGTATAGCTCATTCCTAACCGAATTTATTAATTAAAAGTATGCAATAAGTTTCGATACGGAATAAGAATATTTGCATAATTTCTTTCGTTTTTGAAAAACGAACCATCGCTTTTGTTTCCTTTTATTACAGAATCTCGCCACAGCCACAAAAACTTGGCTAGCTTTCAAGTCGACTACGCCCTTCTGCACGTAACTTTAAACATTATGCAGGCACCTACGATTTTTATTTTTAGTCTCTTTCGAATTAAAAACATCGATACAAAAAATACTTTGTATTATATGAATAATAATTTTCTTTTATTTAATCATCATGATGCGTAATACGTTTATGTACTTTTTATAGAAAGATATCTCTTTTTATGTTTGGATAACTTAATTTTAATGTATACATATTATTATATATATATAGTCCTTTTTACTTTTTACTTCAATTTCAAATAATCAAAAAATTGATTTTTATATTTAAGGGAGAGAATATTACCAATATTACTCAGTTGTTGTTGTGAGTTTTTTAATTAATTAATTGAAAACAGATTTTGTCTGTATTTGTTTTTTGTTTTTTTTTTTACAAAAGAAAGCTCTGATGTGGTTTAGTTCCGTGTTTGATTTTATATATGTTAGTATTCATTATTTCGCAGTTATTTAATCTTTAACTATACATTTTTTTATTATTATTTATCTTTATTTAAAAATCCCAACCAAGAATTCAATATTTCTTAAACTTATTATTTATTTTTAATTTTATATCATCATGATTTAACAATTTGTTGTTTTGTTTGCAATTTTGTTTTTTATTTTATTTTTTTTATAGTGGGGAAAAATAGAGAATAAAATATCTAATTTATTAAAAAATAATTAAAACATAATTATGAATATAAAAAAGGAGCTGGCGTTTTGTTTAGATTTGCGATTATTTCGTAAATGCCATAAAGACAGCCCAGAGAATTTCATTTGCATTTGGTTTAGCCGCTTCAGCTTCAAAATCCAAATCAAGAAGTTCTCTCACTCGTTTCATTGCCACTTCATAGTCGTCGTCGTTGAGTGGACCAAATGCGTTCTCTAACACATCACTAGCATGGGCTAAAAATATTAGCGCCAACATGCGTTTGTCCATTCTTTGCGGGTCATTAATCCATTTTGAAAGTACCGCATCTTGTATCTAAATAATATTCAATATAAATTAACTATTCATAAATTCTTTGTTGTAAGGTATGTACCTTTTTAACTAATCGACATTTAATAACGTTGTCGCTAAGTGGATGTGTTGTCATGTCGAATAAGAGAAAATTTTGTTTTTCTGTGGTAAGGACACCTTTTTCAACTAAGTTTTTAGCAAGTCTTTCGCGGACATTTTTCAGTTGGTATCTGAGTTTAAGTGGGTTCCATGTTTCACCTGTGTTCGAAATATGTGATAAACGTTGTTTTTAGTGTACTAGTAGAAGTTCGCAGTATATTTACCACTTAAATATTCAATCCAACTTTGAACAGTCTCTGGTGGATCTGTCTCCTTGATGTGCTTTAAAGCTTCGTCAAGGAGAACATCACCTGTTTGTGTGTCCGACTTAAGTATAAGTTTTCTAAATAATAAGAATAATGTATGTTATCATTTTGAATTTATTTCAAGAATAGAATGTTTTTTTTTATTTACCTTGAACACAATCCTCTACGGCGCATGCCAGCTTTTTCCATCATTACACGCCCACGGATTCCTAGTTCAATTAGGATGCATCCACGAAGGCCACTAGATATGCAGTCATTCCAAAACGATGTGTAACCCTAGGATTGATATTTTTATTTTATAATTTAAAAAATTGTTAGTATTATAATTATTTTGCAAACATAACGTTTGTTTTAAACTCAAAAATTGTGTAATTGTAAACTTTATAAAAATTGATCGCCCATTAAATTTGTGATGCATTCAATTTATTAGTAATTTTAATTTCACACATGATAATATTTTTATTTGGTAGATTTCGTTCATCTGTCTGTCTGTCTGTAAGTCGAGCCGTAATGGGTGAGGCGATTTCCTTCAAACTTGGTTCTTAAGTGTTTTAGGTGATTGGCTAGGTTCTATTTCAATATTTTTTAAGCATACAATTTTTTGTACCAAGTGGTATTAATATATTACTGCGATGGTATTTCAAATAAATATAAGGGACAAGGTCTGTGATGGTATACTAAAATTAAAAAAAAAACAACGGGTTGCAATCCGGTAGTGCCGGCTGAAGTCAAAACTTGAACATTATCGTTGTACATTTTCCGTCTTGACTTTTGCAGTTTTAATTTCCTATTAAACACAATGAACGATGCCATACAAATCTATTCCTTGCTTTGCCTTTAATATTTTAATATTCCTTGAAAAACGAAAACTACCGGAATATCTATCTACAGTTTGTACCTACATGTGTAAGTACAGGGTGGCACACGAATCGTGCTACAAAAATAAAACGTAATAACTTTTTTTCAGTTTGAGTAATCGGCTTATTTTTTTTATTTTATAGGCTACTATTTAGATTTATCAAAATGAGTGCTTGGGATACTGAAAAAAGGATTTGGATAGTGCAGCGATACCATTCTTTGCAGTCCGTCATTTTCGTCCAAAGGGAATTTAGGCTGGAGTTTGGCGGTATTCCCCCGAGTAGATGGTCCATTATGAGGCTGGTGAACATGTTTGTCGAATCTGGAAACATCGAACGAAGACCGTATCATCGAGATCCCAATGTTCGGGTTCAGGATACAATCGTGGCTGTTGCATCGGCAATACAGGCAAATCCAAGTGTTTCGACTCGAAATTTATCGGGCCAAATTGGAGTTAGCAGACGGTCATTACAACGGATACTTCATGATGACTTAAACTTGTTTCCGTACAAAGTCCAAATTACAAGCAAGTTAAGCCCTCAGAATTGCCTGTTCGCCTGGAGTTTTGCCGAAAAATTATTGCAATGGCCGAAGAAGAAAAAACATTAATAAATTGTTTGTTCATGTCTGATGAGGCCCATTTTGACTTAAACGGCAATGTTAACAAGCAAAATTGCCGTATATGGAGTGAATCTAATCCAGAAATGCTCCATGAGATGGAAATGCACCCAGAACGAGTCACTGTGTGGTGCGTAGTTTCATCAAGGTGTATTGTCGGGCTATACTTCTTTGAAGAAAACGGTGTAACATAAACTGTCAATGGGGACCGTTATTTAAAGATGTTGAAGGAGTTTTTTTACCCAGAAATTCGCCAAAGACATATGCTTTTCAGCAGGATTTGGTTTCAACAAGATGGAGCAAGTGCACACGTAGCCACACAAGTTATGGCGGAGCTCCAACGAAAATTCCCAAACAAATTGATATCCAGAAACTGCACTTTCCGCTACCCCCCAAGGTCACCGACCTAACTGCACGAGACTTTTTTATATGGGGTTATGTCAAGCAGGAAGTGTACAAAACGAAACCCAGGAATTTGACTGAATTGAAGCAGTCCATTAAGACAATAATTGAGGCGATCCCAATATCAACCCTTCAGGCCGCAATGAACAATTTTCTGATCAGGTGCCGCATATGCGTACGCTCATCCACGCAGGTCATTTCCGATCTATCATCTTTAAAAACTATTAGTTATTTAAAATAAAATTTAATTTTTAATCCAATAAAAAAAATTAATGAAATACAATCGATTAAAATAAAAGTTATTTAAATTTCTTATTGTAGCACGATTCGTGTGCCACCCTGTATTATGAATGAGTCACATATCATATTTCATTTTGTTCAATTTCCATATTTTAAACACTGAGTGTGTTTCTTTATTCATTCTGGGATGTCCAGAATATTAGGAATACTATTTTTGCGTTTCTTTATCCCACGGAATATCCCGGATAAGCTATTTTGTTGTTTTTTTATTAATTGCGGAACGTTTGGAATGCATCTTTTTATTCCATGTTAAGCACGGATGAAAAGAATATTCTCGGAATATACCCCCCATGTGAATGTCAACCAAGCTGAAAAATAACACCAGCCAAGACGGAAACCAAGCCAGTAAACAAAATGGATTACCAAACATTTTAAAAATTTTTATTATTGAAATAAATATATAAACAATAATTATTGCTAATTAATGGCTACTTTAATAAAAATTGACGACTCACCTCCTTATCTGATTTCTGAGCAAAATTTTTGAATAATTCTGTTTTAAATTATTTATTAATTTTAATTTATTTAATTCGATTGTGGAGCGTAAATTCAAATCAACTTGAAACTCTAACTCCAGAGTTGACTGACACAGAAATTATAGCGTATTTAAACGCAATTAATGTGCAAAAACTTTTAATATATTGCAAACTAGCGCAAGCTTATCGAAATAGAGTTCTCAGCGAAAACTTCTGAATGCAAAAAATTATTAAGAAACAAAACTTGTTTTATATACTAAATATGTAATTAACTTGGACACATAATCTATGTAATTTATTTAAATTGTCAACCTGGCGGACGGCATTGCCATGCTATATTTGATTTTGTTATATACATGATTTGAATTAGAAAATAAAATCACTACTATAAACAATAATTAAGTTTGAGTTTTCATTAATTAATAAATCAATAATATTTAATTTTTACTATTTCCCATAGATATACCTGTTTTTTTTATCATCATCACATCACTTTCAAACAGCTGATTGATATCATCTTTTCTTTTCTATTCCGGATAGTATTTTTGATTCTTTATTCATTCCATTCTGGATAAACATTACCAGTCCTATTAAGAAAAAACGCTTAGTCCACCTTTAGTCCATGGTTATAAGTCTACTATGGAATAAGAGCTAGACCATGGACTAAAATTTCCTATAAATAAAAAATGCAACAAAATCTACTACAATAAACATCAACCCTACCTCTGTTTATTCTATATCTCTGTAAATTCTGTTCTTAAATGTCAATTCTTAGTTCATCGCCAGACCACCGTTTTCGATGGTAAACGTCAAATACCAGAAATTGTGTTTAATTAATAGTATTTCGCACTTAGTCCACGGAATAGGTCCTAAACCTTCCCTAGTCCATGTTTATTAATTTGGGTGTACGTCTTTTCCATTTATTCTATTTCTTATCCGGAATAAATAAAGAAACACTCGAATTTTACGAGTATACAAACGGTCTAGCCATCAGCAGTCACCATTCATGAATGGGCGTAGCATACTATAATAGAAACCAACACGCACACTCGCGCAAGCCTCCTGCGCCGCTTAAACGAAACAGCAGCAGCAGGTATACATTTTC
Source organism: Philhelius pedissequus (assembly GCA_910595825.1). NCBI lineage: Eukaryota > Metazoa > Arthropoda > Insecta > Diptera > Syrphidae > Philhelius > Philhelius pedissequus. The sequence goes on from OU343160.1 coordinate 328,003,738, forward strand.
GCCTCGCGGTAGAAAGAGAGAGTGATACTTCTTCCTCTCCTACTCCGCGCCCGGCTATGTACTCAACCGCCGCTTTATGAATTTTGGATCAGGCCACGTTTACTGACGCGAGTTTAACATTTTTTACCCATCCCAAAAAAAAAGTGCACAACGCCGGTAAGGACGTTTTCACATCAAAAATCTTAACGAATAATAAAAAAACGTAAATATTATTTCGCTTGTTTTATTTTACGATACTAAATATAAACCATACACTTAAGGGTAATTGATAATTTCAGAAGCATTATGATAAGGTTCTATCGTGTATTTTCTGCGAAAAAATTGCAAGTGCTTTCCAGAAACTTCAAACTCAGGTTTAGGCCACACACCAAATTTCAATTCTTTAGCATTAGTGGTTCCCTAGATATTAGACTGCAAAAATAGCAAAAACCGTAACTTACTGACTGACTAACATATCATCAAAATTATGGAACACTTCCCGACATCGTAGAATCTTGTAATTTGGCACAACGATAGGCCTTGTGGTGTATACAAAGGAACAAAATGTAAGATTTTCCATTCAGGGCGCGTGTTACCCTATCCGCTCATATCATAGAATTGGTATAAATTATTTAAAGCACTTCTGATTGTCGTGGAATAATGAAATTTGGTACAGCGGTAAGACTTGAACTGCAAACAAAGCGAAAATTAAAAATTCTCCGCGGTTTTCTATTTGTCATTGGGCAATGCTGTCGAAATAAGAATTTAATGAGCTAATCACATCCGAAGGACATTGGTGTGAATATGAAAACGTATGTGAAAAGTTGAGGGTACTGTCATCAGCAAAATCATATATTGGATTAGAAGTTTCACATAATGAGAAACAGTGTCCGAGACAGAACGGAGCCCTGGGGAACTTTCCTTCACCACCATACTCATTTATTTTATGAATTTAAGACTTGAAACTGTCCTATCCAACTTGTATTCAGCGGTCCGAAAGGTAATTTTCAATCCAACGAAAAAGAGATTCTTCGATACCAAATGATGGCATTTTTCATGAAAGACCTTGATGCCATACTCTATTCGATGCTTTTGAAATACCAAGCACAATAATATTATTTTCACCAAAACGGTGTAAAGATTTCTGCCACTGTTCGGTGATATATACCATCGGATCACCAGTGGACTTAATTGCTATGAAAGCCATAAGGAGCTTTTATTCCTCAAGAGAATTAATCAGCATTTCCATGACATTTGAAAGAAGGGGCGTAAGTGCAATTGGACGGCTATTGTAGGGTGAAGAAGAATTGAATTCTGTGATGACAGGCAGGACAAATGTGTTACTTGTTTTAGTTGTAGTTAATTAAGAAGTTCATTATATTTTAAATTCAAATTACTAAAATTAATCATATATCTATCCCATTTTCCTAATAGCTCTCATTGTATTTCAGCATTTTGTGGGTAATCGTAACCCCTTCAGGGTGCGCGAAATATTAAATTAAGACGTCATAAGTGACGTGTTTTGAATATTGTTGAACTTAATATTGTTATTTATGCCAGTATTTTTTATCCCACACATAATGACACGACTAGCTCTACCCAATCTATTACATATTTCGCATAGCTAGGATACATTTAATGTTAATTTTTTTAAAATATTTCATATCATTTTTTTCAAAAGAATAAAAATGCCATATTACATAATAAGATATAAAGAAATTAGGGATTATTAAATTAAATTTTGTTTGGAAGACGGCAACGCTATCCTTTCTTCTTTTTTCTTCTTGTTTTAGTTCACACAATAACTGAAGCCAGCTGACCATTCACAACGTCGTAGATACGTCGAATGGGTGCTTGAACAACAGATGGTGGACGTCGATTTTCCGAACAAAATTTTCTTCAGCGACGAAGCACATTTCTAACTCGGTGGGTATGTTAATAAACAAAATTGTCGTATTTGGGGTTCTGAGAACCTTCAAGTAATTGAAGAGAGGCCATTATATCCACAAAAAGTCACTGTTTGTGGCGCTCTTTGGTCCGGAGGTGTGACCTTACTTCTTCGAAAACGACGATGGAACGACTGTCACCGTCAATTCGAAGCCTTATGGTAATATGATAACCAACTTTTTTTTGGCTGCTATTGAAGAATACGACTTGGAGAATATGTGGTTTCAACAAGACGGTGACACATGCCACACAACTCGAGCGAATATGGCTTTATTGCAAGAGACATTTCCTGGCCGCGTAATTTCTCGTCGTGGCGATATCAACTGGCCACCAAGATCATGCGATTTGACACCGCTGGACTTTTTTTTGTAGGGCTACGCAAAAGACCGTGTTTATGCAGATAAACCTTTAACTCTTGAACACTTGAAAACCAACATTCGTCAAGTTATGGCTGAGGTACCGCCAAATATGTGTCAAAAAGTGGTCGAAAATTACCTCAAAAGAATCGATGCTTGCACCAATTCGCGTGGTGGTCATTTAAATGATGTAGTGTTTCACACATAATGTCAACGTTCAAACTTTATAATAAAAAAAGAAATATCATGAACAAAAATATTTTATATGTGTTTTATTTACGTTTACTTTTGAAACCGCAAAATGGATAACCCGTTATCATAATTGTTTTATTTTAAATTTATATATCATGGAATTTTTTAATATACGAGTATGTATAATAATAATAATTTTACTCATAATTAAAAAGAATAGTTGGTAGACTGGATTGAGAATGCTGTTAATTATCTCATAGTATTTCAGGGGCAGCATACGAAAATCGTGGATTATTAATGCTGGCTAGATTGAGTGTCAAAAATACACATAAAGTTAGGAGTCAAGCACAATATCCATTGCACCAATGCAATTAACATTTAAATTAAATTATTACTATCACATTTTATCTCCCTTTACTCTTACATGTAGGTACATTTCAATCCGATAACCCAAAATTCCACAAAGATTAGGGAAATAAAAGAAATTGTAATGTAAGTACCTATCTGGGTGAGAATATCAAGACCAACTGTTTAAAAAGTCAACATTTCATTTCACATTCTAACAAAAAAAGCTTAATGGGCCAATATAATTTCTTTGGCTTGTAAAATAAATTATGTGTTGATTTTTGCCTCATTAACTAAATGGTAGTTATAAGCAGGGTCGGTTCCAGCCAAATTTGAGCCCTTTGCAAGATTTGTAGAGAGCGCCCCTTTTTTATATTTGCACACATACATACACTGATACACATACTAAGGCTACGTACGCTGGACTTTGGTCGGCTGCTTCGCTTGTAGGTAGCGCTACCAAAATGCGTGTCCTAATTGAAAAGTGTTGTGAGTGAAGATGCTGCATTTTTATTTGAAAATTCATATTAACCGCTTGATTGCTTTTTTAAAATTTGATTGCTACATTTTTACACGTTAGTGTTTGATTGGTGACACACAATATGATTACATACTACAGTTTGATATTTTTATCATCAGATGCGGCGACCATCGCTTGTTCCTCTGTCGCCAATTATTACATAGAGTAAGACTTTGCCACATTACCCAGGAGGTAGATTTTAAAAAGGCGTTTTTTTTTAGTTCAGAGCAGTCTGAGTAGTCAAAAAATTTGCTTGTGTTTCTTTTTAACTCAGAGCAGTATAGCTTCATAACACTACGATCTACATGACAATATATAACTCATGTCATTCTTGTGTCGACAGTCAAATAGATCGTAACGTAATTAATTGTTGTACTCAAATAAGCAATAGTTGGTAAAATTTATCCTGTTGTGTTTATGATTATAAAATTGAATACATATTATATTGGACCATTCATTATGCATGGAGTTTAAAAATTCTTTTTTCGTTCTTCTTCTTTAGTGAGTAAATTACTGAACGCACCAAATATCCATGTTTATCCAGAAGGAAAATGTAAAGAAAAAAATAATCAGATACAATTTAAATGTCGAAGCGTTCAACTTCGCTTGTTGATTTTCTGAATCTGTGTACAAAAAAAGCGTAGTTTTTGTGTTATATCGCGTTTTATGGTTAAAACGAAAATATATTCTAATTTGCGTGGTTCAAATGTGTTTAAGAAATATATCAGTGTTCAGAGCTCGCTCTGTTTGGAACAAGTTCAGAACATAATCTATGTGTTCGAAATCTGTTCAGTGCTCTGCTCTGAACCAAAAAAGAAAAACGCCGAATGGGTTTTTATATTGAGGTGAAATTTTTCCAATTTTTTTTTTTCAATTTGTTATGGCATCTGCCGACTATTTTGGATATTTCGCGGTAATTCTCTTTCTTTCTTAATTTTATACAAAGTTCTCATTTTTATTGTCTTTAATAATTTTAAGCAACCACTTTTCGGTGCACATTAACTCAATAAAATACTCGTATCAACAAATTGTGAATTAGAAAGAAAAACAAAATAAATTTAACGGTTGTTTTAACGATAATCCGAACCCTGTATTCCTGTATAGTATGCTCGACAAGGTGTACACTTTTTTTTTGACGCCATAAAAATAAAGTATTTTTGTTTTAGTAATTGTTTGTATTATATATTTTGTTAATTTTTATATGCCAATTTATTGAAAATAACCCGCATTAAAACATATTGAAGTATTTTACTTCAATATCAACCCCACTTTTACTAACAGAGGTGCAAATATGAAGTTTATAGGTGTACACTTTCTTTTGACACTCACTGTATATAATAACCATATAGAATCAACTTTAAATTTAAATAAATATTAGGAGTATTTACGATTTGGTTTAACAAGTCTTGTAAAATTGTAAAATTTTATTTTCTTACAACAGATTGTAAGCACACCTTTACTAATCTGCAGCAACACTGAAGCAAATGTCAAAATCTGTTTCACATTTGTTCTGAAATATCTTGGTTTGTGTTAAAAAAAAATTGTACACTTGTATTTTTCTGTGACAATAGGGTTCGGGTATAATAAAAGTGTAAAATAATGGTAAAATCAAATCAATAATGATAAGCATTTACACGGGGCAAAATAATAACTGTTTGATTGATAATAGCAATCAGCCATTAAAGAATGAGCAAGTTCATTCTTCCTCGCGGTGTGCCATAATTTTCAAAATGGCATCATTGTAGATTTACATGACTCCATTATAATGGCAATATTTAATGCCATACTTCCCTGCCATTTTTTTAATGACGAAAATAAATACAAATTTTCAAACCATTTACACAATTTTGTCAGTAATGTCAATAAAATGGAAGAAAAAATGACAATTTATCACTCGTGTAAATCCGGCATTAATGTACCACGCAGAAAACATGATTTGATTAAAAAATAAATATTCACTGGAAATCAGCTGTAAATTATCTGGAAGTATGGGAAGTAGACTTACGACTTGCGTCGAATTCGTTAATTGATCAAAACGAATAATGTTGAAAATGAGATATCGAATTAAAAACGATTCGCTTCGTATTCCTCAATCAGGCCACAGAGTATACAGAAATTCTCTTACAACAAAGGTAGTCCTTAGTACAGTCATTAGCTTTCATTTTTTCACTCTATTCTTTTAAAATTTCCCTCTATTATCATCGCAAATGGCGAAGAAATCATAAGAACAGAAAAAGATGAAATAAGACAAGAAGAAACTGTGACTGTTGCGATGAATATGAAGAGAAGATGACGGAACTGCTGTCTGACCGCTCTACATACAGGGTCGCAAGAGCAACACTCCTCACCGCTCTACAAAACAAAAATAATTAATTTGTGAAATGGTTGCACACCAAAAAGATAATCGATGACAGCTAAAAAGCAATAATGACTACCTACACAGCACAAATACCTGCAATACATGGTTTAAAAAAGATTCACAAGCCAAACATGCCTCTCCGGCCGATAACGTCATCGATGAAAATTCCTTGTTACGAACTTTCAAAGTACCTGGGTAAAATATTATATAGTATGTCACGAAAGAATTTCCTCACTCTGTAAAAAAATCGTTGGAATTTAAATCCAAGGCAAAAGATTTTGTACTTGACACAAACGATATTTTGGTTTCTTATGATGCTATTTCTCTTTTTACTAATGTTCCTGTTCAGCTTGCAATCAACATCATTAAAAAGAAATGGGAAATTATAGCTAAAAAAAACAAGCTGAGCCAAAACAAATTTATCGAGTTATTAAATTTTTGCCTAAAAGATAACAACTACCTGCAATTTAAGAACAATTTGTACAAACAAGTACACGGAATGCCAATGGGAAATCCACTTTCACCGACGATTGCGGACTTGGTTTTAGATTTTTTACTCGGGGAATGTTTTAGGCTAAGCTACAAACCTAAGTTTATAGCAAAATACGATAATATCTTTGCGATTGTGGATAGAGAAGAAATTGATAATGTCTTACGATGCCTTAACCAATTTAATGAAAAAATACAAGGGAAAAAAACAGATCGATAACGTTCTTGGGCGTTAAGGTTTATCGCGAACATGACCGACTTTCTTTCGACTGGTACCAGAAAGATATGGCATCTGGGAGACTTGTCAATTTCCGATCTAGTCAGCTAAAGCACATTCGTATGAACACTGTATCGAACTTAATAAACAAAGTCTTTGCGTTGAGTGACCGAAAATTCCACTCCGCTAACGAAGAAAAAGTTACGCAAATACTCTTAGACAACAGCTTTCTGACAGAAGTTATAAGGAACTTGATACTTCGTCAAAAACACCAAGTTCGTTCAGAAAATAAGTTGGAAGAGAGGAGATGTGTTTATAAAAGTGTCGTTTATGTGCGCAAACTTTCCGAACATTTCAAAACAACCCGAAAGTCAACTTGGTATATAGGTCGAACCAGACTGTTGGATCCTTATTCACCAACCTGAAGACGAAAACCGACAAAGATCGCCGTTCAGACGTAGTTTATAAAATAAATTGCCAGGGGAAAACGGATGAATCCTGCAATCATTGCTACATCGGCACCACCAAACAACTCCTTTGGCAAAGAATGGCGAACCACAGGTCAGATATTCGCCTAAAAAGTTCTTAGAAGACGGCACTGGCTTCTCACAGCATTGATACCGGTCACACACCAAACTTCGAGGGAGTGGAGATCCTTGCACCAGAAAAACATACATCTAAAAGTTACACACTAGAGACACTGCATATAATTACCAACAAAAATAATATGAACCGCAAACAAGACACACAAGATATATCAGCCGTTTACTGTTCCTTAGTTTCTGACAGTAAATATCATTAAACGTAGACTAATCTTCAAATAAGAAGTGTTCAAATTCTGTTTTTTTTTTTAAATATTTTAAACAAATTATTGTTTAGCTTAATACAATCTTAAAATTTAACGTTATTTAAGTCATATTTTGTTCGTTTACTTGTATATATAAAGGGTCCGCGAAAAATCTTTTTTTTTTTTGAAAATGCTATAAAAAAAAACTACTGAATATTTCCTCAAATTTCTTTTTTTATTTGAAAGTACAATCCTTCCGGTTAATAATGGAAAAAAGTTTCATTCAAATGGCTGCCTCGGCTGGCCATCCAGTAGCCTACACGATCGGTCCAATTTTTAAGCACATTATCGATTGTGTGCAGCTGTATTTCACCAATGGCTTCACGAATATTGTCCTTTAAAGCGTCAATTGTCTATGGCTTGTCGGCGTAACACTTATCTTTTACGGCACCCCACAAATAATAGTCCAACGGTGTCAAATCGCAGCTCCGAGGTAGCCAAACGACATCAGCTCTGCGGCTGATAATGCGATCTTCAAAAACAGGGCGCAAAACATTGAGTGTAGCTTCGGCTGTGTGGCACGTAGCGCCGTCCTGTTGAAACCAAATATTGCCAATATCCTCCTCTTCAATTTTTGTGAACAAAAATTCGTTCAACATGGCCCGATAACGATCGCCATTGACTGTAACGGCCACTCCATGCTCATTTTCGAAGAAAAATGGCCCAATTATGCCTCTGGACTAAAATCCGCACCAAACACTGACTCGTTTTGGGTGTATCGACTTTTCAATGTATGCGTGCGGGTTTTCTGTACCCCAAATGCGACAATTTTGCTTGTTTACATACCCGCCAAGATCAAAATGAGCTTCATCTGAAAAGATGATTTTTTTTGGCAAAATCGGCATCTTCTCTAAGTCGATCGCAGGCCCACTTAGCGAAGCGAAAACGCATTGGATGGTCAGTTGGCTTCAACTACTGAACCAATTGGACTTTGTATGGCGTCATACCAAGGTCTTTAGGTCGTCTCAATGATGTCTCCGAAATGTTCAACTGTTGAGAACGACGGTGAATTGATGTTGATGGCGCTTTACGCACACTTTCTGCCACAGCAGCAATATTCTCGGGTAAACGAACTGTTTTTGGCTTTTCACGCTTCGGCTTATCGATGAGGATGCCAGTTTCTTTCACTTTTTTTCACAAGATAACGAACATACGGAGCTGACGGTTCTTCTCTTCTTCCAAATCCGTACGCAATTTTTGCACACATTCTGCAACATTACCATGATTTTCAAAGTAATGTCGCAATATTTCCCAGCGTTGTTCAAGCGTATACGCAACCATATTCGTTCAGCGGAAGGATAAAAAAAATTATCTGTCAAATCAGACATGAGCTAAGTGTTACCATTCACGAAATAAGCACTAGTTGAAAAAAAAAAATCGTTAGATGGCGGACCCTTTATATTCAAACATTACATCTCTTTTTAATTTTTTATTTTGTAAATAAAGACACCCCTGAAGAACGTTGAGAAAAAAAATGAAAATTGCTTTCATTTGAGAATCACTTTTTTCTACATAAAAATCAACTTGGTCAAAACTTCTAAAATATTATTTTTATTTGCTTTTGCATTCATTTCATCTTTAAAAATATGAAAAAGTAATAACCTGGCAACGCGCCCTCAGAATTTTGCACCCTGTGCATTTGCACATATGGTTGCTCCGGCCCTGGTTATAAATAAACAAGCTTTTCTTGTCTGCTTGTCAGGCAGCTTCTTTAAAAAAGATTACAAAATTATGGCCAAACGCAATTATTTTACAACAACTTTAATTCCAAGACGAGCATACGCATTTAATGCATTTCTATATTGCCAAACTTACAGCGATTAATTTTCATTACATTCAAAAAAAGAAAAAAGTTTATCAGTATAAAATTGACTGAACAAAGAATACCAGCATCTCTAACTCCAGTATAAAAAAAATAATTTGCATAGGTATTTAACCTTATTAATTTTTTTTGTATCTTTATCATAGTTTAAAGGAAACGCGATAGAAACTGGGAATGGGAAGAGGCAAGTAGGTATTACAACAAAAACTAAAACTATAATCATGTTTCCTAAACGTGCGATAAGAATATTAAACAGAAAAAAATGATAAAAATTTTATGGTTTTGACACAATAATGGATATAAATAAATTGTTAATAAATACCTAAGTAATTGAATAAAGTAGAAAGAAGAAAAATATTAACAATTTCCAGCGTCATCAATGTCGAAATAAAAGAAAGAAAAAAAAAAGAATCTTCCTCAATTAGTGTTTCCGGAAGAAGTAAAATAGTTGGTTGTATACCTCTTTATCTTTAAGACCCAGCAATAAAACCTCCTCCATAAGAGTTAGACGGGTCTCTTTAGAATCGCCATCGTCAATATTATCTTCTTGGTCCTTGTTATTGTCTAGCGAGTCCTGATTATCGTCGGTTGTATTTGCATTGCTACCTTCTGCTGATGTATCACGAGCCTTAACTCTTCGCACTAGGCCATCGGTACGATTCATTTTTTTTCGCTCACTTTGTGTAGTTTAAAAATTTAAATGTTTTTTAGTTTATATGTAATTCAAAAAGGTTAAAGAAAAAGAGGCATTTATTTATTGGAATTTTTTATTTAAAAGTTTTATTTCTATTTTTTGTCTGGTTTTTTGACGTTCAATGAAAAAAAGATGACACCTCACAACTTTAGCAAAACATGGCCGAACAAAGTAAAATAGTGATGCCAATAAGAGCAAATTTGTTTTTTGTTTTGTTTTGTGTAATTTTGACATTTTATGTGGTATGATTGTAATTTTGAAAGAGGTGGATATGTAACGTAAGCTAGTAAGAGAGGTATGTTCAATACAAAAAAAAAGTAAAAACTAGGACTGTCTCATGATAAATGTTTTTAGACAGAGGTGAAATTAAATTTTTTTTTTTTTTTTTTTTTTTTATAATCTACGCGCGCTCAAGGGAGTATGAATACCCTTTAAATGTTTCAACACAGCGCGGTCGTGGGGGTGAAGTTAAGGAAGAGAAAGAATGATAGGAAAGATGTGTGGCGCGATATTCGGAAACTGTAGGTGGTTGTTGTCTCAGATTTTATCTCCAGGGATGGCGGCTGAACTAATGCGGAGAAATTTCCGTGTCTTATTTATAGATGTCCCTTATAATTCGCATTAATTTTTTAATTCTTTTTGTCATATTTTATCGGTATACTAGTTTTACTCAATCACATGTTGTTAGTTGTATGCCTAACAAGCATGTAATTAGTAAACCAGCAACTCATTGTATGACATTTATTTTTAGAATTGGTTTTTAATGGAAAAATAAGAAGACATAGACTACGGCAGGAATCGAACCTGTGACCATGAGGTTGACAGGCGAACACACAACTATCGCGCCACGGCCACCCCCAGGTGTGATCTCCTTCTTTGCGAGTGGTAATTGGCAGCAACTTTTAGTTTGTTGGAAAGCAGGACAAGAATATAAAGGAGAGTGAACAAAATCTCCCTGGTGAACAAATTGAAGATGACGTTCCCTTATGTGTAGATTGAATTTGAACCAACAAATATTAACAACACTTGAACTTTGTTTCATTTGGTGAGAGGTCCATGAGATTTTTAAAACACGAAGCTTAGAAGTAATAATAGTCTTTACATGTAGTCGTAACTGACTTTATTTACTGCCATATAAGGCGTGTTTTTTTCTAAGCGCCGGGAAATTGGACGTAAAAAACGATGAGTAGGATTAACAATTTGCATACTAAATCCAACAACAACTAATCCCCAGGGGTGCTTAGCTTAAACCCAGAGAATTCTCGGGGCTTAGACCCCTTTCACACAAGGAAACTGAGTTGCCGGCAACTGGGAGTTTGTTGGTGAGAAAGGCAAGAAGTAAGGGGAATGAAAAAAATCTCTCCGGTCAAGGATTTGACGAGATTTTTTTGACGTTATGCTTTGAAATTTTCTTAGGTTTCCATTTTGACTTCTGTATCTGATAGATGTCAAACATATTTTTTTTAAAGAGAAATTGTTTCCTACAATTATATTATTACATTAACCAAACCAAGTGAGCTACTTAAATAAATTCATTGTGAAAGAAAATTTCAAGTTTTAATTCTTGTAGGCAAGGCATTTAATTCAATCCATCACTAGTTGGTACACATTTCATACATACAATTATGCGCTTAGACATGGAAAATCGACAACAAAAACGCACGGACCAACTAAGCTCTCAGCTTGTGGCTTCATCATATTTGGTTTATAATGATGTTCCTGTATTAGCGAGCAGCAGCAGCAGGCAGCACCACAGGTATCGGTCATATCATCCAGTCAGTGGCTTATGTGTCCAACTGTACCAATAAAGCTTCGGTGCATTCCAACAAGTCCAATATAATCTTCCCATCATCACTATCATGTGTTGGGTCCAAGATTTGGATGGCAAGAGAAACGCACAACAAATCAATTTTCTCCTGGTTCATTGTTTTTCCGTGACCTTTTAATATATTAATTTAGCAAACCAATATTAACAACCACAATAAAAAAAAAACAACATTTACCTACATGATCGCACCAGGTTTCTTTATTTTTAATTAATTTTTCTAAAAATAAGCTGCGGTTAATTTATAACTCAAAATTGTGTAGAATTTTCCAGCCGCGAAACAAATTGTTTGTTTACAAAAAGCGAATGTCAAATCAAAAGCAATTCAAAAAACGAGCAACTGAGTTTCCTCATCAATATCTTCGTGTGAAAGCTACGAGGCAATTAAAGGAAAACGTCAAAAAAATCTCCAGCAACTGGTATCCCTGTGTGAAAGGGGACTAACCTTCTACATCTATTTTCATTTTTGCCTTTAATTTTATTAAATGTATATTAAATATTGACTGTGAAATTATTATTAAATAAAAAAGTATTTCCTGAAGTTGATATTCGTTCAATTAACAAGAATTGAATGAACTACAAAACAAAGGTTTCTCTGAGGAAATTGTTTTCGGCTGCGTTTTGTTGTACACGGGAGCAGCCCAATACAGATTATCTGCTACATCCTAGGCATACTTCAATCTTCTTAATCGTCGTCCGCTCTTGCTCTGAGCTATATTCCTAATGACATAGGAACTGAGCGTCCCGTCCCGAATAAGAAACTCTTCCACTAATATCATGTCACCAGTGACCGACGAATTGGGGTAGTTTTCAAGTAGTTGAATTCTATGTACCATTGTATTTGTGAAAATTAAAATTAAAAGAAAATCACATCGGCTAAAAACAATTTACAAAATTGTAAATCGGCTAAATTCAATTTTCCAATTACTTGATTCACATTTTCTTGTATATATAACAATTAACTTGGTTCTTTTTATGTTATTTTAATAGGAAAGTAGTTTAAATTCAATAAATATATCGAAATTACACAAAACAAATAAACCCGATGATTTTTAGAAGGATGAGAATGAGGCAAACTGTGATGGTGTTTTTTTCTTGCATTACAGCTGTTCTTCAAATGTCATCTTGCATCGTTTTTTTTCAACCAATTCCCCCGGGGATTGCAAAAAAACGCACCTATAGTTACGTGAATGCACGTTATCACGCGATCCAAAATCGCAACCCGAAGCGGTGGATTTAGAGATATAGCGATAACAATATGGATACGCCTTGCAAACCAACAGGTCACACATCAACGCAATTTTTGGATTTTGTAAATTTTTACCACTGCTGCCCTCAATCACATGCCCATTTGGCCGTCATATCGCACCGTCAACCAAAACAGTGTTAGTAACCAAGGAATTACTATTTTTCTTTTCGGTGGCGAATTAAATAATTTATATTTGTAAAATTTATGGTAGTTGTATGTATACTGCCTATTATGCGTCAATCGTGTGCATTATGACATAATTTATTTACGTTGTGTTACGAAACTTATATATGTTTGTAAATTGTAATTGCAGGCGTACACTCATATTTATTTTGAGCAACCTGAAATAACGTCCTGTTGTTGTAACTCGTGTAAAACACATCTGGCGAAAAAAGGCTGTTCTCATGAAATCTATTTGGAGCTATCTCAAAAATTATCGCGAAAACAAATGTATAGAGCATAGCTATGACTGGAATCTTCATTTGGTATGCGTTTTGCTCTGATTATTTGACAGCTTTCAGCTAACCTGCCTGAACCATCCACAAATATACTTTGGATAGTTAGGTAGCCGAGATAACATATCTAATATAGTGTTTGAACCCCCCATTGATTATAGAACTAGTAATTGTAATTATTTTTTCTTAATAAGTTATAAAAAAATAAATTCACCAAATACGTAAATAGGAGTCATTCAAATGCTGCTAAATTTTAATTTTAAAATGTTTTAGTTATACAGCGGAATTTATCGTGATAACCATAGTATGCAAAATAAAACTATTTTTTACCGATAAAAGAAAAGTAATAATATGTTCCTTTTTTTCCAAGCCCCGGGGAAATTGGATGTAAGAAAACGACCACGGGACTTAGTGAGAATGCTCGGCAGCAGTGTTATACTGTGTTCCCACCGAAGCGATCTCCGATTTCGTAGATTTCAGTCCAAATCTACGCATTTCACCATATATTTTTGAGATTAAAAAAAAAAAAAAAAAATTAAATAAAAAATTAAAAATCTACGCATTTCACCATATATTTTTGAGATGTCGAAATCCGAGATTTCGTTAAAACACAATGAAATCCCATTGCCGATGCAGGCCATTCATAGTGAACGAGTCTATTTTAAACTTCACCCTACTTAGGTGAAAAGCTTTTTATGTGCAAATTACGATCTTTGACTCTAACGATAAGGAAATAAAAAAAGAGAGAGTATGAATTTTTATTTGACAAGGTGGCTTGGGTTGATGAATTAGATAAACAAAAATGGTTGTTGTTTGTGCTTCTGTGAGACGAAAACGTGGATTTGGAACACCAATTTGAAATCCCGAAAAGTTTTGCTGGCTTTGGTGGGAACATAGTATTACATTTGAAGGAATGAAAATAATGAAAAGAATTTGGTAGCACAGTTTTATCCTCTCCAAAAGCTGACTACTGAGAATTCTCTGCGCTTAAGCTAAGCCATTGTATATATAATATATAGTAATATCATCTGGTGTGGTAAATAAGTAGCCACCTAGTGTCCTTGTCCAAAAATTTCTCTCAACACTAAAAGTTGCGGAAATTTATATTAATATACAAATAATGTTGAGGAACTTTTAGACTGGCAACACATAAATCTGAATTATGGTGGGATAAATGAAAAATGAGTGAATGGGAACATTATATAAAAAATGTTTAAGAGTTCGAGTGAACAAAAAATACAACATTATAGGTATTTTTCGGTATTGTATTGCATGCATATACCTAAATATATATGTGAAACATAGAAATAAATTTTTTGTAGGTGTAGATACGTGGATTTGGTTTGGATGTGTAGTTCGTTATGAATGAAAAAGATATTTTTTGTTTAAAAGCGAGAAAATAGAAATACAGTGTTTTTCTGTAGATGTGGATTTGGTTTGGGCAATTGAATGAATTTGTGACCTTTAGTCCAAAATGCGTTTCGCCCAGGTACTACAGCTGGGCTCATCAGTTAGATGCTGTAGTACTTTTCTAAGACGCATTATATTTTGATCGATGTTTACCGACTTTAATAAAACTTACAGCGATTACTCACTGTAAATTATATTTTTCTAGGGAAATTTGGTTAGATTCATGCACCTAGAATTATGTTTTGCCCGTGGTCTGGCCAGTGAATTAATTGAAGAAAACGCAAAAAACTAAAACAAAAACAAAAATAATATAAACATATTGTTTGCGTTTTCTTCCATTAATTCACTGGCCAGACCACGGGCAAAACATAATTCTAGGTGCATGAATCTAACCAAATTTCCCTAGAAAAATATAATTTACAGTGAGTAATCGCTGTAAGTTTTATTAAAGTCGGTAAACATCGATCAAAATATAATGCGTCTTAGAAAAGTACTACAGCATCTAACTGATGAGCCCAGCTGTAGTACCTGGGCGAAACGCATTTTGGACTAAAGGTCACAAATTCATTCAATTGGCTTTAAATGCACACAGTCCACTAAAACAAAAACAAAAATAATATAAACATATTGTTTGCGTTTTCTTCAATTAATGATTTGGTTTGGGTGTATAGGTTTTTACGAATTCATTGATAATTTTGTAGGTAATATCATTAGAATTTTGAATTTTGGTGCGAAATCCAGCAACGTTGTAGATATAACTAAATAAATGTCGGATGTAGGTATGGTTGTAATGTTATTGAATGGTTGATAGTTAGAATAAAAAAAATGTCAACAGAAAATCGAGAAAAAGTTCAAAAGCCTTTAACTTCTGAACTATTTTAGATAGTAATTTTTTATAAGATAAAACTCTGTATGTACTACTAGGTATACTATACGTACATTTTTGGTAAAACATTTTTTTCTACTTCAGATTTTTTTGTAGTTATGCATATATGTAGGTACATATGTACCTACCTATTTTTGCATTTTTGAATTTTTTTGTAGGAAGGTATATTTCTAATAATAATACATATAATAATAATAATAATATTTCTAATCTAAATTTGAATTCTGATACCTATTAAGGGTAGGTATGATTATATACACAAATTTCCAAAAATCTTGGAGTGGTTCTTTTAAAATAATTTTTACTTGCAATTGTAGGTAGGTATTAAGGCAAGTTACATACATACATATGTTTTTTCTAACAATCAATCATGACATTACGATCATAGCGCCTGTCTGTCTATCTGTCCACGAGTCTGCAGCCTAAACGGTTCGGTGGATTTGCTTCAAACTTGGTATACATATTAATTTTTCGGTAATAAGCCTACACGTTTTTTTTCATTTTTTTAAGACGCCAAATACCAGTAGCTCCCATAAATATTTTGGCCAAAAACAAAAATCTTATTTTTCTCAAAAACGGCTCCAACGATTTTGATTAAAAAAAACAGTTCATTAATGAAGGGAAATGGTAACTTTTGATAATTTTTTTTCGGAAAAAAATTGTTATTTTTGGTAACTCTAGTAGAACCATTTTTTTGGTTTTCGATTTTCTCGGAAACGGTTTCTGATTTTTTTTTAAATATTTACGCAGAAGCTCGCAAAAAGGTTGAACACTATTGTAACCAAAATTAGATTTTTTAGAAACTACGTAGGTATTTAATGGTTTTCTGACATTATCTTGAATAGTTAAAAAAAACTATTTTTCTAAAATAAAAAAACAACGGTACTTTAAAAACAGCTCCTAGAATTCTTATAAAAAAAATGTTTGTGTGCAAATATAATAATATTTTATTTTGCGTACTTATTAACAGTACTTCCCATAGAACCAATTTTATGTAATATATAATTATATTATATGTGTAATTATATATATTAATAATATCTTCAAAATGTCGTTCCAATTATTTTTCTAAAAATGTTTTTAAAATTTTATACATACAAATATTATTTAAAAAAAAACCGCTTCAACGATTTTTGACATTTTTCTTATATATTCTTATTTATCCAGGAATTCAAATGGCATCTTTGTTTTCCCTCAAACTTTAACAACTAAGCAAATGAAAATATTTACATTTGGTATTATCCATTTATTTTTAGTCGATAAAAAATGCGTTTTTAATGAAGTTTTATATTGTAACAAAACTTAGCTTATCTTTGATGTTTAATATTTTTTCAAAAATGTTTTCTTCTTTCAAATTTCATATTAAGAAAAACATTAATCAGAAACCTCACTTTTGTCAAAAAAAAAAACTATTTGAAAATTTTTAGCCAATCAAAAAATATAATGTCGATTTATATAGCCTTTCCCAATTAAATTTACGTTTTTACAAATCAAGTTCAACTTTTTGCAAATCAAATTCACGTTTTTGGAAATTAAATCGTTTTAAATAAATTTTTATGAAAAAAATGTCAAACCATGTCCTTGACAACGTAAGAAAGCAAACATTTTATTTCATGAAATTCAAATAAAATAATTGCATATTAATATGGTATAGACATAAAAACAGAAAAATTATTTTTTGAGAAAACAATGTAAAACAGATAGGTATGTAGGTACAAATACACAGACAAAAATATATTACCATATTAATTCGATGCTGCTGGTCATTTATCTTGGTGTGGAGGATAAATCACAATCACTGCAGTCATTAGTCCAGCTGTTAGTTATTCCCTTATCACAATTGTTATATTTTAAGATACTACACAAATTATAAGATACTGTTTGATGTAATTTAAAAGGCTATATGTATTTATTAAAAAGAACAGCTGACTTTTAATTGTACAGGCTATACTTCCAATAAATTCACACACCTTTCTTTATTATTATTTAAAAAAAAACACTTAATACAAGCACTATACGAAAAAAAAACAAAAATACATGTTCACTCCACATTAAAGATACCAAAGAAGGTATGTATATAATTATTGACACTTCACAGATTTTATATTATGTTCACAACACTTAAAATTAATAAAATTCCATTTGCAAATAGAATTGGATTGTAGGTATTTTAATTATATCTAAATTTTATCCGCGAAATTCACACAAAATACTACCTACAGCACAAACTGAAATTCAAAAAACAATTGTGTAGGTATGTAATCTGCCCATATTCAACTGGACATTTTTCACTATTTCATTAATATTAAGATGTTATTTTTCTTATTCTTATCGAAAGACCTTGAAACACCTTGAACTTAAACTTAAAAAAAATGTAAAAAAAAATTGCCAAAAATAAATCAAAACAAAACATAACAACAAAACGAAACTAAATGTAAAATTCACACACACGCACTGAATATTTTTCTATTTACTTGCAATTTATCTGTTCTTTGGCATTGATATGACAAAAAAAATATAGTTTTTAATGAACTCTCTTACTCCTTTATTAATATAGGTAATGTACATAATATACCATGCTCTTTCTAAAATGGTGTGTATATTCAAAATGTTGCGACAAATCTGACAATGTTGCTAGTTTTAATGTAGAAACTAGCGCCCTCATGAGTCCTTATCCAGCGCAAATAAAAGCTACCTCATAATATTACTATGGGTTATATATACAAAGGCTAAGCACGACCCCCGGGGATTAGTTGTTGTTGGATTTAACATGCAAGATATTATTCCCACATTGTCGTTATATTCCTCCAATTTCCTCGGTGCTAGAAAAAAACACGCCTAATAATATAGTTCAGATGCAAGGGAGTGATAATAGCCACTTAGCGAACTGGCCTTGAGATTAATTTTAAACAGAAATGGACGATTAAAAAAAATGGACAAAACGTGTTCGGAAATATTATAATCGAACACTCCTAATATAAAAACACAGTTTGAAGGCTACTCTATATTTCTAGGAGGCGCTTGTGTTGAACAATAGATGTCTCTAGCGAACCAAATTTGTTTTACTTTTAATAATAACACAAAATTAATAACAATCAATATCAAAAACTATATTTACTTATTCTTCCGATTTAAACAAATTCAAAAAACCGAAATTGTTATTTTTAGGATTTTATTTTACTCCCAATACAAGTAACCGCAGCGTAAATAAATTGGCAATACATCTACCTTTTCCTCTTCCACTTAAATCGACCAATAAGAAACGTACAAATCCAAAATATTGCTGTCAAAACAACAGCCCCTCGCTCTTCACCATTCCTCTTTAACCAACACAGTTTTCACAAAATGACACTTCCTACGCACACAAACAAAATAAAAAATAAAATAGTGACAAATTGCGACGACAAAAAAATCGACACTAGCTAGACCTAGACGAAAAGATAATAAAATTAAAGAAAAAAACCAATCTCTTCAAAAAATAAAACTCAAAACTCTTTAACTGTGTTAAAACTAAATAATTGTTACTTGAACTTCAGTCGCAGCGCAATTCAACGAACTGCCCACAAACGGAAAATTCTAAAAACGAAAAATTAGAAAGCCTCCCCATAAAATTTACCAAAAGTGAAAACCTTCATTGACAGAAAAAAAATATACATAATTGAAATAATATAAAATATTTCTTTGGAATTATTAACTATCTAAATTTAAGCAAGTTGGACGAAAACCTAAATTCAGCAATCATTGGGGGAAGAAATTCTATACACGCCATGGAAGGTAACGCACCTCCTAAATTATCATCAATCTCTGAGCTGGACGACGTTCGATTAATTGTAAAATCTGCGAATCAACAGTTCGATGACTTGATTGTCCATAGTGATCCTTCGTGGACTATAAGAAGGCTGAAGTTGCACTTGTCCCAAGTGTATCCTTCGAACCCGGTTAGTACTATTCACTTATTGTTATCTTTATTTATAAATTACATCATAAAAATAGAATAGGTGGGGATAAAGCATTTCTGCTTCTGCTCGTGTTGGGAAAGTTGAGTGTGTTATCTTATCTCTAGTCCCAGAACCAGAATAGTCTATTTTCAAGAAACATGTTTTCTTATTTTTAAGTAATTTAATTAGCCTACGTGTACTAATTTAAGTATAAGATCTGAATCAGGACTCGAGGGGGAATGTAAATGTTTTCTATTTTTTTTCTTGAGTTTCTAACCTTAAGACAGATTGCATATAGATTTTGTTACATTATTAATTATTTGGGAGATAATACGTAATCACTTAATGGAAATGTGACGCGTGTTGTCTGATGCAAATGTATGTAGATCGTCTTGTATTATGTATGTCTGTTTAAACAGATGATGTTTTATGTATTTATTTTTTTATTACTTAAGAGTCAGCTGATTAAATAATAGTTTAATTGACAGTCGTCTTCTTTAGTGAATAAGTTACACTCAACTTGATATATTAGCATATCATCAAAAATCATTTGTAGGAACTTTAGCAACTCAGACTCAGAAATGATTAGCAGTAATTTTGGAGGAAACTTGTACTTGTACACTCGAAAGCATACTTTGATTTAGGTTTTAGTTATTGCTGAGGAATAAGATTCCCGTTGATCCCCAGTGGCAGCATACTAGATGATCATTTAAAACGGACTTTTTGGCAAGACAAAGTGATTTTCCCTTGGGTTAGCCTTGCGCTGGAATAAGATTCCTATAAACCGCCGATTTCCTTACTTTCTACTTCAGAGTTAGTTTAGGGCAAAGATTTTTCACTTGGGCTTAGATTTAGGCCCGTTTGTTCCACTTAAGCACGTATGCGACAATTTAAGCAGAGGAAAAAGTAGCCATTAAGCGTCTTAAGATTTTTTTTTTATAACCTTGCACGCGCTCAAGGGATTATGAATACCCTTTATATGTTTTTCTTAACACAGCGTGGCATCCGGTGGAAGAATAGAAAGAAGAATAAGAAAGATGTGTGGCGCGATGTTCTGAGACTAGAGCTGGTTGTTGTCTCAGATTTATCTCCAGGGATGGCGGCTGAACTAATGCGGAGAGAATTACCGTGTCTTATATATTTATGTCCCTTATAATTCGCATTATTTTATTTTTATCGTTGTCATATTTTATGGGTATGCTAGTTTACTCAATCACATGTTGTTAGTGTTATGCCTAACCAGCATGTAATGAGCAAGCAGCAACTTATTTTATGACAATATTTAGAATTGGTTTTTAATGGAATATAAGAAGACATAGACAACGGCAGGAATCGAACGTGCTACCACGAGGTTGACAAGCGAGCACAAAACAATCGGGCCACGGCCACCCTCAAAGCGTCTTAATATGAACATAAATACTTATGATTCGTATCAGCAAAGGTGCCTTAGATTCCTAAAACGTACTATCCCCGAATATGAACATTATTAGGTTGTAAAACACCCACTGTAATTTTAGATAAAAGAAGTAATTATAACTTGTAATTGGCGAATTCTTCCTTCTATATCCGAGTTTTACTTTTCTTAAAAACCCTGCGCACAACGAGCTTACCTCAGCATCAGAAAAAAAGTATTACATTTTGCCTTGGGTCCTGCCATAAATGAAAAGTTGTTGGATTCCGATTTAAAATTCCTACGATTTCCTTCCAATTTGATCGGTAGTTGTTCTTAACATACATTGATATAATATTAGTCGTGTTCTCGTGACAAGCAAGTACAGCAAAGTAAAAATTTTTCAAAGAAAACAACTAATATACTGCCAATTTATTGTTCGTTGAGCTCTGAAGTCGCCCTAGGGTCGAACTAAAGCGTTTTTTTTGAAAAACCTAAAGTGGCCTTGATAAACAAATTCTGTGTTTTTTAAAATCTAGGGCCGCCCTCAACTCGCACTGAAGTAGAATTAGGGTTTTAAGCTAGTACGAGTATTAGACGGTCCTTGTAATGTGTCATTGCCGTGACACTCTGACGTCACAACAAAATAGGTCCTACCACCGTCATTGCCGTGACAAAGGTAATCGTGTCATGGCTAGCTACAATGACTATCACACGAATGACACATGTCTGTCATTGTTGTCCCAAAATACAATGAACGTCAAAGTGCGTCACGGTGATATTTCTGTCTCGGTGTCGCGGCAATGACATGCAAAACAATGACTATCACACGACGTGACAACTCTCATACAACTGATCATTGGAGGTGAGCCTAATCTGCAATGACATTTATCATTTTTAGCAATGAGGATCACACGGCGTCGATCAATCGAGTCATTGTGTCTTGGTTGTTAAGGAAAAGCTTATTCTTATAGCAAACGGCTCCTACGGTTTTGATATAAAATTTTGAGAATTGGTACTAGCTATCATTTAATCAGAACAAAATTTATGGTATTTGCACAAGAACTAGCTTTAGCATGGGTAATTTGAGGTAAATGAATAAACGTCAAAATCACATGAGATCTGAGGTAGGAATGGGCGATGTTGAGGAGAATATCAAGTACTCATCATCGATGTTAATAGTTATCGAATCGAAAACATCGATGTGTTGAAGGGTTTTCCCCTATTTTTCCTTCAACATCGATATTGAATCATCGATTTTTTTGTTTTAATATCGATGTTTGAATAACATAGATGGACTCATACATCATCCTTAATCTGAAGCATTTGTTTTGTTGTGAATTCTCATTTTGTATGCAAATTGTTATTTTTAAAATTAATTAAATTAATTTTCAGAAACACACATGAAAAATGGGTAGCTTTAAAGTTGTGGATTGTGCATAGGATCACAAAAAATGTTCTAAGAACTTAAGTTTAACATATTTTAAGTTTTAATTATTAAATGACATAACTTGCTTTTCTGCAACATAACATTAATGGGTGTTTTTTGAGAACCGAAAAACCCAGTTTTCAAAAAAACCTAGGTCGGCCCTGGGTAAAGTTCAACGAACGAACCTACTTATCCTTTTCATTCAAAGGATAATTAATAAGTCTATTAAATCATAGAGGGCATTGAAATGATTTTTTCTATGGTTTTTTCGTTTGGTAACAAAAATTGATTTATTTTTTCGATTGGCCAAAAAAATTAATTTATTTTTTTATTTTAAATAAATTTTGCAGATCTGGATTTTCATTCAAATTTTAAAGATTTCTCAAAATCGAGATTTGATCTTTTCAAAAATACAAAAATTGTAGTATTGGTGAATGACTAACACACATATTCCTGAAAAAATATATCTTTATCATCAGATGACGAGGAAGACGAAGACAAAGCAATCAAAAACTCCACTAAATTTATAAAATCTATATTCTTAATATCTTGGTTCATTATTTGTTCATTTTTTTAAATTTTTTTAGCACTAGTTTACAAGTTCACAACAAATCAATAACAAAATATTTACCATTTGACCGTTGACAGAAAAGACTTCTTACATGTATTTGTGCATTAAGAATGAATCTGCCAACCCATCAGATATCAGATCTTTCATGCTAAGATTTGATCTACATCTGCTCTTTTTGTTGGAATAAAACTGTAAATTCTAAAAGATCCAATCTTTTTACAGAAAAAGCCAATCTTTTCTTAAATGAAACTCTCTATTACTAATAGCGCTATTAGCATTGACATACTAGATATGGACTGCTAGTTGTGATTCCTTTCCATACAGTATTTGCAAAAAATATGGTTTTCTGCTTTCAGTGAGTATTTCAGGCCAAGCGGCGAAAAGAAAAAAACAAATTGAGCACCATCTGTTGTCGATATTACCTTTCTACAAATTTTGGGTAAAGAAACTAAAGCTATCTATTGGCACATAGTATAAGAAGCCCTGCCATCTCGTGTTTGTTAGAAAGTTAACAATAGATGTAGTGCTGGGAGACAATAAGAAAAATTCCTTTTTCTTTCAGCTTATATCTAAAAGATTGCTTTTAGAGTTACATTCGAAATAAATGGAATACATTTTAACCCTGCAAAATACGTTGTTGTTGGCCACGTGACAAATATTCAAATGCAAGTTTTTTCAATTTAAACTTCTATTACGCAGTATTTTGTGTTAAATTCTATAAAATTTATTCGTTTCGTTTTTATCATATTTTTTTTTTTTCATATTGTACAAAAGATAACCAAACTCTGACATACGGCTTTTAAATTCATAGTTAATATGATTTAAAAATCTTAATAATTGTAAAAGTATGTTTTAAAAAAGAAAATAAATCAAATTATCTATCTATCTTATTCTTTCGTCGAAAAGTTGAAACAAAAAATGAAATGTAATTTCAACTTATATTACGCAGTGTGTGTTTAATTTTATTCTTTTAGTCGAAAAGTAAAAAAAAAAACTAAATTGATATTTGAGCTTTAATAGTATTTCGTTCATCCGCAAAGAACAATAATATAGTTGTTTATAGAAAACAATAATAAATAGAGAAAAGAAAAAAAAATTCCTTAAGCACTGGTTTGACTTGATAATATTCTTAACTACCGTAAGGACTGAAATGGTCGCTGGTGATGCTTTAAAAAAAAAAAAAACCATCGTGAATTTGGCTCGTAGCAGTCCATATCTAGTATGTCAAAGGCTATTACACACGACTATGCACCATAATTGACAGCCATCAGTTTGACAGCTGATAGCGCTATAGCTGGTTCACAGAAACAAATATACACTAATACTATAGCAAATAAAAATCAATTTATAGATCAAAATATAAATTTACCAAACGAAAACCCCATTATTAATGTATGTTTGTATTTCTATTTCTCCTTGTATTTTTTATGGTTTTTGACAGAAAAAACACATGTGAAAATCCCTCCATATTAAAATAAATAAAATCACGTTGGGGTGTGGATCGTTTTCGTGAAAATATTCAATACTTTGTGTTCACGAGAACATGACTATTGAAGAAAACAAAAACAATACGAAAATATTGTTTTTGTTTTTGTGGACTGATTGCATTGATCGGCCATTCTCTTGAATTTTATTTTTCCTATCGTCAATCTTAGCCGGAATACTTCGAATCAATTTCGAAATATTTTGAGAGAAATAGTTTTGAAAAGTACCTGACTCAGGACTTTCCAACCGGGTGACATTAAAGTAGAGTTTATTCCATTTCTGTATTAAATTGACATCTCGCGCTTTTGAAAAATGATTTAATTGCCAGTTTGGGATGCATGAATGAATGTGTTTTGGGGTATTGATGCACTGCCAGTTTGACATCTATTGTGCCGCCCAAAACGGGATGAGGCTTCTCATGCTACAGTGCGACCTTCAAATAAATCGACCCTATCACAGATATACACCGTAATCAAAAATCTGCTATGAATCCCGAAAAATCTATCATAATTTTCATTTGTACTGGATTCGTAGTGGAAAACCTGCTACGAATTTCGTACAATTTCATATCACAGAATCCAAATGAAAAGGAAATACTTTAGATTTTTCTGCCACAAGTTATTCTTCTTGTAGTTAGGTGGAAAACGGTTGGCTTAGTAATAATAATAAAATAAAAAAAAATAAAATAAATCACACCTACTTGCTCTTATGTTTCGATCACATTATATGCAAAAGATTCTTAATAGAAACGGCTAAATGTATTTTTAAAGTTGTTTTTCACTTAATTTTTTATACATAAAAATTTATAAATTTTTTCAAAAAAAAAAATTGGTATGAACATTTTAAATATTTAATAATATAAATTTAAAAACAAAATTTCAGAAAAAATCGTCCACCCGTTTTCGAAATATTGAATATAAAAATTTTGATCGAAATCCGTTGAGCCGTTTATGAGAAAGTCCAAAATCAATAAAATGGTTGTATAGCAGGTACCGTTAATAAGAAAATATGTAAACAAAATGTTTCGCCAAAATGTAGACCATACTAAAAGTAGTACACATACTTTTTTTTTATAAAAATCTTTACAGCCGTTTTCGAGCTAATTAATATGTTCGAAAAATTTGTATTGCAAGTACCTTTATTTCTGGGGCTAAAACAACGATTCAAAATTCTATTTTGGACAATCACCTAAAACGCCTAAGCTCCAAGTTTGGTTCGGTTCGATTTAGCCATTTAGGCTGTAGATCGTTCTGCAGACAGACATACAGACGGAATTGCGGCACCCACTTTTTTTGTTTTCTCTACCATCGTCAACCAATGTCAACTTTGATTTTTTTCCAAATGCAAAACTTGCGCTATAGTACCTACATAGATCGCAAGTAAAAATTATTTTTTTAGTGAAATTTTATTCAAATTCAAGTCTTCTCTCGAGTGCATTGAGCACTTTTTTTTAAATTGAAAGAAAATGTAGACTGCGCCATGCCAACTTCGGAATCCTTACCAGTACTAAGTACTAGTCAGCCGTCAAACCAAGTTTATTGATGAGGAAATCTAATTTCTTGAAACTTCTGTTGCAGCTCCTCTAAAATGTATTTAAACGCTTCTTTATTCAGCTGGAAATTTCTTATAAAACTGAAAAAGTTTCGTTTTAATTATATTTAAATTTGTTGATTCATATCTATACGTACAAGTTTCCATCCATATCAAATGGATTGCATGCATATCTCAGTTGTTTTCTTTACATCTTAAGCTTCTGCCTTTGCCTTACAGCCTCGTTATTTTCAGCAATAATTGAAATCGCTATGGAATAAAATTTATTCGGATTTTATCTAATCTATAAAATGGCTTAATTCCTATTTCATCTATTAGGTGATGTCCTAAATATCTGTGTCTATCCCTACGTACTAATTAGCAGCTATCGCGCGACCGAGCATCGAGCGATTGTCGCTGCATCGGATGACAAAAAATATCAAACTGCAGTAATCCTATTCAATCACAAACACGAAGCTTTAAAAAGTAGTTTGATCGCTTGAAATCGAACAAGTTTCTTTTTTTTGTCGCGTAAAATTAAAATGAAATACGAAAAAAAGTGAAGTATTTCAAATCCCATTTAAGGAATGATTTTTATAAAAAAGCGATGTAAAACAGATCTAGACTGGGGAAAAGTGGTAATTAAATTTTTAAAAAATCAAGCACTTAAAATCGGTTAATATGAATTTTCAAATAAAAATGCAGCATCTTCACTCACAACACTTTTCAATTAGGACACGCATTTTGGTAGCGCTACCAACAAGTGACGCGGCCGACAAAAGTTAAACGCGATAGCTGTCACCTTACAGAAACTACGGAGAGCATTGCTCTCGAATCCCAGGATGTTGAGGAATGAGGTGCCTATTTAGCTTACAGTGGCCGGCGACAGAACCTGTTATTAATTTTAGAGTGTTCTTACTTAGGCTAATACAAGGATAAAAACCGTTTTTGGTTTTAGTTCCCAAGTAGTGCTTTAGCCTGTCTAAGCCTGAAGAGTTCATTCTAAATATTTTAATCTTTTGGCCTCCTCTTCGGATGTAATTTTGTTGCCCCGGTACCCAATGAAGTGAGACATTAGCCGTGTTTTATCATCGCCAATAACCCATATGGTTCACCCCGTGAAAATAAAACAAACTGGGTTATGTACTTAAATGTACCCTCTGTTCGCCGAATTTAATACTAATATTTGCAAACCCATATAGAACATGGATCTCGTGTTGTTTTTGAAATACATGTTAAAAAATAACCCAGCTATTATTCTAGTTGCCAACCTCATTCAGTCTGGTCACGTATTGCGATACCAGTTTTGAGCTGATGTAATAAGAGCTTATTGCTTTTGGTTCCTAAAGTTGCTTTCGAGATCAGGTTCTGGGCAATTTTCCTATGGCGTTAACTAGTGCTAGTGGACTGCCCCATTGGTTCTAGGCCCAAGAACTAGACAACACCATACTATGTAAATGCGATACGTAGGTACTACAGTGCAACCTCGATATAACAAATCGGAAGGGAACAAGTAAATATGTATTCGTTAATTAGAGGTATTTACACATTTCTTTGATAGTTGAAAATGTGTTATAAAGGTTCGCAAAAAATATTCGCAATATTATATATTAGTATATTATACATTAACTCTTATGGATTCAAAATAGCTTTTAACGGACCTTAGTCCACAAAATTTGCGTTTCATCCCGGCAATCTCACTTGGACTGATCAGTTGGTTAGTGAGCGCTTTACCAATCGCAATTTTTGTTAAGTTCAGTTCAACTTACTTGCATTTTTTGACAGAAAGGCAATGTGAACTATATCCAACAAGATTAAAATTTTAATCATTAAAATTGGAAGATTTTGTCCTTGGCCAGACATAGTTAATAAGAAGGTGTTGGTAAGGCGCTCACTAACCAACTGATGAGTCCAAGTGATATTGCCGGGATGAAACGCAAATTTTGTGGACTAAAGGCCGTTAAAAGCTATTTTGAATCAATAATTCAACAAGTCCAATTAAATATAATGCTAAGTCTTCTACTTGGCTGAGTAATTTCAGTAGTATATAGAATTGTATTATACAAAAAAAAAAAAAAAACACTTTCTTATTGACTCTTATGGACAATTCAAGGGAATTACGAAAGAATGTGTTAAATAGAGAAAGTCGTTATAATGAGTTACGTTATATCAAAGTTGCACTGTAAATGGCAAGTTATGGGTTCATAAAAAAAATCGAACTCGATATTTTGAACAAACTTGACATTACGATAGTAGCATAGACGAAAGAAGTTGGTCCTGCAATTCCATATGTCTGCTTGTGTGTCCTCGAGTCTCCAGCCTACACGGTTGGATAGATTTGCTTCAAACTTGGTACATATTGTTTTTTCGGTAATATGCTCACACGGTTTTTTCTTTCTTTTTTTTTAAGACGAAAATAAACGGTATGTAAATGCCATACATTTTTTTGGCCAAAAAAAATCGTATTTTTCTCAAAAACTTCTCGAACGATTTTTATAAAAAAAATCAATTCATTAATGAAGGGAAATGTAGTTTTTGTTATTTCTTGTACATCTAGTTATTGTATGCAGATGTCCTGAAAATATACAAAGAAATAAATTCCTTAACAGACGTTCATAACTTACAAAGTGAACTTAATAAAGTATTTGTTTGGTGTGTTCTTATCTCGGAATGCTAATGATTTTCAAGACCCTTAAGTCCTTTTATGTTTCTCTATTTCGTTCGTCTCTCTAGTATTTTTGTGGTGTTTGGAGTCCTATTGCACGATTAGGTATTGAAAGTGTTTAAAAACATTTCACAAGGTATGCTATATGGAAATTCAATTGGTCTTTGCGTCCGTCATTACAAAGCCAGATGTGTCTTCATTGATTTAAAATGTGAATATTTGTCTGCCCTTATTGCACGAGATATCTTGGTCGCAGTAGCTTACATTGTTTCATTTGTATGTCCCTGTATGACATCTAAGTCCTAGAACGGGCGATTATGTAGGAAATCGCCACACCTAGGAATAACTATGGTCTTTGTGATCCAATAACTCTGGTTTGTTAAAATTACAATAGACATGAACACGTAATTGACTTGTTAATTTTGATACATGACCTGTAACAAAATTCTTCGAGGAAAAATATTTCCGAAACTCAGCTTGAAGAAAAACAAAGAATTCTGCCTTCAATGATGGCTTTACAAAAAAGACTAACTTTATTAGAGTTTATTTAGTTTAAAGGTTAACAATGGGAAAAATATATTTGACATTTTTGTCAGTGTTGACTTGTAGTAAATTGGAATAAGCAGTACTATTAAGTAGTATATTTAGTACGTACAATATATTATATGAGTAATAAAAAAGTATAATTAAAATGATTAAGATGAAGATTTAACAGACTTTAATGTCGAAATATTTGAAAGAATATGATTTTGAATAGCTTTTAATATGTCATCTTTTAATTTTTACTATTTTACCTATAATTATCTTATTATATTAAAAAGTTAATGTACTTGATGGATCTAAATAAATAAATAAATTTTAAACAGAAAAATAGTCTGCGACATATAATTTTGTCCTTGTAATTTTTTTTCCTTTATCGCAATTTGTTTATGATTTGAGAGTATCGTACGGAGAGATTTTATTCCCGATGACGGGGAAATTTAATTTTGCTATGCTTTATATCCTTCTTTATGTTTTTACAGTATTAAACTGAAATTGAAATTAAAAAAAAAAGTTAAATATATAGCTCACCATCTAATATAAGTTTTATTTTTACCAATTTACCAATAAATTTTTTCTCTCTTCATAAACAACTGTGGCAGGCGGTTCCTGAACAAAAATTAATCTACTCAGGACAGTTGCTCACTGATGAACTAATACTTAAGGATATCCTTCGAAGCTACAAAGATGTTGAAACCGAAAATCATATTTTCCATTTAGTATACCAATCAAAGATCAGTGCCACAAAACCTAAACTACAAGAATCCCAGCCATTGTTGAACAATAAGAAAATAGACACAAATTTAGAAAAACCCACAACGCCAGTGATACCAGCATCGATCGCAGCTGATGGCCTCCGTCATCGAAATATATCATCTACTTCGTCGTCATTAGTACAAGCATCTACATCAGCATCAAAATCAGCATCGACATCAGCCTCAGCAGCAACATCAGCCTCAGCATCAACACCAGCCTCAGCCTCAGCATCAACATCATCAGCCAAGGCATCTGAATCATCATCAACACCTTCCACAAGCAAACAAGCCAATGCGCCACAACCAACAGCAGCGACTACATCTCAACCGCAGATACCAAATATGGCTTATCCATTTTCCATTCCATGTCCGAATTTCTTTTCTACTATGCCACCTTTTATATATCCTGGTCAGTATAACAATGGTGCAGTTACGGAGCAGCAGATAGCTTTACAGAATACAGTGTATCAGATTTACGCAAACTACATAGAACAGTGTCTTAAAATGTAAGTTATTTTTTTTACTAAAGTTACAAGGTTTTTTATTTTTAATAAAAATATTTGTTATTCATTTTAATTCGTCAGGGCTAATGAAATGCTGAGTGCAACTCAAACACATTCAACTGCTCCCAGTATACCTATGTTCATGCCGATGCCACAGTACATGCAACCAAGTTTTCCAACTCTACATAAAACAACACCAACTGCGGCATCGAGCAGTGTGCCGCCTCCAGAATTTGATAAACCTGGTACCAGCCAAGCTGCAAGAGCCAATTTCGCTCCCAGAATTATACCTGTGATACCACCTACGACACAACAGCCCCAACCAGCTGCTGCTACTCCAACTGATGGTACGGCAGCTGCACCTGCACCTGCTACTGCCCCAGCACCTACACCTGCACCTGCACCAGCACCTGCACCCGCTGAAAACGTCGAACAACCACAGCCTCGTTTTCCTAATATTGTTCAAGAAGAGCAAGAAAATCCCGATTGGTTGGACAGTTTTTACTCAATCACTCGCCTACTAGCTTTGCTAACACTTGTGTATTTCTACTCATCGCCGCTCAGGTGCCTCGTCGTTGCTATAATTGCTTTTGGGATTTATCTGTAAGTTTTGAAGATTGTTTGCATAGTAATTGTTTTTTAATATTATTGATTTGATATACCTGCAGATATCATATTGGATTCTTCCACACCCGAAGAACAGGACAGGCCGCGGCCAACAATAGAAACCTAAACAACAATCAAAATATTAATGAAAACAATGCTCCAGGTGGAGATGCTGCTCAGGCTCAAAATGATCCTCAAGTAGCAACGGAAGCTAATCAAAATACTGCTGGAGATTCAGAACCATTGATTAGCTCGGTTACACCGCCAGAAACTGAAACATCAACAACGTCCCTAATAGCATTTGTTCGAACGTTTGTGGTGTCATTTTTTGCTTCGTTGCTGCCTGAAACGCCAGCATTGTAATACATATTATTGTACTTCTGGATCTATTTGTTGTAATCATAGTATTCTTAAATTAATATTGTAACATTTATTATAATTATTATAAATTGGTAAAGCAAACCAATCACTAACTTCATACCATTTATTGAATGAATAGGTTATTTTTTTATTTTTGTGTTGTTTACATATCAATTATTGTTTGTTAATGAATTAATAAAAGTGGAATCACTTTAGCTCTAAATTTTTAAACCAATATATTTGTTTTCGAATCCCTCGGTTGTTTTTTTATCAATTAAACAAAATGCAATAATTTGAAGTATGTTTTAGTGAGACGTTTTAATTTAGTCAATTAAATTATAACACGTAGTACAACGATACAAAAAAAATAGTTGCCAATTAATTTTAATTTTCTTCCAAATCTACAATCTTTAAAGTACACATATTATGTACATAGATCATGTTGTTTGATATTTTTGCGCACCAATAACGGTTGTCAATTATTAATTATTAAATAAATTAATAAATGTATAGAGCTCTATAGAAAATATCGATAAGGATATTTTATATCCTTGAATTCTTTGTCTGCTTATTAATCCCGCTTTAAATTTCAGTCAACAAAATATCGATTAAAACGACTCAAAATTAAACTTTTATTCCCGATTAAAATAAATTCTAAAGGCTTGATTTAAGGAAAAACACAAAAACTTATTTGTGTAGTTTCCAAAATTAAAAAGAATTTATTTCTAGTAATACATATAATCACTCCTAAAATCTTTCTGAAATTGGAAAGGGATAAATGTGTCAATTGCCACTTAAAATTTTGGATCAATTGATAAATTTAGTCGTTTATCAATTAATTATCATATAACAACCGTTATAGAGGCCTTTTTTTTTAAATAATATTGATTGAGTAATTCCATTTCGATCAGCCAGTTATAACAATGGGCGCACCATCTAAATTAAAAAGCTTCGCTTTCCATACAAGCTCGAAGGGAGAGAATAACATGACTTTTCTTAATAATTTTCGCAAATTTTTTCCACTATTTGCAGTCGCACTCCATATTAAAAGAATATTCAGCCTTATCACGAGTTCCATCGTAATCGGAAAGTTCTACGAGTCCCAAAAAAGGTATCGCTGGATTCGTTCGTAATGGCAATTTGTATGAGAATTTCCACTACGATGGATTCTGTGATAGGTTTTTACGGGATTCGTAACAAATTTACGATTACGATGGAATGCGTGATAGGGCTGATAGTATTTAAATCTTAATAAAAATGATTTGAGGTGTTCTGCTTATAAGAAATGTGTTTATTTTGTACCTATTCATAAGCCCTCTCATTCTCTCTCTAAAGTGAATCCGCTGCAATTAAATGTTTTTAAGTTTTTTTTTGTATTGTATTGGAGCCAATAAAAGTTGAATTAATAAAATTAATCCAATGAAAAAAAAATTGAAGCTACATTTCTAATTTCTTATAATGTTTTGTAGTTATAAAATATATTTTTTAAGTTTATTATATACATACACATATATATGCATATATATATTTACTACTTTATCCAATATGTATAATAAAAAAAAGAAAAAAGAAAAAAAAACATTAAAAAAAAATGCTTTTAAATTTATAACTTTATTTGTATGTACATCTTAATTTCATTGAATAATAATGCAAATGGACTAAATAAAATAATAAACGTTTTTAAAACTAACCAAGTCGAACATTTTCTAACGTTTTGAGTATATCGATTATAGCAGATTTTCACGTAATAGTAAGAAGTGTAACAATACTGAAACTTCAGGGGGGGGGGGAATTTTGTAAGTTTGCAACAATGGAAACAAACATAAATTGACCACATTTGTTTGTCATACGTCAATGGACATTAAAACATTAAAACATAAATTAATGATGGGCAATATTGAATGCTCACTCGAGACATACCAAAAATAAACTAGATAGGTTAGTATCGATTTCAGTCATGAGCTGTGTTCTTACATGGGATTACAAGAACACCAACCTATCCGGATAGCTATGGTTCAATTTTTGAATCTGGCTAATTGCGAGAGCACGATCAGGCGACAAGAAATAATATAATTCTTATAGAACAGATACAAGCATTTTTTATCATGGGAGTGGGGTCTGTAATCTATTTGTTCCCCCATTTGGGTGTGAGGGGCATTTTTATAAAAAGAAAAAAAAATAACGGTAATACTTACAATTAAGTTTGGCACTTTTATCGAAACATGGCTGTTGTTTCTCTATTTTGTTGCTCCATTTTTTTTTTCAGCAACAACTACTGTAGTGCCGATTTCCGATTTTCTCGAGCAACGGGGACGACGGCCTCAACGATTAGAATTGGGACAGACAGATACTGAAAGTATCGACGGAGAATATTTTTTGTCATTACTCCCGGAGAGAAGCCCCTGTCGATGAAAACTGATTCATCATTTCTTACAATTTCCAATATGTCAACTTCAAATTCGACATCCTCTGGTTAGTTTATTTACTCTCCATAGGCTCGTTTTATTATTCTCCATAATCTTTTTTGTTCGCAACAATCTTGCACCGAGTCTGTACCAGGTTCCAAGTTATTTTAGTGTTGAAGAGATCTCCTATCTCCTCGGCCAAGTAACACCACATCATTTTCTTGTTACCGCCCAACTCTGTCCATATAAATGGAATACAGATTTAGTAGGTACTTGGCTTGGCCAGCGTTCCATTTAAAAATAGATATTTTTGATGGTGGCTGTGAAACTCTACTTCTTTGACGGCAGTTGTTGTAGTGGCAGATTTTTGGATGGTGAGTGGTGGAGTATTTTTATTTTTCAATTTGACTTGGTTGTGCTGTTGGTTCTAGTAGATCTGATAGCAGCGTTGTTCCTGGGGAAACAAATGTTTGGGGCCCTTTACTTTTTCGCTACTTAATAAAATAATCGAACAAAACATTAAGTTGTTTTATCGTATTTTTGAATTTGTATTCAGTATTTTTGTGATTTAATCAATTTTACTTGCGAATAGGTAGGTACTATAGGGCAAGTTTTGCATTTAGAAAAAAAATCGAACTCGAGATTTTAATTAAAATTGACATTACGATAATATAGAACAACGATTTTGATAAAAAAAAATTGTATGCACTATTTTAGGTATAATCAACATTTTGGTCAAACATTTTTTTTTAGATATTTTATTATTAACGGAACCTCCCATTGAATAATATTTTTGTTTTGCAACTTTCTCATAAACGGCTCGACATATTTCGATCAACATTTAAATATAGAAAGTCCTTCGAATTATAAATATAACTGCATTCAAAATTTAAAAAAAAAATATGTTTTTAGAATTGTGAAAAAAAATATTTTTTTTTTTTGAAAATTAAATATTTCGAAAACGTGTCAATGTTTTTTTTTTTTTGAAATTTGGTTTTTAATATAAAATTTGCCACACCAATTTTTTTAGAACGAAATTAAAGAAATTTTACATATAAAAAATTAAGCAAAAGCCTTTAAGAATATATTGAGATTCTTGATAGGAATCTTTTGCATGCATACGATGTGATGGAACATAACAGCAAGTTCATGGGATCCAGTCGTGCACTTAATTTTTTTTTTTACAAAAAGCAACTCAGTTTTACTTAAATATAAAATTTAATATTTTTAAATAATTTAAATCTATCTTAATATTTTTTAACTAATACTGGAGGCAAAATAAAAATGGCACAAGTAACACGTTTTTCAGATTAGGTTATCTAATAAGTTTTAATACTCGTAGTATTAAGAGCCGAAAAAACACGTTCTGCACACGCACTGCTATTGGGTAATCTTAAAATATTAATCGCAAAAGAGGGATTATGTTTCTTGTCTTTAAGACGCGACAAATTATGTTTTATAACTAGCTGACCCGTCGAACTTTCTTCCGCCTAAATTCATTTATGTGATAAAAAAAATAATAATTCCGAGCATGCACAATGCTGTTTATGTAATGCGGTTTCTTTATTCTAAAGTTTTATTTAATACAATAAAAATTACTAAATTAACAATGTTCAGCCACATATAACTGACCATGTGAGAAACATGGGAATTCAAGATTGATGCCACAAACATACAGCGAATGTCCCTGCGACTTATTGATTGTCA
Organism: Philhelius pedissequus; assembly: GCA_910595825.1. Lineage (NCBI taxonomy): Eukaryota > Metazoa > Arthropoda > Insecta > Diptera > Syrphidae > Philhelius > Philhelius pedissequus. The sequence continues at coordinate 328,039,214 of OU343160.1, forward strand.
TATTACTCGTTTGTTTGGTTGAATCGGATGAAGTTAATGCGCTCTGTTTCTATTTTTACGTACATATCAACGATGAATTGTTGCAGTAAATGCCGAAATCGTAGCAAATAGTTGTCAACCTTACGAATCATGAGTTGATATGCGTAAAAATTCATCGAGCTGACCTTTTTATTTGATTCCACGCCTAAAACACGATGGATATAATAAAATTCAATCCGAAAGTCTGTCAAAATAAATTTACATACCATTTAAGGTATTCAAGAATTTGATATTTGTGTGGTAACCATCATCTCCTCGCCAAAACATTATTGCACACTGCAGTGCATCGTATGACGGATGGATCTCGGATACGCGCTTTAATTCACCGTTATTTCGTCGCTTTAGTACAATATCACGGCTCCCAACTGGGTCACCAACACATATGATAGCACACTCATTCACTGTCGGCGCATTGAATTGACGTGTATGAGTGCGAGCTGGACGTCTCTCAGCTGAAATGACAATTTGATGATCGTCTGAATGCAGATCCGTTTCCAATGCATTGGCGCACATAAGCATTTTGCTTATGCAATACGTCTCGCAAAATTATGATTATATCTTTGTCTATAATTTGATGTATTCCGCTGCGCATATCGACTTCCTTATCTATATTACCAATGAAATACATTTAAAGAAATTTGTGATCTTCATTGGGTGCTGGCAATAATGAACCAAAGCGATGATGAATTTGTGATTGGATCTGTATTAATAACGACAAAGTCGAATCAGGTGAAAATCTTTTCATAATATTCATAAAATATGGACTTAATTAAAATGGATTTACCTTGAATGTCGGACTATATTGGTGATTGCCTTGAATAACTTCTGCTCCGAACGACGTCATTTGAAAACAACCGTTATATTGTTGAGCTCCCATCAAAAATTGTCGAGATTTGCTTGTATTATCGTAAATCAAGGAGCGCCACTCATGCAGTACAATCCAGGTGTCTCCGAAAGAAACTTCAGTACACCGCAGTACGGACATAGGACATTCATAGCGCCAATAGAGACACACGGAAGTGTGCCGTATTCAATTGTGCTTCCGTATTGAAAAGCAATTCGTTCCAATTCTGTATCCACGGAATTTCTTGAGTTTCTTCTTCTTTGTAGAATTTCATTTATTTGATGGTTCTGCTGATTCCTACTGCGCTGTTGTCTATCTAGGTCTCTACTTTGGACGACGGCACACTGTTTTTGAGATAATGTTTCTCGAATTTGCGATATGTTCGCTGGATTGCGTACATTTCCATCTGAGTGTTCGTCTGTAGTTTCGTTGGCACGAACAGTCGCCATACTTTGTGCATTACGACGTGAAAGGTTTGACCTTCTTACTGGTGGCATGATAACTTAAACGAAAACCAAACAAAATTAATATTCAACGAAAAAATGAATCGAGTTTCATAATAACCTACTTAGGAAATCACAAATTAGACTTGGAACTGCTGAAATCAATCACTAAATGGCCAAATGAAAATGTTCTGCAATCACTTACCAAACTACATTGAAATGAAAACATTCGAAATATCTTTGGTTTCGTCTAACTCACAAAAATCATTAAAATTTCCACTGATTCGCAAATTACCCAAATTCAATTGCACCGTAACGAAAAAGCAGTTTTTTTATCTCACTTTTCACATTTTTTTCAATAACGAAATTATATAAATAAAATTGATTGAAATCACAATGAATCGCACTTGATAAGTATACAAATACTTTGAGCACAATGAAAATTTAAAAAAATGAATTAAATTTAATTTTATTTGACCGCACGCAATAGCAAATACAATTTAATTTGAATGACGAAACAGAAACGACACCTCATATTCCTTCCTTAGGCCAACGCAAATCCATCAATCCCAAAACCTTGAAAATCAAACGATGTTCCAGGCTTACCAATTTTCCTGAAAATTTTCCGGAATTTTTATTAAGTGTCCTATATACCCTTCCTAGGGCCAAAAGCGCTAAATCGTAAACAGATTTTCCTCCATTATCCTTTAACCTTTCTTGGGCCAATACGAATTTATCAAGCCCTAAATCGTGAAAATCGAAGTAACCGTTCTCGATATATGCCATAAAAAGAGGATGATCCCTGATTTCCAATTTTCCTGGAAATTTTTTCGGTATTTTCCTCCAGTGTCCGATATCCTTCCTTGGGTCAATACGAATTCATCAAGCCCAAGATCACGAAAATCGAACCATCCGTTCTCGAGTGATGCGCGCCACACGGACAACATTTCTCTTTTATAAATTATAAGAGAAGATGTTGTGTAAGATTTGTTAAGCTAGTATTAGACGGTCCTTGTAATATGTCATTGCCGTGACACTCTAGTTGTCTGTCCTAAAAGTGTCACGTCGTGTGATCGTCATTGTTTTGCATGTCATTACCGTGACATAAACAATGACATGCACCGTGACACGTCACTTTTAGGTCATTGCAATGACAAATTGCCGTGACCGTGTGATAGCCCTTTCATTGTTGATGGGACACCCTGACACGTAGCCTGTCGCTGCAAATATATTTTTAAATAGTTTTTAATTATGTTAATTTGGAGTGCAATTTGTACCTTTCTACATAGATGGAACATAAGGTATGTAAATATGAACATATATAATGAAAATGATGGATATAGGTGGGTAGGTAATTATATATATGTGACGTTTGCAAAAATGTTATAGTTATAGTTTGAGGGAAAAAAGATGCAATTTGAATTCATGGGCAAATACCGTAAATTTTGTTCTGATTAAATGATAGCTAGTACCAATTCTCAAAATTTTGTATCAAAATCTTTGGAGCCGTTTTCTAGAAAAATAAGCTTGGTTGTTAACCAAGACACAATGACTCGATTGATCGACGCGTGTGATCGTCACTGCTAAAAATGATAAATGTCATTGCATTTTAGGCTCACCGCGCCAATGATCAGCTGTTTGAGAGTTGTCACGTCGTCATTGCTGTGACACCGTGATACAAATATCACCGTGACACAAATATCACCGTGACACACTTTAATGTTCATTGTATTTTGGGACAACAATGATAGACATGTGTCATTCGTGTGATAGTAGCTAGCCATGGCACGATTACATTTGTCACGGCAATGACGGTGGTAGGACCTATTTTGTTGTGACGTCAGAGTGTCACGGCAATGACACATTACAAGGACCGTCTAATACTAGCTTTACTTTCGTTAAATTTTACGATTTTGGGCCCCGGGAATGGGAATGATTTCGTGATGGCCCCGGGAATGGGGCCAAAATAAAAATCTCGGTGCACTTTAGCACACAACGCTGTCTGATAGGTGGTTCTGCTAATGCGTCTGTTGGTATTGTCTGCTCGTAAGCTTCATACGGAACATAAAATGGAGCGACTTCATGAAAGTTTACTTGTTTTGCCCTACAAGACAGGGGTGACCGCAGGGTTAGAGGGTTTGAGTGATGAAATCCCCCATCCCAAATATTTTTTTAGTTAAGTAAATTTGGTACATCAATGGGGAAATTAGTGTTCCCTACTTACAAATACATTTACTAAAGGCCATAGTCACTAGAGGAACCTAGATAATTACGAAGGTGAACCTGAAGAATATTTCGTCGGTCTCTCTATTTTCGTCGGTCTCTGCAATTAATTATGGGGATATTGAGGTTGACTATGAGGACGATATAAATATATTGGCAAAAGTTCCAAGGCACATTGATTTTATTTTATAAAATATTGTTCCTAACTAAAAAAGTATGTATTTATTTTACGTCTATCCAAAAAAAAATATGTAAATGTAAAAATGTATTATTGTGCGCGTATCTCAGAAAGTACTTAACCGATTTACTTGAAACCAATTTTATAAATTTCATTATTCTTATAAGAATGTAATTCGATATTTTTGATTTTTTAAATATGATTGTTGAATAAGATTATTAAATTTTAAAAAATCGTTCACGTTTTTGTCGAAGTTGACTGACATATTTAATTATGCTTTTAAACCTGCTAGATATTTTACAAAAATGATATCTTTTATCAGAATTTGCATGTTCGAACGTCTATTTTTTGAAAACTGTTTCAGCGAGAGAATATACAAACCTTTATTTGGTTACGGAAAGCATATGAAAGTATGTAAGTATATATATTTTTTGTTAGCTCATAATATAGAAGAAATTGCGGTCAATTTCATTGAGCATTTGATATGCTTTTAGTCATATTAAAAAATATATTAAAAGCTTGCGAAGCTAGGCCAGCGCGGTTCGGTTAGGACATAATAAAAAAAATTGTTCGTTAATATTTATATAATATATTTTTGAAATTTAAATTAATTTATCGAAAGAAAGGGATTATGTAGTCAATTAGTTTGCTCAAATCGTTTGTGAACTTATGGGAGTGATATTTCTTCGCTAACAAAAGGAAATTTAAATTTCACCTTCAAATTAATTTTATATTTCCAGGTCTTATATTTTTGTGTTTTTCTTTCAAAAAACGAATTGTTATTTTTTCATTCACATCATATTTCACCCCCCCTGTGTTTGCTCATGGGAATATGAATGTGAGTTGCTATTAGACTTAACAAATATGCTTTTTTTATACATTTTAAGGGAAATAAGACTTTCATCGATATCTTCAATTCAAAAACTCTCTGATTCTTAGCTGAAAAGAGTTATCGAAGATCAATTGGCAATGATTAAGGCATCGTATTTTGCAAGGCCCAGGAATGTTCCTCCATTTATTGGCGTATCTTTTTATTTTTCCCCTAAAGAAATAATACTACAAATAAAGAAAAGTTTTTAAAACCTCGAAAGGTCTTAAATTTTTTTTTTTTTTAATTTGTAGTTGTTTCAATATCATTCTATTTTAAATATTTTTTATTATTTGGAAAGAAAACTTGCCAAGAAAACCCACCACAAAATTTAGTCAGTATTCATTAAATAATAATCCAAGAAGTATTAGATTTTGTTATTGGGTTTTCGATTTTGTATTAACTGAAAACTTTAATGTCATCGATTAGATTTGCACTAAGCATTTCTTCTTAATGTGGATTTCCATTGGTACAACAATCAAATTCGTTTTTAATACGAATCTATCAAAACATGGATTTTGACAATTAAATCCTTCCATTGAGCCACAAAAATTAATATTTTTTTGATTCTGAATCAAATTCGCAGATCAGTATTTTTTGGCGAATCTACCCTAAATTTAATCTAAATTAAATCCAAATAACATTCCATTCGCCACGAAAAAAAATCAAATTTCGCATCAAATTCTCCATTTACCAATGGAAAACCACATAAGAGGGAAATATAATGTATTATAGAGGGCAGTTGAGTCTGAAACCAACAAGAGCAAGTTCGTGCGATGTAGTTGTACATTTTAGTTTTTCATATTTTTCATTGTGTAAATTACAAAAAAAAATCTCTCAAAATGATGCACTAATCATTCGAGTTGTCGTGGAATTGTTTTCAATTATTTTACAAAATTACTGATGATATGATATCAAGCCCCCCAGCTAAGTCATAATCTTTACGCAAAGTGTAAGTAGGTAATAATATAATTAAGGTTATAAATATGTTTACTGAACAAAAGAGGTAAGTACTTACATAAATACCTCCCTATAATTAAATCAGGCTACAACCAGCTTGCTAATAACAACTTCTTATCAAAAATATAATAAATCTATTTTTGACAAGAATCCACTCAATGCCACAATAAATAAAATGCACGAGTTGATCGTATGATCTTACTCTTTTGATTAAAGAATTGCTTATATTCTGTCCAACAAAAATATTCAGTACAGGGAAGATAGGACGTTTGCCTCTCACTCTGACTGCAATAGATGCCAATAAGTTCGTACTGTTTTGAAGCTCTTTCAGGGTTGACGTATTAAGCATACTAAATTAAAACAAACGTAGCAGTGGTAACTTTGATTCAATATGTTTATTTTAAAAGCACACAACGGGGGTTGAGTGCATGGTGAAGGCACAAAAGCAGTGCTTAGATGTGCAGTGGGAAGGTTATGGTGGAATGTACGCTGGCCTTAACAAGATTACAAAAACAATTTGTATGTAACTCAGTGGCTATTTTCAGTGGGAATTTCAGCGACAGGCACCAGTGTATTTTAAAAAGCTCTCCCAAAGTCCTGTACTGACTATTTCTATTTCTGTTGATTAGAGTATAGTAATGTCATGACATAACAACAATGAGAAAGTGTTAAAAAAATAAAAGGTAGGCTCATTGGTTAGTTATATAATTTGTTATTTGGAATTTATGTATACAAGAAAATGTACAAAAAATGCAATATATTATTTGAAGAATATTCTTTAAAGTAGGTAGGTATGTCGCTATATGTATTTAAAAAAAATCAAAAAAATCCGTATTGCCATGTGATTTTTGGGAACAAAACTGAACTGAACAGGTATTCTGCCGGAAATTTTATACCCTGTTCAATTTATATTTTCAGTACAAGCCTTATGGGAGAGCTTTTTCAAACACACTGGCTCCTGGTGGTATTTACATGGCACGCAACTTAAGAAATTGCTACTAAAATATTCCACAAACCCACATACATCCCACCATAACCTGTCTGCTCCCTGGCGGGAGGAGAAGGAGACTGATCGCCAATTTGACTCTCGCTCATAGTGTTTATTAAAAAAATAAACACATTGATTAAGAGTTACCATTGGTCCGTTGATTGAAATTCTAATACCTTTATCTTTGATTTTCGCTATGGAGCTTTGAGAATCGAAACTTTCTTAGAGCTTTTGAGAGCATATATTTTAGGTTTATGGAGAATGGTGTTGTCGATGCGTGCTTACATCTTTTTTTTTTTTTTTGGAAAACGGATATATTTTTTGTTGGGTAGTTTTTTAAGTACAAAATTACTATTTGAGCAAGTTTTTGGTGGAGTTCGGTTCATTAATTAATTGCAACCTTAAATTACCAAATAATTTTTTTGTTCATGAAAATAGAAATAAAATGAAGAAGGTTTCGTGTATATAAATATAATATTTAAAATAGTGCGGTTTTTCTCAGATTCATTTTCACATTAAAATAGATTAGGCCGTTTGGAGAACTCTTAAAAACGCCTAATATCTTACTTCTTGGTGGTGTGAAGAAAGACAGATTTAGTTTTATTTGCATTCAGTTTAATTTTTTTTAGATATAGTTTACGATGTAAGTACATGTTACTGTTCATGAAATCTACATTAACAATTGGTAATCCTACCGACATTTGTGAGCGAAATATGCCAATTCATAATGCTCACTAGGGCAACCCTGAAAATAGAAAAGCTTTATAGGAATAGAGATAGCTTATTGAAATCAATAATAGTAAGGGTGAAAGGCAAATATCTTATCTTCCCTGTACTTAAAATATAAATTGAACAAAGTATAGGAAAACATTTAATTATCCGGAACCATTTTTGGATCTCTACACTGTGGCAATATTTGAGGAAATTTGAATGACAATACAAATATTGGGCGGGCATTTCATTGCTGGCAATATGAATTTCAATAAACTTTATTGTTTCTATTTTTTTTAAATTTAAGCTCACTCATTTTTATTTTATATTGTACATATTTTTATTTATTTGTTTTGGTTTTTTGTTCAGTCATTAAATTGTTTCACGCACGTCACTATTAAAATAAGGGGAAGGCAGTCAAATTGCCGGGAAGCCATTTTGAAATGTCACAAATATATTGCATCGGAGATGAAAAGCAATTATTGCCTTTCATCGATCAGGCAATGTTGTCATTGCCAATGTAATGGCAATATGTGATGTTATTGTTCCCTTAAATATTGCATCTGGAACCCCTGGGTTAGTTTATCCTCTAGCTAAAAAATTAAACAACAGGGGTATTCACGATCCGATGTATCTGGTCTTGTATCATTGTAAAAGTGTAAAAGTGTAGCATTTTTTTGCACTACAACAACAAAATATACTGAATGTCAAAATCTTACACTTTTACACTCTTACAATACCTGAACCCTATTGTAACAGAAAAATACAAGGGTGTAAGATTTTTTTAACACAAGCTTAAGCCTTCTTCAGAACAAACGTGAAACAGATTTTGACATTTGCTTCAGTGTTGCTACAGATTAGTAAAGGTGTGTTCACAGTCTGTTGTAAAAAAAATAAAATTTTACACTTTTACAAGACTTGGTACACCAGATCGTGAATACCCCTAATAATTATCTGTGCCACATGAGTGTTTTTTAAAAGCGGAACCTTAAATTGGCAACATTATTTTCTGTGAAATTCAATTTAATAGTTTTTTTTTTATTGTTTAGACATTATGATTATACTACGTTTTCACCGGTCGTTAATCTCTTGTAGATAATAGTCACTTCTGAAATTGTAGGTTCGTTCATTGATATTTACCCAGGGCCGGATTAACTGAGGTTCAACGATGGTTCAAGAGTCTAGTACCTATGTGATATCAGCCAAATACATCATGCTTTAACCATCTTTCGCCTAAATCGGTGAGTTAAAATTGGTGAAGCGGGGAACAAATATTTGTACAACTAGCAATAAGTCTTCTGAAATTTATTTTAACGTACATGCACAGTTTTTTTGGTGCTCATAATCGTCCATCAGAGTCATTATTTTGGTATACTATAAATAAAACTATTCATCACTTCATTCGTAGTAGTTGTCGCCCTTAGATTATTTTCCAGGGGACATGTTACTCCGATAAACCAGAAATAATTGTCTCCCGACCCGATAACATACCTACAGCCGGATTGGGTTAAAAATTGCAAAATTGGTTTCATTAAAATCTAGTTTTATTTTTTTCTTTCTAAGCCAATACTCGCCCTCTAGACCATGTAAAAAGTGACATAAGTACATATTCCAAGTACAATCGATTTCATAAATAGATTTATTTGATTCACGTCTCTAGTGAAGCTCATAGAAACACCTTCGATTAATATTATGATATGAGTCAATATATAGATTCAGAATCTCCTCTTTCTCATCTCACATCACGTAACATAGCCGTTATCATCGCAAGTGGCTTATCAACTCCGATATAGTCATATATGCGTTATCACCATCGAGTCATGGCCGATCCGAGCTAAATGAGCGCCCTGTGCAAGATATACGTTTAGCGCCCCATTCTTTAATTTACATATTCAATTTAATAACACTTTTCACAACACACACTTTTTATTTTCCACCTTTCACTTTACTTTCCTTAAAAATAAACAGCGACTTTGAAAACATTAAATGTACCTACATATGTATTAAAAAATTTGCTTCAAACTTGGTACATATTGTTTTTTCGGTAATATGCCCCCAGGTTTTTTCATTTTTTTAAGAAGACAAATACTAGTAGCTCCCATACATTTTGTGCAAAAAACAAAAACCTTATCATTCTCAAAAACGGCGCCAATGATTTTTATAAAAAAAAATCAATTCATTAATGAAGGGAAAGGGTACCTTGTGATAATTTTTTTTGACAAAAATAAACAATTACAAACTTGTGTGGCTAATAAAAGCGCTAGTCGTTTCAATGCAATTGATAAACAGAAAAACCTGCATTATGCTGGATCTGATCATATGGGTTCGGTGCGGTGGCGTGATGCGAAGTGCGTTGGCTGCTAAGCGGCTGGTCATGGTTCAATACACCATTCAATTAAAATGAAAAAGTAGACCAGCACCCCTTGAGCTAAGGAATCTGATGATCGATCTTGGCAAGTCGTGAAATAGTTTTAATTCCAGCCAAAAATAATTGAGAAAAAACTTGGTGGTAGCACACTCAAGTTGTTGTTGGATATTCATTGTTATTTTTGGTAAAATTTGTTTGGTTTTCGATTTCCTGGGAAACGGTTAATTTGATTTTTTTTTGTAATTTTAAGGTAAGGTTAAACACTTCTGTAAGCCAAATTTTTTCAAAAAAGATTTTTTTGTAAATTAAATTTTTTTTTCTTGAAAAAAAATTCGAAAACGACTGAATAGATTTTTTCGAAACTTTGTATTTGGTAGTTTTTGGATATTATCTTGAATAGGTAAAAAAAAATTATTTTCCTAAAAGAGAAAACAACGGTATCTCCTATACAAATGTTAAAAAACCGTTAAGACACAAATTTTTTTCTCAAAAACGGCTCCAAGAATTTTTACAAAAAAAATACGTATGTTCTTAAATTATTACAGTCCACTTTGAAGTATAAAAATATTTTATTTTGCGCACTTATTAACGGTACTTCCCATATAACCTCTTTTTATATTTTCGCCATTCTCACAATTGGGTGAACAGATTCAAATAATTTTTTCTTATGAAAATAGGTGCGTTTTTTGCAATCCCCGGGGGAATTGGTTGAAAAAAAGGACCAATGCGCTTAGTGAAAACACTTGTTAGCATTGTTAATTTGCAAGATGACATTTGAAAAACAGCCGTAATGCAAGAAAAAAACAAAAATCACCGTTTGCCTCGTCCATCCTTCTAAAAATAATCGGATTGATTTGTTTTGTGTAATTTCGATGTATTTATTGAATTTAAACTTCTTTTCTGGTAAAATGACATAAAATGAAGCAAGCTAATTAGAAGCAAGTTTTAAGAAAATGTGAATCAAGTAATTGGAAAATTGAAATCAAGTATTGTGGAAATTGTTTTGAGCCGATGTGATTTTCTTTTAATTTAATTTTCACAAATACAGTGATACATATAATACCGAATCAGTGGATTCCTCGATGAGAAGCTTTCGTACTATTCAACCTTTTGAAACCTACCTCAATCGTGCTCTCCACTACTCGGTCAGCGATGCCATGTTATTAGTGGACGAGTTGCCTTTTCTGGCGGGACGCTCAGTTCCTATGTCATTAGAAATTTAGGTCTGAGCAAGATTGGAGGACGATCAAGATCCTCGTGAAACCATATTGAAGTATACCAAGGATGCAGCAGAGAATCTGTATTGGGTTGCTCCCGTGTACAACAAAACGCAGCCGAAAACAATTTTATCGGAGAAATCTTCGTTTTGTTGTCATTTAATTCTTGTTTATTGACGCAAAAATGAAAATCGCTGTAGAAGGTTGTGCTCATGGTGAGCTGGAAAAAATCTTTCAGCTTTCGCTTGAGCTTTTATCCTTTCTGCTTGGGAAAAGTGTCTATATCGATTCTCGCAATATATTTAATTTATTATTTAATGGAGAATTACCTTTGAATTTTACAATTCACAAAATTGATAAATTAACTTACGTGTCAAAATGTCAGTTTTGACGTTTCTATACATTTTATCGATAACTTAATGACAAATGATTTGGTAGCACAGTTTTTATCCTCTCCAAAAGCTAAGCCCCGAGAATTCTCTGGGTTTAAGCTAAGCACCCCCGGGGATTAGTTGTTGTTGGATTTAGCATGCATATTGTTAATCCCACTCACCGTTTTTTTCGTTCAATTTCCCCGGGGCTTAGAAAAAAACACGCCTAATGCTCCTTTAAAATATTAGTAAAACTGCATACTCAAGTTTTCAAAAAAAAATCGATTTTTAAAAAATAAATACAAATTCAAAAACCAGTCACTGAAATTTCTTCAAAATGGCGTTTCATTTTTTTTGAAGTGTTTTTAATGTTTTATACATAAAACACCATTTAAAAAAAAAACCGCTCCAACGTTTTTTGAATGTTTTTTGATATATTATTTACCCATGGATTCAAATGGCATCTTTGTTTTCCCTCAAACTATAACAAACTAAGCAATATAGGAACTTTTTATTATGTGTATTATACATTTACTTCTACCTTATTATATTTCATTTGTACGAATTTTTGCGTAAATCACTGAATACTACATACAATGTAGGCCCTTATAAATATTTATGTATTTATACATATATCTTTAAGAAACACATGAATCTTATATATGCATATTGTACCTACATTATAAAGTTATATGCTACATTATTACCCTCCTAACTTAAGTAATTAATCCATAATCTAGATTTAAATATGCATTTGTAGGTAGGTCACTATGAAACTATTCTTTGAATCATCTATTCGACAATTATTTATTATATGACTAAGAATCTTATCTACATACTAGGATAACCAAATTGCCTACCTACTAGCGTCCGTCAATGTTTAAATTAAATAACTTAAAGTTGTTGTTGTTAGATACAAGACCAAGTTCGTACGATCCAGTCGTGCATTTTATTTCCCTATTCATCCAAATCCAAACATCTATAAAGAATTCTGTTTCATTTGTTTTTTTTCTCTAGCATCGAACATGTATTAAACTCACAATATTCAATTCAAACAAATTCTGAGTCGAATATCCATTGTATTTATATTTATACAGTACTACCAATTTTATTTATATTTATATAGTACTACCATGGAACATGAAAATCTGTTCATCAGCATCTGTGCAGATGGCGCTTGTGTCGAGAAATTTGCCTTTGCAGTAATTTGTTTGAGAGCGGAGCAGAGAAATAAAAGAGGTAAAAGAAGAGATGAGGTAGTTTCATTTCTGTTCTTATAGCAATATTGTATAAAAGCGAGAAAACCAAATGTGGTGTATTTTTTTGACATAACATTTGTAGTTAATTTTTTTATATGAGGATAAGGCAAAGAGGCATATAAATACAATCAACTTATGAATTGATTTAATTTTTCGTTTTGCTTTAATGTAGCAAAGTAAGTAATTTTGTTACTTCCATCGCTTATTGATTGTTCATACGTGAATACGTACCTACAATGATACATACTTATTATAAGTTTGGTACTGAATTGTTGGGGTAGTTTGGATGTGTACCTACAAAAAAGAACCATAGAATCATTTTTTTACTATTTTCGAAATCCTCGATTATTTTATTTTCTTTATTTTCTACTTTCTTTATCGATATGAAACAGTTTTTTTTTGCATTTTTGAAAAAAGTTAAAAATATTCATAGGGAATCTTCCGAATAGTTTTTAAAGTCAAATCCAATCCTGGTTGCAGTAGGTGCACGTGAAATATAATTGTCCTACTGGAAAAAGAGATAAATGATTTTCTATTAAGTATTTGTTATTAATATATAATGGAAACATTTTTTAATTTTAATTTTAAATGTTTGTGAATGCATAAAATATTTTTATGTGTAGGTATTCCATTCGGATTTATTTACATTACATTTCAATTCAATTTCAAGGCTTGATATATAATGCAATATGGGCACTTCAAATTTCAAATATGTAGGTATGAAGGTATAGAACCATTTTTCATATTTTATACTTTATGATTTTTGATGAACCGATCAAAATATTTTTTTTTTAATGGAAACACTTCCAAAAATGTTTAATAATTATAAATATTCAAAGTGCATATTGAATTGATAACCAGAATACCTACTTTCTAACAGCTTCAATTCTTACCTACATTAAAGTTGTTAGCAACAATAGCTGTGTTTTATTGGGAATCTATCCATTGTACCGTAAGTAATTCCCAAAAAAACGCATCGACCGTAGCATGGACCGTAGCTTTTTTATTTTTGTAAAAATGGTACACCTGCACAGCAGTCACAAGTAATCAAAGAGTCTTTTGCAAAGTAAAATTATTAAAAAATCAAAATTAGGAACAATAATTAGCTTTTATTCATATTAAATAGAAAGTAGAAAAACGTACCAATATTTAATTTATGTTTCAATTCTATTTCTTGTGTTCACTTTTTCTGCATTTGCAATTTTAAATTCGAACATTCATTTTGCACCAATAGAAAGGAAATGATAAGTGAACGGGTTTGTTCATAGACTATGGTCAAGTCCCTTTTTACACAGGGCAGTTTTTGTATTGCTTTAAAAACCGACAATGCCTTTCACACGAGGAAACACAATTGCCGGAGATTTGCTTGTTTCCTTTTAATGTTTCTTGGTTTTGAACGCACACCATTCTTCACTCCGATTACATTTCCCCTTTATATTTCATGCTTGTATTTATTTTCTGAGTAGACCGATAGCTAGAGTCTTATTTTTCAATTCAATTTACAAATTTATTTTCTGAGTATGTTTAGCTTTCAATTCAATATTCACTCAACAGAGATCATACTGCACTTTACATAAGCGGATTAAGGAACAAATAGTTAACATTTTGTTTGCAATTTCCATGCACATATCCAGAAAAAAAAAAGCAATGGGATCACAAAATTGTACGCCCAGTCAATGTCCATGTAGTGAAGCGAATACCGTTCATGACCAACGTCCATAAACAGTGAGGAAAAAGCACATTTTGTGAAGTTCAGTTTCCGCTTAGTGCGCTTAGGCCAGGCGCGCACATGCATTTTTTCCGAAACGAAATAGTTTAATCACTAATTGAACGATGATCGCTCACATAAGCAACTTCAAAATCAATCAACGAGATAAGCCAACACACAGACAACATATTGATTTAATGTGCGCGCAGTTACATTATAGTTCGGTGTGATTCAAACTGAAGAACTTATTTGGGGCGATCGTTCGATTTGTGCCAAATCAAAAACTTATAAGTTGCTCGAATCGCGGACTGAATAGTTTTGCATGCGGTTTGTCTTCTGAAATTGCTTTTTTGTAGATCTAAATAAAAAGCTGATTTTTTTCACCAACCTCCGTTTATTTATAACTATCAATAAAAATTGAACACAAATAGAATATTGCTCTTAGTTAGTCAAAAATAAAAGTAAAACCGAATTCATTCCATAGATATTGATTTTTTTTTTCAAAATCGAAATCGAAATTTGTTAAAATTGATTAACTGACATTAGGTTTATGCAAAATTGAAGATATAGGTGGAATTTTAGACGTACTCCAGAAAATAATTGAGCAAAGAATATAGTTTTTAATAATAAAAGTCAGAAACTTTTCAGAAGAACAGCTTATAATTTATTAAAAAATGGTATTGTCTAAGATCTTAGAAATATAAACTGGTCAACCATAAAAAAAAAGAAAAAAAAAGACTCAAAAAGATCGATTTGTCTTACGAATGAAATTAAAAATTATAACACTCCATGAACACATCCATCGAGATTCAACCCAATTATCAATCGTACCAACAAAACGAACAAAATCAAATTCGAGACTCGAATAAACGTCATCTAGCCATCCACCGTAGCTTCTACTTTAGCTTTTTATCGACCGTAGCGAATTGTATGTAAAATGCTACGATGGATAAACTTACAGCGGATAAATTTCCCAATAAAACACAGCTAATATCTATTTTGTACGATCCAGTAGTGGCGCATTTTATTACTATAAGAATGCCATTTTACTCACTGCAGGTAGGTACCTACATACCTATGTATTTTTATCTGAAAAAAATAATTGTATGTACCTACCTACCTATAGGTAGGTAACTACTATATAGGTATAAAGACACTTCACAATTTTTTCACCGAACATCACTAATTAATTTTAACTTCACAAAAACACTTTATCACACAAAAATGAAATACCGAATTGCATTTTTTTTTGACACACAACCGACGCCGACGGCAGAATGTATTTCACACACGTACCTACAATGTCCAAAGAAAAATTACACAAAATCTTGGCTAAAAAAACCAAAACAAAGCGAAATATACATACCTATGTATATCCTAAACAAAAGTAGGTCGAACGTGATACTTACAAATTGAAATTGGGATATTCTTCC
This sequence comes from Philhelius pedissequus, assembly GCA_910595825.1. Lineage (NCBI taxonomy): Eukaryota > Metazoa > Arthropoda > Insecta > Diptera > Syrphidae > Philhelius > Philhelius pedissequus. The sequence goes on from OU343160.1 coordinate 328,054,824, forward strand.
TACATAGGTATTTTCTCCAGTTTATAATAAATGTGAAAGAAAAATGCAAAAAATATATTTTCTTTCATCCTGCTTTAGCTTTCTGCATTCTTCTCCCTCATTATCTATTTGTCTTACCTTATTTTTTATTTGTCAGTCCTTCAAATTCTCGCTCTCTGAGAGTCTGCCCAATCAGCAGAGTTGTAAATCTCAGCGTGTTCACCAGAGGGCGCTTCGGACGTTCCGCTTCATGATAGTACTATGGAATATAAATACAATGTCCAAGGGAATTGTAGATTGAGTTTATTATTTTGAGATTTTATCCTATGAATATTTTTGAGTGGTTGTGCAAGAAATTAATCTTGCACTGCCTTGGTGCGATTCACGGTGTCTCCGCCTTATATATTTTATAGTATACTATCTGTCATTTTGATAGAAAGAATTTGGCATTGGACATTTCATAGAATACTATTTCAATTGCACAAATTTCGCCAAGAAATACGTTTCGCTGTGTTCTTGCTCTAGTAGAATTACAAGACTTAAAAAACATTCAACAAAAGGAATTAAACAAAAAAAAAACAAGAAATTATAACAATACACACACCACAAACGTTCACCAGCCACAAACGCTAACCTCAAAGTGAAAATGGATAGAATGATATGAGCTGTGCAATGTCTAATATGAAATTTCTTATAGAATGCTATTTGTGGTCTCCATGAGCAATTTTCATAGATGCGACCTAGCTTACTAGAAAATCTAGATCGTGGAGACCCATGATTCGCTCATATGAACTTGTTTCTTATGTAAATGGAGATGTAGCTGATTTCCTATGGATTTTCGTTGGGATTTGTGCCAGAAATTATCTTGCACAGCCTTGGTGCGATTTTTTGTTTTGCCTCATATGAACTTTTTTCTTGTATAAATGGTTAATAAGCTGATTGGTATGGATTTTTGTTGGGTTTTTGTGTATGGATTTACCTTGCAAACCTGATGGGATTTTTTTATTTTTACTCTATTCACACTATATTTTTTCTCGTGTAATTATATGAATGGTATTTCGTGTCAGCAGATGAAATGGCTTAATTTAAATTATTTCGTTCAAATAACTTTTAGAAATACTTAGGAATAGGTAGCTGGTTAGACGAACTTAAATTTGAAGAATGAAACTATGTGTATCCTTAATTATTTCTTATATTATGGTTTGACAATGCGCCCCCAAAGCTTGGCGCATTTGCACATCCTGCACATATGGTGGGTCCGGCCCTGTGCGTCGAGTATAAATGCCTTCCCCTGTACCGGTTCTCAATCTTGCCATAATTTCAGTTATCATCATTATTAAAAAAAAATACAATAATCTTATCAAGTCCGAAAAAAGAACCAGCGAAATCCTCTTTAAGTTGCTTTTGAGGCACGGGTATGGCATTTTATCTTGGATCGTCGTCGCGAGAGCTAAGTCATCAGTAAATACAACAGTGGCGTTAATAATTTTAAAAATCCGAACCAGAAGAAGAAAAATTAAAAAAAAGAAAAATAGCAATCAAACAATTTTACAAAACGGGTAACAAAATGATGCACATTCTGAAACAGGGAAATGAATCAAAGATAACAACAACTGTTAAAGATCTGGTGCGGTTGTCTTTCAATAGATGGCGACATGTAATTTATTTTTATTCTTAAATGAGTATTATTTACTTACTTTTATATTTCAATTATTGATTTTATTTCTATTTTAATATTTGTTTCGTTCTTTTAAGCAAGGAAAGGTGATTGCAATTCGCCGAGAGGATCAATCAGTATGGGAACGTCGTGCACCTTTCGGACCATCGCATGTCCAAAAGCTGGTGAAACAAGGAGTGAAAGTTATCGTTCAGCCATCAAATAGAAGAGCTTATCCCATGCAGGTGAGTGTTAGTTTTGGGTGTTTGCGATCCGCTCGGGCATTATTTTATTTAATATACGGCTTTCGACATATAAGGAGTACCGTTATTTCCTTTGCCAAATTCAATATAATAATGCTTCCTGTCGGGAATCTCAGGGGAATTTAGTTTTCCCGTAATATTTACTCTGCCGATATTTTTCCTGCTACAGTAAGCCCTTTGCCGGAACACATTTCCAAATTTCACAACCAAATTTCTCGGGAAAATTCTCTATACCAATAAATTCCTACGGAATTTCAATGATCATTCAAATTCGTAAGAAGAAAGCACTATTTAAAACATTATAACTATAAATATTCGCTTTTCCACGTAAAAAATTATCACTGAAAATATAATCCAAAAATATTTCAGTTCAAAAATGTGGATGTGTGAAATGCGCAGTGTGATTATCTGTGTGTGTAGGTATCTACCTTTAAAAAAATATTGGAAATTTCAAAATAACAGAAGTTAAGTTTAAGCTTTCGTGTAACGAGCTGGAACTAAATTCATGTGTTTATTATAGGAATCCCTCTCTTTAAAATACCGTTTTTCAAAAATCCCGAAAAACTTCGTAAGATCCCTTCTTCTTTTTTGTTTTTTAATTCCGATCAATTAAAATCCCGCTTTTCAAAATTCCATTTAATCCCCATAGCCCGTTTTGTTTTTTACACAAAAACTTTGCATACGCTCAAACTTAAGCCCCAGACCAAAACATATATTGGGCCAAGCAGGGCGGTTGCAGGGGTCAACATGCTCCCCCTTATGCACGGTCCGTTTTGCACCTTGATTCCAAAAGAGGGAATTTAATAAACGGGATGGTAAAAAAGTAATAAAAAAAACGGAATAAAAAAAAGTGGGATAGTATAAAGCGGGTTAAAAAAAACGGGATTTTAAACAAACGGGGTTATAAGTATCGGGATATCAAACCCAACACGTTTTAAAACTGTCATATATGATTAAAAAAAATGACACCTATCTATTTGTTAAGTTGCTTAGACACAAATGTGTCTTCAATAATTATTAATTTTATCTTATTTTAGATTAAATACATACAAATAATTTGTTTAATCTTATCGTGGATAAACAAAATAAATTTTAATTTCACTCATATATATAAATGTGAAATACAATTATTATTAAAATACATCTTGCTGACGTAGGTAGGTATACTAACTGTCATAGGAAAATTATGTTTATTGCCCGTGACATAAGAATCTAAAGCAAATATATTTGTGTGTTATTAGAGTTAATTGCTGATTATGTATTTGCAATCAAAAACATTGTAGGTATAAAGCTCTTCGAGGACAAAGTACAATTTTACCAAAAAAAAAAAAAAAAATTAAAAAGTTAATGTAGATTGCACGGAATGAAAGTGAATGACACTGATGCACGTGGTAATATTGTTGACTTTTTAATGGCTTCAGTGAACTGTGCCCATTTGAATACAAGGCATCAATAGGAGCACCCAAAATAGTTAAATATATATTTTGTTAAAAATGTATTTAATTATTTTCCTGGTGAAAATAGATTTTTCGTGCCAGCTGTTTGCCATTTGTCACGAAGTGGAACAAATCATTCGAATAATTTGCGTTCCAAATTCCAATTTCCCTCCTTCCACTGACAGAATTGGGGACGAAAAGCTTGTTCGTGTGCGTTTCAATCAGGAAAATATGATGACAGACTGGTAGTTAGACTTGTCAACTCACATAATTTTCCTGTTTGCTATATAAACGACTGTTTCAACTTTTCCTTATGCGATTTCCTGATAGTTATAGCTGGTCCCTAAAAACCTAGATCTACTTCAGACCTAGTTCAGGGCTACCCTAGGTTTCATAACACACAGAATTTGCTCACCATGGATGACTTCAGGTTTTTCAAAAACACGCTTTAGGGCGACTGTAACGCGACTTCAGGGCCAAACGAACAATCCTAGTAAATTTCAAACACAAATAAGCTATACTAAGATTGGAAACTTTCGTACGTTTCTCCCTCCAAAACCCATTTGTTTACATTGTTATATTTGTACCTTTGACACTCTATCCATGAATGGATGCGAAATCGAAAAACAAAACAAAAACAAAAAATACTAGGTCTGTGTTATCTATGTGTCTAGAGGAAGAGGAACAGAAAAGATTCTTGTGTGCTTGTTTCAGCTTGTAGGCAAATGCGAATAATGTCAGAAGTTTCGGTTCTTTACACAAATAAGCCAAATAAGATTGGAAACTTTCGTACGTTTCACCCCCCAAAACCCATTTGTTTACATTGTTGTATTTGTAGCTTTGAAACTCTATCCATGAATAGATGGGAAATCGAAAAGCAAAAGAAAAACAAATTACTAGGGCTGTGTTGTCTATGTGTCTATAGGAAGAGGAACATAAAAGATTCTTGTGTGCGTTTTTATCAATGTGTCTATTGGAAGAGGAACAGAAATGTTACTTGTGTGCGTGTTTCAGCTTGTAGGTAAATGTCAAATGAAAGCAGAGGTTTCTGGTCCTTAAGTGATTAGTTTATGGTTCTTTATGTTATTAGTTTATGGTTTCACGTCTCTGGTTGGCCAGCTGTCAAAAAATGTCCCCCCAATTAATAGATCTTTAATTGGAAAGTGACTGGAAAGCTTGTCAAGGAATTTCTCACTTCATTTCAAGTGAAGTAGCTATATTTATATAGAAGTATCATCTGTTAATTTATTTATCAGTTCAAGCTTATATGAATATTGTTGTTTGTGTATTTGGTAAATAATATTCTTCATTATATTATTTAAGCTGAAAGTGCTCAAATTGTTGCCTGCCTTGCCATTTGACAAATATTCATGTTCATAAGCACATTCTTTCGTATAAACGACGACAAATCACACGATAACAAGAGTGTGCAAAAATAAATTAAAATAAATATAAAACGTTCTAATTTTTGGTACATCCGCAGCAAAAGTTATTATATGCATCGGGTTTGTTTTGTTCGCAATCATTAATTGAAACAAGCAGGCGCCATAATGCAAAGTGGTTGACTTTTTTGTTCTTATCTTAATTAGACACCATTTCAACGCTTATCATGAAATTTTTGGTCATGTTGAGGAAGTCACTCGGCCAGCCGGAGACGGATGTAATTCAAAATTTTCCATTTAAAATGTTTGTTTATCTAGAATTACTTTAAGAAAATACCTATATACATATGTACATACATATGTAGATTAATACGAATTATTATTATCTGTCAGTGTACTCTAACAAGATTGATACAAACAAATATTTTTACTGTTCATAGAACATACACAGAAGGCTCCGATGCACTGGTGAACAGCGATTCGTAAGAGTTCGCGAATTTTGAATTTGATTGGGCTCAATCAGAAATATTACCAGAATTATCGAGATATATTTGTGTTGTTGTAAACCGATATAAGATGAGATCTAATGATAAAACAGCTTTAACTCTCAAGATATACGAAAAAAAAACTTCAGAATAGTTTTGTATCCCATGGAAAATATTAAAAGAATACAGCCTAGCCTATGCGGTTTTGGTTGTTGAGAAACTTATGTCGATTTCCTTACAACAAGAAAATTGATCCGCGACGTATATGTAGCAATGTTTTCCCTTAAAAGAATTCCATAGACAAAGAAATTGATTTTTTTTTTTCTGAAAGAATTGAATTCTCTCAAATCTCTTTTTGAGGACGGATTTACACAGATTCTAACACTGTTTTAAGGTTGTATGAACACAAACATTTCGTATTTTGAAAGAGCCCTAGAATTGCTTCGCACACACTTTAAAAAAAGATTGCCATGTTTTTTCAAATTTCTTTCAACTCAAAAAGAATTGAATTTTGGTAGCGATCCGTCTTCCTCTTCGTATGTCAAATTCCTAACAACATTTAAAATCGATTTCAGATCGAATTTGGTATGTAAGGAACTTGAACAAAAAATGGGCATGTAAGGTCAATGACACAACATATTTTTTTTAGTTTTCGACAGCTTTAAATACGAGTATTAATAAATCATTAAACATATTCGATAATTCCTTGGTCACTTTTATGTGAAAGGTATTTTTGTGCCCAGAAGAATCAGCACAATTGTCCTCACTTCCGCTTTCAAATATTGAGTAAAAATAAAGTTGAATTCGTTTGTTCAAATGAGCGCTCTATATATAATAAATGAAATGATATTTTTTATTTTAATTGACAATCGTTATGCATCATTCATATCCACATCGTGTAGCGCGCCGGTCGTAAAAGATCATCTGACAGATAATAAAACTTTAAATTTGTTCGAATATTATGTATTTCTAAGAAGAGTATGATAAGCAAGCAATCCATTATGTGTATATGTACACATAAAAAACACTTCAAGGCCATTTTGTTTTCCAATGGAATTTATTTATGTTTATCAATTGAAATGAGACCAATAATAAATATACATATGTTGGTTCTGGGAAAACACATAAGCTTAAAGCAATCTAGATTGTAATCAAATTAGATTCGTAGTTTAATAAAAAAAAAGATTAGAAATAATTCTCATAATTTGTGTGGACTAAATTTTGAGCAAACTTATGATTTATTTTAAGATGGATTAAGGCCGTGCGTTAAAATGTTGGTTAAATTTTCTACCTTGGTTAAATTTTGAAGTTTGGTTTGTGGTGGGATCAAATTTAGCTTTTTGCTGTGTGAATTGCGTTAAAAGGGATTTATTAAAACACTATTTTGGCTAAAATTCCTTCAAGATTGAAGAAATTTCCCTAAAAACATTTTTTATTGTTGTTCAAGTTAATTAATTTCTTTCCCAAAATCCGACTTAGAAGATACAAAGTTAATAATTTGTCACGAAAAAAGTAACGAATTCTCAGTTTTACTAATTTGTTTCGGTTTTTTTAAGAGCTTGGTTTTTGAAAATTCAAAAAAACACAGAAACTTGTAAAAAGTGAATGAAATTTTTATTTGGATCGATAAATCAATTTCTGCCATTTACTTTTTAAAAATAATTTCACTTAAATGTTGCCCGCGGCTACGCTTCAGGTGGTCCATTCTGAAGGTCCAATTTTGGCAAACTTTTTCACACATTTCGGCCGGAATCTCACCAATGACGCGTTCAATGTTGGCTTCCAAGGCAGCAATCGTGTTTGGCTTGTCCCAATAGACAATAGACTTAACATAGCACCACAAGAAATAGTCTAACGAGGTCAAATCACATGATCTTGGTGGCCAATTGACTGCGCCAAAACGTGAGATCAATTGCTCACCAAATTCGCCTCTCAATTGATGCATGGTTTCGCGTGCAGTGTGGCATGTGGCACCGTCCTGTTGGAACCACATGTCGACCGAGTTCAATTCTTGCATTTTCGGCAAAAAAAAATCTGTTATCATCGAACGGTACCTTTCTCCATTGACCGTAACCCTGCGGCCTTCATCGTCCTTGAAGAAGTACGGCCCAATGATGCCGCCTGCCCATAAACCGCACCAAACAGTGCATTTTTCGGGATGCATTGGTAGCTGCTGAATTGCCTCTGGCTGCTCTTCACTCCAAATACGGCAATTCTGCTTATTCACGTATCCATTTAGCCAAAAATGAGCCTCGTCGCTGAAACGGACATAGCTTGCGAAACACATTTTTCACAGAGCACGAATTTTGATAATAAATTTCAATAATTTGCAAACGTTGTTCAGGCGTAAGTCTATTCATGATGAAATGGCAAACAATACTGAATCGAAATGTCAAATGTTCGTGGAATTTGTCATGTGTGATCTGTCAAAAATATAAACGTCAAAAACCAAGTAGCAAAAAAATCACCCTATACATCGTTAATTTAATATTTTAAAACAACAATTCCAAATCTTTTCAAAACAATTCCCTTATGGTTAGTTTGTTGATTTAGTATGTAAACACTAGTTTTCACAGCTGAAGAATTTGACAAGCTGACAAATCAATCTATTTGTATTCAATTTGCAAAATGAAATACAATGAGTATTTTAATTAATTATTTTATATTTGTTAAAATATCAACGGATTATAATATTTGTTTTTTCCTCTTTTCGACAAACAAAAATAATAATGTAATTTAATTTTTCAATTGAATAAATTAAAACTTTTATTTATTATATGGTTTCCCAGTAGATCTGAACTTTTTGGAATGCATCTTTCTTTTCGGTTATTGTTTACAGTTTCAAATGACTCTATCCTGAGAAACGTTAAATTTTAACGCAAATTTAGCCTGCTCTACAGCTGCCTACATTTTATTCACCACGCTAGTGTCAAATTTTAACCAAGTTACAAAATTTAACCAATATTTTAACGCAATTCACACACGGCCTAAGTATGCTTATGTTATAACAATTTGGACCACGAGTTTGGCTTTAGCAAGTATCTCAGTAACGTCATTTCTTATGCGTATTTCATTTGTACAAGAATTCAATTCTTTTTTGATATAAATCTGTCCAAAGATTGATTTCGACAATGAAGAGTCCTTCAATTGGGCAAACATAAATAAAATGCACGACTGTATCGCAAGTACTTGTTCTTATGTTCGATTACATCGTAGAAATAAAAAAATAAAAATATTTTTTTTTTTACAAAAATCCAAAAAAAATTTTGTAAGCACTATTCACTATTATTTATAATTTAAGGGACCTTCAAGTAGAAATTATGATTAAAATCCGTCGAGCCGCTTATGAGAAAGTCGAAAATAAAAAAATAATGGTTGTATGGCAGGATTAATTGAAGAAAACGCAAACAATATGTTTATATTATTTTTGGTTTTGTTTTAGTGGACTGTGTGGATTTAAAGCCAATTGAATGAATTTGTGACCTTTAGTCCAAAATGCGTTTCGCCCAGGCACTACAGCTGGTCTCATCAGTTAGATGCTGTAGTACCTTTCTAAGACGCATTATTTTTTGATCGATGTTTACAGACTTTAATAAAACTTAAAGCGATTACTCACTGTAAATTATATTTTTCTAGGGGAATTTGGCAGGTACAATAACAAAATATTTAGAAAAAATTACCAAAATGTAGACTATACATAAGGTATGTGGTTGATTTGGAGAAGGCCTTCGACACCGTATGGTTAGAAGGTCTCTATCTAAAGCTAACCAGACTAGGTATAAGTAAACATCTATTGTATATGCTTTATGACATGCTAAATGGTAGAAAGTTTGTTGTCAAGAGTGGCAATGTAACTTCTACCGCAATTTTTAATATTAATAATGGTCTTCAGCAGGGAGCGGTTAACTCGACGATTCTATTCAGCATTTACACCAGCGATTTGCGTACGCCGACGATCTAATTGCGTACAGAACAGCTAATACAGTTGAGTCATCAAAATTCTTTTGCAGAGTGACTTCGACAAGATTCAGCGATATTGTGATGAATGGAAGTTGAAAATCAACTTCCAGAAATCAGAAATTTAGGACTCCGTTGTCTAGCGCCTCAAAGGATACGAGAAAGAACTGGCGCAAGCTGGTGATCGTAGTGCCACTTGGACATGCACTGGCGAGTAAAAGCGTAGTAAAGTACCTTGGCATCTGGTTGGATCATTACCTGTATTTCGCAAGACATATAGGTGCTGCCTTGGCCAGGGCTAGGGGAGCCTTTGCCTTGACAAAACGACTGTTTTATAGCAGTCGTCTTGAAAGCAGGGTGAAGGTGATTTGTTACATGTCCCTCATCAGGCCGATGATTGCTTACGGATGCCCGGTGTTGTTCAACGCTGCCCCATCTCAAATGGAAAAGATTTGGGTATTTGAGAGGCAATGTCTTAGACGTTGCCTTGGATTACACAGAACACCAGAGTCGGAGTACACAAGATATTATTCCAACCAGGTTCTATACAACGGAGCCAACATAAACAGAATAGATAATTTTTTGTTTAAGCTGATTCGGGGTCACACTGCAAGAGCGATGTCCTCAACCAACAGCTTAATAATGAATATTTTTAGAGTGCGCGGTTAAGTGGCTACATCCCTCCCGAGGCATTCCTCTTTTTAGACAGTCGAGGGCTGATACAGAATGGAATGGCGGTTCCGCTCATCTACCACGTCAGCCGGAAAACTGTAGATAGGCGACTCCTGCATGGTCGAGACGTCATCGCTCAAGGTGGAGAAGAGCGCCTTCGGTTCAGTAGGACTGTGTCCGATCGGGACCGAAGGGATAGGGCGAAACAAGAGAACCAGTTCTGGTGGCTCTCTGAACAGCATTATGATACATATAGTCGATTAGGATGGTATGTCTTGGCCGACTTACGTAGATTTAGGTAAATTAGGTATAGGGAACAGTCTGGCAGGGCTGGCACAAAAAAAAATATGTATGTTTGCGGGGACTTTGTGCATGCAGCTGCGTCCCTGTGTATGTATGTACATACGAATATGTATGTACGTATGTACATGACTCTGTGGGTTGCAATGCTCTCTGTGTCTGCATGCGTGTACAAATTATACAAACAAAAATATAAAACAACCTAAAAAATCTGCTGTGGCAAAATCGTTAGAGCAGTTTTCGAAATAATTAAGATAGTAGGAAAAATTGTAGTTAAAGTACCGTTATTATTGGGGCTAAACAAACAATTGAAAAATCTATTTGAGGCAAAATTAAAACACCAAACGTACCAAGCTTGAAGAAAATCGCTTCAGCCGTTTAGGTTTTAGAGCGTTGTACAGACAGACGGACGGATTTGCGAGACCCACTTATTTTGTGGTCTCTATCATCGTAATGTCAAGTCTGGTCAAATTCTCGAGTTCGATTTTTTTTCTAAATTCAAAACTTGCCCTACAGCTAGAGCACTTATATCGCAAGTAAAATGGGTTAATATATTTGTTAAGTCGTTTTTTTATTTAATTTTGTATATACATGATTTGTTCAATTTTTTTCGAAAAAATTGATAGGCAATTTTATGTTTTAAATAATATAAGTTCAAAAATATACTTTCAAAAAAAGACGGCATCCGTTTTCAAATTATTGAATTTCCAAAAAAAATGATTAATTTTTTTCAAAAATTAAAAAAAAAAAAACATATATTTCAAAAGGTTTAGTTTGCAGTAGTATTTTAAATTAATTAATTAATAAGTTAACTTGAAGTCTTGCTTTTGAAAAAAAAATCGAACTCGGAATTTTTTTCAAATTTGCCATTACAATGACCAAAAAAGTGGGTCCCGCAATTCCGTCTGTCTGTAGGTCGATTTACATCGATTTTCTTCAAACTTCGTACTTAAACGTCTTACGTTTTTGCTCGGATTTTTCTTTTAAATAAAACCTTTTTTTGCCCCAAAAATAACGGTACATATACCTGCCACACATTTTTTGTAGCGAAATTGGTTAATATTCATTATCTCGAAAACGGCTTAACGATTTTGATAAAAAAAATCAGTGCACTCTTTTAGGTATAGTCTAAATTTTAAACAAAATAAATGTAAAAATAAATGTTTACCAAATGTTTACATAGGACGTTGTTAACGGTACCTGTCATGGAACATTTTTTTTGATTTTCGGCTCTCTCATTAACGGCTCAACGGATTTCAATTAACATTTTTATACAAAAGGTTCTTTAAATTCTAAAACATTTTCGAAAAAATTTTTTAGAATTTGATTTTTTAAAAGCTATTATAATAATATATTTAGATGTTTACTAAGAATCTTGTGTATAAGATGTAATCGAAAATAAGACCAAGTCGGGGATTTTATTTTCCCTCCGAAATGGGTGGATACAATATGCTATTATAATGTATCTGATAATATGCTGGTATCCTCAGTGGCGGATTAGCCTTCTCGGCACCCTGAAACAGGCTTAGTTGTTACCGCCCTCGTTTTTTAAATACTATCAAAGGATCGTAATTTAAATGGGCTAACATCGAAGAGTAATGGACACGGTTGTCTTTTTGGGGGAATGAATTTGAATGCGGCGGTAGTATTTTAGAAATATGTCACAGGTCATTGTTTTTAATAAATTGGATAGAATTTTGGTAAACAAAAGTGCTTATTTAGCGGTATTTTGCATGCGTTCTTATCGGGCGATTTGTCATTTCGTGGTTTTGAACCGTTCGCACAAATCGACGTTTCAAGAATAGGCGAAAAACCATGCCAGTGGTTTATAGCGAGTTTTATTTAAATTTCAAAGATCTCCTCTCAAAATCGAGATTTGATTTTTCCAATGAAACCCTTTTCCAGACTTAATTATAGTATTGGTGAATGAGTAACACATTCATAAAAAAAACTTATCTACATCATCAGATGACGAGGAAGATGAAGACGAAGCAATCAAAAACTCCACTAAATTTATAAGATCTAAATAATAAATTTTAAAAATTTTTGTAGATCTAGTTCACAAGTTTACAACAAATTAATAACAAAATATTTACCATTTTACCGAAAATGCTTTGGTATGTGTGCATTCAGAACAAAGTTGGCAACCCATCAGAAATCAGATCTTTCGTTTTTTGTTGGAATGAAACTCAGAAAATTCAAAAAGATCTTTTGTTTTTACAGAAAGAGGCAATCTTTTCTTGAGTTAAGCTCGCTATTAAATTTCGTATTTTCAGATACCCATTTGATTGTAATTAATCTTTTTCTTTTTTTGCTTCATTTTTTTGATAAATAACATAATATACAAAATTTGCCGCCCCCTACAAGTTGCCGCCCTAGGCTCGAGCCTCACGAGCCTAGTGGTTAATCTGTCACTGGGTATCCTTACTGTTCTTCAAAAATCCTTGCCGAGTAAAATCTTGAATTCGATTTTCGTTAGTCGATCAGATTATACTGCGGCCGACCCGTGGATTGTGCACTAGATTTAAGTTCCTTCTTATGCAAACTAATTTTGTTAAACGCATTTTTTTAAAATTTGAATTTCCCGATGATGCCCTACAACCCTGATTGTTAATAATTAAATTTGTTGCAAACGGGTTTTTATTCTCTCAAATTAAAAATGCGTTTTTTTAAACGTTATAATTTTTTTCTGGATACAATTTTCCGTTTGCCCTCTTGAACACAAGTTTGGCATTATGAATCTACTTTGTATTGCGAATTGGTTTATTGTTTATTATTCTTAAATCGACAACCATTTTAAAACTATAAAATTCCTCTTATACCAGCTTTTCCTTTTAATCTCTTTAAAGGCTGTATTCTTGTACGAGTAGTCCTTGAATACTTAACAATGAATACCACCAGCAAAAACAAAATTCTCTTATGATCAACGACAGAATTATTAATTAACAGAATTGTGAAACCAATGCTTGTGCAGTAGAATCGGAAATTCCAAATGCGGCAGCAGACGCGGCGCGTCATAAAGAGTAAAATTAAAAGCTTAATCTATAGAAGAACGCCAGGCTCTGGGTGGGGTCTGCTGTGGGTATATATTGGGTGGGCTTTAGTAGAATTGACTGCATTGCAGCAGCAAAAGACAACCAAAAACAGGATTACAGATTAAAAAACGTTTTAAAACGGCCATGCAATGCGGCTTACGACAATGTCCCTGTAAGCTTCATAAATGCCACACAACACAAAATTTGCAATATTTAATGCACCAGCAACAACCCATATCTGCACTCTCATCCTTGATAGAGATCCCTTCTCTATATATTTAATATATTGGTCTTTTATCTCTTTTGAATCAGGCATACTTGAGCTCCGGTGCTGTTATCCAGGAGGATATTAGTGAAGCGTCCGTCATTTTTGGCGTTAAGCAAGTTCCTGTCGAATCGTTGATTCCCGGAAAAACCTACTGCTTCTTTTCGCACACAATTAAAGCCCAGGAATCAAATATGCCCCTTTTGGATGCCGTTTTGGAAAAGGTAAGTTTTTACGCAATGCAACGGTGTGATGAAGAGGGCATCAGCAAGGGGTGGGGGGTTGAAATCGAGTGATAATCCTTTTTATTAAATGCATTCCTTTGTAGAATATAAGGCTTATCGATTACGAGCGAATTGTCAATGAAAATGGCTCCCGTCAGGTTGCTTTTGGCAAATATGCAGGCATCGCTGGTATGGTGAATATTTTGCATGGAATCGGATTGAGATTATTGGCTCTGGGCCATCACACACCTTTCATGCATATCGGCCCAGCCCACAACTATAGAAATTCTTCGATGGCACGCCAGGCAATTCGTGATTGCGGTTATGAGATTGCATTGGGAATGATGCCGCGTTCGATTGGACCATTAACCTTTGTATTTACTGGCTCGGGTAATGTTTCGCAGGGTGCTCAGGAAGTCTTTCAAGAGTTACCCATTGAATATGTTCCCCCAGAGACTTTGAGGAAAGTTGCTGAACATGGAAGTAAGTTTGGAATTATTTAAGGAGAGCTTAAGAGGAGACTAGATAAATGCTAAATTATAGCAGTTGTTCGCCATTAAATGTATGCAATATTCACAACTTTTGGGGGTGGACATTGAAGTGAGGGGGTGGCGGGTTGAAATAAAAACAACAATAAGTTCGGGAATTATACTATCCTAAGGAGATGCATAAATAGTGCTTGCATAATCAGAACTCTTATAAACTGGCATTTATCGAGTCACTCCATTGAAAGTAACCATCGCAATATTCAATTAATTTAATGTAATATTCTGCCTTTCCTAGGTCAAAATAAACTCTATGGCTGTGAAGTGAGTCGCTCAGATCATTTGGAACGTCGTGAGGGAGGAGGTTTTGACCCCCAGGAATACGATGAATTCCCTGAACGCTACATATCGACATTCAACAAAACTATAGCTCCATATGCATCTGTTATTATAAATGGAATCTACTGGGCCGTAGGCAGTCCAAAGCTAATCTCTATTCCTGACGCCAAAACTCTGCTGCGTCCAGCGAATACCCCATGGTTGCCAACGAGCAAGGGTTCCCCTTCGTTGCCCCATCGGATGTTAGCGATTTGTGATATCTCAGCTGATCCTGGTGGCTCCATTGAATTTATGAACGAATGCACAACAATTGACACTCCATTTTGTTTGTACGACGCCGACAGGAATAAAGATACCAAAAGCTTCAAGGGACCTGGGGTATTGGTGTGTTCGATTGACAATATGCCTACGCAATTGCCTCGTGAGTCTACCGATTTGTTTGGAGAGTTATTACAGCCTTATGTCCATGACATAATTAGGAGTGATGCTAAGAAACCATTGGAAGATGAGAACTTCGCAAATCCTATTCACTCGGCTATAATCGCTAGTAATGGAAAGCTTACGGAGAACTATGAGTACATCCAGGAGTTGAGAGACAATAATGCGTAAGAATTTGAGAATTACACAAAATTTTTGATATACCTAACCATTTCCCTTTAGAATGAAGTCCCGTCACAAGGTCGAAGGAAGTCAGGATTACCACAAACGGATTCTAGTTCTCGGAGCTGGAATGGTTTCAGCGCCTTTGGTAGAATGGCTTCATCGCGAGAAAGGCCTTTCAATCACGGTTGCATCTCAGGTTAAGGATGAAGCCGATAGACTTGCTCAGAACTATCCAGGGGTTGAAAGTCAGTACATCAATGTCACAGAGAGTACGGCACACCTCCAAGAACTCTGTGGACAAGCCGATGTTGTAATATCCCTACTGCCGTATAGTCTACATGGCATTATTGCTCGTTATTGTGTTGAAGAGAAAACGCACATGGTCACTGCTAGTTATGTGAATGATGAAATAAAAGAACTTCACGAAGAAGCAAAGAAGAACGGAGTGACGATCATGAACGAAGTAGGGCTGGACCCAGGTATTGATCATTTGCTCGCACTTGAGTGTATTCATGATGTGCAAGAGCATGGCGGTGTTATTGAATCATTTGTCAGTTTCTGCGGTGGGTTGCCTGCTCCTGAGCACTCTGACAATGCCTTGAGATACAAATTCTCATGGTCTCCAAGAGGTGTTCTTCTGAATACACTTTCCGCAGCGAAATATCTGAATAAGGGACAAATAGTTGAGATCTCCGGCGGTGGCGATCTTATGTCGAATCCTCGAAGTCTCGAATTCCTGCCAGGATTCGCCCTCGAAGGCTTCCCCAACCGAGATTCCACGAAGTACTCAAAGCTGTATGGCCTCGGTAGAGACATTCACACTCTGGTTCGAGGAACAATCCGTTATAAGGGTTTTTCAGAATGCATTCAACCGATGCAACTTCTAGGACTCATTGATCCTGAGCCTCATCCAATGTTGCACCCCGGAGGGCCCGAGGTGACCTGGAGGCAACTAGTCATAAATCTCTTAGGATTGGCAGACTCCAGTATTTTCTATGAAAATTTAAAGCAAAAATTGGTTGATCGTGTGGGAAATGCTGATGGCATAGAGAGTTTGGGACTCTTAGATGATACACCAGTAGTTAAACTGAATACACCACTAGATACACTGAGTCACTATCTTTCGAAAAAATTGCAATTTGGTAAGTTTTAAATATTCCAACAAAAAAAAACTCAAATAATTTTACTTAAAATCTAGAAACTTACGAACGTGATTTGGTAATTCTTCGACATGAAATTGGTGTTCGTTGGAATGATGGGCGTCGCGAAGAACGCGGTATAAATTTTGTAGCTTATGGCCAACCTAATGGACATTCAGCTATGGCAATGACTGTCGGAACTCCTGCAGCTATTGCAGCAAAAATGATTTTGGATGGTAAGCACATATAACGTGTTTTTTTTTAATTATTTGTAAATCAAAAATCTTGCATACTTTCCAGGTGAAATTCAAGAAAGGGGTGTCATTTTGCCATTTACACCTGACATCTATCGACCAATGCTGTCACGATTGAGGCAAGTTGGACTGACATCTACCGAAACTTCTAGGTGGTTGAACTGAAAAAATATCTAGAATTAAATAAATTTATATGAATTATTTTAAGTTTATGTTTAGATAGGTTTTTGCGCTCTTAACTTATTCGAAACCGTAGAATTTTTAATAAACAAGATCGAATTTTTTATGTGTGTGTTTTTTGTTAATTGTTCATATTGTGTTTTTTTTCCTAACTGCGCAATATCCAATTATTGTTGTATAAGTATATATATATAGTTGCTCGAGTTACGATATGGCTTTCCCGGTTTATTAAAAAAAACACTTTTTTACTTAGGCAGAACTTCGCCCATTGATGTTTATTTAACAAAAGACACTTAAAACTGATTTACATTCTCATTTATCTATTTTATTTGCTTATGT
The DNA here is from genome assembly GCA_910595825.1 of Philhelius pedissequus. Lineage (NCBI taxonomy): Eukaryota > Metazoa > Arthropoda > Insecta > Diptera > Syrphidae > Philhelius > Philhelius pedissequus. Next base: position 328,071,818 of record OU343160.1, read on the forward strand.
TTACATTTTATTCGCTGGGAAAATAATTAATGGAATTTTACTGAGTGAGAAATAGTAAGCGGAAATGCAGTATGCATGAGAAATAAGTAATTTGATATAATAAAGAATAAAGTAATTTAGAAAAATAAAATATGACATAGTCAGCTAATGTTTTATGGAGAAGTCAATGTAATTGAATAAATAATAATAATTTAGAAGAAATAAAATATCAGATAGTCAGCTAATGTTGTTGTTGTATGGAGAGGTCAATGTAACTCCTCCCCCCTGAGAATGGAGCGATGGCCAAAGGAACTGCATTCCTGTTGTTCCGTTGACAGGAGCGATGATTTTTATAGGTGTGGGTTCCGGAAGCTGCTGTGTGAGTGGAATATTTGCTGATGCTGTTGGTGATCTAAGAAATCCGATTAAGTAGACCAATATGATGAGGATGAATAGGCTGAATATGATTGTCGAGCTGAGCATCCATGTGCTGGTCCATGACGTTCTTCTGTGTAATTCTTGTATGAGTTCACTGTTTTTAAATTGGTAAGACTGAAGTTTTTGTAGATTTGGTGTATGAACTATTGATGATGAGTTTAACTGGTTAAATTGTGATGGAAAGATGTGGATATCCTCCCAGTATATTCTTTCGTTACTTTCATATATGATTTCGTTTATCTCGACTTCGCAATTTTGGAAGTGTATCAATTGTGTGCCCTTGATTTTTCGACGGTGTGGTTCACAGGTGGTTTGTATGTTTGTTTCCGGGATGTTAATCAAAAGTATGTAATTATGTTCTGGTTGAAGTATTTCGGCTTTTCCTGATTTTTCCTCGAGATCACAATTAGCAGGGAGATTTTTTAGGAGGTTGGTGATGCAGCTATCGTTGAGTTTCGGTTGATGTTTGTCCGCTTCTTTGCAGTAGAATATTCCCTCGATTTGTTGGCATTTTTTGTCAAAGTAAAATATTTTGTTAGGATTGGATATGATATAGGGTTTGGTAATGATAAATTTGGTGTTATTAATAGGGAGGGGGATGATATGAAAAAAGGAGAAAGTTTCTTTGGAAATTTGTGGGATTCTTATGTTGAATATAATGTTTGTATTATTGTAGTAGGCTTGTAGACCTAGGAGCTCATAAATTTGTTCATCAGAATTTATTTGTATGGACTTATTTTCAAAGACTTTATATATGTAATCAAGTTCATCAGAATTTAGTATCTGTTTTGAAATGACGTTAAGTTTGGCGAGAATTATGGCTTCTGCTATATTAGAAAGGTGACTATTTAATAAATCAATGTTATAGTTTATTTGGTTCAGGTATTGGGAATACTTGATTGCGGTTTCATCTGTTCTGATTTGATTTTGGGAATACCTTAAATAACCTTCTATAATTTCTTGCTGTCTGTTTGTGTGGTCGGTAATGTTTGTAAATCTCTGTGTCATTTGGTTGTTTAATTGAGTGATCCTATTTATTTTGTCTTTTACTAGCAGTTGGTCTTGTGTTAATTGGTCTATTTGGTTGTTCAGATGCATGGCATCATCTGCGTCCATATTTCCAGTAATACTTTTGACTACCGAACCAAGTCCGTTAATGAGTCCTCTTTTATGCCTAAACTTTGGCATCAACGTTTCTAATTTGGCTCTCAGTTCGTCAACTTTGACGTTTATAACGGTCAATGAGTCTTTGAAGTCATTTATGTTTTTGAAGGCTAGTAATGATGTAGTTATTTTGTTTATGTTCTGTTTATATGAGTTTAACCTGACGATGTGTACTAGGTTATCGTATTTGCTTATGATTCTACTTGTTCCTAATTTCATAGGAAGAATTCCCATGTTTCCATTAAGTTCTTGCAGTTCCATTTGTTGTCCTTTGGCTATTGTCGTCAGTGTTGTCATCGTCATGAGCCTGAAATTTTCGTTTGTGTTTTATTTTTGATTTATGTAGTTTTTTGTAGTCATTAGTGATAACTGTAACTTTATTATTTGTTTTAATTCTATGTTTGCTAAATCTAGGTGTCAATTTGTTTCGTCTAAATTCTTTTCTATAAATGATTTAATTTTCCTTAAAATCTACGGCTTCTTTTCGATTCGTGTTAATTTTTTCAATGTTCTTAGATACTACTTTTTCTAATTTTTCTTTTATAGTGGGAAATAATTTTTCTTGAAATTCATTGAGTTTTTGAAGATACTCATGTTCATTATTAAAATTTACTTCTTTGTTAAACTTATAAGTCCTACCGTAAAATAATTCATATGGGGTATAATTTGTAGATGTGTGAATGGAATTGTTGTAAGTAATTATAGTTTCGCTTAAAATAGAGCTATGGTCTCTTTCCTTTCTTTTGTTGTAGATTATTCTATAAATTTCAGTAAGTGTTGAATGTAATCGTTCGACGGGGCTATTGCTACTGGACTGTTGAAAAGACGTAATATGCAAATTAATGCTATATTGTGCACAGAAATCTTTAAAAATTATGGCTGTGAATTCTGATCCTTGATCGGATACTAAGTGAATGGGTATGCCGTGAAGGCTAATAAAATGCTTAATAGATTTTATTATATTTAAGCTATTCTGCACGGCGAGTGTGTATGCCGCTGCAAATTTTGAAAATTTGTCGATTATTGTTAGAATTTTCCTATTATTTATACTATAGACATCTATGTGGATTATATCGAGTGGTTTCTTTGGAGTTGGCGGGATTTCATGTTTTATTTTTGGAGGGTTTCGGTCATATTTCATAAGTTGACAGGTTTCGCAATTATTTATTATTGTTGTAATTTTTGTCTTCATATACGGAAAAAAATATTGTCTTTTTAGATGTAGGAGTGTTTCATTGATTCCTCTGTGGTTATTATTATTATGGTAGTCAGTAATAGTTTTGTCTTGTTCGTCATTGTCTGTTATATCTGTTAGTATGTCGGTGCAACGGATAAGTTTGAAGGTCTTGCTGTTAGAGAAGTATTTTGAATATACTTCTTGTACAATTCTGAATGTTTCATTGTCTGTGTATATTGCACAGCATTTGTTTGGGGGTAAATGTTGTTTAAAAATGTCTGTAATGTTATTTTCAGTAAAGTCTTGTTTGTACACAGTTCTTCTTTGTTTGTTTTTGAATAGCATTTCAAGTTTTGGTGGTTTGTCTCTGTCATTTTTCTTTAAAATAAGCTGTATATTGAATTCATTTAGGGGTCGTTCTGAAATAAAAATGCGATCATCTAAATTTTCAGCTGCAGAATGAATGGTAGCAGCAGTTGTTTCATTAATATTTAATTCGATTTTACTATTTGGGGGCTGTATTTGAATTCGACTTAACGCATCTGCGTTTAAATTTAGTTTTCCTTTTTTGTAGATTATTTGATAATCGAATTCCTCGAGCTTTAAACGCCATCTGATTAGTTTGGAATTTGGGTCTTTTAAACTCATGAGCCATTGCAAGGGCTTATGGTCGGTTACAATTTTGAATTTCTGACCGAATAGGTATGGGCGGAAATATTTTGTTGCCCAAACGATCGCCAATAATTCTTTTTCAATGGTAGAATAATTGGTTTCTGAATCTGTTAAGGTCCGACTGGCATAACAAATAGGCTTATCGTTACCTAAAGCGCCTTGGGATAAAATCGCGCCTAGTGCAAAATTACTCGCGTCGGTGGTTAATATGAATGGCTTAGTAAAATCAGGATATTGTAGTATTGGATCATTAACTAGTAATTCTTTACTCATTTCGAATGCTTTAACATATTTTTCATTTAAGTCAATATTCCTACCTTTCTTCAGGCATTCTGTAAGTGGCTTTGTAAGTTTCGCGAAATCTTTGATGAATTTACGGTAATATCCAAGAAGGCCTAAGAAAGATTTAATTTCTTTTTGGGTTTTAGGTATTGGAAAATTTTGAATTGCGAAAATTTTATCGGGGTTTGGTTTTACACCTTCACTTGTAACTATATGACCTAAGAAAGCTACTTCTTTACGGAGGAATTCAGATTTATCGATCTGAATTTTGAAGTTTGCTTCTCGTAACCTATCAAAAACTTTCTTTAAATTTTCTGTATGCTCTTGGAGTGAAGTAGAAAAGATGATGATATCATCCAAATAAACGAGACAGATTTTTCCTTGTAGATCCCTGAGCAGATTGTCCATGACTCTTTGAAAGGTCGATGGAGCATTCTTCAACCCGAAGGGCATTCTTAAATACTCATAGTGCCCACTTTCTACGGTGAATGCTGTTTTTTCGATGTCTGTTTGTTTCATCTCAATCTGGTGAAAACCGCTAGCCAGATCGAGTGTCGTGAAGTATATACTTCGGCCTAATTTGTCTAACACATCATTAATGTTAGGTAAGGGATATTTGTCACTAACTGTTTTCTCGTTCAGTTTCCTGTAGTCAATCACAAGTCGCCATTTGACTTTTCCACTGGCATCCATTTTCTTTGGGACAATCCAGATTGGTGAGCTCCAAGGTGAATAACTGGGTCTTATTACACCTTGTTCTAACATTTGCTCAATTTGTGCTTGGACTTCTTGTTTATGAATATGAGGATACCTATAAGATTTAGAATAGATGGGGATGTCATCGCTGGTATTGATGCCATGTTTAATTTTGTTAGTGAATGTTAATTTTTGTCCGTCTTTAAAAAAAATATCATCGTATTCTCGGCATAATTTGTAAATAACTTTCTTTTCTTCAAGGTTAAGGTGTGAAGTTCGAATAAGATTTGTTACGTCATCAGAAGTTATAGGGTTTGTTTGAGGAATTTCACTATTGATTTCAAAATTGTTAAGCTCGTAAAATTCTTGTTTATTGAATTTTGTGACTTTGAGAGGTTGTTCTAGAAAGAGTGTTTTTTCAGCATTGGATGCATTAATTACCATGCAATTGGTGTACCATTTAATTGTTTTATATATACCTTCTGGAATATATAACTGAGGTGAAATGTATGTTGTTTTAATAAGAATGTCTCCTTCTTCTATGTCAACTGGTAAATTTACGATTGTTTTAGAGTTTGCCGAAAGAATATATTTTTGGGATATAAAATTGGGTTTTAGTTCTAAGGGTAATTTTGAATTTTTTGTAATAATGAGTTTGTTAACTAAATCAATGTTTGCTCCTAGTGCCGTAAGGGCGTCGAGTCCTAGTAAACCATCAAAGTATCCATGAAAGCGAAAAACTAAGAATCTGGTTTCTCCAGGTTGATTAAACTCTAAGAAGTTGGGAAGATAAACTTCTTTGTTTATTTTATGTGTACTTAGAATTGTTTTAATAGATGTCGGTTCTATTGAAACTAAATAATCAGGATGTACAAATTCGGGGTTGATGAAAGAAGTGGTGGCTCCTGTGTCAATTAAAAATTTTAATGGACGGCCAAAAGGTGAGGAAATGCTGATATAAGGAAGAACAGTACCATGTTTGTTAATGTCTACGTACCCAATTGGTCTGTCGGGGCAGGTGTGGGAAAATTTTCGTCATCTAATTCATGCATTGCGTTTAAAAGTTCTAGATCTTGTTGAACAGGGTGATCATTATAATCATAGTAGGAATCTAACTGTTGGTAATTATCAATAACATCAGTAGGGTATTCTACGTTATTTGAGAAGTTGTCTGTTTCTTGTGGTACAATTACATTATGTAGTTCTTGTTTTCTAAAATTTTGAAGTTCATTTGGTTTAGTAAAATTGTATGGAGATGGTTGAGTCAAACGAGTAACTCTAGTGGAACCAAGTTCCATTGGATCGAATTTTCTTTGTTGGTTTTGTGAAAACTGCTGAGGTTTTTGAGAATAACGTTGGGAAGGTGATTGTTGTTGAAACTGTGGTTGATAATTCTGTTGAGGTTTTGGGGGTTGAAGTTGAGGATTCATATGTTGCTGTGGGACCCGTTGTTGATAGTATTGTTGGGGTTGTGTTCTTGGTGGACTTAGCGGGAATGTACTGTGTGAGGGATTAAAATATTGGGGTTGTGGTTTTTGTTGATTGGATGAAAACGTATTATATGGGGAATTAAAATATTGTAGTTGTGGTTTCTGTTGATTAAATGAAAATGAATTATATGGGTAATTAAAATTTTGGGGTTGTCGATTTTGAATTTCAAAATTTTTCTTGTACATCTTGTTATCAAAAAGTGACAAGTTTGTTTTCGAGTAAAATATATTCTGCTCTTGGATACAGAATGCAAATGCACTTGGCAATGAGGTGGGTTTCATTGCACGGACAGTTGAACCAAGGGGTTCTCTTAAACCTACTAGAAAGGTGTTAAGGCACATTTCTTCATAGAGTTCATTTTTGGCTTTAATTACATTTAAGTCTGTATCGTGAACTTTAATGTGGTTGCTTATAGTAGCAAAAATTTCGATTATTTTACTATAAAATTGTTCAACAGTATTGTTTTGTTGTTTAAGGCTATGGAGGTCACGAATGAGAAGGGTCTCATTTCTTTTATCGCTATAGTGTAAAACTAAGTTGCTTCTAATTGATGTCCATGCAAGTGGAGTGCCATACATGTTTAGAATTTCGTTGGCAGGTCCGATTATTTTATTTCGGATGGCACGAAGAAGTATTCTTCCCTGGGCTGTGCCGTCCACTTCCGGAATTAAAGATAAAATTTCTTCTACGTTCTGAATGAACTCAAAAAAAGTCTGGGGTTACCATCAAATTTCGGTAAATCCTTAATAGCATCAGGGACCCTGAGTGCTTTAAAAATGTCATTACCGTCATTTATTCGGTCGTCACCACTGTTTGCCATTTTTAAAAAATTATTGTCAAAGTTAGTTAACGTGAGATTATTAAAGAGATTATCAAGGTTACTTAATGTATTATAATGCGTTAATTTATTTAGTTGCTTTGCCAAAATATCACTTTTATCAACGTCACTCTTCGATTCTTTTTCTTCCTCTGAACTTTCACTTATGCTTTCTAAATCTAAATTTACTCGTGAATATGGGGTTCTCCTTGGTCTATTTTTTTTACTGGACATGGATTGGATAGAGGAAAGGATTGAGAGTTCTTAAGGATAAATAATAAATATTTTTACTTTTGACTTACACGCTAATATGCCTTAGAATTAATCTTATCTTCATGATTTTGGTCTTCTACCGGGAATCAGCTTTCTCGTTGTTGTTGTTAGGTTCGGGCAGAACTTAAGTGTAAAAACACAGCACACAAAACACCTTCTGATAGTTTTTTTTTCTTGTCAATTATCCTTTGACTGTTTTTAAAACGATGAACCGTCGTTTATTAACACACAAAACACTTTCAGATAGGTTTTCTTTTTCTTGTCAATTATCCTTTGACTGTTTTTAAAACGATGAACCGTCGTTTATTATGTGTGTACGTCCCGAACTACCGACTGCGCCAGTTACGATATGGCTTTCCCGGTTTATTAAAAAAAACACTTTTTTACTTAGGCAGAACTTCGCCCATTGATGTTTATTTAACAAAAGACACTTAAAACTGATTTACATTCTCATTTATCTATTTTATTTGCTTATGTTTACATTTTATTCGCTGGGAAAATAATTAATGGAATTTTACTGAGTGAGAAATAGTAAGCGGGAATGCAGTATGCATGAGAAATAAGTAATTTGATATAATAAAGAATAAAGTGATTTAGAAAAATAAAATATGACATAGTCAGCTAATGTTTTATGGAGAAGTCAATGTACTTGAATAAATAATAATAATTTAGAAGAAATAAAATATCAGATAGTCAGCTAATGTTGTTGTTGTATGGAGAGGTCAATGTAACTCGGGCGTGAGGGTGAGTTTTAAGGAAGCGAAAGAATGATAGGAAAGATGTGTGGCGCGATATTCGGAGACTGTAGGTGGTTGTTGTCTCAGATTTTATCTCCAGGGATGGCGGCTGAACCAATGCAGAGAAATTTCCGTGTCTAATTTATCGATGTCCCTTATAATTCGCATTAATTTTATTATTCTTTGTCATATTTTATCGGTATACTAGTTTTACTCAATCACATGTTGTTAGTTCTATGCCTAAACAACATGTAATGAGTAAACCAGCAACTCATTGTATGACATTTATTTTTAGAATTGGTTTTTAATGGAAAAATAAGAAGACATAGACTACGGCAGGGATCGAACCTGTGGCCATGAGGTTGACAGGCGAACACAAAACTATCGCTCCACGGCCTACCCCAAATTGATGTATTTACCAATGGAAAACCACAATACGAGGGGCGTTCAATATATTCTCGGTATCGATATAAGGGAAAATGCGAATTCAATTTAAATTGTTTTTATTTTTCAATATAATCTCCGCTAACATCAATGCATTTGTTACATATTGAGATAAGCTTTTTTAAACCGTCAAAAAAATAAATTTCCTCTTTCTCTGCAAAATACCCATTTATTGCCGACTTGAGTTCTTCGTCATCCGAAAATCATTTTCCACGAAGACGCAAAAATGTTGTGTTAATTATTGTGTCGGAAAATTTTACGATGTTTGCTTAATGTTTATCACCGATTATTTTGGACAATATTGCCGATAATTCTTTGCTCAGGCAAAGCGTTTAACTTGCTTGTAATTTGGACTTTCTACGGAACCAAGTTTAAGTCATCATGAAGTATCCGTTGTAATGACCGTCTGCTATCTCCAATTTGGCCCGATAAGTTTCGACTCGAAACACTTGGATTTGCCTGTATTGCCAATGCAACAGCCACGATTGTATCCTGAACACGAACATTGGGATATCGATGATACGGTCTTCGTTCAATGCTTCCAGATTCGGCAAACATGTTCACTAGCCTCATAATGGTCCATCTACTCGGGGGATTACCGCCAAACTCCAGTCTAAATTCCCTTTGGACGGAAATGACGGACTGAATAATCTGAATAATTATATACCTTATCAATAAAAATAGCAGCATAATTTGATGAAATAAAACATACACACAAAATTATTTAAAGAGTGTATGGTTAAAACGGCATGAAACTAAACGGTAAAACCCTATCGACGCATTGTAGATGCAAAAATCTGAGAAAAAATCGAGATTTTTCTTGTTCACTATTTAGAGTACCCTGTATAAAATTTTGTGTGTTCACTATATTGGATAGCTCACTCAAAAGCGATTCACTACATCGAACGTCTACTGTACTACATTTCCACCGAACTTTAATCTCTTGTTGATTTATTAATCGGAAAGGGGTTTCCACCGCTCCAAAAGTAAATTAATTTTTACAGCACTATTCAAAATGCATATATCGTTTCATTTTCTCTTATGATATAAGTAGAAGTGAGACAGGCAGCTTCACCTGTGTTAACCAAAGAAATAAATTTTTAACTTTCCCGATGAATGTGTTCATTTCGATTTGGAAATAGGGTAGTTCGATTGAGATTTAAATGAGATTTATTTTAAATCTTCTTCTAAGAAGATTAAAATTTGCATGGTAAATCCTCAAGATTTGTAGGAGATTTATTAAATCCACTTAAATCTGGTTTCGGTGGAAACGTAGTATAAGAAAGTCCCTCCCAAATTCACGACCCTTTTAAAAAAAATGCCTTATCAACTTCATCAACAATTCTTACCAAAATGGCGTGCGTTACTTCCGTAATGTATTTTTCAATTTTACCCCTGCGGAGAAGCTTATACATATATACCAATTCTTCAAATGGGGTCAACTTTTTGGATGTAAACTCTATTAGCAAGGTATCCAATAATTGTAATGCAGTGGATTATAGAGAACAGTGGGTTAAAGATTACATTCCCAGTAGTTAACCGGCTTTAAAATTTATTTTGTACTAATTATAGTATTTGTAATAATTAAAATCTACTGGTGAATAAAGCTTATAATAATTATAAGTACGTGTGTAGATTAAATCAAATGCAGTTGGAATTTTTAGTAAAGTGGTATACAACCTGTTTATTTTATATCAGTTATTTCGCTATATTTGCCCAATACTGCTTCAATTACATCGCAATAAGTAATTATCAAACTATTCGAAGCCCAAAATATTTTAAGTGAATGTCAATCAATTGAAATATTTCGGAAATTACGTACGCTGTACCTGCTTCACTATACACTTCTCTTATTTCTGACACAAATATGCGCTATTTTGTTTACTCAATGAAATAGGAGCATATTGACGAATATGTTTAATCAATAGCTATTAGCATAATTTTTCCAATTGTATAAATAATGTCATATATTTTTAAAATAAATATTTTAACAGTTAACTTGCAAATAGACAATAATTTGACGAAATTCGTTGATTTCCGCAAAATAAAAGTATAAAAGGTAAAACATTTCAGTAAAGCAATAATTATTATTGTTTTATTTCTACTGCTGTTAGAATACAATAAAGTTTTATTAAAATGTTCAAGTCAAGCTCTACTTTCACCGCTATGATCCTCTTGGCTGTTATTTCATTAGCCATGGCTGCACCTTCACCCCAATTGAGTAAAGTACTTGGTAACATTCTTGATTTGAATGTAAGTCTATAACTGTAATAAAATTAAACAATCACATTAAACGTTTGTCTTGATTTACTATAATTTATAAATTATTTTGTTATGATTATTGAAGTTTTAGTGGTAGGGTGTATTATAAACTTTTTTTCCCTACCCAGATTTTATTACCGACAGGTATATACAGTTAAAGCTTTCAGTGATTTATAATTTTTCTTTCAAGTCCAAGTGATACAAGTTAACAATCGCTTATATATAAAAATAATAATAATATGTTATATTATATATAATATTAATGATTAATCTACTGAATTTATTTCGGCTATTTTGGTCTATTTGTAAAAAATGCGAATAAAAACAATTTTACTCCATTGTTTTCCCAACGTTTCGTGGGTGTCCCTCACTTCTTCAGGGGTGTCTATATTTATGCAATCTAATATAACAATATTTATTAAGTTTTTTACAATAATATAAAATAACACTAACTTTTATCTCTCTTACTTGGTTGTTCAAATTATATAATCTGCTTCCTTTTCTATGCTCACTATTGTGTCATTTCCGGCACTAACACAAACATTGAACATAAAAAAAAAACAATAAATTAAGGACAATCCAGTATAGTTATCAAAAACAAAATTAATAATGACACTTATATCACATTTTAGCTTCAGGTACTTTAATTAAATTGCTACATCATACTCTGTTCATCGTTCGCTTTATTTGTTGCTGGATTCTAAGACTCCATAGTAAGTCTTGTATTTAGTTTGCTCACTTTGTCGAATATTATTACATTATTAAAATCCACCGAGTGTCCGCTTATTGATATATGGTGTGAAAGCCCTGTTGTCTTTATGTTTTCTTACGTCCGCTTCATGTTCCGCTAATCTTGTTGACAAGTGTCAACACACTTTCACAGTAGTTTTCATCGGAAAAGATTTTACAGAAATGCGATGACGCATTGCGATGCAGGCAGAAATGTGCAAATTAACAGATATATCGAAAATACGATATATTTTCGATAATTTTTTTTATTAAATAAGCTCAATAAGCGCTTTAAACCATGAAACATCGGTGACGGATTGTTATTTGTTGTTTATAAAAAGCATTTTTTCAATTATAATGCGCTAGCGTTTTCAAGAAATGTAATTAGATGTACCGATTTGCAAATCAAAACTATCGAATAAAGCCCCTTCCCTATTGCCAAACATATTTTTTTCTTTCCGGTTGAAGTGTCAAAAAAGGACCATACGTGAACTATCTGACGCATCGTAGGTAAACTTTATCTCCTAATCTAATTGTTATCTTTTAATCCTATAATTCTCTTTTAGATTCAATAAAAACATTCGCCTAAATGAAAATGTGTTTGATTTTGTTTTGGAGCAGATTCAACATAAATACAAAGCAAATCATCGTCTGATTGTGTCACTCTGGAACATAAATTAGCAGCTTGCCTTCAATTTTTTGCTGAAGGAAACTACCAGCATGGCGTTGGAAAAGATTTTGAATGTACAATTGGCCAGTCGACTTTTTCCAATATTTTGAAGGAAACTTTAGATATAATGAGAGAGACTTTGTGCAGCAACTGGATATGTTTCAAGATGTCAGATGAAGAATGTCAACTATGCAAAACCTATTTCTTTGAAAAAACTGGTTTCCCAGAAGTGATTGGCTGTGTGGATAGTAGCCACGTCCAAGTAATTGCAGCAGTAGAAAACAAACATCTGTTTTTGAATCGGAAGGGATATTTTAGTCTTAACGATATGATTGTAAGATGGAAGCTTTGCCTATGAAGTACAATTTTTCTTTAATTTGTGTCTTATTTATATTTTAGATTTCCGACTACAAAATGAGAATAAGAGCTGTTAATGCTAACTACCACTGAGCAAATCACGACTCTCATGTTTGGGCTTTCAGTCCTGAACGACGATATATTGAAAGAAATTTAAATGGTTCAGGAAATAGCTGGTTTGCTAGGTTAAAATATTCTTTTACAATAATACAAACAGACCATATGAATTTCGTTTTTTTAGGTGATTCAGGGTATTTTAATGCATGTCACAGAATAGTTCGTAACATTGTTGAGAGTTCGATAGGATTATTGAAAAACAGATTTCGTTGCTTATTAGGGGCAATACAGTTGCACTATGCACCTTACACAACATAATGTTTAAATTTTGATTCGAGTTATGAAATTTTCGAACATGAAGACTTAGACAATATGGAAGACGAACAGACAAAATTGCTTCGAAGCCAAACAGTTTCAATGTGAAATGAAATAGTTCAACTCAACTTTAATGCATAAACATTTATTAAAAATAAATTTATTTATTCAAAAAAAATATCACAAACCTTCATGGTTTTTTTATTTTCTTAAAACTAATATTTAAAAAAAAACATTGGCCTCCATTGCGTTTGGCTTAAAACTAATTAAAAAATCATTTGCCTCCATTGCTATATTTTAGTTTCTTAAACAAAAAATATAAAAATGAAGAATAAAAAACATAAAACTGAAAAAAAAAATAAAAATAAGATAGTAAGTAACCAAAAATATAAAAAAAATCATTCCATCAAAATGCTGGCTTTCGCAATGTCGAATTCCAATTTTCTTTTTGAAGTGAGAACTTTTTATGGGATGGTAAACTGATTCGTTACGTAACGCATAACGCACTATCAACTAAAAGAATTTTGCCTTTTTAAGGAGTCGACGTAGAAATCTGAAATTTTCAGAAATGATAGAGTCTATTGCAGTGAATGTTTGGTAAAAAAAATTGGATTCCTAGAATGTCAATAACCGTAAGAAAACTGTAATATTGAGAAGATTGAATACATCAGTCAATTACTTTTGAATGGTTCCATGAATAGATTTTGTTTTTCTTTAATTAATAAGTAGACAATATAACAATTTGATGTATCAAACATTACTCTATGAGCTATACAAGCTTGGTAATCTTAATTTCAAAACAGGAGAAAAACATTTAAAATTGGCTGCTTAGTTCGACTCCTATCATGGATGTTCAGTGTAGAAGAATAGTTATGTTTGAAAATTCATTAAAAATAAAAGATGTGGTGCCTGTTTTGAGCTTATATCGTCAGTTCTATTAGACCAATCTTTAAGGTTAAGGTCTTAAAATTGAGGTAAGACTATATGCCGGTATTAAAATAACGGGAATGTGTCCTACAATATACATATCTTAGACAAGTTGTTCACAGTCGATCTCGTACTGGGGAGGTGTTAACACGTTTTCGGCTTCCCAATTTTTCCAAATTAAATTTCGTGTGTGAGCTTAAGTTTAACATTAAATCAACATTTCATAAGTGGTGCAGTAGCACAGTGGTAGAGTGGCCGACCGAGAATCCGAGGGTCGCCGGTTCGATTTCCAGCCGGGCATCCGAACTTTGCAAGCTTTTTTTCACAACCGTGAAGTGGAAAACTTTATTGGTTGGGAAAACAATCAAAGGAGGAGGAGTTTAAGCACCGGGGCATCGAAAGGTGCCCTAGGGCCAATGAGACCAGCGATGGCATCAGCTGAGGGAACATCGAAAGATGTTCCAATTACAAGCAGTGATTCTGCAGCAACAACATCAACAGCAATAACAACAATGGCAACATCATCCGTGCTAACCAGAAGCGCAGAAAGAGGATCAAGTGCGCACCAAATTTGGTAAAGAGGAGAACCACGGCCACCTCAGCAAAGCTGCCACCTGGGGTGAATACGTCCGATATAGACGAGACGTCAGAGGCAGCAAGACAAACCCAGCTAGACACTTCACCCGAAGAGGGTATTGAATATATGACTGAGGAAGGAGAAGGGCACTTCACGACGGGCGATAGTACTGCCTTCGTGAACTTCTAAAGATCATCTGAGGAGGACGAGGAAGAAATAATGGTCGCTCAAATTGAAGCATTGGAGACAGAAATCCAAAAGTTGAAAAGCAAAGTTAAGGCCAGCCAAGAAGCGCGCCGAGCGAAGCAATTAAAAGAACTCGACGAAAAAGAACAACAACAGAAAAAAGAACAATTACAAAAACAACAGCTACAGCAGCAGCCAAAACAACAACGGAAAAAACAACAACAACAGCAACAGCAGCAGACACAAGCCCAGAAACAACCGCAACAAAAACAGAAGTAGCAGAATCAAAAGCAGCAGAAAAGTCAGTCTCAGCAGCAGCAGCCACAGCCGCCGATTACGAAAAGGGAAAAGATGCCACCCATAAATACTTATAAAATGGAGTTACAGGATACCATAAATCTGTGTAAGTTGGCCATAGGTCAAGACTTTACTATAAAAAGATTAAATAACGATAGGCATGCTATCCATTCCTTCACACTGGAACAGCACAAAAAAATTAAAGCGTTGATAAAAGAAACCACTACTGAATTCTTTAGTTTCACCCCTAAGACCGAAAAGTTTCAAACGGTCCTTTTGAAGAGCATAGATTCCTGCACGGAACCACAGGTGCTCTTAAGTGAACTCTGCCAAAAAGCGAATGACGATCTCGGCTTTATCGGGGTCAAGCCGTTCGCTACAGTTAGAGCTAGGCGTGAGAAGCGGAGTCTTCCCTTCTTCCTTGTTCAACTCTCACCCAGCAGCAAACTGGATAGTTTGAGGAGTATCTCCGTCCTCAACTACCAGGTTATAACGTGAGACAAATTAAAAAGGCGCGGCGATATGCTTCAATGCATGCGCTGCCAAAGGTTCGGCCACGCCGCAGCAAACTGCGAAATGCAGTCACGCTGCGTTAAGTGTGGAGAGAACCACAATGCAGATGAATGCAAGTTAGGAAGGGAACGGGTGGAAGGTAGGACCCAGCTTAAATGTGTACTCTGCCGAGGCGGCGGACACCCCGCTAATTATTGGGGATGCCCGACGTTTCAGCTTATAAAGAACAATAAAGCAGCAAAGCAAACAGTGGTAGAAAAGCGTCCAACAGTGCGCCCTCCTACAACAACCTCCGTCAACCCCCAAAATTTCTTAGGCCCAAATGGCGTCAGGAAGGGGAAGCACGGTACAGCCTACACCAAAGGTCGCCCAACAGGCCCCCGTGCCTAAGGTGCCGGCGGCACAGGTGGATATTATGGGCATTCTACTGGCCATCCAGAACCAGTTGACTGGCCTCCAAAACCAGATCAGGGAGCAGGCGACTAGGGTGGATTATCTCTACTCTGTTTTGCCGAGCTTAACGCAACTTAGAGGTTAAGGGCGCGCTGCCGGAGAGGCCCTTTAAGATCCTAGCTGCGAATGTAAATTCACTGATTAGGATCGAACGTAGAGCGAATTTATTCCAATTGCTTCAAGACATAAGCCCAGATGTGTTTATGGCTAGCGAAACTAAGCTTAACCAGAAACATAAATCGACTAACAACAATTACAATATCGTAAGAAGAAACCGACCCAACTCCACTCAAGGAGGAGGCGTCGCAATCTTTATACGTAAAGGCATTAGTCATAAGGTAATATATAATAGTGATGTGCGAAAATTTCGGACGTTAGAGGCATGCATCATATGCATTCATCTCCAACAGGGGAAGCGAATGTATGTGATCGCTGCCAATGCACCGGAAAGACCTCAGCCCACCCAGTTTATAACCAACCTTGAAAAACTTTTTGAATGCTTAAGATTGAGCTCGGAAGAAAACTTTTACATATTAGCCGGTGATTTAAACGCCAAACACATAGATTGGGGAAATCAAATACAAAATCCTCGAGGTAACCATTTGTAAAATTGGATGGGTCGATACAACTTTAAGTATCGCCTCGATCTTCTAGCCACAGAGAGGCCATCGTTTCCAAGAAGCGGTGCCTATCTGGATCTATTGCTGAAAGACACAAGACTAACAATTACTGGCACTGTGGGTCAACGACCAAGAAATTGTTGACGAACGATCGAGTACGACAGTGACCACTACGGATTCGCCGTCGTCATACAACTTCCGAACGAGCTTATGGAGTTGGATGAGTATGTGCGTGTGCATACTTACAATTACAGTAAGTTGCGCTGGCCACTCTTCTCTAATGCCTTATTGAGTGAATTACGTTCAAATGGTATATCCCCACCAAATGACAGGAACCTAACAAATACTGAAATCGACAGATACTTACAACAAATTGACGAAACGATTCTTCGAACAATGAACAGAACAATACCGAAATACAAAGAACGTAACGCAACTGACATGTACCGTAACGCGACAATTGACGCACTTCACAGACAAAAAAGTGGACTACTGACAAGACTAAAACGCTTGTACAGACGGTTTACTGATACACCAGATCTGGAGATTAGGGCACTGAAGTCGTCCATCAAAAACATCAACCAATTGATCAAAGAAAATTATAGGTTGGCGATTAATTTGTTCTAGGACAATAAAATTCGTGCCGTTAGCTCTAGCGACCCAAGTATGTTCCCAAAAATTAATAAGATTTTTAGAAGAAAGGATCAAAACGATCTTCCGTGTCTTAAGCTCCAGAGCACGACAGAGAACAAAGACGTACTTCTGACAGCAGGCATAGACCCAGAGGATGCCGTGTTGGACGATGACCTCTATATAATCGAAGATCCGCAGGAGAGAGTGGAGGCTGTGGGGGCTGCTTTCCAGCAAGTGTACAAGGTTAATGCTAGCATTCACCCGAATCATGACCTGGAGAACAGAGCTCCGCTTCATCACTTATGGCTCCGGAACGATATAACCGAATAGCGATCTGAGAACCTTGGTTTTACAGGGTTTAATGATGAAGATTTGGCAAACGCCATAATCGCCGACCGAAATGGGCCCAGTCCCCTGTTAATTTCGAAGAATGAGCTCCAGCTCATCTTCGATTCATTAAAGAAAAAGAAGTCAGCAGGAGTCGATGGTATATCCAACGTTGTACTACGACATTTGCCTCAAGATGCAGTTGACATTTATACCACACTGTTTAACAACGCGCGGAATAATGCATATTACCCAGTGCGGTGGAAGACAGCTGTGGTGCACCCTCTCCCAAAAAAGGGAAAGGAGAACTCCAATCCGGCGAATCTCCGGTCGATAAGTTTTCTTCCGAGTATCAGCAAAGTATTTGAAAAGGTTATTAATAGAGCCCTGTTCAAGTGGGTGGAGGACAAAAATATCATCCCGGATAATCAGTTGGGTATTAAGGCGGGACATGACACAATTCATGCCGCGTCTAAACTAGTTTCTGATATCCAATGGAATAAAACTAAAAAGCAGTGTACGGGTGCCTGTCTGGTTGATTTGGAGAAGGCCTTCGACACCGTATGGTTAGAAGGTCTCTATCTAAAGCTAACCAGACTAGGTATAAGTAACCCTCTATTTTATATGCTTTCTGATATGCTAAATGGTAGAAAGTTTGTTGTCAAAAGTGGCAATGTAACTTCTACCGCAATTTTTAATATTAACAATGGTCTTCAACAGGGAGCGGTTGACTCGCCGATTCTATTCAGCATTTACACCAGCGATCTGATAGGTAGTCTAACTCAGGCAATTGCGTACGCCGACGATCTAATTGCGTACAGAACAGCTAATCTAATACAGTTGAGGTCATCAAAAGTCTCTTGCAGAGTGACTTCGACAAGATTCAGCGATATTGTGATGACTGGAAGTTGAAAATCAACTTCCAGAAATCAGAAACTATTTTGTTTAGGAATCCGTTGTCTAGCGCCTCAAGGGATACGAGAAAGAATTGGCGCAAGCTGGTGACCGCAGGGCCACACGGACATCGACTGGCGAGTAAAAGTGTAGTAAAGTACCTTGGCATCTGGTTGGATCAGTACCTGTATTTCGACAGACATATAGGTGCTGCTTTGGCCAGGGCTAGGGGAGCCTTTGCCTTGACAAAACGACTGTTTTATAGCAGCCGTCTTGACAGCAGGGTGAAGGTGATTTGCTACATGGCCCTCATCAGGCAGATGATTGCCTACGGATGCCCGGTGTGGTTCAACGTTGCCCCATCTCAAATGGAAAAGATTCGGGTGTTTGAGAGGCAATGTCTTAGACGTTGCCTTGGATTACACAGAACACCAGAGTCGGAGTACACAAGATATTATTCCAACCAGGTTCTATACAACGGAGCCAACATAAGCAGAATAGATAATTTTTTGTTTAAGCTGATTCGGGGTCACGGTGCAAGAGCGATGTCCTCAACTAACAGCTTAATTTTTGGGGCTTATTACCCCAATAACGAATATTTTGAGAGTGCGCGGTTAAGTGGTTACATCCCTCCCGAGGCATTCCTCTATTTAGACAGTCGAGGGCTGATACAGGATAGAATGGGGGTTCTACTTATCTAAAAACTTTTTGGATGTAAACTCTATTAGCAAGGTATCCAATAATTGTAATGCAGTGGATTATAGAGAACAGTGGGTTAAAGATTACATTCCCAGTAGTTAACCGGCTTTAAAATTTATTTTGTACTAATTATAGTATTTGTAATAATTAAAATCTACTGGTGAATAAAGCTTATAATAATTATAAGTACGTGTGTAGATTAAATCAAATGCAGTTGGAATTTTTAGTAAAGTGGTATACAACCTGTTTATTTTATATCAGTTATTTCGCTATATTTGCCCAATACTGCTTCAATTACATCGCAATAAGTAATTATCAAACTATTCGAAGCCCAAAATATTTTAAGTGAATGTCAATCAATTGAAATATTTCGGAAATTACGTACGCTGTACCTGCTTCACTATACACTTCTCTTATTTCTGACACAAATATGCGCTATTTTGTTTACTCAATGAAATAGGAGCATATTGACGAATATGTTTAATCAATAGCTATTAGCATAATTTTTCCAATTGTATAAATAATGTCATATATTTTTAAAATAAATATTTTAACAGTTAACTTGCAAATAGACAATAATTTGACGAAATTCGTTGATTTCCGCAAAATAAAAGTATAAAAGGTAAAACATTTCAGTAAAGCAATAATTATTATTGTTTTATTTCTAC
The DNA here is from genome assembly GCA_910595825.1 of Philhelius pedissequus. NCBI lineage: Eukaryota > Metazoa > Arthropoda > Insecta > Diptera > Syrphidae > Philhelius > Philhelius pedissequus. Next base: position 328,091,172 of record OU343160.1, read on the forward strand.
TGCTGTTAGAATACAATAAAGTTTTATTAAAATGTTCAAGTCAAGCTCTACTTTCACCGCTATGATCCTTTTGGCTGTTATTTCATTAGCCATGGCTGCACCTTCACCCCAATTGAGTAAAGTACTTGGTAACATTCTTGATTTGAATGTAAGTCTATAACTGTAATAAAATTAAACAATCACATTAAACGTTTGTCTTGATTTACTATAATTTATAAATTATTTTGTTATGATTATTGAAGTTTTAGTGGTAGGGTGTATTATAAACTTTTTTTCCCTACCCAGATTTTATTACCGACAGGTATATACAGTTAAAGCTTTCAGTGATTTATAATTTTTCTTTCAAGTCCAAGTGATACAAGTTAACAATCGCTTATATATAAAAATAATAATAATATGTTATATTATATATAATATTAATGATTAATCTACTGAATTTATTTCGGCTATTTTGGTCTATTTGTAAAAAATGCGAATAAAAACAATTTTACTCCATTGTTTTCCCAACGTTTCGTGGGTGTCCCTCACTTCTTCAGGGGTGTCTATATTTATGCAATCTAATATAACAATATTTATTAAGTTTTTTACAATAATATAAAATAACACTAACTTTTATCTCTCTTACTTGGTTGTTCAAATTATATAATCTGCTTCCTTTTCTATGCTCACTATTGTGTCATTTCCGGCACTAACACAAACATTGAACATAAAAAAAAAACAATAAATTAAGGACAATCCAGTATAGTTATCAAAAACAAAATTAATAATGACACTTATATCACATTTTAGCTTCAGGTACTTTAATTAAATTGCTACATCATACTCTGTTCATCGTTCGCTTTATTTGTTGCTGGATTCTAAGACTCCATAGTAAGTCTTGTATTTAGTTTGCTCACTTTGTCGAATATTATTACATTATTAAAATCCACCGAGTGTCCGCTTATTGATATATGGTGTGAAAGCCCTGTTGTCTTTATGTTTTCTTACGTCCGCTTCATGTTCCGCTAATCTTGTTGACAAGTGTCAACACACTTTCACAGTAGTTTTCATCGGAAAAGATTTTACAGAAATGCGATGACGCATTGCGATGCAGGCAGAAATGTGCAAATTAACAGATATATCGAAAATACGATATATTTTCGATAATTTTTTTTATTAAATAAGCTCAATAAGCGCTTTAAACCATGAAACATCGGTGACGGATTGTTATTTGTTGTTTATAAAAAGCATTTTTTCAATTATAATGCGCTAGCGTTTTCAAGAAATGTAATTAGATGTACCGATTTGCAAATCAAAACTATCGAATAAAGCCCCTTCCCTATTGCCAAACATATTTTTTTCTTTCCGGTTGAAGTGTCAAAAAAGGACCATACGTGAACTATCTGACGCATCGTAGGTAAACTTTATCTCCTAATCTAATTGTTATCTTTTAATCCTATAATTCTCTTTTAGATTCAATAAAAACATTCGCCTAAATGAAAATGTGTTTGATTTTGTTTTGGAGCAGATTCAACATAAATACAAAGCAAATCATCGTCTGATTGTGTCACTCTGGAACATAAATTAGCAGCTTGCCTTCAATTTTTTGCTGAAGGAAACTACCAGCATGGCGTTGGAAAAGATTTTGAATGTACAATTGGCCAGTCGACTTTTTCCAATATTTTGAAGGAAACTTTAGATATAATGAGAGAGACTTTGTGCAGCAACTGGATATGTTTCAAGATGTCAGATGAAGAATGTCAACTATGCAAAACCTATTTCTTTGAAAAAACTGGTTTCCCAGAAGTGATTGGCTGTGTGGATAGTAGCCACGTCCAAGTAATTGCAGCAGTAGAAAACAAACATCTGTTTTTGAATCGGAAGGGATATTTTAGTCTTAACGATATGATTGTAAGATGGAAGCTTTGCCTATGAAGTACAATTTTTCTTTAATTTGTGTCTTATTTATATTTTAGATTTCCGACTACAAAATGAGAATAAGAGCTGTTAATGCTAACTACCACTGAGCAAATCACGACTCTCATGTTTGGGCTTTCAGTCCTGAACGACGATATATTGAAAGAAATTTAAATGGTTCAGGAAATAGCTGGTTTGCTAGGTTAAAATATTCTTTTACAATAATACAAACAGACCATATGAATTTCGTTTTTTTAGGTGATTCAGGGTATTTTAATGCATGTCACAGAATAGTTCGTAACATTGTTGAGAGTTCGATAGGATTATTGAAAAACAGATTTCGTTGCTTATTAGGGGCAATACAGTTGCACTATGCACCTTACACAACATAATGTTTAAATTTTGATTCGAGTTATGAAATTTTCGAACATGAAGACTTAGACAATATGGAAGACGAACAGACAAAATTGCTTCGAAGCCAAACAGTTTCAATGTGAAATGAAATAGTTCAACTCAACTTTAATGCATAAACATTTATTAAAAATAAATTTATTTATTCAAAAAAAATATCACAAACCTTCATGGTTTTTTTATTTTCTTAAAACTAATATTTAAAAAAAAACATTGGCCTCCATTGCGTTTGGCTTAAAACTAATTAAAAAATCATTTGCCTCCATTGCTATATTTTAGTTTCTTAAACAAAAAATATAAAAATGAAGAATAAAAAACATAAAACTGAAAAAAAAAATAAAAATAAGATAGTAAGTAACCAAAAATATAAAAAAAATCATTCCATCAAAATGCTGGCTTTCGCAATGTCGAATTCCAATTTTCTTTTTGAAGTGAGAACTTTTTATGGGATGGTAAACTGATTCGTTACGTAACGCATAACGCACTATCAACTAAAAGAATTTTGCCTTTTTAAGGAGTCGACGTAGAAATCTGAAATTTTCAGAAATGATAGAGTCTATTGCAGTGAATGTTTGGTAAAAAAAATTGGATTCCTAGAATGTCAATAACCGTAAGAAAACTGTAATATTGAGAAGATTGAATACATCAGTCAATTACTTTTGAATGGTTCCATGAATAGATTTTGTTTTTCTTTAATTAATAAGTAGACAATATAACAATTTGATGTATCAAACATTACTCTATGAGCTATACAAGCTTGGTAATCTTAATTTCAAAACAGGAGAAAAACATTTAAAATTGGCTGCTTAGTTCGACTCCTATCATGGATGTTCAGTGTAGAAGAATAGTTATGTTTGAAAATTCATTAAAAATAAAAGATGTGGTGGTGCCTGTTTTGAGCTTATATCGTCAGTTCTATTAGACCAATCTTTAAGGTTAAGGTCTTAAAATTGAGATAAGGCTATATGCCGGTATAAAAATAACGGGAATGTGTCCTACAATATACATATCTTAGTGAGGTTAAAAGAACAATTTTGATGATACAAATTTTAATGTTGTTGTTGTTGGTTCACATTGTTTTGTTTTTGGTCAAAAAATCCATGTAAGTTGAATTGAACTTAATAAAAAGTGCGTATTGGTAAGGCGCTGACTATCCAACTGATGAGATCGCCGGGATTTAACGCAAATTTCGTGGCCTAATTTGAATAATTAAAAGAACAAATTTATTCGATTTTTGTTCGTTTTTGACATTATAATTGCAAAAGTTGATAAGAAAAAAAATCAATATTTTTAAAATCAGTGTTCCACAAAGTTATTGCCACAGTCATCGTCTACAAAAGTGGTGGCGTAAGCATATAGATATATGCATCAGAAAAGGCGTAAGGAGGTTTTCAATTAGTATACCTATAAATGTGTCAATTAAATTAAAGCAAAATTAAGTTGCTGAAAGTCAAGACAGTATCTTATGTACATATATACGCACATATATGTGTATGTATGTAAATACTTAGATCTTTACAAATGGAGTTGGTATCTCCAATTATGATGGGTAGGTTTTCTAGAATGTACAGAATAATATGTAGGAAAGAGATTAAGACTTTTGGTGGCATCTAATCTGGCCATCTCTCTTCTCTAATCAATGCACGTTATATCCAATTGTACCATTGAGGGCAAACTTTGCATTTGGAAAAAAAATCGTTCTCGAGATTTTAATCAAACTTGACATTACGATGATGGAGAACGCCAACAAAGTGTTTCCCGCAATTCTGTCTGTCTGCAGATCGTCTACAGTCTAAACCACTGAAGAGATTTTCTTCAAACTTGGTTTTTAACCCCCCAAAATGACGGTAATTGCCGTACAATAGTTTCCTCTATCTTAGTTATCTTAAAAACGGCTTTAACCATTTTGATTTAAAAAAAACTGTGTACCATTATAGGCATATTCTACAATTTGGTATACAAATTTGTTTACATATTTTTTTTATTAAGGGTACCCGTATCGATTTTCAACTTTCTCATAAGCGGCTCAACGCATTTCGATAAAAAATATTATATAAGAGATCCTTCAAATTCTAAATAATGCTGCGTATACCAAAATATTTGAAAAAAAAAAGTTTTTTTGGAAAAACAATATTTTTTGAAGTGATAACTTCTTATGGAACCGATTTGTTACGTAACGCGTTACGGCGCTAGTCTGTCTGGCTTCCCTTTCTCTTACACATAAGGAGAACTTTTGAAATTATTCAAATTAACGGAGAACTTTCGAAGCTTTTCTCAGGTTAAACAATTTCAATTATAAATAGTTCAACTTAGATTAGTTTAAGTTATCACTTCTGTCGGACGTCCCGAGACGCACATGTTTTTTTTTTAACTCGAGCTTCTGCACAGCTATTCACCTTATTTCGATGTTGTAGGTTTGCATCTCTTTTAATTTTTCGTTTTTGATTTTGTAAATATCGTCGAGTGAGCGATAAACCCTTTTTAAGATTTTGGTTGTGTCCTTTTGAAATTTTTCCTGATTTTTTACTTGCATCGAAATTAACTGAAACGACGACAAAGGTCTTGGACGTTTGGTTTTACTTTCTGCTGGATTTGTATCTTGAATAGTTGAGGTTTTATTTTCTTCATCAACGTTAGCGGTATTTAAGGTGGACGGTTCTGCTAGTGGCACGTGGTGTAATATATTTCGCGCTCCAAATGATTGCGCTCCAATGCCACTTACAGACTTGCCAATATTCGTTAGGGCTATTACAGCGTCCTCTAAAGGGGTGAAAGACTTTTGCCTGTATGGCCCTCCACCAGGGCCCGCAATTTTTTTTAATGTAGGACTTATAGTCACTCGAAACCTTTAAACAATATAATGAAGAATGTATATTTCCACCACAATGGAAAACAAAATACAACATCACGAACATATTTTTTTCCATCCACCAACATTCCTTTATTTTGGCCCCAATACATTCAGCTGCTTGGCCAGATCTTCCCAAAACACTGCCACAACTTCTGGCGTCCTTCTTATATAATTTTGTGCAATATCGGGATATTCTGTGAGCAGATTCACCATCCGCTCATGTTGCTGTGAACTTGTTTTTCCGTTCTGCCTAAGAACAAAAAGACCAAGTATTTCGAAAAAAAAAAACACTTTCCGCAAAGAGAATTTGTCGGAGGACTTCGGACAAAATTTTTGTTTGTATCTTTCAATAATAAACCATTAGAAGTACTTCATCGCATACAAATGGCATGCGTTGAATTTCGTCGAATAGAACTTCCGATCAGCCGATCGGAGAACTGCCTTGAAACAAAATGTCTCCGATTCGTAGTACATCGGAGAGAATTCCGCTCCGACGACTCCGACGAACGGTTACCTACATATGTAGATAGGGCAGAATATATAACTTTCCATTAGAAAGGCGATAAGTTGTTCTGTAAAAATTGATTTTTACTTATACCGGGTGTTTTTTTTAGACGTGTGGTTTTCAAACTGGCAATACTTTTTTCGGAGTTGGTCTTTTTGACAGCCGTCACTTGATTTATGCTGAATTTGGTTTACCATTTGAAAGAATTGAAGCCGAACGATCATCAAGCGCATCGCACGTTCGGTGAATGGGCCAAAAAACGAGATGGCCACCTATCCCGATTTTCACAAGAAAATTTTGTTCGGCTATGAAGCTCACTTTTGGTTAAATGGGTACGACATTTGTTTCCTAAATGACGGCGCTACATGCCATACAGCCAACGAAACAATCAATTTTTGAAGGATACTTTTGGTGAGCGCATTATTTCGCGTGCGTCGTGGGCCTGTGGCGTGGCCTCCACGATCGTGCGATTTAACACAGCTGGACTATTTTTTGTGGGGTTATGTGAAGTCACTTGTCTATGCAGATAAGCCCAAGACAATTGACGCCTTGTAAGAGAATATTCAGCGCGTTATTGCTGACAAACACGGCCCCAATTGCTGCAAAATGTGGTCGAAAATTGGGCCTCTCGGCTGGAATTTATTCGGGCCAGCCGCGGCGGCCACTTGCTCGAAATCATTTTAATAATTCATTAAAACATAATGGCAAACCCTTATCTTTATAATAAAGTTAAATTCTTAGCCATAACACTAAATTATATGGCACAAGCAATTATGTCCGCGGGACATAGATCCAAAATGTTTTTTATTGAAGTGAGACATAAGTTCAAAATTTGTATAGAACCTTTAAACAAATACTCGGTCAGAGATTGTACACAATGTACACAGGATATCTTATATTTTGAGAATTTGCAGCGATGAATACATATAGGTATGCAATGTTCACGGGGTACCTATTAATAGCTCGGTGCGTAAAGGGGGGCATACTGCAACCCCCCTGGTTGGGGTCGGATCCAGTTTAGGTATTTTTTTTATATTAACTTGTTTTCGAATTATCTCATGCTTTCTGCAGGATTTATGCACGCGATTTAAGCTTTCAAGCGCTCAGTGGTATTCTTACAACCATTTTTTTCTAGGAATATGACATAGGGCTGAGTTCATCACATATGGCAGCCCTGCTAGTGATTGTCTAAGAAAAAACCACTTGGATTAAGAAAAGTTTCAGCTCGTTATAGATCGATACGGTATTTGCTTCAAGCAAACCAGATTTTCACGATCTTACGTCATTTTGAAGTCAGAGTCCAGTTGACTAACCAATGAATGTAAAAGTGGACATAATCGCCGCTTTCAGTGTTTATTTATTGCACCGTTTATAATTTTTCCCAAAACAAAACTAGTTACCATAATTACGAGTTTCTAAAAGGGGCTTTCTGTCCATATTTTATATAACTCTTTTGTAATTAATCTCTCTTTTCCAAACTCAATCTTTGAACCGCATTTAAATAAGTTCAAAAAACATTAATAATTAAATTATGAATGCGATCAATTTTTCAGGGAAGCACTATGCGAACATACCCCTTCATTGCCACAACATCTGATTTATTAAAAAAATACTTTTAAAATCAACATTTAGGACCAAACAGATATGGAAAAATCAACGTTTTGTTATTTCTTACTGCTTCATGCACATACATATATTTTAATTTATTTGGATCTTGTAATTCAAGTTTAAATTTTCGAATATGACTTAAATCTGAAGAAATAAAAACAAATCAATGGTGGATTTTTTACTTGCGATATATGGACATAGGTACTGCATTTGCATTTAAAAAAAAATTGAACTCGAGATTTTAACCTAAGTTAACATTACGATGATAGAGACCACTTAAAAAGTGGGTCCGTCTGTCTGTAGAACGATCTACAGCCTAAACGGCTAAACAGATTTACTTCAAACTTGGGTCTTAGGTGTTTTAGGTGATCGTCCAAAATAGATTTTTGAATTGTTGTTTTAGTACCAAAAATAACGGAACTTCCCATACAAATTTTTCTACCATCTGAATTATCTCGAAAACGGCTACAAAGGTTTTTATAAATATTAGTGTGTCTACTACTTTGGGTATGTTCTACATGGTGGCCAATTTTGTTTTAATATTTTGTTTTTAACGGTACCTGCCATACAACCATTTTATTGAGAAATTTTTATGCAGGACCTCCTTGAAACTCTAAATATTACTTCATTTCAACATTTCCAAAACTATTTTTTTTGGATTCTCGAAAAAAAATGTTATTTTTTGAAAATTCAATATTTCGAAAACTGGAAGACGATTTTTACTGAAACTTTGTTTTTAAATTAACATTATTAAACATTTACAATGTTCATTCGTTCATAATTGTTTTATTGAGTGAGAAACTTATTTGGTCGTGCATTTTATTATTTAGAAATTTAACACATGGTCGTTAAAGCAACTTAAAAAATATAAAAAAAAATCAGGCCGCTGGTGTTCGATCTTTTGGAAAATCCTGCGGATATATTTCCCAAAAGAACACGGCTATCATAATAACAAAAAAAAAACTGATATTTTCTTCAAAGAATTGTTCAGCTTTTATATTCGTAATTTTGCCAAAGCCAACACATGGTGCCAAATTGTTTTGTATTTAAATTTACTTTTGCAACTTAGCAAATTTAAAATAGTTAAACAACTTGCAACGCTATGCCAATAACGGTTATTTAAATAAGTCAACACCAGCGTTTTTATACAACCAGCTGTGTTATATGTTCTCACGATACCACGGCCGTAATAAGAGGGATCATAGCGTTGAGTTTGACTGCAACTTTTTGGGATGATTGTACATGGAGTATCCTATTTTATTTGCTTTTCAGTTTCATTAAGCATTCATAGTGCGATAAGTCAAAAGACAATTTCTTTCATTTTAGCAGAAACTTTGAATAAAATAAATTATAATAGTTCATATAAATTTCATAACCTACATAGAAAAGTATTCGAAAACGAAATGCAACATTTCAAAGAATATGCTAGGCAGAACCGATGCGGACATTCAGCAGATATTGTAGGTATTTTGTTATTGCGAATCAAACACCATAAAAGTCAATCGCAAACGCACTGCAATTCTGCAGTTTATGTGAATTTAATTTAATTTGGATTTCCTCTATAATACAAAAATAACTTGTAAAAATTTTATTTCTAAAATGCAATTTTCGTGTTCTGAATTAGGTTTTCGAACATGATAATGTGTTCTACATTTTTTTTTTTTTTATATAATCTACACGCGCTCAAGTGATTATGAATACCCTTTAAATGTTTCAACACAGCGCTGGCGTGAGGGTGAGGTTAAGGAAGAGAAAGAATGATAGGAAAGATGTGTGGTGCGATATTCGGAGACTGTAGGTGGTTGTTGTCTCAGATTTTATCTCCAGGGATGGCGGCTGAACTAATGCGGAGAAATTTCCGTGCCTTATTTATCGATGTCCCTTATAATTCGCATTAATTTTTTTATTCGTTGTCATATTTTATCGGTATACTAGTTTTTTACTCAATCACATGTTGTTAGTTCTATGCCTAAACAGCATGTAATGAGTAAACCAGCAACTCATTGTATGACATTTATTTTTAAAATTGGTTCTTAATGGAAAAATAAGAAGACATATACTACGGCAGGGATCGAACCTGTGACCAAGAGGTTGACAGGCGAACACACAACTATCGCGCCACGGCCACCCCCATTCCCAATACAAAACGTTGAATGTAAGTTAAAGTTTTAAGGTTTCCGATGATTTTTTCTTAAAGAAACTTTTATTTGTAGGGAAAATACAAGAAATCGCAACAAGAAAATATTTTGCTCCAATTCATGGAACAAGACAAAAGCTTCAACAAGGAGGAGGAACAACATCCACATCTTTTAAACAGTGAAAAGTCTCCAAAATTAAAGGATACAATTGGTTGGAGGATAATAGGAGAGGAGACTTGTACATAAAAAAAATAAGATGTATATCTGCTGATTTTTACAATTCGTATATGAATTCGAAATGAAATGAAATAAATAGAATTCACTTCACTCATTTAAAGTGAAATTGAGATTCGTTTTCATTTCACTTTCACTCGGAATACAGAACATGTATGTGATAGATAATGGATATAATGAAAAATTTTGTATAGTAGAATTTTTCTCTTCCGCTTGGAAATAAGCAACACAAGTACATACTTCCCCAGGTACCTATAAGTAACGTAAATTTGTGATGATAAATCATACAAATAAATATCTTAAATTGGACTGTAAATGTTTTCACGTTTTCCATCGGACAAAGGACCAACGCGACGATATTAATTTAATTATATTTAACTAGCAAAAAGTCCCCGGCGTTGCCCGGGCACCCGAGGCAAAAGTCTTTACATGCTATATCTTCCAAATGAAATGACAAATATAGAACAAAAATTTGTAAGAAAAATTTTTTGTCGTTCAGTACCCATGTTCTGTAACTTTCGAATCGATAATAATAGTCGAAAAAAAAAATTGTTTGTTTTTATCTTTTAAGATGTCAAAATGACACTTCAATTTATTGCCTTCCATTGCAAATAATAACATAACATAATAACATAAACTCATTTTTTGTTTTCAGTGGATGTAAGTGCGGAAAAGTTATTGCCTGAGTTACAGAAAATGGGTACAGGATTAGTTTTCTTATTTTTTTAACAAACGAACTATTCTTCATTTTGGACTCTTCGCTTTCCGGAGGTTGTCTTTTTACTTGCGATAGCTAAATACAATTTAAGGCAAGTTAAAAAAAAAGTTTTGCGATAACAATCAAACATGACATTACGATGATAGCGAAGACGAAAAAACATGGTCTTAAAATTCTGTTCGTCTGTATGTTAGTATAGTCACTTACAGTCCAAATGGGTGGCCGAATTCCTTCAAACTTTTGGTATAGAGTTTTTTTTTGGTGAAACTGCCATTATGTTAGATCTCATTTTTCTCGAAAATGGTTCTAACGATTTTGATTGAAAAAAATCAGAGTATTTTTTCGATATGAACTTTTATATGGTTGGAAAATAAATTACCAATAAAAGCTAAGAACGGTACCGATTTTTTTGCTTTCTACTGTCTGGAAAACGGCTTAGGTGATTCTTTCGTTCTATCGAAATTTTAAATTTTAGGTACAACAACTTGGGTTGCATACCAATATTTTTAATAACCTAATATATATTTGTTTGTATTTTGAAGGCATATTTTAAAACTTTTTTTAATAATTTAATATTTCCAAAACAGCCCATTTTGTTTTGTTTCAAACGATAAGTATACACAATATGCTCTATTCCCACTGGCGTATTACCCACTAGGCTCGTGAGGCTCGAGCCTAGGGCGGCACCTTGTAGGGGGGCGGCAAATTTAGCATTATATTTTATTTTAATCTCAAAAAGAATATTAAGCTAAAAAACAAAGAAAAAGCTTAATGTCATTCAAATGGGCTACTCATCATTTTTGGTATCTGAAAATACGAAATTTAAATCTCTGGCCTGATTTTCCGTCTCTGCATATTTCGATAAAAAACCGGTTTTGAACAATACACGGTCGCTAAAGGCAATAAGACGTTTAAAATGATGGGAAAGAAGCAATAAATAAATTTTAAATATGATCGGACACGATTTTTGCACTTACCTATGGGCCTTAAAAATGGAAAAAAAAAATACTGCGTAATACTCAAGATATTTTCTTATATAGAGAAAAAAGTGACTTAAACAGACTTTATATTAAAAAAAAGTGACCAAGGTTTTTTTCAGAATGTAATATTAATGTGTATGTAGGTAAATTAATCAGCCCAATTCTAAATGACAATTCCCCGGGAAATATTTTCCTTTCTCTACTCTCTTATTACAAACAAAAAAAACTTCTAGGATTTGTTTCACTTTCCCTTTCTCCTATTCTAAACAAACTTCGAATATGGAAAAAAATACTCGGGAAAAAGTAGACATTCCAAATGCCAAAAAGGGACAATTTTTGCCATTTGGCGCTAATTTTGTTTTGACACTTTTATTGGAGAATTGAGAAAAAATTTAAGTTTTTCTTACTTTAGGCATGCAACTAAAATATGAATAAAAATTTAATTAATTTTGAGATAAAAAACAACGAAAATCCCATATGCAAGACTTTTCTTTTTTCTTTAGTCGTTTTATACACTTTAGACATCCATTGTTGACAGGACAGTTGCTCCTCAAATATTTGCAGGACTTTAGAGAGGATCTTGTGAGAACATGCAGCGAGTATTTAAACGCTCATGGCTGTCGATATCGGTTTTCTTCAAACTGCTCTTCATTCAAAATTCTAAGTGCGATGCTGATAATGTTGGATACCTATTATATTTATTTAATTTTTCACTTTATTTATTTAACTTTTAACTTTCACATTGGATAATAAATAATTTTTTTCATTTAGTTTTTTTTTTTAATTTTTATATAATATAATATATATTTTTTTTAATATTAATATAATATAATATTATGTCAAACAGCTGATTCGAACGTTCAGAATTCTCTTTCCCGCTTTCGAAATAAAAAATAGTTTCCCGGGGAATTCATAAATGGAGAGTTCTACTCTCGGGAGAACGCACATCTCCCGAAGACTAATTTTCCCGGGGAATATTTAGAACTGGGCTGAATATTTTATACTGAAAATGGTACAAATGTTAAATACCTTTTGTTTAAATAAAAATAAAATTAATTAATTAATTAAAATTTATATAAAAAAATTATTTGTCTTTTTTAATGGAGAGAAATTGTTCGGAACTGAAATTTCTTCCTACACTTCCTTTTGGGACTAATTAAAAGACATTATCTACTCTCACACCAAATTCATGTTCCACTCAACAAGTTATTGGATTTTTTTTATAAAAAAATGTATATACCAATGCCATTTCTAATATAATACTACCAAACACCTATAAATATTTGTATTTTCAACAACAAATATACAAGCCACCATGTCATGCGCAAGCGCGGCTCCAGAGGTAGATCCGTGACGCCATGAGCCCCCAAATCTCTTAGGAGAAAACAATTAAAGGCATTAAGACACACACCATTTAATTTAAGGATAAAATCAATCAACTTCCTATATATATCTTACTAGATCTTATTATTAAATTAATTGCAAGTCTATACGCAATACCCTTTACAGTATGAGAAATATTTGACTGGTTCCCAGTTTTAAAACTTACCTTCTTCGTTGAAATATAAGGGAAAATATAATTTCGCCATACAAGTAAACAATTAGTAATGCAATTTTGTTCACAAAAATTCTATCCAATTATTAAAACCCATGACCTGTGACATATTTCGAAAATATTACCGCCGCATTCAAATTCCTCACCCCCAAAAAGACAACCTTGTTCCATAACTCTTCGATGTTAGCCCATTTAAATAAGATCCTTGGATAGTATTAAAAAAAAGGGGGCGGTAGGCACTCAGGGCGCCGCGAAGGTTAATACGCCACTGTCTATTCCTAGAAACCGCTCCACAGATTTTAATAATTTTATTCTCATAAAGTGAAATTCATCTTTATCAGTTTGTTTGCTAAGGCTAAGCCCGGAAAATACACCTACAATTTAAAAAATTCGTTTGGTTTTGAGAGGTTGTACTTTGCAAGTGGTTTGAGGGTTAAATATTTTTTTTCGCAAAACTTAGCTATTTGTAGGGTGAAATGGGCTAAACGCAAAAAACAGTACTTGTGAAAGTAAAAATTTCGGTACTGTGAAAGTTTACACAGCAAACTTGATTTTCTTTGTAAACTTAACATGTGCCAATGAAAAAGATGGCAGTTAAGTGTAAGATCCTATCAACTCTCATAGCTGGCACACAAAAAGTTGGGACCCACCAAATTTTATTTTACTTTCATGCACATATCAACTTACACGAAAGGATGAGCTTACATTTGCAAGTTAGTTTTTACGTTAGCAAAAGTAACCACTGGCGCTGGGGAATCCTTGCAGATGTAAGCTCGGTTAATAGGCTAATTTTAATATTCTCAACAAACTATTGATTTCTAGTTGCCAAGCACACGCGATCTTACGCTGAAATGCAAGGAATATTGCATGAATTCAGCGGCGCCTGTAGCCGTGAAAATACAAGATTTCGCGATTGTATGTGTTTACACACGAAAATAAATTTTCGTTGGAAACTTGAACAAATTTATAGTTCAGTGCGAAACCTTAGAAACCTTTTTGCTTGCATGAAAATAGTCCTGGCAACGGTCAATTCATGTTTGTGTATAAGTCCCGCATAAATTACAGAAAAGGAACACGTCTAATGTCGAATTTCTTTCACGAAATCTTCGGAATTTTTCATCCTGGGGCCCTGTTAGCGTGAAATTAAAATGTCGGGTCTTTAAAGGTTTAAAGTAAGACCGCACTAATGCGACACTTTCCGACACTAAGCATAATTTTTTTTCAAGGCGCACTTGAATAGCAACCTTTCTCGTCTTCTCTATCATCATAATGTCATGTTTGATTATTATATCATTTTTTTTTCAAAGAATGCATAACTTGCCTTATATTGTACTAACCATTATCGCATGTAAAAAAACGAAACCGAAGAGTTTCAAAATGAAGAATAGTTCGTTTGTAAATAAAAATACAAATAATAAATTTTTGTTAAATTTAATAAGAAAGTTAATCCCGGTTAAATAAACGACAAAATAAATGAGAAATCCTTTTCCTTACAAATTTTGTTTCTTAATTTTTTATTTCATTTGGAAGATATTGTGTATGTAGACAGTTTCCTTTATTTAAGTAGGCATTTTTCGAGTGGAGTTTTCACGCCATTTTATCCATTCTTATTCTTTATGATGGATGTCGTCATCAGAAGTTGCTTTACTACTGATGCAGTACCCACTTCTTTCTAAAACGTCTACCCAAATGTCAAGTGCTCGTTGCATGGATGTAGGATCCTCACTTATGATGGTTCCATCATCAGCAACGAATAATTGATGTACAGTGTTCGGGTGCCTGGGCAACACCGGGGACTTTCTGCTAGTTTTGTAATAAAATCCATAACAACGGCGGAAGTAAACAAAATAAAAACCAATTTGGATATAAAATCCGTGGAAACAGCAAAACGTAAGCAAAACGAAATATAAATTTGTAAATTAAATTTTAAAATCAGGATAAGTTTAAGAGGTAAGTGCAAATATTTGTGTATTAAGCATATAAAACATAACTTATATATTGAATTTAATAGCCTATAAGTTGCCCAAAGGACAACAGAAGAAAATACAATCATTTTTATGGCGTGTCAAATGGTTAGTCGTCAGTTTACCTGTCATATACAGACAAACTGACATCGAAACAAGACTACACTTTTATATATTAGTAGAGATAGAAAAACAAAATTATCAGGAAATAATAAACACGACCGGAGAAGACTTATTTATCTTACTTTTGATTGTTACAAGAATGTCAAACAAGAGGGAGAACAAAAGCTACATATGTTCGAATTAATCGAATAATTCGAAGTGCAAGCAAAGTAGTACTTCCAATGCTACTACCACGGCTAGGTCAAATGGGTTCAACCAATTAATTTTATAATTATAATTAATTATCTGTCGATATAATTTAAAAGTCGAATATTTTTGATTGCCACAGGGTAATTTAATCGAAATAAAATTTTCTTTAAGTTAAAAAAAGACGGCCACGAAGTTAATTCACAATAAATCAAAAGATACCCAGAGGAATAAAACACTTTACTCATCTTTTTTGTTTGTTTCCAAACCTGCCAACTTCCCCTCTTTGAAAGCCTCCTACTTTTCTTTCCACCATTCGATTTCTCCTTTAATTTTCTGCACTCGCATAATCCACTTTTTCGAATTTCCTTGATTTATTTTTTTACTTAAAAAAAAATGAAACTAAAATTAAATTTCTCGATTTCTCTTCTATTTTTCTACTTTCCAATTCTTCTCATAAGAATCTCCGGATTTTTTAATTGTCCCTTCAAAGTTCAAACCTATTCTTTTCTATCAACAACTTTTCGGCCAGTGGGGATCAGCTATGCGGCTGAAGAGTGTCAACATAGAAAAATATCCGATGATCTTACTTACTCGCACACATTGCCACGAGTCCAACGTCAAAAAAATCTCTTCAAATTTATGGCCGGGGAAATTTTTTCATTCCCTTTACTTCTTGTCTTTCTCGCCTTCAAAACTCCCAATTGCCTGCAACTCAGTTTCCTTGTGTGAAAGTAGTCTATACTTTGTTTTCATGAATTCGCCGACTGCTGGTTTCACTGAATACGATGAACGCATCCAGCCATTTTCCCCCTATTTCCTAAAATTTTATTTTAGAGAAAATTTATTTGTGTTATTTAATTTCTTTTAATAAAAGGCCTGATGAAGATAGTATTCATACACGAAACGTTGTGCACCATATAACACAGTATTTTAATGATACCTGGAGCCTGCTAAAAAATATTTTATTACAATTAAATATAAGGGGCCACAAATAAATTCCTATAATTAGTAAACAGAAAGTGCCAGAAATAAAAAAAAATCAATTTCGAAAGAACTCATCTTTTGTCCTCCAAATTACTAATAAAACAGAAAATAAAAGGAAGCATCGAAAAGCGGAAAAGAAAAGTAAATACCATATAGCAAAATTTTTCTAAAGTAAAGTTGTCAGTTAGTTTCCTACTCCCGATTTCATACAAAACAAATTCGTGGGCTTTAGTCAGAATAACAAAAATTGTAGATGAGAATTTAGCGTTCCATTTTGTATAGATTATAATAATAATATGTGGTTGGCCGTGGCGCGATAGTTGTGTGCTCGCCTGTCAAACTCGTGGTTGCAGGTTCGATTCCTGCCGTTGTCTATGTCTTCCATTAAAAACCAATTCTAAAAATTGTCATAAAATAAGTTGCTGCTTGGCTCATTACATGCTTATTAGGCATAACACTAATAACATGTGATTGAGTAAACTAGCATACCCATAAAATATGAAAACGAAATAAATAAAATATTGACACAGTAATTCTCTCTGCGTTAGTTCAGCCGCCATCCCTGGAGATAAATCTGAGACACCAACCAGCTCTAGTCTCAGAACATCGCGCCACACATCTTTCCTATCCTTCTTTCTCTTCTTCCACCGGATGCCCGCGCTGTGTTAAGAAAAACATATAAAAGGGTATTCATAATCCCTAGAGCGCGTGCAAAGTTATAAAACAAAAAAAAGGTATGATGGGCGTTCGGCCATTTTCTATAGAGTGACATCTTTCGCGGACGAAATGTCCTCCGAACTTTTTGTTTTTGTATGTTTGGCGTTTGAGACCACCTGTCTGAATACCCAAAGAAACGTCTTGTGTACAAGCCGCCCTGTCTGTCTGACATAAATTTCATTGTGGATCAACCGTCCACTTCCATATGTATATAGTGTGTTAAAACATGATAAATCACCGAACAATAAAACACCTTTATAATAATTTGTAAATTATATACATCTAAGTATCGTTTGTTACTATATAATAAATTTGGAAATAATTAATATTATTGTGAAAAAGAAAACCTGAAACAAATGGAACGTTATAACGGACTTTAATTTAGATAATTTTATCAGGTTATGGGCCCAGCACGCTTTCACTGCGTGTGAACTGCAATAGAAGAAAATGTCGTCAAATGAATTTAAAGTCTCTGTGGATAAGCTTGAGGGTCCTAGCGATTGGGCGAAATGGAAATGGCAAATGGGAATGCTTTTTCGTGCATACGATCTCAAGAAAATCGTTGCTGGAGAGATGGTTTGTCCCTTAATCATATCAACATCAACGGCTGAAGAAAAGAAGAAATTTAACGATTGGCTGAAAGATGATGCAAAGGCTGCTGGCTTGATCGCTGCATCATTAAGCTCACCAATCGCTGAACTTGTTTTAACATGCGAGCATTCTAAGGACATTTGGGATAAATTATGCGCTCGTTTCGAAAGAAGCAGCATCCAAAGGCTCAACATGTTAATAGACAGTTTCTTTCAAGCCAGAAAAGAAGAAGAAGAAGACATCAGCGCACACATCGCGAAACTACAAAAGCTATTTGTAGATCTCAATGAAGAGCTATCCAAGCATAACGAAAATACCCTCTCTGAACGGATTTTAAATGGCAGAATTATGTCAACTCTTGGTAAAGAATTTGATAATTTTAGAGATTTGTGGGATACGATTCCTGCAGAAAAGCAAACTCTAAACATGTTAATAGAGAAGTTTTGCGCCATCGAAACAAGAGAAACGAAACAAGTACAGAACATAAAACATCCAAGTGATAGCGCTGCTTTTGTCGCAAAAGGAAATTTTAAGAAAAGGCAACCAGAAAGAGCAAATAATAAATTAGAATGTGCTAAGTTGAAATTTCCGTGCAACAAGTGCAAGGAACTTTGACATTGGGCTGCTGAATGTCCACAGAACAAACCCGGACTTAGCGGCATCAAGAAAAACCAAAAATACAATGCTTTATTGGCATTTTTCTTGAATGCAATAACGAAAAATTTATTAAGACCAAATCAATGGTATTGTGACAGTGGGGCTTCCAGGCATATTACGCCGAACAAATCGGATTTCGAAACATATATTCGATGTGCCAGAAATAATTTGCCTAGGAAAGCAAGACGTCACAATGAAGGCGTATGGTCAAGGGGACATTAGAATTCAGGTGAGCATTAAAGGTGTTAGGGAAATAGCAACTTTGAAGGATGTATGGTACGTCCCTGATGCAAGTGCACAATTATTTTCTGTGAAAGCTGCAGCTCGAAATGGTTTTCGAACAGCAATGGACGACAAAACTGTTACAATACAAAACCATCGAAATAGTGAAGTAGCAGTAGAGGGGTATCTCCAAAATGAGTTGTATATTCTCAAATTACAAGTAATTAAACCTCAAGAACAGGTGTACATGTCAAAGGTATCAGAAAGCCTTCAAGTATACCACGATAGATTTGCCCACCAGAATAAGCGACATGTCAAGAAAATTCTTACCAAAATGAACATTACCGTTTCTGAAAGCGGGGAAGAATTCTGTGATGGATGTGCTGTTGGTAAAATGCACCAACTTCCTTTCAAGCCAAGAAGCGATCGACCAGTTAAGGTTGGCGAACTCATTCACGCAGATGTTCTTGGACCGGTTGAAACAACATCAGTTGGAGGATCGCGATATTATGTCTGTTTTAAAGATGACTTTAGCAAGTTCCGTAGGCTTTTCTTTTTGAAACATAAAAGCGAGGTATGTAATCTCTTGAAACTTTCTTGAATGAAGTCAGAACCGTTGGGCATATTGTCAAAAGGTTAAGATGTGATAGCGGAAGAGAGTTCGACAATAAAGATGTTGCCTCAGTTCTGTCAAAATTTGGGATAGAACAATGTATTGGACCTCCTTATACTCCACAGCAGAATGGAGCTGCAGAACGCGAAAACCGAACACTTGTGGAAGCGGCTAGAAGTATGAGAGTTTCCAGTAAATTGCCGAAATACCTTTGGACCGAGGTATGTTATACAGCAGCATATGTGTTGAACCGCACAGGAACAACACCAATTCAAAATAAGGTTCCGTATGAATTATGGCATGGCAAACAACTAAGAAGTCTAAGTTATTTACGCATCTTTGGTACTGGATGTTATGTACACATACCAAAGGAACTTCGCAAGAAGTTTGATGAAAAGGCTATGTACGGAAGGATGGTTGGCTACGTAAACGAAAAAGACGGATATCGAGTCTGGATTCCAAAACTAAAGAAAATTGTTTGCAGCCATGATGTGATTTTTAAGCCAGAAGTAGTCTGCAATGCGAAAACTCAAGGTGCAATTCTAGATGAAATCACAGAAGACGAAATGCAGAAAGAAAAACAAGCCGATATTTTGATCACGAGTAAAGCCAATGTTGAAAAAATTGTCGACGTTGAAGGAACTCCCGATGCTGATCAAGTAGCAGATTCTGAAGAAACTATTGATTCTGAAGAAAGTTTAGCAAGTGATGAATTTTATAGTCCTATTAAAGAAAGCCTGGAACACAGAGTCAACATTAAAGCAAGAGTCAGAAAGAAGCCAAGTTGGATGACAGGAGGAGAGTATATAATGTTAACAGAAGGTGAGTCCAAGCAAGAACCAAGGTCATACTGTGAAGCCTTGAAATCAGCAGACAGTGTGCATTGGCTTTCAGCGATGAAAGATGAGCTATCATCACTGGAAGAAAATCAAACTTGGGATCTTGTGAAACGACCTAAAAATGTAAAAGTCGTTCAAAATCGATGGGTCTTCCGAATAAAGAATACAGGGAAAGATGGATACTGACGATATAAAGCACGACTTGTTGCAAAAGGGTATGTGCAACAAAAAGGTATCGATTATGATGAAACATTTAGCCCTGTAGCCCGATATGATACTGTTCGTATCCTCTTAGCTTTAGCTGCAACGAAGCGATTAAAAATTGAGCAATTTGATGTTAAGACAGCATTTTTATACGGTATTCTTGAGGATGAGGTATACCTCGAACAGCCTGAAGGATTTGAAGATGAAATTAGCTGGGTATGTCGATTAAAAAGAAGTTTATATGGACTTAAACAAGCTCCACGTTGTTGGCCTAAATGTTTTCTGGACTTTATGAAGAAAGAAGGACTGAAGAATAGCACAGCTGATCCATGTTTATTTTATCGAAATAATAATGGAAAAGTGCTTTATGTAGCAATTTATGTCGACGATGGACTGGTTCTTGGCAACGACGAAGCAGAAATTAAAAATTTTATACATGCACTCCAAATTAAATTCAAGATTACTATTGGATCTCTTAACAGTTTTCTCGGCATGAAAATACAAATTGAAAACGATGGCTCAATAATTAAGGTAAGCCAAGAAAACTGTATCAACTGTATTGGAACTTTTCAATATGGGAGAATGTAATCCAGTAATGACTCCAGCTACTAAGGAGGAAGAAAATTTAAAATGTGAGGAAATAAAAGAACAAGTTCCTTATCGTGAAGCTGTTGGGAGTTTGATGTACTTGGCAACAGCAACACGACCAGATATTGCATTTGCAGTCAACTATGCAACAAGAAAAATGGAAAATCCTACTACGGACGACTGGAATAACGTTAAACGTATTTTTCGTTATCTTCGTGGTACTATCAAATCAGCTTTAAGATACCAAGGAAAAATCAAACAAGAACTGTCAATTTACAGTGATGCTGATTATGCAGGTGATCTTAAAACTAGGCGGTCAACTATTGGAATAATTTCCTTATTTGCTGGTGGACCTGTATTATGGACCAGTCAACTTCAACGCACCATAGCATTATCAACGACAGAAGCGGAAATTATGGCTGCAAGTGAAGGTGCTAAAGAAGCTATGTGGCTGAAACGTCTTTTACAAGAACTTACAGGACATACAGATTAAACACCTATATTATATGTCGACAATGCAAGTGCTGTAAAACTAGGAAAGAACCCAGAATTTCATAAAAGAACAAAACATATTGAAGTTCGCCATTTTTATGTTCGAGAGCGTTTCCTTGAAAAGGACATAAGATTGGAACATATTGCCGGTACTGAACAGTTAGCCGATTTATTAACAAAACCTCTTGAACGAGTTCAATTCCAGATGTTACGAAAGAAAATAGGTATTGACGAGTTATAATCATTTAATTATTTTGTTTGGTGTTTATGGAGGAAGTGTTAAGACATGATAAATCACCGAACAATAAAACACCTTTATAATAATTTGTAAATTATATACATCTAAGTATCATTTGTTACTATATAATAAATTTGGAAATAATTAATATTATTGTGAAAAAGAAAACCTGAAACAAAAGGAACGGACTTTCATTTAGATAATTTTATCATAGTGACGTCCATATTGTTATCTCAAAGTGCTGAGAAAGCGTACCGATGTCTGATAGACCATGGCTGCCCCACTCCACAGTACACATAATAATGTAATATTTATTTATTTATTTCGTCTTAAAAGTTACACACTTTATTTAGACTACAAACAAAGATAAATAACAAAAATAAAAACATAATTTTAAGATGTAAATAAAAATAATATATGTTAGTTTATAATAAGTTACCAATTTATTTTTTAGCAAATCTCTTTTAACATTAAAATCTATGTCAAAACCAAATTCATTAAAATCTATACAAGTTTTGTGATGGGATTATGTTTACTGTGGTAAGGAACATTAAGAAAATCACAATTTCGCGGACGTTAGTTTCGAGAAGGTGCATAAGTAGAAAACATAGATAACAACACCCGACAGTCAATAATACAATTCAAGACATCATAAGCAAAAATAATAGAATTTAATTTTCTTCTCTGCCCAAGAGGTTTAAGAACTATTAAAATACATCTTGTTTCATAAGATGGAACATTTGAATAACCAAAAATCTTTCGTAAGGCAAACTTCGTTATCCTTTTTTGAACTTTTTCTACACGATTGATACTAGATGTAGCAAAGGGAGTCCATATAACACTACTGGAATAAAGAGCTTTTAGTGTATAGGGGTCTTCAAAACCCTAACATAGAGTTTGCTTTCGAGATAATGTGATCTATGTGATTCGAAAAATTCATTTTAGAATCGACGATTACTCCTAGATCCTTTTAGCTCTCAAGCCTTTGTAAAATATCGTTCCCGAGTTTATAATTGTAATACAGGGTATTGTGACCTCCAGAATATGTTACAACGGTACATTTTATATTGTTAAAATACAGCCCATAAATATTACACCAATTAATTAAATTGTTTAAATCAATTTGAACATTATTTGCATCGTCTATTGAATTAATGGAGTTGAACATTCTTAAATCATCAGCAAAAAGAACGCATTTAGAAAAAGAAAGATGTAATGGCAAATTATTAGTAAAAATAATAAAAAGCAGTGGTCCAAGGTGGCTACCTTGATGGACGCCTGAAAAATGTTGTATTTGTTTGGAGAGCGCATTCCCAATTTTCATTATTTTTTTTCTACCTTCTAGATATTTTTTCAACCACATGAGGAGTTTAGAGTGAAAGCCGAAAATCCCGAGTTTTTTTAAGGGAACGCTATGTTGAACGCGGTCGAAGGCCTTTGAAAAATCAGTGTAAATGGTATCGACTTGTGAACGCATATCCATTTGAGTTAGACAATAATGTGAAAAAATTGATAAGTAAGTAGTTGTCGATCTTCCTTTTAAAAAACCATGTTGGTGTATTGAAATCTTACTATTTATTAGATTGAACAGTTTGTTTTTTTACTACGGCTTCGAAAACTTTAGGAATTACCTGCAGTTTTGCAATGGGTCTGTAGTTTTCAACAGAACTTTTTGTACCCGATTTATGAAGGGAAGATTTTACGGAGTATTTCCATACATCTAAAAACACACCACTGCATAAAGAAAGGTGAAATATAAAACAAAGTGGAATTGCAAAAATATAAGCGCATGTTTATAAAAGAATTGGTGGAATATTATCGGGTGAAATAGAGTAATTACTTTCAGGAGTTAATAAAACTTGTAAGACATCAACTACAGGTAACAGCAAGTTACCAAGACCAACAAGAGGTTCAGTGCTTATTGTAGTAGTACCATTATAAGTAATGGTATATGGAATCCCAACTGAATTTTCTCTTTGTGTTCAAATATGACCAAAAAGTTTTAGGATTACTCTTAATATTCAATTCTAGAGAGGAGATACATTGTTTGTATAAATTTTTTTTTTCAAAAACTCGTACTGTTTTCTAATTTGTTTGAATTGTTTATTTAAATGATTTTAAGTCTTATTGATTTTATTAAGTTTATTGATAACATTTTTTAGTCTGGATTAACTTTAATTAAACCAAACAAGCTTTTAAGAAAAATAAATAATTTTTTAGTAGGAACGTAAGAAGATACTGTTGAATCTAAAATGTCCCGAAACAAAGTAAAAGCTTGCATTGTATCTTTACAATTTAAGATTTGTTGCCAATCAATTGTGTTTAAATAAGTTTTCATAGAAACATAATAAGTTTTTTTTCAAATCATACATTTGTGAAATATTATTCAATTTAGATTCATTCAAAATTGAAAAATTAAAAAATAATTTCAACTGAATTGTGATGAAGACTATTTTCTAACATTTTATAATACCATTCATTACATTGAGCTTCAGGGTAATTATCAATAAAAATTAGATCTCAAATACTCGTAATACCAATAGAATTTGAAATATTATTAATTTGATACACATTCAAGGCATTTAAATTGTCAATAACATTGTATTCATTATCTTTGACTCTATTGTAAGGAAACATTTTTTTTTATCATTTGAGAATATCCAATTTATATTAGATAAGTTAAAATCACCGACAATTACAAATTAACAAGTTTCAGTTAATGCGATAATGTCATACGGACAGTCCACAGCAGCAGTAAAAAAATCATGAGATTTGGTTTTCATGCCGCCGGCATTATGACAAAACATTGAAAAACATTTATACAATAATGAAAGAGGAAGACCATTTACTATGTTTCCGTTGGGCTTTGTTTTTGGCCCAATTCGTTTTTTGTTTGATTCAGATGCTTAACTTGAACACCAATCGGCCACAACGATGGTTGAAGAACAGCAGCAAAAGATGCAGAAGGTACTCCAACTTTGAAATTTATAAAACGAAGCTGAGGAACATCCAGCATCTTTTTTACCAATTTTTTGCACACGAGATTTGCTGCTGACAGTTTAAGCTTTTGTGCAACATATTTCATGATATCATTTTATTTTACTATATATATTGGACATGTTGTCAAAATTCGGTTGTTATAATTCAAAAATTCGGTTGTCATATTTGGCAAAATGTCTCTGAGATTTGGCACACCCACTCTCATTTTTGTCATTTTCACATACAAATTGGGATGGGTCAATATTGCCGTAAGGTGTGTTCAGTAAGAGGTAAAATTAGATAAAAAATAAGTGTTATTAAAATAGCATTTGAAATTTCTACATTTGTATTTTGATCAAACTAAACAAAGGAATATATAGATGAAAAAGTGATGAATAATTAATTTTAAAATTTTATTGGAAAATAGTTTATTAAAATTGTTATTTCACTGACAATTTTTGTGCCATAATTTTAACTGTTATTTAAAAGTAGCAGTAACAGATATTGCAACTAGCAATTTGGCCCATGCCTAAGCATATGCGCATGCAAAATGTGACACGTGTGAACGAAAATGAAAACCGGAATATATAAAATTTATTATGTGTACTGTGGTCCCACTCTCTCTCAGCAAATTGAAGAAAACACCTGTATAATGTAAGAAAAGGAAATGTAAGGAACAAGGATTAGGAAACATTAAAGATCGATTTTTGTCACACTTATTTTATAATTTAATCGATTGCAAACTAAATGATACAAAAGAATTTTTTAAAAAAATTGTTCGACATTTGGACCAATAATGTTAAAAAATTGTTGTGCGAAAAACATCTGTTTAGCTTGAAATGAACACACGTCAATCAATATAATACACAGCTGAGTATAATAACTGGCTTATTGGCAAATTTATTTAACCAAAACAGGCAATAACATTTTGCATAACTTTGTCCATTGTTTAACTTCTTTAAATTTGTTTTTAATAAAGTTTAAACAACTGCTGCAAAAGTAAATTAACACATAAGATAATTTTGCAAAACGTGTTGATTTCGCGGAAAATTCAGCTATAAAAGCTCAACATTCTTTTGAAGAAAATATTAGTGTATTTTCCACCATTATAGAATACAAGACAATATTTTCAAAATGTTCAAATTCAACTCTGCCCTCGTCGCTGCCGTTCTCATGGCTGTCATTCAATTGGCCATGGCTGCACCACAAAACTTAGGTAAGTTACTTTCGTAAATTGTACAAATATCGCTCAGATATAAAAAAAAACAAATGCCTAAATGTTACGAATCTTGTATTTCCTTCTTCATTTATTCATTACTCAAACTATTTAAGAAAGGAAGAACATCTATTTTTTTTATTTTATCACAAGGTATAGGCACTAACTGACGCTTGAAGTCACTCCTGAAAAATTGGTTTATTTCCCAAAACTTCGTAGAATAAGTGAACACGAAAAATAATTGTAATTCGTGTTTATTCTACTAGGTTTTTGGATTCTAATTTAAAAAAAAAAATACTTACTGACTTCTTAATTTTGTGTTTCAGGTTTTGTTCTTGCCAGTTTGGGCGGTGATGATGATTAGAGCTCTTGTATTTCAAGTCAAGAATCCACACTGTCACAGCATCTTAACTAAAATCACACCAACGTTTAAGATCATGTCGGTAAGCCAAGTTGATAATTTAAAAAAAAAATAGAATTGGATATGAAATAATAAAATAAAGTAAAAGATAAAACTACTAATAATGTTCACTTACTCTGAAAAAATCGCGTAAGTTTCACACATTGGAAAATGAAAAAGTTGATCACGCACGTTTCATGAACGCACCTAAGAATCAACCTGCGTAAATGTGTTAAATGATTATTTTTCCTGTATTTTAACTCGATTAATAATGGTGTATTATTACTCTCATTTAAAATGCCTGCCAAAAATAATACGATAAAAAGAGATAAATATACCAAAAGTGTACCATTTTTTGGTAAAGTTTTCCCATACAAATTTTGATAGCTCATTTACTACCATTTTACCACGTTTCTCGCTCTTACACGGTTTCATGAATACCCTTATTATATATTATATCCCCGATCAATTTCCCAGGACCATACATACATACATATACAAAACTTCTTAATACGCTAGTTCTGAAAAATGAAATACCAGAAATATCATTTCAATGAACAGGGTTCCTATTGTCATTTTCGCTGTCAAATACTTGGTGTTGTTTGGGTATTATTAGGTATTTTAAGTAGTCCTCTGAAGCACAGGAGAGAGCTGAGAAATGCCATGCGAGTGGTCTCAGTCTCAATGAGAGTAAACTCCCTATTCACACCTCCCCGTGGTAGAGGATGGGTAACGCCAACGTGAAAGTGGACCGAAAGGCTGCCGGTATAAGCAAACAAGCTAGCTCTGCTGGTTAGGGCACGATTCTTGTCCTTGGGTTGGTAAAAGCTCCCAAAAGGCGGATGAATCGCAAGGTGCGATCAACGGCATGAAAGTGTGGTGGCGGAGGAGCCTATAGTGAAAGGCCAACGGTAGCAGCAAGTAGCGTCTGTATCCTATATTGGGCGGCTACGAAAGGCGTCTGTGTCCCAAAGTGGGCGGCCTCTTTTTTAGCATGTGTTCGACCATCCAAAAGGCTGGTGTGCCTGTCGAACTCCTGGCTTAGGATGTTATTAATCTTATCTGGGAAAACACCACCGGCGGAACGAAGGAAGTTTATGCATGAGAAAATGACAACAAACGGTATTAATTCCCCAAGGGGTAACCAAAATTTGGCGAATCCTCCTGTAGTTGTAACTGCAGTAAACCGCACATCGGATTTGGGGGTGCGGCATCTATCATGTAGCAGCGGAAATCGAGACGCTATAAATAATAATGAATCAACAACAGATTCCAGAAATATTTCCGGTTCGAGGAAAAGTACTTTTGGCTACAAAACACGTACAAATATTGGAGCATGGAACGTTCGTTCTTTGTACGGGACGTTCATACATTCGTATGAACAAGTTGAACGTGAAATGCTAAGATTTAATATCAGTATTTTGGGTCTGAGTGAAACGAAGTGGAGGGGGAAAGCTGAATATAGTGCTGACTCAGGACTGACGAGAATGCTGTACTCTGGTGAGGATGAGAACGTGGGAGGTCCAAGATTGAATGGTGTGGGTATTATGTTAACTAAGGAAGCTAGCAAAAGTCTAATATCATGGAATCCAATTTCGGCAAGGCTTATGACGGCCCGATTTAGCTCCAAAGTTCGTAAGATAACCATTATTCAATGTTATGCTCCTACAAATGACGCAGAATACGACGACAAGAATTCATTCTATACTCATTTAAACTCGGTGTACAGTAGCGTTCCTAAGGGTGACATCGTCATCATCATGGGTGATTTTAATGCCAAAGTTGGTCCGGATAACGTTGGTCTTGAACGCGTTCTTGGTAAACATTGCTTAGGTCAAAGGAACGAAAATGGTGATATGCTCGTCGACTTCTGCAACGCTCGGCAGCTTGTAGTTGGTGGATCCTTATTTCCGCACAAGACTTGTCACAAAGTCACATGGATTTCTCCTGATGGTCGAACAAAAAACCAAATTGACCACTTCATAATTCAGCAACGTTGGAGAAAATCACTTCGCGATGTTCGGAATGTTTGTAGAGCTGATGCTGGTAGCGACCACCACCCCGTATTAGCAACGCTGCAGGTTCGAACAGCGGCTGTCCAGAGACACCCAGAGGTAACGGCACGGAGACCAAGATTTCAAACAATCGCTTTAACTGATCCTAACATTTGTCGCAACTACACTGTTAAACTCATGGAAGCAGCGTCGAACATGGTTGTGAACGATAATTTGTCTATTGACGAAAAGTGGGATCAAGTGAAGAATATTTTCATAGAAATCGGCTCCGCAACTGTTCCGACGCAAATACGATCTAGAGATCCCTGGATATCCCAAGACACCTGGGATAAAATCACACACCGGCGATCATTGAAAGCGAAAATTATTGCCGAAAATGTTGCGCATCGGAAAATAAATCTGCAGAATGAGTATAGAGCAACTCATAAAATAGTGCAGCGCTGTGTGAGACGCGATAAAAGGGCAATGTTGAACAAGCTTGCGGAAAATGAGGAACATGCTGCAGGGAGAGGGGACGCAAGAGAGCTGTACAGAATCACTAAGGAAATCGTTGGGCAACGTAACAACATATCCCGCCCTGTGTTTGACATAAACGGCAATCTCTTGATGACATTGGAAGATCAGCTTAAGAGGTGGATGGAGCACTTCTGCGCACTGCTCAACGATGTCCAGAATGTTTATGATGAACCGCAAATGGTCCACATGCGTAGATCTTCTAGGGGCATTGACACCGGCCCTCCAAGCAGTGCAGAAGTTAAGCATGCGATTCTTCTCCTCAAAACAAACAAAGCAGCTGGACTTGATGGCATACCAGCCGAGTTCTTGAAGGTTGATCCTGAAACAACGGCAGCAATTTTGCTTCTACTAATTCAGGATGTTTGGGAGAAAGTTACTTACCCCAAAGACTGGAAGAATGGTGTAATTGTTAAGATACCAAAGAAAGGCGATCTTAGAAATTGCAATAATTGGCGTGGTATAACCGTCCTGTCTGTGTTCTCAAAATTAATGGCAACTATTGTTCTCGAGCGGATAAGAGAAAGGATAGAGTCAACACTCAAGAGACATCAAGCTGGATTTCGCAGTGGCCGATCTTGTGTCGACCATATTAACACCCTGCGGATCATTCTTGAACAATCAGCTGAGTACCAGTCGCCTCTATATCTCATGTTCGTCGATTTTGAAAAGGCATTCGACAGGGTAAATCGTGAATGCATCTGGCGATCACTTATCATGAGAGGTATCCCTGAGGAGCTAGTCGCTATTATTAAGGAGTCTTACAATAATGCAAGGTGCTGCGTGCTGCACAATGGACAGCTTTCCGATTCATTCGAGGTGCGTCAAGGAGTAAGACAAGGAGATGTGTTGTCACCAATTTTGTTTTTATTGGCAATAGATGATGTACTGACTGCCACAGTTGGTACAAACGAGAGAAATGGCATCCAATGGAGTCCATTCGAAAAACTTAGTCATTTGGACTACGCTGACGATATATGTTTCATGTCAAACAGTGTAGGCGGCTTGGACCAAATGTGCCAATTGCTGCAAGCGAACGGCGAGATGGCTGGCTTAAATATCAACGCCAAAAAGACAAAAATGCTGCAGACCGGTCGCAACTCTCAACAGGAGATTATTCTGAGACAGGAAACTATTGAGAAGGTTTTACAGTTCAACTACCTAGGCAGTATTTTATCAATTGATGGTGGAACGGAATCTGATGTTGTCAGCAGGATAAACAAAGCTCGTAGTGCTTTTGGAATGCTTTCTCCCGTGTGGAACTCCAGCATAATAACGCTACGCACAAAACTAAAACTCTTCGAGTCCAACGTGAAATCCGTCCTCCTGTACGCCTGTGAAACCTGGAAATGCTCCGCCGACATCTCGAGCAGGCTACAGGCTTTTATCAATCGCTGTCTTCGATACATTCTCAAGATTCGATGGCCACAAATCATAAGAAATGTTGAGCTGTGGCATTGGACTCACCAGAGAAGGGTAGATCTTGAGATTAGACAACGAAAATGGCAATTAATTGGCCATATTCTGAGGAAACCAAACGAGAACATAGCAAAGCAGTCCTTCGGATGGAATCCTCAGGGTGTAAGGAGAGTTGGTAGACCAAGAACAACATGGAGGTCAACTGTGCTTAATGAAGCTCAGTCCTTTAACTTCCATTCGTGGGCTCAGCTAAGGCACCATGCCGTGAACCGAGATAGATGGAGGGAATCTGTTGCTGCGCCCGTAAAGGGCCAGTAAATTAGTTGTAAGTTATTGATAAGTAGGCTAGTTATAAACATTTTTGTCTAGCTTTAAGATAGTTATAAGTGAATATGAAATAAAAATGAATTTACAAAAAAAATACTTGGCGTTGTGGTTTGTAATGCCACAAAAGATCCCCTGCATGCAGAGGCGGCGTAAATGGTGACCTGTGTGGGAAACCGCTAGCGGCCTCGCGGTGCGAAGGGCCTCGCGCCTCACAGCCGAAAATAAATTTGAAAAAAGTATGGACAATTCAAAAGTACACGTCCCAATGTTTTTTAGAATAAATATATTGTAGTTCACTTGAATAAAGGCAAAAAAAAAATTGCACTAAACGGTGTGTTATGGCCATAACAAACTTTTGTGTTGACGGTAAGCAAAGGCTATCAATATCTCCATGGAATACACTTCCAAAAATTATTTCCTTTTTTAAAGTAACGGAGATTTTTTCAAAATTTGTAAAAATACTCAAAAAAGTAAGCAATAAAATTGGTTCACATGAATAAAGGCAAGAGCAAAAATTGTGGAAAAACTTAACACTATAATTTTATGGATTCTTTTTTTTTTGGTAATTATTATAAACAATAATAAAACAAATAATTTAGTAGTGGATATGACCACCGTTTTTTGAAATTAATTAAAAAATCCGATTTGGAACTGACTCATACAAAGATTTTTTATAATTAAGCGATATTTCGGCTCAAGCTGACTTATTGTCATGGATAAGTTGCCTCCCTCCTTCATATACTTTCTGTGTAAGCCACCACCAAACAAATTTTCGATAATGTTAGGGTCAGGTGAATACGGCGGCCAATTATTCACTTCAACTTGTTGGTTTACAATACGAGCAGTATGGATTGGTATGTTGTCCTGTTGCAAGATACATGTCAAAGGTCCAAAGAAGTCCTTCAGCTTAGGAAAACTGATTCCAACACTTCCTTGTAGGTTATTCCCGTCAAGTTGTGTGCTTTGAATATTTAGTTCCATTGCTCCATAATAAGTGATCGTATCCCAGATCATTAATCCACTCTCTCGGCTATGATGACATGTTAAAAAATGTTCCTCTTTGCTAAAATCATATAAACAGAATTTGTAGGTCCATCTTAATTAAATTTCTTTTCATCAGTGAAGATAACCATTCGACAATCATTTTTAGTTTGGCTCTGGCTGTAGTCCAAGCCATATGACGTTTTACAAACTTAAGTCGAAGCTCTTTAAGGCATGGCATTCAGGTTTTTTTGCCAGCTTTAACCTCTTCAGATATCCAGCAAGAATAACTCGCAGAACAGCCGATTTGCTTGCATTTACCCCTGCTTCGTGTGGAATAGCTGGAATTGGTGGTAGTTCAAATTATCTTACGTCTGTCAGATGGTAAAATCACAGTAATGTTTTTCCTGTGTATTGTTTCTATAGGAAAGAGTATCTTTCTATCTACAAATTATTGTTAACACAAGTTGCATTACGTTTAATTTTTGTACTGCAATTTGACTGTTTGAATAACCTTTCGCGTTTTGCCTTCTGGGCTGTATTTAAAATATTTTTCTTCCCATTTTTATTCAAAATTAGTCTAGCACTAATTTTCTGAAGAAATAGTGACGTATACAAGATTTCAGAACCGGCTTTATTCAAATGAACCAAATTTCATTGCTTACTCTTACGACGGTTTTTGAAACCTTTGGAAAAATCGCGATTCTTGGTGCAAAACGGTTTTGTTTTTAAGTGCATTCTCTTCAGAAGTTCTGAATCGATATTTCTAAGAAACTATTTGTATTATTCATTGTGAATTAAATACACAAAAATTTCATTTATATTTAGTCTGGTAGCATTAGTTTGCGTTAAGCTGCTATCGCAGTGGATCACTGGTCAAATACGTGTCATAGCTCTGGAAGAGAAGGAGAAGTATAAGTAAAAATTTAGGTTTGTTTCTTAATGAATAAAAAACTGTTAATTTTGAGTGATTTTTTATTTAATATTCCCTTCTTCTTGTATCATTAGAGGGCCTCGCAAAATTTTCCTTGTCCACATAAAATTTAGGTCATACACCGCCACTGCCTGCATGAAATCCAGAAGAACCTATTCTTATAAGTGACAGTGGGGTTTGGGCTTAAAATTTTGGAAAAAAAAGGTGGGAACATTTTTTTTCTTGGATGAATTTCACTTTATGAGAATAAAATTATCAAACTCGGTGGGGCGGTTTCTAAGAAATGTTTTTCAAATACATAGGAATTCATAGGATAAGTATACTTATCATTTTTGATTAAGATTTAGTGAGCTGTTTCGAAAATATTAAATTATTAAAAAATATTTTTAAAAATACAAACAAATATTAATTAAAAATATTGGTATGCATCACAAATTGAGCTACCTAAACCAATATAATATGTGTAAAATTTCGGAAGAATCGCTTAAGTCGATTTCTAGATAGTAAAAAGCAAAAACCTCGGTACTATTGAAGGTACCGTTTTTAGCTATTTTTGGTAATTTGTTCCAGTCGTATAATAATAGTTCTTAGGTATGAACCTACACAATTTTTGTTAATATAATCACAGGTTGAATAAAATGCACGACTCGATCGCACGTACTTGCTCTTGTATTCAAAAGTTTCTTAATTATATTTTTAAAGTTGTTTTTTACTTAATTTCTTTTTGTATAAAAAATTTCTTACATTTTATTCTAAACAAAAATTGGGATGAAAATTTAAAAAAATTAATGAAATAACCTTAAAAACAAAATTTCAAAAAAATCGTCACCAGTTTTCAAAATATTGAATTTTCAAAAAAAAAAAAAAATTTGAAAATTTTGAAATGCAGTATTATTTAGAATTCGAAGAACCTCCTGTACAAAAATGTTGATCGAAATCATCCTTTCAACCCTTTATTAGGGACCCGAAAACAAACAAAAAAAAGAATGGTTGTATAGCAAGTACCGCTAAAGACAAAATATGTAAAAAAAATTTTTACCAGAATGTAGGTTCTAATAAAAGGAGTGCACATACTAATTTTTATCAAAATCGTTGGAGCCGTTTTCGAGATAATTAGGATGGCAGAAAATTTTGTATGACACGTACCGTTATTTTTGAGGCTAAAACAAAGATTCAAAAATCTATTTTAGACAATCACCTAAAACGCCTGAGTTCCGAGTTTGAAAAAAATCTGTTCAGCGGCTTAGGGTGTAGACCGCTCTACAGACAGACAGAAAGACAGATTTGCTGGAACCGATTTTTAGCAAAACTTCACTCCTCTGTCCGAATAAATTTTAAGAAAACCCGGACGTGCAACTGTCTGGTATATTAGTATTTCCATATATCTATATTATTCGAATATATCTAGAAGTGCTTGTAGCCAATTCTTGGGTAAGTAAGTGGTAAGTGCTGTTTTAAATGTGCGGTGCTATCGCTCAACTACCCCATTTGCCTGAGGGTGGTAGGCAATGGTGTGAATGCGTTGACATCCGAGTAACTGGGAGAACCTTTGGAACAATGCTGACTCGAACTGTCTGCCATGGTCAGTAGTAAGGAGGACAGCGAAAGCATGCAACCCAATGTTGAAAAAACGAGTCGGCAACTGTTGATGCTGTGATGTCTTCGACGGGTATTGCCTCCGGCCAGCTTGTTGCGCGATCGATGCAAGTGATGAGGTAACTATATATGGAGCAAGTAGGCAGAGGACCCACTATATCGAAATGCACATGTTCAAATCTTTCAAATCAAGGTTGGCATGGTGTGTGTATGGATTTTGCTTCGCTGGCAGGCAGTGCAGGTACGCACCCATTTACTAGTGTCTGAATTCATCGAAGGCCAGAAAAACCGAAGCGCGACTGATTTTCGAGATGCTCGTATACCAGGATGACTAAGGTTGTGAATAGATCCATATGCCGTGCGTCTAAATGCTAGAGGAATGTACGACCGTGCATATCCACCTGAGTTTTCACATGTTATAGGGGTATGTGAATCTGGAAGAACAATATCAATGAACGTAAGTTTCTGACTCACCGTTTTTAATTTCTGCAGTTCCAGGTCACTACATTGTGCCTTGGCAATGGCAGCATAGTCTAACACTGAAGGGGCTGCAATCGTTGCTATCCGAGGCAGGGCATCAGCTGGGGATATCTGTTGAAAACTGCGCGATGTAATCCATGTGTCGTTGGCGACGTGGTGTTCCGCTGGGTGATAGTGTGTTGTGAAAAGCAAACGTCAACGGTTTGTGATCGGTAAATATTGCGAACGGTTGGCCTTCAACCAAGCGGCGAAAATGTACGATTGCCTGCTTTATAGCCAATAACTCGATCGAACGTACTATACTTTTGCTGGGAAGGAGTTAAAGTTTTCGAAAAATAACCCAATGGTGCAGTTTTATCATCCACGACTTGGAGTAATACTGCACCAATTGTAGTGTTGGACGCATCGCACATTAGGTGTATATCAACATCTGGTGACGGATGGGTAAGTGCAGCGGCATCCGCAAGGGACTTGCGGCAGCATTGGAAAGCTGCTTGTGATGTTGTAGATCACGAGAGTGGTAAGCAGTCACCCTTAGTAACACCGAGGGAAATAAGTGTACTATTGCCGAACTCGCACTTTTCCATATTGATTATGATGCCGTTATCCTGTAGACGCTTAAAGATTTCTTCCAGATGTGGTTGATGTTCTTCAGCCGATTTCGATGCTATAAGCATGTCGTCGATATAAGTAAAGGCATAACTTAACTCACCAAAGATGGAATTGAAGAATCGCTGTTGTTTCTGTGCTGCATTCCGTAGTCCAAACATCACGCGGGTGAGCCCGTACAACTCAAACGGTGTAGTGATGGCTGTTTTGGGTATGTCCTCTGGTGCCATCGGTATTTGATGATATGCGCGAGCTAGGTCCAATCTGCTAAATATTGTTGTGCCCGGTATGATGTACTGAAAATCCGTCAGGCGTGGCAGGGGGTATCGATCCGGAAGAGTGACAGAATTGAGGCGACGGTAGTCCCCGCATGGTCGTATGTCCCCGTTTTTCTTTACACGATGTGCAGAGGGCTTGCCTATGGGCTGCGTGAAGGTCGGCAAATATCCTAATCCATCATGCGTTGAAACTCGATTTTGGCGAGGGCGTAGAATTTCGGTGGAATGGGCCTTGCGCGGCACGATAGTGGTGGCCCAGAAGTCTCCATATGGTGACGGACATCGTGTTTAGGTTGGTGTTGATACGAAAAAGGAAGTGTTATGGATCTGTATTGCATAAGAAGATCCGCGTATTTATGAGTGTGATCGATGGAGTGTACTACAGCGTGTAGTCAGCGGAGGTGAGGGCTGCTGGAGTGTTAATATTTGTTATTTGATCGATGAGACGGCGTCTATGAACGTCCAAGAACAGCCGAAAGTGTTGGAGGAAGTCCGCTCCGAGAATGTATTGTGGAACAGCTGCGCGAACAAAAGTCCATCTGAATGAGCGTCGCAACCCTAAATCCAGTTTGATAGTGACGGTACCGTAAGTGCTGATCTTAGTTCGGTTGACTGCGTAGAACGCATATGGCTGCTCTTGAAGTTTGGCGGTCGGTTTTACAGCTAGGACTGCTATAGCAGCGCCGCTGTCAACTAAAAATGAATGCCCACTAATTCTGTCCATAATAAAGAGGCGAAAAGACTTACAAGCAACTGATGACGCCTCTATTAACGTTGCTGACTGGCGTTTCCCTGTGTGAATGTGCACGGTTGGGAACAGTTCCGTGCTTGAGAGCCCTCGCGACGATGGTACCAACAGGCTCTGTTCTGCCTTGAGTTGCTTCTGCTAGGTGGGCATGGACGATCTTCTGTGTTACTGCTCCTGAATTTCTGCCTATTTCGTGATCCTGCTTCCAGTGCGGCTAACCTGCGTTGTAAGTAAGTAAGTAATTGTTTATTCAGAATATGGTGGGTACATACATAATTAATTAATTTTTCTTAAATATATAAATGTATAAATTTTATTTGATTTATTTTAACATTAAACATTGTTTTTTGCATCAATGGTTCGGCTGAACCGTCTGTTGCGATGATATATCCGTTTTTTTAAAAATCTTTTTTACCAATTCCTTCTATTAGTCACAATAATATTGTAAATGCTGTTGTTATTGTTGTTGCTGATGATGATGTTGTTGATGATGATGTTGATGATGATGATGCCGATGAAGTTATTGGTGTTGTTCTTGTTGTTGGTGTTGTAGACTTTGTTGTTATTGGTGTTGATGTCGTGGTTTTTGATGTTTTTGTTGTTGTTGGTTGTTGATGATTATGATGAAGATGAGGATGACAATATTGTTGTTGATGTTGGTGTTGTTTTTTTATTGTTGGTATTCTGTTGTTGTTGTTGCAATTGTTGTTGTTGGTGTTGTTCTTGTAGTTGTTGTTGCCGTTGATGTTGTTGTTATTGTTGGAGGTGTTGTTGTTGTTGTTGCCGGCAGTTGTTGGTGATTATGATGAGGATGTTGCTGACGATGTTATTGTTGTTGGTGTTGCTGTTAATGTGTTTGTTGTTGTTGGTGTTGTTGTTGTTGCTGCTGTTGTTGTTGTTGGTGTCGTTGTTGTTGTTGTTGTTTTTGTTGCTGTTGTTGTTGTTGTTGTTGTTGTTGTTGTTGTTGTTGTTGTTGTTGTTGTTGTTGTTGTTGTTGTTGTTGTTGTTGTTGTTGTTGTTGTTGTTGTTGTTGTTGTTGTTGTTGTTAGTGTTGTTGTTAGTGTTGACGTTGGTGTTGTTGTTATTGTTGATGTTGTTGTTGTTGGTGTTATTGATGTTGTGGTTGTCGATTGAAAATGGTGTTGCTTCTGCTGATGCTGTTGTTGTTGTTGTTATTGTTGTGGTTGTTGTCGATGTTGCTGCTGCTGTTGTTGTTGTTGGCGGTGTTGTTGTTTCTGTCTCCTGTTGTCGTTGTTGGTGTTGTTGGCGGTGTTGTTGTTTCTGTCTGCTGATGACGGTTATGGTGAGGATGGTGATGAGGATGATGCTGACGATGTTATTGTTGTCGGTGTTGTTGTTGTTGTTGTTTTCGATGTTGATGTTAATGCTTTAGTTGTTTGTGTTGTTGTTGTTGGCAGTGTTGTTGTTGTTATTGTTGCTGTTGTTGTTATTGTTGCTGTTGTTGCTGGATTTGTTGTTTATTGCCGAATGGTGTTGCTGCTGCTGCTTTTGTGGTTGTTGTTATTGTTGCTGTGCATTGTTGGCTAATCGCAACATTCTAGTAACTGGGTTAAAGTTGTTGTTGTTGGTGGTGTTGGTCTGGTTGCTGTTGTTGGTGTTGTTGTTGGTGATGTTGGTGTTGTTCTTTTTATTGTTGTTATAGTTGTTGATGGTGGTGTCGGTCTGGTTGGTGTTGTTGGTGATGTTGGTGTTGTTGTTGTTGGTGTTGTTGTTGGTGATGTTGGTGTTGTTGTTTTTATTGTTGTTATAGTTGTTGATGGTGGTGTTGGTCTGGTTGGTGTTGTTGGTGTTGTGGTTGTTATTGTTGTTGATGGTGGTGTTGGTCTGGTTGTTGTTGTTGTTGATGTTGTTGCCGTTGTTGGTGTTGCTGCTCTATCCATTATATTCTCTTATAAGCTCAGTGCGATATTTAACAGCTAGAGAGAGGTATTTAACTAATGAGCTCCAGTTCCCTTCACCATTAAGGATGCTCACCATTTTTTCCGTGCTGAGTTCTCTTGATCCAATATACAACAAACGTATTTCTTTGAATACAGGGCATATTCCAAAAAAGTGGATAAATGATTCGTCTTCTCTCAGATTACACAAGGTACATTGAGTAGTGTTTCTGTTGCTCGTTAAAAATGTACCGTTCAAATACAGAAGTGCTCCTCTTGCTTTAAAAATCCATCATATTTCGGATAAGTTCCTTTCTTCCTGAAGGTATCTACTTCCGTCGATGTAGTTGAGGACATTGTACAGTCCGTGTGATGTAGTTCCTTGTGCTCTTTGAAATGCCGTATCCCATTCCCTTTCAATTATTTGCGTATCAGCAAAATAAATTGCATTCTGGAATAACCTGGTATTACTAACAACCACATGGATGTGCCTTCCTTCTAATACATTCGTATATTTTGTAATCCAGTATATATTTTTGGTTACTATTATGTTCGCTAATATATGTGGGAGACGGTTCTCGTCGTACACACTTAGTATTTTCTTAATGTAGGTCCTGTGAAATTTCATTGTAAAAATAAAAAAGGTTTCAGTTTAAGTTCCAAGGTAAGCATGTAATTTGGAGATGTTGTTGGGACTTTCATCGTTTTTTTTTAGAAAATATCGTTGGACCTTTTCCATTTCATCTTATTGCTGGTGTCACCAAGCTTGTGCTCCATACCCCAAAATTGATCTTGCTACTGCATTAAATAATTCTTGACATACAAGCTGCGTAACTGTAATGGTTGTGAGTCGCCCAGATCGATGCCCTCGACAAGACGTTGAAGTCGTCGCTCTTGGCTCTCCTCTTAAACTTGAATTAATCTGGCTTTTACTGCACTATATTTTTCTGTGGCTGGGGGTGACAGAAGAATGTCAGAAACTTGCTCTAAGTCTCTTCGTTCCAAATTGACGATTACGTATTGATACTTCATGTCATCAGATAGTCTTAATGTGGCGAGGATGGCTTCAACTTAGGCGAACCATAAGGATGTGCGGTCACGCCAAAATGTGGTAGACGAGCTGCAATTGAGAGCTCTGCGACGTGTGGTTGTGTCGTTGTTGTGTTGAGGTGTCATAGCGGCTTATTCTCCGTCTGATGAAGTCTCGCCCTGCTTCCTGGTTGGATCCATGAGACAAGGAGGTTGGGAAAAAACTTTTTGGTACAGCGATGAATTGTCGATTTATTGAAAATGGAATTAGTTCCTTATCGGGGTCACTAATTGTGATATCACTTAAATATTATACCAATGATTAATAAAATAAAAGCGGATGACTTTATTACTCTAAGCTTTATTCTTATAAAATACAAAAATGGGAAAAGAATTAGAATGAGACGTGTATTGTCGCTGTCAAACCAGAAAACCAAAAGAAACGGAAACAACATGGCTCTCATGGAATCCAACTTGCCGAGGTAAACTTGCTGAGGTTAAAGATGTGTTCGGGTAATGGGCCTTGTCAAAGATGTGCATGTGATGATATGGATGTGTTTGCGGTGAATCTATTGCTGTATTTTAATTGATTCACCATAGTACCTATATCAAAAGTTGAAACAGTCTCCGCAAAGCGAAGAGTCCCAAAATGAATTGTTGAATGAGGAAGAAGAATGAAGAATAGTTCGTTTGCAAAAAAAAAATAGAAATAAATCTTTTTTGCTAAATTTAAGGACAAAACAAATGAATAATACTTTTTATTTACAAAATTTTGTTCTTGATTTTTCATTTCATTTGGAAGATATTGCATGAAAAGACTTTTTCCTCGGTTGCAATGTGCAACTTCGGGTTTTTTCTGCTAGTAATTTATAAAAACGTAACTTCAATATCAAGTGCATACGTTTTATTTTAATATTTTTCAAAATAATTTTTAATGTAATTCAAGGTAGTGTAAATTCTTAATTTTGTTTGTTTGCTTTAAATTTATCACACAATTGTCATTTTTTTTTATTTTCCCCTGAAGTTCCCCTGAAGAAGGCAGCAACCCCTGCCGAAACGTCGTGAAAAGCAAATATTAACTTAATTGTTTCATTTGTACATAATATTGTAAACAAAAAGCAGAAGAAAAAGAGACGATTTTTATCTTATCTTTTTAACAAAACAGGCATAAACACTTGGCTTAAATTTCCCCATAATTAAACTATTTTAAATGTGTGTAAATAAACATACAAATCGAGTTCACAACACGTGTTGATTTAGCCAAAAATACAGCTATAAAAGTTGAACTCCTCTGAAGAAAATATTAGTGCCTTTTCTACCATTATACAATACAAGACAATATTATCAAAATGTTAAAATTTAACTCTGCCCTCGTCGCAGCCGTCCTGATGGCTGTCATTTCATTTTCCATGGCTGCACCACAAAACTTAGGTAAGTTAGCTTCGTAAATTTGTATCGATATGCGTAAGTTTTAGGAATATTTAATGTTTACAAAATATTTGATAGCTAATTTTTGTTCACTTACATACGTATGTATATTTAAATATAAAAACTTTATACTATGTTCCCACCAAATTGGTGTTCACACCATCAAATCCACGATTTCGTCTCTCAGAAGTGCAAACAACAAGCATTTTTGCTTATCTAATCCATCAACCCTATCCACGTTGTCAAATAAATATCCATACTCTCTCTTTTTATCTCCTTATCGTTAGAGTAAGAGATCGTAATTTGCAAATAAAAAGTTTTTTACCTAAGTATGGTGAAGTTTAAGATGGACTCGTTCACTATGAATGGCCTGCATCGGTACTGGGATTTCATTGCAATTTCAACGAAATCTCGGATTTCGAAATCCTAAAACTAAATGATGAAATGCAAAGATTTGGACCGAAATCTACGAAATCCGAGATTTCACATCGGTGGGAACATAGTATTAAGTGACATTATATGAAAAAGTGGTTCTAAGAAAAAATAACTTTTGTATGCAGAAATATTACGAAAATGTGTTTACTATTTTTTAAAATAGAATAAGAGTATATCTATATTAAATATTTTGTTATCTACGAAGGTTTTGAATTATCATTATTATTAAGTGACTTAAATTTTTTGTTTCAGATTTTGTTATTGCTACCCCCTTCGACAAAGATGATGATTATTAGAACTTTGTATTCCAAATATAACTACTATGTACACACTATTACAACATTTTAATTGAAATTAGTTTCAACGATATAATAAGATCTTGTCGCCTATTCAATTTGATAAGTTTGTTGAAATAGATTTGAATATAAAATCATAAAATAAAGTAAAAGAAAAAACCTTTAATAATGTTTTCTTATACTAGCTATGTTCGCACCGAAGCGAAATCTCAGATTTTGTAGATTTCAGTCCAAATCTTAGGATTTCGCCATATAGTTTAGAGAATTCGAAATCCGAGATTTCGTTGAAAGCACAAAGAAATCCCATTACTGATGCCGGCCATTTATACTGAACGAGTCCATTTTAAACTTCACCACACTTAGGTAAAAAGCTGTTTATGTGCAAATTACGATCTTTCACTCTAACGATAAGGGGATAAAAAGAGAGAGTATGAATTTTGCTTTGACAATGTGGCTTAGGTTGATGGATTAGTAGATAAACAAATATATTTGTTGAAGATGAATTATTGACCAATTTGTATAGTACACGTAAAGAGTGGATAAGATAAAAATTAAATTTATCCTTCGGCTTTTTTGGTTGCAATGAATATGGCAATGAAACAATAAAGTTACATTTGGCTTTCCCGACGTTTCGGCAGGGGTTGCTGCCATCTTCAAGGGAAATTTATTACACAAAACAATATAAAAAACAGAGTTTAATAACAATAGCATTACAACATTAAAATTAGACTTACATTATTTAAAATATGGAGTTATTTTAGCTTTTACATTAAATAAAATTGTATGCACTTCAAAATGAAGTTTAGCCTTTATATGGACTTTGGAGAATTTTTAGAAGTGATTCTCATCGGCTTTATTGGTAGTAAAGATGATTAAATGAAAGCAATTTTCATTTTATTTTCCCAACGTTTCGACTGTTGTACATATTGATACAAGTAAACGAACAAAATATGACTTACATAACGTTAAATCTTAAGATTTTTAAAATACAAAATAATAATTTGTTTGAAACATATAAAAAAACAGATTTTGAACACTTCTCATTCGAAGATTAGTCTACGTTTTATGATATTTACTGTCAGAAACTAATGAACAGTAAACGGCAGATATATTTTGTTTGCGGCTCATATTATTTTTGTTGTTAATTATATGCAGTGTA
Organism: Philhelius pedissequus; assembly: GCA_910595825.1. Lineage (NCBI taxonomy): Eukaryota > Metazoa > Arthropoda > Insecta > Diptera > Syrphidae > Philhelius > Philhelius pedissequus. The sequence goes on from OU343160.1 coordinate 328,133,229, forward strand.
TCTAGTGTGTAAAGTTTAGATGTATGTTTTTCTGTTGCAAGGATCACTATTTCCTCGTAGTTTGGTGTGTGCCCGGTATCAACCCTGTGAGAAGCCAGGGCCGTCTTCTCAGAACTTTTTAGGCGAATATCTGAATTGTGGTTCGCCATTCTTTGCCGAAGGAGTTGTTTGGTGGTGCCGATGTAGCAATGATTGCAGGATTCATCCGTTTTCCCTTGGCAATTTATTTTATAAACTACGACTGAACGGCGATCTTTGTCGGGTTTCGTCTTCAGGTTGGTGAATAGGGATGCAACAGTCTGGTTCGACCTATATGCCAAGTTGACATCCGGGTTGTTTTCGCGACCATTTCTTTGAAATTTTCGGAAAGTTTGGGCACATAAACGACACTTTTTTAAAAACATTTCCTCTCTTCCAACTTATTTTCTGAACGAACTTGGTGTTTTTGTCGAAGTATCAAGTTCCTTATAACTTCTGTTGGAAAGCTGTTGTCTAAGAGTATTTGCGTAACAATTTCTTCGTTAGCGGAGTGGAATTTTCGGTCACTCAACGCAAAAGCTTTGTTCATTAAGTTCGACGCAGTGTTTATACGAATGTGCTTGGCTTGATTAGATCGGAAATTAACATTTAACATTAAATTTAAACATTTAAACATTAAAATAAAAACCAACTTGTGTTGCTATTATTAAGCCCGTATGATACTTCTTTTTTTTCTCATTTTTAATTCATTAAATCACATGAAAGTGTCAGTTTTATGTGAAAGAGAAAATATTTTTTTTTTTTTTTTAGTTTATTTTTTTACTTCTTTGTAACAATTATAAGAATAAAGATTTAACAAATTTAAAAATAAATATAACAAAATCAATTATAATATAAGTTAACAGAGAGAAAAAAATATAAAAAGCAAGTGTATGATTTAATTATATTATATTTAAATGTTTTCCAATTCATGATAAGAAGAAGGTACAGTCTGTTGCCTAAAGACAAGAACCGAAAGTACCGAGAAATCAAATTTAAAGATAATGATTTAACATAAATATTTTATATAAAAAAAAAACAGTGTGGGGTAAACACTTGAAGAGAATCAAAATATACTTATAAAAATTAATAGAAAAATTTTTTTAAGGGAAATGATGAGTAAATTCGAAGTTAGATAAGAATCCTAATAATATTATAGATTTCATTGAGATCAAAGTTAAAGAGCCATTTTTTAATGTTTTTGATGAATAAATGAGTAGAGCGAATGCTACGTACGTCAGAGGGTAAAGCGTTAAAAAGTCTAGATGCTGTTGCAGTAAAAAAGCTTAAAAAATGATTAGTATTGTGAACTGGAATGAAGGCAAGGTTACTACTATTACTGCGCAATGAGTAAGTTGGTATATTGTGACTTAAAAGATAGCCACATCTCAAAAAATATATTTTTAAAACTTTATAGAAATAAAGATGTTTCAGAGGCAAAATACGAGAGCTGACAAACAATGGAAAGCTATGTTCATATTTCCTTTTTTTCCATATGGTCCTTAAAATATTCTTTTGAGTTACTAGAAGAGGCTGTAATAGGTTTTTGCAGCAACCACCCCAACAAATTATACCGTATTGTAATTTCGATTGAACTAAACCATAATAAAAAGTTTCCATAAGTTTTCTACAACAAAGTTTTTTTAAATGAAACATAATATAATTAGTTGAAGTTAAATATTTCTTTAATGCTTTAGTGTGAACTTTCCAGTCCATTTTGTTGTCAATATGTATTCCAAGATATTTATATTCAGTAACTGTTTCAATATAGAAACAGTTTGGTGTACAATTATTAACTAAAACATTATCTAGAACTTCTATGGAAGTACAACATGAGTTACTACTAAGTGGGATTTTTTTGCAGTCATAATTATGCTGAATAAAAAGAGGAAGATTAAGATCTTCTATCAGAGGTTTGAAAAACATAATTCTAGTTTTCTCACTACTGACGAGTTTATGAATGCCAAACCAATGTCTAAATAACTCTAAGTCATGATTAATATCAGAAACCATATCAAGTAAACTGGGGCTAGAATAAACACAAGCTAAATCATCAACAAATCCCACTAATTTACCTTTTAAATTCAGACTGAATATATTGTTAATATATATAAGAAATAAAAGTGGACCTAAGACGGAACCTTGTGGAACACCTATATTAATATTTTTTACTTCACTGAATTTATCACATATTTTTACCATTTGTTTTCTGTTTTTAAGGTAAGAAGAAAACCAATTTAACATAAAGTCTCTGAAACCGGCTTTTTCTAATTTTCTAACTAATATGTCATGGTCCACTGTATCAAATGCTTTTTTTATGTCGATATATAAAGCTGATGTAAATTTCTTATGGTTCAAAATATCATAAACTAAGCTACAGTTAGCTAAGAGTGTATCTTCTGTGGAGTTTCCAGCTCTGAAGCCGAACTGTCCTATCGTTGAAAATAGAAATACTATCTAAATAGTTCACAACTCTAGATTTAACAACTTTTTCAAAAATTTTCGAAAAAACAGGCAGAATAGAAATAGGTCTATAATTAGAGACACATTTTTTGTCCCCTTTTTAAAAAATTGGAGTAATTTCAGCTAGTTTTAAACTATCTGGGAAAATACCTTGATAAATACTATTGTTAAATAAGTGGGGCAAGGTATCAGCTATATTTAGACATATTTTTTTAATTAAAGTATTTGAAAACCATTAGATGTAGATGAATAGGAACTCTCCAGATTTTGAATAACTCTAAAAATTTCAATAGCGCAAATAGGTTCGAAAAAGAAACTGCAAGGCTGAACATTATCTTTAAAACAAGCTTCAGAACAATTAATGGTGGAGTTAATAATGCCTGCATTAACAATTGTATCTTTAGCTATTTTAAAAAAGTAATCATTAAAGGTTTTAGTCATGTCAGCATGATCAAAAATGTTTTGAGATTGGTGAGTCAAAAAAGGAGGAATATCAAAATATTTATGTCTGCCAAATAATTCATTAACTATGCCCCATTCCTTTCTTAAATCACCTTTCGCTTTATGAAACTTGTCCATATAAAAATTTTCTTTACAAATTGATATATCAAGTCTTATTTCTTCACATAAATTATGATATTTTTCGCGGTAGATAATGGTATTCGGATGCTTCTTAAGCTTAATTCTTAGTTTATTTTTGTCATTTATTTTATTTAATAAAAAATTTGATATCCACGGCTTGATTTTTTTAAATTTAACTTTTTTGTTCACAAGAACTTCTGAATTCTGCTGAACATAATATTTTAATAGAGACACAAAATTATCAAAAGCGACGCAAGAATCACGAATACTAAACAAACATGACCAGTTTTCTAAAAGAAGAACAGAATTTAGTTGTGCAAAATTTGTTTTTATATTCGACCTATTCATAATCTGATTCCTAATTTGACTTTGATAGTTGTCGTTGAAATTGAGACATAAATATGTCATAAGATGATCAGAGATCTTAAGGTCAGCAACTGAACTAGTGAGGTTTAAATTAGTTTTTAAATCTATTCTAGCCAAAATATGATCGATACATGTTTTAGATGTGGAAGTTATCCTAGTTGCTACATTGATGCAAGATTCTAGACCATGTGATGAAATTAATGAAATATAATTATCTACTGCAGGCGTATTAGAAAGTAAATCTATATTAATGTCACCTACAATGAACAAGTGTGTTGCATTGTTTGTATTAAGCAATGAATTCAATTCTTCAATAAAAACCTCTTCATTAAATTTCTGTAGTCTGTAGAAACACATAAAAACCATTTTTAAAGAATTAAACACTAAAGATATCTCAAGCATATCAGAGCCCACAAGTTCCGTACTACAACAATCAACATTTAAACTTTCATCTATAAATACAGCACTACCACCTGCCGCATAAGTATTGTTACACTAAGTATATAAAAAGTAACCAGGAATTTTAAAAAGATCTTTTTCATACTCATATATCCAGATTTCGGTTAAAAAAATTAATTTAGACTTATTAACAAATGACTCTAAGTGAATCAATAACAAATCAAAATTTTTTCCAATGCTTCTAATATTTTGTTGAACAATAATAAAACTATCTTTATAAACATTATAATGGAAAACACTTTTACATAACTCATTTTCAAAATAACAAAAAGGAGTAGCCAGCGCATCAACATTTAAATCAGGTTTAAACGATACGGCCATAACTAAATAATTTTATGGAGATCATCAAAAGACAAAATGCGATGAGTGGCTTCCCCTTCTTGCTTTTTAAATAAAATAGTTCCATTTTTAATCCAGAGATATTGATATTCTTTTTCAATTATAATTCTTTTAGTTTTATTAAATAGTAGTCTGTTATATGGAGTAAGTGATTCATTAATAAAAACAGTTTTGGAATAAGTTTGAATCTTTTTCTTATTGGAAATAATTTTTTGCTCACTCTCCATATTTTTGAATTTAATACAAATGATTTCCCTTGGCTTTGTCGTTGTTGAAGCCGCATTTGTGTTGTTGTTGTTGCGGTCGTTGGTTTCGGTTTTGCTAGTTATTGTTCTTACATAACAAAAGTTTATGTCTTCAGCTGTTATGCTTTCATCGATATTTCTAAACAGTTGTAATGCCGAGGTCAATGCACTGTCTTTATTTACTTTAGGTAAGCCAACAATATGAATGCATTTAGTTAGTTTTTTTTGGCGCATTGAATTTACTTGGTGCTGGAGCATGTCAACCTTTTTTTGCAATTTGTTTTTTTCATTTTCGAGAGAGCTAATGAGAGACAAGAAATTACAATTCATCTCCTTCAACGAAGTAATTTCATTATACAGAGACAAAATCTCTTTATGTACAACATCAAGAGTTACATGGGTTGAGGTGTTATTGTTTTCACTAGGCTTGGCAGCAGCAGGTACCGACACGGTGGTTCAAGTGCATGTGCAAGTGTAGCTGGCGACGATGATGGTTGTGGTGGTGGTGGCGGTAGCGAAGATGTAATAAGGGGCTGATGTTGTTCTTGTTTTGCAGTATGTAAATGTACGAGTTTATTCTTAACTGACGGTGGAGGCGAGAAACGAAGAGAATCGCGCTTAGATTTACTACACGATTGGCAACGATAGTTAATATTGTTTTTTTTTCATGTATTCTTTATCACAAAGTTTTAAATTTAAACATTTAAAGTGAAAAATTATATTGCAACTAGAACACTGAATTTTGGGAGCATTGCGCTCTATTTTAGTTAAACCCCAAATGCAAGACATTATGAAAAAATAGAAAGAGTTTCTCAACACAAGATGTGCACACCACGATTACACAATAATGATATGTTGTTTTACCGAAACAAAAACATTGTGTAATGTATGGTATACCCCCAAAAGTCATTTTATTAATTAGACGATTATTAAATAATAATATAACCATTCAATTGAAAAAAAAAATACGTTATCTAATAATAATTAATGTATTAAGTATCTTGATGCGAAAGTAAATCTTCATTACTTGATTCTTTTAAATTTGATCTGATGTCGGTTTTAGCTATTTCATTTGGTTATCCTGCGAAGGTTTTGTACTTTCAGTGGCCAGCATCACGTATTGAGTCTGTACGCTAAAAGAAATATTGGCATTTTTAAATTTTGTTTCGAATAAAGTAGAAGAAATACCCACCGGTCGCCAAATATATTAAGGTTAATTGTAACCTTTCATCTCTCTCAATACAATTTCTGAACGAAAACCAACCACTTTGATTAAAAAAAACTTCTTTTGATTTGTCAAATTTTAATGTATAAATGTCATAAAAAAGTTGCCAATGGCTGAAAAATGTAATTTCACTTTCATTTTTAGTACTTTTTTCTTAACAGTTTTGCATTTTTGTTTGTATTGCGTACACACTCACACTTAATAGGATTTTCCATTTGACTATTGTGGTACTGCTCTGTTTGCATTTTTAATGAATTAAAAATGAGAAAAAAAAGAAGTATCATACGGGCTTTAATGATGTGCAACGTCTCCAGTGTGTTATCGCTTTGACGCGTGCCGCTCGGTTTGGAGAACTTTGACATCTTCGAACTCTGGAGAATGACCGGTTTTAATTATATGGCTCGTTAATGCAGTTTTCCCTGGGTTATTGGATCTTATATCTAATTTGTGGTTGGATGTGCGTTGGCGGAGGAACTGTTTTGTATTGCCAATATAACATTGATTGCAAGGATCGTCTGGTTTGCCTTTACAATTGATTTTATATATCACATCAGTGGATTTGTCTTTATCTGGTTTAACCTTAAGCTTAGTGAAAAGGTGGCTTAGTGTTTTGTTGGATTTATAAGCCAAAAGAACATCATTAGATTTGTTGACTACAACCTTTTTGAAGTATTCAGTTAAACCAGGTACATACACAACACTTTTGTAGTAGCCAATATGGCAATCCGCTTTTTGGTTTTATGGAGCTTTGATTTTGTGTTTTTGTATGAGACCACGTATAACCGAGGAAGGGAACACATTGTCTCTTAGCATTTTGGTGATTTTTATTTCGTTAGTGTTATGAAATGTATTATCACTCAACGTGAATACTTTGCAAATAAGGTTTGAAGCCGTGTTCATTATGATGTGCTTGGATTGGTTGGATTTATAATTAATTAATCTTTCTGGTGCTGTATCTTTGTGGTGCCAATTTAACACGCGTATCTCGTTATCTCGACGAATTTTCACATCTAGAAATGCTATTTCGCAGTTCTTTTCCATCTCAATTGTGAATTGGATCTTTGGATGGAATCCGTTTAAACATGTTCGATTTTGTCCTTGTTTACGATGGCAAAAATGTCATCCACATATTTTGCAACAAACCTGGTTCTTTTTTTCCATTTTTTCCAGACATTCATCAAGCAAATAGTCAAGGACTAAGTTGGTGATGGTCGGCGACAATGGATTACCATAGGCATTCCAAAAATCTGCTTGTAAACGTCGTCCTTATATTGTGAATAGTTATTCTCTTTTAAACAAAAATCGAGAATTTCTAGGAACATGCCATCTTTTTTTTTTAACTATATTTATAGCTTAATACACAGGAATGTGTTGCAAACAAAAGGAAAGTAGGATAGGTGGCGGTGGTGAGGATAGGTGGGATAAAGGACGAGGCAGGGAAATAGGCTAGGGAGTATTGGGAGAGGGGAAAAAGGAACGCGAAGTACCGGGGGGCGCGGCCTGCTTGTGAAACAGACTAATCACTTCTCTAAATTTTAATGTTTTAAACCACATAAGGAATATAAGAAAAAAAAAATACTTAACATAGAACTTGAAACTTGAAATTAGCTTCTAGCGATTTTCACATTGAATTTGTTTAATGCAACTTCTTGTGCAGTTTGTTTTTTTTTATATTTCAAAAATTGATGTTTTTTTTATCGATTTTTAATATATTGTTTTTGTTTTTTTTTGTTTCAGGTACTCACGTTCTCAGGATGCTTTCATCTTTTTTTTGTAAAAATACCTTTGAGGAGAGACAATTTGTAACCTGACAGGGATTTGTTTAGATAAGCCTTCAGTAGGTTAGAGACTCCTGAAACAGGTTCGCCTGATTTCGCCGCAGATCTGGCCGTGTATTCCACCAGGAGTCAGATTAGGATCGAGCAAAAGAAATGTACACTAGCCGAATACGGAGAGATGACCTAGGATGGCTGTGGACTCGTATTCGTCCTCCACTCGTCAATCTAAGTCCCAGGAAAAGGATCACGATGAACTCAAAAAAAAGGATGTGGCGGCCCAGCCATTCGCTACCAGCTGGGACCGCAGAAATAAAACGTAGTTGTAACCTAAGTGGGTAAAGAAATCCACTCTCTTAATCCAAATTTTTCAATAAACTTCTCTTAAACTCACCCAAGACTAAGACAATTCTTGTTTTTAATTGAAATCAAACGGTTTCGCAGGCGATAAAATTTCACTTGGGTATTATTTAATGTAAGAATTTGAAACTCGTGAATGAATCGAGCCAAGTGATTTCACTTCACGTACAGCCGGTAGGTATTGGGTTTAACACCAAACAAGAAATACCTATATCAGCTAGCGGATGCACTGGATACCAGAATTTGAAAGTCTCCTGATGTTTCGAGAAAACACAGACTAGCTTTTTTTTTGTCATATGATTGGTAAACCAAACTGGCCACTTTTCCGTGTTTTCCTCCTTTCATTCTTTTCGTATCGTCCGATCCCTTATACATATTCCCATCCCGATTACAATGTAGTGGGCAGATCATGTATTAGTTTTTTTTTGTTTGTTTGTATTTTATTTTGTTGTTGTTTTATTTTACCCTGACTGACATTTCGAAGACTTGTCAACACCGTTTCGATCTACTACATCCTACCTCGATTCCATTTTTGAACACTAGATGTCGTTTAAATAGACAGACAGTATGTAAGGCTCCTTTACACTCGCAATAGGCTTACCGCGAGGCGTCCAGCACAAATGTTAGTAAAAAGTAAGACAACATCATATGAGACCAAAACATCATTCTCTTGAAATTTAACAATTTTTGCTTCTTCAATAAATTCAGACGAATTTTTTACCGATTAGCTTGATTTTGTTGTCGCATACTGTAAAAGCCTTCCAATAAATTTCGAAAGTTCATAGCATGGCAATTTCAAAGTCGACGTAATGGGACGCAAGGGCAGATTTGGCTTATGAATTTTCGGCAAGCCATAGATTGATGGAAGCTGTGCCGTATATGTAGTCATCTTCTTCTTTTCCAATCGTCTATAAATTTGTTGTTGCTCAGCCTATGTTGGGGTTATTCAGCATAACAAAAACTAATGAATGAGGTTTTTTTGCATTAGAAGGGATTATAAAGAGAACATAACCTCACGTACTGACAATAATACGTTAAGGAATAAAGCTGTAGCGGTATATATTTTTCGAAGGCGCTACCGTTGGCTGCAGAGTAAATTCATTTATAACGAAATCTCACTTTGAAAAAGATCACGCATAACAAAATGTAGCATTTTAGAACGTATTTCAGTATTAGAAAACAAAATTCTAATTTTTGAATTCGGAGGTGAAAATATTGTGCGTTATATACTTCTTTTTTTGGTGCGAAATTTTACTAACGAGATCTTAGTCCACGGTATTTCGAAGCCAACCCGTTTTTTGTGTTTTGGTTTCCGAGATAACTTATCTAATAAATATAAGAACATGTCCATTGACAAAGTCTGTGAACAAGGACTTCGAGATTCATTTAAGTCATCGGAACTACCAACTAAACACAAAAATAACATTCGATACTCGAATAAATGTCACAAATCTATCCAAAGCAGACTTCTGCTTTTAGTTTTATCGAAAGCAGGTTGTTGTACTTGTAATGTGTGTAAATTCTGCTTTGCTGCCGATGTCATTTTGCCAAAGGAACAGCCCTATCGATAGTTTAAAAAAAACATCGGAGAAATGTCTACAGTTTCAACAATTCTAAATTATTCAATGTTATTTAATGTTATTCATTAATATTTTATGAATTTAATTTTTTTTATAATAAGATCCTAACATTATTACATTATGAAGATGACATTTCCATATTGCGGATTCTCTATATACGTTCATTGTGTTTGTAAGAGTGAGCTTGTGACTTTTGTTTAAGCACACACATACCTCAGTTGTGTAAATCTTTAGTATTTTGTTTGCTCATTACATTTTTGTTTGGCTTGAATTCGAAAAGAGGAATTTTCTACAATCCTACTGCCCCTAGCTCACTATAAAAAAAAAATAATGTTCTATGCGTGCTCCCCTAAAAAAGTGTGTGCCATTTATTTGATAAAACTGTCGATAGTTTTCTCCAAAATTATCGATACTATCGGGGTTTGAAAATATCGATGTTGAAGTAACACTATCTTTAAGCAGTCTGTCTTTTCGAAATATATACAGTGAAAGCTCTAATAAGCGGACACTCATGGTCGCCCAATTTTTGTCCGGTTGGGAGAACTGTCCGGTTAAGGGAAAGAATAAGAAGGCAAATGACTGTAAAAATTAATGACAGAAGGAAAGGAAATGACATGTGCAGAAAAGGGAACCAAACACTTTCAAAATAAAACCAACTTAGTTACCTGCGAAGTCCTCCAATAAGTTTTTAACAAAACATCGCTCTGTCCGGTTATTAGAGTTTTGCGTCCGGTTATCGGCGATTTTCTATTAAAAGATAAAATATTAAAATATTAAATATCTAGTAAAAGATAAAATATACTGAGATCGGTCATTTCGTTATTAAAGTTATTACACTTATTTGTAAGTATTACCATTATATTTAAATATTTTGTTTTCCGTTTTTAGTACTTTTTTATGAAATTGGCCATCCCGGCCAAACGGGGGAGATAGACCCCCCTCCGATATGAAAAAATACTTGCATTAAGCCCCTCTAAACAACTCCGTTATTATTTTGTGGAGACTGAGTTATCGTACTCGTGCCAGATTCACTTCTAAGAACGTATGTATATTTGCATATCAAAACTTGAGCGGTTAATATACAAATTGTAACAACTACGCCGATGCAATTTCGCAAAAAAATAAGGTGAAATCATGTTCTATTGACCACGACAAATCTGGATATACCATTGCAAAATCACATAAACTGCTATTTGGTTGACCCCAGTTGGGGCTCGTCTTGAAGAACTGTTTTTTTTTATCACACTTCATCTATTGACCACATACAAATTGAGCTTATCTTCATTCTCCTTGCTAGGAATATCTTTATTACTTTAATTAAATCAAACATTGAAGATGCAAAAAAGCATACCGTGTTTGTATAAAACACAGTACACCCCAACAAACCCCCCCCCCCACACTCTCAAAAAAAAGACTAGTCATTTTGACTCCTTCACGGTTTAGTAACCTACAGTAACCCCATATTTAACTATACCGCAACTTACCTAATCCAAAATACACTCGTGTCGTAGCTTTTCTAACCCATAGTCAAATATTCACACGACCACACAGAAACTTGTTTGAAAATCCCTAACCGCAGCTAAGCCCTTCTAATCCTCAAATTAAGAGCGGTCAGTGAACATCTACAAAGTACGGGTTGCCTGCAAAGCTCCATTGAAGTTGCAATTTTACGCGGTTGCAGGCGGCCAGCCGAGCCGACTAACCCATTTATTTGAGCAAATAAAAAATCCGTCTATGTCTCGTCCTAAAACCAACTAGCATATGCTTTCGAGGGAGCACACCACAGTGCAAACGACCAAGGACCAACGACGATGTCGACGACAACATGAAGTCGAAGGGAAAAATTGTAGATTTTTCGGAGAAACAAAACAAAAAAATCTACAAACTCACACGAATCTTCGTCCCATCACCACCAAGATAGCACCATATCATTCGTTCTACGCCCTCTATCACACCCTCTCCCTAAATTGCAATCCGCAGTCACATGGTGAATTAGATTCTTGAATTGTATGCAGTACCCTATATTTTTCTTAGTCCTTTGGCCTAACGCTCCAGACTCAAGTATCATCGCATTGCCCTTTAATTCCATGGCAGATTGAATATTTTTTTTCGTTTGGGTTCCTTCTCTGTATGTTGGTATGTACCTACTACTATTTGGCCACTTTTGTGGGCTTTTCTGTGCGCAGTCCACTTTGAATGCGGAACCTAGGAATTAAAAAAGTGGCAAGGTTGGTGGGGGTGGAAGTTCATGCGGCGCGTTAGATAAATTGCTAAGAAAGTGCAGCAGGGCAATATATATGGTACTTCTGGTTCCGCACTTTAGTAGCAAATGCTGTTTCACATCATAAATCTCGTTAGTTCTACATTCTTAGTTCACATGGCACCCCATTTAAATTAATGTTGCCAGTTGTTCTAATATTGTGTAGATTGTACTACAGAGCTTTGAAATAGATGAGGAGGTGTTGGAAATTGCTGCACAAATATAGTCTTCTGTAAATTAGTCAATTCTGCTATTTATAATGTACATGAATTTTGACACTTTTGAAACTTCATGGGTAATATCACATATTTGACACTTCTTAAAATAATACATTTCTACGTACCCGTTCGTGAAAAAAGGGAAATTTTGCTGATTAAAGGTAAGACCGCACTTGTACTGGAATAAAAAAGAAATTGAGAGAAGTCAAGCTAGTAGGGAGTAGCACAATTATCTCATATAAACGTCAAAACAACATAAATGTATTGTTTTTTTTTCAAAAAAAAGCTTTCTTTTATTCGTGTATTATCTCGCTAGCCAACCAATTCGTTATAGTGAGGATGGTATGAATGGACCGCAAATAGAGTTCGACAGTCAAGAGTGCAATTGGCGCGAACAAATTTACTCCAAGCGTCCAATGACTGACGACTAAACGAATTAATTCGATTTAAAACAATTTACCAATCTAAATTCTTCATAAATTCTAAACAAAATTGTAGAAATATAATTTATATTAATGATCAGACACAATAAATTACTTTTGAATTGCCAAAACAAGATAAATTTGAGAAAACAATACTGTCAAACTCTATTCGCGTTCCAATTATCATCCAAACTTCAACAAATAAATTTGTTCCCGCCCAACGTCCGGAACACGTTCCCCCAATAAAACAGCCGTAAGCAATTTGACTGATTCTGAATTATATGTATCACTGTATTTGTGAAAATTAAATTGAAAGAAAATCACATCGGCTAAAAAGAATTTCCAAAACACTTGATTTGTTTTGATGTGTATCATTTTCTTGTATCAATAATAATTATTACTTGCTACTTTTTATGTTATTTTACCAGAAAATGAGTTTAAATTCAATAAACACAACAAAATTACACAACAAATCAAGCCGATTATTTTGACATTTTAATTGTGTAAGTGTATTAGTGATTCTGTTTTCGATTCTGAAATGAAATCCAGAATCGTTTTCTGTTCTGTTTAGAGTAACAACTGTCATTTTGTGGTGGTCAGAACAGTTCTGGACGGGCAATCGACAAGGACATAACCTAAAATCGTATAACGAATAAAAAACCATGTGAACGAAATGTCAAAATGGCCGAATATTTGTTAACTCGTTGGTCGCTTTCATGTGCATAGTACTATATTGTGGATACTATGTGGAACGCGAATTTGGCAGTTCGTAACAATCAAATTGCAATTTGTGTAAGTTTCATGTAAATAGGCCTATAGTGTAGTAGTTTTGTAGAAGTTGACCAACATGCCTTAAATCTCTCAGACTTACTTTAGCAAATGACGGCAACTGTCAGTTTGTTTTGCCTTCATTCAAAAAAATAAATAGAACGATATATTCTTCGAGATCGTAAAATACTCTTGATAGAATTCATCATCATCGGAATGAATACGTAAACACTAAAAATTTGCGGTTCTGACACCATTACAGGCATCCAAAGTCGGGAATTGTTGTTCGGCGTAATTTCTTTCCTTTCGTTGCCAAAAAAAAAACACGGCAATTGTGTTTTTTTGGCAAATGTTATCCGCAGCAAAGCAGAATTTACACAAATTACAAGAACCTGCTTTCCATAAAAGTAAAAGCAAAAGTCTGCTTTGGATAGATTTGTGACATTTATTCGAGTATCGAACGATATTATGTTGTTTAGTTGGTAGGTCCGATCACTTTCATGAACCTCGAAGTCTGTGTTCGTAGAATTCTTCTTTCTGTCAATGACCACGTTCACCGATCGGAATGTTGGCTGAAAGCGGTCAAAAATTAATAATTTTTGGTAAAGTATATGTTCTTTTCTCAAAAAAATTGCTTGACACCTATTTATGTACAGGAAATCAAAATTACTAACTCAACGAACAAAGCCAAAAATATGTTTTATTTATTTTTGTTTGTTTTTAAATCAAATTAATAAGCATATGTTGGGGGCGCTTTCTTGCGAAACTGCTAGATCAAAGATACTTTAATAAAAGAGTGGCTTTGTGTCAGCTGTTGTCATATTGCCTAAAAATTAACTTACTAAAACTTGAGCAGCACCCCCTACCAAAGCCCTAAAATTGGAATAGCAATAAGAATTTAAGGAACAAGTCATCAGTACATATCTATTATTTAGTAATAAATAAGTACTCATTAGCAGTACCTACGTGAGGGTGTGTTATCGATACAGCACTTATAAGACGTATTATTCATAAGCTGCCGAATTCCATTGAAATATTCATAAGATTTCTTCTAAAAAAAAAAATATTTATTTTTTATTTATTATTATTTCATCTCCGGAAAACGGTGATATTTTAGAGCTTTTCGGCGAAATTTGGCAAGGAATACATTCAAAATATAGCTTATTGCATTGTCAGAAAGTGGCAAATTATATTAATCATGTCGTATGTAATCAACTTGACGCTTAAAATTCGTGGCAAACCAGAATTTCACGATTTTACATTTTTAATTAAGAGTCGAGTTGATCGGTGACCGACCAGTGGATATAAAAGTGGTCACAATCATCGTTTTCAGTGTTTATTTATTGCGATGTTTATAGTTTTTTATAAAATACGGTTATTTACCCCAATTACGAGATTCATATTAAAAAATGATGTTGTATGTGGCTGTTTTTTATGTTTTGCATTCAATTATTTGACACATGGTCGGTAATAGCAACTTAAAATTTATAAAATCAGACTGCTGATAGATTTCTCAAAAATCGGGTTTTTTTCTATGTTTTGTGTTTTGTATTTATGTGGTTGTATCGTTTAGTAACACAAATCAATTTATTTTTGATTCATAACTGTCAAAAAACTGATTTTGACAATTTTTGCATTTGATTGGCCAAATAAATTGATTTATTTTTAGATTTTAAATCAATTTTGCAGATCTACCCTTCTTTTTCTAACACCACTATGCATTATAATTCACAGCCATCAGTTTGACAAGACAGCTGATTCAAAAAAACACAAATATACACCAATACTATACTAAATAAAAATCAATCTGAAAACGTATTCGAATCGTTACGGTATAAATCAATTTATAGATCAAAATAAAAATTTACCAAATGAAAACCCCATTATTACGGATAAGAAATAGATTGAATGGAAAAGACGAAATGTTTATCCAGAATGCAATGAATAAAGAAACAAAAAAACTATGCGGAATAGAAAAGAAAAAGATGACATTAATCAGCTGTTTGAGAGTGATGTGATGATGATAAAAATAAAACAGGTATCTCTATGGGAAATAGTAAAAATTAAATATTATTGATTTATTAATTAATGAAAACAAAAATTTAATTATTGTTTATCTTTTAATTTCAATAATAAAAATATGAAAAAAATGTTTGGACACCCATTTTGTTTACTTGCTTGGTTTCCGTAATTGACCAGTGTCATTATTTTGCTTGTTTGACATTCACATGAAGAGTGTATTCTTTTTATTCCGTTTTTAACATGGAATAAACATAATGCATTCCAAACGTTCCGAAATTAATAAAAAAACGAAAAAAAGTTTATCCGGAATATTCCGTGGAGTAAAGAAACCAAAAATGGTATTCCGAATATTCTGCACATCCCAGAATGAATAAAGAAACACACTCAAATAGTTTCAAAGAATATTTATTATTTTCAAATTTTTTCAGCAAAATTATTAAATTTTCAAACTACTAAGATTTTTGATGAAAATAAAAGCAAGTTCGTAAGACCCAGTGTGTATTTTTTTTTAATGAAAACAATTTTTTATTTTCATTATTATTTAAGTTTTAAGATGAAGTGTTGCATAAACATATTAAATTTTCAGAAATAACTGGGAGTACTCTCTAATCTACAGCTTTTTCGAATTCAATTGAAAGTGTTTTTTTTTTAAAGATCTGGCAACAATGCCATGCAAAATACAATTCTTTGTCAGAGAAACTGCTGAGTGAAGATTTTTATTATTTTTTTTTTGTTTGGTAAAAAAGGATTTCACTCTTGATGAATGGGAACAAAAGGAAGAATAATGTTTTGATGAATCTTCTTTTCGGCCACAAGAGATGTGTTGCAATTGCAATGGTAGTGAAAAATCGACATTTTAAAATTTAGAGAATACTGCTGGTTAGGTTTATAGGAATGAACCGAGGGGGGGGGGGGGGGTAAGGGTCTGTAGAGCGAGGGCTAAAGCAATGATAAGGACGATGTCGAGGATGAAGACACTAATTTGTGTTCAATTAAAATGGAATTCAATTCGCGGAAACCACGGCTGCAGAAAAAGAGTTTTTGTGTATTCATTCGTGGTTTGCTTAAGGGAATTGGATTGGGTTTTTCTTTTTGTTCAAATCAAGGTTGAAAGGCAAAGGACAGATTTAAATAAGACCATTCAATATTGTCATGGGACAAAAATTACTTTCGGCTGGCAAAACTATGCCATGGGGGTTGGGTATGGGTTTGCAGTTTCCATGCAAAAAGTGCGACCTTGCCGATGGAAGATGTTGTCACAAGTCTATGCTTTGAATACCTATAGTACAATGTATTGACTTTGTTTTCTTTATAATGTTTGAAGTGATAATAGGGATAGAGGGAAAGACGAGTTCCGGGTCAATGAAACTTTAAAACACGTGATTTTGTCTTCTTGATACTGAGATAATTTAATCCGCAAATGTATGCTAATCCCATATCTACTCGTATGTATACAGAAGTTACGAGGCAAAAATAGTTCATCAATGAATACAAATATTATTTGAATTTTATTTCTGTTGTTAACTGATAAAGTTATAAGGTTAATGAAATTATACATATGCCCATTGTTTATGTATGTGTACTTACTATTGCATTTTATTTTTGTAACTACATGAACTGGTATAGATAGCGCTGGAAGACTTCGCGCTAATAACCTTTTGATAACATTTGAAACAAATTGAAATAAGTATCTGTAGGGAGAACAATTTTTCATGACCCCTGTGTTGAGATTAGCTGGTATTGTGGGCAAGGTAAACATTTTGCAAATGTTTTGAAATAAAGATAATGAGTATTTTTGCTCTGTAATTTAAAAAAAAGAACGCCGATATTGAGATTCTGTTAAATTTTGTAAAACAATTGTGAGAAATAGGGTTATGAAAAACTAAATTCGCATTTTCTTGCTTTCAAATCCAAATTTTTAATTAAAATGTTAATTTCGATTTTCTATGAATCAGAATAGTTTATCGTGACTTCATCAATACTCTCGTGCCTGTTGTTCCTTCAACTGAATCCACATCTTCATACGGTCAGCTTCTAAGTATGCGTGGTCTTCAGTTTGATGTCGATCGTGTGGTTGTATACCATAGAACAGAGTTCGGATAGTTACAAGGTATGCTCAACATTCGCAAATGTTGTCAAAATTCGGTTGTCATTATATGACATTAAGGTCTCTGAGATTTGAGACGGCTACTCTGATTTTTGACACATCCACATACAAATAGGGATGGGTCAATATTTGAGTAGGAGTTATTCAGTAACAGATAATAGATAACATATCATTTAAAATGTCTAAATTTGTATTTTGATTGAACCGAATAGCAGACGATGGATGATAGAATGATGAATAATTGTGTGGATCAAAATCAATGAAAAACTTAATTTAAAGGATCTTAAACTTCAATATTATATTTTTTTTTATTTAACTAAATATCAGAAGAAAGGTACTGTGGGTGAGAATATAGAATTTTCAATTTGTTTAAACACAAATTCCACTGAAAACTGGTTGCGGTCCACAAATAGGATCTTCAGTGTCCAGTATGTGCCCTAAACCATTAAATTAAAGTATTTTTTTTTCGGGTAAGCCTGTCCCTCCTCTTGTTTCGAAGGGAGTACCTCCAGATTCTAAATGTCTCTTGGATACCCCAATAACCCTGTCCCGTTTTATACCCAGGATTTCACAAAAAGCACTTTGATAAACTCGAACCATTTTTTCTGTACTATTTCTTACATGATATTCCACGACTATATTTTTTTTGCAGATGTAGTAGCTCTTCTGCGTCTAGGCACAGATTTTTTTTTTTTTTGTATAACTTTGTAAGCGCTCAAGGGATTATGAATACCCTTTATATGGTTTTCTTAACACAGCGCGGGCATCCGGTGGAAGAAGAGAAAGAAGGATAGGAAAGATGTGTGGCGCGATGTTCTGAGACTAGAGCTGGTTGTTGTCTCAGATTTATCTCCAGAGGTGGCGGCTGAAATGCCGCGGAAGAGAATAACCGTGTCTTATTTATTTATGTCCCTTATAATTCGCATTATTTTATTTATTTCTTGTCATATTTTATGGGTATGCTAGTTTACTCAATCACATGTTGTTAGTGTTATGCCTAAGCAGCATGTAATGAGCAAAGGAGCAACTTATTGTATGACAAATTTTAGAATTGGTTTTAATGGAATATAAGAAGATGCACGACAGTGCATCAAGAGAAATGCATCCTGCGATAGTTTGTTTGCAGTTTTGTAAAATGCGTTTGTAAATCTCATTGCCTCAAAACTTTCTAATGTATTGCACTTGTATGCACTGTTATGTGGTTGGTGTTTGCATGATGGTATTTTTGGTGGTTGCTTTTGTCGGTAACTAGTAATAATAACGAAATATTTAAAATTTTATAAATTAATTAAACAAAAGTGTATACAGTACAACACGAATATAAAAAACTCTGGAGAAACAAATTTATATCTTAAGTTTATCTGAGTGTGTCTTTGTGTAAGCAACGGATGTAATAATGCTCCAATCAAAACAAAGAGATAATAGTACGAAAAATTTTATACAGATTTCAACAACAGAAAAATTTTTATTTGAAAGAAAACAGAAACAATATTAAGCAATATTGAAATGTAACACGGTATCGGCCATACTGTCACATTGCGTATTTTCACACTTTTACACTTTCATACAGTCTTAGTGTCAAACTTTCACAGTTGCAATTTTTACTTTCACATTGTCTAACTGTCACACTTTAAGACCTTTACATTTTTACACTGTAACTCTTAAAACTTTCGCTCTGTAACACTTTCAAACTGACAAAGTGTTAAACTTTCACATTGCCACACTGTCACACTTTAACATTTTCACACTGTCGTACTTTCAAACCTTTACACTGTCATGTTGCGTTGTAACACTGTAAGATTGTTATTGGTTTAACCATATGACTTTCCTACTAAAAACCAAGATATTGTGTAAGTTTTTTATATAAAAATGTTTCTTATATCCGTAAAATACTTTATCTCCTTGCCAATTCAGATTTCCAGTTGCTTTTGGTGTTTTGCCTTTTTCTGGCTTTACCAACAAAAATTGGAAAATTCGAACTTTCCATATTTATTACTTTTTTCACAAATTAAATACTCGTAAAAACTTTCTTGTAAGAATACAAAAATCCCAAAACCGTTATTTTTCTCAAAATTTTCTAAGAACAACCTATAGACAGTAAAATTATCTACAACATGTCAATTCGTTCTTAAGTTATAGCGTACCAAAGTTTAATTGTTCGTTAAAATGGGAGCTATATTAAGTCTGGTTGCTTCAACGAATGAATTTAATCTATATATCCATTTTGATATTTATTTTATTTAATAATTTTTTTTTAAGCTTTGCTACACTATTACTTAAGAACGAATTGACATACAGAAGTCGTTACTATATCATTTTGTAGATAATTTTGTAGATAATTTTGTTGTCTTAGATCCGCCCTAAGAGTTTTTTTTTTTTTAGAAAAAATAAAGAATTTGGGAATCATTAAGCAAAATAAAAAAAAATTAGAAGTTTTAAGATGGCAGCGTTACTCTTCCGGTTACACACTTAAAATTTGTTTTTTTTTTTCATTGAATATGTTTTTGCAAAC
Organism: Philhelius pedissequus; assembly: GCA_910595825.1. Classification (NCBI taxonomy): domain Eukaryota; kingdom Metazoa; phylum Arthropoda; class Insecta; order Diptera; family Syrphidae; genus Philhelius; species Philhelius pedissequus. Next base: position 328,152,950 of record OU343160.1, read on the forward strand.
ATAAATAAAATCAAAAAAATCCCCACTCAAAAACATAAATTTATTACATTTTTCAATGATTTCGACCATTTTTCTCCAAATCTATCAATTGAACGATAGAAATAACATTAGCTACAATGCGTACCAACAACATTTTTCAAAAGAACCTATAGTTTTCGAGTAATTTGGAAAAAACCGTAATATCCAACAGTTTATTGCCGAATCTGAATGGCTAAAGTGAGCGGCACTATTTTAAATTACACTTACACTGCATAAAAAAAATTTCGAAAAATATTTTTTTTTATTTTTGAAAATAAATCAACTTTTTGTAAAAATTTCAAAATTTGAAAACAGGTGGATGAATTTCTATAATGCTAGAAAACCGTATTAACGGTATTAAGTCCTGTGATTGTCAACTGATATCAATTTTCCGATCGAGGCATTGCTTGTGTAGTGACAAAGTGAAATACATTTTTATAGTGACGTAGGAGAGTCAATGCGATGATCGACTACCTTGACCTTGTAGTTCTAAGCTTAATACGGTTTTCTAACATTATAGAAATTCATCGACCTGTTTTAAAATTTTGAAATTTTCACAAAAAGTTGATTTGTTTTTAAGAAATTTAAATTTTGGTTTGTAGTCAGTCTTGTTCCTCTACGTGTCGACTTTAATTGTCTACAATTCAAAATAGACAATCGGTCTACATAGACAATGTGTCGCCAATGTAAACAAAAACTTTGACACCTTAAATCCCACAAATAAAATCAGTCCAAAAATGGCTGTGCTACAACAACATAAAAATATAAGTTTCGAGAAATAATTCATAATATTTTCTTTAAAAATAAAAGTTTAAAACGCATGGGTGGTATTAAGATGTTTGGTTGACCTTAAAACAAAGTCTTTGAAGAGCTATCTCTTGGTGAAAACTAAAAAAAAATACTCAGCAGTTTGCACTGTGTGCAACATAACTCTGCAAAATACTACTGGAAACCGTCTTCGCAGGCACATGTAATGGAAAATATTATTATTATCTAAATATTGATTTCAAAACTAAAACATTTGCTTATATTATGCAATAAGAATCGATGCATACTTTAAGCAAGGACAATTGTATCGGATGATGTCTCAATTTATTTAAGGATTTGTATGATTACATTACATTTTATGCTACTCCGCAAATAAATCTACGAAGTAGAGACACTGAAGCACTGGCGACTAGACCATTGGCTTAAGCTTTTACATACATTAATACAACAGAGAGAGACAGAGATAGGAAGGACACACAACAGAAGAAACACTTGTCAACAGCACGTTCTTGGTTTCCGACACGGTCCGCCATCGAAGTACTAACCACGCGCAACGATGCTTGATTTCGCTGATCTATGGTCTTGTATGATATTATGATATTTCAGAGTTTAACCATTAGCCCAAAATTTTAAACACTTGTACCTTACTCTGAATGAGTTTTTAAATGGGATTTGACTCTTAAAATGAATTTCGAGGTCTTTCGAGGATTCGAGAGGTCGTCTAACTTTAAACAGAGCAAAACGCTTCTTTATCTTTCTTAAACTACTTTTTCCCGTTGACGTTTGACAATTTTTCATAACAAAAAATGAAAAAAAATTGTTTTCTGAAAAAGAAGATTATAATATTTTTGAAGATCTTGAGCTTTTTACAAAGCCAAAAATATATAGTTTGAGAAAATCCGTCAGAAGAACTTGCTGGCCTTGAATTTTATTGAAGATAGATTTGAATTTCTTGTGCTTATATTTAATTTTCGTTCTGTTCCATTCATCTATCTGTCAAAACATGGTGTGTTCAACATAAGTTTGATTAAGGCGCCAGTTATAGCTTTCATTGAAATTCATCATTGAAAACAAATCAGTGAATTTTTTTGGCAAGTCGGTTATAGCTATCATTAAAACTTGGTTGTCATTGAAAATAACTTTCATAGCCAAATTTATTGTTGCGGTTAGATTTGATCATTGAAAGAAAAACTGACGTATGGAAAAAGGAAAAAAAAGGAAACAAAAATCATTGCAACGATTGTGTTCCACTTTTAGGAACAAAATGTCAGCGGTTCATTGAAAACGCTTTCCATCATTGAAGAATCAAAAGTGATTTTACCAGAAATTTGTATAGCACATAAAATATTAAAAAAATATTTATGTTATTACCTTCATTTTGGTACCAAAACGACATCAGTTTTATTTGTTTAAGTGCCTCAGAATTGATATACAAAGTTTTCAATTATGAGCTTCAATGAAAGCTGTAACTGCCGCCTAACGGCAGTGGGGGTGGCCGTGGCGCGATAGTTGTGCGCTCGCCTTTCAACCTCGTGGTTGCAGGTTCGATTCCTGCCGTTGTCTATGTCTTATTATATTCCATTAAAAACCAATTCTCATAAATGTCATAAAATAAGTTGCTGCTTTGTTCATTACATGCTGTTTAGGCATAACACTAACAACATGTGTTTGAGTAAGCTAGCATACCCATAAAATATGACAAAGAAGTAAATAAAATAATGCGAATTATAAGGGACATAAATAAATTAGACACGGTAATTCTCTCCGCATTAGTTCAGCCGCCATCCCTGGAGATAAATCCGAGACAACAACTAGCTCTAGTCTCAGAACATCGCGCCACACATCTTTCCTATCCTTCTTTCTCTTCTTCCACCGGATGCCCGCGCTGTGTTAAGAAAAACATATAAAGGGTATTCGTAATCCCTTGAGTGCGTGCAAAGTTATATAAAAAAAAAAAAAAAAAAAAAACGTATCCCTAAATATCTACTTTAATTAGAAGAGTTATTAAGTAAGTTTAAAATTAAAACAAAGTAATAAAGAGCTGCCAAGAAGACGACTGCTTTAACTAGATTTGGGTTTATTTTCTAATCGATGACTGTTTACAGTTTTGCGCCATTGCCAAAAGGATTGAAATTGGATCAACAAAAATAAGTAACTACAAATTATGTAAGATATTTGTCAGTTAACGATTTAATTACTGAACCAAATTTGCAAAGTTTACTGGCATTTTTTAATTTCATTATTAATTCGTCAAATTTTAAAGGTTTTTAGAATCACCCAGCAGAAAACCAGTAATTCAGTGGACCTATTCAATTTAAGTGTGTGCTTATCATAACAGATATCTCACATAATTTAAAGTTTTTCGGTATCTCTAATTTAAATATTTGAAACTAAATCTTTTTTAAACATAGACCTAGGTATACGTTTAGATTTAGATCAAATGAGTTTTTCGCGACTAACTTGTTCTCACACATTTGTTTTTGCATTATAGAAGAACTTGTTTTTTTTTTACATTTTATGTTTTGTGGTTTGATAAATTTTAATACGAAAAATGATGGAATAATATGCTTTTCTGAATTGTTGACAATGTCTACATTGTCGACAAATTTATGTCGACATTGCAAAACACTGTTTGCAGTATAATTTAAAATCCAAGGAACTTCGTGTTCAACGATTTTGATCGAAATCCGATGAGCCATTAATGAGAAACTTGAACACCTTTATGACCCGACCAAAATGCGTTTCGCCCAGGTACAACATTTGGACATCAGTTAGATACTGTAGTACCTTTCTAAGACGCAATATTTAGTGGTGGATGTTTACCGACCTTAATAAAATTTACAGCGATTACTTACTGCAAATTATAGGGGAATTTGGTCAAAGTCATGCACCTAGAAACAAAAAACAAAAATAATATGAAGTTATTTTTTGAGTTTTCTTCAAGATAATTACTGGCCAGACCACGGGCATAACATATTTCTAGGTGCATGAACTTGACTAAATTCCCCTATAATTTGCAGTAAGTAATCGCTGGAAATTTTATTTAAGTCGGTAAACATCCACCAGTGAATATTGCGTCTTAGAAAGGTACTTCAGCATCTAACTGATGAGCCCAACTGTTGCACCTGGGCGAAACGCATTTTGGACTTCAGGTCATAAAGGTATTTAATATGGCTTTAATCCACACAGTCCACAAAAAATGATTATATTAATTTATTGTTTGAGTTTTCTTCAAGATAATTAATGAGAAATTCAGAAATAAAAAAACCTTCTTAACAGGTACCACAAATAGCACGGAATTTTTTTTCAAGATAATCACTTTTTACAACTTTTTGCAGACCGTATCTTTGGGGCTAAAAAAAAAAGATTTAAAAAACAATCGAGCTAGTCATCTAAAACACTTAAGTACCAAGTTTGAAGAAAATCGCTTTGCAGCTGTAGATCGACCTCCAGACAGACAGACAGATTGACCGGATCCAATTTTTTTGTGTTCTCGCTCGAATAGTTTGCAGAAAAGCGAGCGGAAAGATGAAGATGGAACACATCAAATAAAATGCAGGACTGGATAGTACGGACAAGCTCTTGTAGCTAACAACTTCTAACAAATCCTATGCAGGTTTAAAGCCGATGTAGGTAATATTATCTTGATGCTTAGTATAATGAACTGTCGAATGGATGATTCAAGGAATAGTTACATAGCCACCTACCTACAAATTTATATTTAAATCTAGGTTATGGATTTTCATTATGTAAGTTAGGGGAGAGTACCTACATACATGAATTGAACCTAATTATATTAACATGTACATAAATAATGAAAGTGAAGGATGTAGGTGGGTAGAAATTTAGATGCAATATGCATACATCAGAGTCAAGTGATTTTTAAAGCTGCTTATATGTATAGAGGGATGCCATTGCAGGAATGAAGGCCGGAAGTTTTACCAAAAAGTAAAAAGAACCTCCCAGGGGTACAAGTCCCGAACGAAAGCATGCAAAGATGACCAGGAAAACATTGTGGTAGAATCGCAGTCGGTGCTGAGGATATGGAAAAATTATTTCTGCAAAGTATAACGGCAAAGACGAACCGAATCCCCCTATTATGCTAATTGTGCCATTCAACCTGAGCAACGTAGGAAAACAATACCGTTCACCCGATCTCGACGAAGTAAAGATAGCTATATCTTAACTTAAGTCTAACAAAGCTGCTGGAGCTGATGGTCTGGCGGCCGAGTTGTTTCAAGCGGCTGGCGATGAATTCGTTAGGAGTATGCACCAGCTCATCTGCAAAATATGGTCGGAGGAAAGCATGCCCGATGAAAAGAACATCAGCATTGTTTGCCCGATCCTCAGGAAATGCGACCCTGCGCCAACTACAGAGGCATCAGCTTTTTTAATACCGCCTCGGCCGTACTTTGTGATCGCGTAAAGCCTATCGTCAACAACCTGATAGGTACTTATCAGTGTGGCTTTAGGCCAGGCAAGTCCACCATCGACCAAATATTCTCACTACGGCAGATCTTGAAAAAAAAACCAGGAATTTCAAATCGATACTCACCACCATTTCATCGATTTCAAGGCGGCGTATGACAGCATCTACAGAGACGAGCTATGTAGAGCCATGTCTAGTTTTGGCATCCCTACCAAACTCGCCCGTTTGTGCAGGATGACGATTGAGAATGCACGCTGCTCTATCAAGGTCGGCAAAGAACTCACCGACACCTTTGATGTCAAAAAAGATTTTAGGCAGGGCGACGCGACGTGCTGTCATGCGACTTCTTTAACATCATTCTTGAAAGAATAGTGCAAGACTCTCACGTCAACACTAGGAAAATATATGCAGTCAATAAGAAAGGACACCCCTCACCGACGTTTCGGACAGAACGTCACTATAGACAGCTATAATTTTGAAGTAGTCAGAGACTTTATGTACCTAGGATCCGCTATAAATTCAGCTTATGATACCAGTGCTGAGATCAAACGTGGAATTATTCTTGCCAATCGCTTTTTCTTTGGCCTAAGAAGGCAATTGAGAAGCAAAGCCCTCTCTCGAGCAACTAAGCTGTCGTTATATAAGACGCTCATCATCCTAGTCCTGATGTATGGTGCAGATACATGAACACTGTTAACGGTGGATGAAAACGCTTAGGGTGTCTACATAGATGGGGAATGGAGAAGACGGTACAACATCGAACTGTACGGGCTGTACAGCGACATCACAAAATTGAAAAGCCAACGACTGAGATGACTAGGTCATTTAGAGCGAATGGACACTAATGCTCCGGCCCGGACAAAGATGCAATTTGAATTCATGGATGAATAAGAATATGTACATCAAAAACAAATTTCCCAGTTTTTTTAAAAAATCAATTTTTTTTAAATTTTTTTTTATACAATTATTTTAAAAACATTAAAAAAAAAACTTAAACGCCATTTGGCAGCTATTATAAATTTACCTACATATATAAATTCAAATTTCAAAAAAATTCAGTCACTGGTTTTTGAAAACTCGATTTTTCAAAAAAAAAAAATTATTATAATATACTCGTATAACCAATTTTTTTTTGTATGCTTAAAAGTGGACTGTACTAATATAAGAATCCACACATTTTTTTATAAAAATTCTCGGAGCTGTTTTTTTTTTTTTTTTTTTTTTTTTTTCATTTGTATGGGAGGTAACGTTGTTTTTACTTGCGATAAAGGTACTATTCTATAGGGCAAGTTTTGCATTTGAAAAAAAAATCGAGCTCGCTATTTAAATTAAAGTTGACATTGAACACCAAAAAAGTGGGTCCTGCAATTCCGTCTGTCTGTCTGTCTGTAGAACGATCTACAGCCTAAACCGCTCTAACGATTTTATTAAAAATAAGTGTGTGTACTACCCTAGGTAGGGTCTACATTTTGACCGAATTTTGTTTTTAAATACAGTCGAACTTCGATAACTCCAATATTTGATAACTCGAATGAAATTGGTTGGCAATAGCGTGAAGTCTGAAGTTTACATGTAATTTTTTTTGATAACTCGAACTTCAATAACTCGAATGTCGCGATAACTCGAAAGTCGAATTTTTTAGTTAAATTATCAAATTCTGTGGATTTTTACAAGTTCATTTCATAATGAACTGCGTTTGCGGGAACTGTGTTTGTATGTTCTATGACCTTGTTTACATATGTGTGTGTTAAAAATATTGACTTCATTAAGTGTGAGTAAAAGCTGTCATGCTCCGGTGTTAGAACACACATTATTAAGTTCATATACGTATTTTATATAATACGAATTCAAAGTCTTATTATAAAAGATTAAAAAAGGCGAAATAAAAAGTGAAAAGAAACTAACGTAGATATTAACAATGCAGTGTGAAGTTTTTTTTAAAGTAAAGCTAACGCGGATAAGTCGGTAAACGAATATTAAAAACATCGTTTGAAGATTTTTTTTTATAATCTACACGTGCTCAAGGGATTATACTACCCTAAAGTTTCAACACAGCGCGGGCGTTAGGTTAGAAAGAGAAAGAAGGATAGGAAAGATGTGTGGCGCGATGTTCTGAGCCTGGAGGTGGTTATTGTCTCAGATTTTATCTCCAGGGATGGCGGCTGAACTAATGCGGAGAAATGTCCGTATCTTATTTATCTATGTCAATTATAATTCGCATTAATTTTTTCATTCCTTGTCATATTTATCGGTATACTAGTTTTACTCAATCACATGTTGTTAGTTCTATGTCTAAACAGAATGTAGTGATTAAACCAGCTACTCATTGTATGACATTTATTTTTAGAATTGGTTTTTAATGGACATAGGCTACGGCAGGGATCGAACCTGTGACCATGAGGTTGACAACAATCGCCCCACGGCCACCCCTATAAGATAAATCTTAATTAATAGTGGGCCAAGAAAAAAGGACGTGGCTATTAAATATAGCATTCCGGCAAATCTATTCGTCAGTATATGTATAACAGAATATTTTAAATAATAACAACAACTGTACTTTTGTTATTCGCTAATAAATATTACGTAATTTATATTAATTTTCTGTTTTACTTGATAACTCGAAGTCTTGATAACTCAAATTATTTTTTTGGCAAGTGATGGTTCGAGTTATCGAAGTTCAAATGTATTTTGTTATTAACGGTACCTGCCATACAACCATTTCATTGATTTTCGACTTTCTCACAAACGGCTCAACGGATTTCAATTAAACTTTTACACCGGAGCTCCTTCAAATTCTAAATAATAGTGCATTTCAAAATTTTCGAAAATAATATTTTTGGATTTAAAAAAAAAAAAAAATATTTTTTTTTTGAAAATTCAATATTTCGAAAACGGGTGAACAATTTTTTCTGAAATGTTGGTTTTTCAATTTATATAATAAAATATTTAAAATGTCCATAAGTACCAATTTTTTTTTAGAAAAAAATTCAGGAATTTTTAAATATATAAAATTAAGTGAAAAACGATTTTAAGAATACATTTATATGTAAACGAACATAGGAGCCAGTACGTACGATTCAGTGGTGCATATTATTTTAAGACGAATTTGAAGGAGCTCCTGCGTAAAAATTTTGTTTGAAATCCGTTGATCTGTTTATGAGAAAGTCGAAAATCTATGAAATCTTTGTATGGCAGGTACCGTTACCTTAGGACCTATTAAAACGATCCAAAAATGTATTTTAGACAATCACCTAAAACGCTTAAATACCAAGTTTAAAGAAAATCGCTTCAGCCGTTTAGGCTGTAGATCATTGTACACACAGGCAGACAGACAGACGGAATTGCGGGACCCACTTTTCGAGTTCGATATTTTTACGCATCGAAAACGTGTCATGTAGTACCTATGTATAATATAGCAAGTAAAAATAATAGGTCAATGTATAAAATACTAAAACAAAAATGTTGGTACATACATTATCCTCTCTAACTGATGTTTTAGTCTTCCGTATGACACTATAGGTATAATGTCACATTAAATGATGTGGAAAATATCGCAGACCGAATAAAAAATGGTTTTCCAAGTATACCTTGTATAATTTAACAAAAGTTAAACCACTAATGATTTACATGACAACTTTGTTAAAAAATAGATTAGAAGCTATAGCTAACCATCCAAATTCACTTGTCAAAGTGCTATGGGATTCGAATTTTAATGAAGACACAGACCTTTACTACTACCAATCGCCCTTCAATCTTTTGCATAATAGATCTCGAACTTTAATAGAACCTCAGTTGAGTGATTTGCTAACTCTTCCTTTTTATGAGAAAGCCTCATTGAATGTCCTCAGAGGATTAATTTATTGTTTTTAAATTTTAGAAAAAAAAAACATTTATTTCTTATACATGTACACATATTTGAATAATGTTTATTATATTTAATGTAAGTTATATTATATTATATTTAAATACTGTTTTATAACGGGTGATTTTTTTGCTACTTGATTTTTGACGTTTATATTTTTGACAGATCACACATGACAAATTCCACGAACATTTGACATTTCGATTCAATATTGTTTGCCATTTCATCATGAATAGACTTACGCCTGAACAACGTTTGCAAATTATTGAAATTTATTATCAAAATTCGTGCTCTGTGAAAAATGTGTTTCGCAAGCTACGTCCGTTTTATGGTCGTCATAATCGACCCACCATTTTTGGCTAAAAGAATACGTGAATAAGCAGAATTGCCGTATTTGGAGTGAAGAGCAGCCAGAGGCAATTCAGCAGCTACCAATGCATCCCGAAAAATGCACTGTTTGGTGCGGTTTATGGGCAGGCGGCATCATTGGCCGTACTTCTTCGAGGACGATGAAGGCCGCAGGGTTACGGTCAATGGAGAAAGGTACCGTTCGATGATAACAGATTTTTTTTGCCGAAAATGCAAGAATTGAACTCGGTCGACATGTGGTTCCAACAGGACGGTGCCACATGCCACATTGCACGCGAAACCATGCATCAATTGAGAGGCGAATTTGGTGAGCAGTTGATCTCACGTTTTGGCGCAGTCAATTGGCCACCAAGATCATGTGATTTGACCCCGTTAGACTATTTTTTGTGGGGCTATGTTAAGTCTATTGTCTATGGGGACAAGCCAAACACGATTGCTGCCTTGGAAGCCAACATTGAACGCGTCATTGGTGAGATTCCCGCCGAAATGTGTGAAAAAGTTTGCCAAAATTGGACCTTCAGAATGGACCACCTGAAGCGTAGCCGCGGGCAACATTTAAGTTAAATTATTTTTAAAAAGTAAATGGCAGAAATTAATTTATCAATCCAAATAAAAATTTCATTCACTTTTTACAAGTTTCTGTGTTTTTCTGAATTTTCAAAAACCAAGCTCTTAAAAAATCACCGTTTATTATGAATATGATAATATATATCAAAGTTTAATTAGTATTTATCTTTAATAAGATATCTGCCTTATCATATAGTTGTTTATATAAGTAAATCATAAGTTTCTTGTTCCAATATATTAGATTATATCATGAACTAAATAACGGCCTTTATTAAACTTATATCAAACTCTTTACTCGCTGTTATGAGAAATATCATTTATAATTGTACCTATGCATCAAATGCATCTTTTGTTATGTTATTTTATTTTATTTTAGCCCTAGTCATTATTAGATTTAAGTTTTGCCTTTAAGAGCAATTATATGAACGTAAGTCGGGAGCAAGCATATGAATTTATAATAAAGATACAATTTACAATTATGTAACTATATTGTTAGAAAGAAAATTTATTTATATTCTATACTTAAAATTATTGCTTAAGCCAGACATATTATTAAAGTCGGCTGCATAAAAACAAATACATTGTAATCAAAACTAAATTTGTGAATTTAAGCCTTAATAAATAAAACTGAACTGAAATTGAACTGAATGTCACATTTAATTAAAATTTCGAACTCAATAATAATTTACCCTCAATTTTTGTACCTAAACTCGTATTTTTATTAATTAAAAAAATAAAGTGTTAAAAAATCATTATAAAAAATTATCAAATAACTAAGTTTAATCAATACGAATCATCTTCCTTCAATTTAACACAAATTATTAAATCACATACACACATATTCGTACGTACATATTATGTAGATACGATTAAAATGTTTCCAAGATTTATTAATTAAATTAGGAAATAACACAACAACTAAATCTAACCGAGTAACAAAGGGCAACAGCAATTCAATATTGGAAATGACAAACAAATAATTTTTGACTTGGTACCCTTCGCGCCATTGCTTTCCAAATTCCAAGCGCTCACGCTCCCGGGTGGCGCGTCCGGCAACGCTCAGTATAGTCAGTTGTTATAATGTGAAAAAGAGCAGTTGCACCGTTTCTTTCGTTCAGTGGTTTGCGTGATAACAAACTTAATACTTAGTTTGCTTCAGACCGACAGTTGTTCAAGACGTTCCTATTTTCTCATACTCGCCATCGCCGTTGCCGCCTTCGATTCGGAATCGAGTGCCCTGTATTTCCTTTTCCTTCACAGTTCTTCATTAAATAAATAAATTATAGATTAACAACCGAAACCCAAATTAAAATTTAACTATAAAACCAAGACCAGAGCAACGCGACGCGACGCATGTATCAAAATATATCTACTTGTATATAATATTAGAATCAGTTAGAATCCAAGACCGTGTCGGTCGGTCGGTTGTCGATTGTGGTACATAACTCATTGCCTTAATTTCGTCAATCTTATCGCAAGCCTTGCATGCGTAAGTCCAACAAAATAGCCCTTGTCTCAGCGTTTAGGGGGTTTATATGAGATTAAAACCAGCGCCAGCGCCAGTGTGGCGATTATCAGATGATTTGTTGAGATTATTTTTTTTTTTTTAAACAATTACATAAATACTTTGGAAAATCTAAATAAAGCGTGGCGTGGTTTTTGGAATTTTTTTTTGTGGAATATTTAAGTGAATTTACACACAACTTACATTCGGTCTGCAAATGAAAGACGCACCGGCGTTTTTTTAAGTGATTAATTACATAAGTGGATAACAAGTTGCCAAGTGCAAGTGCATATCGTGTTCTTCTTTGCCTTCTGGTGGATTATATATTTTCAAATCAGGTCAAGGCTTAAAGGCAACCGCCGACAATAGTGTGCAGGAAAACCAGGAAAATGTTTGGAATAAAATATCTAACTGAAGCCCACTTGAAGGGCTTCGAACGTTACAAGGTAAGTGTGCTCGGCTGCATATCAGAAACAGAAGCAATAAAATAAACCTTTAGGGTTCTTCTTTTTTTTCTGTCATTAGTATAGTGTACTGTATGCAGTATATTAATTCAATTTGTCGAATAAGCCTTAAGTGACAAAATCTTGACAGTTTTGCTAGACATAATAAATGTGTATGCTTGAAGCTTATTACCTCCATTATTTGCGATTTCAGCTGATTGATTTGTTAAATTAATTGAAACTTAGCCTGGCGTATTTTTAAAGCTATTGCAATTGCAACCTTTGGAGGGGAAGGATGGGTTGTATGAGACACGTGTACGTTTGACAGTGCACATGTACATACTTAATAGTTTTGGCACAACTGCTAGTTTTCGTGGTTTAGAAGGACGACATTCATTATATGTGTAAGAGTCGAAATCTATAACATTTGACAATAGGAAATACTCCAAGCCCGCCAGTGACGAATGTAGACTTTCAAGCATGGTCAGCTCATGTTTTAAAAACTATCAGCTCCTACCTAATTGCTAAAGTATGATATTTTTTGTTATTATGTGTTGTACATGACCTTGTCTTGTCCTATTGATGCTATATTATACAGACATGATTTGTTTAAATGAATGAACTCAAAGTATGTGAGAATACTGCATGTATGTAAACTAGTCTGTAAGATTCATTAACCGTACCAGATTAACAAAATAAATACCTATATTTATTTGCGAGATAAGGAAGCTCGAGATAGTAAGTTGTTTATTTATTTTGGACCAAACTACAGTACATTCTCTCTATCCAAGATCCCACAAGGAATATATTTTAAAATTTTAACTCTTTGACAAAAAAGGATAAAATGCACGACTAGATCGCACGTACTTGCTCTAATGTTCGAACACATCGTATGCAAAATATTCTTAATAGCAAGGGCTTAATGTATTCTTAAAGTCGTTTTTTTCTTTATTTTGTATAGGAATACAAAATTTCTTTAATTATTTTTTTAATTGTTGGGGCAATTTTTAATATTTTATGTGTCAGAATGTTCGGAGAACCAAGAAATAAAGAATCCAATTTAATATAAAATAAGTAGATATTTTATTTTAAGAAGTTTGAAATGAAATTAAATATATTTTACAAATTAATAAAAGAATTTTCAAAATAATTTTTTTTTCTAAAATCAAAAAGAATATTTTTTCGAAATTTTGTGTATACAGTATTACTTACAATTTGAAGGAAACCTTATATACTTTTTGCAAATATTTCTTTCATATTTCCTATCGAAAAAGTGGGTGGAATAAATTGTCAATGACACCCTCATCAGTAAACCTAAGTTTTTAATTTATGCCTTTTGTCCTACCCCTCAAACAAAATTTTTATAAGAAAGAAGTTCTCCATTGTAATGATAATAATTGATATAAGAATTGGGTGGATGAAACGCCATTGCATGAAAAATTTCATAATTTCAACTTTTTCTTTTTATACCTTTACATTTGAAAATTGACCGCTCTACTAAATTTCATAATCCTGTACCAATCGGAAGTGCTCTCAATAAATTTAATATTATCTCTGCGAAAATGGGTGGTTTACACGCCCGCTTAATGTAAAATCTCAAATTTTTAATTTTCCTTTTGCTTGCATGTCAAATCCTGGCGCTCTACCAAATTTCATCATTCCACGATAATCAGAAGTACTCCAAGTAATTTATATCAATTCTATGAAAATGGGAGGATACCACGCCTACTGAATGAAAAATCTTAAATTTTCGATTTTTCCCTTTGTTTTGCATTGTTATGGCTACCGTTGTGCGAAAATACAAGATTCTCCGATATCGAAATGCCCATAATATTGATGATCTGTGTGAGTTGCCTAAGCCTGATGAGCTTATCAAATGATGCAAATTTAAAGTTTCTGACTTTATTGGTACTGAAGTTTAAGTTTAAGTTTATAGCAATAATTACGCAGTAAGATACAATCGCGCAAAATTTTAGTCGATTTAGTAATATGTTAAATCATTTTTAGTATGATACTAGGCTAAAAAGAGGATTTTGCTAATTTTAAACCAGTTTAGTATCGTACTATTTTCTTAATATTTTACTAAATTTAAAATCAGAAAATGGCTACTTTATTTCTTTAGTATCGTACTAAATCCATATGCCACTTTGACATTTACAAACGTCAAAAAGTTATGTTCGCTTACTTTATTGCACTATTTTAGGCGTGTTTAGTTGTAATTTATTAAGAAAATAGATTTAGTATGGTGCTAGTTAAAAAGTTAAAATTATTAAAATATGAGTAAAGTTCTTTAGTATTAGCAAACCGTTAAGTAGTATCATGCTTAACCCTTAACATCAGGCTGTTTAAAATTTTGCGCCAATAACTTTTAATTTAGAGCAAATATCAATACGTAATAATCTGCTATTTTATAAGTTATAATTTATAATGTTTCGCAAAATTGACAATTCATTTTATTTCATTAATAGCACATTTATCATTAAAAATAAAAAAAATTAGAAAAAAGAAACTTCAAATAAAGATATACACCATCACCATCAACCATCATAATCATCATCACCATCATATTCCTAGGTTCCTATAAAATCATAAATCAAGTCGTTCTATAAAATTGTTCTAACATTTTATTGAATTGAATAGTGCAGGTAATCATTATTAAGTATGTAGGGAGAGAATTCCATAATCGAACAACATTGGCATAAACCTGACGCTCAGAAACGAGAAATGAGACTCGAAGGGCAAAACGTTTGCAAAACCTATTAGATCGAGTGAATTGTATTCTGTTGAAAAGATATTCAGGCTGCCGAAGTTGTATTATATAGGGTTATCCATTTTGCGGTTTCAAAAGTATAGGGCTGGAATTCAACATCTGTCAAACTAAGTTGTTAACCCAATTTTTTTTTATCCATTTTTGAAAATCTGACATTTACGAAAATGGATCGCTTAACTATCGCGCAACGCATAAAAATTGTTAAAACCTAATACAAAAATGGTGATTCTGCCACAGCCACATATCGTGCTTTAAGAGGAAATTATGGTTAACATAATCGTCCAACTACGCAAGCAACTGGCAAAATTGTGAAGAAATTTGAAGAGACTGGATTGGTTACAGAAATTGTAAGGACTGTGCATCATCGTTTCGCTCGTACCACTGAAAATATCGCTGCTGTAAGTGAAAGTTTTGACGAAGACCCGTGTCGATTCCTCGTCGTTCTCATGAATTAGGACTGTCTTACGACACATTATGGCGTATTTTGCATTTGAATCTACACCTACATCCATATAAAGTCCAGCTCACACAACAACTTAAGCCAGTTGACTATTCACAACGTCGTAGATAAAATAAAATTTTCTTCAGCGACGAAGCACATTTCTCAATCGGTGGGTATGTTAATAAACAAACTTGTCGTATTTGGGGTTCTGAGAATCCTCAAGTAATTGAAGAGAGGCCATTACATCCACAAAAAGTCACGGTTTGGGGCGCTCTTTGGTCCGGAGGTGTGATTGGACCTTACTTCTTCGAAAACGACGATGGAACGACAGTCACTGTCAATTCGGAGCGTAATGGTCATATGATAACCGACTTTTTTTGACTGCTATTGAAGAATACCACTTGGAGAATATGTGGTTTCAACAAGACTGTGCCCTATGCCACACAACTCTAGCGAATATGGCTTTGAGAGTCATTTCCTGGCCGCGTGATTTCTCGTCGTGGCGATATCAACTGGTCAACAAGATCATGCGATTTGATACAGCTGGACATTTTTTTTGTGGGGCTACGCAATAGACCGTGTTTTGCAACAATTCGCGTGGTGGTCATTTAAATGATGTAGTGTTTCACACATAATGTCAACGTTCAAACTGAACGTTCATGAAAAAAAATATTTTATATGTGTTTTATTTACGTTTACTTTTGAAACCGCAAAATGGATAACCCATTATTATTATTGTGCAGCAACGTTAAAGTCTTGCATTTGAAAAGATCATCGAGCGTCATACTGTACATTGATTTCGAAAACCTAGATATGTGATCACTCCTTCTTATTCCAAAAACATACCGTGCTATGCTATTGAAAGCTACATTTAGTTTATTCTTATGTACATAGTCTTAATTGCTATAAGTTTCGAAGTGAAATTGGAACTAACAACGTCTTTGCAAATATCATTCGAGTTTTAAGAGGAGTTCTATGATATGAAGCCCAGAGTAATCGTAGTCCTCCATAAACCTTACCCAAAGTAAGTCTTATATGATCATTCCAAGTAAAAGTACGGTTTAAAGTTAGTCCCACGTTTATTGGAGCATCGACAAATTCAATGGGGATGTTGTTCATATGAACCTGATGGAAATAAAATGTATCGATGAGTGTTCTTGTTATCACCATGTTTTTGATTTTTTAGCATTCAGGCAAAGATCAATTTGTTGAGACTATATTACAATTTTCTGTAGATCATTATTAACTTCATAAACTCCATTCTCAAGTATTCCAAGGGGAAAGCAATTGTATATTTGTACATCATCTGCGTGCATGTGTAAGGAAGAATTTAGGGAACAGGAAGGGAGGTCATCAGTATACATTGAAAACAGCAAAGAACCCGAAATAGAGCCCTGAGGAACCTCTTTTTACAACGGAAGAGGATAAGACAATGTTTTGTTGACAAAAACCGATTGTGATCTTTTAGATAGATATGAGTAATAAGCTTTTTAAACAGTATATTTTTATTGGCCGTATCAAATGCTTTTGAAAAATCTAAGAGAGTGAGAATTGTTACTTTATCATTGTCGACAGCACTCCTGATTCCTTCAGTAACATCGATTAAAGAAGTCGTACAGCTATGTTTAGGTCTGAAACCAGACTGATGAGAGCAAGTCAGTTTTTGTGCAGATAAATAACAGCGTATTTGAGTGTTCATGATTCTTTCCAAGACTTTTGAGAGAAAAGGTAAGAAAGCAATTGGTCGAAATTCAGCACACCTCCGATTTTACGGGATTGGAATAACCTTAGCTCGTTTCCAGGCAGATGGAAACGTGCTTGTCATGAAAATACTGTTAAACATATGTGTAACATATTTAAGTATAAACGGTAAGAAAAACTGGTTGCATACCATCAATTCCAACAGAGTTAGATTTTATTGCTAATAAGAACATTTGCTTCATCAACAGTCGAAAATTTTAATATTTCATCATTCACGGAATCATAATTCATTTCACTATCAGCCATTAGGTACCCGAAACCTGAACTATTAACATCAGTGAACTTGGCTTTAATATTATATTTGTTTTCCTTACTCCACTTAAGCTTATGGGTGTTCACTGAACAAAAAAAAGCACGGAGAAGCAAACACGATAGGTAACTGTAATTTTTTTCAATCTCATCACTGCTTAAAAATCGCTGACTGAAATTGTAAGATGTAATAGCAGTCTAATCGGGTTCGGTCTTAGTTTAACTTTACTGGTTCGTGCATTCACTTCATTAATTTTTTTAAGGGTTTGTGAATTCGGTAAGGAATGTTTTTAAAGGTTCGTGAATTTGGGAGGGATTTTTTTGAGAGAAAAAAGTGTTCCTTCGAGTGCAGTCTAGCTTTACATATGATAAGGCTAGACTTCACAACGTATTCTGTTTGTCGCTATAGTATGTACCTTCTAATTGATGGTTTAAAAATCTAAATTTGTTGCTCGCAAAATGTTTGATAAAAAAAGATCTGATTGACAAATCTGTTTGACGTCCAAAAAATTGGTTTTAAAAACACTTAAAATACTTAATTTAAAACTCACAAACGCTTCAATTAACAAAGTAAAGTATTTTTTTTTAATGTTAGACAAAATTTTAAATCGAACAAAATCTTAAAAGTTTCAAAACTTCTACGTACTAAATTTGAATTATCAAAACTGTTAGTTTCAAATTAAATTCTCTAAATGGTAAGTTTTTTACTTTTACTTTTACTTTTACTTTTTTTTAATTGTAAGCCCTTATATATTTTGTGAAATTTGAAATTTTGTTGCACTTGAGCCTTTAGCCAAACAGCTAAATCTTATTTTATTCCAAAACGGCTCCAAACATTTATATAAAACATATGTGAGAGTACTTAAATTAGCTCAGTCCACTTTTAGACAGTACTTCCCATAGAACCACTTTTAACATTTTTGACTTATTAGAGGAATTGATTAATATTTAATTTTCTAGACAGATTTTCTCTTAAAATTATATTAAGATATTCGAATTTCATCCTTAATGATAAGTAGACTGCCTGCCTACTAACAGCGCAGCGTCAATGTTTAGTTAGATTAAAGTTGTTAGCTACAAGAGCAAGTTCGTAAGTAAATAAGCTGTGATTTAAAATTAGAACAACAACTGACACGACGTCCGGCAAGTGGCAGTGTATGTACAAAAATGTATTGCTTGGTTCGAATTTTGGACCGAGCAATGACGTGATTTATACGTTCTTCTTCGAAAACGACGTTGGTGATGCCATTACCGTTAATGGCGAGCATCGCATATCTGTGGTACAGTAAATAGTTTGGTCCAAATTGAACGATATCTAGGTGGACAAAACGTTATTACAGTTAAGATAAGATTACTTGCCTTATCCTGTCGTTAAGGGCTACCTTAAGCTACAAGAGGATCTTGTTAATACATATCTAATGTGTGTACACTGTACACCTTTCATTTAAATATACGGTTAGAAGAAATTAATTAAACATGTTAATACATTTCCCCTTTTTACTTGCGATTATACGTACTATAAGGCAAGTTATGCATTCGTCGAAAAAAGAAGTTTTGAGATAACAATCAAACATGACATACGAATCTAAAAATTCTGTCCGTCTGTATTTCTGTCTGTATGTATGTACAGACACCTACAGCCCAAACAGGTGAGCCGAATTGCTTCAAACTTGGTGTATAGAGTTTTTTAGGTATATCGTACAGAGAGGAAATTGAAATTTTCTTTAGCTCAAAAAATAACGGTACTTGCCATATAACCATTACATTAAAGCTTATTTTTCTCGAAAAGTGCTCTAACGATTTTGATTTAAAAAAATCAGTGCAGATTTTTAGGTACTACCGATCATATGATTGAAAAAAAAATTTTTAAATGTCTAAAAACGGTACCGTTTTTTTTAATTTTTTCTATCTCATAAATGGCTCAACCCATTCTTTCGAAATTTCACACATACGAGTATATAGGTTTAGGTTGCCCAATTAATTCTGCCTACCAATATTTTTAATTAATTTTTTTTTGTATTTTAAATTCATTTAAAAAAAAAGAAAATTTATTTTATATTTAGAAAACTGCTCAATAATTTTTTTTTCAAAAATTATAGTATATGTATTTGCTGAATACCTATGAATTGGCGTTCTTGAATTTTTTTTTGAAAAATGTTTCCAAAAAGTTAAAAAAAAACACTTTTTTTCTCAAAAGATTTTGACATTTTTTTTCTCATAAATTCCAATTTATACAAGAAATAAAATGGCGTACATTTTTTTGAGCTCAAATTAGTTTAAATATTTATTTCAGAATTTTGAATTATTTTTTTTGGTTAATCCGATTTAATCTTTTGTTTTTAAGTTTACATTATTAAATATTTAATATTGTCATACCATTTTTTTTTTTTGAAAAAAAAATATAATAAAACTTTGTATATATAAAAAAAATAAAAAACAACTTTAAAAATATATATTTAGATTTTTAATAGAAACCTTTTGCATACGATGTGATCGAACATAAGAGCAATTCGTGCGATCCAGTCGCGCACTTTATTTTAAATGTTTCCTCAACTGCTAACTATGTAGCATGTATGTCATCGATTAAATCGCACAATACCGTATCTTTAATGATTAGACTTTTTACAGCCTTAAACCATAAAAGTATACAAACTCGTGTCTGTGTGTGTTTTGGACTCGTATAAAAAATTAAATCGAAAAAGATTACAATCGAACTTCTACATTGCAATGATAGATATAATACGAACAAAGTAGGTCGTGAGATTCTGTTTGTCTGGCGGTCGGTCTATACCTCGACCTAGAACTGAAGAAATGTTCCTGCCTGACACAACGATTTTAACGATTGTGACAATTTAGTAAAAAGGTAATAAAGGAAATTGCTCTTGTCCCTTAAAATTATTATGTGACAAGACATTAAAGATGTATGGAAATGAATCAATTATGTTAACTATCGAAAAGGTTTGAACAAAATAAGAAATTATTCATACAGTTTTGAAATTCAAGCCGTCAAGCCGTGATGGATGTAGCTTATGTGGTGATGAGGATTTTTACTTGTGATCAAAATAGGTAAGGACAAGTTTTGCATTTAGAAATATAATCGAACTCGAGATTTTCGTCAAACAAAAGCGGTTCCCACAATTCCGTCTCTCTGTCTGGTTATTGTCTCAAATAGATTTTTGAATCGTTTTTGAGCCCCAAAGTTAACGGTACATGTCAATTATTTGTTCTTCAATCTTAATTATTTCGGCTCTTACGATTGTGGTAAAAAAAAATATGTGCACTACTATAGGTATAGTCTACATTTGGGTTAAAGTTTTGTTAACATATTTTGAAATTGACGGTATTTGCCATTAAATCATTTTTTATTATCTTGGACTTTCTCATACACGACTCATTTTGATTGTTTAGATTTTTATTACCAAAATTTTCGAAAACTATGTTTTTTTCCAATTTTCTTACTTCGGAAATCGGTGGACGATTTATTTTGAAATTGCATTTTTAAATTTATGTTATTAAATACCTACATAAAATTGTCAAACTATAAAATTTGTTAGAACAAAATTTATGAAATTTTGTATATAAAAAAATAATTAATGTAAAAAGACTAAAAACATATAGAGGTCTTTCTACTAAAAATCTTGTGTTTAAGATGCGATCGAACATAAGAGCAAATACGTGCGATACAGTTGTGCATTTTATTTATATGCGATATATAGGTATTATGTGGCAAGTTATGGATTCCAATTTTTGGCCAAAAAGAAAAAAAACTTATTTTTCTCCAAAACGGCACCAAATATTTTAAAATTAAAAATCAGATTAATATTCATGAAAGAAAAAGGCTTTTTGGTAAATTTTATTTAACAAAAAAATAGTTATTTTTTCAGGAAATCGAAAACCAAAAAAGGAGTTCTACTAGAGGTATAGTAGAACCACTTTTTTGGTTTTCGATTTACTGAAAAAAGGTTCATCTGATTTTTTGTATTTTTTTTTATTCAGAAGCTCTTTGGAAGCTTAAAAATTAATGTAAGCCAACATTTTTCAAAACATTTGTTTTTTGAAATTAAAAGCAATTGCAACTAATAAATTATTCTTCTCTTCGACTTCCAGTGTTTGTCAAACTATTTTATTTTTAAATTATTTTAATTTTTTTTACTTTTTAAATTTATTTTTCTTTTTTCTTGTTTTCTTTTTAATTTTTATTATTTATATACATATTTTCATTATATTATAATTTTCAAATATTTTCTTAATTTTCTTAATTTTCTTAATTTTTTCTGATTTTTTTTGTTTTTTTCTTTTCTTTCTTATTTTTTACATTTGTTCTACAAAATTTCTCTGTCTTTTTATTTTGATCTTCTGTTGTCGTCTTTTTTGACCTCAAACATTCTTGTTTGTTTGTTTAGCAATTTTGTTGAAAATGTTTTTATGCTTCGGATTCTCGTGGAACTTTCTCTTTGTTCTTATGTGCCTTTTTTTATCTTCCTTCTTCTATATGATGGCTTTAACTCCTAATTCAAATGATTTTTCCGTGGTTGGTGGTGATGATGGAATACTTCGCTCCATGATTAAGATTTTAAGTAAACAGAAGACAGGTTTACAGATTTGTCACATCAACGCCCAGAGACTCTACTGTAAATTCGATGAGTTTAGGGATGTTTTCGAGGAATCAGGGGTAGATATAATTTGTGTTTCAGAAACTTGGTTTTCAATCAAAAACAGTGATTCTATGTATCGATTGCATAATTATAAGCTTTTCCGAGCGGATAGATGTGGTAGAAGAGGTGGTGGAGTAGCGGTATATGTACGCAATGGTATTATTTGCAAAATTATTTGTAAGTCAGAAGTGAATAGTGAGATAAATTACTTATTTTTAAATATTTTAAACGAAGGAGGTAGTAACCTTCTATTAGGTGCTGTTTATAGACCTAATAATAACATTGATATTAATCCATTGCTAAGCCTCCTCGAAACCATCACTCTTGGATGTTCCAAGGTCATCATTTGTGGGTATTTTAACTCCAACCTTCTCGATCAGACATCTCTCATTGATGGTATGAATATAAATAAATCTTTTTTTTTTCTTATACTCCCTAACTGTTCTTTGATTTAACTTTTTCTTTTGTCAACAGAGACATATTGTATTTATAACTATTTTTTCTTTTTTATTATTTCTTTCATTGCTTAAACTTGAATTTAACTAATACTTACAGATTATTGTTATAGTTTATCTTTGTATACTTTAAGCTTAACACTATCTTAAAAGAAGTGAATTCTTACTGTGTAAGCATACAATGAACTAATAAATACAAAAAATACAAATACAAATTTTTTTTTTAAACTCAAAAATTTCGAAAACGAATCAATGAAACTTCGTATTTGGTAGTTTTTTGACATTATCTTGAATAATATAAAATAATAAAAAACAACTGTAGCTCCCATACAAATGTTAAAAACCCGTTAAGAAAAAAATGTATTTCTCAAAACCGGCCTAAAGAATTTTATACAAAATTGTGTGTGTTCTTGAATTAGTGCAGTCCACTTTTAAGTAAAAAAAATATTTAACTTTGCGTACTTATAAATTGTACTTCCCATGGAACCATTTTTTATATTTTCGAATGTCTCACTATTGGACACTTTTATAAGCTCCGTTTTTTTTTTGTGAAAAATCGATTTTTCAAAAACGAGTTACTGATTTTTTTTTAAATTTGCGTGTTATATGTAGGTATATTAATAATAACTTTAAAATGGCTTTCCAAATTTTTTTCCAAAAATGTTTTTTTTTATTTTATACATATAACAATTATTTAAAAAAAAACCGCTCCAGCGAATTTTTCATTTGTTTCTAACTAATTATAAATAGAGACAGCATCAGCGGTAAGCTACAAGGGCAAGTTCGTGCGACCCAGTCGTGCATTTTTTCTAATTGCTGTAGTAAATGAAAATCGAAAGTGTGTTAATTGTGGAATTCCTCTTCCAGCTCTATTTTGCTTTCGCATTTCAATGTCCAGACAATTACGAAAAATGTTCTCAATCCGACATAATGTTTTCTAAACATTCGTACTGAGTTAAAACTTAAAATTCAAAGCTAGTCATAACCCTTTTTATTTTCCATCAGCAACCATTACTGGATTCCTTGCTAAAAAATGTTTTCTTATTTTTTTTTCGTTTCATTAAAACGGATTACATTCTTTTTTGTACTAAGAGCATTACATATCTATCCTGCAAAGAAAATAATCATTTTTACTTATGTATGTATATTAAAATGCAAAAACATTTTCAATTAGATGATTTGAATAAATTGAATGAAAAGAAAGACATTCTAAACCTTAATAAGTAGATGCTTCTAAAACTCACAATAGTATCTGCCAATATGTATATAATAGCCTTAAAATCAATTCCGCTAAAAATATCTGAAGTCTGCAATATTTTTTTGATTGGCTGCTTGTAACAAAAAAAAATACAAAAAAACACAACATGAAATCCTTATTAGAAAGAACTTTCGTTCGAGGTTTATACGTATTCAAGGTAAACAAAAATTCGCCCGTACATATTCCCTTTTTTTAGGTACGTAAAATGCCTTACCCATTAACATGGCCGGATTTTGATAGTTGTAGGGTAATCACTAAGGCGCCGTGTACTTATACTTTGGTAACTATTTTTGACTGAGACGTTACAATAGCGTAATAGAGAGCTTCGATATAACAAGATCGACATAAGAGTCAAGTAAAAGAGGATGTATTGACTAATCTTGATGTGTCGAAATATGCACAAATCTGAAAGTTCGCTTTTTCCGATAGCAATGGAATCATGGCAAAAATACTAAAAATAGTTTTCATAAATTCAAAACCATCGTAATTATCATGTAGCTTCAATAACATTTACTGTTGGGCCCCACTTTGTTCTCTAACCTGAATACTGGGTGCGGTTATGACATCCTGCAATAAGTTTATTTAAAACTCATGGTTTTAAAACATTTGCATCCACTCTCTCCCCACCTTCGAGTATTCCCATTACAATATAATCAGGCCAAAAAATAATGAATTCAAAACGGAAGCCTATTTTTTGCATTTGCTGTTGGGCGCCATTTTGTCTTAATCACTTCGTTTTTGACCACTTTGATTATATTTTTCCTCAATTCTGATCAAAATACAAACAATAATTTCACCGTTGGGCGTCATTTTGGAACTTAAACTGAATATTGGTACACACTTAACCTTCTTCAATAATTTTATATAGCAACATTTTTTATATAAACATACAAATTACTTTTCCCACATTAATTGTTGGGCGCCATTTTGGCCACTTTGCATATGGATCCGGTAACCCTTTTCGATCTATATCTTCAACTAGCATTCCGCTTGTATCGCATCCAGTGTCCATCATCATGAAAAAAGTATTAAAAATATGTCCTAACATGCTGCAATAAATTTATATAGTTTTCGTGGACTTAAAACGTGCCTCTAATATTAACGTATATACATATACATTATCTGCACATCGACCGTTTTCAGACTATTTCTCCTCCTTTAATATCGGCAATGGAATTAGGACAAACAATTCAAAATAGTTTTCTAAAATTGCGCTATTACCTTCACATGAATTCCACTTTTTTCACACCATTATGTCTCTCCACCCACGAGTATATCCATCACAATAGAATCAGCCCAAAAATCAGGAATTCAAAACGAAAGTCTATATCATTCGCGGTTGGGCGCCATTTTGTCTAAATTTGTCCGCTTTTGACTACTTTTGATATATTTTTTCCTCATTTCTGATCGCAAGATCATAATGGAAAAAACATTAGCAATAGTTTTTATAAATCAATAAGCTATATCATCTTCAGTTTCATTCACATTCACCGTTGGGCGCCATTTTATATAATGACCCTGTATATCAGATTGATTCTTATCCTCCTGTAAATAAATTTATCTAGTTTTCATGGCTTCTAAACATGTCTTTTATATTAACACACACATTTTTTTAACCACATTCAGTTTTGCGTGCCCTTCGTCAACATTATTTGCATATTGATCCGGTGACCGACTTTTTTAAATCTATTTCTTAACCTTTTTAAAAGTAGGAAAAACAATTAAAAATTGATTTCTTAAATTGAGTTATCTTTTTCACATTAATTACTATTTCATCGCATTCACTATTGGTCAACACTGTGTCCCTAAATTATCTGTAGGTATATGGAGTTATAACTAAAACTTATCTTTGAAATATGTACATCTCTCTGCCCAAGAGTATTCTAATCACAATAGCATCAGGGCAAACAATTTGGAATTCAAAACGAAGGCTCATTTTATTCATTCACTGTTGGGCGCCATTTGGTCTAAATCAGTCTGCTTATGGCCAGTTTAATATATTTTTCTATTCTGATGGCATTATCACCATGTCCAAACGTATTACCAATGCTGTTTATAAATTCAAACGGGTATTTAATATTCACATTCATTCGCATCCACTGTTGGACGCCATTTTGACTTAGCGAGTGTATCAAAATTGTAGCTTTACCTCCTGCAAAAAATGTATGTGGACTTTATATAACTATACACTTTCACATAAAAACGACTTTCTCCTCATCCACAATTGGGCGAGAGTTTGCCTTAATCCAAGCCTGTTAGTTATTTTTACAAACAGTTCCGTTGCACAGCAACATTATGTTCCATGGTCTTGATACGAGTATATTAATAAACCTACCATTCTAATGGAAGGGAATGTGAAGCCAACTTTGAACGGAACCATTTTATTATAACTTTAAGCACTCAAACAAACATACATACATCATTACATCAAAGTACTTTTGATGTTTGTTCACGTTTACATACTCGTGGTATTTAATAACCAACCACTATAGACTTTTTTTTATAGGAAAAGTTTGTAGACCAAAAAAACGAAAATCCTAAGGGCATTTTCATATTTTATTATTTCCCGATATTTTTTTCGCGTTCATTTATGTATATTCCTAGAAAAGCTGGCCATAATAATTTCGCAAAACAAATTCATAAAAGCCAAAACTTTTTTGTGTTGTTTATTAATTCATGTTTGTATAATGTTCCTGTAAGTAAAATACATTTTTCCGGGAAAAGTTATCATATAATCATTTCTGTTCGAAGGGAATTGTATTAGTAAGACATGACCTCGTTGTTGTAACCAGAAATAAAGATTATGCAAACAGATAGTTAAGTATAGTTCCTCTACTCTTATTGATTAAATACCAAACTGTTTCAAAGCATTTCAAAGCGTTTCGTTAAAATTTATTACTTTTCTTAAATTCAACACTTTTGGCTTGGGTCTGGCAATTTTGGCGCGCTTCGTTAGCACAATTAATGTACCTGCCAGTAATCTAATTATTTAGCTCACTAACCATGGTCAATGGCTCTTCAATAATGTGCCTTATCTTATAAATGCCTACTCATACACAAAAACAATACATTGATGGTGACGGCGGGTGATAAGAGTAACAGTGCCACCCTTGCTCTCATGAAATCAAATAACAGCTAGGCTAACAGCTTATACTCCGTAGTCTCTTGACGTTGCTAGATATTCCTATTTCTATTCCCATTCCCTAATTCCCACGCTCCCTTTGTTATAACTGGTTGTGGATGTGTCGTAGCTGTGCAGAGGGATGGCGTGATTATTGCCTACGCGTTTAACATGAATAACTGGATAAGAGGAACAGAACTCCATTATAGTGAAGGCTGTGTTGGCAAAACATGTCAGCTAATTGAAACTGTGTTTGTAAATTGCCAAACATGTGTGCGAAATAATATGCGTGTGTATATAGTTACGAGTATAAAAGCAAAACAAAGGAAGGTTTAAATGCTGCATATTGAAGCTTAATGATCTTTGAAGAGCGTTAAGATAACGGTTGAGGGGTGTTATTTCCGTTGGGTTTCTGGTTGTCGTGATGAGCATCATCATGACGTGTTGTGATGATAGAGTTCAGTTTTTTGTGGAACGAGAGGAGAAAGTATACTGACAATCAATATAATGAATGCGTACAAAAGTGTCTGAGTCTGTATAGTATATGGCTGCCCTGGATAATGCGGGTCAGGATCAGGAACAGGGTGTTACGCAAAAGGTGTTCAATTAAGATTCCATTTCCATGAGGTTGTTCAACAATTGAATCATAAGTAATTTCATCTCAGCTTAAGTGATAATTACTTACAGCTTAACCAACCACCTGATAGATTCAGTTAGCTGTGGTATATTGTGATAAATTGATGATGTGCCTGGCGAAGGAGTGTAAAGTGTAGGTCGGGTATTGTCATACACATGGTTGAGATTTTAGTTGAGTATGAATCAATGTCCGTATTTTGATAACCGTTTCAAGAGTCGTGCTATTTTAGAGGTTTAATGTAAAGATGATATTCCAAATTGACAGATAGGAAGGTAGGTAAGATGGCGGTCAAGAGTGAGCTCCCATCTTAAGACCCAGTTAGCACTGAAAAACGCTGGTTTTATACAAAAAAACTCTTGCAGACGTGAATAAAAAGACGATTTTTACCATTCAGTACAGCTATTTGGTTTTTGATTTTTTGTTTTATATCAGAAAGGAAAGAAAGCTTTTCCAAAGGACTGCATTTTCTTAGTCTGGCCAGAGGGGGATACTTGTGAAGGAAGTTAAGCAATGTGCAGTAGGTATTGTGGGCAGTACCCAGCTTTGATGCGAGCTCTCCCAAAGGCCAGTGTCGAATGCAAGTACCGACTACCCTTGCTATTTCCCGGCTTGTTCTACAAATGAGATAGTTTGTGCCAGATTTATTGTAGGAAGGCCATATCATTCTAGATATCGTACAGTCCGTTAGATGGTTCCATCTTTTGTTGGATTCCGTGAGGAAAATTGTGGGAAAGAGACGCTCTCTGCAAGCTTGCTATAAAAGGGCGATCCCTGTCGGGCTAGCTCGTCTGCCCGTTCAATTTCCTCAATGCCACTGTGTCCTGGAACCAGGATTAAGGTGATTTTATGATTAATGTCCAGTCTCATGTTGGCATTGTTGTGCCAGTTTTGAAGATATTTGTGCCGAATTTAAGGCTTTGATAGCCGCTTGGGTGTCTGTGGTTATTGCCAAATTTATATTTTGATTTATATTTAATTTAATAATTTTGCATAATTCTGTTATATCTATCTAGTACTTCAGCTTGAAAGACGCTAGCAAAGTCGAGAAGTCGGAATGATCTAGAGACTTTTAGCAACTCTGGGCAAATTCCTGCTCCGACACCGCACTCCATCGGTAAAAATTCTAACGTCGAAATCTTTCGACATGTGCGTCGTCATCTTCTCAATTCCTCCGGAATGGGACACAACTTTTGACGAAAAGATTAGGACAACAATAAAAGATACTAGCTACCTGATGAACAACATAAACGCAACGACGACGGGTTTTTAACCAGGTGAATCTGTGTTGGTTTGGAATCCACACCGTCAAAAAAGCGACTTTTTCACCAAAATTTAAGCCTAAAAGGAAAGGCATAATTGTAATGCTGAAAGAATTGTTACATACTGAGTTTCTGTTCCGAGTTTTAGAACAGAATAGCACAGAAAATATCAGTTCAAAACAAAAAAGTCTGAGCCCGATGTAACAGTCAATTAAATGTTCGGTCATTCAGGCCATTTTGTATTTTACTAAATAGATTCTTTTAATCGAAGTTCACTTTTAGCTGCTGTACTCGTGCAGGTCTGAAAGATTCAGAATAATTTCCAGCCTTGCTAAGCAAATATAAACAAACAGATAGAAAACAAATAATTTTTGACAGCTCTAACAATTCTCTTCTGGTTTTTATCTTATCCAAAACTCGGATCAAACAATTCTGTTCTTTCCTGTTGTAATCTGCAAGGACACACTTTAACAATAGCCGTATTTTTTTTTGGCAAAGGCAAAAAACGCAGCAAAGCTGAACTTACAAACATTACAAATGCAATAATCTGCTTTCGATAAGAGTACAAGAAAAAGTCTGCTTCGGATACATTTTTGACATTTATTCGAGTATCGAATGATATTATGTTATTTAGTTTTTAGTTCCGATGACTTTGATGAATCTCTTTGTTCGTAGAGTTCTTCTTTCTGTCAATTCATATGTTCACCCATTTATAAGATAAGTCATCTTGGATACCAAACTATTCGAATATATTTCTGAACGTTCGGAAAGGTTATCTGAAAGCAGTCGAAAATCAATAATTTTTGGTTAAGTATGTGTTTTTTCTCAAAAAAATTGTTTCACACCGTACAAAAAATAAAAAATTACTAACGCAACGAACTCGGCCAAAAATACTTTTTCTTTATTTTTGTTGCTTTATAAATCATATCTATTAATAATCATAGTTAGGGGGTAGTCTTCTACTCTCAGTTAAGTTAAGGTTAGCTTCTTTAATAAAAGATGTTTGAGTGGCTTTGTGTCAGCTGCTGTCAAATTGGCTAAGAAAATGAATTAAAACTTGAGCAGCTCAACCATTTAAGGATCAACTCAGTAAATATCGATTATTTAGTAGTAAATAAGCACTCATTAGCAGCCAGTGAGTATGTGTTATCTATAGAGCACTTATAATGTGCAAGCAGGGTTACCGTTGGGGCACTTTTTTTTACCCTTATTATGCCAAGATACAGTGTGAGCATTAGGAAAGGGAGAGAGGGTATGATAGGAGGTGTCGGTGTACATAGGTTTAAAATTTGTAAACATTTCAATGACCGGGAAAGACAGTACGACCGAAGTTGGGCTCGAGATTATACTAATGAGCATTCCTCGGGGCACGAGTATTATGGTTGAATTGTATCATAATCCCTTAAAATAACAGTAGAAAAAGTGAGGCAAGAAACTTTACGCCGGTGTTCAAGCGACGTAAATGATTCAACGATGGTATTATTACCACTTAACTTAAATGCTCTGCGTTCAATACTGTCCAATAGACCTGTTATAGGAGAATCAGCCCAGACATGGGAATTATATTCTTGGTTTGGACGTGTATAAGTCTTATAGATAACAGCCAGATCAGAGGGGGAGAAAAACTTCTTGCGTTGTCTCGGGAAACCCAAAGACCTAGCGGAATTTTTGGCGAAATCGCGTATATGATCCTTCCACAAAAGGTGGTTGGAGATAGACATGCCGAGACTTTCGAGATATTCAGTTTTTTTATGCACGTGCCACCCATCGATAGTGGCAAACCTGGTAAATTATGCTTTAACGACAGTAGGCAGCATTGAGTTTTCGACGCATTAAATTCTACTCGATTTTTGATTCCCGCATTTAACAATGCTATCTAGGTTAGAATTTAATTAGCTTATCATACATTGCCCTTAAAGATCCGCATCCGAATAGCAGAGAGGCGAATCTAAATCCGAATATGAGAAGCTTAGAGTACTATCGTCAGCAAAAAATGGAAGTGGATTAGACGTTTCAGACAGAAGATCATTAATAAAAATAAAAAGAACAGAGCCCTGCGGCACACCAGCATTTAGTTTTCAGACTTGAACCCGTAAAATACCACTCGTATTGAACGTTCCCAAAGGTAATTTCTAATCCAACGAAGAAGGGATTCGTCAAAACCGAAGGCACGTATTTTCGATAAGAGAAACAGATTTTTTTTTCACGCGCTCAAAGGAGTATGAATACCCTTTATATGTTTTTAACACAGCGCGGTCACCCGGTGAAAAAAGGGAAGGAAGGACAGAAAGATGTATGGCGTGATGTATTGAGGGGGTTTTTGTCTCAGATTTTATCTCCAAGGATGGCGGCTGAACTAATGCGGAGAAAATTACCATGTCTTATTTATTTATGTCGCCTATAATTCGCATTATTTTATTTAATTTCGTTATCATACTTATGAGTAGTTTACTCAATTACATGTTGTTAGTGTTATGCCTGACAGCAAGTAATGAGTAAACCAGCAACTCATTTTTATGACAATTTTTATAATTGGTTTTTAATGGAATATTAGAAGACATAGACAACGGCATTCAACATGGACGATGATACACATAACTTCCGTCCACCTGAACAAAATGAAGTGAGGATAGCAATATCCAAACTAAAGAACAGCAAAGCTGCTGGCCCCGACGGACTACCCGCCGAACTCTTTAAAGCAGCCGGAAATGACCTGGTACAGTGCATACACCAACTCATCTCTAAAGTCTGGTCAGAAGAAAGTACGCCTGATGAATGGAACATCAGCATCGTTTATCCGATCCACAAAAAAGGAGACCCTCTAAACTGCGCCAACTATAGAGAAATAAGTCTCCTGAATATCGCCCTCTCTCGAAAAACAAAGGAGACTCTTTATAGGACTCTGATCATCCCAGTCCTGCTCTATGGCGCGGAGACATGGATTCTATCAAAAGCGGATAAAGATATCCTTAGTCGTTTCGAGCGTAAGGTTCTTCGCAAGATTTTCGGCCCTATCTGCGTTAACTGGCTTTGGAGGAGAATGTTCAACCACGAACTATACGAGCTGTACAGCGACATTGACCTGGTACAAAAAATACGTATATCACGTTTAAGATGGCTAGGTCATATAGAGCGTATTGACAAAAATGCTCCGGCTCGCAGGATCTTCGATTCCAACCCAGAGGGAAGACGCAGTCAAGGAAGACCTCACCTAAGGTGGCGCGCTCAAGTGGAAGATGACCTCAACCAACTTGGAGTGCGTAACTGGAGGCAGCTAGCCAAAGACCGAGCTGGCTGGAGAGGCATGTTGGTTGAGGCCCAGGTTCGCCCCGAACTGTAGCGCCACCTAAGTTAGTAAGTAAGACAACGGCAGGAATGGAACCTGCGACCAAGAGGTTGACAGGCGAGCATACAACTATCGCGCCACGGCCTCCCCAAAATATGAGGCTCAATAATCTTTATTTCTCCAAAACGACTTACAGATTTGTGCCACTGTTCGGTGAGATATACCATCACATCACCAGTGGGCATATTGCTCTGAAAGCCGTACTACCGGTCAGTAAGTAGCATTCGATCTTTGAAATATTTCTTTCATATTCCTTTGCGTCCTTTTAGCTCCTTTTTAAAGTCTTGACTCTAGGACGCCACTTTTGTAATATTGTCGAACATATACTCTTTTTAAAAATTCTCTCTCTCTTTTTAACAATTTAAATAATTTTTTTAATACTAAATCTTCGTTGCAAACTTTTCTTCTGAATATGCTAGCTCGAAAATTTTCCCAACAATTAATATTTTTAGATTTTGGTTTCTTAACTTATTTTGTTAATTTAATTATTTCTGTTTTTCTTATAGTTTAAAGGGACTTCTTTTTTCAGCCAGAACTCTCTTTTTGTTCTCCTTCGATAATTTTTCAGAGGTAACCCTGTGTTCAACACATAAAATATCGAATTCCATCGAAAGTTTATTAATATTTCTTCTAAGAAATTTCAATTTTTTCATACCAATAATTGGAAATTTTCCGATTTAATTTCACCTCTGGAAAAAGGTGATATTTTAGAGCTTTTCAGCGAAATTTGGCAAGAAATACACAATTATAATATTTAATATATATATAATATTTATAAAAACAACAATGTATTAGCAGTGACAACTACTTAGGGAAATTTAACTTACCGAACTTATAAAAGAGTTTTAAATGCCATTGCACTTGACATTAAAATTTCTCGAAACCAAAGATGAGAATCATCATTTAATCTTTGGAAAACATAGGTTAGGTAAGCTAGGTTGTAAATTGAGTACGATAGCAGAATTGTAAAAAGCAGGATTACACAAATGTGTTTTTTTAAGGTGTCTAATATTGGATAATAAAAAGAGGACAAGGTCCCGTAAGTTCAAATTTTATTTTTTTTTTTAAATTTAACAGACAAATTAAAATTTACTCAATTTACCTACTAAATTTTATTTATTTAAAATCAACTCAAATCCAACTTCACAATTATTCCATTCCTTCGTAAGTGATCCTTTTCATGATTTAATTATGAATTATTATTTTTTTAAGCCTATAGGTAGGCAAAATGTTATCCTGTTTAAATAATTTAAATTGTCCTTCCTTGACGTTTTAATTTTTATTTACCCTATTTTATTTTTTTCCGTTTCTTTTTGTTTTCACAGTATAACAGCATTGACACCAGCTATCTCAGCGTCTACATAATGCATCCTTTCTGGAATAAATGTGTTCAAGTAAGTAAACTATTGGTCAATATAGAATATAATATGCCCATATCATCGTCGTCGTCCAGGTCAACATAAATCCCAACCAACAATAAAAGGGACTCTCAAAGGGATAAAATAAACAAAAGAAAACAAAAAAAACATTAATTATTATTATTATTGCAGTACTTTCCCAAATGGCTGGCACCGAATCTCATAACATTCTCTGGATTCCTTTTGACAGTGGTCACTTTCATTTTAATTGCATTTTACGACTGGGATTTCACAGCGGCCAACAACGCTGACCGGATAGTGCCACGCTGGGTGTGGCTGGTTGCGGCTATTAATATATTCCTGGCTTACACCCTAGGTGAGTTGAATAGCACATACGGGTAACGGGTATATTATATTATGTACACGGCAATGATAGTGGTATATTTAGTTGGTAGACTTCGAAAGATATCATAATGACATGCCTTTGGCAGTTGAGTTAGTGGAAAATGGGGTTGATAACTTGATACCTTAATAGATAAAAGTTAAATGTTAAAAATTATAGGAAACACTGTTCAAGATTAAAAAATCTTTGCTTGGTATTTAATTTTACATTTACCGAAGTTTATTACTGCAGTGAATTTATATAAAGTTTCTTCTTTTAATGGAAAGCTTAAATTTAATGGAAAGTTACTAAATTCGGACTAAAAGGGCCAGTTGCACAAATTTAACTAGAGCCACAAATCAGTTGAACTCGATATATTTCTTGAAGCAGGCTCAATTCGGTTGCGTTGCACAATTGCAAGTGAAGCTAAAGTTAACTGCACTAGAGTTCAAAGTAGTCTATCTACTCGAAATTCAAGTATATGGCTTTTGTCACTGTCAGTTATCAGCTCAACTCATTGTTATAGCGATTTCTATTTCATAATAGGGATTTTGATCAGGGGATTGGGGATTTTTCTTAGCAAATAGAATGCCAAATCTGTATTTTAATTGTAAAGGGTTATCCATTTTGCGGTTTCAAAAGTAAACGTAAATAAAACACATATAAAATATTTTTTTTCATGATATTTCTTTTTTATTATAAAGTTTGAACGTTGACAATATGTGTGAAACACTACATCATTTAAATGACCACCACGCGAATTGTTGCAAGCATCGATTCTCTTGAGGTAATTTTCGACCACTTTTTGACACATATTGAGCGGTATCTCAGCCATAACTTGACGAATTGTTGCTCAAGAGTTAAATGTTTATCTGCATAAGCACGGTCTTTCGCGTAGCCACACAAAAAAAAGTCCAGCGGTGTCAAATCGCATGATCTTGGTGGCCAGTTGATATCGCCATGACGAGAAATTACGCGGCCAGGAAATGTCTCATGCAATAAAGCCATATTCGCTCGAGTTGTGTGGCATGTGGCCCCGTCTTGTCGAAACCACATATTCTCCAAGTCGTATACTTCAATAGCAGGCAAAAAAAAGTCGGTTATCATATGACCATAACGCTCCGAATTGACGTTGAATGTCGTTCCATCGTCGTTTTCGAAGAAGTAAGGTCCAATCACACCTCCGGACCAAAGAGCGCCCCAAACAATGACTTTTTGTGGATGATGTAATGGCCTCTCTTCTCAGAACCCCAAATGCGACAATTTTGTTTATTTACATACCCACCGAGTAAGAAATGTGCTTCGTCGCTGAAGAAAATTTTGTTCGAAAAATCGCATGTTGTTCAAGCACCCATTCGACGTATCTACGGCGTTGTGAATAGTCAGCTGGCTTCAGTTGTTGTGTGAGCTGAACTCTATATGGATGTAGGTGTAGATCCAAATGCAAAATTATGGCGTGCCGTAAGACAGACCTAATTCCTGAGAACGACGAGGAATCGACATATTCGGGTCTTCGGAACACTTTCACTTACAGCAGCGATATTGTCAGTGGTACGAGCGAAATGATGCACAGGCATTACAAGATAAATAGATAGATAGATATAATTTTATTTATGTTATTAAACAATTTTTACATGATATTGTTACAAGAGTAAAATAAAATAAGTGGGCAATGGCATTGCCGTCTGCCTGATTGACGCGATAAAATGTATAATGGTATAATAAATGTATAATAAGAGCCATGAGGGTCTTCTTTTCAAGGCATGGCCATTGATTAACGTTTCATGTATGTGTTTATTTTTTTGTAGGGGCTTTCGGTGTTTGATGTTGATGCATGTAATATTCTTGTCTAGTTCGTGTTGACTGTAGGTATGAATATTGATTGAAAAAAAGAGTTTGTGTGCTTATGTTCATGCGCCGGAAGTAAAACTTCCCTAATTTGAAACAATTCTTTCTTCCGTAATTCTAAGTCAGCTACAGCGTACCTATAAGTATTTAAATTTTTTGGAAACCGGTCAAAGAACAACGAAGTTGACATTTTTTGATCCCAGCCTCGTACTTGCATAAAAAAATCTCCCATAACGACCCTATCTTCCAATTGTAGAAACGTCACCGTTGCGTCGTGCAGGGTAGCACACGATTCGTGCTACAAAAATAAAACGTAATAACTTTTTCTCAGTGTGAGTAATCGGTTATTTTTATGCTTGGGCTACTGAAAAAAGGATTTGGATAGTGCAGCGATACCATTCTTTGCAGCCGTCATTTCCGTCCAAAGGTAATTTATGCTGGGATTTGGCGGTACTCCCTCAAGTAGATGGACCATTATGAGGCTGGTGAACATGTTTGCCGAATCTGGAAGCATCGAACGAAGACCGTATCATCGCGATCCCAATGTTCGGGTTCAGGATACAATCGTGGCTGTTGCATCGTCAATACAGGCAAATCCAAGTGTTTCGACTCGAAACTTATCGGGCCAAATTGGAGTTAACAGACGGTCATTACTACGGGTACTTTATGATGACTTAAACTTGTTTCCGTACAAAGTCCAAATTACAAGCAAGTTAAACCCTCAGGATTTGCCTGTCAGCCTGGAATTTTGCCGAAAAATTATTGCAATGGCCGAAGAAAACAACACATTGATAAATTGTTTGTTTATTTCTGATGAGGCCCATTTTGACTTAAACGGCAATGTTAACAAGCAAAATTGCCATATATGGAGTGAATCTAATCCAGAAATGCTTCATGAGACGGAACTGCACCCAGAACGAGTCACTGTGTGGTGCGCAGTCTCATCAAGGTGTATTTTCGGGCCATACTTCTTTGAAGAAAACGTTTTTTTTTCTCAAAAAAAAACTTTTTTTTTCTCAAAAACCGCTCTATAGATTTTTAAAAGTTTTTTCTCGAAAATTCAAATTTATCCAAGAAATAAAATGCCGTACTTTTTTTTAGCTCAAATCAGTTAAAGTATTTATTTTAGAATTTTGAATTATTTTTTTTCAATTAAACCGAATCTTTTGTTTTTAAGTTTAGATTGTTAAATATTTAAGAATCTCATACTAATTGTTTTACAAATAAATTAAAGAAATTTCGTATATATAAAAAATTAAGTAAAAAACGACTTTAAAAATATATTTAGATTTTTAATAGAAATCTTTTGCATACGATCTGCTCGAACATAAGAGCAAGTTCGTGCGATCAAGTCGGGCATTTAATTTAACTATGCTTTGTAACTAAAATGGGTCGGAAAGTGTTTTATGAATATAAAAATAAGCAACGTTGAATAGAGCATGCTTATTCATTGCGTAACTATTCAACCAGTGAGAGGTATTTAAGCGACCACTATTGAATACGACTGTAATTGTGTTTATACAAATGAGATTTACGTTTTTTTTTTTTGCATCAGTACTTCCCTGTATGAAGGTTCTTCTGTTGTTATGTTTACGTAAGCATGACTTTCTAGAGAGCAACTAGCCGAATAAATCTTAAATTATCCAATATATTCTCTTTCGTTTAATACATCATTATCTTATATTTTTCGAATAACCAATAATTTCAAAATCAATATAAATACAGGGTTTTCCAATAAGAGGTGTTATTTTGATATTCAAAGAAAAATGGCATTTTTGGAAATAAATGATCGGATGTTTATTTCATTATAAAGAGGAAGGTATGCCGTTAATAATGAAATACAACATCAGCCAAATGGCCGCCAAAACCACGCTTACAGGACCATATCCTTTTCATGAAATTTTCCATAACCAAATCGCAAAGTGGCTGCCCTATGTCCTCGATAGCCTCACGAATTTCATCTTTGAGGTCTTGAATCGACGCTGGGCTGTTGGCGTAGACCTTATCTTTCACGTGGCCCCAAAGGAAGAAGTCGCAAGGTGTTAAATCACAAGACCTCGGTGGCCAATTGTGATCACCTCTTCGAGAGATAACACGGTCCGGAAACTTTTCCCGTAAAAGATCGATGGTTTCATTGCTTGTGTGGCACGTAGCGCCGTCTTGTTGAAAGTAAACGTTGTCCAGATCAATACCATCCAATTCAGGCCATAAAAAATCATTAATCATCTCTCGATAGCGCAATCCATTGACCGTAACTGTTGCTCCAGCCTCATTTTCGAAAAAGTAAGGTCCAATGACCCCGCGGGACCATAAACCGCACCAAACAGTCACGCGTTGAGGATGGAGAGGCTTTTCAACAATAACTCTTGGGTTTTCCGAGCCCCAGATGCGACAGTTTTGCTTGTTGACGTAGCCTCCGAGGTGGAAATGGGCCTCATCAGTCAAGATGATTTTTCGATGAAATTCCGGTTCATTTTCATGCATTTCAAGGACCCAATCAGCAAAGACACGACGTTGTTGATGATCAGCCGGCTTGAGTTCTTGTGTTAACTGAACTTTATAAGCCTTAAAACCCAAGTCTTTATGCAAAATACGGTGTAATGATGTTTGTGGAATGCCTAATTCCAAAGAACGCCGAGGAATGGACAAACCTGGGTTTTCTTCAACACTTCGGGCTACAACAGCAATATTCTCAGTTGTTCTTGAGCGACGTGCACGGGTTTTATTCTTCACATCACTAACTTGTCCCAACAGCTCGAATTTGTCCACCAATTTCTGTATTGCGGTCCGACAAGGTGCTTCACGACGACCCAAAAATGTTTTAGTTTTACGAACCGTCTCTGCCAAATTTTCACCATTTTTATAGTGAATTTTAATAATTTCAATGCATTGTTGAAGCGTGTATCGTTCCATTTTTATTAATAGCGTAGTTTCTACTTGTCAAATGACAGCTTCAAAAGTGACAGCTACCGAAATAGTGGGCTATTCAAAATAACACCTCTTATTGGAAAACCCGTTATAATAAAAATAAACTAATTGACCAATCAACCCCATATTCCCCTAATAACACAAATGAATATCAATAAATTATGTCAAAAATTATTTTATTACCTACGTTTACCTTTGGCGGTAATTTTTCTGAATGATGATCATCCACTCTCTTTTTTGTCTACCAACACAGATGGCATTGATGGGAAACAAGCTCGCCGTACCGGAACAAGTGGACCACTTGGTGAACTTTTTGACCACGGACTCGACTCATACTCCTCGGTGCTGATACCAATCTATATGTTTTCGTTACTCGGAACCAATCTCCTGCCTCCGAAACGGATGTTCTTTTGCATCTGGAATATTTTCCTGAATTTCTATCTGTCGCATGTAGAGAAATACAGCACTGGCGTAATGTTCCTGCCGTGGGGATATGATTTTACTATGTGGGTAAGTACTTTCAAGCATGTTCAGTATATATATAGTGATTCTCCAAAAAGTAGACGCAAATTCTCATTACAACCTGACATGAAATATATAGTCAATGCGTACGAGTACATTCAATCGAATTTCGTAAATGTATTTAAATTTTTAATGCACAACGCACTGGATGATTAATTTATGTATTGGCATCAAGATTGATAGATGCTTGACCGCATAACTTACCTATTTGATGGGTAATTCATTTTTTCCCTTATTAAATTCATCAATACTTCAATCTTTGACAATTAAAATGCAAGCCAATTAAAAAAAAAAACGATTTTGTTTTACATTTCAGAAATGAAAATATTACCGAATTCAACAGTTGCAGTGAATATCTGGTTTAAGTAATTCAGTTAGGCATACATGTACATTACCGCTTTGCACTCCAAATGAAATTAATTGTTCAATAATAAAATATCTCTTAATTAAATGTCGATGCCAATATGCCAAAATGTGTATTAAAAAATTATCAAAAATTCAAATGCACTGTGGCGTATACGTATTATTATTTATTGGTTTGGTTAAGTAATTTTTATATAATGTGTTTGT
The DNA here is from genome assembly GCA_910595825.1 of Philhelius pedissequus. Lineage (NCBI taxonomy): Eukaryota > Metazoa > Arthropoda > Insecta > Diptera > Syrphidae > Philhelius > Philhelius pedissequus. The sequence goes on from OU343160.1 coordinate 328,192,471, forward strand.
CGGATGAAGGGTACTAGGCATTTATGGCCACTTTTTTTATAGCTTAATATTAAAAATTTGATTAAATTGTGTAAATATCAGTAAATAGAATAGAATGTGTGTAAAACTGACAGGGTGGTGTTAATTACGGCATAGCCATTAACGATTTAATTTACTATTTAATTCTGAGTTTTTGATAGAATAATAATTGGAGCTTAGAACAATAGATTGAAAGTGCACGTGAAAAAAATGCGTAATTGGATTATTCATATTATTTAATGTTGAATTCATTACAGACTATTTTGTTATTAAATATAGAGGAGCGTTAATGATTGTATTTTGCGAATAATGAACAAAGTAGATTAAAATTATTATGTTTTTTTTTTATGCTCGTCATATTATTACAAAAATACATTATTTAGGGAATTTTTAATTATCCCATGAGACTAGTCTCGTCTCGCTCTCGGTCCGGATACTTCTTTAAATGCCCCCGAGAGTAGATGATATTTTTGATACCGAAATGGAATACCTTAAGAATTCTATAAATATAGCACCGGTATTTTTGTAGAAAAATTGACCACAGCCTTAAACGATGCATATGAAAGCGCTTGTCTACCAAATAGTTTTAAGGAAGCTATTACTTGTCCAATTTTTAAAAAAGGCTATAACACAGTGCCGGTTAATTATAGATGAATATCGTAGTTGAATTCATCAATGAAAGTCTTTGTAAAGCTCTTATCAAAACGACTTTATAGCTGAAGTGAGTCTCAAGCTGGGTTTCGGGAAAATTACTCAGCGGTTGAACAAATATATTCACTTACCAACATTGCCGAAATATTTATAGATGCCAAAAGGAAGCTCTACGCATTTTTCATTGATTTTAAAGCGGCATTCGACACCATAGACCGGAGAGCACTTATACTTAAGCTGTACAACAAAGGAGTTTCGACAAAGTTTGGAAACATTGTAGAGCTTTTATACGACTCAACAACTTCTGATGTCGTCTTTGGAAGCAAAGTATTCCACCAGTTCCAAGTAGAAATAAGATTGAGACAAGGTTGCAGCTTAAGTCCTTTACTTTTCGCGCTCTTTATTGATGACATCGAAAAGGTATTACAAGGAGGAAGCACGTGTTTCAGCTGACCTCTTAGTCAAGGTCCTAATGTTTGCAGACGACATTATTGTTCTTGCAGAGTCGCCCGGAATTCTCCAACTGATGAACAACAGATTGTTCGAGTACTGCAACAAATGGAGGCTCCAGATCAATCTGGACAAGTCAAAAGTTGTGATTTTCAATAATGGTGGAGGCCGAAATTGTTGCAATGAGACATGGACATTTGGAGAGCAAAATATCGAATTCGCCGGTGAGTGCAACTACCTTGATATAAAGATTTCTAGAAACCTGAACTTGAAAAACCATATGTTATATAAGTTAGCAAGATCTAAAACTGCTTTAAATGCAACTTGGAGAACGGTGCTGCAGTTTAAAGATGTTGAATACGAAGCTAAATATCGAGTTTTTCAAACTACATCAAAGGCAATCATGTGTTACGCTGGTCAAGTGTGGGGACACAAAGAGTTTGAAGAAGTGGAGCAGCTGTTGAGGTACTTTTTGAAGCGAGCTTTGAGGCTACCAAATAGTACTGCAAACCACATACTTATGCTGGAGACGGGTATATTGCCTTTATTCGTCACAACCCTAAAAATGCAGATTGATTATATCCTGAGAAAAATAGCAATGGAGAACAGTCGATTACTTAAAGAAATAACGATGCTGGTGATCCGTAAAAAAATATCATGGTTTGATTCATTGAGAAATTTAGCCAAATACTGCTGACTGTCACTCTCTCTCCAAGATGACAGGTTTAACACGTGGAAAAGCGCACTTTATAGCTTAATAAGTATTGAATTGAATTAATACCGAAATTCGCCGAGTGTCTCGCTGGCCTCGGAGGTCTTGTTGATTTAAGTTTTTTATTAAATTATTATTGTTTAGTACTCATGTTCAATTTTTACAATACTCACAAGTTTTATTTTTGCGAAATATTCTATGCGCGTTACAATATCAAACCACATATGTAAATGGTGTATTTTTAAGACGTGTGGTTTTCAATCTGGCAGTTGGCCTTTTTGACAGCTGTCACTGGATTTATGCTTAATTTGGTTTGCCATTTCAAGAATTGAAGCCAAACGACCATCAAACGCGGCGCACTTTCGGTTAATGAACCCAAACGGCGACTTTTGGTCCAAACTATACGGCCGGTACATGCCATACAGCCAACGAAACAATCAATTAATGGAAGGAAACTTTTAGTGAGCGCATTATCTCGTGAGAGTTTGACGTGGCCTCCCAGATCGTGCGATTTAAGACCGCTGGACTATTTTTTGTGGGGTTATGTGAATTCGCAGATAATAAGCCCGAGACGATTGACGTCTTGGAAAAGAATATTCGCTGCGTTATTGCTGACATACGGCCACAATTGCTGCAAAAAGTCTTCGAAAATTGGGCCTTTTGGCTGGAATTTATTCGAGCCAGCCGCGGCGGCAACCTCAGAAAATTCGAAATTGATTTTAAGACTTTTAGGTGACATTAGAAAAAAATATTATCCAAATGTCAAAATATAGTATGTTGCCTACCTGTCAAGTCAAATTTTACTGCAGAAAATTCGAAATTTTCGATTTTATTTGCTCCAGACATGTTTGATTTTGATTTTAGACATGTTTGGTGACATTTGGAAAAAAAAATTTATCGAAACGTCGAAAAATAGTTTGCTGCGTATCTATCAAGCTATGAATTGTCAAAATCGATGTAGTGATGGCTCCGATTTAAATGGATTGAGGTTTTTGAATATTCAAATTCGAAATTACCAACAAAGTATCTTTTTACTACCAAGAACCTAAAAGAAAATAATTCTAAGGATTGAACCAAGATTGAGAATTTCACGAGAAAAAGATGACACCAAGATTGAGACGAGACTTGTTTAGGCGAGGCCGAGCCCGAGACGAGACAGAATTTTTTTCCGATTTTGACGAGAATGAGACGAGACTAACAGAAGTCTCATCTCGTTGCCAGCCCAAACAACAATCAATCTACTGAAGATCAACAAAGTCGTTGGACTTGACGGTACTCCCGCAGAGCTCTTACAAACTACGACTACAGTGGGAAATGACCTAACTCGCTTAGAGAGCTTAATAAATCGAGAGCTTTCCCAAGTGTGGAAAGAAAGAAATGATTGTCAAGCTTCCTAAGTAAGGAAACCTTACGCAGTAAGTTCACTCATCCTGGAGTGAATTAGTGACCACTTCAAAACTACACTTAACTTCGAACTTTATTTTCCCGTGTGAACTACAGTGAACAGTACTTTAAATATTGATCACTGCTACCACTGTTGTTCATCGACTTCGAAACAGTATTTGACAGTATCAAAAGAGAATTAATGTGGCTTGATTTCTGTTGGAGGATCATCTCCGGTAAATTAATTGATATACTGAAGGGGACATAATGTGATTAATTCAAGTGACACATTCTTCATATCGAAAGGGTGACAAACGAGTAAGGTTAGGAAAGGCTTTATACTGTCACCTTTGTTGATGATAAGTTATGTAATTCGAGTACGCCGGCAATACTGATGTAAGCTAACAATCTAATAGAATGATGGATTTCCATCAAAATGCTACAAGGGTTTAATAAGAAGCTTAGATTGTTTATAAAAACAAACTCGTTGGTTTCAGCGATGACCTCTCGATTCGACCCCAATTTCTAATCTCCGGGTCATTTCTTCAGACGTGTTAAATCTGCGGAACAAGAGTATGCTGGATGAGAAAGGAGTTATCACAGCCTAAATTTTTCCATTGAGGCTGCCAACTTGTGTGCCGGTGAATTGTCCTGGTGAAAAAGAACTTAATCTTCTCCAAATTCGGCCGTTTTTGCCTTAAATCGGCTTAGAATCGATCCAGTAGCTTTGCGTAATATGTGGCGGTGATCAATTTAAGCTTTTCAAGATAATCGATGTGAACACAACTGCGCGCATTCGCAAAACCTGTCATGAAAAAAAGTCATGCCATGTTTGCTGAGAAACTACCTCAGTCTTCTTCGGCTTCTAGTCACCTGGAGAAGTGCATTGTTCTGACTGTTTCTTGGTTTCTGGTGTGTTGTGATGAAACCGGCTTTCATCCACCACCGTTTCGAAGCAGCGCTGAAACTCAGTCGAATTTTTCGGAGCATCGCCGTCGCCAAACACATCTTTGAAGTTGTCAAACCAGTGCATTTGTTGTCGATTGTGAGCAAACGAGGCAACCATCTTGCGGAAAGCTTTATGTCGAAATATTTATGTAAAATCAAAATCAATGAGCCAAATGATAAACATTTCACTCACCGATCTTCCATTATTAAACACTGTATTTTGTCGACCATTTCTTATGTAGTAATCTCAATTAGGCGACCAGGACGTTCGGCATCACTTTTGCTTGAACGACCACACAATGGTGGATAATTCCAATCGATGGTGAAGAGTCCCCATAATATTTGTAAAGCTTTTATTTAGGTTGCGTGTTTTTCTCGTAACAAATGGTGTGTAATGATCACTCGAAATTCACTTTTTTCCATTTTAACCGAAAATGCTCGTAGGCGTCTACGCTGGCTGCCACAACAGAACACCTAAATTTAAGGTGACGCCACAATTTATGTTAATTTTCAGCGACTTTTGACTCAAAAATGTACCAGTGGTGAATTGTTCAATACCTTCGCGGAACTTCCGCTGTCACAAGAACCGTATGAAAAAAGATGAATTTCATATTGAAAGAGGTCGGGCCCTATCGTACGATAACGGTAGTTGCAGTAGATTGGTCAAAACAATGGAATCATCACACGCAGAGAGGAATACGAGTGGCGACTATCCTGTGTTATGTTTGTGAAAAGACAATATCTCCGGTCAAAAGACTAAGTCATCATAGTGGATTCCAAAGCATTTGGTCTCTATGAATATCAAGAGAAAAATAATTATATTTTTGTTCCAGAGGGGTTGGAAAGCCTACATTTTCTATTTACTGCGAAAGGCATATGAAAAGAATATACCTATCCATTGACCAGCTTGAAAGAACATCTCTTAATAACAATGAATGGCATACTATTCAGAAGCCATCGAATTGAGATTCACTACTCTTGCAATATTACTAGAAGGACAAAACAAAATTCATCCCATGAACTTATGCATTTATATACTAATGTTGGCATAGGAGTACCTCTGACATCGTCAAATAAGTATCAATCTGTATACTGCAGGCAAAATTTGCTTTCACTATTGAACTTATAGCCAATGGTATGATAAAAGATAAGCATACATTGATAAAGTAGAATTTCGTATATTTCTTAAAAATGCAAACTGCTATTTATTTCCATTAGATTTTATGTGTTTGGTGCTTTAACTACTTAGGTTTCAAGAATTCGTATCACATAGGAAAAACATTTCCTCTAAAAAGACTACAAATTTCACATTGAAAAGTTTGCAATTACATGACGACTTTTGAACTGTCCTATTAGTCGTGAGAAAAGACACTTAAATACAAAGGAAGGAAACCTCGGTAGTCAATTTTACTTGCCTACAAATTGGGAAAAACAACTGCCAATCATATTTTTGTAAAAGTATGCGGCACACCTATACACCGGCATGGATAAAATTTCGAAACAACAATGTAAATAAATGGCTTTTCTAGGGTGAAATGAATATAAGTTTCCGATCTTTATAATTGATAATCTCTGGTCGTGGACCATATTTTTAGTCATTTCTGACGTTGCACTCATCAGTCATTTTGTATACTTGCTTTCATAGTTTGGCATTTATCTGCGAGAAGAGTCAGCCTCATTATTAACATTTAAATAACAGTAAAATTCAGTAATATCTGTATTAAATTTTTCTTCAACAATACCAATTTAAATACAGAACTAATACAAATACCGAAATTCGAAGCAATAGAAAATTATCAAATTAGGAATCATGATCTTAAAGAGGATACAAATTTAAAGGTATTCGGAAAAAGTTCACGATTCACTGGACGAACACATGAGCGGACGTGCTATATTTTACTTGCGACTCTGCGAACCGTTTTGTGTCAGCTGTCAATTTTTCTGGATTCAAAAGAGTTTGAAGACAAATTTTTATATACATAGTTCTTGGGCAAAATAATTCTGTGGAGTGGTGGACTGTACAATTTTATGAACTGCTTATTTTTATAGCTGCGTTTCATTGGGCCATGCAAATTACTTCTTAGTTAGATGCATTCACTTTACCAAATGTAAAATCTAACCTCAATGTGAAATGTCAATTTTGTTGTTTTGAATTTGGTGTGAATGTTTTATTTGGTGATTGGTTAACAATAATAAAATAACGTGGTATTATTTTAGGCAAAAATACTTTTTTTCCACTTAGGACCAATTTTTCAATAGATAGTTAAGCATTCAGTTAGTACCTATTCTCGAGATAGAACCAAAATCAGTTTTTCAACAGTTAGTTACAGCTTAATCCTAGGAATAAACCAATCAGATCATTTTAGAACAGAATTAGGATTTATTCTGAAGAATAAAATAAATAGCTATTTTAGATGTCAAAAACGTTTTGAAAACGTATTGCTTTGAAATAAACGTTAAAAAAATTAACTTCTATGAAAAGTTCGATACTCTCTTATTCTATAGATTGTTTTTTCCTTAATTGAAAAAGTCAACGACAATTAAGTTTATTCATCGGGCAACTAACTGCTTCTTTATCCGAAGGTTGAAAAATCGGCTCTAAATACGATGTGTATGTATTATATGTATGTACATAGGCTGTATTGGTTTTGAAAAATTAGACGCATAATGAAGGGAATATTTTAATAGCAGTATTTCTATGAGCAACGGAAAGAGGAATACAAAAACAGCAGTAACATGAAACATTTTTGGGAAGGTATGTAAAACAACAGCAATGCATATGTACATTCTAAAATTCAAGGTCCTCAAGTTCTTCGAACGGACTTGCTCGAGCTTTATATACTTTTGGCTTTCTAAAAAGCTCAATTTCAATCTTCAAAAATTTTAAAATCTTCTTCTTTAGAAAACATTTTTCCTTAACTTTGTGTTATGAAATGTCAAACGTCAAAGTATACTTTAAGAAAGATAAACAAGCGCTTTGCTGTTTTAAAGTTAGAGTATACATTTTGTCGTTTAACTTATCAAAAAGTCGACTCTCATCTCTCTCTCTCTCTCTCTCTCTCTCTCTCTCTCTCTCTCTCTCTCTCTCTCTCTCTCTCTCTCTCTCTCTCTCTCTCTCTCTCTCTCCCTCTCTCTCTCTCTTTTTTTCTTTTCAAAATGTATTTGCACCGAGAAGAAGAATGCGTGCAGGATAAAACTACTGCGGAAATTTATTTAATGGATTTGCCCTTTTATATCACTTTCACACTGAACCCAAACACCAATTTTTCGATAAAAAGTCCTAGAACACCGTAAAGTGTTAACACTGCACGTTATCCTACGTTTCCGCCGACCAATAAACCGAGATTTAAGTAGATTTAGCTAAATCTCCTACAAATCTTGCGAAATTTCCATACAAATTCTAATCTTCTTAGATGAAGATTTAAAATAAATCTCATTTAAATCTTCAATCGAACTACCCTATTTCCATATTCAAATGAACACATTCATCGGGAAAGTGATTTTTTCTCTTCGGTTGACACAGATGAAGCTGCCTATCTCACTTCTACCTCATAAGAAAAAATGAAACGATATATGCATTTTGAATAGTGCTGTCAAAATTAATCTACTTTTGGAGCGCTGGAAACACTTTTTGAGATTAGTAAATCTACAAGAGATTAAAGTTCGGTGGAAACGTAGTATTAATGTGGTTTCCTTTGAAATCTCAATTGTTTTCTTACTAGGACTGGTTGCGGGAAAACCAATTGTTTATTTGTACACACACAAGATTGTGTGGAAAAACAGTGGTTTTGGTGTATGTTTCGACGACAACCGATTTTTTTGTGAAAACAGAATTTTTCATTTGGCGTGCAGGTGTTATTTTGAAACATGGTCTCATTTGATGTCCAGGCACTATTTCCTAGTATCCCTGTCGATGAATCCTTAAAATTACATCTTGAAACGAAAAACATAAAGGAAAAAAGAGGATTATGTACTTAAAAGCTGCCAAAGTCTGTATGTCCAACAATTGTTTTGTTTTTCGTGATAAGTTTTACAAAAACGAAAATGGAACAAGGATGCGTAATCCCTTGTCACCTCATTGCAGAAGCATTGTGGAAGCATTTATGTCAAAATTTGAAATAGATAAAAAAAACGAAGGTTTACTTCCGAGAATCTGGCTAAGATATGTAGACGATGTCTTCAGCATTATTAAAAAGAACAAATCAAACGACACTTTAAATCTTTTAAGCAACAGGTATCCCAGCATCAAGTTTACGTTTGAAGAAGAAAATAACCGAAATTGTATACCATTTTTAGATGTTTTATGCAAAAAACGGAACAATAAAATAGAATTCTAAGTTTTCAGAAAAAACACCGCCAACCGATCGCTACATCACTAAAGACTCATTTTGTTGCTATCAACACAAAATCGCAGCATTCCATGCCATGGCATATATGTTGTTGTGTAAACTGCCGCTGTCAATTTCCAACTTCAAAAAAGAATTTGATTTTATAGTTCATTTGGCAGACGTTAATGGTTTTGAGAAGTCTTTGATCAAAAGAATCGTGAAAAAACAATCAAACCATGTAAGAAAAAATAACATTACATTATTTAGCCAAAATCAAACAACAACATTGTTTCGTGTATCGTTTTCGTACATACCAACAATAACAAACCAAGTACGGAAGACATTAGAAAAAAAAAACATACACATAGTTGACAACAACAATGGAAAGCTTAAGAATATTCTGGATTCAACCAAAGATATAACAGCAACAAGCGCTAAGAATGGCATATACGAAATCAGCTGTAAAAACTGCAACAAAAAATACATAGGACAAATGAAACGGAGCATTAAAACCAGGTTCAAAGACCACATCAATTGCATAAAAAATAAACAATTGAATCGTTCATCAGTCGCTGCGCATCACCACCACCCATCATCGGGACGTTTGAAGAGAGTGTCCGGTTTCTTAAGAAAGCTCTATGCGTTTTTAATCTCTCTTAATTTCCAAGACCAAAAATGTTATGAACACTCACAATGGAAATATTTGAATTAGTGTAAATACTAAGATAATAATTTATTTAAACTTGTTTGTATTGTATGGTTTTAATTTTCTTTTGACAAATTCGTTCATTTATTTTGTTAGTACCGAGTGTAATTGGCTGATGATGGGCTACATGACAGCTTGAAATGAATCCAAATAAAGTGGGAACAATTTCTAAAACAAATTAGTTCGTGTTTTTCTTTTTTGTTTTTTAATTTTTTTTTCTGTTTTCATGTTTTTGTAGTCAATACAGGAATTTCTACCTAAATTTGATTAAATTTTCGACTACAATATCGGTTTAATTGTTTTGATTAATAAATTTGAAAGTTTAACAGGTACTTTGAATGTTGGGAAGATCCGGTTCTTGCACAAAATTTAAGCCAAGATCGAAATATGGGGGAATAAAATGACTGAAAATCTACCGTCAGCGTGTTCTGACCAACGTAATTCGAAAGATCATTGATTAATGGCTTTTTCGTACCTGTTCATCGTTCATCGTTCATCATGAAATCTGTAATTTTTTGGGATAAATTAAATATATTTCAAGTAGATACGATACCAGTTATTAACAGTTTATTTAGGTTATTATTATTGCTAAGTTTTTTTAAACCAACAACCAACAAATTTATAAACATAACTTTAATTTCAGTTTCTTTTTTTTTCCAGGGCGTAACATTGGTACTGCTGTTTACCTTTGTTGTAGGCCCAACCTTCTGGCAAACAACGCAAATCTTTGGCTTAACAACAGCTAACGTGTTTGAGATATCCCTTCCAGTTACTGCCATGATGTCAAGTCATCCAATTATAATTAAAAACATTTATCTGTAAGTAAAATAAACGTTTTAATGCACAAAAAATTCAACAAAAAAACTACCTACTCGTATACACCACACCCCTCTATTTATTAATGTCTTTCTTTTTATCTTACACAAAACAGTTCATACAAGAACAAGACAGGAAAAATGCGACCCATCTGGGAAGCAGCACGTCCATTATTTGCGTTCCTGTGGCTATTCATCATAACTATGATTTGGGTGTTTAACTCAGCGAACAACATCATTAATTTGGAACCAAGGATAATGTTTGTTCTCTTTGGAACGCTCTTCTCCAACATTGCTGTAAGTATTATCAGTATGTACATATGTATAATGATGATTATCTAGGACAAGAAGATGGACAATGGACAAAAAGAATGTAATATAAACAACAACAGTCGTTTATCACTTGGATGAATTTCTTTAAATTTCTAGAGATTTATGGAGAGATTGTCAGTTATATTTTTGTTTAAGAAAAAAATAGAAATAGGGTTTTAAAATGTATGAAAAGTGGTAAATACATTTGAAGTTTATGTTGTTTTTGTGGAAGCTGAACATTGAGAATTACTGTTTTTAAGAAAACATATGGAACACGTCCATATTTATGTATCCTGACGAATTAAGTCATAAATAAACAGCCCGTTTAAAGATGCGCAGTTTTTACTGTGCTTATGGTTGCAATACCATAGATCATACAATTTTTAGATACCAAACCCAACTGTCAAAGGCAAAACTAATATTTATTTATATGTACATAATGAACACAGCCTAGCTACTAAACATCGCATGAAAAAGTGACATGTGCAAGTATAGAGAGGATAGAGAACACTCTGTCATATAGTTCTCTCATATTCTCTCACATTCTTCTCATTCAAAAATGGCGACTGTGCTCAACTTTTTCTTAAGAGCATATAAGTCATCTTTCGTCTTTCAGGACAACTACTTACTGGTGATTTTTTTTTTTAAATTTCTTTTTATTATTTCTTATGTCGTTTGCTATTCAACCAAAATATAATTATATAGTTAATCCGGGATCAAAATCACAAATCTGGATCACAGAAATGGAATTACACGTTCACACACAGAAAAGCTAAATTTTCTAGAACGTCAAACGGTCTTGTATCTTCATAATAAAGAAATAAATAAACACACTCATGCAATTAAAAAAAAGATTTTGCATTCTATTTGCCCAATCCACAATCAAAATCCCTATTGGTAAAAAGAAAACGACATTTGTTTGAAGGCACACTACACGTAGTTTAAACGTGATTGTCAAAAATATCTCTCTTCAAATCGTTGACCAGGGAGATTTTATTTAGTTCTCTTACTTCTTGTCCTTCTGTCGGAAAGAAGTTGCTGGCAACTCAGTTTGCTCGTTTGAAAGCGGTCTAAGTTTAGTGTCAAGTTTGCCTAAGATTATGCAATCGAAAATGTAGTATTTGGAAGCACTGAAAGTTATTAAATCGAAATTAACAAATCAGGAAGGCTATGTTTTTATATAACACAAATTCTATATACTACTGAAATGATTCAGCCATAAGTAGAAGACTTAGCATTATTTAATAGGACTACTTGAATCAATAAAAAAGCTTCCAAAAGCGTTATAACTGTCTATAGGATAGTAGATATGAGATAGTAGGCAACCTTAAAAAAATAATATGTCAGACAAATTATATGCAGTTCTAAATGTTATATTCCCTCTTTGAAATTGAAACACGTGATAGACCACATGTCGGTTTAAAAATTATCGGGACTAACCTCTAAAAATGTTTGCCATTAACTTATATTTTTAAAAGCTTATGCTTCTATAACATCTGTCAGCTGTTTCACATTTTATAGAGTGGTAAGTTCGTGCAAATTAAATACCCAGTATTCCAGTGACTGAGGTAAGTTAATCCTGCACATAAATTTGCATCAATGTAACTCGAAAGCATTTTTTAACTTTATGATTAACCTTAAATTTTATTGGTCAAAAATCTGTCAAAATCGATATGTTACACTATTTTGGTTTTCTATTTGCCAACAGGGATTTCGATTACGGGTGGCAGATTTGCTTTGCAAATAGAACGCCAAATGAAATCGATAATTTTTTGTTATTGTATGTGTGTATTCTGTCATTTCGGTTTGGAAGAAAAAAATTGAGAAAACGTGACATTTTAATTCTAATATAAATACATCATGAAAATAGATTTAAATGATTACATATCAAATAATTTTAGTTTAGAATTTAATTGAAGCAATGTTTATTTCTTTTCAACCAAATTAATGTTTATTTACAAAATTCACAATTCGCAATGACGGTTAAGCCAAAGTTGCTTTACTTTGGTGTGTGTGCCAGTGCGTGTTTCATGTACGTGTAAATCCCTCCAAAAATAGACATCTATAATTTTGATCCCGTAGAAAGGCATTACGTAAACGTAATCAAAAAAATGGAAAACGTGATCAAAAGAATCGATTATCTTGGTTGAATAGAAATCGACATATGAAAATCAATATTTCATTATTAAAAATGAAATGGCAACACTTAACGCCATCGAAATTGCCCTTTCCATAGTTTTGCACTTTGATTTCAAGAGCATCTTTTAGCAATATCACCTCATCATCATACTTTGTTCATAGAACAGAACAGTATAGAACATTACAGAACAAATTGCAATAGATAACCCAGAACAGTCAATAAAACATCAGTTAAACATAAAATGAATATAGGAACAAACTTATGTCATTTTCGATAGATGTTCGGACTGTTTATTTTTGATTTCAGTATGAATATGAAACAGTTGTATTAAGAAATTTACATATGCGCACTTAACCATCGTCATCTAACATGAATCAAAGAAAACAAGATTACGACACTTCTTTGTTTTTCTTATTTTATTGACGTCATTGTTTGTTGTTTGTAGATTAATGGATTTTGTTTCACATATGACGTCAATAAACTCCGAACCACAGTTCAAATAATACAAGGAAACGGTATGTTATATATTGGGCATGTTGTCAAAATTCAGTTGTCATATATGACACATAGTTCTTTGAGATTTGACACATTCATTCTGATTTTCGACATATCCACATTCAAATTAGGGATGGGTCAATATTTTAGTAATAGGTATTCCGCTACTGCAAACAGCAGATCGCAGTACCTGTTATTAAAATAACATTAGAAACTTTTAAGCCCCAGTTTCACAGTGCGAGTTTAAACTCCACTTTTGGTTTAAACTTCAGATCAAAAATTTATTCGGTTTCACAGTGTCGTAAATAGTTTATTTATGTTGTTAGTTTACTGACAATTTTTGATCCCTAATTGTTATTTCAGTAACAATTACTTATAACTTTTATTTCTAAGTAGCAATAACATATATTGCAACTAGCAGTTGCCCATGCCATGAAAATGGAAACTCGGAATATAATTACCTTGTAATATGTGTACTGTGACTCCGAACATGAGTTTATGTTTCATTGATTTTGTAAATTTTTGATTTTATTACTAAAAAAAAAAAAGTAATCGATTAAATGTAACCAAAAATTTAAAAAAAAAACAAAGCATCAAGTAAAAAAACTGAAGCAAATCCAATGATTTTGACAGTTCTTACGATTCTGTTTTAGTTTCATCTTAGTCAAAGGCCAGAAAAAAATGTTCTGTTCTTTCGGATTCATATCTGTTGTAGAGAGCTTCACTGAAGTCTGAAGATCAAATTAGAATAATTTCGAACAAGCCGTTCTGAACAGAAAAACATCACTAGGCACAGTTATCTAATTAGTTGCTCGTAAGTATATTTCTGTTCTCGTTTTCACATGGGTGTAAAAATAGAACGCACATAAGTCTTCGGCGGACTATTTGTCAAAAGTAATAATTGCTAGAAGAAGCAATTTTTTTAAGTGACGACGTTTAAGTATGTGTGCCGTAATTTGTGAATACGATATTTTCATGTTCGATTGGAATAAAAAAAAAACAATAGAAAACTCTGCAACTCCAATCGAAAACGACATTAAAAGAATTATGACGTGGAAAACATAAAAGTATGCAATAAACAACAGACGCTATAAAATCTAAGGGAACGATCTTTTTATCTCATTTAATACAGAATCGGATCAACTCAAGTAAAAGCGATCTCGGAAATCTCTCTCAGGATTCCTCAGAAAAATAGTCATAGTTTTCCTGTCAAATACTGAGAACAACTATTTTTTCATAAGACTTAATATATTTCTTCCTCTGAGACAACTTTTCCAGTTATCCAACAGCTACTGGTTTAATTTTTGGAAACATTTTCTGCAATTCAAAAATTTTAAATTACTTAAAATGTCTGCCTTGAAAAATTCCCCTAACTTGTATAGACCAGTTATATTCATATGGACTGTTTTCTTGCAGTGCCGATTGATTGTCGCTCAGATGTCTGACACCAGATGTGATGGCTTCAACATACTCATGTGGCCCTTGGTTGTTGTCGTTATGGTTTCCTGTTTTCCATTCTACGACAAACTCGGAGTCAAGCTGTCAGTGGATGCAGAACGATGGATTGTCCATGGACTGACGATATTCAGTACGATTGCTCACATTCACTACGGCCAAGGAGTGGTAAGTTAATTAAATTTCATTTCTAACTTTAATAACCAGGAAATTTAATTTCTCCCTTTTATTATGTATATAGGTTCGTGAGATGTGCCATCATTTTAGAATCAAATGCTTCAAAGTAAGAGATCAAAAACACCCTCTACTGGGCAATAGTAAATCGGAATGATAGTAATTTAATAAGTCATCGTCATGCTACCCCCAAACAAAACCAAATAAAAAAATTCCTAAAATTCCGCGAATCGTGGAATCCATTATACGTGATTTTGCCAAAAACTAATTTGGAAATACATACTTGTATACCCATTCACTTTTGGCCTGGTCAAGCCTGGATCAATAATATAATACCGACCGACCACTCTTGAAATTGCATCCCAGATTCGAACGGTGATAACAAAAATCAAATTATGGTCATAAAAACATTATAACTCCACTCACTCAGAAACCATTTTATTCATGCAATTAAATGCAATCACCATCACCACCAAAACCCCCCTGAAAAAGCCGGTTGACCGCAGTTACATTTTGGGCATTTTTGGTAGGGGAGAGGCATATTTGTGAAAAGGGTTCCTATAATATATTCAGACTTACATGTTTCACCATAGGGTTAAAACACATGCATTTTCTATATGCAAGAACATCATCATTTTCAAACTTGCCACACTAAGTGCAAGCTCTGGTGGTGCATGTCAATTCTCCTAATGCTATGCAATTGATAAAATAAATATTTATTTGATAAGGCTTACAGGGGATGTTGGCCAAATCCCAGAATGATATTGGACGGCCTATACTACATTATGCATGCGGCATGCCCAATAGTTTTTAAGTAAAATTAAGTGATTTTTGGTATTGTTTTGTGTTGTTTTGTGTTTTTGTTTTATTTATATTTTTTTTGTTAAGTCAATTTAATTACATATCTGTTTATGTATGTTCATACATATATTCTCGAATTTGCTCTAAATTTTGAAAATTAATTATTTAAATGATGGGATGACCGAAACCAGGAGGGATGAAGCTTATTCTATTTGCATGACTTTGGAAGGATTAGCATGCTAATGAGGATTCTATATCAGAAATTTGTATAAATATAAATGTTCGATTATTTTCTCGTTTAGGTGCCAAAAAGTACACCCCCCTCACCGGCAATTGAAATTGCATAGAAATAATTTTGTGAATGTACATAATATGTATGTAGATTGTGACCATACAGAGCGCATTTGAAAAAGAATATAAATGTATTTATAAAAAAAAAACAAAAACTACTATAGAAGAAGTTTTGATAATATTATAAATTATACATTGTTGTCAAAATATTGTTTTAATTTTTTTTTCATTCATTTGTAAATAAATAAAGAAGAGAATTTACTATTGATTTATGATAATAAATTATTATTTATATTTTATTCTCGAAAAAAAAAATATTATTAATTTAAGTTTTATGATGATAAATTAATTAGTAGTGCTATTTTACTAGATGTGTATTTTTTATTTGAATTTATTATAATTATTATTTGCATTTTTTTATTGTTTAAATAAATTGAAAGAAAATAAATTGGTTTAATGTTGTTAATTGGATGTTGCTGAATTTTTGTTTCTCCGGAAAACTATTGATGAGGGCATTTAATTTTAAATTAGTCAACGGCCTTGGCTCCGATGAAAGCATTGCTTCCAATAGATCAGCTCAATCAAGCATCGTTGCACGTGGTTATTACTTCGATGCGGACTAGGGTTGCTTAAACATCGATAGTCTATCTATAGTATCGATGGTAAAAAACTATCGAATGTATTGATAGTTTTGAAAATATTATCGATTTTTTTCCGATAGTTTTTCACCTCACAAGTTTATTTGTGGTGAAACCTATAAGAAGCAACATAAACTAAAAAACGCACGACCACTTATACGAGATAAAAGATACCGAAACTGATATATAATTACCTGAAAGCAAATCCCACAATATTGCAGAAGTATGCGATAAAAATATGTAATGAGACCAGGGCTGCCAAGGCTTAGCCCTAAAAGTGTAGCAAAACTTCCAAAAAAAAACCACGTAGATTTGAAAAAAAAGTGTAGCAGATAACTAAGAAAAAAATCTATAAAAAAACGAATTTATTTTATATCCATAACGAAAACATAACATTGATTAGTGTTTCGTTTAGCAATTCGACCTTGAAAAATTCATAGGTAGTACATGAGTACATTAGCTTATTTTAAAATAAATAGGAGCTTTTTGTTTCATTCAATTCAATTCAATTCAATTCAATTGAATTCTCATTTAAAGGATAAAATAACAAAATTCACCCAATATTAATGTTAAAATATTAAAGATATTAATACTATAATACTTTGGAAATTCTGATAAAAATTTAATCAGTTATTTAAACCCTCCGAAACTTATTTAAATTTACAAAAAATATCGCATAGGTTATTTAGATGGTTCAAGATCTTCCAGCCCAGATACAAAATATCTGATAAATTAAATGGAAGAAGCGGTACTTTTATTTTTTCGGCTACTCTGCAGTAGACTAGCTAGTGTAAGCAAATAGGTGGCCAACATCGTAAATATATCTTCTTCCAAAATGTTTGTCTGGCAGCATATATATTTTTAGGAAACATAAGCGTTCTAAGCTACGAATTTATCGAGATCCTATTTGTCAGTTATCAAATCGAAGTTTGAGTTTCTCTCACTATTTAACTTAAAATGAAACTAAAAACATTTTAATCCGAAATAAATCTACTCCCGTTTTCATAGTCCGAATTAACTCTTCCTCATGCAAAGCTGACTTCAATTTAAAACATTTGTTTTAGATCTAAATAATGGAAATTTTCTGTATACTACACGAATAGTATTAAAGAGCCATTAAGAAGTTTTGTCTCAACAATAGATTTATGAAATTTATAAAATTCAGTTTGACTTTTAGTGCTGTGAGCAAAAAAAAAATATTTTGTATATATATTTCAATTTGATATTCAACTTTTCGATCGAGCAATTGACTTTTTCGATTTGCAAAAATGATTCAACACATATTAAATTAAATTTTGATCGTTATATAAAAATCAGTCAAACGAAGTTAAACTAATTTGCTACGTAGCAGATGCATACACAAAAATAAATGAAATAGTTCTACTACATAGGCGGTATATTGGCAGCCCTGAATGAGACCCTTTGTCATTAACTAACACTTGTGCATATACCTATTTATGAGCGCAAATAAGCCATAATGAGATTGGAAACCTTCGAACGTTTCACCCCCCAAAACACATTTGTTTACATTGTTGTATTTGAAGCTTTGAAACTCTATCCATGAATAGATGGGAAATCGAAAAGCAACACAAAAACAAATTACTAGGGCTGTGTTGTCTATGTGTCAATAGGAAGAGGAACAGAAAAGATTCTTGTGTGCGTTTTTATCAATGTGTCTGTCTATTGAAAGAGGAACAGAAATGATGCTTGTGTTCGTGTTTCAGCTTGTTGGTAAATGTCAAATGAAAGCAGAGGTTTCGGGTCTTTAAGTTATTAGTTTATGCTTATGAGACTGCGCATTATATTTTATCTCTGATTCGTTGTTTCTCGTCTCCTATCTCTTATTAATCATATTTTCTTATATTAATGTTTCTGATGTCTGTTGTTCGCGTTCGGTGGTCTTATTATTCCAAATATTTTCATTCATTTTTATTTTCCGGATCTTAAAAAACTACATGGTATCACCTGTTGTTTTTGTTCTACGTGGTAAGTTAAATCAGATGCAACGCCAAATTACCGCATCAGCTTTCAAGTAATAAGTGACGGAATTATGCAAGATTGACATTACCTCCCACTTTATTATGCCATCATCCCATTTTGTTTACTCGTTCATTCGATCACTGCTGATGGTACTCACTCATTCCTCCACTGAAGAGGTAATTCGGCCCCCAGCTTCGTATTCGTATGGATAAATTACACACCAACGGCTAGTGCTTTTAAAATGAAAAATAATATCGATACTATCGAAAGCGCGAACTATCGATATTTAAGCAACCCTCATGGGGACCGTCGGAACCTAACCCAACCGTTATGTTGACATGAGTTTCTTCTGTTGTGTGTTCTTCCTTTCTCTGTCTCTCTCTGTTGTATTAATGTATGTAATGTTTAAGCCAATGGTCTAGTAGCCAGTGCTCCAGTGTCTCTACTTCGTAGATTTATCTACAGAGTAGTATAATATGTAATGTAATGTAATTTTAAATTATGTGGTTTTCTATTTGCCCACAGGGATTTTGATCACGGATGGCGGATTTTCTTGGCAAATAGAACTAAATGTAATCGATAATGTTTTGTAATTGTATGTGTGTATTCTGTCATTTCGATTGGAAAAAAAATAGAAAAAACATAACACTTTAATTCTGCCGCCAATAAAGAATTTTGATCGGAGATTGTGGTTTTTAATAAAACCTACGAAAACAATTATTTGTAAAAAGAAAACAAATCTTAATATGCGATAGTCACATTTTAGTTTAGTTTATTTAATTTAAACGTCTCTTTTGTGTTGAGATGTTAAGAACGTTGTTGCCACGAATAAATGCATCTCCGTATTTGTTTTTCAACTGGCCATTAAGATATTCTTCGATTTTATCAAGAGCTATGTTAATGTAGCCGTCTAAGAAAGCTAGAACTCCTTGAATGTCCCAAAATTGTTTAAATTTTAAATAGGTTAGAGAAAACCACCGAAACTGCAGCTATCCTCTATAATCTTCCCAAGATTTTAGTCTTACCACAACCGGACGGCCATGTTCATAGAACAAAACTGTGAAAGAGCATCTTTACGGAACATAACTGTTTTTTTATTTATTTTAATTATTTTAATTAACTTTTATTACAAAAAATTCATGTGAATTACATAATAAAACGATGAACGTTTACTTTTTCGATGTGATGTCCGTGTAGTTTGCAACTACATCTTCAACTAAAGTTTGTATGGAATGCCTTTCATTCCAACGAGAAAAACATCCGTCGAGAAAAACATAGGCGAGCATGCTAGGCGAGCATGTTCGTCGTTTGTGCTTACATTCAACGACTGAAGGGTTTTGAACGAAATTTTGTATGTGGATAGATGATTTCATTAGATTCCCGTGGGTCCTTAGCATCACACGGGTATCTGCTAGTATGGAATAATGTTTATGTAAGTGACACTAAAGCGTGTGTAATTTAAGGATTTGACTCGAACATGGCAACAAAGTGGGAGAAAAGTAAAGTTTATACGGACCCGTAGGACGAAGAGGGCATTCGACTTGGACATTCGAAATTGGGAGACAGAACTATAAAATTGGCGGGCTCTTTATTATCGTTTTTGTTTTAAACTGGCATCAATAAAAATTATAATGTGGGGCATATGAATTCATATTAGTCTAGTCAATACATCAGCAATCCCATTAATGCCCGTTTGCTGATACGAATCATTAATATTTATGTTCAACTTAAAACGCTTGTGGGCTACTTTTTACTCTGCATAAACTGCACATTCGTGCTTAGGTAGAACTTAAATGCTTAAGTTGTGTATCAGCAAACGTAGTAAATGTAGTTACATAAGAACGGCCTGGGAGTAGGACCTTCTATGGAATAACAGACAAATATAACTTTAATAGTTAGGTTAATCCATAAATATTGATGATGGTAGAAAACATGTGGAATAGAGAATATAAAATTAGGACCCATAATATGTGATAGTAAAATATAAACATAGCCAGGTACATATCCATGACGAATTTATACGAGACATAATGAAAGATGTGGGATGTATTTATGCAAGTAACAGCTGTTTTTTTTGGATGCATGATAAATTCGATGGTTTTTGTCTATGATTTGACAGCTGACATTTCTGTTCAGTGAGGCAGCTTGGCAATTCATTATGAATTGTTTAACTCCGGAACAACGCTTCAAAAATGTGGAAATTTACTTAGAAATAAATAAATCTGTTCGCGAACGTCATAGAGAAGAATTGTGTTTAGTGATGAAGCTCATTTCTGGGTAAATGAATCCTTCAGTAAGCTAAATTGCGGTATATGGAGCGAAGACAATCATATCCATTAACGAATCACTATTACATCCATTAAAATTGACTGTTTGGTGCGGGTTACACGCTGGCGACATCATCGGTCCTTATTTCTTTCGAAATGAGGACGGAGATGCCGTTACGGTGAATGGTTAGCGCTATCGAGCAATGCTGAATTGCTGACTAATTCTTTGCTTCCTAAAGTTAATCAGCAAAGCATCCACAACATTTGGTTCCAACAAGACGCCATAACTTGCAAAATCAATTTGGTGACCGCATTATTTCCAGGAGTGGTCCTATTAACTGTCCCCTCGTTCGGACGGGGTGACTTAACGACTCTCAACTTGTTATGGGACTATGTTTAGTCATTCGCTTATGCTGACAAATCAGCAACGTTTGAAGCATTGAAAACCAATATTCAAACCACCATTAACGCCATACGACCAGATTTATTTTAAAAAGTAATCAAAACTTTGACTGATCAAAGCGACTATATAATTCGTAAAGCCCCGTCCGAGACAAATGCTGGAAATCATATTTAGAAAATAAATGCCATGAAATTATCTACCAAATTATAATATGTAGTACAAAATTAATTTTAACAATATTTCTGTCTTGAATTATTATTTAAAGTTCTCAAGCTCTTAAAAAATCACCCGCTATTAGAGACCGGGTCCAAAATATGTCAACTTCGTTGTTCTTTAACTGATGTCCATGAAATTTAAATACGTATAGGTTAACAACAAACTCTTTTAGTTACGATTACGAAACCTTGAGAATGAAAATAATTTATTGTAGACATCAAGTTTTTTTTCTTAATTTTACGATTTTATCGTCGTTCAAAACCATATAATAATTATTTAAATGAATACTTTCAGATATTGAAAAAAAATGTTACAAATTGTCCCTTTCCGCATTTATTTAAAAGTGACTCTAAGAAAGCCAGTATATGCATTTCGCAGAGCACTGATAGAAATTTGAATGCGTTTTTCTTTTTCAGGTATAATTTTTCTTTTGCCGGAATCTTGTAAATATATATTCTTAATTTATTATTTTATAGGAGCAAATTAGATGGTGTTGAATTGAAAGCATACCACAAAGTCAGACAGCTAGCCGTTGTGCATTTTTGAGCTCAAATTGTGTTGCCCATTTCTTAACTCCTTTATATATCTGTCCACTCCCAAATGTTTTTAACGGCAGATCTTGGAAAAAAACCCAAGAATTTCAAATCGATAATCACCACCTTTTTATCGATTTCAAGGCCGCGTATGACAGCATCTACAGAGACGAGCTATATAGAGCCATGTCTAGTTTTGGCATCCCTACCAAGCTCGTTCGTTTGTGCAGGATGACGATGTAGAATGCACGCTGCTCCGTCAAGATCGGCAAAGACCTCACAGACACCTTTGATGTCAAAAAAAGGTCTTAGGCAGGGCGACGTGCTGTCATTCGACTTCTTTAACATCATTCTTGAAAGAATAGTGCAAAACTCTCACGTCAACACTTGAGGCACAATCTTTCAAAAGTCCGTCCAATTACTCGCTTAGGCTGACAACATTGACATAATCGGACGAACAAAGCGTGATGTCAGTGGTGCTTTCTAGAGTATTGAGAAGGAAGCCAAGAAGATGGGTTTAACGGTGAACGGAAGCAAAATAAAATATATGCTGTCAACAAGAAAGGACACCCGGCACCGGCGTCTCGGACAGAACGTCACTATAGACAGCTATAATTTTGAAGTGGTCAGAGATTTTGTATACCTAGGATCTGCTATAAACTCAGCGAATGATACCAGCGCTGAGATCAAACGCAGAATTACTATTGCCAATCGCTGTTTCTTTGGGCTAAGAAGGCAATTGAGAAGCAAAGCCCCCTCTCGAGCAACTAAACTGTCCATATATAAAACGCTCATCATCCCAGTCCTGATGTATGGTACAGAGACATGGACAATGTTAACGGTGGATGAGAACGCGTTAGGTTTGTTTGAGAGGAAAATTCTCCGGGTGATTTTTGGTCTCGTCTGCATAGATGGGGAATGGAGAAGACGAAACAACAACGAACTATACGGGCTGTACAGCGATACCGACATAGTCACAAAATTGAAAAGCCAACGACTGAGATGGCTGGGTCACCTAGAGCGAATGGACCCAATGCTTAGGCCCGGAAAGTCTTTGAATCCTGCCCCGTGGGACAGCGCAGTAGGAGTGGACAGCGTAAAAGGTGGCGCACGCAAGTGGAAGAGGATTTCAACCAACTTGGAGTGCGAAACTGGAGACAGATAGCTAGAAACCGAGCCGACTGGAAGAAGCTTGTTGTTTGAGGCCCTGGTCCACCCCGGACTGTAGCGCCACCTTAAGTAAGTCAGTAAGTAAGTAAATGTTTCTAACCCAAAATGTTCTTCCACCGAAGGGTCCAGAACTCCACGTTGTCTTGTGTTCCTGCAAATCCCAGATCTATCATAAAATCAAATTAAATCAATCAATTCACGTTGCAGATTTTAGGAAAATATTTAACTTACTTGCCCTTTTAACAGCCGACTATAATCCTGGAAAAAACTAGGGAGAATAAATCTTTCTATTCCATTGTTAGGCAAATCCCTTATACGAGCATTAACATAAAAATTGTAAATTCCAAGAATTTTTAACTCTATGTAAGTCCGGAAGTAGGTGTAAGCAATTTGTTTGCTTGAAAAAGCGTACACAATTTCATCTTGTGAAAAAATGCCATAGCTCCCAACATTTGCATATTTTTGCAAACCTTATGTTTTTCTTTAAAAAAAATGTAATATCACATTAATCAATATAATATATTGAATAGACAAATGGTTTTTTACCATAAATATTATAAGGTCCACATGATTTCAGATTTCTTAAAAACGACTTCTTGACATGGAAGTAGCAGCCAATGGTCGTTCTCTGGATCTATGGCAACTGTTTCCAAATCGGTAATGAAACATTTGACTTCTATTCCCTCCATTTGACTTGAAATGCACCTACTAAGAACAATGTTGTGAATTTATTTATGTGAGCTTTGATAGCCATGGCTTTTTTTGTGCTAATTTACAATTTTAACTCGTTAATTGATTAATAAAAAAATAAATAGACTTTAAAAAAAATTCAAAACAAAAAATTCACTTTTGTTGTAAATGCATACAAGAATGTAATCAACGAATTAAAACATATGCTAACGGGATAATGGCAGAATCCTCATCATTTCTACCACCCCTGTCATGGATTTTATTAAGATATATGTTTGGAACAGTTTGAAATGCTTCATCCTGTAATTGAAAAAAATGTCTTTCCTATTTCCTCAATTAAATAAGTTTAAATTAAGTTTTATTTATTCCATAATCCAAGAGGTCGAATGACTGTTGTAATGAGAGTAAATCCTGATCAAAAGCAAACACAAAACTATGGCACATTGGAGTTCAGAAAAAAAGCCGTCCGTGCGTGGCCTTTTATCGTTTTCTTCATATAATCAAGACAATGTCAGCTTAAAGCTCAATTGGTTCAAGGGGTTGATTTCGTTTTTTTTCGCTCTCTGAAATTATAAGTCTATCGTTAAGTCCATGTTAAAGAATATCTTCTGTTAAAAACTGACAAATGGCAATAAAAATTTAGTGCACGCTAATTACTTTCCCCCCCTACAAAATAATGCTAATAATTGTTTTATTTAAAAAAAAATCAAACTGCAACGTTTTCCACAGAATGGAAAACCAAAAAAAATGGCTCTACTATAGAGGTACCAAAAATAAAAAAATTTTAACCGAAAAATAAAAATAAGAAAAATCTATAAAATTTTGTTGAATTACCGTGGGTTTGCATTTATTAACGCTTATTTCTTTTTTAATTTTTTGATTCAATTTCAATCCATCAAAATTAAAAAATCAGGTTTATTTTGAAATTCGAACGAATAATGGCCTTTTCGATTGGCCGTCCGGAACACTTTTCTCCAATAAAACAGGCGTAAACAATTTGACTGATTCTGAATTATATGTATCACTGTATTTGTGAAAATTAAATTAAAAGAATATCACATTGGCTTAAAAGAATTTCCAAAACACTTGATTTCAATTTAGATACACATTTTCTTGTATCAATAATAATTATAACTTGCTTCTTTTTATGTTATTTTACCAGAAAATTCGTTTAAATTCAATAAACTCAACGAAATTACACAACAAATCAAGCCGATTATTTTGACATTTTAATTGTGTATGTGTATTAGTGATTCTGTTTTCGATTCTGAAATGAAATCCAGAATCGTTTTCTGTTCTGTTTAGAGTAACAACTGTCATTTTGTGGGGGTCAGAACAGTTCTGGACGGCCAATCGAAAAGGCCATAATATTCATTTTCAAACGATTTCACAAAATGACCTTGAATTAATCTTATTTTCAAAGTCAGCTGTCAGAAATTTTCTGACATTTTTATTCGATTTAGTATGACCTAAGTGACTTTTTTTCGTCGAATTTTATGTAGTTATTAAAAACTTGGTCAGAAAATAAATCCTTATTATTACAGAAACATAAAATAAATTAAAGTTATGTTATACACATGCTTAGTAAATCTAAAGGTAACCCTTCACGATACGACAGTCGCACGGACGGTCGCATGAATATTGGTCGAATACGACAAGTTCTATAATGAATGGACTGGTCGTACATCGGACTACGCGACAATAGACGGTCGCACTTTGCGACACGACCAATAGGTTGTAGGGTAAAATGCGAATGCTTACGACAAACACACACAACTTCACATATGTATTTAAGATATGCTTAAGTGCATGAGTAGTCCAGGAAAATTAGACAAAAAAATGATGAAACTTCGAAAAAATCCCGACAAAGCTGAATTTTGGTGGAGAGCTTCATTTTAATGTACTAAGCATTTCCTAAAAAGTAGCCTAAGTTTGGTGCGGAGCAAAATTGGTATGTGGTGGCGGGAAGGGGGGGAAAATTCAGTTTTTACCAAATTACTCGAAAACTATAGGTACGTTGTAGGTACGCATTGTAGCTAATGTTATTTTAAATAAAAAAGATTAAGACACTTTATCGTACAATTGATAGATTTGGAGAAAAATGGTAGAAAACATTGGGGTGTAGTACAATAATTCAAAAAAATGTAATAAATTTATGTTTTTGAGTGGGTATTTTTTTGTTTTTATTTATGTTTGCAAAACCCATATTCTATGATAAAACCCAAATTTTAAGTGTGCAACCGGAAAGGTATTCCTATTTTTTTTATTTTGCTTAATAACTCCCAAAATCTATATTTAAAAAAAAAAAAAAAAAGCTCTAAGAGCATATTTAAGACAGTAAAATTATCTACAAAATGACATATTAACGACTTCTGTATGTCAATTCGTTCTTATGTTATAGCGTGGTGCGACCATCCGTACGAGTATTTAAAAAATTAATCAATAAAGAGTATTTTTTTTTATTTTGAAGCATTTAGGAAATATTGGTCAGTTTTTCATACGAAAAATAATTAAGACAACTATAAAACGTTTGTATAATAAAATACTAGATTTTCTCAGACTTTTGTTTCACTTTAATTGTGCTTAAAAAATTTTAACAAAAAAACAAACAAAAAACTGTTACAAACAACTTCAGTATTTATTAACTTTACGCACACCTGGTCACACTTTTTAATTGTCAAAACAAAGTAAAGTCGCTGCATTATTTTAATTAAAAAACTACAAATTTTATATTTTTTGGAATGAGGTATCACTATATCAATTTATTTATTTCAGTTTTTTATTATAAAAATATAGTAGGTACTGAAAAACTAAAATCATAAAACATAATCAAAACTCTTAATTCACAAAATAACGAAAGAACTTTTTCATAGATTTATCACTCTTACATTTATGTATGTGCATTACTGTACACTTTTTTGAATTTTATTTTATTTATATATGTACATTTTTCCAATTAGCCGAAGGAGAAGGAGATCCGAACCTATTCAGCTCCTGCACAGCATATCTCATAAAGCCACTGTTGTCAACCCGGTTTGTCGAAAAACCCTTAGCTATCTGAGCATTGTCTATCATCAAAATGAAATTGATGATAACTTTTTCTGCTCTCGGTTGATCCAATCGGAATGCGACCTTTATTAAAAATCCAACAAATAACTCATAATAGTAATTTATTTAAAAAAAACTAGAGTTAAACGTTGGAAAGACGAAAGTGATGAGGTTTAGAAAAGGAGGAGGGAGGAATAAAACAGTAGATTGGAGATGGAGGGGAAAGCAAATAGAGGAAGTAAAGGAGTTTAAATACCTGGGCTATGTGTTCAAAAAGAATGGAGGGCAGGAGGCACATATAAAGGACAGAGCAAAAAAGGCAGCAGCGGTCATGAAGGAAGCATGGGGGATTGGAAGGAGAAAATTCGAGAGGGTATGGGAGAGGAAGATGTGGCTTTTTGACACCATGGTATGGACGGTGATGGGGTATGGAGCAGAAATATGGGGATGGGAGGAGAGAAAAGAAATTGAAACAATGCAAGAGAGGTACCTCAAATGGACACTAGGTGTAGAATGGCAAACTCCAGGATACATGGTGAGAGAAGAAACAAAAAGAGACAAGATAAGGATAAGAGCAGGGAGAAGGCCATGGAAATATGAAGAGAAGTTAACAGATGGAAAGGGAAGTGAAATAGCGAGGGAATGTCTACAGGAGATGAAAGAGAGAGGGAGAGATGGACAAGTGAGAGTATCAAGATGGGAACAGGGTAGGCAAGAAATGAGGGGAAGGGAGGGAAGAGATGATAGTGCGACGGGATACGAGGGAGTGGAAAGAGAAGACAGAATAGAACAGGAGAAGGAAAGGCGGGAACAAATAAAGGAATCTAGATATAACAGATGGTATAGAGAAATAATGACGGAGGGGATACCGCATTATCTGGTAGCAGGATGGAAGACAGAAAGAACGAGGCGAATAGCAAGATTTAGACTAGGGAATGAGGTGAGAGAAAGATGGTATTGGAAACGAGAAGAGGAGAGAATGTGCAGACTGTGCGAGGGTGAACCAGAGACGTGGGAACATGTAATAGAAAGATGCAGAGCAGGAGGAAATGAAGGAAAATCCATAGGGGAAAAGTTGATGGAAATAATGGACGAAAAAGGGAGGGGAGAAGAATGGATAAAAGAGCTAGAGGAAGTGAGAAAAGACAAGACGAGAGAAAGTGGAAGGGATGAGGTAGACTGAAGTCAGGAACGGAATCCTGTAACCCTTAAGGGAATCAGTAATAATATTAACTAACTAGTAATTTATTCTAATTATTTTTCAAGAAAGATATCTAAAGTAACACGTTTTGTGAATCTATTCGCCAGACAAAATTGAACGACAACTAAAAGACATTTGATTCGAATGATTTTAAAAGTTGCTTAGTTTTAAGGAAAAAATGAACTTTCGATCGATTTAGAGAGCTTTCGAACAAAAAAATTATTCGAATTCGACTTACTTTCGCATGAAAGTGAATTTCAAAATATGGCTGAATACCACAAAATTGGCAATTTTCAAAAACACCGAATTTGCTCACCAGGGTGAGTTATAAGCGTGGAATAGGGAAGATTTAACGCTTACATTAAGCATTATTTCCACACGTGTTACATAAGTATAATAGCTATTTGCTTCAAAAGTAAGGCAGTTTGTATAAATGCCCCCAAACATATTCTGAACTAATATCAATAATACAAACGTTTAAGAAACAAATAACTCATAGAATATTTTTGCAAATAATATTATTAATAGAACAATTATTTCTTGTTAAAAATGTATTTATTTATTTTCCTGATAAAAATTATTTTTTTGTGCCAGCTAATTGCGATTTGTCACAAAATATTTTGTTCCATTCCAGTGATTTGTGTTCCAATTTCTGTCGTTCTACTGACAAAATTGTGCCCGAAAAACTTTTTCGTGTATGTTTTAATCAGGAAAACTTGATAATAGACTGGTCAACCTTGTGCGTTTTCCTGATCGCTTGTCCCATACGTGGATTTCCAAACGTCATTGCCGCCATTGACTGCAACACATAAGAATTAAAATGCAAGGAGGTTTGGTTACACATATGACTTATTGTAATAGATTTTACTAAGGGAAACGCAAACGCAAAAATCACATTACTATTCCAAAAGCATTCTATTTTTATTTATAGGAAATTTTAATCCACGGCATAACTCTTATTCCGTGTTTTTGTAAGCTCATTGAAAATGGTGGAATGAGTTTTTTTATTAATACGGCTACAAGAGATTAATGTTCTGTGAAAACGTAGTATTAGATTTTGACTATTTTCCAGCTTAGTTATCGTCTAATGGGGTTTTCATTTGGTAAATTTATATTTTGATTTATAAATTGATTTTTTTCGTAACGATTCGAACACGTTTTCAGATTATTTGTATTTGCTATAGTATTGGTGTATATTTCTGGTTGTAAACCAGCTATCGGTATCAGCTGTCTTGTCAAACTGATGGCTGTAAATTATAATGCATAGTGGTGTTAGTAAAAGAAGGGTAGACCTGCCGAAAAATCCATATCTGCAAAATTGACTTAAAATCAAAAAAATAAATCAATTTATTTGGCCAATCAAAGGCAAATATTGTCAAAATCAGTTTTTTGACAGATCTAAATCAAAAATAAATTGATTTGTTTTACCAAACGATAACCACATAAGTAGCTCGACATCTCAGTCATCTTCATTATTCACAAACCAAACGTAAGGAACATTAAAAATTAATTTTAATCCTCTAAATAGGATTCATTTGACGCGAATTGCAATCTGATTGGTAAGAACTGTCAAACATTCTGCCCACATAGGACAAATACATATTGCTTGTACGCGACTAACCTCAAAATCAGAAATTATAAATTACGTACCGTCATTCATGGCGTATAATAAGAAAAGGCATATGCACGAAATGTCAAAATAGAAAAATGTTTTTGTGTTTTTCGAGACCTGCGGAAGCCAGCCCTAAATGATAAATAGTTTTTTTTTTCTGTGGAGAGTTGAGGAAGCGAATAACTTACATTTGGATTAGGTTAGGTTAACCTTTTTTTTGTTTTTAAACGTTTGCGCGCACTAAAGGGGTTTTGACTACCCTTAATATGAACAAGCACAGTGCGAGCGTTAGGAGATTAGGGAAGGATACAAGAGGAGATACTGATGCACATTGGTTTTGAATTTCTGAATATCAAAATGGGAGGGGAAAATAGGGCCGGGTAAAGTATTCTACATTCACGTTGTACGGCTAAAGAAAGTATCTCTGTACTTGACAGTACGTTCGAAGTTGGGCTCAAGGGTAAACTGATGAGCATTCCTAGAAGCGCGAGTATTACGGTTGAAAAATTTAAGGGGAGGAATGCAACTGGCTACTTCGCCGGAACAGTGTTTATAAAAATAGCGAAAAAATAATGACAGACATGTAACATTTCTACGGTGTTCTAGAGATATAAATGTCTACTATATTTCTATCGCATATCATTCTTAGAGCTCTATTCTGAATTCTATCTAAAGGAATCAAATGTGTTTTGGGAGCTCCTGCCCAAATGTGCGAGTTATACTCCAGCTTTGGACGAATGAAGGCCTTATAGATTACAGTCAGATCAGACGGGGAGAAGAATTTCTTGCACCTTCCAAGAAAGCCCAGACACTTTGCAGCATTTTTCGCTACATCGAATATGTGGTCGTTCCACAAGAGGTGGGCTGTGATCCACATACCAAGAACAGAAAGCTGATCGGTTTCTTCATGGATAGCGGCATGGGGGGTGGGTTCTGCTTTAACGATAGAAGACGGCACTGAGCTTTTGAAGCATTAAATTCTACGCGTTTTTTTATTCCCCATTGGACAATGCTGTCGAGATCAGAATTTAATGAGCTTATCATACGGTGCCGTTGCAGTTGCACATCCGAAGAACAAGGAGGCGCATCTGAAAATGAATATGAAAAACTGAGAGTACTATCGTCAGCAAAACAATTTAGTGGATTAGAAGTTCCAGATAAGAGATCATTAATAAAAATGAGAAAAAGGGTCGGAGACAGTACGGATCCCTGGGGCACACCAGCATTTATTTTGTGAATATTAGACTTGAAACCGTCCAATACAACTTGTATTGATCGGTGATTGAAGGTAATTTCTAATCCAACGAAGAAGAGATTCATCGACACCAAATGCACGCATTTTCGATAAGAGAGCTTGATGCCAAACTCTATCAAATGCTTTTGAAATATCAAGTGCAATAATCTTACTTTCTCCAAAACGATGTAAAGATTTGTGCCACTGCTCGGTGTGATATACCATCAGATCACCAGTGGAGCTATTGCTACGAAAGCCATACTGCCGGTCATTGAGGAGCTTTCGTTCTTCAAGATATTTCTTAAGCTGATAATTAATCAGCGTTTCCATGACCTTGGAAAGAAGGGACGTAAGTGCAATTGGACGGTAATTAGCGGGTGAAGAAGATTCGCCTTTTTTAGGGACAGGCTGGACAAATGCTGTTTTCCATCCACTCGGAAAGAGATCAGTAGAGTAGGACAGATGGAAAAGCTTACGCAGTGGTTTAGCCAGCGTTGAACAACACCTCTTCAGAACTATGGGAGGGATACTATCCGGGCCAGCGGATTTGTGAATATCAAGGTCTTTGAGGACTCTAGCAACTGCACGAGTGCGAAAGAAGATGCGTCCCATAAAATCATTTACGCTCTCAAGTACAGGAGGAGTCATTACACTTTCTGGCAACGTCGAATTTACAGCGAACTGCGCTGCAAGCAAATTGGCTTGTTCACGAGAGCTGACAAAAGGGGTGTCATTAAAGACGAGCGTTGGAACCGAAGACGACGATGAATTCCGAATGTTTTTTAACCAAAAATTTTTACTACCTTTGGGACATTGTAGTATTTTTTGCCTTAATTTTTGGTCATGCAAAAATTTGGTTCTTCGAATGTGAACATTGCAAGTCTTTCTAGCTTGTTGAAACTTTTTCCGGTTATCCTCAGTGGGGTTGGCTTTATATTTCCGGAAACTTACTTCTTTATCCCTAATAACATTTTTACAGCTCGAATCAAACCATGCATTTTCTTTCGGTTTGATAAGTTTCACCCTATTCTGGATGAGATTTCTCATTTCGTGAAGAAATAAATTTGTTATCATATCAACGCTGGAGTCTACGTCACTACCGAGGAAGCATTGTGACCAGTTAAAGTTCCTTAAAAAGTTATTGAGTAAGTTATTTGGTAAGTTCAACGAACAAATCTATTATAACCTCTAAATATGCACTTTAATGTTTACCTGTTATCTGGTAATCTCGAATGGATTTAAATGAACCTTTTGGGTACGCTTAGTGAATATTTCATTTATTTTGAGTTAATAATGATGAAGTCTAAACAACCAAACATTCGATACATATTCTCCTGAACACAAAATCGATTTTATGATGTCAAGGCAGATCTTGCATTTTTAGCAAGATTTCATAGAATTTAAACGCACATTCTTTTTTGCAAGTTCCTTACAACAAGAAAAATCGATCTGAAATCGATTTGAAATGTTTGTTTCCAATTCGACATAATTCATGGCATGAATATAATTAAATTGCAGCCACAGAAACTGAAACTGCATCTGCTAAGTTGTCAAAAAGTATAATATAATATAAAATTGTATTGATCTCCTTCAATTCATTGAACGTTCCCAGTCTAGAAATATTTCGGAGAATTTTCAATTAAATTTTATTTCTAGTAATATAATCCACAGAATGCGATTATATGTATATTTATGTATGTAGTACATAGGTTTGATCATGCCACTACATTTTATATCTACACATATTCAATATGAGTTTAGTTATCGCACTTCCTAGTACTTATCGGCATACTTAAATATTATTCTACTTTGCCCATTGCCCCAGTCTAAATCTTAATTTGTAGCTTGAATTTTGTTTGCATTAAGCTTTATTTAATCATATGTTTAACTTATCTACAACTCTGTACGTATTCTTGCATTTACATAATAATATGTACACAATATATCAAAACAAAAAAGGTACATAGTGTGAGGCCAATGTCCGTGAGACAAATTTGAAATATCTAAGATAAGGGTGTAATAAAATGTGTTTATATTAATAATCATAACTGATACTTTGTCCGCAGCACTGAAAGTTGTAAATTGTCTATTAGTATGTGTAGGTTAACCTACCTACTGATATAAATAGTTAAGTATAGCTTCTAATTTGATGTATGAAATAATCATCACATTTAAGTTTCATAAGAAATTGATCTTTTTGCTTGGCATTTCATAGAATGTTAAATAATATGTTTGATTCTAACCATTATAGTTAACATTCAGTTATCACAAGGGCCAAATTGTAACTATGATTCGTAGTTCAGCAATTTTTAATTCACCGATTTCGGTGAGTTAAGTGAGGCAGAGTTAGTACAAATTTTTATCAGTGATTTGGCAATTTCAAATGGCCGATTTTAACTCAACGATTTAATCTCACCGATTTGCCTCTATAAAATCTCCGAAAAGAATAGAATGACTCCCAATGAGCAAGAAAATGAGACGAGCGTGGCATGATTCACTGCAAGCATTGCAAGAATTGCAAGCATTTTACAAATATAAAACTATTCTCTAATTCTATGCGACGAGATTTAAGAAAATAATATTGAACTGATTTTCCTTAATCTAATAATTTAAATACTTGAAATACTTTATTACTTCTATCCTCATCATAGTTTGACACTAATTTAACAAGAACGACGAGATCTCATCACAATCTTGTCTCGTTTTCTTACCGCATTCATTTTGTGTTAAGAAAAAAGAATTCTTCCAAATGCATGGCAATGCTGTTATGAATTTGTCAGCGGACGTAGAATTCCTCGTATATGGCAATGCTGGTCTACTTTTGTCAACAAGAGCATTTTGTGCTTTTTTACTTGCGATATAGTTACTATAGGGCAAGTTTTGCGTTTGGAAAAAAAATCGAACTCGATACTTTAATCAAACTTGACATTACCATGATGGAGAACACCAAAAAAGTGGGTCCCGCAATTCCGCCTGCCTGTCTGCACAACTCTCTACAGCCTAAGCGGATGAAGCGATTTTCTTCAAACTTGGTATTTAAGCGTTTTAGGTGATTGTCCAAAATACATTTTTGAGTTGTTGTTTTAGCCCCAAAAATAATGGTACTTGCCATACATATTTTTCTACCATCTTAATTATCTCAAAAATGGCGCTAACGATTTTGATAAAAATTTGTACTACTTTGAGTATGCGGTCTACATTTTGCAAAAAAATTTTTTAAACTTTTTGTTATTAATGGTACCAGCCCTACAACCATTTCGCTCATTTTCGGATTTCTCATAAACGGCTTAACGGATTTCGGTCAAAATGAATATACAGGAGCTTCTTCAAATTTGAAATAATACTGCATTTCAAAATTTTCGAAAAATAGTTTTTTGGATTTTGAAAAAAAAAATATTTTTTTTTTTTGAAAATTAAATATTTCGAAAACGGGTGGACGATTTTTTCTGAAAATTTGTTTTTAAATTTGTATTATTTAATATTTAAAATGTTCATAGCAATTTTTATTTAGAAAAAAATAACTGTAATTTAAAAAAAAAAATGTAATGAGCAGTTTTCAAAATATAATTTTTTTAAATTTTTTTCTTAAAAAAATGCTTTTAAAGTATAAATTGGGCAACCTAAACCAACCTAAGAAATTTCGAAAGAATCGGTTGGGCCATTTATGAGATAGTCAAAAGCGAAGAAAATGGTCCTATGGAAAGTACTGTTTTTAGACATTCTTTAAATTTTTTAAAAATCAAAATCGTAAGGACTGTTTATGAGTAAATAGGCTTTAACGTAACGGTTATATGGCAGGTACCGTTATTTTTTGAGCTAAAAAAAATTCAATTTTCGCTCTGTACAATACGTAAAAAACGGTATATACCAAGTTTGCACCCGTTAGGGCTGTAGGTGTCTATACATATGTACATACAGACAGACTGACAGACTAACAGACTGACAGACAGACATACAGACGGACAGAATTTTTAGACCATTTTTTTCGTCTTCGCTATCATCGTAATGTCATATTTGATTGTTATCTCAAAACTTTTTTTTTTCGACGAATGCATAACTTGCCTTATAGTACCTATAATCGCAAGTAAAAATGTGTGGACATATATCCCACCTGACTACATATATAGATTCCCTAGAAATGGTGTACAGTATTATATCTACTAAAGTAGATTGCTTTAATTCTATTTGAAACTGGTGAAACGGATCAGAGGACAAATCAAGGGGTTTGAAAAATAAAAGAGCTTCTGGTAGATCGGTGCCGAGACTTAAGGCCAAGCAAATATTCAAATTGGCTTTATGTCTCTTTGCGAAAGCGGCATAAGGGCAATTTTTAGGAGTTGGTCTTATGTCACATTTGCAAAGCGTCATAAGGCGAATTTGGTCATATGAGCTTTTGTACGTAGTGAACCTAATTGCGAAAAACACTTCACACAAGTACCAAAAAAAAACGTAATATATGACAAAAGTCCCAAATATTTCTTGCGTATAAGTTTTTGGGACTTATGTCTCACCTATGTGATATAAGTACCAACAACCACAGTCGGGACTTATGTCGCTTGGTCTTAAGTCACGGTTTGACGTACATGTACACCCTTCAACAGTAAATGTGAATGATTTTAGGTTAGGGATGAAGGCAACTATGCTTAGCGATTCAGTCTATGAATTTAATTCCCACCAGATTGGGAGTGGCCGTGACGCGATAGTTGTGTGTTCGCCTGTCAACCTTAAGGTCACAGGTTCGATCCCTGCCGTAGTCTATGTCCTCTTATTTTTCCATAAATTCTAAAAATAAATGCCATAAAATGAGCTCCTGGTTTACTCATTACATGCTGTTTAGACATAGAACTAACAACATGTGACATAGAACTAACAACATGTGATGAGTAAAACTAGTATACCGATAAAATATGACAAAGAATAAAAAAATTAATGCGAATTATAAGGGACATAGATAAATAAGACACGGAAATTTCTCCGCATTAGTTCAGCCGCCATCCCTGGAGATAAAATCTGAGACAACAACCACCTACAGTCTCAGAACATCGCACCACACATCTTTCCTATCATTTTTTCGCGCTGTGTTGAAACATTTAAAGGGTAGTAAAATCCCTTGAGCGCGTGTAGATTATAAAAAAAAAAAAGATGTAGCCTAGACTGAGCCACCAAAACCATCTTGGATATCCCACGATTTAAACAGCTTCTATGCCAAATTTAATAAGAATCCCGTCCAAGTATTAAATGATTGAACGAA
The DNA here is from genome assembly GCA_910595825.1 of Philhelius pedissequus. NCBI lineage: Eukaryota > Metazoa > Arthropoda > Insecta > Diptera > Syrphidae > Philhelius > Philhelius pedissequus. The sequence goes on from OU343160.1 coordinate 328,228,393, forward strand.
AAATATTAAAGTATTTTCAAATTCATTATAATAATGTATTTTTTCTTGTTAAAATTCCTTATGCTATTGCTGGTTTATTATACCAAAATACTTTATCAATTTCTTGAAAACCCAAATTTTTAAACATTGCTCGCGATGCTGAATTTTCTTGTACAACCGGAGCCAGAGTTTCAATTCCTTTTATTGCATTCATTTTAGCCATAGCTCTGACCATAAGGCTCCCAAATCCTTTCCGCTTATGACTATCTTGCACTTGTAGCAAACCCAAGGCTCCTATTGGCAACTTTAAGCACCATGCAATCAATTCTCCACTCTCGTCGTAGGCACCAATATTTTGATTCAATGTTACTAAACGACCAACAAATAATTCTGAGCTGGGATGACGATGTGGCCATTGGTTATTGATAGTGTCAATGTCTTCTTTGCGAAGAGCTGACATAGTTATTCCTTTTGGTGGACTGAAAATACATATTATTTATTATGAACTTAACTAATTGTAAGTATATTAATAACCCAGAGTTAATGACATTAAGATGACAGCGAACAACGAATATTCATCCATTTTGACAATTCGATCACATGAATGTTTTTTTTATATTGGTCGCGAATGACGTTTTATAATTGAAGTTGAAGTGTGGACGATATGTGGAACGAAAATAGAGTTTGACAATTCGTAACAAACAAACCAGATTGCAAATTTACCTTTTTTTATTTTGGTAATTAAGAAGCAAATTTTAGAATCAACACAATAAGGGTATTCATGCAACGAGATAATTTTCCGCTTTGCAGAAAGATATAATTTTCCGCCAGACGTTTGCATGAGAACACCCTCTTAAAGAATACTTGCGTAAATGTGGGAAATAATCAGATGTTCGTTGAACTAATTTTATAAGGTTTATTTCTTCTCTTTCTACATCAAATTCGTGAGATAATTTTATCTGATTTGTAGAATATTTTTCCCATACCAACTTTGACAGTTAAGTTCTGTGGAGATAAAATTATCTGGTTTCTGAGGTTTATCTTAGTTTTCCGCCGTTGCATTAATACCCTTAATAATATGAATATGTGAAGAATTTAGGTTTATAAACTCTATTAAAGCACATTTATTAGTTCATTCGTCGCTCGTTTGTCGCTCCTATGTGAATAGACCTTTAGACTTACTCAGTATTAAACTCCAAAGCTTTCTTCAATTCAATATGATGCCAAATGGTTGTCGAATATTGAAAGGACTCTTTATTAATTCCCAAATCCATTAAATAAGTCTCTATTGTTTCCTTAATTCTGAGAGGACATCCACTTAATATGAGAGGTGTTGTTTTATCCAGACAATGAAGAGCATCAAGAAGACGGCCTTGAGAATTTGCGAGTGTGTTCATCATAATATAGGACTTATGGTCCTGCAAGTTAAAGGTTGCTCTTTTTAAAACCTTGTGTAAAGTCGCAATGGCGACCGCGATGTCAATAAAAATGGGATAAAAACCTACTCACATCGTTACGGTACATTTTGTAGCGGGCAAGTTGTTACAAAACGCCAAAAAATCAACTTTGTTTGACAGTTTGCTATATCGCAGCAACTGGTGCATGCACTGTCCAAAATCAAAAATAATTCACGCAACAATGGAACATATTCCCTTCCATTGATTTATATGTGCAGCATTCATATTGTAATCGCGATCGCCACCGCTTCGTTTTGTGCGAGGCTTAATTAATTTATTTTTTTTATTAGAAAAATTAAGAAGATTATCCAAAATGCAAAATGAGAAGTAAGTGACATTACTTCGAGCCTGATATTGACAGCGCCGATTAATTGTTTCTTACTTTTAGTAAAAATGTTCCATCACTCCAATCACCGTTTAAGGAATAAAATTTTACCGACTCTATAAGAGATGGATCTTTGTTACACCAATTGATAAAATTTTGAATCATATTAAATGAGTTCGATTCCAATTTTCGATTCACATAGAGATCACAAAGTTTTGGCCAATCTTCTAATGGAATTTCTACAAGAGTATTTGTATTCATTTTAAAATTATACTAAAGGCAAAACCACAAGACAACACACAACACACAAATTTTAATTGACAATTATTCAAAACTGAGGAAAGAGTAAACAAATTTGAGGTTTCTTATTCCGCAGAGCAAACTAAAATAACAATGAAAATATAGTTTTTGTTTCTTAAATTGTCGCTCTACGAGTGAAACGAAACCGTCATTGGCACGAACAGACGCTATGGTACTGGTTGGGGCGATTGGCTTAGTTCATTCAGTGGGTCTGTGTGTATCTCTCTTTACATTTGAAAATAAAAAAAGCATGAGTACGAGAGACGTAAGCTTGAGCGTTACCAACTGAAGTTCTTTAAATGGGATTTCACCTGCATTTTCTGAATACTTTATCTGTCATTTTTTTAAAAATAGTTTCAGCTTCCACTTCCAGTTAAGTGTATCGAAATTTAATGATACAGTATTTTACGGATAAAAGAAACACTCATATAAGAAAAACTCGTCTATAAGAAATCTAATGAAAAACATCGTGCCTTGTTATTTATATTTCTTTTTAAAATAATCGTTTATAAGAAACTCGCCTATAAGAAAAACCCTGTTATAAGAAAGCCTTTCTTACACACCAAAATCAATTCTTATAACAAAGAAGTACGCTGCCAAAACCTTTTGAATATGCATCTTTGTGTTAAAACCTTCATTACAAGTTCCCACTTTCCAAAGGAATGAAAGCTGAACATTGGAAAGGCCCCAAATATTCTGACCACAGATGAGCAACGTAAATATGGGGAATGTAGTTTCAATACACCGTATATTGTTGTTAGATTAAATATCTATTCATGGAGAGAAAGTCAAACTTACATATACAACAATGTAAAAAAATGTGATTCTGACATTTGCGCTTAATGTGTTTCGACGGTAAATATTTAAAGATTACTACCTGTAATACATATCCGAAGTTTGGATATAAGAAAAACTCCGATGCAAGGAAGAAATTTCTTATATTTTCAGAGTTTCGTATATCCGTGTTGTACTGTATAAATTAGTATTCTTTTGTTTCACTTTATCTGCAAAAATATCTTCAAAATATGTATGTTTTCTTTAATTTTTTTTGTCAAAAGTGGTGTGGCAACGCCTGGTAAGAAAGCTTAAAGCTTTTGATGACGTCGTGTCTCTGTCGATTCATGTAAAAGTTTCCATTTCCAGTTCATTGCTCCATTGTAGAGTAAATTCTGTATTATAAGCATTATATATATATGTATTGTCTTGCCATATAAGATATGGCACAATATTTTATGTATGCATCACAAATAGTATGTATATTAGATTAGATTATGCACAATTATGACCGTTTTATATGGCCAAGGCTTTATCAGTTAACTTTGGATCATATGTATCTACATGACAAAGCGAAATTTATATCACACTTAGAAATGAAAATAAATAATAGGGGTATTCACGATCCGATGCAACAAAAAGGTGTAAAATTGTGAAATTTTATTTTTTTCTGTAAATCGTGAACGCACCTTTTCTATTCTATTGCAACTCTGGAGTAAAAATGAAAAATCAGTTTGAACGTAAACATATCTGACAGAAAATAACAGCTGCCAAACTGTCAACTACACCAGGCAAATTTTGCAGCATTGTACTTTTCTATTGCAATAGGGTTAGGTTAAAGCAAAAGTGCAAAAGTGTTGTAAAATCTTAGTCAGTGTAAATTGTTGTCGTGGTGCAAACTTAAGTTGCACTTTCGCATTTTTAAAATGATACTAGACCAGTTGCACCGGATCGTTAATACCCCTAATAATAAAAAATATTAGACAACCACACGTTTCACATATAGATTTATTCATATTTGAATTATAGACTTTTCACACCAAACCAAAAATACGGGTTTCGGCAAAAAGTTTTTACCGAATACCCATGTTCTGTAACTTATGCGAATGGTTAAAAATTGCAACAATCCATTCCTAACTTGCCGCCTCTGGAAAAAATGGGTTTCTGTAAGTTGAGGCGATACCTTATACTTTTCATTTTGTTTGACTGGAATTTTCAATTCCAAATGCGATAAGTTGATCTGTCAAAATAATTTCAAAAACAAAATAATTGAAAACTAAAATGCAAGTCGCTGAATACTATTTTCATTTTTGTGTTAATATTTAATTTAATTCAAATTGTGTTTAGTAATATTTATTTTTTTTTGGATGGTATTCTGGAATCAGATTTAAAAAGTGGCAATAGTGGTCTTATAAGAACAAAAATAATAAAAATCCCGATGATGCGAGAAATTGATTTTGGTTCCGAATCTCACCGTTTCTCGACTATTCTTATCTTTTTTTTTAGGAAATCGATGTGGAATTTTAACATGCCCGATTGCCTGGTATTACACGGCCCATGTTAAGGCTTGCAAGAATGAAGTGCAAAAGAGAAAAAAAAGATGAAACATACATAACTAAATCTATCTGAAAATTCATGGGTAGTATACATGAATCAAAGAAAACAAGATTACGACACTTCTTTTTTTATTATTTTATTGACGTCACCAGATCAAAAATAGTGAAGTTGTTGTTGTTTGTCCGATGTGGATTAATGGATTTTGATCTCTTGTGGCGTCAATAAAATAATACAAAAAAAGAAGTGTCCTAATCTTGTTTTCTTTGATCCATGGGAAGTATATTCCCTGCATTTTAATGACGTTCTCTTTTTTGTATTACTTTGCTTGTATATTGGCACATGTAGTCACGGCACTTGAGACCTGACAATGACAGTCAGCGCGTGAATTTGCAATTGGGAATACATTTTTTTCCATTTGACGTTTGACGTATTCCCCATAAGAGAAAACGTAAAATAGTGTGAAAAACGTTCATTTTAAAGGGCAAATTTTGCACTTGGAAACAAATATAGAACTTGAGATTTTAATCAATTTAACATTACGATGCTATCATCGTAATGTTAAATTAAACGTAACACTAAAAAAGTGGGTCTCGCAATTCCGTCGGTCTGTCGCTTTATCTGTTTGTATGTCTGTCTGTTCAACGATCTACAGGCTAAACAGCTAAAGCGATTTTCTTCAAACTTGGTACTTAAGCGTTAGGAGATTGTCCCAAACAGTTTTTGAATCGTTTTTCAGGCCCAAATTTAACGATAATTGTCACACGCACGGCTCTAAAGATTTTGACAAACAAAATTTGTGCACTACTATAGCTATATTATAGCTAAGCCTACAGTTTGGTTCAACATTTTTGTTTACATATTGTGCTAACGGTGCCGGTTATAGAACCATACTTTGGACATTCTCATAAACGACTCGACGGATTTCGATCAAACACTTTTTTTGAGAGGTGCTTCGCTGACAGATATACTAGCAGATACCCGTGCGATGCTACGGACTTTCTATCCCACATGAATTTAATGATATCATCTATCTACCTACAAAATTTCGTTAAAAACCGTTCACATTACCGCGTGAATGCGGAATTTCTTTTAAATTTTGGCTTACCAAACATTTTAAAGAAATGTTTTACGTATTTAAGAAACTGTTTAACTGTTTTATTAATTTTTATTTTTAATAATAAGTCTTGAAGTTCAGGGCAAGTTCGGGCTCGAAATATTTTAATAAAAGTTCATACTAAACTTTATCCCAAAAATGGTCAAATTAAGTATTCAAGTATTTGCATTTTGGAAACTTTTATGTTTTTGTTTTACTATGTTAGTCATTATTTTAAACCAATATAGTTCAAAAGTTTACACTTTTGAAGCTAAAAATCCAATTGGGTACTTTATTTACCTTTATGAAATATTTCGTACATGATTTTAATAATTCCTCTGTTTGAATTTTTCATGCTATGGCTGGTTTAGTATACCAAAATATTTGATCAATTTCTTTAAAACCTAACTTTTTGAACATTGCTCGGGATGCAGCATTTTCTGCTACAACTGGTGCCATAGTTTCAATTCCTTTTGTTGCATTCATTTTGGCCAAAACTCTGACTAATAGGCTTCCAAGACCTTTTCGCTTATGACCATCTTGCACTTGTAATAATCCTAAAGCTCCTATCGGCAGAACCAAACACCATGCAATCAATTTTCCACTCTCATCGTAGGCACCAATATTTGGATTCAGAGTTACTAAGCGACCAACAAATACTTCCGAGCCAGGATGACGATGTGGCCATTGGTTATTAATAGTTACTATATCTTCTTTGTGTAGATCTGATAGGGTAATTCCTTTTGGTGGACTGAAATTAAATTGTTTGATTTTTTGTATTAGATAATTAATAAATCTATAAATAAGCATAACTCAGTGTTGAATTCCAAAGCTATCTTCATTTTAATATGATGCCAAATGGTAACTGGAGATTCGAAGGACTCTTTACTGATCCCCAAATCTGTTAAATAAGCTTCTATAGTTGTATTAGTTCTAAGAGAACAACCATATAGTACATGAGCTGGTTTTTCATCAAGACAATGAAGAGCAGCTAGAAGTCGTTCTTTAGAGTCTTCGAGAGTGTTCATCAAGATATAAGATTTATGGTCCTGAAATGAGTATAATATTCCATTCAATTTAGTTATTTTTTTAAAGAAAAAAATCAATTTCCAAAAGTCAAGGATGACAGTGAAATAATAAAGTGATTTAAGAATTCAGCCATTTTGTTGAATAGTGTCACTCAATCCAATCACGTGTGGAAAGTGATATTTGTATTTTGATTCTGGCGGGAATAATACATATCCAGGCAGACGGCAAAAGCCATGCTTTAATGATTTATGTAAAAGTATATATTTTGTAACATACTGAAGGAAAAAAAATAAAATCTATCTATCTATCTATCTATATATCATATCCAATCGATTATGCACTTCAATATAATAGGGGTATTCACGATTCGATGCAATAAAAAGGTATACAATTGCGAATGAATCAATTCCAATGCAACACTGGAGTAAATATGTCGAACTCAGTTTGACTCTCACCTGACACTAATAGCAAGTTTCATTCAAGAAAATATTTGCTCTATATATGTATGTCGAAAGACTTTATCTCTCTTTGAATTTTGAGAGTTTCATTGCAACAAAAAGAGCAAATCTAGATCAAATTTCAACACGATAGATTTGATGTCTAATGCGTTGGCAGATTTGATCTGAATTTACACATAGATGTCAAAAGTCTTTTATGTCAAACGTCAAATGGAAAATATTTTAATATTAATTTGTTTTGAACCTGTGACAGTCCGTGCTAAAAAAAAAATAAGAAAAAAAATAAATATATAATGGAGGAAGAAGTTAATAATTTAGGTTTTATAAATTTAGTGGAGTTTTTGAATGCTTCGCCTTACTCGTCATCTAATGATGATGTTTTTTTCGGAAATGTATGTGTCAGTCATTCACCAATACTACAATTTAATCTGGGAACAGTTTCATTGAAGCGATCAAATCTTGATTTTGAGAGGATTTCTTCGAAACTTGAATGAAACTCCCTGTAACTCTAATTAAATCTACAAACATTTCTGACAGAAAATAAACAGCTGCAAATCTTACATCATTGTATTTTTCTGTTGCAATATAGGGTAAGGGTATACCAATAGTGCAAAAGTGAATGTATAGAACAGCTGACGGCAAACTTCATTTGGTACGCGTTTTCTTCTAATTTTTTGACAGCTTTCAGCTAATCTATCTAATTCGTTCGGAAAAATATACTCAGATTGTGTGGTAGCCGAAGTAATATATATAATAAGTGAGTGAACGCCACAATTTCGGTTATACCATTGTATGAAGATATTAATAGTACTATCATGACGACGAAATTAATCCAGCCTGCAATAAGTTCTACTATTAATCATGGGTTCCTGTACCAAATCGGAGGTTAGGTAGTGTTGGTGTGTTATGAAAATGCGTATGAAGAGAAATAGTGTGATAATAAATTGATGAGAGATTTTTATATATAAATTATATATTTTTTAAGTCGTTTTTTAATTATTGTTTTTAAATGAGTATTCAACAATACACATTTTTTTTTTTGAAAATTCTTAGAGCCTTTTTGAGAAATATATTTTTTTCTTAACGGTTTTATCGTTTGTATGGGAGGTACCGTTGTTTTTTATTTTAGAAAAATAGTTTTTTTTTAACTATTCAAGATAATGTCAAAAAACTAGTAAATACGAAGTTTTGAAAAAATCTAGTAGGTCGATTTCGAAATTTTGAATTTTCAAAAAAAAAATTAATTTCCAAAAAAATTTATTGAAAAATTTTGGTATACAATAGTGCTTAAACTTTCTAGGAGCTTCTGCATAAAAAATTTAAAAAAAATCAGATTAACCGTTTCCGAAAAAATCGAAAACCAAAAATAAATTGTTCTACTAGAGGTACCAAAAAAACAATTTTTTCCAAAAAAAAAAAATATTAAAAGGTACCCTTTCCCTTCATTAATGAACTCATTTTTTTATATAAAAATCGTTGGAGCCATTTTTGAGAAAAACAAGATTTTTGTTTTTGGCCAAAAAAAATGTATGGGAGCTACTGTCATTTGGCGTCTTAAAAAAATGAAAAACCGTGTGGACATATTACCGAAAAAAACAATATGTACCAAGTTTGAAGACAATCTATCAAAGCGTTTAGCCTGTAGACTCGAGGACAGACAGGCAGAATGACAGACAGACGGAATTAGGGGACCCACTTTTTGGTGTTCTCTATAATCGTAATTTCACGTTTGATTGTAAGAAAAAAAATATTTTTTGAGAAAAATAATATTTACCTTTTTGGTCAAAAAGAAAGTTTGGCAGGTGCCTAGGTAGGTACTGTCATCTTTCGTCTTAAAAAAGCTGAGAAAAAAAACTGCGGACATGTTTTTGAAAAAAAAAACGTTTAGGCTGTTAACTCGAGGGCAGACAGACAGAGAGACGGAATTGCGGAATCTATCGCTATGATCGTAATGTCAAGTTTGATCAAAATCTCGAGTTCGATTTTTTTCGAATCCATAACTTGTAATATAGAACTTTCATACATATATAATATCGCTAGTCAAAAAAAAATATATATATAAAAATACTACCTATGTATACCTACTTTATTTTCTAATAAAACTGTCTGTGGAGAAAAAGTTAAATTTCTCTCAAAAGACATTATATTTAAAAGTACCTATGTACATACATATTGTATGTAGATGGGTATCTGGGTACACATGTACCTATAAACAAAACTAAATCTAATCCTAAAATCCACCAAATATCTAAAATTTGAAAAAAAAATTTAAAATAAATTCTATAATAACCTATCCATGCATGTATATCCATATACATTCTTACTTCAAATTCATGTATACGCCAATTGCCTTGATATAATTTATTTATACCCACCATATTTTCAACGTTGCCATGGCAAAAACAGCTTATTCGGTTTTCTCCCTTACTCTCTATATTGTTGTCAGAACTAATAAGTTTCGAACGTCTCCCTTGCTTTTTTTCGTATTTGCCTCTACTTTTACTTCTTCCACATCAACAATTCAATATCAAGAAAAGAGAAACTAGCGCCCTCATCGACGGAACTACTAGCTAAACAATTCTGTCTCATAGTAGTACTATAGGTTTCATATACAAAGGTACCTGCTAGAATTCGATAATATATTATGTTTGTTTTTGTTTATTTATAAAAACGTCATCAAAGATAAACTACTTTATAAAATATATATTTTTATCTTAACCAGTTTTACCTAAATATATTCTATGATATTAGGTACTTTAAACAGATGAGATTAGATGGAGGTATAGATAGGTAGTTTTCCTTACTTCGAGTAAAAATGTTCCATCACTCCAATCACCGTTCAACGAATAAAATTTCACCGATTCGATTAGAGATGGATCTTTTTTACGCCAATTTATAAAATTTTGAATCATATTAAATGAATTCGATTCCAGTTTTCGATTCACATAGAGATCACAAAGTTTTGGCCAATCTTCGAATGGAATTTCTACAAGACTATTTGTTATCATTTTTAAATGATTCTTAATATCTAATAACTGTAAGGAAAAAATGTATATAGAACTGCCACCGAGCACCGAAAGCCAAGAACTAAAATACGTAACTAAGATGAACACCAAACTAACTTTGTTTCTCTATATAAAAAGATTTGGAAATAAACATTATTAGGCTACAGTGGCTCATTATGTATTATCATTAAAAGTTGATCATTATAAAAAAATATACGATTAAAGTGATATTTCGTGTTTCGTCTGAAATTATAATTGGTGGTAGATAGTGTTCTTAATTAAATGGGCCACGTAAGTGTAAAAACACTTTGAATAGTAAGCTTTAAATTTATTCCACGCCCCATCCAAAACTGCGAATTGCCACTTATACATATTCCTGTTCCAGACTCACAAATTCAGTAGTTCTAGGCTGAACTATTAAAAAACTATTCGCTTTTTTGATAATTTTTGCCCAAAAAATATATGTATTTAAACAGCAAATAGTCAAAATAGAGTCAGTTTGACGTTTGCCAAACAGTGAAAAGTTTTATTCAACAAAATAAATAAATTTTATTTTTCAGTGATACCAATATCGAGTTCGTAGAATTTTGAACCAAAACACCAGAGTGATTCCTTTTGAATGAAAGACATCATAATACATATGTATGTACATCATTAATTCATACTATATTTTATAATATGTATATATTCCAAATTGTGACCAGAAATTTTTAAATTGTTTTAATAAAAACATTTTTTTACTTATGACTAGCTTTTTACATATTTTCGACCACTGTGCGAATCGATAACGAAACGACGGAATGGATGAATCAGGCACAGGACAGGCTGTTTGGCGATATATCTTGTGCAACGTTGCCGAAGTGGCACGATCGTGCACTTTTGGCATTTTTTAATTTAAATGGCACTATGGCACTCAAACGCTTCAAATGGCACTCTAGGGATCGACGAGTAAATGTTTTCAAATATATCCAAGTTCATAATCAGATCAGGTAGTGCATCAGCTGAAAGGGTTGTTATACGTTTAAATAACATTATAACCCATAATAAGAATCGACTTGCTTATAAAAGGCGTGTTTTTTTCTAATCCCCGGGGAAATTGGAAGAAAAAAACGATGAGTGGAATTAACAATTTACATGCTAAATCCAACAACAACTAATCCCGGGGCTGCTTAGCTTAAGTCCAAAGAATTCTCGGGGCTTACATGCGGTCTCCATTAGCGATGAATCTAGAGCATGCTGTCAGTATCGCAAATGGAGACCGCTTGCTTTATCGCAAGGAGAACTCTCATTTTGTTACATGGGGTCTTCACGATCTAGACTTTCTATCAAGCTAGGTGGCATTCTATGAAAATTGCTCATGGAGACCACAAATAGCATATAAAAAATTTCATACTAGACATTGCACAGCTCATAGCATTCTATCGATAGTATACTATTTGGCTGTCGTTTTCACTTTGAGGTTAGCGTTTGTGGCTGGTGAACGTTTATGGTGTGTGTATTGTTATAATTCCTTGTTTTTTGTTTGCTTAATTCCTATTTTTGAAGGTTTTTTAAGTCTTGTAATGCTACTAGAGCAAGAACACAGCGATACGTATTCCGTCGCGACATTTGTGCAATTGAAATAGTATGCTTTGAAATGCCCAATGCTAAATCTTGTAGCATTCTATTTTTCTATAATCTACAGAAGATGGATACACCGTGTTTCCAAATACCATTTGTTGTTGTTGTTTCTACCAGCATCAGTTGCCTGCGACATTCTTCAGTAACTAAAAAAGCATGATATGAAATGCCCACCGAAGAAAATTTGTCTTTCCTTCTGCTACCTGCTTTCTGCTATTGCAATTGAGTTTGCTTTTAAATTCATCGGTAATGGAGACCGCGTGTTAGCTTTTTGAGGGGATAAAACTGTGCTACCAAATTCTTTTTCAATATTTTCATTCTTTCAAATGGAACACTGCTGCCAACATGCTCTTTTTTTTCAATCAATTATCCAGGGATTTAGAAAAAAAACGCAAATAAAGTAATAAAATCACTTTTGTCGTTCAATGAAATCATAAAGGCTAAAACTTGCCAGCAATTCATATCACGTAAAAACTTATATTGTTAGCTCTTATTTATTTTTTGTTTTGTTTCGTTTAATGAAGTTCATTTATGTTGTCTATTAATTTATTTTTTATTAATTTTGTGTTTATTTATTCTTATTATTCCTTAAGATTTGAGGTGCAATAAATAAAACTAAATATTACATAAGAAATATTCAGAATTTTCTTACTTTTTTGTTGGTGGCACGCAGTTGCCTAAAATGGCACTTTCTGTTGTCAGAATTGGCACTTAAAAAAATTTGTTTCCGGCAACGCTGATCTTGTGTATTATTATTATTATCTCTCAGCAGTAACAAGTAAATAAAGTGTATGAGTATCAGAGTAGGATGCCCCTACTACAATTGTTGTGTTTTTACTACACTTTCTTGTCACAAGCATGCACTACGCACGCTCCTCCAGACTTTACACTTTTTTATATTAGATATTTTTTAAATCTTAAAAACGAATAGTGTGTTTGTAGCTTTATTAAGACTTAACCAATATTTTTTGTGTAAGCCCAGAACACAACATCGTCAATTCCACAATCCACTTCCAGTATATCATCCACAGTTTGACAGATCCTATTGGTTTTCCCTTTATAAAATAAATGAATATTCTTCAATTTTTCGGAGCGAAAACAACAAAGTACATTTTGATATTCAAATCTACAAAAGGGTTTTTGTTAGACGTTCAAATTTTTTGCAAACTTGATCTAATATCAATTAATTTAGATTTAAAAAAAAATCACCTTGCGTATACGTCCATGCATTTTGGATTTAAATTCGAAGAATTTTGCTGTAGAAATGACATTGAAAATAATATTTTAGAAAAAGTGAAAACGAAGTCATGCCAATTTTATGTAACCTTATGTGAACAAATTTTAGACAGATTTCATTTAATTGATTATGACAAAACAAGTCTTCTTGACCCTATCGAAATGTCAAAAGGAGACGTTCCGACTATAACACCCCTTTTGAAAAATTTCCCATTTCATATTTATATTCAAAATAAATAAATAAATGTATACCTTACCTGCTTACTTTGTGTAGTTTGGCCCATAGCAGTGCAACTGCAGATAGTTTTTTTCTCAAGCTTAAATGTAATAAAGAATGATTTAAGAAATAATTTGAATATTTCAACTGTTGGTGCAATTATGCAATCAAAATAACTCTTGAAAAACGTAGAGGGCATTTTTGAGCCCCCCGCAAAATTAATAAATTTTGCAAACAAATTCAATTACTATAATTAAAGTCATTATAAAAAAAATTTAATCCTTAAATTTATAAACGGTGATTTTTTAAGAGCTTGGTTTTTGAAAATTCAAAAAAACACAGAAACTTGTAAAAAGTGAATGAAATTTTTATTTGGATCGATAAATCAATTTCTGCCATTTACTTTTTAAAAATAATTTCACTTAAATGTTGCCCGCGCCTACGCTTCAGGTGGTCCATTCTGAAGGTCCAATTTTGGCAAACTTTTTCACACATTTCGGCCGGAATCTCACTAATGACGCGTTCAATGTTGGCTTCCAAGGCAGCAATCGTGTTTGGCTTGTCCCCATAGACAATAGACTTAACATAGCCCCACAAAAAATAGTCTAACGGGGTCAAATCACATGACCTTGGTGGCCAATTGACTGCGCCAAAACGTGAGATCAACTGCTCACCAAATTCGCCTCTCAATTGATGCATGGTTTCGCGTGCAGTGTGGCATGTGGCACCGTCCTGTTGGAACCATATGTCGACCGAGTTCAATTCTTGCATTTTCGGCAAAAAAAAATCTGTTATCATCGAACGGTACCTTTCTCCATTGACCGTAACCCTGCGGCCTTCATCGTACTTGAAGAAGTACGGCCCAATGATGCCGCCTGCCCATAAACCGCACCAAACAGTGCATTTTTCGGGATGCATTGGTAGCTGCTGAATTGCCTCTGGCTGCTCTTCACTCCAAATACGGCAATTCTGCTTATTCACGTATCCATTTAGCCAAAAATGAGCCTCGTCGCTGAAGACAATTTTGCGATAAAAGCTTGCGAAACACATTTTTCACAGAGCACGAATTTTGATAATAAATTTCAATAATTTGCAAACGTTGTTCAGGCGTAAGTCTATTCATGATGAAATGGCAAAAAATACTGAATCGAAATGTTAAATGTTCGTGGAATTTGTCATGTGTGATCTGTCAAAAATATAAACGTCAAAAACCAAGTAGCAAAAAAATCACCCGTTATTTTTGGTTTGCTAAGATGTAAATAGAAAACATATTTATTATTATACAAAATTTTTTTTATGAATTGCGTATACATACCAATAGTTTATTATACCTGTGTATGTACGTATGTATGTATATTTGAAAGTGAATTAATGGTTAAAAAATTTGTAAAATTAATTTGTTTTTTGTTAGCACGTTTTTACTACACTTTTTTTTCATAAGCACTACAATTTCAACGAGTTGAGAGGGCAACACTTATGGATATGTGACTTTTGGAGAGAGTTTGGAGCTTTGTTGAATTTGATATTTTATTTTACTTAATTATTTCAGATTATATTGATTTGATTTCATATATAGGTGTATATGTACCGTACATCGTGGATGTCAATGGAACTAACAATATACGAGACTCAGCAATTTGTATTCAACCGCGTTGCGTCAGTCAGGCAGTCGGCCGATGAGCAGTGGTGTATTTAAAGATTTGGCGGCCCGGGCCAATAAGTTTTGTCGCCCTACAGGTAAATTTAAAAAAAAAATCTTTTTTGTAAAAATGAAAAAATTACTTAACTGTGGACACCATTCATTTTATTTTTCTATTTTCTTCGATGAACAGATTGGATGAAAAATTGGTCAATAAAGCTTTCATATTTAACGGAAATCGTTAGGCTTTAATATGGCTACGCTGTTTTATCGTTCTTCGCTTAGCCGGGAAAGAGATAATTTGTAATTCTTTTTTGAACGGAAAACGAACTTTCTGCACTCCAATTTGTGACTGATGTAAAAAGAAACATAATGCAATGCTATTTGCGTTTATGGAAAAGCTTCCCTCAAGTCTTTTTGTTTAAAAAAGAGGTTAAGTTGTCGTAAGCTCATGTTGTCATTGGACGATAAGAAATTTCTTCTTGCAGTTCATCCGCAAGAACTATTGGGTATAACTTTTTCAGATTATTGGCGTTTACTCTGACTACGAAATTGGTAGTTACTGCGTCCTACGCAGATTTTCGCCTCCTCAGCTCATATCATACATATAGGCAAACGTTCAAGGTTTTAACCCTGAAATGTCCACGTTGTCGTAGTAAAACTTCTCCCTGGAGACACTCATCATCTCGTTGTTTCCTCTTGATTATTCTTCTTTGATTGCTTCTGTAGCCTTCTAACCTTCAAATGCATCAAACGATTCACGCTTGTTTTCTACAAAAGTCATTAAAGACTCGTAAAGCCTAGAAAATACTTCTACTTCAGTGTCATCACCTTGCAAAATTTTGGAAACTGTGTTAAATTATTTAAGTATAGATCCCCGAAATTCCGATAACATGGCATCTCTCAAGGATCTTAATTGAGCTAAAAGTCTTGTAGCTCCATTTTTTACAAAAGCATTTTGTTGAGCATCACTTTGAGTCGCTTCAAGAGCAGCTAATATCTGATTCCAATCATTATTAAGGCTGGAACAGGCTGGATTTTTGTTGCATATCCAGAAATATGGGCAAGAAAAAAATATGCAAAAAATTTGTATATCTACATCGTAACAGAAAATGAAACACATTTTGCATTTTAATTACTACTATCAAAATGAATCTACTTTTGGAACGATGAACACTGTTTGAGATTTAATAAATCTACAAGAGATTAACGTTCAGTTAAAACGTAATATAAAAGTTTGATATCCGTTCGATGTACAGCTGATTTCCAACCAATAATGGGGAAATCGAAGATTTATTGCGAGGCGACTGGAATAGATGATATCTCACTATCGTGACCATATACCCGAGAAAAATCGTCTTTGAAATTTTCTGAAAACTGAAAATTTCCCATAAAAAAAATTTTAATCTGCTCAAAAGAAGATTACAAATTAATCTCATTGAAATCTTCTTCGAAGTAGAAGATTGTCAAAAGAAACAAACTTTATTTCATAGAACGCGCCTATTCTAATGTCATTTCCTCCATTGTCATTCAACAAAAAAAACCTGTTCAACATTATTTAATTTGTTTTTGTCTGGTAGAATTAGTCGTTGCCTTCGGATTCTGTTTTGTTTATAAAAATATAAAAATAAAAGATGCAATAAAGCATGGTGTTTGTACTAAAGCGGTGCCTCGAATTTTTAATGGAAAATGTTTTAGCGACGAGTTGCAATCTCATAAGCGAGGTGGATAGTGTGGCTTGTCTTCGAGTATTTGTTTTTTTTTCAGGTTGACAGGAAATCCATTAGCTGAACGTATTGGTCAGATAAAGCTGCAAATATTGTTAATTCAGCAAGTTGGTTTTTCATTTTCCTTCTAGATTATAGGGCACGAAGTCCTGGCCAGATTTCATGCACCAGGAAGATTATTACTGCTTAAATTTTGAAGGATAAAATGTTGGGATAACAATTTCGCATAATTTTAGTCGATTTAGTAATATGTTAAATCATTTTTCGTATGATACTAGGCTTAAAAGACGATTTTGCTAATTTTAAACCAATTTAGTATCGTACTATTTTCTTAATATTTTACTGATGTTAAAATCACAAAATGGATACTTCATTTGTTTAGTATCGTACTAAATCCATATTCCACTTTGACATTTACAAACGTCAAAAAGTTATGTTCGCTTACTTTTTTGCACTATTTTAGGTGTGTTTAGTTGTAGTTTATTAAGAAAATAGATCTAGTATGGTGCTAGTTAAAAAGTGTTTAAAGTTAGGAAAATATTAGTAAAGTGCTTTAGTATTAGCAAACTGATAAGAAATATCATGTTAAGCCTTTAACATCAGGCTGTTTAAAAATATGGCGCCAATATTTTTAAGTTATTACTCATTTTTAATTATTGAAATTAAATTTGTTCACTACACCAAAATTATTATTCTTCTTTCTAATTATTATTTTGTTTTACTCTTGATATATCGACATTTGAATGTCAATTCAGGTTGAAAACGTCAAACTAATCTTTTTGTTCTCTGGGGAAAACACTTCAAGATTAATTTTTTATCTACTCAATTTAAACCGAAAGTATTATCGGGCAAAACCAGGGCAGTAAATCAACTGAAACAGAAGATGGGGAAGCAAACCGTTTTTTCGCAATCGTCACTTCAATTATTGTTGGAATTTCTCGCCGGTTCGATTCCATTAAAAAATATAATGCAACTATCTAAAACATATATTTACAACTCCTTTTAAAGCAACCCCACCACAGAAATTTTTACTTTTCGAGCATTTTACACCATGCCTTTCCAATTCCATGGAATTTGAAAAAATAAAACAAAGCTTCTTGTAAAATGTATTTAACTAAAATTCTAAGAATGTTCTCATCTCTTTTTTTTATATTTTCATGGAATAATGGAAAAAGTAATTTCTTGATTGTTTTATTAAATTTTCAAATGAATTAAATAGAATCTCTCTTCAATCATAAATGACAATTTTCTATCTGTCATTCATGTTTTTCTGTACTTGTATCGAACATATATCTACAAGCAATGTTAAAAGTAATTGAATTTGTTTCCTTGACATTTCCCCGGCTTTCACATCCCATCAAGTTAGTTACATAGTATTTTTTAAGTGTATTGAAATTTTCGATCTCATCCATCTGAACGATCTAAGCGCAGAATAATCTTCTTGGTCGTTCGTTACAGTTGTAAGTTCAATGGAAATTCTATTAAAAATAAAAATAAAAAAAAAAAATGTAAAGAAATTTCAAAGACATCTGTTATGGGAAATTGGCTACCAACTAGCAACTTCTTTCTCTTGTCACAGTTATATAGATTGAATATACTTAGGTACCTATGCCAACCATCTATTTTCGTACATATTCAAGGATTATTGCAAAAGTTCCATACTATACTCGTATAAAATATGCTTTTTCTCTTTGCTATATGACTGGGTACTTTTTTTATGAATATTTCCTAGTGAATGGCATATTATTCAGGTTTTCCATCTAACCTAACCCCAGCCAGTGCCAGAGCCCCAATGACACATAAATTCGAAGAAGAGGAAATAACTTAAAGGGTGCACAAAACCCTTTCAACCTTGCTTCCAATAAAATACCCTCGAGACGTGGATTTTTCCAGCTAAACCCACCTACATAGTACTCCAGGACTAGCAGTCAGCGCACTTATATGTACACATACATATACATTATAATAGTATATATCAACAAGGACGATGGCAATGATTATGATGACTGCAACCGACAGAAAATGGGTTTTTTTGCCTGAGTAATGTGCTTTATAGTTCTTTTTTTATTTAAATACGAGTCGTCGAGCATATCGCGTGGATGCAGTCAAAGGACATCATCATGCCTGACCTGCACTCTTCAGACTCTAACTCCAACACCAATACTACTACCACCACTGCAAGCACAGTGAACATAAGTTTACTTTTATCACGATTAAAAGAGGCTGTTGAAAAGAAAAGAAAAAAAATCAGGTCTCTCTATGTCGCTGTTGCCGTGAAACTTTTATATTGAGTTAAAGATTTCCCATTCCGCTCTAGTGCCAGGTTACAACTACAAGATGATGAATGTTGCAAGCATTTCCTTTGACAATCTCGAAATATGAGTGTGAGGAGTGGGGAATATCAACCCTGCATCCGTCAACCCAAAAGCATTGGGGTTGGGGGAATGCATTGAAAAGTGAAAATTCATTTCTCTCCCCCAATTGAGATTGCAATTCGGCCCAATATCAATAGATATACATATATACTCACAACTGAAGAAGTGGATGAGGTGGAAATACTGCTGCTGCTGCTGTGATGCTGATGTGTGCTGCTTTTATATGCATTTGCTGCAAATGGGAAATGCGCTCCATAATCGAAATGAATTTCCAACAAGGAATCGTGCTGATGCTGAAAGGGACTTTCTTCCTTCTTTTTTCCTCAAAAGCACCACAGTCATGTGATTAAGGTAAATCTGTTAAGAGCTTTGTGTTAAGCCTTTTGTTGTTCGAAATCGAAAATTATGAGAGAAAAATTCTTTGAAGCATTTTCAGAATTTTCTTGTTCAAAAGGCTTCACTGACTCGTCCAGAATATGTATAATGTTCAAGTATCTACATATTTAATCAAATGTAGAATTTGCAGAAATTCTGAACAGGATTTCCGAGGAAGATTGTGCACTTAAACACTTAATTTTGCAGGGATGGGTTAAAAAGAAACCACAGTGGTGGACAAGAGAACTTAACGATATTAGAAAGGAAACTAGAAGATTTTTCAATGTTGACAAATGCACACGAACAAAAAATTACTTGGATACTCAGAGTTCCAGCCAGAGAAAATTATCACATGCACTAATAGCTCAGCCGTACTTATGAAAATTCTGTCCAAATAACCAATTCCATTCGCTTCTTTAAGAGAACCTGAGGGACGTTGGATGGAGTCATGTAGTGAAACTCTAGAACTCCTTGTCAACGACCATTTTCCAGGGTCTGATATAAACAACCAATCGGAACTATTCCAAACACGAAATATCTCCTGATATTAATATATATATATATATATTTTTTTAATTTAACTATTAGACCTAAGGTCTTTTAAATGCAACCTGAATTGCTGCGTATAATTATCTACAGGTCTGGGTATGTGTTATTTTTTAGTACGTATTACAAAAACAACACGAGATCCAGGTTTCTATCTGGGCTTGCAAATACATATTATTATTAAATTAGGCGAACAGAGGGTACATTTAAGTACATAACCCAGATCATTTTATTTTCACTGGATGAACCATATGGATTATTGGCGAAAATAAAACACGGCTATTACAAGGATTGGATATGACAAAATATACTATCAATTCCTTCTCTCATTAGATGTCACCGGGACTTGATGGCATCTTTGCCATGATATGCCTCAAAAGTATGAATAACACATTATCAGTAACCTTAAAAACATATTCCTTAATGGCCTGAAGTTCCTAAGGCCTAAGGCATAAATAACTAGTAAGCCCAGCCCCATGGATTCAAAAAACTACTTTTATGAATTTTTGTTATTTTTACTAAGCTCATAACTCAAGCATGGTGGGGTCGAAGTAGTAGTTTATTGCGATGACTTAGCTCTTCTTTGGACAGGTAAATTCCAAGGGTTGGATTCGATATCCCGCTTTTTATAATATCGTTTCCTAAAATCCCGCTTTTTATAATCCCACTTTTTATAATCCCGCTTTTTTAAATCCGACTTTTTAAAATCCCGTCTCTTTTAATCGCGTTTTTTATAATCCTGTTTCTTATTATCCCGCTTTTGGTATCAACACAAGATGCAAGAAGGGTGGTGCGTAAAGGGGGCATGTTTGCCCCTGAAACCTCCCTGCTTGAGCCAATATAGGATTTGGGGTGGGGTCAAGTTTTGGGTGCATGCAAAGTTTTTTGTGTAACATTTATTAAAATATAAAATGCTTTAAGCGGTATTAAATGGGATTTTAAGAAACGGGATTACAACAAATCCGGATTTTAAAACTCTGGACTTTAAGGAAAACGTATTTTAGAAGATGAGATTAAACATTTTTTTTCTGGATTTTCGAAAAGTGGGATTTCGATACGCTCCCGAACTCCTAACCACTATAAGTGAGTAGCGGACTCAGGCTGATTGACAGCAAGCACTCAATTCACACACCTCAATATATACAAAGGAACCTGGCGGTCTCCAGATCAACAACGCGTCAACCAGATTGATCATGTTGCAATGGACGCCAGACATGCTTCCAGTGTCCTGGATGTCCGAACGTTCCGTGGGGCCAACATAGACTCGGACGACTACTTGGTAGTAGCCCAAGTACGTATGCGGATATCCATGAATGACGCCATTTGATATCGCAGAGTTAAAATCGCCGGATATCACCAGGACGTTTGCTTTTCAGCTAGCTCACCACCATCATCAAATGCAGAGTAACATTGGAAACGTTGCCGCCACTGATTTACTAGGTGTCAGTAAACGACCACCGGCTAGCGCATTCAGTCAAGAATGAGGTCTATTAATATGAATCAATGCTGCAATCTAGAACCAGAGCTGCTGAGAGAGCAGCCCGTCAGCTCTACGTGCAAAAAGGAAGAGAGGAACGCCAACTTCCACATTATTGATGTTCAAAAGTGCTATCAAAGTGTGAAGCTACCCAAGGTTACAAGGCGAGAACACAAGCCTGCGAGTGGGAATATGGTAAAATATACACAGTCAGTGGTGAGGTTTTGGAAGCAACACTAGATACAAATTCTAAAAATAAATGTCATACAATGAGTTGCTGGTTTACTCATTACATGCTGTTTAGGCATAACAATAACAACATGCGATTGAGTAAACTAGTATACCGATAAAAATGACAACGAATAAAAATAATAATGCGAATTATAAGGGACATAATATAAATAAGACACGGAAATTTATCCGCAATAGTTCAGCCGCCATCCCTGGAGATAAAATCTGAGACAACAACCACCTGCAGTCTCAGAACATGCACCGCACATCTATCCTGTCCTTCTTTCTCTTCCTTAACCTCATGCCTGCGCTGTGTTAAAACATTCAAAGGGTAGTTAATCCATTGAGCGCGTATAGATTATAACAAAAAAAAAGTACCTATAGTTCAACTAAGACACACCTAGATGAGTATGAATGCGTTTAGCTTAGAGTGCCCGTAAGGGGCCAGTAAGTTAGATGTATGGTATTGATAAATAGGCTAGTTTTATGAATTGTTGTCTAACTTTAAGTTAGTTATAAGTTAATGATAAATAAAAATGAATTTAAAAAAATTAATGAGAATCAATTCTCCACCTTGTACCGTTTGAACTCTTTCAATACTCGTTATCCGAATGGAAGAATAAGGACACCAGTTGAACAATAATCTGGGATTGGTCAAACTAAAGAAATGTAAATTGATTTTAATGTATTAGGGTTACTCATTGCAGAAAAGAAGCATTAAATTTGTCATATCAATTATATTGTGCACGCATGCAAGGAAAACGATATATTTGCATCAAAAATGCCTCCTAGATTACCAATCTCAGATTTGCGCTCAAGAATATGATTCAAAAGTTTCTATTTGCGAATCATTGGAACTAAGGTACAGTGTGCCGTAAAAACATTACATTTTTTGTATATTCAAAGGTAGAACTTTTCTTTCACACCAACTTTCAACTGATAAAATATTTAAATTATTTTAATGTTTTGGTTGATCATTTCTGTTTTTAATGCATAAATATATTTGTATGTCATTAGCATACATTAAACATAAGGAAAAATAGGTTATCATTCACGAAAATATTAAAAAGAAATGGACCAATGTGACTTCCTTGAGGAACTTCAGTACCAGATTAAACTTTTGTAAGGCTAGATACTATATTTCCTAATTTCATATGGTCTATCATTAATGTAGCTTGATATCCATTTTAGAAGTAAGCCATGAATACCAAAAACCTTAAGGTTAGCTATAAGAATTTTATGACAAATTGAGTCAATAGGTGATAAATTTGCACTGGAGCATGAGATTATTATTGATGTAGATCTAAAATACAAAATAGTAATGCAGTATATACGCTCAAAAACCAAATCAAATATTGAAAAAGCTCTTTACCAACAACAAAACTCCAATTAAAAAAGAACAACAGCACAAACACGTCGTGTAACAGATTTGTTGCAAGAGATAGCAAGGAGAAAAACGCAATCTCATTTACATTTGAACGACAAAAAGAGCTTTGGGAAAGAGAATGGCAGAAGCGAAAAGGAAAAAAAGCAACAGGGCTATCAGCTAACACATCATATGGTGATATTAGGCAAAGCAAATAGAGCTAATGCAAGGTAAATATTGGAAAGCCTGCGAATACAATAAAACCTGAAGAGAACAATGAACACCAAATCAGATAGAGAAAACACCATCGTAAAAACAATACTATAGCCCTTTTTTAATGGTAAGTGTATAGGCAGCGCATCAAAATTTAAAAATAAAAATTTATGAAATGAGCAAAGAAATTTGAAGAGAGCTACGCAGTAGAATGGCCAAGTGATTTTGTTAAGCTATAATATTAACGGGTATTTTTATTAGACGTGTGATTTTCAAGAAGAAATAAAATGCATAAATTTAATGTTATGACCAAGAATTTGTTATAACGATAAGGGTTTGTCTTTATGTTTTAAAATGATTTCGGGCAAGTGGGCGCCGCGGCTGACTCGAATAAATTGTCGGCCCAATTTTAGACCACTTTTTGCAGCAATTGGGGCCGTATGTCAGCAATAACGCGCCGAATATTCCCTTCCAAGGCGTCAATCGTCTCGGGCTTATCTGCGTAGACAAGCGACTTCAGATAACCCCACAAGAAATAGTCCAGCGGTGTTAAGTCGCACGATCTTGGAGGACACGCCACAGCCCAACGACGCGAGATATAATGCACTCACGACTCACCAAAAGTTTGAAATTGATTGTTTCGTTGGCTGTATGGCATGTAGCGCCGTCTTGTTGGAACCAAAGGTCATCCACATCAACATTCTCCAATTCAGGCACGGACAAGTCATTAATCATGGCTCTATAGCATTCCCCATTGACTGTAACATTATGGGCGGCTTCAGTTTTGAAGAAATATGGAGCAATGATTCGCTCTGGTCATACTGCACACACTTTTTGAGAATGTAACGGTGCCTCAACAATAGCTAGTGGATTATGATCACTCCAAATACGAAAATTTTCCTTATTCACGTAGGTACCCATTTAACCAAAAGTCAGCTTCATCGCTGACCAAAATTTTCTAGTGAAAATCGGGATCGGTGGACATTTTGTTTCGGTAATAAATTTGCATGATTTGCGAACGTGCGTTGTTTAGGAGCAAGCCATTTCATTATGAAATGACAAACCAAACTGAACATAAATCAAGTGACAGCTGCCAAAGAGGCAACTCCGAAAAAAGTATTGCCAGATTGAAAACCACACGTCAAAAAAAAAAACTACCAATGGGAATGATACCATTTGGTAAGTGGGGTGGTTATATCTTGTTATTTTTTTTTTTTTTGCTACAGCAATTTGCCTTTATCGCAAATCCTGTTTCCTGTCATAGACATTGCTCTTGTCGTATACATTACTCCCGTCGTCGTAGACATTGCCCCTCTCGTAGATATTGCTCTTGACTTAAACTGGAACTCGACTTTTCCGTTAAAAAAGATTTAGTTGTTGTCTGCTTTAATCGTGAATAAAGATTGAAAAAAATTGAAAAATAAAAACCAATAACTATTGCCACTGAAATAATAA
The DNA here is from genome assembly GCA_910595825.1 of Philhelius pedissequus. Lineage (NCBI taxonomy): Eukaryota > Metazoa > Arthropoda > Insecta > Diptera > Syrphidae > Philhelius > Philhelius pedissequus. The sequence continues at coordinate 328,252,847 of OU343160.1, forward strand.
AACTAAAAACAATTAATCGTTGTATTTCAGTGTGCGGCACAAACTATAATACAATTTTACAGCCTGGGTTGTCATTCGCTTTCACCATCGAAGGAAACAAGTATAAAAAATTCATTTAATGTCCTTCAAACCTATACATATGGATAACATATGCATATGTGTGGCTCTTTTGCTGATAAAGGGAAGAGAAGGGCTAGCAAAATGACTAGCAATAAAAAGAACTGGTCACCCAAACCGGAAACACCATATACATAAAAATAAATAAAATGGCCAATGTATAGAATCGACCAGCATCAACCAACCACTCGCACAAGGATTACACAGCACAGAGCATTATGTCAATTACAGTCCCATATGTGTGTCCTGAAAATAAACCGACATCGTTTAACATTTGGCCGTCTGCTATCCCACTATTGATGGCGCTTCTGCTGCTGCTACTGCTGTTGTTGTTGCTTCTATAGTCGGCTAAAAACTGATGGTTTTGCTGTTGTTGAAAATGGGCAACACACGGACACATTTCGGACACGATTCAAAGGAATCAACACAAAAAAAAATATAACCAACCCACGACACATAACAGTTGCTGTCTGTAATTACAGTGGTGGACAAAACGAAAAAAAAAATGAATAAAAAGCAAAAAGGACTCGTTTGACAGCCACAAAACAAGAAAAACGATGCAATACCTACTCTTCATGGTATAGGTATTCAATATACAATCCTACATAACATACATCGAAATAAAGAAGACAAAAGCACAGGAACCAGAAACAAAACAACAACGACGATGAAGATAAAACGACAAAAAACTTATATATAGAAAATTTGCACAACAATTGGCTGTCAATGCAATGAGTGCAATTGATTTTTTTTTTAATATGTGTCACCGTCATTGGTCTGTCTTGCAGTATTTGGCGACGTAATTGCCAGTAATTAACATAGCTTTTGAAATATTTTACTTAATTTCCTGTTGATGCAAAGTGTTGCAAGAAATATATTAAAATTAAATAAAAGCGATTTGCCTTAAAACACGTGCTTAATCATTTTACCATTAATTTGATGTAATTAGTACGCCTGACACGTTGAAGTTTTTTTTGTTTAAAATGCTGTGTGTAGTCCGATTTATAGGATAGGTATAATGCCTGATTTGCACGACTGCCAAACTGGCAGTATTACTGTCAAAATCTTGGCATTATTTGTGTTGTCGTGTAAATGGTCGAAAATGTGGCAGTATATTTGTCATTAAAAAACTGCCAGCCAAAATGTTCGTTAAGTTGTGGCGTTATACTGATATCGAATAAATTCAGTACTGACAAGAATTTTCAAATAATGACAATTTGCAATAAAGAATGAACTTGCTTATTCTTTACTGCCAGTGTTGGCAGTATTTTTATTTGTCATTATTTTAGCTTCGTGTAAACTAATGTCGTTAATTAAATCAATGACAGCAGCATTACTGCGAACTTGACAGTCGTGTAAATCCGGCATAAAGTTACAAGCATTTTTGAAGTGATAACTTCTTAAGGGAGGGTGAACTGCTTCGTTACGCAACGCGTTACGGCGCCAGTATGTCTGGTTTCAAATACTCTCACGCATGCGTAGAACTTTTGAAATTTATCAAATTAACGAAGAACTTTTGAAGATTTTCTCAAGCAATTTTTTCTCAGCTATTAGCTGCGTTTTATTATCTACGGGTCTGGGTTAATTTTTAGCACGTATCACAAATACAAACGAGATTCAAGTTTCTATCTGGGCTTGCAAATATTAATAATAAATTCGGCGAACAGAGGGTACATTTAAGTACATAACCCAGATCGTTTAATCACGGGGTGAGCCATATGGGTTATTTGCGATAATAAAACACGGCTATTGACAACTCTGGCGACAAACTGAACTAGGATATATACACTAGATGACAGAAACTATCATAAAATTATTGTGATTTGAGAAGTGTTGATTGTAAATTATTATTACAAATAATTAAACAAATTTAACAATAATAAAATTAATATTCTTGTAAAAGGAAAAGTTTAAACATTTAATTAAATGTTAAACTGTGATTGTATTATAAAGTTTAACAAAAGTGGGTGCGATTTCTTGAGTGTTCTCTTAAATAATTTGTTTTTGTTAAATAATTAAAAGATAAGAAATATTCTTCTTTGTTGATCTTGTCATTAGGCGAAGAGAGTCAAGAACTTTATATTTTGTGGCTTCAAAATCCCTGGTCCGCCATTTCTCAAACAGCGATTATTGTGTTGCTGTAGACAGCTGCTATTACTGCCCAATCTAGACCTTCATTTACATTAGAAACTGTTTTTGTGTGCTTGCTCTGTGCCACTGTTTTCCACAGGTATTCTGGATCAATTAATTTTTGAGTAAGTTGCAACTAGAATTTATAAAATTGTAAAAAAAATTAATTTTTCTTATTTATTTCTTCACAAATAACTGGAATTATATTAAAAGAAACATTTTTCTTAATTATAGTTAACATTATTTTAATAGCCACAACGAAGAATATTCTAAAAAAATATGCCAAGACGACTGGCGAAGATATTCCTGCAAATCGGAAGAGTGGTCGGGGTGGGGTGCTTGCTGTGCTGGCTTGGTATAATATAGAGTATAGACTAATGAAAAGGCTGTCGGTATGGAACCTCATTTAGGAGATACAAAGAGCTGAGTGCTGAGCAGCAGTTCTACATATACACCAAACGAGAACGGGACGCAGTCTGGATGTAAAATCTGTCTTGGTAAGAAAATAATAAGTCACTTTCATTTTCATTCTTACTATAAGTATATTTAAAATTTTGTTAAAAACTTCTTTGAAAAACACAGGAATTTAAAGGCTTTGTGATAAAAAAAACAACGTTGCAGTGATGCCAGTCACAATATGAGGAATTGAAGAGAGTTCGAACCGCATGTGAGTTTATCGATATAGTTTGACTTGTTCGGTAGTGAAACGTCAAAAACGCTGCATGACAGTTAAAAGTGTATCAACTATTGCATACTGTAGTTTCGTATGACCGGCCGACTTGACTGTGGGGAAAAGCACTGTGGTAGTTATATGGTAGTCATAGTTGCACAAGTGGACACGGGGATGTACGTCTGTATGATGAGTATATTGAAACTGGACGGTTGTAATCAACAAAAATTCGCCAGATTCTTTACCCATCAAATATCTTAAAACATCTCGAGAAATCATATTGTTAGGGCATCGGCATAGAGTATTAAGAAGCAGTGGCGACATTGCCATCAAAATGTCAACTTTGTCAACCAACACCACAAAGCAATTGTTTGCGGAATGACTGCCTGGGAACTAAATAACGGTTCCTCGTTTTTAGCAGGGATATGAGCTGTTCGGAAGCTCTACAAGCAGAAGCGGAGAGAGGTGTTACGCATTTTCAGAAAGACTAAAAGATGTCGTTCGTAGAATGAATAAATAAACCGGTATTTCATATAATTGCAAAGCTCTATTGTAATGAGTTACAGAAGTAGTCCCAGCGCACAACATCCAATTAGAAGATGTTAAAAATCTTCACTAACTAGCATCGATCAACACTATTTCATAATATCGTATAGTGAATTATATTCTAAGATAAACAGATGCAGTATCAGAATACGAAGACAAAGCGATATCCACAATCACATGAATTACGTAAGTGTCGCCTTTCTCAAGGGCAACCTCAATGACGTTTCTACCTCCTCCTCAACCATCAACCGCGCCATCGAATTTCAATGCCGTAAATTTGAAAAAATTACAACAAAAGAAATTTTCGGGCGACTTTAAAGACTGGGTTCCACGGGGAACAATATCGCGTTCTCGTTCATGATAGCTCTTCGCTAAGTACCATCGATAAATTTAATTATCTTGAAACGGTGCTCACTTGCAAGCCACCCGAAACATTAGCAGGTCTCACTCCATCGGAGGCTAACTACGCGACAGCTATAACATTATTAAAAGACGAATATGAAATAGCAGGAAAATTATAGACTTCACGATGCAACGTTTGCTCTCTATCCAGCCCGTTTCTTCTAAAACAGATGCTGTCAGCTTGAGACGGCTATACACATCGGTGTTATCTTCTACTCGCTCGCTTTCAGCCTTAGGCATTCCATCTTCGAATTATTTTGTCATGCTGAAAGGTGTTTTGTTGCGTTGCATACCAAATGAATTAAGGGTAGAATATCATCGTTACTACGAGGACTCAAGTGCAAATATCCAAAGTGCGCGCCTAGAGTGTGAAAACGAGGCAGGAAGTAATTCTTCAGAAGTTTCGTCGATAGCATTGGTTGTGCACAAGTAAATTGCCTCTTGAAGTTTTTAAAAAGTGAAATTGAGTCCCTCAAAAAAGCGATGGAAGCGAAATTGCATCTATCTCGCTCAACAGTGACAAAAACAAGTTCAAAAGCTCTTGTCAAAACGGCACTAGGTCTTATTACCTCTGAGAAAGATAATAATTTGTGTTTCTTTTGTAATAGCGCAACTCATGTAACGAAGGATTGTTGCTGCTCAAAGAGTATTCCTGAAAAGAAAAATGTTAGTTACGGAAGGAAGGTGTTTTCGATGCTGGCAAAAAGGTCACAACTCTAGGATGTGCCGAGTAAAAGGAATAATTTGCAAGACTTGCTATGGACATCAGGCTACCACTATGTGTGACCCTTCGTATTCTCCAAACTCCAGCCTAAATTCCCTTTAAACAGAAATGACGGACTGCAAAGAATGGTATCGCAGCACTATCCAAATCCTTTTCTCAGCATCCCAAGCATTCATTTTGATAAATCTAAACAGTAGCCTATAAAATAAGAAAAAATAAGCCGATTACTCACACTGACAAAAGTTATTACTTTTTATTTTTGTAGCACGATTCGTGCGCCACCCTGTGCAAAATGTTTTTCCTCGACGTGATGGTAAGATTCGAGCTTGTGAGATAAAGGTTTCTAGCGGTTCTATTCTACGAAGTCCAATACAACTGATCTACCCCCATTACAAATTTCAGATTCATCTTAAAATTGTCCAGCGTGAGGATGTCAAAAATCTTTACTAACTACCATCGATCAACAATGTTTTATAATATCGTAAAATGAATTATGTTGCATCTATTATTTACTTACTATTGCTTTGTGTTTGTTCATATACATACATATATATATATATAAAGCTTTCGTTTTTATCTAATACATTAACATGAATTTAACTTAATGTCGTATCATAAATCACACCATAAGTCAGTTATTCATTTGAAGTCATCAGATTCAGTCGCTTTTCTAAAATTTGTAAACCTTATCCTAAACTGAATTAAAATCTAAGGTTAATATTAAAAGGATCGTTTTTTTCTTAGTATATTTGAACCTGGGTGAACGTTTTTAAAAGAAGAGAACCTAGGCATCCTAGGCCTAATCCCAGGGAAAACAAATTTTGCCCACGATTTCACTCGTAAGGCGCAAGCTGGGAAAACGTCATATAGAAATCTAATTCCAGCCCAAGGATATTCCAAGGGGAATAAAACTATACTTTTACTACCCAAAACATTTCCCCTATTAAACAGGACATGAGCGTGACGAATAAAGTATAAGATTTGATTCAAAAGTTGGCTAACGGCCACCACTTATGATAAATGGTTCGCTTCGAGTATATAAGTTTCGCCCCGCATCGTCATTTCGTACATCCTCCTGTTTTATTTTCTAGTGTGACTCAGTGTGAACTGTAAAAATGACGAATGAAATTTTTATACTCGCAGTGCTGACGTGATGCATCGTAATGTGATTTGCTGATGTTGACTCGGTGGGTGTCTAGTATGTAATGTGCGCCTGGTGATAAAACGTTAGGATAGTGTACTGATCGTATGGTATTGCTAATTCGGTAATAATGGGGAATTGTATGCGGAGATGTGATCGCTGAGAGATAATGTAACGCTTCATTATAGGTTCCCAGATTATGCATTCTTGAAGAAGATTGCAACTCAGCTGGCACAATCAGTGGAAACGCTTCAAAACGCTTCGGGACCACACTGGATCTCAAGTCAATTCTAGCACTTTGTGTACCTGGTATAATTTTAGAATGTTCAGAATTATGCGTGCAATGTAAATGCAAGGTGGTAGACTTGGAGTACTGCTATTAAGATAGTGTCAAGTTGAGCAGTTTTCAATGAATAAAATTTCACTTGACAAACTACGCACTGTAATCAAAGTGAACGAAATCAAGTCTACTATCCCAAAAGCCAATACTGTTTGGAACTTACACGCACAAAACAGAATCGAAATTTTACTCTTAAAAATAGATCAGCATCACGATGAGCTTTCGAAACCATGTACCTAATTTGAATATTTCCAAGAAAATCGAATTTACCTGTCTCACTATCTTTCATTGATGTCTTGAAAATTATACCTACATACATTCCATATTGTTCAAAAAACGCATCCTGAAATCTAAACACACATTCAAATCTTTAATTTAGTTGAATATGTATGAGAACTAAGACGATTTTATGTATATGTATGTTTTCAAATTCATGTGAAATACAACAATACCGCATGTTCCTATTCAGAAATCATCTGAATCAAACTGAATGGCACAAAAGTTCTCGTTTCTACAATTTATAAAATAATTACGCACGTATACCCTTTTTCCGCCGAAGGCACCAACTCGAATAGACAGACATATACACAACCGAAATCTCTTCTACTATGTATACCAGACAAATGCGACAACCCAGGACCACAATGACGCACGCTGACGACGATATAACTAGAAGGTGTATGAACCTTTAATCACCACGAACTCCAGCTTCATTCGCCAATAGTGGATATATTATACTCACTCACCGTAACGTATAGCGGTAACCTACTAATAATAGAGACACCATATATTAACAACTAGCAAATACGAAATTAGTTTGGTCTTTAGTAATGCACACTCACATACACTGACCGAAAATCTGGTTAGTTTTGATTTTTTTAATTTACACGTCCTTAACTTGTAATGTTGACCTCATCTTCTTATAGAAAAAATGCATAGATTACTGCATGCAGAACTATGAAAGCATGAATGCATTATATTTTTAATATTTAATAGCGAAACATATCTGCCACCTAGGATGAGAACTTATTCTTTCAAGAAGCATTTCTTTTGACGTTTCTGACAGTGAGTAACATAAGTTAATTAATTTTAAATTTAATTTTAGAAAAATTAATTTTCAAACTCAGAATTTTAGAAAAAAACGATTCAAAAAACTAAGTACGGTTTTTGTCTTCAAAATGCAATGCTCTTAATTATATTTAGATAATATATATAGGGAAAGTTTTGCTTTAAAAAAAAAATCGATATTTTATTCAAACTTGACATTACGATGATAGAGAACACCAAACATGTGGGTCCCGCAATTCCGTCTGACTGTCTGCCTGTCGGTTTGTCTGTTTGTCTGTAAAACGATCTACAGCTTAAATGGCTGAAGCGATTTTCTTCAAACTTGAAAGCTTAGGTGATTCTCTCAAATAGATATTTAAATTGTTTTTTAGACCCAAAAATATCGGTACTTGCCATACAATTTTTTTTACCATCTTAATTATCTCGAAAACGGCTCTAATGAGTTTGATGAAAAAATTGTGTGCATTTCTTTAGGTATAGTCTACACTTTGGTCAAAAACGTTTTTTTTAATATTTTACCTCCCATACAACAATTTTTCATGTACGAGGTCCTTCCAATTAAAAATAGGCAGCGTATCGGAATCGCGCTTTTTAAAATTCCGCATTTCGAAAATCCCAAAAAAAAGTTTCAAAATCCCGCCTTCTAAAATGCCACTGTTTTAAGATCCCGTTTAATCCCGCTAAGCCCGTTTTGTATTTTGATAAATGTTACACAAAAAACTTTGCATACACCAAACTTGACCCAACCGAAAATCCTATATTGGGCCACAAAGGGGAGCTGCAGGGCAGCACGCATTGCCCCTTATCCGCCGTCCTTTCTGAAACGGGATATAAGAAACGGGATTATAAATAATACTGCATACCAAAATTGTCGAAAACTATTTTTTGTGGAATTTTGAAAAAAAAAAATTTTAAATTTAATATTTCAAAAACGGGTGGATGATTTTTTTTTAAATTTTGTATTTAAATTTATATTATTAAATATTTAAAATTGCAAAGTTTTTATTTATTTACGTGAACTTAAATTCAATGACTTTGTTAATAGTTTATGCGCATTAACAAAATTATTTAAAATAACAAAAATTAAAGAAATTTCGTTTAAATACAATAATTAAATAAAAAACGACTTTAAACATATATTTAGCCCTTTCTATTAAGAATATTTTGCATATGATGTGATGGAACATTAGAGCCAGTACGTGCGATCCAGTCGTGCATTTTATTTTATTGGGGGTTATCCTCATTAAAAATTTTGCTGGAAATTTTGCCTTGAGAAGGGAACGTGAATTATACTCAAAACTTTCCCTCCAATTTGTTCTATTTTTTTATACATTTTAATATACAATTTACTGATGAAACAATAAATTAAGTGCATCGAGTGGAAATTGATCGTCCCTATTTTTTTATTACGGCGCGGTGGCGCTATGGGTCCTTATCTGTTCAGGTCAAAATCAAAAAACGATTTTTTTTTACCCTGAACTGAAAATATCCCAGTTTAGGTGGTGTTCTAGACCCAGTCAAAATATATTTCTCAAGAATTCACCGTCGTCTTCAAGATCACCCAGTGCTAGAGTATCGAAGGAGAGAAATATTATCGGCTGATGGATAAGCAAACTTAGATGAGCGAATTTTGGATTTGGTCCGACGTAAGCCTTTCATAAGTACACATTCTTATATTCAAGAAAAAAACAGCAACAAACATCTTTTTTTAAATTCTTTTAAATTTAACTCAATAAACAGTTAATTCTAAATAATACTTTTCACTTTTTACTTGCGATATACATAGGTAAGTTACTATAGCGCAAATTTTGCATTTGGAAAAAAATCTAACTCAAGATTTTAATCAAGGTTGACATTACGATGTTAGAGAACACCAAAAAAGTGGGTCCCGCAATTCCGTCTATCTGTCTGTCTGTACAACACTCTACAGACTAAACGGCTAAAGCGATTTTCTTCAAACTTGGTAATTAAGCGTTTTAGGTGATCCTCCAAAATAGATTTTTGAATCGTTGTTTTCACCCCAAAATTAACGGTACTGGTCATACAAATTTGTCTACCATCTTAAGTATCTCGAAAACGGCTTTAACGATTTTGATAAAAATTTGTGTGTTTACTACTTTGGATATGGTCTATATTTTGGCCAACAATTTTGTTTCAAATTTTTTGTTATTAATGATACCTGCTATTCAAACATTTTATTGACTTTCTCATAAACGTCTCAACGGATTTCGATCCAAATTTTTATACAGGAGCCGCTTCAAATTCCAAATAATATTGCACTTCAAATTTTTTTTTGAAAATTCAATATTTCGAAAACGGGTGAACGAATTTTTCTGAAATTTTGTTTTTGAATTTATATTATCAAATACATAAAATGTTTATACCAACTTTTTTTAGAAAAAAATTATTAATTTGTATATATAAAAAAATAAGTGAAAACCGACTTTAAAAATACATTTAACCGTTTCTAATAAAAATATTTTGCATATAATGTAATCGAACATAAGACCAAGTACGTGCGATCCAGTCGTGCAATTTATTTTATAATGTGTCTCTACTGACAGTTCAACTATGTATTTAAAATTAACAAATAAATTTTCCTAAAATAAGAAACACACAAAACTATTCCAATCTGTTTACAAACGTAGACCGGCATTACCATATATGAAGAATCTTAAGTCCACAGAGAAATCAAAAATGGCATTGCCATACATTTTGAAGATTTCTTTATTGTTGAATAGAATGGATGTAAAAAGAAAACGATACGTAAGTGTGACGGAAGTTGTTGCTAACTATATCTCATGCTGTCACGTTACGTTACGTTTAATAAATAGATCCAGAAATTGAAAATCAGTTAGCTGCAATATTATTTTCTTAATTTCGTTCTGAAAAATGTTGTCCCATTGAATTAGAGAATGGATTTATAATTGCAAAATGCTTACAGTGAATTATTTCACGCTCTCATCTCGTTTTCTTGCTGTAACTTTTTATTTTGATTTATATTTAATATTTTCTGAATTATAAATGGTTGTTAAAAGCACTTCGAATACTTAATTTAAAATTCACAAACGCGTTTAATTAACAAAATAAAGTAAATAGTTTTAAAATGTTAGCATTTTGTATAAAACATTTCCAAAAAATTTAAAAGAAAATAATACGAATTCTTCTGTTATATACAAAACGCTGTCATTGCGAAACTATTAACTTGATTTTTATTGAGTTTAAAAAAAATGTTAAGTGGTAGGACCTGAAAAATAAAAAGAATAGATAAGATATTTTTAATTTAAATTTAAAACAAAATCATTTTTTCTTTCAGTGTATTCATTCCTATAATTTGAGTTTATAAAATCAAACATTACCGCTAGTTGCAGCTGTGAATCTGTGGCTATGATTCTATAGGAATCTAGTACACGGGTGCCCAAGTACACGGAAATCCCTTCGTTTGGTTGATTTCAATGGCGGCGGCCGGCCGGCGGCGACGACGGCTTAAATATAGATACTACCTACTTATAAAAGGGCCATCGACCGGTAAGTGCAATTGACACCGGAACATCACTATTTCGTGTCAGTTACCTTGATTAATTGTGACCGACGCATGCTATTTCGGATTATTCCTATATGGTAAATATGTAGTATAGGCTTTAATGGAAATCCATCACGGAGGACATACAACAAAAACCAGAACCAGAAGGCTTAACCTTTACACCTGCTGCTGGGCGTGTGGTTATTTATCATTCGGATTCTGGAAATGAAAGCATTGTGGTCATTGACTATTTGTTTTTGTGTGTCAAAATTGTATCTATTAAAAAGAACCTTTCTAACAGATTTGTTGTTATTTGAAATATGTAGTATCGGATATAATATCCTTTTCTGAAACCACATTTTTCTATAAGCTTTTCACCGAAATTGGCGGTGGCTTTTGTTTGAGGCTGATGTGTATTTTATAGTCTATTGTTTTTTTAAATGATTGTGTTTTTCGTTGAAGAGCTTGCACCTCTGCTAAAGCCTGATTATCTTCTCGCATTGTTGCTCGCAAACAGAGCAAATAAATCTCAATGAGAGAAATGAAAAACAAAAAGCAAAAAGCAATTTATAGTAAGAAAAAAAGTTTAAATATATTTTGGTTCAGGAGGAAGATCCTTCTGAGGATGAAGGACTTAGAAAAGATAAGGCGAGGTGACTCTGTGTGGTTAACAGACTGTATACATATTCCCTAGAGGCAGCGTTAAAAGCTGCTGCAACAAGGTTTATCTCTATAGATGGGAAATATTGAATGAAGGGCTCTTAGTCAGTCTATCGTAATGGGAGCTAGCATTGAAATGGCAACGGCAAACAAGAATTTGCTGAGAGAAGCAGCTTGAATTTAATAGATTTATGTTCAAGCCAAAGAATGTAACAAACATACATACATAATATAAATATCTACTCGTATATTGGGTGATTGTTATAATGGACTTTAAAGTGAGAAGAGTGCAGACTGCAGACGAAGAGAATGGTAAGGGCAAGTCGTTAGCCGAGGCATAAGATTGTAAGTTTTAATTACTGAAACTTACTGTTTTGAGAATAGATGAATGGTAGGGGTTAGGTACACCTGCTTTTGGTGTACCTAAATAGCTATGTATTTTCAATATTTATACGAAACTCTATAATCTTAAGATGGATGTTTTTCTCCTAAAAATGTTAAGTAGATTTCAATGCACCTAAGAGCATCAGGAAACAAATAAACATCTATTCCAATACGTAAGCTGTGAGACTTACCTATATACATATATGTATGTTGAATAGGGTTCCCAGATTTTGTCCCTGAATAGCAGGAGTCATTTTATAATTACCGAAAAAATCCGGGATCTAATTTTTTCCCTGTACAAAATAAAAACTTAAGATAAAATATTGCAAGAAATAACTTTGTATGTAAAAGATTTTGATTTGATTTGATTTTCTTTAATGAGTCTTTTTTAAAATGGTTTTACAAAGGTGTGTGTTTCCCGATTGCTTTAGGATATTATACTGCGGCTATTAAGTATTGCCTGCTTTGTCTGTTATGTAGTTGCTCACCTCTTGGTCGTTGTAATTTTGTATAGTTGAACTGCTTTGCTCACGAGCAGTGTATCAGTTACTTGTGACGTGTTATCATATAATGTATATAATAAAGTAGTGGAACTGCTCTTTCACAGAGACAATGCATCGGTAACTTGTGGAGTAGTGCCACCTAAAACTAACCTAGAATAAATATATACATATATACATATATACAAACGCTTATGCTTAACATTTCATTTTAAGATAGAGCGTGAACTCTACATCGTTAATACTTGAACATATAAACACTTAACGTAAAAATGAGCGAGAGTTCAAGCGCACTATATACTTTAAATAAGACATGTGTATTTGTTTCATGATTTCAGCACAGTTCACTCTTATTTTGTTACTTATGATAGTTAAACAATTTATGTTACTTTTTACTGCTATAGCAAGAATTAAATTATAAAATTAATTTAATTTTTTTGCTAATGAGACGAGGGAGTAGAGCCCCGTCTCTTCTTGACGGAGGCCAGAAGTCGAATGTATATGTGAAAGATGAGTACTTGTACTTACATTAGGCTGCTTCAAACAAAACTATTAGTATTTTCTTAAACTCATTTGGAAATTTGTTAAAGTTTCAGTTGATATTAAATAACATCCAATTTGTATAAGTATGACAGTCCAGGGCGTAATTGCTTGAAACTTGGTATATAGAGTTTTTTAGGTATTGTACAGAGGGGAAATTGAATTTTTTTAGCTCAAAAAATAACGGTACCTGCCATATAACCGTTACGTTAAAGCCTATTTTTCTCGAAAACGGCTCTAACGATTTTGATTTAAAAAAATCAGTGCAGCTTTTTATGTACGACCGATCATATATTTGCAAACATTTTTTTTAAATGTCCAAAAACGGTACTTTCTATAGGACCGTTTTTTTATTTCAACTATCTCATAAATGGCTTAACCGATTCTTTCGAAATTTCACATATATATAGGCTTAGGTTAATTTTTAATTAATATTTTTTTTGTATTTTAAAAGGCATTTGAAAAGAAATTTAATTTATATTTTGAAAACTGCTCAATATTTTTTTTTTTATTTTTTTAAATATAGTTATGTATTTGCTGAATACCAAGGAATTGGCGGTTTTTGAATTTTTTTAAAATTTTTTTCAAACAATTTAAAAAAAAAAACTTTTTTTTCTCAAAAACCGCTCTACAGATTTTTGAAATTTTTTTCTCATAAATTCAAATTTATGCAAGAAATAAAATGGCGCATTTTTTTTGAGCTCAAATTACTTTAATTATTTATTTCAGAATTTTGATTTATTTTTTCTTTGATTAAGCCGATTTAATCATTTGTTTTTAAGTTGATACTCGTATTAAATATTTAAGACTCTCATACCAATTTTTTTAGAAAAAAAAATTAAAGAAATTTTGTGTATATAAAAAATTAAGTTATAAAAGACTTTAAAGATATATTTAGATTTTTAATAGAAATCGTTTGCCTACGATGTGATCGAACATAAGAGCAAGCTCGTGCGATCCAGTCATGCATTTTATTTTCTATAGATCCAAAACGACTGAACTTAGACTCATCTGTGCACAAGATATTTTCCACCAATTTTGATCTTTTGAAATATTATGCTCCTTTGCACACTTCAACCGATGACGTGACAAAATGCGTTTGGAGACATTTGGATTTCTTCTGGTAATTCTTCCACACAATTTGTTTACGGAGGCACTTTTTAATAGTGCTAACAAACACGTTTACCCCAAGATCTTGTTTTACTGCTTGTTTAATTTTCGGAGCTGTAATAAACGGATCTGCTTTGCTCATGCGGAGTATGGCAACATAAGTTCGGTTCTTGCGTATTTTTTTTTGAACACTTCTCGTATCTTGACAATGGTAAAGAGCAATAACAACCTTCTTCCTTTTCCATCTATTGAAAAATTTGAGTAACCTTAATCTTTAAAATCAAGAACTCGTAGCATAAAAGTCCCTTTGAAATGCTTACCCCATACTGCATATTAACCACTAAAATTTTACATTTTATTAAAAAAAACACACATAAGAACCTCTAAGCTTTCCCACTTACCTATAAAATGTTTAAAATATTTAACAAAAACGTATAATGCTTACAATGAAAACAATATGTTTATTTATATTTTTACTTTGTTTATTAAATAAATTGAAGAGAAATTATATCCCTTTACTTTACACTCAAAAGCCACAACAAAAAAGTTCTTACAGTATTGGAAGTGAAAACGAACTTATGATTTAAGGCTTAGTCAAATTTCTTAACAAAGCTGTGCTATTTATTTTGTCGCAACTGTGTAGTGTATTACAGTGGACGTCCAGTATAAGAAATGATATAATGTTCCGGGTCATTCTTTATATCGAGCGCGTTCGTTATATCGAGTGGCCACTTAAAGAGAAACAAAACTTGATACAGTTGTAAGCCGTTTGGGCTACACACATAAGAGAAAACTTTCATTTTGGCATAAGACCAGATGCAAAAAAAATGTCAATACAGCCTTTTATGTGAAATTATTAATCCGTTCATTATATCGGATAAATTAAAGATAGTAAATTGTGACAATGTTAATGAGATGTTAATATAAATCTAAAAAGCGTTAATTATATTGCAAATTCGTTGTCCTGGACGTCCACTGTATTTGTATTACTTTAAAATTTCACTGACTTTAAAGTATCTACAAAGGAGGTAGGTAATATTAGATTCATCCAATTTTTATTCGAACGAATTAGTCCACTTCTGATAAGTTAATTATACCCAAGGAAAGAAACAAGTACCTACCTACCAATGTAATTATTGTTTTTGTTTTGTTTGTTTACAGATCACAGATACAATATTGGCGCATTCTTAAAAATTGATCAATCACGTCAGTTTTATATTCCCTTCTTCTTGCACCATCAGAGGTCCTTGCGAAATGAATCTTGCCCCACCTTAGGTTTTGCGCCGCCATTGGGCACCGGTCATTTGTAACCTAAAATAATAAATAATAAAATAGTAGTAGACGCACTTTACAGACAAAAAAGTGGACTTCTGACAAGACTAAAACGCTTGTACATACGGTTTACTGATACACGAGATCTGGAGATTAAGTCGTCCATCAAAAACATCAACCAATTGATCAAAGAAAATTATAGGTGGGCTATTAATTTGTTCTGGGACAATAAAATTCGTGCCGTTAACTCTAGCGACCCAAGTATGTTCCCAAAAATTAATAAGATTTTTAGAAGAAAGGATCAAAACGATCTTCCATGTCTTAAGCTCCAGAGGACAACAGTAAACAGAGACGTACTTCTGACAGCAGGCATAGACCCAGAGGATGCCGTGTTGGACCTCTATATAATCGAAGATCCGCAGGAGAGAGTGGAGGTTGTGGGGCTGCTTTCCAGCAAGTGTACAAGGTGAATGCTAGCATTCGCCCGAATCCTGACCTGGAGAACAGAGCTCTGCTTCATCACTTATGGCTCCTGAACAATATAACCGAATGGCGATCTGAGAACCTAGGTTTTACCGGGTTTAATGATGAAGATTTGGCAAACGCCATAATCGTCGCCCGAAATGGTCTTAGTCCCCTGTTAATTTCGAAGAATGAGCTCCAGCTCTCCCAAAAAAGGGAAAGGACAACTGCAATCCGGCGAATCTCCGGTCGATTAGTCTTCTTCCGAGTATCAGCAAGGTATTTGAAAAGGTTATTAATAGAGCCCTGTTCAAGTGGGCGGAGGACAAAAATATCATCCCGGATAATCAGTTCGGTTTTAAGGCGGGACATGACACAATTCATGCCGCGTCTAAACTAGTTTCTGATATCCAATGGAACAAAACTAAAAAGCAGTGTACGGGTGCCTGTCTGGTTGATTTGGAGAAGGCCTTCGACACCGTATGGTTAGAAGGTCTCTATCTAAAGCTAACCAGACTAGGTATAAGTAAACCTCTATTGTATATGCTTTATGACATGCTAAATGGTAGAAAGTTTGTTGTCAAGAGTGGCAATGTAACTTCTACCGCAATTTTTAATATTAATAATGGTCTTCAGCAGGGAGCGGTTAACTCGCCGATTCTATTCAGCATTTACACCAGCGATCTGATAGGTAGTCTAACTCAGGCAATTGCGTACGCCGACGATCTAATTGCGTACAGAACAGCTAATACAGTTGAGGTCATCAAAAGTCTCTTGCAGAGTGACTTCGACAAGATTCAGCGATATTGTGATGACTGGAAGTTGAAAATCAACTTCCAGAAATCAGAAACTATTTTGTTTAGGACTCCGTTGTCTAGCGCCTCAAGGGATACGAGAAAGAACTGGCGCAAGCTGGTGATCGTAGGGCCATATGGAAATCCACTGGCGAGTAAAAGTGTAGTAAAGTACCCTGGCATCGGGTTGGATCAGTACCTGTATTTCGACAGACATATAGGTGCTGCCTTCGCCAGGGCTAGGGGAGCCTTTGCCTTGACAAAACGACTGTTTTATAGCAGCTGTCTTGACAGCAGGGTGAAGGTGATTTGTTACATGGCCCTCATCAGGCCGATGATTGCCTACGGATGCCCGGTATGGTTTAACGTTGCCCCATCTCAAATGGAAAAGATTCAGGTGTTTGAGAGGCAATGTCTTAGACGTTGCCTTGGATTACACAGACCACCAGAGTCGGAGTACACAAGATATTATTCCAACCAGGTTCTATACAACGGAGCCAACATAAACAGAATAGATAATTTTTTGTTTAAACTGATTCGGGGGCACGTTGCAAGAGCGATGTCCTCAACTAACAGCTTAATTTTTGGGGCTTATTACCCCAATAACGAATATTTTGAGAGTGCGCGGTTAAGTGGTTACATCCCTCCCGAGGCATTCCTCTATTTAGACAGTCGAGGGCTGATACAGGATGGAGGAACGGTTCCGCTCATCTACCACGTCAGCCGGAAAACTGTGGATAGGCGACTCCTGTATGGTCGAGACGTCTTCGCTCAAGGTGGAGAAGAGCGCCTTCGGTTCAGTAGGACTCTGTCCGATCGGGACCGGAGGGATAGGGTGAAACAGGAGAACCAGTTCTGGTGGCTCTCTGAACAGCATCATAATATTTAAAGTCGATGAAGATAGTATATCTTGGCCGACTTACATAGATTTAGGGCATTAGGTATAGGGAACAGTCGGGGTGGCACCAACAAAAATTAAAAATATGTATGTATGCGGGGGCATACGTGCATGTATCTGCGTGTCTGTACATGTATGTGCGTACGTTTATGTATGTGCGTATGTACATGTATGGGTGGGTTGCATGTTGTTTTGTGTGCATATAAGAAACAAACAAAAAAAAATTTAAAAACGAAAAAAATGCTGCTGTGGCTGTTCTAGTTTTTAAGTAGTTTTAAGTATTATTAGGTATTTTAAGTATTTTAAGTTATTTTTAGTTAGTATAAGTTAGTTTTTATTTAGTTTTAATTATTTTTAATCTATATTTAGGCTTAGCTTATAAGTAAAAAAAAAAAAAAAAAAAAAATATATACGAGTAAGATACCAAGTTTTTTCTGTAAAATTTTCCTTCAAAAATAAAATAAAATAAAAAAAATTAGATTTAATTAAAATAGTTTTTAGGTCGAAAGACATTAGATCTAAGAGTTATTGTTTAGCTTAGAGCGCCCGTAAAGGGCCAGTAAATTAGTTGTAAGTTATTGATAATTAGGCTAGTTTTAAAAATTTTTGTCTAGCTTTAAGATAGTTATAAGTTAATATTACATAAAAATGAATATACAAAAAAAATAGTAAATCTAACGAAGACAATTCTAAAGATTTGGTGCACGTTAATTATGTGTAAAATAAATAATCTCCTCAAATCGCATGTCTCCTTAATTCTGCGGATTATGCGTCAATGCATCAATGTCATTTGCATAAGCAAAAGGACTTTTGATAATTTGTAATCAAGTTGGTGTTGACTTTCGATTTGTGTGCAATTTCTTCAAGTTATTATGTTAAATTTGTTGCAAGATTAGCATTAATTTGCCTTAGCTTAGACGTTTCTCAAACGGTTTGCTGGTGTTCTTACGGACTATGACGGAGCAGTAATGAAAACCAAGATTTACGTGAATGCCTGACATTTAGCCTTAAGCTCACGGTAAATCTTCTCACATCCACATGATGGGCCCCGTGAAAGGTAGACGACGTATCAGAAACGTCTGATTCATTGAATTCATTCATTACTCGGCTTAGCCGCCATTTAACCTCATTTTGATTAAAAGGAAACGAAAATAGCGCAAATATTCTTCACAAAACTTAATACTAATATCTAATAGATCTGTCAAAAAAGTTATAGCTGAGTTATATATTAAGTTATTAGTGTGTGCCCTGTCTTACGCTTTCATGTTTGTTTTATATTGGTCTCTCTCTAGTTTTCTTCAAATCTGTAGATGCAGATCCATCTATCAAGATCCAAGGGCGATACGATTAGCGAAGAATTTCTCGGAGGAGCATACTATTAAACCTAGGTAAATGAAGATAAACCGAATCTTGAGCATCAGTTTCACAGTAATTACATTCTAAAATTTAGAGCAAAATAAACGTTATCACGGTAGGTAATAAAGCGCCACACCCACGAGTCTCCAAATGCATCCAATATGGTGAAATCAGCACCGAATGGTTTGGGACAACATCTGGCCTACAACAAGGTGGTCTTTTAAGTACAGTTCTCTTTGCTATATTTCTTGACGATATTTCAATATAATTACCCGCTGGATAATTTTTGCAGGTCTAAACGAAAATGTTCTTATTTATGCAGATGACATCGTGCTTTTTTGCAGAATCACGCCAAAGCTTACAGCTTATAATAGATAAGTTGGTGGATTTTTGTCTGGAAATTAACGATTAATCTTGAAAAATCTAAAGTATACTTAATGATAGTAAGAAATACTCGATCAAAAATTAAATCAAAAGAAAAGTGGTAATTTAATAGTGAGGTTATTGAAATAGTGACAGAGTACAAATACATTGGAATAGTTAATCCTTATATGAACCTGTCCACACATCTCGAAACACAACAAAAAACTGAATGCATCAAAAATCATGATTAACGCATTATGAAAAGATGTTATGAACCGTATGTCGACGCAGTGATCCGGTCCGTTATGTGCTACAGCTGTCAAACATGGGGATATTAATCACATGAAGAAGTAGAAAAACTTTAACCCTACTTTATCAAAAGACTTTTCTACTTACCCTCCAATAGACCCAACTATGTTCTGCTACTGGAGACCGGTGTTCCCACACTTTTTTTCCTTGCGATTATAGGTACTAAGGTACTAAAAAATTATAACAATCAAACATGACGACATTACGATCATAGTGAACACCAAAAAAGTGGGTCCCGCAATTCCGTCTGTCTGAATGTCTGTCTGTCTGTCTGTACAAATCTCTACAGCCTAAACGGCTGAAGCGATTTTCTTGAAACCTATTATTTAAGCGTTTTAGGTGATTGTCTAAGATAGATTTTTGAATCGTATTTTTTAGGTCCAAAACTAACGGTACCTGCCATACAGTTTTTACTACCATCTCAATTATCTTGAAAACGGCTCTAACGATTTTGATCAAAAAAAAATTAGTTTAAGTTTTTTTTATTAACGGTGATTGCCAAATAACCATTTTTGATTTCGAAATTTCTCATAAACGACTCGATTTATTCCGATAAAAAAAATTTCAAATTATAAATAATACTGCGTAGCAAAGTTTTCGAAAAATATTTTTTTGGACTTTTGAAAAAAAAAATCTTTCTTTTTTTTGAAAATTCAATATTTCGAAAACGGGTGGATGATTATTTTAACATTTTTTTAAGTTTATATTATTAAATATGTATTTAGAATTGGCGTACCAAGCTTTAAAATTTTTTTATTTTTTTTTATTTAAAAAATTAAGTGAAAAACGACTTTGAAAATTATAATTACATTCTGAATAGAAACATTTGCATACTATGTGATCGAACATAATATAACAGCAAGTTCGTGCGATCGAGACGTGCATTTAATTTTTTTCTTGGAAATTAAAAGAAAAACTTTGTTTTTTTTGGACACTCAAAATTTCGAAAACGATTTAATGGATTTTTGCGAAACTTCCTATTTGGTAGTGTTTTGACATTATCTTTAATAGTTAAGGAAAAGGCCTCACTTAACTCGAGAGTTCCGTTCCGGACAAGAAACCAGTGCAAAAAGGGGGGCTACGTTTCATGACACAAATATCTTGTTTTAGAATTTTATTCATCGAAATTGGAACCATACATTAAATGAACAAACAGAAACACAAAACATAAACCACAACGTCTTTTTTCAGCAAAATAAAATTCATAAAACGTTAACTAAAACAAAAAAAAACAAAGAAAAAAAAACACTTTTTAACTGAACAAAAGAACATGGCATATTATTCTTCATCACTGCTTAAATAAAATGTTGCTTTTTTTTTGCTGAAAAAATCCGTAATTTAGCGTTATTACATAGATACACTTATGGGGTTTTCGTTTGGTAACAAAAATCAATTTATTTTTGATTTAGATCTGAATCAGAAAACTGATTTTGACATTTTTTGCCTTCGATTGGCAAACAAGTTGATTAATTTTTTGATTTAGAACAAATTTTGTAGATCTGAATTTTTCGGCAGATCTATTCCTCTTTTACTAACACCAATATTTATCATAATTGACAGCCATTAGTTTGACAAGTTCTTGTTTGATAATAATTTGTTTCGGTTGCAAGAAAGAATTAAAAATACTTTTAGTTCAAATTTAAAGTAAGTTAGTTCAGTGAGGTCTACTAAAAAGTTTTAATAAAACTGAATAGTAAAATTTTTAAAAAAAGTTTCTTGATTCTTCAAAAAATAAATGCATTTCTTTAAAATCGATTTTTCAAAAACCAGCACTGGATTTTTTTGAAATGTGAGTTTTATATTTATATTAATAATATCTTCAAAATGGCGTTCCAATTTCTTTTCCTGAATAATATTATATACATACAAAATTAATTTTTTAAAAAACCGCTCCAACGATTTTTGATTTTTTTTTACATGTATTCTTATTTAACCAGGAATTCAAATGATATCTTTGCTTTCCCTCAAACTATAACAGCTAAGCAATAGAAAAACATTTTATTATGTGTAGGTATTATTCATTTATTTCCCTCTTATGAATTTTTGCGTACGTCACTGAATACTACATACAATCATACATTCATAAATCCATATCTATCTTTGAAAATCTCATGAATCTTGTGTATACATATAGCATCTCCTCTCCAAGATCTTCGACAGATGGCGAACACAACTGGAAAACAACCTTAACCAACTTGATGCGAGTAAATTAAGTTTTAATTACTAAAAATACTGAAAATTCAAACCACTCAACAACATCGCGTAAAAAACCTAAAATGCAGAACAACCAAGAAATTTGTTTCGCGGAATTCCAAAAGATGGTATTCATAAATTGAAAATATTGTGCAATAAATTTGTCGGGCTAAGATTCAGAGCATGGGAAAATCCTTGGCCAAATTCCTAAACGGAAGTTTTGCCAACCAAGTCTCATGCTAAGCAAATGCACGAACCCGATAAAAATTAAAAAGCAAGTGAAGTGCGCAACACAAGTTTAAAACTTGCACAATTGCAATAAAGTTTGCGCAAGAAAAAAGAATGAACTGCGTTTTGGGACAGTGTGCTTAGCAGAGATTTTTCTGTTTGCGTTTAGGGACAGTTTACTTAGCATATTATGTATGCTCAAGATTTGCATTTAGGAATTAGACCCTTTTCTCTCTAGTGAGCCTTTCTTTAAAAAAAAAATGTGAGAAGTTGGTGTAAAGGTTTTAATGTACCTAACAACATTTAATAAATGCAACTTTAAGGTTTCTTTAACTTATGTGATTTCATCCAAAAGGAATCATGATTCTCATCGAAACCTTAGTCTTTTATTATAAACACCTTGAAAAGAAAAAAGGACATTTTAAATTGTTCGCCTTCCTTTTGAATACAAATTGAATTTCATTCATTTACTTCCAATTCCTCGTTCAATGTCGAGTGTTTCTTTTTTAAAGATAAGGAATTCGCTACGATTACATTTACCCAGTATACTACGCAACCTTCCTTCCCCCTAAGAAACAACCTTACGCCCGATGTAACTATATATGTATCTTTAGCACTATACACATTTTCTGGAATTGAAAATCCAATATCACAGCCAAGTGGAATTCTACACTTTGAAAGACTTCGTAATATCGAAAGAACACTAGCTAATTGCTAGAAAATTCGTTTCGAGTGCAAAACGAGATAATCCCATCACATTGACATATAAATTAAACATCAGACCAGTCCACTTAAGCCCCTTAGTGTTCTTCTTCAGATTTTTTTGTTGTTTTTCTCTGCTTAAGACTTAGAAGGATCAGAATCCGAATTAGCCTAATGGTGGCTGTTGTTTTTGTTATGCAATTGTCTATTTTTGCTTAAGTAAATATCCTGCATCTTAATAGCAAAAATTATGAGTACAACTTAATCATTTTGCCCTGAAGACATAGAGCAACGGTGCAACAAACAGTCATCGTTGTCGTTCCGGTTCGGGGATCATATTGTGACAGTTATGGCTATCAAAATTTGTGTTTTGCATTTTAAGTGTCATCGAAAATAAACTCCTTAAAGAATGTCATTGCACACTCCTGCCAGCCAGTCAGGATCGCATAAACAAATTACCCAACATTAACGCGAGCAAACTGTTCGCTAAAGTGCATCACATAGCCTGTACATACACTACTAGTATATACAACAGTGTATACGAGCTGCATCCCCTTCTGAGGCGAAGGCGACAACTTGTGAACGTAAATCCTTTATACAAAGTGACTATTTAAATTACCCTCACGTTACACAGGCATTATGATTAAGCTCACAATGGGGGTTTTCATTTCCCGCTTCCTCTTCACTTGGCTTGGCTTGTTCTTCGGTTGTTCCTTCCTTCCTTCCTTCCTTCCTTATTCTTTCACTTCTGCTGTTTTTTTTTTTTTTTTGAGGAACGAAAAAGTTGTTTCAAGTCCGCTTAGAATGAAGACTGAGGAGTGAACTTATAGAAGAAAAATTCACACCATAAGGTGTAAAGCGAATAATTTGTGTCCATAATGTGTTGTATAGTGTTTAGAGATGAAGGACCTTGGCTTATGTGCAGTGTGCATTCGTGCAATTTAAGTTTAGACATTGTGTTACTCAGGGAAGTATTTGTTCAATGAAAAATGAGCGACCATGCATTTTACTTGCGCTATTGGAAAATATGTGTTTAAAATAATTCATGGTCAAATGGGTAATGAATATCAATTCAAATTCCATTCCTAATATGTAGTAGTTCGACTGAGGAAAAATTAATGTCATACTGTGAATGTGCCTTGAATTTTGCAAATGGCGTCAAATGTTTTGACATTGCGGGCGTTCAATTAATTATGTATTCTCATCAATCTGGAATAACTTTCTGTTATTGTAACGCGTGCAAATGTAAATCCCATGAAAAAACAACTATTTTCATGAAAGCTTTCTTGAGTTATCCCAAACATTTTGGAATAACTAGCTGCCCAAAAAAAAATAATGTATAGAACAGCTGACTGCAAACTTCAGTTGGTGTAAGTTTTGTTTATGTTTTTTGACGGCCTTTAGCTAACCTTTCTGATTTATTCACAGATATACTCCGATAGTTTGGCATGAAGCAATGAAAACAAGATTACGGCACTTCTTTGTTTTTCTTATTTTATTGACATTACCACAGATCGAAATCCATTAATCCACAAACAACAACAATTTGCAGATTTTTAATCTCTGGTGCCGTCAATAAAATAAGAAAAAACAAAGAAGTGTCGTAATCTTGTTTTATTTGATTCATGACAGTTTGGTAAGCGAGATAACATACATATCTAATAAGTGAGTGAACGTCCCCATTTATGCTTAGAGAAGGTTCCAAATGAACGGCGTAAGCAATGTTTAAAAAATGAATGATACACTTAACTTTTGTAATTTGTGTGAAATAAAATCATTTGGAACCAGAAAGAGAATGGGGGCGTTCGGTGTCGCATAGCTTGCTGATCATTGCTGGAAAATATACTGTGCGTTTTTGAACGTATAAAACCCAATAGGTAACCATTTCTGTCAAAAGTCAAAACAGGGAAAAAACAAATTGCTTACTGTAAAGCTTCAGCTCAAAGTGAATTAAACATAGATTTGTTGGATAAAATATATATTTAAAATGAATCAGGAAGTAAGACCCAAAAATGTTTCAACCGATTCAGAAGAAGATAATGTATTCGGTACGTAATTAAAGTTTACAAACAACAATTGAAAAGACTACTGATTTCGTAGTCAGCTGTGCACTATGATACATAAGTATACCAGAAATTTAGCGCTATAGCTTGGTTTCGATTTGGAAATAATATGTTTTGTTCATTGTTATGGTCGTCAGCTGTAATTTAACACGTACTGCAATAACAACGATCGTATTCGACAGCAAAGCTATGCGACATCGAACGCCCCCAATTACTGGTTAAACACAAACTACAGCTGGAGACGTAGCTCCAATAGCTATCAAAAAATCGTAGAGCATTTAGATGTCATCTAATCTACAATGGTCAGTATCCATTCAAGTTCCTGAGCAACCCAAGTCGTATAGGTTAAATTTGTATTGGTTTGTGCATATATTTTTGACATTTCTCATGGGATGCAAAAGTATACCAAAGTTTTTCGGATAGCTGGTGATATATTATTTGATGTTTTGTCATCAGCTGTTTTTTTACACGATATTACAACAACACCAACTTATCCGGATAGCTATGGTTCAATATTTGAATGCTGCCAATACGCACCGGCAAAATACAGCTGTATTATGTACAGCTTTCACTCATTTGATAACTATAATTAGGCATGCGCAAAATAAAAAAAGATTACGACACTTTTTTTAAATTTATTTTGCTGGCGTCATCAGAGACAAAAAAAATCTGAAAGAAATAGTCTTGTTGTCCGATGTGGATTAATGGAATTTTCATGCGCGAATAATATAAACATACAATTTGTTTAAGTAATTGAATATTGTTGAATTAAATTTACTTTAATTGAATTTAAGTTAATTGGGAAAATATCGAAAATAAAATTTAGTCTGAGTGCTTAATGGATATCGAAGATTTAACTAAAATTAAGCAAAACAACAATTTGTGAAGATGTGTGCATTAAATAAATGGAAAATATTTTAATTATGTTTTAATTTTTTTGTATGTTCGTTTTTTGCACTTGGATAAGTCTACAATTGTTCTGTTAAGTGTTCTTATTCTAAAATGCATCCTCGTACGGAAATATGTTTTATTTCCATATGGCAGTCAATGTCTTTCGCCAATTCAATTAGATTTGTTTTGTAGCCTGGACAAATTACTAATTCTGAGCGATGTTGTCAAAGTTCGTCAAGTCATTCAACATCCTTGGTGATGGCTTTTATAAGCTGCCTTCACTTAGGTGGTCCATCCATGAATGCGACATTTTCTTCGGCTGGAATCTTATTTCTTTTCCGGCCAGTTTTTCTAGGATATCGCTCTCTAAAGTGGTCAAATCTTCATCATCTTTGTTGCCATCAGTATAATCCTCTTTTTGACATTTAACTAACACTAAGACATTTCAGATTATTTGTTTGTATAAGCAAAAGCAATGTCTGCAAATAGGTCAATGGCGCTTCCAAATCCTTAAAGCATACATTTGCTGCGTCCGAAATAACACCCTCGTTGTGTCCCAATCAGCTCGGAGATTTCATCAAGGATTTCGTAGTGTCGAGAGCAAGAACATATGCATGAACCCTGTGTATAGGTAGTTACCCGGCCAGATAAATCAGCGTTTCCCGTTGTTTTGTACACCGTTGTATGGAACCAGGTTTAAGGCGAAGGCGTTTTTTACCCGCGCAGTCTATGAAGATATAATATATTTTGTATTTACTTATTTTAAAGCAACTCAAAGATATACTAATTCAAATTGGAGGCTCGTTTCTATGCCACCTGCAGTAAAGTGGTCAATACAGATTCTAGCTGTTTTTACATCATCCTTTATTTTACAAAAATGAATCCATATTACAGCAGTTCAGGATCAGGAGCATTTTGAAGATATTTCACATAAAACAAAATATACAATTTCAAACAAAAACAAAATCGAAACTTTTCAATTTCAAACGCTTTTTTCGCTTTTATATCTTTCTCAATATTAATCACTATTGACGTCACACGAATTGTCAAACATTACAACAACAACCCGAAAACATAGAAGGGGCGTAATCTTGTATTCTTTCATTCATGAAATTATGTAAGCTGTTATTTTTTTTACTGATTGAAAGGAAATTGAATTGAAACTTCTTCAATTCCACGTAATTGCCTTCGACTTGTGCGTGGACGTGATTTCGAAATGTCAAAAAGCTACAAGCAAAAGTTAAAATTGGAAAACCATTAGGTATTTTACATAGTAAAGCTCCATCCATCTGAAGCTGCTTTATTTTGTGTTCGTAACATTGAATTTTGTGTATTCAATAATTTGAAAGCTATTCAAACTGCAGTTTGGTGCTCCGCCTCCATTATGCGTTATTCTTTTTTTGCTCCGAGTAAAGAACTGTACTTTCAAAAAAATCAGTGTTCCTTTTTAGCTCAGACACATCTAATCACTCAACTTGTGTTTCTTTTTTTCAATGAGATCCTGCTCCATAAACGATCAAATGGAGCAAAATGCTGTTTGCGGCTTACTTCACTTATGATGTTGACAATCACGAAAGAAAAACGCGCTTTTAATGTCCATGTCATCGATTTCGGAGTAATTTTTAACTATGATTCTAACAAATTCGTGCCTGCAAAATATTTTATAATAAGTCTTTAAATAATAAAATTATCACATCTCGTATCAATGCTCAGAAACGCACAATTTCTATGTATTTTGTTTTTTTTTTGGTAACGTTTTATCGTTTCGATATTTTAAATATTTAAAAAAATAGTTTTTCTGGGTTAAGAAAATATGAAAAATTCGGCAGATATGCCTCTGTGCCCATGGTAACATAGATTATTTCTAAATATCGTTTATCCTTACTGCTTGCCAGAAAATTTGTAATGACAGTTCAGCGCTTAAGTGAAATTGAAACTTAAGTGGGAGAGTTCTGATCTTGTTCTGCTCAGAACTAACTCGGTTCGCTCATTTTCTACTCAGTGATCTCCTCGCAGGCAAAAAAAATTCTATTTTATTTAGTTAGTTAGTCGAACCACACAAATGCAATGAAGCAATAAAAAATCTAAAGAACGCGAAATTTTTGTGAATTTCGTCGTCATTTTGTTCGTTGATTTTTTGAAGCATGTGCTGAGAGCTCATTCAAACGTCACTCAGTGTGTCGGGTGTTCTGATAATTTTGCTCTTAAAAATCAGAATTTTCATATTTTTATTACTGCTCCAGAAAAGGTGGTTTTAAAGAGCCGAAGGCTGTTATATGTAACGAAATATAGATCCTCGCACTAAATATGGTATGTCATATATCAAGCTATTGACCGTGAAATTCCCTTGAAGGAAAATACAAATAGACAAATATAACATGCACACTGTTCAGAAGCGCAAATATAAAAATACCTATAATGCACATTCTTTTTTATTTCGCAAAAACAAATATATCCCTACAATTTTTAAAGTTAAAGTTTTAACTGGGTTGCAGCATGAGTTTTGCTATGTAAATCTTGCTTTTAGGAATTTGGCCAATGTAAAGCTTAACTAAAACCCTGTCTGTTACATTTATTATTTTTTGACTATCGATTACCTTGCTTTTCTATATAATTCCATCCCGAACTCTGTTTTATTTTCATTACTGGTTTTCTTGCATTAAACTTGTTGGTCCTTCGACACGGATTTTTCTTTGTTCGTTAATTAAAACTTGGCGTGCGTTGAATAATTAGCACTTACCATTTGGCGCAGAAGGTTGAGGCTCCCAGAATAATAGATTAACCATTGATAAATACTAATTTGGATAATTGGCGCAGATCGATTCATCCGTTATGGCTCTAGTTCGCTGTGTAGGTTCTTCCGATAATTTTTGCAGATCTCTATCCTCGGTTTTCTAACACAATTGTAATTCGGAATTAGAAAAAAATCTTTTATAGGGTTAGGCGCTGACCCGTAAATGCCGACCTGGTTTAAACACTTCTGTCTCCTCTCATACACCATTCCCAGTTTAAAGAACACAATGAGCTGTGACAGCTATAAGTACGAGCGACCAATTTATGAGCAAACTGACGATGTAGGTAATCCTTCTTTTCTTCTTTACCTACTTTTACCATTTCCCATTCCCACCCAAACCACAGTTGGCTGGCTGACTTTATTTTTAAAAATTTGAATTTCAAAAGTAAGACATTAACCCTTTTCTTTTGTGAAACAAAAAGAATATATAAAATAAAAACTTCCACATCCACACGTTCTTCATTCATATTCTTTATTGCAATTGCTGCAAAGAAATGCAAGGTTTCCCGCATTTTTTTTTGTTACCTACCCCGTCTAAAAGATGCAAATACACAGTTTGCACAAGTAGTTGACATTCATTTTTCTTTTTCCACCTGCAAGAGCAATGTGATGCCCATTTTGAATTTATTCCATAAATTTTATTCAACTTAGAGTAAGTAAGCACCATGAAGCGCAAGGACGATAAAAATAAGGACTTGTCCGTGTGAAAATAAATCCCCTTGCAACCTAGCCATATAGTATATGTAGCAAGTCAACAAGGAGCAGCAGTCAACCGCAATAAAGGGACACTCATTTAGAATTCCATTATTTTCAATTAGTTATTCACGTGGACAGGTTTTTGCATTATCCACTTGAATTCGTGCTGAATCTCATTTGATGAGATGCGTCCTTAAGATCCTCTTGTATAACCACGAATTATTGTGTTAAAATTCAAAAATGATTTGTTAATTGATGTAAAGAAGTGTAGATTGTAAAAAAAGCGCAAGAAATCCTTTGAATCCCGCATAGTGATTTTAAAAATTAAATGAAATAAAATATCTTAAAATTTGAATTTTTAATTGCATTATTTATAACTTAAGTTAAAATATATATAAGACATAAAATCATTCATCTGTCCACTCAAAGTCCTGTGTGGGAAATGTCCTAAGCCAAAACGCATTATCGATTACCTTAAAGCCACATTTTTCAAACATCCTTCTCGAAGGTATATTCTGCGTGCCCACACATGCTGTGACATCGTGATCCATATGACCTATTTTCTTTGTTATTGCTCTCAGCGCCAGACTTCCCAGCCCCATCCGCTGATGAGTTTCTTTTACCTGAAGAGCTCCAAGGAATCCCCCCTGAAGCCTACACATCACACATATCATTCAGAATGAAAAAAAAACACGTATACGCCTCGTGCCACACTCATGACAAACAGAGGGAGGCCAATGCGGGTATACGAAATAATGTAAGTAACTTACCTAAAGCACCACGCAACCAACTCATTGTCGGCCTTTGTGAAAACACCCACATTCGGATTCCATTTAATCAATCTTTTCAATAAGAACAACGAGCCCACGTGTTGATTTGGCCAGACATTGTCTGCCATAACAGCATCGCCCTCATCCATCTCCCGCACAACAAAACCGTTCGGGCAACTGTCAATAATTAAAAACCATTAGTGCAAATTTCCCAGCCCCCAGAATCGTCGCAACCCTTAGGCAACAACAGAACAACAAAATATAGATACCTACTCAATTTCCATTTGAATGGCTTCATGACGCGGCATGTGATAGACCAGCGTTAGGCTATCATATTCCTTCTGCAGTTGTTTGGACTCGACAACGGACAGCACAGCCGGACGATGTCGTTCCAAAAATGAACTGACTTTATAGCCTCGGGACCAGTCCAACAATGAAAGTGCAATTCTCAGGCTTTCGTTCGAGGGACTTAGCGTATTCAAAAAAAGCTGATATCTGTCCTAAGGCAGGGTAGAATGTAAAATGCAATGCATGAATCAGAGAATAATAATTTTTTGCAAGCCAATGAACTTACTATGAGCACAAACGTTCCATCAGCCAGCCAGTTACCGTTATTTAAAGTTAAAATGGACAGAGCTTTAATTTGCGGATCTTTCTGTAGCCATGTGATAAAGTTGTCTAAAGTGTAATAACCCACACAGTTTTTAGGCCAATCTCTGAGGTAGAGGTCTCGAAGTTTTGTCAATTGATCATGCGGCACTGAAGTTAATGTCAACATGTTTGAAGAATTTGTCGTATTGTTTGTTAAAGAGGCGATTTAAATGAAATGCATACGAGTATAAAAAATTAAATTTTAAGCCACAACAAATCGATTCAACCTTTCAGCAAAAGATATTTATTTAAACTAAAGCGTGTGTCATGATAATTTATTACTACTCTTATGAATGCGTATACCGATGACGAAGTGTAAGAGCTCAACGCATAGGGCAACATGGGGCAATAAGGCGCAGACAATTTAATGTTAAATATTTTGTCAAAGGAAAATTAGCATAATTTACTAACATCCAATTTTTCACAGATTAACACTAATGGCGGTACTAGTCTTTAATTTAATAGACAGATGTCAGATCAGAAACAGCTCATTTCATCACACAAACGTCCAACAGCAGTACTAAGCCTTAGTACTATTTAGTTCTGTCAGTTTATGATTTAGTTCGCTAGAGTCTCCAATGTCAGAGCCAGGGCTTATTTCGGTTTCACGGTGTCGTTTGAGCCTTGAACTGAGTTCAATTTGTAGTTTAAGTCAATCGAGATTATTCTGTCGCTTAAGCTTCAGATCAGCGTTTGTAACCACTATACTACACTTTTGCCCCATTTCAGTTTTCTTCTTTTTTTTATTGAAGTAAAACTTCTTTTGAGGCGTTGGGGGTAAACAAATGTCTATGGATCTATCAAACCGATTAGTGCGTTTTGTGTATATGTATGTATGACCGCGATTTGTTTGTTTTGTTGATGCTTTTGCATTAGTGTATACTGTGTTGTATTAATGTGTGTAATGCTTAAGTCTATGGTCTCTGCCAGTGCTTCAGTGTGTTTACTTGGCAGATTTATAAATAAAATACATTACATTACATTATATTACATTTTATACTACTCCGCAGATAAATCTACGAAGTAGAGACACCGAAGCACTGGCAACTAGACCATTGGCTTAAACTTTTACATACATTAATACAACAGAGAGAGACAGAGATAGGAAGAACACACAACAGAAGAAACACATGTCAACAGCACGTGGTTGGTTTCCGACGGTCCGCCATCGAAGTACTAACCACGCGCAACGATGCTTGATTTCGCTGATCTATGGAAGCGATGCTTTTATCTTAGCCAAGGCCGTTTATTTATAAATAAAACAGAAATACATATAATACTTATAATTGCGAAAGAACAAATCGTTTCAAATTAGGAGAGTCTTACTTCTGTCGTGTGTACATAAAACAAGTACACACAATCGTTTTTTTTTAAATAATTTTTGTGTTTTTTGTCACTTATTCCATCAGAAAGTCTACATCTTCTGACGAAAAATTGTTAGATCTTTTTTATTAACATGTATTGCTTTATTAAAACTTATACATATCTATTTTTAATATTATCTTATTTATTACTTTCGTTTCGCTATTGATGACCAAAATCAAAATAATGACGGTACTTGAACAGCACAAAACATTTGTTGTTATTTTGCGTGTTCTTTGTGTCAGTGAAAGGAATTGAAGACAAGGACAGAAAGTTGGAAAATCCATTAAAGTTGCGCACTGAACAAATTTTTTTATTACGAAAAATGCTGCCAACTCTTATTTAAAAAAATGTATTTAAAGGAAGTTCAACAGATCTGAAGCTCAAATTTCACTGTGAAACCGGACGTGTTAAACCAATAATTTAAGCTCAGTTTAAGGTTCAGCTGATCTTAAGTTTAAACTCCCATTATGAAAGTGGGGTCAAAGATTAACTAGGCGAGTTATCTGATAAGGCATTTATTATTTATCGAACCCACAACTTATGTTATTAGTAAATTTATTCAATAAACCACTGCCCATCAGCTGATGTCATGTTGACATTTATTAATTCAAAATGTCACTTTTGAAAAGAAAAATAAGCAATAATTAAAGTGAGTTCCAGTATTTAAAAATAAAGCAATGAGTTCTTTAGGATTTGAAATGAATGCAGATATAATAAGTGTCAAATATTCACACTAATTTTTAGTTTACAAGTTTTTTATTTCCATTTTAAATCAATATACATTAAATCAGAGAAATTTCAATGACTAATTTAAGGAAATTAAGGACATTTTTTATTTTTATAATACTAAGGTACAAAAAAATAGTGTCAAATGTCTCTTTAAACGTAATAACTCAAAAATTCATATAAGGGTAGGGTGACCCTGTACAACAACATAATTCAAAATAAGGAATTTAAAAATTGCTACTTACAAATCAGAAATTGCTAACAAAAGCAGTTTTATACATATATTCGTAATAAAAGGAAGAAGAAATCGGTTAAAGTACATTATTTTTAAAATATTTTTCCAAGAGCAAAAAATAAATCATTATTAAACCAAAAGATCAGAAGAGAGAAGAGAGATTCAATACCAACGTGATCAAAATTTGTAAGCCATTCTATTAAACGTTTTATAAACATTCCAGAATTAGTAAGTGTTCTGATAGGAAGGGGAAGTTTATTAAAAAGTCGACATGAAAAGACTGAATAAAAGTTACGAAAAGCGGTGGTGCGAGAGTCCGGTACACTCACAATATTTAAAAAGTTACCACGGAGATTATAATTTGAAACTAATCTAAAACTGAGATTTCCTGATCTCAAAAAGAAAGCCTTTAACACCTCAAATCAGTACAGATGCCTAACCGGAAAAACCTTAAGATTGCAAAACAGTTCAAAGCTTTGATGTCGACGAAGTTTTTTACAGATTTTTCTAATGACATATTTCTGGAGAATAAGTAGCGGTTGAATTTTGTTTCTATAAGCTCCTGCCCAACAGACAATTGCATATTGCAGCTTAGAATGGAAAATACCATAGTATATAGTTGACAGGAGCTTAGAAGAACAAACACATCTTAAATAGAAAACATTTCTCAATGTCCAGTTAAAATATTTCCTTAAGGATTCCGTATGATATAAAAAGTTCATCACAGAGTCAATAAAAAGTCCCAAATACTTGAATTCTTTAACATTCTCTACCACAAAACAATTATCGCTGCAACTCAGATTGTCATGGAAAGTAAAATATTAAGACTTAGTTAAACACGATACGCAGTTATTTATCTTAAACTTTTAGCATTCTGGTGCATGGTGTAAAACATCAGTTTCAAATGTGTTTTGTGAAGACAAATTAAAAAACATGATTTTTGTTTTGGAACTAATAATCAACCTACGTACAGAGAACCAAGTTCTTAATAAGTCTAAGTCCCAATTTATGTCTGCAATTAGGTTAAGGGCACTATTAGGCCCATATGAACAACCTATGTCGTCAGCAAATGCGGTAAGAGAGCTTTTAAATTTCAAACTAAACAATGAATTTATATAAAATTAAAAACAGAATTGGTCCTAGGACCGACCCCTGATACACACCAATATTAAAGAAAATTAAGCTACTTCTAGCTACGAAGTTTGCAGATACAATGCAACGTAATTGTAGACGAAGTTGTGCTCGGTGCTACAAAACTTGGCCAACTTTCAACGTTTGCTGGGAAGCTTTTAGCGCTTTAAAATCATCGTACACGATAGAGTCGAACATTGCATTTCAATGAAATTGAATAGAGCTTCAAACTCTACTCAATCCCCCCGCAGCTGACGTCAAATGTGAGAACGCTGTACATCTGCATTGTGTGCACGTAAAATATAACATGTACTGTTTTTTTTGTCTGAGCCACGGATCCAGCTGCATTCCATTGTGTTCAGGCTGTTAGGCGAAAACCCAAAGTAATTTGTTTAGTAATTTTTTCAGACCAAATAAATATGTATAATTTTTTTTCAACATGGCACAGCCTAAAACCTGTCACATTTACGATACGACTTTAGTTATATTGTGTCTATACACTATTCTTATTGTGTACTTTGAGTTATAAATAAACTGCTTGTTTTGTCTCCTATCCCCCTACTAATCTCGCAAGAAATTACTTTGCACTCATGTACATAATACGTAATATATACATACAATGTTTAACATATTAAGAGAGAATCATTGTTTGCTCAAAGCTTCTTAGTCAGTTAAAGAAATCACATAGAAACTGCATTGCTAGAAAATAATACCTACGAGTAAGCTTTACCTATTATCTTTAACTTAAAGCTTTTATCGTTATAGTTGGTAGGGTATATAATTAATGTGGACATATTTTTTGAGATAATTTCGGCATTAAGTTAAGAATGCAAGAATTCCGACGCGATAAGTTCATTATGCGTAAATGCTTTACGAAATGTACCTACATATACATATGCATATCTAAAATAAGAGCAAATTCGAGATTTTAACCAAACTTGAAATCATACATTGACATTCATCACTGTTTCAATCACATAATGTTGTAGATACGTGAACATAAGTGGGTCAACCGATTCTATTATGATTATAATAGCTACCAGTTATAGAATTCATTGAAAGCCGTTATTATTCATAGATTAGTGAATCATCGAATTTTTTTTTGACAAGCCGTCAAATAAATAAACAAAAATACCTAACTAAAAAAAGTTGATACCTAATTTAATTCAAGTAATGGAACGGTAATTGTTTTTTTCGTTGAACTTTATGGTCGCCCTGAATTTTTTTTTTAACATAACTCAACCTGGGGCCCAATTCCGCAACAGTGAATGCTTTTCCGTGCAAAAAAAATATTCACCCTCAAAATATGCGTGCAAAAATTTGCCTGTAGCATAGAATAGGCTGCTGATGCGAAACGAAAAACCCCATACAAAAATGACACGACGAAATAATGAACGAAAAATGTCCCTCTACTTTTCGTTTTCCAGTGTAATTTTAGTGGATAGCTGTACTAGATTTCTTAGTACAATTCTCCACTCTTTTCGTTATCAATTTAATTGACCTGCACATTAATTGCTTGCGAAATTTTGACATTTCATTTTTTGTATAAAAAAAAGTCAAATCAATACAAGATATTGTTTATTTGATTTTTCTTTGGCTCTGGGTTTTCTCTAGTGTCTGGTTTTTCTGTGCATTTTCTGTATTAAATTATTCAAAATAAGTTCAATTCTAATTTTTGTATCAAAACCAATTTCAAAATCGACTAAACTAAATCTGCAAAATGGAAATGGGAAGTTGGAAAGAAGCACACCCTTCACATATCTTAACAAGATTCAGTAGTTTGTTCTGCAATGAACTGTCCATGTCACGATTTTTAAAATCTATTTGTTACTACGACTTTTAAATTCTATGCGACCTTTGACACCATATACTCGTAAATATAAAAAAATACTCAATATTTCGAACTACATACTTTCAACACACCAACGACAATTGAGGAAATCATCGTTTACACAATAATATTTGGTTGCAAAAAGGCCATCTTAAACATACCCACCTCAAAATAGCTCTCTATCTGGAAAGCCTGTTTCTGATCTAATTGATTGGCGATTTTATACCATACCCCAGAAATTATTTCTCCCATTCAGACAATCTGTTTAATGTTTACTTCGTGAAAATCGGCTCGGGATGGACATTGTTATTTAGTCTACAATTTCTGGTGATAGTCCTTTGTTGTGGTGATAGAAAGAAGATGATGACAAATCTCTTACCTCGCATTGCCATCGCTACCTTCTTTTTGTTTTTCTAGACGAAGTTTTTTAATGTAATTGAACCATCGTATGGCAGATGCACTCCTCGTTGATTTGATAACAAATCAAGCTGCTTGCAAGCTGGTCACTTGTGGATTGGATTGGCCATATAAGGCCATGCGTTTATACTATTCATTCGATTTTGGTATTAATTGAGGAAGCAAGACCTATAGTTAAAATGGGAATCGATCAAAGAGCATTTGCGAAACGAATTGCATAAACGCAACGTAGCAGAGCGGTCAATAACAAACCCACTAAGAAAACTCACGAATGAACAAGTAAAAATGCAACCCGTTCCAAAGATATATTCCAAAAGATATTGACTGTTCACTTTGAAATTATTCTAAAAACTTGGTTGATATCTTTTTGTAATCTACTCTTGATACTCTCAAAATCAGCATCAGAAGTTTTTAGGCAGAAGTCTTATTGCAAATAATCACTCTTGAAATACGCATATTTAGAATAATGTATGCGTATTCCTGGAGTTATTTGTTGATGCTTCCTTTGAAAATATGAAGCTATTCACTTTCAGAGTGAACAGTGAATAGCTTTTGTAGTATATCTTTGGAACGTTGTCCAATAAAGGTGAGCGATATCTTTTTAGAATCAGCACTTCATAATTTCAAAGGAAGCATTAACAAAACCAAAAGTAGTTTTGTCACCAAATTACTTTTAGATGTAATTTTTTTGTCACCAAATTACTTTTAAATATAATTTTTTTGAAATAGTTCTTGGACTTGAAAATAGTATCCGGAAATAGTAATAAACCATAAATTAGAACTCAGAACCGTTTACACCATCCCAATGAAGCACGTAGTTTTCGAATTTTAGAGTGGTTTACCTCCCAACTTCATTGATTTGCTTAAAATTGATAGAAATTTTATCAAATCAGCAGATAAACCAGTTTATAAATCCAAAAGTAATTGCTTAATTTGGATCATTTAAACGGTTCTGAGTTTTATTTTAAATTCTCTAGGTGTAACCAGAACCATTTTTATATCCAAGAATTATTTCATAAGCATTACATCTAAAAGTAATTTGGTGACAAAAAAAAACCATCTAAAAGTAATTTGGTGACAAAACACCTTTTTTATACAACTTGTCAACTTTTTTTGACAGCTTACAGAACTCTCCGTAAATATTTTTCCGCTGTGGTTTTCGTTAGTATTTCGCTCTCCTAGTGAAGACCACTGAAAATTTTCGTTTCGCATCAGCAGCGTACTAGGCTTATATGTGTACACGTTATCTGTCAAACAATTATGCATCGCACCCATAAATCAAATAAATACAAGATTACCACACTGCTTTGTTTTTCTTATTTTATTGACGTTATATGTGAAACCAAATCTGCAAATTGTTGTTGTTTGTTGTTTTTCTATTAATGGATTTGTTTCACATATGACGTCAATAAAATAAGAAAAACAAAGAAGTGTCGTAATCTTGTTCTATTTGATTCATGCATCGCAACCTTGCGGAATTGGAAAAATGTATGTGTACACAACTTTCTGTGTACACAGAGAAAGCTCACGCTTGC
Organism: Philhelius pedissequus; assembly: GCA_910595825.1. Lineage (NCBI taxonomy): Eukaryota > Metazoa > Arthropoda > Insecta > Diptera > Syrphidae > Philhelius > Philhelius pedissequus. Next base: position 328,290,384 of record OU343160.1, read on the forward strand.
GGAATTTGGCCCCTGCTGGTGAGATAAAATTCTGTGTTTTTGAGGCATTGGATCCGGGGCAGTCCTCGCCTTAAAGTAGATCTAGATGTTAGCCTGTGACGTTTTGAGGTACCTTACGAATAAACTGTCAAATTGAAAATGGTGTTGAAATATGTGTTTTGTTATGGATTGACATTTTTGAAATTCACATCAAAAGAATACTTAAACCTTTGAGGTTGGGTGCGATTTGGTAATTTTTAAAATGTCGATTTAAAAAAATCGACCAGTTTCGATTTCGAAAACCAAAATCCTGGAAACCCGGCCGGGGCAACCACCCTGCTTGAACAAATATAGGATTTCGGGTGGGCTTGAGTTTGGTTATATGCAAAATCCTCTATTTGGTCAAGCATGAGCGTTTCAGCGTGTGGATTTTCGGGATTTTAATAAAATTGAGTTATACATTAAAAGACAGTGGCGCAAAATTTTAAACAACGTGATGTTAAGGGCTTAGCATGCTACTACTTAACAGTTTGCTAATACTAAAGCAATTTACTAATATTTTCCTAATTTTAAACAATTTTTAGCTAGCACCATACTAAATCTATTTCCTTAATAAACTACAACTAAACACGCCTAAATAAGTTGCAAAAAAGTAAGCGAACATAACTTTTTGACGTTTGTTAATGTCAAAGTAGCATAGGGAGTTAGTACGATGCTAAAAAAATAAAGCAGCCATTTTGTGATTTTAACTTTAGTAAAATGTTAAGAAAATAGAACGATACTAAACTGGTATAAAATTAGCAAAATTCTCTTTTTAGCCAAGTATCATACTAAAAATGATTTAACATATTACCAAATCGACTAAAATCTTGCGCCAATATGTATTCTTGATTCATTTGACTGTGTTTTGGATAAAAGTCGTCATTTTTTGATTCGTCGACTTACTATGAAAGCTTCGAAATATTGTTATCCTGCATCTCTGAAAGCTTGTTTAATTTTTGATAGCACAAAATAAAAAAAATACGCAAATTTATCTAATATAATTATCTAAAACATGAATATCTTAAAAAAGTCGATTTGCACTAGTATCGGACAGAAAAATTTAGTTTCCGGACAATTTTATTCTAGTATCCGGACACAACAATTTTGTACGAATTTATAGTTCTTCTTCGTTTTTATAAAATAAAACATCTTCGTTTTTTAAAGAAATATATGTACATATATACTTTAATATATGTTTTTATTTTTCTTCAAAGTGTATAAAGAAAAACAAAAACAAAAATAATTAATTAATTAATTCAGTTTTGTACTTTTAAAGGTTAAACAATAATTTTTTAGTAAAAGTTATCACTAAGGAATTAAAAATAAGGACACACTATCCAGCTTGTAACAAAAAATAATATTTATCATATTAAGGCGACAATTAAATTAAGGGGTCCTCAATTATTCATAACATAGTTTTCTGGTATATCTTTTTCTAGAGATCCATTAATATTAAGATTATAAGCCCCGTGCTTAGATCTCCTAGGACTCCCGGGACCCTAACAACAGCAGAATCAACCGTTATGTCTAGCGATGGCGGTGATATTTCTATTGCGTTTGATGCTTCAGTTTCAATTGCCTTTGAGATGGTTTCAACATCAACTCCAGCATTTTGTAACTGCTCTGACAATTCTCTTATCATTTCACCAGCGAACTTCAACCTATTCAATTCCGTAGGTTGGTCGGCATTTAATGGATGTGGAGCTTTCAGCGTTGTTCCTGCCGCGTTTTGAGTAGTCCACAGCTGCATAGGTAAAAACCACACTATCTAAAACGTTTTGTATCCTTGCCACCTTAGTCTTCATTATTGCTTCATTTAAAAGTGGACAAAAACTTCGTTAAGAAAGTGCATGCCTTACATTTTTTTGCTTGGCAATCACGAACTGTTTTTTTTAATGGGTTGTAAGGGGTTAAAAGACACTAACACCAGCCGGCTGCATGATTTTATAATGTTTTCCTATCAAACAACTGCTCTTCCCTTACTAATGTTTTCAGCTTTTTTCAAAGTTAGATTTAGATTTCGTTTCATGAATGCCCTCGAATATGTCTTATCTATCGTCTATCGTCCTTGAATGGCGTTTTTCTTTTTGAATCCTTTTTTTTTGCACGGTATACATAAAGTTATCAGTTTTTAATGGACTTTGGCACTTACAAAGATCAGCACACCACTTAGCAATTCATTTTTCCTTCTCAGCTGTTAAGTAAGGATCTAGACCCATTTTAGTTTTCTTTTCACAAATTAAACTTGTTTTTCAGCCTGTCATGTAGTTTTGAACGACATATACCATATTTAGTTGCAGTTTTCTGAATTCATTCATTAAAAGATAGGGATTTTAAAGGACTAAAAACACTTAAAATAAAATTCAAAACAAAGGTGTCCGGAAACTCAATCTCATTTTTCAGTATCCGGACACATATATTTTTACCCAAGTAACTCTGTCATTCATTCATTTAACCCTGTCCGGATACTGAAACATTGAGAGAGAAATGCAATTCTATTTCATTCATAACATGTATAACATAAAATGTATTCCAAACTACCATTTATGAGCCTTAGAAAGAGATTTTTCCTTTTCCCACATATTCTCAGTATCCGGAAACTGTGTCCGGGAACTGAAAAATCTCAAATTTTAGTTCCAGTATCCGAATACTAAAAAATATTTAAAAAAAAAAAACTTTTTGACTATGTTTTTTATTAATTATCAAAATTTATCATATTTATTGAAAACTAACCACTTTCTTTTGTAATAAAATTAATAAACAGATCTTAGTTTACCTAATTTTCGCAAATGCTTCCACTTTTTTTTTCTTAAACAAAACCAATTCACAACCTCACCCCCTAATATCGGACACTTAATTGAAGTATATCTCTTATGCGGGATATACACTGTTCAAATGCATAACATGCACGTCCAAGTGTATTAGTAAATTCAGATTGAAGTTGTATATACACACTTCAAGCATGAGTCTTCAATCTTTTATTTTTACATGCACAGTGTGGTGCGACGTTCTTCTATATTAAATAAACTTTTTTAATTTTGTCCGAGTAATTGTTTTTGTCCATTTCATCATACAGTTTTTGTTTCCTATTTTAATATTTAAATCGTTAAATTCCAATATAATTTTTTTTTCAATTTTTTTTACTTCTCCGCTTCCTATTTTCTTATTGCTTCAACGAACTATACGCAAATAAGCCAAATAATGCATGATCAATCATCAATCTTGCATATACACTATTTCAATGCAGTACGCTTGATTGAAGGAAAATGAAAAAGATTTGATTTTTCTTCAATCATACACGCAATCTATACGTGTGAATTTTTCACTAATACACTTGCACGTGCATGTCATGCATTTGAACAGTGTATATCTGGCCTTAAAGCATTCGGTTATCCGCTTAAAATTTTCATGTTAAAGCCTAGTACGCTGCTGATGCGAAACGAAATTTTTCGGTGGTCTCCACTAGGAGAGCGAAATGCTAACGAAAACCACAGCGGAAAAATATTTGCGGAGAGTTCTGTAAGCTGTCAAAAACAAATGACAAGTTGTAAAAAAAAAAGTAATTTTGTCACCAAATTATTTTTAGATGGAAAATTTTTTGTCGCCAAATTACTTTTAGATGTAATTTTCTTGAAATAAATCTTGGATTTAAAAATTGTTCTTGTTACACATAGAGGATTTAAAATAAAACTCAGAACCGTTTAAATGATGGAAATTAAGCAAATACTTTGGGACTTATTAACTGGTTTATCTGCCGATTTGATGAAATTTCTATCAATTTTAAGAAAATCAATTAAATAGGGAGGTAAACCACTCTATAATTCGAAAACTACGTCCTTCATTGGAATGGTGTAAACGGTTATGAGTTCTAATTTATGGTTTCTTACTAATTCCGGATACCATTTTCAAGTCCAAGAATTATTTAAAAAAAAATATATATAAAGGAAACTTGGTGACACAAATTAAATCTAAAAGTAATTTGGTGACAAAACTACTTTTGGTTTTGTTAATGCTTCCTTTGAAAGTATGAAGTTTTGATTCAAAAAAGATATCGCTCGCCTTTATTGGACAACCCGTTCCAGAGATATAGTTCAAAACCTATTCACTGTTCACCTTGAAATACATAATCTGAAAATACTTTGAAGTGTATCTTTGGAACGGGTTATCCTAAAAACTTGGTTGATACCTTTTTGTAATCTACTCTTGATGCTCTCAAAATCAGCATCAAAAGTATTTATGTAGAAGCCTTATTGCAAAAAATCACTCTTGAAATACGCATATTTAGAATGATGTATGCGTATTCCTGGAGCTATTTTTTTTAATACAACTTCTTTACAAAAAATGTTGATGCTTTCTTTGAAAGTATGAAGTGCTGATTCTAAAAAGATATCGCTCACCTTTATTGGACAACCCGTTGCAAAGATATAGTTCAAAGTATTTTCAGATTATGTATTTCAAGGTGAACAGTGAATAGGTTTTGAACTATATCTTTGGAACGGGTTGTCCAATAAAGGCGAGCGATATCTTTTTAGAATCAGCACTTCATACTTTCAAAGGAAGCATCAATAGTTTTTGCAAAGAAGTTGTATTAAAAAAAATAGCTCCAGGAATACGCATACATCATTCTAAATATGCGTATTTCAAGAGTGATTTTTTGTAATAAGGCTTCTACATAAAAACTTTTGATGCTGATTTTGAGAGCATCAAGAGTAGATTACAAAAAGGTATCAACCAAGTTTTTAGGATAACCCGTTCCAAAGATACACTTCAAAGTATTTTCAGATTATATATTCCAAGAGAACAGTGAATAGCTTTTAGAATATATTTTTGGAACGGGTTGCATTTTCACTTGTTCATCAGTGAGTTTTCTTAGTGGGTTTGTACTTGACCACTCTGCTACGCTGCGAATGCTCTTTGATCGATTCCCATTTTAACTATAGGTCTTGCTTCCTCAATTAATACTAACATCGAATGAATAGTAAAAATGCATGGCCTTATATGTCAAATCCCATTGACAAGTGACCAGCTTGCAAGCAGCTTGATTTGCTATCAAATTCACGAGCAGGGCATCTGCCATACGATGGTTCAATATACATTAAAAAAAAAAAACTTCTTAACTTGAAAAATAAGTTCTTGGGTATGGTATAAAATCGCCAAACAATGAGATCGGAAACAGGCTTTCTAAATACAGGTGGGTATCGTTTAAGATGGCCTTTTTGCAACCAAACATTATTGTGGTAACGGCAGCGGAAGGCCGCTTACCTTTAGCTTCCTTGTCCCGACCAGTCGGAAATTCATATTCGTACTGCCAGTAGCGGGCGGTCGATTTGATTTTTTCTTTGTGGCAATTGAGTTAATTTATGTGTTGAAAGTATGTAGTTAGAAATGGTGAGTGTTTTTTTTATATTTATATGGTGTCAAAGGTGGCATAGAATTTAAAAGTCGGAGTAACAAATGTATTTTAAAAATCATGACATGGACAGTTAATTGCAGAACAAACTACTGAATCTTGATTATAATATTTTTATTTAGTAGTCACTTAAAATAAATTAATTTTAAAAGGACATAGGTTATTTTTAATCTAAGCACTAGCACTAGGTATGAGAAAAGTCGATAGTTAGTTATAATCAGCACTCCAAATAAAGATCAGCTATATTTTGTTCGCCGATAAGATATGTGAAGGGTGTTCTTCTTTCCAACTTCCCATTTTCATTTTGCAGATTTAGTTTAGTCGATTTTGAAATTGGTTTTGATACAAAATTAGAATTGAATGTATTTTGAATAATTTAATACAGGAAATGCACAGAAAAACCAGACACTAGAGAAAGCACAAAGCCAAAGAAAAATCAAATAAGCATTACAAGAGCTGACTTTTTTTTTATAAAAAAAATGAAATGTCAAAATTTCGCAAGCAATTATTGTGCAGGTCAATTAAATTGAGAACGAAAAGAGTGGAGAATTGTACTAAGAAATCTACTACAGCTATCCACTAAAATTACACATTTCGTCGTTCAGCAGCGTACTGGAAAACGAAAAGTAGAACGAAATTTTTCGTTCATGATTTCGTCGTGTCATTTTTGTATGGGATTTTTCGTTTCGCATCAGCAGCGTACTAGGCTTAAGCCTAGTACGCTGCTGATGCGAAACGAAATTTGTCTGTGGTCTCCACTAGGAGAGCGAAATGCTAACGAAAACCACAGCGGAATATTTTTGCGGAGAGTTCTGTAAGCTGTCGAAAACAATTGACAAGTTGTAAAAAAAAAAGTAATTTGGTCACCAAATTATTTTTAGATGGAAAATTTTTTGTCACCAAATTACTTTTAGATGTAATTTTTAATCAAAAAAATCATCTAAAGCTCATTTACTCTTTTATAAACTTAAATAAATACATTTCCTCGAAATAACAACAATGTGTTCAAATGCTTTTTAAAGACTATGCAATAATTTGCCACGGCTATGTCCATGAACATGTCCTGCAATTCCTTAATGGACGTCTCCAGCTTCATGATGTCAGTGTGTCTAGCTTCGATATCGGCTAGTGTCTGTTTAGCCTGCTGCGTCTCCATGATAATGCCTTGAGTGACGGCCAGATTACCTTGCTCCAGCATGGCTTTGAGCTCGTCGTTGGTAGTTGCCCGACCGGTGATATCCAGCTGACGCTGTATTCTGCCTTTGTAGCGTTCTCTGTAGTCGTCTCTTGTAGTCGGTCTCTGTAGTCGGTCTGAGTGCGATTTTACACGGTCATGAGCTCGACGAACTTCCTGGACAAGTTGGAATGTTGGGTTTTGAGAATGCGCAGATACGCACTGGATTTGTTGCCTACTCTTCTTGTTCGATGTTTTGTTCAATGCCCTTGAGCTTTCCACGAACTCTGTTGGCGTTCTTCTTGATATCGGCCATCAGATCTTCGAGATCTTGTTTGGTTTTTTCGTCCGACTGTGGCGCTGACAGAATTGCGATGTTTTTTTTAACTTCTTCGACATTGTCTTGGAATTTATCGTTCATTTCACGGATTTCTTCGACCCGATTAAAAAAATCATCCATGTAGCCACCCCGACCTTCGACATTGACAACCACATAATCCTGAGCGACATCTTCGTCGTCGGATTAGGCAGCGTGCAACGCTGCTAATCTGTCTTTCGCCATTTTTCTTTAGATTAAAGTAAAGGTTAAGTAGTTTTTGGGTCTACACTGATGATGGCCATCTCTCTACACACAGAAGAGAAGAAAATAGCTGGGAATCCGTGGTGCTTTTTTTCTTCGTTCCCGTGCTACGGAAGAAGAAAACGAAAAGAAAACTTTATGACTTACTTTCCATTTTGTGAGACAGGGGTTTTCTCGTTGTTTGGCGATTGATTGCACTGCACTCCGCGAGGGATGTACTCCAAACAGATTGCTAATTATTGTTCAACTAAACTTAGCACATAAATATTATGTTTTGGAGTTTTTTCTTTAATTTTTTCAGATTTTTTTTTTATTCGAACACTTGACTTGAATTTGAGAGATGGTAGTGTTCTATCCCACTGCTTCCAAGCCCACACGCTTATGCTGATATACTTTTTTTAATAATTCAAGTTTAGTTTATCATTTGTAATTGATTAGAATTATCTACAACCAATTTTAGGGTTCGTGAAAAAGTTAACACACAACGAATCACACAAACTACCTCGAGAACTACCTAGACCATAGACCACCCAATTCGCCAGCAATTGAAACAGAAGGTTTTGTTTTCGTTGGGCGTGTTTACCTCTGCAGTAACTTTGTTACGTTTTCCATCATAAAATGGTTTTGTAAAAAAATTATATCTGAATTGTAGTAACCAGTTTGTGGGCATTTGATTTCAACCGAACCACCTAATTCGACCCACGGTACAGTAAGTATTGATCTTCCGTAACCATTGTTAAAAGGTTGGAATGTGTTCTTCGTTACGTCACATAGTGTTACGATTCCCTCGCCTTATTTTGTACACCAATAGATAAACCAAGGGATTTTGATTTTGTCCACACATAAATGTGATTTTTCTGTTGTAGTGCTCCACATAAAAAGCAGAAATTGGAGGATGACGGGAGACCTGTTCTGCAAGGATGGTTAATTGATTACGTTTGCGCCAAGGAATAGGCCCATCTTTGACTTCCTCATTATTAGGTTTTTACTCCAGTAATGTCCCAATGGCACTGGAACACTTCCCAAAATCGGATTGTACGGATTCGTCCGGCTTGATAAGCACTCAAATACCATCTTGTAACTTGAACCATTCGAAATCGCGGATCTTCTAACTTAGCGATTTTTAAAAACAAATATATGAAGGGTGTGATTATTTCCATTTTACCATTTTCATTTTGCAGATTTTGTTTAGTCGATGTTGAAATGGGTCCTATGGGAATTATGGCCGAAATTTAAAGAATCTGAACTTGCACTTTTCCGAGATAAATTGTCTTTTTTAAATGTTTTATTAGACGCATCCATTTTTAATAAGCTTTTTCTTTTTAATACACTGAACACTGCACAAAGACAATAAAAACCATTTTTTTTATTTAATAAAAAAAATGAAATGTCAAAATTTCACAGCAATTAATGTGCCGGTCAACTAAATTGAGAACGAAAAGAGTGGAGAATTGTACTAAGAAATCTAGTACAGCTATCCACTAAAATTACACATTTCGTCGTTCAGCAGCGTACTGGAAAACGAAAAGTAGAGCGAAATTTTTCGTTTATGATTTCGTCGTGTCATTTTTGTATGGGATTTTTCGTTTCGCATCAGCAGCGTACTAGGCTTCAATGTGAAATACATCAGAGATTGTGAATTTGTTGTTTTATTCGAATTCTCAAGGATGATGTACCTATTAGTCGCAAATAAAAATCACAAAATGTCCGGACACTAGTCCCTTTACCCTACTCTGCTTTTTTTATATTTATACTAAAGATAATATCATAACAGAACAATGAATTTCTTTAACGTGTACACCGGCCAGTTAAGGCATAATAACATGGTGGGCCTACCCACATTCGGACTCAACGAGAAGGCATGAGTGTTCCTTGCAACAAACATCTATCTATGAGCAAACACTCATAGTATACGCGAATTGTGTAGTAACCACAGCCACTGCGAGCTCTCCGAAGAGGCCATCCCAAGACTTGTATTTTCGGGCATTACAGGAAAATAGTAGGATACAAGTCCCCGCAGTACCGAATTACGGTATTACTGGAGTCTTTTCATCCAACTAAGTGAAGAATGCACTACCAGGTTTTCTTTGGCGAATCGCTACCCAGGAACTATTTATAATCCTGCCCTTTTTTAAGTTTTGATGATCAACTTAGGGACAAGGGAACCCTATGTAGAAATTATTCCTCACCATCGGGATAATCGTATTTCTACTAAAAGCAAGGCCATATAAACCTTGCCACATGGCTAGAATCCCACAACTAGCCATATTAAACTTTCGTTCTTTACTACTGTGGAAATGTCCCCAAGAAAGCTTGGTTCGCACCTCCACTACCAAAAAACAACCACCCATCAGGATAAATCCCGAAGGATGGCAAACTGATCAATAAATCGAAGCTTACTCAAGAACTGCATGTATTATAGAGAAATAATATATACGCAAGGAGATGATGGCACAAGTGCCATACATCTATCAATCCTCTAGACCTGTTGTTCCTGAATATGTAGTTTTAGCTACACACTTACTCCTGTGATTACCGAACCACGTACATACTGCCGCAGCAGCTGCCTTAATTGCTATGTCTAGCTCTTTACTTACGACTTGCTAGGCTTCACAGTGCTGACCGGAATCAGCAAGCTTCACCTAGCAAGTACTCTTTGTTAACCTCTGAGATCGCCTACCCGGGCAGACTCCTTACCCTCCGTATACCTGATCGTCTACCCAGGCAAGTGACCTCTACCTCTAACGGCCTGATGTTTCTGGCTTACTGTCTAGCAGTATCGCCATTCCCACCTACCTATATCCAGGCCAGCCCACACCCCCTTCCGAGTGTTTTACCCCACTCTTCCGGTTCTTGGACTGACCACCGTCCCCATCTTGGTAAGTAGGGGCTTCGTTTCCAGTTCCGTAGAACCTTCCGCTTACCGCTACCACCTCAGAGCTACGCCTTAACCAGATAGATTAGCCGCCCAGTGCATAATAGGCTCAATAAAGAGAGCTAAACATTCCTGAACGTTGCCCGTTTTTCACCACGAGGAGGAACTATCTTGGCTCATCACGACAAACCAGGAAGAACGGCTCCATTGCAAAGCAACTTTCCGTATATTCCCTTAAGGCCCGCCGATCAGATTTCCCGAAAGACATAATATCATAACAGTTGTTTTCTCGTCAACTGTGTTTTTGCACGGGTGACAACATCAGAAAGTTATTCTAAATTGCTGAGAATTATTATGTGAATGTGGCCATTTATATGATAAAGTTGATTGTAATAAAAAATAATCAGGAAAATTGATTAATTTGGAAATTTTAAAATAATGCGTAAGACGGATTAAAACAGCACCAGCAACGTTACCAGCCTCGATAGGAATCTCTAAAATAGCTGTGAATTTGTACAACTTTCCCACTATATTCAGTAGCTCAAACTGCAAAAAAGTAAAAGAAATTATTCTTGGATTATGCATGGAACTTGATATATTTATTTCAACAGGAAATGTCACAGAGGTGGTAATGACGATGCTATTGTAAAAGTTTTTGCATTTTTTTTAGGTTAGCGTGCCGTTTTTTGTTGTCGATCCTGGTGCTGGCATAAAGCGCCCTACAGACTATCAATGTTAATTGGCAATTAGGCCTATTCTGCCACATCTGTTATTCTGCTATGAATTTTCTGTTATGATGTATAACAGATACTCACCATAAAAGATATTTTATAATTGGTATTCAGGAGTTCGATCTTTTATAAAAGTCTGTTATGCAACTTCGAAAAAGAAACATTTATACAAACAGACCTAAAATCTGCTATCAAATTATCAGCTGTAGTAAGTAAATAAAAACTTTCGGCAGTCGGCACTGACGAATGACAATATAAAATTAGCCTGCGGAATTATAGTGTTTTGTTTCACGTAGATAAATATGTAATAATTAATCTTTGTAATTTCTCCAAAACAGTTCCTGATCCTGAATTTAATATGTATATCCAATATAAAAAGTTGTACAAAACGAACTATGGTAATATAAGCGTCACTTTCTTTTACGTTTCATTCATCAAAAAGTGTTCTGTGCTTTCGTGCATTGAAATAAATAGTTTGAAATTACTTTCACTTTTTTTTTTTTTTATTATGTATTTTAGTAATATTTTTTTATATCTGTCTTTTAAAGAACAATTCATTAACGAAATAAGAGTTTTTACTTCATATATTGAAATCTTTTATGATAAAAGTAACAAAACTGTGTCTTTTATTCTTTTATGATTCATAAAAGATTCCATAACAGATTGTGGCATGCTGAATACGAAAAATGGAGTTCGTAAAAGACTTGTTAAGAATTTCGAAATTTTGACAGCTCATAAGCAGATCTAGAATGCCGAATACCAAAATTATAATTCATAAAAGATTTTTTGACAGCTTAAACTTTTGTATGCAAAATCATAATAGAATAAAGGTTCTCGCCGAATAGCCTAAATATTACTTAAGGGCGCTGATGTTCAAGTAAAATTTATCATTTGTAGGCTCTTCAATGTTACTTTCAAGTAAAATTGAAACATTGAAGAAAATCAGATCTGTACTAGTTAAAGGTACTTAATAAAGCTCACAGCTTGGTCATACGTACTTACTAGATTTTATTGGAAATAACTGTCTTTTATACATTTTACTTATGAATTCATCAAACTCTGATAAATTATCGTCAAATAAAATACTCTTATCTTAAGACCGAACCTAAAAGCTTAACTAAAAGTTATAGGAACCCTGGATTTCTATAAAAGTTTAAGATTATAAATTATAATATTTTAGTCGTTAGTTCAACCGAATTAAGCCATCGCGTTAAGCAGAATAGGCCATTTTTAATCTGCAATACAACGTAGATCCACACGAACTGTATAATTCGAACTTCTATAGACGTTTTTCTTTTTTAACTCTGAGCACACCACTAAGCTGAGCTTGAACATGTCAAGTAAGTTCTGAGTAGAATTTGATCAGAGCTGGAGTTGGTTTTCATCAATTTTCATTGTCACTTGTCATTGTATATAGTGGGAATATTTGTTATAAGGATGTTTGATTTTCGGCCAATTTTGGTAATGTTCACTGAACGTTTCGTGGTGATTTTTCATTAACGTTACTTTACAATTTACATTTATTGTTTGTAGGGCGCTTAAGTCATTTAACAATCGTAGGGCCGTCCCGTAGATACTGAACTCATATACATAAATTGCCCTGCAGATAAAGTGTAGTTTAACCGTCATCTTATGTGTTCCCTAGACGCTCAATATAATATAATACTATTGGCTAGGTGCCCCAGAAGGTACAATATTTCTTCCAATAATTATTATTATCTATTTAAATCAATCGCGGAGGTATTCACTTCTCGACACTTGGAAAATAACTAAGCAAATATTGTGCAATAGTAGATACCCACAGACGGTACAATATTTCTAGGTTGCTTAATAAATATCAAAATCGTTTTGATTTTACACAATGTATTGCCCAACCTTGCTATATTATCTATATCTATACAGACGAACAATAATATTGAGCGTCTAGGGACCGCTTTAGAGAAGGGAAAAAGTAGATTCGTCCCATGCAAGTATATGGAGGTTAGTTTATTTAAATCGTTGTAATTTAAATTTTGTATAGAATTTTCTAGTCGGTTCTTAATTTTATCATGCTGTGAAATTAAAATAAGAAACATATACGTTGTCGTAGACGATTTGTTTGGTCTGGATGAATGGAAGCAGCCAACTGGCTAAAAACAGTTCACGCTAGAGATTCACAGCTTGCAGAGCTAAGCATAATAAAAAAATAAACAAACTTATCTTGAAAACTTGTCCTCAAATACTAAAATATAAGAAGATCTAATTGAGATATCATGCAAACTTTGTTAAGGACATCATATACTCGTACCTGTAAGTTGGAGAAATGGGAGAATTAATTAAATTTTACATTTCGCTTTGCCATTTTATTTTTATTAAAAAGTAAAAAAGACCACCATATCTTCATTTGCTAACTTAATAATTTCCAAATTAAAAAATTACGCCAATGAATAGATTAGATACCAATTCCCTAAGGGCATCGTAATGCAAAAAACTTACTTCATTCCAATTTATTTTAAACTTTCTTATTTAGGAAATCAAAGTAGAAAAAATTAAAAAAAAAACGAATAAAAAAAATTATTACTATACGAATTTCGTTTTCCATACTGCAAATAGCTATACTAGATATGCAAATCCTTCGCATGTCCTTTTTTCCTTAAAAAGAAAACATACAATGGCATCCCCTGCTTTAGGGCAACTTTTCGAACGAATTTGCTCTAGCTTCAAACTCTTTTACTTTATCTCATCTTATAGTAAAATGAATAAAAAAAAAAACTAGGTTTACGTACTCAGCCCCTGATCCTGCCTTAGCCAGATTTTCTTGCCTGCACGAAAGTATAAAACCGCATACATTTCTTTCTTAGAATTGCTTCTTTTCTAGATGAATGTCCTTCTGCCATATTCCTATTGGTAGTTGGTATATATAGTGCAGTCAGCTAGTGGCGAAGACTCCTTCCTAACCATATATGTGTATGCAGTATATGCAAGTTGGTGTACGCTTTGGCATGCCATTAGATCGTCCAAGGATTACATTAGATATACACCATCACATCGCGTGTGCTCTTATATTTCACCCCTGTGGGCTCTGGGGGGGATATTTAAGGAATATCCTTCTTATTCATCGTCGTTGTCGTCTTTGCTATTCCTGAGTCCTGACAATGCAAAATGCGAAAGGATATCAGAGATCTCTTAAATTCCAAGCAATGTTATCATAGCCATGGTCAATGTCAATTGAAATATTTCAAAAGAAGGGATTTTTGTGTGGATAGGATAAATCACATACACAGTGCCGAGGATTTGGCAAGGATATCTGAGAAAGTCTGGCTTTTTTTTTCCAGTTCCTTCGTTTGGTTCCTTCTTCGTCGTTCTTTTTTCAGTTCCTATTGCCCTTATGGGTTTTTTCTTTATCTATTTTTTGTTGCGCTTTCTACTGCCAATTTGCAAAGCAAATTGAATCTAAGAAGGAAATCAAAACTTAATAGAAAGTACTTTGTCAAAGCTTTAATTGAGTTTTTAGCAAAGTGCTACGCAAAGACAGCTAACAAAGGATTTAAATAAAAACTCGTAAAAATATCGACACAGGGATAGGTACTTAATAAAGCTCACGGCTTGGTCATACGTACTTACTTAATCTTATTTGAAATAACTGTCTTTTATACATTTTAGTTAGGAATTAATGAAAAGCTTAAGAAAAATCAAAATGTCAGGTACTTAAATTTCTTCAAACTCTGTTAAGTTATCGTCAAATAAAATACTCATATCTTAAGACCGAACCTAAAAGTTTCACTAAAAGCTATAGGAACCCGGGATTTTTATGAAAGTTTAAAATTATAAATTATAATATTTTAGTCGTGAGTTCAACCGAATTGAGCCGTCTCGTTAAGTAGAACATGCTATTTTGAATCTACAATACAATGTACATCCACACGAACTGTAGAACTCGAACATCTATGGACGTTTTTCTTTCTCTGAGCAGAGCACTAAGCTGAGCTTGAACATGTCAAGTACGCTCTGAGTAGAATTTGATCAGAGCTCGATGTATCTATGAAACACTCGGAGCACTGAACTGTCAAAAATTTGGAATTTGACAATCTGGCAAACGCCAATTTTTAGTAAGAATGTGGTTTTTTATGATACTACCCGAGGCAAGAGTCTTTTCATGCAATACCTTCCAAATGAAATGAAAAATTAAGCAAACAAATTTGTAAGAAGAAGGATTTTTCATTTATTTTGTCCCATGTTCTGTAACTTTCCAATCGATAATAATAGTCGAGAAACAAATAAATTGTTTGTTTTGGTTTTAAGATGACAAAATGACATTTCAATTTATTTGATAAAATATTTGTAGCAGGATCCAGGTCAATAAAACACGGTGTTATATGGTGTACAACGTTTCGAGCATGAATACACTCTTCACCAGTTTATTGTCTTCCATTAGAAAAAATAACATAACATAATAACCCCCTGTAAGTGAGGAAAAGTTATCGCCTGAGTTATACAGAAGATGGGTATGGGATTAGTTTTCTTATTTTTTTAACAAACGAACTATTCTTCATTTTGGACTCTTCGCTTTCCGGAGGTTGCCTTTTTACTTGCGATAGGTAAATACAATTTAAGGCAAATTATGCATTCGTGGAAAAAAAAAGTTTTGCGATAACAATCAAACATGACATTACGATGATAGCGAGGACGAAAGAACATGTATGTTAGTATGGCCACTTACAGTCCAAATGGGTGGGCCGAATTCCTTAAAACTTGGTATAGAGTTTTTTTTTGTGAAACTGTCATTATGTTAAAGCTCATTTTTCTCGAAAATGGTTGTAACGATTTTGATTTTAATAAATCAGAATATTTTTTTCGGTATGAACTATTATATGGTTGGAAAACAAATTACCAATAATAGCTAAGAACGGTACCTTCCATAGGACCCATTTGTTTGCTTTCTACTATCTGGAAAACTCTTGGGTGATTCTTTCGTTCTTTCGAAATTTTACATATATTATATAGGCTTAGGTACGTCAACTTGTGATGCATACCAATATTTTTAATTACCTAATAGATATTTGTTTGTATTTTTAAAATCATATTTTAAAACTTTTTTTAATAGTTTAATATTTTCAAAATAGCTCATTATTTTTTGTTTCAAATTATAAGTTAACACAATATGCTTTATTCCTAGAAACGGCTCCATAGATTTTAATAATTTTATTCTCATAACGTGAAATTCATCTTTATCAGTATGTTTGCTAAGGCTTAACACCGAAACCACAATTACAATTTAAAAAATCTTTTGGTTTTGAAATGTTGTTTGCAAGTGGCTTGAAGGTTAAATATTTTTTTTGCAAAACTTAGCTGTTTTGTACACGCGACCTTATGCTGAAATGCAAGGAATATTGCATGAATTCACCGGCGCATGTAACCGTGAAAATACAAGATTTCGTGAGTGAATGTGTTTACACACTAAAATAAATTTTCCTTCCAAACTTGAAAAAAAATGATAATTCAGTGCGAAACCTTAGCAACCTTTTTGCTTTCATGAAAATAGTCCCGGCGACGGTCAATTCATGTACATATGTGCATAAGCCCCGCATAAATTACAGAAAAGGAACACGTCTAATGTCGAAATTCTTTCATCGAATCGAAATTTTTCATGCTGGGGCCCTGTTAGCGTGAAACTCAAAATGTCGGGTCTTTAACAATTTAAAGTAAGACCGCACTAATGCGAGATTCTCCGACACTATGCATAATTTTTGTTCAAGTCGCACTTAAATGGCAGCCTTTTTTATCTTCGCTATCATCGTAAAGTCATGTTTGATTAATATCTCAATTTTTTTTTCAAAGAATGCAAAACTTGCCTTATATTGTAATAACTATAATCGCATGTAAAAAAACGAAAGCAAAGGGTCTCAAAATGAAGAATATATATTTTAAATCTCGAACACCTATAAAAATGAAGAGTAGTTCGTTTGTAACAAAAAATACAAATAATAAATCTTCTTTGTTAAATTTAATAAGAAAACTAATCCTATTTAAATAAACGACAAAATAAATGATAAATCCTTTTTCTTACAAATTTTGTTTCTTAATTTTCTATTTTTTTTTTTGGAAGATATTGCATGAAAAGACTTTTGCCCCGGGTGTCCGGGCAACGCCGGGGACATTCTGCTAGTTTGGAAATAAAATCCATAACAACAGCGGAAGTAAACAAAACAAAAACCAATTTGAATATAAAATCCAAGGAAACAGCAAAACGTAAACAAAACAAAATATAAATTTAGAAATTCTATTTCAAAATCGGGATAAATTTAAGAGGTAAGTGCAAATATTTGTGTATTAAGCATGTAAAACATAACTTATATATTAAATTTAATAGCCTATAAGCTGGCCAAAGGACGACAGAATATGATACAATCATTTTTATGGCGTGTCAAATGGTAAGTCGTCAGCTTATCTGTCATATACAGACAAACTGACATCGAAACAAAATTACACTTTTATATATTAGTTGAGATTCTATATAAATGCTACTGAAATTACTTAGCCAAGTAGAAGATTTAGCATTATATTTAATTGGACTTGTCGAATTATTGATTCAAAATAGTTTTTAACTTGTAGGATTAGCCGCGTTATATAACTGATAAATATTTAACGACTTCAATACCGTTGAAAACCTTAAAACCTATAAGATGTCAAGCCGCTTGACTCAAGCGTATAGGAATGTTTCTAAGCTTTTATTAGAAAAACAAAAATGGATAATGCAGTTGTGTTGAAGGAAGCATTTTATTTAACTCAAAATGACGACGAAAAACCAAATATTGATCAAAGTCATTAAGAAATAAATACTATATAATTTGTTACTAATTAAATAAATACTATATTTATTTATTACCTGCAAAGGAAGAATAACCGTCGTCAATCTCCATTTTAGTTTGTTTGTTTTTTTTTCGATGTCTGTCTCTTTCATATCAAACAAAAAAAAAGCGTTTTTCTCCATTTGGGGGTCAATTCCCGACCGTGAAGTTTTGACGTGAAAAAAATATTTCAGTTTTCACAGAGATTTATTATTTTCCAACTTCATTCACACACCTAATGTGTAAAAAATAAATGATACAACAACAAACTGGGTATATACTATTTTTTTATTTCTGTAAGTAATTTGTCAAAAGTTTTTGTTTTTTTTTGGTTTGTACTCTTGTTCACAGAACAATTGACTGTGATAAAAAAATCTCCATATGAAAAATGTTTGACATTTAGCTTCAATTTTTCACGTATCGAGAATCGAATTAGACGTGAAAGTGTGATAAAATTTATCACTTCACAGATCGAGAATTGACCTCCTGATCAGTAATATTATTCAATTGTTGTATTTGTAATTTGATTCGTGTCAATAAATAAATGTAAATTAAAAGAAAATTTAATGCGGTATATGAACCCACTGATTTAGGATTACAGTCAATTTGTACGCACACATTCACAGCTAAAGTCAATTTTCAGCTTGTAGGCCAGTCCGTTTGACTTCCGAGGATTCGTATCTTGGTATCATTTACCTTTAGTAAATTAACAACGGAAACGGATTCTTTATCATTTATTCATTAGAGTGTCTTTCGTAGCAATAGAAGCACATGAACATGGGGCTTAAATTTTTGTGTTTCAATTTCTTATTAAAAAATAGTGTTTTGAGAGTTTTAAAACTATAAAAATATTATAATAATAAATAGTAAGATAAATTTGGGAATACAAATTCGTTGTCGTTAGCTATTGTCAACTCTATTCGCGTTCCACATGCCATTCACACTTCGACGAACATAATAACATAATTCGTGCGCGACTCAAAACCAGAGATTTACCAAATTGAAATGTTAAACGTCATTCGCAACAACCAAAAAAATTGAAATGTCAAAGTGATGATCTTATGTGACCTAAGATCCAATACTTTATATTGGATTTTAAACTACATTTTAGCCAACAGAGCTTGCTATAATATATTCATATTCACAAGACATTTTAAGACACATTTTAATTGTAATGCAATTATGCCAAATAAGATACTAAAGTGAGTAATGCAATCCTGTTATAATAGCCGTGTTTTATTGGGATTGAGAATCTATTCAATCGATTGGCCGTAGCTTTTCTTTTAGTTTTGTAAAAATGGTACCCCTGCACAGCTATCACCAGCAATGAAAGAGTTTTGTGCAAAGAATAATTAAGAAAATATCAAAATTATGAACAATAATATACTTTTAAATATATAAAATAGAGAGTAGGAAAACTTAATAACATTAATTAATGTTTGAAAACCATTTTTTGTTTGCTTTTTTTCTCCATTTTCAATTTCAAATTCGAACATTCATTTTGCATCAATAGAAAGGAAACAATAAGTGAATGCGTTTGTTCACAGACTATGGCCAAAGTCCCTTTTTACACAGTGACATTTTTGTATTGCATTAAATATCGTCTATGCCGTTCACACGAGGAAACGGAGTAAGGAATAGTTAACATTTGGCCATTTCTATGTCCCGAAAAAAAACAATGGGACCACAAAAATGTAGGCCCAAACTATGTAGTGAAGCGAAGTCAGTCCATGGCCAACGTCCATTAAACGGTGAACAAAAAGCACATTTTGTGAAGTTCCGTTGCCACTTAGTGCGTTATCTTATAGCTCATAAAATTTCATGCGAATAAATATTTTGCAGCGCAGTCTCGAGCAGTTCCTCTGTAGTGCAGTTCCACCCAGTGCGGTTCTACCTTAAATCAATATTTCCACCCATCCAAACTTGTCAAACTGCTATTTTGTAGATCTAAAAAAAGAGATTTGTCTTAGTAAGTCAAAAATAACAGTAAAACGGAATTCATTCAACAACGATTGATTTTTTATATTTTTCGAAATTTGTTAAAATTGATCAATTGACTGGGTATACAAAATTGAAGACATGGATGGAATTTTAGACGTGCTCCAGAAAATAATTGAGTAAAGAATGCAAAAAACTTTTACTTACATTTTATAAAAGTGAGAAACTTTTCAGAAGAACAGCTTATATATTTATTAAAAAATGGAGTTATCAAAGATTTTAGAAATATAAACTGGCCAACTACAAAGAAAATAGAAACACAAAAAAAATCAAAAAGATCGATTTGTATTACAAATGGAAATTAATAATTTTAGCTACTTCATGAAAACATACATCGAGATTCAATCCAATTATCAATCGTATACCAACAGAACTAACAAAATCAAATCCGAGACTCGAATAAACGTCAACCAGCCATTAACCGTAGGGTCTGCTTTAGGTTTTTATCGACCGTAGCGAATTGTATATAAAATCCTACGACGGATAAATTTACGGTGGATAAATTTCCTAATAAAACACTGCTAAAGTCAAAATGTTCTGTATGTTGATTGAAATAATATATAAGCATGCCACTATTAAATATCTAAACATGTTCAGCTTAAAAAATCTCTATTTAGCGTTTTGTAGCTTTTATGAATAACATTTCCCAATTTAAGAGGCGTATGTAACTTTACTTTCTGTAACAACTCCACTTAATATCTGTATAGCCATCGAAATCTCTGATATAAAAATCACAACATCATCTTTTTATTCGCTGGGCAGTTCATGCCTTGACATTTCTTTTGTGCAAGAGAGTTTGAGGTGTAGGTAAGGATGTTTAAAAACATTTATCAAAAATGAATTTCATGCCAACAAATATTTTATGACTGATATACTACTGTTAATAAACATTAACTAATAAAAATGTTGTATTTGAAAAATTCAAGTACGAACAAAAATGTTTAAAGAGCTCCAACCAAAGGAATAGTTACCGGCATGAGAGACAAAAAATATTTGAGTTGAAACGTCATTTGTACACAAAAAAGGAAAGAGGACACCTGTCGATTTAATCAAAATTTTAGACATTAAGTCAAAACATAAGTTCAGTAATACAATGATGAGTACTCTGAAAGCCCGCAGGAGATTACGACCGATGAAAACCTAATACGTAACATTATGGCGAACACAAAGCACAGGGTTTTTTAATATTATAATATAGGTAACTATATTATAGTCAAGAGTTGTAGACAAGGTGAACTTTGAACGGCTACATGGAAAGAATAAAATGGGCGCTATACTTCACAATTATTAAAACCCCAAAAAAAAATAGTATTTCATTTCGATTTTTTTAACGAAAGCTAAACTTGCCCCTAGAGTTAAATAAAAAGTGCTAAATGCACTTTGCACAATCTTCCATAAACGTTACAGTTTTTGTTGAACTCATTTACGAGTATATTTATGCCTATAGGTTTATAGATGTGGGATTTGAACTGAACTGCATAAAGTCCTTTTGATTCAATAAAAATCAAAATGCTCTGATGCGAGATGTGACCATCACGTTATCATTCTAGTCTAGGAGAAAAGTTGAAAGCTCAGAGCACGTTATCGTCATTTTTGATTGATTTTTATGACTATAAAGAGACTTGGCCAGACCATCAACGCAATGGATTAATGGTCTGTGCGATGATAATTTTTATTGAGTGAAATTTAATTGGCAAAGGATTCCAGTGTGATTGAATTATATATACCAGTGAAGTGGACTTCGTTTTAAAAGTGTATTTTGCGCACTTAATCATCGTTATTCTGAATTTAAAAGCTTTTTTTTGTTAATAAACATTAACAATGGTATAGGAGATTCGTCATTTGAAATAGTCGTTTTTGAAGTTCATAATCCTGGGAATTCAAAATTCTTAACGACATATGTTTTTTTTTTTAATATTAATGTCCCTACTAAAAGGGTTTTGACTGCCCTTAAAATTATCAAGCAGAGTGCCAGTGTTAAGAATATAAGGAAGTATTCTGAATATTAAAATGGGAGGGAAAAATATATACAAATGAAGAATTTCATGTTAGTGTTTAATGTTTTTAGCTACAGAAAAAATCTACATAAATTATGTTCTGAAAATAGGTAGGTGTGAAGTCCGAAGTAAAGACTAAAGGGTAAACTTATGAGCATTCCTAAAACTGTGAATATTATTCATTATGCGTTGCGCCCGAACAACATTCAACCCGAAAAAAAACTTAAATTTTTTGTAATTAAATGTTTTATTAATGTCGAATTCCAAACAACCATTTCTAAATGATTTCGAATCGATTTTTTGTTTGTTGTACCTAAGGAACTTTCAAAAACATAGTAAGCGTATAAAGTCGATTGTCAAACAACCAAGCATTCGATTTTTTTCTGAATACAATCGAATTGTTTCTAAACAAAATCTGTCGAAACAGATTTTGCGTTTTAAGCAAAAGATTTCATAGACTTTAAATGCACACTATTTTTTGCAAGTTCCACACAACAAAAAAAATCAATCATAATCGACTTGAAATGGTTGTTTTGAATTCGTCATATGAAATCTTGCTAAAAACGTAAGATGTTGACAGCGTAAAATCAATTTTGCATAGAAATTATTCGATTGTGTTCAGAAAAAAACCGAATGTTGGGTTGATTGTAATTCGACATCAGATAGTGAGTCATTTGGATTAAAATTTTGATCCCAAAATTAAATCTTGACGTTTATACGAGCCCACATTTTGACGTTTTAAAAGTCATTTATGTATCGAGATAGATGTTTTACAAATTTCTTGCATTTGTTCGCTTGTCTCTATATATACATTGGTACAATAATATACATATATATTTTCTTTGGACTAAAATTGGAGTAAAATTGGTAAAAAATAGACAAATATATATACCTAGATAGCCAACCCATGATATACAGAGAAATATAACACGAGTCGCCATTTTGTAGTAGTCATTGGTTTTGAATGAACAACAACAACTTGAGTGTGCTACCACAAGTTTTTTTCTTTATTTCTGGCTGGAATTATAGATATTTCACTACTTGCCAGGTCAATCTCATCAGATTCCTGTCTTTTCTAATAGCACTGGTTCACTTTGTCATTTTAATTGAAAAACTCCTCATCTTACATCCACCGAGTATTGAAGTTAGACCAGTGGTCTTAGAAGCCAATGCACTACGCATCACGCCACCCAGGCCACATGACAAAGATAGAGTTCAATAATGAATTATTCCTCCCTCTCTGCTCTATACTTGTATAGCAAGAATACCTGTTACAAAATGGCAGTATTCGTTTCACTTTCTGATGAGAGGTTGGATATCCAGGTATAAATCTGTTGCCCCTCCCTAACCCAACAAAAAATAACAAGCTGACAATTCAAGATTGTTCACTGACGAAAAAGTTAGAACAGAACAGATTCGTGAGAAACTTGAGAACAAGATAGAAAAACTTAGAACAGTCAGTCATTTGACAATTAACAATTATTGTAAGATTCGAGTTCGTTTATTCTTGCAGAAAAATTCTTAAAAATAATCTGAAATGGAATGAATGAAATGGTTGAATTTAATTAAAAAACTATTTTTCATTAAATTGAGTGATTCCGAAACGGAAAGTGATTTATTAACTAAATCTAAAACACCGAAATGGTTCTGTTCTACATAAAAAAGCAAGTGCAGAAAATCCTCTTCTAAAGTGTTCCAAACTAACTCATTGAACACCAATCCAGGAAAGTTTAGAACAGAAAATTTCTCATTGAAAAATCCTTAACTTTTCTGTTCTAAATTGTTCTAATCTGTTCCGAACACCCTCATTGAGCACCACACATTATAAGAGGCATTGTAAGATCGATGGAAATTGGACGAACAAATCGGAGTATGGACTTTACAATTTACATGTTTAGTACAACAACAACTAATTCATTTTGTTCGGCCTTTGCTAAGAGCGCAGACAATTTTCGGTGCTAACTCTTTTTTCGGAGAAAACTGTATTACCGACAAAAGTTACCTCTTATTATCGATATTTTATATGGAAATGTAATGTATGTACTTATTTCCATAGTTATCCAAAATAGAGCAAATAGAACATACACTTTTTTGTGGATTTTATGTATATATATATAAATATTGCGTCTTACAAGGGTACGACAGCATCTAACTGATGATCCCAACTATCGTGCCCGGGCGAAACGCATTTTGCACTAAAGGTCATACAACTCATTCAATTTGGCTCTAATCTACAAAGTCCACAAAAACAAAACAAAAATAATATTTTACATATTGTTTACGTTTTCTTCTTCATACATACAGGGTGGCCCACGACTCGTGCTACAATAAGAAATTTAATTAACTTTTATTTAATCGATGTATTTCATTCATTTTTTTTATTGGATTAAAAATTAAACTTTATTTTAAATAACTAATGGTTTTTAAAGACGATAGACCTCAACGCTCATCCACGCATATGCGGCACCTGATCAGAAAATTGTTCATTGCGTCCTGAAGGGTTGAAATTGGGATCGCCTCAATTATTGTCTTAATGGACTGCTTCAAATCGGGTTTCGTTTTGTACAATTCCTGGTTAACACAACCCAATAAAAAAAAGTCTGGTGCAGTCAGGTCAGGTGACCTTGGAGGCCAGCGGAAAGTGCAGTTTCTGGATATCAATTTGTTTTGGAATTTTCGTTGGAGCTCCGCCATAACTTGTGTGTTTACGTGTACACTTGCTCCATTTTGTTGAAACCAAATCCTGCTGAAAGGGATACGTCTTTGGCGCAGTTCGAGTAAAAAAATCTTTGAACATCTTTAAATAACGGTCCCCATTGACAGTTTGTGTTACACCGTTTTCTTCAAAGAAGTATGGCTCGACAATACACCGTGATGAAATTGCGCACAACACAGTGACTCGTTCTGGGTGCAGTTTTGTCTCACGGATCATTTCTGGATTAGATTCACTCCATATACGGCATATTTGCTTGTTAACATTGCCGTTTGAGTCAAAATGGGCCTCATCAGACATGAACAAAAAATTTATCAATGTGTTGTCTTCTTCGCCCATTGCAATCATTTTTCAGCAAAATTCCAGGCGAACAGGAAAATCCTGAGGGTTTAACTTGCTTGTAATTTGGACTTTGTACGGAAACAAGTTTAAGTCATCATGAAGTATCCGTTGTAATGACCGTCTGCTAACTCCAATTTGGCCCGATAAGTTTCAAGTCGAAACACTTGGGTTTGCCTGTATTGCTGATGCAACAGCCACGATTGTATCCTGACCCCAACATTGGGATGATACGGTCTTCGTTCGATGCTTCCAGATTCGGCAAACATGTTCACCATCCTCATAATGGTCCATCTACTCGGGGGAGTACCGGCAAATCTTTTTTTCGGTATCCCAAGCATTCATTTTAATAAATCTAAATAGTAACCTATAAAATAAAAAAATAAGCCGATTACTCACACTGAATAAAAGTTATTACGTTTTATTTTTGTAGCACGATTCGTGGGCCAGCCTGTATATGTATATATATTCGTATATAGCTACATATGTAGGTATTTTTCTTTTATCCGTATGGTTTTTTCGAAATGTCATTTTTTCTTCGAGCGAAGCGCATAACAGTTTTTAAAATTTCGGACGCAAGAAAATGTTTTGCATGCAATATTTTTCGGAAGAAACTCATAATTAGGCTGATTGTTTAATGGAGAATCCAATTTTCATATCTTAATTTGTACTTGGGTACATCACACAGATGTATGCAGGAACTCGAATTTTTTTGGTAAAAGTTGACGACATGGTAAGTTTTGCATTTGGAAATAATCGAAATCGAAAATTTTTCATAAACGAAATCGAAAATTTTTGATAAAACTTGCCATTTCGATGATAGACAACTTGAAGAATGTGGGTGCCGCTATTCCCAATGTCTGCGCCTCTATCTTCAGCCTAAATAACTATTTCACACCGAACCAAACACCGTTTTCGACAAAAAGTTTTCCAAAACCCAAAAAGCGGTCAATTACACACACACACATGTGCCTTTTTCTTTAAAAATGTTAGTATGTGCTAAATGCGGAGATGTAGACATTTGAAACAAATGTAAACCCCAATTGAGGGCTGAATAATTTTATTTTTCTCGTTTTGACAGGTTTTCGCGAAAACTGAATGCAATATCGGATGGCCGATATTTTTGGAATTATGTTTTTAAATTTACATTATTAAATACTTCTTAAGCTTGGTAAAATAATTTAGACGGGATTCTATTTGAGAAAAGAAACAAAAATGCATAAGTCTAACTATTGTGTTACGTGGAAATGACTTAAGAAAACATATTAAGCTGTATCTACAAGAACCTTGTGCTTACGATATGATGGAACATATACGCGCAACACAGACGTGCATATTATTATTTTATTTCGTTGGAACGTGGAACCCAACCCATTTAAGCAAAAAATTCATTCAGTGAGTTTCATCGTTTTTCTTTCGAGCCAACAATATTTTTGTCGCGACATTGCTGGTGCTGGTCGCATTAATTTGTTCATCAATTTTAACATGTCGATCGTCATCAATTCTATTATTTCTCCTAATTGTATCCAATTTGTTTTCTCTGCCTCCTCAGTACCTTCATCGTATACTGCATACGCTAAATGACAATATAATTTCATTTTCGAAAAGCACTTTTTAAGTCTGACAGTTAATAATATTTTTTTATTATTTTGCACTCGTGTTAATAAAGTAAAGTGCGAACGTTCGCGCTTAAGTTCACAGATAATAAATCAAATTTGCATTCAGATCCATTCTATAATCCCTGATATCCTTATATTGCACAACGCGGAAGCCGGAAAAAAAGTATCAAGTAATTTAATGATCATTAATCTTTGTGGGATTTTTATTCAAGCTGGAATACGTTTATGACTCTTCTGCACATTGAATGTGCCAGCTAGCTAGAGAGTCAGAGTCAGGACAGAACCAATATTGACTTTCATATTGTATGTAGGTAGATATACGTATATTCTTTTATGTACCTACATACATATTATGTATATCATATGTATGAGATAGCACCCACACTACAGCTATCTGTGTCAGGTTTTTCATCGACGTTTTAGTTGTTCGTTTTTACAGTCGACGAGTCCTAAATTTAATTTATCGTTTCTGACGCATCGCGCGGATGTGCACTTTGTTATATGTAAATTAAATTTATCATCGGAAAGCGCGTGCAATATTCTTGTAATATGTCGGAAGGTACAGTATATATATGAACATGTCTTGTTGTAGTACTTTTTTAATTTTAAAATTTTTAAACCTTGATATTCATTTTTCCAGCACTTTATACAAAAAAATGTGTCTGTATTTTTACTTCTAAAGGACTTCTCCATTATGTTGTGCCCTTAACCCCATAATGTGTATATGCCACGCCCCTGAAAAAACATTTAAAATTTATATTTCGTTCATTTTCTTCAATTTCTTTCTACTGAATTTAGTCGTTCTACTACAATCGAAAAAGGTATATAATTGATATCGATTCTAATAAGAAAATGGGCGGATGGCACAATCCTTGAATGAATATTTTCAAATTTTTGATACTACAAGATTCTACAACAATTTTTTCACCAGGGTGAATTCATATATTTCAAAAAGAAAGCTTTAGGACAACCCTAATGTGACTTCGGGGCTCAACGAACAAACCTATTAATAATTTAATCGACTGGGACTCGAAGTAATTTATTAGCAAGGGAGTGGGTATTCTAATTTTCATCACGACAAAGAAAGGCTTGCGAATCCGTATTTAGATCCAAATTCGAAGCATAGGTATTCTCTTGTATGCGGTTGTCATATGTGACACAAACGCAGAGATTTGATACATCCACCCTGATTTTTGACAAATCCACATACAAATAGAAGGTTTGTTCGTTGAGCACTGAAGTCGCCCTAGGGTCGACCTAAAGCGTTTTTTGAAAAACCTAAAGTCACCCTGATAAACAAATTCTGTATTTTTTGAAACCTAGGGTCACTCTCAACTCGCCCTGAAGTAGAACTAGGTTTTTAGCAGGGGCAACTTGAGGTAAATGAATAAACGTCAAAGTCACATGAGATCTGAGGTAGGAATGGACGAAAACATCGATGTGTTGAAGGGTTTCCCCTATTCTTCCTTCAACATCGATTTTGTTTTAACATCGATGTTTCAATAACATAGAATAACATCATCCTTAATCTGAAGCATTTGTTTTGTTGTGAATTCTCGTTTTGTATGCAAATTTTTATTTTTAAAATGGAAATAAAACAATACTCAAGTTAATTTTCATACACAGCCATGAAAAATGGGATGTTGTGAAGTTGTGGATTGTGCATAGGGCCACAAAAAATGTACTAAGAACTTCAATTTAACATATTTTAAGTTTAATTTATTAAATGACATAACTTGCTTTTCTGCAACATAAATTTAATGTCCCTCGGGTGTTTTTTGAGAACAGACCCTAGGCAAAGTTCAACGAACGAACCTAGATATGGGTCAACATTTTAGTAAGAGTAAAAGTAGATCGAAAATACCTGTTATTGAAATAACTTCTAAAATTTCTATTTTTTTTAACCGAAAAGAGCAATATAATAGCTGATTAAGTGATGACTAATTAATTGTAAGATTTGAGTAACAAATTGTTATTTTACTGATAATTTTTGTTCCATAATTGTTATTTCAGTAACAGTTACTTATAACTGTTATTTAAAAGTAGCAATAACAAATACTGCAACTAGCAGTTTGCTGCATGCCTATGACAATGTCCATGCCATGTGTGACACAATGGTCTCTGAATTATTTCACATGTGCCATCTTGAAAGCAAATGTAAACTCGAAAGAGCATACCTTGTTATATGTGTTCTCTGGTCTATACGTTGTAGACAAGGTTATTATGTAAGAAGATCCAAAATATACTCAAATGGTCATAAAATATTATACTGAATTGTTCTTGATAACCACAGATTTCTATTAACTAGTTATACGCCGAGCAACGCATAACGCCTTTTCACACCAAACCCAAAACACGGTTTTCGCGAAATTATCGGGTTTGGCTGAAAACCTAAAGCGAAAACCAAAATTTTGCCATACATTTTTGATAAGCCACTCATTTTGATAAACTAAAAGTTTTAAATAAAACCAATCGAAAACATGTTGGATTTGCAAGATCAACTAAGCAAACAGACCTTGTGAAACATTCAGTGCTCAATTAATCGTCACATAAATAGCTGACGGGATGCTGCCAGGAAAAACTAATAAAAAAACAGCTGTCTGGGGTAATTTCAATTTCAATACACAACGTATTTGTTGTCGTCTGTGGTGCCAAAATAATTGAAATGTCAAACGAAAACTTGTAGATGTTCAGTGTGAACGGTTTTCGAGTTTTCATATAAACTTTTAGCTGAAAACCCGGTTTTGGGTTTGGTGTGAAAAGCCTTTAAGAAGTCAAGCCCAGCCGCCATTTTCTAGTAGGTTAAAAAGTAGATTCTCCTTATGCAAACCACAGCGGCAATGTTCAATCTTCAATTCATAAAACGTTGAAGATCGCTCGAATCAAACAAGTCGTCAATATTGTCATAAAATACTTTGATCCGAAATATTTTCCTACTTGATCATTATTCTTGACTGCCAATGCGTTGATACTCAAAAAGTTTTGTTTTTATATAGAAATGACAGATAGTTGTGTTTTTATAAAAAACATTAACTTTTGTGACTTGCCCTCACTCGCTTGATGAATAAATACCGAAAGTTATTACATATATAAAGTGAGGGGACGTAACTAAATCCCGCCTAAGTAAAACTCGCCGATTGAAATTGATTTTTTGGAGTTACACATGTACAGATAAATAATAGGGGTATTCACGATCTGATGCAACAAAAAGGAGTAAATTTGCGATATTTTATTTTTTCCTATAAATCGTGAACGCACCTTTTCTATTCTATTGCAACTCTGGAGTAAAAATGCAAAATCAGTTTGCACACAACCATTTCTGACAGAAAATAACAGCTGCCAAACTGTTAACGACACCAGGCAAATTTTGCGCCATTCTATTTTTCTGTTGCAATATGGTTAGGGTATAGCAAAAGTGCAAAATTGTTGTAAAATCTTAATCAGTGTAAGTTGTTTTTGTGGTGCAAAAAAAGTTGCACTTTTGCATTTTTACAATGATACTAGACCAGTTGCACCGGATCGTGAATACCCCTAATGGAATTTTCGCTCCTATTAGACGGGATTTCCAATACTTGAATGAAAATAAAATAAAGTACTTAAGCAAGAGTAATGTTCTCGTTTTCTTTGGCAATTATTAATAATTGATAGACTATGAATTACTAAAAACATTTTTCTGAAAGTTTTAGAAAAAATAACTTTTTTTGATTTTTTAGAACTTGCAAACAAATATTTCATTAAATGAAATATTATTGGTGTAGTCAAAATAAATATTTAAATCCAAAAAACTTTGCATACACCCAAAATCGACCCCAAAATCCTTTAATTGGGTCAAGCCTTACGCTTCGTGCTTGTGCAATACCTACAAGCCACCCACTGTCCTAATCACACTCCCAACCAACCAAACGATCAACCACCCATTTAAAACATATATCTTTTATTGATGTCTTGCCTCTACCGTGTTCTCAAAAGAATTGAAGGATTTCCGAAATCAATCCTCATTTTATACTTCTTATTTTCCTTCGTTCTCCATGATTCTCACTCTTTCGAGTGACTAAAATTAAAAGTAGTGCAAACCTCTGGAAAAGAGCCGTCATTTAAAAATGCAAAAGAAGAGTACTTAGTCTTGATTTGATTGACTAAGATCACAAAATCTTGTGGCTCCACTTGCAATATTTCAAGCAATGGCAATGGCAATAAAAAATATTAGGTGGTCAATTCATTGCTGGCAATTTGATTTCAATAAACCTTATTGTTTCTATTTTTGTTAATTTGAGCTCACCAATATTTAATTTATATTGTTTTTTGTATTTCTTTGCACATTTATTTATTTGTTTCCATTTTTATTCAGTCAGCAAATTGTTTCACGCACGGCACCCTTTTAAATTAACGGGAAGGTAGTCAAATTGAAGAGAAGCCATTTTGGAATTGTTCAATATATTGCCTTGGAAATGGAAAGTAATTATTGCCTTTCATGGATTGGGCAATATTGCCATTGCCAAAGCGCCTCCATTGGCAATATTCAAGGCAATGGCATTATGGCAATTTATTGCCTTAAATATTGCATGTGGAGCCCCTGGGTTATGGAGAATGAACATTTAATAAAGCGCCAGCGTTTTTTATCAAGAAAGGTAGTCGGGATCTCGTTGCGCGGTATTTAGTTACGCGGGATTTCGTTACGTGAGATTTAGTTACGCGGGATTATTTGACGCAGGATTTAAAAGAGAACCCATAAAACGACAGCTGCATTTTTGGTTGAATATGGCTCCATGAACAAAGAAAATTATTATTTATAGAACCCCTTTAACGAACACGTATTTCAGCAGGTACCTACCAATTTTCGCCAGTGCGTAATGGTGTCATTTCATTTGTCCGATTCCGTTTCCGTTTTCCTCAACGAAGTATTAAATTTGCCATGCCGGATACGGTCAGTCAATGCCATGGAGAATGGTCGTACAAATCCTGTAGACACGTCTCTTTGACCTTGACAAATACATTACACAATTATCAAATTCGAGTCAAAAAAGATTTCAAGATGACGCCATTTTTATGTCATACAAAACAACGCCCTCTACAATCTTCTAATCTACAAAACCTATTCTCTTTGTCTTAACAAAATTAGCTACATTCAATAGTTTTTTATTGTAAATACCACCTACCATTGTTTTAAATTCACAATTGGCGTTTTTCTTTTTTAGCTCCGAGTAAAGAACACAGCTGTCAAGAAAAGATCTGTGTTTCTTTTTTAGCTCAGACACATTTAATCTCTCAACTCGTGTTTCTTTTTCAAATCAGAGCTAAATCGGGGCATGAACCATTAGCTCAGAATAAAATGACCGATCAAACGGAGCAAAGTGCTGGGCGCGGCTAACTTTACTCATAATTTTAACAATAATCACTAAAGTAAAACCAATTAAAAACAAAAATGAATTCGGAAAACGAAAGCTTTGGATTTGCTGGTAAATAAGTTTTAATAAAAAGAATTATAATTGGCGTTTTTCTTTTTTAGCTCCGAGTAAAGAACTCAGCTGTCAAGAAAAGATCTGTGTTTCTTTTTTAGCTCAGACACATATAATCTCTCAACTCGTGTTTCTTTTTTAAATCAGAGCTAAATCGGGGTATGAACCATTAGCTCAGAATAAAATGACCGATCAAACGGAGCAAAGTACTGGGTGCGGCTAACTTTACTCATAAATTTAACAATAATCACTAAAGTAAAACCAATTAAAAACAAAAATGAATTCGGAAAACGAAAGCTTTGGATTTGCTGGTAAATAAGTTTTAATAAAAACAATTATAATAATATATGACAGTTCTACGCTTAAGTTTATTTCAAAATTAAATCTGAGATATCTGAACATGCTATACTCAGATCTAAATCGGTTTGCTCAGTCTCTGCTCCGAGATATGGTCGGAGATAAAAAAGAAAAACGCCAAATAATATATGACAGTTCTGCGCTTAAGTTTATTTCAAAATTAAATCGGAGATATCTGACCATGCTCTACTCAGATCTAAATCGGTTTACTCAGGCTCTGCTCAGAGATCTGCTCGGAGATAAAAAAGAAAAACGCCAAATGGATGCGCAAATTTAACTTACTGTCATGCAATTATCGTACCAACCTTACCGCAATATTATGCCATCGGAAACTGTTTGGACCAGAATCCCAGAACTAAGAGCGTTGCCTTAATTTGAATTCACAAACACAAAATACTGTTGTTGTATGTAATAAAGTTGGATAAATTCGATCCTGCCTGATGAAACCATCTCTTGTGTGAAAAAAGTGTGGGAATTGTGAATGCAACCCTTTACGTCTCCATGCATATCCTTTATTATCGTGCACATATTAAAAGATACTTATACATTTTTGTAAATACGTGTATGTTTATTATTATTGAGTTGATGGAGTTTGTTTGTGTTTTTATTCGTACACCTACCTACATACCTACTATGTGTGGATTTGTTGTTATTGTTTTTGAATGGAAACTTTTAATTAAGTGGTAAACCACAGCCAGAAACAAATAATCCCACTCACTATTGCTATACGAATCGTTAAATTATTTATTCGAATGAAAAATATATTTTAATTTTTTGTTGTTTAATTTATGAAAATTGGTATACCTTACCTATGTATGTTTATTTGTATATGAATACCTACATTTACATATACATGCATATATGTAGGTATAATTAAATGTTTTTGTAATTCAAAGTGAATTGGATAAAGTTGTTCAAGTTTTTTTTTGGAAATAAAATTACATACGTATTGCGGTTTGGGCCGACAATAAAATAATTGAAAGTATACCTATGTACATACATATGTATATCACATTACATATAATGTTTTGTTCGGATCTCGTTTTAAGCAAATTAGAAATTTTGTGAGAGTTTGGGGCGATGCAACGGATGTATACCTATGTAGTTAGCTAACTTTGTATACAATTGACAATGATTGCATTTTACACAACCCAAAAAATTATATGCACTTCATGTTGAAAATTATTTAATAGGCATTTTAATTGAAATGAAACTCGTAAAGTAACTCTATTTCATTAGGAAGAATTTTTGATCAATTTTTAGCTAGGTTTAGTTAGTACCCCTACCATGAAAGTGTCGAAGAGATTTAACTTTTTTACTTATTTAATTTAATTTAATTTAGTGAACTCCACACAATATCTCTATAAGTACATATATGAACAGGGTGCGGCAGGGAAACGGCCTATCTTATTTTAAAATGAATAGGTAAAACAAATAGTATAAGAGATATTAGCATAATTTGTCTTCTAAGTTATTAAAAAAAAACGATTAGTTAATTTTTATGTTTTAAAAAGCTATACCATTAAGGTGGCCTCCGTTCTGGTCAATGCATTGAGATAGTCAAATGTTTAATGTGGTTTTCCATTGGTGCAAGAATCAAATTCGTTCCTGATACGAATCTATCAAAACATGGATTTTGACAATTAAATACTTCCATTGGGCAACAAAAATTAATATTTTTTTGATTCTGAATCAAATTCGCAGATTCGTATTTTTTGGTGAATCTACCCCTCTTTTACGAGCACTACTAAACACAAATGCAATTACAAGGGTTTATTTTGACAGATACCAGTTTCACTGACGTAAATATAAGCCAACACCTTAACAAAGACAAAATAAAATCCAAATAACATTCCATTCGCCACGAAAAAAAATCAAATTCCGCATTAAATTCTTCATTTACCAATGGAAAACATAAGTATCTCTATACTCTTAGCAACATACCGACGCGTCGGGTATGTTGCCGACAGCAGCTTGAATATTGTTTTTGAGTTAAGCCAGATCATTTTATGTTCGATGTAAGCTAGAGATTTCAGATAGACCCAAAGTTATCGCCTGTTACGCCATCCTGCTGAAGCAGGACATCACCCCACGCCCCACAAGTTTTGAAAGAATAGACTTAAGATAAGGAAGACGACTCGTGGGGCGATATAACCCTGCTTTCACACAAGGAAACTGAGTTGCCGGCAACTAGGAATTTGCGGGCGAGAAGGGCAAGAAGTAAAGGGAATAACAAAAATCTCCCCGATCAACGATTTGAAGAGATTTTTTTGACGTTTTGCTTTGCATTCCAATAAGCGTCAAAAAAACTCTACCAATTGGTTTCCCTGTGTGAAAGGGGACTTAAAGTAAATGTTTTTTTTTTGTTTATCTGTCAAACGACGCGCGGAAAAAGTTAAAAGTTAACCAATGTCTACCATGTCGACTAGCGACCTCGGCCCCATTATATTCACTCAAACGAGCTTATAGGTATGTATGCATTTTAACTTTGATTGAAACTTTTTTAAAGTGCCTCGCGATCGGCCGCGTATCCATTCTGTCCAACCAGTTAAAAGTACGACTCCACGGCGGACGCGCACTCATTCGCTCATCCCTCCTCCACGTTATAACCGTTACTAAGCCTTAAATGGCTTAAAACATTAGTTAGCGCTCTTTCGAATGAGCACCACCCCACCCTTCTCGAAATAAATTTCGCTAGATGACGCTCGTTTTAGGTAAGGAAATTTACCTGCCGCAACATGTAGGTATATAGCGATTGTGAAAAAGAAAAAAAATCTAAAGACTCGGCTAGTGCTCCAACTTATAATACCGAGGAAAAGAAAATACGTTTCCCTTAACTCACATTGAAAACACTAACATTGAACTCACAGTCTCACAGGGGCTTACAGTCATGAGGAAGTAGGAAGACCTCGTTTTGTTACGGGAACTCTTATATTGAAATTTACAATTAGCAATCTAGCCGTTGTTTGTCAAATCGGTATTTTCTTGAATAAAATAAAAGGTTTTCAAGTTCTTCGAACGGATTTGGTTGAACTTCATATATTTTTCGCTTAAAAGATCAAAAAAGTATGAGCAATTATTAGATTATTATTTACATATTTTTTTATTAACGGTACCTGCCAAAAGTTTTGACTTTCGACTTTCACATAAGCTGCTCCACCGATTTCGATAAAAAAAAATGATATAGAAGGCCATTCGAATTCAGAAAACAGGTTATATAATAAAAGAATCAAAGAATGTTTGTTTAAAATAAACGTCCCATTTTTTATATGGATATAGGAATAAAAGATTTAAATTAATAAGATTCATAGAATTTTCTTTCAAAAAAGAAGCATTGCATTCTAATTGGCCAAAGGGATAAAGTATCGATAGTAAGCATCTTAATGATCACTTCCACACTGGTGAAAGCTGAGTTTCTAATTGGTTTTCAAACAATGGAAGAGAAAATGTCAAAATTTTATAATAAATTTGTGTGTGAGAAATCAATTTCTTTGACAGTCCTATCACAATCATACAAATGACCATCAGCTGGCCTACAAACCACATCAAACAGTATGGCTTTTTCAGATACTTTTTCACTTGGTTAATCACTTTGTGAAATTTAGATTTTTGACACAACAAATCTTAATCAAAATTTCTATTTCTTATACAAAAAATAAAACAAATCTGCCGATAAGATTGGCACAATCGTACTTTCAATTGAAATCATAGACTCTAATGCGGGTTTCCATTAGTAAAAGAAATCAATTCTTTTTTGACACATGGCTGTCAAAACATAGAATTTGGTAGTCAAACAAAATTGATTTGTTTTGAATTTCAAATCGAGCTTTATAGATTCATTTTTTTCGGTGAATCTACACCTTTTTTATTAATACTATGGTATACAATTAACAGTATTCGTATTCCATTCGCCGCGAAGAAAACAATCAAATTTTGACCAACAGGAAAACGCTTTCAACTTTCATCAATCTGAAGCTTTCAGAAAAAATGTCAAAAATGCCCAAAAGTGGCATCGCATTACGAGGCAATCAAGACAAATTTTAAAAGAACCATTGAGGCAGTACGTTGCGTCTTGTTTAGGTTCCATGTATCGAAAGTATGGACCTACTAAGCCAACTTGCCGATACGACGATAATCATTTTTTATTCATTGGTATAGTAATAGTAATATCAAAGGTAAAAAGATGGAATATTCAGTTTTATTGAATTGAAGTTGATTTCAAATTTTAAAAAATACTGTTCTTTATTAGAAAATCATTTTTTTCTTCTATGAGAAAATTCTAAAGACACGCTTAAACCAAATAAAAAGAATTATTTTTTGCTCACTTTTAAATAAGGAAAAATGAACAATTTTAAGAATTTCATAACACTGTTGACAAAGATCGGCAACAAAAACATTCATCTGTATGGGAAGACACCACCAGCACCAATCAACAATCAATTTCGTCAGCTAAATCAACATATTGCACTATCCATCCCAGGACATGGAGATTCCTTCGGCGAAGTCACACAAAAGAACATAGAACATGATGCGAGAATAATGAAAGCTCCTAGCTGGAAATTCGATAAACCAGAACATTTTTCTACAGCACGGATATGCCAGCGCTTGAAAAACACATCTTCAAATACTCGTACTGTTCTATCCCGCGAGAGGGTGTTTTTTTATTTGTTTGTTAGCTCCTATCAAAACGTATCTATGCATACACCCCGCCTGGTGAGTATCTTATATCTTGTCTGAGCAGTGTTTTTTTTTTGCTACTGGTACCACCACCACTCCAAAGTGGTATCCCTCATATCGCCAGCTATTCAACAATCTTCTACGTGTGGTTTTTGAAAGTGGAGCTAGTGTGTGATATGCAAATTTATGAAATAAGATTCTTTTCCATTTTGAGGGACAAATTTTGATGTCATACCAAATTGACAAAAAAGATACACGTCCAAGCTAAGAGAAATGCGGCATATGGTGCGAGCGAACGATGTTGTCGGTCGTCGACGGGTGTGTCGAATTCCCAGCAAGTTTTCACGCTTCTCAGATGACCTGGTAACTAGGTTATTTGCAACATGAAGAGTTTCTTGGATTCCCTTTTGAAGATGCATAACTAATATAATGTAGGTTTTTTGTTGAAATTTTGTTTATTTATAAAATCTACATATTTGAAAACATACATAGAAAAAATTACTTATAATGAATTTCAAGGACCTGCTTTAATTTTTTGCTAACCATCCCTGTTCCGTGACATGTTTTGTTTTTAACTAAACGAAAAATGCTTTATTTCGTCCAGTTATTCGACTTAATTTCTACTGTCAGAACCTAAAGCCAAACAAATATATATATATATAACCTATAATATATACATATATGTGGTTTTGAACTTTGAAACTCAAGAAAACCTAGGTGAGCCCCTGGTAAAACAAATATTCAGCGATGAGGCTTAGTAATTTTTTTTCTTTTTTTAGATCAGAGCAGAAAATTGATCTAAATTCTGGGCTTACATACATATATCGGGCGTATCAAAGCACCCATTTTCTGTTTCTTTTTCCAATAAATACATAGCACAATAGATGGAACAAAAGGTTAAAAGTGGCTAACATTATTCCATATCCCTATTATTATATAACTAATTAAAGGTTGACAAATCATTGAGAGTATATAATATGGAGTGATTGTTACTAT
Source organism: Philhelius pedissequus (assembly GCA_910595825.1). Taxonomy (NCBI): domain Eukaryota; kingdom Metazoa; phylum Arthropoda; class Insecta; order Diptera; family Syrphidae; genus Philhelius; species Philhelius pedissequus. Next base: position 328,328,154 of record OU343160.1, read on the forward strand.
TCCAATTGTGAAGCCTTATAGGGGGCGCTACTCAACTTTCAGTTAGTTCATTTAGTAGGTGATTTGACTGCTGCTGACTTAAAGCCATTCAATAATCTATTATTAAATTATCTTTGGCATGGCAGTTCCGCACGAATAAACGAACTTTAGCTTTTATTGAAACTGTAACAGCGAGTGCTTCCTATCTTAGATTCAGCCACCACAATGCCTTAAACATAGAAACAAACACTACAGTTTATATATATTCAAAAAATATAGCACTTATTTTAATATTTCTAATTTTGACATTTGAACAAGAACATTCAATGTGATAATGTACCGTTAATTTGTGTACATCGCAGCATAGGTATTTCCAACACTAGCTAATAGTAAGTTTCATTTAAATTCAAAGATCTCCTCTCAAAATCGAGATTTGATCTTTTCAATGAATGACTGACACACACATGCCTGAAAAAAAAACATATCTTCATCATCAGATGACGAGGAAGACGAAGCAATCAAAAACTCCACTAAATTTATAAAACCTAAATTATTAACGAAAGATCCAATCTTTCTACAGAAAGAGCAATTCTTTTCTTGAATGAAACTATAAATCCCAGTTATTGACGTTTGGAGCAGGGTTGGCCGAACTGTCACTTTTTTGTATAAACTACGTCTGCTACGTAGCCAATGTAGTTAAATGTAGTTAATGTAGTAAGTGAAACAAATTGTAGCAGACGTAGTTTCAAATGTCAAATCGTCTGTAATGTCATTTCATATTGAAGTTTGAACTCATATTCATTTATCATATCTTTTGTATTTGACGACTATTAGACAAGTTATTATTAGTTTTTATCATAATAAAAGGAATACAAATACGAGATTATATACGAAACATGCGGACCAGGCGAACTTCGTCTCGCCCCAATTTAATGTCATCAAATGAACTGCAGAGCTATAATAAATCACAGATAGTTCTAATTTCAATGTGATTTATTTGAATGCAATAAAACAACAAACAACAATTAATTTCGCTTTCGCCGAATTCTTGGTCATTGTGCACGTTATTGCCTTGTCAACCGTCAGAAAACTTATCGCCAGCTTAGATGCCATAGATGCCCTAGGATTCAACAGGCAATGAAAGAGATCTTGGCCGAATTGTTGCTATAATCAACTAATGACGAATGTCTTGCATGTCCCACCGGGAGCACGGAGAAAGGAAATGCGATTGCCGAATCGTATTCCAAAGCAGAGCGATTGAAGTCTACATTTACCACTTTTCTACTTCTAATTACTTTTTGTCAAATTTGTGGTGGTGATTGAGAAGTTTGAAGTTGTGAAATATGGGCACATTTATTTCTTTTGCACGTACTTCTTGCGTTTGATTATCATGGACATTTTGATTAATTATTATTGCAAGACGTGTAGGTACGTCGTCCAAGGTTAAATCGGAATCAGTGTAATAATACGCCAAACTTAAATCAATTTCAGAAAGAAAAATAGCACATTTTCTGAATAGAAAATTATAATGTGAAAAGGACACCTGTCAAATCGCGCACAGCATAAATCAATGTATAACGCAATCTATCAGGGTATGACATTGATCGCAGCACAGTGTCATCTTATATATATCTCGTAAGCTTCTCCGCCTAAAACCTCTTCTATCACAATGAGTTTCACAATTAACAGACATTTTCCAAGCTTTTGCATTTGGATCTACACCTACATCCATATAAAGTCCAGCTCACAGAACAACTGAAGCCAGCTGACCATTCGTAGATACGTCGAATGGGTGCTTGAAGAACAGGCGGTGGACGGCGATTTTTCGAACAAAATTTTCTTCAGCGACGAAGCACATTTCTCACTCGGTGGGTATGTTAATAAACAAAGGGGGTAGCCGTGGTGCGATAGTTGTGTGCTCGGCTGTCAACCTCGTGGTTGCGGGTTCGATTCCTGCCGTTGTCTATGTCTTCTTATATTCCATTAAAAACCAATTCTAAAAAAAATTGTCATAAAATACGTTGCTTGTTTGCTCATTACATGCTGTTTAGGCATAACACTAACAACATGTGATTGAGCAAACTAGCATACCCATAAAATATGACAACGAAATAAATAAAATAATGCGAATTATAAGGACATAAATAAATAAGCCAAGGTAATTATCTCCGCATTAGTTCAGCCGGCATCCCTGGAGATTAATCTGAGACAATAACCAGCTCTAGTCTCAGAACATTGTGCCACACATCTTTCCTATCCTTCTTTCTCTTCTTCCACCGGATGCCCGCGCTGTGTTAAGAAAAAACATATAAAGGGTATTCATAATCTCTTGAGCGCGTGCAAAGTTAAAAAAAAAAAAAAAAAAAAAAAAATTGTCGTATTTGGGCTTCTGAGAACCCTCAAGTAATTGAAGAGAGGCCATTGCATCCACAAAAGTCACTGTTTGGGGCGCTCTTTGGTCCGGAGGTATGATTGGACCTTACTTCTTCGAAAACGACGATGGAACGACTGTCACCGTCAATTCGGAGCGTTATGGTCATATGATAACCGACTTTTTTGCCTCCTATTGAAGAATACAACTTGGAGAATATGTGGTTTCAACAAGACGGTGCCACATGCCACACAACTCGAGCGAATATGGCTTTATGGCAAAAGACATTTCCTGGCCGCGTAATTTCTCGTCGTGGCGATATCAACTGGCCACCAAGATCATGCGATTTGACACCGCTGGACTTTTTTTGGGGGGGCTACGCGAAAGACCGTGCTTATGCAGATAAACCTTTAACTCTTGAGCGCTTGAAAACCAGCATTCGTCAGGTTATGGCTGAGATACCGCCCAATATGTGTCAAAAAGTAGTCGAAAATTACCCCAAAAATTCGCGTGGTGGTCATTTAAATGATATAGTGTTTCACACATAATGTCAACGTTCAAACTTTATAATAAAAAAGAAATATCATGAAAAAAAAATATTTTATATGTATTTTATTTACGTTTACTTTTGAAACCGCAAAATGGATAACCCATTATAAGATTTTGGGATACCCCTGTTTCTCGGAATCCGGTTTCATTAAACTGTGGTCCTTTGATGAAATTGTATTGATTTTCTTAATTTGCTACGTTAATGGTGCAGAAGTAACCAATTGTAGTAAAGAAGACGCGTAGTTTATTCCATTTATTACGCGTAGTTTTTGACGTAGAAAATAGAATTTAGTTAATTCGGTCAACCCTGGTTTGGAGGCATCCCCTACCCTAATCTCCAGTCAAGTGTGCGATGTCGAATTCATTTTTTTTTTTAATTTGAAAGAGATTGATTTTTTTTCGCTAATGTGTACGTACCAATTGAGTGCTGTAATTTGAAGGAAACAAAAATCAATTATTAGTTCCTTTTTTGTCCACAAAAATTAATAACCTATAATTTTTGTAAGAGGGAAAATTATATTTAAAAAAATGGGTAACGGATTGAACAGAAGGCTTATGTCTTTTTCGGTGAGCGGATAACTCTTCGATCTGGGATTCCAATCGAACAAGTTAACACACGTTTCTTGAATCTGAAATTTAAATATAGGGATGGGCGATATTCATCGCCCATGGCAAAACATAGATGAAGACATCGATTTTGAAGCATGTCAAACAAGTTGTTTTTCAAAAATGTTGAGAAAAATAAAAGTTTTGGGAGATATTGAACAAAATATAATAAATAATTATTTTTAAGATCGCGGCATTTCCCTTCCGGTTCCTCACTTAAAACTTGGCTTTTTTTAATAGAACATGTTTTTCCAAACATAACTAAAAACAAAAACCTTCCCCACTCAAAACATAATTTTTTAGATAATTTTTTTTGAAAAAATGTACTACACCAAATGTTATCGACAATTTTTCTCCAAATCTATCAATTGTACGATAAAAAGTGTTTAAATCTTTTTTGTGTAGAATGACATGGTCTTCAATGTGCACCAACAATTTTTTTTTAAAACCTATGGTTTTCGTGTAATTTGGAAAAAAACTGAATCTTACCCTCTTTGTCCCCTCTACAATTTTTTGCTCCGTTCCAAATGTATTGTACTTTTTAGGAAATGCTTAGGACGTAAAAATGAAGCTCTCCACCAAAATTCAGCTTTGTCGGAATTGTTCGCCAAGTGAATATCTTATTTTCTTTGACTATAAGAACCGGAGACACGCTTATTGTAGCGAGAAAATGACAAAAATCTATTTGACGTAAGCGAGTGTAAAGAAAGGTCGATGAAATCTTGCTAAAAATACAATATTTGTTTTAACAGCATACAATCGATTTTGATTAATGTTTAATTATAAGGAATTCGACATGTCTTTATTTGACATTCTTTAATTGAAGCTGTGATCATACCAAACTTGGAGCATTTTTGGATTCACTCTCAGGGTTTAACTATAAGCGATAGAAAAATTAGTAATATGTATTAATGTACATATGTAGATATGTATGAATGCAATTTTCATAAACAATTTAATCATAATTAAATTTAGGCTAAGTCTGGTGACTGCCATGAACTGTCAAAATCTTCCCGTTGCCTCCAGCGTCACCAAGGCAATTCGTATTATGAAAGAAAAATTATGAGAGAAAAAATGTTTCCATTGATATTCCCCATCTAGGAAAAAAGGCTACTGACTAAACACATTTAACGTCAATTAGCACTCTCCTTCTCTCAACGTTCATTATATTAAAATTCAAGGAATAATACATTTTTTTAACAGTTCTTTCTGACCGGCCGTAGTAGATACTAAACTCATGAATAGGAATGCTTCACCATAGTCATTCAACCGATTAGAGTTTTCAACATATGGCCATCATCTCAGCATAAAAAAAATATAAAGGCATATGTATATATGCATGTATGTATAAGTAACATTAAATTATACCAAGCATGAATTTAATTTATAAAAGGACATCCGACAACGAAACAAGATAATAATCGTTGGTCCATTATAGAGATGCTTTTCTCTTATTGGATTTATGAGTTTTGATTCAATCAGCGCATCCTTTTGTCATAATTTAAACAACGGGGAGAGTACGATAACTTTGGCGCCAAGATATAATAACGGTTTTTGGTAGAGGGGCTTAATACAAGCATTTTTTACTATGGTAGGGGGGGTCTATCTCCCCTCGTTTAGGCGGGAGGGGCAATTTTATAAAAATTTACTTAAAATCTTTAAAAAAATATTAAAAAAGAACGGCAACACTTACAGTTATAAATTATACCTTTTTCAAAAGTCAGAACTCTACAATTTATAATTAATTTTAAATAAAGTTGTTTTTGTCAATAGTTTTTTAAATAATTGACTTCAAAATCAAAATTTATGAAAAAAAAGTTACAAAAATCACTTTGAATATTATTTTTCTCATGATTATGGATATCGATAAAAAAATAATTGATGTAGTTAACTGCTCCAATTATTTTTTATTAAACACAGAAAACTACTTCTTTTTATGTCTTCTAGTTTTTAAGATATGTAATTGAAAAATAGTAAAACTATACTTTTTCTTTAAACCCAAAAGATTCTTTAATTTTAAAGAAACTTTAAATATATAATAAAATTTTCACCCTCCCCAAAGCCTATAGTGAGCCCAAGCAGGGGGGTTGCAGGGGGGTTGCAGGGGGGTTGCAGGGGGGCAGCATGCCCCCCCTTAGGCATCTCACTGTTTGCATCGTAAATTTCATATATACCTTTGTGATTTTTATACAGTTAATGCGGTTATTTACCAACCGAACTTTGCACTTTTTGAATTTTCCACGGTCATTAAAATATCACAACACAGAGGTGGAGTAGACGTTTGGGAGGGAATTAACCCGATTTCTTCTAAAAACGCGATACTTTTAATATTTTTTTAAAGATTTTAAGTAAATTTTTATAAAATTGCCCCTCCCGCCTAAACGAGGGGAGATAGACCCCCCCTCCCGTAGTAAAAAATGCTTGTATTAAGCCCCTCTACCAAAAACCGTTATTATATCTTGGCGCCAAAGTTATCGTACTCGTGCCTAAACAACCGCCTTTGTGCGAGTCATTAGATGGAAGTAATGGCAAAATAAATGACAATTGCTGTCAATCGCATTCGCCTTAAATCTGCAAGCAAGGACAACGATTTAAGATATTAGAACTTCTTTTATAAGGTGGTTTTTGCGTAATAACAAGTTTTTGATAAGTAGTATACCTGCATGATTTGTACACAAAATTTTAAGATACACAAACACAATATACATATAAGATAGTTACTCGTATTTTGAAAATTTTCAAACAAAGATGCTGCCATTCACAGGAACATCACCTACTTCTGAAAGTTGGAGGCTGCTTAAAAGTTTAAACGCATGGCGAAAAGTTTTAAGCGTCATATGTTTTGTATTCTACGAGTAGATATAGCCATATCTTTGCACATTTTACCACTGAGCCAAACAATGGTCCAGGGAGGGATTTTGTTTTAAATGACACTGAATTTGAATTCCCAACTAAGTTTTTAACTGGACACTGAGTATTGTTCATGTTGTCTAACAAGCTAAAGGAAACAGATTCAACTTAGACTACTTTTACACCTGAGCAATTTTTAATCTTTATTTATGTTTGGGCTTCTCTCTGTAGCAAAGATACTTTTAAACAGTTCGATATTTAATAACATTTATCCACACCTACTTTTTACTCGAATTAATTTAGAAAATTTCAAACTTCAACCGACTTCCGAATTCTACTTCAGAAGCAGAGTCGAGTCAAAATTAGTGCTTTAAAAGTTGAGGAGTTGGCTTGGCTTAAAATGTATGATAGACGTCAACTGTCATCTAAATATCTCTTCATCTCACATTAAAGTGGGTTACTCAATTCAAGAGACGGAAAATCTGACTCTCGATGGTGCTTCTAAACGGGGTAATGCTACGTTTTCACCTAAAGATAATCCGGTTTAAATTGAGAAGATTAAAAATTAATCTTGAAGTGTTTTCACTAGAGAAAAAAAGATTAGGTTGACGTTTTCATTTTGAATTGTCATTCAAAAGTCAATATAACAAGACAAAAACAAAATAATTGGGAAGAATAATAATTTCGGTGCAGTGAACAAATTTAATTTCAATAAATAAAAATGAGTAATAACTTTAAAATATTGATATCCCAACATCTTGCTGCAAATAGATATATTTACATAAATACTGGAATCGCCTTTGCACGGTTTTCGTTTGTTATATATTTCGGAAAGAACAACTTCAAAGTATTACTCTAGGATAGCTAAAACATTTTCCATTACAAATTCCAGGCACCGACCGCTTTGGTTTTGAAGCTTTATTGCAACTTTTATTTTTATACTTTTTTATAAACAAAAACAGAATTTAAAGCAACGACAAATTATACCAGACAAAAACAAATTAAATTATGTTAAATTATGTTCGACAGTTTTTTTTCTTGTTGAATGTCAATGGAGAAAATATGACATTAGAATAGGCGCGTTCTATGAAATAAGGTTTGTTTCTTTTGAGAATCTTCTACTTCGAAGAAGATTTCAATGAGATTAATTTCTAATCTTCATTTAGGAGATTAAAATTTGTTGGGAAATCTTCAAGATTTAGAAGATTTCAAAGAGGATTTATGAATAATCCACTTAAATATGGATTAAGTGGTAGGTGAAAACGTAGTATAAGACTCCGTTTCACCGGCCACTAAAATCTTTTCAGATGAAGATTTAAAATAAATCTCATTTAAATCTTCAATCGAACTACCCTACTTCTATATCGAAATGAACACATTCATCGGGAAAGTGAATTTTTCTCTTCGGTTGACACAGATGAAGCTGTCATAAGAGAAAATGAAAAGATATATACATTTTGAATAGTGCTGTCAAAATTAATCTACTTTTGGAGCTGTGGATCCACTTTTTGAGATTAGTAAATCTACAAGAGATTAAAGTTCGGTGGAAACGTAATATAAACCGATATTTAAGTAAATTTAGCTTAATCTCATTTAATCATCATAGGACATATAGATGCACAAATCGAACTAACTTATTTCCATATCGAAATAAACACATTCATCTGGAAACTGAATTTTGCACTTCGGTTGACCCACTTCGGTTGCCGTCTCACTTCTACATCATAAGAGAAAATTAAACCCTATTGAGATGCTTCCGACACGAAATTTGATTTATCAACTAAATCTAACACCGTAATGTTTTTTTTTAAAAACAACAATTGGCTTTGACAGTTCTTACAAATCTGTTCTAACTTGTTCTACCTAAAAAGCAAGTGCAAAAACTCATGTTCCGAACAGCCTCATTGAACACACATATAGAGATCAGTGGATAGACAGCCTATCTTTTTAGCGGCTTTTTTTGGAACGATCATTGCGTAGCTTGTCTATTTGTTTGTCCCAAAGGAAGTGGCTGTCAATAACGACTCCAAGATATTGGGCGTGCTTGGACATAAATCATTCCTGAAATATATTTGCTTGTCGTTTTTTTTTTAAATGTGGGCTTCGAATATGCATTATTTAGGTTTTAGAAGCGTTAAGTACCTACCCGTTATCGTGACACCATTGTACAGCTTTGTCGAATTCCTTTTGCATCATCACCGTGTCGCCGCGCCGTATCAAGAAATTTATGTCGTACCACAATTGCAGAGTCATCGGCAAAAGCGAATGGAATGCTTAGCTTAAAAGTCCGAAGGAGCTCGTTGTTATAAATTATGAAAAGAAGTGGAACCAAATTACATCCTTGAGGTACTCCGTATTTAACATACTTTGCATCGCTGTAAGCATCTTTTATTTTGACACAGAACATTCTATTATTACGGTTGAATAGTTTGAGGGAGGAATGCAACTGGCTATTTCGGTAGAACATTGTTTATAAAAATAGCGATAAAATAATGAAAGACATGATACATTTCGCCGGTGTTCGAGAGATAAAAATGTTTCAATTATAGTTCTATCGCCTATCATTCCTAGTGCTCTGTTTTGAATTCTATCTATGGGCTCCAAGTTAGTTATTGGAGCTCCTGCCCAAATGTGAGAGTTATACTCCAGCTTTGGACGAATAAATGCCTTATAGATTACAGCCAGATCAGACGGGGAGAAGAATTTTTTGCATCTTCGAAGAAAGCCCAAACACTATGCAGCGTTTTTGGCGAAATCGAATAGGTATGTGGTCATTCCACAAAAGGTGGTCTGATCAAGGACTGACAGCTGATCGGTTTCTTCAGTGCAAGTGCCGCTCATGGATGGGGGTGGGTTATGCTTTAATGACAGACGACAGCACTGAGTTTTTGAAGCATTAAATTCTACACGGTTTATTATTGCCCATTGGACAATGCTGTCGATATCAAAATTTAATGAGCTTATCATAGGCTGCCGTTGCAGTTCTACATCCGAAGAACAAGGAGGTGAATATGCAAATGAATATGAAAACCTGAGAGTATTGTCTTCAGCAAAACAATTTAGTGGATTAGAAGTGCCAGATAAGATATCATTAATGAAAATGAGAAAAAGGGTCGGAGACAAAACGGAGCCGTGGGGCACACCACAATTTATTTTATGAATTGGTAATTTCTAATCCAACGAAAAAGAGGTTCGTCGATACCAAATGCACACATTTTCGATAAGAGAGCTTGGTGCCAAACTCAAATGCTTTCGAAATGTCAAGCGCAATAACCTAACTTTCTATAAAACGATGTAAAGATTTGTGCCACCGTTCGGTGAGATATACCATCAGATCACCAGTGGACATATTGCTTCGAAAGCCATACTGCCGGTCATTAAAGACCTTTCGTTCTACAAGATATTTCTTGATTCTTGGCGGTGAATTAACTATTTTTTCTTTCAATCAGCCCTTTCATGAGTTCCATCGTAATCGGAAAGTCTTACTAATCCCGAAAAAAACTATCGTAGAATCCGTTCGTAATGGCAATTTGTATGGTATAGATTTTTTCAAGATTCATAAAAAGTTTACGATTACGTTTGAATTCGTGATAAGGCTGAATATGTCGAAACGGTATGGTCGATTTCATTGAAATTTATCTTCAGACTCCACTGCTCACAAGTAAAATGAAATCTCAACTGAACATCAGACTTATGTCTAAACACACTGCCTTTTTTAACTGAACTGATAACTGATTGTCTAAAAGGGGTTTTATAAGTTTTTATAAGCAAAGTTAGCCATATTAATTGTTTTGTTTTATTTTTTTTTATACAAACGACACTTTGTATAGAATTGGCATAAAAATTGAAGGTACATTTAAGACTTTTCTGACCTAAAAGGCCTTCAAAATCTTAAATATACGAATCCGCTTTCATGCATTGCTCTTATCAAGGAAACGGGGACGTATATGGAAATATCACAATCGCTCCGCAAAAGATGTACCAAAAGGATGTGATGACGATACGATACATATATAGCATCAACATAGAGCATTCTGTTTTCCTCACGGATATTCAAGTTAATTAGTTTCACTTTGATTACAGTGTGTGCGGTACCTATAGGCTAAAAGGAACGCTAAAGCATATGGTGGTACACGGTGCACTTATATCGAACAAAATAGTTTTTGCCAAAACTTTCATTCCATCTCCATCACAGACGATATAAAGAGCTGCATCATAAGCTTTGTATATAGATGTATCGCAGGTATAGCAACTGAGATATACCTACCAGGACCTGGAAGAGATGATTTAGAATTGCCAGGGTAAAACTAATTACTTAAACGACGAAGACGATTTTAGAGATCCTGCAAGGGATGTGTGTCGGTAACATAATAACTTTCGTTTATGTGTATTGCCATCAGTATTCATATACATGCACACATATAAAAATGTATATATGTTTGTATGTACATATTTACATATGTGTGTTTAATAAAAGGAAGGATGCCTCTTCGTTTTATTGTTGATACATATGTATAAGTTTAAGTACTCCTCATGATCTAGGCGAATTTATACGAATTTCTACTGAATTTGAACAGATGATAGGAATGAGTATTAGATGGAAAAGGAAAAATGAATTGGTATTCCCGAACTGCAAATTGGCAGTTGTGTTAAGTTTTGAACATTATTTGAAGTACTACTTCTGGTTGAATTCTAATTGAGGTGTGAAAATGAAGTTTTTATTCCATAATGACTTGTTATGTGTTTTCTTGTTTTTGTAGTCTTTAAGGTTAAGAAAATTAATTACTCTTTAAATCACATTCGAGTTTTAGTAATTTGCTACAAATATTAAATGTTGAAAAAAAAATACAAAATTTATACGATCTATACAACAAAACATGTATTAGCTTTCTGTTTACGACCAAATTATACCAATTCTTTAATACAAATATATAAATATATTTTCGATTGCCTGTGTACTACATATTTTATGTACCTAACTAAATGTTAGCCACACCTGTACTTAATTTGTCTTTGCCATATCATAGTGAATAAATATACTAAAATATATCTACTAGTATATTTTCTCTTTGTGCCATATATTTAATTTACTTAAGATATTTAACAGTCAAAGACAGCGCACTGTCAGTAGTTAATAGGCTTGTTCGTTTAACTTTACCCAGCCAAGGTAGACCCAGGTTTTACTGAAAACCCCAAGAGTTTAGAGTACGAACCTGCTCTTGGAGCTAACAACTTTAATGTAGCTAACCATTGAGGTTAAGTTAGTTAGGTGTAGTTATCCTATTCAGGTTTAAAGCCTATGTAGGTAAGATTACCTTGATTCTTAGTATAATCAATGGTCGAATGGATGATTCAAGGAATAGTTACATATAGGTAGTTTTCTTCAAATGTATGTTTAAATCTAAGTTATGGATTTTAATAATGTACATTAGGAGGGTAAAATGTATCTACATATATGTATATACACATTGATGGAATCAAAGGATGTTAACATGTAAACATGTACATATGGGTTGGATGCCTCTGTGTGTCTGCATGCGTATACAAAATATACAAAAAAAAATATATAAACAACCTAAAAAAGCTGCTGTGGCTGTTCTAGTTTTTAAGTAGATAGATGTAAGTAGTTTTAGGTATTTCTAGTTAGTATAAGTTAGTTGTATCTAGATTTAATTATTTTTAGTTTAGCTTTAGGTAGTCTATAAGTAAAAATTCAAAAAAAGCACATGTTACTAAGTTTTTTGTTAAAAAAGTTTGCTTGGTCATAAAAATAAAATAATTAGAATTAATTAAAATAGTTTTTAGGTCGAAAGACACTATTTCTAAGAGTTATTGTTTAGTTTAGAGGGCCAGTAAATTTGTTGTAAGTTATTGATAATTAGGCTAGTTTAAAACATTTTTGTCTAGCTTTAAGATAGTTAAGTTAAGATTAAATAAAAATGAATAATAAAAAAAAAATAAAATAAAGGATGTAGGTGGGTAGTAGGTAGCTATATGCATATAACTTCATAATTTAAATTCAAAATAGCTTTTAACGGTCTTTAGTCGACAAAATTTGCGTTTCGTCCCGGCAATCTCACTTGGACTCATCAGTTGGTTAGTGAGCGCCATATATACATACGATTCATGTGATTTTTCAAGACACAAATTATATACATATATACATATATACATATGTATAGGGCCTACATTGTATTTAGTATTCAGTGGCGTACGCAAACATTTGTAAAAAGGTAATAATAATAAGTAGAAATCAATGGATAATACACATACTTAAATGTTTTTACAATGCTTAGTCGTTATAGTTTGAGGGAAAACAAAGATGCCATTTGAATTCATGGATAAATAAGAATATATAAAAAAAAAATTCAAAAATCGTTTTATGTATAAAATTTTGTTAACATTTTTATGATATTATTAATATACATATAATATACAAATAAAATTCAAATTAAAAAAAATTCTGTGGCTGATTTTTGAAAACTCGATTTTTCAAAAAAAAAAATTTATTTATTTTTTAAAAATCGAAAAGCTTTTTTACTGAAAATTTGTGTATGCAGTTTAATAACAATTTTAGGAAGCATTTGTATAAAAAAAATTATTTTATTCGGTTCATCCAATTTTGATAAAGTCGAAAATATGAAAAGTGGTTATATGGGAAGTACCGTTAATAAGTACGACAAAAGAAATATTTTTCGACTGAAAAGTGAACTGTACTAATTTAAGAACACACACATTTTTTTTATAAAAATTCTTTTTTGTCTTAATGGTTTTTTGACATTTGTATGGGAGGTACCGTTGTTTTTTATTTAAAAAAAAAATAGTTTTTTTAACTATTCAAGATAATGTCAAGAAACCACTAAATACGAAGTTTCGAAAAAAATCTATTGAGTCGTTTCGAAATTTTGAATTTAAAAAAAATTTATCTCCAAAAAATTTTTTTTTTGAAAAATGTTGTTATACAAACGTGTTTAAACTTTCTGGGAGCTTCTGCTTAAAAAAATTCAAAAAATCAAATTAACCAAGAAAATGGTTCTGCTAGAGGTACCAAAAATAACAATTTTTTCCTAAAAAAATTCATTAATGAACTGATTTTTTTTATAAAAATCGTTGGAGCTGTTTTTGTGAAAAATAAGATTTTTGCTTTGGGCCAAAAAAATATGGGAGCTACTGTTATTTGTCGTCTTAAAAACAAATGAAAAAAACGTGTGGGCATATTACCGAAAAAAACAATATGGACCAGGTTTGAAGCAAATCCAATGAACCGTTTAGGCTGCAGACTCGAGGACAGACGGAATTGGGGGACACACTTTTTTGGTGTTCTCTATGATCGTAATGTCATGTTTGATTGTTAGTAAAAAAAATTTTTTTGTACGAATACATAACTTGCCTTATAGGATCTATAATCGCAAGTAAAAACTGGGGTTTTCGATTTAAAACCTGTGCACCATTAATTGGAAAACATTGTTGAAATGCACTATTTTAAAATTTAATTACTTAGTTCATGTGATGTTGCCTAATGCATAATCCACATCTTGAAATACAGAATATTGAAATTCTATTGAATTTGAATATTTTTCTAATTTCTCTTTTGAAAAATAACAAATTGTATTCAAAAGGCGAATCCACGCCAAACCAAATGCTTGACATCTCTTTTGAGTTTGACAGTTTATTCGTTACCTCCATTGTATATAAAACCTAGGAATATATATACAATGGTTACCTCAACTCATCACAGATACAAACCTAGATTTACTGTAGGGCGAGTTCAGCGGTATACCCTGGTCTGAAAAAAAACAGAATTTGTTCATCAGAATGAGTTCAGGGGCGCCAGCACGTAATTTGATACAATCGAGTTTTGGCGATACAATCGAGAATTGGAAGCACCAATTTTGGTTCAATCGAGTGTTCGCTAACGATACAAGCTAACGATCGAGCTTCCCTTAAGGTAATTTTGTTGACAGATAACCAATAACAGCCCTATTAATTGAAAAAAAATCAATGATTATTTCACCGCTACTCCAATGCTTTACTAAATTATAGAATGAATATAAGATAGTCTTCGGATTAAAATTTTCAATTAATAAAAAATCGAAAACCCAGGAACAATATCTACAACAATAAGTTTCAACTCTCTCTCTCTTTATTCTATATCCCTGTATCCCGTTTTCTGTGGTTTAGCGAAGAACTAACAGCCCTAATCTGATATCCGATCCAATCGAATCTTTCGATTCACGTAAATAATTCAACTTTTTACTATTTATTTTCAAATGTCTTCTATCTTTTGAGTCCAAAGCCTTACTAGTATTTTTTTTTTGTTTAATTCTTAAGAGAATCTAATTGTTAATATTTATGTTGGATCGAAATGTATATACTTATTGGAAAAATTCGTTTTTTGTGTCGGATAGCAGAATACAAATATTCACGTAAATGTTTTACAGAATAGGGCTGTAAGTTTGTAAATATCAAATAGCAGAAATAATAAAACAGTACTCTTGAAAACAAGAATCTTATAGAATCTTATAAAAATATAAGATTCTAAACACCAAACATTTATTATAAAAAGTGGAAAAATATTTATAATTTTGTCTGTCCATGACGTAGATGCGCAGAACGAAACGAATGCACGGGAATGCGCTATCTTGTATAGTTGTATCATGCAATGGGGGGACGTGCACATTGTGTTGACAGTCCAAACAAATCTGCAATAATTGGTTTGTTCGTTGATCCTTAAAGTCACCCTAGGTTCGCCTTAAAACGTTTTTTGGATCAGGTTTTCAATCTGGGTTATTAGGTCACCTTGGGTGAACAAATTTTTTGTTTTTTTAAACGAAGGGTCGTCCTGAAGTAGATCTGGGTTTTTAGGTTGGGCGAGTTAAGGTAAACACATAAACTGTCAAAGTCACAAGAGATCTGATATTAAAAAAAGATGGATGAACATCGCATACTTATCATCGATGTTAATAATTATAGATTCGAAAACATCGATATTTTTAACGAATTTCCTTAATTCCTTCCTTCAATATCGATATTAAAGCATCGATTTGTTTGCTTTAACATCGATGTGTTCGATCATTCTTAATGTGAAGCATTTGTTTTGTTGTAGATTCGCGTTTTGTACGCAATTTGTTATTTTGAAATTATTTTCATTAACCTGCGCCTCCACAAGCAATAATTTCTTTCATAATATCCAACATGCAATGGAAATTTCTAATGCAGACCACAAATTTCATGAAATGAATTATTTTACGAAATCGATTTCTGCATTTATTTCTTACCATCTCTGTGGAAATAAATGAAGAAATAATTTGACGTCTAATGTCAGTTCGACTGACATTTGTGATCTTTTTAGCCTTACATGTGTATCTTGATGGGTTGAGTTGGAATTCCATGGATTTAAAGTTAAATTTACAAATACAACAATGTAAACAAATGGTTTTTGGAGGGCAAAATGTACGAAAGCTTCCCATCCTTGCTTGGCACTTTGATTGTCAATAAGATTTCATGAAATGATTTGCCCACTGAACGAAGAAATAAAAATGTCTGCAATAGTTGCTGAAATAAAAACAAAAATAAAAATTGCTTGTGGAGGCACAGGGTAACACAGCAATTGAAAACAAAACCTTTGTTGTGCATTCTGTGCATAGCGACAGATCAAATTGACTAAGGAATTAAATTAGACATATTATACGTTTAAATTGTTAGAGGACATAACTTGCTTTTCAATAACATAAACATTATAATGAGCTTTTGGTTCTTTTAAAGAATCGAAACCAAGAAGTTTATTGACATTTTATCTCATTATTTTTTGTCTCTCATTCCAGTAGAAATGCTCTGGCTCACTTCAAAAATTATTTTTGGACTTAAATTCTTCAAGTACACCATTTTTATTAGTTAATGTTCATTAACAGGAGTATATCATAAAACATTCACAGTCGATCTCGTACTGTGGAGGTGTTAACACGTTTTCGGCTTCCCAGTTTTTTCCAAATAAATTTCGTGTGTGCGTTTAAGTATAACATTAAATCAAGATTTCTTAAGTGGTGCAGTAGCACAAAGGTAGAGTGGCCGACCGAGAATCCGAGGGTCGTCAGTTCGATTCCCAGCCGGGCATCAGAACTTTGCAAGCTTTTTTTCACAACCGTGAAGTGGAAAACTTTATTGGTTGGGAAAACGAGCAAAGGAGGAGGAGCTTAAGCACCGGGGCATCGAAAGGTGTCCTAGGGCCAATGAGGCCAGCGATGGCATCAGCTGAGGGAACATCGAAAGATGTTCCAACTACAAGCAGTGATTCTGCAGCAACAACATCAACAGCAATAACAACAACGGCAACATCATCCGATGCTAATCAAAAGCGCAGAAAGAGGATCAAGTGCGCACCAAATTTGGTAAAAAGGAGATCCACGGCCACCTCAGCAAAGCTGCCAGCTGGGGTGCATGCGTCCGATATAGACGAGACGTCAGAGGCAGCAAGACAAACCGAGCTAGATACTTCACCCGAAGAGGGTATAGCATATATGTCTGAAGAAGGAGAAGGGCACTTCACGACGGGCGAAAGTACTGCCTTCGTGAACCTCTCCACATCAGAGTCGTCAGCTGAGGAGGACGAGGAATAGAGAATGGTCGCCCAAATTGAAGCTTTGGAGGCAGAAATCGAAAAGATAAAAAGCAAAGTTAAGGCCAGCCAAGAAGCGCGCCGAGCGAGGCAACTAAAAGAACTCGAAGAAAAAGAACAACAACAGAAAAAAGAACAATTACAAAAACAACAGCCACAGCAGCAGCCAAAACAACAACGGCAAAAACAACAACAACAACAGCAACAGCAGCAGACACAAGTACAGAAACAACCACAAGAAAAACAACAGCAGCAGATTCAAAAGCAGCAGAATCAACAGCCGCAGAAAAGTCAGTCTCAGCAGCAGCAGCCACAGCCGCCGATTATGAAAAAAGAAAAGGTGCCACCCATTAATACTTATAAAATGGAGTTACAGGATACCATAAATCTATGTAAGTTGACCATAGGTCAAAATTTTACTATTAAAAGATTAAATAACGATAGGCATGCTATCCAGTGCTTCACACTGGAACAGCACAAAAAAATTAAAGAGTTGCTGAAAGAAACTACTACCGAATTCTTTAGTTTCACCCCTAAAACCGAAAAATTTCAAACGGTCCTTTTGAAGGGCATAGATTCCTACACGGAACCACAGGTGCTCTTAAATGAACTCCGCCAAAAAGCGAATGACGATCTCGACTTTATCGGGGTCAAGCCGTTCGCTACAGTTAGAGCTAGGCGGGAGAAGCGGAGTCTTCCCTTCTTCCTCGTTCAACTTTCACCCAGCAGCAAACTGGATAGTTTGAGGAGTATATCCGTCCTCAACTGCCAGGTTGTAACTTGGGACAAATTAAAAAGGCGCGGCGACATGCTTCAATGCATGCGCTGCCAAAGGTTCGGCCACGCCGCAGCAAACTGCGAAATGCAGTCACGCTGCGTTAAGTGTGGAGAGAACCACAATGCAGATGAATGCAAGTTAGGAAAAGAACGGGTCGAAGATAGGACCCAGCTTAAATGTGTACTCTGCCGAGGCGCCGGACACCC
The DNA here is from genome assembly GCA_910595825.1 of Philhelius pedissequus. Classification (NCBI taxonomy): domain Eukaryota; kingdom Metazoa; phylum Arthropoda; class Insecta; order Diptera; family Syrphidae; genus Philhelius; species Philhelius pedissequus. The sequence goes on from OU343160.1 coordinate 328,346,108, forward strand.
CGCTAATTATCGGGGATGCCCGACGTTTCAGCTTATAAAAAACAATAAAGCAGCAAAGCAAACAGTGGTAGAAAAGCGTCCAACAGTGCGCCCTCCTACAACAACGTCCGTCAACCCCCAAATTTCTTACGCCCAAATGGCGTCAGGAAGGGGAAGCACGGTACAGCCTACACCAAAGGTCGCCCAACAGGCCCCCGTGCCTAAGGCGCCGGCGGCACAGGCGGATATTATGGGCGTTCTACTGGCCATCCAGGGCCAGTTGAACGGCCTCCAAAACCAGATCAGGGAGCAGGCGACTAGGGTGGATTATCTCTACTCTGTTTTGCCGAGCTTAACGCAACTTAGAGGTTAAGGGCGCGCTGCCGGAGAGGCCCTTTAAGATCCTAGCTGTGAATGTAAATTCACTGATTAGGACCGAACGTAGAGCGAATTTATTCCAATTGCTTAAAGACATAAGTCCAGATGTGTTTATGGCTAGCGAAACTAAGCTTAACCATAAACATAAATTGACTAACAACAATTACAATATCGTAAGGAGAGACCGACCCAACTCCACTCAAGGAGGGGGCGTCGCAATCTTTATACGTAAAGGCATTAGTCATAAGGTAATATATAATAGTGATGTGCGTAAATTTCGGACGTTAGAGGCATGCATCATATGCATTCATCTCCAACAGGGGAAGCGAATGTATGTGATCGCTGCCTATGCACCGGAAACACCTCAGCCCACACAGTTTATAACAGAGCTTGAAAAGCTTTTTGAATGCTTAAGATTGAGCTCGGAAGAAAACTACTACATATTGGCTGGTGATTTGAATGCCAAACATATAGATTGGGGAAATCAAATACAAAATCCTCGTGGTAACCATCTGTATAATTGGATGGGTCGATACAACCTGGAGTATCGCATTGAACTTCTCGCTACAGACAGGCCATCGTTTCCAAGAAGCGGTGCCTATCTGGATCTATTGTTGAAAGACGCAAGACTAACAATTACTGATACTGTGGGCCATCGGCCTAAAAATTGTTTAAGAACGATCGAGTACGACAGTGACCACTGCGGACTCGCCACCGTAATACAACTTCCGAACTCGCTTATAGAGTTGGAGGAGTATGTACCGGTGCATACTTACAATTACAGTAAGGTGCGCTGGCCACGCTTCTCGAACGTCTTATTGAGCGAATTACGATCAAATGGTATATCCCCACCAAATGACAGGAACATGACAAATACTGAAATTGACAGATACTTAGAACAAATGGACGAAACAATTCAACGAACAATGAACAGGACAATACCGAAATACAAAGAACGTAACGCAACTGACATGTACCGTAACGCGACAATTGATGCACTACACAGACAAAAAAGTGGCTTACTGACAAGACTAAAACGCTTGTACAGACGGTTTACTGACACACGAGATCTGGAGATAAGGACACTGAAGTCGTCCATCAAAAACATCAACCAATTGATCAAAGAAAATTATAGGTTGTCCATTAATTTGTTTTGGGACAACAAAATTCGGGCCGTGAACGCTACCGACCCGAGTATGTTCCCACAAATTAATAAGATATTCAGAAGAAACGATCAAAACGACCTTCCGTGTCTTAAGCTCCAGAGGACGACACAAAACAGAGACGTACTTCTGACAGCAGGCATAGACCCAGATGATGCCGTCTTGGACGATGACCTCTTCATAATCGAAGATCCGCAGGAGAAGGTGGAGGCTGTGGGGGCTGCTTTCCAGCAAGTGTACAAGGTGAATGCTAGCATTCGCCCGAATCATGACCTGGAGAACAGAGCTCTGCTTCATCACTTATGGCTCCGAAACGATATAAGCGAATGGCGATCTGAGAACCTTGGTTTTACCGGGTTTAATGATGAAGATTTGGCAAATGCCATAATCGCCGACCGAAATGGGCCCAGTCCCCTGTTAATTTCGAAGAATGAGCTCCAGCTCATCTTCGATTCATTAAAGAAAAAGAAGTCTGCAGGAGTCGATGGTATATCCAACGTTGTACTACGACATTTGCCTCAAGAAGCAGTTGCCATTTATACCACACTGTTTAACAACGCGCTGAATAATGCATATTATCCAGTGCGGTGGAAGACAGCTGTGGTGCACCCTCTCCCAAAAAAGGGAAAGGACAACTCCAATCCGGCGAATCTCCGGTCGATAAGTCTTCTTCCGAGTATCAGCAAAGTATTTGAAAAGGTTATTAATAGAGCCCTGTTCAAGTGGGCGGAGGACAAAAATATCATCCCGGATAATCAGTTCGGTTTTAAGGCGGGACATGATACAATTCATGCCGCGTCTAAACTAGTTTCTGATATCCAATGGAACAAAACTAAAAAGCAGTGTACGGGTGCCTGTCTGGTTGATTTGGAGAAGGCCTTCGACACCGTATGGTTAAAAGGTCTCTATCTAAAGCTAACCAGACTAGGTATAAGTAAACCTCTATTGTATATGCTTTATGACATGCTAAATGGTAGAAAGTTTGTTGTCAAGAGTGGCAATGTAACTTCTACCGCAATTTTTAATATTAATAATGGTCTTCAGCAGGGAGCGGTTAACTCGCCGATTCTATTCAGCATTTACACCAGCGATCTGATAGGTAGTCTAACTCAGGCAATTGCGTACGCCGACGATCTAATTGCGTACAGAACAGCTAATACAGTTGAGGTCATCAAAAGTCTCTTGCAGAGTGACTTCGACAAGATTCAGCGATATTGTGATGACTGGAAGTTGAAAATCAACTTCCAGAAATCAGAAACTATTTTGTTTAGGACTCCGTTGTCTAGCGCCTCAAGGGATACGAGAAAGAACTGGCGCAAGCTGGTGATCGTAGGGCCACATGGACATCCACTGGCGAGTAAAAGTGTAGTAAAGTACCTTGGCATCTGGTTGGATCAGTACCTGTATTTCGACAGACATATAGGTGCTGCTTTGGCCAGGGCTAGGGGAGCCTTTGCCTTGACAAAACGACTGTTTTATAGCAGCCGTCTTAACAGCAGGGTGAAGGTGATTTGCTACATGGCCCTCATCAGGCCGATGATTGCCTACGGATGCCCGGTGTGGTTCAACGTTGCCCCATCTCAAATGGAAAAGATTCGGGTGTTTGAGAGGCAATGTCTTAGACGTTGCCTTGGATTACACAGAACACCAGAGTCGGAGTACACAAGATATTATTCCAACCAGGTTCTATACAACGGAGCCAACATAAACAGAATAGATAATTTTTTGTTCAAGCTGATTCGGGGTCACGTTGCAAGAGCGATGTCCTCAACTAACAGCTTAATTTTTGGGGCTTATTACCCCAATAACGAATATTTTGAGAGTGCGCGGTTAAGTGGTTACATCCCTCCCGAGGCATTCCTCTATTTAGACAGTCGAGGGCTGATACAGGATGGAGGGGCGGTTCCGCTCATCTACCACGTCAGCCGGAAAACTGTGGATAGGCGACTTCTGTATGGTCGAGACGTCATCGCTCAAGGTGGAGAAGAGCGCCTTCGGTTCAGTAGGACTGTGTCCGATCGGGACCGGAGGGATAGAGCGAAACAGGAGAACCAGTTCTGGTGGCTCTCTGAACAGCATCGTGATATTGAAAGTCGATGAAGATATTATATCTTGGCCGACTTACATAGATTTAGGCAATTAGGTATAGGGAACAGTCGGGGTGGCACCAAAAAAAAAATTAAAAATATGTATGTATGCGGGGCATACGTGCATGTAACTGCGTGCCTGTACATGTATGTGCGTACGTATATGTATGTGCGTATGTACATGTATGGGTGGGTTGCATGCTGCTGTGTGGCTGCATGCATATAAAAAATAAACAAAAAAAAAAAATTAAAAAACGAAAAAAAATGCTGCTGTGGCTGTTCTAGTTTTTAAGTAGTTTTAAGTATTATTAGGTATTTTTAAGTAGTTTAAGTTATTTTTAGGCAGTATAAGTTAGTCTTATTTAGTTTTAATTATTTCTAATCTATATTTAGGTTTAGTTTATAAGGAAAAAAAAAAAAAAAAAAAAAAAATGATCAGATACCAAGTTTTTTTCTTAAAAGTTTCCTTGGAAAAATAAAATAAAATAAAATAATTAGATTTAATTAAAATAGTTTTTAGGTCGAAAGACATTAGTTCTAAGAGTTATTGTTTAATTTAGAGCGCCCGTAAAGGGCCAGTAAATTAGTTGTAAGTTATTGATAATTAGGCTAGTTTTAAACATTTTTGTCTAGCTTTAAGATAGTTATAAGTGAATATAAAATAAAAATGAATTTACAAAAAAAAAAAAAAAAAAAAAAAAAAAATCATAAAACATTTTTTCATGAAATTCATTTTTAATATATCTGTTTAAGGGGCCTTACCTAACCCGCAACCTCTATTGCTGAAATGAATTGCCAAAACTTGAACTGCTCTGATATTTAACGACAGATATCAAGTGGAGTCGGCCTGTAATAGGCGTTTTTCTGTTTTCCTTCAGATCAGATTACAGAACAGAGTTTTAGTGCATAGAGTATGCTGTGAACTTCTTCCGAACAGAGCAGCAGCAAGCTCTGAACACTGATTTGTTTTTTAAACACACTTGAACCACACAAACCAGACTAAATTTTCATTTTAATCATAAAGAGCAATATAACAAAAACTACCCTTATTTTGTACACAAATACACACCAGATTTAGAAAATCAAGAAGCGACCGACTTATTTCGCCATTTGATTATGGTCATAAGCTAATAACATAAGGACCCGAAACCTCTGCTTTCATTTGACATTTGCCGACAAGCTTAAACACGCACACAAGTAACTTTTCCGTTCATCTACCAATAGACACATCGATAAAAACGCACACAAGAATCTTTTCTGTTCGTTCATCTTCCTATAGACACATATACAAAACAGCCCTAGTAATTTGTTTTTGTTTTTTGAATTCCGATCTATTCACGGATAGAGTTTCAAAGCTACAAATACAACAATGTAAACAAATAGGTTTTGGAGGTGAAACGTACAAAGGTTTCCAATCTTATGACTTATTTGCGATTATAATATATTCTTCCCTTTTCCTTCTCGAGACACATAACATTTCGTGTGCTCAGAAATTTACTTAAATGCTCAGGCAATTATGTTCAAGCACATCGACCGCGCACTGCACATGTTCAGAACGAAAAAAGAAACACACATTTGGAGCTCTAAATGATCGGAGTGAAAACCCACAAACAAATTTTTTGACAACTCAGACTCTGCTCTGCACTAAAAATAGAGAAACGAAACAGTGAGTGAAATTTGAAATCAGAATCGAAACCAGTAGCACTCACGCATGCATATATTTAAACAACAACATTTCAACATTTGAATCGTTAGAATTAAATATTCAGTTCTCATCCCGGATCGGAGAGAAATTCCGGATTGTCAAATTTGCGTTCCATGAATGCAGTTGAAAACATATAAAGTGTCTTATGTCATCTCATCGTGACTAATGTCGAATTCCAAGCAACCATTTCAAATCGATTTCAGATTGATTTTTTTTAACTCTACAGAGTCCTACGACCTAAGAAGGTCACAAGTTCTTTACGAAGGATTTATTTAAAAAAAAATCAAACTCGGACGGAGAATCCTAAAAGGGGTTAAATTTCTTGAAGGGTTCTGTCAAAATTATTAATTTGCTTTAGTCTTGAGATGAAATAACTTACCTCTCAACCCTGATTGTTCTTGGCCCTTGGAAGGGAATATGCTTATTATTTCTTTACAAAAAAATCTTTGTTTATACTTTATTGTATCAACATTTGTACCTTAAAATTCTCATTATCAATATTGGTTACTAAGCCAGATTATAATTATCTAATAAAATAAAATATTTTAAAATATTTGATTGATTATTATTTTAGTTTACGCGGCGATATCAAAAGTTTCAGTTTCATAGTTAAGTGCTCGACTGTTGGTAATCGGTAGCAGATCTAGTGCTATTTCTGCATTTTACTCCAGTATTGTTCTTATCTAATCGATATTTCGAAATGAACGAAAATACTCTAATAGAAATTCTCTTCGAAGATTGGCCAAAACTAAGTGATCTCTTCGTGGATCGAAAATTGGAATCGAACTCTTGTAGTATGATTCAAAACTATATTAATGCCCGAAACAAAGTTCCAGCAATGAAAGATACAGTCAAAATTTATTCGCTAAATGGTGATTGGAGTGATGGAACTTTTATAATTGTAGTAAGTACCTATTCTCGCTTCTTAATTGAATATTGCAGTTTTTGAATTTATAACCATCGAATTTTAGCTCCAAAAATAGTGTTTTTCTCTCGATTACTATGATTCTATGATGACAAATTCCTTTTGTTTCAGGACCATAATTGTTATATCATGGCGAACACTCTCGAAGATTCTCAAGAGCGTCTTCTAGCAGCTCTCCATTGTTTGGATAGCAAAGCATTTTTAGTATTTTTAGGATGTCCCATTCGTATTCAGAAAACTATGGAAACTTATTTAACTAATTTGGGAATTGATAAAGAGTCTGTCCAATTTTCCAGAACCGTTTGGCATCACATTGAATTGAAAAAGGCTTTGGAATTTAATACAGAGTAAATGGTTTATTTTTTTTACCTTATTGAGTTAAAAATAAATTAGATTTGATTTTAGTCCACCAAAGGGAATAACTTTATCAACGCTTAGAAAAGAAGATGTTAATACCGTCAATAACTATTGGCCACATCGTTTTCCAGGATCGGAATTATTTGTTGGTCGGCTAGTAGAATATTATCAAAATATTGGTGCGTATGATGAGAATGGAACATTGGTTGCATGGTGTTTGGTTCTGCCAATTGGATCTTTAGGATTGCTACAAGTACGGGATAGTCACAAACGGAAGGGTTTTGGAAGCCTTGTTGTTAGAGCTTTGTCGAAAATGAATGCCGTAAAAGGAATGGAAACAATGGCACCAGTCATAGAAGAGAATACTGCTTCACGAGCAATGTTCCAAAGTATAGGCTTTCGGGCAATTGATAATATTTTTTGGTTTTTTAAGCCGGCAATAGAATAAAATACAAAAATAAGTACAGAAAATAAGCATACCCCAGTATTTGATATACTCGTAGTAGATAGATGGAAGCACAAGAACTTTTTCCTAACCAAGGATATATGATTAAAATTATAAAATAAATATTTAAATACATAAAGTAAAATAAGCTTGTCTCGTCTCGAAAAAGCGGTTTTCTGTAAGTTGAGGCGATACCTTAAATTGTTAAACTGGGATTTTCCAATGGAAGGCGATAAATTGAAAATTTCATTTTGGCAAACATTTTTTTTTTTGTTTCTCGCCTACTTTTATCGATTCGAAAGTTACAGAACATTGGCCATGGTCAAAATATTCTTTGGGTTTTTGACAGCTTTGGTTTCCCTGAACTCGACATGTTGCAAAATTTCTAACTTTATCTCCGTTATGCAAGTTATGCATTCGTAAACAAAAAAAATTCTAACAATCAAACATAACATTACGATTATAGAGACCGCCAAAAAAATGGGTCCCGCAATTGCGCCTGTCTGTAAGTCTGTCAGTCTGCCCTCGAGTCTACAGCCTAAGCGGTTGGATGGATTCCCTTCAAACTTTGTACATATTATTTTTTCGGTAATATGCTCACAGGTTTTTTTTCATTTTTTTTAAGACGACAAATAACAACAGTAGCTCCCATTCATTTTTTTGCCAAAAACAAAAATCTTATTTTTCTCAAAAACGGCTCCAACGATTTTTTATAAAAGAAATGTATGTGTGTTCTTAAATTAGTACTGTTTACTTTTAAATATAACAACATATTTTATTTTGCGTACTTATTATTGGTATTTCCCGCATAGAACTACTTTTCATATTTTCGCCTTTCTCACCATTGGATCGATTTTTTAAAAACCAGTCACTGAATTTTTTTGAAATTTGAATTTTATATGAATATTAATAATGGCGCAAAATTTTAAATAGCCTGATGTTAACGGCTTAGCATGCTACTACTTAACAGTTTGCTAATACTTAAGCACTTTACTAATATTTTCCTAATTTTAAGCACTTTTTAACTAGCACCATACTAAATCTATTTTCTTAATAAACTACAACTAAATACGTCTAAAATAGTGCAAAAAAGTAACGAACATAACTTTTTGACGTTTGTAAATGTCAAAGTGGCAAATGGTTTTTATACGGGGTGGCCATGGCGCTATAGTTGTGTGTTCGCCTGTCAACCTCATGGTCACAGGTTCGATCCCTTTCGTAGTCTATGTCCTCTTATTTTTCCATTAAAAACCAATTCTAAAAATAAATGTCATACAATGAGTAGCTGGTTTACTAATTACATGCTGTTCAGATAAAGCACTAACAACATGTGATTGAGTAAAACTAGTATACAGATGAGATATGACAACGAATAAAAAAAATAATGCGAATTATAAGGCACATAGAAAAATAGGACACGAAAACTTCTCCGCATTAGTTTAGCCGCCATCTCTGGAGATAAAATCTGAGATAACAACCACCTACAGTCTTAGAACATCGCGCCACACATCTTTCCTATTATTCTTTCTCTTCCTTAACCTCACGACCGCGCTATTTTGAAACATTTAAAAGGGTTGAGCGCGTGTAGATTATAAAAAAAGTAGCTATTTTGTGATTTTAACTTTAGTAAAATGCTAGGAAAATAGTACGATACCAAACTGGTTTAAAATTTGCAAAATCTCCTTTTTAGCCTAGTATCGTACTAAAAATGATTTAGGACATTACTAAATCGTTTAAAATTTTGCGTCAATATCTTTAAAATGGCGGTACCAATTTATTTTCTAAAAATGTTTTCAAAATTTTATACATAAAAAATTATTTTTTTTAAAAACCGCTCCAACGATTTTGAATATTTTTTTGATGGGGGTGGACATGGCGCGAAAGTTGTGTGCTCGCCTGTCAACCTCGTGGTCGTGATTCGATTCCTGCCGTTGTCTATATCTTCTTATTTTCCATTAAAAAAAAATTGTCATAAAATGAGTTGCTGTTTACTCATTACATGCTGTTCAGGCATAACACTAAACATGTGATTGACGAAACATTGTTCGTAGGAACAATGAACAGAACAATACCGAAATACAAAGAACGTAACGCAACTGACATGTACCGTAACGCGACAATTGACGCACTTCACAGACAAAAAAGTGGACTACTGACAAGACTAAAACGCTTGTACAGACGGTTTACTGATACACGAGATCTGGAGATTAGGACACTGAAGTCGTCCATCAAAAACATCAACCAATTGATCAAAGAAAATTATAGGTTGTCTATTAATTTGTTCTGGGACAATAAAATTCGTGCCGTTAACTCTAGCGACCCAAGTATGTTCCCAAAAATTAATAAGATTTTTAGAAGAAAAGATCAAAACGATCTTCCGTGTCTTAAGCTCCAGAGGACGACAGAGAACAGAGACGTACTTCTGACAGCAGGCATAGACCCAGAGGATGCCGTATTGGACGATCACCTCTATATAATCGAAGATCCGCAGAAGAAAGTGGAGGCTGTGGGGGCTGCTTTCCAGCAAGTGTACAAGGTGACAGTCGCCCGAATCATGACCTGGAGAACACAGCTCTACTTCATCACTTATGGCTCCGGAACGATATAACCGAATGGCGATCTGAGAACCTTGGTTTTACAGGGTTTAATGATGAAGATTTGGCAAACACCATAATCGCCGACCGAAATGGGCCCAGTCCCCTGTTAATTTCGAAGAATGAGCTCCAGCTCATCTTCGATTCATTAAAGAAAAAGAAGTCAGCAGGAGTCGATGGTATATCCAAAGTTGTACTACGATATTTGCCTCAAGCAGCAGTTGACATTTATACCACACTGTTTAACAACGCGCTGAATAATCCATATTATGGAAGACAGCTGTGGTGCATCCTCTCCCAAAAAAGGGAAAGGACAACTGCAATCCGGCGAATCTCCGGTCGATTAGTCTTCTTTCAAGTATCAGCAAAGTATTTGAAAAGGTTATTAATAGAGCCCTGTTCAAATGGGCGGAGGACAAAAATATCATCCCGGATAATCAGTTCGGTTTTAAGGCGGGACATGACACAATTCATGCCGCGTTTCTGATATCCAATGGAACAAAACTAAAAAGCAGTGTACGGGTGCCTGTCTGGTTGATTTGGAGAAGGCCTTTGACACCGTATGGTTAGAAGCTCTTTATCTAAAGCTAACCAGACTAGGTATAAGTAAACCTCTATTGTATATGCTTTATGACATGCTAAATGGTAGAAAGTTTGTTGTCAAGAGTGGCAATGTAACTTCTACCGCAATTTTTAATATTAATAATGGTCTTCAGCAAGGAGCGGTTAACTCGCCGATTCTATTCAGCATTTACACCAGCGATCTGATAGGTAGTCTAACTCAGGCAATTGCGTACACCGACGATCTAATTGCGTACAGAACAGCTAATACAGTTGAGGTCATCAAAATTCTTCTGCAGAGTGACTTCGACAAGATTCAACGATATTGTGATGACTGGAAGTTGAAGATCAACTTGCAGAAATCAGAAACTATTTTGTTTAGGACTCCGTTGTCTAGCGCCTCAAGGGATAAGAAAGAACTGGCGCAAGCTGGTGATCGTAGGGCCACATGCACATCCACTGGCGAGTAAAAGTGTAGTAAAGTACCTTGGCATCTGGTTGGATCAGTACCTGTATTTCGACAGACATATAGGTGCTGCCTTGGCCAGGGCTAGGAGAGCCTTTGATTTGACAAAACGACTGTTTTATAGCAGCCGTCTTGACAGCAGGATGAAAGTGATTTGTTACATGGCCCTCATCAGGCCGATGATTGCCTACGGATGCCCGGTGTGGTTCAACGTTGCCCTATCTCAAATGGAAAAGATTCGGGTGTTTGAGAGGCAATGTCTTAGATATTGCCTTGGATTACACAGAACACAAGAGTAGGAGTACACAAGATATTATTCCAACCAGGTTCTATTTAACGGAGCCAACATAAACAGAATTCATAATTTTTTGTTTTATCTGATTCGGGGTCACACTGCAAGAGTGATGTCCTCAACCAACAGCTTAATTCTTGGGGCTTACTACCCCAATAATGAATATTTTGAGAGTGCGCGGTTAAGTGGCTACATCCCTCCCGAGGCATTCCTCTTTTTCGACAGTCGAGGGCTGATAAAAGATGGAATGGCGGTTCAGCTCATCTACCACGTCAGCCGGAAAACTGTAGATAGGCGACTCCTGTATGGTTCAGACGACATCGCTCAAGGTGGAGAAGAGCGCCTTCGGTTCAGTAGGACTGTTCAGTCCGATAGGGACCGAAGGGATAGGGCGAAACAAGAGAACCAGTTCTGGTGGCTCTCTGAACAGCATTATGATACATAAAGCCGATTAGGATGGTGTCTTGGCCGACTTACGTAGATTTAGGTAAATTAGGTATAAGGAACAGTCGGTGTGGCACAAAAAAAAAATTTTAAAAATGTATGTTTGCGGGGCATTTGTGCAGGCAAATGCGTGCCTGTGCATGTATATATGTACATACGAATATGTATGTACGTATGTACATGGCTGTGTGGGTTGCATACTCTGTGTATCTGCATGCGTATACAAAATATACAAAACAAATATAAAAACAACCTAAAAAAACTGCTGTGGCTGTTCTTGTTTTTAAGTAGATGTAAGTAGTTTCAAGTATTTCTAGTTAGTATAAGTTAGTTGTATCTAGATTTAATTATTTTTAGCTTAGCTTTAAGTAGTCTATAAGTACAAATTAAAAAAAAAGCCCACGTTACTAAGTTTTTTGTTAAAAAAGTTTTCTTGGTCATAAAAATAAAATAATTAGAATTAATTAAAATAGTTTTTAGGTCGAAAGACATTAGTATTATGATATAGCTTAGCTTAGAGCGCCCGTAAAGGGCAAGTAAATTAGTTGTAAGTTATTGATAATTAGGCTAGTTTTAAACGTTTTTGTCTAGCTTTAAGATAGTTATAAGTTAAGATTAAATAAAAATGAATAATACAAACAAATGTGATTGAGTAAACTAGTATACCCATAAATATGACAGAGATATAAATAAAATAATGCGAATTATAAGAGACTTAAACAAATCAGACACGCCATCCCTGGAGATAAATCTGAGACAACAACCACCTCGCGCCACACATCTTTTCTATCCATCTTTCTCTTCTTACACATGAAGCGCTGTGTTAAAAACATATTAAGGGTAATCATAATCCCTTGAGCGCTTGTAAGATTATTAAAAAAAAAATATATAGCTACCTACCAACCTACATCCTTCATTTTCATTATTATAAGTACATATTTACTTACCTAGGTTCCATCCAGGTATATATGTAGGTACATATTTCTCTCCTAACTTAATTACCTAAAATCCATAACCTAGATTTAAATATACATTTCTGGGTAACTATGTATCTATTCCTTCAATCATCCATTTGACGATTCATTATACGAAAAATCAAGTTAGTATTACCTATGTCCATATATCGGTTTTAAGCCTGCATAGAATAACTAAACTAACTAGCGTGAATGTTTAGCTACATTAAAGTTGTTAGCTACAAGAGCAAGTTCTTACGATCCAGTCGTGCATTTTATTTTGTTTTAATTTAATAATTGTTCATCCCTAATCTAAAGCATTTGTTTTGTTGTGGACTCGCGTTTTTATGCAATTTGATATTTTTAAAATGGGAATTAAAAGCCTAGGTCTCAAATTTATTTTCATATACAGAAATATAAAATAGAGACATTTGAAGTTGTGGATTGTGTATAAGACCAAAACAAATTTTATTTTAAATTTTAATTATTAGATGACATAACTTCCTTTTCAAATTTCAACAACATACAAATTACAGCCCATGGGTGTTTTTTGGTAACCGATGCATACATTTCTAAAAAAGGGTTTTCTGTGTATTATACCTAAATTATGCATATAACTTTATAATTTAATATTCATGTGATTTTTAAAGATACATATATATGTTTGTATAAGGACCTACAAAGTATTTATGTATGTATTTTTGTATTAAATGACGTACGCAAAAATGCTTAAAAATGAAATTAATTAGATAGAAATAAATGGATAATACACAAAATACAATCTTTTTATATTGCTTAGTTGTTAAAGTTTGAGGGAAAAAAGATGTCATTTGAATTGTTGGATATACATTTATAAAAAAAAATCAAAAATCTTTGGAGCGAGTTTAAAAAAATGTTTTTTATTTATAAAATGTTGAAAATCTTAAAAAAAAATTTGAACGCCATTTTAAACTAATTAAAAGAAAAAAAATCGATTTTTCGAAAAAAAAAAATAATAATTTTTTTGAAAATAGAAAAACCATTTTTTGTTTTTGAAAATTCGAGTACATGTAATGGGAGACAAATTTTTCGTCATTATAAGCGAATGTCGCTATATGCGAATTAATAAAACACATTGACCCGAAATTGACCGAATGAATAGTTTCCTTACTTTGCATACACTTTATGTATGTAGTATGTATGTACCATAAACAAATAACACTTTTCCAGAAAAATAACAAACACAAGCACGACTGACTCAAATTTGTATCAACCAAAATAAACTATGTATCTAAATATGTAAGCCTAACTGTATTATGTCTAGACAGGAAAAAGGAAAAAAATGGGAAAATTCTAAATTAAAGATTTTATTTTTAACAACTTAAAACACAAATTATTGATTTTTGCTTAAATGTACATTTCGATATATATATATATATATATATATACCTATATATATATATACATTACGATGTAAGCATAGCTTCCGAAATGTACATTTAAGCAAAAATAAATAATTTGTGTTTTAAGTTGTTAAAAATAAAATCTTTAACTTATAATAAAAAACACGTTAAAAAATCTCCACTATCAAATTAAGGGAAAATTCTCTTTCGGAAAATGTCTTTCTATCATCCTTTTCATTTTCCGAAACGCGTTGCAAATTAAATAATAAATAAAAAACAAAGTTGTGAAATTTGAAATTAAATAAAAAATTAACTGTATTACTATATATGCAGTTGTATACAATAGTGAGAAAGTCGAAAACATGAAAAGAGGTTATATAGTAAGTACATTTAATTAGTATGCAAAATAAAATATTTTTTTACTTAAAAGTTGACTGCGATAATTTAAGAGCACACACGATTTTCTATCAAAATTCTTGGAGCCGTTTTTGAGAAATAATTTGTTTTTTTTACGGATTTTTTAACATTTCTATAGGACGTTTTTTTTATTTTAGCAAAATAGTTTTTTTTTAATTATTCAAAATAATGTCAAAAAAAACTACCAAATACAGGGTGGCACACGAATCGTGCTACAATTACAAATTTAAATAACTTTTATTTTAATCGATGTATCCATTAATTTTTTTTATTGGATTAAAAATTAAATTTTATTTTAAATAATTAATGATTTTTAATGATGATAGACCGCAAATGACATCCACACTCATCTACGCATATGCGGCAACTGATCAGAAAATTGTTCATTGCGGCCTGAAGAGTTGAAATTGGGATCGCCTCAATTATTGTCTAAATGGACTGCTTCAATTCAGTCAAATTCCTGGGTTTCGTTTTGTACACTTCCAGCTTGACATAACCCCATAAAAAAAGTCTGGTGCAGTCAGGTCAGGTGACCTTGGGGAACAGCGGAAAGTAGAGTTTCTGGATATCAATTCGTTTGGGAATTTTCGTTGGAGCTCCGCCATAATTTGTTTGGCTACGGGTGCACTTGCTACATCTTGTTGAAACCAAATCCTGCTGAAAGGAATGGGTCTTCGGCGCAGTTTTGGGTAAAAAAAACTCCTTCAATATCTTTAAATAACGGTACCCATTGACAGTTTGTGTTACACCGTTTTCTTCAAAGTAGTATGGCCCGACAATACACCTTGATAAAACTGCGCACCACACAGTGACTTGTTCTGGGTGCAGTTCCGTCTCATGGAGCATTTCTGGATTAGATTCACACTTTTGCTTGTCAAAATTGCCGTTTAAGTCAAAATGGGCCTCATCAGACATGAACAAACAATTTATCAATGTGTTGTCTTCTTCGCCCATTGCAATTATTTTACGGCAACATTCCAGGCGAACAGGCAAATCCTGAGGGTTTAACTTGCTTGTAAATTGGACTTTGTACGGAAACAAGTTTAAGTCATCATGAAGTATCCGTTGTAATGACCGTCTGCTGACTCCAATTTGGCCCGATAAGTTTCGAGTCGAAACACATGGATTTGCCTGTATTGCCGATGCAACAGCCACGATTGTATCCTGAACCCGAACATTGGGAACTCGATAATACGGTCTTCGTTCGATGCTTCCAGATTCGGCAAACATGTTCACCAGCCTCATAATGGTCCAACTACTCGGGGGAGTAACGCCAAACTCCAGCCTAAATTCCCTTTGGACGGAAATGACGGACTGCAAAGAATGGTATCGCTGCACTATCCAAATCCTTTTTTCAATATCCCAAGCATTCATTTTGATAAATCTAAATAGTAGCCTATAAAATAAAAAAATAAGCCGATTAGTCACACTGAAAAAAAGTTATTACGTTTTATTTTTTTTAGCACTATTCGTGTGCCACCCTGTACGAAGTTTCGAAAAAATCGATTGAGTCGTTTTCAAAATTTTGAATTTAAAAAAAGTTTTTCATTAAATTAAATTTTTTTTGGAAAAAAAATGAATCGTTTTCCAGAAAATCCAAAACCGACAGATTGGTTAAAAAAAATAATCATTTGTTAAAAAAAAACAATATGTTCCTTTTCCTTTCATGAATACACTGGTTCTTTTATAAAAAACATTGGAGCCGTTTTTTAGAAAAAAAAAGATTTTCCTTTTGGTAAAAAAAAATGTACGGCAGGTACCGTTATTTTTGTATTAAAAAAATAAAATGCACCGACTCGATCGCACGTACTAGATCTTATGATCGATCACATCGTATGCAAAAGATTTTTAATAGAAACTTCTAAATATATTTTTTTAACTTTTTACTTAATTTTTTAAATACAAAACTTCTTTGAGTTAAAAAAATGGTATGGTAATTTTAAATATTTAATAATTTGTAATTTGTATGTACAAAAATTAAGTAAAAAAAACTAAAGGCATATTGAGCTGTTTTATTCATAAAATTAGCTTTTTTAAATGCAAATGTAATGAGCATGCTCATCTTTCAGTCGAGTTGCTGTTGATGGCTGGTAGGCTAGCCGAAATGCATACAAGCTTTTGACTTCAATTAATTTATTTATTTAAACAAATTTTTAAATTGATATGTGATCTCAATATATTTAGTTTTAAAATAAGTTAGACGCTTGCGAGATTACGCTTTATTCCAAAAAACATTTTAAAACAAAAATGTTGAGTTGTTTCTACTAAGAATCTTGTTCTCAAGATTTGTTCAATTTGACAGTCTTCCTAATTTTGGCCAAATAAAATCATTGGGCTAAAATTCGCTGCCTGGGGATATTTCTTCCGCTCTCGTGAGCGCTATCTTCTGTGAAAAATTACGAAAATATGGTGCATTGAATATAAGAATATCATATACGGGAACATAATTGTATAGTTTTTCCTAAGAATTCGTAGAAAATTTCCGAGACGAAAGTCAAATTCAACCATATTGATACCGTCTATATCCGAAGACTGGTTGATTTATTATTGCGAATACGACCATTTTTAAATACAGGTTTTAGGAAAATTTTGAACTATTCCAAAGTAGGTACGTATACAAACTTGCACTAAAAAAACACACTTTACTTATATGTACGACCCTATTTTATTTTATATAATACTTCCTATAAGTTTTAAAATCGCTTTTCAAATGTAAGTAATACATTTTTCATAACAATCTAAAATACAAAACAAATTGTACATATTGAATAGTTGTAAATTTAGTTATAATCAAATAAATAAATATAAATTAATTAAGTAGTAATTATCACGGAAACACATGATTTGCTTTTAATATAACAAGCCTCTCGAAATGCCGACTTGCTATCTTAAGAGTTCTTTTTCTGGTAGTAATACCCGAATAAGCAAACAATCTTCGTACTGAGGCGTAACATGGTAATGGTGTATTGTATTTTAGGAAAACATTTTTAACAATCGGGTATTGATCTAATGAATTCAGGCTATTATCTTCGTCAGATAAATATCGGTTGAATTCTTTTTTAATATGTTCTAAGGGATCGATTTCCTGCTTAACGGTAACTGAAAATAAAAAAAATATACATATGTAGAAAAATGAGCTCAGAAAATGTCGGACCACTTAGGTCATTCAATAATTATTGTTTTGTCAAGTAGTGCGAAAAGCAATAAGATGACAGTGTGTTCATTAAAGGCTGTTTATTCTTATATTTAGCTTGACAATAATCTCGAAATATATACTTCATCTGAATTATTTTGAAGAACACGAACGACACACCACAATAACAACAATGAAGTTTCGTTTCAAAAAAGTGATCACGAAAATATCGCAGACACTTTTCTGAAATTGCTTCTCACATTACTGTTCACGCAGAATTAAAATAACTTACCTTTAGAACCTTGTCCAAAGTCAAAGAAATTATAAACTGTTGATGTTCCCTGCAATGCAGCTTGTCTATTTAATGTCTCAACATCTTTCTGAAACTCTTTAGCATGCTCTATGAAATGTGATTGAATTTGTTCAACAGTGACATTTGGAGCAATCTGAATCAGTGCCTTGACGAATTTCATTTTAATTACCGGACAAGAAACAGATGCAACTACTGCATCAACACATTGTGGTCTAATTTCAAAAAAATGTTGAAATCTTTCAAATAATTTATTTCGCATTTGCTGACCTAGCTCCATCAGATATTTGAATGAACCAAAATCTAGTTTATCAAATTTTACCTTGATAGTCACTAAAGTCGGTAGGAAATAGCCATAAAACATTTGCGATTCTGTTTGTAGAAATTTAAATGCATCAGCAATAGGTTCCATTAATCGACAATATTCCTCTAAATATTGAAATTCGGAATGGTTAAAATTTGATAATTCGAGAAAGAAACACAAATTGTAGAGTTTATCTTTGTTGTTCAACAAACATCTTATGGAATCATACAGGGTACACCAATCGGTTGATGTCGGCAATGTAAAAGAACACGGCAAAAATGATTTTACCATTTCCGATTTCTCAAACTTGGTACATTTACTCCAAATATCAGAACATCTATAAATAAAAATATGTATAAATGATTTTTTAACAAAAAAAAATGCAAAAGGATGATATTATTGTCCTTACCTTTTGAATGCAATTTGGTGTAGGTGGTAAAGTATTCCATTTATTTTCAACAAATTAATAAAATCAGTTGTTGCAAGTGAAAATAAGTCATGAATGACACACCTATCGGTTTTTGGAAATCTTTGAATTAAGTCTGATAGATCTGGCAATATTTTAGCTTGGTCGTCTTTGCATATATCTCGTTGTTCATCGTCTATAAATTCATAGTGATCTTAAAGAAAAAATTGCCACAATAACATTTGTTTTTTTTTTTTTTTTAACTTAACAACTTACCGTAAAGTCCAAATTCTTTAAAAGCATCTACGACATTGTCATCAATTTCAGTTAAGGTGCTGATAATTTTTGCATCAGCTATTCCGTACGTATTATTGGTCTGTTGTAGAGAGTAAGGTATATTTTCGAATGCTCCTTCTTCTCTGAAAGATCTGAAGTCCAAAGCTGCTGATTGTCTAGAATAATTTGCACCATCAATCCAATGGCAAGTATATCCGAAGATGTATTTTCTTTTGCAATACCAAACATTTAGAGTGGTACAAAAAAACGATACACTCACCAATGTTTCTCGTAGTTTTGTCATCATAGCATAATATTTTGTGTCTAGCATATTCATTAGACGCTTCTTATTACACATTACGAAACCTGATCGTTTAAATAATGCCAAAAACGATGGACTTTCAACTATTGACAAAGGCAATATATTTTCGACAACAAATGTCAATACGTTTTCGTCAAACTCAGATATGGTTGCTTCATCGTTTAGAATAACCGATCTATCTAATATCGCTTTAGTTGGTTTTCCAAAATCATTTTTTTCTCTTAGATATTCTTCGTATTGTAAGCGATGTCTCTTTTTGAGATGTTGAATAAAGTTTGATGTTATATTCAAAGAACCTTTTATGATTTTAGTTGTGTGGCAAAAATTACACTGGGCTAAAATTCCTCTTGCTTTTTTTTGATGATCTGTATCGCCAATCTGAATTTATTTAAAAAAAGTGTTTAACTAAAATTGGCACCAAAAAAATCCAAACGACGAATCATAAATTTTCTTGCTTAATTTTTTTGTAAGTACTAATTTATATAATAATTAAATAAATATTCTCTGTTCAACAAAAATATTCAGTCCAGTGAATATAGGTCAATCTACAACCTAAATAGCTGAAGCGATTTTCTTCGAACTTTGTACTTAAGCGTTTTAGGCGATTGCCTAAATTCTTTTCTTATATAATATATCTCTTAGTCCTATGACTAGCGGTACCTGCCACACAATTGTTTGTACCAAAGATGGCAAATCTTAATTATCTCGAAAACGGCTCTAAAGATTTTGATACAAAAATTTAGTGCACTTTTATTGGTGTAGTATGTTCATTTTCTATTCATTCTATTTTTTATTTCATTCTAAAAAATGCTTATATAAAACGTTATTAACTTTTTTTTTATTTTCGACTTTTTAATTAAAGGCTTAACGGATTTCGATCAAAATTTTATCCATACCAACATTTTGAAAAAATATTTTTTTTTGGATTTTTCAAAATTTTTTTTTTTTGATAACACAAGATGCGTTTTATTATCTACGGGTGTGGGTTTAGGTTATTTTTTTTAGCACGTATTACAAAAACCACACGAGATCCAGGTTTCTATCTGGGTTTGCAAATATTAGTATTTAGTTTGGACAACAGCGGGTTAATTTAAGTACATAACCCAGACCGTTTTATTTTCATGGGGTGAACCTTGGGTGAATTTGGGTTATTTGCGATAATAAAACACGGTTATAGTCAGCATAAGATTCTTAGGTCGTTTTCAATCCCAATCGAACAAGTTATCACTAGGTTCTAAAGTCAAATGTACATAATTAGTATATGTAGGTATACATAATGTATAATTCAAGAAATTTCAAAAAAATCATTTATGATTATATTTTGACCTTTTCGTTGATCGTCCGAAACTGTTCTGCTTCTGAACCCCACAAAATGACAGTTGTTACTCTAAACAGAACAGAAAACGATTTTGAATTTCAGTTCGGAATCACAAAACTCTAATGTCAAAATCCGGTTAATTTGTTGAGTGTTATTTATTTTAGATCTGTTTCTTTAGTTCTTGGGTAAAGTTTGGAAAAAAGCTTGGGAAAAAGTTTGGGATCAAGCTTTAGCATGTTGTTGTTGCAATGTTTAACCAGAAACGAAAAGTAAAGAAAAACACTTTTGTGTTGTTTATGGATACTTGCCACATTTAACAACAAAAATTAAATGTGGTGGACACAACATGTATGAAAATGTTTTAACGAAGTACAGTTTAATTTGCAGCTACATACTTATCATTTTAAGCCCTACCAAAAGAACAAGGCGTTAAAGTTATTATTATATTTTCTTTAATCGTTTGGTTTTCTTCTTCTTAAAATTATAAAAAAGAGTTTTAATTACAATATTTCACAAATTCAAATTATTCGATCAGCTGATTTCTTGTTTGACAAGCAAGAAAGTGCAGTAGCTTAAATGTCCGGGTGGATTATTGCTTGAGGGGAAATGAAAAAAAAATGAAGAAAAGTCAAAATCTCTGGCAGTTTCGTGCCAGAAAAAAAGTAAAGAAACACGTCGTGGGTAAATTTGGGATCCCGAAGGTGAGTATAAAAATAGACCTATTATTGAATTTAAACTAGGTACCTACTCTTCTGGTAAAAATAGCTGCGTTTTATTAGGTTCGTTCGTTGAACTTTACCTAGGGTCGACCCAGGTTTTTTTGACAACCCCAAGAGCTTTTAACGGCCTTTAGTCCAACAAAAATTTGAGTATTGTTTTATTTCCATTTTAAAAATAACAATTTGCATACAAAACGTGAATTCACAACAAAACAAATGCTTCAGATTAGGGATGATGGATAAGTCCATCTATGTTATTGAAACATCGATATTAAAACAAAAATCGATGATTCAATATCAATGTTGAAGGAAGAATAGGGGAAAACCCTCCAACACATCGATGTTTTCGATTCGATAACTATTAACATCGATGATGAGTACTCGATATTCCCCTCAATATCGCCCATTCCTACTTCAGATCTCATGTTACTTTGACGTTTATTCATTTACCTCAAGTTGCCCCTGCTAAAAACCTAGTTCTACTTCAGGGCGAGTTGAGGGCGACCATAGGTTTCAAAAAACACAGAATTTGTTTGTCAGGGTGACTTCAGGTTTTTCAAAAAAACGCTTTAGGTCGACCCTAGGGCGGCTTCAGGGCTCAACGAACAAACCTATTATCTACGGGTCTAATTATTATTGATACAAAAAAATGTGTATAGTTATCTAAATTGAAATCAAGTGCTTTGCAAATTATGTTTTTAGTAGAAGTTAGGTAAATTTTTTTTAAATTTACTTACCTAGTATCCGAAACAACTTATCTAATAAATAGGTGTGTTTGGTAACGTGAAATTTCGTACGAATTTGTACGAATTTCCACATTTTGCTGTCAAAGCCCAAAGGAAAACAACCCCGAGTTTGGGAAACTAGGTGACAATTTCTAGTCACCAAACATGCATACTATGCTTGTTTGGTAGGTGTCTGCTATTACACGTTGAAACTATACTCTGTCCCAGAAAAATAGGGAGTACACGTCTTATGTGAAAGTTTTTTTTTTCAAAATCAGTAGCGCGTCATATTTTTGCACCATATTAAATCGAAAGAACTTCTCCAAAAAGTGATTGCCCGCCCGTAATTTCTAAAATAATAAAAGAAAATTTCATTGCATCTGGCGCAGACCTAACGCCATACTCAGCGCACAACTGAATGTGGACTGAATTTTTTTGCTGTGGCCTGTGGTTGCTGCTGCTATTCAACCTCTATTAAATATTGATGTGCTTTCAGAGTTACCCGTGTACATTTTTGAACTTGTTTGGTTTTTTTTCCTTGGGTTTCTGTTGATGTGCTTTTGATTCGAGAGCTTTAATATTTGGGACCATTTAAAATACAAACTACGAAAACCCTGTAAGAACTTTATTGAGCGACAGATTTATGCAATCCACTGTAGCGCGAATG
The DNA here is from genome assembly GCA_910595825.1 of Philhelius pedissequus. NCBI lineage: Eukaryota > Metazoa > Arthropoda > Insecta > Diptera > Syrphidae > Philhelius > Philhelius pedissequus. Next base: position 328,368,436 of record OU343160.1, read on the forward strand.
AGAGGCAAATGTCCTATCTTGCCTACACTGCCTATTTTACTGGGACAGGGTATAGATGCATGCGACTTTTCGAACAACGTAAGTGTAAGAGAAAAAAATTTTGAAAAGATGAGACCATTGTATATAGGTATTAGGTTTCATATACAAAGATAGAAGGAAAGAAATATAGAATGCTACAAAATTTGGCATTGGGCATTTAATAGCATACTATTTCAATTGCACAAATGTCGCGAAGGAATACGTATCACTGTGTTCTTGCTCTAGTAGCATTACCAGAAAAATGGCGTTTTTATTTGGCAATCCGGAATTGTTCTCCGATCCGGGATCCCAACTGAACACTTTTGTGTGATTCTGACTATTCTAAATTTTAATGAGGTGGTAGGGTAGAGTTCCCAGTTGCCGGCCGCTTAAGGAATTTTTCGTAAAAAATATGGCATAGAAGCTGCAAATATTAACATTATACACTCATTCTTGATTTATCTCTCAAACGATGAAACTAAACAAAAATGTGAATTTTTAAATGGAACAATTATTTATTTAGGTTTTATCAAAAAAAGTCATATTCTCCAGTATCTGGCCGCTATGCTCCTACTTCCGGCCACTTATGTTCCTGAATTCGGCCACACAGATTTAGACCTGAACCAATTTTTTTTATATGAAGCGGCCGATCTTAGGACACACATCTCAATATTCGGCCCCCTAGTTTCTACTTACAAAAAGGCGGCTTTTACTGGATTTAATTGATTTTTAATTGCAGTTTTTGCTCGATTGTTCGTGTTATTAGTCATTTATTTATTTCTGTAATTTTCTCAAAAAATTAAATGTTGCCTATTTTCGGCCGGGGCGGATTTAAGGAAACTTCAATTTTTTGTGTTCCCTATGTCCGGCCCCTTGAAAACGACCATAATTACAAACTATTTTTCAATTTTAAAGCAAATTTTAAATCAAATATATACTCTTTTACTATATAAACACCATATAATACCATTAACCCAATAAAATTCCCCCAAAATCACTAAATTCTGGTGCTAAGTTTACTAAGGGTTTCCAACAGTTATCCAGTGCAAATAATTTGTCCCGATGGGTTGCGCATTTAATTAACTCATAACTCTGAAATTACTGTAAATATCTAATGAAAATATTGACATATTATAAGGAATATATGTCAAATCGTAATAAGGTTCTAAGCAGAGAAGTAGGTCCTTAGATTTTTATAATTACAACGCTTTTATTTGGAAGGGGCTGGCTACTGGAGGGGGCCGGCAATAAGCGCCTCTACCCTATGTGTGAAAATAAGTGTGTACGTGAGAATATTCAAATTAAAAAAAAAATGTTTGTTGCACAATTATCAAACAAAAAATGACAACAGTAGAGTTTGACGTTCAAGTATTTGAATGTGTGAGTGCTTCTGGTTCTGATTTCAAATCCAGAAGCAAAATTCTCTTCTTTTCAGAATTGGAACTGTCATTTTTTCCCAAGTGAACGCTTTCAGAAGAGTCCGGAAGGCATCCGGATTGCCAAATAAAAACGACATTAAAAAACCTTTAACCTTCAACAAAAGGAATTAAGCAAAAAAATAAAACAAGGAATTATAACAATACACACACCACAAACGTCCACTAGCCACAAACTCTATCCTCAAAGTGAAAATGGCAGCCAAATAGTATACTATCGATAGAATGCTATGATCTGTGCAATGTCTAGTATGAAATTTTTTATAGAATGATATTTGTGGTCTCCATGAGCAATTTGCATAGTATGCGACCTAGCTTACTAGAAAATCTAGATCGTGGACACCCCATGTAATACCAGAATAACTTTACTAGACATTTTCAACAAGTTTCCCAAACATGGGTTTTTTCTTATGGGTTTTGATAGCAAAATGTGAACATTTGTAGGTACAAATTCGTACGAATTTTCACGTTAACAAACACACATACCTAGGTATTGTTATTCTGTCAAGCATCATTTATAATAACTTATGTCGATTTCGTTTCAATAAATAGGATTCGCTACTAAAACCAATACATTTTTGCTTTGAAATGAACGATTACGGACCGAATCTCTTTTTGGGACTGTATAAGAGCTGCTTGGCAGCTCTAAAAAAAACAAATCTTCAATCCGTTAATAAATCATTATTTCGTTTTAATTTCCCGATTCCGACGCGGGGGAGTTCCTAAGCCCACTTGCACTTTTTTAATATTTGTTTTCAAGAAGTTTTTAACATTTTTTTTATTTTGTAATATATTAATTTACTTTTTCTGTACACTGGCGCAAAATAAAAATTAATTCACAAAACAACAATTGAGAAACTTCAAAACAAATATTGTAGTGTGTGTAAGAATCTGTGCGCAAATCCGTTTTGAATCCGTCTCCAAAAAGAGATTCAATACGGATCTGTTTTTCCAGAAAAAAATTGGTTTTAATTTGAAACGAATTTGATTTTCAGAAAAAAATTGACGGCGGATCGATGTTTTTGTTGAATCGAAATCGACATTAGCTTCATTTGAAAAAAAAATTGATTTTCTTTTACAATACCTACATATATTACCATTTAGATGTGTCATGGCATAAAATCTTTCTTTTTTGCAATATACCTAGGTGTAAATCATTTTTTTTTTTGTAATCGGCACTTTCAGTCTATATCATGTACCTACGTACCTATGTACTTACCCGTTTTATAACTTTGAAATAGTTTCCGTTGAAAATCAAAGGCATTTTTTCGAGAACGTTCAAATTCCCAGTATTCATCATAGAAGAACATGAAGATCTAATAATGTAGGTAAGTGGATGATACAATTTTTTTTTTTTAAATGGTTCGCCAATACATTACTTTGTATATTATGTACCTACCCGTTTTTATGTTTGAAATACTGTTCTGGTAGATTTGAATGGCAGACCGTTTCATCAAAATTTTGTAAATCTATTTCTTGTTTCATAGAACCTTCAATTTCGATAAATAAGTGTTCCGCTATACTGTCGTCTGATTCAAAACTGGAGCCCATTTTTAACGTCTTGTTTTTGTTTTTTTTTCTCTTTCTTATACAAAAAGAAGGAACTTTACATTAAAAGCTTCAACGAAACGAGTCGTTGAGCGAGCGCTCATGTTAAAAGTTAACCTTAGAGCAAAAGCAACAATGAACACACAAGAACTAATTATAATTGCAAGATTGGTAAATTATGTAGTTAAACAATTTAACATTAATTTCACAATTAAATTTGTTTGGCATTAAAAAGGGAATCGAAGATAAAATACCTAAATCGCTCCGACTAACAACAACAAGTACTGAAACAAACACTTAACGAATGAAAAGAAAACAAATGACTGGGCTGAAAATGAAAACAAACGGAATAAATAGGTACACAAAAAAGTTCCACACAGTCGCAATGCACTAACAAAACTGTGAGCTAGCTATACCAATGCAAAATTTAATTGAGTAATTCATTACCAAGAAACAAATTACATTTCTTCCAATGCTAATGGCATACAAAATTTTAAAAAATAATGATTTCGTTCTCATCTCTACATAGATTGAAGTATACAGGTTGAGTGGACATGTATGTATGCGCAATAAAGATTGCGGTAATTATCATTTCGTAGCGTTTAATCTACGTACCTTACTTTAACAAAAAATTATAAAGATTTATGTGTTGATGGAGCAAATTTAATACATATTTTAATATATATATATATGCATTTGTACACATTTTGTCTGTATGGCAGGTTAATTTCATTGTACATACCTATATATGTGCTCAAGCAATATACAGTGGGCCATTTGATCGTAAAACACGGATTTAATTATTATTAACTGCGTTTAATTCTCTTCGGGTCTGGGTTATTTTTTAACACGTATTACAAAAACAACACGAGATCCAGGTTTCTATCTGGGTTTTGCAAATATTAGTAGGTATTAAATTCGGCAAACAGAGGGTACATAACCCAGATCGTTTTATTTTCACGAGGTGAACCAAATGGGTTATTGGCGATAATAAAACACAGCTAATGTCTGATATATATAATTCTGTTAATTGTAAAAAATTACCGTCACTTTACTATTCCACGAATGCTTATTTTTAAGTTATTGACCAATTGGTTGAATTATTATAGGTGTTCGAGATTTAAATATACCTCTTTTGGCTGTTTTGGTCGTAATGTATATTTATCTGTGATACGTACTAAATGTAAGTTTGCCAAAATTGTACACTAAATGTTCTTATGTGTATAATATGTTCTTCTTATTTTTGTTAATAAAAGATCCCCTGAAGAAGACGGCAACCACCGTCGAAACGTCGGGAAAGGAAATGAAATTGTTTCATTAAAAATACATTACGACCAAAACAGCCAAAAGAGGTATATTTAAATCTCGAACACCTATAATAATTCCACGAATATTCTGTTTTTATTAATAGCAAATTTTAATGTATGGCTTAACTCCTATTTCATGATCTTGTAAACACATGGAATAAACGTTTTGTAATAGGGATACGATCCTCGTATGGTCGAAGGACAAGAGGATCCGATGAAACCGGACATTTAGGCAGTGCCTGTGGGTTTGATTACTTTTTGTTTTGATTCCGACTTTAAATTCAGAATTACATTGCTCTTCTTTCGCAGAAGAAGAACTGTCATTCAATACAAATCGAACTCTTTCAAATGGTGGTACGATAGCATATGTAAGGTAGGTTAGTATCCACGTAAGTTGCTGAACAACCAATATCGGATAGGTTCACTTTATTAATGGGGTTTTCGTTTGGTAACAAAAATCAATTTATTTTTGGTTTAGATCTGTCAAAAAATTCGATTGGGCAACAAAATCGATTTATTTTTAATTTTAAATCAATTTTGCATATCTGGATTTTTCAGCAGATCTACCAATCTTTTACTAACACCACTATGCATCATAATTGACAGCCATAAGTTTGACAAGACAGCTGATACAACTAGCTGGGTCACAGAAGCAAATATACAACAATACTATAGCAAATAAAAATCAATCTGAAAACGTATTTCATTCTCTACTAAAAAATCAATTTATAGATCAAAATATAAATTTACCAAACGAAAACCCCATAAAATAAGAACTTGTGTTTAGAATTAAAAAAAAACTAGTTCTGTTCTAAAGAAACAATATTTCATATTTAAATTATTAAATTTCGGGCAATGTCTAAATTAAAATTAAGTGTTTTGAAAATTCCTTTAAGCCGTTGTGACATTTTTGTTATCTTTTTAGCCTTTTCTGTCAAGTCAGTTCAGTCGTATTGCATGTAAAGGTAGTTTTGAATTTGTTGATCCTCTTCAGCTTCAGATTTGTTTTTGACAAGCAGATGCTTAGTTACTCAATTATTTTTTCCATAGGCGTTACCACAGCACAAAGCAATCCGCATTGCTTTAGCTATGTTATCGAATGCAACCATTTACTCTCTTCAGCGTTACCTAAATCCATACAACAATAGGTCTGATCCATACTTTTTTTGGGCAGAAATTGGTAGATTGTCAAAACTTAAAGAGTGGGGATAAAATTATCTCATTGAGAAATAAAGTCCGAAAAAGTCTGGAACAGCTTGAGCACAATTTTCTGCCAATTTTTAAACGTCAACATATTTGTTTTTTTTTATTTCTATATTTGCTGTAAATTCACATTTTTTTCTCTTCAAACTAATTATTTTGTATTTTAGTGTTTCTAAATTAATTTATTTGTTCAACAAATATTTTTCCACACTAGATACGAACCGTTTTTTTTCGTTTATGACAAACGTCAGTCTGACAATTGTAAATTTTCTGCACACAAATAGCTGCCTACAAAAATTTTTTGGGCAGAAATTGGCAAGAAATTGTCAGGAAGGTACTCTCTCAAGAGGGCTCTCTTCTGCCAAAAACTACCAAATTTGTAAGTCTAGAACAGGTTTTGGCAAAAATTGGTGCCAATTGGCAGTGTAGATCAGACCTAATAATATGATTTGTTTAGTGACTTCTACTGGAAAGATAAGTACAACTTTTTGTTGTTCGGTGAGGAATTTTCTGTTCCCACTTGCTCTGATTTGATTTACAGTGGAGTGATTTAGAACAAATTAGAGCATTGAAGAAAATAATCTTCTGTTCTGGATTTTGAGTAAAATCAAACTAGAACAGAATCATGAGAACTGTCAAAATAAATTTGTTTATTTTTGTCTGTTTTATTTACTTGCTTGCTTGTTTACTTTTGGTTTATGGTTATTATTATTTGTTAGTAATAAAATTATGTATAAATTTTCATGTAAAATAAAAGCAATCAAGTTTATTATTGTTTAGACAAATGCCGTTTAATTAACTGTTCTATCATGTACTGACTTTTCTGTTCTGATTTTCCAGTTCTATTCAGACTTCACTGTTCTGTTCTGATTTCACTGTTATGTTCTGACTTCACTGTTCTGTTCTGACTTCACTGTTCTGTTCTGACTTCTCTGTTCTGTTCTTACTTTACTGTTCTGTTCTGACTTTACTGTTCTGTTCTGACTTTTTTGTTTCGACTTTTCTGTTCTGTTCTGATCATTTCTCCAGTCAACACATCTATAGAATATGTCCCGACCCATTTTAGTTACAATACTTTAAGATACCTCTATTCAACGTTTCATTACTTTTATGAATAACATAATAATGTAACATGCGCAGGCTGTAAAACGCTAAATCTATCTAGAAGGATGTTGGCCTATACAATTTTCCTTTTAATATCTTATTCTTCAATTTCACATACTGTCCCTTTATTCCATAGCGCACACAAAATATGTAGTCAACAAATTCGTTCATTTGACTCGTGAAATATATTTAAAAGAATTAAGAATTAAAACTTCAAAAAAAAAAACTCGTCAAACATGTTTTCTTTTATGCAATGAAAAAGTTGAGCAGTGTAACTTTCATGACAGATGTACCATCATAAATTCTACCTGCACAACAAAAGAACAATAATACTGAAAATAAATGAATAAACCGAACATAAACTTTTAAAATATTTATTCATAAGCAAGAACTAAAACCTCAGGGAATGAAGAACATTTTTAGTAAAATTTATAATTTTGTTCTAAAGTATAATCGTATTCATCACCACTATTTAGATAGTGTAAAAAAACCATTTGTTCCTAGAAATATTTTATATAAATTACTAGGAGCAGATACGTATACAAATTTTCAATGTAACTTATATTAATGCAGGTTAAACACATGGTTTATTTGGCGCTAGTTAACTAGTGTCGTGTAATCTTTGATTAAATACAAAATATTAGCAATTATTTTCTATGTAGATATTTTACTACAAAGAACATTCTTATATGCTTATCTTTTATGTACACTCTTCTTTAATCATATCCAATAACTCCATTATATGATGTTCTTCCATATTCACGTCAGGCTCATTTTTTATTTGCATCTGTCCATCAAATGAAAGCGACGGCGGCGATGGCGTTGCAACTAAATTGTCTGTCATTGAATCGACTAATTTTATTTCGAGGCTTCGGTATTTCTTCACCACACACACGCTAGGGTGATCTAAGAAATTGGTTCCCAGTACCATTGGGAAATCTTGAATGCTGTCCTCAACAATCAAAATATCGATCATCAACTCAACTTCACCAACACATACATTCTTATATATTTTCCCATATGTACTTGATGAAATAGGACCATGTTCTATATTAGGTTCCATTTGCCAGCCATGTTTTTCAAATTCACTCCTTTGAAGTGTCGTACAATCACTTCCAAGATCCACAAACCCTGTCACATAGACATTATCGATTCGAACTGGTTTCAAGAATTCACCTAGACTCCGATTTGGATTTATTGAAGTATTATTTAATATTCCTCTCGCAGATTGACTTGAATCATTAAGTGCTTTTGGTTGGCATTTAAAGGAACGACCTGGAAGCCTGAATTCAGAAGAGCAAATTTGCTGGACTTGTTTCTCTGGAATATGTTTCTTTGCTGGCAGTTCACATGGAACACCCTTAAAGTTTCGCTTTAAATTTTTATTAAATGTTAACTCACCACTTAGAATTTTCTTGTCGGGTTCTGCTGAACAATCTTTGGTATCATGACTTTTTGATTTACATTTCCAACAAAACATACTTTTGAAGGAATGGTTATAAGTCGAATGTATTGTTTCGCTTATTTTATCGCTAATAAATTTCTTTAAGAATTTTAATTTTACCGGATAGTTTTTGGAATTATCGGGCCTTTCATAGCTAGACACGTCTTTAACATTGCAGTCCCATGCAAAATGACCTTCCATTTTACACTTAAAGCAAAAAACTGCATTGGAAATATTGTTGTCTTCAAAGCATTGACCGGTATTTTGCATATTCCCCATATTCTGTTCAAAAAGTTGATTATCTTTAAACCCGGATTCATATGAATTGTAACCATTTCCTTGCCAGTTATTGCAAAAATCTTCATTAAAATTACGATTGGAATTGAAATTACTACTGAAATTACAGTCGTTTATATGGTGGCCTACTGTTTGGCATTGCTCGCAAAAGCTTTCATTATTGATTTGGGCGCCATTAAAAAAAGCCTCGTTATTTCGATCGAACGTGTTTTGTTCATAAAATTCTTTTTCCGCATTAAACCAACAATCATATGTATCATGGCCTTTGCGGTTGCAATTATTGCAAAACGGTTTGATCAAAGAACCATTATTGGAGTTCAAGCGGCAATCATTTGCACAGTGGCCCATTTTCTTGCAAATCACGCAAAAAACTTGAGTATTGATTTTGGGACCCTGTTGTTCTTCACCAATTTGTTTGTTTAAATTATACCAGCAATCATTAATCGTATGCCCTTTGCGCTTGCAGTTATTGCAAAAAGTTTTGTTCAAATGGCAATCCTCTTTACGATGCCCCATTGCCCTGCATTTCGGGCAATATACTTGCTTGTCGATACCATTTCTTAAATTCCCGTTCTCCCCATTTTCGTTACAAAGTTGGATATTCGCATTATACCGACAACTATTGGTACTATGACCTTCGCGATTGCAGTACTGACAATAGTCATTGAAATAACAATCGTCAGTGTTGTGACCGAATTTTTTGCACTTTGAGCACTTGGGTACTGCTTTCGTCTCAGATTCCTTCGGAGCAAGATCCAGACGGGGCTTGTCGCTGTCATTAACTACGCTTTTTGACCTACATTCGCTTTTTATATGTCCAGGTTTTTTGCATTTGTAGCAAAGATTTTTTTTCGATGCATGGTCTTCGGTTGCTTCGTTTGATGCAGCATTACTACTAGAACGATCGAGCAGATTCCTTAGATCGTCATTAGATTTATGAGCAGCAATAAATGTTTTAATACGTGATAGCAATTCATCGACGCTCTTGCATTTACATGCAAACAAATGCTTTCTCAAAGATGAATTACTCAAACCGTTAATAATATACTTAATCGTACTGTCTACACCACATTCACACTTAATAGCAGTCCGTTCGACATCATAAACAAAATTTTCAAAACTTTCGTTGGGTTCTTTGCGACGTCGCTGTAATTGTTTCAAATATTCGGTTTTACTAATGCGATTTGAAAATCGTCGTTCAAATTTCACTTTGAATTTTGACCAATCATCACAAGAGTTCTCTTTAAAAAAACGCTTGGCTGCATCTTCAAGTCGAATACTGGCGTAGATAAGAGTTTGGCTATCATCCCATCCGTATATCACTTTTAAATCATCAATGGTTTCAATCCACTCTTCCACACTTAAGCTATTTGGCGAACTCGGACTAAAAAGTGGAATTAAATCAATTATTTCTTCATCGTCCATTTTATTATTGAGAGCCTTAATATTTTTCACGCGGCGGGGCACTAAAACTTCTCGCTCTCGTTCTACACTACTATTTCTTTTGATTTCAATTTTTAATGTTTCCATAATATTTTCATTTGATTTTTGATAAGGACGATTGTATTTTCTCATATTATCTGCAATCTGCAACAATAAATAAGTATTTAATTCAATAATTTAGATTAAATTTTGAGAAGAAGAGCGAATACACGTAACAACCGGTTAATACTCCTTAAAAATTGAAACTGGCTGCTCTCACTGCCAAACATATGTAAACCATACACAAGATATACACCGAAGAAAACTATATACCTACCACCAAACTGAACCCAGTTAGGTATGTATCTATATTTCTATTTCGCCGCGAATACGACGTATATCGACGCAGCCTCACCAGTCGCTCATATGCAACGTTGGCATTTAGAAGGTATATAAGAAAAGAGTACACAAAAATATATATGTACATACCAACAAACTTCCTCAGGAAAGGGCTTTGCTTCCCCTTTCGAATTTTAAAGAGGATAGGCAAAAAAAAACAAGTAAAAAAAACGTATTTACTCTTATTTGTACATAGCTATTAACAACGATTGTATATGATTGTAGGTACATTTCAGCATAAGGGCAGAATGGGAAGGTGACCATACCTGCTGATATAAGTGATTTTTTTTAAGCAAGTAAAAGTCGATTTATGAAAAGTATTACAAGCTATAGTTTTATATTTGACAATATTGATTTTGATCGGGGTTTGCGTATTTTTCTTTGAAAAAAGAAGCCAAATATTTTTGTTTGCAATTGTATGCGCGTTTAATATTATTTTTTTTAACACATTTGACGCATAAGTAAAAGTTGCTTTATTTTGGTGTGTGAACAAGTGCGCTTTCGTGTACCTAGCTTTCTCGAATGGCGATTTTGTTTCAATAAATAGGATTCGATTCTAAAACCAATACTTTTTTGCTTTGTTAGAGCCTGGTTACACGAGCGATAGTAATAAGGAATCAGTGTTGTGGATACACACGGAAAACAAATTGAGTGAGCATGCAAAGGAATTGAATGGTAAATTAGGAACCCAGTCTGTTACCAATACAACGAAATGGAAAACAAAGCTATTGGGTTGTACCTTCTCCTTCGCCGGCAAAATAAAAATGAAAATATCTGCCAAAGGCGAACGATTTAGAATGCAAATGATTTTTAAAGCAATACTTATATCTGAACATGAAGAAAATGATGAAACTTGGTCTTTTTCCATCCCTTTCTTTCAATCGAAAAATCGTCAACTCTCTTTCTTAAGTTACCACTTACCTATCATTATTTTGTTGGAGCAAAAAAAAAAAAAGATTTAAAAAACAAATGGAGGCAACCACCTAAAACTCTTAGGTGCAAAGTTTGAAGAAATTCACTTCAGCGACTTAGACTGTAGATCGATTAACAGACATACCGATGGTCCTCTATCACCGTAATGTAAAATTTGATCAAAGTCTAGCTATTTTTTTGCGTATTGTCTTATGTAGCTACAGAAATGTTTAAAATAAAGTTTTTGGACTGGTTTAATACCTTGGTACCTACATCAATGTAAAATGAAAGCAAAATGGAAACATAGATTTCGCGTTTACAGAAATAAATTCCTTATAATGTTTAATTTCTTTCCAAAACGATTGAGTTACTACCTAGGTACCTATGATATTGTTGACTGAGATTCTATTTGCATATCAAAGAATCTTCAAAACAACACGGATGGTCACCGTATTTAATTCCGTTGGACTGGTTGAAGAGAAAGGGAGATCATAGCAGTTCATTGGGTTGTGGATAATTATATAATAATACACACATACACCAACCAAGTTGCAACTAAACTGACCTAAAGTTTATATCATACTTATTCCAATTTTTGTTTTCATTTTTTGCTTACGGTTATCACTTGCCGGCAAAAATTGCCTATCTGGCAGTATGCAACGCTTATGTATGACCACGTCGTGTTACTTATATTGAAAATGAAAACTTTTTCATAGGCATACCTTTACAGTGAACATGAGAAGTTTACTTACAGTTGTTTTGATGATTAGCTCAGATTCTCGATAAGCTGCTTTGAACAAACAAATGCTGCATTGGCATTCCATTATAAATACATACCTACACATATATATGTATATAGGTCCACAGTACCTAGTTATGGTTTTCAGATTTTCTGCTGACATTGTTGTTTTTGGCAGATGGGTTGTTTTGCTGATGGGTGCTTGTAATGTTTATTATTTTTTTTTCTTGATGGCAGTAGATAGGTAGGTACCTACATTCGCATGGATAGGAAGGTAGGTACATATATATGTATGTATGTACAATCGAGTTCGCTTAACTGAAACGACAATTTGCCATACTTTTTTTTCATTTAAGCTGTATTTTCACTTAAGCGATCTTTGAATAACTGAAAAAAAATACATACTTTACCGGAGTTTAGATACCTAACTAAAAACAATATCCCCTGTCCAATCTAACAATAGAAATTTATGTTTTGGTTTACAAGACAATTTACCATGTGCCATCATTTTAAATTATTTTACTCGCACGTTCCAGAAATTATATACTAAATGTCAAGCTCAGAAGTCATGCGTAACATACAAAACAAATTAATATTTTGCTGTCCAACTGACCACAGTGGTGGACGTATTCAGCTTTTTATTTCAGTTATGCGGAGCAGTCTCAGTATAGATAAATGATTTTTCCCGTAATTATTTTTTCATTTAACAGAATCTTTCAATGAAGCGGGTTTCAGTTAAGCGATGTAGTTTGTATGAAAGTTGTGAAAAAATGCTGCATGACAAATTTTGTGTTTCAACTAACCGAATTTTTCAGTTAAACGTATTTAAGATATGCGGACTCGACTGTACATAGGTAGGAACCTAGGCTTAAAGATTTTTGCCGATTCCAATGGATTTTCTTACTTATGAACCCCAAGCTTCTTTTGAAATGATGACTTGTTGTTGATATCCGATATCTGGGTCGGCAGGTAGGTCTTTGGCGGTGTGAAGAGAATAAAACGGTACCTACTTAGGTACTAAAAAAAATTAAAGTAACTCATTTTGTTTTAAATTGGTAAGCCCGGGCCTATGTTTATTTTTTTTTCAGATTGATTTTTTTTGTGGTTGGTAGGTAGGTTACGTTATATTTCGGCCTAGTGTCTAATAGGCTTTTCACACCAAACCCAAAACCCGGTTTTCAGCTAAAAGTTTACGAAAACTCGAAAACCGTTCACACCGAACATTTACAAGTTTTCGTTTAACATTTCAATTATTTTGACACCACAGACAACAACAAATACGTTGGGAATTGAAATTGAAATTACCCCAGATAGCTGTTTTTTGTTTTCGTTTTTCCTGGCAGCAACCCATCAGCTATTAATGTGCCCATTAATTGAGCACTGAATGTTTCACAAGGTGTGTTTGCTTAGTTCATCTTGCCAATCCAACATGTTTTCGACAGGTTTTATTTAAAACTTGTAGTTTATCAAAACGAGTGGCTTATTAAAAATGTGTTGGAAAACTTGTGCTTTCGCTTTAGGTTTTCAGCCAAAACCGATAATTTCGCGAAAACCGTGTTTTGGGTTTGGTGTGAAAAGGCTGTAAGGACAAACTGCCCACTGTTATTTTACCGACTCAGCTGATAAATTTAAATTCCCATCGAGGATCCCAAGTGAACACTTTTTTGATTCTGTCCATTCTGAATCTTAATGTGATTGTAGGTAAAAACTACCTAGGTATATACTTAGATACCTATGTGAAAATAATCAAAATCATAAAATCAAACAATAAATCAATTTTTTTTTTGCCAATCGAAGGCAATAATTGTCAAAATCAGTGTTTTGACAGATTAAATCAAAAATAAATTGATTTTTGTTAACAAACGAAAACCCCATTAGTAGAAACGGCAAAATATCTTTTTACGGTCGTTATTTATATAGGTACAAAATATTTATATACAGAATTTTTTAAATTTTTTTTCTAAAAAAAATTAAAAAACAAAGTTTTTCACCGGTTTCGAAATTGCATTTTCAAAAAAAAAGTTTTTGTAAAAACAAATATTTCTCCAAAATTTTGTTACGCAGAAGGATCTCCTATTTATTGATTGAAATCCACAGATGCCGTTTTTGAAAAAGTCGATATTAAAAAAAATAGTTGTATGGCAGGTACCGTTAATAACAAAATAGGTATGTAAAAAAAATTGTTGGAACAAAATGTAGACTATTATACATACCTACCTACGGTAGTGTCCAGATTTTTTAAAATCAAAATAGTTAGAGCCGTTGCTAATGCATCCATAAGTAGTTCTGGCCTGATTTGTCTATTTCTTTTGTTGCTTTTTTTCCTTCTGTTTGTGATTAAAGGAGTTTTGACAGAATTTCCAAAAGTTACAGAATATTTGCATCGTTCGCCATTTTTTATAATGCAGGCACGAACAATTGAAAAGATTTTGTTTTAACACGTGAATGTTCTTTAATACTCGTCGCCAATTGTTATGTTTGTGAAGGGCATACAAATAAAATAAGTTATATCAATTAAAATATAATACAAAACAGTTTTATTAATCAATCAAAAGGCAATAATAATAGAGTAGACAAACTTACGCTGGATTTACACGAGTGACAAATTGCCATTAATTCATACCATTAAACTGGCAAAATCAAACCAATAATGATAAGCATTTACACATGGCAAAATAATGACTGTTTGATTGATAATGGCAATCTGCCATTATCATTGTGCATTTACATGACGCTATTGTAATGGCAATATTTAATGCCAGTCTTCCCTGCCATTTTTTAATGACCAAAATAATGACAAATTTTCAAACCATTTACACGATTTTGTCAGTAATGTCAATAAAATGCAAGAAATAATGGCAATTTGTCACTCGTGGAAATCCGGCAATATACTGATGTTTGCCAAATATCAAAATGGATTGAGTTTAAAATCAGACCAGCCAACTGAAGTACAGGGTTGGCTTATGTTAGGACATCTAGTTGTCGAATGATAAAGTTCTTATTACTCCAGCACGTACATAATGGGTGCGTTCGGTGGCGCATAGCTTTGCTGTGCAATACGTTCGGTGTTGTTGTAATACATGTTAAATAACACGCCATTAACAGCTGACGACCATGACAAGGAACAAAACATATGATTTCCAAATCGAAGACAAGCTAGCGCTAAATTGGCCTCGTTTGGTGCGCGGCCGATAGGCTATCCAAGATACCTTTGTAGCGGATTTATTTTCGAACGATTCAGGTAGCTTTCTTGTTATGTCAGTTGTATTGCATACACATCTGAAGTTTTGAATCAGCTGTTCCTCACATTTCCAAACGAATCTCAACGAATCCAATAATTTTTCGGTAGCTTGAGATTTGTTTTTGATAACATATGTTTAGTTCATCAGTTGTTTTTTCCTTAGGCGTTACAACAACACCAAGCAATCCGGATCGGTTAGGTTGTGCCACCGAACGAGGCCATTCCTTGTATACTTAGGGATCGTAGTGCACAGCTGACTACGAAATCAGCTGTCTTTTCAATTGTTGCTTGTGAACTTTAATTACGTGCCTAATACATCATCTTCTTCTTTTGAAACATTTGTGGTCTTACTTCCTGATTCATTTAAAATTTATATTTTATCCAATAAATGTATGTTTAATTCACTTTGAGCTGAAGCGTAATCGTAAGCAATTGTTTTTTTTTCTGTTTTGACTTTTGACAGAAATGGTAACCTATTGGGTTTTATACGTTCACAAATGCACAGAATATTTTTCAGCAATGTATCAGAAAGCTGTGAGACACCGAACGCCCCAAAGTTAAAGTTTGGTTATACATATAATATAAACGTTAAAATAGAAATATTTAGTTTAATCAATTACAATTCATGAAAAAATGATGATATATCTTTAGTGGTAGTACTACTGAGATTATTGCAGTTGAGCGATTTTTTTCTGCTGCTGCTACAATCCCTTGGGTTTGTCGTTGAGCTTTCTGAATTCGAAGACCATCTTTGTTGACTTCTTTCGATTTGACGATAAGTATCCGCGTTTAAATTACCAAGCTGTCCTTGATACAAAACCTCGTCGATACATCTTTTTCCAAATAATTGCTGTTCATGTGAAAGTTTTCTAAATAAAACTGCCCATGATTCGCTGAATGTTTTTGCTTCGTCTTTTTCGAATGTCAAATTCGAATGTTGTCTTACTTCCTGATCCGGACTATTTATATAGTCATTTGCTAATGATTTTACATTGACAAATTCTGTTGCATAATGCAATGAACTAGGAGGTTTCACTCTCTGCAAAAACAAAATAATATGTAATATTAATTAAAATTTTAAATCTAAGCTACATACGTGAGCCCAAAAATGTGTACAGCTTTAAGCTTCTTTTTGCAACCCGGTTAACGAAAGTGGGTTCAATATTTAAGTAAAATGCCTACTGATCTTATTTGTTAAGGCAATCTATTTTCAATGTTTTTGTTTGTATTATAGGAATATTTTGTTGATTTTTGTGTCAATCCATTGAAAATAAATCGCCTTAAAAATAAGATAAGTTGCAAAAATGAAGCTTAGCTGTACATTTTTTTAAACGCTCACGATAGGTACACGTCTTACAACTTTTTGTTGAATTGGTTGTCTTTCTTCTTCATTATCTAATGTAGATTTGGAGGATACCAAGTGTGGTCTTGATTCTTGATCCCGAAGGAAATCAAGTTGATTAAAGTACCAAAGTGTAGGAACATATACCTGATCCCCTGTGGCACCCGACTTAATACTGTCTGAAATCTTTTTTACCTCCCGCCGATAACATGATCTTATATTCGCTATTTTTTTCTTGAGGTCATTCATTTTCAATAAAGGATCCACAGCTAACATTGTATTCAAAAGAGTATCATAATCTTTTCCTTTAACGCATTTCTGCTTGTACGTTTCAGAGTCAACTTCCCAAAGGGATGGTAGTCCTTTATATACTTCGATTAACAAGGTTACAAATTGCGCTGTAATACTATTACTTGCCATTATTTTATCTCAATTATGCTGCTTGCTTCCACAATTCACAAGCACAACACAATGTTCACACTTTCTATATCAAACACAGACTAGCTATGTATCTTGTTTGTTGTTTGTTTTTTTGATTTTGAACAAATCGGACCGACATAAAATATATGTAGGTATAATCGGTCCAACACCAACAGAACAGACTGATTTGTTCGACAATATACAGAACACCCATATAGAACCTATTGTATACCTCTATACCTACTTTAATCTATATAGTATATTTTAGGAATACGCCATATACCTTCATAATACATAAGTGTGTATATATGTATATACCCTACCCAAAAATGTTTGCATGTAAATGTAAATGTGGTGTTCGTGTGATCAAATAATATAGTTTTATCTGTTTGCATGAATGACATTTTATAGCGAAACAAATTTACTACCTACTCGGTTTAGTATATTTGGTTGGTCGGACGCACGCTCAGAACATGCGATGCGTTACACTACGGTACAAGAAGCAGAAAGTTATGGAAAAAAAAACAATTTTGGTATGGTTCTTAAAAAAGAAAATAATAAAAGTATTTCCCTTGTATATACATTTCTAGATTATATACACAATGGTATTTCTTTAATTCTAAATGCCGATTTCTTGACAAATATTTTCTTCGAATTCATTTATGACGTAAAAATCCATCGTAAATGGATTGCATTTAGACGTTCTAACGAAGCGACACTTATTCATGGTTATTAGTGAATTGGGCGAATGACATAGCCACAATTCAACTAATTTTCGCAATTGATGCTATTAGTGAATCCATAGAAAGCAAATTGAAGGAATGTCGGTAAAATTACCTGCACCATCGACATTTTGTTCAACTAATGGTATTACTGAATCCTCAAACCTTTCGCACTCCATACAAAATTTCTCAATTTATTTCCGCGCCAATTGTGTCGCGAATCTTTGTAATGATGTACTTTTTGTCCAAAAATCATAATGGATAGCACAAAAATGTGAGTTAAAATTAGACCTACTAGGTACTCGTATTAATTGTTGGTTATTATTTTTTTTTAGAAAAGGAACCACTAACAGAGACCAGTTTACGAAAATGGTGGGATTACCTTACATTGCCAAGAATTTAACCAATAAATTCCCAGAACAACAGTTTCGGGAAAACTAAAAAAAAAATCGCCAGTTGACGAAGATGTGGTTCAGCTGTCCTGCTTAAAAAAATCTCATTTCAAAGTTTTCTGAAATATGAAAACTTAAACCTGACAATGCATCGGAAATATCAAACATAAACCTATAGTTCGGTAGCGCATACAAATCCAAATAGTCATTTGCGATAATGATCCCGAAAATTAAAATAAAATGCAATAGTTTCCATTTCTTTATTTCGATCAACAAAAATTACTTCAATGCTTTAGCTACAATTTAACATGCGTGTCACGTTTAAGATGTCAACAAATGACGGCAGCGATAATATAGTTCGGAAAATGGTAAGGTAGTTCAAGAATTGATAATATAGTTCATTCGACGTGTTCACTAATTGAAATAAACGCGAAAGCGAATCGATTGCGAATCTATTCAGCATCCAGGGAGTAGAAAATTGCGAATTCACTAATCGGCATGATTATTATTAGTACTGCATCTAATCTAGTTAATAAAGTTTTCAAAATAATTGACGTATAATTCCATCACGCTAGCAAGAAAGAAGTGACACAAATACTCTGTGACAATAGTCATCTGTAGTATCAAATTCCAAGATAAAACCATAATGCTGATGTGAATTCACGTAATGATTACCATAAAAATATATTTTACCTCCCATGGTTGACTTATAGGCAATAATTAAAAAAAAAACATCAACAAAAATCATACTGATGTTCACCTTGCCTTTAAATCAAATAAAATACTGAGCAATTCTTCACAAAACTTAAAACTAAACCATATTATGACAAACAAACGGATGTCATTTACTAAATAAATTGCAATGGAAACCCCAATGAATCTTTCAACCTTTGCTATATTGGAACCACGAAATAATATAGGGAGTTTTGCTGTTATTTCATACGATCTTTTGTTCGACGAAAATTTATTCCGTGGGAGATTAACGATGGCAGTAAATATTTCGTATGAATAAGATAATTCTATATGAAACGAAATTGCCGATAGGGTACATTAACAATAACAAATAGTTGATTTGTGCTTATAACATAATAGCTGTATTTTATAATCTACGGACATGGGTTATTTTATAGCACGTAGGTATTACAAAGCAAGTCGAGGTCCAGGTTTCTATATGGGATTGCAAATATTATTCTTAAGTTTGGCGAACAGAGAGTGCATTTAAGTATAATTTTTCAAAGCCAAGATCGTTTTATTTTCATATGGCTTATTAGTGTTAATAAAACAGAGCTAATGTCCCGCTTAGATTGCGTGGAAAATTATTGTAATAGAAGCCGTATTTTATTGGTGAGCTATATGTAGCGCAGTAATGACAGTCTGAATAAAACTATTATTCACTTTTTATATACACTCTACATTTTCATCTCTCTCTGCCTGCCACCTATGGTGCAAAAGCTTTTCGGCTGCCCGAGCGAGATGTTCCATTCCAAATATTCCAAAGCTTTATCTACACTATTATCGGCATTATTTTTACTGCCTAGTGCCGGATTTACACGACTTCCAAGTTCGCAGTATTTACTGCCAAAATACTGCCGTCATTAATTTAATTAACGACATTCGTTTACACGAAGCTAAAATAATGACAGATAAAAAATACTGCCAACTGGCAGTAAAGAATGAACAAGTTCATTCTTTATTGCAAATTGTCATAATTTGAAAATTGTTGTCAGTACTGAATTTACACGATGTCAGTATAATGCCACAACTTAACGAAAATTTTGGCTGGCAGTTTTTTAATAACAAATATACTGCCACACTTTCCACCATTTACACGACATACAAAATAATGCAAAGATTTTGACAGTAATACTGCCGATTTGCCGGTCGTGTAAGTCCGGCATAATTTATTGGCACTTTTCCTTTTTTGTTGTTTACATTTACCAAAAAGAAAGGGCTAGAATGTTAACTTTAAATTGATACAATTGGCAACTCTTTTATGTTATACATTTTTGAATTCTTAAGCTGTCAACAATTTTCTATTGTCAATTATCATTGAATAAATTCCTTCCTTTTTCCGTCTTCATTCGAAGTAAGAACACGTTTTTCATTTCTTATGCTTCGTAGCTCGCCTTTTCCTTCAGGTTATGGGCCCAGTCCACGATATTTAGCTAAAGCAAAAGAAATTTTAGTTAATTCGAGAATTAGATATAGTTTTTTTTCCACAAATATTCCAGATCTGTCTGGATTTTGATTTTCATTTATCCGCCAGTTGCACGTTTTCTACAATATATCATGGCTGCACCATCATCGTCTTCGCTTTCTAATGAAAAGCTCCGTGGCACAGAAAACTACGACTCGTGAAAGTTCGCTGTTCAAAATCTTTTGGAACATGAAGAATTGTGGGACTGTGCCACCGAGAAGTGTGCTGGTGAGAGTGGTGTTGCAAATGATGTTCTTTTTTTACCGAATCTATGTGCGAATCTCCTTTCTGGAAGTCGCTTGACAGATTGTGGAAATTTTGTAGTTTTTAAGGGAAACTGCTCCGAGATTTACAACAATAAGTGTGTTTTATTGGGAATCTATAAGTAATTCCCAAAGAAACGCATCGACCGTTGCATGGACAGTAGCTTTTTTATTTTTGTAAAAATGGTACCCCTGTACAGCAGTCAGAAGTAATCAAAGAGTCTTTTGCAAAGTAAAATTAAGAAAATATCAAAATTATGAGCAATAATTAGCTTTTATTCATATAAAATAGAAAGTAAAATACGTACCAATATTTAATTTATGTTACAAACCTATTTCTTGTTTTCATTTTTTCTGCATTTGCAATTTTAAATTCGAACATTCATTTTGCACCAATATAAAGGAAATGATAAGTGAATGGGTTTGTTCATAGACTATGGCCAAGTCCCTTTTTACACAGGGCAATTTTTGTATTGCTTTAAAAATCGTCTATGCCTTTCACACGAGGAAACCAAATTGACGGAGATTTGCTTGTTACATTTAAATGTTTCTTGGTTTTGAACGCACACTACAGCGTAGATTAAATTGTTCACTCCCATTACATTCCCCTTTATATTTCATGCTTTTTTATGCCCGAAAAAAAAAAACAATGGATCACAAAAATGTACGCCCAGTCCATGTCCATGTAGTGAAGCGTATACCGTCCATGGCCAACGTCCATTAAACAGTGAAGAAAAAGCACATTTTGTGAAGTTCAGTTGCCGCTTAGTGCGTTTAAGCTAGGCGCCCACATGCAATTTTTCCGAAACGAAATAGTTTAATCACTAGTGATCGCGCACATTAGCAACTTAAAATCAATCAACGAGATAAACCATCACACAAACAATATTTTGATTTAATGTGCGCGCAGTTACATTATAGTTCGGTGTGATACAAACTGAAGATTTGTGCAAAACGCAAACTTTTAAGTTGCTCGAATCGCAGACTGAATTGTTACTGCATTTGCGGGCACTCTCATGGTACATAAACTAATAACATAAAGACCCAAAACCTCTGCTTTAATTTGACATTTGCTTACAAGCTGAAATACGCACACATGTAACTTTTCCGTTCCTCTTCCAATAGACACATTTGTACAAACGCACACAAGAATCTTTTCTGTTCCTATTCCTATAGACACATAGATAACACAGCCCTAGTAATTTATTTTTGTTTTGTTTTTCGCTTTCACATCTATTCATGGATAGGGTGCTAAATGTACAAATACAACAATGTAAACAAATGGGTTTTGGGGGGGGTGAAACGTACGAAGGTTTCCGATCTTAGTATGGCTTATTTGTGTCATGGTATTCACTTTAGCAACCAAACTGTTGCAAAACTGAAAGTTGCATATTTGCGTGCCTAGCCTTATAGCTCATAGAATTTCATACGAATAAATATTTTGGGGCGTACTGTTGAGCATTCCTCTTTAGTGCAGTTCCACCCAATGCAGTTTGTCTTCTCAAATTGCTTTTTTGTAGATCTAAATAAAAAGATGATTTTTTTCACCAAACTCCGTTTATTTACAACTATCAATAAAATTTCAACACAAAACGAAAATTGGGCTTGGTTAGTCAAAAATAAAAGTAAAACGGAATTCATTCGATACATATTGGTTTCTTTTTCAAAATGGATATAAAAATTTGTTAAAATTGATTAATTGACATTAGGGGTATGCAAAATTGCAGTTATAGGTGCAATTTTAGACGTACTTCAGAAAATAATTGAACAAAGAATACAGTTTTTAATAGTAAAAGTCAGAAACTTTTCAGAAGAACAGCTTATAATTTATTAAAAAATTGAGTTATCTAAGATTTGAGAAATATAAACTGGCCAACTATTAAAAAATAGAATCAAACAGATCGATTTCTTTTACGAATGAAATTAATAATTATAACACTCCATGAACACATCCATCGAGATTCAATTCAATTATCAATCGTACCAAAAAAACTAACAAAATCTGAATCGAGACTCGACTGAACGTCAACCAGCCATCCACCGTAGCTTCTACTTTAGCTTTTTATCGACCGTAACGAATTGTATGTAAAATGCTACGACGGATAAACTTACGGCGGATAAATTACCCAATAAAACACGGCTAATGAAAACCGATTGATTGCGACTGCTTCTAAGAAGGAAGGTGTGTACAAACTAGATCAATCAGCTGATTGTGCACATCCGAACTTGTCGATTGCTGCTGAACAATAAAGTTCTCTGTGGCACCGTCGGATGGGACACCTTAGTCCAGAAGGTATGTTAAAGTTGAAAAACATTGTTGGTGTGGTGAATTTTTCGGAAAAAGAAAGTATTACACCATGTGTTGTTTGTGTCAAAGCAAAGCAAACTAGGCAGCCGTTCAAAACCACTGGAACAAGAGCAACAAAACTTCTTGAGATTGTTCATTCTGACACAGGCCCTATTGGGCCTGCGAAGTACCTTTTAGGCTTTTCTCACGCATACAGTGGTGAGAAAAATTGATGCGATGCGAGAAGCAACTTCCAATTAGAAAGGATGGAATAAAAAA
Source organism: Philhelius pedissequus (assembly GCA_910595825.1). Taxonomy (NCBI): domain Eukaryota; kingdom Metazoa; phylum Arthropoda; class Insecta; order Diptera; family Syrphidae; genus Philhelius; species Philhelius pedissequus. The sequence continues at coordinate 328,391,408 of OU343160.1, forward strand.
CAACATAAGCACTGAAATTAAAAAGTTTGATTTTTTTTTCTTGACGTTTAGTCAAAACAAACAATTCTCGCTTCAACTCGCTTGAAATGTGGTCAGAAGAGTTTGAGAGCGAGATGCTTGCGATAGGTGTGTGGGAAACTCGTATCAATTATCGCTTCACTGTTTGTACGTATATAAGAATAAATGTATGTTTTTCTCGTACGCAAATGCTTCTCGCTGTACGCACAGCCTTATGAGATATGTTGAATGTTACGCATTCATTTTACTAGATGTAAAATCTAACCCAATATATGAAATGCCAATTTTGTTGGTCGAACGGTTTGTTTGGTGATTGGTTAACAATATCAAAATAAGTTTAAATTATTAACAACAGAAATTCAATGCCTTATTGACTTCACTAAATTTATATGAGGTGCGTTTTTTTGCAATCCCCGGGGGAATTGGTTGAAAAAAACGACCAAGGCGCTTAATGAAAAACTTGGTAGCACTATTAATTTGCAAGATGACATTTGAAGAGCAGCTGTAATGCGAGAAAAAAATAAACATCACTGTTTGCCTCATCCTCAGTCTTCTAAAAATCATCGGGTTGATTTGTTTTGTGTAATTTCGATATATTTATTGAATTTAAACTACTTTTCTATTAAAATAACATAAAAAGAACCAAGTTAATTATTATTTATACAAAAAAAAATGTGAATCAAGTAATTTGAATTCAAATAAAGTATTTTGGAAATTGTTTTCAGCCGATGTGATTTTCTTTTAATTTAATTTTCACGAATACAGTGGTACATAGAATTCAACTACTTGAAAACTACCCCATTCGTCGTTCACTGGTGACATGATATTAGTGGACGAGTTGCTTATTCGGGCGAGACGCTCAGTTCCTATGTCATTAGGAATATAGGTCTGAGCGAGAGCGGACGACGATCAAGAAGATTGAAGTATGCCAAGGATGTAGCAGAGAATCTGTATTGGGTTGCTCCCGTGTACAACAAAACGCAGCCGAAACAATCTTCTCAGAGAAACCTTTGTTTTGTTGTTCATTCAATTCTTGTTAATTGAACGAATATCAACTTCAGGAAATGCTTCTTTATTTAATAATAATTTTACAGCCAAGTTTTAATATACCTATAGTAAAAATAAACGCAAACATGAAAATCGCTGTAGAAGGTTGTGCTCATGGCGAGGTGGAAAAAACCATAGAGGCAATACAAAAGCGAAAAATGTTAAAATTGATTTGTTGTTGTGTTGCGGAATGTATATTTAAATATATTAAAATAAACAGCTGACACACTTATGGCCTTTTCGATTAGCCGTCCGGAACACGTTCCCCCAATAAAACACCCGGAAACAATTTGACTGATTCTGAATTATGTGTATCACTGTATTTGTGAAAATTAAATTAAAAAAAATCAAATCAGCTAAAAAAAATTTCCAAAACAATAGATTTCAATTTAGATACACATTTTCTTGTATCAATAATAATTAAACCTGGCTTCTTTTTACCTTATTTTACCAGAAAAGTAGTTTAAATTCAATAAGCACATCGAAATTACACAACAAAATAACCCGATGATTTTGACATTTTAATTATGTGAGTGTACCTATCAGTGATTCTGTCTTCGATTCTGAAATGAAATCCAGAATCGTTTTCTGTTCTGTTTAGAGTAACAACTGTCATTTTGTGGGGGTCAGAACAGTTCTGGACGGCCAATCGAAAAGGCCGTTAGACCAAATGCTCAACCAAACCAAACAAAATTGATAATTATCTGACATGTCAAAATGTCAGTTTTGAAGTTTCTATACATTTTATCGATAACTTAGTGAAAAAGTTTTCGGTAGCACAGTTTTTATCCTCTCCAATAGCTAAGGCCCGAGAATTCTCTGGGTTTAAGCTAAGCACTCCCGGGGATTAGTTGTTGTTGGATTTAGCATACAAATTGTTAATCCTACTCATCGTTTTTTTCGTCCAATATCCCCGGGGCTTAGAAAAAAACATGCCTATAATATATTTACAAAAATTAATTTCAAGAAATTAATTAAAATACACCAATTAATATAATGCCATCTTCAGATATAATTTATTGACAAACAAAAATGCCTGAACAGCTTCAAAGGAAAAATCACCGACATGAGAGACAAAAGATAATGAGATGAAATGCATCTGCACACAAAAACGGAAAACCTAGTTCAAATTTGATTTTAGTCATCGATGTAGGAACAAAATCGAAGAAAGAGCTCAACAACATTGCTAAATTACATGTCAGGATGAATATTCTGAGAGAATTTATTGTACTCGTATGTCGAGTCATCCAGTTACCTATTCTTTAAAATTGTACCGAACAGACCTAATAATAAAAACATCGCATGTTATGTCAAACCGAATGCAAGTGTTTGTGTGATAACCGTTGGAGGAGAAGCATATCTTAGCGGCGAATTCAGATTATTAATTGATTATTGCTTTCTAATTTTTGTTTACAGTTATTTTAAAATAAAAAAATTTTAAAACTATTCGTTCGATGAAGTCGAGCGTGTCGTGCCCGTGATTTATTTGTTGTATTATTTGTATATTAATATTTTATATAAAATGAATTGCGGAAGTAGCAATAATGTATTTGAAAAAAAATATGAAAGACTGGATAATCTGGAAACTGCAGATGATGATTTGCTGGAAAATTTGAAACTAGAAGCGGAACATGATGTTTTTACTTCAAAAATGCCAATAAGAAACCTTAGCTCAGATGAAATTCAAAATCTTATTCCTGCTTTCAGCCCGAATTCCTGCTTAAGTTTGAATTCCGAAGAATGGGTTGACCAAGTCGAAAATGTAAGCGCCATTTATAATTGGACGGATGAACTTACAGTTTTATATGCTTCCCTTCGTCTCGAGGACGAAGCCAAGATTTGGTTTCGCGCTAATCGTTGCAATTGGAAGCAATTCAAGGTAAGCTTTGTTAAAGCTTTTCCAAGTTGGCAACATTGTTCTCAGCATATTGGTCAGCTATTAAAGCGCCATAAGAAGGATACAGAAACTTTTGAGGAATATGCAAATGATGTTGCTCAATTGGCTTGGAATTGCAATTTTAATTTATCAACCGCCATCAGCTATATTATTTCTGGATTGAGCGATGCAAATATGAGACGTCGGCTTATTGCGTATAACTGCAGCACTATACCCGAGTTATTGTCACGTATACAGACCATTACATTTAATCAGGAGCAGGAAGCAAAATGGAAGGCTTTCGAGGCTCATGGGAAGAATGAGCCTGTGGAACAGCCTGGTGCTGTTACAGTTTTCACCTCAATTGGGCGACCAATTCTAAATAATGAATGGATTGATCTTCTCACACCTGTCAAGCTTGGAGATGTATTCCTGAGTGCTTTTGTGGACATCACAAGCCAATTTACGACTTTGCAGAATAGTGAGTTTCTTAAACATTCTTGGAAATTGCAGTCTTGTGATGTGAAACTACAAGGATTATTAGGAAAAATGTATAAAACGCTAATTGCTGGCCAAGTCGAGATGTTAATTGAAATTTTGATAGTCGAGGACGACGTTCAGAATCACCCAGTTATTTTGGGACGTAATTTTCTGCACAACCCCAATGTGTGCGTTATTAAGAATTTCCAGAACATTGAAATTAATTTCGTCGAAACAACACCAATAGCGACACCAACAACAACATCAACAGATACACCTCCCAAAAAGAAGAAAAGGTCGAGAAAGCGGAAAAGTTCTTCTAAAAAACACAAAATAAGCCAAGACGAAAAAGTTGAGAAAGAGATTATTCCCAGAGTTCCAGAAGTGAAAAAAGATTTTAAAGAGAATTCAGCATCAGTTAACGAACCAAATGTGAATGATAGCGATGAGACAGATCTGGCGCATGAAGAGCGCATCTTGGGAATTTTGACTTCGATTGAAGAATACTATTTGTGAAGATGCTATTGTCAGATATTCTAAATTATTAAACATTTTCTTTTCTCTTGTCATGCATACTTTAATAAAGTTGTCATTAGTTTCATACATTTAAATTTGTGTAACTGACTAGTTACTTACTTGAAAAAATAATTGTTTTTTTTTTTCAATTTGAATTTAAAAATAGTTCTACTTGTTCACTACTTTAAAAGCTCTCGAGCTATAAACTATGCTGCTTTGATTTTTTTAAATTCTCGAAATAAAAATTTGTTTGTTTGCGTTTAAATTTTCGTTATAATTTTGACCTTCAAAATTTTTCATATGCACTTCTAACTTGTAACTAACTTTACTTGAAAATAAGTCTCAACCAAAATATACCTACAATAGGTCTGTTTTTTTCCTTTTTGGGTAAAGTTTGGGCTCAAGCTTTTTCATGTTGTTGTTGTAATTTTTAACCAGAAACGAAAAGTAAAGAAACACATTTTGGTTGTTTCTGGTTACTTGCTACATTTAACAACAGAAATTAATATTAAATGTGGTGGACACAACATGTATGAAAATGTTTTCACGAAATACAGTTTAAATTGCAGGGACTTATCATTTTGGGCTCTACCAAAAGAACGAGGAGATACATTTATTATTATATTATCTTCAATCGTTTGGTTTTCTTCTTGAAATTGTAAAAAACTAATTTTAATTACATTACATCACAAATTCAAATTATTCGATCAGCTGATTTCTTGTTTGACAAGCAAGAACGTACAGTAGCTAAAAAGCTTGTTCGTTGAGCCCTGAAGTTTCCCTAGGGTCCTCTTAAAACGTTTTTTTTTGAAAAACCTAAGGTCACCCTGATAAACAAATTCTGTGTTTTTTTAAACAGAGGGTCGCCCTCAACTCGCCCTGAAGTAGATCTAGGTTTTTAGCTGTGGATGGTTGAGGTTAATGAATAAATGTAAAAGTCGCATGAGATCTGATTTGATTTGTTATTTTTAAAATGGAAACCTTTGAAGTTGTGGATTGTGCATGAGGCCAAAATAATGTACTAAGAACTTAAATTTAATATATTTCAAGTTTTTATTATTAAATGACATAACTTGCTTTTCTGCAACATAAAATTAATGATCCTCGGGTGTTTTTTGAGCATTGACATACTATATATGCATATACTGCTAGTCGATTGTCAGTTCCATACAAAAGCTCTATTGAAAATGGGAAGAACTATCTTTACGCCCTCGGAGCAAAGTAGCAAACAAAAATATTACTTTTGAAAGCCATCTATTGTCACTCTTGGCATGCGAACCATATTTAGTCAACAGGCAAAGAAACTAGGGCCATCTATTGTTATTTTGTATAAGATAAGCGCTGACATCTATTGTTTATAGTGCTGCTGTAGTGCTGGGGGACTATAAGAAAAAATCGTTTTTTTCATTTTAGGAAAGAGATTGATTTTAGAGTTGAATTCGAAATAAAACAAATAAAATTCTAAATTTAATTTTCCAATCAAATTAATTCTTTATTTTAAATCAATTTATTTAGAAAATTGTTTCTCTTTTGTTAGTTTTCCGTTTCAGTAGTGCTTTTAAGGGCTGCGATTTTTGTTCTTCTTAAAAATTGCAAAATTTTATATAAACAATTAAATAATAATTTCGTATTACCATACTTTTTTTGTTTTATTTGCATCGGCCAAAAAATTATTAAAATAAAAATAAAATGTTAATAAAGCCATGTACTTTCCATATATACATACATACTTGTATGGAAGAACTAACTAACTATTGAGGAAACTTTGTGTCCAAATTTAATTGTAGTATTGGCAGCGTTCGGTGGCATATCTAAAGCAATCCGGATTGCTTTGTGTTGTTGTAACGCCTATTGAAAAACCAGATGATGAACTAAACATTGGCCAAATTCCTAAACGCAAGATTTGCAAAGCAAGTCTCATGCTAAGCAAATGCACGAACCCGATAAAAATTGAAAAGCAAGTGAAGTGCGCAACACAAGTTTAAAACTTGCACAATTGCAATTAAGTTTGCGCAAGAAAAAAGAATGAACTGCGTTTTGGGACATTGTGCTTAGTAGATATTTTTCTGTTTGCGTTTAGGGACAGGTTGCTTAGCATATTATGCGCAGGATTTGCGTTTAGGAATTTGCCCATTATGTTGTCAAACACTAATCTCAAGCTACCCAAAAATTATTATTAATTTGAGGAACAGCTGATTCAAAAATTCAGATGTGTATGCAATTCAACTGACTTAACAGAGAAAGCTACCTTGATCGTTCGAAAACAAAACCGCTACTAAGGTATCTTGGTTAGCCTATCGGCATTGCACCGAACGCGTCCAATGCTGAATGTCTGACACACACATTTCTGATAAAAAGAAACATATCTTCATCATCAGATGGTGATGTAGATGAAGGCAAATCAATAAAAAAAACTCCACTAAATTTATAAAATAACTTCTTCGTCTATTATTTGTTTATTTTTTAGTTTAATTTCTTACCAGGGCCTGGCACAATTTCACAATAAATTTGAAACAAAATAGTTTACATTTGATGTTTGACAGAAAAAACGTTTTACGTGTATGCGTGCATTCAGATCAAATCTGCCTACCCACCAAAGATCAGATCTTTCGGGTTGAGATCTGATCTAGATTTGCTCTTTCTGTTGGAATGCGGGCGTTCACTCATAAGATATGTTATCTCGGAGAACAAGCTATCGGAGTAAATATGTAAACGAATCAGATTGGTTAGCTGAAAGCTGTCAGAAAATCAGAACAAAACGCATACTAATGTCCTTTTCGATTGGCCGTGCGGAATACGTATCCCCAATAAAATAGCCGTAAACAATTTGACTGATTCTGAAATATATATACCACTGTATTTGTGAAAATTAAATTAAAAGAAAATCACATCGGCTAAAAAGAATTTCCAAAACACTTGATTTCAATTTAGATACACATTTTCTTGTATCAATAATAATTATAACTTGCTTCTTTTTATGTTATTTTACCAGAAAATGAGTTTAAATTCAATAAACACAACGAAATTACACAACAAATCAAGCCGATTATTTTGATATTTTAATTGTGTAAGTGTATTAGTGATTCTGTTTTCGATTCTGAAATGAAATCCAGAATCGTTTTCTGTTCTGTATAGAGTAACAACTGTCATTTTGTGGGGGTAAGAACAGTTCTAGACGGCCAATCGAAAAGGCCATAAATGAATTTTGCAGTCAGCTGTTCTAAACATTTGTTCCCTGCTAAAAACCTATACTACGTTTATATGAAGAATTGAATCGGTATTGAATCAGGATTTAGGTCTTTGTATACTTGAATCGGATTAAAATAGGATTACTCGATCCGATCCCACTAGAAGACCTGAATCGAATTGAAAATGTACTTATATAGCTGAATCTAGGAATTGAAGAATCGAATTCACATCTGATTCTTGGTGTGTGTGTGCACCAATAGTGTTTTTTTTTGTGTTCAGTGGGTTTCCGTTTTCTTTGTATTTTTTTCTGTTGCATGTTTTTGTTGTTTATTCTGTAAACTCAAATTGTCACTTCGATTCCATTTTAATTCAATCTTCCGATCACACGAGGCCATATACCTGAATAGAAATTTCAATTCGATTCGATTCGATTCCTCAATTCACTCATATAAACGGGGTACTAGTAGAACTAGGTTTTTAGTAGGGGCAACTTGAAGTAAATGAATAAACGTCAAAGTCACAAGAGATCTGAGGTAGAAATGGGCGATATTGAGGAGAATATCGAGCACTCATCATCGATTTTAATAATTATGGAATCGAAAACATCGATGTTTTGAAGAGTTTTCCCTTATTCTTCCTTCAACATCGATATTGAATCATCGATTTTTTGTTTTAACATCGATTTTCAATAACATAGATGGACTTATCCATCATCCCTAATCTGAAGCATTTGTTTTGTTGTGAATTCATGTTTTGTATGGAAATTGTTATTTTTAAAATGGAAATAAAACAATACTCAAATTAATTTTCAGACGAATGGAAAGCCTTGAAGCTTTGGATTGTGCATAGGCTCACAAAAAATGTACTAAGAACTTAAATTTAACATATTTTAAGTTTTAATTATTAAATGACATAACTTGCTTTTCTGCAACATAAAATTAATGGCGCTTGGGTGTTTTTTGAGGACAGATCCTCTTGTCAAAAAAACCTAGGTCGACCCTGATAAAGTTCAACGAACGAACCTATAGCCTACATTTTGTGCAAACATTTTGTTTACATATTTTGTTATTAACGCTACCTGTTATACAACCATTTTTGTTTTCATTTTCGTCTTTCTCATAAGCGCCTCCACATATTTCGATCAATTTGTTTGTATAGGAGGTCCTTCGAAACATAAACAATACTGCAAACCAAAATTTTCCAAAAATATTTTTTTGGATTTTTGAAAAAAAAAATATATATATATTACATTATAGTAAATATTATCAAAATTAGTAAAGTTGATACACACCTCTCCCTCTTAAATGGTATTTGCAAATTATACCTAAGGTCTATTTAAAAAAAAAAATGATGGATTAATAAATCAAAAAAGTATGTAGTGTCTTTATGTGAGACAAAATATAATATATTTATGTATAAAAACTTAACAAAATGAACTTGTAACTACTTAAAATGTTCAATTAGTACGTTAAGTTTTTGTGGTACAGGACATTGGGAAATTGTTAATTTCCCAATTTTTAAAGTTTGATGTAAAATTGTTAAGGGATTTATTTACTTGTATTGTAGCTTTGTGGTACACAGACCTTTGTAATTTGTTAAAATGTATCTTGTACAATACTTATAGTTTTGTGGTACAGGCCCCTGGAATTGTTTCACACACATTCAAAAAAGAGATTGCTACTTTTTTTCAAATTTCTTTCAACTCAAAAAGAATTAAATTTAAATAGCTATCCGTCTTCGTTGAAAGGAAACGCTATTCAAATTATATTTTTCTGGGGAAATTTGGTTAAACTCATGCACCTATATATATAATTTGCAGTGTGTGTATGCTGTAAATTTTATTAGAGTCGGTAATCATCGACCAAAAAATATTGCGACTTAGAAGGGTACGATAGCATCTCACTGATGAGCCCAACTATCGTGTTCGGGCGAAAAGCATTTTGGACTGAAAGTCATAAGATTTATTCAATTTGGCTCTAATCCACAAAGTCCACAAAAACAAACCAAAAATAATATTTTACATATTGTTCGCGTTTTCTTCTTCATAAATGGAAACCCTATTCTTTCATTCAAGCCGAAACGAAGAACAACACCTCATATTAAAACGAACATACGAGGAGAATATATTTAATGTGTTTATACTACTTAGCTTGTCAAGTTTCCAAAAATACTGGAATGAAATTCACTAATCCCACATCGCCGAGAAACTATTTAGTCGCATATCACATAGGATATGGATTAATGTTTTTTTTCCAGTTTAGAGCACCTGTTCAATCTTCGCAATCAACAGATGAAATAAAAAACCTTTGATATTAAGATATAAGGTGGTTCACTTGTCACTTCCCTCCGAATTGGAGAAATGGAACTTTTGACTTCAACGACTTCCTCTCTTGCACTCAATGAAAAAAGTTCAACTATTTGGTTTAATGTGCGCGAAGTTCTATATAAGTGTGTTCCAGTACCTTGTGCACAAAAATGTGAAGATTGTCATTTTTGAGGGGTAGAAATCGTTCAGAGAGCAACAAAGTTTCACAAAATTATGGGAACCAATTTGATATAAACAATTTAAATTTATTGCCCGAATAAGCCCGACCAGACTATAAATTCCATTATTTTCAACTTTTGTAACGATAAAGTTGGCAACTAAGAGCTTATATATATTTTGTTTCTTTTTTCCTTCATTTGACAGTCTTCATAATTTTGTCCAAAGAAATTTCTTGGACTAAAATTCGCAGCCTGGGGAAATATTTTACTCTCCCAAGAGCGCTCTAGTCTGTGAAAAACAACGAAAATTTGGAGTACGAGAACAGGATTTGACTGTTTTTCGTAGAAATTCGTAGGTTTTCGCAGTTTAAGGGAGTACGGGAATGCACTTTAACTGATTTACTGGCAACTGGGAGTTTGATGGCGAGAAGGAAAAAAAATAAGGGGAATGAACAAAATCTCCCCGGTCAACGATTTGAAGAGTTTTTTTTTGACGTTTTACTTTGCATTCCAATTAGCCAACAAAATCTTCCCAGTTTCTTGGTGGCAGTTTCTTCAGGTGAAAGCTACAAGGCAATCAAAGGAAAACGTCAAACAAATCTCCAGCAACTGGTTTCCCTGTGTGAAAGGGGAAAAAGACTACTTTCATGCAACGAAACTGAGTTGCCGGCAACTGGGAGTTTGTTGGCGAGAAGGGCAAGAAGTAGGGGGAATGAAAAAAATCTCCCCGGCAACGATTTGAAGAAATTTTTCTGATGTTTTGCCCTGCATAATCTTCCCAGTTTCCTCCTCAGTTTCCTGGTGATAGTTTCTTCGTGTGAAAGATACAAAGCAATTAAAGGAAAACGTCAAAAAAATCTCCAGTGTGAAAGGGTACAAACTGACTTGGGGTGATCGTTCGATTTGTGTCAAAAAACAAACTTTTAGGCTATTTTTCCGAAACGAAATAGTTTAATCACTAATTGAACGATGATCGCGCACATAAGCAACTTAAAAATCAACGAGACAAACCAAAGCACAGACAATATTTTGATTTAATGTGCCCGCAGTTACATATAGTTCGGTGTGATACAAACTGAAGAACTTATTTGGTCTATCGTTCGATTTGTGCCAAAACACAAACTCTTAAGTTGCTTGAATTTGGGACTGAATAGTTTTTGTATGTGCGCGCACTCTCATATAAGTCCATGGTATTCAGTTAAGCAACCAAACTGTTGCAAAACTGAAAGTTGAATGTGCGCGCCTAGCCTTAAGTTGCTGGAATCGACGACTGAATAGTTTTAGCACGTGCGCGCACTCTCATAGAAGTCCACGGTAGTCATTTTAGCAACCATACTGTATCAAGACTGCAAATTGCATGTGTGCGCTTAAGTTAGACACCTAAAAAAGAAAAAAAACAATCTAATTATTTTGGCAAACAAACTTAACCACCGCTTGAAAAAGAATTTTATACTATGTACTTGAGTATTTGATTTCTTGAATACAGCAAATCTTTATCATATTGCTTTTGTCTAAAGTTAATGTTACTATACTCAGTAGCTTCTATGTGTACATTCATACGTACACACATAATAACATATGTTGCGCTAAATCAAGATGCAAAACTCATAGCAACACAACAATCATACTTTTGCTTGTTGTCATCGTAGGAATGGCTGGCTGATTGCCATATTCCATAAAGCGAATGGAAGGAACCAAGCGCATAAACTCTGTTATCAAACGATTCAACGAGAACCTGCAATTTTTGTGTAATCTGATACTTTCCCGGAAATCCGGTTGACAATCGCAAAAGCAAACCCACCCATCTACCCACCTGCAGTTTGTTATCTTTGTTCATTTAATTTCCTTTGTTGTTGCCACTAGAAACGTGTACCGATGATGATGATATTGCTATGCTCTCGCAGTCCTTGGTCCCTGCCTGACTTGCAGATTGTGTTGTCTATACGAGTATAGAGTTGTTAGTTGTGCATTCCAGAAAAATAATATTGCTTGAAATTCCTATTTTCCTTGTTTCCATTTTGTATTTTATGTTTCTTTCATTTCCATAATCAGAAACACGTTAAAAAAAATTTACAATTTACAATTTTTTTTGTTAAATTACATATACACCTGCCTGCACAAGGATTTACCTTTACGTTTTGAATTACTCCGAACAAAACTTGGATCCCATAAGAGTGTTAATGGAATGAAGAGCGAATAGTCAGTGCTTCTTAAAAAGGTTCCTCCGTTTCGTTAATTGCAAACGAGGAAATCATAATTTTATGAGGCCACAGGACATCGTCAATGTTGTCGGACTTGGTTAGGAAATCATAGTTAACAGGAAGAAAAATGCAAGAGAAAAAACAAAAAAAAAATTAAATATTCGCGAAACGATGGAAATGGAAACATTCAACGGAAGTCTCGGGGCACGTGGTGCAAATAAGGAAGGAGAAACGGAAGCGAATTTATCAAAGATTAAAACTAATAATAAGTTTTGAGTGGATTCGACTGCTCGCCGAGGTGCTGAACTGCACAGAAATGGTAATTCAAAATGCCACCTCTAGACCAGAAAAGGCAATGTCACTAAACATCAAGGAGTAGAAAATGTTATTTAAAGTTCGAGAGATTAGCACCGGAAGAAACGACGAAACGGTGTCTCTTTTATAGAGCGGATGCAAAAGTCGTTTTTTTGTGAGTATCTTTTCTAAGTTTGGGGCTTGTGGTCTTGTTGTGTATAATGGCCAGCGAGATTAAGGGGCTAGGAGTGGTTGGGAAAATATGTATTAATTTTTTTTTTTAAGAAAGTTCTAAACGGGTTTGTAGTAATGGTGGGATGATTGTGCTTTTGACCATACCATACTACTCGTAACTGATTCCGTTGATTCATGAAATCGACGAAATGTTTTGAGTTACGGGCACTAAATTATAACTTAAAATTTCTGTGCCAACTTTAGTGTCATTTTCCATCCGTTAATCCTAATTTCAATCAAGACTTAAATTTTTTTTGAGCCCAATGGAACGTGATTGGATGTGAACAGATATGCCCATTTATAAAAACACCGAAGGGTGCAAATATCACATAACGCGGTGAATAAATGACATTTTTAATGACGAACAATATTGTCATAATTTGGCATTTCCCTAATCTCTTGCACTTACACTATATAAACGTGTCAATCTGACAGCTGTATATTGTGATCGCATTCGGTTTGTTCGAGTCACCCTGGGATTGCCCTAAAGCGTTTTTTGAGAAACCTGAACTCACGCTGGTGAACAAATTCTGTTTCTTGAGATCTGTGCCTAGATCACGTAAGACTAAAACAATTGTTCGAGGGTAATATCATCGTTTCGACAAAATTGCCCTCTATTTCATATTGATAAATTAAGTTATCGTCTAAACGATCATCGTTTGATCGAACAATCGTTTTAGTCTTCCGAGATTTGGGTCCTGGGGTGGCCCTGAACTCGCCCTAACCAATAAACTGTCCAATTCACATGAAAACTCTTGTTTTTCAAAACACTCTAGGTTAAAGTCAACGAACGACAACATTAATACAGGAAGGTGTAAGTTTGCCGAAAAATCAAGATCCTCAAAAATGATTTAGAATTAAAGATATAAATCAATCTATTTTGCCCAATGGAATGAATAAAAGGTGAAATGCAGATTTTTGACAGCTTATTAAATTCTGATGTTGACGACATTGTCAAACGGGTAATAAAAAAACAATTTAAAAAAATTAATTGACACGCTTAGAAGTCACAAACGACATAACTACATAGTTAATTGTATTCATTGAATGCGAATTTGACTAGAAAACTAGTTAATTTCTTGCATGTCAAGCTTGGAGCTTTACCTTAAACAATACATCCCTTAGTTGATCTTGCAAAAAGAACTCCAATAGTTGTTTATGATATAAAATTACTTTTGTATAATTTCTTACCATTCGATACACGTTTAAAGATTTCTTTGCAATCCTCGAATCAATTTTTTGTAGTTTGCGGGAAATATTATTTTTTGACAACGACTGCACACACAATTCACATAAAGTTGAACTGTCAGCTGGCCAATCAGTAGCCAAAGCTTCAAATGCTCCATGCTGTCTCCTGTCGTTAAAACGATATCCTCCATAAGTGTTGTTGTCAATTTGCTGAGCTTGCATCGAAGAAATTTCTAATCGCTGCGCTCGCACAAAAAAGTACAGATTGTCTTTTTCAAGAGTGGGAGTAAAACTCTCAGATTGCGACAGTTTCACAAAAGTACGGGTACACATTAAACAAACATTTTAGCAAATTTATAAGCCCTAAGATAAAAAAGTTTAATTTAAAAAATGTGTAATAATAAAACAATTAGCCATCACAAAATTTAAATTTATTTGCGTAGAATTCGTTTCGTAAATTTTCGCAGGTTTGGCGCATGGGAACACGCCTCAGGTCTGTTTGATATCATGTGAATTCTTACGAATTCGTTAAAATTTGTACAAATTTTCACAAAATGATGTTTGTTAACTCGAAAAATTACTACAAAAACTGTCAACGTGGACAAAAAAAACTTACCCTACATTGAAAAAGCTGTGAAAACTCAGAGTTGTTAAAAAAACAGGGTTTTCCGGTTCTCAGAAAACACCCAAGGGATGTTAATCGTGTTATGTTATGTTCTGACCTCGGATATTTAAAATTTGTTTAAATTTGGACGAATTTGCCCGATGCTTAATCCACAACTTCACACGATTCCATTTCCGACTTCTATTTATTAAATTAAATTTGAGTATTCTTTTATTTTCAATTTCAATGTGTTGGCCGTAGCGCGATAGTTGAGTGTTCGCCTGTCAACCTTATGCTACGTTTTCACCTAAAGATAATCCGGTTTAAATTGAGAAGATTAAAAATTAATCTTCAAGTGTTTTCACCAGTGAAAAAAAGATTAGTTTGACGTTTTCACTATGAATTGTCATTCAAAAGTCAATACAACAAGACAAAAACAAAATAATTGGGAAGAAGAATAATAATTTCGGTGCAGTGAACAATTTAATTTCAATAAATAAAATGAGTAATAACTTTAAAATATTGTTATCCCAACATCTTGCAGCATATAGATATATTTACATAAATACTGTAATCGCCTTTGCACGGTTTTCGTTTTTATATATTTGGGAAAGAACAACTTCAAAGTATTACTGTAGGATAGCTAAAACATTGTCAATTACGAATTCGAGTCGGTCGGTGCCGCTATGGTCTTTGTAGCTTTATTGTATTTTTTATTTTTATACTTATTTATAAACAAAAACAGAATTTGAAGGCAACGACAAATTATACCAGACAAAAACAAATTAAATAATGTTGGACAGTTTTTTTTTGTTGAATGTCAATGGAGAAAATGTGACGTTAGAATAGGCGCGTTCTATGAAATAAGGTTGTTTCTTTTGAGAATCTTCTACTTCGAAGAAGATTTCAATGAGATTAATTTCTAATCTTCATTTAAGGAGATTAAAATTTGTATGGGAAATCTTAAAGATTTAGAAGATTTCAAAGAGGATTTATGGTTAATCCACTTAAATCTGGATTAAGTGGTAGGTGAAAACGTAGTATTATGGTCACAGATTCGATCCCTGTCGTAGTCTATGTCCTCTTATTTTTCCATTAAAAAAACAATTCTAAGATAAATGTCATACAATGAGTAGCTGGTTTACTCATTACATGCTGTTTTTTTTTTTTTTTTTTTTTTTTTTGTAAATTCATTTTTATTTCATATTAATTTATAACTATCTTAAAGCTTGACAAACATTTTTAAACTAGCCTACTTATCAATAACTTACAACTAATTTACTGGCCCTTTACGGGCGCTCTAAACTAAACAATAACTCTTAGAACTAATGTCTTTCGACCTAAAAACTATTTTAATTAAATCTAATTATTTTATTTTATTTTATTTTTCAAAGAAACTTTTACAAAAAAACTAGGTATCTTATCATTTTTTTTCCTTATAAACTAAACCTAAATATAGGTTAAAAATAATTAAAACTAAATAAAACTAACTTATACTAACTAAAAATAACTTAGTTAACTTAACTTAACTTAACTTGAAAACTAGCACAGCCACAGCAGCATTTTTCTTCGTTTTTTAACTTTTTTTTGTTTTTTTTTGTTTATTTTTTATATACATTCAGACACACAACAGCATGCAACCCACCCATACATGTACATACGCACATACATATACGTACGCACATACATGTACAGACACGCAGAAACATGCACGTATGCCCCCGCATACATACATATTTTTAATTTTTTTTGGTGCCACCCCTACTGTTCCCTATACCTAATTGCCCTAAATCTATGTAAGTCGGCCAAGATATACATTCTTAATCGACTTTAGATATCAAACTGCTGTTCAGAGAGCCACCGGAACTGGTTCTCCTGTTTCGCCCTATCCCTCCGGCCCCGATCGGACACAGTCCTACTGAACCGAAGGCGCTCTTCTCCACCTTGAGCGATGACGCCTCGATCATACAGGAGTCGCCTATCCACAGTTTTCCGGCTGACGTGGTAGATGAGTGGAACCGCCCCTCAATCCTGTATCAGCCCTCGACTGTCTAAATAGACGAATGCCTCGGGAGGGATGTAGCCACTTAACCGCACACTCTCGAAATATTCGTTATTGGGGTAATACGCCCCAAAAATTAAGTTGTTAGTTGAGGACATCGCTCTTGCAACGTGCCCCCGAATCAGCTTAAACAAAAACTTATCTATTCTGTTTATGTTGGCTCCGTTGTATAGAACCTGGTTGGAATAATATCGTTTGTACTCCGACTCTGGTGTTCTGTGTAATCCAAGGCAACGTCGAAGACACTGCCTCTCAAACAACCGAATCTTTTCCATTTGAGATGGGGCTACGTTGAACCACACAGGGCATCCATAGGCAATCATCGGGCTGATGATTGCCATGTAGCAAATCACCTTCACCCTGCTATCAAGACGACTGCTATAAAACAATCGTTTTGTCAGGGCAAAGGCTCCCTTAGCCTTGGCCAGGGCAGCACCTATATGTCTGTCGAAATACAAGTACTGATCCAACCAGATGCCAAGGTACTTTACTACACTCTTACTCGCCAGTGGATGTCCACGTGGTCCTACGATCACCAGCTTGCGCCAGTTCTTTCTCGTATCCCTTGAGGCGCTAGACAACGAAGTCCTAAACAGAATTGTTTCCGATTTCTGGAAATTGATTTTCAACTTACAGTCATCACAATATCGCTGAATCTTGTCGAAGTCACGCTGCAAAAGAATTTTGATGATGTACTTATACCAAGTCTGGCGAGCTTTAGATAGAGACCTTCTAACCATACGGTGTCGAAGGCCTTCTCCAAATCAACCAGGCAGGCACCCGTACACTGCTTTTTAGATTTGTTCCATTGGGCATCAGAAACGAGCATAGACGCGGCATGAATTGTGTCATGTCCCGTCTTAAAACCGAACTGAGTATCCGGTATGATTTTGTTGTCCTCCGCCCACTTGAACAGAGTCCTATTAATTACCTTTTAAAATACTATACGATTATGGCGTTTGCCAAATGTTCATCATTAAACCCGGTAAAACCAAGGTTCTCAGATCGCTACTGCGTTATATCGTTGCGGAGGTAAAAGTGGTGAACCAGAGCTCTGCTCTCCAGGTCATGGTTCGGGCGAATGCTAGCATTCACCTTGTACACTTGCTGGAAAGCAGCCCCCATACCCTCCACCTTCTCCTGCGGATCTTCGATTATGAAGAGGTCATCGTCCAAGACGGCGTCATCTGGGTCTATGCCTGCTGTCAGAAGTACGTATCTGTTTTGTGTCGTCCTCTGGAGCTTAAGACACGAAAGATCGTTTTGATCTTTTCTTCTGAATATCTTATTAATTTGTGGTAACATACTCGGGTCGGAAGCGTTAACGGCCCGAATTTTGTTGTCCCAAAACAAATTAATGGACAACCTATAATTTTCTTTGATCAATTGGTTGATATTTTTGATGGACGACTTCAGTGTCCTTATCTCCAGATCTCGTGTGTCAGTAAACCGTCTGTACAAGCGCTTTAGTCTTGTCAGTAAGCCACTTTTTTGTCTGTGTAATGCATCAATTGTCGCGTTACGGTACATGTCAGTTGCGTTACGTTCTTTGTATTTCGGCATTGTCCTGTTCATTGTTCGTTGAATTGTTTCGTCCATTTGTTCTAAGTATCTGTCAATTTCAGTATTTGTCATGTTCCTGTCATTTGGTGGGGATATACCATTTGAACGTAATTCGCTCAATAAGAAGCGTGGCCAGCGCAACTTACTCTAATTTGTAAGTATGCACAGGTACATACTGCTCCAACTCCATAAGCTCGTTCGGAAGATGTATTATGGCGGCGAGTCCGCAGTGGTCACTGTCGTACTCGATCGTTCTTAAACAATTTTTAGGCCGATGACCCACAGTATCAGTAATTGTTAGTCTTGCGTCTTTTAACAATAGATCCAGATAGGCATCGCTTCTTGGAAACGATGTTTGGCATTCAAATCACCAGCCAATATGTAGTAGTTTTCTTCCGAGCTTTTCAAGCTCTGTTATAAACTGTGTGGGCTGAGGTGTTTCCGGTGCATAGGCAGCGATCACATACATTCGCTTCCTCTGTTGGAGATGAATGCATATGATGCATGCCTCTAACGTCCGAAATTTTCGCACATCACTATTATATATTACCTTATGACTAATGCCTTTACGTATAAAGATTGCGACGCCTCCTCCTTGAGTGGAGTTGGGTCGGTCTCTTACGATATTGTAATTGTTGTTAGTCAATTTATGTTTCTGGTTAAGCTTAGTTTCGCTAGCCATAAACACATCTGGACTTAGGTCTTTCAGTAATTGGAATAGATTCGCTCTACGTTCGGTCCTAATCAGTGAATTTACATTCACAGCTATGATCTTAAAGGGCCTCTCCGGCAGCGCGCCCTTAACCTCTAAGTTGCGTTAACCTCGGCAAAACAGAGTAGAGATAATCCAGCCTAGTCGCCTGCTCCCTGATCTGGTTTTGGAGGCCAGTCAACTGGCCCTGGATGGCCAGTAGAATGCCCATAATATCCGCCTGTGCCGCCGGCGCCTTAGGCACGGGGGCCTGTTGGGCGACCTTTGGTGTAGGCTGTACCGTGCTTCCTCTTCCTGACGCTATTTGGGCGTAAGAAATTTGGGGGTTGACGGGCGTTGTTGTAGGAGGGCGCACTGTTGGACGCTTTTCTACCACTGTTTGCTTTGCTGCTTTATTGTTCTTTATAAGCTGAAACGTCGGACATCCCCGATAAATAGCGGGGTGTCCGCCGCCTCGGCAGAGTACACATTTAAGCTGGGTCCTATCTTCGACCCGTTCCCTTCCTAACTTGCATTCATCTGCATTGTGGTTCTCTCCACACTTAACGCAGCGTGACTGCATTTCGCAGTTTGCTGCGGCGTGTCATTACATGCTTTTTAGGCATAGCACTAACAACATGTTATTGAGTAAAACTAGTATACCGATAAAATTTGACAACGAATAAAAAAAATAATGCGAATTATTATAAGGGATATAGATAAATGAAACACGGAAATTTATCCGCATTAGTTCAGCCGCCATTCTTGGAGATACAATTTGAGACAACAACCACCTCCAGTCTCAGAACATCGCGCAACCCATCTTTCTTATCCTTCTTTCTCTTCCTTAACCTGACGACCGCGCCGTGTTTTAACACTTAAAGCGTAGTATAATCCCTTGAGCGCGTGTAGATTATAAAAAAAAAAAAACAAATTATATTCAAAACGCGAATCCACATAACAATTAGCACCATGTCACTTTGACAGTTTATTTTACTTGAACTCAAACCAGTTAAAAACCTAGATCTAGTTTAAGGCGAGATAAGGACAATCCTAAGTCTAAAAAACGCAGAATTTGATCACCATCGAGAGTTTAGATTAAAAAAAAGGCTTTATGGCGATCCAATCGTGACTTCATGATTCAACGAACAAACTAATTACATAATGCAATGAGAGCCCTTCGGAGGAACTAGAACTCAATTTTTACATTTTGACTATAGTAGAACTGTCAAAACTGAGTCTGATTCCCTCCGCAGTTCATTTATCGGATTCAAATTTGGATTCTTTTGGGGGCTGGTTATACAGAACTTCAAAGCAATTGTTTTCATTGCGAATGATACTTTTTTTCGAAATCCAAAGTAAAATCGAATGTTTTCTAAAGTGAGTGGTATATGTAGAAAACTTCACATATTGTAAAATATACTACTACTTCGATTGGTCGTACTGAAGGCTTCCGAATGCTTCTAAAACTGTTCGATTGGTATCGATTATCGAATCACAGTTTTGCTCTTGGATAGAAGAGAAATTTACTTCTGGATTTGAAGTCAGAATCAAAACCAGATGCCAGCACACTCTCACAAACTAAATGTCAACACGAATTCAATGTCAACAACACTGTTGTGTACGGATGGGCGATATTGCAAATCATGGATGTTAACATCTAAAATACAATATCGATATCAGAAATATCGATGTTTTTTTAAGGAATTTTTTGAAAGATAATATCACCATCCAAAATCGATTAAAAATACAATATATTAAAAATTCAAAATACCTTCATTGTTTTCAAAATTGTAGCAATATCGTAATTTTCTTTTCCCTCTTTCTGTGTATGAGCTACATATATTGCACTAAGCGGCAATTAAACTTCACACAATTTCACATAAATAAATATCCATTTTGCGGTTTCAAAAGTATAGGCCTGGAATTCGACATCTGTCAAACTAAGTTGTTAAACCAATTTTTTTTAGTTGAAAGTCTGACATTTACGAAAATTGATCGCTTAACTATCGCACAACGCATAAAAATTATTAAAACCTACTACAAAAATGGTGATTCTGTCGTGCTTTAAGAGATTATGGTTTACATAATCGTCCAACTACGCCAGCAATTGGCAAAACTGTGAAGAAATTTGAAGAGACTGGATTGGTTACAGATATTGTAAGGCCTGTGCATCATAGTTTTGCTCGTACCACTGAAAATATCGCTGCTGTAAGTGAAAGTGTTGCCGGAGACCCGAATGTTTCGATTCCTCGTCGTTTGGATCTACACCTACATCCATATAAAGTCCAGCTCACACCACAACTGAAGCCAACTGACAATTCACAACGTCGTAGATACGTCGAATGTGTGCTCGAACAACAGGCGGTGGACGGCGATTGTTCGAACAAACTTTTCTTCAGCGACGGAGCACATTTCTCACTCGGTGGGTATGTTAATAAACAAAATTGTTGTATTTGGGGTTCTGAGAATTGTCAAGTAATTGAAGATAGGCCATTACATCCACAAAAAGTCATTGTTTGGGGCGCTTTTTGGTCCGGAGGTGTGATTGGACTCTACTTCTTAGAAAACGACGATGGAACGACTGTCACCGTTAACTCGGAGCGTTATGGTCTTATGATAACCGACTTTGCTTTGCCTGCTATTGAAGAATACGACTTGGAAAATACGTGGTTTCTACAATACGGTACCACATGCCACCCAACTCGAGCTAATATGGCTTTATTGCAAGACACATTTTCTGGCCGCATAATTTCTCGTCATGGCGATATCAACTGGCCACCAAGATCATGCGATTTGACACCGCTGGACTTTTTTTTGTGGGGCAACGCAAAAAACCGTGCTTATGATTATAAACCTTTAACTCTTGAGCACTTGAAAACCAACATTTGTCGAGTTATGGCTGAGATACCGCCCAATATGTGTCAAAAAGTGATCGAAAATTACCTCAAATGAATCGATGCTTGCACAATTCGCGTGGTGGTCATTTAAATGATGTAGTGTTTCACACTTAATGTGAACGTTCAAACTTTATAATAAAAACGAAAAAATATTTTGTGTTTTATTTACGTTTCACATGCTTCAACATCGATGTTGACGCATCGGTATTTATTTTCGTCTAACATCGATTTTTTTTCCAACATCGATAAACATCGCCCATCCCTACATTTTCATGTTATTGTTTTATTTTTTTCCGCCTTACACATACACTTGTTCGGTTGGAGTTCCGGATCGGGGAGTTCTGCATCCTGATTACCATTTGAAAAGCACATAATATTACAGCTTCTATAATGTTTCGGTAATGTCTTATAAAAGCTGAAAAGCCTTCTTTAAGACGCAAATCTATTGAAGGTTGCCTGAGGACAACTGCGTTTTATCTTACCTAAGTAAAAAATCTTATATATTTGTGTAATGTACTCATAGCATACTCGTAAAGGTACTTAACACAAAAATCCATTTCAGACAACAAAGCAATGAAAAATCCTCAACCAAAATATTAACTTAATAAAAATAGAATCTCACCATTAGGAGTTATTGCTTTAGCTCTACATACATACAAGAAAGTTCTGTAGGTTGTGTATTATTGAATTTCAACTTCAAAATATTTCAATTGCACTATACCTACCTATATGTACTCTATTTTATTTGCTATCCTCTCAAAATATCAGCAGGTATGTTCGATTGCATTTTGCCATCACTACTTTTAACTTCAACAAATAAAAAATACTTCTCTATCTATCTTCTCTCCTCCTATTGAAGAGTTAGTTTTCTGTGTTTTAAAAGTGACAACAAATTAAACTTTTTCAATTGATTTTATATCGGTTGAACTTCTCTAGCCTTAAAAAAAATTCAACATGAATAAGAAAAAAAAAAGATAAAAAAGAAGATAGATAGCAACTTTCCTGCTATTTTTTCGTCTTTGATTTTGACAAAATGCTAAAGTGAGCTCTTTTTCCAGTTGGTACAAAAACTATGTGGAAAGTTCAATTCAATAAAGTTTTTTTTTCGAATGATTTAAAGCTTTACTTTCGTTCGGTTGATATCACCAAAATAGTAGTGAGCATACTCTTTCAACATGAAATAAAATGAAAGGCTTTTGCATAAAGTTACTGAATTGTCGCATTAAAATAACTTGAAATTTATATCCGGAGTTTATAAAAAAAAAAATAGATATAAAAAAGAAGGCAGGAGTATCGATGTGCAGTCATGTAAGAAGAAGAGTCAACTTAAAATAAGCTTATTGTAATGGCGATAACTTTCAAACTTTATCACTAAAATATTTTGAGGAAGTTTACTCAAGCAATTAGTCAGGTTGGGCATAAAACCTTTTAGTAAATAGTAGATATAGTTAAATTATGTAACTGTTGTGTATATGTACTCTAAAAATAAATGGTAAATGTGGAAGAATAAGACTTATATCCAGAAATTTGTTAACTTCCTTTCAAATTGTATTATAGGCAAAAAGTAGACTTGTTAGATCCATTCAGAGAGCCCTGAAAACGTACTTAGAAGTTCCATGTAATACTTTTTAGCCCAAAGAATTTTTTCATAGCCAGCATTTTTTATATCATAATTACTTTAACTTAAGTCATTAAACATATTCCCTCTTAAGGAGAATTGGTCCTGTATGATTTGTATGGCATAAAAATAGAGTAAGGAAAGCCCAGGAGGAAAAGTCTTAGTTGGAGGGCAATTTTTGGCTAATCAGAGAATAGAAAGGTCCCTTTCTTTCAAGTCCATGTTCACTGATTGTTGTCTAGCTGTCAAATTGCCTTCCAATAAGGGATATTTTACTACTTGAGAAATAATATATCTATTCATTTCAAGTCAAGTGCATTTATGTCAGAATTATCAGCTGTCATAACCATCAACCAGTTCAATTTTATATGAATTGTTTGCTTATGTGGAATTCCAAACAACCATTTCAAATCGATTTCAGATCGATTATTTTGCTTGTTGAATGTAATTCACAAAGATAAGATTTTTCGTTCGTAATTTTGTGAGTGTGATTTGACGTTCCAGCATTGCGTCAAAATTTTATCAACATTTTAAGATAAAATTTAAATTGAAGTATAAATCGAATAATAGGTCCACTATTATATAGCTTACCTGGAGAGATTGAAGAAGTGCCATTTGCCAAAGTTGCCGAATTTTAATGGATATATAGAATCTCCTCAACCATCTGAAACCGAAATTCCCTAGCGTTTGGTTTTATAAAATAAAATAGATTTAAAACCTTCGTACTCTTAATATCTAGGATCCTTATCAGAGTAACTTCAAAAGTCGACATCGGCAGTAAAAAAGTGCTCTTCCATTCGCAGTATCAAGGTGTTTAAGTGGGAGGAAGAGCAAAGCAAACAAAATATATGTTGCACTATATGCCAACTTTATGAACTGCATTGGTCCAGCTTAAAAATTTAAAACAAAAAAGCTTATGTGGGCCCACCTAGCGATCCAATTGAACAAACAATTCAACACAAAATTAATGGTGTTTTTATTTGGCAATCCGGAAATCTTCTACGTTCCGGTGTTTCAACTGAACACTTTTGTGTGATTCTGAATTTTAAAGAGATTGTTACTTGTGTACGTGAGGATATTCAAATTCAAAAAAATGTTTCTTGCACAATTCAATTCAATTCAAATTTTATTGAGACTTTTATACAATATTACATTTATGGATAGTGTTAACAATATTTAGTTTGTTACAAAAAAGTGGCTATAATGTATTGCCTTCTTTTCAATTTTCTGACTCTGATGGAGTAAGAGCTAAGCCTCGTGGCAGACTATTTTTACAATGGATATTGTTGTTGAACTGCTTTTGCTCAGAAGCATTCTTTGAGTAGTACGAGACGAGAGTCTCTACATATTCACTTATTCTAACTTATTCTAACTTATACTAACTTAAAACTATACAGCGCAAGCGCATTAGGGATGGTGTTGTAAGGATGAGTTATTGTTTCATTTGATTTATATTGGAATATAATATAGATGTGGATAATAGTGTAGTATGTTACATGTTGTGTTATGTGAAAATTATTGTGTTGTCTATATATATATATATTTTTCATCTTTTTTTTTTTTTTTTTTTTTTTTTTTTTTTTTTTTTTTTTTTTTATTTTTATTCTGTTTGAAGATGAATATACAAGTTTGAATTAAACCATTAATGTACGAACAATTTAAGTATGATATGAGTCTTGATCTAAGGGTGTAGAACTGCCCACCACCATTCTCAAGGAACGTATTTAAGATTGAGATTATATTATCTATTTTCAGGTTGTGTTAATTCTGTAATGGAGAGGTCTGTAGCAGTAAGAAGTTAGTAGATAGCAATGGATAGGTGAATTTTAGCCACGATTTTGATTAGGGTTGGCTAATCTGTAAAAAAGAGGTGGTGTTACTTCGGAGTCATCAATATCTCTAAAAGAGACACTTAAGGGAGAAAGATAGCTGTCGTTTTCCCAAGGGGACCCCGACTGTGTTGAGATGATTTGTTCTACTAAATTATTGTCCAAAAGAGAGAGACCAGATATAGTTTTACTCATAAGGAGGAGGACATATCTTAGAAACGGAATGGTGTTGTTTTCGTTATGTAGATGCTTATTCGAGAAGCGCTTGGTTCTGTGTTTGAAGTTTATATTGGCACAATGTCTTAGGGTTCTTCTTTCCATCTTCTCGAACTCCAGCGCAGCTGTAGGCGACATCGAGAACCAAATCGGAAAGGCGTATGTCATGATAGGTCTGATTAGTGTTTTATAAAAAAGAAGTTTGGTTTTTTTATTCAAAGCCCGATGCCTAAAATATGGCATGAGCATGTTGGATATGTTTCTGGCTTTGACCAAAGTTTGTCTTGCATGCTTATTAAATTTGAATAAATTGTTAAAATTTATACCAAGGTATTTAATGGAAGTCTTGGGTTTGATGATGATGTTATTGATCTTTATGGTGATGTTTTTACTTTCATGAACTACTCCAACTGGACCCTTTCCACTCGCATTACGAAAGCAGATCATTTCAGTCTTCGGAATGTTAAGTCTTATTCCCCATGTTCTGTAATAATTGTCAATGATTTTGATGTGTTTTTCTGTCTGTCGTGCCGCAATGATAGGAAAATCGTGGCTGGAGTATACGATAGTGTCATCCGCATACAACAGGCCAGTGGAAGTCAGATTGTAGTCAGAGATTACATGAGGAAAGTCGTGCAGAAAGATGTTGAAAAGGTGAGGTCCCAAGATCGATCCTTGAGGGACGCCACTATTACTTTCGCTTGTTTGCGATTTCGATCCTTGAATCTGTACGAAGAACACTCTGTTATTAAGAAAGCTTTCTAAGATATTAATGACGAACCGGGGAAAGTTAAGTTCACAGATTTTAGCGAGAAGACCCACCCGCCAGACACTATCAAAGGCTTTCTCCACGTCAAGTGAGCAAGCCACCGTACATCGTTGTTCTCTAAGGTTTGTTAGCACATCGTTCTGAAGTTTTAATAGTGCGTGTAGGGTAGAATGTCCCTTACGGAATCCAAATTGAAAGTCTGGGATTGGGTCAATAACTATTTCGGTTGGTGAATTCATTTTGTCGACTATGATTCTTTCCAGTAATTTTCCAACGTTAGATAAAAGGGAGATAGGTCTAAAGTTATTAATGTCACAGTTGTTGGGATTTTTTATAATGGGTAAGATTCTGGCCTCCTTCCAGCAACTAGGAAAATACCCATTATTAATGCAATTATTAAAGATAACTACAAGAAATTTTATGGCATATTTCGAAATTTTTTTAAGAGCGAAGTTAGTAATATTATCCGGTCCCGCGGATTTTTTAGGCCTAATCTGTCTTAGCAAGCTGTAAACATCTTCAGTTTTAGTGAATTTTTCGACATCAGGTGGGTTCAAGGCCGAATTGTTGTCATCGAAGAGGAAAATATGAGCCGGTTTTGTATGTCTTACTTCTTCACAAGTGGCTATTGAAGATTCCGTGATGCTTGGATTTAGATCAGGAATCTTTTCCTTGTAAACTTCTACAAAGTGATTTTTAAAAGCGGAGACGATACAAGTTTCATTAGATATTCCCACCCCATTAACAGATATCTTATTGCACATGTATTTTTTTTTGTTGCCAATCAGTCTAAAAGCTTCCTTGAAAGCCTGTGGTCCAGGTTTTATCTTATTCAGTCTCTTGCTTAAGGTGTTATTAAGCCATTGATCAACTTTATTTTTAAGGATGGTATTCAGAAGAGATATTCTAGCGGATAGTTCTTTATAAGCGGTGTTAATTCTATTAAAGGAATTATGAAAAATACGTTTAAGTTGCTTTTGCCAAAGATGTTTAACTTTAAAGAGTTTTTCAATATCATCAGGAAGGTTACTGTATTTTCTGAATGAAATAATATTCCTGGACGAATTATTCTCCAAGCATGCTATAAGGCTTGAGTTGAACTTAAGTATGTAGTTATCGATTTCTGAGTTGTCCAGGCATGTTTGTGTAGGGGGGAAAGATCTTCTGAGCAGCGTGTTCAAATCATCTTTAAAGAGGTTCCAGTCAGTATTCTTGAACGACCTCGAGAAATGCGGATCTTTTATGTACAATTCTGTGTCAGCGATATTAATACGGAGTAAAACCGGACAATGCTCAGTAAACGTGGACAGTGCTTTAATATTAAAGTTTATATTTATAAAGTTGATCAAATGGTTTGAAATCATATAATGATCCAGATAGGACGGCCCTCGCGGGAAAGTGGGAGTTGGGGAAGTTATGTTTGTAATGGATGGGTTGTAGTCTTGAAACCAGTTGTTGAGTGTGTTACCATTCATATTTTGCCAGGAGTCTCCCCAGATGGGACTTTTCGCATTGAGATCACCTCCTAGTATTACTCCATCAAAAGAGGAAGCAAGCGATTCAATTTTGTTGAGTTCAGTGGTAAGTAGAGCTGGAGAACAGCTGGAGGGAAAATAGACAGAGCCGAAAAGGAATTTTTTATCGACACTGTTTGTTTTCAATTTTATGGATACAAATATGGTCGGAATAATGGATGAGTGAAAATTTACTATTTCGTATTTAATGTTATTCTTGATTATTAGAGCCACTCCTTGCAGATCGTCATTTCTAAGAGTCGTATAATCATCAAAAAATACCTTATGTTTGTATTTTAGGTGGGTTTCTTGGATGAAAGCCACTGCACACTCATTGGCACGGAGGATTTTATAAAGCTCGATTCTCCTTGCCTGATTTACTAAGGACGTAATGTTGAGTTTCTTGCACAATTATGATACAAGAAATGACAACATTCGAGTTTGAAGTTCAAGTACCTATATGAATGTGTGGGTGCTTCTGGTTCTGATTTCAAATATAGAAGCAAAATTCTCTTCTTTTCAGAATTAGAACTGTAATTTTTCCCCAAGTGAACGCTTTCAGAAGAGTCCGGAGGGCTTCCGGATTGCCAAATAAAAACGACATAAGTGCTATACAGTTTGAAATGCGGCGCTATTGACAACAACAATACGAGTCGTCCGAGAGGAAACCGAAAATGATGATGAAATATGATATCGTGCAACAGGATGATTCAATTGTAATATATACAGGCTTGTCCGCGGGAAAATATTAAGAAAAACAGTACGTGTTTCCTGCAAGGGTGGAAAATGGAAGCTCGTCATGCATCAGCAACGTCATCGTCATCGTCTGTCGCGATTTCGCCACCAGCATCATAGAGCAGCAGCACCATGTAATCTGTAATTTGAATTTCCATGATAGAATTGGAAAAGTAAAAAAAGACCAAATCATTTTCATTTTCTTATATCTAAAATGCTACAGAATCTGTACAAATATTATTATAATAGCTACATATATTATGTACATACATATAAATAAAAGGATTTTTTTACATTGATTGTGTATTTTCAATTAGTCCAACCGCACTAGCTGTCTGAACCTTTGTTTTAGCAGGCCGAAATAAATCTGCTATATAGAATCACTACTCAGATTCGATCAAATTCCTCACGACTTCCTTTTTATCTTGTGAACTCATCGTATAGGTTTGATTCTCAATCTATGTCACATGGCAACATGTATAATTACCCTTAAATTAGTAACATTAATTTATTTTAGAATTATCCAACAAGGAAACATATCAAAAGCTCTGTCAACTTACATTCATGTTCATGTCCGTAAGCTATTTCTGGTCATGAATTGCAGCTTTAAGCAGACACATGCAATCGGAGGCAAAGAGAGGTGCTATCACTTTTAATCCCCTTATATGCGAATACCAAGATGCAAAGCTTGACATATAATCACTTGTAACACATTGTCGATTGGATCAATCGACGCCGAGTCTAAGCACATGGAATCGAAGTTTATGGATATCACAATAATTATTATAAACTAAAAATATTATAAATTTGTTTAATCAGTTTACACAAAATTCATTGTTGAATTTCTTTCAATTAATGTTTCACTGACTGCAGGCGCGGGCGGGGATAGTTCTGTTTTATTACGATTTATGTTCGCGCAATTATTTTTATATGTTTGTTTGCAAAATTATTGTCTACTTATTGCTTAGCAAAGAAAAAATGCATGATCTTGTTTTCTGTTCTGCCACAAAAATTAAAACTTTTAATTTGACGTCTGAGAAATGTCAATTCTTGCTAGCGTGGGTGCTCTATGGATGAAATCTTGCTAAAAACACAAAATTTGTTTTGACAGATTTTTTTTGGAATTCGTCATTAGTTAAAAATTAAGAAATTCCACCTTACGTCAATATAGCTAGGATGTAGAAAATTTCGGTATTGGTTAAATCCTGAGATGTAGATAAATAATACTTTTTTTATGAGCGTTAGACGTCAAAAGGGGAAGATTATTCACAAATGTCATTTTCACGAAACTGTTAGGTATAGTTTGGAAGTAATCCGGACGATACTAGAGAAATGCCAATTTATAACTGTTTTATAACAGTTGCTCACGATTAATAGTGTTAAATATTTGGCGCGGTTGTGTGGCTGTTCCATTAAACAATTATGTGCCGTAAGTCCCCTTTCACACAGGGAAACCAGTTGTTGGAGATTTTTTTGACGTTTTCCTTTAATTGCCTTGTAGCTTTCACACGAAGATATTGATGAGGAAACTGAGTTGCCCGTTTTTTGAATTGCTTTTGATTTGACATTCGCTTTTTGTAAACAAACAATTTGTTTCGCGGCTGTAAAATTCTACACAATTTTAAGTTATAAATTAACCGCAGCTTATTTTTAGAAAAACTAATGCAAAATAAAGAAACCTGGGGGTCAATTCCCGATCTGTGAAATTATGAAGTGATAAAAAAAATATCATTTCAGTTTTCACAGAGGTTTATCATTTTCCAACTTCACGCACACGCCTAATGCGATTCTAGAACTCATTGTGATAAAGTTTGTACTAAAAAGTACTAAATGATAAATTCTGTCATTTCTGATTAGATTTTTTGTTGGGAAAGGTAAATATTGCATTTCAGTTTCTAAATTTGCTTAAGAATAATGTCCGCAATAATAATTCGTTTAATAAAGTAAAAAAAGACGTCGTACTGCACAATTGTGGGTTTTATATTATATTCAATAGTATCTCTGTTTTGAGTAAGATTTGTTATTTTTTCATGTGAGGATATTGAGGCTTTCCCTTCGAGATGGGCAGAATCTATTCGAAGTTACAACTAGGGGCACTTTATTGAACTTTATAGATTCCCAAAACATTTATGCATGGATTTAATACATGAATTGAGAGCATTCTTGAAAAACACTCAACATGTAAGTGCGCTTCAAAGCCATTTAAATATGGTAAAGTGCTCTGCATTTTTTTGCAATGGGTAGTTTCCAACGATCTGTCGCGGGAATGAGCACCGTCGCGTCGGCTGTTGTCAATCTGTTGATTTAACAATTTCGATATTTAATCGAATAAACACAAATATAACTTATAACCAAAATAAATTTGTGTATAAATATAATTGTTGCTTACTTGTCATGTGCCAAATCCTGTTTTTCTTCTTAATATTCGATTAGAAACATTTTCTTCACAAAACAATTGACTGTGATAAAATAATTATCATATGAAAAATGTTTGGCATTTAACTTCACTTTTTCACGAATCGAGAATCGAATTAGACGTGAAAGCGTGATAAAATTTATCACTTCACATCTTCACAGATCGGGAATTGACCCCCTGGTGCGATTATGTAGGTAAATGTTGTTTTTTTTATTGTGGTTGTTAATAATGGTTTGCTAAATTAATATATTAAAAGGTCACGGAAAAACAATGAACCAGGAGAAAATTGATTTGTTGTGCGTTTCTCTTGCCATCCAAATCTTGGGCCCAACAGATGATAGTGATGATGGGAAGATTATATTGGACTTATTGGAATGCACCGAAGCTTTATTGGTACAGTTGGACACATAAGCCACTGACAGGATGATATGACTGATACCTGTGGTGCTGCCTGCTGCTGCTGCTGCTCGCTAATACAGGAACATCATTATAAACCAAATGTGATGATGAAGCCACAAGCTGAGAGCTTAGTTGGTCCGTGCGTTTTTGTTGTCATGATGGATTGAATTAAATGCCTTGCCTACAAGAATTAAAACTTGAAATTTTCTTTCACAATGAATTTATTTAAGTAGCTCACTTGGTTTGGTTAATGTAATAATATAATTGTAGAAAACAATTTCTCTTTAAAAAAAATATGTTTGACATCTATCAGAGACAGAAGTCAGAATGGAAACCTAAGAAAATTTCAAAGCATAACGTCAAAAAAATCTCCTCAAATCGTTGACCGGGGAGATTTTTTTCATTCCCCTTACTTCTTGCCCTTCTCACCTACAAACTCCCAGTTGCCGGCGACTCAGTTTCCTTGTGTGAAAGGGGTCTAAGTCAAATGGCCTTTTGACCCTGCGGGCCACATAAACTGCACTTTTATAAGAACTGTTATACATTGGTTTGTCTGAGCAGAGAGAATCCACATCATTGTAATGTAAAGCAATTTAAAACAAACAACAAAGACAACTTCAATAAATTTATAGAGTATGTGACAGTAGCAGTTCTTATGGGCAGACTAATTGAAAATCCACACTTAAACTCGATTTTAAACTAATCTACACAATATTGACTATAGGAAAGGAAATTTCCATTGAAGCCAAATGCACTCTTCCTCATTAAAAGCTATAAAATGAAGACCAACATCCATTTACCAATAATCGTGCCATACCTCAATCCACATTGTATTTGTATATACTATAGTTTGATCCAATTTTTCAAGACCGTCAGATGCACAATGCCAAAGAAATTATTACAAAAGCACAACTTTGGGCTAAACTCAATTTTGAGATATGAAACTGCAAAACAGATGATTGCTGAAAATTGCGTCGTCACATCCAGAGAATGTCATCGGGCCCTCATCGTCGTCCTTTGTCGTCATCATATACGTTTGTACTGTACATTTATTGGGCACAAGCAAAATTCAGTTGCAGGTTAAAAGAGTCGTCGGAACGACGAAATAGGGATGGGATTAGGTTATTTTGTCGACTGGTCTGCGTCTCAGTCTGTTTTTTTTTATTTTTTGCTGTGAACGTTGGCAATTTAACTTTTTCGAATACATATACATAATTTTTTGAAATATGAAAAACTCTGGCAGTCACAACTTTTGTACAACTTGCCAACAGGTGAAATCTGCATATATGGTGATGACGACAAGCAAAAAACCCTTTTTTACTGTTATATGGTAATGCAATTTAGAAATTCGGAACATACGAAATGAATTTAAAATTAGTTGTACATCTCTGTTCTACATACCTATGTTATGTAAGTTTTTATATATTTACATATGCCTTATATATTGTTGTTCATGTTTCAATTGAATTGAACCCAATCAAGGCTGAGCTTATAGTATATTTCCGCTAATTGAGTTTGAAGGTTGGGGCTGCGTTGCATAAACAATTAAAATCCTTGTGCCTTGGAAAAGAAAGAATGTTTTCCTATTCAAGCAAGATGCTCATCTACGTAGCTGATTTTTAAGACAAAATAGTACTTAAGTAAATTTTCTTATAAACAAAATGTGTGGCAAGAAGCACGTTTTCCAAGAAAGGTAAGCGGTGTTTAATTAGTCAAGGTGAATGCTAGGTTAGGAACACGTACTTAGGAGCCTCGTTACAAATCAAATCACGTTAGGCGGGTATAAAAGTTTTTAACCACGTTTCCTAATGTAGGTGTGTATAGTGTATACTTTATTTTATAATATAGTTACAGGTAACTATCTTTTTAAGGTTTCCAAATTTTTGATTTCAAATTAACAAATTCCCTATAAGAACTTTTGGATACGAATGGTATTTCCATTAAAACAAAATATACATAGAATCCATAGTAGCTGACTACATTGAGGTACACCAACAATGGCCTTGAAAATAAAATGAAATAAAATAAAATAAAATAAAATAAAATAAAATAAAATAAAATAAAATTAAATAAAATAAAACTAAATAAAATGTAATAAAATAAATAAAAATGAAATTAAATAAAATGAAAAGAAAAGAATGAAATGGAATGAAATGAAATAAAATTAATTAAACAAAATTATTGAAAGAAAAAGACCATACAAGAAAAAAGAAAGAAAACATCACAAAAATATTAATTTCGATTGACTAAACTCTCGATTTTTTTCATGCCACTAATCCTTCTCTGCAGATAGGTACAATTATTATTCATCGTGAGTTGGCTATGATTTCCCGGAAAACAATTTCCCTAGAAACGATTGCTCGCACAACGAATTCCGTATCCGCATGTGCTACCTTTATCAGCGAAATGAAGCAATCAGAATCAACGAAAAGGAAATTTGCTACTATTTTTAATTTTTCACAGTACGGAGAATGCGGTTTCAGTTGAAATCATAAGAATCAACAAGAGCGAAGCATGCAGAAATGAATTATTGATTTTCAGATAGCGATCTTCAAATTTTCTTCAAAGGGATATAATTACTTTAAAAAAATAAAAAAAGTTGATAAAAAAGTGTTTTACATAATATATTAAGCCTAAAAATAATTAATTAATAAATTAAATACTTCGCATTAAGTACGATATAAAGAAATAAATAAAATGTTTTTGATAAGTACGAAATAGTGCTTTCCCAAAATTTCGGGGCAACCGTTACTCGGACAATCATGAATTAATATTTATTTATGCGGGAAACTATTATAAAAAATTAAACCAAATTTTGCGGGCAATCATTATTCAGGTAATTCTTTTCCGCGAAAAAGTTACGTTCCCTTCATAAGTAGATCCAATCCATGATACAAATGAAACATGGTAGGACATTCTGAGATTAAAGCCACTCGTATCCAACCTTACCACTTCAAAAAAAAATTAAGCCAAATAGATTTGACCCAAAAAGTGAAGTAGATTCAAGGAAAGGGAAGTAGATTTTAAAATCATAATTTTAATAATATAATATTCGACTTCTGGCTTTCGTCAAGAACAGACGGGGGTTCACGCCCTCGTCTCATTAGCTAAAAAAAGTAACTGTGTTTTATAATTTAATTCTTGCTTGGCAGTAATAAGTAACAAAAATTGTTTAAATATATCATAAAAAGTAACAAATTAGAGTGAACCGTGCTGAAAACATGAAACAAATATAAGGTGACCATTACGTCCTGATAAAAGCTGAAGTAGAAGTCAATCCGTAACTGTCATGTTTCACACAATAATCACTCTTTGGCCACACATCATCCACGTATGGATGATGCTGTACCGTAACGGAAGCATCCCTAGGATGCATAACGACTGCACATATCAGTCATTGCCTACAACAATAACAACTGATGGAAAATTGCCTGTCCCAGGAACGGCATATAACTCAAATGAGCACATCACACATCGTACATGGACGATGCTGTACAGTAACAAAGAATCCTTAGGATCCGCGCATTAGCCGCCCATAACCGACAAACGGAATTATCCGTTAATCAACAACTGTTCATAACAGTTACCTAAATCTATATGGAAGCAAGCGTCAGAGGAGCTAACAGTCTCAACATTCCACATTTATTTCGCATTATGCAGAAAGGACTTCTCCTCATCTACATACTTTACAATTCTATATATTCCTCATTCATAAAATAGTGTAAAAAAAAACAAATCGTGCTCAGTTATAAACGAATTTCATACAAAATTATAACCTTTAAAAGTTAATTTCTATAACTAACTTTTTTTTTCACATAAGTACAAAATCACGTCTTATTTAAAGTTTATAGTGCGTTTGCACTCTCGACCATTCATACGTTAAGTGTATATATGTTCAAGTATTAACGATGTAGAGTTCTCGCTCTATCTTAAAATGAAATGTTAAGCATAAGTGTTTGTATATATGTATATATGTATATATTTGTTCTAGGTTAGTTTTAGGTGGCATTACGCCACAAGTTTTATTATATGTATATATTTATTTTTGGTTAGTTTTAGGTGGCAACACGCCACAAGTTACCGATGCACTGCCTCTGTGTAAGAGCAGTACCACTACTTAATTTAGATGACAACACGTCACATGTAACTGATATACTGCTCATGAGCAAAGCAGTTCAACTATACAAAATTACAGCGACCAAGTGGTGAACAACTACATTACAGACAAAGCAGGCAACACTTAATAGCCGCAGTATAATATTCTAAAGCAAACGAGAAACAAACACCTTTGTAAAACCATTTTATAAGACTCAATAAAGAAATCAATCAATCAATAATATAATTTCAAATTAGTCTTATGTGGCCGTGGCGCTATAGGTGTGTGTTCGCCTGTCAACCTCATGGTCACAGGTTCGATCCCTGCCGTAGCCTATGTCATCTTATTTTTCCATTAAAAACCAATTCTAAAAACAAATGTCATACAATGAGTTGCTGGTTTATTCATTACATGCTGTTTAGGCATAGAACTAACAACATGTGATTGAGTAAAACTAGTATACCGATAAAATATGACAAAGAATAATAAAATTAATGCGAATTATAAGGGACATCGATAAATAAGACACGGAAATTTTGTCCGCATTAGATCAGCCGCCACCCCTGGAGATAAAATCTGAGACAACAACCACCTACAGTCCCCGAATATCGCGCCATACATCTTTCCTATCATTCTTTCTCTTTCTTAACCTCACCCTCACGCCCGCGCTGTGTTGAAACATTTAAAGGGTATTCATAATCCCTTGAGCGCGTGTAGATTATAAAAAAAAAAAAAAAAAAAAAAAAAAAAAATGTATTTATCAATGAAAATAGTAATAAGAATAACCTTGCAGAAATATGTGCATCTTCTTCTTCAATGTTTACCGAATCTTTATCCACATTCTTGATTAGAAGAACGGAGGTAAAACCAAACACATTACTTGTTTCAAAGAAATTTAAAAGGAAAATTATAATAAGCGTCAGAAAATTGTAAAATTCTTTTTTGTTGGAAGTGAAGTTAGATGCAATTTATTCTTTCGAAATGTGAATCTGGGCTTACATTAAAGAGTGTAAAACATTTTTCAAATAATTTCATGTTTGAAGTAGAATCAAGTTTTTTTTTGTTTAAATTGAAGTGGACTTAAAAGGGATTTCTAAAAGTGAAGTAGATATAAAGAATTTGACTATAATGCGAAGTAGGGAGCAGATATTAATTTTTTTTTGCTGAAATTAAATTAAATCTACTTTAATTGAAGTAAATTGGTATCGCTGCTCGTATCGTTTTTTTATTTCTTTTATGCGTAAGTAACGGAAATATTTGCTGACTTTATTATGTTTAATATACAAAAATTACCAGTTTCATTTCGAAAAATAAAGAGGACAACAAAACCCGATACACGAGACATCACTTCATTTAAATATCTGAATTTGACATTCCTCTTTCAATCGCATACGTCAAACTGTACTCTTATCCGAGAGGGTGTAGTGTAAAATAAAACTACACGTTTTATAACAAATTCCAAATTTATTGTTTTCTAGTATAAGAAAATTTTTAACGATACGAAGTGGTCAGCTTGAAACTAAAGACTAAAGAAAAAAATCAACTGTACCAAACATAGCTCGTTGTTGCTGATTTCAATCATCGAATCAGTTAGAGAGCTCTCTCTGATAGGATTTACAGGAATTACTGTAAAGCTTTAATTTTGTTATTTCTTTAATTGCAATCGCTAAGAATAAAAAATAAAACTGTTTTGCATTAGGGTGACCAGATGCCATAACTCTTCCCTTTCTTTAAACAAAACGTCCTCGTTTCATTATTAATAATTATACAAATACAAATACAAATACAATGATTTATATAAGAACAATAAAGGGTTTACAAAATATTAATAAATTTCTGATAAACAAATTACAAATTTCGTTTCGAATATTTAATTGGTAACAATTGTGTTGTTTTTTAACAGTTTTTAATTACAGTTACAAAATAAAAAACATCCAATATTTCTTGTTTTAAAATAATTGAGAAACGGATTAATAACAATGAAAACAAAAACAACTTATGCAATATATACAAAAAATTGAGACTAATACCTAATTAAACAAAACAAAATTATTTTCTTACCTGAACAACAAACAAAATCTTAATGATAATTTACCAATATTTATTTCCTAATCCGTGGAAGTGAAAAATAATTAACATTACATACATTTTGAACAATTTCACTCCTTTATAGCCTAACTTTAATAACATAGTAATAATAATACTTTTCCGTATTTGCTTAAAGTTAAATACATATGTAGTTGCAATCTTCTTTAAAAATAAAAATTATTTTTTTATTAAGAACAAAATTTCGACAATTATCAGAACCTACAACCTTTAACCTTGAACAATACATTAAATCAAAAATTATTATTAGAAAAACAGTAAAATTAAAAAAAAAAAATCTACCTTAAATTCTCCTTGTGAACTATTTTACCGTCAATTACAACCTTTGTTCCCAGATCTTTTTGAATGTTTTTTTTTTAAAATAGCTTCCGAAACTTGTTTCCAATTCGTTTATTTGTTCTTACAAATACTTCGTCACCGGGTCTATACGTCAATGTTAGCCTTCCTTTGTTGCGATACGCGAGATCCTTCCTCTGAGTTTCGGAAATTCTTTCTTTTATTTCTTCTTGTAAATTAGAAGGCATAGAGTGGATAACGTCAATCGGTCTATAGCCTGTTACTGAGTGGATCGTCCTATTGTACTTGACTGTGGCAAGTAAAAGGAGATCAGAAGTATCAGTTATATCCTTCTCCAGTTTTATACACCTAGCGATTTCGGACAAAGTACTATGAAACCTCTCCACCTGTCCGTTTGTGGTACTGTGGAAAGGTGGGGTATTATACATAGTTATTCCAAAATGATCCCTAAGCATTGACTTAATACTTTCAGAGCTGAATGCTTTCTCGTTATCGCAAACGATTGTTTTTGTGTTCCTAAAAAAATTTAGTAATTCTAGAATTGGCCCCTTAACATCGATTATTGCTCGTGATTTGATGGGTTTTATAGTAGCAAATTTGGAAAATTTATCCACACAAGTTAAAAAGTGAACACCAGCTGTTGAGTAGATGTCGATGTGTATTATTTCACCTGATTGGGACGGTAAGGGAGTGTTTCCTATTTCTGGTTTAGTTGGATGTCTTTGATATTTCGCTTCCCGACAAATCGTACAACTAGATACTATTTCTTTTAATCGTTTTCGAATGTTTGGAAAATAATAGTCAAGTAAGACTTGATTACAGTTTTCACGAGCGGATCGATGAGCTCGGCTATGTTCGGTTGAAAGAATTTCTGCCTGGTCATTTGGATTGAAAATATCAGTTACAACATTCTTGGTGTAAACAAACTTTACTGAAGGAAACATGGAAACTAGCTTACCTTGAACTTGAGCCAGTATAGGCAAGTCACAATGGATCGCATTGACAACATTCGGGTTTATTACTTCCTTTAATAATATAAAAAGATGATCAATATTGTCAAACATTATTGAATGCCTTAGTTGCGTTTTGAAAATAATTTTTGTTGTTTTAAGTTGTTCTGTACCTTTATTTAAAATCAGTTGGTTTCGAAAACAGTTCAAAGGGTTTTTGACGCTTGGTATTGTTTCAGTACGAGACACTTCACTATGAACCGTTGAAGCATCGGATTTATCTGGTTCTTCTAGTGAGTTTAAGTACTGCCTCGACAACGCGTCAGCAACGTAGTTCTCTTTGCCAGGCTTATAAAAAAATGTTGGTGAGAATTCTTCCACAAATGCCCTCCACCGCTTAATTTTTGCGTTCGGATTTTTGTCCGATATAGCAAAAGTCAAGGGCTGATGGTCTGTGTAAATATTAAGCCGATTGACTCCGTACAAGTAATTCCGCAACTTTTGCAACGACCAGACTATGGCCAATAGTTCTCGTTCATTGGTAGCAAAGCCTTCTTCTGTAGAGGAGAGAGTTCTAGAGATCATGGTAATTGGCCTGCCATTCTGGGAGAGGACAGCTCCAATGGCATGGGAAGAGGCGTCAGTGGTTAAATCAAAAGGTTTTTTAAAGTCGGGATATAAAAGTAAAACGTCCTCTGAGGCCAAAATTCGTTTCACTTGTTCAAAAGCTTCAAGTGCTTCCACATCCAAATCAATTCCCTTATTTTTTGATTGGTTTTTATTTATATTTCCGTTCTCACCTCGTAAATATTTTGTTAGAGGCTTAGTGATTTGGGCATAGTCACGAATAAACCTCCTATAATACCCAGAAAGCCCTAGGAAAGATCGCAAGCTCCGAAGAGTTCTAGGAATTTCGTAGCCGACAATATCGTTGACCTTATCTGGACATGTTTTTACGCCCTTACTGGACACTAAAAAGCCTAAAAACTCTACCTCCTCTTTAAAGAATTTTGATTTGGCTGGTGCAACTCGCATGTTAGCCTCGTATAGCAATTGTAAAATTTTATCTATGTCTCGAAGATGTTGCTCTTTTGTTTTCGAAAAAATAATGACGTCATCTATGTACACGTGACAACATTTCCCTATCTCTCCCCTCAACACGTCATCTATCGCCCTTTGGAAAATGCTAGGTCCATTTTTAAGCCCAAATGGAAGTCTACAGAATTCATATTTGCCATTATTTATAGCGAAAGCTGTTTTTTCCCTATCACGATGACACAGTTGTATTTGATGGAATCCTGATTTCAAATCGAGCGTCGTAAAATAACAGGCTTTTCCTAGATTGG
Source organism: Philhelius pedissequus (assembly GCA_910595825.1). Lineage (NCBI taxonomy): Eukaryota > Metazoa > Arthropoda > Insecta > Diptera > Syrphidae > Philhelius > Philhelius pedissequus. The sequence goes on from OU343160.1 coordinate 328,431,046, forward strand.
CTAGAATGACTGAAGTGTTGGGAATGGGATACTTATCGCTTATGGTTTTTGAATTAAGCTTGCGAAAATCTATCACTAGCCGCATTTTCCGCTTTCCATTTTCATCAATCCCTTTTTTGTCAACCACCCACACAGGATTGTTGTATGGGGATCGCGATGGTCTAATAATACCATTCTCTAACAAATCTAAAACTTCGGTATTTACAAATTCGGATACTGACATGGGATACGGATAGGCTTTCGAATAAACAGCTTCATTATCGGTTGTTCGAATGGTGGCAATGACTCTGGTATTAAACGGTAGAGATTCATTGGGGTCCGCAAAAACTTTGGAATTTCGTTTTAATAATTTGGACAGTTGATAATTTCCTGAGATATTTTCGTTTTGGGAACTATTAACGTTCCTACAATAACGGTAAAATAATTTTTCTTCTCCTCCATTATAAATCAAAATACCCTTTGATACGTTAAGCTTTGCGTTTATTTCGTTAAGAAAATCAAAGCCAATAATACCATCGAATGTTTGAAGCGTAGGAAGCACAAAAAACGTAGCATTTCTTTTAAAAATATTAATTATTATACACTTTGACGTCACTTGGCTCGTTCCATGAATAGATTTTACAGCAAAAGGTTCGTTTATAGGTGCAACACCTTTAAGTGTTCCAAAATTTCGTATATAATTCTTTGATGCACCGGTATCTACTAATAGTTTTACTTCTCTACCTGCCAGGGTGCGACCAACATAGGGCAGGAGAGACTTCCCCCTAAAAAATTTATTTCATCAGATGGCACCTGATTGCAGCCTGCACTTAATTTAGCTATCTCATCGTTATCCGACAACCCGTTATCGTAATGATAATCAAAGAGGTCATCATCATGTGTCTGTAAATCATAATCATATCCATAAGCTTCCCCTCCTTCACTAGTTGTGGAAAAACACATATTATTTTGAGCTTGATCGATGTGATTAACTCTTTGAAGCTTTGCTGTTGTTTGCCTGTCAGAACCGCGATGTCGCTTAAGCTGGGTATTGTAATTGAATGTTCTAGAAATTTGATGAGATGGTTGTGGAGATCGTGTTGGATTATTGTAAGCAATAGGAGCTTGTGAAGAAAGTTGGTTTTGTGTTGTAGGTTTATTGCTTGGATTTTGTGGCGAATTTCTATAAGCAGTTGAATTTCTGAAGTGTGAAAGAGTAGGGTCTACCTCCATTTGAGATGGTTTTGATTGCATATGGTTGAATGCCATGGGTCTATAATGGGGAGAATTAAATGGGGTATAATGGTTTAAATTATTGTATTGCAAGGGTGGGAGGCTAATAGGGCGTTCATTTCTACTAGAGAAAGATGTCGCAAAAAGATATCGCGCCTGATTTGCTTCTAGTTCTTGTGCTAGAGCGAGAGCGTCTGGCATGTCAGTAGGCTGCGATGAAAATAAAATATCACACATTGGTTTTGTTAACCCTGAAATAAAAATTCTTAACGCATCCTGGCGATATTTTTGGCTAAGCGAATCGATAAGAACTTTATCTCCTTCGTGAAGCATAATTATTTTATTTATAATCAATGTCAGTTTCTTTTCTACCTCGTCATAAAATTCTATGATTGACAATCGTCCCTGACGTAAGGTTGACATTTCTTGCTCTATCAGATATACCGGTCTCTTATCGGCATATGTAAAATCTAATCGGGATATAATTGCTTTAAAATTTAATACAGTATTAAATGAGGATAAAATCTGATCCGCAGAACCAACGACCTTATTCCTTATAATAGCAACTGCTTGGTAATGCTTTGAACTACCATCATATTCCTCAAACAATTTATAAGCAGCAAAAGCAGCTTGACGCCAAGAAACATATCTCACCTGCTCGCCTTTGAATTCAGGTAAGGACTTCACTAGGTCTAATGATTCGTCACAAATTTTCCCTGCCTTAATAACCACTGGTTGATAAACCTCTACTACTCTCGGAGTTTCAAGTTGCTTAAGCCTCATTGTTAGATCATCAATTGTATTGTTAAAGGTCTTTCTTGTATGTTCTGTCGCAGCTTGAACAGCGGCAGTAATAATGACACGTATTTGCTCATTATCCATTTTAAATGGTTTAAGATTTTCAATAAATATGCTTACAAAAAAATATAATTCAATTAAAAAATATTAGATTGTATGTACTTATCTATTAATTATAAATTTAATAAAGTTAAAGAAGAAAGCATACAAAAAAAATATTCTCATATAAATATTAGATTGCTTATTAATGCTTAAATATATATATGCAAGGTTTCTTAAAAAAAAATATATAGACACATTTTTTACTGCAATCGAACTCTCTTCTGATGAACGGTCTTCAAGGTCTGCTTCTTCATTTCTTCTTTAATCACACTTTCTCTCTACGATTTTGTGAATGTTTTTTTTTTAGCTTGTCTTTGTTTAATATTTTCTTTTTTATAATTGTTTTATATTATCTAACTAGCACAAGTGCATGACTTTTTTCTTAAGCTTCATTAGAAAAACACGGGTAGCTTTTTTGATAGAAAATAATTGGCATAGTGTATCTTCTTATAACTTTATGTATGATTTAGTAATTAAGGACTTTAGTTTTAAGTTTTTAAAAAGTTTTTATATTTTAGATTCTTACGATTTGGAAAATCCTTATTCAACAAAGTTTCAATTTCACATTCAAGAAATTGTATTTGAAAATATGATTACTTTATTATGTTTTATTTTTAGTGCACCGGCAGACTGGATTCCTTGCAAGCCGCGATTTTGTTGATTAATTTGTTATTTTAAAATCTTAACCAACACGACACTAAAAGTTGGGCGCCAAATAAAACTACACGTTTTATAACAAATTCCAAATTTATTGTTTTCTAGTATAAGAAAATTTTTAACGATACGAAGTGGTCAGCTTGAAACTAAAGACTAAAGAAAAAAATCAACTGTACCAAACATAGCTCGTTGTTGCTGATTTCAATCATCGAATCAGTTAGAGAGCTCTCTCTGATAGGATTTACAGGAATTACTGTAAAGCTTTAATTTTGTTATTTCTTTAATTGCAATCGCTAAGAATAAAAAATAAAACTGTTTTGCATTAGGGTGACCAGATGCCATAACTCTTCCCTTTCTTTAAACAAAACGTCCTCGTTTCATTATTAATAATTATACAAATACAAATACAAATACAATGATTTATATAAGAACAATAAAGGGTTTACAAAATATTAATAAATTTCTGATAAACAAATTACAAATTTCGTTTCGAATATTTAATTGGTAACAATTGTGTTGTTTTTTAACAGTTTTTAATTACAGTTACAAAATAAAAAACATCCAATATTTCTTGTTTTAAAATAATTGAGAAACGGATTAATAACAATGAAAACAAAAACAACTTATGCAATATATACAAAAAATTGAGACTAATACCTAATTAAACAAAACAAAATTATTTTCTTACCTGAACAACAAACAAAATCTTAATGATAATTTACCAATATTTATTTCCTAATCCGTGGAAGTGAAAAATAATTAACATTACATACATTTTGAACAATTTCACTCCTTTATAGCCTAACTTTAATAACATAGTAATAATAATACTTTTCCGTATTTGCTTAAAGTTAAATACATATGTAGTTGCAATCTTCTTTAAAAATAAAAATTATTTTTTTATTAAGAACAAAATTTCGACAATTATCAGAACCTACAACCTTTAACCTTGAACAATACATTAAATCAAAAATTATTATTAGAAAAACAGTAAAATTAAAAAAAAAAAATCTACCTTAAATTCTCCTTGTGAACTATTTTACCGTCAATTACAACCTTTGTTCCCAGATCTTTTTGAATGTTTTTTTTTTAAAATAGCTTCCGAAACTTGTTTCCAATTCGTTTATTTGTTCTTACAAATACTTCGTCACCGGGTCTATACGTCAATGTTAGCCTTCCTTTGTTGCGATACGCGAGATCCTTCCTCTGAGTTTCGGAAATTCTTTCTTTTATTTCTTCTTGTAAATTAGAAGGCATAGAGTGGATAACGTCAATCGGTCTATAGCCTGTTACTGAGTGGATCGTCCTATTGTACTTGACTGTGGCAAGTAAAAGGAGATCAGAAGTATCAGTTATATCCTTCTCCAGTTTTATACACCTAGCGATTTCGGACAAAGTACTATGAAACCTCTCCACCTGTCCGTTTGTGGTACTGTGGAAAGGTGGGGTATTATACATAGTTATTCCAAAATGATCCCTAAGCATTGACTTAATACTTTCAGAGCTGAATGCTTTCTCGTTATCGCAAACGATTGTTTTTGTGTTCCTAAAAAAATTTAGTAATTCTAGAATTGGCCCCTTAACATCGATTATTGCTCGTGATTTGATGGGTTTTATAGTAGCAAATTTGGAAAATTTATCCACACAAGTTAAAAAGTGAACACCAGCTGTTGAGTAGATGTCGATGTGTATTATTTCACCTGATTGGGACGGTAAGGGAGTGTTTCCTATTTCTGGTTTAGTTGGATGTCTTTGATATTTCGCTTCCCGACAAATCGTACAACTAGATACTATTTCTTTTAATCGTTTTCGAATGTTTGGAAAATAATAGTCAAGTAAGACTTGATTACAGTTTTCACGAGCGGATCGATGAGCTCGGCTATGTTCGGTTGAAAGAATTTCTGCCTGGTCATTTGGATTGAAAATATCAGTTACAACATTCTTGGTGTAAACAAACTTTACTGAAGGAAACATGGAAACTAGCTTACCTTGAACTTGAGCCAGTATAGGCAAGTCACAATGGATCGCATTGACAACATTCGGGTTTATTACTTCCTTTAATAATATAAAAAGATGATCAATATTGTCAAACATTATTGAATGCCTTAGTTGCGTTTTGAAAATAATTTTTGTTGTTTTAAGTTGTTCTGTACCTTTATTTAAAATCAGTTGGTTTCGAAAACAGTTCAAAGGGTTTTTGACGCTTGGTATTGTTTCAGTACGAGACACTTCACTATGAACCGTTGAAGCATCGGATTTATCTGGTTCTTCTAGTGAGTTTAAGTACTGCCTCGACAACGCGTCAGCAACGTAGTTCTCTTTGCCAGGCTTATAAAAAAATGTTGGTGAGAATTCTTCCACAAATGCCCTCCACCGCTTAATTTTTGCGTTCGGATTTTTGTCCGATATAGCAAAAGTCAAGGGCTGATGGTCTGTGTAAATATTAAGCCGATTGACTCCGTACAAGTAATTCCGCAACTTTTGCAACGACCAGACTATGGCCAATAGTTCTCGTTCATTGGTAGCAAAGCCTTCTTCTGTAGAGGAGAGAGTTCTAGAGATCATGGTAATTGGCCTGCCATTCTGGGAGAGGACAGCTCCAATGGCATGGGAAGAGGCGTCAGTGGTTAAATCAAAAGGTTTTTTAAAGTCGGGATATAAAAGTAAAACGTCCTCTGAGGCCAAAATTCGTTTCACTTGTTCAAAAGCTTCAAGTGCTTCCACATCCAAATCAATTCCCTTATTTTTTGATTGGTTTTTATTTATATTTCCGTTCTCACCTCGTAAATATTTTGTTAGAGGCTTAGTGATTTGGGCATAGTCACGAATAAACCTCCTATAATACCCAGAAAGCCCTAGGAAAGATCGCAAGCTCCGAAGAGTTCTAGGAATTTCGTAGCCGACAATATCGTTGACCTTATCTGGACATGTTTTTACGCCCTTACTGGACACTAAAAAGCCTAAAAACTCTACCTCCTCTTTAAAGAATTTTGATTTGGCTGGTGCAACTCGCATGTTAGCCTCGTATAGCAATTGTAAAATTTTATCTATGTCTCGAAGATGTTGCTCTTTTGTTTTCGAAAAAATAATGACGTCATCTATGTACACGTGACAACATTTCCCTATCTCTCCCCTCAACACGTCATCTATCGCCCTTTGGAAAATGCTAGGTCCATTTTTAAGCCCAAATGGAAGTCTACAGAATTCATATTTGCCATTATTTATAGCGAAAGCTGTTTTTTCCCTATCACGATGACACAGTTGTATTTGATGGAATCCTGATTTCAAATCGAGCGTCGTAAAATAACAGGCTTTTCCTAGATTGGCTAGAATGACTGAAGTGTTGGGAATGGGATACTTATCGCTTATGGTTTTTGAATTAAGCTTGCGAAAATCTATCACTAGCCGCATTTTCCGCTTTCCATTTTCATCAATCCCTTTTTTGTCAACCACCCACACAGGATTGTTGTATGGGGATCGCGATGGTCTAATAATACCATTCTCTAACAAATCTAAAACTTCGGTATTTACAAATTCGGATACTGACATGGGATACGGATAGGCTTTCGAATAAACAGCTTCATTATCGGTTGTTCGAATGGTGGCAATGACTCTGGTATTAAACGGTAGAGATTCATTGGGGTCCGCAAAAACTTTGGAATTTCGTTTTAATAATTTGGACAGTTGATAATTTCCTGAGATATTTTCGTTTTGGGAACTATTAACGTTCCTACAATAACGGTAAAATAATTTTTCTTCTCCTCCATTATAAATCAAAATACCCTTTGATACGTTAAGCTTTGCGTTTATTTCGTTAAGAAAATCAAAGCCAATAATACCATCGAATGTTTGAAGCGTAGGAAGCACAAAAAACGTAGCATTTCTTTTAAAAATATTAATTATTATACACTTTGACGTCACTTGGCTCGTTCCATGAATAGATTTTACAGCAAAAGGTTCGTTTATAGGTGCAACACCTTTAAGTGTTCCAAAATTTCGTATATAATTCTTTGATGCACCGGTATCTACTAATAGTTTTACTTCTCTACCTGCCAGGGTGCGACCAACATAGGGCAGGAGAGACTTCCCCCTAAAAAATTTATTTCATCAGATGGCACCTGATTGCAGCCTGCACTTAATTTAGCTATCTCATCGTTATCCGACAACCCGTTATCGTAATGATAATCAAAGAGGTCATCATCATGTGTCTGTAAATCATAATCATATCCATAAGCTTCCCCTCCTTCACTAGTTGTGGAAAAACACATATTATTTTGAGCTTGATCGATGTGATTAACTCTTTGAAGCTTTGCTGTTGTTTGCCTGTCAGAACCGCGATGTCGCTTAAGCTGGGTATTGTAATTGAATGTTCTAGAAATTTGATGAGATGGTTGTGGAGATCGTGTTGGATTATTGTAAGCAATAGGAGCTTGTGAAGAAAGTTGGTTTTGTGTTGTAGGTTTATTGCTTGGATTTTGTGGCGAATTTCTATAAGCAGTTGAATTTCTGAAGTGTGAAAGAGTAGGGTCTACCTCCATTTGAGATGGTTTTGATTGCATATGGTTGAATGCCATGGGTCTATAATGGGGAGAATTAAATGGGGTATAATGGTTTAAATTATTGTATTGCAAGGGTGGGAGGCTAATAGGGCGTTCATTTCTACTAGAGAAAGATGTCGCAAAAAGATATCGCGCCTGATTTGCTTCTAGTTCTTGTGCTAGAGCGAGAGCGTCTGGCATGTCAGTAGGCTGCGATGAAAATAAAATATCACACATTGGTTTTGTTAACCCTGAAATAAAAATTCTTAACGCATCCTGGCGATATTTTTGGCTAAGCGAATCGATAAGAACTTTATCTCCTTCGTGAAGCATAATTATTTTATTTATAATCAATGTCAGTTTCTTTTCTACCTCGTCATAAAATTCTATGATTGACAATCGTCCCTGACGTAAGGTTGACATTTCTTGCTCTATCAGATATACCGGTCTCTTATCGGCATATGTAAAATCTAATCGGGATATAATTGCTTTAAAATTTAATACAGTATTAAATGAGGATAAAATCTGATCCGCAGAACCAACGACCTTATTCCTTATAATAGCAACTGCTTGGTAATGCTTTGAACTACCATCATATTCCTCAAACAATTTATAAGCAGCAAAAGCAGCTTGACGCCAAGAAACATATCTCACCTGCTCGCCTTTGAATTCAGGTAAGGACTTCACTAGGTCTAATGATTCGTCACAAATTTTCCCTGCCTTAATAACCACTGGTTGATAAACCTCTACTACTCTCGGAGTTTCAAGTTGCTTAAGCCTCATTGTTAGATCATCAATTGTATTGTTAAAGGTCTTTCTTGTATGTTCTGTCGCAGCTTGAACAGCGGCAGTAATAATGACACGTATTTGCTCATTATCCATTTTAAATGGTTTAAGATTTTCAATAAATATGCTTACAAAAAAATATAATTCAATTAAAAAATATTAGATTGTATGTACTTATCTATTAATTATAAATTTAATAAAGTTAAAGAAGAAAGCATACAAAAAAAATATTCTCATATAAATATTAGATTGCTTATTAATGCTTAAATATATATATGCAAGGTTTCTTAAAAAAAAATATATAGACACATTTTTTACTGCAATCGAACTCTCTTCTGATGAACGGTCTTCAAGGTCTGCTTCTTCATTTCTTCTTTAATCACACTTTCTCTCTACGATTTTGTGAATGTTTTTTTTTTAGCTTGTCTTTGTTTAATATTTTCTTTTTTATAATTGTTTTATATTATCTAACTAGCACAAGTGCATGACTTTTTTCTTAAGCTTCATTAGAAAAACACGGGTAGCTTTTTTGATAGAAAATAATTGGCATAGTGTATCTTCTTATAACTTTATGTATGATTTAGTAATTAAGGACTTTAGTTTTAAGTTTTTAAAAAGTTTTTATATTTTAGATTCTTACGATTTGGAAAATCCTTATTCAACAAAGTTTCAATTTCACATTCAAGAAATTGTATTTGAAAATATGATTACTTTATTATGTTTTATTTTTAGTGCACCGGCAGACTGGATTCCTTGCAAGCCGCGATTTTGTTGATTAATTTGTTATTTTAAAATCTTAACCAACACGACACTAAAAGTTGGGCGCCAAATAAAACTACACGTTTTATAACAAATTCCAAATTTATTGTTTTCTAGTATAAGAAAATTTTTAACGATACGAAGTGGTCAGCTTGAAACTAAAGACTAAAGAAAAAAATCAACTGTACCAAACATAGCGCGTTGTTGCTGATTTCAATCATCGAATCAGTTAGAGAGCTCTCTCTGATAGGATTTACAGGAATTACTGTAAAGCTTTAATTTTGTTATTTCTTTAATTGCAATCGCTAAGAATAAAAAATAAAACTGTTTTGCATTAGGGTGACCAGATGCCATAACTTGTATGATTAGTCTCCTTTCACACCCTGAAATCAGTTTTCTTTTTTAATTGCTCTACATATCTCTGGGACTTTCCCACGAAGGAAACTGAATTATGGTGATGAACATCAAATAAATTCTCATTTTCCTGATATAGGTATATTAATAGCCTTATTCTGGCAACCTCACTAAACCCTCAAAAGTCACAATAACCTCATAACTTGAGGTGAACTCATTATTGTGAATTTTTTGGTATTTTGGTAAAAACATCACAACTTGTGAGCATCACAAAAACTTGAAAATGATCTGCTTCTCGGCACATCACAAACTCATCTACTTGACATATCTGTGAAACAAAACTATAAAAAAAATCGAAGTAAGAACAACAACTCCGCAACACGGCACTAGATCGACACCAATGACCGAGTGCATACTCGTAAGTCTGATGGTACAATATTTAATATCTGCATCACAATCGGGAGATAAAAAATCCCAAGGAATTTCAAGAAAATTGAGGAAAACGCAACAAAATTTAATTAATTTGTGTTTTTCACAGTTGAATTTTATTTTTTTTTAATTCTAAAATAACATGTATCTTAATAAACTCTAAAAAATTGCATACCAAAATTTCGAAAAAAAAAATTGGCTTGGCTCCGAAAGTTCTTCCTTAGAATCCCGGCCATCTGCTAAGTTCATCTACAAGGTATAACACAGATTTTAATTATTACTTGATTGAAACTGATTATATTCTTTTCAAATAAATTATTATTCTAGACGTTTTAAAACAAATTTTAGGTAATTCATCACTTTTGTAGTTTGCAGATTATTTTGATATTATGTTTGTTTTGACAAATCAGCTGGCCGCCATCACTAAGAAAATTCACCTTTCGGTGGTGAGTTTTCTTGTGAGGTTTTTTATGAGGGTCTCAACAGAATACGAAATTGTGACCGCCTCATAAGAAACCTCACAAAAAATTGTGACCTGTGAGCATCACAACGGCAGAACAGGGTTGTAAGTTGTGTATTAAATATTTTGACAAACAAATATGTTTATTGATTTTATTATGAATTGCCAAACTTAAAAATTAAAATCTACCCAAATGGAAAAACAAAACATCAAAAAAAAATCTTTAGATCGTAGGCTGAGGAGATTTTGTTCATTCCTCCTAATTTTTCTCCTTCTCTCCTACAAACTAAATGTTACAACAACTCAGTTGCCTCATGTAAAAGCGGACCTATATCGTTTTCGATTGGTCGTCCAGAGCGATTTTGAGAATGTTCGATTTGTATCAAATGTCAGGTGCATTAAAACGTACATTCATTACTCGTTGCGGTACATATAAATCAAATTTTCCATTTGAAAAAAAAACCAACTCGACATTTTGATCAAACTCGACATTACGATGATGGAGAATAGGAAAAAGTGGGTCCCGTGATTAGTCTGTCTCTATACCTGTAGGTTGCTTTATAGCCTAAACGGCTGAGGCGATTTCATTCAAGCTTGGTACTTAAATGTATTAGGAGATTGGCCAATTCAAACTTGGTAATACTTAATTATCTAGAAAACTGCTCTAACGATTTTGATACAAAAAAAAAAATATCAGTGAATTAATGTAAGCAGTCTAAGTCTAAAAAAAAAGTTAACAAAAAATGTTTTTAACGGTGCCTGCCAAATAACCACTTTTCTGATTTTCGACTTTCTCATTAACGGTTTAACGCATTTATATCAAAATTTTGTTGTACAGAATTTCCTTCAAATTAAATATAAATTTTACATCATATAGGTTATTAACATTTTTATTCGATTTCCGACTATCTCATGAACGGCTAATAGGATTTTTTTTTAAATTTAACTATATGCCTGTAAGACCTAAGGCCTTTTAAATACAACCTGATTGCAAGGCACTAGTTAGAAGAAACAGAATGATAGGAAAGAATTTCTTGTTGGCACAGTGGATTTGAGAACCAGGTATTGACTATCTCATTTTAACCCTTGGTCGGTTGAAGGTATAGGAAAGAATGCGCCTAGCGGGGTGATCGAACCCAAATGTTAAGTACTAACATTTTCGAATTTTTTTTGGAAAATTTAATTTTTTTGAAAACGGGATTCGTTTGTTCGATTGAGAGTTCTGCCAATTGAAAACTATAATAGTTTTATCGGGGTTGCCATTTTCCAAGATGGATACCGCTGAAAGTTATTGTGAAAAAATGAAAAGTTTAACAAATTGAGTTGGTTTGTTTTTGGGCTTCTTGATTGAATTATTAATATGAACAAACGCAAGTTGACTCAGGTTTTCTTGAAAACCACTACTCAGAAAATAAAAACCTAGAATGTTTGGTTCTTAAAAACTTCAAAATGTTGTAAGTTTTGCTGTTGACTTTTAAAGGAAGAAACAATAAATTATGCCCTCTGATTATTAAAACTTATTTTTTTTTAAATTTATTTTGTGGTGAATGTGATTTATACGTAGAGATGGGCATTAAGCCGGTATTTACCATTTTCGTGTGTATACCATGCCATGGCAAATACCCGGTATTTACCAAAATAAGGGAAAATATGGGTATTAATAATACGAGTATTATAATGAGAAACTTTATTTTTAAATATTAAAAAATGATTTTATTTCTTATGACGCTTTAAAAAAAGAAAGACTAATCTGAGTCGGATGAAAGCGAAATGATCTTTAGGCTGAAATGTATTATCTCTAGAAATTTTTTTTTTTTTTCAATTTCAATTTATTTTTCTTCTTCTTTTACAGTTATATAAAATAAAAAATATAATAAATAATTTAAAACAACTAAAAATTTAACAATAATAGTATTTACAATATAAACATTTTTTTTTAATTTTTTTTAAAAGTGTTTTTCACTTGAAAATAAATAAGAAAAAGTAAAGGCACGATCTGATGTCTGACGACAAGTGTCGAAAGTACCAAAGAGATTTTCATGTGTTTATTGAAAATACCAATTATGCGAGATCAAGGTCCATTTGTCGGCTCTTGCCGAAGTCAGTCGAATTCTTTTTTGCTGTGTATCGAACTAAAAGTACTAAAAGTGCCATCAGTAGCTATTGATGTTACATGTGCTGACCACTGATCTCTATAATACACTGGATAGTGTATTCACACAAAAAAATCGACCCCAATAGAAAACTGTAATAATTGTAGAGGGTCCATGTCAGTATAACAGTATAACATTTTTGTTGCCAAAGTTACATTTCAAGATGGTTGCTTATGCTTGAAATTAAATTTGTTAAATCAACAATACCAAGGGCACCTTCTTCAAAAAAATATAAAATTTAAATTACACATCTATTTTCAACAAATGTAAGTAAGAATTTTTCTTAATAAAAAAGTCATACTAATCATATATTTGATTGTTTCTAGTGTGTATTAAATATTACATATTGAATTGAAAATGGTTTCGGTGCTAGCTTAATATTGCCAAAAGCGGCTTCTTAAGCCACACCTTGTATCACTGATAACTGCAAATTTATCTTAGGCTGGCGGTCAGGGTCAACTCGTTGAAGTTCTGATAAACCATTGAGATTGGATAAAAATCGACCAGAAAATCGAAAAAACAGCATAATCATTCCACTCCACCAACAAGAAAACACATTTCCTTGAAACGTTCTGTTACCAGATTTTTAATATGTATTGTAAATAACCTAGAATTTTAAGACGAAAAAAGACAGAGAAACGCACAATATTGACTTCCATTTGTAAAAGAACTTGTTTTATTTTCCCAACAATTACATTGCAATAATTTCAGCTTCCATATTTAATGATAATTTTTCTGCAATATCTTTCACGTTCTTGTGACGTGATTCATCTTCTTTGTCGTCTTCTTCTAAATCTTATTTGTATTCGGCAAACATGACAAATCGACATCATGTTGATGGTGATCATCACTACCAAAGTCGTCGACTTCATCTTCGTCTTCGAAATTCTTGCTTTTTGATTTTTTCTTTTCAACTTTGTGCTTAGCTTTGACAATTTCCTTGAAACGTTCTTATCGAATTTATCCTCTTCACGAAGAACTTCTTTACAGTTTCAAGATGCGAGATCCGATTGTCCAGGTTCCGCCTTCCGTCTTACCTTTTCTGAATTGTTTGTAGTTCTTATTATCTTGATTGAAACTGACAATAAAAACAAATTGTTTTTCAATTTTTTTTATTGAAAAGGAGTGCAATCTTTCTCCTTCTCTCTTTTTATAAAAAAACGAGATAGGCAATTGCAATGGTGCTACTGTCAAATTCAAATGGAGTCAAAAAAACTGTTATACTTTGTAGGGAATACACTATCCTGTGTATTATAGAGATCAGTGGCGCTGACAAGATACGCAGTACAACTTTACTTACATCCCAATTCTAAATACTCCCGGGGAAAATTATTCTCCGGGAGATGTGCTCTCTGAAACTTTTTTACCCTTCGAAACGGAAAAGAGAATTCTGAATGTTCGAATCAGCTGTTTCTCAGTATTTGACATATCAAAAAAAAAAAAAACTAGAGGAAAAAAAATAATGTATCCAATGTGAAAGTGAATAGTTTACGTAAAGTGAAAAATTAAATAGATAAAATATCTACCAAAATGTTCAGCATCGCATTAAGAATTTGGAATGAAGAGCAGTTTGAAGAAAACCGACATCGACAGCCAAGAGCTATAAGAAAATACCTAAGGGATGAATCGAATCCACTGAAGATACAACAATGGTTGTCATCAAATCATTTCGCTTAACATTTTAGAGTTAACAAAGTTGCATTCAAATACTTGTTAATAATTCTCGCAAGGTGCGTGTTTACATTTTCTTTGCTGAAGAAACGGCGCGGCGCTTGAAACAGACAATAATGTTGGTTTATCCAAGCCAGGTTTGATGCAAAGTGTTTTCTAAAGTCTTGTAAGTCTTTGATAAGCAGCTATGTCCACAATGGATACAATAGTGTGTAAAACGGCAGAAAACAGAAAAGCTGCTTTGGCTTTTGACGCGAGTTACAACTTTTCTTTTTGCAGATAGAATTTTATTTATATTTTAGTTGAATAAAGTAAAAAAACTTAAATTTTTTTCTCATTTCTCCAGCAAATGTGTCGGGAACAAATAAGCGCCAAATGGGAAAAAATGATTCCTTTTTTGCCATTTAGAATTCTACTTTTGTGCCGGGTATTTTTTTTTGTAACATATTCGAACTTCGAAGTTTGTTTTTAATAAGGGAAATGGAAAAGGGAAACAAATCCTGGGAAGTTTTTTGTTTGTAATAAGGAAAAGGGGAAATGTATCCCTGGGAATTCTCCTTTAGAATTGGGCGGTTGCATTGAGTAGTCACTTTTACCTACTTTTTGCCTAAATACTACTAAATTGTTAATAGAAAAAAACTAACGTTTTCGATTTCCAATTACAAAGCTGAGGAGATTGACGATATATTTGTTTGAATATTTTCATCGACATTTTGGTCTAATTCGACATTGTTTTTTGAAGTATATGTAGGTTTTTGTACACATACGAGTATTAATAATAATAATTTCAACTTTAAAATGAAATTATGCCTACAAAGTGATTCTTTAGGCGTGTTTTATTATCGCCAATAACCAATATAGTTTACCCCTTGAAAATAACACGATCTGGGTTATATACTTAAATGTACCCTCTGTACGACGAATTTAATACTAATACTACGTTTTCACCTAGAGATAATCCGGCTTAAGAAATGTACGACTAGGATTAAAATTAATCTTGAAGTGTTTTGACCATAGAAAAAAATGATTATTTAGACCTTCTCTATACCTCTTCTCTTTCTAACACACAGCAAGTTACAACTAGGAGATGAATGCTCCGTGACGATTCTAGCAAGATGGCGTCCTTGTTGACATTTGGCGGGGAGCATTCTGGTCGGGTTCCACAAAATAAAGTTTGTTTGGGGTGTGTTGAGAAAATAATTCCCTACTTTTAAGGAGATTTCAATTAGATTAATTTCTAAGCTTCGTTTGAAGAAGATTTCGAAGAATATTTATGGTAAATCCACATAAATCTGCATTAAGTGGTAGTTGAAAACGTAGTATAATATTTGTAAACACAGATAGAAACCCCGATAGAAACCTGGATCTCGTATTGTTTTTGTAATACACGTGTTAAAAAATAACCCAGACCTAGACCCGTAGATAATAAAACGCAGCTTTTTTCATCTAAATTTGTTTCCATTTTCGTTTTTTATTTTGTAAATACGACGCTGACGATTAATTATTCTGACAGCATTTTCCAAGTTTGAAATTTAAAAAGCGCGACGAATACATGACAACAACAATTTTTGTAAATACCAAGTGTTTTTGGGTATATACCCGAGATTTTTGGGTAAGTACCCGGTATTTACACTCTTTTAAATACCTACGCAATGGGTAAATACCCGAGGCACATCTTTAAGTAATCATTTAATTTCGATTTCAAAAATACAATTTGTTATAAAACGCGAATATAGCTTCAGCTTCATGTTCTTTTGACAGTTTAATCGTTACCTTAACTTGCCCTAGCTGAATACCCAGATCTAATTTAGCTAGTTCTTAGCGATTCACCCAAAGTATCAAAAACAAAGAATTTGCTTACCTAATGTCGACTGCAGGGCTTAACGAACCGACAAATATTGTTGTTTCCAATTCGGGTTCAGATGTTACCTAGCTATTTACTGAAACAATACAAACATTAAATTTGAGAGAATGTCATAAATCCAAATAAATATTGCTAATTAAACTTGGTAGTATGTCAATGAATGTATTTGAATCTAGATTGGCATCTTTGCACTCTTTAACAACTTCCTTAATGATGTTCCAAAGAAGCTAGATATGATTTTATATACCCTCGTGCTTTTGGAGAAACCTGAAAGAAACACCTTAATAAATTATAGATAGAAGAATAAACTGGGTCTTAAATAAATCATTGCGGTAATAATACGCAAAATTATGGTTATCGATCAATATAATCAATCAGTAAAAAAAATCATAACGATATATGCATATATGCATTCGTAAAAGAATAGAATTTCTATTAACAAAAAGTCGACTATTCTAATAATAATGGAGAAAGATGAAAAAAACGACAGGAAAAGTTACAGAGAGTAAAAAGTTTATTACCAACATTCACAGACATCAAGCTCATAAAAGCAAGACAGAGTACCTAATTTCCGAACGAAAATATGAATTGAGTTCCCATTTACGGTCATTTAAAATTGAATTGGCATTCGTGCGCTTTTGCTTCCATATAGACAAGTAGTATAAGTCTCAGTTCTCCTCTTTTCAGTTCCATGGCAACCGAAGACAGTACGGCACGTTCATAGTAATATGACATTTATGACAGTTCCCAGAGTGTAACAATCAACTTCCGACTGTCATTAAATTACTGTCGCCAGCCACTGACAATGACAACTAGTACAATCGTCATGCCGACAGTATGCGACGAGGGTGCTCTTTGCTCTTCCTTTCTACAAGTCTTTCTTGTAAAAATGCATTTTTTTAAAATCCTACAGACGTTGCATAAGAAGGGGTTGGAAGAAGTAAAAGAACATAGGACTTTGTTACAACAATGTTAGCAGCGCGTAAAATGTTCCTCGTAAAGACTCAAAAATTCCATTCCGCTTCAACAAAGAATATATATACACTTCTTGTGAATTCCGTTGCGTGTGTATGGCGGATGTAAAATCTACCGATATGTGACAGGATGTGGAAGGAAGGATATGCTGCTAAAGCTGAATGCTGCTGACTCTATGGCAATGAGCTCACGGAATGTACATTAAAAGTCATAAAAAGCAAGAAGCGATAAAGCGAATAGCAAACTTATACTGTCGGTGAAGTAGATTTGTATACATATGGAAATGCAACATTTGTGGTACATATCTACCTAAAAGTCAACAAATAAAATCAACGAAAATTATATTTCGACAAAAGACACCAGCAATGTTACACAAAGTATTGTTAGATATTTTAGAGGTTGTCTACAGTAGGGAAACTTATAATAGAGTAAATAAATAAAAATATTTCATTTGATTTCAAAATAAGCGAATCTAAACCAATTGAAAATGACATTACTCGTAATTCACTAGGTTAGTTCGATGTTATCTACCCCATGTAGCACTGGGGAATGTCAGTGCATTTTAATCAAATGCTCGGGTTTTTAAATGGATATTTAGTTCATAAGTTTTGACTGTGTATTGTTACACATAGTGACATTATTTTCAACATAATTATAATATGTGACTTAGCGTAGTTTATACACAAACATTAATAAATTATCGTTTTTTCACGAGTGTCGGTAAAAATGTCTCAGTGATACATAAACTATCACAAAAGTACTGAAACGCATTAAGCACAAAATTTGTTTTTTTAATTTGGTGTCGGGAATAGGAGTTGACAGTTTTTGCTTAGAAATTCGAAAATCAAAATAATACATATGTAGCTATATTTTTTTTATAAATAAGTCACACAATTTTAAAAAAATACCAATTTTTTTACTGTCGGCATTCGCAAAAATTTTAATTGCAACCAATCTGGCCGCCAAGATTTGACAGTTAACATTTTGAAAACTCCCCCAAGAAAGAACCTAAGATTGGATAACTATTGAATACAGTTATCCCAGATGATTTATAACGCTCGAGAAATGAATGCCAAAAAAAAAAATTAAAAAAAAACCGCAGTTTATATTAAATAATTAATTTCTCAATTAATTTCATAAATGGCAAACGAAAACTACTCCACGATATGGGTTTAAAGCGATGCGTCGAAAAGAAAAGCCCAGAAACTGAAGAAAACCAACGATGATTAAAATTAAGTGGAGAATAAATTAACCACTAAGAAAGCAAATTCAACACGTTATAAAATTCTTTAATAATATAAAAAAAAATATACTTATACAAAGCTGTGATGTGCACAGTCAAGAGTCCAAAATCCAAGTGGACGAGAAAAGAATTTCTATACAGCTTATTACCAAAAATACTCCAACTCTCACTCACCATTGTAACTGCGGTTTTCCAATAAACTTAACAAAATTTAATTTACCGTACATCAACGTGAGATGATTTTGGATTATGTGAACAACTAATAGAAAGTACTCAAGGTTATAATCCGCAGATACAGTGATGATTAAAAGTTTTCGTTTACATAATTATTGAATGAAGTTAATTAAACAACTTCTTAATTATTTTTAAATAAATTAAGTTGAATGAAACATATTAAGTAATTAAATGAATTACAAAAATATTAATAATTTTAATTTCAAAACACCAGATATATGACTGCTTTCACATAAGGAAACTGAGTTGCCCGCACCTGGGAGTTTAGGGCGAGAGGGCAAGAAGTAAGGGGAATGAAAAAATTCTCCCTGGTCAACGATTTGAAGAGATTTGTTTGACGTTTTGCTTTGCATTCCAATAAGCTCAACATAATCTTCCCAGTTTCCTCCTCAGTTTCTTGGTGCCAGTTTCTTCGTATGAAAGCTACAAGGCAATTAAAGGAAAACGTTAAAAAAAATTTCCCTGTGTGAAAGGGGACTATGAGTGGATTGGTGAATCGAATCCGAATTGATATTTTAATCCAGGTATATGACTTCGCGGAATCGAAAGGTTGAATTAAAATGGAATCGAAATGACTATTACTGCTATAAGTAGGGTACTAATTATCGAACCTGCGTGATATTCTTGTAGGATATCGTACATGCGTGAAAAGTTTCGGGTACACATTTATCAAAGTTGTTGTCCGTCCGCCAAACAAAATTTTTATTTTCAATCCAAGATCTGGCTGAATAAACACATCAAAATATTATTTTTCTTATCTCTTTCAGTATGGAACTGACAAATATTCAAAAATGAACTAACTAACAACAAAAATACTTGTTAAATGTTGTTCTATGAATGATGTGCATACACATCATCGATCAAGAACGCTGCCTGATAGGCAATGTCAACAAATTTTGTGAGCAGTCCTGCATGCGTGTCATGCCATCATGCAAGTGTACACATTATCGATCGTGAGCAAAACTGTCACGCATGTGAAAATCTATTCAAAAACATATTTAAACCATAGTCCATTTTTACTTGAACTATTTTTTTTTTGAGAAATTTTTGACATTTGATTTTTGACAGCCCCCCACCCAGCGGCATACTGGGTGTGTAAATGTCCATATAGAATTGGATTAGTTTGTCGTTAAGGTATTTCGATACTGGTGTGTAGTAGTCGCGTTGCTGCGACTTTATTGTATTGCGTTCAATTATTAGATATTAAAATTGGTGTTGTTAAGGTAGTGATTGGTAAGGATTCTAATTAGTAGAAATCAGTTCTTTCCTTGATTAAGAACTAAATGATGAATGTTATTACTCGTTAATCTATCTTTCATTAAAACAAATAAATTTGATGGTTTTCCAAGGCGTGGGCATGTAACTTACAGCTGCCTATTCATGCCAGAAATTGTCATTGTCTGCCCTTGCACTCTTGCAGCTTATTTATCGTCATATATCGTATTGTTGATTCTAATGGAAGCATATATGTATTCGATGTAAGCGAGAACTTTTTCTTCAAACTTTCCAGTCAATATCGTTGATTAAGGTACGTCGTACACCGTTGCATAATTTTCGTGGATTTAACTTAGGCAAAAGAATGACCGGTGAACAAATTTGTAGACACAGCTTGTGTTGCAGCATTCCTTCCAGAGAATTTAAAATTTAAGTGGGAAAATTAACGGTCTCATTTTCATCAATAATAATGTCAATTGACTTATTTTGAAAAGAATAAATCATATATTTATTTCAAAAAAATAAATTTAAAAATATTTTTGTTAAATTTTGGTATGCAGTTTTTGTGTATAAAAAAATACATATAGTTATTTATTTGTAAGTTTTAAATAATAAAAACTATCCTATCGGATGTTTCGGAGTTCATAGAACACATCAACAGCCTTGGAAATAGTTGGTAAAAAAAAAGATTTATTGAACCCCTACCCAAAATAAATTGACAAAGAGTTTAATGCACAAAAATTTCTGTAAAGAATGTGTTACACACTTCCCTTAGAGTTGAATATAGGTATCCTTAAGAAATGTATATTATTAAGTCTAGTCTTCTTTGTTTTTTTCTCAGCAAATCTTATTATAATTTCATCAACATCGATTGCGATACAGCGATGAACGTTCATTAATTTAATAACGAAGAGCCGATCATTTCCCATATTTGCCTGCAACCAAATTTTAACGCGCTTAAGCATGAAAAATTGTTTGGGTATAAATCATGTCCTTAACAAGTGTCTGACCATTCTGATGGTAGTAGAAACTGGTACACTACGCCCGTCTTCAATTTCTTTTTTCCATTTTTGTATCTCTAGCTTAATTTCTTAGATAACCATAGAAACAGGTTGATTATTTTAAAGTTGCTTGTATGGTTTTTGCCATTTCGCGCACAAATACTCTTAGCTGAAATATTGCCAGTAAATCTGAAGAAAGACGATCTTTCAAGTCTCTCATGAGAGAATCTAGTTGGGGGAATATAAACGGCACTTCGAAAATACTTCTCGTCAGGCAGACTGTCAACGAAATACGAAAACAACACGTTTAATGATCTAAAATTAATTTTTTTCAGTCAGTATATAATTTCCGTGTTAGGGTGTACTTGTATGACAATGATGAATACCTAAAACGAAATGAGCATAAAAGATGGTACTATTTTATTGGGAGTTATCGTGAGTAAAAATTTACCTGGAAATTTTTTTCAAATTCGAACCTTGGGAACGTGAATGATGCTCAGAAGATTTCCTCGGAATGTATTAGTATTGGGAATAAACTTTGCCAGGAAATTTTACTGTCATTTCGTAGGATTTTTTGTTCGGGGAAAATTTCTTCCGTGGAAGATTTCGAGGGAATAAAATATTCCGTGGGAAGCGAAATTCCCTGGGAATTTCCCGATAGGGCCCATTAACTAAGTCCCATTATATAAAATCTCAGTGAGCATACAATGTCAGATTCACAGCCTGGGGTTCAATTCCGCAAGCGTGAGTTTTATCTGTGTACACAGAAAGTCATGTACGCATACAACGGTGCGATTCACTTATTTTTACAGATAACATGTATACAGATAGGCAAATTTATTCACCCATATTTTAAGCTTGAATAATTTATGTTCACGAAAATTCATTCATGCTTGTGGAATTCGGTCCCTGGATCCCTTAATGGCACAATATTTATCGCAGAATTAAGAAAAGCGCAGATTTTATAATCATATAAATTATTAAAAATAATTTCTGGAAATAAAATAACAACTTCGCTAAAATATTTAACTGCTTAAGAATGAAACTTGTTCAATTGAATTAAAAACAATAACAATTTTTTTTGTATAGATTTTTTTTACGTGAGACAAGCCTATTTTCATCAGATGATCTAGATACAAAAAATCAGGAGCAATAACAGAAAAACATTAAAAATACTTCAAAAATTTTGAATTCAAAAGCATTATCTTATTTATTTCTGTCACGAGCATTTGACACAGATGTTGCACCTTCGATCGGTAAGCAGTAGCTTCCAAGTGTAAGAAAGTTACTCACTTTTTTTTAAAATAAGATACATTAATATACATACATCCAGAATAAAGAAAATCGGCTTCGCTCTACCGACGAAATACAAACAAATCACCCTTTCTAAGGTTCTTAAAAATTCCAGTCACTTTGTGGTCAACCCCCATGACCCCCCACCCCCCGAAGGATCTACCAATTATGTATTCTAGAGGTCTGTTTGTTGTTCGTATAGTGTGTAACAGTTTTAGCTCTGCTCTGCTCTCTATTCTCAAGCTCTTAAGTCCCATATGACGCGAGGAAACTATCAAGAGAAGGAAAAAATTAAGCAGAGTGAACTAAATCTTATCGATCAACGATTTGAGGAGTTTTTTTTGACTTTTTGTTTTCACGTTGAATTTGAAGTTTTCCAATTTTCTGGTTGTTTTCTATGGTTTGACAGTTGAGAATATAGGTTTGTTCGTTGAACTTTACCTAGGGTTTACCTAGTTTTTTTTGACAACCCTAAGAGTTGTCAAAAAAAAAACCTGGGTTTTGCGGTTCTCAAAAAACACCCGGGGGCCATTAATTTTATGTTGCAAAGCAAGTTATGACATTTGATAATTAAAACTTGAAATATGTTAAATTTAAGTTCTTAGTACATTTTTTTGGCCTTATGTACAATACACAACTTCAAAGGTTTCCATTTTGCATGTCTGTGTCTGAAAATTCATTTGAGTATTCTTTTATTGGCCTCATTCAATAACCGAACTAAAGCTATCCGTACAAGTTGGTGTTGTTGTATTTCCATGTAAGAACACAGCTGATGACAAAGCAACTGCTTCAAAAAAAAAAAATTTACATGGGAATACAACAACACCAACCTGTCCGGATAGCTTTAGTTCGGTTATTGAATGAGGCCATTTCCATTTTAAATATAACAAATCAAATTAGATCTCATGTGACTTTGACGTTTATCCATTTACCTCAACTTGCCCTTGCCATAAACCTAGATCTACTTCAGGGCAAGTTGAGGGCGACCCTAGTTTTCAAAACACACAGAATTTGCTTGTCAGGGTGACTTTAGGTTTTTCAAAAAACGCATTAGGGCGACTTTAGGGCTCAACTAACAAACCTTAAGAAACGTTGGAACAACGCTTCCAAATTGTGGAAATTAACTTTGGAAAAAATAAATCTGTTCGCGAAGTTTATATAGAGCATTTTGAATCAGCTAAACATCCACGATATTTAATTCCAACAAGACGGCGCGGCGCAACTTCCCATAGCGCGCTTAACCATATTTAAATTACAAACAATTTTTTTTTGAAATAAAAACATAGGTTAGGTTAGGTTGAAGTGGACGTCAGGAAAACAACTGACATACTTATACCTTAGATAGGTCCATTGTGATACCACAAGAAGAGGAATTTACTCTTTAATCAAACCAGTTGGAGCCTCTAATGAAGCGTTTAAGTCGGTGAATGTCTATGTGTCTAAGATCACTGGTGTCGTCGAAAAAGTATTCCCCCAGGTTAAATCTACATCCTTGGGAGAAGGCAGGATACGAGCAAAGAAGAATGGAGATAGTCTCTTCTTCCTCCTCATCGATACAGCTTCTGCAAAAATCATTGGAGAAAACGCCAAGTCTTTTGGCGTGTCTGTCAATTAAACAGTGTCAAGTTACAACAGCTATTACGGATCCAAGATGTTTCCTGCTCAAATAGAGTAGACCTTTTGAGCGTCTTGGGTCTATTACTATATAGGTTTGCCTCGAATCCAGGCAAGTAGTGATGTTTGACCATCTTAAATTTATTTGTTTTATGGAGTTTTGATGTAACAAGAGCTTGCTTGTAGCGATAGGCATACCGATTTCTTCTATTTTCGGTAGAATATGTATTTGGGTTCCTTTTCTGGCGAGTTCATCGGCTTTGCAATTTCTCAAAATATCTCTATGTCCCGGCACCCAAATCAGGTGAATGTTAAACTGTTCTGCCATCTCCCTGAGAGATGATCGATAGTTGCGGGCAGTTATAGAGTTTGTAGAAGCAGCGCCAAGCCATTTGAGGTTTGCTTGACTGTCAGATAATATACGGATATCCGATGTAGATATCACGTTTTCCCTTAACCAGGATAACACCTCTTTAATCGCCAGAATTTCCGCTTGGAACACGCTACAATGGTCAGGGAGACGGAAAGAGAGGCTAAGATTTAGTCTGTCTGAGTACACACTACCACCCACTCCCTCTTCTGTTTTCGCACCGTCCGTATAAAAGTGGGCTGACTCATCTTTTAAGAACCTCTCATCCTCCCAATCTGATCTTGGTGGGATGGTAACTTGGAAGTTCTTGTCGAAGATTAGCTGGTGTGTGGTGTAGTCGGAACATCCTAATTTTTATTCCGAATTTGATCAGAATATTAGAATGGCCTATCGAATTGCTAGTCCATTGAGTGATGGCTTTGAGACGAATAGCTGTATTTGCGGCCACTTGTTTACTTAAAAAATATCGAGGAGTGTAAGGTTAAGTAGTATGTTAAGGGCAGCCGAGGGTGTAGGGCAGAGTGCTCCGCTAATACATAAGCTGGCTGACCTTTGGACTTTATTTAATTTGTCACCATAAGTGATTTACTCCAATGCAGTCCACCATACTGCTACCCCATAAGTAAGTATAGGTCTGATAACCGCTGTATACAACCAGTGGGTAATCCTTGGGGAAAAGCGCCATTTATTCCCAATGGCTTTTTTGCCAGAGAAGAGTGAAACTGTTGCTTTCCTTACTCTTCCTTGTATATTGGATTTCAAGCTTTGCCTTTTGTCTAGTATAAGACCTAGATATTTGGCTTCATCTGAGAAAGTCAGTGGCGTACCATTTATTGTTGGCGGCATAAGTTGGGGAATTTTATATTTCCTAGTGAAGAGGCACAGTTCTGTCTTGGCTGGGTTAATATCCAAACAACATTTGGTTACCCAAATTTTTAGTCGATTAAGAGCATTTTGCATTAAGTCTGTTCGGGTTGGAGCGTGCTTACCTGATACAACAATGGCAACATCATCATCATAAGCTATTACCTTATATCCCGCTGCCTTCAGGTCTATCAGCAAAATAAAATATCATTCCATCATTTATTTCTGTCTTGTATTATTATTTAAAGTTCTGGAGCTCTTAAAAAACAGCCTTTTGTTCAATCAGCTATACAGCAACCTTGAAAGGGTCGTTAAGGACTTTTCGCATGAGAGCGACTAACGATCGACGAATAATGAATAAATTCCATTTAAAGCAATTTACCAACCTTAATTTAAAGCAATTTACCTTCACAAACTCTAAACAAAATTGTAGAAATATATTTTATATTAATATTCAGTTACAAGAATTTGAGAAAACAATATTGGTCGTCGCGAGTTACTGTTACGAAGAGTCAAACTCTATTCGCGTTCCACATACCATACACACTTAAGCGAATAATTTGTTTGCTCGCGTCTAACCTCAAAATTAGACTTTCAACTTATATGCGTGACGAAAAGAATTAAAGCTATGTGAAAGAAATGTCAAAATATACGAATATCCTTTAATTCGTTAGTCGATCTCATTTGCATAGTACTTTAGGCCAGTCCTAAAATTGTTATTGCTCGTGCATTACTGACAAATTTTCCACTACAATGGAGAGCAATCACACTGTAAAAAATAAATAAAAAAACATTGCATATTTTTCGATAGGAGATGTCGCTGGTGACATTAAGATGAACCCGGTAACATATGAAGAATTGTTGTGATAAACGAATCGCCCCTAAATTTCTCAAAAAAGAATTTCATGAAATGTGTTTTCCATTATTTTATTTTTATATTCCGCTTTTTATTTTCAATATATCTGGAAACTTTGGTATATTTAAAAAAAATTCTGTCCTAAAATCGCGATTTCCGATTACAGTCATTTTTATTATCTGTTTCACTTTCAAAACTTTGTGAATATGAAATTTCCTTTTGACATTAATATGGGCAGTTCATATTAAGAAATTTGCTTGTCATACGATCCAAATATCATATTATTTTGACATCCAAACCAGCATGCTTGGCAAACAGCATGATAGGCCGTTCACATTATCAAAATCGAAGCAAAAGTGCAGTGCTTGTCAAACATATTTAAAAATGTGAACACCCCTAATGACATTCCTCAGTGCGCACTGGCATGGCGCAGGGAAGTTTGAACGAAGTTATTAGTGCAGTCAGACATATTTTGACTGTCCTATTCTGTTCTTCTTCGGTGAACAAAGCTATGTGTTGTGGCATACAGGAGGAGTTTCAGTGATTCCAAGATCGAAGTGCCTAGATTCCCATTTATGGTTGCAGCATGTGGCACGTTTGCAGTGCAGGGCATCAGCTAGCCGTGGGGTGGGATCTTGCTGCGTCTACCCTGTGCACACAAATTTTCGTGCCAAAAAAAAATTGAAAAAAATTTGTTTGGATAACTTGCATACCCAAGACCGATTGAAAAAGAAAGAAACTACTGGAAATTAATAATAGTAGAAACGAAAGTAAACTAATCCAAAATGTATAGAAGAGGCATAAAGATAGTTAAAGATTAAATTTCAGAAAAGTAACAAAAAACAGAATTAAAATTACCCGAATTTTAGCTATGATGTTAGATCTTGAGGTGTTTGAAATCTGAAGGATGTCCCCCTCTAGAAATGACCCATGGTCACTGCTCCATGACTAAACCTGCCTCAAAAGACTGTTGGGTTAGTCCCAAACTTAATTTATCCCCTCTCACCAGCCAATCACACAAGACTCAAATCAACGATTATTTTTTTAGTTTTAATCCCTCATCATTTTATTTAACAATTTATTTACTTAGAATTTGTTTCGAAAGAAACATATGTCCAAAAGAAAATATAGATTTAGTTGAATGAAATAGGTTTATTTGAATTGAATGTGTAGTGTACCAAAGATAAATTTTAAATAGAAGTTCATTACATTTTTTTTTTGATCAGTGTGTGCTCGATACAATTTTTTTTTTATATTTGTATATATTCAGTTACATATATACAGCTTATAGGCCGGAGAAAAAAAATATGTATGTTCAACAAAAAGTTGTAAAATTGTTTAGGTACTCACGGTTTTCTTAATTTTTTTTCTTGGGATCCGGATTGCTGAAATTTGTGCACAAAGTTCCGCTTCTCGGTGTATCCTTATGCGCTAAGATTTTGTTTACCAGAATTTGATGTTATATGCATTTTTTTTCACTTTTCCATGGCCACTATTTAATTAATTTTTTTGTTTATAATATATATATACATTTTTATAATTATTTCCTAAGCACCACACTTCTTACCGATTATTTTTTTTTTGTATTTTACCACCTTTCCTTTTTTTTTTGCATATATAAATATATGTAGATATTGCCACATCTCAAATGGAAAAGATTCGGGTGTTTGAGAGGCAATGTCTTCGACGTTGTCTTGGATTACACAGAACACCAGAGTCGGAGTACAAACGATATTTTTCAACCAGGTTCTATACAACCGAGCCAACATAAACAGAATAGATAATTTTTTGTTTAAGCTGATTCGGGGTCACGTTGCAAGAGCGATGTCCTTAACTAACAGCTTAATTTTTGGGGCTTATTACCCCAATAACGAATATTTTGAGAGTGCGCGGTTAAGTGGTTACATCCCTCCCGAGGCATTCCTCTATTTAGACAGTGGAGGGCTGATACAGGATAGAATAGCGGTTCCGCTTATCTACCACGTCAGCCATAAAACTGTAGATAGGCGACTCCTGTATGGTCGAGACGTCATCGCTCAAGGTGGAGAGGAGAGCCTTCGGTTTAGTAGGACTGTGTCCGATCGGGACCGAAGGGATAGGGCGAAACATGAGAACCAGTTCTGGTGGCTCTCTGAACAGCATCGTGATATTTAAAGTCGATTAAGATGGTATGTCTTGGCCGACTTACATACATTTAAGGTAATTAGGTATAGGGAATTGTCGGGGTGGCACCAAAAAAAAAATAAAAAATATGTATGTATGCGGAGGCATATGTGCATGTATCTGCGTAACTGTTCATGTACCTGCGTAACTGTTCATGTATGTGCGTACGTATATGCATGTACGTATGTACATGTATGTATGGGGTGAATGTAGCTGTTTGTCTACATGCGTATGCAAAATATAAACAAAAAAAAATTAAAAAAACGAAAAAAATGCTGCTGTGGCTGTTCTAGTTTTTTAGTAGTTTTAAGTGGTTTTGGTATTTTTAGGTATCTTAAGTAGTTTATGTTAGTTTTAGTTAGTATATAAGTTAATTGTAACTAGTTTTAATTATTTTTAGTCTAGATTTAGGTAGGTTATAAGTAAAAAATGAAAAATGATACGAGACCGAGTTTTTAAAAAAAGTTTTCTTGGTAAAACAAAAATAAAATAAAATAATTAGAATTAATTTAAATAGTTTTTAGGTCGAAACACATTAGTATTAAGAGATATATTTTAGTTTAGAGCGCCCGTAAAGGGACAGTAAATTAGTTGTAAGTTATTGATAACTAGGCTTGTTTTAAACTTTTTTGTCTAGCTTTAAGATAGTTAAGATTAAATAAAATTGAATTTAAAAAAAAAAAAAAATTAATATGTATATATTATGTATTTATATGTATACATAAATTTGTTTGTTCTGGCTGGCAAGTGCATGCGAATTCTCCCTGCCTGAGGAAGCAGGCAAATGGAGGACGGCTGCGAGTTCAATCTATCTATGATGTTATTATAGGATGCTCTAATGAGTCTATGGATAGTGAAATTGGAACTCGCTTTTATCACTATGATCTTGTATTTTGATTGCGATTTATGTTATCAGCAAGCGATGGAATCTTAGAAGAGGTTAAACGACCTCGTGGTTATCAAAAAAATGTTCGGAGTGGATGCCTTAGAGAACTGCAGAAATGAGAAATCGCTTAAGTCAATTCAAGTAGTATGGCCAAGAGATGATTCCCCTTTTTTTTCTCACAGGTCATCCACTATAAGCAAGAATTCGGTAGCTCTGAAAGGAAAGGTTAGGTTAAGAACAAGAAATTCGTTTATTTTTGGCCTTATAATTTTGTCACCTTTTATCGGTTTTGTTTGCCGCGTGAATAACGATGCAGGTGGGTGCTTAAGCTGGATAAGATAAACCATCCACGCTTATTGCATTGAAAGCGCTTTATCTAATTATGTTTTTGATCAGGCAATGGCACTATTAAATAAAAAAAAAATTATTTTATGAAAACTTACTAAATGTAGGAATGTCACTTTTTTTATAGACGAAAAAAATTCACTTACTTCGCACGGAGGGTCCAACCAGCTTAAAACACGATTAAAAAAGGAATGATAAGATGGCAACATTCGCATATCCACCTTCTTCTTACATTCGAATTTCGAGCTTTTCTTTTTCGATGTACATTTCAAATACATTATTGTGTAGCATCTAAGTGTACACGTATCCGCTGTCTGAACTGATTTCAGTAAAATTTTTAAAAGCGTGAAAATTTATAATTTTTTTCGTTCGACTTCAATTACACAAAAATTATTTGATTTAAGGGGCATGCTACAGTGTCCTTATCTGTTGATTTTCTTTTTCAGATTTCTCAGTTCCACAAGTTATTATTCCTTTCAGCAATCTTTGCACAGAAAAAACCAAGGAAATGCTTAAAAAAAACACAAACTGAACGATAGATTACAACTGTCAAAAAGGGCTTATACGGAATACTTAAGCAGGGATTTTAATGGAAACGTTATATAGAAGTCTACATCAAATACTTGATCCCTTATCATCCGTATTTCCGTTTCCCATTTACTGTGTAACATCGCTGTATCAAGGATATAAGTTGTCAATATATTCAACTATGTGTCGTCGTAAAAAATAACATCAGTACACCTATGTACAAACATATATACAAACAAACAACCAACTATTCCATAGTATAAGCAGACCCAAGTATAATAAATTTTTGTGTGGACATCACAAAGTGTAGTCTGATTTACGGACAAGTTTGTCCTCCAGAACTTTACAATTTATACTTCCACATATTATATGAAAGGATACCTCAGACCTCACCTCGCTTCATTTCTCTCAATCTTCACCATACCTAACGGTATCGTATAGTCACCGGTCTTCAACATAACCATTAAACGAAGAAAAAATAACATAACAGCCGTTCTAAGTCAAGGACGAGCATGTTCCGTGTGTGATGCCCCAGTGCATCTCCTTAGGCATTTTCCGTCAAGGATATTTCTAGCACTTATTCCTGCACACCCACATTTCCTTGCTCACCTCAATGGCGTATATCACTTGACACAATTTATTTTGTGCCTCCGCATAGGTATGTATACATACGAGTATCTATACAGGTGTGTCTGTCTATACATATACTCGTACCGGAATGCTTGTTGCACTGAGACATTTTAATAGAATATCCGCTTTTCTAACATTAAGGTGCTTGTTGTCGTTGCTTTTCATATTTCTGCGCATCCGAAAGTGCACACACATGTTTGTGAAGGTTGGAATTGTATGTCGTTAGTGCGGGTATATGTAATAGTTTTGTTATTATTGTTGGCTACCGCACAAGATCAAGGAGTAAACGAGCGGACAAAAGCAAAGTTGTAATGAAATGGACCTTTGTGGTTGACATAGAGCGAAGGACAAAGTGGGCATAATGGCGAGAAATCCTTGACAGGAAAAGTCATGCTTTGTTCTTGCGTGCTAGGCCTGTCACTTTGACAGACAGGTGACTCTTGTTGAAAAGCGGATAAATTAAAACGTTTTTACTTAAACAATGGCGATGACGTTGTAAATAAAATGACTAAACATCCACGAAAAGGTGAAGAGAACAAGTAGCGACTATTCATCAGACCTGACAAAGGCAATGAAAAGATTGCTCTGTCGACTTGCTTTCGAATTGCTACGGACTTGGAGTTTGTTGGTATGTTTACCAACGAACAACTCTATTATGTTATAAGTGAGTACTGAACTGACCTACCTTAAGAAAGAATTCATTAAGTGAATTAATTGTGGATGATAGCTGTGGATGTTGTTTGTTTGGTTCATGCGCAATTAAGGGTGAATAGTGGAATAATATGGGGAAATCGATGGAGAAAAGGGAAATTGTTGACAAAGGAGATTTTGTGTAACACTTTTGTGAATGAACTATAATGATTCATTTTTAGAGTCCACATTGCAACAAGTTGTATTGAATTTCAAAAAACAATTTAAAGAGATTTAATTTCAACATAACTAGGGCTGCACATAGTCTTTTAAATGTGTAACACTATAATACAAATTAATGTATGTGGTTAAATAAATAAATAAATAAATTTTATGTATATTTTGCTTCTCAAGATTACCAGCTTATTGTTTTAACAGAAACCTGGCTAAATGAAAATCACTTAACTACAGAACTATTTAATAGTAAACAATTTATAGTATTTAGGAAAGATAAATGTTCTTTGACTACAGGTTTAGATAGAGGTGGTGGTGTTATTATTGCTGTAAAAAGTATTTATGTTGTCAATTTCTGATAATAATCCTCTTAATTTGGATATCGATCAACTAATTGTTAAGATATCTTTCCAAAGGAATTGTAATTTATATATAAGCATAAGTTATATCCGCCCAGGTAGCTCTTTAGATATGTATAAATTGCATTTGGAAAATTGTTATTCGTTTTTAAACAATTTAAGTAATTGTAATTCTGACCATCTTAGGTGATTTCAATCTTGGAAATATAAGCTGGAAACTTGATCTTGATGATAAACATCTAGTGCCATTTAACGTCGTCACTGAAATTGAATCCGAAGTTATGGACTTTTACAGTCAATTTGATTTAGTTCAAGTTAATAGTTTAAATAATAGTCTCAATCGTATATTATACTTGGTTTTTGTGGACAAGGAATATGAACCTTATATTGAAGAGAACGAATTCCCTGTTGTTCAAAATTCACTTCATCACTTATGCCTTTCAATCGATATAAGTTCTTAACATATATAAGAGAATATTTAAATTCGAAACAGTTTTTTTCGATTATAAATGTGCAAATTTCATCGAAAAAAATAACTTTTTGTTATCAATTCCATGGAATATAATTTTAGCCAACTTAAGCTTAGGTCAAGCGTTTGAATTATTTTCTAGATATTTTAATGAATTTTGTGATTTATTTATTCCAAGAAAATCAATCCAGTCTAGCTCAAATCTCCCATGGTTTACAAATCTTAAAAACCAAAAAATATAAATCGTATAAATTGCATAAGCTTAATAAAATAATGTTCTCCTCCGTCATAATTATTTAAAATGCCATAGAGAATTTAACAGTCTCAGTGAATTTTTATATAACAATTATATTCTATCAGTCGAATCAAAAATTAGATCAGATAGTAAATATTTTTGGAATTTTATTAATACTAAAAGGAAAACCACTGGTCTTCCTAACTGTATGGAATATTCTGGAAGCATTTCCAGTGATTTGAATTTTATATGTAATTTTTTTGCTGATTATTTCAAATCTGTCTACTCAAATCTGATTTCTTGTGAACTTCCTTATTTTTCGCCGATGGATGTGGTTGATATAGGACACATGATTTTTAATGTAGCAGATGTCTTTGATGCTCTATTAAATTTGGACACAAATAAAAGTGCCGGCCCAGACGGAATGGTGCCTGTTGTGTTAAAAAACTGTGCTTCTTCAATATCACTGCCACTATGCTTAATTTTCAATAAATCTTTGAGGACTGG
Organism: Philhelius pedissequus; assembly: GCA_910595825.1. NCBI lineage: Eukaryota > Metazoa > Arthropoda > Insecta > Diptera > Syrphidae > Philhelius > Philhelius pedissequus. The sequence goes on from OU343160.1 coordinate 328,463,480, forward strand.
AACTTTTTTGGATAGCTGGAAGATATCATATATATCTCCCATACACAAGTCTGGCCCGAACAGAATGTAATGAATTATTGACCGATATGTAAACTTTCAGTGATTCCAAAATTATTTGAAAAGTTAGTCGCTAACAAACTGAGTCATATTATTAAAAACATAATTTCTGAGACTCAGCATGGTTTCATTGCCGGTAGGTGTACCACTACTAACCTTGCAGTTTTGTGTGACTCGGTAATTAATGGATTTGAAAATAGGTTGACATTATATTTACAGATTTTGCTAAAGCATTTGATTTTGATTTTTAAACTATCGAAACTTGGCTTTCATTCTTGTTTTATGGAATGGATTTCTTCCTATTTGAAAAACCGTTTTCAGTATGTGAAAATTGGAACACATTTATCTAAACAAATTTCTTTTACCTCAGGGGTTCCTCAAGGAAGCCATATTGGTCCGTTGATTTTTATCCTTTTCTTTAACGACATTCTCTCCAATTATAGATTTTCACAAAATCTGATGTATGCCGATGACATCAAGATATATCGGTCTATTAAATCTTCAAATGACTGTCAAACTTCTTCAGGAAGATCTTCATAAGCTGGCTGAATGGTGTGATGATAATAAATTGTTGTTTAATGTTGGTAAATGTCAAAGTTTTACATGTCATAGGAAAATTTCTCCCATCATTTACACTTACTCCATTAATAATATAGTCCTGGAAAGAGTAGTTGTTAAGAAAGATCTCGGAGTTATCATGGATGAACGTTTTTCTTTTTCGAGTCATATTGATTTGTTGTTAACAAAGCAAACAAAATGGTTGGATTTATACGAAGAAACTCAAAAGATTTTGCTGATCCTTTTACTTTAAAAATATTATACGTTTCCCTAGTTAAGTCAGTTCTTGATTATTGCTGCATTATTTGGAACCCTTATTATGAAATCCACTGTTTAAGGCTTAAACGTGTTCAAAGAAGATTTACAAGATTTTTATTTTTGAAACTAAATTGGTCTATGGAAGTTCCCTCTTATGCAACTAGGTGTCTGCTCTTCAATATTCAAACACTTGATCTTAGAAGAAAGTACTTTTGTATAATGCTTATCAAAGACTTAATAAACAATCATGTAAATTGTCCTCAATTGTTGGAACGTATTAATTTCTTTTTTCCATGTCGAATTATATGTGTAAATTTTCATTTACGGGAGAATTTCTATAGAAGAAATTATATTATGAATGAACCATTTGAACGATGTATGAGAGAAACAAATTCTGTGATAGGCGATATAAATATTTTCTTAAATTTTTCTAGAGATGTATTTAAAAAAACATTTAATAATTACTTTGTTATTTAATCATTAAAATTGTTAATATATTTTTCATATAATTATCTCATTTACCTAGTTATTGCCCTATGTCATTTTTTAATATTTTATTATTTACATTTAATTATTTATTTTGTATTTAACTATCTGTTATAATTATACTACGAGTATATAGACATTAGCCTGTAAAAGTTGTACTCTGCTTGATGAAATAAATACATATATTTGATATTTGATATAATGTAAGATTGATTTTCACCTTACAGACTAGAGAACTACCGAATCGATTTCACTGCAATTCTAAAAGTTTGCTATCCTACTTGAATAAAATCCGCCCACTCCCAAATTATACCTACCATGTATAGGTAGTTTCTTAGTTTAAGTAACTCTATTAAGCTTAAGGTACGAAATAATTAATTTATTACCATTACCTTTTTTGAAGAATCCGCCTACTACCACATTTATATTTATTATAATATTTAAGTTTGTTACTTCTTCAATGTAACTGGATAGGTGAAATCTGTTTTTTTAATGGATATATTTTTTCTTTTATTTAGTTGGTTTTTCAATTTTGGTGTGTTGTCAACCCAAGCAAATTGTTTTATTTGTTGGAATTTTAGATGCAATTGTGTGTGTGCAGGTTTGTAATGTGAACAAAATCGAATTAGTTCTACACAAAAGCGTCTTTATACTGTCAAAATAAACTGACATTTATTTTACGTCAAATTAATTTTTTATTATTTTTTTGCAATTAGCACTTACATGTTCCCAAAAAAAATAGTTTTTTTTCAAATTCCTTACAACGAAGAAAAAAATTGGGAGAAATCGATTCAAAATAACTGTAAGAAATTCGAGATTATTTGTCTAGAAATTTTTTTCGAAACAGAATCAATTTTTTGGCTGAAAGGTAATGTACTTATTTTATAAACAAGCAATATTTTATTTTCATCTTCATCTTTTGGAAATTCCCAACTTTCCTTGATATTTGACATCAAGAATTAATGTTTTCTTTATGCCGAAGAAGAAAGATTTTAGTTTTGGTGGTGTTTTGTAAAACAAAATATTTTTATTTAATAAGTTAATTAACCAATTTCTCTTGACTTTTTCTCGATCAAATATTGGTCACGGTCGAAAGGCATAAATGACTTATTATGTAACAAATGCATTTTTTGAATGGAAATTTTACCAATAACACTATAGGTAACTTTTAACTTGGAATTTTACTGCTAAGCATATTTTAAGTGTGTTTTTAACTTAATGTACCTAGTCAATTTTTTTTAAATTCTATTCTAAAAAAAAATTTTTGTACGTTTAATTTACGAATTTAGCAATATAAATTTAGAAACCGAATCTCAAAAAATCGATGCGTTATTGAAATATTGAATTTAAAAAAAAATATTCTTTTCCAAAATTTAAGCAATTATTTTTTTTAAATTTTGGTATGCAGTATTTTTCACAATTCGAGACACCGCCTGTATAAAAATGATAATCGAAATCCGTTGAGCCGTTAACAATGGAGTCGAAAACCAGAATAAAACGGCTCTATGGGAGATACCGTTAACAGCATACTCGTATAATGTAAAAAAATATTTGGTTTGGGCTAAGAAAAAGAATTGAGCCAATAACCCAAGAATCTTAAGTAGGTACCAAGTTTGAATAAAATTGATTCTAGGCCGTAGATCGAACTAGATACAGACAGATGGAATTGTGGAACCCTCTTTCTTGGTATTCTCTATCGTCGTAATGTCAAGTTTTTGAATTGACTGCACAAACAATTCACAGAAAGTTGAAATTATGTACCATAATTAAAACCCGTATCAAGAGTTCTAGTTAGACTAGGGTAGGAGGCTTTCGACCACGGGTTTTTTTCTATTGAGCTGAGTAATCCATTTGGAGTTGAGTTGAACAAATATTTAGATGACAGTAGTTGGCATCTCTCTAGCTAACAGTTTGTTTGTCCCCTTTCACACGGGGTAACTTTTAGTTAGTGAAAGGAAAGGGCAAAACGTTAGTGTTCGTTCAAGACAAAAAAAAAAACGTTGGCCGCATTCAGAAATCAATACATATTTTCACATTGTTGATTTGTTTTCCTAGAAGAAATTTAAAAATTAAAAGGAAAATGCAAAACGTTTGTATAATTTTATAAAACAATGAATATATTATTTGAGTGAAAATGTCGGCAAAAAAATACTTTCCGGTATGTAATTTCATAAGATATTATGTAATATTTAATTTTCATCCTTTTCGATTGCATTAGTCGTTTTTAATTTTAATAGATATTGAATAAATCATTTCCTTTTCATTTAATACACTTCAAAATCACAAATAAAACAAATTTGCCGATAGGAAAATATTTGGATGTGTTTTGTGCCAGCTGGTGTAATTTTTAATACGAGTAGCATAATCTATTTATTCTCTTTTTTTATGTTCAGAAGTATTTATAATAATATATTTTCGATAGGATATCCTTCTGAAACTTGAAAGCGGCCAATTTGGGAAAGAAAACAATCTCCTGCAATTCAATCAAAAATGGCGAAGTTATTGCCAAATTAAAATTTTTATTAAATTAAAAATGGCGGCTTAAACCCCAGCGCGATTTTCCCGAAAACCGAGATTTAGACTACTTATGACCCCCCCCCCCCCTAAGAAAGAAAATTGTACGAACTAATTTTTTCCATTTAAAATGTTTAACCCGACTGGACTATATTTACAATGTGTCAATAAGTCAAATCAGTCTTGTGTATTCTTGCTTGTAAGCAAAACATCTGTGGTGAAATGAAAAAGTAACATATTATGTTCTTTTTTCCCCCATTAAAATTTATTTGACATTCATTGTATTCAGTGACCTTTTCTGAACTGTTCTGAACAGAAAAGATCAACTTTGACTGCTTTTACACGAGAGGCATTTTTAATTCTTGTTTCTGTTTGAGTTCCGTTCGGTTGCAAGTAATACACTTTTAAACAATGCGATATTTAATAGATGATTTTAATTTTATTCAGAAATTCTAAATTGTAATGATTTCGTGTTCAGTGAAGTGTCCCAGAACAGATTAGAAAAGAAAATTACAGCATTTTCTGTTCTGGCTTTCGAGTAAGAACAGAACAGAATTGTGAGAACTGTGGAAATTATTTGTTTTTTTTTTGTTTTGTTTATTTGGTGGTTTTTGAATTTTGGTTTGTGGTTGTTAGAGTTAATCGTCTCCTCTTTTATTTTAATAAATATTGATTCATAATAAAATCATAAATTTCCATTATCAAACAAAAAAATATATTTTCTTGAGTTTTATTGTTCCGACAAATAATGGCGTTTGATGTATGTCTGTCTGTAGAACGATCTACAGCCTAATCGGCTGAAGGGATTTTATTCAAACATATTGGTACATAAGCGTTTTATGCGATTCTCTCAAATAGATTTTTGAATCGTTTTTTTAGCTCCAAAAATAACGGTACTTGCCATACAATTTTTCTACGATCTTAATTATCTCGCAACGGCTTTGACGATTGTGATAAAAAAAGTGTGTGTACTGCTTTAGTCATAGTTTACATTTTGTTAGATATTTTGTTATTAACGGTATCTGCCATACAGCCATTTTTTTATTTTCGACTTTCTCATAAGCCGCTTCACGGATTTTGATATAACTCTTTACATAGGAGGTCCTTTGAATTATAAACAATACTGCATAATGAAATTTTCTTTTTTTAGATTTTGAAAAAAAGAAAAAAATTCAAATATTCAATATTTCGAAAACGGGTGGATGATTTTTTTTTTGAAATTTTGTTTTTAAATTAATATTATTAAATATTTAAAATTGGCAGACCAATTTTTTTTGTAGAAAAAGAAATTAAAGAAATTTTGTAAATACAAAATTAAGTAAAAAAGGCTTTAAAATATATTTAGCCGTTTTTATTAAGAATCTTAAGCAAGTACGTGCGATCCAGTCTTGCAATTTATTTCTTCAGTGAACATAACTATGTTCGATACAAACATTTAAACGACAATACTTAATTAACCATTACTCTGGACATTTCTCAGATTGTCACTATTACCTTATACATTCACAAGTACATATGTAGGTTTGCACTTAAGCACTTGGCAGAATCTGTTACCTACCCATAACTATCATCTTCCATCGACTCAACACTATTTCCTTGCTTTTTATGCTGTCAGCTTGTGAAGTAGTCCTTTGTTTTGTTAAATATTGCATCAGCTTAGAATTTAATTAGAAAATAAACTGCTTAGTTTGCAGGATTATTGTCTTTAGTATATTCCTTGACAGAATTCTCAATGCCAAAATAAATCAATATTATAAGGCCTTAGGGCACTTCTGAAATGGTCAAGTAGTCCTTTGAAGCAATTGATTAATTATGGAAGAAATTCCGTCTATATTGGCTGTGCTTACTTACATGTTACCTGACTTACATAATATTTACAGTTACGATGTAAAGTTTACATCTTCAGGCCTTCTCCATAATTCAGTTGTCGGTTATTCAAACAACACTTCCGCATAGGAGTGTTCACCATTAAATTTTGAATATTGTCAACAGCTGCGTGACAGCTATTGAAACGCAATTCAATACTTTATCAAATCACAATAGTTAAATCTGAGATCATAATGTAACTTTGCAAAATCATCAAATGAACAATTCCACGCATCAAACGTGTTGACCTCATTAACAGTTTTATCTATAACTCCGCACTATAGTGAACCCTCAGGGAATATATGCAAGGCTTACTAGAAGTGAAAGTGCACACGATAAATTCATCAAATTATTGATATTACTTAGATTGATTATGTTTTGAATGTTAGATACAGCTGTATCTGTCTATAGATACTTACACAGAGTGCCATGTTACAATAGCAAAGCTCACTTATTTCCTGCCATATCCCATCACAATGCGATTCAATTTCAAAATCGATGAAAACAAATTTATTTGGGTGCATGCGGATGAGGGGACGAGTCCCATCCACTTAACGAAATTGAACAGATCGCAATTCGTACACAAACTAAACACAAACATTGACCAAAATATTCCTCACTTTAGTCTAAATTGAACATGTAGATATATAGTAGTAGATGTGCCAATGAATCTACATATAACCATGTCTAGGGATTCTGGAAGGCCCGGGCCTGGAAAAACAAAGGACACTCAAGTGTGGATTGGAATTTCGAAAGGCTATGGTTACAAAGTGTAATCATATCTCTACTGCCAGCTATGGAACAGTGCCATCCAAAGTATCTACTATATCTATGATGAGAATTTGTAACATGCACTCTTTTGGCAATGCAAATCTGCGATTATTTTAAGAATGAGTATACCTATCCATCTACCTACATATATCCATTGTATTTAAACTCGGTATACTCGTATATGCCAATGGCACTGACCATGTGACGGACTCATATAACTCCCAGGGACAAATACTAATGACAGTTTGGCTTAAATGCATGTTAAATGTGTTTGGCCTGGCAGAATGATGACTTTCGGTTAGACAAGTTTCCATTTGAACTGTTGACTGGGTACTTCAATTAAAGTTGACAGCTGTTAGCTTTTTTGGAAACACCATCATGCTTTACAGAGCAGATATACAAATGTGGTTAATTGTCTTTTAATTAAAATGAAAAAAAAAACAAACAACTACATTTTATTTTTGTTTTCAATAATCTACAAGTTTCCTTCCCTCTAGCTAGGCTATTTATTAACTTGACATTTCCCCTGAACTTGTGACAGCTGATGTCAAAAAAAGGGAAACGCAAATGACACCTCATAGAGATTAAATTAAATAATAAACAACTTGTAGTGTTTTTAAACTTCTTCACTGTCAATTATGTGTCAGAATCTTAGCTAGCCACAACCCAGACCACCACCACCACAACACGTCAATTTCTTTTTGTGATTACTTTTCACTCAGAATCTTTCATTATTCTTATGGCATTTTCGATTGGCCGTCCGGAACACGTTCCTCCAATAAAACAATCGGAAACAATTTGACTGATTCTGAATTGTATGTATTACTGTGTTTGTGAAAATTAAATTAAAAAAAATAACATCGGCTAAAAAGTATTTCCGAAAGACTTGATTTCAATTTAGATAAACATTTTCTTGTATCAATAATAATTAACTTGCTTTTTTTATGTTATTGTACCGGAAAAGTAGTTTAAATTCAATAAACACATCGAAATTACACAAAACAAATCAACTCGATGATTTTTACATTTTATTTATGTGAGTGTATTAGGGATTCTGTTTTCGATTTTGAATTGAAATCCAGAATCGTTTTCTGTTCTGTTAAGAGTAACAACTGTCATTTTGTGGAGATTAGAACAGTTCTGGACAGCCAATCGTAAAGGCCATTTAATTAAAAATCAACTAAAGCTGGTAGAAAAGATTGTTATCCCCTATACACAGATAAACTCGTATGTATCTTCGTTTTTAAGGGAAATCTTTTGTCTTTATGAGACACGTTTACACCACATTGGATGTTAAAAGAGAAAATATGTAATTCACACGTAGTGTGCTATTAGTACTCGTACATGTCGAAAGAATTAACGCATGATGTACTTATTTCCTTTGAAAATTATAAATATAAAGTAACGGATATACCGATAAGGGTCAAATTTAACTTGAACCAAAGATCTCTCTGGGATCAGAACTCGTTTTATTTTTTGAACTAGGTTCAACTTCGAGTAGGTTGAACAATTGCGATTCAAAAGAGAGTTAACGTAACTCGAGTTTAAAGCAGTCTATCTACTCGTAATTAGAGTACCCATATGGCTTTATGAAAATGATAATGAGTATATTTGTAAACGAATAAGATAGTTTAACTGAAAGCTGTCAAAAAATAAGAACAAAACGCATAGCAAATGAAGTTTGCAGTCAGCTGTTCTATAAATTTGTTCTCGGCTAGCTAGTTTGTTATGAAGCGTTACAATTTCCATTTGAACACCAACCTAATCCAGCAATTCCATACTACCAACACGGAACCATAATAAAGCAACAGCATACGACCACTAACAGCAGCATACTCGAGCAATATCAATCGACCTGAACACCAACCTAACATTTGCGTTCGTCGTTACAGTTCACACCGCCTCAAAGCTACAAATATATTAAGTAGAGGTAATGAATGACAACGGACAGAAATGAATAAGGCTTTTACGTGGGCGCCCGCGAACTAACGCTTATATTCCACGGTGGGCCTACCCACCTCGGGTCACAATTTTCAGGCATCGGACATACCTGTAGCCTTTCATATAACTACCGGGTTGCCCCAGTAGCCATACGCGTGTCTTGAATGGTATAACCTTTAGCCACTGCGAAGCTCTCACAACGAGGATAACACATGGTCTGTATTTCTGGAGTCTTTTCATCACCTAAGTGAGAATGCAGTATCAGGGTTTCTTTGGCGAATCACTACCCAGGAACGATAATCCTGCCTTATTTTGTTGTGCTACCTAAACTAGGAACAATGAGACCTAAGTGAAAACTATTCCTTACCATCGGGTCAATGGATCATCGTATTTTCACTAATTTATACATGGTTCACCATGTTTATTGAACTTGTATCACACTACCAGTCAATTTAAAATTCTTGGTATTCTTCTTTTTTCTTACCGAAGTTCCTCACCAGTAAACATGTTTACTGGCTTCACCACGCTAATCAAATCACCATCTTTCGTTACATCTTTTAGCATCCAATTTCCGTTAATTTAGATTTTATTATTACCTTGCTTTACAAGGCAATGATGGTACTCAGTACCATACATTTTTATTGGATCTAAACTTCTCTCTCATTAATTCTTTTCTCACTCATCCATACAATTTTACTTGTAGGCATAATGAAGGCTATTCAGACAGACTCTTTGCCCTCCATTTACCTGATTGCCTCTCCGAGCAGCCACTCCAATACCACTCGCTACTTGAAATCACTCACTTTCGCTACTTCAACCTCATACACACCACGTAACTATTTCATGCACGCATTTACTCCTTCCATGCAGTTTTACCTGCATGGCCTCGAAGAGGGAATGCCTGCTCAAACAGAGCAGTCACTCTACTACAACTTCTCATCATCAGCTTTCTTCAGGTCTCAGATATTTCTACAATTTTGACCTGTCAAAACCTCCATGCATTCATTCATACACGCCACGCTTACTCAATCACACGGTTTAATCCCCATGATCCCAGAGAGAGCGTCTACTCAAGTAGCCTCCTTATCCTCCTTATACCTGATTGTCTAGCTTGAGTAGCCACCCTCTACTCCCAACGCTACTAGCAATCGCTTTCACTCTGCATCGATCAAATCATCAAAACATCTGTTACAACGTTATCCGACATCACAACCTTTTACATCAATTCCATCAATTCCATCAGAATACCCGGGATGGCCTCCACAATCACTTGAGTATAAACTCTGACTGCTTTGACCATACGTTACCATGATTCCGATTTGCTGAGGAATAAGGTTCTCGTTGATCTCGAGCGGCGCCAGCTGGGCGATCAATTCCGTTTAACCTTATTTGGAACTGTTGTGCCATTTAAGGCGTACTTTTTGGTTAATAAAAAAAGATTTTCCATTGGATTAGTCCTTGGACAGGAATTAGATTCCTAAACCGTTTTTCCCCTCTTACTGCTCCTGAGTAAGTTGTGGGCTTCCCGACTTTCCCTTGGATTAGCCTTGGCAAGAATTAGATTCCTAACCGCTTTCCGCCTCTTACTGCTCCTGAGTAAGTTGTGGGCTTCCCGACTTTCCCTTGGATTAGCCTTGGGCAAGAATTAGATTCCTAACCGCTTTCCCCCTCTTACTGCTCCTGAGTAAGTCGTGGGCTTCCCGGCTTTCCCTGGACTAGCCTCGGGTAGGAATTAGATTCCTAACCGCTTTCCCCCTCTTACTGCTCCTGAGTAAGTTGTGGGCTTCCCGACTTTCCCTTGGACTAGCCTTGGGCAGGAATTAGATTCCTAACCGCTTTCCCCCTCTTACTGCTCCTGAGCAAGTTGTGGGCTTCCCGACTTTCCCTTGGATTAGCCTTGGGCAGGAATTAGATTCCTAACCGTTTTTCTGCTCTTACTGCTCCTGAGTAATTCGTGGTGCTTATCCGACTTTCCATTGGATTAGACCTGGGCAGGAATTAGATTTCTACCCGTTTATCCCCTCTTGCTCCTTCCGAGTAAGTTGTGGGCGTGTACATTCGCTATTCCCTGTCTGCTCCGTCTGAGCAGAACGTGAGCCGACACTTATATGAAATACCGTGTTATTTATCGTAAGATAAAGAGTTTGTAAGAAAATTGTAAAAGAAAATATTGTACGCAATAAAAGATAATTAATTCTAACCTTCCTACACCCGAGTTTTATTGTGCTTTTTTCGGGATACCCTGGACATCGACGAACTTAACTCAAGCTTTGGGAAAAAAGCATCACAACTTATGCCAAAATGTTTGGGATCAAGATAGCTTTGATGATTATAGCTGCTTTTACATCAGATGTGCTTTTGCACGCTTTACAATAACAGAAAGTTATATTGCTCGGAATAAATGAGTGAACGCCAGCAATAATTTATTGAAACTTGTCATTACGATAGTTTCCACGAAGTGTTAAAATGTTTTAGGCAATGTGGAGTGAAAATCATTAGTTATTCTATTGTTTTCGCATATCCAAAGAATATTAATACGGAAGTGGCAACCTCTAATCTCAATAGATTGATTATTCCATATTGTACGTTTCAACCTGAAATAAAAGAAAACAACATGTTTATAAAGAAACAAAGAATTCATTATTTATTTATTTTGCGTACACGATGTTCATTTGGTTGATTTGTTACGTTCATATATTGACTAATTTTCCCACCAAGAGTTAAGTAATATCCAATCAAATACTTAAACACTTGCCGAACCTCAGTTAATTCGCTGAAATCGAGGAGTTAAATTCTTTCACGTTCAATGGTGAGTTAAGTCATAAACTTCGATTGTGAAACACTTCATAGGAGTTAAACCGAATTTAAATCTTAAGCCAAAGCTAAACGAAGAATGTACAACTAAGCAAATGTTTTTGAAAACAAAAACGTTTTAAGCATTTCAACTTTTTGATTATTTATTATTTGCATCGAATGCAAATGAATGTGGAAACATAAAATATTGTTCGTTCTTTAAATTAATTTTACTTTTTTATAATATTAGTGCGCGCAGAAAACGGTTTTGACTACATTTAAAATGATCAAGCACAGTGGATCGTCAGGAGAATACTGAGGTGTTTAAAAGGAGATACTGATTTACATTATCTCTGACGTTCAGAATATAAGTAAAATGCACGACCGGATCGTACGAAAAAAATCCAAAATCGTTGCAGCGGTTTAAAAAGAAAAATAATTTTTTGTATGTATAATTTTGAAGCATTTATAGAAAGAAAACTTAAACGCCATTTTGAAGATATTATTAATATACATACATATAAAATTCAAATTTCAAAAAAAAATTCAGTGACTGGTTTTTAAAATAACGATTTTAAAAAAAAAAATTATTTAGTTTTTTAAAATCAAAACATTTTTTTTTGAAAGTTCGATTAATGAAATATTAACACCTTTAGGGAGAATTTCATAAAAAACATAATTTAAATCGGTTCATGCATTAGCGTGAAAGTCAAAGATATTAAAAGTGGTTCTATGGGAAGTACCTTCCGTTAAATAGTACGTAAAAAAATATTTTTATACTTAAAAGCGGACTTTACTAATTGAAGAACATACACTTTTTAAAATAACTCTGGGAGCCGTTTTTGAGAATAAAAAAACATTTTTCTTAACGGTTTTTTAACATTTGTATGGGAGGTACCGTTGTTTTTTATTTTAGGAAAATGGATTTTAAATTATTCAAGATAATGTCAAAAAAACTACCAAATACGAAGTTTCGAAAAATTCTATTGAGTCGTTTTCGAAATTTTGAGATTTCAAAAAAAAAATGTAATGAAAAATGTTGGCTTACAATAGTGTTTAAACTTTCTAGGAGCTTCTGAGTAAAAAAATTCAAGCCTTCAGTAAGACTTGAAAGTTATAGGCCTATCAGTTTGCTAAGCAATATCAGTAAAGTTTACGAAAAAATAATAAAAGCAAAAATGCTTAAAACTATAACTGAGAATTGTTTATACCCAGATGAGCAATTCGGCTTTAGAAGATTTCACAGCACTTCACATCAAGTGCTCCGAATATCTAATCATGTTAAAAGAAACCGTGCTGAAGGAAGATCCACAGGAATGATCTTATTAGATATAGAAAAAGCCTTTGATTCTGTCTGGCACAATGGTATGATATATAAAATGTTGTCTTTCAATTTTCCAACTTACCTGTGTAAAATTGTACAAAGTTTCCTGTTCAATAGATGTTTTAAAGTTCACGTCAGTAGTGGTGTCTCCGATTTTGTATGTTTTAATTATGGTGTACCTCAAGGTTCAGTCCTAGGCCCGATTTTATATAATTTATATACAGCTGACTTTCCCAAAATAACTGATTGTGAAGCAGCAATGTTTGCTGACGACACAGCCATATTGTCTTCGCATAAGCTTAGTCTTAATATTGATACGAACTTAAATAATGCGATTACAATTTTGGAACAATATTACAACCAATGGAAAATCAAATTAAATGCTGATAAGATGCAAGCCATCTTTTTCAAGCAATCAATTACGCATCCTTGGAAAAACAGTTTCTTGGGAACGTCAAGTTAAATATCTTGGAATTCACCTTGACTCCAAATTAACATTCAACTACCATATAACACAAACTATAAGAAAAGTCAACATTGCTATAAGAATGCTTTTTCCTTTCATCAATAGAAAATCATTACTATCAAACGAAAACAAAATACTTATTCATAAAGTTGTTTTTCAGGCAATTCTGTTGTATGGCTGTCCCGTTTGGAATAATGTGGCTAAATGTCACATGTAAAAGTTGCAAGTTTCTCAAAATAGAATCCTTAAAATGATGCTAGATCTTCCTTGGCATCACTCGACTTCTGATCTCCACGCGAGAGGGAATGTTGAATTGATTTCGGAAAGAATTCAAAAATTAAATATTTCATTTTTAAATCGCCTTGATTTTGCTGAGAATATTCTCGTAAGCAAACTGGCTAATCGATTTTATATTGATTTTATATTTTATATTGATTCATGATGAATTTTTTTTTTTTTTTTTTTTTATTTACTGTTAAATACATTTGTCCATATACTACCTAACTTTGTGATTATTTATTTATTAAATTCTGTATTCATGTTTTGTATTTATTTATTTATTAATTTATTTATTTCTTTGTTTATTTATTTATTTATTTATTTATTTATGTTTTTATTTATTATTTAATTAATTTACTTATTTATTTCTTCCGTTTTGTTAATTTATTCATTTATCTACTATTAATTTATTTATTTCTTTATTTATTCATGTTTCTGTATGTTAATTTAAATTTGTACTGTTAATTTATTTAAACTTATTATATTATATTTTTTTTGTATATATTTACTGAATGTATCTAATTTATTTAATATTGAACGCATGTTTTATGCATTTCTTCTAGTCATTAGTATTAAGTTATCTTTAGTAATATACATTATGTATATCTTACAAAAAAATTTTTTTTTTGTTTTCTTTTCTAATGGAGGTTTTATCGTGTTTCCTCCAAATATAATTTTTAAATTAAAAATTACTTATAGAACCCTTAAAAAATAATGTTTTAGTTGAAAGATATGAATATGGTATCGAATCTCTATAATGTAAAATGTGCGGTAACAAACCATTGTAAAAGTTAAAACGAAATAAAATTATTTTTCTTTTTCTATGATCGTAATGTCATGTTTGATTCTTATAACTTTTTTTTTTACGAAGTACCTAAGCACAAGTAAAAAGGGTTTGGGTGGATTCGAAATTGGTAAAGCATTCCACATTCTTCTACTTCAGCTTGTGAAAGCCCAAGGGTAAACTGATGAGAACACAATAGAACCTACAGAAAGCATTGCTCTCGAATCCCAGGATATTGAGGTGCCTGTCCAGCTTAGAGTGAGCAGTGAGGAGACCTGTTATTAACCTTACAGGATAAGAACCGTTTTGGTGTAACTTACCAAGTTTTAGTTTAGCCTGTCTAACCTGGGGAGTTTATTCCATATATTTGATCTTTTGGTCTCCTCTTCGGATCTGACCTTGTTTTTGATCACGTTTTATCCCATTCCGCAATAAAGCTCTGAACCCTGCGGGAAATCTGCCTCTTCGTTGCCCTGGATTCCTATATGCCCAGGTACCAATGAAGTGAAACTGACGAGTATTTCTCGCGAGTATTACGATCAACTAGCTTAATGGGAGGAAGCCCACGGGGTATACATATTTCTGTAAAAGAAAGAAGCGATAAAATAATGAAAGTAATGAAACATTACGGCGGTGTGTAAAGGTGCTCAGTCTATAGAGCTCTTTCTCGAATTTATTCAGCCAAACTCTATGAATAATCTTACTTTCGCCAAAACGATGTGTGGTAAGATATACAGGGTGCAGCAGTGGAATTTCCTTACTTGAAACGCGCATCATCTAGGAATATTTATTCCGAGGAGAGTGGGGTGGCGCTTATCTGAAATTGCGCTATCTTACATCTTATGTCATGTATGTATAATAACGATAATGACGTCGACGAGGGAGGACTGTGATCACGATGCACCTGCAGGTCGTGTTCCTGATCGTAAATCGGTTTTTTTATGGATGGAAACATTTAGAGAAACCAGTAATGTACAAAAAAGAAAAAAAACCGGAGGTTGAAGAACCATCAAGCAGGTTAGGCATATCATTTTTAAATTCATAAATTCGAAAATCAAAGAAAAGGTTATATGGCAGGAAACCGTTTTTAACATTTTATGTACATTTTTTAAACCAAAATTTTCACCATACTTAAGTCAATAGGTGTTTTCTTTTATCCAAAGTGTAATAACCATGTGAATCTACTTTTTTCGTATTCATCCTCTTAATGTTAAGAGGTTGGTCGAAATCTGGAGTTAATACTTTTTCAAAAGAAAAACTTGAAATACCAATCAATAATATTCCCATGTGTATAGAGAAGGCTTAGTTTTCTTAATAAAGAAAAAAATAAATTGAAGGTACATAAAATCTAAAAAAAAGAATATTTCAATTGATAATTTTTGAAAAAGAGGATTTTCAAAATTATTAAATTGAAAAATTCTTGTTGAACAGTCTGGAGTGCCAAAAAAGAAGGCGTTATATTTACCAAAAATTAATAAAAACAAAAAAATAAACAAAATTTAATTTTATAATAAATACCATTATTCAATAAAAGAACTTCTTATTGCTTTCTTTTGGCATCTTTTAGTTTTCAATTCCATTAAAAAAACAAACAATATATAAAATCAGCAAAAAGCATTTTTAATGACCTAAGGCTTTCCCCATCTAAGGTTTTAACCATTACTAAACCTTACAACCAGAGCTTTATTTTTAAATATTAATTTACCATATCACAACTAGATGAATTTTTATTCTATTAAATGGCAGTTATCTTTATGGAATCCGTTACAAAAAAACACCAATATTTTCGGAAACAAAAAATTACTCCAAAAGTGTTATACGAGATAACTATTATTTTATTACACATGTTCCACAATTTCACAAAGCATTTTGTGTGTATTTCGAAAACAGTTGAATATTTACTCATAAGCTTTCCTCGAAAATAAATTCCTTCGAGAAAGCTTTCAAGGAAAACTTGCTTGTGACGAGAACATTAGATTCCTAACTTTAAGCTTTGTATATAAACATCGTATTACCATTGTATTATATTCATATAGGTCTTATATATAAAGGTAGTACTATCAATATGAGGGACGGGGTGGCGACATCTACAGTACTTGAGTTGAACTTATATCCGCAATATATAAACTTGAAAACGACACTATATCCTGTCCAACAAAAATGGTCAGTACATGGAAGATATGACGCTTGACTCTGACTGTAATAGATGGCAATAAATTCGTACTGTTTTAAAGCTCTTACAGGGTTGCATTAGTAAGCATATTAAATTACCACACACGTAGCAGTGGTAACTCTGATTCAATGTGTTTATTTTAAAAGCGCACAACGAGGGTTGAGTGAATGGTGAAGGCACACAAGCCGCATTTTGATGTGCAATAGGTAGCTCATGATAGAATATACGCTGGTTTTAACAAGATTAAAAAAATAATTTCTATGTAACTCAATAGTTAATTTAAGTGGGAGTTTCAGCAACAGGCACCATTGTATTTCAAAAAGCTCTCCCATAAGACCTGTACTGCCTATTTTTGTTGGACATAATAATACCTAAAAAATTAATTTCACTTCTGTTTCTGAAAAGCGAAGTATCAGTTATGTTGGGGATAATTAGGATGTAAGAATACAATTTTCCCAACACAAATTTTGACATCTGTTAATACTTTTAAAATAGTGTGGAGGAACTTTTACTAAAGCCCTTTGAATATTTTTCAACCATTTTAGAGCTTTACATTGAAAGCTTCAAGAGCTTTAAGTTAAAATTAAGCTTTTGCTCTATGTTATTAACTTTTTTTTTATTAATCCAAGGTTCTGGTATAAGAAAAAGTAATATTAAGTTTGTCTAATTTCATTTGTTACCTACTTCTCGTAAATTCCAAAAGAGGTCTTAAAAGATGTATAATATTGACAATTGATTTCTGAGATGATTTATTATGAGGTTTTCTTACTTACTACATAATGTTAAACATTAGGATTTTTCATGATTTTTGTTTATTAAAATAGACAAAAATAAATTAATTTTTATAAAATAAATAAAAAAAAGAAGTAAAATAACAATATTATGTACATAAATACAGAATAAACATATTTTTAATTCATTTTCACGTGACTCACGCGTTCAAGAAATAAAATGCACGACTGGATCGTACGAACTTGCTCTTGTAGCTAACAACTTTAGAGAAGCTAACCTAGTAGGTACTTATAGTCTAGTTATCATTAGGTATGCTTAAAGCATGTAGGTAAGATTACCTGCCCTTACCCTTTTAGGGGGCTTTTGATTTAAAAAAACATTTAATGGGTTCATTCAATAGTGAGAAAGTCTAAAATTTTAAAATTGGTTCTATGGGAAGTACCGTTAATGAGTATGTAAAATAAAATATTTTTATACTAAAAAGTGAACTGCACTAATCCAAGAACACACACATTTTCTTATAAAAACGGCTCCAAGACCGTTTTCGAGAAATAATTTTGTTAACGGATTGTTTAACATTTGTATGGGAGGTACCGTTGTTTTTATTTTAGGAATATAGTTTTTTTTAACTATTCAAGATAATGTTCAAATACTACCAAACACGAAGTTTAAAAAAAATCCAATGTACATTTTCCGAAATTTTGAGTTTTCAAAAAAAAAAAGTTTTTTTTTTTATTTCAAAAACAATTTTTTTTTGAAAAATTTTTGTTTACTTTAGGGCTTTAACTTTCTAGGAGACGTATAAGCAAATTGAAAAAAATCGAATGAACCGTTTTCCAGAAAATCGAAAACCAAAAAAATGGTACTAATAGATATACCAAAAATAACCATTTTTTGCAAAAAAAAAATTACCAAACTGTTTTTTTCCCTTCAGTTATTAACTGATTAATTTTTAATAAGCATCGTTGAAGCAGTTTTTGACAAAAAGGACATTTACCCTTTTGGTTGGCGAAAAAAATGTTTGGCAGTAGGTACCGTCATTTTTCTTCTTAAAAAAATGAACAAAAAACGTGTGGGCATATTACTGAAAAAATAGTATGTATCAAGTTTCAAGCAAATACATTCAACCCTGTAGGCTTCAGACTCGAGGACAGACAGACGGAATTGCGGGATCCACTTTTTTGATGTTCTCTATGATCGTAATGTCATGTTTTATTCTTATAATTTTTTTTTACGAATACATAACTTGCTTTATAGTTCCTATAATCACAAGTAATAACTTTTCCGTTTGCTAACTTATATAATATATTTTTGCTTTATGACATTTTTCTTTTTACTTGCGATATACTTACGTACATATGTACATATATACTATAGGACATGTTCTGCTTTTAAAAAAAAATCGAACTCGAGATTTTTATCAAACTTGATAATACGATGATAGAGAACATCCAAAAAGTGGGTCCCGCAATTCCGTTTGTCTGTTCAACGATCTGCAGGCTAAGGGGCTGAAACCATTTTTTTCCAACTAAGTATAAGGTGATAAAGTGGTGTCAAATAGATTTTGAATGGTTTTTTAGTACCAAAAATAACGGTGCTTGCCATAATTTTTTTCTACATTCTTAATTATCTCGAAAAGGCTCTAAAAATGTTGATAAAAATAAAATGCACGACTGGATCGCACGTGCTTGCTTTTATGTTCAATCACATTGTATGCTCAAGATTCTTATAGTAGAAACTACAAAATATATTTTTAATGTTGTTTTGTACTAAGTTTTTATACACAATTTCTTTAAGTTTTTTTTGTATAAAATTTGATATTGTAATCTTATGTAATTATGAATATAAGCTTAAAAATATAATTTCGAAAAAAATACGTATGCGTTTTTGAAATATTGAATTTTCAAAAATATTTTTTTTTAAATTCAATAAAAATAATAAATGCAATATTGTTAAGAATTTGAAGGGAATTTTTTTTATGGAAATCGATCAAGCCATTTATGAGAAAGTCGAAAATCAAAAAAAAGAAAAATGATTATATGGCAGGTACCGTTAAAAAAATTTGGACCACAATAGTTTTTTTTTCTATTAAAATCGTTGGAGCCGTTTTCGAGATAATTAAGGTGTTAGAAAATTTTTTATGGAAAGTATCTACAGTTATTTTTGTTCATTAATGAAGGGAAAGGGTACCTTTTAATAATTTTTTTTTGGAAAAAAATTGTTAGTTTTGGTACCTCTAACCATTTTCTTGGTTCTCGATTTTCTGGGAAACGATTGGTATGATTTTTTTTCAATTTTTTACGCAGAAGCTCATAGAAAGTTTAAACACTATTGTAAGCCAAAATTTTTGAAAAAAAATTTTTTTTGGAAATTAATTTTTTTTTTGAAAACTCTAAATTTCGAAAACGACTCAATAGATTTTTTCGAAACTTGGTATTTGGTAGTTTTTTGACACTATCTTGAATAGTTAAAAAAATTATTTTCCTAAA
This sequence comes from Philhelius pedissequus, assembly GCA_910595825.1. Classification (NCBI taxonomy): domain Eukaryota; kingdom Metazoa; phylum Arthropoda; class Insecta; order Diptera; family Syrphidae; genus Philhelius; species Philhelius pedissequus. The sequence goes on from OU343160.1 coordinate 328,482,971, forward strand.
ATAAAAAATGAGGGTACCTCCCATACAAATTTTAAGAAACCGTTAAGAAGAAAATTAATTTTCAAAAACGGGTCCAAGAATTTTTATAAGAAAATGTGTGTGTTCTTATATTAGTACAGCCTACTTTTAATTATAAAAATATTTTTTTTGGGTACTTATTAACGGTACTTCCCATAGAACCACTTTTCTTATTTTCGACTTTCTCAATATTGGATGAACCGATTAAAATATTTTTTTACACAAATAGTCCCTAAAATTGTTAATAAAACGGCATACTCAAATTTTCAAAGAAAAAGTTTTTCGATTTTTAAAAAAAACAAATAATTTTTTTTTTGAAAAATCGATTTTTCAAAAAACAGTCACAGAATTTTTTTATAATTTGAGTTTTATATGTATATTAATAATATCTTCAAAGTGGCGTTTCAATTTTTTTTTCTAAAAATGTTTTCAACATACAAATTTATGTTATACATACAAAATTAATTTGTTAAAAAACCGCTCCAACGATTTGTGAAATTTTTTTTGATATATTCTTATTTATCCATGAATACAAATTGCATCTTTGTTTTCCCTCAAACTATAACGACTAATCTATATAAAAACATTTAATTATGTGTATTATCTATTTATTTCTGCCATATTATTATTCCCTTTTTACGAAACTTTGCGTTGTCGCTGAATACTAAACACAATTTAGGCCATCATACATTTATTTATACATATGTGTCTTTAAAAATCACTTGAATTTTATGTATGTACAATATTGTAATGGCACTTAAATTATAAAGTTATATGCATATAACTACCTACCCACCTACATTCGTCATTTTCATTATTGTATGTACATGTATGTATGTAGATAAATTTTACTCTCCTCACTTACATTATTAAAATCCATAACTAGATTTAAATATACATTTGTAGGTAGGTACCTATGTAACTATTCCTTGGATCATCCATTCGACAATTTATTATATGTACTAAGAATCACGGTAGTCTACCCTACATAGGGCTTAAATCTGCATAGGATAACTACACCTAACTAACTAAAGCCCCTTGGTTATAGCTGCATTAAAGTTGTTAGCTACAAGAGCAAGTTCGAGCTATCCAGTCGTGCATTTTATTTTATATAATTTGTTATTAACGATACCACCCAACAACCTTTTTTCTATTTTCCACTTTTTCATAAGCGGCCAAAACTATCGAAAAATATTTTTTTTTGATTTTATTTAAGTATTTATTATTCAGAGTCGTAGCCAGTGTTAATTTTTTGATTCTGATTAAGTGCTTCGGATCTTCAAGATTTTCTTTAAATATAAAAAAAAATTTAAGGCTACATGACAAAATTATTAAGGATGGGGAAACCTTATCGAACTTAAAGAAGGGGTAAATTTGTTATTAAAATGATTTCCTCTCATAAGAATTCAAAAGATGATACAAGATTTTAGAATTTCCAAAAATAACATTATTGCTTTTATAAGGATTAACTCTCATATCACATATAATGGGCCTTAAAAAAACAATATCGGGTTTACCCAATAAATAAATTGAATTTTATTTCTAACCGAATTCTTCTATTCTTCAGTATAAAATTTATTTAAAATTTATAAAAGAGTATGTATATCATTGGAATACAAGTAACTTTTCCTAACTAATATCATACTATTTTAATGTCAAATTCGAAAGGTCCTGATTAAAGCTCGGTCTCTCAAGTAGATACTTATGCCTTTAAAAGTCATATGAATATTATGATAGAGTATGATCTTGCACCTATCATTGAAAGTTTGATGATCCTACATTTTCATTATATACGAGTACTTATGTATGTACCTTAACTTACATAAAATATATAATCTATCTTAAAATGTATTAAACTATTTACAAATTTAAACTTAGATACATTCATTGGCTTTAAATCTGCCCAATGCTAACTAGGCTAACTACCTACTAAAATGGCCAATGTTTAAGGTAGCCATTCACGATGCCACGGTCGTACGGATGGTCGCATCAATCGTCGTATCATATGTCGCAAGTACCCATTAACGTTGCGACAGAGTCCGACGGAACTTGCGTTTGATGAATTTACCAAAAATTATCTGATTCGCTATAAACATACCTTAAGTATGTGAATTTGTGTATGGTGTGTCGTAAGAATTCACATTACAACCGATTAGTCGTGTCTCAAGGTCCGTAGAAAATGTCAACGAACCATGCGACCGTCTATTGTCGCGTAGTCCATTGTACTACCAGCCCATTCACGGTAGAACTTGTCGTATTCGATCAAGATCTTTGCGAACGTCCTTACAACTTATGCATCCTGAATGGCTTCCATAGTAAAATTCAAGTTGTTAGCTACAGGAGCTTGGTTCAGAATTTACTTAAAACAAAAAAAACATGGCTGACTTTTGAAATTTGTCCATTTCTCATTTGAAAAATGAAATACAGTCGAACTTCGATAACTCGAACCATCACTTGCCAAAAAAATAATTCGAGTTATCAAGACTTCGAATTATCAAGTAAGACACAAAATTAATTATTTGCGTTTTTTTATTTGCGAATAAAGAACTGTTATTGTAATTATATTAGATATTCTGTTGTACTTAAATGACGAGTGGATTGCCAGAATGCTATACTTAATAGCCAGATCCTTCTTTACTGACCCACTCTCCAACTCTTTCATTAATTTTAATTTATCTTCAAATGATATTGGCGCAAAATTTTAGTCGATTTAGTAATACAAGCCGACCCAGATCTCGAAACTCGAGTGCCAATTTATTTATTTAATTCATTATTATTCAATAAAAGACAGAGAATTCATGATTTTTTTTTAAATTGTTGAATTCAATGAGAAGTACCTTTGAAACCTATACAAATTTTTGATACATTAACAATTTTTGTTTCGATTCTTTCATGTCATTGTCCTTCAGCTGTTGTTATTGCCATAATATTTGCCTCATTCAGATGTCGGTACGATAGCCTATCTAAGATATGTTAGTATCCACTGAAGTTCCTGAACAACCAACATCGCATAGGTTAAATTTGTATGGGTTTGTGCATATGGTTTTGACATTTCTCATGGGATACAAAAGTATACCAAAGTTTTTCGGATAGCTTGGAATTTTTTTTGGTAGCAGCTGTTTCGTCATAAGCTGTGTTCTTACATGGGAATACAACAACACCAACCTATCCGGATAGCTATAGTTCTGGGGTCGAATTACCGCATCAGTTATCGAGTCATACGTGACTGAATTATGTAAATTTGGCATTACCGCTCACGTTATCGAGCAGTCTAGTACAATAATTTGACATTCTCTCATCAGATATCGAACTGAATTTTATTCGTCAGATGAGAAGCCGACTGATAGAACATGCATGTAGGTATATGTACATGTACATAATATAATTTTAGGATACTTACGCAGAATTTGACAAAGACAGAGGATTGCTTTTGTCCCTTAGCAGTCTGCGCTCCATAGCTTCGTACATCTCATCTTCTGGTTGATGTGAATTAAATGTTACTTATTATGTACATATGTATGTACGCATACAAATATTTTTTAAATCCTCACCATCTGAATCGCTTGATAAAAAGAAATAATCCATTTTTAGTGGATATTTAGAAATATCCTCAAATCCTTGTAATAAAGACTGGAAACTCGCGAAAAGTTTGTTGTTTTTACAAAAAAATGAAATTTGTTTGTCCAAAAATAAATTAAATGAATACAAATTTCATCTGACAAACAAGAAAGACTCGATAAAAATCAATAGAGACTCGATGTAGTAGCATAGAATTACTACAATTTAAAATAGTTACACGATACGTTAGTCTACGAATGCCATCATGCCAAGGTGATCACTAGTTCATTCGATAACTGATGGGACTCACTCACTCGATCACTGATGCGGTAATTCGGCCCCTGTTTCTGAATGAGGCTATTGGAATCGAACCCACGTCGCCGGAGTGACGTCAACCTGTGAATTTTGTGTAGCATCTAAAAATTAGGGTTGTTGAAAAAGTATCGATATATCGATGTTTTTATTTCAAAATAGCGATATTTTTGGTTGATATAATTTAATCCGACATATCGATACATCGATAAAAAAAACTCAGTATCGAGAATTGTATGAAAAACGATATTTTTTTGTGACCAAAGTTTCAAGAACCGAATAAGACAGAAAGAAACGTACAAAATTGTCTATGTTTTGTTTGCGTTGTTTTGTGTGTATAACTGTATAATTGATATAACCCGATATATTGATATTTTTTCCTCAACATATCAATTTTTATATTGATATTTTTTTTAACTTCGACATCCCTACTAAAAATTTCACTCATAATTTTTTCAAAACAAAAAATATGTATCATTCTATTGGGGTTCGAACGCACGTCGTTGCAGTGACGTCAACCTATAAATTTTGTTTTACATACATGTGAATTTTGCTACAGTTTAAAATTTCATTCTCATCATTTTTTCATAACGCGCCTAAAGGAATATAACTAACTTCAAAAACATAAATTCACTTTACTTTTGTAAAACTTTTTTTGTTTGCACATCGATCGGGCAGCTGTTTATTGTCATCAAACAATGGGGACATTCACCAGTTATTTTCAGGAATCTATATAGAATAAGTTTCTGCTGTTGTAATGCGTGCAAAAGCAAATCTGATGAAAACACAGCTGTTCCAATGAAAGCTATCATGAGTTATCCCAAAAAAATTGGAATAACTAGCTATTCCAGAGCAAATGTATAGAACAGCTGAGTGCAAAATTCATTTAGTATGCGTTTTGTTATAATTTGTTGACAGCTTTCAGCTAACCTATCTGATTCGTTCACAGATTTACTCCGATAGCTTGGTATCCGAGATAACATAGTGAGTGAACGCCCGCAATGACTTAAATGGAAGTGTTCCGAAAATGAGGTAGGCTTGAGCCCATGAAACGCATTCAGCAATGGAGATTTAAATTTGTACCGTAAAGGAGGCTTTACATGCATCTTCATCTTCATCTGCATTGACATCTGCAAAAAAAGAGGAAACAAAATAAGAAATTCATATTTGTGCGATAGAGAGCGAAAACCAAAATGGAGACCATCTTCATGTATGAAGATTATAGGAAGTACGAACCTGAAGATTGCAGATTATAGTGAAGATGAACATCTTCATCTTCATTATAGCATTTTCATCTGCACCATAATTTGTTGCGTTCAGATAACGAATTTTCAAGTTTTTTTTTACCATTTCACCTCAGTTTGCTTAAAAACAACGAAAATAGCGAACATTCTCTTCTCAAAACTACATACCTGAACGCTAAGAATATGTGATTGTGAGATGTGTCAAGAAAGTTATAGCAGAGTTCGAGTAAGTTATTAGTGTGTACCCTGTCTTACTTTTATGTTTGTTTTATATTATTGGCCCGCTCTACTTTTCTTCAAGTCTGCAGATGCAGATCCATGTAAAGCCGCCTTAAGTACAACAAAGATCTAAAATTAATATCACAGCTTATCACAGGTTATTTGCTAATGGCAAAACTATACAAGGAGCTTATAGGAGGCTTTACATGCATCTTCATCTTCATCTGCATTGACATCTGCAAAAAAAGGGGAAACAAAATAAAAAATTCATACTTGTGCGATAGAGAGCGAAAACCAAAATGGAGATCATCTTCATGTATGAAGATTATAGGAAGTATGAATCTGAAGATTGCAGATTATAGTGAAGATGAACATGTTCATCTTCATTATAGCATTTTCATCTGCACCATAATTTGTTCCGTTCAGATAACGAATTTTTAAGTTTTTTTTACCATTTCACCTCAGTTTGCTTAAAAACAACAAAAAAAAGCGAAAATTATCTTCTCAAAACTACATAACTGAACGCTAAGAACATGTGATTATGAGATGTGTCAAGAAAGTTATAGCAGAGTTCGAGTAAGTTATTAGTGTGTACCTTGTCTAACTATTATGTTTGTTTTATATTATGGTCCCGCTCTACTTTTCTTCAAGTCTGCAGATGCAGATCCATGTTGTAAAGCCTCCTTAAGTCATGTTCGTCTGCATTTTTGACGACGCAACGTCTCACGTATGTATTTTCTATACTTCTCTCTTACCCTGACAAATATATTTCGAGTATTTTGTATTCTCTTTTTTCGCAAATATTTAAAATTCAAATGCAGATAAATGTAAATAAGTTGTGAATATAATTGCGTAATACAAATACACTTTTGCATGAATGCCTCATTACTGTAAAGCCATAACTGTAATGAACTTGAAAAGTGAAAATGTTAAAAAAAAATGTGCTATCCATTTCCAACTCAATTTAAAATTTTATCTCCCATCTCAAAAAACCAAAAAGTCAATGTTTCACTTTTTGAAAACACTAATTCATTGAACAAATTGCTTCAGAAAATTACCGATAGCTGTCGGCAAACTGAAAGCAACAGTTGTCGCTAGTGTATGTGTGTATTCTTTTTAATTTTTTCGATTATTGTACTTTTTACAAAAATTGCCAATTGTAGTTAACGCTTTCAAAATTGCCTCGATGTTTCAAAATTTTATTGTAAAGTAGGGTACACATTATAGAACCTGCGTGACATTCTTGTAGAATATCGAACATGCGTGAAAAGTTTCGGGTACACATTTATCAGTTTTGTTGTCCGTTCGCCAAATAAAATTTTCATTTTCAATCCAAGATCTGGCTCAATAAACAGATCAAAATATTATTTTTCTTATTCCATACTGACAAAGATTCAAAAATGAAGTAACTGATAACAAAAATACTTGTGGAATGTTGTTCGGTGAATGATTTGCATACACATTATCGATCAAGAACGCTGTCTGACAGCCAATATCAAAAAATTTTGTGAGCAGTCCTATCGTGAGCAAAACTGTCACGCAGGTTCGATAATGTGTACCCTACTTAAGAGCTCAAATACTAGAAGAAACACATGCCTAATATTTATATTGATAATATTTTCTTTACTTAGGGAGGTTCACATTCAAGAACAACAACATGTTCATCAACTTTTATCGTGTGGCGGTGGTGTGTAATGTGAACACCACTGTGAACCCATCTTAATATTTTGGGTTCTGGTTTTGGGTTTTCGCTGAATGCTTTCATTTTTCATATTCTGGATTTGACATGTGTCAGTCGATTTGACATTTCTAATTGATTTTGGCTTTTGTTTTCCGTTCATTTTTTTTGCAATTTTTATTTAGTGTTTTACAATTTCTGTGTAGTATATTTAAATAATTTTGGCATTCTGCACATCTACAAAAAATGCTTTCGTTTCGGATTTTGTGGGCCGCGCCAAATGTACCAAAAATAACATGTTCGCCGTTTTATTGTATGATGTTAAATCGTTTTTAGTATGATAATATGCTAAAAAGTAGATTTTGCTTATTTTAAACCAGTTTAGTATCAGATTTTAGGTTATTATATTCGCGGATGAAAAAGAAATTGAAAATATTTCTTACATTTAACGCGGTAAGTTCCGAAAAATTTAAACTTTATGTAACAGTTTAGTATCGTACTATTTTCGTTTTGTACTAAGTGAAAATCACAAAATGGCTACTTTATTTTTTTAGTATTGTATATTCCATATGGCACTTTGATATTTACAAACGTCAAAAAGTTATGTTCGCTTACTTTTTTGCACTATTTTAGGCGTGTTTAGTTGTAGTTTATTAGGGAAATAGATTTATTATGGTGCTAGTTAAAAAGTGTTTAAAATTAGGAAATTATTAGTAAAGTGCTTTAGTATTAGCAAACTGTTAAGCAGTATCATGCTAAGCCATTAACATAAGGCTGTTTAAAACTTTGCGCCATTGTTTTTAAAGTTCGCTTTAGCGACACATCCACGTTAGCTTTACTTTTAATTGAAACTACACACTGCACTGTTAATATCTACGTCAGTATCTTTACACCTTTTTTTTATTAACTTTTCAGATGACGAATACTATTTTTTTTAAATAAGACTTTAAATTCGTATTACAATATATAGGTATACCAACTTAATTATGTATGTTCTAACACCGGAACATTACAGCTTTTACTCACACTTAACGGAATCACAATTGTCAACATTATCATATGTATACAAGGTCATAGAACATCCAAACACAGTCCCCACAAACGCAATACATTATGAAATGAACTTGTAAAAATCTACAGAATTCGAGAATTCCGTCTAAAAATTGGACTTATGGAAGATGCTGCCAAATAATATCTTCCAGTTATTGAGACATTCGAGTTATCAAACAAAAATTACATGTAAGTTTCAGGCTTCGCGCTATTGCCAACCAATTTTATTCGAGTTATCAAATTTTCGAGTTATCCAAGTTCGACTATAATATACGCAACCATAATCAAATACCTTCCAATCTTGTCTAAAATTCATTTCATGCAATGAATGTTTTACCATAGTGTTCTTAAAATTCTTGGCAACACCATATACTGTACAAATTATTCTTGTATATATATGCACACGAGTACATAAATTAAATACACATGCACATATGAGTATCAAAATTCCACAGCAATAGGAAATTGATTCGGAATATATTTTTTGTGCAAAAAAAGCAGGATATATAGAAATAGTTCTGATATGTGTAGATAAATATTTTGCAGGATATCGTTTCGTAAATCTATGCACATTGTAGCTTATAAAACTTTCACACAATATTTTATAAACTTGGAAAACTCTCGAGCTCTGGAAAAGGAATCCCCAATATCCCTCTCTGATGTCTGTCAATAAACGAATCGAACGAACCGAATAGAACAGAAAATATTCCACATGTGCTGTTGGTTTTTCTTCATAGTCGACCAACTTAATCCATAATAAAGTTGAGATTTCAACTTCAAATATACCTAGATAAATACCAAGGTCAGAATTTACACACAGGAGCACTGGAGCATCGAGACCACACATTGACTTCATGCTAAAAGAGGGATCATTCCTCAGTTGCTCTGAGCCATTCATTATTACATCCGATACAATAAAATCGTGACCTCAATAAACAATATTTCCCAATAGCTCACTGCGAAACTTTATGCTCGTATCTTTCACACAACACAAATCCCATAGATGTCCTGTCGTCTATTAAATCGATATTTTCTTCGATCATTATCAAGCAAAAGAAACGATAATAAGAACTCAAATATTAGAAGCTATACGTACTGACACGATGACTAGGATATATGATGAGTGCCTGGAGCGTCAGGATAAAATTGAAATATATAAAACAACAGAGGCCAGGCATCCCAGCCCACAGAACGACTTGAAATTGCTAATGCAACGAGTTCATCTATTATCCTAGTAACACATCCACATCAAAAACAACAATCCGTTTACTTAAGATTCTAAAAGGAAATAGTCGGGATCAATAGAGGAAATGATGCTCCACCAGCTGGAATTATTTTGTGGTTGAACATTCAGTTTGCACAATCATCTGGGAGATTATGTACTCCTTGCGATTCACATCCATTCATTCCATAAGACTTAGTCATTCATCTTCAATTATTAAGGATTTTCAGTATCGTTGTTAGTCCAGCATATATATCTATGTGTAAAGGTTTTGTATCTAGTTTGGTGGGCTTGGCTATGAGAAAAGGATTATTTCGATGTAGTTAAGTTCCATTTACACTGCTCTAATGATTATTTAACAGGAGCACTTTCCAGGTGATTTAACTCTAAGTTTTGAGTAAACTGTTGAGCAGTTGCTTGCATAATTGAGAATTCAGATGTGAGAGGTGCAGATGTGGGTTTAAAATGGTTAGACATAAGATTGACATGTGTATCGAATGTGTAAGACAGTATTGAATCTGTTTATAGTCTGGGATGTCGGGTTGTATTGTATTGTATGAGATTCTAGACAGAGGGCTATGTCCACTACCTTTTGTGCATTACACCAGCTTAAGCTAATCACCTCATTTTAAAATATAAATACATAATATAATGTAGTAATCCTGCATATTTAATAGTATTATTAACTTTTGAAATTTTGGAATAATTGTTTTTGTACAGGGTGGCGCACGAATCGTGCAACAATAAGAAATTTAAATAACTTTTATTTTAATCGATGTATTTAATAAATTTTGGATTAAAAATTAAATTTTGTTTTAAATAACGAATGGCTTTTAAAGATGATAGACCGCAATTGACCTCCACAGTGATCCACGCATACGCGGCACCTGATCAGAAAATTGTTCATTGCGGCTTGAAGGGTTAAAATTGAGCCTCAATTATTGTCTTAATGGACTGCTTCAATCCAGTCAAATTACTGGGTTCCGTTTTGTACACTTCCTGCTTGACATAACCCCATACAAAAAAGTCTGATGCAGTCAGGTCAGTGGACCTTGGGGGCCAGCGGAAAGTGCAATTTCTGGATATCAATTTGTTTGGGAATTTTCGTAGGAGCTCCGCCATAACTTGTGTGGCTATGTTTGCACTTGCTCCATCTTGTGGAAACCAAATCCTGCTGAAAGGAATACGTCTTCGGCGAAGTTCTGGGTAAAAAACTCCTTCAACATCTTTAAATAACGGTGACAGTTTGTGTTACACCGTTTTCTTCAAAGAAGTATGGCCCAAAAATACACCTTGATGAAACTTCGCACCACACAGTGACTCGTTCTGGGTGCAGTTCCGTCTCATGGAGCATTTCTGGATTAGATTCACTCCATATATGGCAATTTTGCTTGTTTACATTGCCGTTTAAGTCAAAATGGGCCTCATCAGACATGAACCAACAATTTATCAATGTTTTGTCTTCTTCGGCCATTGCAATCATTTGTCGGCAAACATCGAGGCGAACAGGCTGAGGGTTTAACCTGCTTGTAATTTTGACTTTGTACGGAAACAAGTTTAAGTCATCATGAAGTATCCGTTGTAATGACCGTTTACTAACTCCAATTTGGCCCGATAAGTTTCGAGTCGAAACACTTGGATTTGCCTGTATTGCCGATGCAACAGCCACGATTGTATCCTGAAACTGAACATTGGGATCTCGATGATACGGACTTCGTTCGATGCTTCCAGATGCGGCAAACATGTTCACCATCCTCATAATGGTCCATCTACTCGGGGGAGTACCGCCAAAATCCAGCCTAAATTCGCTTTGGACGGAAATGATGGACTGCAAAGAATGGTATCGCTGCACTATCCAAATCCTTTTTACAGTATGCCAAGCATTCATTTTGATAAATCTAAGTAGTAGCCTATAAAATAAAAAAAATAAGCCGATTACTCACACTGAAAAAAAGTTATTACGTTTTATTTTTGTAGCACGATTCGTGCGACACCCTGTAGTAGTGTTAGTGTCATACAAAACGTAGTGTATTTTAAAACTACTATTTACTATATTTTGTGGATTGAAACGTTTCTGATTTTTAAATTAAGTATTCTAAGGCCTGTTTGCCGATACGAATAATAAATATTTATGTTCTACTCAAAACGCTTAAGGGCTACTTTTTGCTCTGCGTAAACTGTCACATAAGTTCTTAAGTAGAACTTAAATGCTTAACGGGCCTAAGTAATTTTTAAAACTATGTCTAACTTACACAAACTCTTCTAAGAATTTGCACCTGAATTAATTTGCTTTGACACACCGTATTTTAAAACAACTTCTTTCTTTCATAATTCTATTTCAGCTACAACATCATTCAATTTCATGAAAATCGGTTAAAGAACAACGATGTTGTAGTTTTTGAAATCAGTCCCGTACTTGCATAAATGCATCCACCATAACGATCCCATCTTCCAATTGCACAAACTTCACCGTGTCGTCCAAACTTTGTTCTGTGGTTCAGTAATTAAACTTCACTGTGACGAAATAATATGCTTTATTATCTTTGTTGTGTATATCTTCGTCATAGTTTGACACTAATTTAAGAAGAACGAGGGGATCTCGTCACACTCACGTCTCGTTTTTTGTATCGCATCCAATCTATTCAAGAATAAAGAATTCTTCCAAATGCATGGCAATGCTATTTTGGATTTTTCATCGAACCTCCTCATCGTTAATGATGCCAAACATTGTTTTTTTCTATTTTTTTTAATCTTAAGAAAATGAATTTGTTAATTGTTGTAAATTATTAAAAAAATGTGAAAACTGTTATTATTTGGAATAAGGTGCTTATATGGATTTAACTAAAAAATAAAATGCACGACTGGATCGCACGTACTTGCTCTTACGTTCAATCACATCATATACACAAGATTCTTAGTAGAAACAACTAACTATATTCTTAGATTCGTTTTTTAATTAATTTTAAAATACCTTAGTTTTCTTCGAAAAAAAATTGGTATGACAACTTTAAGTATTTAGTAATATAAGCCGAAAAAACATAACTTCAAAAAAAACGTCCATCGATTTTCGAAATATTGAAATTTCGAAAAAATATTTTTCGAAAATATTGGTATGGAGCATTAATAAAAAAAAAATGTTTGATCAAAATCCGTAAGACCGCTTATGATAAACTGGAAAAGAATATGTAAAACAAATTTCGGACATAAAATTGTTAGAGCCGATTTCGAGATAATTAAGATGGTAAAAAAAAATTGTATAGCAAGTATCGTTATTTTTGGGGCTAAAAAAACGATTTAAACATTTATTTGAGACAATCACCTAAAACGCTTTAAGTACCAAGTTTGACGAAAATCGCTTAAGTTTTAGGTTGTATAGATCGATCTGCAGACAGAATAGCAGGCCTAAAACGCTTTAAGTACCAAGTTTGACGAAAATCGCTTAAGGGTTTTAGGTTGTATAGATCGATCTGCAGACAGAATAGCAGGCCCCACATTTGACTTGAGATATAGGTACTATATGTACTACATTTTCATTTGAAAAATATCTAACTCGAGATTTTAATCAAATTTGATATTACGATGATAGTGATTTTCTTCAAATTTGGTACTTCAGCGTTTGAATCTCAATTATTTCGAAAACGGTTCTAAAGATTTTGATAAAAAAGTTTCGTCAATTTTTTTCTTCAACCATTTTCAAAACCATCAAAATTCTTATGTAGGAGGCACTTTGTTTATTATTAATTTATAAATAAAACTGCATACCAAAATTTTCAAAAAAATATTTTCTTGGATTTTTGGAAAAAAAAACAATTCAATATTTCGAAAACGGGTGGTTCATTTTGTTTTGAAATTTTGTTTTTAAATGTATATTATTAAATATTTAAAATTAAAGAAATTTTTTATAAAAAGAATTAAGTAATAAACGACTTCAAAATATATTTAGACGTTTCTATTAAGAATATTTTGTATACGATGTGTTCGAACGTAAAAGCAAGTACGTGCGATACAGTCGTGCATTTTATTTAGTATTGATTGGTAATAATTTTTTGCTCTGGTGGTTGTTCTTTGTTGAATTCAATTTAAGAGGACTATTTTCATGTGTTTACTTAATTAAAATGATGTGCCAGTTAATCTCTGTGGTGTTAAAAAAACATTCTTTTTCGGTATCCTTTGTTGTGTTATTTGTTAGAGAGTTGAATAAACATGTGTCGCGAAAAATTCTGTTGGTTTTTGGCAGACAACTTGTCGGTTTGACATGTCAATGACAATTTCAGAGAGCAGTTTTCCCCCTAAACGCCTCAAAAGAAGTTTTACTTCAATATGTCACTAAGTGACCTTTGTTTATATAGCATATGAACAGACAACTTATTCGTTTGATAATTTTTTTCATTAATAAATATATCTTATTTTATTTATCAACTTTAACTATTTAGTACCGAAAACCTGATAGAACTTTGCCAAATTGTACTAAATATTCAAGCACATTTGTCATAATACCTCTGTCCGTAACAAAAATATATGCAGAAAACCGTTTTTGAAAAATAAAATAAAATATTTATCTATCTCTATATCTATCTGGAATAATTGCCAGCTAAAATTTTATTTTCAATTTCTCACTTATTAGGAAATATCTCCATACATTAATGTCCTGGGATGTAGAACATTTTTGAGTGGGATAAAAGCTGGCATGATGAAAAATGCTCAAGTGTATTTTCAGTGTCTACAAATTTTGGAAATTCTTTTACATGCCGACTGCACTTGCCATACGGATGTACAACATCACAACCACAATCAAATACAGAAACAGTGTATTTTTACTCACTGGGCAATTTCACGTTATGTCGTTCATATCCTTTTTAACACTACTTCTATTTTTTCCATCAATATTCACATCCAAATTCAACAAGAATCAGACAAAATAATTACAAGCGAATGAAAAATCAAACGTCAGAATCAAAAGCCCCAACAAAAAATAAACACAAACATGAAACCATAAACTAATAATGTAAAGACCGGAAACCTCTGCTTTCATTTGACATTTGCCTACAAGCTGAAATACGCACACAAGTAACATTTCTGTTCCTCTTCCAATAGACACATTGATAGAAACGCACACAAGAATCTTTTCTGTTCCTCTTCCTATAGACACATAGACAACCCAGCCCTAGTAATTTGTTTTTGTTTTGCTTTTCGATTTCCCATCTATTCATGGATAGAGTTTCAAAGCTACAAATACAACAATGTAAACAAATGGGTTTTGGGGGGTGAAACGTACGAAGGTTTCCGATCTTAGTACTGCTTATTTGTGCATGAAACGTCAATCTTTGGGCAAGCTTTAAATAGAGCTCATTTCTTGTTCAAAAAGCATTATTTTTTCAACACGTTTGGACTCCATTAAGTAGGGTACACATTATCGAACATGCGTGACAGTTTTGCTCACGATCGATAATGTGTTGCATGATGGCATGACACACGCATGAAGGACTGCTCACAACATTTTTTGATATTGCCTGTCAGACAGCGTTCTTAATCGATGATGTGTATGCAAATCATTCATCGAACACCATTTAATAAGTATTTTAGTTGTTACTTAGTTAATTTATGAATATTTGTCAGTAGGGAATAAGAAAAATAATATTTTGATGTGTTTATTGAGTTAGATGTTGATTGAAAATGAAAATTTTGTTTAGCGGACGGCCAACAAAACTGATAAATGTGTACCCCAAACTTTTCACGCATGTTTAAATCCAACAGGAATGTCACACAAGTTCGATAATGTGTACCCTACTTTAGATTGTCTCATGATGTCATTCATAGTTCTGCTATCGTTTATGTCTTGTGGAGGCTGCCTTTTAAAAAGCCAACGGTCCCCATTCATACGAAGTAATTGCTAGCAACAAGGCAAAAAGTTAGGAAGGAACAAAATCTACACTGTTTTTTGACATTTCGTTTTCACATATTAGTGGATTTTGATTTTGAAATGTATCAATTCGTCTTAAAAATGAGTGTTCGTACTGTATTGTCCTATCAACAAAACGATTATATAAATAGGGTAGAGAGGACAGACATAAAAATCTGTCAGAAAGAGACAAAGGTTCATAAAAGAGGTACGTCCGTTTAAAAACGTCAATACAAAATGCGTTTTTGAAAATGTTTAATAAAATAAGTCTTAAAATGAAAAATTGGCTATCAAACTACACTGATATGTTTCGACTGAATATTTTCAACTTTTGTGATGTCCCATCCGACAACTGACAGCTGTATTATTTTTTTCTTTTTCCTTTCATTTGACACACTTAATTTCTTTTACTAAAATTTGCCACTTGAGGAAATGTCTTACTCTCTCGAGGGGGATGACTTATGTATATGAAACACTGGGAAGATTTGGAAAATAAGACGATGGCAACCATTTTATACTTCGTCATTACTTTGGCCACACCTTTTTATAAGCGTAAATTAAAATAAAATTCACGACTGGATCGCACGTACTTGCTAATATGTTCGATCACATTATATGCAAAAGATTCTTAATAAAAACGGCTGAATGTATTTTTAAAGTCATTTTAACTTAATTTCTTATATAAAAAAATGCTTAAAATAAAAAAAAATTGGTAGAAACATTTTAAATATTTAATTTTATAAATTCAAAAACAAAATGCCAGAAAAAATCGTCCACACGTTTTCGAAATATTGAACTTTCAAAAAAAAAATATTTTTTTCAAAAATCAAGAAAAAACAATTCTTCGAACATTTTGAAATATAGTATTATTAAGAATTTGAGGGAAATTCAAAAAAAAATCCAGAAAAAATCGTCCACCCGTTTTCCAAATATTGAACTTTCAAAAAAAAAAATATTTTTTTCAAAAATCCGAAAAAAACAATTCTTCGAACATTTTGAAATATAGTATTGTTACAAATTTTGATCGAAATCTGTTGAGCCGTTGATAAGAATCTCGAAAATCAATAAAATGGTTGTATGGCAGGTAACGTTAAAAAAAATTACCAAAATGTAGACCATACACAAAGTAGTACACACACAATTTTTTGTCAAAATTGTTTTATCCGTTTTCGAGATAATTAAGATGTACAAAAATTTGTATGGCGTACCGTTATTTTTGGGGTTAAAACAACGATTAGAAAATCTATTTTGGACAATCTCCTAAAACGCCTAAGCACCAAGTTTGAACAGAATCGGTTCAGCCGCTTAGGCTGTAGTAGATAGTTGTACAGACAAACAGACAGCCGGAATTGCGGGATCCACTTTTTTGGATTTTTTGAATTTTGATTAAAATCTCTAGTTCGATTTTTTTTTCAAATGCAAGACTTGCCTTATAGTACCTATATCGCAAGTAAAAACACAAGCTGACATCTTTTTTTACACTAAATTATTTTAAACGAAAATATAAAATTTGAATTTTATTGTTGTCCAATTTTAAGGCAAATCTGTATCCATTTTACTTATATTGTAAGGTACGTAATCCAAGTTAATTATTCACCCCCACTCGGCAAATTTACGAACTTTGCAGACTCATATCAATGTTTTGCAAACTTACCTTCCAGGCTATTATAGGGGCTCCTTTGAAAGGTATTCACCTTTTCGATGGTGTTGACTTTCATTTTTTCCAAATCTGCTTAAAATTCTATATGTAAATAAGTTTATTTGAAATTCGATAAAGGATTTGCAAGTAGTTGGTATATGTAACTCACAATTTTATATCTTCTGAGAGTAATTTAATATACATACCTACCTATATCAAATACGATGTAGTTTTTCAGTTCATTATGCTGGGTTATGAAACATTCACAAATAAATAATACGAACAGTCGAACAAATACCTACCATCTGTATTTGAATCGACTTAAAGGAAATGGGCGCGGCCATTTTGTAATTTACATTCTTTAAAATAGAAATGAGATTTATCTTAGTAAATGTTGCTTTGTTGCAGGAATTTGTTTGTTTGTATTGACTAGACACTACTTCAAACAGTAGCTAGTATAGTACACACAGCTTAATTGCACTATCGATACAACTGAAATAAATATTTTTCATCTAAACAAAATTTACTGTCTAAATTTCAGTGTCAACTGCAATGAAAACTTCGGAAAAAATACTTACATTATAGCCGAGTTAAGGCATAATTTTGTACAAAAATGTGAATATCACTTACATCCCTTCTTTCCAAGGTCATGGAAACGCTGATTAACTATCAGCTTAAGAAATATCTTGAAGAACGAAAGCTCCTTAATGACCGACAGTATGGCTTTCGTAGCAATAGGTCCACTGGTGATCTGATGGTATATCTCACCGAACAGTGGCACAAATCTTTACATCGTTTTGGAGAAAGTAAGATTATTGCGCTTGATATTTCAAAAGCATTTGATAGAGTTTGTCATCAGGCTCTCTTATCGAAAATGCGTGCATTTGGTATCGAAGAATCTCTTCTTCGTTGGATTAGCAATTACCTTTCGGATCGCTCAATACAAGTTGTATTGGACGGTTTCAAGTCTGATATTCATCAAATAAATGCTGGTGTGCCCCAGGGCTCCGTTCTGTCTCCGACTCTCTTTCTCATTTTCATTAATGATCTCTTGTCTGAAACTTCTAATCCAATGTACTGTTTTGCTGACGACAGTACCCTCAACTTTTCATACTCGTATGTGGAACTTGAACGGCAGCGTATGATTAGCTCATTAAATTCTGATCTAGACAGCATTGTCCAATGGGGAATAAAAAATCGCGTAGAATTTAATGCTTCAAAAACCCAATGCTGCCTTCTGTCGTTAAAGCGAGACCCTCCCTCAATGCCGTTGTCCATTATCGGCGCTTGCATCGAGGAAACCGAACAACTTTCAGTTCTCGGTATGTGCATCACTGACCACGTTTTGTGGAATGAACACATATTCGACGTCGCCAAAAACGCTGCAAGATGTTTGGGTTTTCTCAGACGATGCAAGAAATATTCCTCCCCTTCCGATCTGGCTGTAATCTACAAATCCTTTATTCGTCCAAAGCTTGAGTACAATTGTCATATTTGGGCAGGTGCTCCCATAACGCACTTAAGTCTCCTGGACAGAATTCAAAAAAGAGCTTTAAAAATGATAGGTGATGAAACAATAACTAAAACAATTGAGCCTCTCTCGCACCGTCGCAATGTTTCATGCCTTTCATTATTTTATCGCTATTATAATAAACAGTGTTCTAGTGAAATAGCCAGTTGCATTCCTCCCCTTAAACTATTCAACCGTAACACTCGCGCTTCTAGGAAAGCCCATCAATTTACCCTTGAGCCCAACTTCGGACGTACTGTCAAGTATAGAGATTCTTTCTTTAGCCGCACAACACGAATGTGGAATGCTTTACCCGACCGAATTTTTCCCTCCCATTGCGATAATCAGGCATTTAAAACCAATGTACATCGGTATCTCCTGTCTAATCCTATCCCATTTTCCTAATCGCTCGCACTGTGTTTTAACATTTTAAGGGTATTCATAACCCCTTGAGTGCGCGCATAGTTTTAAAAAAAAAAAAAAAAAAAAAAAAATATCAGCTGTTTTTCGAGATTGAATAGAGCAAATAGAAATGGGTACATTCAAATGTAGGTACGAAAGCCTATCTAAGATAGATTAGTATCCACTTAAGCTCCTGAACAACCAACATTGGATAGGTTAAATTTGTATGGGTTTGTACATATGATTTTGACATTTCTCGTGGGATACAAAAGTATACCAACGTTTTTCGGATAGTTTAAGATTTGTTTTCTTGGCAGCACTTGTTTTATAATCAGCTGTATTCTTACATGGGCATAAAGCAACTCCAACTTATCCGGATAACTATAGATCGGTTATTAAATGAGGCCAATGCCAGTGGATGACTTGTCTATATAATTAAGTATCTTTGGCTCTGTCGTATATCAGCATTGTCAATGTCAACTACAAAAAGCACGCTGACCAGCAAAGTATTTTTTAATAGACATCCATATTAAGCCAAAATATGCTGATCGGCCAAACCGAATAATTATGGCCCTTGGTTCATTCCAAACCCGAACCGAATTCAAACCGAAGCCAACGGATCCGATGACAAAAACCCTGGTATTTCACATTAAGTGATTTAATACTACGTTTCCACCGAACTTTAATCTCTTGTAGATTTAATAATACCAAAAAGTGTTTCCACCGGTCCAAAATTAGATTAATTTTGAAAGCACTATTCAAAATGCATATATCGTTTCATTTTCTCTTATGATGTAGAAGTGAGACAGGCAGCTTCATCTGTGTCAACCGAAGAGAAAAATTCACTTTCCCGATGAATGTGTTCATTTCGATATGGAAGTAGGGTAGTTCGATTGAAGATTTGAATGAGATTTATTTTAAATCTTCATCTGAGAAAATTAAAATTTGTATGGTAAATCTTCAAGATTTGTAGGAGATTTAGCTAAATCTACTTAAATCTGGGTTTAGTGGTCGGTGGAAACGTAGTATAAAAGATATATATTATTACGCACATGAGAGCGACAAACGGCCAACGAATTAACGAATTCGTCCATTTTGACATTTCGTTCACTTGGCTTTAATTTTATTCGTTACGAATATACTTTGAAAATCTGATTTTGTAGTTAGACGCGCGCGAACAAATTACTCGTTGAAGGGTGGATGGTATGTGGAACGCGAATAGAGTTTGACTGTTCGTAACAATCAGATGCAATTCGCGACTACCAATATTGTTTTCTAAATATATCTTATTTTGGCAAATAAAAAGTAAATTTTTGTGTCTAAACATTATTATAAATTATATTTCTACAATTTTGTTTAGAATTTGTAAAATATTTGGGTTGGTAAATTGTTTTAAATGGAATTTGTTTGTCGGTCGTTGGGCGCTCTCATATGAATAGTCCTATATTGTTCTCTAAAAAACGCTCGTCGAGGAAACGCTTAGGTTCATCGACATGTATCGCGATCGTCCGGTATTGTGGAGCAGCCTTAATCACAAATAAGTCATAGCAATTTCGCCCCTCAAAACCCATTTGCTTACATTGTTATATTTTTACATTTTGCAATCCATTCATGAATAGATGTGAAATCGAAAAACAAAGCAAAAACAAATTACTAGAGCTGTGTTATCTATGTGTCTATAGGAAGAGGAACAGAAAAGATTCTTGTGTGCGTTTCTATAAATGTGTCTATTGGAAGAGGAACGGAAATGTTACTTGTGTGCGTGTTTCAGCTTGTAGGCAAATGCCAAATGATAGCAGAGGTTTCGGGTCTTTATCTTATTAGTTTATAGTCTTATTCAGGAATATAAAATAGAAACTGGAGACACGATATACTGAATGAAACCCATATGCCATACCGAACGTGAATTACGACCAGAATGAGTGCGCCCCGCAGGCCGATCAACATTCGGCGTAATATGGACGCGCTTTAAGACATTGTCACTAGCCTCACCGCATTTAAAACTGATTGAAATTTCATATCGAAACAAAACTGCTAAAAGTTCCACTAGAGGGGTTTTGGCTACGCTTAATATGACAAGAACAGTGCGAGCTTTAGGAAAATAGGAAAGAATTTAAATGGAGATACCAATGTACATTGGTTTTGAAGTTCAGAATATCAAAATGAGGGGGGAAATAGAACCTGGTAAAGCATTCCACATACGTCTTCTACGACGAAAGAAAGAATCTCTGTACTTGACAGTATGTCCGAAGTTCGGCTCAAGGGTAAACTGATGAGCATTCCTAGAAGCGCGAGTATTACGTTTGAATAGTTTAAGGAGAGGAATGCAACTGGCCACGAAGTTTGAAACTTCTTCGAAACGTCGGGAAATTGAAAATATTTCTAACATTTAACGCGGTAAGTTCCGAAAAACTTAAACTTTATGTAATATGAATATCATCCGCGAAAATAATAACCTAAAAACTACACATTAGTTCGCATTTCACACTTCTCACTTCACACCTCATACTTTGTACTTTACCTTTCGCACTTCATGCTGATGCACCTTTTCTTGGCGATGGGGTGCTGCTGGGGTGGAGCTAAAACTAACCACCTGGCTACACCTGGCCGTGTTGAAAGTGTTTCCTACGTCCATAGTTGCTAGCAAGACAATCTTCTTGGAGTGGTGATTTCCCTGTTGAGTGATTTGTGTGGCGTACACTACTTCTTTAATGTTCCGATCGTAGATCTGCTCCTGGAGACATCCTGTCTCTGATAAGTCACCTGATGTTTTTGCCAATATTAGCCGTGGTTTTAGTAGCTTTTCGAAGAGTATAGCAGAGACTGTTTTAAGGAAAAATATGAATTACCAACAGAATAAAAAAAAGTCATTATTCAAAGGTTGTGAAACGGTAATTGTTCGTGTTTATTTATATTCTTCCCTTTTACTGCCTGTCTATCTGTCTATCTGAGAGAAAAACTTGGTATTTAAGTGTTTTAGGGGATTGTCTAAAATAAATTTTTGAACCGGGTTTTTAGGCCTAAAATTAACGGTACCTGGTATACAATTTGTTCTACCATTTTAATAATCTAAAAAACGGCTTTAACGATTTTGATAAAAAAAACAATAAATGCACTACTATGGGTAAAGTCTACATTTTGGATAAACAAAATTTTTAATTTTCTGTTATTAACAGTATGCACCATACAACCATTTTCTTGATTTTGGATTTTCTCATAAGCCGCTCAACTTATTTCGATTAAAAATTTTATGTAAAAGGTCCTTTGATTTCTAAATAATACTGCATACCAAAATTTTCGAAAAATATTTTTTTGGATTTTGAGAAAAAATATTTTTTTAGGAAAATTTAATAATATTAATTTTTTTTAAATTCAATTTCTAAATTTATATTATGAAATACATAAAATTGTCCTACTAAAGATTTGTTTAGAAAAAATTATCGGAATTTTGTCATTAAAAAATTAATTACCAATATTAAAAAAACGTTTAAAGGTATTTCTACTACCAATCTTTTGCTTAAGATGTGACCGAACATAAGAGCAAATACGTGCGATCCAGTCGTGAATTTTATTTTTTAATTCATTGGAATTAATTGAATTTTATTTTCATGTCGCACTTGTTTTCATCTTCATCGTCCTCAAAGTTTCTGAATATTCCCTTGAAATTCGGTTGTTTTCTGGTGGTATTTGTCTCTGTATCGATTGAACGATTTTGACGCAGCACCGACAGCCATTTCTTGATGGATGATGTCGGATTCCAATTTTCTTTTCAGAAAATCGTCTTTCCAAAATCGCCCACATGCCACCAGATTCACCGCTGCTTAGATTGATTCCGTCAGTGGGAATTGAAGTTTTTCTTCAGAATTTCAGCAAAACTTCATATACGAAATCGTGTCCAAAAAGATGACCATGTGGAGTACGAAGTGGCTAGGCTAGCCAAGCCTCCATAGTAACGGTTTTGTCCTCGAAAGATTCTGGTAGCTTTTTTCTGCCAAGTTAGTTGCAGTAGTTGCAGTTTCGAATCAGATGTTCCTCAAATTTCCAAAGGGATCTAGTCGAATCCAATAATTTTTTGTAACTTGAAATTTGTGTTTGACAACAGATGTTTATTTCATCAGCTGTTTTTTCCATAGGCGTGACAACAACACAAAGGTATCCGGTTTGGTTTGGGTATTCTATCGAACGCACACAGTGTTATTTTTCTTTGCAGTTAGAAGAATTCATTTCAAAATTCACATACATACAAACAAGACTCATGTTTCACCACAAAATGGTGTAGATGGAGCGCGAGCTGTTTATCTAGAGGAAATTTTTGTATTTCACTTTAGTTCTGTTTGTTTGGAAGTTTGTATTCGAACTAAGTAAAAAATGATAATTTCAGAGTAAGGCGCCAGTTATAGCTTTCATTGAAACTTATCATTGAAAACTTTGACTATCAATTTTGAGGCACTTAAACAAATAAAACCGATGGTATAAAAATTAAGATAATAAGATATATAATATATTTTGTCAAAAAAATAATTTATTTGCTCTACCACTTTCTTGTAAATTCACTATTGATTTTTCAATGATCATTGAAAACGCTTTCCATCATTAAAAAATCAAAAGTGAACTTGCAAGAAAGTGGTAGAGCAAATAAATTATTTTTTTGACAAAAAATATTATATATCTTATTACCTTAATTTTGATACCATCGGTTTTATTTGTTTAAGTTTTCAATGATGAGTTTCAATGAAAGCTATAACTGTTGCCAATGTATCATTTAAAACAAAGATAAGGAGAACAAATCATAGGGTGCAGTGCAAAATAGTAATCACCAGAAACAAGATTTACTAATAAACATAACAATTACCAGTTAAAACAGTCCCTGGAGTATAGATCGCTCTAACTTAATCAATGTTAATTCGAAAACGAAAATAATTCAGTTCAAAATTCATTTCATCATGTTTTCTTATTTATTAGGTAACAAATAACTTCGTCAGCTTAAATTGATTATGTTTCTAAAAATACAAAAATATTTCTATTTTCAACTTCCGATTTTGCAAACAAAAATATTATTCCCCCAGCAAACTACAAGTTTTACATAGATACTTATACCTAACTTATCAAATTAGCTTCCGCCAGTCAAATATTTTTGCAGTATTTAATTCGTAGATACCTTCTATATAAAACCATTCCTTTTTAACTACTTTTCTTGAAGCACATAGAACTTTTCAATCCTTAGGGTCTTCGAAACGAAAAAAAAAAAACAAAACAAAAATATAAAAAGTTTTCTAAAGCTATGCTCCTACTTTCTTTTCCTGATGTTAAGTATACGTTTGAAACTTCGTCATCATCAATGCTTACGTACATACCATCGTCAGTTTTGAAAAGTTCGCCTTGACAGGTACCTATCTATAATTGAATAGAAATAACCAAGATACCTAAATATTTTTTTATAATTTTGTTAAACTTCAAGTTTTCCCGCAGCAGAGCACTTTAACATGGCACTTCATTACTTGAGCAATATTGTCTTTGCATTTAATAAATCACCTTATAGCCATTACCAACAATCCCCCTCTCTTAACGCAAAAACCATACTGAAAGGAGAACATGACGACAATGATGACTGACTATTATAAACTCCCCAGGACGAACCACCAGACATCCTCGACATAGTTCGCTTGAGTGCAGATTCTTTTTGTCACACAAAATTTAATAACAACTCCCAAGTGGGTAGCCAAAGTAAGGATACAAACTAAAAAAAAAATTCAGAAAAAAACAAACCTTTCATCATCGCCATCATTGTCAAACCGAAGGATATTAAACTAAAAAGAAACAAAAAAAAAAAACTTGACGAAAAAATCGAGTAAGGAACCCTGATACACCTGGAAGCAAAACCAAAAACAAAATAAGAATCCCTACTCTCTGAAACTTAAATGAAACATCCTTGAGTGGTGTGCCACATACACACAAGAAGTAGGTACTTAAACAATGTCGAGGACATAGTCAACGACGAGCAGACGCGCTACCGCAGAATACACCAACAAAAAAAAAAAACAAGCTGCAGCAGCAACAGCAGAAGCTAAAGCTAGACAAAATTGAAGAAAGCTTACCTAGCTAGGACAGCACGTTGTCTTTTCATTTTCAAACTCACTATACCTGCTGATGATAATATAGACAGTGATATGGCAGTGTGAAGTTGCAGCTTTGGACATGGTGTTCAGATGGGTTTTGTATATTTTACTGTTCGTCCTTGCGTTTATTTGCTTTATTATTTATTTCTCTTCTCTTGGGCGTCCTTTATCAATTTTTTTGGAAATAAAATTTATCTACAGTAACAAAAAAAAAAACCATAAAAATAATCACAAGGTGAAGTTTTTCATCAGAAAAGTTTTGACTGAAAGTTCAAAATTTTACTTCCCTTGTTGGTGCTTCCAAAGAATCCGTTAAGATGCAAAATGTCAATTTTCTCTAAGAAGTACATAATAAATATCTTTTTTTAATTTTTTTTTCTTCTCCAAGTTTCAGTTGCGAGCATAAATATCATCATTTTGGGGCAAAGTTTAAATTATTTGTTGTTCTTGTCAATGATCTTAGGAACATTATGAATCGAACAGAGTGACCAGATTAAATTTTACTCACATATGTTCAAGTTATAAGAGAAAGTGAAAAAGTTATAAATGTAAATGAATGTTACATGTTATTCTAGGAGCCATTTCAAATTTCAAAAACATTTCTAATTGTTTTTTATATTTATATAAGCTTATGGTGAGGTCGTTTTGAAGCTAAAATGAATTACCGAAGCCTTATAGAATCTGAAATGTTAATATGTTATAATATATATAGTATAAAAAATAAGGAACATGAGCTTAGATATTTTTGTTAATTTAAGGCTTATAGGTGTTTCTTAATTTTAACTTGCGATTATAGGTACTATAATAGGTTTTTAGGTACGACCGATCATATGATTAAAACAAAATTTTGTTTTTAATGTCCAAAAACGGTACTTTCCATAGGACCGTTCTTTTTATTTCGACTATCTCATAAATGGCTCGACCGATTCTTTCAAAATTTCACACGTATATAGGCTTAGGTTGCCCAATTTATACTGCGTACCAATATTTTTAAGTAAAGAGTGAATTACGTTCAAATGGTATATCCCCACCAAATGACAGGAACCTAACAAATACTGAAATCGACAGATACTTAGAACAAATTGACGAAACGATTCTACGAACATTGAACAGAACAATACCGAAATACAAAGAACGTAACGCAACTGACATGTACCGTAACGCGACAATTGACTCACTTCACAGACAAAAAAGTGGACTACTAACAAGACTAAAACGCTTGTACAGGTGGTTTACTGATACACGAGACCTGGAGATTAGGACACTGAAGTCGTCCATCAAAAACATCAACCAATTGATCAAAGGAAATTATAGATTGGCTATAAATTCATTCTGGGACAATAAAATTCGTGCCGTTAACTCCAGCGACCCAATTATGTTACCAAAATTAATAAGATTCTTAGAAGAAAGGATCAAAACGATCTTCCGTGTCTTAAGCTCCAGAGGACGACAGAGAACAGAGACGTACTTCTGACAGCAGGCATAGACCCAGAGAATGCCGTATTGGACGATGACCTCTTTATAATCGAAGATCCGCAGGAGAGAGTGGAGGCTGTGGGGGCTGCCTTCCAGCAAGTGTACAAGGTGAATGCTAGCATTCGCCCGAATCATGACCTGGAGAACAGAGCTCTGCTTCATCACTTATGGCTCCGGAACGATATAACCGAATGACGATCTGAGAACCTTGGTTTTACCGGGTTTAATGATGAAGATTTGGCAAACGCCATAATCGCCGACCGAAATGGGCCCAGTCCCCTGTTAATTTCGAAGAATGAGCTCCAGCTCATCTTCGATTCATTAAAGAAAAATAAGTCAGCAGGAGTCGATGGTATATCCAACGTAGTACTACGTCATTTGCCTCAAGAAGCAGTTGGCATTTATACCACACTGTTTAACAACGCGCTGAATAATGTATATTATCCAGTGCGATGGAAGACAGCTGTGGTGCACCCTCTCCCAAAAAAGGGAAAGGACAACTCCAATCCGGCGAATCTCCGGTCGATAAGTCTTCTTCCAAGTATCAGCAAAGTATTTGAAAAGGTTATTAATAGAGCCCTGTTCAAATGGGCGGAGGACAAAAATATCATCCCGGATAATCAGTTCGGTCTTAAGGCGGGACATGACACAATTCATGCCGCGTCTAAACTAGTTTCTGATATCCAATGGAACAAAACTAAAAAGCAGTGTACGGGTGCCTGTCTGGTTGATTTGGAGAAGGCCTTCGACACCGTATGGTTAGAAGGTCTCTTTCTAAAGCTAACCAGACTAGGTATAAGTAAACCTCTATTGTATATGCTTTATGACATGCTAAATGGTAGAAAGTTTGTTGTCAAGAGTGGCAATGTAACTTCTACCGCAATTTTTTATATTAAAAATGGTCTTTAGAAGGGAGCGGTTAACTCGCCGATTCTATTCAGCACTTACACCAGCGATCTGATAGGTAGTCTTACTCAGGCAATTGCGTACGCCGACGATCTAATTGCGTACAGAACAGCTCATACAGTTGAGGTCATCAAAAATCTCTTGCAGAGTGACTTCGACAAGTTTCAGCGATATTGTGAAATCAGAAACTATTTTGTTTAGGACTCCGTTGTCTAGCGCCTCAAGGGATACGAGAAAGAACTGGCGCAAGCTGGTGATCGTAGGGCCACATGGACATCCACTGGCAAGTAAAAGTGTAGTAAAGTACCTTGGCATCTGGTTGGATCAGTACCTGTATTTCGACAGACATATAGGTGCTGCTTTGGCCAGGGCTAGGGGAGCCTTTGACTTGACAAAACTGTGTTATAGCAGCCGTCTTGACAGCAGGGTGAAGGTGATTTGCTACATGGCCCTCATCAGGCCGATGATTGCCTACGGATGCCCGGTGTGGTTCAACGTTGCCCCATCTCAAATGGAAAAGATTTGGGTGTTTGAGAGGCAATGTCTTAGACGTTGCCTTGGATTACACAGAACACCAGATTCGGAGTACACAAGATATTATTCCAACCAGGTTCTATACAACGGAGCCAACATAAACAGAATAGATAATTTTTTGTTTAAGCTGATTCGGGGTCACACTGCAAGAGCGATGTCCTCAACCAACAGCTTAATTTTTGGGGCTTACTACCCCAATAATGAATATTTTGAGAGTGCGCGGTTAAGTGGCTACATCCCTCCCGAGGCATTCCTCTTTTTAGACAGTCGAGGGCTGATACAGGATGGAATGGTGGTTCCGCTCATCTACCACGTCAGCCGGAAAACTGTAGATAGGCGACTACTGTATGGTCGAGACGTCATCGCTCAAGGTAGAGAAGAGCGCCTTCGGTTCAGTAGGACTGTGTCCGATCGGGACCGAAGGGATAGGGCGAAACAAGAGAACCAGTTCTGCTGGCTCTCTGAACAGCATTATGATACATAAAGTCGATTAGGATGGTATGTCTTGGCCGACTTACGTAGATTTAGGTAAATTAGGTATAAGGAACAGTCGGGGTGGCACAAAAAAAAATTAAAAAATATGTATGTTTGCGGGGGCATTTGTGCATGCAGCTGCGTGCCTGTGTATGTATGTACATACGAATATGTATGTACGTATTTACTTGGCTGTGTGGGTTGCATGTCTCTGTGTGTCTGCATGCGTATACAAAATATTCAAAAAAAAATTTAAAAAACGAAAAAAATGCTGCTGTGGATGTTCTAGTTTTTAAGTAGTTTTAAGTGGTTTTATTTATTTTTAGGTATATTAAGTAGTTTAAGCTAGTTTTAGTTAGTAGATAAGTTAATTGTATCTAGTTTTAATTATTTTTGGTCTAGATTTAAGTAGTTTATCAGTAAAAATGAAAAATGATACGACACCAAATTGGAAATTGGAAAAAAGTTATATAGTTTAGTTTAGAGCGCCCGTAAAGGGCCAGTAAATTAGTTGTAAGTTATTGATAATTAGGCTAGTTTTAAGCATTTTTGTCTAGCTTTAAGATAGTTATAAGTTAAGATTAAATAAAAATGAATAAAAAAAAAAATAACAATATTTTTAATAAATATTATAAAATTTATATTTGAAAACTGCTCAATAATTTTTTTTTTCAAAAATATAGTTAAATGTATTTTCTGAATACCTATGAATTGGCCTTTTTAAATTTTTTTTTAAATTTTTTTCAAAAAGTTTTTAAAAAACGGCTCCACAGATTTAAAAAAAATTTTTCTTATAAATTCAAATTTATGCAAGAAATAAAATGACGTACTTTTTTCTTAGCTCAAATTAGCTTAAGTATTTATTTCAGAATTATGAATTATTTTTTCTTTGATTAATCCGATTTAATTTTTTTGTTTTTAAGTTTATATTATTAAATATTTAAGATTATCATATCAATTTTGTTCATTTTTTTTTTTAATTTAAGAAGCTTTGTGTATACAAAATAAAGTAAAAAATGATTTGAAAAATATATTTAGATTTGAAATTGAAATCTTTTGCATACAATGTGATCGAACATAAGAGCAAGTTCGTGCGATCCAGTCGTGCATTTTATTTTTTATTAGCAGAAAATGGATAAAATCATTTGCGTTCGTGAAATAAATTAATATAATCCTTGTTTTATAAAAACAAAAATGCATCCTTGCATCATTTAATAAATATAAACATTTGATATAAATATATAAATAATATAATAATCTCTTCTTACGTAGATTCAATAAAAATGTTCATTAATTTTGTTGCTTTAATTGATATAAAACCATACGTACTTAAATATAATATACTTAAAAATAATAAAATGTCTCAGAGTATCAAAAACCTTTAGGCTTTCGGTAAATTATTACATGTGCAAACCAAAACACAATTATTTTCTTAGTTTAAAAACTAAACAAAATTTTATGTACGCACACAAACCTTTAATTTTTTTTATAATTTGTATGAAAAGATTATTTATTCCCTTAACAACCGTTCAACTATTCAAAAAGATTTATTTTAAAAACAAACAAACTTTACTCAAAAAAATCGTAATTTTAATAATCCTTTAAAGATTTAGAATCTTTTGTTATTTATTAGTCTATTACTGTCAAAATATTTGTACATGTTCATACAAAATTAATCAGAAAAAGCAATATTAATGAGACACTTTTTTAGTTTTCTTTTATGGGTAATACATTGAACGTCAAATCGATAAAAAAAATCTATCTCTATGTCGTGACTCCAAGCGTTAATACAAAAACCTCTATGCAGTGCAAGATTTGTAGAAAGCGCGCTTTTTCTATAATTGCGCACACACATACTTTCACTGATACACATAAATAAGACTTTTCCACATTACCCAGGAGGTAGACTTTCAATTTTAATGCAATTTTTTTATTGAGCTATCCCCTGTGTATTTTTTGACATCTTTCAGCACATTTGTTATGAATGTTATTTTGGGATTATCTGATCAAGTTTTGTATTTAAAATTTAGCAGTGGTTTTTACGCCAGATCAAGTAACATTTTCTTGCGCCTATTACTGCGCCCCAGAAGTTGGCACCCTGTGTATTTACTCATCTTGCACATATAGTTGGTCGGGCCCTGCCTCTATGTCACAAGTCAGCTGTAAAAATTACTGAGATCTAAAAGTACGCCAAGATCTTATTTCATGGAGTTTAATACTGACTAAATTTTGGTGGGCTTATTTGGCAAGTTTTCTTTTATTATGCCCAATTTGAAAGGCCTTAAGAACTTGCCAAGTAAGCCCACCAACCTTTTTTCAGTATTAAATTTCATGAAATAAGGCCTTGGCGTACTTTTAGATCTCAGTACTTTTTACGGCTGATTTGAATGGATCATCTTATGGTCTAGACGCTGCTGTTTGCGGAAAGGGTGTCAACCCTTCCGTAAGCAGTACACCTTTTGGTGGACCTTCCAACGCCAGCACCACTTCAAAACCACTTTCGGGTCTGTGTCTGTTTAATCAAGGGATAGATCTCTCCCTTCCGCAGTGGGGCTGCGACTTGCAGTTCCACTTCCACCTTGAAGGGGATAAAATTGCCCACACATCCTTACTAAAACTAGGAATATCTAATTGCACCACACATCAGTTAATCTCCGACCAAAACTTCCGACTTACCATCCCACCAAAATCTGCTTGGGAGGATGAGATTTTCCTAAATGATAAATCTGCTCATTTATATACAGACGGTTCAAAAACCGATGAGAAAGTGGGTTGCGGTGTGTACTCAGACCGTTCTGGCGTCTCCCTGACCATTCTAGCGTGTTCCAAGCGGAAATTCTGGCGGTTAAATGGGTTCTATCCTGGCTAAGGCAAAACGTGCGATATCCACACCGGATATCCGTATCTTCTCTGAAAGTCAAGCAGCCCTCAAACCACTTGGCGCTGTTTCCACAAAGTTTATAACTGCCCCCAAATGTCGATCATCTCTCAGGGAGATATCAGAACAGTTTAACATTCACCTCATTTGGGTCCCGGACATAGGGATATTTTGGGAAACTGCAAAGCCGATGAACTCGCCACAAATGGAACACAATTACCAATTCAACAAAACGCCATACTCTCTTTAGGCAGGACACATCTTGGCTCCGTAATAGGTGTCATAACTGGATACTGCTTAATTGGCAGATACGCCGAAAGACTTGGTTTATGCTCCTTACCAATTCATCTCCGCGAGGCCAACAGGCTTGCACGACATAAGTTTGGTTATCGCCAAGCCTACTACGTTTAAGTCCTGTGGACGAAAATTTTGGCTATCATCGTCTAAATTGAATGAAGTATTGAGCCTAACAGCGGTATCTGTACAGTCTTCGCAATTAAGAAGTATGGAGATGTGTTCTTTCCAGATCCTGCGCACTGACTGTGTATCCTGTGGTTCACTGTCGTAACCTAGCAACTGATCGCTATTGTGGCATCATGGATATCCGCGTACATATTCCATGGTATTGGTCCGAAATAATGTTGTCCCCTCGGAAAGTTCGGACATCCGAAATTCCTGACAGCAGGCCTCGCATTAGTCGCAATGTGTTCAAGAGATAATTATATTTCGCCCCTCCGCAAAGTCCGCCAACCTGTCTCCGTTGCCGGAAGTATTTTCCGAATCTGGCTTTGAAGATGGCAAGAATAATAGTTACGTCGTAATTTGGGCACATATCATACTTTGTCCTCAGGAGATTGTAGAATGCATCTTTGGTTGGCGAGAACACTGATCACCGTAAAGTTTTTGCATTTGTTGCGATTGCGACCAGGCGCTCGGTTAGACTCCGGAAGCAACGAAAAAGAGCCGCTGACCCTGTTCCTTGAAACACCCGCCGTAGTAGATATCACATGATTTTAGTCTTCGTATGCCCTCTCCATCTAATCGGACATCCTGTATGGCTGTTACATAAGCCTTAAGCCTTCCCAGATTCTATTAATTGTTCGGAAGGACGTGTTCTCTATGAGGACGTTCGACGTCCAGATCCAAAATTCATTGTCTTTGTTTCGTTTGATGAGGTTGTCAACACTAAATTATTCATTAACTCGACGCAGAGTTCCCATCCTGGGGGCCAAAAGTCTTATATTACTCCAAGAGTACTTATTTAATTACTTAAGGTGGCGCTACAGTCTGGGGTGGATCAGGGCCTCAACCATCAAGCTTCGCCAATCGGCTTGGTTTTTAGCTATCTGTCCCCAGTTTGGTACGCGAAGTTGGTTAGATCCTCTATCACTTGTGTGCACCACCTGTTTCACTGTGCACCTCTACTGCTCTGTCCCACGCGGTTGGATTCAAAGTCTTTCCGGTCCGGACCATTGTCGTCCAACCGCTCTAGGTGACCCAGACATCTCAGTCCTTGGGTTTTTAATTTTGTGACTAGGTCGGTAACTATACATCCCGTTCAGTTCGTTGGTGTGTCTTCTTCTCCATTCCCCATCTATGCAGACCGGACCAAAAATCACCCGGAAGATTTTCCTCTCAAAACAACCTAACGCATCCACCATTAACAAGGTGGTTGCTTCTCAATTGCTTTCTTAGCCCAATTCTGCGTTTGATCTGAGCGCTGGTATCAGTATAAAGCGGGTCCTAGGTATACCTATCAAGTTGTTGACGAAAGGCTTCAGGCGTTCACAAAGTACGGCAGATAATATCTTATAGGCGATATTAAAAGAATGATGCTTCTGTAGTTGGTGCAGTCAGAAGATCGCCTTTCTTGAGGATCCAAGAGTGAAGAGCCGAATAAACCGCTCCTTATAAGTCTGAGCTCCGAATATTCAATAGAAGCCCATATTATGTGTTCACCAAGTAGTAGTTCTAGATGCAACCGTAGACGCCACCATCGATTCCACCTAGAGAATTCTTCCGCTTCCGTCTCATACCTGATGGAGTGGAGCAGCAGTCTTTCATAGTTTTAGCGACACCGTTGATTCGCTGAGTTGATTCATCTGACATACGCTAACCTTGATGCCAATCAGATCTTTCCCGGATCGTACCACGCCAAAACACCACGAATGAAAAACAAACATTAAAAAAATTGTTAGAAACCTATGGCTTACCAATTGCTTAAATTAAATCAGCTTT
This sequence comes from Philhelius pedissequus, assembly GCA_910595825.1. NCBI lineage: Eukaryota > Metazoa > Arthropoda > Insecta > Diptera > Syrphidae > Philhelius > Philhelius pedissequus. The sequence continues at coordinate 328,516,344 of OU343160.1, forward strand.
TAAGTAAATAACCTTCCGCGTGGTGTCCTTTTTCTCGAATAACCCAAAATGAGCTGCTAATATCCTAGAGCTTAAAAGTGATCTAATAGAAAGAAAATTTTACGCGCTATCAATTTTTTAGTACTGTTTGTTTACTTAAAATATATTCACAACGAATTCTTTTTTAAAATCAAAATGGTTTTCAAAGCTCTGCATCATAATTTAGTAATATTTTGCCTTTGCAAATAACTTTGCAATATTTAATGATTGAATTCATAAACAAAAGGTAGATTCTGCAGCAGGCAAATGGCAAAATTATTTCCAATTCGGATTCCCAGACAAATCCTTTGAAGTTGATGGTATAAACAAATCAGATGAAAGTGAGGTGAGTGGTTCTTGCATATAGTTCCAGCCATTTGAGTGACACATAATAATTTACAATTTTCTCACTTTTCAATGCCAGTTCTTTTATTTATTCCCCAGAAGCTGGAGCCTGAGCTAAAGCTGGAGGAGAGGTAGAGGTAGAGGTAGAACTTAGATGCTGAATTTGTTTGTAGTTGCAGAGAAGCAATGAAGTTTGAATAATCATTATTTCATCCTGAACTTCAAAGTCAAAAATATGTGTATAGAGGTAGGAGTATATCAAGGAAGCAAGGACTGTAAAAGCATTCGTTTCGTATAGGGGGCATCAGAGGCTAGGTGACGACGACCGACGACGAGGACGGGGGCAATGAGAGAAAATCACAAAGAAGGCCATTGGAGCATCACGTTATCGAAGGACGAAGGAGGATACTATAAAGCACAGGAATATTGAAAGGAAGTGAAAAACCTAATAAAACTTTTGCAATTCCATTGAGGCCCCTTTGAGAATTCAAATGGATTACTTTTTAGTGTTTGTCCTAAGCCCGGAATTAACGGGACGGGAATATTCAATTTCAATCGGTTTAGCAATTCTGTCTTTTTCTATCCTTTTTATTTTTTAGCATTTTTTTTTGTTTTACTTTTTGTCCTATTTTTCTTATCATGGTGATGTTTGGATTGGAAAAAGGAACTAACTCTAGAATATAAAGTAAAGTATGCAAAGGACAAAGGCCAAATGAATTTGTCATGAAATGCATTTGGGAGAAAAGTAGTTATTTTCGAAAGAGAAATTCAAAATAGTAAAAAAAAAGAAAAAAAAAAACCTGAACTTAACTATATAACCATCCATCCATCTTAATCTGTGAGAGTTCTTAGTTCAAAGATTACAATTTATTTCGTCGTGTCCTTGGCTGTGTTTGGTGTTGTTTTTTTTTTGTTCGTTGCAATAAGAGAAAAGAAATGCGCATTTTATTTGACAGGAACAAGCTAATGGAATAAGAATAAGAAGTAGTTATTTTCGGAGTGAATTCCATTAATTTAGAATACTTGACACTCACCCTTTCTTTCGTATGATGCTTTTGGATTTAATTATCAATGCGGACGGTAGATTTGGTAGAAAAACGTATTGTAGGTCTACCTAATGCTAAAAATCTAAGGAATTTCAATCAAAATTTAGTCTCAAAGGTAAAAAGTATAAATTTTATTACAGATAGAAAATTCTGAATAGTTCTTTGATGGTAAGAAAATTTTTTAGACGTGTGGTTTTCAAGAAGAAATAAAACGCAAATAATTTAATGTTAAAGCTAAGAATTAAGCTTTATTATAACGGGTGATTTTTTTGCTACTTGGTTTTTGACGTTTATATTTTTGACAGATCACACATGACAAATTCCACGAACATTTGACATTTCGATTCAGTATTGTTTGCCATTTCATCATGAATAGACTTACGCCTGAACAACGTTTGCAAATTATTGAAATTTATTATCAAAATTCGTGCTCTGTCAAAAATGTGTTTCGCAAGCTACGTCCGTTTTATGGTCGTCATAATCGACCCACCGAGCAGGCTATTCAGCTCATTGTGACCAAATTTCGCACCAGTTTCACTTTATTGGACATTAATCCACCACATCGTATCCGTAGAGTGCGTACCGAAGAGAATATTGCTGCTGCATCCGCCAGTGTTGCTGAAGATCGCGATATGTCCATTCGGCGCCGATCGCAGCAATTGGGTTTGTGTTATTCGACCACCTGGAAGATTTTACGCAAAGATCTTGGTTTAAAGCCATACAAAATACAGCTGGTGCAAGAATTGAAGCCAGGCGACCTACCACAACGTAGAATTTTCGGGGAATGGGCCTTAGAAAAGTTGGATGAGGATCAGTTTTTTTATCGCAAAATTGTCTTCAGCGACGAGGCTCATTTTTGGCTAAATGGATACGTGAATAAGCAGAATTGCCGTATTTGGAGTGAAGAGCAGCCAGAGGCAATTCAGCAGCCACCAATGCATCCCGAAAAATGCACTGTTTGGTGCGGTTTATGGGCAGGCGGCATCATTGGGCCGTACTTCTTCAAGGACGATGAAGGCCGCAAGGTTACGGTCAATGGAGAAAGGTACCGTTCGATGATAACAGATTTTTTTTTGCCGAAAATGCAAGAATTGAACTCGGTCGACATGTGGTTCCAACAGGACGGTGCCACATACCACACTGCACGCGAAACCATGCATCAATTGAAAGGCGAATTTGGTGAGCAGTTGATCTCACGTTTTGGCGCAGTCAATTGGCCACCAAGATCATGTAATTTGACCCCGTTAGACTATTTTTTGTGGGGCTATGTTAAGTCTTTTGTCTATGGGGACAAGCAAAACACGATTGCTGCCTTGGAAGCCAACATTGAACGCGTCATTGGTGAGATTCCGGCCGAAATGTGTGAAAAAGTTTGCCAAAATTGGACCTTCAGAATGGACCACCTGAAGCGTAGCCGCGGGCAACATTTAAGTGAAGTTATTTTTAAAAAGTAAATGGCAGAAATTGATTTATCGATCCAAATAAAAATTTCATTCACTTTTTACAAGTTTCTGTGTTTTTTTGAATTTTCAAAAACCAAGCTCTTAAAAAATCACCGTTTAAAAATAAGGGTCTGCTATTACGTTTTTAAAATGATTTCGGGCAAGTGGGTGCCGAGGCTGGCTCGAATAAATCCCAGCCGAGAGGCCCAATTTTCGAGCACTTTTTGCAACAATTATGGATGTATGTCAGCAATAACTCGCCGAATATTCTTTTTAAAGACATCAAGCGACTTCATATAATCCAACACAAAATAATCCAGCGGTGTTTAATTCCACGATATAGGAGCCCACGCCTTCTCAGATCCACGACGCGAGATAATGCTCTCACTAATAATTGCCTTCAATAAATCGATTGTTTCGTTGGCTATATGGCATGTAGCGCCGTATTGTTGGAACCAAATGTCGTCCACATCAACATCCTCCAAGAAGTCATTAATCATGGCTCTATAGAATTCCCCATCGACTGTAACATTATGGCCGGTTCATTTTTGAAGAAATATGTACTAATGATTCCCTCTGCCCATAGATCACACCAAACAGTGACTTTTTGAGGATGTAACGGCAGCCAGCGTCTCAACAATGGCTTGTGTAGTATGATACACCAAATAAGATAATTTTGCGTCTAAAAAAACACCCGTTATTATACATTAAATTGTGAAATTATTTAATCAAAAGTAAGCATTCATTTTGTATAAAAGTAGGACATTTGGGATAATAATTCATCATTCATCGTTCATTCTTTTTTTTTCTTCAGCCCATCAGAGGTAAGGCGTCTCTAATTTATGAATTGTCGAATTAATATTGGTCCTTCGAGCCGGATTTAAATCACCGACCTATGGATCTTTCCAAAGATGGGTTGCTTCTTTTATAATCTCCCGAAACATCAGAGAAAACAAGAGCAGCAAGGGAAGAGAGTGAAGCCAGGAGAGAGGAAAAGAAGAAGACCTTGCATAGAAAGAAAATAGAGACAATTTTCCCAGCGATACTTGTCGCAATAAGTCGTCTCCAGATGTATGCATGATTATCCCGATCAAATGCCTCCTCAAAATGTACAAACGTGAGGTACAGCTGTAATTGGTACTCAGACGGTTGTGTGGTCGACGCACGATCGGCCGCTGATGAAAAGCCGAGCTTGGTGCCCCTTAAGGATATACTCAATTCTGGACTTTTTCATCGGGAATAGTTATAATAGTTGCCATTAACTTCGAAAAAGGGATAGACCGGTGATACTACGCTAGTTATTAATTGCAGGTTGTTAGGCTTCCTTACTTTGACAGCTTTACAAAAACCTCATCTTTCCAGTCCGGTGGGTAGGATTCCGTCCACCACACAACCTTTACTATTTTAAGCTAAATACCAGATAAGCTACTTCAGGATCTTCTTTAAGGAATTCTTAATAGGTATTAATGTGGCAACAACAGAATAGCCCTACAACAAGCTATGCACATACCAAACATGATAGATACAACATTGCACCACGACGATGACGATGCGACGCGACTACGCGACGAGACAAGCAATCATCCGTTATATCTCAAATTATACTTCTCTGTTCTATTCTATTTTTGTTATCCTGTAATATTATACTTTTTGTACATTTAATTTATTGTAGAGTAAGCATTTATTTTTTATAAAAGTAGGATGATTAAAACAATAAAGTCACTTGCTATTATACGGCAAAGCATACCAGTTCGTTCTTTTTTGACTTCCCCCCTACCAGTGGTAAGGGGTCACTAAATTAAAAATTGTCGAATTAACATTGGTCCTTCGAGAGGAAAAACCAAAACATAAAGCGTAAAGAAGGCTTCCGACATTGGTTTAAGATAAAACAAAAAACTAAATCAGGGCTATTAATACTGATAAAGTTAACATACCTACAAGAAGTGTAAAGTGGAAAATAATACAAAACTAAATCTACAAACTTAAATATACGATTGCGATCTACTAATACTCAATTCAATATAACTAAAGAAAAAAAAGAGCTAATCATCATGTTGGACCAAACCGACGTTTACATTATTGTAGCCAACAGAAGACCTTGGCTGAGGAAATTGATACCCTTAATAGAAATTTTGGGAAGGACAGTGCCTCACGTAAAACCCAGCGGTATAATAAAGAAAGGCTTCAACGCCTTAGTGAATTATGGTCCGAATTTGACTCGAACCATAAGAAGATAGTGTCGACTGTGAGAAAGACACTCCATATATACAAAGGGATACATACAGCAGAGTTAAATCGGTGTATGAAGAGTTCAAGAAGAAATTGGATTCAATAAATCCAATTCCAGAAACATCGAAAACCGAAGCAGCAAAGACCCAAGATAGTGCAGACGTTCAAAGGCAAAGACAAAGGTTAAAGAAATTAGGGCTTAGAAATCTATGAATATCGGCAAAAGGTGTTGCTCGAACAACTTCGCAACATTACCGATCTATATGAGGAATACATGTCCAATGCATCAGAAGAAGACCTAAATGTACCATATGTCACCAAGAACGAGTACAAAGGTGTCAAGCATGACATAAATAGGTGTATCTATCCAATTGCATCGAAGCTAGGGAATGCTAACAACAACAAGCCCACAGATGCTAAAGCGGAGTCAATGCTCCCACGATTGAAAATTCCGACCTTTAAAGGAAATTTCTTAGAATGGCAACCATTTCATGATCTATTCTCAACAATAATACATAGCAGAAGCAGCCTCAGTACGACAGAGAATATGGAATATCTGAAAACACATTTAGAGGGGGAGCCGCTCAATTTGATAAAACATCTTACGTTCTCTAGTGAAAATTACAATAGTGCCTGGGAAATTCTTAAAGGACGACACAATCGAAAAATTTTAAGAATCCATTTAGAGAAGATGTTTAAAAATGGGCAACCAAGTAGCACCCCATCAACTTCTTCCATTAAAAACATTTGTGATGCGATCAATGAAGGGCTAGCAGCACTCACAAACATGGGATTCGACACTAAATCCTGGAACCCAAATATAGTTCACATTACTACGAAGTCTCTTGATACTGAAAACAGAGTATTTAATGATGAACTTACAAGTAAACCACTACTACGCGATCAACAAAGAGGAATTTTCACGTTGCCAGGAAAGGTTGTTTGAAAATTACTGGTGTACTCTCCAACATCTATTATATACCGCTGGAGCTTCAGTCAGCTCATGTGAAATTATCATTATTGAACATAACCATAAACAAATGGATTCATGTCAGATAGAAAATATACAAGCATATGCCTACTGGATCAAGATGCATCAACAGAATCCTTGGATTTATAGTGTTGCAAATTCAACAGTCAAGTTAGTTCGGATAGTTAGTGTTAGTTCGATTACGTTGTCCGAAAATATCCTTCGTGATTTTATACAGCTCCCTTGCACCCCCTCTTCACGCAGCATGTTCTGCCTTCCTTGCAAGTTTTTCCACCCCTGCATCTTTATCACATCTCACACTGTCATTGAACCAATTTACGCTGAGCATCACTTTCTTAATTGATCCTTAATAATAATAATTTTAACTAGGTGTCTTGATTCAAAGTTCACGACAAGCATTACATCAATCGATTAGAATGTTACCATTTTCATTACGTTGGCCTAATCCATGCTTCTGCATAAGGCTTTCGAGGCCTACATTATTCGAGCCAATTTTGGCATTAATGGAACACTATTGTACACCGAATTCAGTTGAGTGTAAAAAGAGGTCTTTTCGGCAGATGGTTTATCATTTTTTAGAGCGTGGCATTAGATAATGTTGACTTTTCGCATTTTGAAGCTGATCTAAGCCTCGCAGTCATTATCCTCGCCGAAATCGGTTACCAAGTCAGCTTGATACCCACACCATTAAGTCTTTGACCCCATCTGTCTCCTCTTCATCAAGGTACAACATTTTCGTTCAAGTTCAAGTTCAAGTTCAAAGGAATTTTTATTTCATAAAAAGTAAAGTACATAATTTACAAATTTTCCATTATTTAACATGGCTTACGCCGTCTGTCAGTTGGCAATTTATATTACACATTTTCGTCAGTCCTGATTCCGCAGCATATTCAGCTCTTTCTTTCCATTCTTTCATCTAGGCATTTCACATTCTACTTCTGCCTGCTCGTATTTTCCTGGTATTCCAATCTTCGTTCGTGTTTTGTGGCCTATTGATTCAACAAAAAGCCCGTTTTGTTGAATCAATAGGATTTCTTGTTCTCGTTGCTGGTTCGATATTGATGACGTCACCATTTTCATTTGTACACATCGATATAAGGGCTTACAATTTGCTGTCAAAACCGAGGGAATGGTCAAATTTTTAAGTGAATAGTAATTATAATGTTTACCAAGCAGACCCTCAAAAGAACCCAATTTGTGTAATGCAAATGTAAGTATGATACCTTGTATCCCTTGAACATACAATCAAACAATAAAAAAAAAACTTCCATTCACAATAATCACTCAATAGTTACATAAACTTCAGGGATAGAAATTTCGCAAAGACCGTTTAATATGGAAGCAATTTCATCTCCCTAAAGGTTTACTCCATCAAACCTCGATTGTATTGCCCAAAAAATTACTCCCAATTATCTGGAGAAGCAACCTTACAAGAATAATGGACTTTAGGTTTACATATGTATATAGAGTATAGACCTTTCATTTATTTTCTGAAAAGGATTCAATTGCCTCTTTAGTTTTTACTAAAACTCAAACTAATCAACTGGAACCCTGAAAACATACAAAATTCACAGCCTAGACCAAGACAAAAAAGAATAAAAAAAAATAAATAAAAAGAATACAAAAAAATAGTATGATATCTAAGTACAAAGGCAATAACTCGCACAACAAAACAAATTTCAAAACCCCGAAATAACTAAAAACTTAAAAAAAAAAAACAAAACAATAGAACCTTCGTACAAAAAAAAAGAAAAAAAAAAACAGCTCTTATACAAACCCCTTCTTTTGGATGGGATTTCGATTAAATATCAAATTGTATTTATTCCAATGATTGTTCGGTACCGTTTTTTATACCAGGCGCGCTCAATTGAGTTTCGATATTTTGCCTTTTTTCCCTCCCGAGCTTTTGTGTACCGTAAGCAATTCCCATGGAAATAGGACACAAGTTTCACATTGATTAGTTCCTAGTTGCTAGTTCCTGCCTGGACCATCGTTTTCTTTTTCAAATAATCGAAATGGAAAATTACAATTAAAACACAAAAACGGTAAAAGCCCGATTGGAATTGTATACAGTAGATGAGGACTCAACTGAAGAGTGTGCACGGGACTACCCCACCATCATGGGTCTGGGGTCGGTCGGTCGATGTATACCTATATATTATATAAGCAAAACTGCAAACTGTTTCCAATCATTTCATCCTGTGTGATTAGAATGTGGGAGGATGGTTTTGCAGAATTCAAGGATGCAGGACGTACAAATAAACTAGTACAAGAGAAGAAAAAAAAATCGAACTAAATTGGCATTGGTTCGTTAGGCTTGATGGCTGTATCCAGTTCTTAGCTGATATTTTTTTTTGTCTTTGTTGTTGTCCATAAAAAAAAACAGCTGTTGTAACGTTAGGTAGATACATGCATCCCGTTAGTCTGATTGGCATCCATCTTTAAGAGATATGTAGACGGACATTTTTTCATTTGTCAATTTTGAAAGAAAGACACGACGTGCACTTACCAGAAGCAGAATGTCATTTTAAAATGAACAATTCTAAATGGTTTTTGCATCAAATATTTCTTTGGTAATGGAGGATTGATAATCAAATATTTGACTGGACTGTCGTAGGAATAGCACGAACGAAATCTGGAAAAATTGATAGTATGGCCAGTAGCCATAAGAAAAGTTGAGTGCAAAAATTGTACATATTTCCATATATTTAAATATAAAAATTGATAATTTGTCAGAAGAACGAGTAAGGGTTACCTTCGGAACTCCTTTGTGTCCTTTTGGCTCCTTTTTAAAGTCTGGACTCCAGGACAGGACGCCATTTTTGTAAAATAGTCGAAAATAGACTCGTTTTAAAAATTCAGGACAATTTTTAACAATTTAAATAATTTTGTTAATACTAAGGTGCCGTCACACAATGAAAGAAAAGTACTTTCTGAAAGTGACTTTTTACTTTCAAGAAGGCAAAATTTCGTAAACCACTTTTCGGGTCATCACACCACGCAAGTGAAAGTGTTTTCTAAAAGTGCTTTCTGAAAGTGATTTGTATGTTCACGGGTGTCATATTTGCCACTTTGACCTTAGTTTCGTTAATTGTTTTATCCAGAATAGCTGCTAAATGGAGTTTGAAGAGAATGAAGTAAGCTTTAAAAACGGTTAAAAAATAAATTATTGACATTCCATAGAATCGATACTAGCACTTGCTGTAAGAGGTTGAGGTGCATAACTCCTTTGCAAATATAATTGCTTCAACAGTTTGTAATTTAAATCTATTAAGCTTTTTCGATTTGATTAGCTGAGAAAATTTTTATTCTGCGGCTGCAGAACTTTGAAGAAAAGTCATCATTTTGTTAATAAAGTTCGAAATTTTCTCAAAAATAGGTTCTTCACACGCTTATCTTAATTTTAAAACATCCTTCCAAAACTCTTATAAGCTTTTTTTATCCAGAGGAAGGAAAGGAAATTAAAGCGTAGTTCAGACTATTCAATCTTTTTAAAATATTAACTATAAATTGATTCGTCCTTAAAAAAATGAGTCAAATCTTAAAAAGATGAGTCCCTGAGCCAACTTAAAAAAAATGAGTCCCTTTTGAATCAATGAACTTTCATGAACTAGTCACACAGTGAAATTTTTCTTTCGAAAGGGTTTCCAAGAAAGCAAATCTTTTTGCTTTCAGAAAGTACTTTCCTTTCATCGTGTGACGGCACCTTAAAGGTAACGCTTACGAGAGAAAAAATTTCACTGTGTGACTAGTGAAAGCGTTTCAAGATAGCAAATCAATTGAAATAAATTTCTGAAAGCGCTTTCCGTTTTCACAATCTGCTTGTGAATGTTTCTTGCTTTCGTGAAAGCGAATATTTGTTTTTTACCCGAATTGCTGGGCGAAATTCGTTTATGTTATAAATGAAGTGGGTCCTAAGTATACAATTGTTTTTTTGGATAAGTTTAACATTGTGGTGGAATATCGGTAGGTAGGCAAGAATAGCAATAGTTTTCTTGGACAACAGTTTTCTTGGACCGCAATATCTTGGGTGAACCCTTAGCGGTTTTAAACGATTTTAACTCCCTCTGGAACAAGTTTCGTTATTGCTGGCCGGGAAATGCGAAACAGTTGAGACAGTGTGTTGTAGCTATCGCCATGTGCAAGGTGTTTCAGTGTCACAGCTACTCTTTCCTCTACGCTGATGGACACACGCCATTGTGCATTTAGTTTCTCAACAATCGGTCGAACTTTATCACATACAAAATTAAACTGATCCTCCGAAACGTGAGCAAAATTACGAAAGAATTCGTCTCTCTCTGCGCGCAAGTCTCTCACAAGTGTGGCGTGGTACTGATTTTCAGCACCACGTTCCCCGAATGGTCGCACCCAAATTGACCAACGATTAGCCACATTTCGTTCAGTCACATGCTGCGCAATCCGTAGGATGATTTCCATTAGAGTTAATTGCCTCAGATCTAATAATTCTTCCTCACAAGCAATTTCCTCAGCGAACTCCATTTAGCACTTTCTCGAAAATTTCAAGATCGAAATTTTCTAAACGCTTTCTGAGAGTACTTTCCTTTCATTGTGTGACGGCACCTTAAATCTTCGTTGAAATATTTTCTCTCTTAAAAGTGGGCTGCACTAATTTAAGAACACACACATATTTTTATAAACATTCTTGGATCCGTTTTCGAGAAATACATTTTTTACGGATTTTTAACATTCGTATAGAAAGTACCGTTGTTTTTTATTTTAGGAATATAGTGTTTTTTTAACTTTTCAAGATAATGTCAAACAACTAACAAATGCGAAGCTTCAAAAAAATCAATTGAATCTCTTCGAAATTTTGTTTACATTATTGGTTAAACCAGCCATACTCAACGTTTTGTTTTAATGGTTCACAACAACATTTTTATTACGATGCCTCGGGCCACAAGATAAATTTATTTAGTTTAAATAATAACACATACTTATTTTTAAAATTCTTTATTTTTTTTAAGCAAAAATTGTTTTAATGGATTTTTGTAACTGGGAACACATTTTTAAAATTTTGTTTAGATCTGGCTTGTTGCATGCCATCCAGATGGGAGTCTGTTACCTTTTTTCGGTAGATATTTTTTGCATACTTCATTCACGAGCCCGAAGATTCGAAAACGAATGTAGATCCAAATATTGTTTAAAGAATTTGTGCACTTCTTTAGACGATTTTATATTTTTCAGGTGCAATGCTCCAAAACTCCATGTATTCTCCTTTTTCCATTTTTTCTTTAAATAGAACTTCTAGGCTAGAATCGTTTTTGAAATAAGTAAGCTCACCGAATAACTCTGCTTGATCTTGGTTTAAAACAGAAGTCAGCTTTGAGATGGTCGGTGTTTCCAGATGCCATGGATTTTCTACAAGCATCAAGCAATTTTTTTATTTTTCTTATACCATGAAATCTTTTTTTCAAATTCTTTTGACAGTGCTGTTATATAATTTAAAATTGTCGAGCAGTTTTCTTCAGAAATGTCGATGAATTCCGAAAATTTTGCAGTTGTGTATTTTTTTATTTCTTCATGAAAAATACTTAGCTTTCCTTCAAATGCAAATATTTTGTTTGCCATCTGTGAGATTATGCTATTTTTACCTTGTAAACTTCTATTGAGGCTTTTGGGTTTTTCTGTGATATTTTTTTTTTTTTAATTTAACTATATGCCTGTAAGACCTAAGGCACTAGTGTGGCACAGTGGATTTGAGAACCAGGTATTGACTGTCTCAATTTAACCCATGAGCGGCATCCAAATAAATTTGGAGGTAAAGAAAAGATTGCGCTTAGCGTGGGGATCGAACCCACACGTCTAAGTTAACAATCAAGCACTTTATCCACTGCGCCATTGCCACCGTATATACAAATGCTAAAAGACACCACCATTCATCATCATGCAATTTTGGGTAAATTTTCTTGTTTTGTTGTAAGAAAAGGATTATTTCGCGTAAGGAAAAAAACCTTTCCAAAACCCTTCCTCAGCTAAGCCATCGCAACGAGGTATGCAAATTAACGTCACCATACTCACGTCTCAGTTCTTCCAAAACGCTTTTAAATTTTCTGTGGTTCAATTCTCTCGCTCGAATATAATTTACAATATCATAACGACCTTCATCACAGCTTCGATTTTTAGGTTTACTATACGGGCAGCCAAGTTTTCATGATGATGCAGTGAAATGAAATTAAATTTGTCAAATGGTACTTTTTTTATATATAAAAAATGTAACCAATCGATTTTCGGACCCAGTCATGGAAGGACAGCCGTCAGTACATATACACACGATTTTGTATCTCAATTTGACTCTGCTCTAGAAAATTTGAAATAATATCAAGGTAATCTACGCCTCGGGTTTGACCTTTCATTGGAAGGAATTTGAAAAAGTCTTCCAAGATTAAATTCTGTTCCGTGCAATATCTAACAAATATTGAGCATTGAGCTGTGGCTGAAATATCGGTGCTGGAATCAAAAGCCAAGCTAAAAAATTACAGTTCTGTAGGTTATCTATTTGTGACGAATATATTTGGAAATATATCGATAGTTGTGTGCTCGCCTGTCAACCTCGTTCTTGCGGGTTCGATTCCTGCCGTTGTCTATGTCTTCTTATATTCCACTAAAAACCAATATAAAAACTGTCATAAAATAAGTTGCTGCTTTGCTCATTACATGTTGTTTAGGCATAACACTAACAACCTGTGATTGAGTAAGCTAGCGTACACATAAAATATGACAACGAAATAAATAAAATAATGCGAATTATAAGGGACCTAAATACATACGACCCTTAATTCTCTCTGCATTAGTTTAGCCGCCATCCCTGGAGATAAATCTGAGACAACAACCAGCTCTAGTCTCAGAACATCGCGCCACACATCTTTCCTATAATTCTTTCCCTTCTTCCACCGGATGCCCGCGCTGTGTTAAGAAAAACATATAGAGGGAATTCATAATCCCTTGAGCGGGTGCAAAGTTATAAAAAAAAGACGGTTTGTTTTTTGTTACTAAATTTATCAAAAAGTAATCAGCCGCACTTACAAAACATTGCTTTACAATTTCTGTATCAGTAAACGGTTTCATGTGCTTGCCAAGTGTATACCAAATTTCATATGATGCCTTAGTTACCACAGTCTTGGGATAAGGCCACGTACATAACATTTTGTTGCTGTTGCAATGGAATCTTAAAAAAATTAATTTTTCACTTCTTAATTGTGTTCCAGGGGGATAAGTTTCGTTGAAAGATTTGTGTTTTGTGGAAAAATGACGAGATATATTATATTCAATTCTTGTGCTCACATACTTGCTTCTTAAATCACTTTTTGTATAATTTTAACGAGTTTAAATGACCAACAACAACTTGAGTGTGCTACCACCAAGTTTTTCTCATATTATTTTTGGCTGGAATTATTATACTTTTTTAATATAACATTTTCACCACATATTAAAAATGTAGCTCCGTTGTTTTTGCTTGGGACAACAAAATATTCCGTTTCCCATTCGTCTTGAAATGATCAATTTTTAACCGATATATTTCGTTTTAACTTAGAAGAAACACCTGCCATTATTTTTAAATAAAAAAAGCACAAATTATTATTATTTGACTGCAACCACTAACTCAACATTAATATAGTATGTGTAACTAAACGTCAAGTAAGAGTATGGGGATTCACCGTTTTGCTTCAACGATTGAGAGAGAGTCGGTGAAGAGAAGCGTCGACAATGTAATTCGGTACTAGTCGGTGTGTGTGGTAGAGCTGTTTGTTTATTTTCTGTTCTATTTTTATTTCTGTTAGCCGTGTAAATACCCATACAGAATTTTTTTTATATTAGGCGTGTTTTGGGGAGAAAAAGAAACTCAGTCCGACAAAATGTAACAAGAAATACAACAACAAAAACCCACCACTGGGATCTACCTTACCTTTTCATTCCAGTGAAATGTTACTATAATGTGACATTATTCGTTTGTGCTGCTCAAATTTAGAGGGCGCTGATCTAATTTTGTGTATTTGCTATGTTGGTGAACCTGATAATAGATTACAATAGATGTGTTCAATTTTTGATCTGTAGGTCTGTCACGCACGTTACTTTTTAGGGCGGGGTTTATAAAATATTTATTTAGGGTTAACTCATTTTCCATTGGGGATTTCACACGTAATATCATTTTGTACAACATTAGTCGTTTTGTATTATCAGAATTGAACCATATTATGGATTATCAAAAACCACGCATTACAAAAGATCTTGCACTCTATCGAGATCACGTTTCATGATCCAAAAATGTATTTCTGGGGGTGGTAGTGTAGTGCAAAGAAAAAAAACAAAATTTACATAAAAAAATAAACGCTGTTGTCACTCTGATATGTATTGTTTTTTTTTTTTCATGAGATAGAACCCGAATACACTATTCGTTTTTTCGTTTGTTTCGTCTTTATGAGGAAGAAACGAAAGCACGAATGAAAATTTCAACACTTTTAATGGTTGAAATTGAATGCATGTATATATTTATTGAGATTTTCTTTCATTTAAATAGACCTTTTTACATTTTTTTACTTAACTCTAGATATATCTATCTGCCGACTTTGAATTGGCGCCGCTGCACAAATCTTATTTTTATTGTTTTTATTTGTCGACTTAACAACTTCAAGTAATGTATTTTTCTATTATATTAAACTAAATAATATTTTTATGCGTCCACTCGACGGTTGAACTTTGATGTTTTTGATTTGACAAACGCAATGCTCCTTTCGAGCTTTGTTCAGTGATCTGCTCTGAACGAAAAAAGAAAAACGCCTAATGTGATCAGCCCCACTTTGATACTACATTTTTTTAATCTAACTTCAAAAAAATGTGTGAGGTTAGCCTTAGAACAAAATTGATAGATTAAATATGCTCAAGAATAGAACAAATCTTTATCAAATCAAACGAACAACAGCTGAGGGACCAACCCTTAAATACCTAAACAAGTAGTAAGACATTTTGCTGTGGATCGTTTTTTTGAATTTGTTTTACTTCACTGTGCTATATTCTCACCAAAACACACCTATTGATACGATTTTTGTTGCTGGTATGTTGAATGCATATCTACGAAAGGATATATTTTGCTCACAAATTTTTGGAATCAGACGATTTTTTAAGTAGTTGTCAAGAAATTGTTAAATAATGTCGCGGGCCATATCTGATAAGCTCACGGGCCGCAGGTTGAGTATAACTAGGTTAAACTATCTAGGGGCGTCTGCATAAAAATTAAAAAAAAAAAAAAAACGAACCGTTTTACAGAAAGTTTGCGTTCTACTAGAGGTAATAAAAATAACCATTTAAAAAAAAAAAAAAAAAAAAAAATACCAAAAAGTACGTTTCCCCTCTTCATTAATGAACTGATTTTTTTTCTATAAAAATCGTTGGAGCCGTTTTTCATAAAAATAAGATTTACCTTTTTGGTCAAAAGAAAATGTTTATAAGGTACCGTTATTTTTCTTCTAAGTAAAAAAAAAAATAATGAAAAATACGTGTGGGCATATTACCGAAAAAAAGACAATATACACCAAGTTGGACGCAAATCCACCCAACTGTTTAGCCTGTAGACTCGCGGACAGACGGAATTGCCGGACCCACTGTTTTGGTGTTCTCTAGAATCGTAATGTCATGATTGATTGCTGGAATTTTTTTTACGAACGCATAACTTGCCTTATAGTATGTACCTACCTATAATTGCAAGTAAAACTTACACTAAACAACTACATCAGACAGTTAACTATACTCATATTAACCCTTGGTTCCAATCGAACTTCGCAATTCAATTACTTTTAGTGTTATGCCGGTCGGTGTCGACACGAGAGTCATGTGAATGGGACACTTTAGTTTATTTCTAGACATGTTTCAAATAGTTTATCGCCACACCGTGGCTCGGAGTACTATTATGGTACAAGGTGAATGCTAGCATTCGCCCGAATCACGACATGGAGAACAGAGCTCTGCTTCATCACTTATGGCTCCGAAACGATATAAGCGAATGGCGATCTGAGAACCTTGGTTTTACCGGGTTTAATGATGAAGATTTGCAAACGCCATAATCGCCGACCGAAATGGGCCCAGTCCACTGTTAATTTCGAAGAATGAGCTGCAGCTCATCTTCGATTCATTAAAGAAAAAGAAGTCTGCAGGAGTCTTTGGTATATCCAACGTTGTACTACGACATTTACCTCAAGAAGCAGTTAACATTTATACCACACTGTCTAACAACGCGCTGAATAATGCATATTATCCAGTGCGGTGGAAGACAGCTGTGGTGCACCCTCTCCCAAAAAAGGGAAAGGACAACTCCAATCCGGCGAATCTCCGGTCGATAAGTCTTCTTCCGAGTATCAGCAAAGTATTTGAAAAGGTTATTAATAGAGCCCTGTTCAAGTGGGCGGAGGACAAAAACATCATCCCGGATAATCAGTTTGGTTTTAAGGCGGGACATGACACAATTCATGCCGCGTCTAAACTAGTTTCTGATATCCAATGGAACAAAACTAAAAAGCAGTGTACGGGTGCCTGTCTGGTTGATTTGGAGAAGGCCTTCGACACCGTATGGTTAGAAGGTCTCTTTCTAAAGCTAACCAGACTAGGTATAAGTAAACCTCTATTGTATATGCTTTATGACATGCTAAATGGTAGAAAGTTTGTTGTCAAGAGTGGCAATGTAACTTCTGCCGCAATTTTTAATATTAAAAATGGTCTTTAGCAGGGAGCGGTTAACTCGCCGATTCTATTCAGCACTTACACCAGCGATCTGATAGGTAGTCTAACTCAGGCAATTTCGTACGCCGACGATCTAATTGCGTACAGAACAGCTAATACAGTTGAGGTCATAAAAAGTCTCTTGCAGAGTGACTTCGACAAGATTCAGCGATATTGTGATGACTGGAAGTTGAAAATCAACTTCCAGAAATCAGAAACTATTTTGTTTAGGACTCCGTTGTCTAGCGCCTCAAGGAATACGAGAAAGAACTGGCGCAAGCTGGTGATCGTAGGGCCACATGGACATCCACTGGCGAGTAAAAGTGTAGTAAAGTACATTGGCATCTGGTTGGATCAGTACCTGTATTTCTACAGACATATAGGTGCTGCTTTGGCCAGGGCTAGGGGAGCCTTTGCCTTGACAAAACGACTGTTTTATAGCAGCCGTCCTGACAGCAGGGTGAAGGTGATTTGCTACATGGCCCTCATCAGGCCGATGATTGCCTACGGATGCTCGGTGTGGTTCAACGTTGCCACATCTCAAATGGAAAAGATTCGGGTGTTTGACGTTGCCTTGGATTACACAGAACACCAGAGTCGGAGTACACAAGATATTATTCCAACCAGGTCCTATACAACGGAGCCAACATAAACAGAATAGATAATTTTTTGTTTAAGCTGATTCGGGGTCACGTTGCAAGAGCGATGGCCTCAACTAACAGCTTAATTTTTGGGGCTTATTACCCCAATAACGAATATTTTGAGAGTGCGCGGTTAAGTGGTTACATCCCTCCCGAGGCATTCCTCTATTTAGACAGTCGAGGGCTGATACAGGATAGAATGGCGGTTCCGCTTATCTACCACGTCAGCCGTAAAACTGTAGATAGGCGACTCCTTTATGGTCGAGACGTCATCGCTCAAGGTGGAGAAGACCGCCTTCGGTTCAGTAGGACTGTGTCCGATCGGGACCGAAGGGATAGGGCGAAACAAGAGAACCAGTTCTGGTGGCTCTCTGAACAGCAGTTTGATAGCTAAAGTCGATTAAGAATGTATGTCTTGGCCGACTTACATAGATTTAGGGAAATTGGGTATAAGGAACAGTCGGGGTGGCGCCAAAAAAAAAAAAAAAAAAAAAATATATGTATGCGGAGGCATAGGTGCATGCATCTGCGCGGCTGTATATGTATGTGCGTGCGTATATGTATGAACGTATATACATGTTTGTGTAGGTGGCATGTTGTTGTGTGTCTGCATACGTATACAAAATATAAACCAAAAAATTTAAAACGAAATATGCTGCTGTGGCTGTTCTAGTTTTTAAGTGGTTTTGGGTATTTTAAGTAGTTTAAGTTATTTTTAGTTAGTATAAGTTGTATCTAGCTTTAATTATTTTTAGTCTAGCTTTAGGTAGTTCTAGGTAAAAATTTAAAATGATCTGATACTAAGTTTTTGTAGTAAAATTTTCTTGGTTAAATAAAAATAAAATAATTAGATTTAATTAAAATAGTTTTTAGGTCGAAAGACATTAGTATTAAGAGATATAGTTTAGTTTAGAGCGCCCGGAAAGGGCCAGTAAATTAGTTGTAAGTTATTGATAATTAGGCTAGTTTTAAACATTTTTGTCTAGCTTTAACATAGTTATAAGTGAAGATTAAATAAAAATGAATTTATAAAAAAAAAAAAAAAAGTATTATTATGGTAATTTGGGAGAAGCTGAAAACCATGCCGGTATTTCCCGATAAAAGTCTTGCACAACAGCATAAGACAATAATCATTGAGTCTGTAATACAAGTGCTGGCTTTAAAACCAGACTAAAGATTATTTTCAAATGACATTGTCTGTCACAAATAAGCCATAATAAAGATTGGAAACCTTCGTACGTTTCACCCCCCAAAACCCATTTGTTTACATTGTTGTATTTGTAGCTTTGAAACTCTATTCATGAATAGATGGGAAATCGAAAAGCAAAACAAAAACAAATTACTAGGGCTGGGTTGTCTATGTGTCTATAGGAAGAGGAACAGAAAAGATTCTTGTGTGCTTTTTTATCAATGTGTCTATTGGAAGAGGAACAGAAATGTTACTTGTGTGCGTGTTTCAGCTTGTAGGCAAATGTCAAATGAAAGCAGAGGTTTCTGGTCTTTAAGTTATTAGTTTATGCTGTCTGTGGATTGGGAAATGTACTTCAACACTGTCTCCCAATTAAAACTCGCATTCAGGAATGTTTGACAGTGTATATCACTGTGGTTCTACACGAGCTCTCGTGTCACTTAAATTTACTTGTTTTTTTTTTGAAATTACATTTGACGATCCACATTAAAATATACTCGTAGCATTTATTACAATTGGCTATTAAATTGAGTGAATTTTAATTTTCTGTTACTATACATACGGAAATTCTATAGAATTGATGGACAAGCTTCACCTTGAACCTAAAGACAATACAATAAATTGTGTGTGCTAGTAATTCCAATTGAAATAAATAATAGAATAGCAGTTGCTTTGTGTCAGGATTTTCGATTTGAGTCCTCAACTGAGAACTTTATTGTTTCGCATGTTGGATTTGCTCGGATTCGTTTTCTTTATTACATATTTAGATGTCAGGACAGAGGAACATACAGGAACAACAACAACAACAAAAAAAAAACCAACGCAAACAACAGAACTCGCGTGTCAACAGGAATCAATTAACTTTCGTGAGAATAATTTAAAATGTATGAACTAAGTGTGCATAATGTATGGTTGACACAAGGAGTACACATATTTATACATGTGTATGGAAGTTATGCTGTTTGGTAAATAAAGGGGTTGGATATAATGATAAAGGAAAAAAGGACCTTTATCAAGAATTCTTAGCCATTTTCAGTCTGGGATGTTTTCCTCAATGAAGCAAGACCAAACAATGCAATTGGAAAACCTCGTGAATAATTGATTGCAAATTCGTGGGGTAAAGAGCTTTGTTGAATTTAATATTTAAATCAGTGGCAGCAAAATCAAGATGCGACAGTTCTTTTAGGAATTTACTTTTTTGTTCGTTAACTAAAAACGCCACAGGCCGTTCAGGGGGCGACCCAGGTCTTTAAAAATGCAGAATTTGTTTACCAGACTGAGTTTAGGTTAAAAAAGTAACACTAGATGGCGTGGCGAAGAGATGGTTCGTATCAAAGATATTCAACGGAGATAGGAAACATAGGCTGTAATTTATTCGATCCATAACAAACTGTAACTCATGCTTTTATTTTGGCAACTGGAGACGCCCATTGTATCTAGCTATATTTTCATAGCTGTCTTATTGTATGCTTTCTATCGAAAAAGAACTGTCATTTTGTTTTTTTAAGAACAATAATTCTCTGAATTTACGTATCATTTGCATCGACATTTTGTATTAATGCCGGATTTACACGATTGCCAATTAGTATTAGTGTAGTATTACTGTCAAAGGCTTGGTATTATTTTTTTTGTCGTATAAATTGTGGAAAATGTGGCAGTATATTTGCCATAAAAAAATTACCAGCCAGAATTGTCATTAAATTGTGGCAATATTCTGACATCGCGTAAATTCAGTGCTGACAACAGTTTTCAAATGATGACAATTTGCGATAAAGAATAAACTTGCCCATTCTGTACTATCAGTTGGTAGTATTTTTAACTGTCATTAATTTAGCTTTATGTAAGCGCATGTCATTAATTCATTTAATGACATCAGTATGTTGGCGTTAAAATGAAAAAATACTTCGAACTTGGCAGTCGTGTTAATCCGGCATAAGCTAAAAATGTGTTCGATGAATTGGCCATCCGAGATTGCAATTAATTTATCGCCAGTGGAGGCTGCGTGTGAGGCCTGCCTGCAAGTTTAAACTCACATGTTGTATACAAAATTGTGGGCATTTTTAAATGATAGAAATCCAATAGTGAGTGAGAAACACGTTTGTTTCGCTTCACAAAATTAAAAGCAAATGGGTTTAGTTTTCTATGGTTTGTTAAGTATCTATGGTTCGTATTAAATACATTCATTATTAACTCTGCGTAACAGTTTGCCTCAACTGGAGAACTGACAAGTTTTTGTTCGTTGTCACTTCTGCGTGAATTAAGTGCCCATAACGGACATATTATACTACACCAGCATCATATGTCGCCTGTACTTTTTGACATAACCATGCTGTCAAATCGCCCCACAAAATTAATTTCATCTATCAAAGTACGAATGAATTGCAACATGGTTTACCACGCCCCAAATCCAGCAATTTTACTTACCACAATCTCACCCGTGGCTGAAGATGATTGTTTTCCCTGCAATTGCAGTTTGCTTCGAATTTATTTAGAACTGAGTCAGTACAATTACACGGTACTTTCTATTGTTCTTTTTCTTCAGCTTCTGGATCAGCTCGATTTAATTCGAAAGTACACTCAGCCTACGATATCCACTAAGAATGAGCAAACAGGGAGACCAGAAGTATATGAATCTGATTCCAGCCCAAGAGAGAATAACTTTTTTTTTAAACCAAAAAAGTCTATCTTAGATAAGTATAGTACACAAATTGAGATTATAAGAGGGTTTTTAATCCATCGAAATCTTAATCATCTTTCAATGGAATTCGTCAGTTTATAGTTTACACGTATTATGAGTTCTCTATTGATTACATACTAATGTGCTTGTTTGCTATTCTAATTGTAGGGCTTTGGCAGGGGGCGCTACTCAAGTTTTAGTTAGTTCATTTGCTAGCCAATTTGACAGCAGCTGGCACAAAGCCACTCAAACATTTCTTTATAAAGTATCCTTGATCTGGTAGTTTCGCACTAATAAGGCAACTAACTTTTAATGAAAGTATAAGAGCGCCCCCTACCAATGCTTTAGCCCCGACAATGCATTAATTATAGAAACAAGAACGAGATTTAGCTATTTCAGCGAGTGAAGTGAGATGACTTGCCTTACTTGCCGATTCATTTCATCTTACTCCCAAAAGTAATTTAGGGCGAGTTGCGTGGGTCAGGAATTTTATTTTACCTATTCGGCGGATTAATTGAGGTGCAACGTCATGTCAAACATTTATTGGAAATAAGGGAAATTATGAACTGTCAACAAATACGTCTTCTACATTTTCGTTGATTGTAAGAATACTAAATATGTACATGAGAGGGAACACCAAAAAGATCAGCTCAGCTTTTAAATATTTTTAAGTCTCGGGATAGTCTTTGAAGTTTGTTTTTTTCATTTTTAGACTTCCCCTACGTTTTATAAGCTTACCGCAAATGACTTTGTTATAACCCTTTGTTAGGGGAAGGGTCGAATCCCAGTCTGAATTTTTCACTTTGTGCTTCCTTCTTCTAAGAATACGGTAAACGTTATAAGCACAGACGGGTTCGGAATTAGAATCAATTTCCTGTAGTCTGCCGCTACAGGCGGGGATTAATCAAACTTATTTTTATGAAATAATGTGTTATTTTATAGTTAGATAAAATATGGTATATGAAGTACTTCTTAATTCATATACAGCAATAAAAGTTATTTGGCTTAGAGTTTGGAAACTCTTAATACAAGTTTTGTGCTTTCTTTGGGAAAAAACTCTGGGCACCGATCGACGAGTCTACCTTAGTATAATCAAAGCCTAATAATTAATTACAAATGAAATAAGATGCCCGCCATCATTTTTCTTGACCAACAGTGCCTTTGCCTTCATGTCAGTCCTGTCAGCAAATGTAATGGGAGAAAATGAAACGATCCCATACAAAACATAATGATTTTAATAAAAGTACTAAAATAGTACTAAATACAATTAAACTTCATTTCGAAATGTATAAGGGATTTTTCAGTAGTCAGCGTTCTGTCATTCGGTATTATATCCTTTTTTCCTTCTCAAGTGTTGTTGTTTTGTATTCTTAACTTGATGTTGATAAATGAATATTGATTAGTTACCTACTCCCTAAGCCGAGTTAGCTGCTGATGCGAAATCAAAATGAGTGAAATATTAACGAAAACCACACTGGAAAAATATTTGTGGAGAATTCTGTTAGTTGACTAAAACACAATTGACAAGTTGTCAACAAACACACTGCTGGTTTTTATTCGTCAAAGATTGCGAATTTACACGATTGATCAGAAATCACTGTTACTCGTAACTAGAGTCACAGCGAAGCAAAATCAGCAATGAAATTGAAAAAAACCTTTTGTTACGATTTCGAATTAATACGTTATTCCAATAAGCATGTTATTGAAATAACGTATAAGGCCTGAATTTTGTATGAAGAATTTTTTGGCGTTTTTTCCAAAAAAAATTCTGGCGTAATTTCCGGGAGCCGTTGAAATCTAGGCCAGCTATCCACTAAAATAACATATTTCGTCGTTCAGCAGCCTAGTCTCATTTCACAACTAGTTGAAGGAGATTTTTTTGACGTTTCATTTTAATGTTTCTTGGTTTGAACGCACACTACGCGTACTTTAAAAGGGAATTTCGACAAAATCAATTCAAATCATTGAATTGGGTGATTTGTTCACTCTCCTTACTTCTGGCCCTTTTCCCCAAGAAACTTAAAGTTGCCATATGAGAAAATGGGCTTCCTGGTTTACACTTTCGGCATGTCATTTTTGTATGGAATTTTTGGTTTTACATCAGCAGCGTACTTGGCTTTATATAACGGGTGATTTTTTTGCTACTTGGTTTTTGACGTTTATATTTTCGACAGATCACACATTACAAATTCCACGAACATTTGACATTTCGATTCAGTATTGTTTGCCATTTCATCATGAATAGACTTACGCCTGAACAACGTTTGCAAATTATTGAAATTTATTATCAAAATTCGAGCTCTGTGAAAAATGTGTTTCGCAAGCTACGTCCGTTTTATGGTCGTCATAATCGACCCACCATTTTTGGCTAAATGGATACGTGAATAAGCAGAATTGCCCTATTTGGAGTGAAGAGCAGCCAGAGGCAATTCAGCAACTACCAATGCATCCCGAAAAATGCACTGTTTGGTGCGGTTTATGGGCAGGCGGCATCATTGGGCCGTACTTCTTCAAGGACGATGAAGGCCGCAGGGTTACGGTCAATGGAGAAAGGTACCCTTCGATGATAACAGTTTTTTTTTGCCGAAAATGCAAGAATTGAACTCGGTCGACATGTGGTTCCAACAGGACGGTGCCACATGCCACACTGCACGCGAAACCATGCATCAATTGAGAGGCGAATTTGGTGAGCAGTTGATCTCGCGTTTTGGCGCAGTCAATTGGCCACCAAGATCATGTGATTTGACCCCGTTAGACTATTTTTTGTGGGGCTATGTTAAGTCTATTCTCTATGGGGCAAGCCAAACACGATTGCTGCCTTGGAAGCCAACATTGAACGCGTCATTTGTGAGATTCCGGCCGAAATGTGTGAAAAAGTTTGCCAAAATTGGACCTTCAGAATGGACCATCTGAAGCGTAGCCGCGGGCAATATTTAAGTGAAATTATTTTTAAAAAGTAAATGGCAGAAATTGATTTATCGATCCAAATAAAAATTTTATTCACAAACAAGTTTCTGTGTTTTTTTGAATTTTCAAAAACCAAGCTCGTAAAAAATCACCGTTTATATTTATAAGTTAAGGCGAACAACATTGAAATCTGTGGAACAGCATAAATAGCGTTCCCACAATATATTTCGCTGACGCTGGCGTCTGGAGACAATAAAGTGCATTCCAGCACGTACCAACTAGAATTACCCAACACCACCTGTGGGAACATCCGTTGGGAGCAGCATTCAGCATGGTGTGGGTAGGACAGTTAGGTTTAAGCAAAATGATTGTATTTTAGTTGTAATTCTGAATCGAAATAAAGAGGCTCGTCCTCTTAAAAAATATGTTTTTTAGTCTTTGAAATATAAATTAATTTATATATATACAACAGTACCTGTCAGATTTTAATGACCCCTTAGGGTTCTGTAATAATAAAACGAACATTAAGCTTAAAGTTGGAATTAGGCGGGATTTTAAAGAATATTGAATAAGATTGTTTTCTGTGTTTTGGAAAAAAAGAGATTTCAAAAAGCTGGACTCCATTTAATCCTTTTTAATATCCTCCGTAGTATTGGTTCACTATCTGATTGCCTAGATTGATATGTATTTGTGTCTCAATAAAACGCACGACTGGATCGTACGAACTTGCTCTTGTAGCTAACAACTTTTGTGTAGCTAATCACTGACGCTGTTAGTAGGTATAGGTAGTCTAGTTACCCTATGCCGGTTCTAAAGCCGATGCAGGTAAAAATACCTTGATTCTTAATATAATGAAATGTGGAATACATGATTCAAGGAGTGGTTACATTAACACCTACCTACAAATGTATATTTAAATAGATTTGAATTATGTAAATTAGGAGGGTAATATGTACCTACTTGCATATATTGAACCTATGCATGGAAATATGTACATACGCATGTATATAATGAAAGTGAATGGTGTATAGGTGACAAAAATTTACTTTAGATGGAAAAGCACATATATTCTGGATGAGTACAGGAGCACGAGAAATGTGACTACATCCTTAATACGCAAATCCAAAAGGCTCTTTTTAAAAACAAATTTTTCGCTGAGCAGTCAAGTGCAGCCTTTTGGAGAACTATGAAATAGGAATTAATTCGAACAAAAAAACTGACCAAATAGATATTGATCTAGATGAGCTGAGCAAGAAGTTTATCAATTCTTCGGCTCAAGTAAACAATCACATCGACTATTCTGTGTTTAATAACTCTTCAATTTTTACCCAGAGATCATTTCATTTACAGTGCGTAGATAATTTTTATGTTGGAAATGCTATTCTCTCTATAAAGTCTAAGGCTCAAGGGTTGGATGGAATACATCCATTATTCCTAAAAATTCTTTCGCCTTTTATATATAAAAACGTAACCCATATATTTAAGGGTATTATCACAACTTGTAAATTTCCAGATCAATGGAAGCATGCAAAAATTATTCCACTGCCAAAGTCTTCTTCACTAGGAAATACTGATTTTAAACCTATTGCAATCCTGCCTTTCTTAAGTAAAGTGTTTGAAAAAATTATAACTAATCAAATGAAAATATATTTGGAACAAGAGAGGTTGATAGCAGAGCACCAATCAGGTTTTAGGAGTAAACATAGTTGCACTACAGCTGTACTTAAAGTTATTGATGATGTTCGCTCTGGTTTCGATGCTGATATGGTGACTGTAGCTGCATTTTTAGACTTTTCAAAAGCTTTTGACTCAGTAAACCACCGTATTCTTTTATATAAACTGAAAAATCAATTCGCTTTTGAGGGGTCTGTGTGCAAACTCAGATTGCCATTTTCTCGTTTGTACAAACTGTGGCAGTTAGTACATCATCTATTGCCAATAAAAACAAAATTGGTGACAACACATCTCCTTGTCTTACTCCTTGACGCACCTCGATTGAATCGGAAAGCTGTCCATTGTGCAGCACGCAGCACCTTGTATTATTGTAAGACTCCTTAATAATAGCGACTAGCTCCTCAGAGATACCTCTCATGATAAGTGATCGCCAGATGCATTCAAGACTTACCCTGTCGAATGCCTTTTCAAAATCGACGAACATGAGATATAGAGGCGACTGGTACTAAGCTGATTGTTCAAGAATGATTCGCAGGGTGTTAATATGGTCGAAACAAGATCGGCCACTGCGAAATCCAGCTTGATGTCTCTTGAGTGTTGACTCTATCCTTTCTCTTATCCGCTCGAGAACAATAGTTGCCATTAATTTTGAGAACACAGACAGGACGGTTATACCACGCCAATTATTGCAATTTCTAAGATCGCCTTTCTTTGGTAACTTAACAATTACACCATTCTTCCAGTCCTTGGGGTAAGTAACGTTCTCCCAAATATCCTGAATTAGTGGAAACAAAATTGCTGCCATTGTTTCAGGATCAACCTTCAAGAACTCGGCTGGTATGCCATTAAGTCCAGCTGCTTGGTTTGTTTTGAGGAGAAGAATCGCATGCTTAACTTCTGCACTGCTTGGAGGGCCGGTGTCAATGCCCCAAGAAGATCTACGCATGTGGACCATTTGCGGTTCATGATTAACATTCTGGACGTCGTTAAGCAGTGCGCAGAAGTGATCCATCGACCTTTTAAGCTGATCTTCGAATGTCATCAAGAGATTGCCGTTTATGTCAAACACAGGGCGGGATATGTTGTTACGTTGCCCAATGATTTCCCTGGTGATTCTGTACAGCGGACCGCAAGATCCCTCTCCCTGGAGCATGTTCCGCATTTTCCGCAAGCTTGTTCAACATTGCCCTTTTATCGCGTCTCACACAGCGCTCCACTATTTTATGAGTTGCTCTATACTCATTCTGCAGATTTATTTTCCGATGCGCAACATTTTCGGCAATAATTTTCTCTTTCAATGATCGCCGGTGTGTGATTTTATCCCAGGTGTCTTGGGATATCCAGGGATCTCTAGATCGTATTTGCGTCGGAACAGTTGCGGAGCCGATTTCTATGAAAATATTCTTCACTTGATCCCACTTTTCGTCAATAGACAAATTATCTATCACAACCATCTTCGACGCTGCTTCCATGAGTTTAACAGTGTAGTTGCGACAAATGTTAGGATCTGTTAAAGCGATTGTTTGAAATCTTGGTCCCCGTGGCGTAACCTCTGGCTGTCTCTGGACAGCCGCTGTTCGAACCTCCAGCGTTGATAATACGGGGTGGTGGTCGCTACCAGCATCAGCTCTACAAACATTCCGAACATCGCGAAGTGATTTCCTCCAATGCTGCTGAATTATGAAGTGGTCAATTTGGTTTTTTGTTCGACGATCAGGAGAAATCCATGTGACTTTGTGATAAGTCTTGTTCGGAAATAAGGATCCACCAATTACAAGCTGACGAGCGTTGCAGAAGTCGACGAGCATATCACCATTTTCGTTCCTTTGACCTAAGCAATGTTTACCAAGAACGCGTTCAAGGCCAACGTTGTCCGGACCAACTTTGGCATTAAAATCACCCATGATGATGACGATGTCACCCTTAGGAACGCTACTGTACACCGAGTTTAAATGAGTATAGAATGAATTCTTGTCATCGTATTCTGCCATTATTGAGTATAATGCCACAACTTAACGAAAATTCTATTTGGCCGTTTTTTAATGACAAATATACTGCGACATTTTCGACCATTTACACGACAAACAAAATAATCCCAAGATTTTGATAGTAATACTGCCAATTTGGCAGTCGTGTAAATCCGGAATCCGGTATTCGAAATTTTTTTTTTACGAATGCATAACTTGACTTATAGTAACTATAATCGCAAGTAAAAATATTATACAATTCTTCCTTCTTCCTCGAAGCGAAAATAATTAAAATGTAACAACAATATTCTCTAAGAAAATCATCACACAAATTCAACGACTCTTTCTTTTTTTATTCACTTTGTATTTTTGTATTGCGTCAATTGAAATCATTGTGTAGGTATATATGTTAAAGGAGAAGAAGAACATAGCCCTGAGTCCTTGTCAAAGGATGTAAATTGCATTAAAATGTGTTCTTTCAGACACTTTACATTCTATTCTTTTTGAGCGATTACACACAAAACGAAGGATTTGGTTGTGGGAAGGGAAGCGACATGAGAATGGAAATGTGAATGTGAATGTGAATTGTATGGGGTGTCTATTCTGGTGTTTTACTCATTTCCCTAGAGCAAGGATGCCAACAAATGATTATTATCGTCATAGCTGCGAGTATGTTTTGCCTTTGCAACAGCAGCAGTAGCAGCAGCAGTATCCTTGTTCTCTACACATAAAAGAGCTTCCTCCTTGGCACTAAGTTAGCGACAAATATTTGAACATAGAAATTATTTCCAACTTCTGCGACTAAATTTGTTTCTTTTTTGTTACTCTTTCCTGCTCCTTGGTTGTTAGTTGCTAGCTAAATTCCCATCAGATGCCAACCCTTTCCCAAGCTTCCTATACTCGTATATAAATAATACAATTCAACGGCAGAGAACAGTTGTCGCTTGCTTTTTACCGAGCAACCAAGGACGAATACGGGGACCAGGACGACGACGAGAATGAGTATGACTCAGATCTCAGAGTGCCCAACAAACAATCTGTATTTGCTTGTTTTTTGAAGTTTTCGAATGAAAGATACAAAATTAAGAAAATTTCCGTCTTTGTTGTAAGGACTTTTTGCAAAAGGATTTTTGTTTGTGTCTCCATTCTAGGGAAATAATTCCCCAAATAACGATTTAATTAGTTTGATTATTTAGCTTTGTGTTACATCTTACATTCATATATACATACATATATATGCTTTTTATTTTCTGCTTCCTATTGTTGTTTTGTTTTTAAAATATAACAGGACCTACACATTAACATACACAATTCAACAGGACATAGAATACAGTATCTCTCTCTTGTTGAGTTGAGATACAACAAAATGAAGGATACGTATTTAACATTTTGACTAATTTGATTCTAAAAATAAAGTTTTTGTTTTTCATTGGAAAACTGAATATTATATTGGAGAAGTTTTTCCCTAATTTTGTTGTTTGTGCAAAAAAAGATATTGACTCTTTGGGGGTATACTTTAAATATTTGTGCAGTATGTCGATGGGACTTTGTGAAGTTGAAGTAGTTGTCCATCAGTTTAAGTCAAAGAGAAAAGTTTTTTATTGACAATAAACTGGTTATTTGCGAAACAAAAATTTGCCAACAGCTATGAGCTTATGTCTCTTCAGTAACCGGCTGATATTGGTATTAGCAGAAATAAAAAACAAACAAAGTGATAATGCAAATAGGCTATTGGCTAAAATTTGATACTATGTTTTGACATACCTACCAAGAAATTCATCAGGCATTTATAGAGTTCATAGGTATAACTTAGTTAGTGGTTTTTCACCTTCCATTCTGTCAGCGTTGCCATTGCCAAAAACAAACTCTGATGATTACACGAATGAATGAAGTGTCAATGTGATTTCTATTTATTTTTCACTCCTAATTCGTTGACACTGAAAACTGTGACAATAATTTTAATAATGACAACAGAAAGAGTCGGCCATTTTCCCCTTTAACTAACTTTTATTTTACCATAACATATATTGGCCTGAGCTTGGGAGCATAAACTAATAAGATAAGTACCCGAAACCTCTGCTTTCATTTGATATTTGCCTACAAGCTGAAACACGCATACAAGTAACTTTTCCGTTCATCTTCCAATAGACACATTGATAAAACGCACACAGGAATCTTTTGTGTTCATCTTCCTACCCAGCAAACATTTATCTGAAGGTTCAGATTCTAATCACCAAAAATGAAGAATAATATTCAGGAAACCTTCAGTTTTTTGAATGAATTATGAATATATACGTATACAAAGATCCTACAAATTCTTACCAGAGAGACACAAAGAGATATGTATTCTGTGTCAAAAAAAAACAACACTCAGATTTTGTTGTTGGATCCTTCATATGGAGATCCTTTTTTGTTCGTCCTTTTATTTTTATTTTTACAAAGGGGTAATGATGACGGGTCATTGTAATGACAAAAGTTTCGTTTGCATAGTCGATTATCAGTTCGGAAAAGTTTTTCGAAAGATCAGTTTAGATAGGTATATAACCATCAGTGTTTTAATAATAAATGGGTACCTACTTACTTAACAAAAAATATATATAAAAAAGCAAATGATAAACATAAAGGTATGTAAAAAATGGTGTTAAATTTTATAAGAAATATAAAAAACATTTCTTTAATTATAGCATCGTGTCCTGGAAGCTATAAAAGCCAAACAAGAAGCAAAATAAAAAAATGTTCCAGAGGCTCACCGATGAAATATTCAATAATAAATGAATCAGAAATAATGAATTCACTTATGATGCAATTTGAATCCTTTTACCTGGGATCTTAGAAACCGATTTGAATCATTTTAATGATTCATTTAAGATCTGAAGATTCTGCAATTAAATTAAGGTATATAACCGTTCCATATATTCCTTTAAATGATTGATCCCTGAACCTTTTCTTAATCGCAAAAATGATTCCTGTACGATTAATTAAAGTGAAGGTATATACTTAGAAATCCTTCACTTAATTGAATTTTATTGGAATTATTTTTATGATTTAGAAAAGATTCAGGCATTAATCATTTAAATGAATATATGGAGCTCTTATATACGTTCATTTAAATGACGAATTTTCAGATCATAAATGAATCATTACAATGATTCAAATTGGTGTCTAAGAGCCCAGGTAAAAGGATTCAAATTGCATAAAAAGTGAATTCTTTTTCGGCCGGTTTCTTCACTTTTATGAATTAATTATCGTTCATTTCTGAATTAAAATGTTTGCTGGGTATAGACACATCGAGAACACACAGCCCTATACTTTGTCCCAGAAAAATAGGCAGTACACGTCTTATGGGAAAGCCTTTTCAAAATCATATTTTTTGCACCATACTTGAAAGATCTTCTCCATAAAAAGTGTTTGCACGCCCGTAAGTATACTCGTATAAAATAATGAACAAAAATTTCATTGCATCGGACGCAGACCCAACGTCCTACTCAGCGTACATTTGAGTGTCCGCCAGTGCTGCCACTAAGAAATTAAAAAAAAAACATAGTTTTAAGACATGATTTGGAATTAAAAAAGAATGACGGACCTATCTCGTAGTTAGATACGCGTTAAATGAAAAACAAAAGAAAGAATTCAAATAGACAATTTGGAAACCATATCATGAGTATGTAAAACAAATATAGATATTAAATAACCAGTTTTTTATGCAATTGCTGAAAGCAGTTCAAAGTAAAATGGTATCAGGAAAATGAAAAGGATTGAAAAAGGAGAGAACGATTGAAGCTTTTAATAATTGAAAAATTAAAAAAAAACAGTTTCATCGTCCTCTCTCTTTTGTCATCAATATCGGGGGCATTCGGTGGGGCATAGTTTTGCTGTGCAATACATTCGTTGTTGTTGTAATACGTGTTAAATAACACGCCATTCACAGCTAACTTCCATGACAACGAACTAAGCATATGATTTCCAATAAAAGCCAAGCTAGCGCTAAATTTCTTATACTTAGGTTTCGTAGTACGAAATCAACTGTCTTTTCAATTGTTTTTTGTGAACTTTAATTACGTGTCTAATACATCATCTTCTTTTGAAACATTTGTTGTCTTAATTCCTGATTCATTTAAAATGTATATTTTACCCAACAAATGTATGTTTAATTCACTTTGAGCTGAAGCGTAATCGTAAGCAATTAGTTTTTTTCTCTGTTTTGACTTTTGACAGAAATGGTTGTATACGTTCACAAACACACAGAATATTTTTCAGCAATGTATCAGAAAGCTGTGCGATACCGAACGCTCCCATTGCGTTACTCGAGGTGATAGCTGTCAAAAATATTGCAAGGCCTGAGGCGAGTGAAAGAGTGCGTAGATAAAGTGTTATCTATATTGAAAAATATTATGTGTTCTCTTCACTCAAAGACACTACCTATATGAAAATAAAAAAAAAGCAAAGAGTAGGTATACTTATGGGGTTTTCTTTTGGTAATTTCAGATTTTGATCCGATACATCCACGAGTCTGTGGAACCAGAAGGTATCTGATGGCAAATGATTTGAAAATAAAATCAAGTATTTTTTTTTTCTAACACGAAGCGATTTCAATGTTTAAAAAATGAATGCCGAAATTATTTTGGAGGATTACATAATTATTAATACACAATTGCTATTATGTTTCTTAAAATGTATGTAGGTTTTCACAGCCTTATTTCACTATTCACATAATTACTGAAAACAAAATCTTGTCAAAACGACGGCTGTCAATTGTTCTGATGGTGTTATTGTATTAGTAAAAGAGGGTGAAATCTGCCGAAAAATCCAGATCTGCAAAATTGATTTCCGATCAAAAAATAAATTGATTTGTTTGCCCATTGGAAGGCTTTAATTGTAAAAAATCTGTGTTTTGACAGATCTGTAGGGGAAAAAATTAATTTTTATTACCAAAAGATGTGAAGAGGAACATTTTGACAGAAGTATAGGAGGAATCTTCAAAGCCAGATTTTTTTGAAACATCAATTTCCTTTAAGCTTTCCAAGACATCCTGTTCTGAAAAACTTTATAAATTGAAATCTAGCAAAGGAGTAATATCAGGGTGTAAGCCGTCAGTATTTGTTAAAATATCACTATTATACGAAGTTTGAAAGAATCGAGCAAAAAGGTCAAATGAGGATTTAATATCATTAAGGAAAAGAGTAAGATTTTTTTTCTCTTTGAATTTAAAAATATCCAGAAAAATTTTGAATTGTTCTTTATATTTGACTCAGCATTCATAGTATACTGCTTATACAGAAAATCAAATTCTTTTCTTAACTGATAAAATATTAAACGATCCTCCGAAACATGTGTTATTTTAAAACGCTTAAATGCCTTGTTTTTAGCATTCTCTAAATTTTTTATTCTTTTATTAAACCATAGAAGCTTAAACGATTTCTTCCTAGTTAAGGTAGAAACAAATCGTTCGATGCCTTCATTTATAATAATTTTAAAACTTCTAAACATATCCTCTAGAGACTTGCCTTCAAAAAAAATCCTTCCAGTAACAGCATTATAAAAATTATTAAGTGCAATAAAATCCGCTTTTGCAAAATTAAATTCTTTTAGAGTTTTGTTACACACAGAAGTGTAATTATACTATTTAAAAGAGAAACAAATATCCTTATGATGAATAGACTTATTTAAAAGAGGAAAACTATAAACGTTTAAAGAATACTTTAAATCATTATTAATAAATACTAAATCCAATATTCTGTTTAAACTGTTTTTAACATTATTAAGTTGAAACAGCCCCATGCAAGAAAATGAATCAACTAATAACATCTCTACATCTTTATTTACATTAAAGGGATCAAAATATGATCTTCCATGTAGCACCAGTCGATATCACCAATGTTAAAATCGTCTTACGGCACATTATGGCGTATTTTGCATTTGGATCTACACCTACATCCATATAAAGTCCAGCTCACGCAACAACTGAAGCCAGCTGACCATTCTCAATGTCGTAGATACGTCGAATGGGTTCTTGAACAACAGGCGGTGGACGTCGATTTTTGGAACAAAATTTTCTTTAGCGACGAAGCACATTTCTCACTCTGAGGGGTATGTAAATAAACAAAATTGTCGAATTTGGGGTTCTGAGAATCATGAAGTAAGAGAGGCCATTACATCCACAAAAAGTCTCTGTTTGGGGCGCTCTTTGGTCCGGAGGTATGATTGGACCTTACTTCTTCGAAAACGACGATGGAACGACTGTCACCGTCAATTCGGAGCGTTATGGTCATATGATAACCGACTTTTTTTGCCTGCTATTCGAGAATACGACTTGGAGAATATGTGGTTTCAACAAGACGGTGCCACATGCCACACAACTCGAGCGAATATGGCTTTATTGCAAGAAACATTTCCTGGCAGCGTAATTTCTCGTCGTGGCGAGAACTTATTGTTTACTTAATATCTATTATTTCTTTTTATTCTTTATAACCCGGACGAAGCGGTTAATGTTTATGTTATTTTTTTTTAACTGAAATTAAATGAACCACAAATTTTGTAAATAAAAAAACTAAAAACAAAATATTGTTTTCCTTTAATTCATAGGTGCCAATAGTTGTACATCTTTGACGATTATTGTAGTCGGATGCCAATAATTGTAGTTTTTGGCAAGCTTTTTTAATATTCCATTTTTAGCTCTTTTTTAATAAACAAATAATAAGAATTAAATATAAATAAACAAAGAATATTCTATATTAAAATTTAGTATATTATTCATATTTTTAACTTTTTAATTCCGAAAATTACCCGCATTTAAGATTGAAAAATCCTTAAGGGTAGGTTTGGGCATATTGGGTTTTGCGATTATAGGGACAAAATTTGTGTCAGAAAAAAAAACATGATTTTGGACTCAAAAACATTATTTGGGTAGAAAAAACATGAAAATCATGATAAATCATTATTTCTGGCAGCCCTGGTGTCCACTGAATTGGTTTTGCTGTTGCCTGTGGCTGCTGCTGGTGCTATGCAATCCCCATTAAATATTAATGTGCTTTCGGAGTTACCCGTGTCCATTTCATAACTCGATCGGTTTTTTTTTACTTGGGTTTCTTTTGAGTTGCTTTTCATTGGAGAGCTTTAAAAAAGTTCTGAATGATGAGTTTTATCGTGGAGTGTTTTCATTTTGTACACTTCTTTTAATGTGTGATTTTAATTAATGTGAAGTAAAGTATTTTTGAATAAAATGTATGTTTAAAAGGAGTATTATTTATTTTAAAGTTTTGTGCAATTCGTATTTTTAACTCGTGTATTTTAATAGAGGTGTGCTTTTTTTTTAAGTTTTAGACAATTAGTTCGAAATTGCTTTGAGGATTTCAAAATATTTAAGTTCATAAAGAATTGCAAAATAAGACAGAAGCTGTGAAGCTACTTGAGCTGATATTTTTCCTGTAGGTGAACTAACAGCTTACAGACTTCTTAACAAACAGAAAGGCCAAGACTCGCCACCAAAGAAAAACAAATCTGATAACGAATAATTTTTTTTTTACTTTTGCTTGTTTTTTATTTAAAAGGGATTAGGCCTACTGGTGATACCCTTCAAAAACGCACCTTTTATCTTAGCTCGTACTGGTGTGGAAAATATAAATGTATTTTAATATTTATAAACAAAACGATTAAATAAAAAATACTATCGAAAAAAAGAGCGGCAAGCCTACATAATTCTTTCATATTTGGGTCCATTTAAAATACACACTACGAAAACCCTGTGAGAGCTTTATTGAGTGACAAATTTATGCAAACGTCCTATCTTGCCTACACTGCCTATTTTTCTGGGACAGAGTATAGTAATTTGTTTTGTTTTTCGATTTCACATTTATTCATGGATAGACTTTCAAAGGTACAAATACAACAATGTATACAAACGGGTTTTGGGGGGTGAAACGTTCGAATGTTTCCAATCTTATTATGGCGTATTTGTGCTTGTGAGTTCTTATAAAAAAGAATAAACTTTTGTGACTTCTAATAACTTGTGCTTTAATAAAGGATATCCAAGTAGAGATGCGTCGATATTAAAAGTTCGTAACGGACATGTTGTTTTAAATGCTGCATCTATAAATCTGTTGTTTATTATTTATACTCAAGCTTGTTACAAGTTCAAATGGCGGATATTTAATGACACCCCTTTTGTCAGCTCCCATGAAACAAAGCCAATTTGCTTGAAGCGCAGCTTGCTTGACGCTCCCAGAAAGTGTTATGAATCCTCCAGTACTTGAGAGCGTAAATGATTGTATGGGACGAATGTTCCTTCGAACAAGAGCGGCTGGACGTCGGCATATGAAAGCGTTAATGGCAGTGGATTGGTAACACACTGAGCCAACCAAACGATGAAATTGCAAATCAGTCTTTTGAATGGAATCCTCAGGGTGCACGGAGGGCTGGAAGACCAAGAACAACATGGAAATCAACTATCTCAGCAGAAGCAGAATCCCAGAGAAAGACGTGGCCACAGCTAAAATACCTTCCTGCGGACCGTGAAGGATGGAGACGTTTTGTTGACGCCCTATGCCCCAATCGGGGTTACAGGACTAGATGATGATGATGAAACCATTGACGTAGAATCTATAAGTCGTAGTTCATACTGTCAAAATTTCAAAGTTATTACTATTTGAGCACGAAAGAGCAGTATCATCAGCGAAAGCAGATAATTTTCACTTAAAAGGCTGTAAGAACGAGGAGTTATCAAATATTGAAAATATATTTGATTATCTCCAAGCAAATCGAGCAAACTCTGAACATGTTTATAACGAAAAAAGAAACATACATTCGGAGTTTTGAACGCTCTTTTATAATTAGCCTGTACTAAAAGGGTTTTGATTAACCTTAATATATTCGAGCATTGTGCAAGCATTTCGCTTGAACTTTTTTTTATGAAAGTATTGGTAAAATAATGAAAAAGGTGAAAAATTGCGACGGTGTTTAGCTGTCGTTCTATCGCCTATCATTTTTAAGGTTCTATTTTAAATTCTTTAGAAGAGATTCCGATGAGTTTTGGGATCTCCAGCCAGATTATAAGCAGAGCGGGATTACTGGCATCTTGGTGTGTTATCGAATATTTCTCGAAATATTTCCTCAAAAACGTGTCTAGTTTTTGTTTTTGGATTTTAAAAATCAAATTTTAAATTTGGAGAAAAATGCCGCGTAGATACATTGTACGCAAACGCCCAATCGGCTATACTTGGCTTAGGTTTAAATCCTATCAACGACCAAAATATTGTTTCTCTATAAGGGTCCTCATGTTATTGTTTTTCCCGTGAAAATCATGAAAAGTCCATTTGGTTGTCTCTGGTGTGATGCTTGGCAAATCTCCTTTAGAAAAATATTATTTTTCTTAATTAAACTGATAATTTTTCCTTTCACAGTTTCAAAAAAAACTGTACCCTCCATTTATAAAATCTAATTCAAGTGTCTAGATTCCCTAGATATCCCATTCAATTTATTGATATTTAAACTCCCCCAATCACAATTGTGGGACTTTGACCATATAAAACAAAATGTCGATATCCCCAAGAAAGCCCTGTTCATAACGTATTTCTGGCCCGAAATTAAATATTAAATATTACCATTACGAATTCATATACATACGTATCTTCATCTATTTGCGGTGGCTCTTTTTCTCTATCTCTGTCTCTTTCGTACACTCGGTGTGTTCGTGTACAATTGGGTGCTACGCTAATTAAACTCGATACCATCGCAGGAAATTTGAATTTTTCGCCAACCTTTCAAAATACCAACCACAGAATAAATGGAAATCCTCGATACAGACGATGGAGAATATGCTCTCCGTATAATTGTTCTTCCTAATCCCAGAGCCTTGCGGCATCATCAAAACCTTACCCCGGTACCACCCCCACCCCCCAACCTATAACTAAACTGAATTTATAAATAAATCAAAATTGGAAATTGTTTTCCAAATGAAATTTGCCAAAGCCCCGCGTCCGTTATGCCTCCGAGTTTCGACGTCGCGTCCTCATCGACGCGGTGGTCCCTAGTCCAAGGATGAACTTGAACATATTGATCCCATCAACAATTCTACGGCGGCGTGTAACTGGAATTCTCTGACTGCAGTACAGTCACGTTCTAGACTTCAACCATTTGCTACCAAAATACACAAAATCGAGAAACGGGCTGCAAAAAAAAAAATAAAAAAAGAAAAAACGAAATGATGAGTCCCATAATAATGATCCTGATTATCCGCTATCAATGTGCGAGGTCATGGCAACTGTAAGCAAAAGCCTCCCACGACGACATAAAACCCATGGCTATGAGCTATACTCTAGCACTAGCACAGCCGGCGCGGTGCGGAATAGCATCGGCACTAGGATCGGGAGTAGCATTTGGGAATGGCATAAGTTAAAACAATAATAACTTTAACAATAATAACAGCTAAACAAAGAGTAGGAAATTATTAATGTCTGACTTAATTTCCATAATATCCTTGCTGGTCGTAAATGCTGCATAATAAAGTGCTTAAGATTCCTTCTATGTCTCATTGACGAAGTTAGCTTATACACGATAATACGACGAAGGGGCTTGTCTATATTTGTGTGTGTGTTTGTGTTGTCGGCCCTCAAATACCATTTGGTCTATTATCCTGCGAAGATGGATGTAGGTTTTGTGGATGTTGGATTCTTTTTTTTTTCTCAAGGCATATGTGAACTCATTTGGCAGCTTACGGTATACAATCTAATGTTAGAACTTGCCCGTTTTTAACCCCAACCAGAGGCGGTATTATATTTTTTTTTGTATTCTTAATACGCATAACCTCAAATATATAATAGTCCAGAATGAATGCAATTTTAGAAAGTTTAAGGACGCACGTTTTTTCCGGTGTATACGCGACCCATGAGCCACTTAAGAGATAAAATATGCGCAGATGAGGCATAAGAGTTATTCCGTCACGTATGCACATTAATTGAATTCAAACGGTCCACAGTGGTCCAAAACTAGAAAATACTTGGCAAAACATTGAAAATTCGATTTTTTTAAACGTTAGAATAGGTTTCCCTAGTGGCTTGATTTTAAAATTCTGTCCTCTATTTTTGATACAGTTTTGTTTTGCGCCTTAACGAAAAGAGTAAAAGAATTGTCATTTTATAAAAAATACGCCTACTTTCAGGCCACTTTTAGAGTTGAATGTTTTTACTCCTTAACTTAAAGGGTAAGGTAATAGGATCTAAGGCAATGAGCATTTAGTGAAATATTTCAAAATTTAATTTTAAAACAAATGAATTGCAGCTCGCCCCCATTTTCACGCCCCTTTATTTTGTAAATGTACTGTTGGTGTTGGCGACCATATGAGGAAAAATACGAACATACCGAAACACGCAGTAAATCATTTGTATTAAAAATTTCAATTTTATAGCTTTGCAAATTTCGCTCAAAGTTTTCTTGAAAGACAATTTAAAAAGTTTTTATTTTTGCCTTTTTACGAAAACAAAATCATTTTGCACTATAGTCCTCGGCGTTTTGATGGTTGGAGGCGTGGGAGACCCTTTTTGTATTAAGTTGGCAAATTAATTTCTTCTATGAGAGTTTTTGTAAATGCTGAGAGCGTCTCAAGGTTCATTTGGCTGCTGGATGGTGGTTCAACTTTGCATAACAAATAAAAATGTTTACTCACTGTGCCGAAGGATTTTGGGCCCGAAAACTTTTATTATGTAATTTGCCAACACGATTTAAACACTAAATTATGGCTTTAATGAATTTATTCCCTAAAACGATTTAAATTTAAAAAAAATTAAATTATATTTAAGATTATGTTTTTATTCACGGAAGACAAGAGATAATTCGTAGTATTCTTTTGAAAGTAATCACTCTTTTTGATTCTGGGTGCTAGACTTACATACTTAGACCAATAAATGGTAGTTGGTCATAATCCCGAAATCAAAAATCAAGAAAAGATAAAACTCAGAAAACCGAAAATCCCAAAAACTATACATGAATTTCTGAAAGTTAATTTACATGAATTTCTGAAAGTTAAATTAACGATAAGCATTAAATACATCATCTCCATGATTTGCGTCATCAGAATTGAACATGCAGATCAACGGTAAGTATCCAGCCGATAACATTGGACAGTTTCAGAGCTGACATAACAGGTTTCCAAGAGATGCGATAGGATGGGCCATAATACATAGGAAAAGAGAGAAATGTGATCTTATTATGGGGATTGCCACATCGATGGAAAGGTGGGAACGTATTTGGATACTTTCCATTGAGAAACCCCTTGACTACTGTTTTCTGAAACCATGGAAGGAAATGGCAACGATATGTCAAGATGGTAGTAAGCAATGTGTCAGTCAATTTATACATGATTCACACATCTCTCAAGGATCTGGATCTGATTTTTAATAACATCTACGTGATTTGGGGCAATGCTAGAATTTTTCGGTACTTTCTCTATCATGGAGTCAGCAGCAAGGCAATTGCACTGGCTCACATCATATTCCTAATAACAACGTGACAATTGACAATATTGAGATTTAAGTAATTTGTGTATCTAGGCACTGCAGTAAACTGACCAAATAAGATCAGCGCGTAAATCAAACGCGCTAATCCCTCTTTCCTTGGGGAAAAAATAGCAATCGAGAAATAAAGCCCCCTTGATACATTGTACAAAATACTCCTCATCACTATCCTGTTGTATAGATCAGAAACATGGGCCTTTACTGATTCGGATGAAAGAAAATTCCTTTTCGGCATTCGAGAGAAGAATTCAACGCACGATTTATGGTCCTGCTTGTGACAGTGAACAAAGCATGAAGAAGGAAATACAACTACGAGCTAAACACCGATATGAGTCTAATCAATCAATGCGCTTAAAACGGTAAAGATGTCTGGGTCATGTAGAGCGAATGAACGCTCAAGCTGCAGTACGCATTCAATGACGGATAATTATAAAAACCAAGTCAGATCTCACCTTCAATAGTGCGACCAAATTCTTTTTCATGGATTTGTAAACTGGAGACAGCGTTTGGGGATTAGATGTCCAGTCATGGAGAGGCATATTAACTGGGAGTTTGGAGTACCAAGCTAGAGAGAGTAAGTACGTAGGTACAAATGGCAATAATGTAGTCAACACTTCCATAAATCTAAAATAATTAAAGAAGTTCTTGTGTGCCAAAAAGTTTCAAACGATCTTGATAAAATCTGTTAAAAACAATATTTTTCAAATCTTACTTGGTCTCCAACAATAAAAGAAAACTAATTGAATAAATAATCAAGGAGAGATGTATTTTTTTTATTTTATTTTGTATTCCATTTTATTTTATTTAATATTTTTTATTTTATTTTATTTTATTTTATTTTATTTTATTTTATTTTATTTTATTTTATTTTATTTTATTTTATTTTATTTTATTTTATTTTATTTTATTTCATTTTATTTTATTTTATTTTATTTTATTTTATTTTATTTTATTTTATTTTATTTTATTTTATTTTATTTTATTTTATTTTATTTTATTTTATTTTATTTTATTTTATTTTATTTTATTTTATTTTATTTTATTTTATTTTATTTTATTTTATTTTATATTATTTTATTTTATTTTATTTTATTTTATTTTATTTTATTTCATTTTATTTTATTTTATTTTATTTTATTTTATTTTATTTTATTTTATTTTATTTTATTTTATTTTATTTTATTTTATTTTATTTTATTTTATTTTATTTTATTTTATTTTATTTTATTTTATTTTATTTTATTCGATTTTATTTTATTTTATTTGATTTTATTTTATTTTATTTTATTTTATTTTATTTTATTTTATTTTATTTTATTTTATTTAATTTTATTTTATTTTATTTAATTTTATTTTTTTAAATGTATTATTGCTTGTATGCTCTAATTTTTGGTGCTGAATAGTAATTTAAATTGACGTACGTTAATTTTAATAATTGTTAAGGCGCCAGTTGAACTCAATTTTGCCTATCAATTTTGAGGTACTTAAACAAAAAAACTGATGTCGGTTCGGTACC
The DNA here is from genome assembly GCA_910595825.1 of Philhelius pedissequus. Classification (NCBI taxonomy): domain Eukaryota; kingdom Metazoa; phylum Arthropoda; class Insecta; order Diptera; family Syrphidae; genus Philhelius; species Philhelius pedissequus. The sequence goes on from OU343160.1 coordinate 328,558,217, forward strand.
AAGTTACTTACACATTTTTACAATTGAACAAATTTTTATTGCTGATGTGCAACAGGCTGCAGAAGAAAGTACTCCAACTATTTCAAACGCGAGAGAAAAAGAAATAAGATATCCTGTCGAAATAAAGGAGCTAATATTGGAAACAAGAAGAATTCGAAAAAAGTGGCAAGCTATGAGATTCCATGGTGACAAGGCATTGTGTAACCGTCTTAACAACGAATTAAAAACAAGAATCTGTGAGTTCAAAAATGATTCACTTAGTAGATTCCTGAACAATCTGACGACGGATGCTTCTTCGGAATACTCCTTATGGAAAGCATCTAAGCGCCTAAAAAGACCTCAGACACAAAACCCGCCAGTAAAATCTGAAGATGGTAAATAGATCGCAAGCCCGAAACAAAAGGCTGATCTCTTCGCTGAACATCTCGCGAATGCTTTTAAGCCATTCCCAGCAAACACAGCTACAGATCCCTTACAGTTTGTTGATAGAAACGACAAATGTGAAATATCTTTTGTCACACTCAAAGAAGTAAGAAGCATGTGTCAACATAAGTTGTCTAACAAAAAATCACCAGGGAACGATCTAATAACTGCTCAGGTTTTGAAAGAAATGCCATCAAAAGCCTTCAAGAAACTCCAATTTATAATTTACGCATGCCTTAAACTAAGATATGTTCCACATCATTGGAAAATTGCAGAAGTCATTGTTATACCTAAACAAGGTAAACCACCAACAGAAGTAACATCTTACAGACCAATTCTGAGCCATCAGTTTGGATTTAGAAATAAACATTCCACGATAGACCAAGTGCATCGAATTACGGATGTCGTGGAAAATTCACTTGAAGAAAAACAAGTATGCTCGGCTATATTCTTAGATGTTGCTCAAGCCTTTGAAAAGGCTTGGCACTTGGGACTTGAGTACAAACTGCATAGTGACCTTCCCAGGCAGTACTACGAAATACTGAAATCCTACGTTACGAACCGACTCTTTAGAGTACGGTACGACCAAAATTACTCGGAACTAAAGAAAATTGAAGTCGGTGTACCACAAGGAAGTGCCCTAGGACCAACCCTGTATCTGTTATATACAAGGGATATTCCAGTGGACATTAACGCTATCATGGCCACCTTTGCTGACGATACAGCAATATTGGTGCCAGATAAATCCGTTACAAAGGTTACACTAAAATTGCAAAATGCTGTCGATAAAGTTAGTGATTGGACGCAGAAATGGCGTATCAAATTAAACGAAACAAAATCGACGCATATAAATTTTACTAACAAAAACATAAACAATTTTCCAATATTTATAAATAATACAGTAGTACCTTACTCCAATACCGCCAAATACCTTGGAATGACTTTGGATGCAAAGCCTAAATGGAAAGAGCACATCAAAAAGAAACGAGAAGAACTAAACTTGAAGTACAGAAAAATGTTCTGGTTACTAGAAAAGAACTCTGACCTATCTATCCAGAGCAAACAAATGATATAAACGGTGATTTTTTAAGAGCTTGGTTTTTGAAAATTCAAAAAAACACAGAAACTTGTAAAAAGTGAATGAAATTCTTATTTGGATCGATAAATCAATTTCTGCCATTTACTTTTTAAAAATAATTTCACTTAAATGTTGCCCGCGGCTACTCTTCAGGTGGTCCATTCTGAAGGTCCAATTTTGGCAAACTTTTTCACACATTTCGGCCGGAATCTCACCAATGACGCGTTCAATGTTGGCTTCCAAGGCAGCAATCGTGTTTGGCTTGTCCCCATAGACAATAGACTTAACATAGCCCCACAAAAAATAGTCTAACGGGGTCAAATCACATGATCTTGGTGGCCAATTGACTGCGCCAAAACGTGAGATCAACTGCTCACCAAATTCGCCTATCAATTGATGCATGGTTTCGCGTGCAGTGTGGCATGTGGCACCGTCCTGTTGGAAGCACATGTCGACCGAGTTCAATTCTTGCATTTTCGGCAAAAAAAATCTGTTATCATCGAACAGTACCTTTCTCCATTGACCGTAACCCTGCGGCCTTCATCGTCCTTGCACCAAACAGTGCATTTTTCGGGATGCATTGGTAGCTGCTGAATTGCCTCTGGCTGCTCTTCACTCCAAATACGGCAATTCTGCTTATTCACGTATCCATTTAGCCAAAAATGAGCGAAAAAAAAACGGACGTAGCTTGCGAAACACATTTTTCACAGAGCACGAATTTTGATAATAAATTTCAATAATTTGCAAACGTTGTTCAGGCGTAAGTCTATTCATGATGAAATGGCAAACAATACTGAATCGAAATGTCAAATGTTCGTGGAATTTTTCATGTGTGATCTGTCAAAAATATAAACGTCAAAAACCAAGTAGCAAAAAAATCACCCGTTATAAGCAAGTACTGAAACCCGTTTGGACATATGGCATCCAACTATGGGGCTGTACAAAGAAAACAAATGCTGAACCCATCTAAAAATTCCAAAGCAAGGTCCTTCGTGGAATAATAAATGCCCCTTGGTATATAAGAAATAGCGATCTACATCGTGACCTTCAAATTGAAATGGTTACAGAAGTGGTAAAAAAACACGCTGTATCACACAACCAGCGCAGCGACTGCAAAGTCATACCAATTCCGAAATGGAGACCGTCTTAAGTGTACGAGACAATGTTCGGATATTAAGAAGAACCCAGCCTCATGAGCTGATGGTCTAAAAGCTATGGGAAAGTGTAATAACTTTAAACTTCCCCCAATGCGATTTAAATATAAATTAAGATAGTAAAATCATTTGTCGATCTTTCATAGATTGGTCCTGATTTCACCGGTGGTTTTAGTGCGGTAAGAGTCCCACACTATTCGGTACCGATTCTTTCCGAGTGTGTTTTGAAGATTTCCATCGGATAAAAAAAAAAAACGTACATATTTAACGGTGACTTCGTGGATACTTCCTTGTTCTTTTTGTTTTGATAAATACAAAACTCTACTCTATTCTATTCTTTACCTCTGTTCTAATTGCTCCTTGACGGAAAATATATCGTCCTTAATCCGCGTGCATTAATTAAACCGTTAAAAAAAACTATAATAAGTAAACAAAAAAACATCGTATTGCTCTTCATAGCCATTAATTATACACTGCGACTTGTATGAGCATAAACAATGACCACAGAGGTAAACAACAACGTGAACAAAAAAAATGTCTTTCAACATTCATGATGGCTGCATAAACTTCCGTTATGCAGGTTAGCATAGTGTTTCCGGTGCCGCACTAGCAAAACTCTTTGAATTAACAACATCTTCAGAACATCACTCAACGCGAAAACGAATAGACTAAGAGTCCACAATCCACATGGCTTTGTTCCCCATATGGTCCCATTAAACCGGGGCTACAAATGAACCTAACAAACATATAGCCTGGTTGTCAATGTGGATGTGCAGTCAAACAAACAAAAAACAAACAAAAAATTACACACTCTTGAGTAAGAGTGTAAGTAGCATAATTTACTTTTATGTTTTCATTTCATATGAAGAAGCGCACAACTTCCTGCCAACTCCATTTCATGGTAGCGCTGCTGGCGCTCACACTTTGTCCCTTTTTTCGTTGTCAGAACAGTTGTGTATGTGTGTGAGTATATGCGGCGCTCATAATTGTCTATGGAAGAATACAAAATGAGGCATTTGAATGCCATTAAATGCCTGACCTGAATGTCATAACCAGGACCCGCCATTACTGTGATGATAAACGGTGAATGCTTATGTTCGCAAGAACACAGTGTGCTGGTGCTGGGCTTTGTCAGATTGGGTGCTATATGACGGAGAATGGGTTTTATTCCAAACTCCTCTGCGAAGTCTACCTACGAGTATACGTTTGGGTTTCAGAGTGATTATGAGGGAATCGGGGTCTATCTACCGATCTGAATGACTTGTGTTTACAGGCTAAGGGTTTTTTTTTTTTAATATGTGTAGGTTGGTATGTCCCTTGTATATTGGTGGGGTTTAATGGGATACTCGCTTTTAACTGACGATATGGTGGGATAACATTTGCACGTATGCATAAAAAAACATAAAATTCGGATAGCCAAGACCTTTTTGTGTTTGTTTTTCCATAGTTTTATTCTTTATTTCTTTTGCTTATACCTATACTACGTATAATAGGGTAGGTAGTTTTTAATGTGATTTTCTATTTTTGTTATACTGTATATGTGTATGGGTAGAGGTAAGGTAGTTTTGTTTAGTGTGTGTGTTAGGTCAGGTAAGATAAATTATTAAATGTTTTTTCTTGTTGGTCGAAAAAAAGGAAATTTTGTTTTATGATAAGGAAACATGAAACTTGGTAAAAGAGATTAAATTTTTTAAATCATTTTTAGACTTTGGGTTGTTTTATATGAAAAAAAAAACAAAGGAAGGACAAAACCTACAATGCCTAAATGGAAATGCTGATGCTTTGAATATTTTAAATTTAATGGACGTATTTTGGCTTTTAATCGGCTATTGTTTCCTTAATATCTGGACAAGGAAACGAAATTACTCAAATTTTGTGTAGCTGTATAATATTATTTAATATACATAAGCACCTAAGCCCACATGTAATTTTGAACACGTGGATAGTAAAAAAATGGTTACACCATAAATATTTTGTTTAAAGAAAATAGATATCTGATGCTAAGCCGTATTCCATATGACATGTACTCCTGTATGGACTTTTTTTTATCGCAGTTTCAATAAATGTTGCAAATTTTGTATCCTTTATGATCTTATTGATAGTAGATCGTATATTTCCTTACACCACAAAAGCATACGTCAACTCATTTCTACAATCTGGTCAGATGTATGCGAACTGTTACAAATCAGCCTTCCGAATAGTAAGTCAAGTAAAACCTCACCCTTAAGTTTCGTGCAACTCGGTGTGCACATGTAAATAATCTATCCAGCAATGCGCCGCACAAAGCCAATTAGTCAGGGCGGCCATCTGATAACCGATTGAAATATTTTGAGGCAAAAGAAGTGCGTAAAATAGAAGGGTGAAACTGAAATCAACCGCTCAATGTGCATTTCACGTCGAACATTCCCATTCATGGCTACATCTAAGCCACATTGACTCCAGTGGGTAGATAAGTTCTTTATTTTAATTTTTTTTCAGAAAATAGAAAAGAAGAATTTCCATTTTTATATTTATAGTCGAGTCGGGTTGTCAAAAAAGGGCTGAAATGGAAAACATTAATTCGTACAATTTTCTTTTACAGTTCGCTGGGCATGAACCCGCCTAAATTTAGGTTTTAGGGGAAATCGCACTGGATCTTCAGCTTCAGCCGCCATTTTGAATTTAGTAAACATTTAATTTGGTCAATAATTTCCCCATTTTTGATTTCTGACAAAAAAGGTAAAGGTAAAACTTGTAGGAAATTTAATTCTCTACAACTTTAGTCTTTATATTTTTGTTCACAAAAGATACCCTCCCCGAGATATCAATGAAAACTGTTTTGGGGCTTCTGACCCCCTTCTAGGACTATGGAATATTAATAACTACAATTTTCTCTTATAATTTGTTGCTGGGATCGTAAGTAGTCCAAATATCAATTGAAGGTTTTTTAAGAATTTACACTCATCGTTTTTAGTTTTTACTGATTTTTTTTTCAGTGCCACCCCCCACCCGCACAACTGAAGCTCTATACGCCCCTGGCTGCAGCAATATTTTCCCGAAAATCGATATTTAGATCCAACAAAAAATTGTACGAATTAATTATTCATATTCCTAGAAGGGGGCCACAACCCCAAAACAGTTTTTCATTAATATCTCCCGAGCAGTAACTTTTTTGAAAAAAAAAAAAATATTAAGACTAAAGATGTAAGTTTCCTACAAGTTTTACCTCTACAATTTTTTTTCAGAAATCAAAAATGCCGAAGTTATTGGATCATATAAGATTTTCATTAAATTCAAAATGCCTGCTGAAGCTCCAGCTGGATTTTGCCGAAAACCGAGATTTAGACTACTTATGACCCCCCGCGGCGAATTGTGAAAGAAAATTGTATACCAATTAATTTTTTCCATTTCAAATGTTTAACCCGACTGAACTATTAGTTGAATGAGGCATAGGCGCATACGACTATATAATATATACTGAGAAGGCATACCGAAAAGTATGTCTTCGTCAAAGCGGTGGATTTTCCGCCATAATGGAGTATCGACCGGAGCAGTAGGCAATTCCGTAAAAAGGGTGCTTACGTAGCAGCCGAAATCACATCCTAAGGAGTAGATATTGCATGGGACCATTATCGTGTCCAAGTGTTGTCACATGCTAAATACATCCGACAGGCAGACATCACAATTGACAAGTGCAGTCACGTAGGCTGGTTCAACAGCGTTATGACATTCCCCTTATAGTGTTTCAACCTCCCATTACCCAGATTTAAAAAAGAAGCCAATGATAAAACAAAAAAAAAATGGAAAAGTGAAAAGGATAAATAAATGAAACTGACAAATTTTGAAATTTGAATTTAAGCAAGTACATGCCGTCAGATAGTTCCGTTACAAGAGTTTTCAGAAAATTTCTTGGTTCTTTTTGAACGAAGGTATACATTTTACTACTAACTTAGTCGGCCCCTATCAGTGTGGCTTTATGCCAGGGAAGTCTTCAATAGATCAAATTCTCACACTAGGGCAGATCATGGAAGAGACTCATGATGTTCAAATCAATACCCACCATATCTTAATGATTTTTAGAGTAGAGACGAGCTATCTTTCAAATACCTGCTACACTAGACCGCTTGTGTAAGTTGACAATGGAGAATACGAGCTGCTCCATTAATGTTAGTTTGGAATACATCGAGACCTTCAACGTCAAAAAAGTAGAAAGATAGGGCCATTTGATTCACTGCCATGTAAACTTTTCAACATGGTCTTGGAACCCATTGTACGTAACTAGTTTACCAACAACAGTGACTAATATTCCAGAAGTCAGTACAACTGCTCTCATGTGCGGAAAATATTGAAAACAATGTCATCGGTGTATTTGCACAAACAGGAAACAGGCGGGAATAAATTGAGTTGTAAGGCTGCTCTATCACGAAGAACTAGGAGACCCTGTATACAACCTTAATCATACCAGTCCGATTCTGGTCAAAGAAATTTAAACTCATCGACTTAGATTGCTGGTGCATGTAAACCGAATGAACATGACTCGCAAAGTCTTGAAGTTTTACCCGGAGCGAAAACTCAGCAGAGGAAGACCTTGCCCGTGGCGGGTAGAAGAGTGGAAGTAGACCTCAAAACTGGAAGCAGTTATCTAAGGACGAAGTTAGCTAGAAGAGACTGGTTGGTTGATGCCCAGGTTCACCCTGAACTGTAACGCCATCTTAATAAGTAAGCTTGAGAGTAAAATTTGGGGTACAAATTTATAAACTACCAAGTCGTAATCCCTTAATGTTCGGAGATGTCATGTCATAAGGGTAATTTATATTTCGAGCCTGCTCATGTCTGTTTCGTAATTTACATGGCAGGGAAGTTAAATCGATGCACTACTAAAATCGGGTATGCTGAACCTATGTTAGCGTAGAAGGAACTGTCCGTGAAAGTAGGAATCTAGGATTCCCATCAGTCTAGGGATGTAGTTGCTAATTATCAGATTTGGGCGATTGATAGTGCTTTGTAACTGTTTTTTTTGAAGTAGATACTTATATTTGTCCAGCGAGATTATCTTGCTTCTTGGAACGTGGCCGTAATTCCTGTGGTATTTTCTACGTCAAAGTAGAGATTAGTATCGTCCTCTGCAACATTTGGAGGAGTTTCTTCATCGTTTGATATTCCGAACCAGACTGAGAAGCAATAGCTGATGACTTGTCAGATATTTTCTTCTTGTTTTCCAGTTTTGGGGGAATTAGTTGCTCAGGATGATGGTAAGTATATAGGATAAATAACTGCCCCCTGGAAGAATTGATATAGTGGAGTTGTATATTCCATCTGGAGGTTTGGCCAACTGAATCATACGCTGAATTGGTGTCGTTATTTAGAATTCTGCGTATGTGTAAATGTCTGGGTTTGTTGGATAAAACCCTTCAGTGCATCAAGATAGACTGCATTAGTGCATTTGAGAATGCCCCATCTTTGTTCTGTGTCGTGTAGTAACTTTACCATTGTTGGTAATAAATTTCAGGCATTGGTTGGGTTTTCCTAATCAGCCTATTGATGTTCTTAAAGTAGCCAAGTCCAGATTTGATTGATTGCTGTCACTCTTAAAGCACGGCATTTATGGGATAGAGACCCCGGACTTAACCGAAGCTATAGCAAACACGGCACGAAATCAACAACTGTAGAAGTAGAACTGCTACCTAGTGTAGTAGTGTACCACGCACTCAGTAATGTTTCCAGGCCAACAAATTTAATACACTTGATGTTGATTGGTACCTACAACACAAGTAAATCTCACCTCCAATTGTTATATTTGGGGTAATGAGACAGTGTGAATCGTAAGAATAAAAACAAACTTTTCCTATCTAAATTAATTAATTATTATCAAATTACATTTCTGTATTCAACATCTCATCTGTTAATATATTGTCTGACTTACACGTCGCCGTACGTTTTCACTATTGGGAACAATTTCATCGTTCTTGCAGCAGAAAGCAGATAGCAGAACAACTGCAAAATTTTCTTCTGGATTGATGGAAATTTTCAAGACACATTCCTCTTGAAAAATTAAAGCATCTACAAAAATTGCATTAATTGTGAAAATCTTCTTGACAGTTTTCTTTTGCGATAAAGTATGCGATGAAGTGGAGACCGATATAGCAGCAAAAACTTAAATGTATGCGAAATAGCATGTTCTATCGCATAGATTGAAGTTATTGCTGTTATATCGGTCTCCGCTAGCGATAGTGTAATCACAGCTTTATTGCTTGCTTTGTACAAAAAGGCAGCACACGTCTTATGGGAAAGCTTTTTTAGAATCAGTAGCGTGTCATATTTTTGCACTATACTAAATTGAAAGAACTTCTTTATAAAAAAAGTTTGCACGCCCGTAAATAAGGGTTATCCATTTTGCGGTTTCAAAAGTATTGGGCTTGAATTCGACATCTGTCAAACTAAGATGTTAAACCAATTTTTTTTCAATTGAAAGTCTGACATTTACGAAAATGGATCGCTTAACTATCGCACAACGCATAAAAATTGTTAAAACCTACTACAAAAATGGGGATTCTGCCACAGCCACATATCGTGTTTTAAGAGGAGATTATGGCTTATATAATCGTCCAACTACGCCAGCAATTGGCAAAATTGTAAAGAAATTTGAAGATACTGGATTGATTACAGATATTGTAAGGCCTGTGCATCATCGTTTCGCTCGTGCCACTGAAAATATCGCTGCTGTAAGTGAAAGTGTTACCGAAAACCCGAATGTGTCGATTTCTCGGCGTTCTCAGGAATTAGGACAGTCTTACGGCACATTATGGCGTATTTTGCATTTGGATCTACACCTACATCCATATAAAGTCCAGCTCACACAACAACTGAAGCCAGCTGACCATTCACAACGTCGTAGATACGTCGAATGGGTGCTTGGACAACAGGCGGTGGACAGCGATTTTTCGATCAAAATTTTCTTCAGCGACGATGCACATTTATCACTCGGTGGTATGTTAATAAACAAAATTGTCGTATTTGGGAGAATCCTCAAGAGAAGAGAAGAGAAGAGAAGAGAAGAGGAGAGAGGAGAAGAGAAGAGAAGAGAAGAGAAGCCATTACATCCACAAAAAGTCACTGTTTGGGCGCTCTTTGGTCGGAGGTGTGATGGGACCTTACTTCTTCGAAAACGACGATGGAGCGCCTATCACCGTCAATTCGGAGCGGTATGGTCATATGATAACCGACTTTATTTGCATGCTAATGAAGAATACGACTTGGAGAATATGTGGTTTCAACAACTCGAGCGAATCTGGCTTTATTGCAAGAGACATTTCCTGGCCGCGTTATTTCTCGTCGTGGCGATATCAACTGGCCACCAAGATCATCCGATTTGACACAGCTGGACTTTTTTTTGCGGGGCTACGCGAAAGACCGTGCTTATGCAGATAAACCTTTAACTCTTGAGCACTTGAAAACCAACATTCGTCAAGTTATGGCTGAGATACCGCCCAATATGTGTCAAAAAGTGGTCGAAAGTTACCACAAAAGAATCAATGCTTGCAACAATTCGCGTGGTTGTCATTTAAATGATGTACACTCTAAAAAAAAATTGTGTAATTTTACTCATAAAGCGAGGAAACTTGTTGCCTAATAATTGCAATTTTACGCACGTATGAATTCTAAATATTTAATGTGTAAATATTAAACATTTTGTGTGTAATTTCAAATAAAGTAAAAATAATCGTCACAAACGAATGGCAAATGTTCACATAAAATGTGTAACTAAGATCAAATGGTAGTTAATATAAGCATTGATTGTTTAAGTGCAAACATTTTATGTGTAGTTTTCATAAGGGGTTTGAATTTAAACAATACTTGTGTAATGTTTAAACTTTATTAGTTTAATACTGAACAATGGTGATTGAAACGTACAGAGAGGTTGAAAATTTGCAACAAATGTTAGTAATATCCAGCATAATGTGTTCAATTATTGTCATGTGTATAAATACGCAACTTGCCTACTTTTACACTTAACATTACATACAATTTCATGGTAAATTTACACGCAGTTCTTAGAGTCTAGTGTTTCACACATTACGTTCAAACTTTATAATAAAAAAGAAATATTATGAAAAAAAATATTTTATATGTGTTTTATTTAGGTTTACTTTTGAAATCGCAAAATGGATAACCCATTATTATACAATCACCATTGTAAATACCTATCTTGAATACTTATTGTTATCGTAATGACCTAAAAATGATGAGGTCTACTGGGGATACCCTTCAAAAACGCACCTTTTATCGTAACTCATGGTGGTGTGGAAATATAATGTTTTAATTTTTATAAACAAAACGATTAAATAAAAAATCCTATCGAAAAAAGATCGGTAACCCTACATACTATTCTTTCATATTTAGGTCCACTTAAAATACACACTACGAAAATCCTGTGAAAGCTTTATTGAGTGACAGATTTATGCAATTCACTGTAGCGAGAATGAGAGGCAAACGTCCTAACTTGCCTACGCTGCCGATTTTTCTGAGACAGAGTATAGTGGAGACATGTTATGACAATCGGATATCGGATATTTGAAAGCTATCGTCTTGCATTCAAATCTTAGGGGAGTTGTTGAAGTGGCAGTTAGATCGTAGGCGAAACAGTACAGTAATACAAACAGTTAAGCTTACTTTAGCTTTGTCGATGACGATGTAGTTGAACGAATTACTCAAGTATGTAATTCGAATAATCTGCAGAATATTCATATAGATCCAAAACATTAATCTTATTTAGAAGCCCACATTTTTAGCAAAATTGAAATTGCTTTAAATTCATTTTAAAAATGAATATTTTGACAAACGTCTGAAATTAAATTAAATTTGTACTGAAATCATCAAAATTGTAACACCATCATAAATTAATAGCTACATTTTAACAAATCAAAATTAATCTTATGACTTTCAGTCTAACCTAAGAAAAAATAATTCAAATCTCTCCAGCTAAAGCATCAACATTTTTGATCTCTCGCAGCTGTCATTCGACAGCGAATGTGTACATATCCTTGAACATCTTTGTTGAAGAAAATTTCCTTTTGAAACACATATTATATAATGTAAGGTTAAGTCTATGTAAATTTTTGTGCGTAGTGTTATGTGAATTGCTAAGCCTCATCCGGTTATATGCGGCAGGCGAAACCGAAAACTAATTCCATTTTCCATAAATCATCAAAACATCCTTCATTACCGCACACCGCCCTGATGCGCTCCTTTCGTTCTTGATGGTTGTAAGAAAATTTCCGTCTTTAGAAAATTCCAGCAAATATTATGTATGTATCATTATACCATTACACAATCAGAGTTTTGGTTATGAATTTTCCTTAAAACGAACTGAAATCATAATAATTCGGTGAAACATCGCAAAAAGGATCAACATTTCAGTCTAATGGAGTTCACTCTGCTGTAATTCAGCAAATCTCTAAAGAACCACCATCGGCATTACTGCTACCCCCCCCCCCCGCCAATTACCAATTAAATTACCCACAGGGATTGTTTCGTCATTCTTTGTGTCACTAATGTATGTCAGATTAAACAACAAGACCCACCCCCAAGTCAAGTAACAGGGATGTGTTTATTTTAATGTTGCTTTTGCTTTAAATTGCGCGTGGGCCAAAAGCATATTTCGTTCCAGCCCTCTTCGAAAATAGAACTTGCTATGAATAATTAGCTCTGACATATGTGAAAGCGAAGAAGCGAACAAAATTTGTGGAAAAAAAATCCACTCTCGATGTAAACAGAAGAGAACAAAAGAAAAGTTTCAAATTTTCTAACTTTCGTCCTTGTTTTGATAATGTGAGTATGTATATATAGTGGCTAAAACTTTTCTTTGCCTTTGTTTTGGCTGTTAAGGACCTGCCAAGCCTAATGGCCTAACAATTTGTCTCCATCTCGATGTTGGTACCTACACACAGCACAGCTGAGACTTAGGCTGCTCTGAGGTTTAAGATAATTTGCACTGCTAAAAGAATGTCTGTCTGTCATGTCATCATTAGATTTTGTGTCATGTAATCGCTTTTGCAAAACAATACACTTGAAGCGCTGACAGCTTGTCGGGCCTTTTTTTAATACATACTCGTATATATACTTACATTATCTTATGTAAAATATAAAGGAAAAGAATCCTTTTGAGTGTTGCTGACAGCGAAGGAGTTAAATTGATGCCGGCACATACCTCTCATTCTCATTTCCATACTCATCTCATCATCATCATCGTTGTCGTTTTTTTGTATTAATATTTTTCGGCTTTCACATTTAATTAAATATCCTCGTAAAGGATATGTATGTAGTATGTTATTAAAGCGCCTTGACAAGGAACACAGTCCTTAATTACTGCGATTACTTTTTTTTATAGCGTGCAAATTTGAATCGTTGCCCAAATTGGAACGCTTGTATTCCTTGACAATAAAAAAAATCCTTCTTTCACAGGACGATGAGAAGGGGTCTTTTTTCCTCTGCGCTCCTTCTGTGTTCAAAAAAATGGGGCGTTAAATTTATTTAGAAATAAAACTCCAGGAGCAATTAAAATGAAACGTCAGTTTGATTTCTGGATCGGTTCCAAGCATCCTTCAGCTTTCAGACTATATACTTACCTAGTAACAAAACTCGACGACGGCGGCGATGGTGGTATTCATTTTTTTGTTTGTCCCATTGAAAGTCTCAAGCCTTTTCGTCGGCAAAATGAGGTTAAGTTTTATGGGATTGTAATTTGAACTCGGAACATCAAAAATATAGTATAGTTAGTTGTTCCCTTGGGACAGTTTTGCCTCTTTTGGTTCGGTGATTTAATTGATGGTTATTCTCCAGATGTGCCAGTAAATGTGAAATGGCCTTTGGAGAGTTGTCATATAAACTACAGCTACATATGTCACGACATGACACTCCGAAAACTTTATTGCCGAAATGGGAGATGTTGGCTAAGTTAAAAATTGGGTCAACTCGAATGTTAAATTTTATTTCTCAGAGCTATTCCCATAATTTAAGCAGGTTTTAGTAGAAAATTATATTTCGACAAACATACATACCCCCCCCCCCCCCCACACACACACACATACATTCGTGCTATACATGTAGCACTTTAAAATAAGATTTATAATCGAATAGAAGTTTTTTGATTAAAAAAAAGAAATAAGGGTCGTGTTAATTTGACAGAATTTTAAACGATTGACAAAGTATAAGAAACTGAAGAAAGGTTTATGGTTATGGGGGTGCTAAGGGTAAGTTGTCAGAGTGAGCTTTCTAAGCAATCCTTTTCAAAAATAGACGAATGACTAGACTGCAAAAACTTGGTATAGTCGTTCAAGGATAAAAGTTTTTTAATCTTTAACTGACTGATTATAGGCACATGTCATTCAGACCTATTAGTCTATCAACTTATTTACTTACTTATGATTTCTCTACAGTCCGGTGTGCTTATGGACCTTAATCAAGAAGGTTCTCCAGGCAGTTGGTTCGATGGTTGAGGTCACTTTCCTGCATCGTCTCTTCTTGTTGGATTTTAATTATTTTCGCGCCGGAGCGTTTGATGTCCGCTCTACATATCCAAGCCGTTTAAGTCGTTGTATATTAACTCTTCTGGCTGGGCAGTAGAGAAGATCTTATTTCCGACATCTATGTAGTTAGCGCAGTTCAAAACGCCTTCTTTCTTGATAATCGGGCAAACATCGCTAAGGTTCCATTCGTCTGGCATTCTTCTTTCTGACCATATTTGACTGATGAGTTGCTGCATACTCCTAACGAAATCATCGCCTGCTGTTTTGAAGAGCCCTACAGTAAGGCCATCTGCTCCAGCAGCTTTATTCTACTTGAGTTTCGATATGGCTATCTTAAATCTTACTGGTTTTAACGAGTTGGGACGAAATTTTCAGATTTATGTGATATCACAATTAACCAACTAAAGCGGTACTAGTCTGGCAGTATCTTTTCGTTGGCAGCCTCTTCAGCCTAATTTGACGTAACATACGAGGATATGCTTCCTACTCGTAACTAGCCTGCATCATTGGAAAATATGAAATATGCGATAATACATAATCTACAGCGCTACAAACCAAAGCTGCAGGAACAAAATCGGTTTTTTCTTTTTCAAAGCATAAGACAGCCAGTGCTACTTTATCCCGCCAAGTGTTATCTGCACTGTAAGAAGACTGTTAAATCTACGGACTGTACCAAAATCATAATTTGCAGTCCAAAAGGTGAAATTATGTCTATAGTCGGGCTTTGTGCTCTTCCATCTGTTTAGGCCTCAGTTCGATATAAAGTGATTTCAATTTGCCTTGTATAACATAGTCATTCGATGATTCTAACAAATGTATGAAACCGTCTCTCTACTCTGGATTTAAATCAGAGTCATTGATTGAAGCAACATCTACATGCAATCTAAATCAATTTAATTTTATAAAAAATATTAACAATCGAGTACTGGATCTAGTCTTTTCAAATTTTTCTAACATTTAATTTGCAGTAGAATTGTCAAATAATCCTCTATCGAGAATTGATGGCCACCACCCACCCTTGAAGGTCAAGTTTAAGACAACAATAACTCGTGTTTTACCTGAAATTAATCTGCCAAAAAGAAACTTTTTCAATGCTGATTAGGATGAAATAGATTCTTAACTGCGCATGATTGATTGGGCGTATTCTTTATAGTCGAATCTTTTGTGCCCCTAAAGAGGCAAGTTTGCCATAATCATGTTGGTTTTCTTATAAATTTATAAAGACACTTGCAAGAAAATTTAATCGTGTGGCTTGCAAGAAAATTTAATCGTGTGGCTGACAAGGAAACATTTAAATACTTAAGTGCTTTAGGTAAAAAAAAATTGGATATTTGCTACAATGTGGCGCAGGAATCGTGCTACAATAAGAAATTTAAATAACTTTTATTTTAATCGATGTATTTCATTAATTTTTTTTTATCGGATTAAAAATTAAATATTATTTTAAATAACTAATGGTTTTTAAAAATGGTAGGCCGCAAATGACCTCCACGCACCTGATCAGAAAATTGTTTATTGCGGCCTGAAGGGTTGAAATTGGGATCCCCTCAATTATTGTCTTAATGGACTGCTTAAATTCAGTCAAATTCCTAGGTTTCGTCTTGTACATTTCCTGCTTGACATAACCCAATACAAAAAGTTTGGTGCTGTCAGGTCAGGTGACCTTGGGGGCCAGCGGAAAGTGCAGTTCCTGGATATCAATTTGTTTGCGGAATTTTCGTTGGAGCTCCGCCATAACTTGTGTGGCTACGTGTGCACTTGCTCCATCTTGTTGAAACCAAATCCTGCTGAAAGGGATGCGTCTTCGGCGAAGTACTGGGTAAAAAATCTCCTTCAACATCTCTAAATAACGGTCTCGTTTGACAGTTTGTGATACATCGTTTTCTTTAAAGAAGTATGGCCCGACTATACACCTTGATGAAACTGCGCACCACACAGTGACTCGTTCTGGGCGCAGTTCCGTCTCATGGAGCATTTCTGGACTAGATTCACTCCATATACGGCAATTTTGCTTGTTAACATTGCCGCTTAAGTCAAAATGGTCCTCATCAGACATGAACAAACAATTTATCAATGTGTTGTCTTCTTCGGTCATTGCAATCATTTTTCGGCAAAATTCCAGGCGAACAAGCAAATCCTGAGGACTTAACTTGCCTGTAATTTGGACTTTGTACGGAAACAAGTTTAAGTCATCATGAAGTATGTAATGACCGTCTGCTAACTCCAATTTGGCCCGATAAGTTTCTAGTCGAAACACTTGGATTTGCCTGTATTGCCGATGCAACAGACACGATTGTATCCTGAAGCCGAACATTGGGATCTCGATGATACGGTCTTCGTTCGATGCTTCCAGATTCGGCAAACATGTTCACCAGCCTCATAATGGTCCATCTACTCGGGTCAGTACCGCCAAACTCCAGCCTAAGTTCCCTTTGGACGGAAATGACGGACTGCAAAAAATGGTATCGCTGCACTATCCAAATCCTTTTTTCAGTATCCCAAGTATTCATTTTGATAAATCTAAATATTAGCCTATAAAAAAAAAAAAAAATAAGCTGATTACTCACACTGAAAAAAAGTTATTACGTTTAATTTTTGTAGCACGATTCGTGTGCCACCCTGTACAAAATTATCTTGTTTTCGATAACGTAGAAAATATTTCAATTTTCTATATTTTTTTATTTAAGCGCAAAGATGCCAATTAATGAAAACAAAATTTTTTAAACTCTCCATTATTAGCACGTCACATTTGATTACCTAAGGGCCAGTTGTACAAACGTGGCTTAAACATTTGATTAATGGTTCAGCAATTTTAACTCCCGATTTTGGTTGATTATCTGTTGTTCAATGATGGTTTAAGGTTCAAGTATGAGAAATATGTTTGAACCATATCGTTGAACCTCAGTTTATCTGCCGAAATCCGTTAGTTAAAATTGCTGAACCATGGATACATTTTTTGTACCACTGACCCTAAAACATCGAACTTTTATTTTCTCATAGCCATTCTCTTGGCCATTTAAAAAGGAAAGAAAATATATCAATTAAATGTGATTTTCTTTAGAAACAAAAATATTATTTAGGTTGCTCTTTAAATTTTAAGTATTTAAGTATTACGGATATAACGTCCTTAACAAAAATTATCTTAAATCCTTATTTGTGAGTTCTATAAAAAGTTAATCATCTAACTCAACGACGCATTTTACAATATTCATTTATAAATTAGTCGAAAATTCCCTAATTTACTTTTATAGATATTCAACACCTTTAAGCTGCTAACACCTGTATTATCTCCTACCTCAACACTCAAGGCCAAGCCAAACAAAACTTTAAGCCCAACAACATCGGCGGCCATTGAAATTGCCTTACTCAAATATAAGCGACATCCTCTTGCCTAATTGCAAACTAATGCTCCATTCATAGCATAGCATATAACATAACAAAAGCAAAGGACCCTGGATGAGTTTCAATTGTTCAACTTACTATACCTACTATACCAACACAACACGCCATTATTGTCCACTGTACACACAACAAGCACATAAATCATTTCATTATTTTGTCTGATCCTTCGAAAATCGCTTCTCTCCCTTCAAACATAAATCCCACTTAATGTATTTGAGGCTGTGTTTGTGTTCGTTTGTGTGTACTTGTTGGCGCGATATTGCCATCTCTCACACCAACACCGCATTTGAATATTCACCTATAGATAACGCTGTGACATAACCACATCCGGGCTTCTGAATGGCGAAGGCGATGTCAACGGCAATGGCGACACCAATAATACCGAAATATGCTTTTGAAAGTACACACATATATTGGAGAGGACATCCACGACTATTTGTCGGTCGACTACGACGATGACAGCTAATCCTTGCTTCCGCGTGCTTCTAAACATTAATGAACTTTCAGCAGATTCTAATTATTTTAAGCTATTGCTGGTGTTTGTGTAGAATTATATTTGCTGCTGTAGCTGTTCTTTCTCCGACTATAGCCTTCGCTTATCTAACAGATCCCTGGACAAGATGTACCAATCTTAGAACTAAATTGACTATTCTAATAATAATAATTAAAAGGATTCACCATAGCGGTGCGGGTAATTCATTAAAGGATTAAGCAAGGGATTTCTGAATAAATCGAACGGAAATTCATGCATAAGACTGAAACAAGTTTTAACAATAATGATTTATCCGACTTGAGACATGTGCCATTCAACATTTTTGAAAAAGGGATCCCTTCAAATTAGATCAATGATGATAATGACAGCTTTATGGTATTCACAATGCTGTGCTAAATTTTGGTTTGTTACTGTCTTCAAGAGTAAACAACTCAACTCTTCAACATCACTATCAACTAATAAAATATTAAAATGTTTTCACAGATCTTTTATTTCAAATGTAGGTCTTCAAGTCACGATCTTAGCTCAAAATGTTACAGTATTTTACGGATAACAGAAACACTCATATAAGAAAAACTCGCTTTTCGGAAAAGCAATGATAAACACCATGCATTTTTCTTTATTTCTTTCGAAATTAATTGCTTATAAGAAACTCGCATATAAGAAAAACACTGTTATAAGAAAGCCGTCCTTACACATCAAAATCAATTCTTAGAACAAAAAAGTACGCTTATAAGGAATTTACTTTGGCAGACAAGCCTGTGACAAAACCTTTTGAATATGCATCTTTGTGTTAAGACCTTCATTACAAATTCCCACTTTCCAAGGGAATGACAGCTGAAAATTGGATGATGAGCAGCACAAAGATGGGAAATTTCGGCAGCTATTTGTGTTTGCTTACAAACTATTACCATTATGAAACTGATATTTTATATTTGTGTAGGATAAAATTGATATTTTTGCATATGTGTGTTTAACTATAACACATATTGTTGTTCGATTTCATATCTACTTATTCATGGAGAGAATGTCAAATTTACAAATGGAACAATAGAAGCAAATGTGATTGTGACATTTGCGTTTGACTTCTTTTTGCTGGTCGACTATGGTAACTGACTATAAATGGATACGATAAGGATAATCACCTAGCGGAAATGTGCCACGTTCCACCCTTGTGACGGATGGGAGTCAGAAAACGAACCTGATAAGATTCAATTGTCATCTGAGAAGAGAACTGAATTAGGTATTTAAAATGTATCACTTTTCCAGACAATTAAAAATCTTAAAAATAATAAGGCTACTGAGTACGACTTAATGCTTGAAGACCTACCGAGAAAAGTAGTAATGCAACTTTTCTACCTCATGAATATGGCATTAAGGCTTTCATACGTTCCACGTCAATGAAAAGTTGTAGAATAAATAATGATTTCTGATCCTGAACTTGGAACCACCAATTTTACCAAGGGTAAGCTGATGGACATTCCTAGAAGAGCTGTGACTGTGATGCTTTTTTTAGTTTATATTTATCTGAGGTAGCATAAGGGGGTCCAAGGTCTGACCGAAGTAAGCAATAAAACTCGGTGCGTGAAGTGTTCAGAACTTCATTTAAATATCAATTTTGATTGGTTTTTAATATTACATTAATTTCGCTCAAAAATACTTTAACAGGGTATTTCCACTGGCGTATCAACCACTAGGCTCGTGAGCCTGGAGCCTAGGGCGGCAATTTGTAGGGGGCGGCAAATTTTGTATTATATTTTGTTTTAATCTAAAAAAAATATGACGCAAAAAACAAAGAAAAAGATTAATGTCATTCAAATGGGGACTCATCATTTCTGGTATCTGAAAATACGAAATTTAAATCTCTTCTGTTTTGCCGTCTCTGGATATTTCAAGAAAAAAACAAACGGCTTTGAACAATGCGCGGTCTCCATAGATATATAGATTTTAACCATGATTTTTTTCAGAATGTAATATAAATGTGTATGTATAGGTAAATTAAGCAGCCCAATTCTTAATGACCATTTCCAGGGAATTTTCCTCTCCCCTACTCTCTTATTACAAACAAAAAACTCCCAGGATTTGTTTCCCTTTCTCTTATTCTAAACAAACTTCGAATAAGGGAAAAATACTCAGGGAAAAATTAGACATTCTAAATTCCAGAAAAGGGACCATTTTTCCCATTTGTGGCTCGTTTTTTCCGATACATTTGGTGGAGAATTGAGAAAAAATTTAAGTTTTTTACTTTATGCAACTAAAATATAAATAAGATTTTGATTATTTTTGAGATAAAAAACAACGAACATCCAATCTGCAAAACTTTTCTTTTTTCTTCAGTCGTTTTATACACTCTACACATCCATTGTTGACAGGACAGCTGCTCCTCAAACATTTTGCAGGACATTAGAGAGGATCTTGTGAGAACATGCTTCAGGTATTTAAACGCTCATGGTTGTCGACATCGGTTTTCTTCAAGCTGCTCTTCATTCAAAATTCTAAGTGCGATGCTGAACATGTTGGATACCTATTATATTTATTTAATTTTTCACTTTATTTATTAAACTTTTAACTTTCACATTGGATAGTTATTTAGTTTTTTCATTTAGTTTTTTTTTTTAATTTTTATATAATATAATATATATTTTTAATATTAATATTTTATAATATTATGTCAAACAGCTGACTCGAACATTCAGAATTCTCTTTCCCGCTTTCGAAAGGAAAAATAGTTTCCGGGGAATACATAATTGGAGAATAATACTCTCGGGGAAACACATTTCCGGGAGAGTAATTCTCCCGGGGAATATTTAGAATTGGGCTGTACATTTTATACTGAAATGGGTTAAAATGTTATATACCTATTGTTAAAATAAAAATAATAAATTCTTAAAATTTATATACAAAAATTATTTGTCTTTTTAATGGAGAGAAATTGTTCGGAACTGAATTTTCTTCCTACACTTACTTTTGGGACTAACCAAAATAAATGACCTACTCTCACACCAAATTCATGTTCCACTCAACAAGTTCTTGGATTTTTTTTATACGAAAAGGTATATACCAATGCTATTTCTAATATAATACTGCCAAAGACCTTTTTTTTTATAATCTACACGCGCTCAAGGGATTATGAATACCCTTTAAATGGTTCAACACAGCGCGGGCGTGAGGGTGAGGTTAAGGAAGAGAAAGAATGATAGGAAAAATGTGTGGCGCGATATTTGGAGACTGTAGGTGGTTGTTGTCTCAGATTTTATCTCCAGGGATGGCGGCTAAACTAATGCGGAGAAATTTCCGTATCTTATTTATCGATGTCCTTTATAATTCGCATTAAGTTTTTTATTCTTTGTCATATTTTATCGGTATACTAGTTTTACTCAATCACATGTTGTTAGTTATATGCCTATACCGCATGTAATGAGTAAACCAGCAACTCATTGTATGACATTTATTTTTAGAATTGTTTTTTTTTTTAATGGAAAAATAAGAAGACATAGACTACGGCAGGGATCGAACTTGTGATCATGAGGTTGACAGGCGAACACACAACTATCGCGCCACGGCCATCCCCAATAACTATTTTTCAACAAAAAAATACATAAACCACCATGTAATGCACAAACAAGCGCGGCTCCAGAGGGAGGGTCATGAGCCCCCAAAGCTCTAAAAGGCATTTAGACATACACCATTTAATTTAAGGACAAAGGCAATCAAGTTCTTGTATGAATATATCTCACTAGATCTTATTATTAAATTAATTGCAAGTGTCAATACGCAATACCCCTTTTCAGTATAAAAAATATTTGATGGGTTCCCAGTTTTAAAACTTACCTTTTTTTTGGAAATATAAGGGAAAATATATTTTCGCAATACAAATAAAGTAAACACTTAGTAATGCAATTTTGCTTACAAAAATTATATCAAATTTATTAAAAACAATGTCATGTGACATATTTCGAAAATACTACCGCCGCATTCAAATTCCTCACCTCCCAGAACCGTGTCCCATAACTCTTCGATGTTAGCCCATTCAAATACCATCCTTGCATAGTATTAAAAAAGGGGCGGTAGGCACTCAGCGTGCCTCATGGCGCCGAGAAGGTTAGTCCTAAAAACACTAAGAATTTCATATAATTAGGATAGAGTCACCGACCCTGGTCAAAACCAAAGGTACAAAGTTCTTGGGGTTAAGCACTAGGCTGAAAACTGTGAAACTAATAGCTAGTCACTTAATAGCTTCAAAACTTTCAAGGCTGCAGGACCGGACGGTATAATTCTAACGGAGCTGCGTATGAACTCATATCTAATCCTAGAAATTCTGATGAATCTGTTCCACAGCTGCTTAGATCTGGTCCACATACCTATGCTTTGGAGGGAAGTTAAGGCTGTGTTCATACCCAAGGCGTGTAAGAGCACCCAAGTTATCTCGAAAGACCTCAGACCTATTAGTTTATCACCTTTCCTTATAAAGACTCTTGAAAGATAGATTGATATCCTCTTACGTAATAGCATCGATACAAGATTTTTGTCTACGGCACAACATGCGTACTGCAAAGGAATATCGGTAGATACTGCATTACATAATCTGGTACGAACTATCGAATACTCACTCCACCATAAGGAGTATACTATGGTCGGTTCCCTGGACATAAAAAGGCTCTTTTAACAATGTCGATGCATTTGCAATCGCATCTGCACTGATATTGACATTGCCGTATCAGGAAACTAACGTTCTAAAACAACTCCTACAAAACGCTTTAAATAAGCTCATAAACTGGGCAGAAATGTGTGGCCTAGGAGTCAACCCTAAGAAAACTGAACTTGTCCTATTTTCAAGGAAATAAAACATTCCTCACGTCGTTCCTCTTACTGTCATTCCACTAGCTTTCTCAGATGAAACAAAATACTTGGGTCTTATTTTAGATAAAAATTAAGTTGGTAACCTACGAGTAATATAAAAGAAAGAGTTAAAAAAGCCACAGTGGCACTCTTCTCATGTAAAAAAGCTATAGGCAATAAATGGGGCATTCAACCCCAGTGAGTAATAACTGGCTAGATGCTTCGGTAATCAGATCGATTCTTACCTATGGCGTAAAAATAGTATGGTGGATCGCTCTAGAAAAATCTGCAAGTCGTGACAAGCTGAGCAAAGTCCAACGATCAGCGTCAATGTGTATAAGCGTCTATTACCCCTCGAGATTTTAGCAAAGAGACGGCAGCGAGCACAGCCGCCTGCCTTAAAGCTTCTTCACAACGGATCAATAATGATATTGGCCATTCAATTATTCTGAACTTGTTTGGATCACTTCCAAATTGCATTGATTACACCATCCCAAAATTAGAATTCGGCGAAACTTCCAAGTCACTATTGCTCCAAGATCTGTTTGGGAGGACTTAAGCTTCTTGGAGGATGATAACATCCATTTTTATACTGATGCTTCAAGAACTGATGACCGGATTGGTGGAGGTGTGTACTCAAACAGACTAAAATTGAGTCTCTGTTTCCGTCTTTTTAATCATTGTAGTGTATTCCAGGCGGAAATTATGGCAATTAGAAAAGTTTATTTATTTATTTATTTAGTTTTTCATCAATCAGAAACATAAGCTCTTACAGACTTATTTGAAAACAATAATAGTTATAATAATTCTAGGTGGGAATAATAAATAATATAAATAACTAATTATACAACGAAAGAGTAGGTATACAATAAAAAGATTATACAAAATAAAGAAAATGAAAATACATAAGTAAAAAACAATTAAAAATATATAACGAACGGAGTGCATTGAATATGGCCAGTTAAAAGATCTCTTACGAGCATAGCAGAAAAATATTTCCGTCGAATTTCTAATGTTTTCATTCCAAATAATAAGCATCTGGTTGCATATGAAGGCTTAGGAATATTCCAATTCAATTTAAAAAAAAAAACATATCTACTAAAATTTCTTTGGATTCTTTCGATTCTTTTCGATGCGTTAGAATAATAAGGATTCCAAGTTATACAACAATACTCAAGCACTAATCTTATTAAAGAGTTGAACAATGTTATCAATGTATACGAGTCATTAAACTCTATAGTGTTTCTTTTGACAAAACGTAACATTTGATTGGCTTTATGTATAATGTAGTCATAATGAGGTTTAAAAGACAGATTTACGTTAAGAATTACTCCTAGATCTTTTTTCTGCATGACCCCTTCTAAATTTGTATTGTCTACAACATACTGAAATATAACCGAATTACAGTTCCTAAAGCAGGATAAGGCTTGGCACTTAGCCAGACTTAGATTAAGGCAATTGGTATTGCACCAATTGACCAAAATATATAAGTCAGTTAATAATAAATTACAATCAGATGCACCAGAAATTCTACGATAAAGTTTCAAATCCTCACCAAAAAGGAGACATGACGAGTTTTCAAAAATATTAGGTATGTCATTTATAAACACAAGAAAGAGCAATGGTCCTAAATGACTTCCTTGAGGAACGCCTGATGGTACATATATTTTATCTGAAAAATATCTAGCAATTTTGACAACTTGCACTGTTTCAGTTAGATAAGACTCCAACCACTTTAACATGGTTGAGTGAATCCCAAAACATTTGAGCTTGTGAGTTCTCACCTGGCTCAAAAGAAACGTGATATCAACTACTGATGTCCGTATTTTCTCAGATAGTCAGGCGGCTACTTAATCTCTGGAATCGTCCTCTACAAACTCCAAAACTGCTCTTAACTGCCATTCATCTCTGATGGTGATGGCAGAGCAGTTCAATATTCACCTATGTTGGGTACTAGGGCACAAGGATATTCCATGGAACTGTAAGGCTCTGATGAACTTGCCAAAAGTGGAACGACACTACCCTTATTACCTGAAAAGGCAAATAGGTATACACATCGCTACATGTAAGTAAATGCTGAAACAAAGCAAAGATGGAAAAATACAACCACGTGTCTGACAACAAAAGAGTTCTGGTCAAAACTTGATCTGAAACGCTCCAGAGTTTGATATCCGTAAGCAGATTGTACATCTGCTCCGTAATTGTTGCCATAACCGGACACTGCCTCATAGGCAAGCACTCAACGAGGATTGGCATTTATTCAAACGATTTTTGCAGAAGATGCATGGACGAAGAAGAGGTGGAATCTATTCCTCATCTTCTGTGTACATGCCCCACTCTATCTCATAGACGTAAGATCCATCTTGAAGATTTTTTCTTCGATGATCTCAGAGATCTTAACAAAATAGGCATCTACATCTAGAGTCTCTTACAGTGCTGTCGTTTCTACTGACAGTAGATTACTGTTTTTTCGATCGAAAAAATTCAAATATACTGTCTCCCGTGTCCATGGCATTTTTTCCTTGACTCTCCTGTTTTTTTTTCGATTTGTCTTATTATTACAATGAAGCTTCTTAATAAAACACATTATTATAATTATAACATAAAGCTTATAAAACACATTATACGTCATCTTCAACTCCAAGAAAATATGTTACTATAGAAAACGCCTGTTCAAGTTCTTCCTCAAGTTCATCCCTGCTTTGAAGTGTACATGACAGTTTGAAAATTATTACAGTTCACGGCTGATTTGTAATTTGGGCTAATTTGAATTAAATAATATATAAAATTGGATAAATTCACAAACGCGTCACTGCAGTAGTGATCAATTGCATTAAACGTTCACAAACGCAAACTTAAACTTTTGGCATCACTTTTAACGTCAACTGTTTCTTATTGCATAGTTGCACATGCTAATGCACAAAAATTAAGCAAAGAAGCCTTAAGAAATATCGTAATGCCGGTGATCAGCTGATATAAAAATGGTGGGTGAAAATGAAAGGAATGAATTTTAAATGAGTAATTTATCTTAGATCATATTTGCTCCGCTTTACGAACTATATACGTATACGAAATTATCACTTTTTCAATCAATTCAAGTTTATAATAATAATGCCTGCGTTTTTTTGCAATCCCCGGGGGAATTGGTTCAAAAAAACGACCAAGGCGCTTACTGAAATACTTGGTAGCACTATTTATTAATTTGCCAAATTACATTTGAAGAACAGCTGTAATGCAAGAAAAAAATAAACATTACTGTTTGCCTCATCCTCATTCTTCTAAAAATCATCGGGTTGATTTGTTTTGTGTAATTTCGATATATTTATTGAATTTAAACTACTTTTCTATTAAAATAACATAAAAAGAACCAAGTTAATTATTATTTATACAAAAAAATGTGAATCAAGTAATTTGAAAATTGAAATCAAGTATTTTGGAAATTGTTTTTAGCCGATGTGATTTTCTTTTAATTTAATTTTCAAAAATACTTGAAAACTACCCCATTCGTCGGGCACTGTTGACATGATATTAGTGGACGAGTTGCTTATTCGGGCGGGACGCTCAGTCCCTATGTCATTAGGAATATAGGTCTAAACAAGAGCAGACGACGATCCAGAAGATTGAAGTATGCCAAGGATGTAGCAGAGAATCTGTATTGGGTTGCTCCCGTGTACAACAAAATGCAGCCGAAAACAATCTTCTCAGAGAAACCTTTGTTTTGTTGTTCATTCAATTCTTGTTAATTGAACGAATATCAATTTCAGGAAATGTTTTTTTTATTTAATAATACTTTTACAGTCAAGTTTTAATATACCTATAATAAAAATATACGCAAATATGAAAATCGCTGTAGAAAGTTGTGCTCATGGCGAGGAGGAAAAACCATAGATACAAAAGCGAAAAATGTTAAAATTGATTTGTTGTTGTGTTGCGGAATTTATATTAAAAAGTAGATTAGGTTAGGTTGACATGGCCGTCAGGAAAACAACTGACACACTTAGACCAAATGCTCAACCAAACCAAACAAAATTGATAATTATCTGAAAAATCAAAATGTCAGTTTTGAAGTTTCTATACATTTTATCGATAACTTTGTGAAAAATTTTTTGGTAGCACTGTTTTTATCCTCTCCAATAGCTAAGCCCCGAGAATTCTCTGGGTTTAAGCTAAGCACCCCCGGGGATTAGTTGTTGTTGGATTTAGTATGCAAATTGTTAATCCTACTCATCGTTTTTTTCGTCCAATTTCCCCGGGGCATAGAAAAAAACACGACAATTATGTCATTGAATTGATCGTTTTTTAACATCAAACAAATAAACGATCGGCACCGCATTGACAGCATATATGCAACCATCAGTATCACAAAAAAATAGTGATGTTGAATCGATACGTAATTATTTGACGTTATTGAACTTGACCATTATTTCTAGTCTGATTAGACCAACTCGAGATCTTAGACTTTTTCTTCGAACATCGAAATTCAAATTTTTGGGAAACTTAAAACAGTATTCAATTCAGTACAAAAATCAATGGTATTTGATTTAAAATGATTTGCGATAAAAAGATGGAAAGGGAGTTATTGTTACGTGGTTTTATGTAAACTGTAATATCTTGTTTTTCTATTCATTAAATCTCCTTTTTTTTTAAATCATCGGACGGCAGCACTGGTCTTTTACGCTTTATCAGGAGCTCCAAATGGCTCCACGAATAGGAAGATTATCTCAGGATTCATGTGTTATCACAAGGGACCAACTCTAGTCTAATTGTGTCAGCTGCAACGCTGACAGGTACTTCAACCTAACTTAGTGCACCACATACTCAGCAGTATGTTCCTAGGCACTTCCTTTATATACACTAGATTGGTACATATAACACCCAAGGTAGAAGGTCCATCCATTTCCATACAAAATGTTACCTCCTCTTGATATATTTTCAGTAACAAGTGAATGAGAATTGTAAGAAACCAGAAAAACTCATCCCATGTAAATCATATCATATGATGTTTGACTGGATGATGATGTTCTGGTTTCACTATAAATCGTATGGTCACGTGTCTGCTTACTGACGTGACGTTGTTAGACAGTTATAGCTTTTCAATTGAAGTTGAAGTAGCAGTTAGCTTGTCGATGAATGCGATTTGTGGTGGACATTGGAATGTCGATTGTTGTGTAATGTTGCATTTGTAACTTCGTTACAGCACGAGTATTACGGTTGAATACTTTAAAGGGAGGAATGCAATTGGCTATGTATTTCATTAGAGTATTGCCCATAAAAATAACGATAAAACAATGAAAGGGGTGAAACATTGGTACGTTGTTCAAGACATGCAATTGCCTTTTCTGTTATTGGTCTATCACCTATCATTTTTAATGCTCTTTGTTGGATTCTGTTCAAGAGACTTAAGTGCGTTATAGGAGCACCTGTAGATATCCCTATGTATGTATAACATATTTGAGTCATTATTTGTATGAATTTTTCAACGCAACAATTGAGGCATTAACCTTCCTCTAAGAAGAATATCGTTGAAAGTGTATAAATAATTTTAATCTGAATTTTAAATTTTTCCCTCAGATCAATGATAATGATTAATGATAAGTCGTGATTTTTTTTCAACACATTTAATTATAAATTGATGATTATAAATCACATTATTTTACTTTTTCAATCAAAACTCATTCAAACTCATTATTCCCTTTACAGATTACATTTAAATAAAAAATTGGAAATGTATGTCCACTTCAAAGGCCATCACGTACCTACAAACTGGCTATACAACTCGACTTCCTTCAAAGGACTTGTCCGCAACATATCAAGTTAAAACGTTTACTTATCCCAATTAAAATTGAATCATCCATACAAAAAACACACACACACGCATACAGAGAATTCGGATATGATATAGGAGATTGGGCTGGACTCGCTTAACAGATTCAGATCTCCTCGGATGCATTGATGGCGATTGCTGCGTGCCTTTCACATAAATCAAATATACACTTTCCGCGCTAACCATTGATTTTCATTACTTAATTAAATAGTAAACATTAATTTTCCGTGCAGCGATATGCGCGTGGATTGCAAATGAAATTGAAAATTAATACGCAAACGTGGCGTGGCGTGGCATGGCGCGGAGCAGTTGTGTACATAAATAGTATGCTAAAGCGGTTGCAGCTGGAGACGACGCGTGCCATCAGGTTGTCCTGCAATGGCAACAGTGGCTTCGCTCAACTTGCTGCTTCCATGTTCCAGTTCCAGTATCAGTCCCTATAGGGACAATGGGCTTAATCATGCTCATGTCCTGGTAGGCCTTACTACACAACTTCGAATTGGTACTTTATGGAGTCCTTGCAGCGGATAATCGGATCATAAAAAATAATTATTTTTAAAATTTATCAATAACAAGTTAATTGGAATGGAATGCCCCAAACACAAAGTCAATTGTTTGGCAAGGCCACCTCGCCTATACGAGGGAAGTACCGCGCGCCGCGCCGCCCGTGTCGGGCAGGTTGAGCCTGGGAGTCAAGTCAACAAAATGGTGGTGACACGGGTTGAGGTAGCAACGCGCTGATTGTTTATTCAATCGGCCGATCCGGTCTACTTTTTATTTATTTATTTTAGCCTCTTGGTAATTTTTTTTGTATATTTATTTTCGTTTTCATTTTGTTGTTGTTTATCCACGGATGATGGGTTTTTAATTTGGTTGTTGGCGTAAATGTTGATTTGCAATCGAGCCACGAAAAATAATAGCATTCGCGTAAATATTGTATCATCGAAAACGGTTCGCTGGTTGGTGCATTGCGTTTTAATTATGAAAATCGTGACAAAAGTGGAAGAGCGAGTGGGAGAGAGAAAATGCGTATAGCCTACATATATAGTTGAAAGTTTACAAAAACGACGACGGAAAGGCGGATGGGTTTACTGCCTTACACGGTAGTTAACTATTGATTTATTAAATGTATTTACCTATTTGTTATCGAATCGAGTTCCATAAACACACACCTATCAATTTTATGCTTGGCGATAATTTGTTCGATAAAATGATTTGCTGCAGCTTGATCAATCGTTGAAGGTTCAAAAAAAAATCCTCAGAAATGGTAAATATAATTAATTATTATTCTACACCTTCGTTAAAATTAGCACGAAGTTCTGTTTTTAATTATTTTTGAAGTAGGTCAGTTCCCAAGGGTTCTGAAAAAAGAAGGAAAGTCTTAGGAAACTTAAAGCGCTTATAGTACTCATACAATTTTTGCTACCATCTTAATTACATATTTCGAAAACGGCTCTAAGGTTTTTAATAAAAAAAGTGTCGGCCCACTTTGGAGATAGCCGAAATTTTGGTAAAAAAATTTTTGTTTACATATTTTGTTATAAACGGTACCTGTCATACAACAATTTTTTTGATGTTCAACTTTCTCATAAGCGGCTCAACAGATTTCGATCAACATTTTTATATAGGAGGTCCTTCGAATTATAAATAATACTGCATACCCAAATTTTCGAAAAATATTTTTTTTTTGGATTTTTGAAAAAATAAATTTTCTTTTTTTGTTAAATTCAATATTTGGAAAACGTGTGGATATTTTTTTAGAAACAAATTAAAGAAATTTTGTATATACAAGTTTATGTAAAAAAACGACTTAAAAAATATATTCAACCGTTTCTATTAAGAATGTTTTTTCCATCGATTTTGTCATGATGGATTCAACAAAGCTCTTGTTAGGAAGTGTGTACCCATCACCATAACGAGATGGATTAGAGAAATGTTAGTCAGTAGAACAGCAGAGGCAACAGCAGGAACTACGGTTCAGAACATAAGCACCACAAGAGGATGTCCTCAGGGAGGGGTATTATCAGCCTTGCTGTGGAGTTTTGTAGTGGATCTGCTAGAAAATCTGAACTCCCAAGGTATACACTGTATTGGCTTTGCCGATGATATGGTTATTACAGCCCTAGGGAAGTTTGAAGAAACTTTATGTGATATAATCCAACGAGGATTACCAATCACAAGGAAATGGTGTCTTTCTGTAGGACTATCTATCAACCCTACAAAAACCACGATTATACCATTTACCAAGAAAAGACTTCTGCCACACATGAAACCTATCCGGGTAGCTGGCGAAGTAATAGAAACTAAGAGGGAGGTAAAATACCTAGGTATCACACTAGATAGTAAACTCCTCTGGAAGAAACATATAAAATCAACCGTCGGGGAAGCCACAAATGCCCTAGTGATATGCAAGAGACTTGCAGGCAAATCTTGGGCTTGCACCATGATGGTAAGACCCATCATTACCTATGGTGCGGTCGCATGGCAGAAACGAACCGAAATATTAACAATTAGGAAATCGAAAAAGTACAAAGGCTCGCATGCTTAGTTATAACTGGAGCAATGAGAACCTGCCCTACATCAGCCATGGAGGTTATACTTCATCTGTCTCCTCTACATGAGGTTATTGGAAGTGCTGCAAAGGGAGCCATTATGCGATTTGCCAAAGAGGGAACTGGGACTGGCAAATGTATAGGTCTCAGCGAAAGAGTCAACATTCAGAAGTCTTCGGTAACAGACCTTATTGATATTCCAAGAGATGGTACCATTAAAAAATATAACTTCGAGAAAAACTTTCAAACGAAGTTAAGAAGCAAGAAAGAGTGGGTAGGGGAAACTGTTAACTACACTCTGAAAGCAAACACCATCAAGTGGTACACTGATGGATCGAGAACATTGGAAGGGACTGGTGCAGGAATATTTGGGCCAAGAACCAAACTTTCCATACCGATGGAACAGTCTACTAGTATTTTCCAAGCTGAAGTACAAGCTATAGGAAAATGTGCAGATCGTAACCTCGAAAGAAATTACAATAATCAAAATATTGCCATTATGTTAGGTAGCCAAGGGCTATATGGAAGAACGGCTGTAAAATGAGCTATCCTCACCCAGCTCTTGACGGGGACACAATAGATCTCAAGGTCGCAGTGCAACAACCCCATAGAAATATTCACTCATATTCATCGATTTTAAGGCAGCATTCGATACGATTGATAGAAAAGTATTGATGTACAAGATGTAGTGAATGGGAATGTCAGTCAAATTCGGACGTGCATTGCAGAATATTTATCTGGAAACCACAGCAGCTGTATTTGATGGGGAAAACATTTACCAATGGTTTGAGACGAAAACAGGTATAATGCAAGGTTGTATGCTATGTCCGAGTCTATTTGCCCTTTTTATCGAGGATATCACCGACTGGTTACCTGTAGGAGTGGAATGTGCTGGACCTCTCATAAAGGTCCTTATGTTCGCGGATGACATAGTGTTCTTTGCATACTCACCTGAATCTCTGCAACTAATGATTAACAAACTTAGTGAGTATTGCAAAATATTGAAACTATTTGTCAGCCTAGAGAAGTCGAAGGTTATGGTTTTCCTAAAAGGTGGAGGAAGAGCAAGTGGACGGGGATGGTGGACCTTTAATAACGAGAGCATCGAAGTTGTTAATGAATATAAATATTTAGGGGCTTACATCACGAAAAATAATAGCATGGAAAGACATCTGACGGAAAAATTTGCAAAAAGCTAAAACTACAATTAATACAGGGTGGCGCACGAATCGTGCTACAATAAGAAATTTAAATAGCTTTTTATTTTATTAATTTTTTTTTATTGGATTAAAAAATAAATTTTATTTTAAATAACTAATGGTTTTTAAAGATGATAGACGGCAAATGATCTCGACGCTCATCCACGCATATGCGGCACCTGATCAGATACATATATATAGCAATTACCTTTCAGACCGCTCAATACAAGTCGAATTAGGTGGATTCAAGTTTAAAGTTCACAAAAAATTCAGGTGTGCCCCAGGGCTCCGTTTTATCCCTAACTATTTTTCTCTTTTTCAATAATGATCTCTTATCTGGAACTTCTAATCCATTACAATGTTTTGCTGACGATAGTACTCTCAGATATTCATATTCGTTTTCAGATTCACCTTCTTGTTCTTCGGATATGGAAGTGCAATGGCGGCGTAAAATAACCTCATTAAATTCTAATCTTGGCAGGATTGTCTAATGGGGAATAAAAAACCACGTAGAATTTAATGCTTTAAAAACTCTGTTCTATCTTCTGTCTTTAACGCAGAGCCCCATACCGCTTTCCATGAATCATTGGCATGTGCATCAGTGACCACCTCTTGTCGAATGAACACGTATTCAATATCGCCAAAACCGGTGCAGAGTGTTTGGGCTTTCTTCGTAGATGCAAGAAATTCTTTTCCCCGCTGATCTGGCTGTAATGTATTAGACATTCATTCGTCCAAATCTGGGGTAAAATTCTCACAATTGGGAAGGAGCTCCCAAAACCATTTTGGATAAAATTCAAAACGGAGCTCTAAGAATGAAAATGAAAAAAAAAATGAAAATTCTGCTTATCAAAATTCTACTCTTCAAAATTCTGTAAATAATAAAGAAAACAAAGGTTTGGACAAATTTTTTTTTACATTTTCCAAACCTTTGTTTTCTTTATTATTTGCAGAATTTTAATGAATAGAATTTTGAAAAGCAGAATTTAGGCGAGCCGAATTTTAAAAACAGAATTTTAAGAGCATAATTTTCAAAGCAGAATTTTGTTAAAAGAATTTTGACCCCGGCATAATTTCGACCCCAAACTCTTAGAATGATCGGCGATAGAACTATGTATAGTGGAAACATTCAAATAGAACACGGTCGAAATGTCATATGTGTCTCATTATTTTATCGTTATAAGTGTATAAATAATGTTCTAACGAAATAGCCATTTCCATTCGTCCCCTTAAAATATTCAACCGTAATACTCGCACTTCTAGGAATGCTCATCAGCTTACCCGTGAGCCAAGCTTCAGATGCGTTATCAAGTATAGATATTCTTTCTTTAGTCGTACAACACTAATGTGGAATGCTTTACCATGATCTAGTTTTCCTCCCATTTTGATATTCAGCCAGTTGCATTCCTCCTCTAACAAAATTCAATCGGACAACTTGTGCTTCTAAGATTGCTCATCACTTCATCAGTTTGCCCAAGAAAATATTTTAATTGCATAAGGTAGCCAAATGCAAGCTATATAATAGGTGATTTTTTTGCTACTTGGTTTTTGACGTTTATATTTTTGACAGATCACACATGACAAATTCCACGAACATTTGACATTTCGATTCAGTATTGTTTTCCATTTCATCATGAATAGACTTACGCCTGAACAACGTTTGCAAATTATTGAAATTTATTATCAAAATTCGTGCTCTGTGAAAAATGTGTTTCGCAAGCTACGTCCGTTTTTTTTTCCGCTCATTTTTGGCTAAATGGATACGTGAATAAGCAGAATTGCCGTATTTGGAGTGAAGAGCAGCCAGAGGCAATTCAGCAGCTACCAATGCATCCCGAAAAATGCACTGTTTGGTGCGGTTTATGGGCAGGCGGCATCATTGGGCCGTACTTCTTCAAGGACGATGAAGGCCGCAGGGTTACGGTCAATGGAGAAAGGTACCGTTCGATGATAACAGATTTTTTTTTGCCGAAAATGCAAGAATTGAACTCGGTCGACATGTGGTTCCAACAGGACGGTGCCACATGCCACACTGCACGCGAAACCATGCATCAATTGAGAGGCGAATTTGGTGAGCAGTTGATCTCACGTTTTGGCGCAGTCAATTGGCCACCAAGATCATGTGATATGACCCCGTTAGACTATTTTTTGTGGGGCTATGTTAAGTCTATTGTCTATGGGGACAAGCCAAATACGATTGCTGCCTTGGAAGCCAACATTGAACGCGTCATTGGTGAGATTCCGGCCGAAATGTGTGAATAAGTTTGCTAAAATTGGACCTTCAGAATGGACCACCTGAAGCGTAGCCGCGGGCAATATTTAAGTGAAGTTATTTTTAAAAAGTAAATGGCAGAAATTGATTAATCGATCCAAATAAAAATTCAATTCACTTTTTACAAGTTTCTGTGTTTTTTTGAATTTTCAAAAACCAAGCTCTTAAAAAATCACCGTTTACAAGGTATAGCCTGCGTAATTTTGAAAATCCGACTAAATGTACGGGCAGATTTTCACATTTTTGTTGTTTGTTTTCCTGTTTTCATTTTTCAGACGCTGAGATACAAAAGTCATTTGTAATTTACAGTAAATGGACAAGCTTTCTAGTTCTGGAGCAGTTCGTAGCGAACTCCGATTTAAGCAAAAAATCATCTTCATTGACAAGACTCACTTTGCGATGAGAGAATACCTATATCAATAATCAAAAATGTTATATTCGGAAAAAATGCCAATCTTTGTGGTTTTCTTAACTCGTATGTATCATCATTCTAGTAAACTACATCGCTACAGTTTAACCAGGGCTATCACCGGTTTTTTCGAAAGCTTGATATCTAGGATGCGCACCACCTAGTGTATCCAGGTGTTCATAAATAACCACAGATTACTTGGAACTATTTAAAAGGAATTAAAATTACTAAGAAATTATTGTTCACAAGAGAGACGATGTCCTTTTGAAGCTATAGGGAATGAAGAGTCAACATATCTCAGACATCAGTCAAACACAAAATCCACTACGATTACCACCCAAAAAAAAATCACAATTTCTTGAACAAAATTCGTTCTCGTTTTCACAAAAAAAAAAAAAAAAACAAAAAAAAAATTAACTCAAACGTCACCCAGACGTAAAGCTATTAATCTTCATAAACATACGGTTGGTTCACTTTGATGTATTGGATAAGTTTCATTTCACATCTTCATTCTTCTGTGTTGAAATCTACTTGTCAGATTCAATCAACTTCACATGTTTCCAACTGGTTTGTGATTTTATTAAAAAAAAAAATAAATTACAAAAAAAAAAACGAAAGAGTCATTTTGTATCGCTTAACAAAGTCCGTCAATCCCATCTGTTTGTTTATGGTAGAATGTCAATATCTCCAATAAAAAAATAAAGACTCATGACATGGGACATGTCTGAAATCTTTCCTCTTGATAATGTCAATCGCACACTTTTCAATAAAACCAATTCGTAGTGGTGTATTTATAAAATTAAAAACAAAACAAAAAGAGAGAATGATTTTTCTATAAAAAAAAAACGCCCAAGTAATACCAACATTTTTGAGCTGAATTGTTGTCAAATAAATTTGTGCCAGCAAGAGCCTGGTATACAAGGTACTTATATATATTCATTAAGCTAAGTATGTTCATATACGATTGCGATAGATCTGTCAGTAAGAAATATGTCTCAAATGTCTTACAACCGCTTAAACTTTCAATTTCTTCTGACAATAATGGAAGAAAAGTTTTTCACGGACATTTGTCAGACAATCGTCTGAATACATTCGAAACCCAAGTTGTATTATTTCCAAAATTTTGGGACATTCTCAGCATCATTTACAATTATTTTAAGATGTCATTAAATTCATGGCTGGGAAAACAAATGAAAACAAAAATAATCACACGCCTCTCCTTTACCTGCGAGTGAAACAATTCTTTCCAATACATTCCCAAAAGAGACTCTGTATTGGAATTTACTGTTTTACTTTTATTTGTATTTTTCTCCCAAAATTCTATGTAGTACCTACATATGCATGGTCGTGTTAACTGACAATTTTTAAGTTCACAACGTTGTCAAACTTTGGGAAATATCCACAATCATGGGAATTGACAGATTAGCATTGAAGAAAAGTTGGCAATATTGTCAGCTGTCAAATCATTTTCAAAGCATTTGGAATTCTGATAATATTCTTAAATCATCGTGTAATCCTATGAAGGTAAGCATCAGCTTATACAATTCAAAAGAATTTCATAGATTATTAAAAATTGATCAGTTATATTTAAATTAAATTATATATGCTGAATTTTATTGGGCTTTCTGATCTTTTTTATAATTTATGCAATTAATAAAAACAAAAATTAATCCATTTTTAAAATTGTT
Source organism: Philhelius pedissequus (assembly GCA_910595825.1). NCBI lineage: Eukaryota > Metazoa > Arthropoda > Insecta > Diptera > Syrphidae > Philhelius > Philhelius pedissequus. The sequence continues at coordinate 328,595,054 of OU343160.1, forward strand.
CCCGACGTTTCATTGGTAAATTTCCTACTTCTTCAAAGGGTATGTATTGTGTTTTATTAGACCTATAACGTATTACAATTTTGGATTTTTTTATATAACAATTGTTTTTGAATTTTATTTAATTTGCTGTTGTCATTTATATGTATAATTTTGATTTAATTTAAACATTTATATTACACTATTATATTTTCTGAAACGGAAAATAAATAAATTAATTAAAAACAAAGACAAAACAAAAATTATCAACTAATATCACAGAATTATTTATTTTATGACGGCTCTGTAGCTTGCGCTCAAATTATCTTTGTCTTCTAAATATTTTGCTGAATTCTTAAGCTCTCCAGAGTGAATCCCTTATTCATGTTTCTTTCCTTGAATCGTATTTTTAGCCCCAAAACGAATGGTACCTGTCCTACAATTTTGTCTACCATCTTAATTACATATCTCTAAAACAGTTCTAACGATGTTGATTAAAAAAATCACGTGCATTACTTAGGTATATAAACGGTGATTTGTTAAGAGCTTGGTTTTTGAAAATTCAAAAAAAACAGAGAAACTTGTGAAAAGTGAATGAAATTTTTATTTGGATCGATAAATCAATTTCTGCCATTTACTTTTTAAAAACAATTTCACTTAAATGTTGCCCGCGGCTACGCTTCAGGTGGTTCATTCTGAAGGTCCAATTTTGGCAAACTTTTTCACACATTTCGGCCGGAATCTCACCAATGACGCGTTCAATGTTGGCTTCCAAGGCAGAAATCGTGTTTATCTTGTCCCCATAGACAATAGACTTAACATAGCCCCACAAAAAATAGTCTAACGGGGTCAAATCACATGATCTTGGTGGCCAATTGACTGCGCCAAAACGTGAGATCAACTGCTCACCAAATTCGCCTCTCAATTGATGCATGGTTTCGCGTGCAGTGTGGCGTGTGGCACCGTTCTGTTGGAACCACATGTCGACCGAGTTCAATTCTTGCATTTTCGACAAAAAAAAATCAGTTATCATCGAACGGTACCTTTCTCCATTGACCGTAACCCTGCGGCCTTCATCGTCCTTGAAGAAGTACAGCCCAATGATGCCGACTGCCCATAAACCGCACCAAACAGTGCATTTTTCGGGATGCATTGGTAGCTGCTGAATTGCCTCTGGCTGCTCTTCACTCCAAATACGGCAATTCTGCTTATTCACGTATCCATTTAGCCAAAAATGAGCGGAAAAAAAAACGGACGTAGCTTGCGAAACACATTTTTCACAGAGCACGAATTTTGATAATAAATTTCAATAATTTGCAAACCTTGTTCAGGCGTAAGTCTATTCATGATGAAATGTCAAACAATACTGAATCGAAATGTCAAATGTTCGTGGAATTTGTCATGTGTGATCTGTCAAAAATATAAACGTCAAAAACAAAGTAGCAAAAAAATCACCCGTTATATTCTACATTTTGATGCAACATTTTTTTGGTACATATTTTGTTATTAACGGTAACTGCCATACAACCAATTTTGTGACTTTCTTATAAAGGGCTCCACGGACTCGATAAAAAAATTATACTGGACGTCCTTCGAATTTCAAATAATATTGCATACCTGCAAAAATTTAAAACAAAAAATAATTTTTATTTTGAAAATTCAATAATTCGAAAACCGATGAAAGATGTTTTTTCATGCAATTATGTTTTTAAACTTATGTATATTATTAAATACTAAAAATTTCCGTACAAAATTTATTTTCGAATAAAATTAAAGAAATTTTGGGGAGCGAATCGAAATCCCGCTTTTTAAAGTCTCGTCTTTCAAAAATCCCGAAAAAATTTAAAATCCCGCCTACTAAAATACCGCTTTTTTAAAACCCTGCTTATTCAAAATCCTTATCTGTTATAATCCCGCTTTTTAAAATCCAAACTAATCCTGTTTAATAGAGCCAAGTTCGTTTTGTATTTTGTTAAATAACAAAATCTTGTCATGCACCCAAACTTGACCCCATCGTAAATCCTTTATTGTGCCAAGCAGGGTGGTTGCGCGTCGTCCTTTTTGCACGTTGTATTGATTCCAAAAGCGGGATAATAAGAAACGGGATTATAAGAGATGGGATATTAAAAAGCGGGATTTTAAAAATGCGGTATTATAAAAAGCGGGATTTTAATACCGTGTTTTTAAGAAGCGGGATATCGAACCCAGTCCAAAAATTAATTTTTCGTAAAATAAAAAGAAACGCAAAATAACAAAACTGTAATTTTGACAAACTTTGCCATATACGAGGAACAAATCCAAAATGGCATTGTCACGCATTTTCATTATTCTTGAACAGAATGAATGCGATAAGAAAACGAGACGTGAGTATGACTAGATCTCGTGGTTCTTGTTAATTTAGTGTCAAAATAAGAGTATGACGAGGATATTCAATAAAGCTTTAATGTCGTTACGTTACTTAACGTTATGTTAAATCAATTGATTACGTAATTGAAAATCATTTAGCTTTAATATTATTTTCCTAAATCTCGTGGTGAAAGGTTTCGTCCCATTACGATGGGGATTGGTTTCCCAATTACAAAATGCTTACAGTGAATCATGTCCCGGTCTCGACTCATTTTCTTGTGCATTGTGAGACATTGTTTTCTTAAATCTCGTCCCGATTTCGTAGAATTTATCAAAGTAAATCGGTGAGATTAAATCGTTGGTTTAAAATCGGTGCTTTGAAATTACTAAGCATCCTATCAAAATTCCAACCAACGTTGAACCTTCACTTAACTAGCCGAAATCAAAGATTGAAGTATGGTTACGTTTGTACAGTTGATCCTTAGGATTAGGTAATTCATATTATGATCCGTGGTTCAGCATAATTTTAAAATAACGATTTTGGCGGATTAACTGAAGTTCTAGATTGGCTTAAGGTTTTATTGTGTGAAATGTACTATTTTCGTGCATGAAATTAACCATGGATGAAATTTCGAACCGCTTTTGTACAACTGCCCTTTTAGGTTACTTGTACAAATTTGGTTCAAACTTTGATCCGTTGTCCAACTCACCGACGTCGGTGAACGATGAACTAAGGTTCAAGTACTTGAAATAACTATCCTTTAATCATATTTATCTCACCAAAATCGGTGAGTGCGAACGAGAAATTACCTCAATTCATTTCTAAAACAAGTCATGAACTATTTCTAACCCCAGCACCAGAGAGTCCATTGGTAATATTTGCACTCATTGCTATTGGTTTTAATAATGCAATTTGAGTTGCCTTAGCATTGGCTATGGCTTCGACCGACAAAACAAAGTAAATAGTTTTAAAATGTAAAAAGAAAATCATAAAAATTCTTGTAAGTGTTATATACAAAACGCTGTCATTCCTAAAAAGTAAGCATACTTGATTTTAATTGATTTTTAGTTTCAAGTTAATTGCTCTAAGTGGTAGGACCCGAAAAATAAAAAAAATACCCTTTGTTTTTGCTTTTAAAGTGCATCCACCAAAAAGCTTTTTTTTGGAGAAAAAAAGCTCTTTTTGGTATTTAAAGTATGAACTATTCTATTGACCGGTAGTGTAAAATATAAGTATTTTTATCTGACTAAATTTCCTTTTCAAGTGCTGGAAATTAAGCCGGAATTCAAAGTTTTCTTGTAACTTCGATTTATGTGTCATCCAGACCTGTATAACGGGAAAGTAGTTTCCGATGTTAGGTTTTCCCTTTTGAACTAACTTCTTATGGGACGGTAAACCGCTTCGTTACATAACGCGTTATGATGCCAGTCTGACTGGCTTCCCTTTTTCTCACGCATATGGAGAACTTTTGAAATAACTCAAATTAATGAAGAACTTTTGAAGCTTTTCTCAAGTTAAACAATTTCAATATTAACTAATTCAACTAAGATTAGTTTTAGTTATCACTTTCGTTGGGCGCTTAGAGTTTTTTTTGTGCAAGAAGTTCTGCCTCCTGGTCTCTCCGGAATAATTTATAAAAGCTAAATACAAAATAAATAAAACCGTTTTTGCAGGATTTTATTTTAAGGAATTGATGTTATTAATTTTTTAAATAATTCTCCATTTTGTGAGCGTAAATTTGTTTTCTTTTTTGTGTTTATTTGTTTTATTAACAACTTGAGCATATAAATCGTCAAAGAAAGGTTATATTTTTAGCAAATTATATTTCTAACTTGACTTATTTATTCCGGAGTGCCTTGCTGCTCTACCAACAACAACAACCAAAAGAAAAAAACTCCCTAAAGTTATTTAACTCTACCCCAAAGGCTATAAAACATGTCAATTAAACTTTTGAAGAGCTCTTTCTAGTTTAAACATAAAGTAGCCGCCGCGCAATGTGAGGAACGTGAAAAAAAACCTCTCAACCGTAAGAAAAGAATGAAAGCATTCTTACCACCGTTGTAAATGGCTTTAAAAAGAAAATTTGCATATCATAAATTTTAACAACCAACGGCGCGCACATACTCTGGCTTTCTTAAATTAGGTCTGTGCCCTAGAAAATTAAAACACAAAAAAAAGGCTTCTTGACAAAAAAAAGTTGGTAACAGGAAAGCTTATCTCCATCATTTGCAACATTTATCTTTGCATAAGTTAGGATCAACAGAGAGGCTACTGGAGTTGCATCCTCATGGCATCACCACAAAAGGAGCATCTTGTGATTGCATTCACAAAAAAAAAAAAAATCATACACACATACCCTCAAGTGGTAAGGAAAGAGGAAAAAAAGTAGGCTTCGTGGGCCCAGGTCCGAGAAAGAAAAAAAAACGAAAAAAGTGAAAATTAAATTCCATAAATTTGCCCGCCTTTGCGCCGCAGCCGGACCGGATGCTGAAAGAAGTTTTTAATTAAAAAAATAAAAATCTTCGATAAGGAATTGTGTGCACTTATAGAAAGAAAAAACGAGGGCAGAATATAGGCTCTGCGCAAGGAAATAGAAAAACCATCTCCGGAAGGATCTCTCGCCAGAAATGCATTTAGCAGCTATAAATCTGTGCTCTGCACAAGATTCGTTTTCGTCCTATTTTAAATAAATTCCTTATTTTTTTTTGCAGTTATGTGTGTTCGTCTTCTAGTCATTCTTGCATTTTTATGTTGTGTTTTTGCTATGAAGAGGAAGACCGTTTCATTATTCTGCTTGGTAGGTAGCTTCAAGCTGTGAGCCTGCCATGCAGCTGATAAGTGATAAGGTATTCACTTGGTTGAAAGTTTTTGCCTGACTTCTGAGCAAGAAAGTCCTTTGCATCTTCTCGATCTCGTCTGCTTCAACTACTGCCACTAACAAAGGACTTAAAAAAACATACCCCAAGAAAATATAGAAAGTTCGACGGGGATGGGCTGTATAAGAAAGGTGGTGGTAATAGCGGTAAAACGCAGCAGAGCAACGAGGCGAGGGGGATACAAACTTTTTACAACTTGGCAAGCAGACAAGTTGCTTGTTCATTTGCTCTAACTTGGTATGTAAATCGACTTAAGGATGGAAAGAGTTTGTTGGGTTGAAATCAACGTTGGCGTCATCGGTGGAGAGTTTGAGTAAGCATTGGTTTGGTGGTTGCAGCAGCAGTTCTTCTCCGAAAAAAAAAAAACGAAAAGCATTTCACTTAAACCATCAGAAAATGTTTTGTTGGTTTTTATTGCTTCGCTTTCTACTATTTCGAAAGAAATTTTAAAGTAAAGTAAATTATTAATAATCAAAAGTTTTGCTAATTGTTTCCACGAAATAATAAATAGAATGCATTTCGTTAAAAATCCTTTTCTGAAGAAGAAACTACTCATTTGCGAGAAAAGATTTATTTGAATCTTAAAACAAATCACTGTGCTTAGCAAACCACGATTTTAGCAAATTAAAAGAAATCATATTCAACGACGAGGCCCATTTTGGATAGCCGAACGGGGACAGAAACGACGTGAACTGCCCTTCGAGATTTGGCCCCGTTAAAATTTTTTTGCGTGTGGTTTCTTTAATTTGTCGGTATCGGTCTATGGCAAGAAAGCCCTTAAAGTAAAACAAGGCTATTGTTGTCAAACATAATCTGTTTTTCTTAATAAAATCGTCCACTGAGTTCTATCTTGTTCAATAGACCATTTTTGACGAAATTGAGTTAGAGATGCATGTTTTTATAATTCGAGGGCCCTTTTTCGATCGGCACAAACCATTTTGTTCTATCCTATTTAGTTTTTAAGTTATGGCCAACTGTTTTGTTCAAAAAACCATTATTCATTCTTTTTGTATTATATTAATATGGGTAGCCGTGGCGCGATAGTTGTGTGCTCGCCTGCCAACCTCGTGGTTGCAGGTTCGATTTCTGCCGTTGTCTATGTCTTCTTATATTCCATTAAAAACCAATTCTAAAAATTGTCATAAAATAAGTTGCTGCTTTGCTCATTACATGCTGTTTAGGCATAACACTAACAACATGTGATTGAGTAAACTAGCATACCTATAAAATATGACAACGAAATAAATAAAATAATGAGAATTATAAGGGACATAAATAAATAAGACACGGTAATTCTCTCCGCATTAGTTCAGCCGCCATCCCTGGAGATAAATCTGAGACAACACCTAGCTCTAGTCTCAGAACATCGCGCCACACATCTTTCCTATCCTTCTTTCTCTTCTTCCAACGTATGCCCGCGCTGTGTTAAGAAAAACATAACGGGTGATTTTTTTGCTACTTGGTTTTTGACGTTTATATTTTTGACAGATCATACATGACAAATTCCACAAACATTTGACATTTCGATTCAGTATTGTTTGCCATTTCATCATGAATAGACTTACGCCTGAACAACGTTTGCAAATTATTGAAATTTATTATCAAAATTCGTGCTCTGTGAAAAATGTGTTTCGCAAGCTTTTATCGCAAAATTGTCTTCAGCGACGAGACTCATTTTTGGCTAAATGGATACGTGAATAAGCAGAATTGCCGTATTTGGAGTGAAGAGCAGCCAGAGGCAATTCAGCAGCTACCAATGCATCCCGAAAAATGCACTGTTTGGTGCGGTTTATGGGCAGGCGGCATCATTGGGCCGTACTTCTTCAAGGACGATGAAGGCCGCAGGGTTACGGTCAATGGAGAAAGGTACCGTTCGATGATAACAGATTTTTTTTTTGCCGAAAATGAAAGAATTGAACTCGGTCGACATGTGGTTCCAACAGGACGGTGCCACATGCCACACTGCACGCGAAACCATGCATCAATTGAGAGGCGAATTTGGTGAGCAGTTGATCTCACGTTTTGGCGCAGTCAATTGGCCACCAAGATCATGTGATTTGACCCCGTTAGACTATTTTTTGTGGGGCTATGTTAAGTCTATTGTCTATGGGGACAAGCCAAATACGATTGCTGCCTTGGAAGCCAACATTGAACGCGTCATTGGTGAGATTCCGGCCGAAATGTGTGAATAAGTTTGCTAAAATTGGACCTTCAGAATGGACCACCTGAAGCGTAGCCGCGGGCAATATTTAAGTGAAGTTATTTTTAAAAAGTAAATGGCAGAAATTGATTAATCGATCCAAATAAAAATTCAATTCACTTTTTACAAGTTTCTGTGTTTTTTTGAATTTTCAAAAACCAAGCTCTTAAAAAATCACCGTATATAAAGGGTATTCAAATTCCCTTGATGGCGTGCAAAGTTATAAAAAAAAAATTAAACAATTCATAGTACATCTTTTAAATTATTCCTTCTTATTTGTTTATTGTTCAATATCCACATTTATGGATTTTTTGTTCAATACCCTTTTATACTTCATTTATTTCTATTTTGTTCAATGTTCAAATTATTTTGGATACAATTTGTACCTTATTGAACAAAAAGATATGAATTTGGTTGTGTAAGAACATATGAATTTTATTTTGTTTAATATCATACGAGATCACCATTAGGCGTTTTTCTTTCTTTTTTTATCTCCGGGCAGATTACTAAATAGAACCTGAGTTAACCTGATTACCTCTGAATAGAGGTCTCCAATTTAATTTTGAAATAAACTTAAGTGCAGAACTTTCATAAATTATTAAAACTTTTTGTTTTTATTAAAACTTATTTACCAGTAGTTCCCAGGCTTTCGTTTTCTGAATTCATTCTTGTTTTTAATTTGTTTTACTTCGTGATTATTGCTAAAATTATGAATAAAGTAAGCCGCGCTCACTATTTTTCTCCGTTTGATCGCTCATTTTATTCTGAGCTAAAATAGAGCATGCCATGTTCCGATTTAGCTCTAATTAAAAAAAGAAACACAAGTTTAGCGATTAGACGTATCTATAATTGAGTTTTTTTTGCGACCTTTAGTCCAAATTAATATGCGTTTCGCCCAGGTACTACAGATGGGCTCAACAGTTAAATGCTATAGTACATTTCTAAGACGCAATATATTAGTCGATGGCTACCGGCACAAATAAAATTTACAGCTTTAAAGCACTGTGAATTATATTCTTCTAGGGGAATTCACCTAGAAAACAATACCCGTGGTCTGATTTGTTTAAATTTAAGAATAAATGCAATAAAAACTCAATTAAAATCATAATTACAGTCCACAAAATAAGGAACAAAAACAATACTTACGTATGTAAATGCGTTTGTATTGTTTTTGTTTTTGCATTTATTCTTAGATTAGACGTATCTAAGCCAAAATACAAATTTTTTTTGACAGCCGAATTCTTTACTCGGAGCTAAAAAGAAAAACGCCTATTGTTGCTCTTGATTTGAGTATATGCTCATTTAGTGTTTTGACCTCTCATCGAGTAAGCACGCCAGTGCAAGTGCAGTGCGTTGTTCTAAAAGACGAACTCTGAAAACGTGTTAGTTCCTACCAATAAAATAATTTGTTTTTATAAATTTTCCGATGAGGAGCGCCCACAAATATTCAATGCTTTTTGTGTATTAAAAGCAGAGTTGCAAACGCTTAATTCACTTTATAGCTTAAGCTTGACTTTAATTCACAAGTTAGTTGGTGACTTATGATATAAAAAAGATTTAATTACTTAGAGCCGATTTCTCAATCTCCAGATAAACATGCAGTGAGTTGCCAGAGGAATAAACTTACTTCACTGTTAAACGGCCGGATAACAACATCGAATTTTTCAATCAAGAAAAAAATTCTATAGAATAATCTAATTTGAACGTCACTTTTATGTCGAGTATCGAACTTTTCATAGAAACTAATTTTTGTTTAACGATTATTTCAAAGCAATAAGTTTTAAAAATGTTTTTGACATCGAAAATACAGTATGAACTCAGTTAACGCAACCTTCGATTTGCGGATAACTCCTCGATTTTCGCAACACTAAATTTGTACCATTCGTAGCATGTCTTGACTCTATAAGTGCAACTTTTAAGAAGTGTTACCTCGATTAGTGCAACTTCTTATGTTTATTCATCTGTTTTTTTTGCATGTTATCTTTCTGGTTCGATATTTCTGCTAAAAACAAGCTTAAGAATTTCCAATCTACCAACTAGCTAATAAATTAATTTGTTTTAAATTCATAAGTCATTGACTAGCTTATGAATTAATTTTTTAAATTCGTAAGTCACTAACTAACTTATGAATTAAATTATTTTTAGTCATCTACAGACTTATGACTTAATGATTATTTAATTCAAAAATTCGCAACCCTGATTGAAAGACCATGAGAAGGGCCATGTTCACGACTGAATATATATACACACAAATTCACACAATTCAATGTATAAATTCAAATGCACATACTGAATATCTTCGCATTAGTAAAATTAATTTTGATCTATCTTAAAGATAAGTGCATGCTTTAATACAAACACTATGCGAATATATTCAGTATGCAAAAGCAAAAATAAACTACAAGAATTCCGGATACACGAAACGTCATGCCTAGCCAACAGAAAATTCACCTTGAACTGTTACTGCAGGTTAATAAATTGCAGGTACAGCAGAATGGCAATGGCAAGGTTTTTCGCGTATACGGAATTCGACCCTTTAAAAAGTGCATTATGTTCAGGGTTGTTGACACTGCAAAAATTACTTTGAATTATTCGTAAAATATTTATTGTTTATTTAAGCAATTATTTAGTATAAATATTCCCGATTTTAGGACAATAAAGCACTCAATTTTAGATGGTCAACTGAATTGTTTCATTTATTTATATTAGCTATCCCCCCACCCGAGGTAAGGTGGCTAATATATTATTTGAGTGAATTGGTACATGAACCAAATTCACAATTATCAACAAAGTCACGGTATTGTACCCTGGCTGACGTTAAACATTGGTGAGCCCGACGTGATTTTGCCCTCCCCCCACCAGAGGTAAGGGGCAATTCACGTAAATAAACAAAATTAATAAGAGCGTTTGTCAGGGCTAAACACTGACAAGCCATTTAATACAAAATTTTAAATATCGAGAGCGTTACCAGGGCCATAACATTGGTTGCCGGCTATATCAAGTTCCTGACATCGAGTTCCTGACCATCTAGTTCCTGACCATCGAGTTCCTGACTAGCAAATTCCTGACTATCAAGTTCCTGATCATCGAGTTCCTGACCATAGAGTTCATGACTATCAAGTTCCTGACCATCAAATTCCTGACTAAATCAAAATGGATCAAACTGACATATCCATTATCGTGGCACCGCAAAAAATCATAGCCGATGAATTAGCAAAACTCAAGGTAAACATCGGCAAAGACTGCGCTTCAACAAAAACGGCTTAATACAAGGAAGACCGTATTCAGCGCGTCGAAGATCATTGGAACAGACTTAGAGAATATGTTCACGACTGAATTTATACATTGAATTGTGTGAATTTGTGTGTATATATATTCAGTCGTGAACAGGCCAATTTTATTCCAAAGTCGTGCAAAGAATTCACGCCGTGGCGCGATAGTTATGTTGTCGCCTGTCAACCTCATGGTCAAAGGTTTGATCCCTGTGTAGTCTATGTCTAAAAATAAATGTCATACAATGAGTTCCTGTTTTACTCATTACATGCTGTTTATGCATAGAACTAACAACATGTGATGGAGTAAAACTAGTAAAGAATTAAAAAAAAATTAATACGAATTATAAGAGACGTAGATAAATAAGACACGGAAATTTCTTCGCATTAGTTCAGCCACCATTCCTGGAGATAAGATCTGAGACAAAAACCAACTACAGTCTCAGAACATCGCGCCACACATCTTTACTATCTTTCTTTCTCTTAAACTCACCCTCATGCTCGCACTGTGTTGGAACTTTTAAAGGGTATTATAATCCCTTGAGCGAGTGTAGTTTATAAAAAAAAAAAAAAAACAGTAGTTGTGTCTCAGAAAAAGTTCTGAGTGTTCTTTGGGCAATGAAGCATTTGATGACATTTCTGAAAATCGATTTTACTATTTTTTTTGCAACAAAATATAATAACACGGGTACTCATTCTATGCAGAAAGCTACATGGAAAATTTATCAAGAAAATCAGAACATATAAAATCTTTTCCAGTATAATGGATTCGCATCAAATGTATGTGGAGACAGAGAGGAAACCTGTTAGCTGTTATATTTATAGGAAAGTTTTCAATGAATCGTTCAATTTGTCGTTTTTTAAACCTGAAAAAGATATTATTAAGCAACAAGAATTTTAAATACAAGTGAAAAAAGAAATTATAACGTTCATCGCAGTAATCATAGTTAAGCAAAAGCTCAGCGTGATATCAATCAAAAAAACAATAAGAGTCTAAAAATACGGCGTTTATGGCTTATGACCTGCAACTCGTTTTTTCGCTGCTGAAACCTAATGTTACGAGTTACTTTTTTAGGCGTAATGCTGTATATAATTTAACTGTATATAACATTTTTTGAATTTTAATAAAACTAGTCTGGATCTTAAAATGGTATCTTTCAAAGATTGCAGACAAATCGAATATAGAGGCAATGTTAGACCTAAATATTTTTTTTTATTTCATATGAAAAAAACATACTTACTTACTTACTTAAGTGGCGCTACAGTCCGGAATGAACCTGGGCCTCAACCAACATGCCTCTCCAATTAGCCCGGTCCTTAGCTAACTGCCTCCAGTTGCGCACTCCAAGTTGGTTGAGGTCGGTTTCTACTTGTGCGCGCCACTTAAGGCGAGGTCTTCCTCTACTGCGTCCGACGTCTGGCCGGTGATCGAAGACTCTGCGAGCCGGAGTATTGGTGTCCATTCGTTCTACATGTCCTAGCCATTTTAAACGTCCAATGCGGAGTTTTTTGACCAGGGGCATGTCGCTGTACAGCTCGTATAGTTCTTGGTTGAATCTTCGTCTCCATAGCCCGTCAACGCAAACGGGACCGAAGATTTTTCGAAGAATTTTCCTCTCGAATCTACCAAGGATTTCTACATCCGCTTTTGATACAGTCCAGGTTTCAGCGCCGTAGAGCAGGACTGGGATGATCAGGGTCTTATATAGGATCTCCTTAGTAGTTCGAGTGAGGGCTTTACTACTAAATTGCCTTCTTAGCCCGAAGAAACAGCGGTTGGCAAGAGTAATTCTTCGTTTAATTTCTGACGAGATGTTGTTGTCAGAGTTAATAGCGGAGCCGAGGTAGACAAAGTCCCGCACTACCTCAAAGTTATATCTGTCAATGGTGACGTTCTGTCCAATTCGTCGATGTTGTGAGTCCTTTCGTGATGACAGCATATACTTAGAAAAAAACATACCAAGTATTCAAAATATTATTGTTCCCATTCATACCAGATAACTTAATGAAATCTGATTTGAATAATGAAATATGTTTTTGTTCAATTTAATACAAAATGTCTCTGTTTTCCTATGGCATTGTTGTTAATTTTTGTCTCGTTCAATATTAAGTTTTTTTGTTCCATATCCACCAATTTTTTTTTAATTTTAGCTATATGCCTGTAAGACCTAAGGTATTTTAAATGTAACCTGAATTGCACGACACTAGTTTGGTATTGACTGTCTCATTTTTAACCCATGGGCGGCATCCAATTAAAGTTGGAGGTATAGAAAAGAATGCGCCTGGCGTGCGGATCGAACTCACACGTCTAAGTTAGCAAAACAAACACTGCGCCATTGCCACCCTTTTATCAACTGATTTTCACTCCAGACATGTTTTTTATAACCTCATTTATCCGCCAGCCATTTTTCTTATAATCTCATGCATCCGAAATCGATTGAAACCGGTGGGTATGTTCAAAAACTATGAAAATGTAAATGCACTTCTCTTTTAGTGCCACTAAATCATCAATTTTTTTTGGACAAAATTGAACATTTTCAAAACAAAGTCGATTTAGATTTTTAGATTACATTAGAAAAGATTTTATTTAAATTCATATAACATAAATAAACCTTAACAAGGGTAATAAAAAAATCTTAATAATGAAATATTACAATATTTTGACATAACATATTTTTGTTATCTGTTTACAAATTCAAATTCAATTTAACAAAAAATTAACATAAGTTACTAATAATTTTGAAATTTTACATTTGTAAATATTATTTTCAAATTCAAATCTTTATTATAATAGCTTACACAGTAAGATACAACAAGTCGATTTTATTGCGTCAAAACAAATTTTACATACATACATATGTAGCATTTATCAAGATTTTATTTACATATGTACACTAGTAATATTTGACATTTCTCTAACGTCAACTCCTAATTTTCCATTTAATCTTCATGAAATTCGAATTTAAAATTTTGTTTGAATATCTTACATCAGGTAGTGCTTAGCTTCTTTTTATTTTTACATGATCTAATTCGGATTAATTTTTAACAACTAATACGTAAATTTACGCTCGCACTGTGCTTGAACATATTAAGGGTAGTCAAAAACACTTTAGTGAGCGCACAATTAAAAAAAAAAAAATAACACAACATTTTGCTTTCGAATAGCGCACGAAATTTCAAACTCTAGGCTGGCAAAGTATAAAACGATCACAAAAGAGAACACAAGAATCGAAAATTCAGGAGTGAGTTAAGTGTAAGCTTCGATTGTACAACACTTCCTATAGGAGTTAAATCTAGTTCATATATTGAACCAAAGGCTGCACCACGATTGTTAATCCAGTTCCTCGAACATCAGTTAATGTCAATGTCAATAAAATTTGAAAATATCAAATTTAAATTTTTTTTGTGAAATCAGCTACCTAAATTACCTATTTTTGGATAATCCGTTTTCGTTTCAATCAAAAACTGGATATCCCATGGATTTTTTGATCCTGGACCAGTTTTCGTAATGTTTTCGGGTTCAAGATCACAGATCCAGATTTTTATATAAAACATGCACTTGCACACAAGCCAAAGTAAAGTTAAATTTACTGAAACGTCAAACGGGTTTGTTTACTTTACAGAATACTTAGGTATGTACACACACATAAAGGGTTATCCATTTCGCGGTTTCAAAAGTATAGGGCTGGAATTCGACATTTGTCAAACTAAGTTGTTAAACCAATTTTTTTTTTCAGTTGAAAGTTTGACATTTACGAAAATGGATCGCTTAACTATCGCACAACGAATAAAAATTGTTAAAACCTACTACAAAAATGATGATTCTGCCACAGTCACATATCGTGCTTTAAGAGTAGATTATGGTTTATATAATCGTCCAACTACGCAAGCAATTGGCAAAATTGTAAAGAAATTTGAAGATACTGTAAGGCCTGTGCATCACCGTTTCGCTTTTACCACTGAAAATATCGCTGCTGTAAGTGAAAGTGTGGCAGAAGACCCGAATGTGTCGATTCCTCGTCGTTCTCAGGAATTACAATTGTCTTACGGCACATTATTGCGTATTTTGCATTTGGATCTACACCTGCATCCATATAAAGTCCAGCTCACACAACAACTGAAACCAGCTGACCATTCACAACGTGGTAGATACGTCGAATGTGTGCTTGAACAACAGGCGGTAGACGGCGATTTTTCGAACAAAATTTTCTCTAGCGACGAAGCACATTTCTCACTCGGTGGGTATGTTAATTAACAAAATTGTCGTATTTGGGGTTCTGAGAATCCTCAAGTAATTGAAAAGTGGCCATTACATCCACAAAAAGTCACTGTTTGGGGAGCTCTTTGGTCCGGAGGTGTGAATGGATCTTACTTCTTCGAAAACGACGATGGAACGACTGTCACCGTCAATTCGGAGCGTTATGGTCGTACGAGTATGATAACCGACTTTTTTTTGCCTGCTATTGAAGAATACGACTTGGAGAATATGTCGTTTCAACAAGATGGTGCCAGATGCCACACAACTCGAGCGAATATGGCTTTATTGCAAGAGACATTTGCTGGCCGCGTAATTTCTCGTCGTGGCGATATCAACTGGTCACCAAGATCATGCTATTTGACACCGCTGGACTTTTTTTTGTGGGGCTACGCGAAAGACCGTGTTTATGCAAATAAACCTTTAACTCTTGAGCACTTGAAAACCAACATTCGTCAAGTTATGTGTGAGATACCCCCCAATATGTGTCAAAAATTGCTCGAAGATTACCTCAAAAGAATCGATGCTTGCAACAATTCGCGTGGTGGTCATTTAAATGATGTAGTGTTTCACACATAATGTCAACGTTCAAACTTTATAATAAAAAAGAAATATTAAAAAAAAAATATTATATATGTATGTGTTTTATTTAGGTTTTCTTTTGAAACCGCAAAATGGATAACCCGTTATAATTAATCGGGGTCCAAATCCCTATTGGCAAATCTGTAAGCTACCGCAGAAGAAAAAATTCTGGTATCAGTATCACAAATTTTTTTTTCATGCAAACTAATTTTTCCCACAAATAAAGTTGGTCAACCCCAGAGTTTTTCAAACTTTTTGAGTAGGCGACCCCTATTAGAGCTTACAGATTTTGGCGACGACCACATTATTATACATACTTTGTCAGTTATTTAAAAAGCTACATACGCTGCCCTTTCATACCCAGTCTAATTATGGGTATGAGATTTTACTTATTCGCGATGAAATTTGCCCGTGTTGCCAAAAGTTAAGAACAAAAAAACAAAAGTGGTGCCAGCCTTGCAATAATTTTAATTGTTTTTATTGTTTTGTGCTCATTAGAATTGTCAATTATTTTTTTCAGATGGGAGTACTTATTGATCAAAAGATTAATGTAGTTTTTATTTTGTTAGCCGGAATCCCGGGTCCCAAACACTTTTTTCTTGTTTCTGGCGATTCTGAAATTGAATGTGATTGTATATGTATGTGAAAATAATTGTGCACGTAAGAATAATCAAAATCAGAAATAAGGTTTGTTGCACAATTATGATAAAAAATAAAATTCACGACTTTAGTAAACATACTTGCTTCTATGTTCAATCGCATTATATGCAAAAGATTCTTAATGGAAACGGCTTAAAGTATTTTTAAAGTCGTTTCTCACTTAATTTTTATATATAAACGTTTTAAATTTTTTTCTAAAAAAAAATGGTATGAACATTTTAAATATTTAATAATTTAAACTTAAAAACAAAATTTCAGAAAAAATTGCCCACCCGTTTTCGAAATATTGAATTTTCAAAAAAAAAAAAAATATTTTTTTTTTCAAAAATCCAAAAAAAAATATTTTTCGAAAATTTTGAAATGCAATATTATTTAGAATTTGAAGGAGATCCTGAATGTAAATTTTGATCGAAATCTGTTGATCCGTTTATCAGAAAGTCGAAAATCAATAAAATGGTTGTATAACAGGTACCGTTAATAACAAAATATTTTTAATTTTTTTTCGGCCAAAATGTGGGCCATACTCAAGTTAGTACACAAACCTATTTTGATCAAAATCGTTGAACCCGTTTCTGAGGTAATTAAGATGGTATACAATTTGTATGGCAAGTACCGTTATTTTTGGGGCTAAATCAACGATTCAAAAATCTATTTTGGATAATAACCTAAAACGCTTAACCACCAAGTTTGAACAAAATCGGCTCAGCCGTTTAGGTTGTACATTGTTCTACAGACAGACAGACAGACACACGGAATTGCCGGACCCCCTTTTTGGCGTTCACTATCATCGTTCACCATAATCTCGAGTTCTATTTTTTTTTCAAATGAAAAACTTGGCCTATAGTACCTATATTGCAAGTAAAACGACAAGAGTTGAGTTGACGTCCAAGCTTATGAATGTATGAGTGCTTCTGGTTTCGATTCTGATTACAAATCTAGAAGCAAAATTCTGTAATTTTTTGCCAAATGAAAATTGTCAGAAGAGTCCAGATAGCTTTCGGATTGCGAAATAAAAAAACGGCAAAAGCGTTGTTACAATTGATCATAATGGATAAATTTGGTTTTCCATTGGATATCCAGAAGCATTCCGAAGCGCCTGTAAGTCTTCTAAAAGGATTCAATTGGCAAGAAAATCATCTTGTGACGATTCTGAGAAAAGAAATTCTCTTCTTGATTTGAAACGAGAATCAACTCAAAAAACACTAATAAATTCATACTCAAATGGCAAACCACTATTTTCTATTTGGTTTTTCGTCGTCATCAGATGTTAGAAGAAATTCACCCCCAGGGGGTCGCGACCCACACTTTGAAAAACTACACCATCAAAATTTTAATTTATTAACACATCCCCAGTACATTTTTGTTTTGGTTGCTCCATTTAATTTAATTCCATTTTATTTTGTTTCATTTCTATTCATGGGTAGAAAGTCAAATTCAAAAATACAACAATGAAAACAAATGGGTCTTGGATTGGAATATATTCATTAATATGATGAATAATTTTCATCAATTTCACAAATAAATTCACCATTTTGATGATTGCATTCATCAATATGATGCAAACTTAAATTGCGATGATTTATCAATATGGTGAATCAGTTCATCTATACGATGATCGCTGACATCAACTCGCATTATGTAGGATGAAATCTTGACCAAAAAGTTGATGAATGCACTTTTATCATATTGAAGAACGGTTCATCCTTCATCATTAAGTTTTTATGCATTTTTTTTTTCAATGTGTTGAAAAGTATACATCAATATGATGAATTTCAGTTGATGAACGCCATGCATCAATATGATGGCGGCTTTTTTTTCAGTGTAGGCACCATTGTGTATAAAAACTTTTTATAAACAATGGATTTTAGAATTTCAAATACATATAACGGGTGATTTTTTTTGCTACTTGGTTTTTGACGTTTATATTTTTGACAGATCATACATGACAAATTCCACGAACATTTGACATTTCGATTCAGTATTGTTTGCCATTTCATCATGAATAGACTTACGCCTGAACAACGTTTGCAACTTATTTAAATTTATTATCACAATTCGTGCTCTGTGAAAAATGTGTTACGCAAGCTACGTCCGTTTTATGGTCATCATAATCGACCCACCGAGCAGGCTATTCAGCTCATTGTGACCAAATTTCGCACCAGTTTCACTTTATTGGACATTAATCCACCAAATCGTATCCGTAGAGTGCGTACCGAAGAGAATATTGCTGCTGCATCTGCCAGTGTTGCTGAAGATCGCGATATGTCTATTCGGCGCCGATCGCAGCAATTGGGTTTGTGTTATTCGACCACCTGGAAGATTTTACGCAAAGATCTTGGTTTAAAGCCATACAAAATACAGCTGGTGCAAGAATTGAAGCCAGGCGACCTACCACAACGTAGAATTTTCGGTGAATGGGCCTTAGAATAGTTGGATGAGGATCCGTTTTTTTATCGCAAAATTGTCTTCAGCGACGAGGCTCATTTTTGGCTAAATGGATACGTGAATAAGCAGAATTGCCGTATTTGGAGTGAAGAGCAGCCAGAGGCAATTCAGCAGCTACCAATGCATCCCGAAAAATGCACTGTTTGGTGCGGTTTATGGGCAGGCGGCATCATTGGGCCGTACTTCTTCAAGGACGATGAAGGCCGCAGGGTTACGGTCAATGGAGAAAGGTACCGTTCGATGATAACAGATTTTTTTTTGCCGAAAATGCAAGAATTGAACTCGGCCGACATGTGGTTCAAACACTGCACGCGAAACCATGCATCAATTGAGAGGCGAATTTGGTGAGCAGTTGATCTCACGTTTTGGCGCAGTCAATTGGCCACCAAGATCATGTGATTTGACCCCGTTAGACTATTTTTTGTGGGGCTATGTTAAGTCTATTGTCTATGGGGACAAGCCAAACACGATTGCTGCCTTGGAAGCAAACATTGAACGCGTCATTGGTGAGATTCCGGCCGAAATGTGTGAAAAAGTTTGCCAAAATTGGACCTTCAGAATGGACCACCTGAAGCGTAGCCGCGGGCAACATTTAAGTGAAATTATTTTTAAAAAGTAAATGGCAGAAATTGATTTATCGATCCAAATAAAAATTTCATTCACTTTTTACAAGTTTCTGTGTTTTTTTGAATTTTCAAAAACCAAGCTCTTAAAAAATCACCGTTTAGTTCGAAATAAGTATTGTTTTTCTAATTCATTTTTCTATCATTAGGTTTAGGGAGCTTAAAGTTGTATATTTTACGTACTTATGTAGTTGGTTACTAGAGATCAGCTTGGATTTGTTGTTCGACAACACAAGGAAATTTCAGTTAATTATTGTGACATAATGTTAATTCTAATATGTTAACTTTTAAAATAAATTGGCTGGACATATTTTTTAACTTTTGAAAACGCTCCAAATTGGGCGAAAACCCACCTAAACTTACGATGCTCAGGAGAACGAAGTGGAAAGGGTGTCACTTAAAGTATCAGCACCTAAAGCTATCTCATACTTGCCACCCTTATTTATAACCCGTGCTTGTTTTATTTTTTTTTATATATATCATCGCAACACTGGCTCACTCTTCTCCATTCACCCTATACCACCCGCCCTATTCGTAATAGGGATAGTGACAGCAGAAAGCAATTAAATTAAGCAATACAGGATTAGCTCAAAGTTAGGCATCATTTGTCTGGCTGCCTTGCACTTTGTCTAGGTACGTAGGGGGCGCTGTTTATCAAATTGACTGAGTGCCAACTTCATTTAGAAATGATTTGGTTTTATTCAAAAAGTTCCTATTTTTTCCCCTCGTTCTTTAGTCATCCTTTGCACTATATATATTCCCAATCCAATTAGTATTGAAATCAAATTCTGGCTAAATGCAAACGAACTCATGGAATAGCTATCCAATTTATAGCAACATCGAATCTCATTTATGTATATATTTAGCTTCGTTCACCTGCTGCCGGATAAAATAGATTAAAACATTTCGTTTCTGGTTGAAACTGCATAATAATCAAATTTGTTCGACAATAGCTATAGCTCACACAACACAAACACAAGCATAATAAACTTCACAACAAAATGCATTGCGCATTCACAATTATATACATAAATGATGGGCCCACTTTCCGGGCTTTTTGATTACCACCTGGTAGCTATGTACTCGTATATCGAATTCGACGAGATAATGCATATGATTGACACCAAACCCAGTAGTTCGGCTTGGCACGGCTTTAGCAGTAAACGAATCAATTCGGCGTAAAATTGTGGCAAGTAAACACACATCCACTTTTCTATTCCAATGAATAGATGTTTGCATGCAACTGTTGATGATATGAGCTATATGGCTATAAATGGTTGTTATGTGATGGGAGAACAAATAGGGACCTACATTCGAATTACTTTGGGGGGCAACACCAAGTCTGCAATGCAAAAGGGCAAAGTTCTTTGGTTTGAAAATTAAAGTTCGCAAAACAGGCTAAATGTACATAAGCGGTTCTTGCGGATAAGCATGGGGTGTGATTTGGGTTGATTGGATTATGACGAAAAACAAGGAGCACAATGTAATTGCAATGATTAAATTTGCAATTTGCAGTTTGCAATGCCGTAGGTTCATGATAATTGAAGGCAGTAAAAGACGCATTGGATAATCGGGCCGGGACAATGACTTTGGATTTAGTTTGCAAAAATATAAAAAAAATATAATTGATACACTCTCTCAGGAGTACTTTTTCGACCTTGAAATTTGGAATTTAAATTGCTATACTTAACTATCTAAGCGAATAAATAGATCTTTTCGATATTAAACGAAGGTACTTCAATTGTTAAGAAAAGGAATTTATTGAGCTTAGAATCGCAAGCAATTGGTTTCGGCGGAATCTCTTTGTGGTTTTGCAACGAAGCATTACACTGACGCAGCCCATCACATGCCGATCCCTAAGTATTTACCGACCACCAGTTAATTATACTCGAACAATAAGTCCAGCAATTCCGCACGACCACCACAAAACCATAAGGCAGATAATGAAGCAGGGACATATGTCCCAAATTAGCATTCACCTCGGTGGGACATACGTCCCACAAAAAATTTAGGTTTACCAGACCTATTAGGTTGTGTGAAGTGTTTTTTGCAATTAGGTTTACGGCGTACAAACGGTTTACGGCCTGCTTGGGCCACTATATGATTTGGATTGGGTAAAAGCTTGGGAAGATATATGCAAATTGTTTTTTGGATTTGAAGATTTCTTTTTAAAAAGTTCCAAAAAAATGTGTATATGCCCAAACTTGTACCCACCACAAATCCTATATTGTGCCAAGCAGGGGTACAATAGGCGGGCAGCATGCCCCCTTACTGTCGTTTTTAAAATTTATTGTTTACATTTGGAATCTATATTATGTTTTGAATAAGGATTTCACAATGTGCCATGTTGCCACACTTATGTCTTATAAAATTTGTGAGTTTTGTCCCACGAGTTTTGTTCACGTGTCACGTTGATGTGTTCGATTAACTCAGAAACAAACTAACCAATTTTCATGCTTTTTTTTTTGAAATGCTTATTTTGCTGGCGTGCCTAAGACAGGATATTTTTTAAATACTTAAATACTTAAAAATAACGGGGCTTGCCATACAATTTTTTCTACCATTTTAATTATTTCGAAAACGGCTCTTAAGATTTTGAAAAAAAAGTGCACTAGTTTAGGTATAGTCTACATTTTTTGTACATATTTTGTTATTAATGGTACCTCCCATACAATAATTTTTTTATTTTCGACATTATCATAAGCGGCTGGAGAGATTTCCATAAAAAATTTATATAGGTAATTCGAATTACAAATAATACTGCATACCAAAATGTTCGAAATAATATTTTTTTTTGTTTTTTGAAAATTGAATATTTCGAAGACGTGTCAATGATTTTTTTTTGAAATTTTGTTTATATCTCTTATTAAATATTTAAAATTGTTGCGCCATTTGTTTTTATTTATATAGGAATTTTGTATAAAAAATTAAGTAAAATCCACTTAAAAAATATATTTAGATTATTAATAGAAATATTTTGCATACGATATGATCCAAAAGTCGTGTATTTTATTTTATATTTTATATTCCATTTCCAAAAAAAGGGAAACGCCAAAACAAGCGCTCGCTTCATTAATCTTATTTAGTTTATAGTTTAATAAAAATAGAATGAAACCAGCTTTTTGGTTGGGTGGTATTGAACAGATTTCGTATCGTATAATTCACAGAAGAAAATTTAATGATTGACAACACTGATCAGCAGCCAGGTTGATTATATTATTTCCAGTAAATCCAAGATGACTGCGGCAAAGAAATAACCACCCAAACTTGAATACGAGTATGTACGTACTATTATTTGCTACAAAATAGTCATATTTTTGGTGATTGTAGACCGAATTTCATGAAACTTTGAAAAATGCGATTTGAGACAAATTACTACACACAAAACATATTTGTATTAACACATACAAGCTTTAACTTTAATTTTATTTTATTCAGTAATTATTCTACGAATATATACTCCGCGGTTGTAGTTGTTCTTGTAGTTGTTGCTGTTGAAAATCCGGTAGCTTCAAATTTCTTCAATTTTTCGCTGAATATTAAAGAAGCTTCCCTCGCTTCATCCTCAGTACTGATACTACTTTTTAGGACACCCTGAAATCAAAGTAAAATATTAGCAAATTAATATATGTAAATAACATTGGTTGTGTGTTCTTACCAGCATCGATCTCATTTAGTGACAAAACATAAATTTGAGACATTCAATTTATTCTTTTAAAATTTGTATTACCAGTTGATTTGATGACTTTTATGTCAATTGACACTATTATTGATGAAAATGAGGTCGTCAATTTTCTGACTGAATTTTTAAATTATCTGTATATGCCAGGAATGTCGCCACACAAACTCGGTCTCAAAATTGGTTCAGCGCTTATTCATTTGCGGAACTTAAATCAACCACAAATTATGCAACGGTGTACGAAGTACTTGAAGCTACGATATTGACTGGAAAGTTTTAAGGAAAATTCCTCCTAATACCTCGAAAACCTATGATTCCATCATAACTGGACTTTGAGGAACCGTGTTTCCCCCATGGGCAGCTGTATGTTACATGCTCACGGATTTTAAAACCATCAAATTTATTTGTTTTAACGAAATATTGTTCATCATTTTGTTCTTTATTAATGGAAACCACTGATTGCTATTAATTAGAATCTTTAGCAATCAATTCCTTAACAAAACTAATTTTAATATCTAATAATTGAACGCAATACAATAAAGCAACGCGCGGCCGGGTCTGCTAGTACTACTAGAATTAAAAAAAAAAAACAAAAAAAACAACAAATATTAGCGACCGATTAACTACAAAATAAATAAATAAATTAAAGTATTTGTAAATGTAGCCAAGAAGGATTGTCAAAAGTTGATGAAACATGGCCAGCGTATTAAAATATATTAATAGCAGTGGCGATATAGTGCGGACATCATGATTATGCTCAGCAAGGTGCTTGGCTTGCAAATGTTGATTAAAAAAAACAAACGAATTGATTCCCTTAGACTACCCACAATAAGATCACGAACAAATAGTGATGGGTTGATATCTCAGTAAAAGTTCAAAATAATATTTTTATTGCATATCAAATTATTTGCGTTGATCTTTTTACATTTTACATCATTACATTTTACATCATTACTGATTTTGCTGTGACCCAAATTATTATCTGTGATTTATGATCAATCGTATGCCTTCGAAGCTTAAATCAATAAAAACTAGCAGTTTGGCCAAGCCTAGTAGCAAGTTTTCACCTGTGTTTTTGACAGCTAACATAATTCTAAACAAATATTTGTCCGCTGAGGTTTTTGCTTCCATTTCGCCTTGCATTTGGAGACCATTGGGAAATTACAATTCACATCAGCAGCATACTAGGCTAGTCCTTCGAGCCGGATTCAAATGGTAATAAATTCCCTACCTTTATTGGGGGAAATTTATTACCGACGGATCACAAAAAAAGAAACAACAAAATCTTTATTCTAACTCAAAATAATTCTTACTTAACTTAGGCTTATACACACAATATTTTTATATCTATATCTAATCTACATATTTATAGAAAATAAGATAAGTAAAGAAAAACACACACAAATCTGAATATTATTCTTGTAATAAGAATGCAGCTGCACACACTTGAGGCTTATGTTCGCTTATGAACATAAAGAATGCGTCCACTGTATATTTAGAAAATTAAAACACTAAAAATAAACAAGGTTGGTATGAAAAATGGCACGCAGAAAACGTTTTTGGTAGGTATGTATGTAATAACTGAAAAAAGTCACTGTGAATTCAAACATCAGTGAAATAACAACAGTAATCTCACCTCAATGTATACTTTCATCATCTCTTTGGTAAATGCAAACATAACTCGTTGCATACTTCCAGGCGTTCATCTGTCAAATTAAATTAATTTAACGATATTATATCATAAAGTGAGCCGGGTAACATTTTCTTGCATACTTTCGTTGATAAAAAATCCATCTTTCTATAGGAGGCCAAATTACAACAAAAATATCACAAACTGTCAAAATTGGCATACCAGTCATTCTGAGATGTTAACCCTACCAAAAGCATAATCAAATGTTCTTGCCAAAAAAACATAAGATCGTCCAAGGTAATAAAAAAAAATATCGACGTACTTTATTAAATAAGACCCCGTTTTATTGTTGCAGCTGTATGTTACATGCTCACGGATTTTAAAACCATCAAATTTATTTGTTTTAACGAAATATTGTTCATCATTTTGTTCTTTATTAATGGAAACCACTGATTGCTATTAATTAGAATCTTTAGCAATCAATTCCTTAACAAAACTAATTTTAATATCTAATAATTGAACGCAATACAATAAAGCAACGCGCGGCCGGGTCTGCTAGTACTACTAGAATTAAAAAAAAAAAACAAAAAAAACAACAAATATTAGCGACCGATTAACTACAAAATAAATAAATAAATTAAAGTATTTGTAAATGTAGCCAAGAAGGATTGTCAAAAGTTGATGAAACATGGCCAGCGTATTAAAATATATTAATAGCAGTGGCGATATAGTGCGGACATCATGATTATGCTCAGCAAGGTGCTTGGCTTGCAAATGTTGATTAAAAAAAACAAACGAATTGATTCCCTTAGACTACCCACAATAAGATCACGAACAAATAGTGATGGGTTGATATCTCAGTAAAAGTTCAAAATAATATTTTTATTGCATATCAAATTATTTGCGTTGATCTTTTTACATTTTACATCATTACATTTTACATCATTACTGATTTTGCTGTGACCCAAATTATTATCTGTGATTTATGATCAATCGTATGCCTTCGAAGCTTAAATCAATAAAAACTAGCAGTTTGGCCAAGCCTAGTAGCAAGTTTTCACCTGTGTTTTTGACAGCTAACATAATTCTAAACAAATATTTGTCCGCTGAGGTTTTTGCTTCCATTTCGCCTTGCATTTGGAGACCATTGGGAAATTACAATTCACATCAGCAGCATACTAGGCTAGTCCTTCGAGCCGGATTCAAATGGTAATAAATTCCCTACCTTTATTGGGGGAAATTTATTACCGACGGATCACAAAAAAAGAAACAACAAAATCTTTATTCTAACTCAAAATAATTCTTACTTAACTTAGGCTTATACACACAATATTTTTATATCTATATCTAATCTACATATTTATAGAAAATAAGATAAGTAAAGAAAAACACACACAAATCTGAATATTATTCTTGTAATAAGAATGCAGCTGCACACACTTGAGGCTTATGTTCGCTTATGAACATAAAGAATGCGTCCACTGTATATTTAGAAAATTAAAACACTAAAAATAAACAAGGTTGGTATGAAAAATGGCACGCAGAAAACGTTTTTGGTAGGTATGTATGTAATAACTGAAAAAAGTCACTGTGAATTCAAACATCAGTGAAATAACAACAGTAATCTCACCTCAATGTATACTTTCATCATCTCTTTGGTAAATGCAAACATAACTCGTTGCATACTTCCAGGCGTTCATCTGTCAAATTAAATTAATTTAACGATATTATATCATAAAGTGAGCCGGGTAACATTTTCTTGCATACTTTCGTTGATAAAAAATCCATCTTTCTATAGGAGGCCAAATTACAACAAAAATATCACAAACTGTCAAAATTGGCATACCAGTCATTCTGAGATGTTAACCCTACCAAAAGCATAATCAAATGTTCTTGCCAAAAAAACATAAGATCGTCCAAGGTAATAAAAAAAAATATCGACGTACTTTATTAAATAAGACCCCGTTTTATTGTTATATTTTTTTCAAATTAAATTGTAATATAAGCTAAATACACATTACAACTTCAATAACATTTTCGGCAAGCAAAAAAAAAAAATAAATAAATAAAAATATTTTTATACAACAACTGTCAAACAACAAGACGAAACCTTTTATATTTGGCCTCAAAAACTCTTTCACAAAGCACAACCCCTTCACTTCATATACCCATACCCAAAATATATCGAATATATATAGCAAAAATCAGTATTTACCGAATGCAATATTGTTTTTCATCAAAAAGATTCCCTTACCAATTTCTCCGTCGACTCTTATCATCATTCCAGTTTTATCCTTGGATGCCAAGTAGAAAACCTCAATATCTTCTCGCTATATTCCCTTGAGGCAAACCAATTCACATTGTACCGCAGGGATGGATATAATAAAGAACGTGACCTCAATAAACAATACAAAATAACTATCTTGAAATACATATGTATATGTATATGTACTTGTATATGCCGTGTATGTGTATTGATGGAGAAAAAGGCAAAAAAAGGACGATCTTTATGTTGGTACTATACCACATCCCCCATAGTTACTTTAGAATATGTTTAAGTGACTAGAATTGAAAATACAAAATAAGGACTGAGTATTGTACGAGAATGTATTAAAATATTAAAAGCCATGTGGGACATGGAAACAGCATGGCTGTTTAAATCATTCAATAAGTCAACGCTCTGATGTAAAGGATATTTATTTTTTAGCGAGGAAATATGAAGAAGGAAGGAACAATTTTTTTAATCAAATTCCTTAAAATGAAAATCGCTAGAACAAATTCACAAGAAAGAATGTAAAGAAAATGTGCATTAAGCTTAATGTCGTTGTAAGGAAACAAAAATGGAGCAAGCGCAAATTTTAAATACTCGTAATTCGAGGATAACTCATTTTCAATAAGTTGACTAGTATGCAAAAATAATTAATAGTAGTATTTTGTTTTCAAACTTTTCTCATAATGCCATTGCTAGCGAAACCGCAAAACACTTTCTATAGAGAGATAAGGTATTCTCAATAGTCACTAAGAATCTTATAGGAATTTTTATTACAACCATCAATGAGGAATGTGGCAATTTAATTAAATTGGAATTTTGAATGAGAGTATGTAAAAGACTTCATATTTTAATTAAAAGGAATATTCAAATTTCATAGAAATTTCACAAGGAAAAACCGTTTGATCCATGGATGAGGTACTCAATTTCGCTTTGAACGTGAGTGCACCTACTAAATGTCAATCATCTAAGAGTCATTGAGTTATTTTACACTTAACGGAAATAGGTTTTTGACGTTTGTAGACATACAAATTTTTGTTTGTGGGTTAGTCCTGAAGGTATACAATGTGTTTATTTAGCACACAAATAAGGGTGAGCCATTAAGTCAATCTTTTCGACATAAACACATTTTATTTTTCACCATAGTCTTCCGTTATTTCAATACACTTCATCCAGCTTTTCAGCAATTTGATGATTTCTCGAGTCAAAATAAGCATTTGGTTCAGAGATGACCTCTTCCTTTGACCTGAATCTCTTACCTCCAAGATTTCTTCATGTTTGGAAACGAGAAATAGTCTCGTAGAAGGCTAAATCTAGGGAATATGCTGGATGATGGAAAAGTTCGTAGTAATTTTGCCATTGCGATTTCTGCTTTTTTCTTCACCAACTGCGAGCTTTTTTGCTACAAATCGGCTTGGAATCGATCCAATCTGAGCTGGTGATTTCTTCATGCTTTTCAAGGCAATCGTTGTGAATAAATACTAGTAGTAATACAGAATACATCTAAAAAACTGTCAACGTATGGCCTTCTTCGAATC
Organism: Philhelius pedissequus; assembly: GCA_910595825.1. Classification (NCBI taxonomy): domain Eukaryota; kingdom Metazoa; phylum Arthropoda; class Insecta; order Diptera; family Syrphidae; genus Philhelius; species Philhelius pedissequus. The sequence goes on from OU343160.1 coordinate 328,623,406, forward strand.
GATTTACCATTGTTTTGACTGTTCTTTTTTTGAACATTTTTGAAGCGTTTGTTGTCGATTGTGAAGAAAAGCGGCAATAATTTTGCCGAAAGCTTTTGAATTTCGAAATATATAAAATCGAAATTACTAAGCCATGTAATAAGCCTTTGACTCTCCGATCATCCAATATCAAAGTATGGATTTCGTCTACCATTTCCGGTGTGATGACCTCAATTGGGCAACTAGAACGTTCGCCGTCAGTTGTACTTGAACGACAGCGCCGAAATTGAGTAAAACAGTGGTGAGTGGTTCCAATCCATGGTAAAGAGTACCTTTAATATTTGTGAAACTTTTGTTTGGTTTGGGTGATAGTTTTTTCTCGCAAAAAATAGTCTTGAATGAGCACTCGAAATTCACCTTTTTACTTGCGAATAGGTACTATAGGGCAAGTCTTGCATTTGGAAAAAAAATCGAACTCGAGATTTTAATTAAAGTTGACATTACGATGATAGAGAACACCAAAAAAGCGGGTCCCGCAATTCCTGTCTATCTGTACAACTCTTTACAGCCTAAACGGCTGAAGCGATTTTCTTCTTCAAAAAAACAGATTTTTGAACCGTTGTTAGTCTTAAAAATAACGGTACTTCCCATACCAATTTTTCTACCATCTTAATTATCTCGAAAACGGCTCTAACGATTTTAATTAAACTTGGTGTGTGTACGACTTTGGATATGGTTTACATTTTGGCCAAATTTTTTAAAAATATATTCTTATTAACGGTACCTGCCATACACACATTTTATTGATTTTCGACTTTCTCAAAAACGTTTCAACGGCTTTCGATCAAAATTTTTATACAGGAGCTCCTTCAAATTCCAAATTAAACTGCATTTCAAAAACTACTTGCTCCTATGTTCGATCACATTTTATGCAAAAGAGTCTTAATAGAAACGGCTGAATGTATTCTTAAAGCAGTTTTTCATTTAATTTTGTATATCTAAAAATTCTGATTTTTTTTTTCTAAAAAAAAACGTTTTAAATATTTAATAATATAAATTTAAAAACAAAATTTCAGAGAACAATGGTCCTCTCGTTTTCGAAATATTGAATTTTCAAAAAAAAAAAAATATTTTTTTTTTCAAATATCCAAAAAAAAATTATTTCTCGAAAATTTTGAAACGCAGTACTATTTAGAATTCGAAGGAGCTACTGTATTAATTTTTTGATCGAAATCCGTTAAGCGGCTTGTGAGAAAGTCGAAAATCAATAAAATGTTTGTATGGCAGATACCGTTACTAACAAAATATTAACAAAAAAAAGTTTGACTGAAATGTAGACCATACTTAAAGTGGTACACACACCAATTTTTATCAAAATCGTTAGAGCCGTTGGGAGATAATTAAGATGGTAGAAAAATTTGTGTGGCAATTACCGATATTTTTGTGGCTAAAACAATGATTCAAAAATCTATTTTGGACAATCACCTGAAACGCCTAAGCACCAAGTTTGAACAAAATCGGTTCAGCCGTTTCGGCTGTAGATCGTTCTAAAGACAGACAGACGGAATTACGGGACCCACTTTTTTGGTGTTCTCTATCATCGTAATGTCAACTTTGATTTAAATCTCGAGTTCCATTTTTTTTTTCCAAATGCAAGAAGTTGCCCTATAGTACCTATATCGCAATCAAAAATTTTGTAGGGTGGTCCACACACGGCTGCATGACAGATGATCGACAAAAAAGTATTAAGGGAATATATATACATAAGAAGGTCCAACGACGAATATTCGGCCATTCTGACACTTCACTGTGCTCACATATATTATCTTATTATATTTGAGTCACTGTGTCGTATACTTACTATTTTCTTATATTCCTTCTTAGACATTGAATGGCCAATAAAAAAAACAGTGTTGAAATCGGCTGTGGTGTGTACAGAGAATTTGTCTTTTCTTCTGACCTGGTTGTAATGTATAAATTATTCATTCGTTTAAAACTTGTGTACAGTTCTCATATCTTGGCAGGTTCCCCTATAACTCTGTGGACTTACCATAATAAATATTCTTTCTTCTGTCGCACAACACTAATGTGGAATACTTTTATTGGCTCTTGTGCTCCCTCCCATTTTGACATATCGAAAACTTCAAAACCAATCATTTTAAATAGACTTCCTAATTCTTCTTAACGCTCACACTGTGTTCTATTATTTAAGGATGCGCAATTATATTTAAGAAAAATAAGGTTTTAAAAAAAACTTTATTTTGTGCTTAGGCGACCCAATTTAGTATCTTATTTATTTAGATAAAAAAACTTTTATGTTTAGGAAGCCCTCACCCTAGATTTTTTTCTTTAAATAACCTTCGCTCTTCAGATCTCGTGTCAAAAAAAAAATAAAAAAACACTACAAAAAGAAATTTTGTTTCTTTTTCGAATCTTCAAACAAGGATTGGTAATTATTTGCCTTAATTCCAGGAAACACACTTCCGTTTTCTACTTCATCGATTTCTAATATTTTCACATGAGCACTTTCTTGTTCTAAACCAAATAAAAAAATAAAAAAAAATTCCTCTTATCTCCTATTCACTTGTATATTATTTAGAATCCCTCGAAAATTACCTTCTCCATTTCAGCATAAGCCTTTGTTTTTCATTTCAAAAACTCTTGTCCTGTGGAAATTAAAAAGTATATCCAGTTGTACGTACATCCAATGATGGAGCTTCACCAATGCCAACTTTTGCCTCATTTACTCGTACCTATCGCTCTATGTCAATCAAATTTGGGGCAATGTAAGAATCTCTCCACATCGAATTCTCACCCAATAGCCGAGAGTATCAGCACCTTCCTATCTTTCATCGTCATATACTTAACCTTTTACAAAACACACCACATATTGTCGGTCGGTTTGTATAGAGGAACTTGGTTCATATGAAGAGAGATCGCCATTACTTTGATATCTTAAGAGAGGTCTATCGGTCTATCTTTGCAAAAACCCGAACACCAAGTTGTTCGAGCTCTTGACCAAGCAGCTTTCAACTTCAGTATATATTACATTGATTTGATATCATGACTATCTAGATTATCATTTATCCTCATTTGACATTTAGACCCAATCACCAAGAAACTCTTGTATCGTCTCTGGGTATTGGGTCTGGGTCATATTTACGTCGCATCCACGCAGCACCACCCTGTTTGTCTACTAGTACGTGTTGAACATTAATCAATCAATGGTCCTCCACTTGGTTGACATCTTTTATAATTACAACTGAAGATGAAAGGATGAAAAGGGTTCTATTTCATCGCACTCCCCCAATTGAGGTTTAGTCGCTGCCATAATGAAAGCAAGTATTGGTTCGGTTGATGGGGTGATGATGACGTTAAGCTACGCAAGCCTTAACAAATATAGTTTGGTCCTCTTTCTCCATTAATTATGAAACTGTACATAAGACAGCAGACACCCATTATGTTGTTTAAAGCAGCAAAATTGGAACGAACGCTGCAGTCCTGTCTGTCAATATGGTTATTAAATCCTTTTAGGGGAATTATTTTAAGGACTTAAATTATGTCGTCGTATATGGAGTTGTTTGTTTTAAGGACGATAGTGTTTCTGAGTATCCATTAGTTGTTATGCCATACTCGTATATCCATTCTGACCTATTTGTGCGTACAAATGTAGAAAAATATATTGTATTTCTTCTCCAAGAAGAAGAAGAAGAATTATAGCAAATTACATATGTGTTCCTTAGTTTATTGAGTTGAAAATGTTTTATGGTCTTATATGAAAAATATGCGTAGCGTATATATCATTAATTTTCACTAAAACTGTAAGCAATTTAGATCAATAAAGAACAACGTAAAAAATATTCTTTTGTCAGCTGCTGTTCGTAAGAAGTGCACATGAACGAATTTCCTTACTTATACTACATTATAAAGTACACAAACATAATATATTGATCATGAACAGATTGTCAGAAATAAATTGAACTTATTTGTTTTTTTTCCGTTGATTTACGATCTTAAGGAAATACTCAGTCAAATATTTAAAATAATGTTCTCCATTTGTCAATTTGATGTCTAAAAAAATTCGATGAAGTCGTAATAAGCCTTATGGCGGTTTTCAGAAATTTCGTTATCAGAAAAGAGCGAATAAGAATAAAATATTATACAGGTTCAAAATAATATGTAAAGTACTTCCATTGTGCCTTATGCTGTCTTTCTGGAAATCTGATCGGCGTGGCTTAAGGGAATATACGGAAAGTTGCTTTGCAATGGATCCGTTCTTCCTGGTCCGTCGTGATGAGCCAAGATAGTTCCTCCTCGAGGTGAAAGACGGGCAACGTTCAGGAATGTTTAGCTCCCTTTAATGAGGCTATTCTGCACTGGGCGGCTAATCTATCTGGTTAAGGCGTAGCTCTGAGGTGGTAGCGGTAAGCGGAAGGTTCTACGGAACTGGAAACGAAGCCCCTACTTACCAAGATGAGGATGGTGGTCAGTCCAAGAACCGGAAGAGTGGGGTAAAACACTCGGAGGGGGGTGTGGGCTGGCCGGAATATAGGTAGGTGGGAATGGCGATACTGCTAGACAGTTAGCCAGGAACATCAGGCCGTCAGAGGTAGAGGTCGCTTGGTCAGAGGTTAACAAAGAAATACTTGCTAGGTGAAGCTTGCTGATTCCGGTCAGCACTGTGAAGCCTAGCAAGTCGTAAGTAAGGAGTTAGACATAGCGATTAAGGCAACTGCTGCGGCAGTATGTACGTGGTTTGGTAATCACAGGAGTAAGTGTGTAGGTAAAACTATATATTCAGGAACAACAGGTCTAGAGGATTGATAGATGTATGGCACTTGTGCCATCATTTCCTTGCGCAAGCAAAGGTATATATTATTTCTCTATAATACATGCAGTCCTTGAGTAAGCTTCGGCTTATTGATCAGTTTGCCATCCTTCGGGATTTATCCTGATGGGTAGTTGTTTTTTTGGTAGTGGAGGTGCAAACCAAGCTTGCTTGGGGACATCTCCACAGTAGTAAGGAACGAAAGTTTAATATGGCTAGTTGTGGGATTCTAGCCATTTGGCAAGGTCTATATGGCCTTGTTTTTAGTAGAAATACGATGATCCATTATCCCAATGGTGAGGAATAATTTTTCAATGGGTTCCCTTGTCCCGAAGTTAAGTTGAAAAACATAAAAAAGGGCAGGATTATCGTTCCTAGGTAGTCATTCGCCAAAAAAAACCTGGTAGTGCATTCTTCACTTAGGTGGATGGAAAGACTCCAGTAATACCGTAATTTGGTACTGCGGGGACTTGTATCCTACTATTTTCCCGCTAATGCTCGAAAATACAAGTCTTGGGATGGACTCTTCGGAGAGCTCGCAATGGCTGTGGTTACTATACAATTCGCGTATACTATGAGTGCTTGCTCATAGATAGATGTTTGTTACAAGGAACACTCATGCCTTTTCGTTGAGTCCGTATGTGCGTAGGCCCACCGTGTAATTATGCCTTAACTGGCCGGTGTACACGTTAAATAGAATTAATTGTTCTGTGCCTAATGCTGGCGGAGTTGTTTGTATCCAATAAGGTGCGAGAACATGGCATAATTTTTGTATGAGATTTCGTCACTTTAGACTTACTTTGTACTCTTCACCTATGCAGGGTAATATTATGGTGTAATTTTATATCCGGGCTCAACGATTTTCTAAATCGCTACGATTGTTTTCAACGTTAAGTATGATCCTTCGCGTCTCTACATAATATCTATATTTGGTTTAATGAAGGTTTAAATATTTATTCTTTTATAGTCTGGATAGAACTTGCTATACGATTGCCTCCCATTACTTACTTACTTAGGTGGCGCTACAGTTCGGGGCGTACCTGGGCCTCAACCAACATACCTCTCCAGCCAACTCGGTATTTGGCTAGCTGCCTCCAGTTTCGCACTCCAAGTTTGTTGAGGTCATCTTCTACTTGAGCGCGCCTCTTAAAACGAATTCTTCCTCTGGGTTGAAATCGAATATCCTGAGAGCCAAATATCTTGTGAAGAACCTTACGCTCGAAACGAATAATGATATCTTCATCCAGTTTTGATAGAGATGGATTGAATAGAGCTGGACTGGGATGATAAGAGTCTTATTAGAAGTATCCTTTGTTTTTTGAGAGAGGTTAGGTAGGTTAGGTAAATGGGCTGGCAGTTGATCTCGTAACCGGCGCACTTAGATCAATGTAGATCCGTTGTGAAACCCGAATTGTTATTACTTCGAATTGTATAACCTATGAGTACTATGGATAATCATTATCAAGCCATTTATAGGAGGCCTTTATGAAGCTCTACAGGCTCTTGCCTAAAAGATTCGAGAGCTCTTCTAAATCGTTGAAGAAATACCTGCCCAAGAATTTGTTCCTTATATGAAAGAGTGCTGGACAATGACATATGAAATGAGTGGTGTCCTCATGTTCATCCTCGTCATTGCATTCTCTGCATAAGTCATCGTTACCAAGCCCCATTTTCTTTTTATGATAGCCCAGTAGATTGTGTACGATGAGTATGCTTACAAAAGTTCGAAGGGAATTCTTTTTTAAGTTGGCAATACTTTCTGTTCTTTTCTTTTCAACGTTAGGCCATAGTTTCCTGGTTGTAGCACAGTTGTCGAGTCCGTTACATCTTTCATTGGTTTTTAAAAGAATCTTCTTTCGAGTGTTCTGTCTTACGACACAGAGTGGGATTTTAATCGACAGGTCTATTTGAGTAATGTCCAGTGTTGAACCCTTTCTGGCCAGCTCATCAGCCCTCTCGTTGCCCGGCACATTCCTTCGACCCGGGACCCAGCAGAGTCTAATGTTGTGCTTTGTGTCAAGAACCTTCAGCTTTCCGCGACAGCTAGTTAAAAGCTTTGACCTTATAACTGCGGCAGCTATCGCTTTTATTGCTGCTTGGCTGTCGATAAAAAAGGTGATATCAGTATGTGCTAACTCCAGCACTGATACGTGCTTAGCAGTATTTTTCACTGCCAAGACCTCAGTCTGGAAGACCCTACTGTTATCAGGTAGTCTAGCCAAGCTGAGAAAAAACCTGCACCAACTCCAGTGTCCATCTTTGAGCTGTCGGTATAGATATTTACTGTCGACCCATCAATATGGAGCTCGTTGCTTACCCATATTTGTTTGCCGGGGAAACAGGTCTTAAAGGGTATTTTAAAATCTAGCTTTGGTGACATGTAGTCTGTGCATACATTGTTGCTTATAATTTTCTGCAAAATCTGAGCATGTCCTACGTGGCTATTGTTCCGGGAGTTGGTTTGGCTTAGCCGTAAGGAACTGTTAGCTACTGATTTTTCTACGTATAGGTCAATGGGTTTTAAGTTGAGTATTGCTTCTAATCCCGCTCTTTGGGTACTCTTTATCGCTCCACTGATACCTATGCAAGCCATTCGTTGTACTTTTGTTAGGGTTTTTAGGTTCGTGGTTATATTTTTGAGAGAGGGCTTCATTACTCAATTGCCTCTCTAGCCCATAGGAACGGCGATTGGCAAGAGTTATTCTTCGCTTCATTTCTAACGAGATGTTGTTGTTAGATGTTATAGCGGATCCGAAGTAGACAAAGTCCGAAACTTCCTGAAAGTTGTACCTGTCTATTGTGACGTTTTGTCCAATACGCCGGTGTTGTGTGTAACTTTTTGTGGACAGAGAGTTAACTTGGGAATTTCTTACAATTTTTTCAAGTATTAAGTTGAAGAAATCGCATCATGTTGTCCTTTTTTGATATAAAATAAAATAACTATAAAAGTCCCAACCTTGACGGAGCAGTGCGAGTTCTCCATCATCATCGTATACAATCGGACGAGCTTTGTGGTAACGCCAAAACCAGACATGGTTCTGTATAGCTGGTCTCTATAAATGCTATCGTACGGGGTCTTAAAATCGATAAAAGAATGGTGGGTATCGATTTGAACTTCTTGGGTAGTTTCCACTATCAGCCATAGCGTGAACATTTAATCGATTGTGGACTTTACTGGTCTGAAACCGTACTTAAAGGATCCAATCAGGTTGTTCCAAACGAATGGTTTCAAACGTTCACATAATACGGCAGAGAAAGGATCTTGTACGCGATATTCAGGAGACTTATTCCTCAATAGTTGTCGCAGTTTTTTTATGATCTCCTCTCTTGTGGATCAAACAAATGATGCTGAGGTTCCATTCATCAGGTATATACTTTCTTCTGACCAAATTTTGAAGACGAGTTGGTGTATGCACTATACCATGTCATCTCCGGCAGCTTTAAAAAGTTCGGCGGGTAGTGCTTCAACCGCTGGCCTCAGTTTTGTTGTTTTTTTAATTTGGATATTACTATCCTTACTTCATTTTGGTCAGGTGGGCGGAAGTTGTGTCTATCATCGTTCATGTTAAATTGTTTATTCTACCTGGCAGCGGGATTGTGGCTTCATCGCCGCTTAACAGTCTGCAGAAATGGTCCTCCATGTACTCAACACCGACTGAGAGTCTTCTACGAGCTTGCCTCTCATATAAGTTCGAAACGCTTGCAATTTTTAAACCAAACCTCACTTGAACACAGAGGATCAAAGAAAAACGGGTTGGGTCCAATTTCTCATTTTTATAATTCCGTTTCTTAAAATCCCCTTTTTATAATCCCGCTTTTTTAAAAATCTGGCTTTTTAAAATCCCGTGTCTTATAATCCCGTTTTTTTATAATCAACCCCGTGTGCAAGAAGCACGATCTTTTTGATTTGGGTGGGGTCGAGGTAGGGTGTATGAAAAGTTTGTTGTTTAACATTTAGTTTGAAAAAGGGGGATTTTTAAACTCGGGATTTAAAAAAAATGGTATGTTAGAAAGCGGGATCTTAAAACATTTTCTGCGGAATTTTTGGAAAACGCGATTTTAAAAAGCGGGATTCCGATACGCTCCCAAGAAAAACATATATCAATGGAAGCGTAGTTTTGAGTAGATATGCAGAATATAGGTCTGGCGTTTGAATGTCAGTTTTAACACATGTAAGATCTTTGTAGAAATTGTATACGAATTACAACTTCATAGTTGGTGTACCAAATCCCTTGAAGAAATATGGGTCACATTATTCGGTTTCAGGTTTTTTTCTAACATGTTTCTCAATCCTAACAGCATTTGCAAATTAAATATTAGCGAAGTCTTATACCCGGTTTAAATTCGACTTTTTCGGGAATTATGTTTTCACTGGATTTTAAAGAAGAAGAATTTTTGCTATCAATCATATACCTATACTTTTGGAAAACTTGACCTCAAATATTTTAGCTAACTGTTGAACAAGCCTCATACTTTACTTGTTTCCATTAAAACGTGTTTACTTTTACACTGAATGTCTAAATCTCATTTAATGATGACTCAGCTTCATATCCTGATGTATCCCAATCATATTTCTTTTCCGAATTTTGTTTTCTAAAGCACTTTTCCCAATTCTATGGATATATTCGTTTTTGTTTCCCTACACATAAAAATGAAATTAACACTTGACACATAAATGTAAGGTTTGTTCTCCTTATCAAACGAGCAACTCTTCTAGAATATAATATGCATGCTTCTCAGTTTTTCCTTAATGTTACGTTGCTTGGTCTGATCCAGTTGTCTAACCCCCTTACGAAGATCAATTGCTTTTAATTAGCTTATGTACCTTTGCTAAATGTGGCGAACACATGAATCACCCAGCAGTTCTTGAACACATTTTCCTTAAAATCAATTAACTCGCCATTCGCCAGCACATTAAAGTTCGAATGACTTTGCAGTTCCTCAAAAATTCCGCAATTTCAATTTTCTTACCTGCAAACTTTGTATTCTTGCAATATTGACGTCTTGCATACTATGCCATTTGAGAATCCAATCTCATATATTAATGACTTCATTTCGCGATGTAATGTTTCTTTTGCCATTGTTACCATTACCCATTCCCATTACCTATCGCATATCTCCAAAACAGCCTTCTCTACTGGAATATCCCAAAAGTGCATACAGATTTGGTCCTAGGATACTACTTTGTGGTAACTCGACTTCTATATTTGTAAGTTCTGATTATTGGGTCGAATTTTAAAGGAATCTCGATTTGTAATACTTGATTTTAGTATGTACAGGCTAGGTCATAAGTACCTACGTCTTTTTACTTGCATTATAGGTACTAAATGACAATAAGGGTTTTTTGAACCGCAAGAATAACGGTCTTACCTTACAAATTTGTATACTAAGAATGAGAAATCTAATTCAAATAAATTAAAATTAATAAAACAATTGTTGGTATTTAATTTAACATAAGAATTTCAAAAAAAAAAAAAAATTCCCACCCGTTTTCGAAATATGTATTTATTTTTCAAACAAAAATATTTTTCGAAATTTTTGTACGCAGTATTATTAACTGTTAGAAGCATCTAATATATACAAATTTTGAACAAAATCCGGTTAGTTAGTTATGAGAAAGTTGAAAGTAAAAAAAACCAAACCAACCAAAATGTAGACTATACTTATTGCAGTGCAGAGATTATTTAAAAATCAAAATCGTTAGATCCGTTTTCGATGTAATTAAAATGTCAGAAAGAATTGTTTGGCATGTTAGGTACCGCTATTTTTGGAGCTAATAAAACGATTAAAAATGAAGTAAAAACGATTTTAAATATACTTAACTACGAAAACAATAGCAAGTACGTGTTATCCAGTCTTGCATTTTATTTGTTTAAGAATTGACTTTCAAGAACTTGGGAAAAATCGTTGGAAAAAAAAACATAACAAAGAACCAAAGTTTCAAAGATACAAAATAGTTCAATGGTTAAAAGCAAATTATCCATTAGTATGCGTTATTGTGCTCAGAGGAGTATACGAGAGAACTACGAGGCCTATTTTCATTGGACCATGAGCCTAAGGTCGAGAACAATTCAGAAATGTGGTTCCAACGAGATGCAGCCACAGTACGTCCAACTATGGCTTGACAATTATCATCCCCCCATTTCTCTGACTTTTGCATTCACAAGGGATAATATCCTACCTTACCCCCTCACAACACAAAAATATAATTTTCGTAAAGCAAACTTTATAGAACTTAATGATCTAATTGATTTTTATCACCGACGAATCTAACATCGACTCTAAGATAACCACCTTTTATAATCAAATCCAAAGCTGTTTTTCGCAAACCATCCCACTTTCAAAATTTTACTTCTTCTCCTTCCTTGTAACTATAATAGAGAACTTCGTTCACTAAGAAATAGGAGAAACAAACTCTGGAAGAAATATCTCAAGTCAAAATCTAATCAAGACTTCTTCAATTATGTCTCAGTTCATAATAACTTCTCCAACATTTGTGAATCTCTCTATTCCAACCACCTCATTCAAACCCAGGCCGATCTTATTTCGAATCGCAAACATTTCTTTCAATTTATCAATTCAAAAAAGAAATCCGATGGTTATCCTTCAACACTGCATTACCTACACTCGTCATCTTCAGACCCAAAAATTATATCGAACCTTTTTGCTGATTTCTTTAGTCAAGCCTTTTCTCCTAATAGTAATGAAGTAGATAACAACTATTTCAATTATATGAACAATTGCATTCAAACTTCTTTATCTTCGATTAATATATCTTTGTCTTCTGTTATTGATAAAATCAATCTGCTTAAGGATGACTTTTCTTCTGGTCCCGATGGGATACCTCCTATTGTCCTTAAAAAATGTATCTCCAAATTTTCCAAACCCCTCACTTTACTTTTCCAGCTATCTATTACAAACGGTGTGTTTCCTAAGCAATGGAAGGACTCGTTTATCATTCCCGTCCATAAAAAAGGGTGTAAGAATGATATATCCAACTATAAACCCATTGCCAAACTCTCTTGCATACCTAAACTATTTGAGAGTATAATTCATGATACTTTGCTCCTTCATTGTTAACAGATATTCTCCATGAAACAGAAAGGTAGATCAACTATTACCAATCTCACTGAATTCGTGTCAAGTACTATATGTACCTTAGAAGCTGGTAAGGAAGTCGATGATATTGCAACTGATTTTAGCAAGGCATTTGACAAAATTTCCCACAAGATTATTGTGTTTAAACTTAAAGCATATGGTTTCCCTGCTTTGTTTATATCTTGGATTGAATCATATTTAACTGATCGTCATTATACAGTTAATTTTAGATCCTGTTATTCTAACTCTTTCTGTTCAACATCAGGTGTCCCGCAAGGTAGTCACTAAGGACCTTTGATTTTCCTGCTAACTGTTAATGATATTGAACATATTCTTCAGCAATCAGACCTCCAGATTTATGCTGATGATATGCGGATTTCAAAACACATTTTATACACCGCTGATGCACAATTTCTTCAAATAGACTTAAATAATTTCTTTGTCTGGTGTCAACATAACTCCCTCGAGCTCAATATTAACAAATGTCAAGCCATTACTTACTCCCGTAAACACCCACCCCTATTGCAACGCCAATATCTGATTAATTAACCAATTGCCATCGTATCTTCCATTCGCGACCTAGGTGTTATTTGTGACAACCAGCTTAATTTCCGGGATCATTTTGATTCTATCATTAATAACTCCAATTCTACCCTTGGATTTGTCAAACGCTGGTCTAAGGAATTTTCAAATCTCTTTATATATCTTTTGTTAGGCCTCTCCTTGAATGTGCCGCGCAAGTCTGGTCTCCATACCATCAGATCCATATTCTTCGTATTGAGGCTGTTCAGCGTAGATTTTTGCACTTCGCTTTACGGGGCCTTAGATGGGACGACCCTTACCACTTACCTCCCTACGAAAATCGACTAAAACTGATAAACTTACAAACATGAAACCGACGTCGTGATAATGCAAATATAATGTTTATTCACCAACTTCTAACTGGAGGCATTGATTGTCCAGCCCTGTATGACAAGATCACATGGAACGTTAACCATCGTCATCTAAGATCTATACCACTTTTCGCAATCCCTTTCCATCGTACCGACTACGGCAAAAATGAACCGATGACTAGAATGCTTCAGAAAGCTAATATTTCAAGCATTTTTGATCCAAACCTTTCCAAATCCTCTCTACAACGAGCACTCCAATCTTAAAAATTTCCTTACTGTATCCTGTGTATCTGGTTCCTTAGTTTAAATTTAATCTTAAGTCTTTAAATTGTTACCTAGTTTTAAGATATTAATAAAGTAATTGTTAGTTGCTTGTATTAAGCTATAAATAAATAAATATAGTGGGACATTTTCAGGGACCGGATACGATCGTGTTTTTCTGATTTTAATTGGAAAAGGCTTTCATCCGATTTACCGAATCCAGACATTTTTTTCTTTGGCTCTATCTAAAATCCATGGTTTATACCCATACTCCAAAAAACATTGAACAGTTTAAGGACAAGATCCGAGAAAAAGTGCACTGGTTGTGGCCAGCAATTCTAAGACGAGTAATGGAAAATGGTCTGGAAAGAGTACCTCAGGTCAAAGGATAATCAAAATTTTAATAAATGGCAAGGTTAAATCAAGGTAAAATGTTATTCGTAATTTAAAATCACAACGTTACTTATGTGCCACCATGTACAGAGTGGGTCAAAAGTTTCTTCCTAATTTGAAAAAAAACATAACTCTTCTGTTTTTAATTTTTAAGTTACTTATAAAACAAACTTCGGAGATTTATTAAAAATGAACTACAGCGCTCTAAAGAGGAACCAACTAATTGAATTTTATTTTGAAAATTATCACTCAATTATTTTAACCCAAACAGCTAATCGGCTTAACTTCAATATTCGAAATGCACCCTCTGCGCACATGATTACGGGACTGGTGGCACGATTTCATCAACAAGGAGCTTTCGTTGTTCTTCCTCGAGCTGGAAGTCTTCGCATTGCCCGAACTGAGGCGAATGTCAATCGCATTCTTGTAAGTGTTGTGAAGAGTCTAGAAACATCGACACGAAGACGCTCTGGTCAATTCGGTGTGTCCAGCATTCACTGCGAAGAGTTCTAAAAACCGAATTGCAGATGCTTTCATACAAAATCCAAATTGGTCAAGAATTAAAGCCAGGAGATCCTCAACAATGTGTTGATACACAGTTCGTTTACAAGAAATGTCAAGACAACAAAATTCCGCGAGAATTGCATTCATCTAAATGCACTGTTTGGTAAGATATACCTTCAAAAAAAAAATTATTGGGTCATTCTTCTTTGAAGACGATGCCGCCAATACTGTAACCATAAATGGTGAAAGGTATCGGGATATTATATAAAATTTTTTGAAGTCGGCGATTGCTGATAGTCCTGAGATGTGGTTTTAGAAGTAAAGAGCTATTGGGCACACTGCGCTACTAAGAGAAATTTTCGACGACCGAATAATTTCCAAAAACGGATTTCTTTCTGTGGAGGTAAAGTCTACGTAAATAAACCATCCACTGTCCCGCAGCTGATGGAAAACATTGGTCTGAGACCATATGATATACGCAGTGTTATGGAATACGTTCTACAAAGAGTCCGTCTCTGTGAGCGTGAAGCTTGTGTTTATTTGAGGGACATTATATACCATGCTTAGCACATACTGTGATTCACGCATACTGTGTGATTCTTAAATAAATTGTTAATAAAAAGGTAAATCTATTTAAGTTAGTGTCACTTTAAAATATAGGAAGTGCCACATGACCCGTCCTATTTTATACATAAAACTTGTATTCAAGTCCCAAATTCCAATCTTCGCTAAAATCAACAATAAAGCAACAAAATAAATAAATCACATGGCAGCGAATCCCTTAATCGAAACATTTTTGTACACTTCATCTCGAGGGACTTCTGTGATATCTACTCTAATCAAGAACTATAAAACTTACTTTTCTGCTTTAAAATTGAAATCTCCATTAGACCTCTATTGAACGTACATTAAACCTCCATTAAATCTCCATAATTAGGCCCTTAATAAAGATCGTTTGTTTTATTAAATGAACACTACATAGTCTTTCTAATTTAATGTTCAAATAATCTAAGTCTAAAATAAAAAACCAATAAACTGAAAATCTTTTTCTTCACTTTATACGAAATTGAGGATAAACCATACCCGGTTGAATGTAAAGTAAAAAAAACGGAATGCCATTTCAAACCTTTGTTAATTTCAATTGACAGAAAGTCATCTGTAATGGTAAATTAATAGCAAGTTGTCTAACTACTAAACATAAACAAGACTAAACAAATAAGTCCCCTATTCAACCAGCATCTTTTCTTCTACCAAGAACAACTATTTGAGATTTCCTATAAATAAATTATTCATATAACTGTGGATACACATTTATCATTTATCGATAACCCATGTCGTAATGCTGAACGCAAACCTCTAAGGACGACAATTCAAGTAAAAAAAAAACGCCCAAAAGCAATTTTAAGACGAAATAAGTTCTTTGGTCTTTAATCAATATACAATAACATACACTTACACACACACACACACACACACAAATATTTTGATATTCCTTTCTTTGCTTTTAGTCCCAAAGACCTATTACTTTCGAATTGTTTTCCTTAGCCAAAGGTGGGGAATTTAAAAGGAGCAATTTCGTTTGTCCCAAAAATGAAGAAACTTAACGAAGATTTTCGTCAATTATTTTTGCCTTATACACACAGCTGGATTATGCAATCAATTTGTGTGGAAATTCCTTTAGCAACATTTTCCTTTCTTTTTTGGCAACTTTTCGATATTCAAACTGCGCAAGGACTAAACGTCCACAAACACATTCGGTTTCTGTTTTTTTGAGATTTGTACCTGTGATGTAGCAATTTTCTACCAAAATCGGAGTGTAATAGGTCAGTGTATGATTTGATTTCTTTGGAAATAGCTCGAGTTGGTATTTCGGCTAGGTGGTTGCTTTTGCTTCTCTATTTTATAGAAATTCAAATCTCCAGGAGAAATGTAGATTATCGACGAAAAAGGAATCCAATTCATCAATAATCGTTTTGATTATTCTTTTGATGATATCAGATGCAAATTTCGACGCAAAACAAATTCTAATAATCTGCTTCTGCTTTCAGTACGTCATCCATTTGTTCATGAGGAAACAATCTAAATGGATTACGAACACCCTGGGAACCATGTGTGAATGCATAAAAAATAACTCATAAATGTTAACTGACAGCTGCAAATTATGATAAGTCATGAATCGAATATTAATGATTAATGTTTTGTTCGTTTGTGTTTTCTTGCTGTGTGTTTTTGGGGTTAGGGGTGGAAGCTCGTTGTTTTTTTTTTTGTGTAGATAATAATTACACTATCCTATTGCTTGGGAAATGTAATATCAATAATAGGTATACAAAAAAAAAAAAAAAAAAAAAAACAGGAAATGCCTCCTATATCTATAAAAGCTTAAACGAAAAATAAATATCAATATCTATTTGGGGTTTATTGAACTTTAATGGCATTGTATTTTGATTGATTATGAGTAATAACGTTTTCAACAGAGGCTGACTTTGGTGCCTTATATTTTATTTGCTTATGATTTTTGATGAAATATTGAAAGAAATTTGGGTATATGTATGTATTCTAGATGATTAGCTTAGTGACACAGTTATGATAACTCAGGTATACCAAGAAATTGTAATAAAACAGTTAAATGCAAGGGGGGGGGGGGGAGGGTTTACCTTATCACCACAAATTTAAAAGGTAAGGTATTTCAAAATAACTAACAATAAGGTGTTATACTTTTTTCTTTTTGTTAATTTTTCACTTTGCTTATAAATTTTCAAAGGAAAACTAACCTCAGATTCAAAATTTTGGAGAACAATGTCATATTGTATCTCGTTCTAAGTTGTAAAAATATTTATTTGAGTAGTAATAAAAAATATAAAAATCAAATTTACTAAAAATTAACACAAATTTGAAAAATAAAATATAAATTTTGTTCTCCTAAATTTAGAATTTAAGATTACTCAAATAGATACATTATATAATTAATTTTAATATACAACTCAAAAAGTATTGCAAAAATCGCTCAGATATGACTTTACGTATCTCTCTTTTTAATTGCGATATATATGTATGTAGTTATGTTATGGATTCCTAAAAAAAAGAGATTTGACCAAACTTGACAATACGATGAGGGAGAACACCAAAAAACTCAGACTGTCCTCGATTCTAGAGCCGAATAAGTGTTTTTTTTTCATTTTTTAGGACCAAAAATAACGGTACCCGCCATACATGTTTTTTTGACCAAAAGAAAAATGTTATTTTTCTCAAAAATGCCTCCAACGATTTAACAAACAAACAAGCCAGTTCTTTATTGAAGACGAAAGTACATTTTAGAAATAGTTTTATGTTCAAACAAATTTTTTTGTTTTTGGTACCGCTAGTAAAACGTTTTTTACTGGTTTTGATTTTCTGGCAAACTTTTCATTTGTTTTTTTTTTTTGGAATTTTTTTATGTAGGAGCTTCTAGCAAGTTAAAACACTAATGTAATGTAAGTCCAAATATTTGAAATTAAAAAAAAAAATATTTTCTTTTTTAAACTCAAAATTTCGAAAATCAACCGTTAAGAAAAAAATGTATTTCACAAAAACGGCTGCAGGAATTTTTATAAGAAAATATTGTGTTCTTAAGTTAGTAAAAAAATATTTTATTTTGCGTGCTTATTAACGGTACTTCCCATAGAACGGCTTCATATTTTCGACTTGCTCACTATTGGATGAACCTATTCAAATTATTTTTTCATGCATATGCTCCCTAAAAGTGTTAATAAAACTGCATACTCAAATTTTCAAAAAAAAAAAAAAAAAAAATACAGTCGAACTTCGATAACTCGAACCATCACTTGTCGAGTTATCAAGTAAAACAGAAAATTAATATAAATTACGTAATATTTATTAGCGAATAAAAAAAGTACAGTTGTTGTGATTATTCAAAATATTCTGTTATACTTGACTTACGAATGGATTTGCCGGAATGCTATATTTAATAGCCATATCCTTCTTTCTTGACCCACTCTCCAACTCTTTTTTTAATTTAAATTTATGTTCAAACGATGTTTTTAATGTTCGTTTAACGACATATCTACGTTAGATTTACTTTTAATAATAATAACTTCACACTCCAATGTTAATATCTACGTCCGTTTTTTTACACTTTTTTTCTTTTTTTATTTTTAAAATAAGACTGAGTTCATATTATATAACATACGTATATCAACCTAATAATGTGTGTTCTAACACCGGAACATGACAGCTCTTACTCACACTTAACGGAATCACAATTTTTAACACACACAATTGTATACAAGTTCATAGAACATAGAAACACAGTGCCCACAAACGCAATGCATTATGAAATTAACTTGTAAAGATCCACAGAATTTGATAATTTGCCTAAAAATTTCGACATATCAAATGTAACAGCAAATAATATCTTCGAGTTATCGAGACATTCGAGTTATCGAGACATTTTAGTTAGAGAAGTTCGAGTTATCAAACAAAAATTACATGTAAACTTCAGGCTTCGCGCTATTGCCAACCAATTTCATTCGGGTTATCGAAGTTCGACTTATCGAAGTCCGACTGTAGTTTGATATAAATACATTTTTTTTTTGAAAAATCGATTTTTCAAAAACCAATCACTGAATTTTTTTGAAATTAAAATTTTACATGTTACTCGTATAAAAATAATTACTTCAAAATGGTGTTTCGATTTTTTTTCGGAAATGATTTTAAAATTTTATAAATAAGAAATATTTTTTTTTTAAATTTACTTTTTGATGTACTTCCCTTGTGATTACTCCAGCCAAGGCCGAATTAGGAAAGCAAACCTCGGAGAATACCTTATCGAAATTTACTCAAAGGTATAATGAAGTATTACATCTACCAACCACCACCGGTTTATTACAATAATACCGACACTCCCTACATTTGCTGACCAGATAGTAGTGTTCGGCGTGAAATAGTATTGACAGTTTTTCTGTGAACTAAGAATTCACACTCAGTTCGTACGGAAATATTTATAAGGGAACATAGACGAACGGCAGAAAATTGAGTTCTACCATAGAAGTAAAAGTACCAATCCAGATTACTTGGTAAACTTCACATTTTAAGAGACTTGGGTTCCAGGAAGGATAGTGGAATCCTAATCCCAGGTTTAAATTAGTTAGTTAGTGATATCTGCTATCTCAGATTGTGGCTTAGTGAGGTCTTCTATCTCAGACTATGGTTAAGTGACGCTATCTCAGACTGTTGTTTAGTGACATCTGCTATCTCAGTTAAGTTAATGATAAGATTATATGAATTTGGAATGTTGTAATGCTTTGCAAGACCAAAAAAATTTATTAATAAATTAAATGTTTTGAAAAAAAAATTAAATGTTCTCAATTATAATTGAATGAATTTGTGACCTTTAGTCCAAAATGCGTTTCGCCCAGGTACTACAGCTGGGCTCATCAGTTAGATGCTGTAGTACCTTTCTAAGACGCATTATTTTTTGATCGATATTTACCGACTTTAATAAAACTTACAGCGATTACTCACTGTAAATTATATTTTTCTAGGGGAATTTAGTTAGATTCATGCACCTAGAATTATGTTTTGCCCGTGGTCTGGCCAGTGAATTAATTGAAGAAAACCAGTCCATTAAAACAAAAACAAAAATTATATAAACATATTGTTTGCGTTTTCTTCAATTAATTCACTGGCCAGACCACGGGAAAAACATAATTCTAGGTGCATGAATCTAACCAAATTCCCCTAGAAAAATATAATTTACAGTGAGTAATCGCTGTAAGTTTTATTAAAGTCGGTAAATATCGATCAAAAAATAATGCGTCTTAGAAAGGTACTACAGCATCTAACTGATGAGTCCAGCTGTAGTACCTGGGCGAAACGCATTTTGGACTAAAGGTCACAAATTCATTCAATTGGCTTTAAATCCACACAGTCCACTAAAACAAAAACAAAAATAATATAAACATATTGTTTGCGTTTTCTTCAATTAGTTCTAAATTATATAATGCAAAATTGTATAAATAATCAGAATTGTGAATAAACGAACCGCAAATACACTGAGGTTAGTTATTTCTTTATACCCTACATCCGACAAGCTTCTGACGAGCCCACGACAAAAATCATATCAAAAAGGCCAGGATGGCTTATAGAGGCACCCTACACCTAATCCCCCCTTACTCGCACCTCTTTTTTCACTCCTCCTTACACTATGTCAATCCCAGCGTAAGGTTCGCAATGGATTTATCGAGATTCGAGTGAGGTCAGACGGCTTGCCGTTTATTACTTATCTGGACCCCATTTTTCTTTAAATCAAAGTCGTAAAAGTCCATTATAATTTTGCCATTTTTATCAAAGTTCAACCACTGCCAAAATAACACATATTTGTTTATCAAAAAAAAAAACCCAAATTCTTAGATCACTGTCTGATGTTTGAACTTGAGATCTAAAAACAAAAACTCTCACCGGAATAAATTATTCTCTATCTATGTCGTCTGTCGTATATTTACTTTAATTTATTAAGGCGTAGTTTTTACTACAAAAAAAAGTGTTCCATTTCGGCTACAATAATATATACCCTGCCAAAAGATAAAAACCTGTCTATGACACACATCGTATGTCGCTTATCTAAACATTAACTATGTCAACATATTAATTTCACAGTGTCGGCTAAAACTAAAAGCTATCTCTCTGAAGATATATGACCATATAGACAATCAGGACTTTTGTTGCGAGTGCGTGTTGCTAAAGTAACACAAATCACTGACAAACAACAATAAAATTAAAGACCAACGCACTTTAACTTCTAAAACCTCTATGCCCCCTTTTTCTTAATACTCGCACACAATTACACTAACAAAAAAGAAGGAAATTCTTTCCTTTTTTTTTGTTTTATTTTTTTTTTTTTTTTTGTATCAAGGACGGACATTTGACACTGTGATGGTTTTTTTTTTGGAAATAGAAAAATCCATTTTGTCAAAGATTTTTGTCGTTAAATCGTGAAAAGTGATTTGTCACTGCCACATAAGGACGAGATTGGGTAAAAAAAACATTCATGTGGACCAATGTACGACGAATGGCGCCAAAGACAACAACTACTGGATGACAATACTATATCTACTGCCTGGCATTCGGAATTTAGGAGTCGTTTTTTTTTCATCCCTTTTTTATGTCCTAATCGTGTGTGTTTATATTCTTAGACTAACCCAACTGTTGGCGTTCCTTGAGTGTGGCAACTTACATAAAATATATTGGACATTGGACATTTTTTTTTTAAAGAAAAAAAAATGAGAATGCTGGGAATCTGTAATGATTTTCAGGACACTAGACATAGGATATGATGGTGCCGGATGAACACTTTATGAGTTAATTATTATGTCCAGTATATGGCAGTATGGGTTTCGGATTCAATTTGAGCGTTGATGCGGCTTTTTGTAACTCCGTGCAACTGTTATCAAATACCAATACGTGGACTAGATTCATTAGTCCACATCAAGCGAATGGACAGTATTGACCCAGCGTTCATTTTAGACTATTCTTTCGCGGTTGCAAGAACACTTCGATTCGATGACTGGAAGAAGTGCGTCCTCGATAGAGGAGGGACACAGATCTTTAAGGAGTCGGGAGGAAGTTAAGTAAGAAAGCATGAAATATTGGTGGAGTTATGCATATGACCCTGAATGGACTCCACGAATCCTGCTCGAAGTACGATGTATAATGTAATTGTTCTCGCAGTATAGTTGAAGATGATATCAGCGGAATACTAACACACTCAGTCCCATCGTGATACCAATTTTTTGTAGAAAAAAATCGTCCCTAATAATTGGAGAATATATTTCCGTATTTGCAGGATCACTAGGATAATTTATTGTAGTCGAAATTTCTCAGATAGAGGATTTGTCTTTGAGATAGGGTATAAAGAAGTGGAAAATTTGTTTTCATAAATGCCAAGTCGCATTGGGTGATACCTACCTATTAGGTATTGACTTGCAATGACGTTTATAATGGTCCCTACCTTGCAATGAAGCCTATTATTTGATATATATCACTATAACACAACTTGTTCACAGTTCACATTTACTTAAGCGTAAGAGATCATACGACCATACTCAAATCGTTGAATCGGTTAAAATCTGGTCCGGCATCGTGATGAATTAAAAAATTCCCTCATCCTTACTACATCTTTGGAGTTTAAATATTTTTGGCTGGAACTTCCCCCAAAAGTTCTAAGGGATTTCCGTAAAGTCATAGGTAATTTAGATTAAGTCCGGCAATTTTTTGCTATAGATTTCCTCCCACCGAATGGTAAGATGTCTTAGCTTGAAACTTACAGTCTTTTCCGTGCTACCAGGGCACGTACCAGAACCTGCAGATTTACCAGATTAGTACCCTACTATGTTGCGTTTCACCAGAAGCAAGCTGTAAATAATCGTGCTAATTTGCTTGCACCCAAGGCATACACTCTTGCTAACTTCTAAGACGTAGAAGGAGCTTTTAACAATGCAGCATATAATAATCCATGGTAAGAAGCAGCACGATTCAATCCACGTTAGAAATTATAATGTTATTCAAACATATCAGCAAGGGAACACCTCAAGTGTGTTGTATCCCCCGTCTATTGGCTTTTGTCATGAATAAAATCCACTTGCAAGCTTACAGCTGTGGTCAGCGAAATTACAGAATGGGCTTCGATTTTTGGTCAAGGAGTTAATCAAGGCAAAACTGAATTAATGATATTTACTTCCAAAACTAGGATTAATTCGTTCACTCCGCCCCGACTTAATGATTCAACACTCGCGTTTTTTCCAGTGTAAAGTCTGTGGGTGTTATTTCGAACCCAACATTGAACTGGAAGCTTAATATTGAAGATCGGGTTAGGAAGGCTTTAATAGGATTCTAAAAAAGGAGCCCTCAGACCTGTAGACACAGCCAGTCGTGCGTCGTACAATGTGGTGGTCCGCTCCAAATAAAGCCTGATATCAACAAACTAAAGAAGGCATCACAGGGACCCTTATCCCATGAATGCCATTATCGTGTTCATGCACCTTTTACAACTTGATTTGCGTATTAAATACCTTGCTGTTGCGTTTCAATGAATCAAGGTGGTGGTGTCGCAGACTCTACAGTCACAGCAACATCACAGAATTGATTTCTGGTGAGATGTTTGCGGATTCCGCTGACTACTTCATCCTTACTTTTAGCCTCAATAAGAGCTTTAAAGTTAAATTTCCATTCAAAAAGAAATATGGGAAGATAACGTCACCGTCGTCGTGAAGTAAGATTGCGATGCTTATTTTTTTATTGATGGCTCGAAGATGCAGTGTTGTGTTAGCGCAGGTATTTTTTTCGAGTCTCTAAATATTTCTAAGCATTATCGATTTTGCACCTATGCTGGCGTTTTTCAAGTTAATTGCTGGTAATCAAGGAAACATTCCAAAAACTTAAACAGCATCCTAAGGAAAAGAAAGACTTATACCGCGTTATACCAAAACGAGCTCGAAAACCTGAATATTGACCTAACAATCAATCTTATATGAGTTTCAGGTCACTGTGGCAATGAGACGCAGGTAGAGCAGTTTAACTACCTGCAAAATTTCCAGAAAGATTTGGCTCTCCTTTAATAAACTAATAAATCCCAAACAATACAATACCGGCGATCTATAGCCAAGGCTGTTTTAAAAGTTACTGCATATTGGGCAGAGCATGTGTCAAAGTTGGGTATTCCTACAATACAACAATATACAGGACAATGAAACGGTATGTCAAGAAGAAGAGCAAACTCATTTGGAAGAACCTTCTATGACGACCCAAGCGAACTGTCCAAAACGGAGATCAAAGATTTGATTTTCTTTTTAAGCTCAACAAATAGATTGAGGTGTACTTCGGTAGCTTTTGGGTCTACTTTGCTCTACTGCCAATATTTCAGCTAGCGAGCAACGCATCAGATGTTTTTTTTGATAGAGTTTTTGGTACATAGCTCCCGGATGACTACTCGGTTGGATTGGTTGTCGCAACGGTGGTAGTCGTCTAGCTGCCTTGTTCTGGCACAATTTACTTTAGTTAAATGTTAAGAAAATTCATGAATCCTGTCGAGAAAGCGAGAAAATTATGTTTGGATCTGCTGCAAATCAACGATCCTGCTGCCATCGCAGGTGTAAGAGCTTTACATTCCAGGAATAACACTACTGCAAATATTATTGTGGAGTTGCACGACAGGGATGATATGAGAAAGATCTTAAATTCGACAAGCAGGCTGAGACAAGTCGGTGTATGCACAGGGATTATCCAACTGCAAGTAGAGAGAGGAGAAGGCGGCTGCTTAAACTTAAGGCTGAAATCAATAGGAAAAGCAATATGAAAACTCAGATGAAAGGAAACTCCTTATTAGTGGATGAAAAAACATTTTATTATTATGTAAACAACAAGTTGATATACGATGTAAAGGATGGCGCGTTAATACTTCGAAAACTTCTGGGTGACAATCAATTTCTGGCGATGACAGATGAAGCAGTAATAAATTGTAGTAGATTAAATATTAAAGATTTAAACACAAGCGGCGCGATAATGATAGAGGAAGTGTAGGCAACAAAGTTTTTAATAATAATGCCTTCTGCCCTACTAGATTTAAGAAAAGAACTATTTGTAAAAATATTAAAACAAACCAATTTAAAATATTGTCGTATAATGTTTCTGGTCTAGCAAATAAGTCCTTATATGTAGAGTTCTATAATTTTATAAATGATTTTGATTTTAAACGTTTTAAACTGAACAAAATTATGCTTTAAGCGAACACAAATTAAAAAACAATGAATTTATCTGGATTCCTGCAACGAGAATTCATTCAATGGGAAGGGCTAGTGGAGGTTGTTATTTTGGCTATAAAAGAAAGATTACAAATTTGAAATGTGAATTTAAGACATCGACAGGAATTACTTATCTTAGCCTGCAATTTAATAAAAAAAACCTTTTGGATATTGCCCACTTATATTAATTGTACTCGTACATCCTGGGAAGCTGATTTTAAAAAACTTCAAGATATGCTTGCTGTGAATAAGAACCCTTATGTTATTGTTATAGGAGATCTGAATGCCCGTATAGGTGAGGAACAAGGAATTGCGAATCAGTTATATGGGATTATAAGGAAATCATAAGATAAAATGTGTAATCCGCGTGGCAAAAAACTATTGTAACTTTGTAACTCTTTTGGTCTGCGAATACAAAATGGAACTAGCAAAATGGATAAAGGTGGAGAATTAACTTTTGTAGGCCAACAAGGAACCTCAGTAATTGATTACAGTCTGATTGGAGGAGAGTGGAAAACTTACGTGACGGATTTGGAAGTCGGCAAAGTACCATATTCTGACCATCTACCAATTGTTGTCTACTTTCAACTTGAAACCTGTGGGAGTGAGGACGAACGAATACTGACACTACTTCCCAAATTAGTTTGGGCGGAGTCAAAAGCAATTAATTACCGCAGTGAACTAGAAAACTCACTTATAAATCAGCAACAAATAATTAGCTTGGACCAATTGGAGAAATTGATTAAAGCAGCGTACCCAGTTTCGGACCAAAGCAAAAGAGGCCTTACAAATTTTGTAGAACCGTGGTTTGATATTGAGTGTCATAAGTTAAGACAGGAATCATTTTTGTGGTTGCAAATATTCAGGACTTCTAATGATAATTTTCATAAAAAGAAATACACTGAATCAAACAAGGCATTCAAAGAGATATGCAAAAACAAAAAGAAACAGTATTTATAACAGAAATGGAAGCTAGTAGACTAGTCAGCTGTAAAAAATCCTCTGACTTTTGGAAACTAGCATGGAAGCTAAATGGTAAACAATTTGCAATTGGTGGAACTCTGATTTCAAATATATTATGTGATCATTTTAAGGGTCTACTTAACCCAGAAGCTTATCGAGTATCCTTTCAGTACGCTGCTCCTGGTGTCGAAAATCAAATTCTAGATGAGGTAATACTGGCATTGGGTGGTCTCAAGGATGGGAAAGCTGCTGGATCCGATAGAATACCAACCGAATTCTATAAATATGCCAGCAATGGTGTATGTGAAAGCCTTGTTACCGTAGTCGATAAAGTTTATGAATCTGGTCTTGTACCTCAACAATTTAAGGAAGCGCTGATTTTTCCAATACATAAAAAAGGATGTTCTTCGGATTCTGCGAACTATCGCGTTATCTCTTTCCTAAACTCATCCAATAAAATTTTTACTGCAATATTTCAACGTCGATTGACAGCGTGGATAGAAGAAAATAAGCTGCTTAAGGAATTTCAGGCTGGTTTTAGACAAGGATACTCAACCGTGGATCATATTTTTGTGTTACGGAGTATTGCAGACTCATTCCTAAGCCAGGACAAAAAACTCTACGTGTTCTTCGTAGACTTTAAAGCAGTTTTTGATACGGTGGATCGTAAAGCCCTAATTTTAAAGCTGTTCGAATTAGCAATGTCCCTGAAGTTTGCCAGGATAATCGGAAAGATGTACGAAGACACACTAGCAACAGTATGGGATGGTGAGAGCAAATCCAATTGGTTTCAATATTCCTCAGGGGTGAGGCAAGGATGTTCACTCAGCCCGCTTCTTTTTGCGCTTTTCATAGAAGATTTGATCGAATGGTTACCTGATGGTATTGAATACGCTGGGACGATCATAAAAGCACTGTTGTTTGCTGACGATGTTGTGATGTTTGCATACTCTCCAGAGTCATTTCAATTAATGATTAATCGCCTTCATGAATACTGCATACGTTGGGGATTATTTGTCAATTTAGAAAAGTCCAAAGTAATGATTTTTAAAAAAGGCGGGGGCAAGGTCTGCTTGAACGAAAAATGGAAATACAATGGGCAGCTGATTGAGGTTTTAAAGGAGTTCAAATACCTAGGCGTACTCATTACGAAAAATTTAAGTATGGAAAAACACCTAAATGAAAAATTGAACAAGGCACAAATGGCTATAAATCTTATTTGGAAGAGCTGTTTCAAGAACAAATCTATAGCTCACAGTTGCAAATTTAAAATATTTGAATCGGTAGCGGAATCCATTATGTCTTACGCTGCGCAAACTTGGGGAAGTAAGAGATACGAGACAGTGGAAAAGTTACTCCGATTTTATATCAAAAGATCATTCCATTTACCCGCGAATACAGCAAACTATTTAATAATGCTTAAAACAGGACTTTCACCACTCTTTATTAAAACATTGAAGATGCAGGTGGATTACATCACTAGGATCTTGAGTTTAGGAGACAATCGCTTGGCAAAAAAACCGGCCCTCGAAGCAATAAATGCAAAAAGCGAGTGGTATGAAGAATGGCTTGATTTGGCATTAGATTGCGGAATGGATCTGAACTGTAACGTTGAATATATCAAAAAATTAAAAAACCGACATGTACCAACTAATTGCTAAAAAAATTGAAAAAATTAGAACTGTGTACATAGAAGAGGCTTCGAACTCCTTGTATCGAACGATTTATTGCCAGTTGAGCCATAATTTAGCACATGCGAACTACTTCCGTGATGAACTTACCATCGATGAAATATCTATGATGATTAGACTGCGCTGTGAGATCCTCAATCTAAACTATATACCACACAGAGCTGACCTTCCAGTGATTTGCGGTTTATGCAACATGATGGAGAGAGAATATGTGGTCCATTTCTTAGGAAAGTGTCCAATTTTAAGGGAAACGAGAAGATGTGTTTTCGGGAAAGATTTCCTAACTGCTGATGAAGTTATATTCCACCTAAATGAGATGAATGTATCGAGCCTGTTCCAGTTCTGTAAAATCGCGTTAAGGTATCGCAACCGTATAATTGAAGAACTTTTTTGATGCTGATTAGTTATTCATTATTGTTGTGTAAGAGGAAATGATATATAAAACTTCTCAATTTCAAAAATTAAGGAAACATATGATTTGTTAAAGTATTAAAGAATTGTCAATCTGGCAGACGGCTAAAGCCATGTCCAAATAATTTTTGTAAGATATGTATTATGCAAATTATATTATTGTACTGAATAAAAATCAATAATCTAATCTAAATCTAATCTGTTAAGAAAATTTGAACTGTCAAACTTCGAGGCGAGTTGTCAAATTGAAATATGTAACTTGCAGCAATAAGAAAGTGCTACCGCCATAGCTATGCTCAGTAAGGGTTGGGTTCAATTACTTATCTTAATTGGGTGATGCTAAAACAATTCAGAATGGAATTAATTTATTAATTTGATATTGCCACAAGGCCGTAGACCTGTAAAAATTTAAAAGAGGGCACCAGCAAATTTGTTTGATACAAAGGACATTACTAACCTTTTGAAGCGGAGAGCGACGGTGAAAGAAGATTTATTCAAGCAAAATGAACCAGTGATGCTCGAAATTAAAGACAACATTGAAGTTAAATCTTTTTTATTTTGAAATCTAAGCCACAAAATAATACCGCATACTCAATTTTTAAGTCAGCAATTACACTCAGCTTTTTTTTAAGAACAGATAATCTCCTCTAAATTCCTCGTTTTCAACTCACTATATCTCTCGCCAAACTTTTCTTGGCAAGTTCTCCCATCTTTGCTTTTCATCATAAAATACCTTGTTTCTTCTTACTCCCAACTTTAAATATTCAATTCAATTCTTTCTTTATTTTTTCAAATCATAGAATACAATTTTATATATATAAAAGTTAATTACAAAGCATAGCAAATATTTTAAAATATAATTCCTTTGTCTTCCTTGAATTTCTTTTTATATTTCTGAAAACTTCTCCTTTCGATATAAATCTTCTGACCAACTAGAAGTGTCCGTCTAACTCTTCTTTTTCCAGCTCACCATTGTTTTCGGCCAATCAGTGGCCGTGGTTTTTGGTCACATTCTCATCGACCTATTGTCCCAACTTTGTCGGGGAGAGAGTTTACCTTATTGAAAACCGACGCACGGTCCTACTTACTCACACTTTCTTCCATGTTTCTGCTTAGTCACCTAGAATTCGCCGACCGCTGGTTTAAGTCTTAGAAGCGAAGTGGCGAATTTGATGAATGCTTTCTGCAAGAAAACCCAATATTTCGAAAAAGACAAGAAAAGATTTCGAAAACCAAAAAGAAACTCGAGACAATTACGCTTACTTGTCTCGTCTGAAATAAAAATGTATACCTAAACAACAATTAAGGAAGATATTGGCAGTATGTCCCTACTTCTTGAAAATTTTCTGATTCGTTTGGCTTTTGCGCATATTTGGGGGAATATTGAAGACCTGTGCTTAACTTTCCATATTTTACAAATGTGAACTAGATTTATTGGGCGCTCAGCCATTCTCAATATGAGTAACTTTTTGCGATGAGGGGACCAACTATCATCTGAGCTTTCGATATTTTCGTTTGTCTACAAACCACCCGTCTGTATATAAAAAGTTGCGTTTACACATTTTCTGCAGAGATTGGTTATATCGCAGATCGCCCGTCTGAAGAACATAAGTTAGTGGATCACTCAACCACTTTTATGACAGTTCGTTTTTGCTTCCTAGCGATACTGAGAGACTGTACCGATGGCTGATGGACCATGGCTGCCCTACTCTCTCCCAGCATATTTAGGGAACACCTGTTAGGAAGGAGTAGATAGAAAGGTAGGAACAAGGAAGTGAAATATTGAAACGATAGTTTTTGTCGCTGTGAATCTTACCGTGACAAATTGTTTTAGATAAAGCAAAATCAGCCGCTAAGATTCTGTAAACTTTTGACCGAAAAAGTGTTGGTTTGACATATCATTGAAAGCTCTTTAAAAAATTTCTACCCCCAACGGTAAGAGAATCCTAACTTCAAAAAGTTTGACACTATTGATCACAAAATAAAAAAAAAATCAGAACGATATTATGCCAACTCAGAAATAAACAGATACCTCGATTAGCAACGCAGATTTGATTCCGAGCGTCAGCAGGCAGTTACTATTTTCGAAAGTCGACCGTTCTTCAGGAGATTATAAGCTCTTTTCTCTCGATACCTGTAAGGGATTAAAGAAAAAAAAATATTGAAGATATAAAAGCAAAGCTCATTCATAACAACGAACGGTCATACATAAAAAAATTGATAAAATTATTTTTTATTAGTTCAATCAAGCGTAAAAAAATAAACTTCCGCTACAAGATTTGTGTATATCCTTCTTTTCTAATGAAATTTCCAATAATTTTTTTATTTTTTTTGTAAATCCCTTCTTCACATACATTTTCTATTTTCGGCCATAATCCACTTAAGCAAAAAAATCAACATAGGACTTAAAAGCTTAAGACGTCTCCAAAGTAAAATGGAAAAATAAATGTCCCTAATCTCATCATTTTGCTTTTTAGAACCACTTTACTCAAACCAACATCGCAATTGTGTCACTTCAACCCTTACCCCAAACCATCACGCAGTTTCAGACACCTTCATACGCACATTTTCCCTTTGATATCAAACAGTAGGAAAATATTGATCAACAACTCATTGCAGCAAATAAAATAATAACACTTTACTAGCGCTTTCTCCCTTTAAGGAAAACCCGGGCAAAATTCTCAAGGGGAAAATATTGGAAACACTTTCCTTTATCCACAATTTCACAAAGTAAAAAAAAAATCCCCCCTAAATCACCCAATAAGGGAAATTTAAGAACCCAACAGGATTTGGAAAAAAAAAATAAATAATCCCAAATCAGCGCTAAAGGCAGCTCATCGAATTACCTGCGCGCGGATTCAGATTCAGATTCAACATTGTGAAATTATGGAGGGGGTTGAGTTAGGCAAGGCATAGACTTTTTGAAGAATCGGAGGCCACAAATACTTTAATGAGTTTAGACAGACGAATGGGGATTTGAATATATTGCTTGACAAAAAAAAGAAAATAATTTGGCTTCCCATCGCGCCCCAGTCCTTTCCCTTATTCGGTTATAGATGGCTGGCAGCAGCAAGTCGTCGTCGTCGTCATCGTCGTCGTCATCGTCGTCTACCTTGTGCTCTACCTCTGACACCCATTTTCGGGTGACAATGATTTGTTTCTCATATTTCATATCTAACCGTGTAGCTTGTCAAAGTCCCATTCGAGTCACAAAGTGTAAGGACATTAATAAATAAATTTTATTTATGAATAATTTCTGGCATTTTCGGGATGGCAAATATCTACAGGCGTTTTCGTTTGTTTCTCCTTTTTTTCTACCAACAAGAAGAATGAATAAATAAAAAACAATGATATATCGACTACACAACAGAAAACCCCCTTAAATTCGACCCAAGCCTTTTATGTGTCAGGAGGACCTTTGTTGATGCTCTGAATCTGACGTTTAACTGCGAGTGCGAGCTGAGCTGGGTTTTATATTTTTTTTTGTTCCATTTTCGCTCAATTATTATCCGAAAAGCTTTTAATCAATTTGATATGCCTTACAAAAAAAAAAAAAAAAAATCAAAGGCAACAATATGAAACAAAACAAAAACAAGATAAATAAAATAACAAGAGGAATATTTTGGCGAAGCTCTAACGTGTGGATTTGAGTTCGTCTATATATTCTAAAAATAATGGGAAAGAGCTGCTGACGGGGCATGAGTATGGTGGTGTTGGTGTGTTTTTGAAAGGGAAATTGAATTTTCTTGTATTTAATTTGTTCTCCCTGTCGAGAATACAAAATTGACAGAGTTTGCTACAAATGGAGCCTGCTTACATTGACAGTTTCTTCTTTTAATTTATTCTATCTCGCGAAACGACCACAGACGAAATAGAAGGATTGTATAGATAATCTTTTGGAATTGAATTGAATATTAAAGTAGGTAATAGAATTTCGAAGTAAACCTTGTGTTGAGAAGTGAATGCCTTATGAGGGGACGTTTTTGTAGTAGTATCTGTTTGCGTAATGGTTGGTAGTGCGTTGGTCTGTTGGATGGGGCTGATATCGAAAACTTCCTATTTACATTTTGATGATTATGATGTAGTGCCTCTCAGATTAAAGCCCAACGGACTTAGCAGGAAATTAAAGGTCCCCTCCTTCTATCCTACTGACTAATCCTCTATTAGAGCTCTGATAATTTTCTCTTCAAAAAATACTGGTGTACCGCAGGGCTATGTTTTATATCCAACTCTTTTTTTTCTATTTAAAAAAACTGAAACTTCTAATCCGTTTATTTATTTTGCTGATAAATCACCATTCAGTTTTTCGTAACCTTTCTGAAGATTTAAACTCTTGTCCTTCGCATGATGAAATATAACAGCTACAACTTAACGGTCAATGTAAGCGGTCATCATGTTGATATTACTACAAGATCATTCTAGATCATGTGATCTATGTCATCAAAGCTTCAAGGCTCACAGTATCAATGCCTTAATCGTTTATGATCGCACGCATGAAGCAAGTCGTTCAATATTGCCCCAAAATACTTTGACGTTTCATGTGTGTCAATGTGGTTTTTATTCTTCACTGCGTCAATGCGTTGACGCTAACATTGCTGACGCTCGCATGACTTGAATGCATTCAAAAATGTTGACATATAAGTGACAGAAAAAAAGGTTTAGGCATGGTTATCGCTCACAGATGAAATAATGTAACAAATCGTATGATTTAATCTCATTTGGCATTTTTATTTGAAGTTTTCTGAAGTCGCAGTTTAATTTCAATGAGCTGCAATCGTTCACTGCCTTCAAAGTCAACATAACTCCGGCTATCGCTCAAATTCACTCTGGATCAGTATGGCGAACTAATGAAAAATTGAACCTCAGGGATCCTTGTCAGAGTTTTAACCCGTAACAAATATTTGAACGGTGTCAAACTTTACTTATAATGGTACGCAAGCACCTTTTAAAAATTAAAGGATTTCGTCAATACCTCACACACAGCTTATTTTATTTTATTTCAGTTTTGAATCGTCCTTAATGGAAACCACTTTTCACTGCATAACAAAAAAAAAGGCCGGGCGTTGAATGAGTACAAAATTTCGCCATGTCAATACTACTGTAGGTTAGGTTAAGTTAGCTGAAGTGGCCGTAAGGAAAACAATGGCCACAAGATGGCCAATTTTATATTTCCTAGTGAAGAGAACAAGTTCTGTCTTTGCCGGGTTTATATCCAGATTACATTTGGTTGCCCAAATTGTTAGTTGATTGAGAGCGTTTTGCATTAAGTTTGTTAGAGTTGGAGCATGCTTTCCTGATACAACAACGGGAACATCATAAGCATACGCTATTATCTTATATCCCTCTGCTTCCAGGTCTGTCAGCATTCCGTTTGCCACTGTGTTCCATAGAAGTGGGGATAAAACACCTCCTTGGGGAGTCCCTCTGCGGACATAACTTTTTTCTTAGTAGTCTCCCAGGGTTGAGTTGATTACTCTGCTGCCTAAAATAATTATCTCTGTCAATGAGTCGGATACCTTAAGGTTTCTCAGCGCTGCGCTGCGATTATCGCCTTACTAACGTTGTTGAAAGCACCTTCAATATCAAAACATGCTACCAGAGTGTACTCTTTATGGTGCAATGAATATTCTATGTTTTGTACAAGCGGTTGCAACCGATTTTCCCTTACAGTATGCAGTAGAAATGAGATTTGGGTTTAATGTACTGCTTGGGTGATTATCGATCAGTCTTTCTAGAGTTTTTAAAAGGAACGAAGATAAACTGATCGCCCTGAGGTCTTTCGGATTCAAGTGGGTACTTTTGCCTACTTTGGGCAAAATGATGATCTTAACTTCTCTCCAGAGTAAGGGGATAAACATGAGGTCAAGGCACCCATTTAGAATAATCTCCAGGATATGTATATAATAATAATACTGCTGCATGAACAATGTGATGACGAACCGTCTGAAAAACTCTGTGGATACTTCCCAATGACTTTGACAAAGCCATAACACGGGCATTGAAATAGTTCAATTCGTCTGATTTGGGTAAATTCTACAAGGTTTTCATCCGTCGAAAGTTCGAGTGTATATCATATTTTGGGCATGTGCTCTAATAAATTACTTTAGACATTTGGACAGGATATAAAAGAGAGCCTAGTGATGGGTGATAGAATCATAGTGGAATGAATTGCATTGCAGTGTTCTAGTGAAATACTCAGCTGCATTCCCTTGCTCAACCAATATGGATATTTATTCTTCACGAATGTGAAATGCTGTACACGGCTTTATTTTGAAATTCAGCAGTTAAAATCCAAACCCAAAGTGAATCGGTATTTCATATCAATGCCTTCATGGTTTTTGTAGACTCGCGTTGTTTTGTTCGTGCAAATATAAGCAAAAATAAATCGAATAATATAAAAAGGTGCTTCGAAAAGCAAGTAGGGCCTCATACAATAATTGAATATAAAAAAATAAAACATTTAGATACCCATTTCAGACGACCAAAAATAAGACTCTAGATCTATGAATGTACGTCAAAAATGAGCGAAATAGAAAAACATACTCGCAGATTTACAGGTGCTAACAACAATGGACGTTTTAACGGAAAAAACGGCCACATTCTCTTACATGACAAAAAATACTATCTATCCTCTGCTGATGCCATTCAACTCCTACTCCATAAAGTTCCAAATTATATCGAAGTAAGAAAATTAATATTCGTCTTTTTCAAATGTGGTTTTAAAAAGGTGATAATAAAATGTTCGTGTAACAACAGCTGATACTTTTTTAATAAAAAAAAATTTAAGTAAACATGTGTTTCTCTACACATGTACCTAATTAAAAGGGCGAGGTGAGTAATTTATTATTTGAATAAATAAATAAGAGACATCTTGCATTTTTGATTACTTTTATTTCAAAAGTGGAATGTGTACATAATCAACATTCTATTAATTTTTTTTACATTTGACATTGAGTATTTTAAGTCCTACCTACAACATATATTTAACACCTGTACAAGATTCAAATTAAGTTAATTAATAGCTGCCTACGGCTTAAGGAAAATTAATTAAGAATAGACTTCAAACACTGATTTTCTGCATCGCCACTTAGTGACCACGTGTTAGCTGTCATCCTCCTTATACTCATCCAAATATGTCCGTCCCTAACGATGACATTAACATTCGGCCACTTACAACTGTTCCATTGTCACCGAACACACCCAGCTTTTTTGGAATTTTTCCAGATGTAATCCTAAGCTCTAATGAAAATTCGACAAGTTGATGTCCCAGATCTTGAGTAATGGTCAATTTCTTTTCTCAACTCTCCGAAATGGCTTCTTTATCGAACAATTGTTCAGATACTTAGTACCAGGACTTACTTACTTATTTACAACTTAACTAATTACTAGCTATAAAAGTGGACAATAGGTTTTGGAAGGGCTTGCGCTACACTGTATTTGCTGGTGATTCAGCTGAATGAATGTCCTTGGATAATGAATAGTTTCACGCGTCGATATAATTACTTCAAATGGTGAACTGATATGTCAAGCTTGGACTCGGACTTTCCGCCAATTCCGCACCAATTTGAAATCATTTGGGTCCCAAGACCATCGCCGATAGAGTGTTCAGCCTCATAGAGTTAGTATGCCTGCACAGAGATCCGTAACTGCAGCAAGGCCAGTTCAACCCAAGATTGGTTATTATCCTAATACTCCTTAAAATTTACTTCTAAAGACTATTTTTATCTAATCCCCTTAGCCAAGCTCATCAGAGATTCGATTCAGCTAAGGAGCGGATATTTTCATCGCAATGCCATCACGACAATGTAAGAGATATCATCGGACAGTTTAACCAACGTTACTGATAAAAATAACGTGAAGTACTTCGAGAACCACTACAATAAGTTGCTCATGTTTAACCCTCACTCGTGATCGTCTGCATACATGTAAAGAGCTTACCCCTAACAGTACTAACTTAGTCTTATCGAAGCTGAAATGCTAGTTTGGAAGGGGTCTTAGTGTAGGATAAAACGTCATAATTTTCACCAGGGGATTTTGTTCCCTCTGATTTAAAAAAAGTGCCTATCATGCAGATTTTAGAACGCCTGCTGATCCATTTCACTGATACTCGAAATGCAGGAATACATTATGTAGATGAGAGTCGTGTAAACCAGAATACTGAGAAGCAGAATTCAGAACCTAGCCGGTAATAACTAAAGGGTGATTTTTTTGCTACTTGGTTTTTGACGTTTATATTTTTGACAGATCACACATGACAAATTCCACGAACATTTGACATTTCGATTCAGTATTGTTTGCCATTTCATCATGAAAAGACTTACGCCTGAACAACGTTTGCAAATTATTGAAATTTATTATCAAAATTCGTGCTCTGTGAAAAATGTGTTTCGCAAGCTACGTCCGTTTTATGGTCTTCAGCGACGAGGCTCATTTTTGGCTAAATGGATACGTGAATAAGCAGAATTGCCGTATTTGGAGTGAAGAGCAGCCAGAGGCAATTCAGCAGCTACCAATGCATCCCGAAAAATGCACTGTTTGGTGCGGTTTATGGGCAGGCGGCATCATTGGGCCGTACTTCTTCAAGGACGATGAAGGTCGCAGGGTTACGGTCAATGGAGAAAGGTACCGTTCGATGATAACAGATTTTTTTTTTGCCGAAAATGCAAGAATTGAACTCGGTCGACATGTGGTTCCAACAGGACGGTGCCACATGCCACACTGCACGCGAAACCATGAATCAATTGAGAGGCGAATTTGGTGAGCAGTTGATCTCACGTTTTGGCGCAGTCAATTGGCCATCAAGATCATGCGATTTGACCCCGTTAGACTATTTTTTGTGGGGCTATGTTAAGCCTATTGTCTATGGGGACAAGCCAAACACGATTGCTGCCTTGGAAGCCAACATTGAACGCGTCATTGGTGAGATTCCGGCCGAAATGTGTGAAAAAGTTTGCCAAAATTGGACCTTCAGAATGGACCACCTGAAGCGTAGCCGCGGGCAACATTTAAGTGAAATTATTTTTAAACAGTAAATGGCAGAAATTGATTTATCGATCCAAATAAAAATTTCATTCACCTTTTACAAGTTTCTGTGTTTTTTTGAATTTTCAAAAACCAAGCTCTTAAAAAATCAGCGTTTAGAATACCCCTGAACCTGACCGAGTTAATAACGGATAAGATTAGGGCTGGCAACGAGACCTAGAATAGTCGGTCTCGGCCTCCGAGACAGACTACTTTAAAAGCACCCTGATCGAGACCCGAATTTTTGGTATCAAAATTCGCCGAGAGTCCCACTGGTTTTGTCAGTCTTGGTGTTTTAATTTCGGTTTTCGCTAGATTCGTTTGGTGACAAAAATCAATTCATTTTTGATTTAGATCTGTCAGAAAAACAGATTGAACGGATTGATTTATTTTTTGATTTTAGATCAATTTTGCAGATCTAGATTTTTCGGCAAATCTACCCCTATTTTAAGAAACCCCACTTTGCATCAAAATTGACAGCTGACACAAATATACACCAATACTAAAGCAAATAAGAATTAATTCGAAAGCATATTCGATTCGTTACGAAAAAAAATAAATTTATAGATCAAAATATAAATTAACCAAACGATAACCCCATAAGACTTTTAGCTGACACTTGGAAATAATTTATATCGAAACGTCAAAATATAGTTTGTTGCCTACCAAACCATGAATTGTAAAAATCCATTAAAGGATTTTAAAATTGGTATGTGTATGTTAGATGTATGTTAGATAAGTTAGCAAAATCTAAAACCGCTTTAAATGCAAATTGGAGAAAGGTTATGCAGTGTAAAGATGTTGAAAACGAAGCTAAATATCAAATTTTTCAAACTACATCAAAAGCAATCATGTGTTACGCAGCTCAAGTGTGGCGACACAAAGAGTTTGAAGAAGTGGAGCAGCTGTTGAGGCACTTTTTGAAACGGACCTTGAGGCTGGAGATGGTTCTTGCGCCTTTATTCATCACAACCCTAAAAATGCAGATTGATTATATCCTGAGAACAATAGCAATGGAGAACAGTCGATTACCTAAAAATATTACGATGCTGGTGATTCGTAAAAAAATATCATGGTTTGATTCATTGAGAAATTTAGCCGAATACTGCGGACTTTCACTCTCTCTCCAAGATGATAGGTTTAACACGTGGAAAAGCGAACTTTATAGCTTAATAAGTATGGTAGATGAAAGAAAACGCGAAGACTTTGTTTGGAAAGCCAGGAGCTCCTTTCATAGAACGGCATATACTCAACTCAATTACAACTTGGTAGAAAATAATTACTTCAGTGTGGAGTATTCAACAGACTTCATGTCACTCACTTAAAAAGCGCGAGGAGAGTTATTTACACTGAATTATTTGCCCCATATGAGCGACCTGCGATTTATGTAACCTTGGAGAGAGGCAGGATGTGTTTCATTTCCTGGGAAGATGACCGATGCTGGTAGAAACAAGAAGGAGTACTCTTGGAAATAACTATATAAACGAGGCTGAAATTATCAGCATTCTGAACGGTGAAATTGTTTGGGACATTTTGTATAAATACATCAAGATAACACTTAGCTACAAAATCAGATTCGTTATGCGCTTTTTTAAATAAAATACTTTAAATACACTTTATATGTACTTAAATTAAATTGCTAATTTTTAATTGCCAACTGACAGACGGCTAGGCCGTGTCATGAAATGAAAGATAAACATAATTTTGTACATTATTTGAAGTAATATCATTTGAAAATTGAATTGAAATTGAATTGATTTTAGTAAAAAAACATCTAAAAATTTCAAATTTTACCTTAGAAAATTCGAAATTTTCCAGATATCATTTCTTGCTCCGGAAAAAGTTGATTTAGACCTTTCGGATGACATTAGGAAAAAAATATTATCCAAATGTTAAAAAAACGGTTTGTTACTTACCTGCCAAGCCATGTACTGTCAAAATCCATTTGAGGATGGCTCCGATATAAATGGATTAAAAAACCTCTACAAAATTAAAATTTTACCTTAGAAAATTCAAAATTTTTCCGATCTTATTATTTGCTTCACACAAGACTCCACACCCAGCATTTTTCTTACCAACAACCTGCTGAGATACTCTACTCTATCTTTTCAATCCCAACACGCGTCTGATCTTACATCTGTTTACTAACAAAACCACGAATAAAACCAAGACTAAGGATGAGACCAAGACCGAGATTGAGACCGAAACTACCAGACTGAAATTTGGCGATTTTGACGAGACCGAGACGAGACGGCAAAAAAGTCTCGCCTGGTTTCATCTTGTTGCCAGCCCTATATAAGATTCGTGGTTTCTTCAGTTAGACCCTGGGTAAACTTCGAGCAGAATATCGGAGAAAAAGTACAGATACACAATACTCTTGAAAATACTGCATATTCGACAATTTTAGACCAACTTCATTCCATTTTATGGCCTGACAAAATCATTCCTAGGACACTTTTATTGTTTCCATATTTTATCGTGAATAGCAAACATAAGATACACAAATACAAATACAATTCGTATATACTCGTAAGTAGGTAACTTTAGACAGTTAAATCATTTTGTCAGTTTAAACAGCCAATAAAGGGGTCTAAATCAAAACACATGCATAGACTTACAAAAGCAAATCATCCACCTACTTAATATAAGTAAATGTGATATCAGCAAAACGAAAAACAAAACAAATCGATTTGCAGCTTACAACACATTTATCGGCAATCCTCTTGCTTATGGTTCCGTAGCCGTTCCTATCCATTTAGATTCTTTGTCTAGGATTTTTATGCGTTGGTATTTTGTCTCTAAATCTCTTAAGGGAACGGGTTGGCTGGTAGTGATTTGCCTTTTAAACTATACCTACAGCCCAACGAACAAAAGCAATGCTTCTAATCCTGTACGTCATCCTCTTGCCAAGGTAAACATATTGTCGTTGTAGTCGTTGTAGCTGTAGACGGTGGGGGTTCGCCTACTAAATTCAGACAAATATTGCAACCCCAACCCCAACCCCATTTGCGAACCTGCTGAGAGCTTTCTTTTTTTTTGTAAAAGGAAGGTAACATTCAATGTTTTGTGTAAATGTAAAAAAAGAGATCTGGGTGGGGGAGATGCTGTGCGGTGCGGGGGTTAAAGTAAAGCGACCTAAAAGGGTGAACAAGACGACGACGTCGCCCGACGATGTTAGATACCCAATAACCTCATCGTATTTTGCCGGGCTATCGACCCCAGGATTATTCGCGTGTGAACATAAAATCCGTCCATTCATCCAAAC
The DNA here is from genome assembly GCA_910595825.1 of Philhelius pedissequus. Taxonomy (NCBI): domain Eukaryota; kingdom Metazoa; phylum Arthropoda; class Insecta; order Diptera; family Syrphidae; genus Philhelius; species Philhelius pedissequus. Next base: position 328,663,506 of record OU343160.1, read on the forward strand.
GTTACTCCTGTATCTGCTTCCAATACAAATTTGCGAATGATGGCTAAATTACATCATCAAAGGGAATGTAATTTTGTGTTGAACATTTTACCTATGCGTGTAATGGTTTGGAGAGCTTGCCTCTACCTGGATAGTCGGTATATAAAATACGAGTATAGCATATGGAAATGGGGAATGGGGGGGGGGACTTAGAAATCGAATCGATGAACCCTTTTTGAATTCATTGGGCTGTCAACATAAGGCGTTAGGCGTTTGGCTAAATATTCCAAGGCACGATTGAATGGGATGGGTGTGTGCTGTGTGAGAGGTTTGTAATTCTTTACACATTTTTAATGGTATTACATTTATTGTTCTTCGAATAGAAAAACAAAAACAGGAGGAAACTTGAATATATATGTAGTTGGGAATGGTTGGGTTTTATTGGAATTTACAAGCTGAAAACCTATCAATTGTAATTTTGTTGGGAATGTGTGTTGTGAGTAAATAAAACTTTAGAAGAATGGAGAAAATGTGGCATGTGAGGTTTTAAATCAGCGCCGCTGAAGCCCATATGGCATGAGGACGACGAGAAACAACATCAATATCTAAGATTTTAAGGTCAATTTTGGAAGTTGCGGAAATGAATTTCAGATTGACTACCAGTTGGAAGCCAGTTTCATCAAATCGGGTACCAAGAAATAGTGTTTTGTGTAGAAGTGCCCGAATCTAAAAAGCTCAAAAGATAGGTATAAGGTATATGTGCTCTAGATGGCGCACGATTATCATGCTCAACATTTAATTAGAAGGGACCTTTGCGCTTTATTAAAGTTATTTTTATTCTTTGCAGACAAAACACTGTGGTTCCACCCTGGGCCAAATTAAAAAAAAGTCTGTAGTGGTTCTGACCTAAAACTTTTTAAATGAGAAATTTATCTTTACCGTCATATACGATAAGCAACAGAAACATATTATTCAGATGAATACAGACCATCTTACGCTGTTACAATTCACATTGTCTCATTCCCAAAAATATAAAAAAAGCGATGAATATTACTCGTAAAAGGATGGACTTCTGCATTTAGTGGTTTACGTATACCAATCAAGTGTAAGAAAGGAAAGAATCTAGGAACACACTGCGAAGTGCTTAGTACACTAGATAGGAGTTCACCAATTGTTTGACTTCGTGTCATACAACTCTGTCCCGATACAACTTTATGCCCGAGCTCCGGCTAGTGCCGGGGACCCTATCCCACTAAATTTGGTCCACAGCTTCGACTAGCGCCAGGGAGTATATCCCACTAAATTTGTGTCAAGGCGTTGACTTGGGCACTGAACTTTGTGCCATAGCTTCGTCTAGGGCGGGGAACTCTATCCGGTAAATTTGCTCCAGAGCTTCGACCAGGTCCAGGGATTATATCCCTCTAAGTTTTGTGACATAGCGCCGGATCCTCTATCCCGAGTTATATGAATAGCGTGTTAGATTATTTTATATAGTACTAGCGGACCGGGCGAACTTCGTCTCGCCCAATTTCACGCCTTCAAATGAACTGCAGAGCTTTAGTAAAACACAGATAGTTCAAATTTCAATGTGATTTATTTGAATTGAATAAAAATAAGGAAAGAGTGATATGATAAACAAGTTTTTTTGGTTTATTTTCCGGCGCAAAAACAAACAAAAAAGGCCGTTTACCAAGCCATCGACGACGTTCTTTTTCTTCGCTGCTTGTATTGCCCGTTCACAAATCCAATAGAGATTTTTATAATTTTTTTGAATACCGGGGCACACCTTACTTTGGTGATGAGTTTCTCCGTCGACGTTGTTAACTCGCAAAAATTTGTCGGGAATGATATCAATCCAATCGAGACATCAACATAAATTTGGCCATTGCTAAGCGTCAGCAGTTATCTTGAGAATTCAGCAGCCGATGGGTCGTTCTGCAATGCCACTCATATTTGTGGTCAATTTCAACTTATTGACATGCCGGCACAAAGACGACGATTTTAAGTATCCATTAAGTTCATTGGCAACAGCAGATTTCCGGATGACGGGAAGCGTTTGACGAAAATCTCCGCTGAGCAATATAATATCCCCACCAAATCATTTGGAATCACCTTGTAAATCCTTCATTGTTAGGTAAACTGCCTACAAAGCTCGTTTATGCGCCATCGTGCATTCATCCCATCAACTTCGTGAAATTTTTGTGTTGATCGCCTAATGGCTATTATGAAAAGAAATTAAATAAATGTAGAAGGGCCTACTTCTTGGGCACTAAAATTAAACTTCGATGGTAAAAATCTAATGCCGGTAGAAGAATAACAGACTTATCGGCATTGGCATGATTTTTTTTTTTAAAGAATGGCGTGTTTTCCCATGAAAGAAAATTTCATCGCAATCGAGCAAAAACTATCTATGCTCGATAGACTGCAACTCAATCAAAACATTCAAGAATGTAAAACATAAAATGGGCGTGTCAAAGTTTTTACGGGCGAATATTTAAAAATGAAATTGTCTGTACATTTTTATGAGCATATACTCGTAACCCAAACAATTGTAAATTTTCTGGATTATATCTATTACATTTAAAATTATACAATAATGTTTCATCCAAGTCGCTGAGTTAGTTCAGAATTTATTTAATTATGACCACCTTTCCATATAACCGGAATAACATCACTACTGCTACTAAAGTTTTAACTCGTATAAGGTTTCGGTAAAACGACTGACCGAAGCCTTATCGAAACTGAAATGTTAGTTGAGACCTGAATGTGGATCCTTAACGAGTGCTCATACGTGAACGTTTTCGAAGGAGCAGAAGAAGAAGGAGAAGCAGAAGCAGAAGCAGAAGCAGAAGCAGAAGCAGAAGCAGAAGTAGAAGCAGAAGCAGAAGCAGAAGCAGAAGCAGAAGCAGAAGCAGAAGCAGAAGCAGAAGTAGAAGCAGAAGCAGAAGCAGAAGCAGAAGCAGAAGCAGAAGCAGAAGCAGAAGCAGAAGCAGAATCAGAAGCAGAAGCAGAAGCAGAAGCAGAAGCAGAAGCAGAGCAGAAGCAGAATCAGAAGCAGAAGCAGAAGCAGAAGCAGAAGCAGAAGCAGACGCAGAAGCAGAAGCAGAATAAGAAGCAAAAGCAGAAGCAGAAGCAGAAGCAGAAGCAGAAGCAGAATCAGAAGCGGGATCAGAAGCAGAAGCAGAAGCAGAAGCAGAAGCCGAAGCAGAAGCAGAAGCAGAATCAGAACCGGAAGCGGGATCAGAAGTAGAAGCAGAAACAGAAGCTGAAGAAGAAGCAGAACCAGAAGCAGAAGAAGGAGAAAAAGAAGATAAAAAGAATCAAAAGAAGAAAATAGAATCAGAAGAAGAAAAAAAAGCAACCAGGAGAAGAATAAGACGACTAAGAAGAAGATAAAAAACCATTTAATGCAAAAACCCAGAAAAAAATAGTAAGCCCAAACATTTAAATTAAAAAGTGGTTCTATTTATTTTGTCGTGTGTTTTCGACACGACTAGTACTAGTTTCCAAGTTTGGTATTCTCTATTTTTATGTCCTAGATCGTTGTGTAATATTTCCCGCTTTGAAACTATGCCCGTCGAAGTACCAATGATCTCCAACAGCTGGCAATAGATACACCCGAAAATCACTGTCTCTTTTGGATTGTGGGCCTGAGTTCGTCATCATCTTCTATTAAGAGATATCGCTACCTATCAATGGTAGCGAGTTTCTTTCGATAAAAATTAACTGATAGGCATCATTTCATATCCATTTTACCATCTACAACAGCTCCGTATTGAAATACCCGTTTAAAATTGACTATTTCATTACCTTAGTGAAAATAGCTAAACTTTATTATTCGACACCAAAAATCAGCTATGCACACGAATATTGAATATTTTTTCTTTAAATAAAAAAAATTCTACGAATTTCGGGATATACAAATAAAAAACTGAAGGGATTTCCCTAACACTTTCTGCTTCTCAGCACACTGTTTTCCTTTGATGCCATTTCGTTCCCTCCATCATCGTATTTCTTTTGCTGGCATTTATGACAAAGAACAAAAATCCTGGATGAAGCATGTCTTTTTTTTGCACTTCTTTTGAATATTTCATTTATTGTGAATGGAGTCGTAGAAAAAAATAATTCCACATAAATACATATATGGATGGATGTAGGTGCTTATACAAACAATCGTACTATGTATTTATACAAGCGTTAGAAAATGTGTGTTTGAAGAGTATCTTTTGTGTTGTTTCTTGTTTGGCTTAAAGAATATAGAGCACTTTAAGGATTATATTTACATTTGTGCGTCACAAGAAGATTTCTCTTCTCTTGGGCTTTGTATTAAATGTACGTATACAAGCTGCATGTTTTGCGCTTTTTTTAAATACTTTTGTAGTTATTAGAAATAAGTAGGATGATTAAATTGTTAACAAGCAAACAAAGCAATTTATCGATTATTATTTATGAGTAAACACGCTTCACTTTTTAAATATGACGCATGTAGGTACCTGCAATGAATCATTCTATTCTTAACCATAATTGAAGTACATTTCTTAAGAAAACAAAAAACTCGTAAAAACAAATATTAATGATGAATTCCTTTCAACAATTTCAGATATTTTTTTCTAGTCAAATCTACTGCGTGTTAATCTTGCCGAACACGCAAAATTCCAATTTGTCTAAAAAAAATCATACAGATTATTAGTTGAAAGAAATTTAACATTTTAGGCAAATTAAAAGTATTTCTGCTAAAAACTATTTTGTTTGATTATTGTTAGAAAAAAAAAATGATTTACAAAAATTTCTTTTAATTAGAACTGAAATCTGTTTTTACTTTTAATTTAAATTTTGCGCTGACTTAATCAATTCTGTATAAGTAAAACCATTTAGAACCAAACCTACTTTCTGACATTTTTCTTTATTTTTGACTCAGAGTTTTTTGTTTAAAAAGAATTTTCTGACGTATAAACTTGCTGGAAAGGGGATATGGAAAAGTGTCGAGGACTATTCGCAATTTCCCAGATGTTTAGAGTCTACGATCGGAGCCATACTTGGAATTCCAAATAATTTGGTATGTATTAATAATCACGAAACTTTTATTTTAGAATTCAATTAGAATTAGATTGTCAAAAATGACAATAATTCAATTAAAAAAATTAAAACTGAGCTAAGCTCAGTTACCAATGCGCAAGGAAAAGGGGATTTATTTCAGCAATAAATGAATATGAACCGGGTATACGGGTGGTAACTTAGACGCGTGGGTACGATCCCCAAGCTAGGCAGATTGCTCATATAGATCAAATTAACATAAAAATATGGGTGCAAGGAAGCATCATCGATGAATGAATAGTCAGGCAACATCCGAAGGAATGTATGTTGATATATAAGACAGCTTATAAATCTGAAGTAAGTCTCTGGAATTATAAAGGCAACCCTACTAAGGACACCCGCAGCAAGCTAGAACGAATTGTAACGTTCCCATTCAGAGAACCAAATTTTTGCATGATCAAAAATTTAGGCAAAAAATAATACAATGTCCCAAAAGTAGTAAAATTTGTTGGTCATTTGTAAAAAAAACATTCTAAATACAACTTTCTCTTCAGTTAAAACGCTCCTCATTAATGACACCGCTTTTGTCAGCTCACATGAAAAAGCTAGTGCTTTGACTGCTCCAATACTGGAGAGCTTAAATGATTTCATTGGATGAACCTTTTTTCGCAGTTGCTAAAGTCCTTAAAGGCCTTGACAAATTCGCTGGCCCAAAGAGTATGCCTCTCATCGTTCTGAAGAGGTATTCTTCAACGCTGGCAAAACCACAGCGTAAGTTTTTCCATCTGTCCTACACTTATGGTCTCTTTAAGTGTGGCTGGAAAACAGCATTTATCCAGTCTGTCCCCAAGCGATTCTTCTTCACTCTCTATGAAAACTGACACTTTAATATGATTTAATGCATAAAAAATGAAAAAAAAAGAAGTAGGTATCATACGGTCTTTACCTAGTGATTTCATAATTGAACATTCATGGCATTATTCATCATATATAATTCATATCCGAATTAACGAGTTACATTAACAGAGTGAATTAATGGATGAGCATTCATGTCATTTTTCACCTACTGAGTAAGCAACTCTTAGTTATCTAGTGATTTCACAGCTGAACGTTCATGCTTTTTTTCATCACATATAATTTGCTTATGAATAAAGTAGTTACCCCTACTTCGTGATTTCTCTGGTAAATATTCACCTCGAAAATCACTTGGAGAACACCTATGACAGATCCATGTTAAATTAATCGATGTTTTCATACCAAAGTCATGGGGTGTAGCTTCCACTCATTGATGAAAGAGTTGGTGATTCATGCATGAATTTTTTAAAATTTCCTACTGATGATGTTCATGTACAGGTGGTATATAAAGCGACGTCGAAGTTCGAACAAAAAATGATTTAATTAATGTAGAATTAAATATTATTTCTGATTATGATAACATTTAATGCGTATTTCATTGACAGTGTTAGATTTAAAATAAATAACTTGAGAACGAGTTTTCATCATATTTTTGAAGCATCCAAAAATGCTATTGATCTTTTCAAAAACGAGAAAGTTTTGAACTGCGATATCGCCAATTATTTTTTTAGTTAATCTTCAAATTGAAATGCGGTTCGAGTTGTTTACAAAATTTAATTTTTCTGCAAGAAATATTGTTGAGTATGGAAATAAAATGTCCTAATGAAGTTTTTGAATGCCTTAAGTGTTCATATTGAGCATTTTTTGAGTTTGCAAGACTGAAGAATGAATTAATTGTTTTTTTTTTTAAGTGTTCTCAGTTTAAAAATACCTCCGTTAAAGACATTCCAGGAACGCTTGATGCTCTTGAATTAAAAGAAACTTTTTCGAAAATTTTCTAATTAAATTGACTTATCGTAAAAATAGCCACATCGAGTGACTATATCGAACGTTCTTTTTCTGCTCTTAAGCACATCAAATCGTGTGCTAGGAATAAAATGCCGGAACAAAGATTATCGGAACTTGCAATTATACCCATAGAAAAATCATATTCAAAGGAAATCAAAGATAAAACAGTTTCTATGATGAAATTTTGTAAGTTATTTTTTAAGAAATCGCGAGGAGTGATCTTTTATTGAATTCTTCCCTTTAAAAATTATACTTTCCTTTCAAAAAAAAAAAAAAAAAAAAAAAAAAACAAAGTCCAGGTCGTGATCCTGAATCGTAAGTAAGAATAGAAAAAAATTTAAAGAGCAGTAAGTGAACGCCTTGCTTGAAGCACCACGGCAAGTCACTGATTATAAATGTGAAAGTTTGGATGGATGGATGGACGGATGTTTGTTACTCAGAACGCCTGAACGGATCTGGATAAGATTTGGCACAGAGATAGAAGATTATAGTCTGTATCACATACGCTACTTTTTATCACGGTAAAATGTATGATTGCCGTAGGATAGATTTGCTTTAATTTAGCATAAATCACATAAAACATAGCTCATTCTACAAATAACCACCATAATTTTTTTTTCACAAGAAACCAAAAAAGCATACAGACACGCAATATGCAGTTGCAGTTCCAGTATCCAACCCACTATTCCAGTAAACTAAAGTAAATAACACGAAAGCTCTACACCAAATAAGTAGTATTGAGTACAAATAACAGACGTTTTCTTTTTGGAAAAACCAAACATCTTCAAGTGTCAATGAATCTGAAATTAAATAGACTGTGGGAGATGCTTAAATTGTTTAATATCTGAAGATTTTTTTGAACTAACAAACTACTTTACTACTCTACCGATCATCATGTAATTTTGTACACACATTAGGCGTTTTTCTTTTCTAGTTCAGAGCAGAGTCTGAGTTGTCAAACAAATTGTTTGTGTCTCTTTTTAACTCAGAGCATGCAGAGCTCCAAATGTGTATTTCTTTTTTCGTTCTGAACATGTGTAGATCGCACTCGACGTGCTCGAAGATAATTGACTGAGCATGTGAGTATAAATTGCTGAACGCAAAAAAATGCCATGTGTCAAGAAAGAAAATAGGAGGGAAAAAATAATAAGATACATAAGTTGGCGAAAGAAGGTGATCGTTAGTTGATTTTCTGTATCTGGGTGTGTATCAGCCTACAAAAAAGAGCAGGCTTAGTGTTATATTGCCTTTTCTGATTAAAATGAAAATGTGTTCTGATTTGCGTGGTTCAAGTGTGTTTAAAAAACATATCAGTGTTCAGAGCTCGCTCTGTTTGGAACAAGTTCAGTGCATAATTTATGTGTCCGAACTCTATTCAGTGCTCTGCTCTGAACGAAAAAAGAAAAGGGTTACCGTTGGATTAGAAAGCCGTAGAAACGCACGTGTTCTATATATAGTGTTCCATATTTCTATATTTGAGCTTAGAAAGGTCACGAAAATGAATAATGTTAACTACCATCAATCCATCACAACAAATACTCAAATATTTAAATTTAAATTACTTAAATAAATAAAGAAATAAAATAAATTATTGAAATTTGTTTTAATTTATTTAAAATATTATAAAACAAAAATATTTAAAACTTAATACTCGTAAATAATACAAACATTCGCTTTTCCAGTTTAATTTTTTCTTTAATATTTTCTAATTTTAATACATGAGTTAATAAACATAAATACATATATGATCTATATAAGAATGAAGATGATTCGAATTCTTGCTTTTTCATTCGGTTATTCCAGTAAACCATCTCGAGTGATCAACCAACCAGATATTTTATTTAATGTGATACGTGTAATTTTTAAATTTCTAGAAAACGATTTTGAAGTTTGACAATTTCGTGTAAATCCAAGACTTTGGCTGTAGCTCTATATTTATGTTTTATATTGATATGCTATCAAATTCGTATTCTATTAATCGTCAGAAAAAAATTAGTCCACAACCAAATTACCGTCTGAGATCAGCACGTTTAGTCGTCATAACCACTCCAAAAAAAAAAACCAAAATAATTAATGTCGAAACATGCAATCATAACATATATTCAAATCACATCTTCCATTTAAATATTGCTTTAGCTTAAAACACACACATCGCCGTTGACATATAGATTGCGATTTCTTTTGCTGGTTTTTGCCACGAACTAGGATTATTTATTAGCCTTAACCTGTAACATGTAACCGACACAAAAAGGACCATAGCGCACCGAACAGACAAAAGCAGAACGAAGAACGAACCAAATCCGAATCCCTCAGATTCTGCAAACAGAATAACTAACTATATATATCCTTCATAGTGTCCTTTTGCTTATCCCAGAGCCAGAGAGAGGGAGAACAAAATGAGGAAGAAAGTTAAAAAATATAACAAAATCCCAATCCGAATCGCCGACATTAATTTCCTTTCCACTTTTTTATACACGCCTCGTAAGCACTTCCTAAGCGACGAGGAGCGTTTTATTTTCCTTGACTTTATATTTTGTTTCCTCAGGACCGTCATTTAACGTCCATATCTCGCCCTCAGACGCCAATCTCAACTTAAAAAAAAAAAAAAACGAACGTGACGCGAATCCTTTATCCAGCAAGTTAAGTCATACACAAGATAGGAGGAAACAAAAGAACGAATAGCATCTCCCATCTTTTTTCAAAGCTTGCAGCTAACTACCCATTTTTCTGGTTGGATAAATTTATTATGCTTTGCAATGATTCATCATTTTTTTTTTCGTTGTATAATTTTGACCTTGGATGTTGTTGTATCTATGAAGATATATTTAAGAGTGGCTCTGGACTATGGGTTCTTGATTTTTGATTTGAATAAAATATTGACCGAAGAAAATAAATTGATTGCATTATTTAACCTTTTATCCTTCCTGTGTTGCTCCCTTATTATCCTTCCGGGTCGGTGTTATCGTCGCGTCAAAAATTAGGTATGTAAACGGTGATTTTTTAAGAGCTTGGTTTTTGAAAATTCAAAAAAACACAGAAACTTGTAAAAAGGGAATGAAATTTTTATTTGGATCGATAAATCAATTTCTGCCATTTACTTTTTAAAAATAATTTCACTTAAATGTTGCCCGCGGCTACGCTTCAGGTGGTCCATTCTGAAGGTCCAATTTTGGCAAACTTTTTCACACATTTCGGCCGGAATCTCACCAATGACGCGTTCAATGTTGGCTTCCAAGGCAGCAATCGTGTTTGGCTGGTCCCCATAGACAATAGACTTAACATAGCCCCACAAAAAATAGTCTAACGGGGTCAAATCACATGATCTTGGTGGCCAATTGACTGCGCCAAAACGTGAGATCAACTGCTCACCAAATTCGCCTCTCAATTGATGCATGGTTTCGCGTGCAGTGTGGCATGTGGCACCGTCCTGTTGGAACCACATGTCGACCGAGTTCAATTCTTGCATTTTCGGCAAAAAAAAATCTGTTATCATCGAACGGTACCTTTCTCCATTGACCGTAACACTGCGGCCTTCATCGTCCTTGAAGAAGTACGGCCCAATGATGCCGCCTGCCCATAAACCGCACCAAACAGTGCATTTTCGGGATGCATTGGTAGCTGCTGAATTGTCTCTGGCTGCTCTTCACTCCAAATACGGCAATTCTGCTTATTCACGTATCCATTTAGCCAAAAATGAGCGGAAAAAAAACGGACGTAGCTTGCGAAACACATTTTTCACAGAGCACGAATTTTGATAATAAATTTCAATAATTTACAAACGTTGTTCAGGCGTAAGTTTATTCACGATGAAATGGCAAACAATACTGAATCGAAATGTCAAATGTTCGTGGAATTTGTCATGTGTGATCTGTCAAAAATATATATACGATTCAAATTCATAGAAGAATCTTCCTCTTTTACTGTTACAGCTTGTTATCCTTAAAATAGGATTAAACTCATAAATACCTGACTTGTGTTTTTTCTGATTATACGCGTATGTTAATGTGTACCTATATATATTTTTGAATTCCTATCTTTTCTCTTGTAGATGTGCTTTATTAACTCAGTTGTAGATCCCTTCGTAAAAGCTTATAACCTGCTTAAGGATAATGAAGGATAAAAGAACAACACATTATGACTGCATTTTATAGGGCGTTTTTAGTAAATGGGTGTAAGACCTAAGTTTTTTAAATGCAATACCGCCAATGAAATTGGAACAAATTCTGAACACTGATATAACCAGCAGCAAATAATTATAGGTATACGGTCTTCCAACAAGAGGTTTCATTTTAAATATGGCGGCCAATTTTAAACTGTCGACTTGCCACGAAGACGGTATCGTCTTGGATGGCGTAATTTAATACTAGTAGGATGTCTTGATGTAATTTCAAATTCCAATCCTCCACCAAGAAAAAAATTGTTTTTTTTAATGGTTTAAAATGATACCTCCTATTGGAACACCCTGCAATTTTGTCTATAGTTGTTAATCCCTTCCCCAAATTCCAGTGTTTTCCCGGAGACAGCACAGTACAATTCGGGTAAATAAGATCAGGTTAGGTTATGTTAGGTTAGGAAGGGCGTGCGCAGCTCAAAGGCTGCTGCGTACACGGGTGCCTATTGGCCCATTGTGGTCCCCTTTCGCACAGGGATGTTCCTAACTAATGTTTCACGAAGACTGTTTCATTTAAAAATCAGCTCGTACTCTCTATATATTTTTTTAAATATTTATTTATTTATTTATTATGTTATATGCACTAGGTCGTCTAGCTCATCAACAAACCGGTTTCTGAGGTGTCGGAGGCGATTTATTTGTAGATTTGGACAGTGTGTTTAATGGTTTCTGTTTCATCAGCGTTTTGACAGCTATTGTAGTAGGCGTGTGCCAATACACCCAGTCTAGTGACCATTGTACCTATGGCACTATGTCCTGTTAGTACATCTATCAAGGTTCTGATGCTCTTTTTACTCAGTGATAAAGTATACTTGGTTTTATTTCCATTGATTCAAGGCCATAAACTTCTAGAGATAACACAGTCGCTCCTGGATATCCAGGAGTTATTTATTTGCTCTTTCATTTTTATGTCTATTTTAATTTTCACTACGCCAACCGGGACTTCAGGACCTATACCCAATAAGTTGCTGCTGCCCCTATTTGCCATGGAACCCTTCCTTGCCAATTCGTCTGCTATATAATTCCCTTCTACATTGCTATATCCAGGAACCCAACAAAGTTTGACTCGGTTAAAGTTACCGATGACATTCAGTACGCTTCGGCACTTTGCCACTGCTTTGGAAAGAACGACAACTCTCTCCAATTATCAAGTTCGAAAATATAATCTTTGTTATCAAAAACGGTTTCAATAACAACATAGCACCAGTGTTACTACTTCAAAAAAATAAAGCGAAGTAGGTGTGACCCAAAAAGTGAAGTAGATTCAAGGAAAGGGAAGTAGATTTCAAAATCATTACTTTAATTTACTTTAATAATATAATTTCAAATTAACCTTCCAGAAATATGTGCATCTTCTTAGTCAATGTTTACTGAATTCGCCACAGACACTTCATTGTTACAACTTTTGGGAAATCTTGATTACCAGAGCTTTTTTTGGGATATTTAAAAAAATATATATATTTTTGCCTACGAATCTTTATCCACATTCTAGATACTTCAAAATATCTATTCAACGCGTATTTGGCTAATAATTACATTCAACTTTCAGCACATACAGACAGTAAAGCAGGTAAAACCAAACGCATTACTTGTTTCAAAGAAATTTAAAAGGAAAATAATAATAAGCGGCAGAAAATTGTAATATTCTTTTTTGTTGGAAGTGAAGTTAGATGCAATTTATTCTTTCGAAATGTGAATCTGGGCTTACATAAAAGAGTGTTAAACATTTTTCAAATAATTTCATGTTTGAAGTAGATTTAAGTTTTTTTTTTGTTTAAATTGAAGTGGACTTAAAAGGGATTTCTAACAGTGAAGTAGATATAAAGAATTTGACTATAGTGTGAAGTAGGGAGCAAACAGTAACTTTTTTTTTCTGAAATTGATGTAAATCTACTTCAATTGAAGTAAAGTGGTAACGTTTCATAGCACCTAATAAGAAGAAAGTAGTTACCCAAATATCGCTTCGGTAAGGAATTCAGGAGCATAGATTTTCAAAATCTCGTTAGTGTCTGAAGAACTATGGAGTATGGAGTTTGCCCAAATCTCAATTACTGAAGACGCAAGCTTAAGGAAAACTGAGTATAGCCGGTGTTCCGTAAGGCGCATTTGCGGGGAAAAGGGAAACTACGTTTTATTGCCCAAAATTTTAGCGGTCAGAATTACTAAAGCTCGCCAGGTGAAAAATTTATTCAGATTTACTTACTTACTTATCCAGCTCCTGATCTATTAAGATCTCTGCCTGAGATCTTGCGGTCTTCCATCGGTTGCGGTCCCTCGCACGCTCCCTCCGCTCTTGCGTCGTCAACCGCCTGGCTCCTTTCCTGTAGCGGAGGTTCGGTCTTCCTGGTCGTCTCCCACCTGGGGGCAAGGATGCGAAGATTTTTTTGCGGGAACGTTGTTATCCATTCGCTCGATGTGGCCGAGCCGGTGCAACGTTGCCGAAGTGGCACCGTCGCGCCATTTTGACACAAAAAAATTCTAGTGGCACGGTTGCACAAAAAAATTCAAAATGGCACGCATTTTTCATTTTCCGAATTTAACGTTAATAATTTAGGCTCAGTGTAAACACACTGTTATATTTGATCAAAAGATCTGGTTACGTCCTTTCAATTCATTAATAGAATATAACTGCACGCATAAATTCTAAATCCATACATCAATTCACTCGTTTCTTTGAAATTAATCTTTATACGTATTTCAAAAATAATACAAATTTATTTTTCTTTTTTGTCTGTTGTTAACTGTTTCCCAGTTTTATTTCGGCTTGGCTGCCATTCTCTAAACGGTTTTGTCCTGTTTTTTTTCTTGCTGCAACGGAAAAAAAATTAACAGGCAAACATAAGCTATTCACCTATTTAATGATTTAACAAAAAAAACGTATTCCACATTTTTATAATACATTCTTACCCAAACACACAAATTAAACGTTTTATTTTAAAGCGAGACCCCAAAAATAAATATATAAGTTACAGATATAAATACTTTCAAAAAATTTTACTTAAAAATTCTTTAAAAGAAGATAATGTTTACTCTTTAAAACAAGATGATATCTGCTATGAGGCCCAAAACTGTAAGCAATATCTAATATTATCTTGGAAATCTATGGAAGAACTAGAATTAGGTTTAATTACTGATGAAAAAGTCAATGTCTTGCAAAATTGTCGCCCGAGAAAGCTTAATTTAAAACACGAGATGCTAAATGCTTTGATAATATTATATTATAATTCAAGCACAAAAAGTATTTGTTCATACTTTACAATTCTTGTTTCAAAATTTTCTATTTCAGTACGAAAAGCTTGTTCTTTTTACCGAATTAAGAAACATTTTTTGAAATCAGGCTAGCTGAAAATATTTTTCTAGAAGATTCAAAAACGTTTGGATTAAGCTGTATAAGCTAAGAAACAATATTGATGGACGAATGTTCGTTAATATTACAAAATGTATGTTGACACTCCTTAGTTTGCCTCATGGAAGGGCGTCGGCAGAGCGAGTTTTTTCTAGGCTTAATAACATTATTAAATCATTTAATAAACACAGACTGTCATTATAAAACATTAAATGCAATTATGGCATATAATGAAATTAAGCCAAATAATTGCAAAAATTTCAAACCTCCAAATTTAATAATTTAAATTTTATTTATTTATTTTTTATTGTTTAATTAACAACTTCCTAGTCAGAAGATTATCTATGGATTCATTAATCATTATATAAAAATAATGGCGCAATCTTTAAAACGATTTAGTAATAAGGAGGATTTTGCAAATCTTAAACGAGTTTAGTATCGTTATATCTTATTAACATTTTACTAAAGTTAAAATCACCGAATGGCTACTTTAAATTTTTAGTACCGTACTAAATCCACATGTCATTCTGATAGTATATCGGCTTTGCACGCGGGAGGCCCAGGTTCGAGTCCTGCTGGTGTCAATTTTTTTTAATTTTTGTAAATAATGAAGTTAAAATGATGAAAATATATACATCGAATGCTTATTTAGAGCAGATGTTTGTTTTCTATCAACATATAATCAATTTACAACGCATACACACAATAATTGTGTTCATCAAAATTCAAACCCTACAAACGCTTTGCTATCTTAACAAAAGGTTTAAAATTTATGAAAAGTTAGTAGACTACTATGTATATAGTAAATTGTTAACTAGTATCGTGTTAATGCCTTAATAATAGGTTGTTTAAAATTTTGCGCCATTAGTTTTGTTTAAGTTATTTTTTTAAATTAATTTTAGTATTGTAAAAGAATACATGAGATCTTTTTTAATATTTATATTACCTATAAATAAGAAATTAAGTAAATAGAGTTTTCTTTATCATGGCACGCTAATAAAACGCTCCTTTGGAAAATGTGGCACGATATGTTTTATTTTAGCGGCAACGCTTGGCCGGTGTAGTCGACGTGTTTTGGCTCTTTGGATGACATGCGCATCTTGGTACAGCTCGTACAATTCACGATTGAAGCTTCTCCTCCATTCGTCGTTCGCCCTCTTCGCATATAAGACCAAATATCCGCCAGAGAATTTTTCTCTCGAAAGTGCCCAGTATATATTCCATTTTTTTTATTGCGATTATATGTTGAATAAGGCAAGTTATGTATTCGTAAAAATAAATTTTTTTCTAACAATCAAACATGACATTACGACCATATAACACCAAAAAAGTGGGTCCCCAATTCCGTCTGTCTGTCTAACCTCGAGTCTGCAGCCTAAACGGTTCGATGGATTTGATTCAAACTTGTTACATATTGTTTTTTCGGTAATATGCCTACACGTTTTTTTCATTTTTTTAAGACGAAAAATAACAGCAGCTCCCGTACATTTTTTTTGGCCAAAAACAAAAATCTTATTTTTCTCAAAAACGGCTCCAACGATTTTCATAAAAAAAAATTAGTTTATTAACGAAGGGAAATGGTACCTTTTGATAAATTTTTTTTGCAGAAAAATTGTTATTTTTGGTACCTCTAGTAGAACCATTTTTTTGCTTTTCGATTTTTGAAATTTTTAACGCAGAAGCTCCTGGAGAATTTAAACACTATAATATACCAATTTAAAAAAAAAAAAAAAACTCGAAATTTCAAAAACGACTCAATAGATTTTTTTAAAACTTCGTAATTGGTGGTTTTTTGACATTATCTTGAATAGTTAAAAAAAACAATTTTTCTAAAATAAAAAACAACGGTACCTCCCATACAAATGTTAAGAAACCGTTAAGAACAAATTTTATTTCTCGAAAACGGCTCCAAGAATTTTTATAAAAACATTGTGTGTTCTTAAATTAGTATATTTCACTTTGAAGTATAAAAATATTTTTTTGCGTATTTATTAACGGTACTTCCCATAGAATCACTTTTCATATTTTCGACTTTCTCAATATTGGATGAATCGATTAAAATCAATTTTTTATGCAAATGCTCCCTAAAATTTTTAATAAGACAGCGTACTCAAATTTTCAAAACAAAAGTTTTTCGATTTTTAAAAAATAAATTAATTTTTTTTTGAAAAATCGATTTTTCAAAAACCATTAATGTATATTAATAATGTCTTCAAAATATCTTTCCAAATTTTTTTTCTAAAAATGTTTTCAAAAGTTTTATACATACAAAATTAATTTATTAAAAAACCGCTCCAACGATTTTTGAAGTTTTTTTTTGATATATTCTTATTTATCCATGAACTCAAATGACATCTTTGTGTTCCCTCAAATTATAACGACTAAGCAATATAAAAACATTTAATTATGTGTATTATCCATTTATTTCTACCTCATTATTATTCCTTTTTTACGAATTGTTGCGTACGTCACTGAATACTAAATACAATGTAGGCCCTGATATACATTTATATATAAATGTGTGTCTTGAAAAATCAAGTGAATCTTATGTATGCATATTGCACCTAAGTTATAAAGTTATATGCATATAGCTACCTACCCATTTACAACCTTCATTTTCATTATTATATTTACATGTTTACATCCTTAGGTTCCATCTAAATGTATATGTATGTATGTATATACATTTTACTCTCCTAAAAATCCATAACTTAGTTTTAAATATACATTTGTAGATAGGTACCTATGTAACTATTCCTTGAATAATCCATTCCACAATTCATTTACTAAGAATCAAGTTAATCTTAACTACATAGGCTTTAAACTTGCATAGGATAACTACACCTAAATAACTAAGCCTAGATACATTAAAGTTGTTAACTACAAGAGCAAGTTCGTGCAATCCAGTCGTGCATTTTATTTATTTATCGTCCAGCACTCAGAGCCGTAGAGTAGAACTGGTAAAATTAGTGCTTTGTATAGCGTGTACTTTGTCTTTCGAACATAATTGCTTGGTCAAACCGAAGTAGCAGCGGTTCTCTAGGGCAATTCTTCGTCGGATTTCCACTAAGGTGTCGTTCGTGGAATTGATGTTTGTTCCGAGGTAGGTGAACTCTTTGACTACAGCGAAATTACTGCTACTAACAGCGACGTTTTGCCCTAATCGACAGACAGATGAGGCTTTGTTTATTTTTAGCATATGCTTTGTTTTGTCCGAATTCACTTCAAGACCAACGCTTTTCCCCTTTTCATAAAATGCTTTGATTTTAACTTTTATTTATAACGGTTTGGGCAAAAAGTAAATGTGAATTATAAGAAATTTTTAACTAATTTATAAAATAGAATTATTTTAATGACATCAAGCAGGTGGTTGACTACCGCTGGCATTGCTTGTTGTATGTTACATTCCGCATCGGCGAATGAGGTCTATTTATATTGTTTAGGTACACTCTGGGTCGGTCGGTTAGATACATTTTTGTGTACCGATCGTTTAATTGCGTTTTGAAGTGTAACGCTTCGTTACACACTATATAAATATCTCTATTATGAAACGCATTTTAGACTACAGGTCACAAAACATTCAATTGGCTTTAAGTCCACACAGTCCACAAAAACAAAAACAAAAATAATGTAAGCACATTGTTTGCGTTTTCTTCAATTAAACTTATTAACTAAGGAATATGGATAATTCTACAGTCACACGTTTCAACTCTTTCTCTTCTTTTGACCTATCCCACAAGCATTCCTTGATTTCAAAAATAATTTGTGGTTCTTGTGTTTTTTTTTTGTCTTGCCAGTTTCGATAATTGTGGCTTCTTTTTTTATCTGCCCGTATCATTGAATAGATTTCAAATTTAGACACGAACGCATGTACGTTATCAGTTTTGAAAGAAATAGTGCCTGGAGTACCAAAAAGAAGCATTCTAGGTCCAATTTTTTGATTTTTATCTACACGAGATCTGCATACATACAGATACTAGCAGTGTATAAAACGAATAACGAAAACAAAATTTCCATTAGAAATTGGTCTTAACAATGTCAATAAATGGACAAAAACCCCCTTGGACTTTAGCTTTAAAAAAAATAGTAGTAGATTACGTTCTATGGTAATAATTCTCGCATTCCATTTGCAAATGAAAATAATAAATAATAAAAATAGCAAATAATTAAATTAGAAAATGAAGGGCAAATTGTAAAAATACATTAATAAACATTTCAGTAAAAATATAGTGTACAGGGTAAACTTACTGGCGCAAAATTTTAAACGATTTAGTAATATGTTAAATTATGTTTAGTATGATACTAGGTTAAAAAGAGTATTTTGCTAATTTTAATCTTATTAACATTTAACTATAGTTAAAATCACCGAATGGCTACTTATTTTTTTAGTATCGTACTAAATCCACATGTCATTCTGATAGTATATCGGCTTTGCGCGAGGTCGAACAAGTTCGAGTCCTGCCGGTGTCAATTTTTTTGATTGAAGTGATAACTTTTTATGGGAGGGTAAACCGATGCGTTACGTACCCCGTCACACCATTCCTTTCTCTGAATTAAATTATGAAATAAAATAGTTGGCGAATTTGTTGGATTTGAACTGGGTACATCTGGATTGATAGTTGTATGCTCAAACAACTAGGCTATTTACAAGTTGAATGACTTGTAGTAATAATATGTTAACTATTGAGTTACTGAGAAATATAATAATAAGTTTGAACTAAGGTACTTATAAACCCTTGAATCTGAAGCAAGATTATACGTTTGTACATAACTTGATATTCTAACATATAATTAAATGCCCAATGTTGATAAACAAAACTATTTGTTTTATATCGGAGAACATGAAATTGAAATTCCAGTAGGGTCATATGAAATTGTTGATATTGCATTTTACTATATTGCTAAGTAATTATTAATGCGCAATTCTACGATACCTCTAAGAATGGAAGCCAATAATAATGCAATGGAGATTGAAATTTACAGCAGAGAGAAAATATATTTCAATAGAAATCGTACGATTGAAAAATTATAGGGTTTCAGTAAACGTATTCTTAAAGCTGGTGTCATATATTACTAGATTTTGATTTTTTTATTTAGATTAGATTTAGATTTATTAAAAGTCAATATTTACAAAGTTTACCTCTTTGGTTTTTACAAATCTTATACGACATGGCAAAAGCCGTCTGCCAGATTGACTAATTGATTTGCTAAGATAACAAGATAATGATAATATTTTACAGCGCATATAAATATTATTTTAGTTCTACATATTAATTTGTGAAGTGTGCATTAAGTTAAAAAGTCTTCTCTTAAAATTTGATTTCTATATCGGAGTGCAGCTTTGACGAATTTATAAGAGCTGTCCAGGATTCTCCATTTAAAAGGCTAAGAACTTCTTCGGCTGAGACAATAGCTTTATCCAGGTACAGTTTCCTAAGCTCGATAATTATTGGGCAAACACCTACAAATGCAAAGTATCTTCTCTGGTGTTCATATTGCAAAAGCTGTATTCTATACGTAGATCTGGGCGATGAGGTATGTAGTTGAGATGTAGTAATTCCCCACGTATTTTGAAGATGGTAGATATTTTATCCACTCTAGTTTTTCGTTTCCAGATCGTAGTCTAGTTGGGAGTAATAAGTTCTATACACAGTGGATCGTGCATTTTCGTTAAATGAATCGCGCAGCTTTTCATCGAGAACTTTAATAATGTTATATAAATCCGTTTTCATCTGATTGGAGCCTATAGTCTCTAGCTGTGAAGGACACTCAGTTCTTTCCACTAGCTCTGTCCACTTTTCAAAAAAGGAAGTTTTCATGTCCAGGGCAACCTTTGCTACAATTTTGGGTAGTCGTATTTCATTCATTTTAAATACTTTAAGTACATAGTCGAAGTGAAGCTTCAATGTTGCAATATACATTGTAGGTAAACCTGTTTTTATATGTAGCATATGTAGTAGTAGACTACTATGTATATAGTAAATTGCTAACTAGTATCGTGTTAAGGCCTTAATAATAGGTTGTTTAAAATTTTGCGCCACTGTTTTTATTTTACTTACATCAAAGAAAATTTGCCGTTTCAGAATAAAATCGTAAATTTGTTAAAAAAAATTAAATTAAAACAATAAAAAAACACGGAAATCTTCACTTGAACATGATGAATCTGCTTTGATGGTAACTCGGCTTTAGTTTGCCTGCAAAGTATATGAGTTCCATATCTAGGTTATATATGAAATCTAGGGAATATACACCGTAGAGTTCTCTGCAAAGAATGTCTAACTTAAATTCGTGAAAATACAAAATTGAAAGGGGAATTAGAAATTAATTACAATCGAGTTTATTTTAGAAAGTAACATGTGTATGTTTACTTCCTTGTCTTATACCATACATTGTTATCCTTTTTATCCTTACACAATCAGTATTTTATTGATACATTCTCATCACCGAGTATCGTCAACAATCAACCGTATTTATTGACGAGTACGTGCGACCGAGTATCGTTTAAGTTCTTGTAAAATATTCAATTATAAAATTGTTTACTTTTTCAAAACACAAAAGCTTGGTTACAAAAACGCAACCAAAAATGTTTTACAAACTACAGTAAGAGAATTTACAGTAGTAACAAAAAAAATGTAGGTGTTCGACGTAGGAATTAAGCGAGACTATCGAAGACAAATTTTACATTTTTCACTGTTATTCGTACGATCTTGGAAGATCTAAGACAACCGGCTTAAGACACCAAAACTTAAGCAACCATAACCGTTTTTCTATGAAATAATTGCTGCTTAACACATTTGTTGGCTGGTACACCGAAAATGAACACTTTTTTTTTGTATTAAAATCATTCTTTTTAATACACACGTGTTTTCCTTAAGATATTATTTCAATTCTCCCCGCGTTTTCGGAATACTAAATTATCAAAACAAAAAAATACTTTTATAAGAAGTTTTTTTTTTTTTTAATAATACAAATTCTATATACTACTGAAATACATCAGTCAAGTAGAAGACTTAGCACTATAATATTTGGATTTGTTGAATTATTGATTCAAAATACATTTTAACGGCCTTTAGTCCAACCAAAATTGGCGTGAGTCCATGATGAGTCCATGTGAGATCGCCGGGACGAAACGCCAATTTTTGTTGCACTAAAGGCCGTTAAAAGCTATTTTGAATCAAAAAATATTTTTTTTTTTCAAAAATTTGAAAATTTTGGAATGCAGTATTAGTTGCAATTTGAAGGACCTCGTCTCTTAAAAATTAGATTAAAATCCGTTAAACTGTTAATGAGATAGTAGAAAATAAAAAAAACGGTACCATAGAGCCGTATTCAATTTTCTGCACAAAATGTAGACTATAATTGATGCACAAAATTTGTTTTTATCGAAATCATTAAGTCCGTTTTCGAGATAATTAAGATTTACCTTCTTTTTACTGGCGATATAGGTACTATAGGGTTAATCAAACTTGACCTTACGATGATGTATGTCTATCTGTACAATGAGCTATAACCTAAACGGCTGAAGCGATTTTCTTTTAACTTGATAATTAAGCGTCTTAGGTGAATATCTCAAATATATTTTTGAATCGTTTTTTTAAGCCCCAAAAATAACAGTACTTGCCATACAATTTTTTCTACCATCTTACGATCTTCTCGATCGTGTGCACTACTTTAGGTATAGTCTACATTTAGGCCTACATTTTTTTTTAAATATTTTGTTATTAACGGTACTGTTATACAACCATTTTTTTTATTTTCAACCTTCTCATAAACGACTCGAAGGATATCAATAAAAAAATGTATGTAGGAGGTCCCTTAAATTATAAATAATACTGCATTCCAAAATTTTTGGAAAAATATTATTTTGGATTTTTGTTTTTTGTAAAGATTCAATATTTCGAAAATGGGTGGATGCTTATTTTGAAATTTTCTTTTCGAATATGTGATCATTCCAGAAAAGGTTGTCTATGATGCAGCTATATCAAGGACTGAAAGCTGGTCGGTTTCTTCAATGTAAGTGCTACTCATGGATAGTGGCATTGATCTGTATTCTGCTTTCAATTTTAGAAGACAAAATTGAATTTTAGAAGCATTAAACCATTGTCCCATTGGACAATGCTGTCGAGATCAGAATGTAATGATCATGTCATACACTGCTGGTGCAGTTCCACATCTTCGGAACAAGAAGGTGAATCTAAAAACGAATACGAAAAGCTAAGGGTACTATGGTGTCAGCAAAACAATATATTGGATGAGAAATTTCATACAGAAGATCATTAATGAAAATGAGAAGGTTGGAGAAAAGACGGAGCCCTGGGGCACACCAGCACTTACTTGGACTTGAACCCATCCAATACACCTTGAATTGAGGGGGTCGCAAGGTAATTTCAAACCCAACGGATTAGAGATTCATCGATATCAAATGTTGGCAATTTCGATAAGAGAGCTTTATGCCAATTTCTATCAAATGCTTTGGAAATATCAAGTGAAATTGGGCAGTAGTTAGATGGTGAAGACTTTTTCTTAGAAACATACTATACAAATGCTGTTTTCTATCCACTCGGAAAGAGACCAGTAGAGTAGGGACAGATGGAAAAGCAGTGATTTTGTCATCATTGAAGAACACCTCTTCTCTTTAGAACAATGCGAGGGGTACTATCCGGGCCAGCGGGTTTGTGTATATAAAGGTCTTTAAGGGATCTACCAACTGCACGAGTACGATAGAAGAAGATTCGTCCCATGAAATCGTTTACGCTGTCAAGTATTGGAGGAGTCGTAAGACTTTCTGGCAGAGTCAAATTCATAGCGAACTGCGCTGCAAGAAAATTTGCTTTCTAACGAGAGCTGACAAAAGGGGTGTCATTAAAGACGAGCGTTGGAACCGAAGACGAAGTGAAATTTCAAATGGTTTTTACAAAGGTGCTTACAAATCACGAAACATTTTTACTACCATTGGGATATTGAAATATTTTTGCCTTAATTTTTCATCATGCAAAAATTTGGTTCTCTGAATATGAACGATGCGAGTATTTCCAGCTCCCTTGAACTTATTCCAGTTTTCCTCAGGGTTGGCTTTATAGTTGCGGAAACTTACCTACTTTTTCTGGTTGATGGATTTCACCCTATTCTTTCACCATCGTTGCTTCAAAAGTTAAAAGTTGTATAGTATGTAGATGTACCGATATTTCTGGGGATTTCATGAATGAATGAATGAATGAATGAATGAATTGGGGCTTTGTGCTCTGCAACCTAAAGATCTATTGCGCCCCCCTTGCCTAGAGCTGTGTGAGGTTTCTCATTTACAGGTCTCCCTCCAGATTAATATCTCGTAACAATTTTAGTGTTTGGAGTGTATTTATAGGATAGCTTGCTTTCCTCTACCTGGTAATGTGGTGCATTCGTGCACCTCATCTGCCTAGGATATGATCTATAGTTTCGTCCTCTTCCTGTCAGAATCTACACGTGGAACTATCTACTAGGCCAAGATTACTTAGATGTCTTGTGAGTATACAGTGACCGGTGAGGAAGCCCGTTATGATTCTAAGTTTATTTCTAGCTAAGCTGAAGCAGTCCAAGAACTTTTTTGGTTGTATTCACCAATTAAAAGTTTTGCCTGCCTTAACTTGAGGAGTTCCTTCCAATTTTTTAATCTTCGGGTCTCCTCTTCTGTTTTGATTTTATTTTTAATCACATTCTCTCTTATTCCGCTGTAGGGTTCAGGGCATGTTAAGGGCGTTGTTGCCCCTGTTTTTGCTAAGGAGTCAGCCTTCTCATTGCCCGGGATACTTATGTGGGCAGGTACCCAATAAAGTGAGACCTTTTTGTTTTTGCTTAGTTCGCTCAGTTTTTCTACACATTCCCACAATATTCTGGAGGGTATGACGTAGGAGCTTAGCGCAGCTTGACTGTCCGACATGATGGCAATATATTGGTTGCGATAATTTCTTTCGAGATTGCGATCTGCACATTTTTTTATTGCGTGAACTTCCGCCTGAAAAATGCTTGTGGATTTTCTCATCGGTATTGAAGGATTGGTTTTAGGCCCAAAGATTCCAGCACCAATCCTTTCTGACGATCTCGATCGATCAGTGTTCCATTTGATGGTGTTGATATTAAGAGTGTAGTTTACTGTTGCTCCTACCCACTCATTCTTGCAACTTAACTCCGTTTTGCAGTTTTTCTCGAAGTTATATTTTTTAATCATTCCGTCTCTTGGAATATCAAGAAGAGTAGTAACTGTTGACTTTGGCATGTAATCTTTAAACCTGAGGTTTATGGTTTTGCCAGCCCCAGTCCCATCTTTTGTAAATCTCATTATAGCTCCCTCTGCAGCACTATTAATCACCTCGTGCAGAGGAGATAAATTGAGCATAACCTCCATAGCTGCTGTAGGGCATGTTCTCATTGCTCTAGTGATACCAATACATGCGAGCCTTTGGACTTTTTTAGTGATTTCCTAGTTGTTGCTAATTCGGTTATTTTGTGCCATGCTACCACACCATAGGTAATAATGGGTTTTACCATCATGGTGTTCATCCACCTGAGGATGTGTGGTTTGCAACCCCATGATTTTCCTGCAAGTCTCTTGCATATCATAAGGGTCTTAGTGACTTTCTCTATAGTCTGTTCTAGATGCTTATTCCGTAGGAGTTTACTGTCTAGTATAATACCCAAATATTTAACCTCCTTTTTTAATTCCCTAACTTCACCAGCTAATCGGATAGGTTTCATGCATGGTAGCAGTCTCTTTTTGGTAAATGGTGTAATATTCGTCTTTGTAGGGTTGATTGACAGGCCTACGGATAGACGCCATTTCCTTATTATTGTCGATCCTCTTTGAATGATATCACACATGGTTTCTTCAAACTTACCAAGTGCTGTAATAACAATGTCATCAGCAAAACCAATAAACTTCCTTGAGAAGTAAGTTCTTCCAGTAGTTCGTCTACCACGAGACCCCATAGCAAGGGTGATAATACCTCTCCCTATGGGCAGCCTCTGGTTGTGATGATCTTGTGTACTTCATTACCGGTTAATGTTTCTGCTGTTCTAGTGCCCATCATCTAACCAATGCATCTGGTTATGGTGTACACACTTTCTTACAAGAGCTTTGTTGACAGCATCATGGGAGGTGTTATCAAAGGCTCCCTCTATGTCACCAAGATGCTTAGTTACCAAGTTTGAAGATAACCGCTTCAGCGTTTTATTTTGAAGTTCAACCTACTTAAATATAGACAGGCAGATGGATGAAGTGTTCTCTATCATCGTAAAGTCAAGATTGATCAAAATCTCGAGTTCGATTTTTTTCCTAATGCAAACCATACCCAAACACTGATCACAATATTCAAGATAAAGACTCGGTTAAGATATAAAGAAACAGTAAAGGACCAATATGGCTTCCCTG
The DNA here is from genome assembly GCA_910595825.1 of Philhelius pedissequus. Classification (NCBI taxonomy): domain Eukaryota; kingdom Metazoa; phylum Arthropoda; class Insecta; order Diptera; family Syrphidae; genus Philhelius; species Philhelius pedissequus. Next base: position 328,689,303 of record OU343160.1, read on the forward strand.
AGGTATCCCAAATCAACTTAAAACCGAATTAAACAGCTATTTCTGAACATGCAAGTATAGAGTCTATCTTTAAATACGTGACGTTGTCCACAAAAGAGGAAAAAAGAGAAGAAGATAACACATTTAGCTATTGATGTTCCTAGGAAATACAACTTGGATACTATAGATCATTTGGAAAGAGAAGTGCATCTTTTTATAATTATGAACGCAAGAAGTGGTTGGGGTTCAACTACACCTCTGGAAATTCCTTGAGAAAGTGTTCAAATTATTTCTAACATCTTGTTAAAAAGCTGAGTCTTATTTTAATATCTGAGGAAAATTACTTTTAACAGCAACTGTAGACATGACGAACACGACATACACGTGGAAGGTGAACAAAATGGTTTAAACGGACCCCAAAACACATGCCGTCTCTATAGCAAGGAATATACTCGGATATAATAATAATACAAAGGACAATGCGAGGACGACAACGAAAAATGAAATGAAAATAAATAAATAACGGAGGTATGTTGTATGTCATAAGTTGCGTCGTTCTCTATAAATCGTAGACTTTCCACGGTTTTTGTGTTGAGCTGGCACTGGCGCTCCTGTGCTGTATGTACCTACAAGTGTTCTCCTTATTCGCCAGCACAGGATTTCGTTATGGATACCTTTGCTTTAGCTTTTTATTTATATGCACATATCTATACTATGACGACTATAGCAGGAGCAGCGCGATACACGTTGATATAAGGACTATGAATTGTTGCCACAACGTTTCTGATACGGTACTCGTGTGGTTTGCCGTTTGTGTATTCGTGTACACAAGTGTCTTGCTCTTTCCTTTCTCACCGCGAATTATTTAGCTTGCACTCGCACGAGCCACTTAAGCGACGATTGACAGAATTTTCTCTAACAATACGGAAAACGGATGTACCAATATATGGAACGATTGCGGAACGGGCAATGGTAAAAGTGCAGAGCTGTGGAATGATAAGGTATATAAATGTAGATGAAAGGATGTTGAAAATCAAATCCTTACTGGGGATTTACCTTTTTTGTTTCGTTTTATATTTTATTTGTTTTTTTTAAATTTGATCCTGCTCGGTGTTCAGTATTCGGTGCTTCTTCTGGCTTAAGAGAGGAGGAAAGATGCAAGATTAGAATGGGGAAAATGCTGCAAGCAAAACCGTCACACACGTGTAGAAAGTATGTTTAATATTTTAAGGGTTCAATTTACAGCGGGAATTATTTCCATTGTCCTTTGATTTGTTTGCCGGTTTTATTATTCTACTCCGTTTATATTCCTGTAAATGGAGTGTTTATAATAAATGAGAAATGAAGATACGTTACTGTAAAAATTATATCTTTTCTGGCTTTTTAAGCAATACCTAGCTATACGTTTCCATTTGGGTCAGTTCTAAAGGGAAATCATTTTCAATTCTGTTTGATTTAAAATGAGGAGACAGATGTGTCAAAAAATTAGTTTTAAGGAGTTACAAAGGATTATAATAAGAAGCTTCTATAGAGTTTCGGTAAGATTTTAACGAAGCTGAACTCATTTACCAAAAGCCTAATCGGAGCTGAAATGTTAATTGGGCAATAGATACGCTTGAGTTTGGGAGAGCAATTAAATGAAAAACTACAAAATTGTAATTCCGTTCCGAAAACAGAATTGACTTTAAGCAACAGTTAACTCTTCTTATCGATTTAATAAGACTTTGGCCCATTTTCGGCAAACTCCAAGTGGCGCTGGCAACCTCATGTCACTTCCTAGAGATACCTACGACTCGGAATATTTTATTGTAAGTTCACTTTTGATTTTTCAATGATCATTGAAAACCCTTTCCATCATTGAAAAATCAAAAGTGTATTTACGAGAAAGTGGTAGAGCAAATAAAATATGTTTTTTGATAAAAAATATTATATATTTTATTAACTTCATTTTGGTACCAAAACGACATCAGTTTTATTTGTTTAAGTGCCTCAGATTTGATAGCCAAAGTTTTCAATGATGAGTTTCAATGCAAGCTATAAATGGCGCCTAAGTCTTCCATAACTATGATTTGCACATTTACCTATTTAAACTATTGACAATGTAATTCATTACATATCACTCTTCGTTAAAAATAACAAGCTGTCGATCGATTTCTGGAAAAACAGGTGCCGAAGTTGCCAAATGCCTCAAACTAGGTCCTATACTATTCATCATAATCTCAGACAAATGCAATCCGGAATATACACATAGACTCTACTGTTTCCGAAATAAATGGTTATCCATTTTGCGATTTGAAAAGTATAGGACTAGAATTCGACATCTGTCATATTAAGTTGTTAAAGCAATTTTTTTCAGTTGAAAGTCTGACATTTACGAAAATGGATCGCTTAACTATCGCACAACGCATACGCCCAACTACGCAAGCAATTGGCAAAATTGTGAAGAAATTTGAAGATACTGGATTGGTTACAGATATTGTAAGGCCTGTGCATCATCGTTTCGCTCGTACCAATGAAAATATCGCTGCTGTAAGTGAAAGTGTTGCCGGAGACCCGAATGTATCGTTCTCAGGAATTTGGACTGTCTTACGGCACATTATGGCGTATTTTGCATTTGGATATACAACTTTATCCATACAAAGTCCAGCTCACGCAACAACTGAAGCCAGCTGACCATTCACAACGTCGTATATGGGTGCTTGAACAACAGGCGGTGAACGGCGATTTTTCGAACAAAATTTTCATCAGCGACGAAGCACATTTCTCACTCGTTGAGTATGTTAATAAACAAAATTGTCATATTTGGGGTTCTGAGAATCCTCAAGTAATTGGAGAGAGGCCATTACATCCACAAAAAGTCATTGTTTGGAGCGCTCTTTGGTCCGAAGCTGTGATTGGACCTTACTTCTTCGAAAACGACGATGGAACGACTGTCACCGTCAATTCGCAGCTTTATGGTCATATGATAACCGACTTTTTCTTCCTTGCTATTGAAGAATACGACTTGGAGAATATGTGCTTTCAACAACACGGTGCCACATGCCACACAACTCCAGCGAATAAGACATTTCCTGGCAGCGTATATCAACTGGCCACCAGGATCATGCGATTTGACACCGCTGGACTTTTTTTTTGGGGCTACGCGAAAGACCGTGCTTATGCAGATAAACCCTTAAATGTTGTGCACTTGAAAACCAACATTCGTCAAGTTATGGCTATGATATGTGTCAAAAAGTGGTCGAAAATTACCTCAAAAGAATCGATGCTTGCGTTGTGGTCATTTAAATGATGTTGTGTTTCAAACATAATGTCAACGTTCAAACTTTATAATAAAAAAGAAATATCATGAACAAAAAATATTTTATATATGTTTTATTATGGATAACTCATTACCACAGCTACAAAGTTGCCTGCCAATTCCTCCGTCTTTTCTACAGGAAGACTCAAAGCTTAACAAACTCAATGAAAAACCAATACCATAAGAAACTGTACTTCCAATAAAAAAGTTTAACATTAAGTATAGCTCACTAAGTTATACTTACCTTACAAAAATAGAAAATACAAATTATAGGGCAACCAACTTCCATAAGTTTGTCGCGAATCAATGACTGAAACCACTTTTGGATTCATTATTCACGATTTCCGCTCGGTCCAATATAGTCGATAGGAAATTTATGAAAAAAACGTCACTATAGCGAATGCTCAATATTTCTACCTCTTTCACAAAAAAAAACACCATAAATCAGTCATTCACTCAATTTGATTTACCACTCCCAGAACTCAGCAACTCTTGCTAGTTTATCAAAAAAAAAAAAAAAATCTAAGTAAAAGAATGCACACAACGAAAACGTAGACCGCACTTTGGGGAATGGCCAATTAATAACGTTTCCTGAAGGATATTTATGTCTTCAAATTTATCCAAAGGGCACGTACACACACACACTTATGTTACCTAAACCCCTAGAGCAAGTTGGTTTCGTATTGAAAATGAGGAAATACCGACAGCAAGTGGGTAGAAGAAGGTGAGTAAACACGCCACATTATATGCTGCACAAAGGATTCAATCCGAAAATAAATAAATATTCCGCAAACTAAGTTCCTTAATCAAGGCAAATGTAATTGAAGACATTTCTCAGTGTGAAACCGTTACCGTACGCTTTATATCACTCCCCCATTTATTTATTTTTTGTTTTTGTCTGTGGGTCTCGGTGCCCCTGCCCAACACAGTTATTCCTTTTCAATCAAATGCCACCACCGCCGCCAAGGCTAATAAAAATTGTTCGGTTGTGGCAGCAAGGATTCTCCCAATCCAAGGCGATTTTCCCTCGATTTTTGTGTGTTCAAAATAAATGACATGAATTTTTGATTTGCCATCGAGTGGCGTGCAACAATTTGAACAGAAATAATATAAAATCAAAATGTAACTAAAAATATATATATATATATATATTGCAGGGATGTACGAATGTGTTCTTCGAATATTATGCTAACATTTGTCAAAAGGACATTCCCACTGGTACAATGGTTGGTGGGTGATGGGTGATGATGGCGGAAAGACACACACACACACACATATACGGGGGGAATACTGAAGGACTTGCTAGTTAACGATCGCATCATTCAGGACATTTAACGTTTTGTTCTTGTATATTCTAAAACGCGTACGAGTTGGAAATAATAATTGCGAATTACCATAAAATATTCAAGAATTACAAAACATAAAGCATATACCTATACTCTACACCCGTACCCGCCTAACAGCACCACGCAAAAACATAGATAGCGAAGCATAGCCATCACCAGATATATGGTTCTATCGGCGGGTTGGTTAGGTAAAGGGGATGGCAGGTGGAAGGGGATGATGTTAAACAAAGAGAGAAACGAACAAGAAAAATATGGAAAATTGATTGTGCAAATATTTGAGAACTTAACGAGAAAAATGGAAAATCGTATTTTTTGTGCCGCTGCGCTGTGTTAACCCAAAGCCCCCCCTCCCATACCTTTGCATATACATACAAAGGTACCTGCTTTAGTCGGCATTGGCGTCACACATTGATTCAGCAGCAGCAGCTGGTTAGGGTCTCTGATTTTTGTTTTGTTTTTGTTATTTCGCTGACAGCATCATTTGAAAAGTAAACACTGTGGAAATGCTTACACATGTTTTAAACACGCGCAACTGCTTCAACGTGGATTTGAACATGGAGTACCATATTGAATTACTACCAGTGTTTTACCACTACTGTGTAAGCTTATACAATCGACAAAAAAACCTGTTAATACATTTTTAAATAACAATTTAAAAAATAATAAAACAATACCTCTTAGATTTGTAGTAAATTTTTCACCTATGGAAAAATCACACCATAGGGCTACTCCATAGGCGCCAAGACTCATTAAATTAAAATCTCATTTTGGAAGGCTGAAGTGTGAAAATTAAATTGCATTCTACATAAATGAACAGGGGTGGATTGAGAATCAAAACGCAACGAGTTTTTAGATAAAGGTCTTCAAATTACAATTATTTTATAACATAATCGTGGCGGTCACAATGTTTCTATATTTGATGTGGGGCCCCCTAGGGGTACCAATGATCTAAACACATATAACCATTTTCCGATTGACCCCTCACGAATCCAGTTACCCTTTGGAATAACTGAAAGTGCTACAGCTCAGTACCTGAACACCAACAGAGTATACATTTAAATAAATGCTGACTTTTATTATATGAGTCCCATCTAAGTTGTCTGGGCTTCTTTATGTATGTCTTGGGCCACAAAATCGCAATATTTACTATAGGGGTCGATCGCGAGCCCAGTTTTATTGACATTTTTTTCCTCAACAACCGACTAAGAAATGATATCGCGTACCTACTTCAACCACAATATGGTTTGTGTTCAAACACAAAGTTTAATTTCATGTGGTTAAAATTCTCGGTAAGCAAGTGCATCATATACACATGCGTCATTTATCGGAGCCCAAGCTTGGACAGAAATTCAACTTTTAACGAATTTGATTAGACTCCATTCAAAGCACTATTTCTTATTATCCTCACTCTGAAATCGTCATTGCGGGGATTTCAATGGCTCCGCTTTTCGAGCCAGACAACACCCGAAGGAAGGTATGTTGTGGTCTTTGCCGAGTTAAACCAATTGACTCAGCTTATTGTCCAGCCAACTCGAATCTCTGACGTTGAGGGTCAAACCGCCCACACTATATGCTTGTTTCTTACCTCTGACCCTAATATATAAACGGTAAATGTATTATCGCCTCTATAGGCACATCAGACCATTGTGTCATATCCGCGAATTTGTCATGCCAACACATATCAGTTAAAGAAAAATCACCTAAGAGAACCGTATGGCAGTATGAGAAAGCAAACTGGGACAGTCTCAATAATTTCTTCAGGAACTTTAATTGGTCACTATGATCCTTCGGTAGTGACGTAGACTCCAGTGCAGATATGATAACAAATTGTATTCTTCTAGGAATGAGAAATTTTTTCCCGAATACGGTGAAAACTATGAAACCGAAAGAAAATGCAGGGTTTGATTCGAGCTGTAAAGAAGTTATTAGGGTTAGAGAAGCAAGTTTCCGGAAAACCGGAAATGTTTCAACAAGCTAGAAAGACTTGCAACGTCCACATTCATAGAACCAAATTTTTGCATTACCAAAAATTAAGTCAAAAAATACAACAATGTCCCAAAGTTAGTAAGAATTTTTGTCATTTGTAAAAAACATTGGAAATTCAACTTCGGTTCCAACGCTCGTCTTAAATAACACCCCTTTTGTCAGTTCTCGTGAAAAATCCAATTTGCTTGCAGAACAGTTCGCTGTTAATTCGACGCTGCCAGTACTTGAGAGCGTTAACGATTTCATGGAAAGAATCTTCTTTCGCACTCGTGCTATTGCTCGTGTCCTCAAGGACCTTGATGTACACAAAACCGCTGGCCCGGATAGTATCCCTCGCATCGTTCTGAAGAGGTGTTCTTAAACGCTGGCAAAACCACTGCGTAAGCTTTTCCATCTGTCCTATTCTACAGGTCTCTTCCCCAGTTGATCGAAAATAGCATTTGAACAGCCTGCCCCTAAAAAGGGCGAATCTTCTTCGCCTCAAACTACCGGCCAATTGCACATACGTCCCTTCTTTCCAAGGTCATGGAAACGCTGATTATTTATCAGCTTAAAAAATATCTTGAAGACCGAAAGCTTCTTAATGACCGGCAGTATGGCTTTCGTAGCAATAGGTCCACTGGTGATCTGATGGTATATCTCACCGCACAGTGGCACAAATCTTTACACCATTTTGGAGAAAGTAAGATTATTGCACTTGAAATTTCCAAAGCATTTTTTTGAGTTTGGCATCAAGTTTTCTTATCGAAAATGCGTGCATTTGGCATCGATGAATCTCTGCTTCGTTGGATTAGAAATTACCCTTCGGACAGGTTAATACAAGTTGTATTGGGCGGTTTCAAGTATGATATTCACAAAATAATTGCTGGTGTGCCCCAAGGCTCCGTATTGTCTCCGACCCTTTTTCTTATTTTTATTAATGATCTCTTATCTGGGACTTATAATCCACTTAATTGTTTTGCTGACGATAGTACTCTCAGCTTTTCATATTCGTTTGCAGATTCACTCACTTGATCTTCGGATGTGGAACTGCAACGGCAGCGTATGATAATCTCATTAAATTCTGATCTCGACAGCATTGTCCAATGGGGAATTAAAAACCTCGTTGAATTTAATGCTTCAAAAACTCAGTGCTGTCTTCTGTCGTTATAGTAGCACCCACCCCCCATGCCGATAGCTAAGAGCGGTACTTGCATTGAAGAAACCGATCAGCTGTCAGTCCGTGGCAAGTACATCACAGACCACCTTTTATCGAATGGACACATATTCGATGTCGCCAAAGACGCTGCAAAGTGTTTAGGCTTTCTTAGAAGGTGCAAGAAATTTGTTTCCCCTTCTGATCTGGCTACTTTTGGGTAGAATTTAAAATAGAGCTCTAAGAATGACTGGCGATAAAACTATAGTGGGAACATTTACATGTTTAATGTATTTCGTTATTTTATCGCTATTTTTATAAACAGTGTTCTATCGCAGTAGCCAATTGCATTCCCCCCCTTAAACTATTCAAACGTAATACTCGCGTTTCTAGGAATGCTCATCAGCTTACCCTTGAGCCCATTTTCGGACGTACTGTCAAGTACCAAGATTCTTTCCTTAGCTGAACAACACGAATGTGGATGCCTTACCAGGCTCTATTTTTCCCTCCCATTTTGATATTTTGAACTTCAAAACTTATGTATATCGGTGTCTCGTTCTAAATCCTTCCCTATTTTCCTAATCCTCGCACTGTGTTTAAACATATTAAAAGGGTAGCAAAAACACCTTTAGTGCACGAATTCTTTAATCGCCATAAGCGCTTGCCTATTATATCGCAAGTAAAAAAACTGAAAGCTCTTGTACACAGTCTACTAATTTAGAAAAAATAATAGTTGAATTGCTTAACTGTTAAATACTCGTAGTTGTTGTGAATTTGGCTATAATTATATTTCTTTTTGTTTACCTTTATCAACGTTCATACTTTCATACTTACATTATACCACTAATATACATTTGTACATTTATAACATTTATAAAATTAGTCTTTAATAAGTAGTATAAAGTATAAACATATATCCTTTACTTTTATCTGCCGGTCATCAGGTTATGAGTCCAGAGTTTAGTTTGTGCTTAGTAAAGTAAACCGTTTTTCGAGAAAAGTTCAAGGTAGAGGTAAATTGATAAATATAAGTTCGCCTCTTTATCAAATATAGAAATTAGATGACCAAAACAACGATGGTAGGGCAATCCAAATGAAAAAAGTGCTCATTATGTCAGGGCTATGGTCGTATGTCAACGGTAGCGTAGTCAAGGCGGAAAATTTGAATACGACCCAAAAAGCAGATTGGGACAATAAAGATATGGTAAAGCACTTGCATCGCAATTATCTTAAATATTATGCCATCGCCAGTTAACCATGTTAAGCAGTGTCAGACTTCCAGTATGGGAAAATTTGAAACAAATTCAGCTACCACGTGGCCCAGCTAGAAAAATCGCGTTATTTAGTTGTTGCAGATAAGGTTAGGGGAAAAAGAAAGCATGCCCGAATAGCTATATTAATCGTTTCTCAAATATTATCGAAAAGCATAGCGAGATAGACTTTTCGATTAATGACGAATTACTCGATATAATTTTGCTCTCAAGTCTTCCTAAATCCTTATATAATTTTGTTGCTGCCATGGAATCACGCGATGAATTGTCTGAAAAGCTTAAACAAAGCTAATTCAAACCAGATGGTCAATGGGTTTTCGCTACGCTCTGTTCCAGAAAATTTTGAATGCAAGGTTTGCATGAAGGGGAAGATTTGTGTAAAGCCACACGAATCCTCAATTAGTTCGAAGAATGTTTTGGATCTCGTTCATTCTGATGTGTGTGGTCCAATGCGAAAAGTGTATCTAGGAGAAGCGAGGTACTTTGTTACGTTACATTGACGATAAGTCACGCAAAGTTTTCGTCTATTTTATAAAAACAAAAGATCAAGTTTTTTAAGTGTTCCTAAAGTTTAAATAATAAGTAGAGCGTCAGACAGGGAAATTCATAAAAACAGTACGCAGTGACAATGGGTCCGAATACTGTAGCCCCGTTTTCGCGGATTTTCTTGGAAAATGTGGGATTTCTCGTCAATTTTCTGTGGCTTACACCCCACAACAGAATGGAGTCGCAGAAAGGGCCAATAGGACTATTGTCGAGATGGCAAGGTGAATGCTTCTGCAATCCGGACTGGATGAAAGCTTGTAGGCGGAGGCTGTCAAAACGCCTGTGTACCTTAGGAACAGACGTCCTACAAAATTTTGATCGATGTCACAACTCAAGAAGTTTGGAGTAATCGAAAGCCAGATGTTGAACAGCTCAGAGTTTTTAGTTGCACAGTTATTTCTCTGAAAAAATCGAAATCGCTTTCTAAGTTTCAGCCAAAAGGAAAGGAGTATCTCGTGGTGGGGTATTCAGCTACTTCGAAGGCGTATAGACTTTTTAACAGTTCAGAAAAGTTATTGAGCTGAGGAATGTTTCATTCATAGAAGGTAATTGTAGTTCAAATAATTTATTGGGCGTGGGGAGTTTCCCATTAATAGAAAAGGACTTTGGAACTGAAAACCTGGAGACAGAGCAGCAGAATAAGCAGCAAGTAGGGAAGACGTGTGAGGAGCAGGTAGAGCAGCAACAATTTAAGCATCACAAGTTACATACAAATCTGAACGAGCAGTATGGAGTATGCGAAGAGATGCAGATGAGGACGATCCTCAGCAGGGAAAGTCGATTGAGGAAAAACAGCAACTGGAAAAGAAAGCAAGTAAGAACGAGGATGTTGAATACCTGAATCCTTTGAAATCAAGAAGGTATGCGAAACGTAGAAGGTCAGCTACAAGCAGCGAAGTGAGAAATGGGGAGAAAACCCCAACGTTTGGCAAAGAAAGACCTAAAATCATTAGAACTGGAAGGTCAGGGAGGCCTTTGAAACAGTATAATGCGTTAAATGCCATTGAAACCACACAAGCAGTCGTAATTCCACAATCATTGACAGATGCTTTGTCACTACCCGAATGCTCAATGTGGAAAGATGCCGTCCATGAAGAGTACCAGAGCTTAGTATTCAACAAAAGTTAACAAATTTTGTTAACTTTTAGGACTTGTAAATATTATAGAAATATTAAGTCTTTAAATTAATTTAAAAAAAAGTTAAATTAAAGCTCTCACGTTGAGGGAAAGTGTTACTTACATACTTACTAATATACATTTGTGCATTTATATTATTTATAAAGTAAGTCTCTAATAAACGTTTGAAGTATAAACATATATGTTTTACTTTTAACTGCCGCTCAATTATTTGCAATTTTGTGGCAGATACGTCAACAAGCCGTGGTTTATTTCCGAAATCGACTGTTCCCAGTGATTGAAAAAATTTGCTCAATACGCAGCTATACCTACTACCTACTTGGCAACTCTAGTTCAATAAAGTTTGGTTGACATTGTTTATAAGCTCCGTAAAATTTCTGAAATTTGGTGATAAAAAAGTAGTTTTAAATTGTGAACTTTAGTTGAACAACTGAAAATTCCATCTTGGAACCCACATCTCAAAGGTGAGCGTAAATTTGGTTTATAAAATTAAAACAACGCAAAAATGAATGGCCTACAAAGAACACCACCAACAAAAAACAACAACAACGAACCTACAAACATCAATAGAAACACAAACGTCACAAATCCACCCTCTAAGCCTAACAATAGAAACCCTAATTCCACGCAATCGCAAAAACGTCCGTGCACTGTTCTTTCGCCAGAGATGCATTCATCTCCACAAGGTCCCAAAGCGGGTGCTATGCAAATGATCGATGTCAAAACTCTCGAGTGCTCATTAGCAGCTTTACTTGACGAGCGCATGAAGAACTTGGCATCAAAAACTGATTTAATCGAAGTAAAGTCTAAAATGGAATACATGGAACGTAGCAATGAACTGCTTCAAACCAAACTCCAGCAAGTAGAGAGTAAATGCCAGGTTCTTGAACGGCAAATAGATTTTCTCGAAAGGAAAAGCAACGAGAATAATGTGGTACTGCACATACCGGCAATGGATAATGACCAACAGGCGATGGAGAAAGCCAGAAACGTTTGCTTGGACCTTCTACAACAAAATAACCCACTAACAATACGAGAAACAAAAGTCATTCGTTCTAGAAATATCAGATTCACTATCGTCATCGTAGAATTGCAACACAGCGACGACGTACCACGCATATTGAATGCTGCCATAAAATTGAGAGATACTGGAATTTCTATCCAACAAGATTATACCAAAGCTGCTCGGGAAAAACGGCGAATTCTTATGCAAATAAAGGCAAAAATCATGCAGAACACAAAAACACCAAAATATCTATTCGTGGACAACAACTTTTATTCGAAAACAAAACATATTACTTAGACCATAACAATACTCTGAAGTGTGAAGTAGAAGGCGGGAAGGCGCTAATAAACAAATTCATTACCGAAACAGCTGGTAGTGACAGCCCCCAACTGACAAGAACTGCACAACAGGTCAACATCGTCGGTAATGTAATACATCTGCCAGAACCCAGTGTTGTCGAAAATGGTTTTAATTATAGTGTTTAGTACTAAAGCCGTCTGCCATTCAAGTAAAATTGTAGTATCTAGTAATTTAAGAGAAGAAAAAGAATATTTTAAAATTTTATCGTACAATGTATCAGGTTTGATTAATAAATCGTTATTTTCTGATTTTTATAAATTTGTGAATAGTTTTGATTTAATATTTTTGTATGAAACTTTTGTAACTGTAAATAACTTTTCAATTATCGAAAATAATCTGTTAGATTTTGTATTTAAGTGGATCCCGGCAATGCGTACTCATGAGCGTGGAAGAGCAAGTGGAGGTTGCTACTTTGGTTTCAAAAGAAAGCTTCGAAGTTTGAAGTGCGAGTTTCGGATGCACTGTAACATATGGTTTGTTGACTTAGAAATTAATACCAAACGTCTATGGATATTCCCTCAACTGCAATAATTGGGAAGAGGACTTTGAAAGAACAACTGAGTTACTTAGCCACATGAGATCGACGAACGTTTTGCTTATCGGAGACCTGAACGCGAGAATTGGCCTAGAGGCAGGAGCAATGAACGTTTTTACCGGCTTTTATAGGCAATCAAAGGATAGTGTTTATAATGCAAGAGGAAAGAAACTCCTAGATCTTTGTGATTCTTTTGGACTCCGAATTCAGAATGGAACGAGTGCGAGTGACACCTCGGGGAATTTCACATTTATTGGAGGCCAAGGATCATCAGTGATTGATTATGCAATCCTAGGAGAAGACTGGGAGCAACTGGTGACGGATCTAGAGGTTAAGGAATTTCCGTATTCGAATCACCTTCCGATTGTTATAACATTCCAACGGCGGCGCTTGCAACAAAATGTTGATGAAACTATCAGACCACAATCACTGCCCAGACTTAACTGGAAGATATCGCAAGCCTCAGCATACAGACAACAGCTGGATGCTAGACTCCAAGCACATCAAAGACCAGACTTTCGAATTTTAGAGCAAACCATAAAGGCAGCTTACCCCCAACAGCAGGATAGCGGAAAAGGATGGAATTCAGGAAATGAGCCTTGGTTTGATCAAGAATGCCGAAAAGCTCGGAAGATTTCTTTTGCATGGTTGAGAATTTTTCGGAACTCCTCCCAAAGTTCATTTAGGAGTAACTACTTAGAGTCCAATAGGAAATATAAAGAGCTATGCAAATTCAAAAAGATGGAATATGAAGAAAAACAAGCATGTAGATTGGTGTCGTGTTAAGCCGCAAGTGACTTTTGGAAACTGGCTTGGGAGTTAAATGTAAAACAACCAGTAATACACAAAAAACTGTGTGAAAATTCGCTTTTCATTCACTTCAAAGATCTACTAAATCCGGAAACACCATCAGCAAACTGGAATTATGCAGTTCCTCGATTTGAGAACGAAATTTTGGACAAAGAATTTAGTTTGCAAGAACTTGAACAAACTCTTAAAGATGGGAAAGCGGCGGGTTCAAATGGTATTCCAGTAGAGTTCTACAAATACGGTAGCGTCACACTGAAAGAACATCTGGTAACATTATTTAATAGAGTTTTTGAGGGGAATCTTCCGGTAGATGAATTTAGGAATGCTATAATATTCCCGATTCACAAAAAGGGATCCTTGTTGGATGCAGCGAACTATCGAGGAATCTCCTTCTTAAATTCAACATATAAGATCTTCACAACAATGTTACAGAAGCGACTTACAAGGTGGATTACAACGCAAAATGTGTTGAACGAGTGTCAAGCCGGTTTTAGATCCGGTTACTCTACAATCGATAATATCTTTGTTCTGAGAAGCTTGGCCGAAAGCTTCTGCATGCAGGGTAAAAAATTGTATGTATTTTTCATTGACTTCAGAGCAGCCTTTGACACCATCAACCGAGGGGCTTTGTTTTACAAACTGTACAATTTGGGATTGTCGTTGAAGTTCGGTTTAATACTTGAAGAGTTGTATAGAGGAACACGGGCTGCAGTTTGGAACGGAACGAATCTTTCGGATTGGTTTGCAACTTCATCAGGAGTGAGGCAATGCTGTACACTGAGTCATACCCTCTTCTCGCTCTTCATAAATGATTTAATTGATTTCCTTCCTGGAGGAGTTGACTTTGCGGGAGAGCGTATTAAAGCATTGATGTTCGCAGATAATACAGTCGCATACTCCCCAGAAACACTTCAACTTATGATTAACAGGATTTACAATTACTGTCGTTTATGGAATTTAGTTGTTAACATTCAAAAATCTAAGGTGATGATTTTTAAAAGAGGAGGTGGACGAAATGCATCGAACGAAAAGTGGGTGTTTAACGGAGAAGTCATCGAATGTGTCAACGAGTACAAATACCTAGGAGTCATCTTTTCCAGCAACTTAAGCATGGAAAAGTATCTAGTAGAAAACTACAAAAAGCAAAAACAGCCATAAATATAGCTTGGAAAAGAGTTTTTATGAACTTCAACATAGCACATAGCAGCAAATTTAAAGTGTTTTGAGGCTGCAGCGGAGATTATCCTATTATATGGTGCCCAAGTTTGGGGATGTAAAAAGTATCTCACAGTGGAGAAACTACTAACTCACTACGTGAAAAGAGTATTTCGTCTGCCAAGTAACACACCAAACTACGTCATTATGCTAGAGACAGGACTTTCACCACTATTCGTCAAAACCCTTAAATTGCAAGCAGACTATTTACTGAAAGTCTTTAAGATGAATGAATCTCGACTGGTCAAGAAAGTAGCTCTTAAGGCAGTACAAAATCAAAATAGCTGGTACAGGCAGTGGAATTGCCTAGCCGAAGGATGTAACGTGGTGTTCAATTTAAACGTTGGAAACATATCAAGTTGTAAGGATATATTATATGACGTGATTGCGAAAGTAGATGATAAATGTAGAGAAGATTATATATCTGAAGCTTCAGAGTCCTTATTCAGAACAGTTTATAGAAGGCTGAACCACAATCTTGCAGAAAGAAATTACTCCAGTGATGCAAATAGTGTGAACGAGATTTCAACAATGGTTAGACTCCGAAGCGAACTTATAAGCAATAAGGAAAATGCCCTACTCTTAGGGAAACGAGAAGGAGCTTTTTCGGAAGTGACTTCTTATCGGATGAGCAAGTTGTTGACATTCTAAATGAGATGAATGTCGGCAATTTGTACAAATTTTGCAAAATTGCGCTAAAATATAGATCCAGAATTATGAACGAAGATTTCTGATTTATTACAAAATATTCTACTTAAATGAATTCAAACATAAAAATTGGGAAAATAACTTCTTTTTTAAATCCATATCCAATAATTATAAAAGCTTATTACAATACTTGTATAATTTATGTTTATTGTCAATCTGGCAGACGGCAAATGCCATGTCATAATGATTTTTTGTATTTTGTATTACATATATATGTAAAACCATGATTTAAAAATGTATTTATAATAGTCTAATAAAAAATCTATCTAATCTAAAAAAATCTAATCTACAACCTACTGACAATTTTTGTTGCATACAAAAGATTCTTAATAGAAACGACTTAATTTAACTTTAAAGTTGTTTTTTACTTAATTTTGTATATATACAAAATTTCTTTAATATATTTCTAAGAAAATTGGTATGACAATTTTAAATATTTACTAATATAATTTTAAAAACAAAATTTAAAGAAAAATCGATCATCCGTTTTCGAGTATTGAATTAAAAAAAAAATTTTTTTTTTCGAAAATCCAAAAAAACCTTTTTTTGAAAATTGCAGTATTATTTATAATTTAAAGGATCTCCTATATAAAGACTTTGATCGAAGCCCGTGGAGCCGCTTATGCGAAAGTTGAAAATAAAAAAAATAGTTGTATTATAGTTTTGTTTAAAAACAGTCAATGTTTTATGCTAATGTTTTCAATAAATAAATATAAATACAAATACAAATTTAAATAACTTTATCACTAATGGGATTTCTTACTTTGCAAAAGGACTCAACAGCACATAATTTGTTTTTCTCCATTTTTCAAATTTCTGTGTCTTGGTATCTTTCCAGACTTCTTCCACACTTGTTTTCTTCCATTAAAGTAATTTTTTTTACTGCAAATAATATTACGAGTAGGTCTGGTATATAAGGTATCAAAAAATCTTTTTCCTCGTGTTACTTACGTTAACTTGTTTCGTTGTTCTCATCAGTAAAGTAACACTCCTAAGCTAGTATCTACGAAAATGTATCTACATGTTGAATTTCGTATCTGCTATTTCGAGCTGGCATGGAAGTACATTCAATTTATTTGGAGTGTTTTTCAGGCTTTACCTACCTACGTATCACTTACCAAGATGATTAAGCTTTTATTTAATGATCGCCTTATAATCTAAGGATTTCGTATCCTGCAGGTGGGTTGGGTAGGTATGGGTATTTTGTTGTTGATTTTTGTTATCACAACAAGCTATGCCATCATCGTAGAGTACGATACTTGGAATACGAGTCTGGTAAAGGTATAGGATAATATTGCTTACAAGAGCCACGTCTGGAGTATTATAACAAGGATATGGAAATATTTATTTGGAACAGACTGCCTACGCTGTTAATGATATTGTTGTTGCTGTTTTGAGATGTGCTTAACCTTAACTAAATATAAATATAATTTATTATTGAGTTCGGATGAGTGGCATTTCATCATTAGATTTCAATCATTGACCATGAATTGCAGATGTCCTGCATTGTTAATTTCCTACAGTTATACCAACAAAAAAAAGTAATGTTTCCATCTCATGCTTGAAAGTTTTTTTTTTTTGTTAGAAAAGATACCAGCTAAAGATCCCTTTCGTTTTCCTAAGCTTTTATAGAAACGGATGGTATGATGTTCATTATGTTTGATTTATGAATGCGAAGAATCTATGGACAAGACAAATTGTTTGTGCTTACAAAACTGAAACAATAAAGAGGTCCTTTTTTTCTATATGTATGTATATACATTATAAGTTATATTTGGCTTGTTGTAGAGCAGTAAGAAGGGAGTTGCTATCGAAATTAAAGATTTTTCGAAAGGTTGACAGGGGTAGAATAGATTATTTCTATAAATATATATATATATCGTATGGATGCGTATGCATATAGATATATATACTATATGGAAAATATGGAAGAAAAATTGATTTATGAATGCTTTGGGCTAACAAATTCCCAAAGATGTTATTTTTCCCATCATAAGCTTGTGTCTGGACAACAAGAGATTCTTATTTTTCATTAGTATATAAATTTGCTGTGAGCATATATTTACTCATTTGTTAGTATAATATCTCTGTGTGTATCTGAATATTTTGTTTACGAAATTCAAAAGGATTATGGCTTATGAAATGCAGCTCGGGCAAATATTGATTTTAATTTTAACAATATCTATAATTCTATATAGTATAGAAATTTAAAACAAAAAAGCTTTAATTATATCTGTTGGTTTTTCTATTTCGTTTTAATTATATTATGCGTCCCCTGAAGGGGTTTTGTATACCCTTATAATGATCAAGCACAGTGTGAGCTTCAGGAAAATAAATAAGGAGTTAAAAGGAAATACTGAAGAGCCGAGTTAAACATTCCACATTCGTGTTGTTCGATAAAGAGAGAGCAATTGCACTTACGTATCGATAGGAAACAGCGTTTAATTTTTGAAGCATTAAATTCTAAGAAGTTTTTTGAGATTAGAAATAAGAAAGCAAATTAATCAGCATGGCCGCGACCTTGTGCAGAAGGAGCATAACTGCAATTGGACGAGAGAAGCAGGTTCGTCTACTTGTCAATATAAGGTTCGCCTACTTATCAAAAGTCGCTTGCGTAGAGTAACAAACATGGGACTTCAAATATTTACATACCACCTTTTTATCGAGCTTAAGGATGTGTATTACGGCATCACATGTAGAGACATAGCTATTTAGATTAAAAAACTATCTGCTCCACAGGGTCGGAAAAACTCTCACCGATACGTTTGATATCAAAAAAAGTAGAGAAGTCGATCAACTTTCATTCGATCTCTTTAACATCGTTCTGGAAATATTTCAAAGATCGGCCCAATCACCTTCCCTATATGCCGACAATATAACAGGGCTTTTATGAGAACTTTGAGGGTAACGAAGAAAATGGGTAGATGGGTTTAGCGGTAAATGTGGTCAAGACCAAATATATTCTTTCGTCAAGAAAGGACAGTATACACCGACGTCCTGGTCAGAACGTCACCAAATTATGTAGTAACGAACTTCGTCAAAATACCTATGTAGGTGCCGCTATAAGTCGATACTTTGACAGCAGTCCTGAAATCAAACGGGGAATAGCTCTTACCCAATCGCTGTTGCTCCTGTCTGGAGCAATTAAAGTGTCCCTTTATAAGACACTTATCCTCCCGGTCCTTCTATATGTATGGTGGCAGAGGCATAGACCTTGTCAAAGGTGAATGAGAACGTTTAAGGTTATTTTGAGAGGAAAATCCCATCTGCATGGATGGAGATTAGCGTGGAAGATATAACCACGCAACTATGAGGGCTATTCAGTAACACTGACATTGTGAAAAAACGAGTCAAGGTCCAAAAAATTCGATTAACTGGGTCATACATATCATTACGGTCCGCAAAGTCTTCAAATCCACCCGCTTAGGGAGGGTGGATTAGAGGAATATCTTGACTTAGGTGGCACACTGTTGGGGGAGGACCTCAATCAATTTGGCATTCGAAACAAAAGACAGCTAGCTAGGGACCGAACTGGCTGTATAATGTTGGTTGATGCCCTGATCCAATAAGAACTGTAGCAGAAACTTAAGTACCTAAGTTTGCATAGGGTATATTGTTCATCGGTGGAACAATATCTGTGTCAGATTTGAAATTTAGTTCAACATTATTTTTAGTTAGTGCAAAATATTGGTTTGATATTAAAATTAGCTTTATTTGACAAACCTTTGAATACGTCATAATGAATCGAAGCGGAATTCGATGCAACATTACATATAGCGTTTGATTCTGACCGAGCAATAGAAACCATGGACGTTAATGGCAAGGATGTAAGTGTTGAACTTGGCTAATGTCTAAAGCGTTCATATCCGAACTTGTATTTACTGCAGCAATCAAGACTTGGCTTGAATTCAGCAAACCATGATGAGCAATCAAGAGTTCTTCTGAGTAAATAAAATCTGGATCTTCAACGTCATCGTCGAAATCATATCAATCCCCTTAGAGCTTGAAATTGTATTCATCAATTCAGCCAGTTCATCATCTGTCATCTTCGACAGGATCATCAAAGATTTTTTTGACAATGGACCATATAAAAAAACTGAATCACTCAGAAACACTTAAATGCCTGAAACCACCTCTAGACGGGATCGGTAAAACTCAGATATCTTAACAAAAAAAATCACAAGGCAAAACTTGTTTCATTGTTATTTTACCAATTTCATCTGATGGAAATAATAATTTTTTTTTATAAACAAAAATCGTGATTGCAAAAAATAATTAATTTTAGGGTATTATTTAAAACTTAGCCTACAAACAAAATGCATTCACTGGCCAGACCACGGGCAAAACATAATTCTAGGTGCATGAATCTAACCAAATTCCCCTAGAAAAATATAATTTACAGTGAGTAATCGCTGTAAGTTTTATTAAAGTCGGTAAACATCGATGAAAAAATTATGCGTCTTAGAAAGGTACTACAGCATCTAACTGATGAGCCCAGCTGTAGTACCTGGGCGAAACGCATTTTGGACTAAAGGTCACAAATTCATTCAATTGGCTTTAAATCCACACAGTCCACTAAAACAAAAACAAAAATAATATAAACATATTGTTTGCGTTTTCTTCAATTAAAATGTATTACAGTTATGCTAAAAACAGCTTTGTAAACAACAATATTTAGGCTAAAGATAAAGCTTAATAGATTATCCAAAATATCCTTCCGTTACCTAAAAGTATTTGTAAGCATTAACGAGTCTAGAGGAAGTTGTTGGCATTAGAGGGTTAAATGGTTTGAATGCAAACTACACGTAGTTTAAAAAGGAACGTCAAAAAAATCTCTAAGAATCTAAACTAAAAGTTGTTGGCAACTCAGTTTCCTAATGAGTGTGTTTCCTTATTCTTTCTGGTATGTCCAGAATATTCGGAATACCAGTTTTGCGTTTCTTTATTCCATGGAATATTCCGGGTAAAGTATCTTGTTGTTTCTTTATTCATTCCGGAACGTTTGGAATGCATTCTTTGTATTCCATGTTATACACGGAATGAAAAGAATATTCTCGGAATAACCCTTTCATATGAAAACAAAACAAATGACAGCAGCCAAAGACGAAAACCAAGTAAGTAAACAAAATGGATGTCCTACCATTGTTTATATTTTTATTATTGAAATAAATATATAAATAACAATTAAATGCGACTTTTCATGAATTAATAAATTAATAATAATTTATTTTTACTATTTTCCATAGAGATATCTATTTTCTTGTCATCATCACAACACTTTAAAAGAGCTGATTGATGTCATCTTTTTTCTTTTCTATTCCGGAGAATTTTTGTTTCTTTATTCATTCCATTCTGGATATTCTAGATAAACATTTCGTCTTTTCCATCCATTCTATTCCTTATCCGGAATAAATAAAGAAAGACACTCAATGTGAAAGTAGCCTGAGGGTCCTATGACATACTACGGTTTCAAGCAGGATCGAGAGTTCAAGTTGAACTGGGGTCGGATTTTCAACCCCGTGTGCCATATCTTGGAAGATAAAAGCTCAATTAATTGTCCTTTTTATGAATTTTCTCTTTATCTTTTCCTATACAACTGATAGAGACAGCAATCATCAAAACGACTATCAAAAACTTGACCATAGGCGATTCCACCTTAGGTTATTCGTCTCTAGAGGTGAGTACTTTGCTTGGAGTTGAGTTGAAAAGATGTTGAAATGACAGCTGTTTATGACAAACCACTTCTTCAACTCAGTTTTTCAACATAAATTTCGGCTCGACTTGACTCCGCCTCAATGCAGGTTTACATGTGAGGCAAAATCGCAAAGTTAACGGATTGGAACCCAAACAAATTTTTGATAAACACATCGCATTTGTTTTCACCTTGACAATTTTAAAATTGGTCTCCATTGGCAATATATTTATAGATCACAATAGCAATAGTAAAAGCAGATAGCAGAAGAACTGTCAAATTTTCTTGTGTGGGTATTTTTATAGCAAACCAAAGAATATTAATGAAAACTAATACTTATATACACAACAACATCAAATGATAATTGGGAACGCCAAAATAAAATGCGATAAAGCAACCGATGAAAGCATTCTATCTATCGCCTGCCGCGATTTATGCTTCCACTTGATATAATGAAAGCATTCTTTAAAGCTTGCTCTAGATTCATCGCTAATCGATACCGCATGTTAACCACGTACGTTGTTGAATAGCGTATGTCGTGGCATGGGTAGAAAAAATTGATCTAGCTGAAAAATTACATAGTTCTCGCCCTTTCTCATTTGCGATTGCTGTTCTGGTGCGAGTAAACCTTTTTAAATTAATTCGAATAAGGGCAATGTTAACAACTAACATAGGTGGCGCAAAAGTTGTCTTGTCAACTTATTTTAAGATACTACTATGTAAGATATGTGAAGTAAACCTACACAGAATACGAACCAAAAAAACATTAATTACACTACGTACTTACTTAATACTTACTCTTAAAGAACCTGGCATAAGTGTTTCGATTGACATTTTTGTTGCCATTTGGAAAAATTTTAGTATCTTCCTTGGACATTCCTTGGACCGCTTAGATTAAATATTGGATATTTTGCAATACATTATAGATAGATAAATAGATAGATGGATAGATAAATAGATATATTTTTTATTCTTCAATTTAAATAACTTAACATGTACATTAGGTATTATAATTCTTGAATAAATAATAAGGACATGACATGAAATGTCGTCTGTCTGAGGAGCAATAATTGCATGTTTATTGTATTATAAATAATTTTACACTTTTTGCAAAAAGTTAATCTAAGATACAAAATTATAATTTGACTTCTTTTAATAACTGTAACTGAGCAACTGTTTACATTTATCATAGTTTTACTTTTTGAATTATTTTGAAGAATTATAAATATTTATGTTCAACTTAAAAAGCGTATGAGCTACTTTTTCATCTGCGTAAACTGTCACATAAGTGCGTAAGCAGAACTTAAATGCTTAAGTTGTGTATCAGCAAACGGGCCTTAGTTTATAGTTAAAATAAATACTTTCAACTTTTAGATTAGTTAAATCAAAATATAGTTTGCACATTAATTAAGTTTATACTTTAAGCATGTAATAAAATAAAGTTGAAGTGACATTTAGCTTAGATAAAACAAAATTGAAACGCTTTTTAGTTCAGTGGGCATTCTATCTAATGTCTCGTTAATCAATGGCTTGGATCAAAAACTTTCCTCGATGATTCGCCTTCTATAAGTCATCGCTTCCTTATAGTACTCATAAAGAAACATCCAATTTGCGCCGCTTAGGTAGCTTGTAACCTCATTATCTTGCAGAGAGCTTTTTCCGAAATGGACACGCCTAATCTCCATCAGCATAGGGCAAACGCCATTAAAATTTAACACTTCTACTCTGTCTGTAGATTACAAAGTGTGCAAATATCAGAAACCTGGTTACGGTGTGGCATATAGTTAAGTCTTATCAGCTCCACTCTTATTTTAAATCTAGTGCCAATGGTAAGACTGCTGTTATGTGTATTGGTGAAATAGTTTCTTTTATTGAGATTAAGCACTCACTCCAAATAATACTGCCTTTCCGTAGACGATCGAGCTTTTTCAATATAGACATACCTTTCATTTTCGTCGGTGACTGATATTACTTCGTACAGTGATTTTTTGCATTGCACTACATCCAAACTCCAATTCAAAGTGAAGCCGCAGTCTGCGGCCAACAAGATTCAGTCTTTTACCACCAACTTTTTTTGACAAATTGCATACTCCATTATAATTCATGGTAGTCTCTGGTCATCCATATGTAACACTCTCGCTACGTAGTAGGCGTTCAGCTTGAGAGTTGCAATAAGCAGTGATAACAAACCGGTTTCCAGATAATACATATATTTTGGCGTGCTTACATTATATTAGAACCGGAAATAATTAAAAAAAAAAAACACCAATCAACATTCGTTCTTGTGCAAAATTAGCCCAACCGAATTTATGGAGTTGATTCGAACTCATTTCAACTCGACTTAGGTATACAAGGCATAAGCTGCCTTTCAACTCTGTATAACTAATAATTGAAGTTGAAACTATTTAAAGATTTAAATTTGTATAACTCGTCAGAAAATTGAGCGAACTGAGTAGGTATGCTCTGAGCATATTATGATAAGAAACACACTCTTGACACGTAAACTGTCGCATTACTATCTATCTGACAAATACCATGAAAAATTAGAGAAAGTTGTCCGCGCTCTGGTTTTTGTTCCATTGGCTTGTTAATTTTAGTCTTGAATCTGTCTTTCTGCATTTTGACACCAAAAGAGAAAAAATGGATATTGCTTGACAAATTTCTTGGAGCACTATGGGTTCTTGAACCGATTTGGTAGTTAATGTATTTTATTCAGTTTTTGTATGATTGCATACTTGCTTTCAAAACACTTTTTGTATCATTTGATGACTTTGAATGACCAACAACAACTTGAGTGTGCTACCACCCAGTTTTTCTCAATTATTTTTGGCTGGAATTATAGCTATTTCACGACCATCAAATTCCTGTGCTCTAGTTGTGCTGGTCTACTTTTTCATTTTAATTGAAAAACTTCTTGTGCCTTCATCGTGTATTGAACCATTACCAAGCTTTGCATAGAAGCCAACGCACTACGCATCACGCCTCCGAGCCCACATGTTTAGATCACTGGAGCAAAGGAATCTGATGATCGACCTTGGCAAGTCGTGAAATAGCTACAATTCCAGCCAAAAATAATTGAGAAAAACTTGGTGGTAGCACACTCAAGTTGTTGTTGATCATCCTAAGTCGTAAATGTTTTTTTTAAATTAACCGAACACTTTTGATTTTAGATAAAATAAAACATTTATTTGCTAAGCTTTTTTACGCGCGCCGGCCGATTCAATATGCACATAACATTTGAATGATGAGAATGTACTCTCAATTGAAGTGACACCTCAACCCACACTAATACTACGTTTCCACCGAACGCTAATCTAGATTTATATTACTAATATCATAATAGTGTTTCCACCGCTCCAAAAGTAGATTAATTTTGACAGCACTATTCGAAATGCAAATATTGTTTCGTTTTCTCTTATAATGTAGAAGTGAGACAGGCAGCTTCGTCTGTGTCAACCGAACCGAATAATTCACTTTCCCGATGAATGTGTTCATTTCGATATGGGAATAGGTTAGTTCAATTTGTACATCTATTGGCCCAATGAAGATTTAAGGGAGATTTATTTTAAATCTTCATCTGAGAAGATTAAAATTTGTATGGTAAATCTTCAGGATTTGTAGGAGACTTAGCCAAATCTCGGTTTAGTGGTCGATGGAAAAGTAGTATAAGACAATTCTGCTGCCAAAATGAACAGTATCATCATCTCTAATTCTTTGGCCTCATTCAAAAATCGAACCATAGCTATCCGGATAGTTTGGTGTTGTTGTAATCCACGTCATAACACAGGTGATGTCAAAACAGCTGCTACAAAAAAAAAATCGCACTTTGGTATACTTTTGCATCCAATGAGAAATGTTAAACACATAATGCACAAACCAATCCAAATTTGAACTATCCGCAGATGTTGGTTGTTGAACTTACCCATTTACTGCAATTCTAGATGGGCCACAAAATAATAGTATAGTAAATTGTTAAACTACAATTAGGCGGGTAACGCAAATAGTCAACATATTGCCAAGTCATATAATCGTCATTGCAGATCGCCGTCAACGACAGCAGCGTTGACATGTTAAAATTTTGTTAATGCTAAATCGTATTTGAATATTGTCATCGCACCCACCGTTTGAACAATGATTGCAAGAAAATCTCATTGCCATTATATAACACGTCATCGCATTTTAGGGAATTATTGATGGACGTGTGCCAAATGTGTGTTTTACAATATTTAAGCGTTGACACGGAGAATGCTGAATGTGTTATCAACAAACAAACATGCCCGCTTGGACGTTCTTTATATTCAGCTCCCTCAATCGGTATATTTTGACCAATCCGTCTTGTTCAGGAGCAATGGAGTGTGAACACGTGCAAACTATTTGAGGCAATATGCGTCAGAAAACCAAATGTCAGAAAATCTTGTAAGCTTCAAAATAAATAATTTTAATTTAATTTAATTATATTGATGTAGTTATAATGACACTTCTCAATCTTTAAAAAGATGTGGTTGGAGATAAGCGCAAAAAGTCAAAACCCCTCATATACATACATTGGCTAGGTGATATCAAGCAGGTACAATTGCAGACGCTAAAGCTGCCAAAACTTCATCAAAAATCTTGAGTAAAGTGAATGCTTCCACCCCGCCAGCTGTCAGTCTTCTTTGCTTGACAAGTGATATTATGCCATTTAGTGGCGGGGTGATAATTTAAATACATAAAATAAAAGTGGCTGTCATCCTGATTCCTGACAGGAAGTTGTCAGCAGATAAATTATAACTTTTCAATGTGGCTCCCCAACAAAATTTTGCTAAAATAAACACAATAAATTAATTATAATATTAAAACAAATAATTACTTTTCTTAGTTGTTGGATTTATAAACGAAAAACTACATCGACACATTTCAATATGTCAATACCTACCTACCTCTCTCATCCAACAGGTTACATGTAAGAGATAAAGACAGAGAGGTTGATGTGCATATTAAACGTGAACAACGCTGCTGATGGCTGTCATACAGAAATGTTGGTTTCATGTTTTTTTTTTTGTATGTGTATCGTTGTAGTTACCTTCAATTGACATATTGTATCTGTGGTTTTGCCATATTATTATTTTGACCAGTATTTTTGATGTGTTTGTTGTTCAGAGCCAGCAGATGGTTGTAGCCTTTGTTTTTAGATTTCAGAAAGCTTGTTTAGGGAGTTAAATTGTATAATCTCACTGACTATGACAGCCGGCGCGGCTGTAACGCTTTCGACATTGTGGTTTGCTAGTTCGTTAGTCACTTTGATTTGTTCAATTTTAGATTTTACCCCTATTTTTGGTTGGTTATTAATCTTTGTTAATCGAAAAATCCGGAAGTGGTTGCCCTACGGAATTTATGAACATTCATATTTTCACTTGGGAAACTTTGGGTTGATGTGCAATGGCTTAAATGAAGAGTGAGTGTGGTTGTATGAGCTTTCTGACCATTGAATGCGGTTGGATTTGTGGATAATTGAATTTAATGTCGATTTTTTTTTTTTAGTTTAGTTTAGTTTAGTTTATTTCATCAAACAGAGTACAACTCTTACAGACTACTATAAATAGTTAATAAGATAATTAATATGTATATATATTTATGTACAAAAATAAAATAAGTAATAATATCAGTATAACAATAGGTAAATCTTAATTACAAAACAGATTGCGATAACAAAGCAGACATTAAATTTTTTTTGACGACATCTCTTGAATTAGAAAAAATATCTATAACCTCTACAACAGAATTCGTTTCTCTTATGCAACGTGCAAACGTTTCGTTTCTACTATAATTTCTTCTATGAAAAGTCTCTCGCAGATGAAAATTGGAGCGGAGAGTCCTTGACGGAAAGTAAAAAAAGTATCCGTTCTAACAAAAAAGAGCATTTGATACGATTGCTTATTAAATCTTTAACAAACATTATTGAAAAAAATTTCCTCCTTATTTCAAGCGTTTGAATGTCTATAAGCAGGCATCTAGATGGATAAGATGGTACTTCCATATTCCAATTTAATTTGTAGAAAGCATACCTAGTGAAACTTTTTTGTATTCTTTCTATTCTAGAAGAATGAGTGATATAATAGGGGTTCCAAACTATGCTGCAATATTCCAATACCGATCTAACAAGTGCAATATATAATGATTTCAGGGTGTAGGGGTCAGAAAAATCCTTAGAGTGTCTTCTGATAAATCCTAGCATCCCATTAGCTTTGCTCACTATATAATCGATGTGCTTAGTAAACGAAAGCTTTTCATCCAATATAACTCCCAAATCTTTTTTTGCGGTAACCCTATCTAAACTCGTATTATTGATAGTATAATCAAATATGATAGGTGTTTTTTTTTCTATGGCATGTAAAGCTCTGACATTTGGCAACATTCAGGAACAATTTGTTTGATTCACAGCATTCTGCCAGTTTATGAATATCCTGTTGGAGATAAAGGCAATCCGTAGGAGATCTTATGAGCCGGAAAATCTTGACATCATCGGCATACATAAGGTACTTCGAATACTTAAAATTTACGGGGATGTCATTTATAAAAAGGATAAATAACAAGGGCCCAATATGACTTCCTTGGGGAACACCTGAAGTTACATTAATACCTTTAGATTTCATCTTTCCCAATTTTACAAACTGAACCCGATTTTTTAAATAGGAAGAAATCCATTTTATTAAACTAGAATGGAATCCGAGTTGTGAAAGTTTTAAAATTAATATGCTATGGTTAACTCTATCAAAAGCTTTTGCGAAATCCGTAAAGATAATGTCAGTCTGAAAACCTTTTTCAAATCGGCAAAATACAGAATCGCATAGCAGTGAAAGGTTTGTAGCAGTGGATCTTCCAGATACAAAACCATGTTGGTGTTCAGATATTATGTCCTTAACAAAAAAATTTAATTTTTGACAAACAAGCATTTCGAAAATTTTTGGGATCACTGATAATTTGCAGATAGGCCTATAATTTATCACATTTTGCTTAGAACCACACTTAAAAATTTGAGTTATATAAGAGATCTTCCAACAGTCCAAAAACTGACCGCTTTTTAACGACTGATTGAAAATCAAGCTAAGTGGTAACGCCAAAGAGCCAGCGCAGTTTTTTAGTACAACAGGGGCTATGTTATCTTGCCCAGCACTTTTATTTAAAAGCAAATATTACTTCACCATACCGACATATTGTTTTTGGTGTTATTTGTATAGCAAAAAGGCTTGATGACTTTTTATCAACACAAAAATTAAGTTTCTGAAAAATTATATAATCTGCAGTGCGCGTTGGGAAAGAAACTTCGAACGTTAGAGTTCAGAATATTACGAAGTTTTTTGACAACTGCATATTACATTCAACAGGCACGATCTCTGTTACGGCTGGTTTAAGTCTCTTCTGCATTTAGAAGGAGACTTAAGCTAGTGTGTCACGTAGGCCAAACCGCAGAAAACGTGTCATTGAATGCTTGAAACACATACATACATATGTGTACAGAGAATTCCTTCCATAATCGTCTTACAAAGCCGAGTACTAAGTAGGCTAGGCTTTATGTATTGTACCGTCTACGCTATATGTGTTGAAAAATAAAACTACATTTTTCTATTCCTACAGAATAAGCAAAGTGGCAAAAAGACACAACATTGGATATTGGGAAGATTATGGAGAATGATGAGACAGGGAAAAGATTTAATGACTTTCCGTGAAAAAATAATTGACTGCCACTTCTTTATAAAAACATCCAAGTCCAACCACTAATTTTTAAGCATGTGCGAACTATATGAAATAGGGAAACGCTTTATAACTATTATTAATTGTAAGGAGAAAAAGTATATGACCTAAGTGGCTGCCTTAGGGGAATGCCAGAGGTAGCTGTATTAGACTTCGAAAGCCAGAGGTAGCTATATTAGACTTTGCCGAAGGCCCTTTATCCGTAAAGATAATATCAACTTTGTTTCCGGCTGAAGTAAGTGATACGAAGTGCATCACTAGTTAACTCAATAAGTGTGACAATTTAACTCTGAATAAATTTTTCTGAAGGCTACAGTTAATCTACTACCGAAAAACAGGCTTCGATTTAATTCAGATTTAATTTATTTGCACGATTATAGCAGAGATCTAACGCATCAACTGAACAACTGGACCTAAGCAAATTAATCACTATACTGATTCAATAAGTAAGGCCCCTTCACTAAACTTTTATTTACTAGGTCGTATAACGAGTAGTTTGGTTCAAGTACTCGTATATTGAGTTAAGACAGACTGTGAATGAAGAAGTTAAATCTAAATGGTATATTCATTACAGTGAATTGTGACTACTTAACATGAGTGACAAATTGTTATTACCACTGCAAAAGACCATGAAATACTACCTACATACATAATGTATTTGTCAATATTTAAAAAAATTGAATAATATTTTATTTAAATGTTGTTAAAATTAAACTCAATTTATACAACTGGCAAAATGCAAATATACATACATATGAATATCCCCAATTGTACTAATTGCTTGTAATAAATTGGCTTAATCCTGTATTTCATGAACAACAATTTTTTAAATTGACAATTTATCAATATGTCACTTGTGTGAAATTGGCATCACTCACCATTATTTAATTTAATTTAATTTTATTTTATTTTGTTTTATTTTATTTTATTTATTAAACTATTTATTTAAACTAAGTGGATATGTTGTTGTATTTAAGATAGAAATTATTTTAAAGTCTCATTAGATCGAACATTTGCTTTTTGTTATTTTTTGTGTATGTTCATTTTCTTAAATTTAATAATTTTTTTAATAACCTAATCATTGTCAGTGGTCACGTCAATAAAAACAGAAAAAAAAGGAAAAAATCCGTAATTTCATTTTATGTGCAAATACTTTCTATCGACTAAGTTAATCGAAATCCTTTCATCTCAATTAAAAAAAATATCTAAATAAATAATTAAAAATATATAAAAAAAATTCGCAAGCATACACATAGAAGTCCATACATATAATGTGCAAGTCGTAGAGACCCACCATAAAGTAAATTAAAAAAAAAAAAACTGTATAATCCAGCTATAAAGCGATTTGCATTAATCCAACTTTTATAATCGATTTTCCATTCAAAATGCACTTGTTTGGATTACTCGAATTATACAAATACGGAGCCCAGGAATTTATTTAGCTACGATGATGTGTATAGAACGAGTAGGTGTAGTAGTATGCATAGTTGTGGCATTTGATTGCAGGATACTTTCAACGGATGCGGATACGGCCTGGTAAAACAGGAAGAACAGCTGTTGATGTCGACATGAACAAGAACATGAACAGACCTTGGCAAACACTAATTTTCTCTTTTCCTCTGTTGTGTTTTTTTTTATTCCATTTTATTATTGCTGATGGTCGTAGTTGGTTAAATATGTCCTTCAATTTAAATAGACACACTTTGGCGTGTGTATTTTTTTCAAATGCATAAACAACTTCATTGGTGACACTAAATAAATTAATATGTGTTGGACGCGTTGTTTTAGAGCAACTGGATTTTTATCATACCCGTAAATGTGTGATTCACAATAAAATGAGACATTTTAAAGGAAAAAATAAACAAGCACATATACGGGTTAGGGTGTATGTGTCTAGATTGCGATATGTATATGGATCTGTTTTAATTAAAGTTTATAACCTCGAACTTTTCACACAATTTGAAAAGCAAACTTTAGTCAGAACGAAAAGTTGACTAATTTTTAATAAAAATAAAAGAAAAGAGATAAATCACATTCATGTGAAAAATCAAAATAAAATTTGTGAAGGAGAGCAAATTTGAATCCTTGCATAACTAATATTTTATTGGATTTTTTTTAAATACTCACGCACTGATGGTAGCTTATGGGTTAAGGGAAAACATTTTAAAGGATATACAGAAGCAGTTTAAAGTAGTTTTGAATGGTATGTTGCGGATGGGAAATTAGGTAGATATAATATATTTAATTCAGATTAGTGGAGTGCGGCTAAAAAATGAAGCTTTTCCTGAAAATAGTTCCGAATAAGCGGTAGGGCTGGCAATGATAGTAGACCAGGCGAGACTTTCGTCTCGATCTCTTCAAAATGGAAAAATGCCAGTCTCGTCTCGATCTTTTTTTCGCTCTTTTCTCGTGAAAATTTTAGTGTGCAGTCTCGACTCGCTCTCGGTCTTGGGCTCATCCTTAGTCGTGGTTTCTTTCGTGTTTTTTAGTAGTAAAAAGGTTTAACATAAGACGCATGTTCAAATCGAAAAGATAGAGTACGGTATCTCAGCAATTTGTGGGTAATAAAATGCGGTGTGTGGATCCTTGTATGAAGCAAATAATAAAATTGTAAAAATTTTAAATTTTCTGAGGTAAAATTTGAATTTTGAAGATGTTTTTTAATCCATTTAAATCGGAGCCATCCTTAAATGGATTTTGACAATTCATGGCTTGATAGGTAGGCAACAAACTATATTTTGAAGTTTCAATAATATTTTTTTCCAAGCATAACCTTAAAGTCTTAAAGTCGCCTTTTTACGGAGGTGGAAACAAATTCTGAAAAATGGGTGATTTCTATTCCAACGAAATACATACATAAATCGCACGTATTTTTCTCTGGATTTTCACAGTGCGCCTATGTGAGTATAACTATGTACATTCTCTAATTTGATATTTTAACGCGCAGCGCATATCGCAAAAAAATTTTTGAATACTATCTTCTAGCCCACACCGAAACTAAACCACCGAGACCGTCGCGACAAGCTAGCCTCCCGGCAAATTTTGGTACCAAAAATATGGTCTCGTTCGGGTGCTTTTAAAGTAGTCTCGTCTAGGGTACAGAGACGGATACCGAGATAGAGGCCGAGACCGATATAGAAACCGAGACTAGTCTCGGTCTTTTTGCCAGCCCTAATAAGCCGTTAAGGGTAATTTGGTAAGCATACTCGTATTCTGGAAATATTTTAGGGAATGGATGTTAGTGCATATTGGATAAATCAGAAGAATACTATTTGAGAAGATGAGGAGCAAAAGAGGACATGCTTAAAATGACATTATTTTTTGTATTTGAATTTTTAACTTTACATTTCCAAAGAATTTTTATTAAAATTATGCCAATTAAGCATACAAATTATTGCCTTGTAATGTGTGACATAAGTGGGAGTGACATTTAATTATAGAAGGTTAACTAAACAATAGAGTTACTGTTTGGACGCTCCAGGCGAAACAGAAACGGAATGCACGACTGAATCGTACGAACTTGCTCTTCTAGCTATAAAAATAGGTTATAATATAGTTACATATAATCATTAAGATTTGAAGCTGATGTATTTAAGTTTACCTTGGTTTTTTAGTAAAATGAATTTGCACACACAAGCACCACAATAAAAAAAGCTGCCACCACGATTGCTCAGCTGGGGGTGGGTTCCTTGTGAAGGAATTTGGTATGTCCAAATTATTTTATTTTTTTTTTCGAATCAATTTATTTCTTATTACCGATCGAAATTGTTTTATTACAAGTAAAGTGGGATACTTGTAATAAAAAGTGGGCGCCAGGAATTTTAATTAAGCTAAATTAGCAAAATTCCAATTATTTTCAAAATAGAATTAAAATTAAAATAAAAGCGAAAATGAAATGAAACGCAAGTTTTGTTATATACCCAAAAGGGGACTTCAATAATTTTATTTGGGAAACCGTGGGCAAGCCCTGGATTAAAACCCAATTTTTTTTTTCAATTAAAGGTTACAATTTCAATATAATTTTTAAATGGCTTACTGTCAGCCGTTAGGAAAAAAAAAATAGCAAACAAAAGAACAATTGCATTGAAAATAAATGGGCCGTTAACGCACAGTAAAGAAACCGGATTCCCGTATCCCACAATTAACTGGGATAAATAATAATGAGCTAATCAAATAGAAAGTAAAATAGAAGACCCACAAAGAATATAAGATAATATTTAGCACTTGGACAAAATGTCCGATCTACTTATCTTTTACTTTTTGTTTCCCTGTTCCTTCCTCTGAATTTATCCTCTACTCGTACCTCGAATCTCTTTTCTTTTTTAATTTTCCATAACTTATTCCTTTTTCCAAAAATCTTCCTCAAACATTTTCTTCGATTATTTTCTTCTTTTCTAAAATTTCTCGAACTTCCTCTGTCTCAATCTCCTCGCTTGGTAAGCTCCCACAAGAGTGAACTGTCCAGCTACAACCAATTTCTCGCTCGACCATTCCAGTCACTCACACATTCACACATTCAGCTATTCGTTTTCGTTGATCATCTGTCACTACCACGACTTCCTGGAAAGCTTCCCTGCCTCCAAGAGAACCTTCGTTGTCGAATCATAACGAAACTTACTCTCATTCACACATTCACGGATTCAGCCAATTGATGGATGTCCTTCCAAAACTTGCCGAATCTTAATGGCGAGTTCAAACCTATTTAAAACTAAATTTTCGAGAAAAATTTAAAACGAAATTAAATCGAGAAAAAGATACTTCTGAGCATTTTCTCAGTTACCAAAATAAACTATTCGCAGGTTATTCGAAGCGCGATTGAAACCATTACACATTTGAGAGAAAGTAGAGGAAGGCATATTAACGAAACTAGAAACCTACTCTATTAACTCAATTCTGAAAGCTCTTAAGAAAAACGGTTTTAATTTTAAAACCAGAATTAAGAATTTAAATAGTTAAACATTAAGTGTTAAAGACCCATCTTAAAATACATTATTATTATAAGTAAAATTTAATTAAGTTACGTTAAATTTAGGCTGTTGTGTTGTCGATTTTATAGTACCTAGGTAAGAGTCCGCCTGATTCGTTACCTCTTCAGTTCATCCACTGGTATTATCCTCGTAACGTTTGATTTTGGGAACCGTCTCTACTCCAATCGCGAAGGCAAGATGTATCCAACACCTATTTTTGTTGCTTTTGCAAAATATTGGTTAAGTACACCAATGGTTGATGATAACATGGTTGCCCTCAACTTCGCCAGTAATTTGCAGCCGCATCAGAAAATAAAGCGGAAGGGAAGGAATTGAAGCATGACTTTTGTTGCGGTAAATTTTACCGTAACAACCATAATATGGAACCTATAGATATATAAACATTAGGTATATAGAAAGTGTAGAATGTACCTAAGTTTATATGAAAGATGGAAGGTGTATAGAATTCATGTGATTTTTAAAGCCATAAACATGTTCCATACACATAATATAGTTGGGTGGGAGAATATTTAGTATATATGTATGTATTCAGTGCCATAGATACCATATATACAAATATGTGCATTTATTTTAGTTAAGGCAAAAAAGCGTAAAAATGAAATAAAATTTGGTAGAAATAAATAGATGAAACACATAATAAAATTGATTTGATTGATTAGCAATTATAGTTTGAGGCGGAAAATCGGTGTAATTTGAACTATTGGGAAAATTTGAATGAAACAAAATTTCAAAAATCATTGGCGCAGTTCTTAAAAAAATAAAATGCTCGACTGTATCGCACGTACTTGCTCTTATGTTCGATAACATTATATGCAAAAGATTCGTAATAGAAACGGCTAAATCTATTTTTAAAGTCGTTTTTCACTTATTTTTTTTTTATTTAAAAATTCTTAAATTTTTTCTAAACAAAAATTGGTATGAACATTTTAAACATTTAATAATATAAACTCAAAAAAAAAAAATTCCAGAAAAAAACATATTTTTTTTTTTAAATCGAAAAAAAAACTATTTCACGAAAATTTTGAAATGCAGTTTTATTTATAATTTGAAGAAGTTCTAGTATTAAAATATTGATCTAAATCCGTTTAGTCGTTTATGAGAAAATCGAAAATTAATAAAATGGTTGTATGGCAGGTACCATTAATAACAATATATTAAAACAAAATTATTAGCCAAAATGTAGACCATACCCAAGGTAGTACACACAATAATTATTATTAAAATCGTTGAAGCCGTTTTCGAGATAATTAAGATGGTATAAAATTTTGTATGGCAAGTACCGTTATTTTTGGGACTAAGAGAACGATTCAAAAATCTATTTTGGACAATCACCTTAAACGCTTAAATACCAAGTTTGAAGAAAATCGCTATAGCCTTTTAGGCTGTAGAGAGTTGTACATACAGACAGAAAGGCGGAATTGAGATGCCTACTTTTTTGGTATTCTCTATCATCCTAATGTCAACTTTGATTAAAATCTCGAGTTCGATTTTTTTTCCAAATGCAAAACTTGCCCTATAGTGCTATAGTACCTACATCGCAAGTAAAAATAACTTTTTATGTATAGGATGTGGAAGCGTATCGGAATTTCGCTTTTCAAAAATCCCAAAAAAAACTTTTAAAATGCCGACTCCTAAACAATTGTTTTTTTTTTCAAATCCCGCCTCTTAAAATCCGTATATATTAAAATCCCGTTTAATACCGCTTAGCCCGCTATTTATATTGATACATTATACAAAAATGTTTGCATACACCCAAGCTCCACAGGAACCCAAATCCCATAGTGGGTCAAGCAGCGGGGTCCTTTATGCATCTTGTGTTGATTCCAAAAGCGGGAACTTAATAAATGGGGTGGTAAAAAACGGGATTTTAAGAAACGGGATATTAAAAACGGGATTATAAGATTGCGGGATTAGTAACATCAGGATTATAAAAAGCGGAATAAAAAAACAGGATTAAAAAAAAAAAACGGTATTATAAAAACCGGGATATCGAACCCAAAACATACAATTTTGAAAACATTTTTAGCAAGAAAATTGGATTGTCTATTTAAAGTAATTATTAATTAAATTAAAAATTAGTTATTATGTTTAAAGTTTTAATTTAAAAAAAATTAAGTGAGACGTTTTTGAAAAATCTATTCGCAAAAAAAAACAATATTTTTTGTACCTGAAAGTGGAGTGCACTAATTTAGGAACAAACATGTTTTTTAACCAAAACTCTTGGAGCCGTTTTTGAGATTTTGTTTTTAACATTTGTACGGGAGGTAGGTAGAGTTGCTTTTTGAGGCAAATTGTTTTTTTTTTGCAATTATTTAAGATAATTTCTGAAAGAAATTGTTGAAAGAATTCCTCGTGGGTTTAATTCTCCCCTAGGAACTATCTATTTCAGAATGATATTGAAGAAATCACATGATCTCTTCTCTTTTATAAAAATCAACAGGCTTTTGTACTGTTGATTTTTATAAAATAGTTCGGATTTCGGAAGTAACTTTTTCAATTGTATATTCTGCACTGTATGATCTATATGTAGTTTCTAAGCCCGGCTAAAAAATAAAAGATCATGGATTTTTAAGAATTTGCCTCAGTGTGAACATTTTAGTGTGATGTTGCTCTGGCCCTATCAAATAATCTCCTCCATATTGGAAGAGCTACACTGGTATTCCGTATCAGGACAGGCGGCTTCGTTGTTCTTCAACATTTTTACAGCAGGGCCCAGGTATTCGCTATACTTAATGGATGAACTATATTTCTTGATTGATTGGGTGTGGGTTTTCTGCTGCTGCAAATTTTATACATCGGAAGCCATTATTTGTCCTCATAATGTCCTTTTTGTACATGTCGACATTTGTGATTTCAGAATTGTATAGTCCTCGAGCATATTTTTGACATTATACTTCGGACATGCTACATTCAACAGATCATAATAATTACCCCTGATATGTAGTATTCCCCCTCACCGTAGAGCATATATAAAGCTGTTAGGCTTAGGTATTTTGGAAAGTCGTATCTCCTGAATTGCAGTAATGTCTGTCTTATACCACGTGCGAACAGACCAGTTGGATTGTTCTCACTGTTTAGATATGTACATACTAATCGTATCTTAAACAGTAACTTCCATCCGATGATCCTAGAGTCACTGTCATTATCAAATAATTTTACATGGTATAGCAGCTAGCTCGACAACACATACACCTAAGCCGGGGAAGGGGACCCTTCTCCACTGAGAATTTACCTTCTATAAGGTTTCGATAAGGTCTTTTCAATGTTAGAATAAATTACTGAATCCATTTTGATGCCTAAATGTTAGTCGGCTTATTTTCCCTTAAAACAACAGGCCGAATAATCGCATGCCAGAAGCCTACTTCGGGGATCCGAGAGCTGCCTTTGGTCCATAAAAGTTTCACTTGCTCCTTATTAGTACAGCTATCAACTATATACTATCAACTATCAACTATCAACTATCAACTATCAACTATAAACTATCAACTATCAACTATCAACTATCAACTATAAACTATCAACTATCAACTATCAACTATCAACTATCAACTATCAACTATCAACTATCAACTATCAACTATCAACTATCAACTATCAACTATCAACTATCAACTATCAACTATCAACTATCAACTATCAACTATCAACTATCAACTATCAACTATCAACTATCAACTATCAACTATCAACTATCAACTATCAACTATCAACTATCAACTATCAACTATCAATTATCAACTATCAACTATGAACTATCAACTATCAACTATCAATTATCAACTATCAACTATCAACTATCAGCTATCAACTATCAACTATCAACTATCAACTACTACTATCAACAAATACAGAAAATTGGTAAAATCATTGATGCTCATCAATGTCCAAAATAAAAATCATATATTTTTTAATTGTTAATTATTATCCATTTGACAATAGATATATGGTAATTAATAAAGGTGATAATTTAAATACCTATTAAACATATTTTATAAAATTATTGAGATGTTTGCTTTAAATTTGCCTTCCTAAGCTGTACTCTTTATATGTATACATATGTATGTATACAAATGCAAGCTCATTTTCGCAAAATACTCTCATATACATAAGTACACACATGTTTCTTATCCGCTGATTCTCAGGTCCTTTAACAACTTTTGCCTGCGATGATATCAAAGTCCCTAATCCTAACTTTACTCAGGCAGGAATATAGCTTCCTTGTTGGTTTGCCCCCGTCTTCTACCCTAACACAAACCCCATTTAAGTAGGTATACTATGTGTCAGGAGTATTTTCCAGCTCAAGAACGAGTCTCACCCAAGTATAAGTCCATTAAAAAAAAAAAAAAAAAAAAAAAAAAAAAAAAAATAGAACCCCATCTCGCTCTGGCAATTTCGTGTTATTGTAGTTTCTAAACGGGCAATGCCATTCAACCTAAATTGGGTTGTCCGCTTGTGTTTTATCAAGCAACAGCAAAACAAACCCTTTTAGGCGTTCCTCTAAAACTCACCAACCCCTAACCACGCACTGTTACTTGCGAGAATATGTGAAGAAGAGAATCCATTTAAATTAGCATTTTTAATGCTACGACACGCTGACTCAAGCATGACACAAAAAAAAAATAAAAAAAAACCTTCGTCCTTTTTAATAGTTCACCTACTTTGCGGTAAGAAACATAAGCCCAATTGACATGTGGGTGTATGGCTGTTTGGCTGGTTGCTTGGTTGGTTGGTAGTGCTTTAAACGAATAGCATCAGAGGTGAGGTTTTGGCAACTATTTTGGTCCTCATGTTTGTTTACATAATGGGGTTTCCCTGCTGAAGTTGATTTTAAAAAGCCTACTATTTTAAGGATGTTTGCATAAGAAGAACGATTGTGAACTTTAGGACCAAGTACCTACCCGCCACCCAGGACATGCCAGAGACCCAGAGAGTTTGCAGAACTTTGGCTTGTCTTAATTTCATTCCATTTCAAGTTGTTTTCAAAAGAGATTCTGTATACCAACATGTATACAGATACAAGTTACGAGAATAGATACATTCATAGATATTTTCTGGCCAAGCTCATTTTGTAATTTCTTCTTTCTATTTTGCTTGCAATTACCTGCAAAAAAAGCCGCAGACGTGGCAGGAATCCTTTTTTTTTTGTTTGAAGGTAGTCTGTGAGAAAAAAAAATTATAGAGCTTAAGTTCATTTTAATTTTCTCAGTGTCGCAATCACGAACCAACCCACATCGCATCGCAGACAAATCCAAATTCCGACACGACCAGACTAGACAGCTTAATCATAGATTATAAGACTGAAGAAAAGAAAATTTCTATCATAAAGCGGCGAACAGATGTAATGGCATTTCGATTTCAATTAAGTGACAGAAATTCAATAGTCGATGGTTGTCGCCGTAGTAATCGTCGAAAACATTGAACACGTGCCGATAAAATAAAATGCCTTTTTCATATATTTTGATTAAGGAACGAATTGAACAAATACAATTTCAATTCGATTTCAATTTGGCATCCTTTAGTTGGGAAATTCTTTCATCTGAAGTATCAATCGAGTTTATTTGTTAACTAAGATGATTGTTTGCAATTTAGGCAAATATTAAAATAAGATACCTACACTCGAAAGAGAGAGAGGTAGTAGAAAACCAAACCTGGCCTAGAAAATTCTTGGAAAGTCTGAAAAAGACTGCTGAATATGTTTTAACTTTTAAAGAATGAGGTATAGAATCTTCCTTTCTAAGAATTTGCAGGGGTTTAGGTGTAATAGCCTGTAGCGCTGGACTACCTAGCCGACAAAAACGAGACTAGATTTAATAAGAGAATGACTATAATGCTCCAGAAAATGAGACGAGAGGGAAACATGATTAACTGTAAGCATTTTCTTATTATAAAATCGATTCCACAATTCAATTGTACAAAACTTTTCACGACGAAATTAAAAAAAAAATTACTTCTTTAACTACTTAGTCTATCTATTTAACGTCAATTGGGGCGACACTAAAATGCTTTATGTTAAAAGCTACATAAAAACTTTGTAAAATTCTACTTGCTAAGAAAAGCTCCTATCAGAATATCCATGTCAAACTATTCTATTGTATATTTTTTTTTCAATAAATAATATTCATTCGTGTGTCGACTATCAACAGGTTACTGGCCCAGTTAACAAACGTTTTTATTTAAATTTATTTTGATTTTTGTCTGAATAAAAAAAGCTTGAGAATGGACGCAGCAGTGGAATCCAAAGCGATGAGAACTCTATAATTTCACATCGTTTAAAATCTTCAAATTTCAGGTGTTTGAAATTTCAAATAAATGCAGTTCTCCGAAGCCTTGATTTGTTAGACATTGTAGATGGGACAATCGCGCAGCCGAATAGTACCGCAACTGCAGAAATTAAAAGTAAATGCTTGCAACGTGATGGTAAGGCGATTGCAATATTATTCGCATCGATTGATCAAGAGCAGCAAGAATCATACATTTTGGACTGCAAGTCATCAAAAGAACTGATGGGAATGCTCGAAAATATTCATCAAAAGAAGAGTGACATCCGAGTAATGATGTTGTACGAAGTTGATTTCAGTCTTAGGATGACCGAAGATGAATCTGTTACATCACATGTTTCAAAAGTACGCCAGATTGCATCGGAGTTAGAGGACCAATTAGAGAAATTATCCGATAAATTAAAAATGTGGCGAATAATTAGCAGCTTGGCTCCGAGATTACAAAATTTCCGCACCGTTTGGTATTATATCAAGGAGTGTCGTACCATGGAAACTCTATTGTCAAATTAACAGCTGGAAGAAGATCAAATACAAAAGAGACACATCACAAAGGATTAATGACACACGAAGCAGCGTTTAGCGCTAAACAGACATTCAAGAAGATGAAGATGCATAAAAGCGATCGAAACTATCTAGATAATAAAAATAACAACAGATGTGGCACCAATACGAACATGACAGAGGCGGTAAACTGGTTATTTATGCTATATCGGACGAAATTCTATCAGCTGACTATTCTCATTTATGGATAGCGGATTCAGCAGCGACTCGACATACGATCTTTCGAAAAGATTGGTTTACTACATTTAATAGAATTAAAAGGTGTAAAAATTGCGAATGATGAAACCTTAGACATCGAAGGAATTGGTTCGATTGAAATAGAAGCTTGGCTTGATGGAAAATGGGTAACAAGAATCATTGAAGACGTGCGCTATGTTCCACAAACAAAAGTGAATCTTTTTTCTATCGTTCAATTGGCAAGGAAAGGTTTTGAAACAAAGTTCACTAAGAAAGCACGCATCGTTGTTAATGAGACTGATAAATGTGTATCTGCTACTGGTTACATAGATGGAAATGGTTTAGTCAGAATGGCGTTCAGAAATGTTCAAGTGGAACGTGCATACATCTCAACAAGTGTTAAGGCTTCAGAATGTTCTTTACAGCAGTGGCACAGACGTTAAAGACATGTCAATGTTTCAAGCTTCAAAACGTTGTGCTCAAAAGGATTGGTAAGTGGTGTTAAACTAACTAACCAAAGTGATTTCTTTTGCGAGGAATGCCAACTTGGAAAGATGCATCGAGTATTACACACTCTTAGTAAAAATAAGCGTATTTTAGTGAGGGGTGAATGTATTCACGTCGATTTATATGGACCGATGGAAGCTGTTGGAATAGGTGGAGTTCATTATTTTATGCTCCTGAAAGATGAAGCAACACGGTTTCGATTTGTCTACTTTCTTAAACAGAAGTCTGAAGTACATATATTCCTTGAAGGGTTTTTGGCATTACGCAAAAATGATTAGAACTGCAATGTGAAGAGAATTAGCTGTGATAATGGCACCGAATTTATAAACAAAGAGGTTTTATCAATGCTGAGAAAAGTTGGGATTACTATGGAACGTATTGCCCCATATACTCCTGAGCAGAATGGATTTATTGAACGAGACAATAGAACAGTGCAAGGAATCTGCACGGACGATGCTGAGTTCAAGTGGCTTAGGGAAGTCACTTTGGCCAGAAGCTCTAAGAACTGCTGTTTATATTCTTAATCGGACAATTGCTGC
Organism: Philhelius pedissequus; assembly: GCA_910595825.1. Lineage (NCBI taxonomy): Eukaryota > Metazoa > Arthropoda > Insecta > Diptera > Syrphidae > Philhelius > Philhelius pedissequus. The sequence continues at coordinate 328,731,108 of OU343160.1, forward strand.
AAAAGATATCAATCAAACATCATACGAACATTGGCTTGGAGAAAATCCTCAGCTAAATCATTTAAAAGTTTTTGGTACAGTCGGATTTGCTCATATTCCGAAAAACGTCAATAAAAAGAAATGGGATCCAAAATCAAAGAGAGTTCATCCAATTAGCTACGAATCTTCAAATACAAACTATCGGCTCTATGATTCACAATCCAAGAAGATTTTAATCAGTTGCGACGTTAAATTTAATGAACATTTTATTAGAGAGGAGTACTTTTCTTTCCCCAATGAGGATTACGAGGATGAATGCAGTAATCACAATAATGATTTATCCCGTGAAAGTTCTACAACAGATGTCATAAGAAGAAAAATTGTAGAATCAAAGGAAATACAAACTGATGAAATCAAAAATGTACAAGAGAAGAAAAGAAGTTTACACAAAAATCCTAAGTAAACTGTTCCATATGATGCTTCTAGCTTTATTTCAATTCGTTAAATCCTAACGTGAACTATATGTTTATAAATAAATACTTAAAACTACTTAACACTAAATTTCCAAGCTATTTTAAAACAATGTTTTGAATTTTGAATTTTTAAAATTGTCTTTTGGTGAAGACACTATAAAATAAAATTTATTACGGGTCCGTCATCTAACGTTTTTTTTTCAACTAGTGCTTATTTCGTGAATGGTAACACTTAGCTCATGTCTGATTTGACAGATAATTAGTTGTAGCCTTCAGCTGAACGCATACATTGAAAAGCCGATACATCCAAAACGAGTCACTGTTTGGTGCGGATCTTGGTCCAAAGGCATAATTCGAAAATGAGCAAGGAGTGGCCGTTACAGTCAATGGCGATCGTTATCGGGCCATGTTGAACGAATTTTTGTTCACAAAAATTGAAGAGGAGGATATTGGCAATATTTGGTTTCAACAGGACGGCGTTACGTGCCACACAGCCGAAGCTACCCTCGATGTTTTGCGCCCATTTTCAAAAAAAAAAGTTATTTGGCGGACCCTATATTTCAACTAATTTATTGAGGGGGCTATGAGCACCATAGTTCGATCTACTAAAAATTTGATTCAGTGGTCTTTGAAGTCGTATACTTGAGCGACTTAAACTAAAGTTAAGATGATTAAGAACCGATGGTGATGATACTGCTCCATTTATTATTGCTGCGATAAAACAAAATTGTAAATACTTTGTATGATTTGCCAAGGAAGGAAGGTTAATTAAAGTCTTTGAGAATAATGAGACAGAGGGTTTCCACGGAACCAAGGTAGAAAACGGAGACAAAAGCGCAAGAACCTCCTCTGAATTGCTTCAATTCTCATTATATGAACAGAATAATAAGGTGCCCACACTACACAGGCATACTCAAGAATTGGTCTCACAAATGAAACAAAAAGTAGTTTGAGAACATAAGGGTAACCGTAATCGCGGCCAAATCTCTTAATGAAACCAAGGATTCTATTGTCTTTTCTAACTACAAAACTAATATGGTCAGTAAATGTAAGTTCCGAATCTAAAACAACTCCCAAGTCAGAAAAAACAGATACTCTACTTAAAGAACAAGAATCAAACATATAATCAAAAACAATGGAACTTTCTTGCGTGTAAAACTCATGGTTTTACATTTGTCAACATTTAAAACGAGACGAATAATATTGCACCATTCCCTAAATAATTTTAAGTCATCTTGCAAAAGTAGACAGTCAGATTTAGAATTAATTCTTTTGAAAAGTTTAATGTCATCAGCATATTTAGGGACAGACGATTTTTTTATGACCGAAATCAAGTCATTTATAAAAAAAATGAATAAAATTGGACCTAAGTGACTGCCCTGAGGGACACCAGAATTCACTACAAACGGAGTCGAACATTCATTACGAAATTTTACTTCATATTTTCTATTTTCTAAGTACGATGAAATCCAATTTAAGAAATTGTCGTTAAGACCATGACGAAACAATTTAAAAATTAGTGTTTTATGACACAACTTGTCAAATGCTTTACTAAAATCAGTAAATATACAATCTACTTGTTCACGTTTCTCAAAAACTAAGCAAAAGGACGTAAAATTAAACAGATTGGTAACAGTAGAACGCTATTTCACAAAACCATGCTGGTTATCATAAATAATTGAACTGCAATGAAAGGACACTACATACGATTGACTCAAATAGTTTAGGTATTACGGATAGCTTAGCAATAGGTCTATAGTTCATTATTTCATTTTTTGGACCTTTCTTGTGAATTGGTACAATAAATGAGCTTTTCCAAATAGTTGGAAAAAGCGAACTTTTTAAAGACTTGTTAAAGAGAACACCTAAAGAGTACGATAAATAAGAAACGCATTTTTTTAAAATAGAGGATGGCACACCATCAGGACCAGGACTAAAACACTCATCCAGTTTCAGTATGTATTGTGTAATAGTTTGTTCACTTATTTCAAAATTAATATCATTTAAATGCGGAAAGTTTAAAACTGAAGAAAAAGAGTAAGAAGGGTTTATAGTGTTTGAATCATCAAACTGCTGAACTTGGTTGCTTAGCAATGTTTATTTAACCATCATCATATAAAGAAGCAATAAAGCATTGCAGAAGAGCTACGATCGTTGTACGAGAACCAGACGTGGGATAATGTTGAAAAACCGAAGCACTGCATGAACGTAGTCGGTTGTAAATGGATATTCAAGCGGAAAAATATGCCAAATGAAGACCAAAAATACAAGGCGCGATTAGTGGCGAAGGGATATTCACAGAGTGAAGGCATCTTCTACACTGAAACATTTTCCCCAGGGGTGCGTTATCATTCAGTCAGATGTGTTTTGGCATTGGCAGCTATTTGTGAAATTGAGATTTTTCAATTCGATGACAAAACTGCTTTCTTAAAAGGAAACCTCGACGAAGAGATCTACATGAAAGTACCGGATGGAATAAACTATACCAAGGGTCAAGTATGTCGGTTGAAGAATAGTCTGCATGGCTTGAAGCAGTCATCAGATCAATGGAACTCAAAATTTGTTGATTTCATGAAGGGGTGTAATATGAAACAATCACAAACCGACCGTTGTGTATTCTTTAGTTGCGAATCTATCTTCTTAAAAGGTAATATTACTGTTGTATGTTGATGATGGATTAGTAATGTCTTGCAGCAAGAGTGCAATTGATGACCTGATAAAAAAGCTTCAAATGCAGTTTAAAATTACGCGTGGTAAGGGGCCTAATGCGGGACTTGAAATAGAAACCTACTTTGAAAACCATAAGCATCGGACAAGCATCATACATTGAGCGAATTATACATAGATTCAACATTTAAAATTCAAAATCTGTGACTACAGCCGCTGATGTTGGTACTTTTTTGGTAAAAGCGAATGATAGCGACTGTGAGATTTCGTTCCCTTACCGCCAGGCTTTCGGTTCACTTATGTTTGCTGCTGCGGTTTCAAGACCAGACATTACTTATTCAGTGGGAGAAGTTTGTCGATTTATGGAGAATCCCAGCCAGTTACATGTGAGGGCAATCAAAAGAATATTTCAATATCTGAATCAGACGCGAAAATTAGGAATAACGTATGGCTCAGACAATTGGAATTTAATTGGATATACGGATGCTGACCACGCCAGAGATGTTGAAACCAGCCGATCGATCACTGGATACACTTTTATGATTGGAAGTGGTATAGTTACGTGGAGAAGTATACGACAATCACATGTTACTTTATCTACAACCAAATCAGAATATGTTGCATTATGTGAAGGTACAAAAGAAGCAATTTGGATTCGTGGACTACTCATAGAACTGGGATTTGATCAAGATGGTGGTACAACAATATTTTGCCACAATCAAAGAACAATTCGACTAGTCAAAAAACCCAGAATACGAGTATCATCATCGGACAAAATATATTAATAAAGCTATGCACTTCATACGAGAACGAGATTTGCAAGGCAATATAATGGTCATATATGTCAAAAGCGAAGATCAACTGGCAGACGTTTTTACCAACCCATTGCCAACAATGAAATTCAAATCAAACATTCTCCGACTTGGATTAGAAGATTAGTTTGAATTACATAGTTTTGTTCTTTAAATGTATTCAAGTTATATTTAGAATTCCTTATATTTTTCATTTTATAGAGTTTTATTATTTTTTTAATAATTTTAAGAGTGTTTAAATTTTATTGTCAAATGATTTTATGAGTGGGAGTGTTAAAAGCTACATAAATAATTTGTAAATTACTACTTGCTAAGAAAAGCTTATATCAGAATATCTATGCCAAACTCTTCTATTGTATATTTTTTTTCAATAAATAATATTCATTCGTGTGTCGACTATACACTTTATTACGTGTGTTCTCGTCATAGTTTGTTACTAGTTTAATAACGCGAGCGATGAGGTCTGGTAAGATCACGTATCATTTTCTTATCGCATACATTCTGTTCAAGAATAAAGAATTCTTCCTATTACATGGCAATGCTATTTTGGATTTGTCAGCGGATTTAAAATTCCTCGTATATGGTAATGCTGGTCTACGTCTGTCAACTAGACAGTGTTGTTTATTTTGTGTGTTTTTTTATTTTTGAAAAATTAATTTGTTATGTTTGTTAAGTAATTTAAACCTATAAATAAAATGCACGATTTGATCGTACAGACTTGCTCTTGTAGCAAACAACTTTGATGTATTCATATATATGAATGTATGAGGACTTACATTGTATGTAGTATTCAGTGACGTACTCAAAAATGCATAAAATGCTAATATAATAAGCTCCCTAGAAACAAATGGATAATACATAATTAAATGTTTTTATCTTGCTTAGTTGTTATAGTTTAAGGGAAAACAAAGATGCCGTTTGAATTCCTGGATAAATAAGAATATATGAAAAAAAAAATCAAAAATCGGTCCAGCGGATTTTTAAAAAAATAATTTTTATGTATAAAATTTTAAAAACATTTTTAGAAAAAAACTTACGTATTTACATATAAAACACAAATTTCAAAAAAATTCAGTGAATGGTTTTTCAAAAATCGATTTTTCAAAAAAAAAAAAATATTTATTTTTTTTTAAAATCGATAAACTTTTTTTTTTGGAAAATTTGAGTATGCAGTCTTATTGACAATTTTAGGGGGAATTTTCGAAATAAATACACGACTGGATCGCACGTACTCGCTTTTATGTTCGATCACAGTGTATACACAAGATTCTAAATATATTTTTAAAGTCGTTTTTACTAAATTTCTTATATACAAATGTCTTTAATTTTTTTTGGAATAAAATTTGGTATGGAAATATTATGTAATTAATAATATAAAAATAAAAATAAAAATCTTATACATACATTTTCAAAATATTGAATTTTCAAAAATAAAAATAAAATATTTTTTCCAAAAATTCTTTGGAATTTGAACGGAATCCAAGATAAAATTTTTGATCGAAATCCGTCACGCCATTTATGAGAAATTCGACAATAAAATAAATGGTTGTATGGCAGGTTAAGTTAATAAAAATATACATATGTATGTGAAAAAAAAGCTTAGACCAATATGTAGACTATTATTAAGTAGTCCACACAATTTTTTTAAAATCAAAATCGTTAGAGCAGTTTTCGAGATAATTAAGATGTTAGAAAAACTTGTATGGCAAGCACCAGTATTTTGTAGGCTAAAAAAAATATTCAAACAATTTTTTGAAATGAAGAAAATCGCATCAGAAGGACAAGCAGACAGACAGATACGCAGGCATGCGGACAGAAGGAATTACGTGACCCACTTTTTTGGTTTTCTCTTTCATCATGTCAAGTTTGATTAAAATCTCGAGTTCGATTTTATTTCTATAGTATATATATATATATATATATATATCGAAATAAGTAAAAATAATTGTAATCGTTGCATTTAATAGTGAGAAGGTCGAAAATATGAAAACTGGTTCTATGGGAAGCAAAGTTAATAAGTAGATACGCAAAATAAAATATTTTCATACTTTAAACTGGAGTATTATAATTTATAAACACACACATTTTTTTATAAAAATTCTTGGAGCCGTTTTCGAGAAATACATTTTTTTACCTATGTTTTAACATATTGTATGGGATGTACCATTGTTTTCTATCTTAGTAGTTTATTTTTTTTTACTATTCAAGATAATGTCAAAAAACTACCAAATATCAACTTTCTAAACAAAATTGAGTCGTTTTGGAAATTTTGAGTTTTCAAATAAAACTTGTTTTTTTTTTTTATTTTTTTTTGGTTGCTGAATTTGAAAAAGATTGGCTTACATTAGTGCTTAAACTGTCTAGGAGCGTCTGCATAAAAAATTGAAAAAAAGACGAATGAACCGTTTTCCAGAAAATCAAAAAAAAAAAACAAAAAAAAAATTCACAACTGGATCGTACGAACTTGCTCTTATTTTCGATCACATCGTATGCAAAAGATTTCTATTAAAAATCTAAATATATTATATATATATTTTTTTTTTTTTTTATAACTTTTTACGAGCTTAAGGGATTATGAATACCCTTTATATGTTTTTCTTAACACAGCGCGGGCATCTGGTGGAAGACGAGAAAGAAGGATAGGAAAGATGTGTGGCACGATGTTCTGAGACTAGAGCTGGTTGTTGTCTCAGATTTATCTCCAGGGATGGCGGCTGAACTAATGCGGAGAGAATTACCGTGTCTTATGTATTTATTTCCCTTATAATTCGCATTATTTTATTTATTTCGTTGTCATATATTATGGGTATGCTAGCTAACTCAATCACATGTTGTTAGTTATATGCCTAAACAGCATGTAATGAACAAAGACAGCAACTTATTTGATGAAAATTATTAGAATTGGTTTTTAATGGAATATAAGAAGACATAGACAACGGCAGGAATCGAGCCCGCAACCACGAGGTTGACAGGCGAGCACACAACTATCGCGCCACAGCCATCCCCCATATGCACCAAATTTCTTATTTTTTTTCAAACAAAAATTTTTATGACAATCTTAAATATTTAATAATACATATAAACTTAAACACAAAAGATTAAATCGTCTTAATCAAAGAAAAAATAATTACAAATTCTGAAATTAATACTTAAGCTAATTTGATCTAAAAAAATACGCCATTTTATTTCTTGGATAAATTTGAATTTATGATATAATATATTATATAATTTTTGAGAAAAAAGTTTTTTTTTAACTTTTTGAAAACATTTTTCAAAAAAAAATCACAAACGCCAATTCATAAGTATTTAACAAATATTTATTGAAAATATTGGTATGCAGTATAAATTGGACTACCTACACCCTACACCTACAAAATGTGTAAAATTTCGAAAGAATCGGTTAAGCCATTTATGAGATAGTCGAAAGCAAAAAAATCGGTCCTATGGACCTTCAACCATATGATCGGTCGTACCTAAAAAGCTGCTTTTTAAAATCAAAATCGTTGGAGCCGTTTTCGAGAAAAATAGGCTTTAACGTTACGGTTATATAGCAGGAACCGTTATTTTTTGAGCTTAGAACAAAAATCCATTTCCCCTCTGTACAATGCCTAAAAATCTCTTTATACCAAGTTTAAAGCAATTCGGCCCACCCGTTTGGGTTGAAGGTGTCTATAAGTGTATACAGACAGACTGACAGACAGACATACAGAATTTTTAGACCATCTTTTTTCGTCTTCGCTATCATCGTAATGTCATGTTTGAATGTTATCTCAAAATTTTTTTTCGACGAATGCATAACTTGCCCTATAGTACCTATAATCGCAAGTAAAAAATGGTACTACGAGTAAGGTACCAAAAATTCCCATTTTGTCAAAACAAGAATATTTACAATTTTGGCCAAAAATGGGACTGGATCGCACGTACTTGCTCTTATAGTCGATCACATTATATGCAAAAGATTCTTAATAGAAACGGATAAATATATTTTTAAATTATGTAGTTTTTCACATAATTTTGTTTAATATAAACATTCTTAAATTTTGTCTAATAAAAAATTGGTATGAGCATCTTCAGTATTTAATAATATAAAGGTAAAAACAATATTTCAGAAAAAATCGTCAACCCGTTTTCGAAATATTGAATTTTCAAAAAAAAAATGGAAATTGAAATAGAGTATTATTAAGAATTCGAAGGACCTCCTGTATAAACATTTTGATCGAAATCCGTTTAGCCGCTTATGAGAAAGTCGAAAATTAAATAAATGGTTGTATGGCAGGTAAATATATTTTTAAAAAATGTCTGGCCAAAATGTAGACAATACCTAAAGTAGTACACATACTAATTTTTATGAAAATCGTTAGACCGGTTTCCGAGATAATTGAGATGTTAGAAAAAATTGTATGGCAAGTACCGTCATTTTTTGGGCTAAAACAACGAATCAAAAATCTATTTTGAACAATCACCTAAGACGACTAAATACTAAGTTTGATCAAAATCGGCTTAGCCATTTAGGCCTGTAGATCGTTCTACAGACAGACAGGCAGAAAGACGGAAATGTGGGACCCACTTTTTTGGTGTTCTCTATGATCCATAACTTGCAATTTAGTACTTATAATCGCAAGTAAAATCTGAAAAGTCTTACTTGGATTACAGAGTTTATTGATCTAATTCAAAAATTTGTAAAAAATATGTTTGTTGGTATTTTTTCTTATAAATAAAAATAGTTTATGGCTCGAGTGGTTATTCATCCTTTTCTATAGTTAAGGAAAACTACTTTCAGGTGGTTCCTAAAAGAAAATATGTTTTTAAATGTTGTTGCGGTTAATCTTTGTGGTTCTTTTGCAAGGTTAGATTAGGTTAAGCTAGGTTGAAGTGCTGGCAGCATTGCAGCTGACACACTTAGACCAAATTTGGACCCTTGTGATACCACATGAATACAGAGATATTCACCCTATGTTTTGAAATATTTTGATCTGTAGAAGTCAAGGTAAACTAATTTTTCCGGAATTATTCGTCAGTGATTTTGACACAGGTATACCTATATACTAGTTATGAAGCCTCATGGAGAATAGGATCACATGTGGCATAAGAACTGTTACTTCCGACTATCATATCGCCGATGTGTCCTCAACGTCGAAGTGTCACCCCATTTTTCATTTAATTTATACCACCCACTGACGATAAAAGTTAATATCCATCATTCATTTCATAAAAAACAGATCATGTTAACTTTATTGAAGACTAAAATATCCTTCTTTATTGAGTGTCTTCATTATATCATCAGGATTTATTGGGACCTTTATGTCAAATCCAACAAAAAACAAGCCTCACATACACAGAGCTCAGGTCCAGTTAGGATAGCCGACAAACAAAAAAAAAATAAAAAAAGAAACACGTCCCTATCTAAGCCTAGGCTAACATAGCAAAACCCGGAAATCCTTTTAACAAAAAATAAAATATTAAATCACATCAAATAGAATATTATAACCCGCCGAAGATTAATCATCCTGTCAATCCATTCTCGCTCATCCACTAATAAATGTCATCATGGATGGGAGGTTTACTTGGGCGCCAACCAGCTATGTATTCTAGCCTGTTGTGTTTCTCCCTGTCTGTTCTGACATCATGGTAAAGCTGGCTGTATAACTGTGTTGTCCGTCCTATCGTATCGGTTCGGTTATCCTTGTTGGGTGTGCCATGTGAATGGCATCAAGTACGCATACATCAAATATATCAGCAATGATCCACTCGACATCCTTGTAGTTGTTAAAATAAAATCCAATTTCATTTCTGACATCAAAATCCTGCAGAGACACTGCCAGGGCCAGCGGGAGGCTGATAGAGTAGATTTCTGCAAATAAAAAGAAATAAAATAAAAAAAAAGAAAATGGGAGAAAAATAGGAGTTTTTTTTATGTCCCCTTTGACCAAGAGCACTTTCATACCGTACCACTACTGATGCTGCAGCAAAGTCAGGCATGAAGCATCACGGAGCTTCATTATTCGAAAAGGACCATGACTACGACTTCGGAGCAGAGTGTTTGGCCAGCAGAACGAGGCTGAAGAATGAATAGCTGATACATTTGCTAAGCGAGAAGGCGCATTCGATTGCGGAGACGATGAGGCAAAGTCAACATCCTGGCCAATCCATTACGGTGGCCTGTCAATCTCACTTAACTCATCCGCAATGAATTAAAAATGAAGTTCTACGCGAGCTGTTTTCCTTTTTTTGTTCTTTTTTTTCCCGATCAGTGAGACACAAATCAGGACCTTCTTTCCTGCAGGAGTCCTTCTCGTCGAGAGGATAATTTTTTCTATGCTTATACTCTCGAATGAATGTACAAACTTCAGTGGTTAATGTCATAGTAAACTCGGTCATGGACGTATTCATTCATGTTCAACGATACGCGCATCCTGGCATATTTACATCATCAATCATGTTATCCATGAGTTTTTTTTTTTTTTTTTGTATTTTTACGTAGCTAACTAGTGTACATTGATGGTGAATCCTGGGCTTCTTTCATCATCCCAACATCGCCCTCTCCGTATAGTTGGAAACTTGTGACTCAGGACTGTGGAGTGCAAAGCGATTATCGAAAAGTATTGACTGAAAAATTGAAAATTGGACAGCGCAAAATGATGGACGACAATTTTTGTTTGGCTCTAGAATTATAAAGTTTATTTGGAACGAGTATACAATAAATGGGAAATATATTGCATCTCATCGTGAAGTTTGATCCTGCTGCGGTCGAAATCAGAATTACAACTTATTTGTTAATCTGAAATGGAAATGGAAAAGTGAAATATGAGTTTCGATTTGCTTTATATTTAATAAAATAATAATTGTTTTTGTATTTTTTTGTATTAATTGGGATTTTTTTTTAACCCTTTTCAAGTTGGCCATATTATAAACTTGTTGAGCAAGTGTAGATACATAAATATTTACACATATAGATACATACTTGTATATGATATGAAGGTATTGTTTTTGGAAGTGATATAAGGTTAAACAAGTTAATGATGCTGTGACACTTAAAATGTAATAACCATAATGAATTTTCCACACATAAATTCAGATTATTTTTAAATTTTATTATTAAATTATTGAAAATGTGCATTGGGCGTACTGATGATGACGGGTGGTGTTTTTTTTTTTTTTTTTTTTTTATTAAAAATAAATAACTAGACAAAGAAAATAATATTTGTACTAATGCTTAAGTAATAAAATGCTAGACTTAATGACACGTACTTGTTCTTATGTTCGATCACGTCGTATTTTTATTAATTTATTTTATTAATTTCGAAAGGCTATACACATTAAGATATACAGTGGTGTGCAAAATAATAGGTGCGAAAAAGAATGTTTGAAAGCTTTAGTTTTTTTTTATGAAATAGTGAAACTAGTGCTTCTAAAAGGACTTATATAATATGTGGCACCACTCTTGTAATTTCTTTTTGTTGGTTTACGTGAATCCAGCCGTTGTTTTTGAATTATTGTCCCTTTAATGATTACCTTGTTAAATTTCGCTGTTCAAAAAAATTGTTGTATAATTCTAATAATATTGTAATTCTAATATTCGTAGTTTTAAATTAAGGGAAATAAGTTATTATTTTTTTTGTGACTAATAGTATTTATGTATATTAATTAATTCAACTATTTTTAAACTGGTAGGAGTAAAACTGGATCGTAAATCACATAGTTCTCATCAGTTAAGAGAAATTATCAAAAAGATTCAAAGTGAAGGAAAGAACTATAAAACAATCTCGAGACAGGTTAGTTGTTCTCAAAACAGGTTCACAAATACCTTAAAATGGACCAGCCATCGAGAAAAACAACTAAAACCACTAATCGACAGATAACAACAGCTGTTAAGACCATTTACAATTGGTCTTACTTCTTATTTTTTTTAGTACACACCTATTATTTTGCACACGACTGTATATCTTATAAGCTAGTGTTAACGTATAAAATTTAACAATGAGAGCAATGCATAAGAAAAAATATTTAAATAACATTTTTGGCACAAATTTTGTAAACAAATTATTCGAATTGCTGATTGAGAAAAGAGAAAAGTAAATTGAAGAAGGGATTAGAATAAATAGAAAAAGAGATAAGAATAAAAGCGGAAATAAAAAGAATAGATAAGAGAAATGAAAAGCTAAAAAGAAATGTTTAAGATACTGACAAAAACTGTCTCAATTGGCTCTCACAACTCGTATTATTGTTGATTCTTTTGATACACCGAGGCAAAGAATTCCACAGACAAGAAGCATTAATGAAAAATTGCCGCAGTGGCGGACTAAGCTTGTTAAATGCCCGGAGCGGTAATACTACATTATGTGATCAGATATTTTTGTAGTTTCTATAACGTCAGCTCTTACAACAAAACAAAAAACATCAATCATATTAATTATAATACACGCACAGGTTCAGAAAGAATGCGCATCAGCATATTAAGAAACTCAACCCACAGTGAGAGTGCAACAAAATATAATAAAGGGTCATCCATTTTGCGGTTTCAAAAGTATATGGCTGGAATTCGACATGTGTCAAACTAAGTTGTTAAACCAATTTTTTTTTTCAGTTGAACGAAAATGAATCGCTTAACTATCGCACAACGCATACAAATTGTTAAAACCTACTACAAAAATGGTGATTCTGCCACAGTCACATATCGCGCCTTAAGAGGAGATTATGGTTTACATAATCGTCCAACTACGCAAGCAATTGGCAAAATTGTGAAGAAATTTGAAGAGAATGGATTGGCTACAGATATTGTAAGGCCAGTGCATCATCGTTTCGCTCGTACCACTGAAAATATCGCTGCTGTAATTGAAAGTGTTGCCGAAGACCCGAATGTGTCGATTCCTCGTCGTTCCCAGGAATTAGGACTGTCTTCGGCACATTATGGCGTATTTTGCATTTGGATCTACACCTACATCCAGCTCACACAACAACCGAAGCCATCTGACCATTCACAACGTCGTAGATACGTCGAATGGGTTTTTGAACAACAAGCGGTGGACGTCGATTTTTCGAACAAAATTTTCTTCAGCGACGAAGCACATTTCTCATTCTGACGAAGCACATTTCTCATTCTGAGAGAATCCTCAAGTAATTGAAGATTAGCCATTACATCCACAAAAAGTCACTGTTTGCGGCGCTCTTTGGTACGGAAGTTACTTCTTCGAAAACGACGATGGAACGACTGTCACCGTCAATTCGCAGCCGTATGGTCATATGATAACCGACTTTTTCTTCCTTGCTATTGAAGAATACGACTTGGAGAATATGTGCTTTCAACAAGACGGTGCCACATGCCACACAGCTCGAGCGAATATGGCTTTATTGCAAGAGACATTTCCTGGCCGCGTAATTTCTCGTCGTGGCGATATCAACTGGCCAGCAAGATCATGCGATTTGACACCGCTGGACTTCTTTTTTGTGGGCTACGCGAAAGACCGTGCTTAAGCAGATAAACCTTTAACTCTTGAGCACTTGAAAACCAACATTCGTCAAGTTATGACTGAGATACCGCCCAATATGCGTCAAAAATTGGTCGAAAATTACCTCAAAAGAATCGATGCTTGCAGCAATTCGCGTGGTGGTCATTTAAATGATGTAGTATTTCACACATAATGTCAACGTTCAAACTTTATAATAAAAAAGAAATATCATGAAAAAAAATATCTCATATGTGTTTTATTTAAGTACGTTTACTTTTGAAACCGCAAAATGGATAACCCGTTATGTAAGTAAGGTAGTAATTAAAGACACGGCAACCCTCACTTGTATAGTAATTAGAATATAAGAATAATGTAATAATTACACTAATACTAAAGTTCGTTTATATGCTTATGTTCTCGATTAGAAAAAGTAAGATGTAACAATAAAGACGAAATAAAACGATTCATTCTGTATTGTGAACTCGAGCCAGTCGGTCATAATTTATTTATTCGTTTGCGAAACTGTGTCTAAAGTAAGTATAACAAAATTAAGTAAAACATGGCAATGCCATCTGCCAGATTGACAATTTAAATAAATTTATATAAATACATTAAATGTTATTAAGTTTCTTACATATTTAGTATATAAACAAATTTTTCTTATTTATTTTTTGAATTCAGAAGTTTTCGCTGAGAACTCTGTTTGGGTAAGCTTGCGCTACTTTGCAGTACTTATATAAAAAGTTTTGCACCTCCATTTCGTTTACATACGCTATCATTTCTATGTCAGTAAAATAAGGGAAGCACTTTACTTTAACCAAAAAACGAAATTCTGTTGATCCGTTCGCTAAATCACAGGATTTTAAGTTAGGCTAATCTGAATATAAATACACTAATATATAAATCAAAAATATTAGAACATTTTTTTTTTAACTTTCTTACTTTTTTATTTAGTTTAAAATTTTTTTTATTTGTTATAATTTGCGACTCGTTTCGGAAAATGTGTTTCCGTCATCAGTCGGGCAAGGGCTTATATTGTATTGCCTGACTGAACTCCTCAATGGCATTGTTGAAATCAATTTCTCTTGAAGCGGAGAGAGATAGTAGATTGAAGGTAATTTTTTATAAGGTTTAAATTTGAGAAGCTACTTTCGCATGTGACACGGAGACGCAAATGGTCAAACTATTGGATAATGAATGAAGTGTAAGGCAATGATTCGCTAAAGTCCCAATCAATTACGAAGTTTACATTTTCTTGGGCTGCCCATTTCGCAGCAACGTAACTTCCACAATCGTATCGGGTGCACGCAAATGTCTACGACTACGATATCTGTTTAATTTCTTTCAGCACTCTTTACTTGCGATTATAGGTGCTATAGGGCAAGTTATGTATTCGTAAAACATCTTTTTTTTCTAACAATCAAACATGACATTACGATCATAGAGAACACCAAAAAAAATGGATCCCCCAATTCCGTCTGTCTGTCTGTCTGTCATTCTGTTATTCTTTCATTCTGTCTGTCTGTCCTCGAGTCTACAGCCTAAACGCTTTGTAAGATATGCCCACACGTTTTTTTTCATTACATTTTTTTTTTGCCAAAAACAAAAATATTATTTTTCTCAAAAACTGCTCCAACGATTTTTATAAAAAAAAATCAGGTCATTAATGAAGGGAAAGGGAACATTATGATAATTTCTTTTTTGGAAAAATATTGTTATTTTTGGTACCTCTAGGAGAACCATTTTTTTG
Organism: Philhelius pedissequus; assembly: GCA_910595825.1. Lineage (NCBI taxonomy): Eukaryota > Metazoa > Arthropoda > Insecta > Diptera > Syrphidae > Philhelius > Philhelius pedissequus. The sequence continues at coordinate 328,746,235 of OU343160.1, forward strand.
GTTTTCGATTTTCTCGGAACGGTTAATCTGATTTTTTTGAAATTTTTTACGCAGAAGCTCCTAGAAAGCTTAAACAATATTATATACCAAAATTATCAAAAAAAAATTTTTGGAAATTAATTTTTTTTGAAAGTTCAAAATTTCGAAAATGACTCAACAGAATTTTCGAAACTTCGCATTTAGTGGTTTTTTGACATTATCTTGAATAGTTAAAAAAAAAAATATTTTTCTAAAAGAAAAAAACATCGGTACTTACCAAACAAAAGTTAAAAAACCGTTAAGAATTTTTTTTTCAAATTTAAATTTTATATGTACATTAATAATACCTTCAAAATGGCGTTTCAATTTTTTTTCTAAAAATGTTTTCAAAATTTTATACATACAAAATTAATTTATTAAAAAACCGCTCCAACGATTTTTGATTTTTTTTATACGAGTATATTCTTATAAATCAACGAATTCAAACTGCATCTTTGTTTTCCCTCAAACTATAACGACTAAGCAATATAAGAGCATTTAATTATGTGGCTTATCCATTTTTTTCTACATTACTATTATTCCCTTTTTACGAATTTTTGCCTACATCACTGAATACTAAATACAATATAGGCCCTCATACATTTATGTATAAATACATATATGTGTCTAAGAATCACATGAATCGTATAGAGTTATATTTTATATACATTTTCATTATTATGTACATGTTTACATACTTATGTTCCATCAATATGTCTATATATGTAGATTTATTATATTCTCCTAACTTACATAATTAAAATCCATAACTTAGATTTTACATTTGTAGGTAGGTACCTAAGAAACTATTCACTTAATCATTAATTCGACAATTCATTATACTAATAATCGAGGTAATCTTACCTACATATGCTTTACACCATAATATATTGTGCTAAGTCTTCTACTTGGCTGATGTATTTCAGTAGTATATAGAATTTGTATTATTAAAAAAAAAAACTTCTTATATGCTTTACACCTGCATAGGATAACTACACCTAACTAACTAAGCCTCAGTGGTTACATAAAAGCATAAATAGTTACATAAAAGTTGTTAGCTACAAGAGCAAGTTCGTACGATTCACTCGTGCATTTTATTCTTTTTTAAGTTCGTTGTAAATACGAGTATGTACTAGATTGTCCAGTGCAAGAGCCAAATAGTCGTCAGTAGCTTCAAGCTTAAACTTTGTTTGAACTATGTGGAAAATGTTATTTGTTTCCTTCATAGCTTTACATCGTTGGGACAACTCTTGCTAAATCGGTCGAGGCATTCAAACATTGTTCGACGAACTTCATCTTGAATTGATAACCCAGCATCATGAGCGAGTTTACCTGGCATTATTTTTGTTATCCTATTTCTTCCTCGACGGTCAATGTTGATATCCATATCTTTACATTTATTATGGCTTAAAGTAAAAGCATTGTCTACAATTATTATGTAAGTAGTTCGTCATTCGTTAAAAAATCATTCAGGGCTAAAAGTTTGACAAGGGGTTAATCCAAAGCCATTTTTGAAGACTGTAAATCAATATTGTTGAACTAAATGTACTTCTTCCAGTATTATTTAAATTTTTGAGAAAAGGTAGTTTAAACAAAATAATTCATTTTTCAAAATTTCGATTTCTAGGATAAATTTTTAAAAAAACTACTTATTTACTACATAAATTTTATTTAAACAGCAAATTATAGAAACTCTGAACAGAATATGGTTTTTTATCTAAATTATTTAAAAAAAACCTAATAAGTAACATCATGACACATAGACATTGCCGTGTGTTGAATATCGTTTTTGGGGACCCCATGCAATTCTCTTTCTTGCGAAATGTAGAAATATTATGAAAAAAATTATTATGTGTTATTACACATTTCTTTGCAAAATTGATACTTTGTCTGGTATTTTTACATTGATGTAGCAAAATACTTAATTCTGAAATATCTTAGCTTTAAAAAATGTAACCTTATCTGCTAGAATCCCAAGTTAAATAGTATTTAAAATTGATCAAAGATGAAAAATATGAATAAATATATATTTCTTAAAATAAAAATACATCAAATCATATAGTGTTAAGTAAACTAATGGAAAAGTTTGATACCCTGTCGTACCTACGTAGTCTAAAGATGTATATAATGATGCTGTAGAATGCGACATTGAGCTTTCTTTTGCAGGCGCAATTACAACTAGAGAAAATTTCGCTAAATTGGGAAGAATTAAACTTTTCGCAAGCATTGCACGCGTCTTAATCGGCGTATAAGACTGGGAAATCAGAGCATGCGTAATTTATTTATTTACCGACTTAATCGATTAATTGCAATCGATGTTCGTTGAGGGGGGGGGGGGGGGGGGTAAGATATGGGGATCAGACCAAGGAAGATAACGTAAGGTGAAACGGAGAAACCTCCGCTACACAGCTTCAATTCTATTAGAGTGAGTGGATTGATAAGGAGACCATACTTGGCTGGCGTATTTGAGAATGGGTCTAACATATATGGTGAAGAGTGACTTAGTAACATAAGGGTAGGAAAATTCAATAGACCAACGCTTTATAAAACCAAGGCTAGAATTTGCTTATGCAATAATATGGTCAAAGTGCCTACGGAAATGTACGTCTTTTTCCAATATAATGCCAAGATCATGGATAGATGAAACTACAGGAACGGGTTCATTGCAGAAGTGATAAGTTCGAGGGGTAAGGGGATGCGTTTCCTAGAAAAACTCATGGACTGACATTTCTTAACATTGAGTTCAAGAAAGTTCTTATCACAGCTAGTAAGAAAGGAATTAAGATCTTCTTGAAGTGACGAATCGAGAGATTTATAAATTACCTTAATAATTTTTATGTCATTAGCATAAAAAGAAAGGTCAGAGTGGGAAGTAACGCAATCAACATCATTAATGGCAAGAGCAAAAAGAAGTGGGCCAATATGGCTTCCCTGAGGAACACCTGCATTGGCAAAGTTGGATTCGGACTCAGCACATCTGAACAATACCCTGTAAAGCCGGTTCTCTAAATATGATTTAACCCATTGAATGAATAATGGTGGAAAGCCAAATGCTTCAAGCTTTATGTAAATAATTTGATGAGAGATTTTGCCGAATGCTTTACTGAAGTAGGTAGTGACACCATCGACATCGTAGCCATTTTCATAAGCAGAAAAGGTCATGGAAACAAATTCAGTAAGATTCGTCGTCGTGGATCTACCTTTTAAAAAACCATGTTGAAGAAGAGAAACTATTGAAAGCAAAGAGAATCATAGACAATACTTTCAAAGAGCTTGGGTATTGATGAGAGTTTAGCGATCGGGTGATAATTAGAGATATCATTTTTCCTGCCATTTTTGTGGATGGGGAATATAAATGAGCTCTTCTATAAAGTGGGTAACACTGCTGACGAAAGCGAAAGACGGAAAAGAGATGTAAGAGGTTGGCAAAGTACAATAGTACATTTTTTGAGAAATATGGCTGGGATACCATCAGGGCCAGGAGAAAAGTCGTCTTTCAGTAACTTGATCTTCTCGCAGACCGAACTAAGACTAATATTGACAGAAACAAGCGACGCATGAGAATTGTGTGATAGGAGGCGGAAATATTCAAAGTCAGAATCATTTGCCCTATCACTGTAAGATTGACCGAAAAAGTTGGCAAAGAGGTTAGCTATAACTTCGTGATCTAAAGATGATAAGTTGAGAAAATTAAAGGTAGAAGGTAGACCATCGGATTTTCTCTTTACATTTATGAATTGGAAGAACCTCTTCGGTTCAGAAATAAGGCTACTTTGCATTTTGACAAGATAATCATGGTAGAGTGATTTGCAGAGGGAAGACAAATCGTCGGAAGCTTTTTGGTAGATTGAAAAAGCAGAGGGAATTCAAGACCTTAAATTCTTCCATTGCTTATTCCTAAGATTACGGAGAGTTCGCAACTATTTTTTGTAATTATAAGCAACTTTTTTGAGGTAGGTAAGGGACACATTTTATAAGACAATCAAAAATAGCAGTATAAAAGAAAGTCAGCTCGCTCTCAATGGGAGTATAAGGATTAATAAATAGTTGTGATCAATATTATATTAAAGAATATTGAGTTGATTGAAATCGGCTTTACGAAAGTTGAAATGATAACAGAATTCAGAACTAATTATAGGAATAATTTGATCATATGTGAAGAGAAGAGAAAGGGGTGGGTGATAGTCGTCAAGGGTGGAGAGAAGATGGGAGCTTTCAGTGACAATTGAGTTACACAAGTCAGATGCAAAAATGAGGTCAAGCAGCCGGCCAAGGTTGTTAGAGATACCGCTAGTTTGAAATTGGCCCGATTCAAAAAGACGAAAACAGATTCTTTTTCAGAAGTGGGATTGCAATGAACGAAGCACAATTCATATTCTGATGGTATCCAAAGAATATCAGGTAAATTGAAATCACCGACGATAATAAAATCGTCACTTGAAGCCGCAAACCGCAATCAATGCGTCAAAAGAAACAGGCATTAATTGATATGCAAGATCAGGTTGTGAAAGACGGATATAAACAAAGAGGATGTAGTAACACCGACTAGAGACGGACATTTTTACGCATACGTATTCATAGAGTGGTGAATTAGATATTTCAACTAAAGAGGCATTAATACGACTGTGGACGGCTTGAAGAACACCACGTCAAGAGGGAACATTATCTTTATTTACACCATCTGCACGAAAATCAACATAATCAGAAGAGAATAACTCATAATCAAGAAATCTGGGACAATGGTTTGTTTCTGTTAGAGCGTATATATCAAAAGGTAGGTTTTTGGAATTAAGAAACATAGTAGAAGTTTTAGTACGTAGACCTCTGACGTTTTGTTAGTAAAGAGACAAAGTGGTTGGGGCTTAGTAAATAGTAGTTGGCTGTGAAACGGGGTTATTGTTAAAGACGAGGTTTTTGCCCAAATTTTGTGGATGAAAAAAGTTTAGAACGTACGTGGCAAAGTCTTTCGAAACTGTAGAACTTTCATGAAAGCGAGTAAAAATTTTGAAAAGAGCGGGACGCCTTCTTTTAATGTTGGTTTAATGACGTTGGTTTTAGTTTTACCATCGATGCAAACAAAGTCAGGCTTATCATTTAAAAACGCAATGTCGTAGTCTAGCCAACATATAACGATCGTTGAACTCATCAACAAAAGATCTAGGGTTAGCAAATTTGGCCGTAAATCTGACGGAAGGTGGAAACTTAGGGTCAAAAATAGGGGTAGGTTGACGGGGTTTGTTGTAGTCTAAAGTACGACTACCCACGTTAGAATTAGAAGGGTTTACGGTGTGAGAATGGATAAAATTACTATAGTTCACACCTATAGCGTTGGATGTAGAGTTTGATTTAAAAAGATACGTGTTTACGTTGGGGCACCAAAGAGTATTTTGAGTGATCTGATATTTTATGGTTTGGATTGTGGATGGTGTTGAGATATGGTAGGTTATACTTAGTAAGCCTTTTTTTAATTTTTATATTGCCAATCCAGCAAACAGGATAGACATTAGAGATAAATAACCATTAAAATCTGGATGGAATAAAAACTTTGAAGGTGGACGCGGTTATTTTATGATATTCCCCAATGTTAGTTTGAATTTGCGGCAAAATAGGTTACGAATCCAAGAGTCATCAGCATTGTTTGGAGTTCCTTTCACAAAGAAGGCCGCGGTTTTTAATTTATTTAGCCTATTGTTCCATTCAATGTCAGTCCAGGTTGTACCAAATTGATGGATTATAGGCTCAGGATTATAGGCTCAGTTGACGTGGGGTTTACGTCTTGCTTTGTGTTTATTAAGGTTGTTTCTCATGGTTCAGTAAGCGACAGAGAAAGAGGTGGACTCTGAGCGGATTATGACATTTCAGCAAGGATGGATATGTTATTATAGTTGGGCACGTATTGTAGAGCACTAACGGAAATTTCATCAATTTTGCAGGACATAATTTTAATTTCGGAACGAATAACTAGAATTTGCTTATACATATTATCGACATGAGATAAGCAGAGAACGGCTTCAAGCGAAGAGCGTATTTCGGGGATAATTTTCTCAATACGGCAATGGGCTTGTGAGTCTAGGTTCGAGTTGAGTGATAGCTGAATCAAAGCGAGTTATTTATCGATTGAAGATTGATTGGATGAATACCGATTGCTCAGGATCTCGATAGAATTGTCCAGTGTTTCTATACTTTTAGAAAAAAATCATCGAAATGTTGAATTTGAGCTAAAACACAATAATTGAGTTTGTAGAGTCACTAAGGCATTTAACCGGAAGAAGTACATGGGAAGGGGATATATTTTTACATTCATCACATAAAAAACGAAGTTATTCATAAATTCTTTAAATGACCACTACATCTTTTGCTTAGACCAAAAAAATAAAGGATGGTAAGATTTACCGCAAAGACCATGACAAAACACTTTTTCGGTATATTTGCTATCGAGAAGACAGTTTGTGGAGTCACAGGGATTAATTTCCACTTTGTTAGAATATTTGCGCGATTATTCAAATTGTTAATTAATAAATTCGGTTGCCGTTTTAGGCATTAGTGTACACGAAAATTGATTCCACATTGAATAAGTCGAGGCACAAACCCTCGAGATGCAATCCACAAGCCGCTGTTTTATTATACACAACCCAATTTCTGGAAAGAGTGTTCTAAAATTTAACCTCAAGATTGGACTCCATTCGAGACAGCCGCAATGACCAAGTTAAAATGGCAAAGAATTATATCTTTCAATTTTATAGTAATTAATAGAATTCATCTGTGTTTCATTTCATTTAATCTGATTCTCTTTAAAAAAAAAAAAAAACTCCCAGTTTAATTAGTGAGATCTTATTTAGCATCATCCATCATGTGTTTTAGATTAATGCTTCTTTTTATCACGTGTAAGTCAGCTGAAGTTCTGGAATCTCATATCAGCAAAATTTCTTATTGAATAATTTTATTCGTCCAACTCTTATATTTGTTAAATTTTTAAAATAGAATTGGAGATATTGACGTATAACAAAATAATTCACGTAATTTCAGAAACATGGACTATTTGACTATAACGAATAGATGACACAATTATTTTGCCAGGTATATCTTACCGACGTGAAGTCTCTCTGTAAGATGTCTGGCAAGTGTCAAAATAAAACCCTCGACCAGAGATATATCAGAAATAACATTTTTCACAAAGTGACGTAATTTAGCTACCAAAAGTCCATTATTATTTTTCGAGTGGTTCTAGAATACAGAACAAAGTCCTTTCCTTCATGGCATTCTTTTTCTTCGACTTCTTCTTTTTCTGCGAATCCTTCTACATGACATTTCCAAGGATAACATTTTGCATATTATATACAATATGTTAGTAGGTATGTATGTGGAGTAGATACAATACCCCTGCATGCCTGTCTTTTGTCTGAAGGAGTTTTTCTTTTTCTCCACAACACTCTCTATCATATACTGAGAATGCTAGGATCCACTTTGTCATTCTGTCGTCACACTTAAAAGTGTAATTTATAAATTTTATTGTGTCGCCTCATGTTGAGATGGTTCGTAGCGAAAATTGGACAGCTCCATTTAAGAAAAAAAAAATAAGTCAAAGAAAGTTGTATTACCAACCCTCCTTTGGCCACGTTCTAGTTTTGATTTTTTTTTTGTTCTTCTAGTAGCGCAGCACAAGATGTCTCCGTCTCGAATCGTATACCTCACTCGAGGTGGTCGTGAGTTGCTACAACAACATCATCGAACATAGGGGAGCACGTAAAATATCAGATTCTTCATAATGTGTCACCAATTTCTATGTGTTTCACTGTCAGATGAGTTTGAAGTATTTTTTTTTTGCTTCATATAAGAAGAAACCGTATGCTGCGATGATGGCAGAACGCGAAGCAATATTTTTTGTTCAAATCCCCATTTTACTCGGACATATTGGCTGTCTATCAAATATGTATAAAGCATCCCTGTCAAATGTCAGTACGTCATTTTCAAGGTGTTATTTATTTTTTATGTGCTATATGGTTGCCACTCTTTTTTTTTTATAAAATTAAAAAGTTTCAATGAGAGTATTTAATTTATTTTTCTTATGGTCGAACCACAGAGACATTGTTCGATACATAGAATTTATTAAACATTCTTTCTTATATAGATATTAGCGGACTAGGCGAACTTCGTCTGGCCCAATTAAACGCCTTCAAATCAACTGCAGAGCAGTGCCTAATAAAACACAGATAGTTCAAATTTCAATGTGATTTATTTGAATGGAATAAAAATAAGGAGAGAGTGATATGATAAACAATGTTTTTCGATTTGTTTTCCGGCGCAAAACCAAGCAAAGACCGTTTACCAAGCTATCGACGACGTTCTTTTTCTTCGCTGCTAGTATTGCCCTTTCACAAATCCAATCGAGATTTTTATAATTTTTTGGAGTGCCGGGGAACACTTTACTTTGGTGATGAGTTTCTCCTTCGATTGTTAACTCGCAAAAATTTGTCGGGATGATATCAATCCAATCGAGAGATCAACAGAAATTTGGCCATTGCCCAGCGCCATCAGTTGTCTTGATAATTCAGCAGCCGATGGGTCGTTCTGCAATGCCACTCATATTTGTGGTCAATTTCAACTTATTGACATGCCGGCACAAAGACGACGATTTTAAGCATCCATTAAGTTTATTGGCAGCAGCAGATTTCGGGATGACGGGAAGCGTTTGACGAAAATCTCCGCTGAGCAATATAATATCCCCACCAAATCATTTGGAATCACCTTGTAAATCCTTCATTGTTAGGTCAACTGCCTCTAAAGCTCGTTTATGCGCCATCGTGCATTCATCACAAATTATGATTTTGCATTCTCACATCAACTTCGCTGTCGACGAATTCTAGGTCATTGTCCACGTTATTGGTTTGTCAACCGTGAAAAAATTCATCGCCAGTTTCAATTCAAAGCGCAATGTGCAGTTCGACCGGCTTCAAACGGTGTAGTATCAATACCATAGGATGCAACAGGCAACGAAAGAAATCTTGGCCGAATTTTGCTAGAATTGCTAGAATCAACTAAATGACGAATGTCTTGCATCTCCCATCGGGAGCATCGAGCAAGTAAATGCGATGGCGAAATCGATTGAAGTCTACATTTACCAATTTTCTTCTTCTAATAACTTTTTATCGAATTTGTGATGGTGCAGTTTGAAGCTGTGCAATATGGGCACCTCTTGCGTTTGATTATCGTCGTCCAAAGTTAGATCGAATCAGTGTAGACGTATTATTTAGAAATCGTTTTAATTTTGTACGCAACATAAAAACCAATTTTCACTCAGCGGTCAAACGATGTGTATTGAACAAACGCAAGGTAGTTTAGGTCAAAGAAATACACCGAAAATACAATTGAAATGAGGAATTATACGTTTTTGACAACATTTTTTTTTTATATATAAACATAGATTCAGAGTCATAGAAATACAACGATTTTGTTCTTGTTAATGTTCTTGATAACAACATTAGCAATTTTGATTAAACTTCGAAAATAATTAGTCTAAAGGAATTGAAAAAATAACGTATTTAAGAATGTTCCCAATGAAAAATGGGTATTATAATTTGGTCTAAGCTTTTTTTCCAGATACTCCTAAAAATTGATCTTGCAATAATTTTGCAGATAGTTATTCTGAAATAAAAAAATGTTTCGTGCCCGTGTAAGCTAAATTTTGTTCGTCTTTAAGTGATGTTTTTTTTATCAATTATCTAAGTCACACAGAGTAGGTAATTAAATATTTTTAAATAAATGGAGTCAGCATTTAGTCGTAGGGATTTCAGAATATTCGGAGTTTCAAAGCCTCTATGAAAGAACTAATTACCTTTTATTTCGCCGGTTAGCGCATCCAATTCTTAGTGTGTAGCGGAGTCCATACTTAATAAGCAACTAAACAACTAAACAAATGGATTCCCATTTCGGATTGGAAATAAAAACTGTCGTTTAATTTCTTTTTTAAGACAAGAATTTACAAAAAGTTCCATTATACTCAAAATTATTTCTTTAACTGAACAAAGATGTATTATTATTGTTATTTGAACGTGGCAATCATTTTAAAAAGGCAACCATTAAGAAAAATAAAACAAAATATTCGGTTGTCCAGAATAGCTTCCTCTCACATTCCCAATGCCAGCTACCGTAGCCTGCACAATTGCACATGCCATGCCAACTACTCGTATCAGCAATATTTAATCATAAAATACTACTACTTCCTATTTTCGTTTTTCTGTTGTTGCTTAAAGTCAATAAATGTTTTTCAAAGTTTATTCTGAATGTTTCATGGTTAATATTCCCTTAAAAATAACGTCGGCAAAAGTAAGAAGGGATAATATTTCATACTTAATTTCTTCCACACAAAGCTTGTTTTCTTTTATGTAAAGGTTTTTTTTTGAGGGTATAGGTATAGATATATAAAATAAAATAAAACACAGATAAACGCCATAAAATTGATTTTATTTGAAAGATACGAGTACATTTTTTGCCATGTTTATTTGAATATGATATCTGGCATATGGCCATTGTGGCTGGCTGGGATGTAGTCCACCCTTGAGGTCAAATTTTAAAAACCTCTTTCCAGAATTTGGGTTGAATATTGATAATAATGCGTCAAATGTTGGTTTTCCAAGTCGTCAATCGTCTCTGGCTTATCGGTGTAGACTAGCGACTTAACATATGCCCACATAAAATGATCTTACGGTGCTTAATCGCGCGATCTTGGGAGCCAACTTCAAAGAACATAGACAGGAAATTATGCACTCACCAAATACGTTTCTTCCCACAACTCAAATGCGGTACGTTCTGTGTGATATGTCCACCGGCGCCGTATTGTTTAAACCACAGCTCCACCACATCAATGCGATGATTCAGTTCAGAAAAAAAGTATCTGATCATGGTTCTATGACAGTCTTCACTGACTGGTATCCTATGGGGCCGGCATGGTTCTAAGAGAACTATGGCCAGTTTGCTGGTACCAAAAGGACGTAAAGCACATCAAACTGTTAGTTTTTCTATATGTAACGGCGACATCTCAACAATATATATATATTCAAAATGCGGGAAGCTTGCTTTGTCATTCAACCAAAAATGAGCTTCATCTGAGCTGAACAAAATTTTCTTGTGAAAATCGGGATCAACAGCAATCTCGTTTCGAGCCCATGCAAAATAAATATGTATAATTTGCATGCGTTGTTCAAGCGTCAGTCGAATCATGATGAAATGGCAAACCAAACTTAAGATAAATCACCATATCAGATTAAAAAATTGTTGTCAAACAGTATTGCCAGCTGCAATGTATAACTCTAAGAAACAGCCTTTACAATAAATTGATAAAATCACGTTAAATTCGCAACAAATTTTCTTTTAGATTCATTATTTTCAGCTTTTTCATAGATAATTTTCTTTTACATATGTTTTTTTTTTCAACTAAAGACAAACATTAGACATGATCTACAAGACATATCGTTATCTACAAGCCAGTTTAAGTTACAGTATATGCGTAATTGGTGCCCAAACAGTGAAGTTGGTATTTCAAGTTAAATAGATCTAAGTCTAAGGCAGAAGACTAAACTCGCACCCACCATTCCAACAGATATATACCTGACATTGAAACATGGTATTACACATCGCCCCACTAACCCAAATGTATTTATCAAATACCGCCGCCAAATAACTACGGAATACACCATATATAATTGACCAACAACATTTACCACCAACCTACGCAGCTATAGTCAACCGTTCTTATTTCCATAAGCCTTAACCATAGAGCCTGTCAATAACACACTGCACAGCTAACAAGCACTATCCATACAAGTATTTAATATACCAGCCTATCTCCATCAATAGATAAAGTCAAGCACGATGTCCTCATAATAGCAAAATATTTCATTCGCTCTCCATACAGTTCACACTGTCTGATGACCAGAAAAATATCAAGAGGACGTATGAAATATTTAGAAGTTGTAAGTTTTCCGACGAGACTAATCTCTTTCTCGTCTCCTTCTCCGGAGACGAGACTAGTTTAAAAGCACCCGATCTTTGTTACCGAAATTCGAAGAGAGTATCGTTGGTGGTGGTGGTTTGGTTTCGGTTTTCGCTAGAAGAAATATTTTTTTATTTCTTAGTACTCATATTCAATTTTAATAATATTTACAAATTTTGGTATTGCGAAATATTATATACGCGTTAAAATATCAAACTACATGGTGTTTATAGTTATACACACAGATAGACGCACTGCTAAAATTCAGTCGTTGTCAAATGCATGCTGTTGGAAAAAAATTGCTAATTTTTCAGATTTTGTTTCCCCCTCCGGAAAAAGGTCACCTTAAGACTTTTAGGTGACACTTGGGAAAAAATATTATCCAAACATCAAAATAGAGTATGTTGCTTACCTGTCAAGCCATAAACTGTCAAAATGGATCAAGGGAAGACTCCGATTTAAATGGATTAAAAATTTTCTCCAAAATTCAAATAAATTCATTAAGGATGAAAGCAAGACCGAGAAGTAGACAAGACTGCAAATTAACATTTTCACGAGAAAATCACGGAACCAAGATCGAGACGAGATTTGGTTAGGCGAGACCGAGACGAGGCTTAAATGTTTTGATTTTGACGAGAACGAGACGAGACTAACAAAAGTCTCGCCTGTTCTCGTCTCGTCGCCAGCCCTACTCCAGCTAGTGCAAAAGTCACCCACTCCACACCTAAACTAAATCTTCCAACAGTTAGATGTGGTACAAGTTGGTATAAGAACTCATTCACAGTACTCGTGTAACGCACAAGTTGCTTCGAAAAATAAGGTCTAATGAGACATTCGCTGATATTCTCGTCGGAGCGACTACTACGAACTCTTCTGCTATGTATTTCTGAGGTGTACATATATCGATCACCCTTGCATTTGGAATTTGTTTAGTTGGCATAACAGGGTCTTTAAATCACACTGACGAACCATTTCGTAAAAATAGACTCGCCAATATTAATAGATATATAGTTTATGCTGCATCCGTTTGCTGCTCAACAGTTTAATCAAAACTGACAGTTGACATCCACTTGCAAAATTTAAATCATCTCTTCAGAGGGTGCACTCTATGCATGGGGCCAGAATCAATGAACAACAATTTGTTATTAATTTTGTATGGCTCTTCAGCCCCATTTCCATTACTAAAAACAAAATCTATTAATTTTTAAATTCTCCACAATTAACATTAATGTTAACCCTAAAAACGATTGCACTTAAAATTTATTTATTGCCTGTCATTAGTCTCGGAAGTTCTAGACTCTCTTGCAGCCTGTTACCACTTTTTCCTATCAGCATAGAAAATTTACTCATTCTCCTACTCTTGTCGACACTGACTGATAAGTGAAAGAATGAAATTGATATTTGCTCATATCTCTTCTTTTCTATCGTTCTGTGAGGCAATCTCAAAAAGTTTTTTTGCTAAAAGAAAAAAAAGAAAAAAAAAAGAAAACAAAAAAACATTAAACGAACAAAAATGTGTTCGATGTCAAAATAAAAAATATCCTTTTTCACTTCATATGTATACGCAACTTTCTCAAACCCCAACAGCAATAGCAACAACTGTGCAAAACGACAACGAATTGAAAAGTTGTTTTCTTTTTCAAAAAAAAAATAAAAAAAATATACCAACACATTGCTGTGATGTGTTATATGGGGTCTAAATGGGCTCATTCAAAAAAACAACCCTTTTCGCATTCACCAATTCGTCGAAAGCGGTGGTGGTGGAAATGAACAACTCTATGGTGGTACTCACACACCCTTTTAAGCACACATTAGAAATGAAAAATGAAAAGCCAGAGAGGAGGTAAAAGGAACTTCTTGAACTGTTTTTTTTCCGATGTCCTACCAGGATATTAGGGACATATTTGTCAGTTACTAGGTTGGAGTTAACTATGCGAATGGAATTGGTTTTTAGACTCTCTGACATGGTGGGGGATCTACTAACGGAGTGATAAACGAACGAACATCGGGTATTCTGTTGATATACTTGGGTGTTTTTCAATGACATTGGCAAACACGAAAAATGGACGTCATTTTTGAACCAAAAAAAAAAAAAAAAAAAAAAAAAGAAGAAAACATAAGCACTTGTCAGATGATGATGGTGGGGTGTTGGGAGTTGAGTTGAGAGGATGGACTTTTTAGGTTTTTGATTGTCAGACGGTGATAAGGAAAGGCATGAGAAGGGTTCATTTGCACTGTGATAGTTAAGCCACTGTTAAATTGTGTTCAATTTAAGGATCATTTGAAAATAAAAGATGGATATGGAAAAAGCTATTTATATGAAGACGTTTTTTTTTAAGGCATTGAAATGAAGATCTATTACTAATAGGCTGCACACTCATACTTTGCTTGGGTAAATTTTTGTTGATGTATAGCAGAGGGAAAATCTTCAGACACTACGATATAATTTTTTACTTGCGATTATAGGTACTTTAAGGCAAGTTATGCATTCGTCGAAAAAAAAAGTTTTGAGATAACAATCAAACATGACATTACGATGATGGTTCAATACACGATGAAGGCACAAGAAGTTTTTCAATTAAAATGAAAAAGTAGACCAGCACCACTAGAGCAAAGGAATCTGATGATCGACCTTGGCAAGTCGTGAAATAGCTATAATTCCAGCCAAAAATAATTGATAAAAAATTGGTGGTAGCACACTCAAGTGGTTGTTGGGCATTCAAAGTCATTAAATGATTACGATGATAGCGAAGACGACAAAAGATGGTCTAAACATTCTATCCGTCTGTATGTCTGTCTGTCAGTTTCTCAGTCTATCTGTATCTATATATAGATACCTACAGTCCAAACGGGTGGGCCGAATAATTTCAAACTTGGTATATAGGGTTTCTTAGGTATTGTACAGAGGGGAAATTGAAATTTTTTCTTAGCTCAAAAAATAACGGCACCTGCCATACAACCGTTACGTTAAAGCCTATTTTTCTCGGAAACAGCTCAAACGATTTTGATTAAAGAAATCAGTGCAGCTTCTTAGGTACGACCGATCATATGATTGAAAAAAAAATATTAAAAAAATGTCTAAAAACGGTACATCCATAGGACCGACCGTTTTTTTTTTATTTCGACTATTTCATAAATTGCTTAACCGATTCTTTCGAAATTTCACACATATATAGGTTGCCTAATTTTTACTGCGTACCAATATTTTTTATTAATATTTTGTTTATTTTTATTTTTCATTTTTTTTCAAAAAGTTTTTAAAGAGAAACTTTTTTTCTCAAAAACCGATCCACAAATTCTTTAAATTTTTTTCTCATAAGTTCAAATTTATACAAATAATAAAATTAATGAGTGGAAGCGATATGAAAATACTTGTGTCATACCGTGCATCAGCTTTTTTGGTCACTGTAGTTTTAGTAATGAAACTATTTCTTTACATTAGCTTTCCCGACGTTTCGGCATGGGTTGCTGCCTTCCTCAGGGGAATTTTATTACGACAAAAAAGACAAAAAAATATACATTGAGTACATTCAGTATTATAACAATTATAAGAATAAAAGGTGCGTTTTTTTTAATCCCCGGGGGAATAGGTTGACCAAGGCGCTTAATGGAAAAAATTGGCAGAACTGTTAATTTGCAAGATGACATTTTAAAAAACAGCTGTAATGCAAGTAAAAAACAAATAACACCGTTTGTCGTCATCCTTAAATCATAGGGTGGATTTTTTTTTGTGTAATTTCGATGTGTTTATTGAATATAAACTACTTTTCTGGTAAAATAACATAAAAAGCAAGTTAATTATTATTTATAAACGGTGATTTTTTAAGAGCTTGGTTTTTGAAAATTCAAAAAAACACAGAAACTTGTAAAAAGTGAATGAAATTTTTATTTGGATCGATAAATCAATTTCTGCCATTTACTTTTTAAAAATAATTTCACTTAAATGTTGCCCGGGGCTATGCTTCAGGTGGTCCATTCTGAAGGTCCAATTTTTTAAAACTTTTTCACACATTTCGGCCGGAATCTCACCAATGACGCGTTCAATGTTGGCAGCAATCGTATTTGGCTTGTCCCCATAGACAATAGACTTAACATAGCCCCACATAAAATAGTCTAACGGGGTCAAATCACATGATCTTGGTGGCCAATTGACTGCGCCAAAACGTGAGATCAACTGCTCACCAAATTCGCCTCTCAATTGATGCATGGTTTCGCGTGCAGTGTGGCATGTGGCACCGTCCTGTTGGAACCACATGTCGACCGAGTTCAATTCTTGCATTTTCGGCAAAAAAAATCTGTTATCATCGAACGGTACCTTTCTCCATTGACCGTAACCCTGCCGCCTTCATCGTCCTTGAAGAAGTACGGCCCAATGATGCCGCCTGCCCATAAACCGCACCAAACAGTGCATTTTTCGGGATGCATTGGTAGCTGCTGAATTGCCTCTGGCTGCTCTTCACTCCAAATACGGCAATTCTGCTTATTCACGTATCCATTTAGCCAAAAATGAGCCTCGTCGCTGAAGACGACTATGACGACCATAAAACGGACGTAGCTTGCCAAACACATTTTTCACAGAGCACGAATTTTGATAATAAATTTCAATAATTTGCTAACGTTGTTCAGGCGTAAGTCTATTCATGATGAAATGGCAAACAATACTGAATCGAAATGTCAAATGTTCGTGGAATTTGTCATGTGTGATCTGTCAAAAATATAAACGTCAAAAACCAAGTAGCAAAAAAATCACCCGTTAGAAGAAAATGTGTATCTAAATTGAAATCAAGTGTTTTGGAAATTCTTTTTAGCCGATGCGATTTTCTTTTAATTTAATTTTCACAAATACAGTGATAATCCTCGATGAGAATCTTTCCCATTATTCAACCTTGTAAAAACTACCCCATTCGTACTCTATTATACTCGGTCGCTGGTGACATTAAATTAGTGGTCTAGTTACCTCTTCGACCGGGACGCTCAGTTCCTATGTCATTAGGAATTTGTCTAGCAAGAGTGGACGACAATCAAGATCCTCGTGAAGCCATATATATTCGCATTGCGAATGACGACGACGCAAAGTTCAAGGACTGTGGGCTTTGCAAATCTTGTTAAGTTAATTTTATAGGTAAGTTCAATATGGATATGAAAGAAATCTGATATGAAAATTATGCTTTTGTGTGTATGTACCCATTATTTGATGAAAACTTCAATAGGGACATCTGAAATGAATGTTGATTTATCATTGCCAACTAAATTATATTTAAATGTAGTTTTTATTAACTAAAAAGTACTTTATTATTATTTTGGAAATTATTGAAATTGATTCTCTATTTGCAGGTGTTTTTCTCGGTTCGAAGGTCAGGGTGGTGAAGTCGAGTGATTGGCTTGCATTTGCACTTAATTTTCCGATCACATTTTTCTAAAAGGTGTCTTATTCATTTCTGAATAAGAGTTTGTTTATATCAAAAGATAAATAATATTATATATAAATAAAAGTATAAAGCGGAAAATAATTGCGGTTTTGTATTGTTTAAAATCTTTATGAAACGGTTGGAGTTACAATTGAATGATTTCTGTTAATCTAATAGCGAGTTTCATTCAAATTTCAAAGATCTCCTCTCAAAATGGAGATTTGATCTTTTCAATGAAACTTTGTGTCCAAATTTAATTGTATTATTGGAAGCGTTCGGTGGCATATCCTAAGCAATCCGGATTGCTTTGTGTTGTAACGCCTAACGAAAAACCAGATGATGAACTAAACATTATGTTGTCAAACACAAATCTCAAGCTACCCGAAAATTATTATTAATTTCAGGAACAGCTGATTCAAAACTTCAGGTTTGTATGCAATACAACTGTCTTAACAGAGAAAACCTTAAATTTTAAACAATTCAGGATAATCAGTAGGATACATTTGAAAAACATCCTCATTTCATGGTCATTTTGTCGTTGTAGCAGAGTTCTACCACATGTTCTATGTACTCAGGAAGCTTCTCCGATATAGACTTTATGCTAGTTAACAGATATCTGAGGATATCTAAAAACTGAGCTGATCTACGTGCATATGCTGATAAAAACTGCTACATATTTCACAACAAATTTATAAGTTTTTCCTTTTTTGTTACTGTTCTCAAAAATAGCAAAAAGAAGCTAATGTGTTTGTCAGCGAATTGAAGTCGGGTCTCCAGAAGGAATTTTTTAATGAAGCTGTACACAAATGTACTACAATGTGGTGGATGGAATTTAGAGTCAGATGTGTTTTCATTCTCCTCGGATTTATCACCATCTTGACACGTCTTGGACGAGGACACAGATTGTTTGTTAGATCTTGTTTTTCTTGGCTGTTACTACAGAAGGCAGCTTGCAATACTTTTTGAATTATTGGTCAGACGCCATCATCTAGTTGGAAACAGACAATCTGAACAAGTGACGGAATAACATCCTCATGAACCACGCAGAACTTTTGCCAATTTACTAGTACTACTTATTTCTTATTTCCCGACAAGTGCGGAGATGTTCATCAGTTAAATCCACAAGAGCATCATATGGCAGAATCGGTCGAATACCCTTCCAATATGTTAAAAAAATTAAAATAAATTGTAATATTCAAAAGAATATTTCGAAGCAAGAATTACCTTCGGATTTTGCAATTCACAACATTGATAATTAACCGACATATCAAAATGTCAGTTTTGAAGTTTCTATACATTTTATCGATAACTTTATGAAAAAGGTTTTGGTAGCACAGTTTTTATCCTCTCCAATAGCTAAGCCACGAGAATTCTCTGGGCTTAAGCTAAGCACCCCCGGGGATTAGTTGTTGTTGGATTTAACATATAAATTGTTAATCCCACTCATCGTTTTTTTCGTCCAATTTCCCTGGGGCTTAGAAAAAAACACGCCTAAAGTGTACACTCACTATTTTTGTATTAAATAATTTTAATGTTATATGATTAGGAAATCATTTATGAAAGAGGATAAGCACTTCAAATGAAGTTTAGTCTATTTATTAATACAAAGAAACTAATGTTTATGAAGATGGGATAAGGGAGTAATATACCGCAGAAATATTTTGTATGTCTTGTTTTCTATTCATGTTATTGTTGTTGTTTATTATGTGTAATGTTTCCAGAGTATATCGTTTCGATACATGTTTCTCCGACTGCAGAATTTTGACACCATCAAAATCTGGAGAATGACCGCTTTCGATGCAATGGCTTGCCAGGGCTGTCTTCGCAGGATTATTAAGTTTTATGTCAGACCTGTGATTTGTCATACGTTGTCGAAGGAATTGTTTTGTGGTGCCGACAATTTATCTTGTATATGACATCTGTTTGCTTGACTTTGTCAGGTTTTGCTTTTAGTTGTATGTAGAGGTGAGCCAAGGTTTTATTAGATTGAAGGCTAAGCGGACGTCCGTTATTTTTTTGCTGATTTAAAATTCTCGCTTAGGCTTGGCACATAAACCATACTTTTGAAGTAACCATCCATCTGATCATTATTTTGTGTGAAGGGAATTTTGTGCCTGTGTTTTAAAAGCAATCCACGAATTATGACCGAGGGATAGCCATTATCGGTGAGAATTTTTATTATTTAATTTTCATTTACATAATGGAATCGTTCATCACTTAGTGTAAAAGGCAGTGTTTATTATTATGTGACTGGCTTGGGTGGACCGGAAGTTGATTAATCTGCCCGATGCAGTATTTTTTTTGGTACCAGTCGAATATTAAACGGTCAGTTTGTCGGTGAATCTTCACGTCAAGAAAAGCTATCGCTCTATTTTGTTCCATTTCAATAGTGAACTGGATTTTTGGGTGGTATCCATTGAGAATACATAGAATTCTGTTGATGTTCCGTTTGTCCATCACTGCAAATATATCATCGACATATGTTACAAAATAAACAAAATAAAATAAAAAGAAACGTGAGTTTCGCAATAGTGGGTGACAGCGGGTTTCCCATAGGCATTCCAAAAATTTGTTTGAAAGTGTCATCTTTAAATTGTAGATAATTTTTCTCTTCCAAGCAAAAGTCTAGAATCTCTCGAAACTTGTTTTGATTAATGTTCGTGCTTTTACTAATTAATTCCCATTTCTTTTTAACTATGGTAATAGCTAGCTGTATGAGAATATTGGTAAAAAGAGACACCGCATCAAACGAAACTAAAACATCATTGTCTGTTAATTTAATATTTTTAGCTTTATCAACAAATTCATATGAATTTTTAATTGAGGGGTTGACTAAAAAATCCGACGCACGGAAGTATTTTCAAATCACTTCCACTCATTAATTAAATTCCAAATTGGTAAATAAATCATCTAAAAATAATAAAATGGCAACTTGTTTTGAGCTCAAATTAGTTTAAGTATTTATTTCAGAATTTTGAATTATTTTTTCTTTGATTAAGCCGGTTTAATCATTTGTTTTTAAGTTTATATTATTAAATATTTAATATTCTCATACCAATTTTTTTAGAAAAAATTTAAAGAAATTTTGTATATATAAAAAATTAAGTAAAAAACGACTTTAAAAATATATTTAGATTTTTAATAGAAATCTTTTGCATACGATGTGAACGAACATAAGAGCAAGTTCGTGCGATCCCGTCGTGCATTTTATTTGTCTACGTTTGGTTAGCACTTAAGCTTTAACTACTTTATTTTTTTGGTCAACTTTGGTTTGTATATAATTGCATAAATTCATCATTTCCGTTTATGCATCAAATGTTGTTAAAAAAATAAGCCTTGGCATTTAAGTATTTTCGGAGGGTCACTGGAAGTAATATCCAAAAATTATTAAACTTTCTAAGTACCTATTTCAAAATGTCTGACTAAAATTTTGAATAGTTATGCGCTGCTCAAATTGCCGTAATCCGATTAGTGTTGATTATGTGCAGCATCTCGTATAAAAGTCTCTTATATAAAACGTTTTGTTGAGGAACTTATCAAGATATGGTTTTGATGCTGATCTGATATGGCTCTAAATTAATTTTGTGAAATTCATGCGGGCAGCTTCTAGGTCACCCTGTTCGATAGTTTTTATCTTGTCTTCACTGTCTGCAATGATTTTTAAGATATGCAATTCTCTTTTCGCCATCGCAAGATGGTACCAATCCCAAAGAATGTAACCATATCACATCTAGCGTATTCCTTGTGTTTCTTACCAAATTTCTTTGTAATCTTTCTAATTTTCCTTTAATTCTTATAAATATTAATTTTCTTGGCTCTTACAAAATTGAAAATTTTCAACCTTCATAAGATATACTCTATTAAATGGCTAATCATTTTTTTTTGATAAGAGATTTGTAATTGTTTATGAGAATTAGCAATCTAGAGTTGAAGTGAAAACTTCTTTAACGGCCGGCGTTGGGTGCACAATGATGGGTAAAAAATGTTAAACTCGCGTCAGGAAACGTAGCCTTATCGAAAATTTGTGTATATACATGGTTGTGTACGATAGCGGATTAAATAAATATTGTATTTTACATAATGAGTTTTTTTTTAATAATACAAATTCTATATACTACTGAAATACATCAGCCAAGTAGAAGCCTTAGCACTATAATATTTGGACTTGTTGAATTATTGATTCAAAATAGCTTTTAACGTCCTTTAGTCCAACAAAAATCGTCGTTTCGTCCCGGCGATCTCACATGGACTCATCAGTTGACTAGTGAGGACCTTTGTCAATACGCAATTTTTGCCAAGTTCAGTTCATTTTACATAGATTTCATGAAGAACATCTAGTGTGAACTATATCCAACAAGAATAGAATTCCTCATCAACTGATGAGTCCATGTGAGATCGAAGAGACGAAACGCCAATTTTTGTTGGACTAAAGGCCGTTAAAAGCTATTTTGAATCTATTGTATTTTACTACATAAAAGTTAGGAGGTACTTTTATACGGATAATTAAAGCAATTCGTCCATTACCATTCCAAAATGTCAAAAATGCACAACGGTAAGTTCAAGTTTTCAATTCTTTCGGCACTCCCGGTGTGCAACCCGTTGTTTTTTTTGTTCTATGGGAGTGTTCAATTGAAGAGCTGAGGTTTCAGTGAATTCTTCTTTCCTTGCCCCATTTATCCACAAGTTGGTATAAAATTATGGAAAACAAAGAAAACATAAAAGATAATAAACATGTGAAGACAATGTGTACAGTTCAACGAACAATGAACAGAACAATACCGAAATACAAAGAACGTAACGCAACCGACATGTAACGTAATGCGACAATTGATGCACTACACAGACAAAAAAGTGGACTGCTGACAAGGCTTAAAAGATTGTACAGACGGTTTACTGACACACGAGATCTGGAGTTTAGGACACTGAAGTCGTCGATCAAAAACATCAACCAACTGATCAAACAAAACTATAGGTTGTCTATTAATTTGTTTTGGGACAATAAAATTCGGGCCGTTAACTTTAGCGACCCGAGTATGTTCCCAAAAATTAATAAGATTTTTAGAAGGCAGGATCAAAACGATCTTCCGTGTCTTAAGCTCCAGAGAACGATAGAGAACAAAGACGTACTTCTGACAGCAGGCATAGAACCGGATAGCGCCGTCTCGGACGATGACCTTTACATAGTCCAAGAACAGCAGGAGAAGGTGGAGGCTGTGGGGGCTGCTTTCCAGCAAGGTGAATGGTAGCATTCGTCCGAATCATGACCTGGAGAGCAGATCTCTGCTTCATCACACCTGGTTGCAGAACGGCGATCTGAGAACCTTGGTTTTACCGGGCTTAATGATGAAGATTTGGCAAACGCCATAATCGCCGAACGAAATGGGCCCAATTCCCTTTAATTTCGAAGACTGAGCTCCAGCTCATCTTCGATTCATTAAAGAAAAAGAAGTCAGCAGGAGTCGATGGTATATCCAACGTTATACTACGACATTTACCTCACGAAGCAGTTGAAATTTACACCATATTGTTTAACAACGCGCTGAATAATGCATATTATCCAGTGCGGTGGAAGACAGCTGTGGTACATCCTCTCCCCAAAAAGGGAAAGGACAACTCCAATCCGGCGAATCTCCGGTCGATAAGTCTTCTTCCAAGTATCAGCAAAGTATTTGAAAAGGTTATTAATAGAGCCCTGTTCAAATGGGCGGAGGACAAAAATATCATCCCGGATAATCAGTTTCGGTCTTAAGGCGGGACATGACACAATTCATGACGCGTCTAAACTAGTTTCTGATATCCAATGGAACAAAACTAAAAAGCAGTGTACGGGTGCCTGTCTGGTTGATTTGTAGAAGGCCTTCGACACCGTATGGTTAGAAGGTCTCTATCTAAAGCTAACCAGACTAGGTATAAGTAAATCTCTATTGTATATGCTTTATGACATGCTAAATGGTAGAAAGTTTGTTGTCCAGAGTGGCAATGTAACTTCTACCGCAATTTTTAATATTAATAATGGTCTTCAGCAGGGAGCGGTTAACTCGCCGATTCTATTCAGCATTTACACCAGCGATCTGATAGGTAGTCTAACTCAGGCAATTGCGTACGCCGACGATCTAATTGCGTACAGAACAGCTCATACAGTTGAGGTCATCAAAAATCTCTTGCAGAGTGACTTCGACAAGATTCAGCGATATTGTGATGACTGGAAGTTGAAAATCAACTTCCAGAAATCAGAAACTATTTTGCTTAGGGCTCCGTTGTCTAGCGCCTCAAGGGATACAAGAAAGAACTGGCGCAAGCTGGTGATCGTGGGGCCACATGTACATCTACTGGCGAGTAAAATTGGAAACAGCATCTGTCTTGGAAGGGTCTGGCGAGATACCTGAATCTGAAATGAAATGGCCTAGAAATAAAACTTTGTTACAAAAAAGATTGCATTTCTGGGGAGCAACTTTTAATCCAGCATCCATTAGGCGTTGGCACACGGTTTCCAAATTTTTAAGAAGTTCTTCAAATGTTTTTCCGTGAACCACCAAGTCATCCAGATAAACTTTAGAAATGGAAACCAGACCTTCGAGTACAATTTCCATTAGGCGCTGGAATGTCGCAGGGGCATTACATAGCCCAAACGGCATAAAATTAAACTCCCAAAGACCTTCTCCGGTGCTTAAAGCAGTTTTTTCTTTAACAGATTCGTCCAGCTCTACTTGCCAATAACCTGACTTAAGATCTAAGGTTGCAAACCATTTCGCTCCCGCCATAGAATCAAGTACGTCAGCTCTTTGCATAGGATAGCCATCTTTTATGGTCGCATCGTTCAAACGGCGGTAGTCGATGCAAAAGCGAAAAGTTCCATCTTTTTTTCCTACCAAAACAACAGGGGATAGCCAGGGACTATGCGATTTCCGAATAATGCCTTGGCGAGCCATATCGGCGATCAAGGAAGCAGCTACCGACTTCTTAGACCAGGGAAGTCGTCGAGGAGTTTGTTTTATTGGGGTTGACTTACTCGTGTTAATGTAATGTTTCAGCACACTTGTGCGCCCCAGTTCATCTGGGCCCAAAGCAAACACAGTTCGGAAACGGGTAAGAAAATCATCGGCTTTTATTTTTTGATCAGTAGACAATGTTGGTGATAAGCATGAACTCAGATCGAAAGTTTCCATTCTGTTGAATAAAAGATCGAAATGCGCATTGAAACTCTTTCGATAGACTTCACCCTGTAACGGAATACTTATTTTTTGCAAGCGGAGTACATTGGATTCCAAGTCAACCAGACATCGAAACGAACCAAGAAAGTCGATTCCAAGTATACAATCTTGGTGGATATCAGCGACAATAACATTCATTTTTGTTGTAAATGAATCGATTTGAAACATAACCTCTATTGTGCCTTTTATTGGTGTAAGATGACCAGCAATACCCTTAATGAAAGATGACGTCGGCTGTAGTCGTGAATGTTGAACAGGTGAGAGAACTTTTGGATGTATGACTGTATGAGAAGCGCCCGTATCCACGACCATATCACATGGGTAAGTCTCGATGAAACCTCGTATATAGAGAACATTTTCGTCTAAGCCAACGGAGTTTATTACTGGGACTACGTTAACAGCTGACTCGCGTCCCTCGGAGCCAGCTATTTTAAGTTTAAATTACTTTCCGTTGGGTGTTGGTTTGAAACATCTTTTTCGTCCTTAGTCTTGCAGATCCGTATAGCCTGAAAATTTGGGAAAGCAGCGATTATTTCGAATTTAACTGTTTCACCCACCTGAATGTCCAGCTTCTCTGGTAAGATTTTTTCTACTTGACGTGCATGAAAGTAAATTTTTCTTTTCAGACACGGACAATCGATGAAGCCATATTTCTTTTTGAAGTTATACCATTTAATTGTACCTTTATAATGTGTTGAATTAGAAGGAAGAACCATTTCACGGGAGTTTTTCCTGTCGACCGAGCGGTTGTGTACATTCTGGGCCAAAGTAGTTTTTTTCGTCAGCGATGGCCCATTTAAACTGACGAAATCCCGTTTCCCGAACTTTCTCTTTCCTCCAATTGACCGAGTAACACATTTGCAGTTCGCTTTGCGGCTCTGGTGGCCGTACGGCTTGATTCGACTCTAAGCGCAGTCTCTAATGCATCGTGGAGTGTTTTGGGTTCACTTTCCCGTACTCTGCACTGAACTTCACAATCCGAAATACCGTCCAGAAACTGTTGAATGCATAGACTATCGAGTACATCCCTTTTCAATGACGGATATACTAGCTTAGACAATCTATGTACATCGTTTGCAAATTCAACAAGTTTTTCGCCGTTCTTTTGATATCTGGTGCGAAATATAGCATAGGCATTTCCAGACTGCATCGCGATTCCAAAACTCTTCCGAAGGGCTGCTGTTAGGAGAGTATAATTTGACAGAATTTCGCTTTCTAGATCTCCAACGTACGACAGGGCTGACCCTCGATGACTGGCGGAGAGAAAAATAGCCGATTGCATATCTGACCATTCATTGGCTTTTGAGACCATGAGCAAATGTGTCTCATACTCTTCCCAAGCAGATTTTCCGTCAAATTCCATGAGATGAATGGCAGGTCTTCTGGAAATGCTACCGAATGAGGGTTGCGGCTGATAATCTGTTCGTATATCAGAAAACCGCGGAGGGTCGCGCTCTTGTTGGATGCCAAGTGATTCTGGCAATGTTCCTAAATAATGTCGATTATTGATTGGAATTTGGAGGGGCGAGCTTGATGCACCTAGCTGACTACTATGTTGTGGGTTTTGTTGGGTCACAGTTTTTAGTGGTGCTTCTTGATTTATAGTTGCAGGGTCACCGGTTGGATATTCTGTTGTCTGGATACCACTATCCGCAAATACACGGTGTGCAAAAGCTGTTGCATTAAGTGCAGTACTCTCCAATTCGGATACACGTCTCGTTAGATTGACCGATAGCTCCTCTTGGCGATTTCCAAGACCATTGATGGCGGTTAAAATTACGGAGTTTTCCCTACTAATACCTGTTGGTGGTGGGCTAGTCATTTTCGTGACTAATTAGAGATACCCCACATCTGACACCAAATGTTAAGAATTAACCAATATTTAACGTTTAATATCTCATTAAACTTTATTCCAGTCAATAAACGAAATTTGTATATAAAAAAAGAACTTAACCTCGTCGTTCAGACCACGCTGCTGTCGATTCCAAAAAATTTGCCCAGGTATTTTACGTTCTTCTTCTCTTGTCATTCCGCTGTCATTTATATGAGGTCTGTTGAACGATCTGCATTCTGTGACCAGGTAGACTTGTTCGTCACAGTATGTATACATAAATGTATGAGGGCCCATATTGTATTTAGTATTCAGTGATGTAGGCAAAAATTCGTAAAAAGGGAATAGTAATAAGGTAGAAATAAATTTGAGGAAAAACAAAGACGAAGTTTGACTTTGTTGATTAATAAGAATATATCAAAAAAAATTCAAAAATCGTTGGAGCGGTTTAATTTTTTTATGTATAAAATTTTGAACACATTTTTAGAAAAAAATTGAAACGCCATTTTGAAGATATAATCAATATACATAAAATTTAAATTGAAAAAAAATTCTGTGCCATTGTTTTTGAAAATCGATTTTTCAAAAAAGAAGAATTTTGGTATACAATAGTGCTTAGACTTTCTTGTAGCTTCTGCTTAAAAAATTTCAAAAAAAATCTGATTAAGCGTTTCCGAGAAAATCGAAAACAAAAAAAAAAAAAATGGTTCTACTAGAGGTACCAAAAATATCAATTTTTTCCAAAAAAAAATTATCAAAAGGTTCCCTTTCCTTTCGTTAATGAACTGATTTTTTTTTATACAAATCGTTGGAGCCGTTTTTGAAAAAAATAAGATTTTTTTTGGCCAAACAAAAATGTATGGGAGCTACTGTTACTTGTCGTCTTAAAAAAAATTAAAAAAACGTGTGGTCATATTACCGAAAAAACAATACGTACCAAGTTTGACGCAAATCTATCCAACCGTTTAGGCTGTGGACTCGAGGACAGACAGACAGACTGACAAACTGACAGAATGACAGACAGACGGAATTGGCGTATCCAATTTTATGGTGTTCTCTTTGATCGTAATGTCATGTTTGATCGTTAGACATTTTATTTTGTACGAATACATAATCGCAAGTAAAAACTCGAATGAAGAAACAATTTTCAAATCATTTGCCATCAGATACCTTCTGGTTCCACAGACACGAATATACACAAATACCGTGATAAAAAATATAAATCTGAAATCGTACACCATTCGCGACCAAAAAAATCAAATTTCAGATCAAAATCTGAAATTACCAAAAGAAAACCCCATTAGAAACAAACGAACATAATGGGAAGAGATTTTTTTGCAACTGCTGTATATAATAAACACTGAGAACACTTTATGTCGACGACGATCTGATTACAACAATTTGAGAAGCGCATACAATCAGCTGATCCAGAGATCCATGAGCTTGGACTAAGCACAAATAAATTCTAATTGTGGGTGATGACGATGGTTTTTTCTTTGCTGTATTTTTTTTAAATTTAAAAATATGCCTGTCAGACCTAAGGTCTTTTAAAAGCAATCTGAATTGCACGGCACTAGCTTGGCACCGTGGATTTGAGAACCAGGTACTGACTGTCTCATTTTAATCCATGGGCGGCTTCCAATTAAAATCGACGGTATAGGAAAGAATGCGCCTAGCGTGGGGATTGAACCCACACGTTCTTGTTAGCAATCAAGCACTTTATCCACTACGCCATTGCCACTCACTTTCCTTTCTCTTCCTTCTTCTTTGATTGGTTTTTGAAAGAAGTAATTTTATTAAAATATCTGTACTAGTCAATTTTACTTTAACTTTTAAATTGTGTATTTTCCAGGTATAATAGTTGTAAAAAATATTATAGTTTTTGAATTGTGATTTGCTGTGTAAGTAAGTTAATTTCACATTGCATTTGTAAGCTTACTCGCGTGAAAAAAAATTAATCCGAAACTTGGTTAATGGTGTAAACGTTAATGTGAAAAGACGTTATATTATCTCTCACCGACCTCCACCACTTGTGGGTGATCCAGCCAACCACCACCCACCGAATCAACATCAGTAGATCACATTACGATGCGACGTCAGCACTGCGAGTATGGAAATTTCATTCTTCGTTCTTATAATTCACACTGTATCATACCAGAAAATATAACTAGACGATAGAACAAAAGATAATGCGGTATGAAACAACCCAAGCTCAGCTGGTATTTGCTGAGTAGTAAGTTTCCCATTGATCAAAATGTGGTGTCCAACTTTTTTAAGAGTTCGAATAATTTTTTTGGTGCACTGAATATTTTGGGTAGTTTTCTACACTATCAGAATTGGTGGAAGAGAGCTTATAGCAAGCTCCGTCCTGCGAGCAATAGCTGCCAAAACAGAAAACTATGTTAATTAAATTGGTAAGAGTAGTTCTAGAGTAGATCTAGGGTGGCGGTGGTGCGATGGTTGTGTTCTTGCCTGCCAATTTCATGATCTCAGGTTTCATCCCTGTCGTCGTCTATGTCTTATTAAAAATTCCATTAAAAACTTCTAAAAATTGTCGTCAATGGGTTGCTGGTTTAGTCATTTACATGTTGTTCAGGCATAACACTAAAAACTTGTGACTGTATACCCAACAATTATGACAACGAATAAAATAACGCGAATTATAAGGGACACAAAAAATAAGACACCATTTCTCCTCATTGGTTCAGCCGCTATCCTAGGAGGTAAAAATCTGAGACAACCACCACCTTCAGTCTCAGAAAGAACATCGTGCCACACATCTTTCCTATCCTTCTTTCTCTTCCTTCACTTCAAGGCCGCGTTGTATTGAAACATTTAAAAGGGTAATCATTATCCTTTGAAGCGCGTGTAGATTATTCAAAGTCAAAATGTTGGTTTTCACTTGGAGTTAGCAGTTTTCTCTGCTTATTCCTCGTGAGTGAGAAAGTGGGTTAAATGTGCGTTCTTGGCCTTGAATCCTTGAAGCCCTGAGCATCTTGGAATCAAGTTATCTTATAGCTCTTTGCTTGACAATTAGTGCCGATATTGCAATAATTGAATTCTGCATTAATATTTATAATGCTAGTAGTTCCGTCTGAAACACAGTATTAAAGTTCAGTTTTTCGTAACAAAGCCCAACTTCCAAAACTAGATCTTTGAGATGTCAGTGAAAATGTTTGTTTCAAAAAATCTCTTCACTTATCACTCGCTATTTATCCATTCCTCTTTCCTGAGGAGTCCCAAGCTGAAAACTTTCTATATGCTAAAGGAAGGAATACAATACTGCTAAAATGAAGCCCGTACTTAACGTTTTTTCCGAAGTTGGAATCAACAGTATATTGGTGTCCTCACAGAAGTAGGGCTAGAATGGTTTAATTGTTTTATGTAACTGGCTGTTTTAGCCTTTAGGACCTACCGGATTCTCCCTTACAAACATATCTACAGAAATCGGACCCTCTGGTAAGAACTCTAAAACGACGTTACTAACGCGATAAATAAATTATGTTGATTGGGTTAATAACAGTTTTTTAAATTTAGTCAGTAATAGTTAACAAATATTTTTCTCAGAAGAAAGGAGATACGTTGGCGAGAATGTTCTCAAAGCAACAAAATATATAACCTGACTTCAATAAGACTATTGAGTTAGATCGAAGCATCTGCTAATTTCATTTCAATGCCTTGGAAATTGCACTACATGTTTTTAAATGTTTTATTAAAAGTTTTCAAGTCTAAACCTACATAATCAAAACCAATATTCTTTTAAATATTATATAGAAGGACGAACTTACACTAGCATAAATAACAATAATATTACACACATAGTTTAACTTCGAAAAAAAAACTAAAGTTCATTACCTAAAGTATCAAAATAAATTGTTTCCATAGTGCGCCCTTTCTACCATTAATATTCCCTGATACCACTCTACACTTTTTTTTTCCTAATGACGCCCACATCTAAGTGTAGTAATATTTCATTCCCATTTAATATAAAGCAAAGGAAAAATTATAAAGATAGAAAAAAAGCTAGCAGCCCCAGCTGAACGGTTTAATTGGAAACTGCTTTTATAGAAAAAGTGATGGCTTACCTAAGCTCAAAAAAAAAGAAAAAAAAGAGGAACAAATCACCTAATACAGACCAGAACTATCCCAAGGTAATCAGACTGGCACGCAAAATGACTGTTAATCATTCAGCGCAGGATTCGAGAAAAACCATGGCCAATCTACCTCCAAGAAGTGGCCTGTTCGCCTTTCACTCACGACCTAATCAAACCTCCAAACAAAACGAAACACCTCATTCGAATGGTGTTGCCAGGATGGAAAGATGGAGGTAAAATGAAAGGAATTCCATTTTTTTTCAGGCAACTACACCATACCATAGCAGTAAGTCACAACTAACACTTTTTTTGTGAAATGGGGTATAAAAGGAGTGAAGAGTGATTGAATTTTTCTCTCCTCTTGACTTTTTTAGATCGAAGCTGATATTTTTTTTCACTCTCCATCCGAAGAAAATTATGTGGAAATAATTTCAAAAAAAAGGAAAAGAAAAACACTTTTCTAATGGTCAGAATTCTATGAATTCCATAGCAAGGACTTTTGTATATTAGCAACTAGCATCCGTCAATCAGGGTTTTGGTTGTTGCAATATATAATAATTGCTTTCGAACTGGAAGCTCGAAAGATTGGTGGTGGTTGTCGTAAAGTAATTAAATTTCTGTCCTACCAAGGCCAAGGACAGCTTGTTTTTAATCATTATAAATAAGCCGTCTGGTAAGTTGTGCTATGGATTTATTTTCTTCGGGAATCATCAACAACTTCTAAATTATTCTTGAACTTGAAGGCTCGTCGCGTCGTTCTGGGGAATTTGTTTATTATAAATTATTTCCTGTGAATTGAATTGCAGATTAAATTATTCCTTTAGTAGATTCTGGTAGCTTTGATACTCGTATATTGATTTTTTTTAAGGAAGCAGAGGGCATAATCAAATTGATGTTCAAAGAACTTGTAAATTTAATAAGGTTACATCAGCTCTCACAGGTTTGTTTGCCAAATGCACACTAATTTATTACTCTTTCTCTAGTATTGGTTTAAATTTTGGTTGTTGAGAGTACCAAAATAAAGAATGGGAGAAAATTTTTGCAATTTTCCTGGATCCAGGTGGAATCGGAAGTCTGTGGACAGTTGCTGTGAGTCTTGATTCCTTTGTCATCAACTTATACAATCAGTGGCAGTATATTGGCGTGGATTCCTATATAGAGACAGACAACAAACAAAAGGGTCCTAATAATTACTACGAATGTCTTACAACTGTCCCCATCAAAGGACGAATTCTTAGAATATGATCTAGTACGCGGAGATAGCAGCGGATTCTGACCCATTCAATTTGCCGCAGTTTTAATATCTCAACATTTAAAATGGAGCACTTTGACCTCCTGATCAACCAAGTTAGGTTGGGTTAGCCGGCTGATAATAAGATACCATTCAAAGTAGTCTTGTAACTCCACTATATTACAATCTTTGCAATATCAAGCCATTTGAAGGTATTGATAAAGTATTGATAAAGTTCAACAGGTTGTTGCTTAATATCTTCAAAAGTTCTTCTAATAACTTCCACGAATTTCTTTCGTCAATGGAAGACTGCTAGACAATTATAAAGGAAATGGAATCTCATCATATATCTTCTTTAGGCCCACATCCTTCCAACTAAAATATCAGCTTATATAAGACTTCACTGTATAATGACATATTAGCTTTGATAAGATCTTACTGAAATCTTGTAAAAGTTGA
The DNA here is from genome assembly GCA_910595825.1 of Philhelius pedissequus. NCBI lineage: Eukaryota > Metazoa > Arthropoda > Insecta > Diptera > Syrphidae > Philhelius > Philhelius pedissequus. The sequence continues at coordinate 328,778,476 of OU343160.1, forward strand.
AGAATTGAACGAGCTCGACAGAAGTCCTCCGTACAATGTCTCATTTCCATTTTTTGGGGAGAACGTTGGAATTTCTTGGTTTGCTTCCGTTATCTGTTTTTCAAAATCAGATTCCTGGCTGTGGTGCAGATATCAAGCCCGAGTTCCACCTATCACTAATCTTCATACTTCTTTCAATTTACTGATAAACATTATATTCAATATCAATTTTAATTGATAATTCTAATCTTGCGGTCTGACTGCTCTTGTTTTCTGATGGTATACGACGATGTCCAGGAAGCAGCAATATCTAATATTGTTTTTATATACCACGAACCTTTAGACTGATGCGAAAGCAAGTTACAAGCATTTATTTGAATTTGATGACAAAGAAAGCTTAGTTAAAAGACAGTGCTTTAAAGAGGAAGTTTAAAGAAAGTGGTAAGAATCTAGAACCATTTTTTATCTTCATCCGTCCGTGAAGATGATTATTGTAAAATTAGCAGTATACTCGTATGGTATTATTTTCGAATTTCTCTCTCCTGGGAAATATAGATGTATAAGGCTTTTGACATTTAAGATGGGGCTTTGTAAAAGCTGTGCGTATATTTTTGCCCTTATATTTCTGCAAAATCTAAGAATGATATATCGAACTGTATCTCGAGCTGTACGTTTGACCGTAGAGCAGTGTAATCTAGTGATTGGACTATAGGTAAAAAGGCACTCCCCTATCCGAAGATTGCCGTTTCCTTACACAATTAATACTGTAACGTAACGTTTGTGCAATATTGTCACGAAGTCATCAGAAATGTCATTTCTGACGTATTCTACGCCTGCTTGAAGCTACATAATATTAAAAGTTTTAGTTGTTAGGATTTAATAAAAGGAAAAAGGAGGATCATGAGAACTATTCGAATGTGCATATAGTAGTCTTTCCCAAAAACCTTGTTAGGTAAAATTTCGGTCTAGAGCGGAGCGTAGCCAGAAGCATTTCATACCGTTGAGGAAAATTATTAGGTTTTTGATTTTTGTATCAGATAGTTCTTTAAGACCAGAAAGTAAGGCTTTTCCATTAATGCACTATGAGTTTGTCCAAGGCGTCTGCCCAATGCCACTCTGCTGTGGAATCTATATAAAAGTTTTAGCAATTTGTTGGACCAGCTTAGAATATATTTTTACCAAACTTACGGTATTGACAGTGATGCTATCAAAGTTGGGAAGTCGGAAAGATCTAGACACTTTCAGTGATTTTGACAAAATTCTTGCCCCGATAACAAAGTCAAAATCTTTCGATACTTTGTCATCTTCCCAATTCTTCCTGAATGGAAATATAACTATAACGCTTCTACTGGGAGTCAGGGTAGGGATCCCGTCGTGAGTGTTTGTCGACAGAATATCTGTTGAAATCAATTTTGCTGTGTTGCTGTGGCGGTAAAATTTGGTAGACCAACATACTGATACTTTAGACATGATTGGTCGTTCTAGCGCAGTGTATGTTCAAAGGATTATTTTCTAGGTAATTCAATGTTGAGTAACAACTACACATGTCATATTCTTCTACTGAAGGCATTTTCTATGCCTTTTAATGCAGCGAAATGGATGGTTTTCTCAATCGTATCCAATACATCTTGTAAGGCAGTCTCTTGTCCTTCAGGCTTGTATGCTGACAGTTATATAGAGCACATTCATCCAGGATATTGCTGATGTGAGAATCTAGAATGTGTTCTAAGCAAGAAGGATGTTAGGCTAATTGGTCGGAAATACATTGCAGATTTCTGACCACTCCTGCAACTTTCGGGATAAAAACGACTGTGGCGAATAGATCCGTTAAAAATCATTTTCAGCCATAAAACTGCTATGTTTTTCAGTTTTTTGGAGATTTATATCGGGAGAAAGTATTACTAGCCCAGTCAAAATTTTCTTTTGTTATATGGGAATTTATTTGTTCTGCGTTTTTTGAGTTTGTATCTATTGAAGCAGGTTGTCGTTATTACAATCTGGGAAGGTTTGAATACTTATTACTCTCATATTTTGCGGTAAAAAAAGCTGGCAATCAATCCTGCTCGTATGACTTATGGAATATGCATAGACAGTTTTAACTTTGATAGTTACTTGGTCCTCAGAACTTTTATATCTGTGGGGGACCCCTAGTGATGCGTAGGGCATCCTGAATGCCAGCTGGGCATTGTATTCGGTTCCTGAATATGAGTTGCAACCGCAAGTCGAGACCCCTTCGAACTCTTGCCTAATTGGGTTGGCTCCTTCCCGACTGTCCTTCTCCATGAGCTTCTTGGTCGTCCATCTCTTGTTCGATCTTGAGTGAGCGGATTCCCCTAAGCTTGACGCCTTTTCGAAGCATGTGTCTGGTCCACTACGACCTTCGACATTGTATAATAGAGGCAATAGTTTCCTGACCCGTTTTTCTGAGGAGCTCTTCATTTTTAAACGTTTGGGCCAGAATATCCTAAGGATATTTCGTAAACATCTAATAATGAACGCTTGCAGATTCTTAATAACAGCTACTGTATTAACTTTTCAAGTGCTGCAACCATAAGTTAAACGGATTTGACGTTGGATAAAAACAGCTTTAACTTAGTTCTTAAGCTTAGAGAGTTATTCCTCCATATATTTCTAAGCATACGGAAAGCAGCCTTCCCCTATCCGATTCGGCTGCTGATCTCTTTTCGATGCCACCCTCGGTAGAGATGATACTTCTACGGTATTGGAAGCTCTGTACATTTTCTACCGGTTTTTGAGAAATATTTATGAGAGAGACTGGGTTCCGAGGCTGATCATCTTTGTTTTGCCGGAGTTCATTTTCAGCCCTACAATTTCTGCTTCTCTATCCTTCCCTGTTGTCATTTTATGGAGGTCCATGATCGTATGAGAGAGTAAACATACGTGTCGTCCGCATAGTCAAGATGTTTCGCCTTCGTTTTACATCACGGCCGCTCTCAGGACATGGCTTATCACCAACAGAAACAATACTGTTGATAGAATGCAGCCCTGTCTGATTCCACTTTGGACTTCTCAAGGCAATGAATTAATTTTGATGCATTTAGAAAATTTGTGTACTTGGGTTCTGATTTAGACATAAGACAAGACAAAATAATGGATAATCGCTGTTTTTCAGGCTAAGCAGATACTTGAAGGCTGTCAACTGTTTTTTTTTTAAGAATAATAGTTGGTATTTTATACAATTCTCGATATTCCTGCAAGCCGAAGAAACCTTACAATTATTCTGGTCACGGCCACGATTTGCTAGACTAAAGTTTCTCATTTATTTGCGACTTTAATAATGCGCCCTGTCATCTCCATTCTATTTTTTTTTTAACATACATTAGAATAATATGAATGAACCATGAGACAATCCTGACTATTATTTCTATGCACACCCTGGAATTCTACTTCAACTCATCTGTAGCTATTTTTTATATTTGCCATGGGAAACAAACAAGACCGCATTGCAATCTCCACATGCAGAACATTTTATTTTGCAACAGCAAAATCCTCTTTAATGCGCCAGCTGCTTGTCAACTTCAAAAAATGTGTTGCTGATTGTGGCACACCACCCCCTCCCAACTACTCTCAGAGGAATTAATTTTCAAGGGTAGCCAAGGTTGAACGTCACCAGCATCTCTGTCCTCGAACTGTTATGTGTCTTGGGTTATGGTTGTTGGGTGGTTGTTCCTATAAAATCTCAGCTGCAACGCAACTGCTTCGTACCATATGTCCTGCTGATCCTGCTCCACTCGCCTCTTGCTCCTGCAATGAAATGACAACACTTTGTGTGTTATTCTGTACTTAGTAGGGCAATGGTAACCGCAAGTAAATGTAAGCTGTAAGCTGAAACTGAAGCCGAGGCTAGTGCTTATCTCTTGCTTCATTGCGAGTGAAACAATGCACTGATTGTCTAGATGGCGTCGACGATTTTTATTCATCTGTCCTCTGTTTCTCTGTTTCATTTACCCAGAATTGCGTTCGTATGTGTTTGCGTGCATTGTTTTGTGGCTGTCTGCTGTTTGACTGTTAAGTTGGATTAGGTGACTTTTAAGTTTTCAGGGCTGTTTCTCTTATGCGACCCAACTGTTTCGTTTTTTAAGAGTAAGATTGCAATATGAACTTTCATATCGGATGTGGACTAGGGTCTCTATCCTAGCCTTCTGGAGCTCGCTTTCCTCCCTTAACACACCAAGTTCATTTCTCCATAAACTAATTGTAGTTGGAAGCAGGGACACGTGAATTGCTTAATTTAGCTGAACAAATTTCGGAAGAGATTTGCAAAAATAATTTCGAAAAGCCTTGCCTTGAGGCTTCTTGCCATCAGAAATACAGCCATGGATAAGGGGTGCATCTTTTATTTCATTCTTAATATACAATAGAACCTTGTAAGCAACTACAATGTTGTTTCCTTGTTTATGCACGACTGCAGTTTCTTAATCCTTTTGTGTGTACACTGTGGCGTATGAGTGTTATTTTTTTAAAGCTTTCCTTCATCACTGTAACATATAACTGTAGTAAAGATGTTCCTATTGTTTGGGATACAGCAAGGCAACAATATCAGACATAAAAATAAAATAGAAGAAGACACATTTGTGCATAGTTGTGTATGCGTGTTTGCAATGTGTAAGCCGAAGGGAACAAGGTCGCAGATGGCAACTACCTTCAAGGCGAACTTGTCACACTGAGTGAGTGATGAGATGAAAACAGAGTGGAAACTTAATTTTTGTCTTGTGCGCATTGTGTTGGAGGCTCAAATTTTATGCCTTGTGGCTATGTGGTCTTGTGTGTGCATAACGAATCAAGTTGGGTTGTTTTTTTTTATTCATATTTCCTGCATTGAGCCTGATGTAACTTATGGCTTAAGGGAGAAGTTAACATGAAAGGTTTTGCGTAAAACATAATGTTCGATAGCTCGATAAGAAAAAAGCTATGAAATTGTTGTATAAATGAAAATCATGAAAAAAATTGATATATAAATAATTAAATTTATTAAAGTCAAGAGAGTTTGGAAAAGCGATCTATTCACGAGGCGGTATGCTGCAAAAGTGAAAGAAGGTAGAAATAAGAAATTGACATTTGGCTAAGTATTGATTTCAGATAATAGGAACAAAGTGAAATTAGAGTTATAATAGGTATTGCCAGTTATGTAATATTAAAGTTGAAATATAATTTGTGTTTCGGATAAATAATGTAATAGATCTTAAACACATAATAAGCCTCTGGCATATGGACATACATTTGTTTTTAAATTAATATTAATTTTAAGATACATATATCAGCACTACCATAATGTGCAAATTACTGTTGCAAATACATTTTATACAAATTTTATGAGTATGTAATTGTTACTCTCAAATTAAAATTTCCAGTATAAACAAATTCGGGAAGGCGAATGAAAATTTTTTTAGTTACTGGATTCGAAAGTTTCTGCTTTCCTTGAGTTCTTGAATTTTTTTCTTTTTAATTAAAATATCTTTTTTTGAACCTCTAGAACTTATTGAAAGCATCTTGTATCTTACATGTTCCGATACTTAGCTCTTAGTTGATCCTGTATCGGAAGGCTCGAGAAAAGGGTAGCTATATTAAAAATCTGGACAAGAGAACAGAGACTTGCCTGTATTGGAACAAGTCTGGTACATATGTCTACACTAAGAGCCTGAAATTATTCTAAGTCTTCCAGTCGTGGACGCGTACATAAGATACACAACATAGTCAAAAGCGCACTTCGAAAGAAAGGCTCTGGGAATCACCTATATTATAGATATATGATCAAGATCATGGGAACGACAAAATTGATATGCCCACTGACTACTTACTTCTCAATTTTAATACCAGAAGGACATCAATGGGAAACCCAAATTACTATTCGCGAAACAAAATATCCCTTTCCATACTTGTGGGTCAGAAATGGAAGAGGGAACAAGAGTTTGGGTAGCCGTATGAAGTTAGCATCACAACTTTCGAAAAATTAATTTTTGAGTATGCCAGTAATTGCCGAATAAAATCCGTAAGTTATCCGTGAAGTCAAAATAATTGCCGCACTCTTCGTTCTCCCACAATATAAAGGATTAACCACTCAGTTATAGTCAGAAGTATTTCAAATTTATCGATCTTATTTGTGTTTCCAAAAAAAAAATTTTGGTTTTCAATAGTGTTTAAACTTTCTAGGAGCATCAAACATCAAATTAACCCTTTTGCCAGAAAATCGAAAGCCAAAAAATGGTTCTACTAGATGCACAAAAACTACCCATTTTTCTCAAACAAAAAAAAATACCAAAAGGTACATTTCCCTTCATTAATGAACTGATTTTGTTTACAAAAATTGTTGGAGCCGTTTATGAGATAAATAAGATTTTCTTTATTCGCCAAAAAAGATGTATGGGAGTTCCTGTTATTTGTCGTCTTAACAAAAAATTTAAAAAAAATGTATGGTTATATTACAGAAAAAACAATATCTACCAAGTTTGAAGCAAATCGATCCAACCGCTTAGGCTGCAAGTTTAAGTAAAGACAGACAGACGGAATTTCGGGACCCACTTTTTTGGTGTTCTCTAAGATCGTAATGTCATGTTTGATTGTTAGAATTTTTTTCTTACGAATTTATAACTTGCCTTAGTAGGTACCTATAATCGCAAGTAACGGATCTTCAAGTTAAAGGTTTTAAAACACTTTTATTAGCAGATGTGTACAATGAATGACAAAAATGATTAAGCTTTACTCGACTGCACTGAAATAAGAAAGAAAGTGAAGTATTGATTTTTTTTTCACTAAACAGCTATTTTCATAAAACAGCTTAAAAGTTGGAAAACCATAAGAAAAATCGATAAATTGGAAATACTTCAGACTATAACTGAATGGTTAATCCTGCATATTGTGAGAGGACGAAAAGCGCGGCAATTATTTTGACTTCACGGATAATTTACGGATATTATTCGACAATTACATGCATAATTTAATTTTATTTAGTTTATTAATTTAAAAAGAACTGCTGTACATCAAGATTGACTTGTAAATAGTACAGACATACTCAAAAATAAATTTTTCAAAAGTTGTCATACTAACCTTCTGCTGCTATTTTGGGTGTTCTTTGAAGATTTTTAATATAGAATCAGAAAACTGCAAGGTGTAGCGTGTTCTAAGATTTACGATATTGAAAAATCAACGAAAATAGTCGATGAAAATCTTCAAAGACACTCGGTAAGAAACGGTACCGAGTAGTGTGGGACTCTGAGCGCACTAAAACCGCAGGTTAATAAGGACCAATCTATAAAAGATCGACAAATCATTTTACTTTCTTGATTTCTATGTACATCGATGAAAATTGCTATTAGACCATCAGCTCATGAGGCTTGATTCTGCTTAATCTCCGAACATTGTCTTGTATATTTAAGACGGTCCTCCATTTCGAAGTTAGTATGACTTTGCAGTCGCTAACCACTTCTGTAACCATATTTCAATTTGAAACTCACGATGTAGATCGCTATTTCTTATATACCAAGTTGCATTTATTATTCCACGAAGGACTATGCTTTGGAATTTTTGGATGGTTTCAGCATTTGTTTTCTTTGTGCAGCCCCACAGTTGGATGCCATATGTCCAAATGTGTTTAAGTACTTGCTTATATTTATAACATTAGTTTTTTCTGGATAGATAGGTCCAGTACATTTTTTAGTATTATTAGTAGTAACCAGTACATTTTTCTGTACTTCAAGTTTAGTTCTTCTCGTTTCTTTTTGATGTGCTCTTTCCATTTAAGCTTTGCATCCAAAGTAATTCCAAGGTATTTGGCGGTATTGGAGTAAGGTACTACTGTATTATTTATAAATATTGGAAAATTGTTTATGTTTTTGTTTGTAAAGTTTATATGCGTCGATTTTGTTTCGCTTAATTTGATACGCCATTTCTGCGTGCAATCACTAACTTTATCGACAGCATCTTGCAATTTTTGTGTAGCCTTCGTAAAGCATTTATCTGGCACCAATATTGCAATATCGTCAGCAAAGGTTGCCATGATAGCGTTGATGCCCACTGGACTATCCCTTGTATATAACAGATAGAGGGTTGGTAAATGATAATGAGAAGTGAGTTCGTCGGAGATAACAGATGCCATCAAATAATTACCCACTGAGACAATGAAATTCAGCTGCCCATTGTCTAATAGACGCAATACGGCTTGAATTGTTTTCAAATGATTTTAGCAGACGCTCAATGGACAAGGAAGAAACGTCTGGGTTTACAGTTTGGGGTGAACCAGGATCTCAATTACCAAGCTCGGCACTTAACAAACTGCTTTAAGTTACGCGCGTTAGTAGGGGTCCTAGTAGTATTATTACTCTACCCACCTCATTACAATTATGTTTATGTTATAAATTAATTTTCAATTTCTTATAATTCACATTTACTTCTAACCAAAACTATTATAAGTAAAATTAAAATTCATAATGGAAATTAAAGCTTATTAAATCTTAAACTCTTTTGTAATTTTCATTATGAAAAGTAAATCGCATTAATGTTCTTGGGAAGTTAAATATTTCTGATCAATAAATTTTTTGACAATAAAAATTATTTTCTCTTTTTCCCTGTTCTGTAATTTACGGCACTCCCGCTATACTCGGTGCTCCTCCGTCTAAAACTAGTCAACTGTTGAGATCTTGGACATCTCTCTGGTTCTAGTTCCTCCGACACTATTAATAGTTGAGCTAGAGCAATTTGGACCTCCTATATTCGTTACGACACCAAACGTTGGGCAACTCCCCACTCTTTATTAAAAGGCAACGCTGTATTATAAGACTGTTATATATTTAAACATATAATTAAGCTGTAGTATTAAGCGGTATTTACCCAGATTTAAGAACGAGTTTTATTAAATAAAGATTATATTTTTGAAATTCATAATTGGAATGACTTCTTTACTAGAGTTTTACTGTGCTTTCTTCGGGAAAATCCTGGATTATAGTGAGCTTACCTCATTTTTGGGAAAAAAGCACCAGGGCGCGCATTGGGAATATTTCGGCTTAACTTGCGAATTATTACTACAAACTATACTGTCACCCACCATTCCAATTAAGAGTATAAAATGGTTAGAAAATCGCGCCTATGCTTAATGCACACGCATAAATTGCTGCTGCGGAATTTTATCACTCAAACCACACATTCAGGAATCAAATTATTTTTCAACATATCTTTCGATGACGAATTTATTTACTGCTTAGTACGTACCGGACAACTAAAAGCAGCCCAACACATCAAAAGGACTGATATCAGTTCCTTCCTTATAATCACGAATACCTAAAATGCTCATATATATCGTCATGCTCAGCATAAATTGCATTTCGTTGCAATTCAATTCACACTCAGTAAAGCATGTGTCGTCAGCAGAAAAAGACAATAATTGTTATTTTGGTTCGTAATCTTTCAGTTCACACTAGCTGTTAACGCCAAAGAGTATACATGATGATCTCAGCTGACGAACGAAAGGTACCCCTTCGACCACACTTGAAATCATGGTAAATTTGATTTAATCTATCAGCTTAGTCTTGACCACCGATCCGGTCAATTCTAGATTATATGCTTGAAACTTCCCACCACCAGTGGTAAGGAGTTTACTTGCAAATAATTAGGTAGTTTAGACATCCAGATATTTCTTGCTACGACTTCCCCCACCAGCTAGTTTGAACATAAAAGTCCAAATTGCTCCCAGGGATTTCGTACCTGCCGATCTACCAGATCTTTTGCCTACTGCTTTTTGCCACCAGGTGCCTTAAGGCTGGTGATATATTAGAGCTTTTTCCAGTTGTTTACTTCTGCTAACTTCAACTATAACCAGCATCATATATAAGACAATATGGAGACGTCAACATTAACATTATGTTCCGAAATTCCATCAGACACCACAATAACAAACATTTTTAGAAGAGATTCAAGTCAGACTAATTGGTCTTCAATCCCCTTTCCAGGATTAATTGCGACCAGCAATATTGAAGCAACAACTGCAAAAAAAAGTTGATACCTTTGCTCTCCATTCCGAAAACTGTTTCATGCATCATCCATCAGATAGTCTGGTCTTCCCAACTTAGAAGTTTCCAATTTAGTGATTTCAATCCAACATGTGACCAAGTTGGCAGGCGAAACTACAGTATCTCCGATGATATTGCATGATTTACTTATCTATAATGATGATTAGAGATGTCATAAGTAATCGCGTGAACTATTCATACTCGCTTGGGAGTATACATTTTTATTTTCCCGGGACTTTCACCTTCCCAGAAAATTTTTACTGGAACAACTATGGTAGAAATGAAACAGTGTCTCGTTGCATCAGAGAAAGTAATGTTGTTCTACAAATAATTGATGTTTTTAACTTGTGTTCTAGTGAACTGTTATACTGGCTTTATTATTTTTATCTACTGATATAACTTAATTTACTCATGAATCCACTGTACATAATTATATATATTTTTATTATTTTTCAGTTATTATATATTTATTATATTATAATTATAACTTACTAGCAGATACACCTGCGATGCTACAGACCCATATGGATCTAATGAAATCATCTATCCACCTACAAATTTCATTAAAAACCGTTCAGTCGTTGAATGTAGGCACATACGACGGACATGCTCGTCCAGCATGCTGGCGCTCGCTGTTTTCTTCTTGTTAATGGGCTGGTTCGCGAGCCTCTTGGAGAAAAATTTAGATTTTGTCGAGGTCGTTGGCTTCTATGTTCGTCGTGTATGGTCATGTTCGCGAACAAAGCGAAGATCTTATATTGGATTCAAAAAGTGAGAACTACAAAAATAAAGTTGGGAAAAATAAATCATGGCTAATATTCCAGCTACCAAATTTAATTAAAATGGATTAGGCATGAATGCGGAACAAACACCCATAAGTACATATATATTTTGTTCATATGTAAGCCTCCCCCATAGGAACCATTCGGTTACATTTTTCGGGATAAAAATGACCTATGTGATAATAGTGAGTATTTATTTGTAAATGTGTGCGTGTGTCTGCATGTGTGTGTGCTTATGTGCTTTTTGGCTTCTTGAGAACGAAAGCTATGTTGGCTATTTCTAGAATGAGCAGATAGGCACATATGTTATTATGAGCTACGAGTATATAGAAAATTAAAACAAATCAAATCTATCCCACGGAAACCATACATTTACCGGTATAAAAAGAATGCTGTGTGCTCTTTCAGACTATAACCTATCTCTGTGTCAAATTGTATCCTTATCCCTTCAGCTGTTCTGGCGTTATTGAGTAGAAACATCCATCCAAGCTTTTACATTTATAATATTAGTAGGATTAGTAGGATTTTATTCATACACAATTCCAAACAAGAAAATCAATTTTCGATTCTGAAAATTTCCCAACTTTTCTGGTGGGTTTTCCCGAAATTTTCTTTTGTAAAAACCTTCTCCTGGGTATTACGAAAAACTAAAAAAGTGTTCGAGCCAAATAGGCCCATTCGTTCTCAATTGATGAATTACAGTACATTTTTGCACTCCATTTTTAATAGCAGATGCCCATGCGACGCTATATGGACTTTCTATCCCACGGGAATCTAATTACATCTACCCACCTACAAAATTTCATTAGTAACCGATCAGTCCTTGAGGCGTGAAAGCGGAACAAATACCCAAGTATATAATTTTTCATATTTACGCCTCTCCCTTAAGATCTGTTAATATTTTTCGGGATAAAAATGGTCTATGTGATAATCCAGTACTTCATTCATCCACCAATCAAATTTCATGCAAATCTGTGTGTATTTGGCGATAAAAAGTAGCCTGTTTGCTATTCCAGACAATAATCTATGTCTGTACCAAATTTCATCCAGATGCGTTCAGCTGTTCCGGAGGTATTGAGCAACAAACATCCATACATCTCAACTTTCACATTTATAAGATAAGTAGGAAGTAGGATAGGATATAGTAGGAAAGTAGCATTATAGTATATATATCATACTCTTATTTTTGTAGTCTATAAGAGAATGTAAAGCTCTGATTGATGTCTAATAAATACATAAATAACCACAAATATTTTCGTCGCTTTCTCTCTATTAGAAACTCTTTCGTTCAACTAGGAGAATATCTACACACATAGTGAAGTAAAGAAGGCCTTAAGTTGGACTTTTTAAATCTGCAAACTCTTTATGATCTTTACACAAAATGGGGCAGTCCTGGTGCTGAGCTAGAAATTGTGGAAGTATAAGAGCACTCTCAACCAGATAAGCTAGCCAAATGCAGAACCAAGTACCTAGACGCATCCACTTCAATCAACTATTGAGTTTCAAGGCCTGTGACTAGTTTTAGTTTATCGCTAGAGCAGCTTCGACGAAACTTCAATTGCAAAGGGAGTAAGTACGAGAGCATCTGTAATTTAAACTTGGGCCCACGAAAAACCAAGCTCTTGAGCCCTATCAGCGCTGGAGTTTGCCGTTTTGACACAATAACTCTATAGACATATAAATGGAGTACCTATCAGACCTATGGACGCTTACTGCTTTTCCCTCTGATTAAGCGTTCTCAAATAATCAAAAGAAGCTATGCGGTGAAACTTGCCCTTTAACTTTAGGTGTCAGGTTATGTATCTCTATCTCGTTGCAAATCTTGAATCACTATAGCGAAGTAATTTATGTTTTTCTTCTTGTCAAATAATCAACCTTGAGAGACACGCCATATTTGCTTAAGGTATGAGTTCTGCCAGGCTTATTCTGTTTTTAATTAATCTTTTATTGAGTAACCCTTGGCATTTAAAGGTCAGTATAATAGTAGAACGCAATTAGGAGCAGCTACCTGCAGAAAATTAAGTTCATTAGTTTTAGTTACTGTGCCTACGACTTACGTAGGGGTCCTTTGTTTCATCAAACAGAACACCAGAAGCATCCAGGGTCTGATCGTACGTTAGGCTTACCTGATATGTTATAATATAATGCAATGAGGCTTAGAGTGTTAAGCTGCCTTAAGGTTGCATTTATATCGCAACAGTAGTCATGCATATTCTACTATGCATCGGTTGAAATTATGTAGGTGTCACGTATAACAAGTCCAATTCCATTGAAGCTGATACCCAACCTATAAGCACCTACATTAATAAAAGATGAGCAATAACAATAACAACATGTCATGGTCCTGCACAAACGCAAATAACCTCAAAAGCACAAGTGACCAATTTTGTAACCCAAGACCTTCTATTAGCCATCAGCATCGTACTCGCCAATATGATCCAATAACTAGGTTTCCATCATACTCGGAGGTATACAAATGCCTCCTCCTATTTCTAACTCTGTGGGGGAGTTAAACATTATATGGCATCACAAAGTGTATCGAGTTCTGTATGTGGGATGGGATGTTTGTGCAAATATCCAATTATCGTCAGGTTAGGTGAAAATTCAAGCATCCTTTCCATATGCATTACATTAATATGCGAATAATGCGAACTAGTTATGTGTGCATACCTAGTTTGAGTTACCAACTTTTAAAAACCTATTAGCCTAGCAGACAATTCGTATTGTGTGTCAACCGTCGCAGTTTCCGATCAGGTCCACCTTTGACAGTGCTCCCACTTCTTTGAAAAGATGGTAGTATTAAATTTTGTCAGGTGAAATGGCAGCGTCAAACGATGTGATCAAGATTTCAAGGTGAATCTTTAATAAAAATGTTGTTTTTTTACATTTTTTTTTTAATCGGTATTTTTATAAAACAACAAACAAGCAATAGTTCAAAACCATCTCAGAAACGCTAGGAACATCATTAAATTTTACTCACGTTACTCAGTGAAATACTTTCCCAGATTATGCGTGACAAACTAAATAATAATGCATTAGTTGTAAAGTAATGATATGGACTTAGGTAGGTTACCAAGGATGTTGCTAAGAATTGCTGTTGTAATCGCTGCATACGGTATGTATAAGTGAAGGCCATATGCGCGTCCATCTATAGAATCAGACGGCTCTCAATAAACCGGCCGTTTAAATGTTAGTTTGCAATGTTAGTTGTGATAAAATAGAGTCGAGATCTTTTGTATCTCTTCCGTTATTTCCCCGTAGTTTACCGCACGTTTACTCTGCCCATAAATGAGTCAAATTTCGGGATCAGATAATTGTATCTTCAGTCAAAGTGTGTGGTCCTGGCTGAAGTAATCATCTTTACTAGATATCTACCCTGCTTCCTTTGTGTATTTGAGTCAAATTTTGATGGTTTATTCTTGGTACAGCGTAAATAGCTTCTGATTAAAAGGTGAGGTATTGCTCCAGCAGCTGAAAAGCACTTAATCCTGATCCAGCTCCCTACCTAGATATCCAAGCAGAAACCTTATCGTGGTGCTTGGTCATATGATACCCCCTTCCCGAGGATAATAGTTAGCCATGAGACCCAAAGAAGAGTGACACCCAGTGTTTGCTTTGAATCGATCTTACCACGGGTGGGGGATCGATCAAAGATAGAGAACACGTTTAATTGATTTTTAAACTAATACTGTTTTATTGTCAGAAACTTAGGTCTATTTATCCTAAAATTAATGCTTAATTTCAATAATAGAATTGCTTATTTAATTTCACCCTACTTTATACAATCTTACAAATTTCATAATATTGCATACAATCATCTTTTTGTTTTACCGATTTAATTATTTATTTCCAAACTACCTATTTTAATGCGGAAAGTAAATGGAAACATAATAACTAAATGTACATTTGATGACATTGCGCTTTAGTGCAAAAAACAGAATCTAGTTCAGAGTGTTGATGTTCAGTCAGCATAATGCGACTGTTGTTGCTATCGCGGGACTTTGGTGTTCTATTTAATGTTGCTGTTGGCTTGTGCTGTTGATATTATCAACATCCCCCCCCCCCCACCTGACTGCTAGGCCGAAGTTCTTGGTGCTGGTGTGGGAAAATTGTGAAGTTTGTGAGTTTTCTGGCATCTCCTCATGACAGCAATGATCAGCAGTAGAATGATTAATGTTGAGCTGGAGTAGTGAATTATATGATGCGCGTTGTTCGAGTTGTCGGGTTTAGATACTTCTGCATCTTTTAATTGTTGGGACAGTTTAGATAATTTATGATATCTGATTCTATGCTGCTCTGGTCACAATGCGAATTAGATTTGGCTATTTCCTCAGTATTCTACATGCCTATCTAATTGCCAACAGTTCTACCTGGAACACGCTTCAAAAGTTTTTGAAAACTACCCCAGTAGGAAGCACACTCTCCATCCTGTCATAAGAAAGTGCTTCTCGCTTTACCCATTCCTATTCGGCAAAAATCTTAAGTCCCCTCTATTCCTGTAGGTTAATCACACGCAAACTAGGGCCAGCTCTTCTATTAACTCTTGTTTTATTATTTTAGACTTTTTGATAATTTATCTTAGTGTATTTTTAAGGATATTGTTCATTAGATTTGTATGCATTTTATTGTATGTTATTTTATTTTATTAAATTAAATTTTATTCTATTTTATTTTATTTTATTTTATTTTATTTTATTTTATTGTATTTTATTTTATTTTATTTTATTTTATTTTATTTTATTTTATTTTATTTTATTTTATTTTATTTTATTTTATTTTACTTTATTTTATATTATTTTATTTTATTTTATTTTATTCACATGTTTGGGTTCTTGTTATTATTCAAAGTGGCATCACTAATCCATATTGTAGATTGTTGTTCTTAAACTAATGCAACATATACGAAGATGCGATAAGATGACACACTATATAACGGTTGCAAACCAACCATCTACGTGCCCTATGTTGTTGGATGGTGTCGATTGTGGGTGTCCGATGTGTTGGTCGGTTAGTGCAAACAAACAAATAGGCTTCATCATCCACACACTGCTGCTGCTGCTGCTGCTACAGTTCTTGTTGTCACTGCTGCCGGTGGTATAGTTCAGTTATTCGTTTTCGCTTATATATGCAGGGACACGCAGATCAATTAGGCTGCTTTGCGTAGAGTGGTGCGAATTCATTACCATAAGTAGCTGATGCTGTAATTCAATCGTATCCTTCCTCTCCCCCTTCTTGGATGACCGTCTGCTTGCATCAACATGGAAAATGTTGCACTTTGTTTTTAATTCAACTGGGACACAACATACATATCTGAAATGGGCGCAGTGCGTATACGCGTCCGAATGCAAATGCAATGCATACGACGGACTTAAAGTGATGCATATCCTGTTAATGAGACATCATCAGGGAGCACTAGCAAATACCATCCATCGAAGCATCCATCCGGTTGTAATGCGCGGGAGTTATAAGCAAACGCATCATAGTCCTCGTCAACATCAGAATATATATGTGGTAGGTATAGAGGTAGATTAGCTGACACCGGACCGCGGAGACTTTTTCAGAAACGGAAATCATCAGTTTGCAAATTTGGGTAAAATTGCAGAATACACTTTTGGCACTCAGTCAGCAGTTGTCATTAGCAGGCAGTCACTAGACATCACGAATTGACATCACAATTGTATTAGCTGCCTTACTATAAATATTGAGTGCTCAACAAATATAACAGAGATTTTAATCCATTTTCTAGTCCTCCTAGAACCTAAGTTTAAATTTTACGAAAATAGAATGCCAATATTTTTATGTTCGAAAGAATGAAGGGATCTAATTGATTAGAAGACACTAAACATTCAACTATTTTAAAAGCAATTTGAGAACTTTTTCCCCTAAGACTGTCATTAGCTTTTTTTTAAAGTGAAGAATTAGCGGTTTCCGCTCTGTTTGTCAACTCTCATATTAAATTACAAAATGTTAAATGTTATTTGCAATAGAAGGGGCGATTTTGACGTATCGGAACGGTTAAGGCGAGATGCGAGAAGCCCTTTCTCAACAAAAGATATAATAGTGGGCTTGTTACTGGGCTTTTCGCCGAAAAACTTAAGATATCCATAACTTTTCGGCTTCCAAGCTTTGCAAGCATGGTACATGCGAAACAATTAGCAATTAGAGAGACACGTAGAATAGGGAGGAAGGAGAAAAATCAAAATCGAAATGTCGCCATGACGGCCATGCTACTATAAAAGCCATTGATTCGGCCCTCATAAATCATCTAAGCTCGTCTAATAATGCCGTGACGAGCTAGCCGACATGAATCCCAACCTGATGGTCTCTCTCTCTCTGGGCTAAATGTAATCCTGTATGGTTCTGCATGTGGGGGACCTTATTGCGGCTACATAAGGTTCACACCTGGATTAGACAATGCTAGGGAAATGACTCGAACTGGAATGGCTAGTCAGCTGCTGGAGTATCCACAGATCTGTCACTTATTAATCAGAAGCTAATTATGCCATACCAAAAACAAACCATCAAAATTCGACTCAAGCACATAGAGGAAGCCGGGTATATCCAGGAAAAATGATTACTTCAGCAAAAATGCATTTAAAAATACCTAAGGTCTTACAGGCACTAAAATTAAATTGCTTACTTAAGCTAAATATATTTTTCAAGTCGTGTTTTACCTAATTTTGTATATACCTACCTATTTTTTCTAAAAAATATTGTTATAGGAATTTTAAGTATTTAATAAAATAAACAAATAAATAAATAAACAAAAACAAAATTTATAAAAAAAAAAATATTTTTTTTCAAAAATCCAAAAAAAAATTTTTGAAAATTTTCCTATAATATTATTTAGAATTTGAAAGATCTTTCATATAAAAATATTGATTAAAATCCGTTCAGCCGCTTTTGAGAAAGTCGAGAATCACAGAAATGGTTGTATGGCAGGTACCTACCGTTAATAAAAAAAAAGAGTGTGTGTACTTATGTATGTACACGCGCTAGAAGTGAAACTTCTCTAATTTAAAACAATTTTTTCCTTCATAATTCTATGTCAGCTAAAACATATTTCAATTTCATGGAAACCGGTCAAAGAACAATGAAGTTGACATTTTGTGATACCAGGCCCGAACTTGCATTAATGCATCGCTCATAACGACCCTATCTTCCAATATTATACAAACGACACCGTCGGTCGCGTCGTTCGATGCCCACTAATGTTAAATGTATATGAACATCAACAAATCTACCAACACAAAGTCGCATTCACACCAATAAAAAAAAATTGAGTCAAAAACAAACAAAGCAACAAAAAAAAGAATTTCTCATTGAATATACACACACAATTCATATATCTATACCTACAGAATGAGAATCCACAAACGTACCAACAAAATAAATCTTCAGCGAGTCGCATAATGCGGATAAATACATATCATGAATCTATAAACAAGATTACGACACTTCGTAATCTACGAGAAAAAATCCATTAATTGGGGTGGCCGCTGCGCTATAGTTGTGTGCTCGCCTGTCAACCTCGTGGTTGCAGGTTCGATTCCTGCCGCTGTCTATGTCTTCTTATATTCCATTAAAAACCAATTCTAAAAATTGTCATAAAATAAGCTGCTGCTTTGCTCAGTACATGCTGTTAAGGCCTAACACTACAACATATGATTGAGTAAACTAGCATACCCATAAAATATGACAACAAGATAAATAAAATAATGCGAATTATAAGGGACATAAACAAATAAGACACGGCTATTCTCTCCGCATTAGTTCAGCCGCCATCCCTGTAGATAAATCTGAGACATTAACCAGCTCTAGTCTCAGAACATCGCGCCACAGATCTTTCCTATCCTTCTTCCTCTTCTTCCACCGGATGCCCGCACTGTGTTAAGACAAACATATAAAGGGTATTCATAATCCCTTGAGCGCGTACAAAGTTATAAAAAAAGGCACATCGGAGAAACAACAATTTCCGTATGTGTTTTTCACATGTGACGTCAATAAAGTAAGTCAAAAAAAGAAGTGTCGTAATTCTGTTTTCTTTTATTCATGATTTGACACTAATTTAAATAAGAACTCCTAACGCTAGGCCTCCACTTGAAATAGATGATTGCAAGAAATGTGTCATGTAGTCAATATATTTCTTGCGGAGGCCTCTTATGTCTGGATTTTTTTTTTATTTTTAGGCATAAGGAATATGTATTTATTTCTTGCCTTCTCAGAAGAAATAAACGGAGAAATAAAATTTGACGTTTCATGACATCCCACATAAATTGTGCAGATGAGACAGATTATACCTATTCTAAAGTACATAAGGCGCTTAGCGCTTCTTGGAGAAGAATGAAATTTCGCGGTTTATTTTTGCCCACATAGCAAAGAAATATACATTTTTAGTAGTAGTGTCCGAAATAATGGCCGAAAATTTCTAATGGAGTCGCGGCCTAACCCTCGTATCGTTTTCGTATAGGGGGGGGGGGGGGGGATTCACATTCTCAAATATGCTGGACAAACATGGATCAAAGTAAACAAGATTCCGACACTTCTTTTTTGTCTTATTTTTTTGACGTAACCAGAGATCGAAATCCATTAATACATCATAAAGAAACCCCAGCAAGACTTCAAGGCCAAATCAGTCTGCACCTTTACTCGTCCCACGTTAAGCTTTGCAGCTCAAGCTAAGATGGGAAACCTAACACTCTAGCCTCAACAACTTTAAAAGCCTGCTCCAAAGCCAAAACAACCAATAGCAGTATCTATGAAACAAACCCAAAACCTTAACGGACCACCAAGCGCTAGTAAGCTGAATCTGGATGAAGAAATGAGGGAGCACTTCGGGATCTGACATCTGACATCAGTAATGAAGAAAGCTCGCTCTGCAGTGCCCAGTAACTACTCTTCGCTGAGCAAGGAAAAAAGTCCGTGGCTTTAGCCACCTCCATATTTGAGCTATGCAGCGCGTAATGCTCATAAAAAGGATAAAGATAATCGCGTACAATGTTAATTCATTGTACAGCGTTTTAAAGAGAACGACATTCCACCTCTTTATGAAGAAGTACTCACCGGACCTAGGCCTAATCAGTGAAACCAACGTCACCAAGCGAAACAATATTGACTTTAAAGGATAAAACACATTCCCAACAGACAAGGATGAAGGCAAGAGAGGCACAGCACTGTTCGTTAAGAATTATATTAAAGCCTCTCAAGTCCTTATCCCCAGCCTCAGATCATTCGAACCCACATCCGTCGTCATAGAAGTCGAAGACGACGAAACACTAATTATCTTCAGCATATACAACAAATGTTGTGCCAGACAATCCGATATTAATTACGATCTTTCTATTTTCAGAAACTTGGCCCCTCATCACACCTATGGACTAATTGGAGGTGCTTTTAATGCCCGACACCCAAGATGGTGTGATACAACATCAGGAAACTATCTGGTGAACTGGTTAGATACAAATTTTGAGGACCATTCTTTCCTAGTGGTTTCTCAACCAAGGCCGACATTCCCAAGAACATCATCCTGGCTGGATTTCTTCCTGGTTTCGTCCAACTTTATCAACATCGTTCCTGAGTTCCAGAATTACTCATGTAGGACCCTTACTGGACACGGAGACCATGAACCAGTCGAACTCCACATCAATCTGGGTCAGTCGATTTTAACAACACAGCCACAAAATGAGAAGTATATAAACTACAACCGACTGGACATAGGCCGATTTCAAAGAGAAATTGAGGAAGCAATAGTTATGCCTGATGCCAACAGAAACCTCTCTAACAGTGAAATCGAGAAAGCCGTCGAAGCTATGGAGGTCACAATTGCCAACGCTCTGGATAAGCAAAAGTGACCGAAGAACTCGCAGGACAGATACCAACATCTCCCAGACGGGATTGCAACTACAAAGAATTCGTCAAAGGGATTGGAACACGATTGACAGCAACTATCAAATGTTGAAGAGTGAACTTCAATGTACGCAAGTTATGTTAAGAAATACCCTTCAACATTTCAACAACAACCAGTTCCAAAAGAGGCTACACTCCATCAAACCTGGACCCGATGCGTTCAAGGAAATCATCAAAATCACCGGAAAAAGACCACAAATTCCAGAAATAATTAGCACCAGACAAGGGGATGTCATGACCACTGAGGACAAGACCCGCCCAACGATCCAGCGTTATTACATGAAGTGGATTCAACAATAGAGCAGTTGCAGCAGACGAACAATGAAATAACTACTTTTACTGATGAAAATCCAGCAAGTAATCCAGAGATGATCGGAAGCTTCACCAACCCCGAAGAAGTCGCCGAGCTTATCGTTAGTGGACGACCCAAGAAATCTTCAGGACCAGACATGATTTCCAACTATATCATAAGGAAATTCCCCCATGTCATGATACTGTTTCTCACGATCTTGTGCAACAACTGCATCAACATTTGCTATTTTCCGAAAAGATGGAAGACAGCGAAGATAATGCCGATACCGAAGAAAGTAGATAGGGGTAGCGTATCAGGATATCGTCCCATATCTCTACTAAAGAACACCAGCAAAATTCTTGAGGCACTTATTATTCGGAGGTTCAAGACATTCTGCACCGCTAACCGGATCATTCCGGAAGTGCAGTTCGGATTTCGTGAGCAACATTCAACCTTACATCCAATGTTGAGATTCCAGAAGGATATTGTTAATACCCTCAACAACTACCAGGTTGCGGTTGGCTGCTTCTTGGATATTGAGAAAGCATTCGACAGCATCTGGATACAGGGGCTTATACACAAGCTAACCATTTTTAATTTTCCAAGTACACTAATTAAAATAATTTTTATCTTTCTTAATTCCAGATCGTTCTTTGTCCAAATAGAAAACAGCAAGTCAACAACCAAAAGCATCAGAACAGGAGTTGCCCAAGGATCGAAGCTAGGTCCATACCTCTACAATTATCACATATTGTTTTCCTGCATGGTTTACTGTATCCAAAACCAGCATGAGAAGGCTTAGAATGTTTGAGAGGAATATCATCCGGATCTGCACGGGACTCCACTTTGACCAGCGACGACAAAAGCACTTCAGCAACAAACGACTTTTCGAGGCGTCCGTAATAACACCCCTCGACAAATATATGATCAATGCTGTCAAAAGACTGACGAGTAACCTAATCAACCACCCAAACACCCTAGTGAATAGCATGACCAGCGAAGAGAGATACCCCGAGCCAAGATTAATGGATGTTACAGCGTTACTGGACGAAGGACTTATTTATATCAACGACGACGAAGCAATCCAATTCTTCGAGAATGCAGCGTCAAACTACCACTATGGCTAGATGCCACATTAACTCCAACATCAACAGAAAACAGCCGGGTTTGAACAACCGGAGATTATCCACACAGGTCTTAGTATGTAGTACAAGAAATACAAGGACAATTTTTTTTAATAATTTTAACAAAAAAAAAAAATTAAAACAATGTATAATATTAGCCCCTTAAGTGCTAGAACAAATTAAAATATCAATGTAATAACATAAATAATAATATAAGTAATGTAAAATAGAATTAAGAGCCAATTGTATATATATCAGTTCAATAAACATTATTATTATATCCATTATTCCACAAACAACAATTTGCAGATTTGTAATCTCTGGTGTCGTCAATAAAATAAGAAAAACAAAGAAGTGTCGTAATCGTTTTTTCTTTGATTTATGCTGGACAAGCATGGTTTGATTGACTCGAATTTGAAAATGTGAACGCTCCATCAATCGGCTTGTCAAGCATGTTGGATGGCTATCAAAATATCTCGATATTTGCTGGCCTGACACATATGATGTGTATATAAGGAATATGAACACAGGCTTGTCAAGCCAGTAGGAAGTTTCATTCTGAAAAAGTTGTCAACCTGTGCCATCAAACGAAAAGAGAAAAAAAAATAGCTGTAAGCGGAAATTCCGAATTTTGGAGAGATTTTTTTGAATTATATCAGGGTTTACCAAAGACATGACAAACTAAAAACGAATTTTATAAAAACAAAACTAAAAGACAGTCCAACAAATTAAACGAAGAAAATTTTGCACGTTTTTTTAACCATTCCTTGGTCCAAATTCGTTTCCTCTTATTTTGTTGCCTTTTTTCTTCTTGCTCTTCATCTTCTAAAATTGGATCAACTACAAGTGCTGCAATTAAAAAGTCCGCCATGGTCAAAATTCTAAAGAGAACTAATGTTTGACAGCCCGTTTGATAAATGTGAACGCAAAATGGCTTCAATCCATCGAACATCATCAAGCCATGCTTGTCCAGAATATTTGAGAATGTGAACCCCCCATATCACATCCATTGTGTTTAAAGAATAAACAATTCTTATAAATGCATGGTTTCCGATTTGACATCGGACATAGAAATCTTTGTATTACTGGTCTACGATTATTTTGTTTTGAATTGTTGTCAAATCGAATTAGTATTTTTCATTTTAATAATAGTTAGTAGTGAAAAAATAAAATTTAAAAAGTTCCAAGTGATATTTGGAATAGTGCTTGTTGTTTAAAAAAAAATTTAGGAAATAGGTTGTTTGTGTTTTTTTTGTGTATTTTAAAATATAATGACATTTGCCCAGTGATTTTCATGGAAAAAAAGAACTTCCCTACCTTATAAACTTCTACGTAAACTCTACGAAGAAAACATTTTGGGATATACATACATAATAATAATATAATATATATGTATGTCTTAGGGCCTGTTGTTAGAAAAAAAAATATTTTTTTCCAATGTAGGAATTTTTCCGTACGTGTAACATCACTGCATTTGCCGTTTCCGTTGCGTGGCTGCCATTGCATGGAAAATGTTTACTCCCGCTAAAGAGGTTTCATATCAAAAGGCACACAATTTTAAACAACCTATTATTAAGGCCTTAACACATAACTAGTTAGTAGTCTCCTAACCTTCCATAAATTTTAAACCTTTTGTTAGCTAGTAAAATGCTAATTAAGCAGATAGCAAAGCATTTGTAGGCTTTGAATTTTTATGAACACAATTATTGTGTTTATGCGTTGTAAATTGATAGGAACTCCACATGTGCTCTAAATAACCATTCGATGTTTATATTTTCATCATTTTTACTTCATTATATACAAAAATAAGAAAAAAGTTGACACCAGCAGGACTCGAACCTGGGCCTCCCGCGTGCAAAGCCGATATACTATCAGAATGACAAGTGGATTTAGTACGATACTAAAAAATTTAAAGTAGCCATTCGGTGATTTTAATTTTAGTAAAATGTTAATGAGATTAAAATTAG
This sequence comes from Philhelius pedissequus, assembly GCA_910595825.1. NCBI lineage: Eukaryota > Metazoa > Arthropoda > Insecta > Diptera > Syrphidae > Philhelius > Philhelius pedissequus. Next base: position 328,802,545 of record OU343160.1, read on the forward strand.
CAAAATCCTCTTTTTACCTAGTATCATACTAAAAATGATTTAACATATTACTAAATTTTGCTCCAAAATATTTAAAAAAAATTTAGGCTGGGACCGGGCCGTCTAACTGGAAGAAGCTGGTAGACCCAGGTCTGCAGCACCCCTGGCTAAGAAAGTAAGTAAGTAAGTTGTAAAAGAAAGAGATAACCGTCAACTTACTGATTCAAATTTCTAAGGATTTTGAATTCCATAAGACTAGTTGTAGGAACATGAAAAATTTTGTCATAAAGAATATAAGGCTATTATTTAATTTTTAAGAATACGATATTATTCAAAATTGCAAATAGTTAAATAACTAAAACATTTATAACCCCAAATACTCTAAAGTGTGTTGCTTGGTTGTATAAACACTGCACGCGATGAAAAATCCTTAGCTTCGATAGCACCTTAAACGCGATATTATATTTCTCATTTTTATCGGTTGAGTAATAATAAAAATTCCAATTAAAACCCCAAAGTCTCCGCACGTGACCCCAATTTAAAATGGGTAGGTACAAGTTTGAAAAAAAAACACTTGTATGATCTAAAACCCACAACTATGGTTGCTGGTTGCAAAATAACTGAAATGTACAAGGACTTCTGGAGCGCATAAAAATGACCACTCACTCGTATAACGTAGTCACCAGTAATAAAAACTAAATTTCACCGTCTTATTCCTCAAATTCCTCGTTGAAAACTAGATATCAACTTTATCAGTACTTAAAAGACATTCAAAAAAAAAGGAACTTCAGTTTTCAAATTTTCAGAAAACGTTCCAAATAAAATATATAATTTCATCAAGCACCACAAGAAAGGCACCGAGAAGGAGCGATGGTCAACATCTTGCTTAAAGTATATATTATCTATATCCTCCCCCATTTAGAAGTACCAACGAATCCTAAAACGGCTTCCTCTTGCAAATCAATTACCCTCTTTGTGAAAGTGCATATAACCACAACATCAACCTCAATATCATAAGATCAAATTGAATCGTTTTGCGTGTGAACGAAGTGAAATGAAATTAAGCTCTTATCTGGGAGTTGGTATCTGATGGACCAAAGGTATCTGGAGCTCATTCACTGCCAATCTCCCCAGGAATATTGTACATATAGATGTGCATGCATCCTTGTGAAACTGAACCGAATTCTGTGAGTAGGTATAGGTATATATGGTTGCCACTCTTTCGGAGTGCATTCTGACAAAATATTTACCACTGATCTTATCTCGGGACTAATATTAAATTATTCTCTCTGTGGACGACCACAAAAAAAGAGCATCATCCTTTAGATACGTTCTTGTACCCTCTCGTCGTCATCATTAGGGAGTTTTTCGTCCTGGTCGTAATCATCGTCAACCGTCAACTTCGTTGGTGTTTGGTCTCGTCGTCGTCATCTATGGCGCCCGGGACCCATCAGATAAGTATTCGGGATGCGTCGTATTCCTCTGATGCTAGGGGCTGGTGTGCGGACATCTTTTAAAATGAAAAATTGCCAATAAATGTCTTAAAAATGATGGAAAGGTGATAGAGACTTGCTGCATCTCCCTTACGATGCAGACGCTGTAGCAACAGAATAGCTGAAACGGCAAACAATATTTAAAAAAAAAAGAAGGAAAAAAGTTAAAAACAGCCATCAGCCTCATTCAATATTTAAGGAGTAATCAAAACTTTAATCGTTGTTTACCATCAAAATTTCTTTCGCCATCTTCATTCATAAAGGATTCAGCGAGGAACACTATGTTCAAAGAGTGTTGTCCTACATGTGTATGGGTGGCGATGGCGCTGCTTCTGATGGTTTAAGTACAGCAAAGAAAATAATTTCCCATCCCAAAAGGCTTCGCCGCAGTGTTGACGGTATGGTCGGTCGGTATGCGGCTTGGGAGGACGTTCAAGAATGGGCCTTGGTTTGTTGGGGCCGGGTGGCAATGGCGATGGCGGTTGGGCTTTGTGAAGCTATGCTTTCAGCTGTTATAGTGATGTTGATTCTGCTGCTGGCTTTGAGGTGGGAAATGAGAAAATTCTAAGAAAATTTTTAGTCTCCATTATGTGTGAAAGAAAAAAAGGAAAGGCAGAACAAAAAAAAAAATCACAGAAAGATGTATGAACAAGAAAAAAAACATTTTTAAACAATCTCAAGAAGTTGGTGGTGTTTGTATAAAACGCTTTTGAAAAGAATACATATTTTAGGGTTCCCACTTTTCAACAAAACGCGATGAACAAAATATCAAGACGTCATTGATTTAAAAAATAACAATTCTGGAAAAAACACCAAGACCAACAAACGTATCTTTTCGGCATCACCTGCATAAACATTTTCTAAATCGGGCAGCTTTGTTTATCAGGAGGGAGAAAGGCTAAAAGCTATATCAAATCTTCAGAAGTCTTATGGGAAGAGGTGAACCAATAAGTCCCTGAAAACATAGTCCCTGAAGACATAGTGTCGTCAATTTAAATTTATCATTTTTTTTGTCAATAGAACGTACCTAAAATTTTATACAGATTTGTCAAATTGGTTTTTTTGTGGCAGCAATGTTTTATAGATGCCTACGAGCATTTATCTTAAATAGAAAAAAGCGAGTTTCGTCATTGAAAACTATTTGTTTTGCAGAAAAAATCGACCCATCCAATCAAAAGCTTGACAAATATTATGGGGACTTTTCAGCATGGATTGGATCCATTCAGTATTGGTTTACTCAATTTTGGCGCATTCAAGTGAAAGTGACGCCGAACGTTCTGGTGGCCCAAATGAGTTCACCATATTATAAATGGTCCACAAAATCCGTGGCTTTATAATAGAGACCATACGCTTATTACATGGATCAGTGAATCCGATTTTCCATAAATATTCGGACATGATGAAGCTTGTCCTCTTTGATGGGAGCCGCATTTGCACACAATCACAATAGACAACAAACGCATTCGTTTGACAACTTGAAAGGTGTGTTTGGCGATATTCCAGAAAAATTTTACTCAGTTTTTGGCCGTTTCTTAACCTTGTATGCCTGGATTCGCCAGAATATACCAGAAATCAAGGAACAGTCAACCGACAGTTTTTTTTAAATGCGCGCGGTGTTTACAGCGATTACCTTGAAAAGCGTAACAAGATCACCAGTCCATATTACGTAGAGCTGCTCTGGATCGATTCCAAGCTGATATGAAGAAAAACGGCCGCATTTGCCCAGAAAAAAGTTCGCACCGGCCTCCCGCGCACAAGTCCGCATTCACAATGGCAATATTGCTTTAAACGAGGAAGACGATTATGTTTCCAAACATGATGAAATGGCTCATGGTGGTTCAAATATAGCTAATTAAAAGTTTCGGTAAGGTATAATCCCATCTGAAAGGACATACCGAAGCCTTATCGAGAATTAATGTTAGTTTGATAGGTCTATGACCTAGTTCGGAGTTCAAGGTCAACATTGATGTCCTAATTTAATTTTGTCTTTAATGCAACGAATATCCCATTGATATGGTTGTGCAATGAAACGTTACATTATCCATCAATTCACCATCATTACTACCGATCCAGCAAGACCATTCGATCAGTGCACTACCCTAAATCATCATCACCAGTCACACAATATATACTAGCCCACCAAGTCAAAACGAGCAGATCACACTACGATGAGACGTCGATGTCAACACTGTGTATACCGAAATTTCATTTGTCATTCTTAGCATTCACACTGAGTTATACCACAAAATATAACAGGAAGATGTAAGAAGTGACAATTCGGGTGAAGTTTTTATAATCAAAGCGAACTCTAGTCTAGATTGAGATATACTGCGGAGTAAATTTCCCATTGATCATAAATGGCGGCCAACTTTTTGATCAATTTCGTTACTTTATTTGGTGCGCTCGAGTGCTGTACAAAGTGGAAATATGATGGGTAATAAAAATGGTTGTTTTTCTATAGGATAAGCCCTGAGCTTAAACTAGGGGGGTGTCCGTGGCGCGATAGTTGTGTGTTCGCCTGTCAACCTCATGGTCACAAGTTCGATCCTTGCCGTAGTCTATGTCTTCTTATTTTTCCATTAAAAACCAATTCTAAAAATAAATGTCATACAATGAGTTGCTGATTTACTCTTTACATGCCGTTTATGCATAGAACTAACAACATGTGCTTGAGTAAAACTAGTATACCGATAAAATATGACAAATAATAAAAAAAAATTAATGCGAATTATAAGGGACATGGATAAATAAGACAGGGAAATTTCTCCGCATTAGTTCAGCCGCCATCCCTGGAGATAAGATCTGAGACAACAACCACCTACAGTCTCCGAATATCGCGCCACACATCTTATTCTTTCTCTTCCTTAACCTCACTCTCACGCCCGCGCAGTGTTGAAACATTTAAAGGGTATTCATAATCCCTTGAGCGCGTGATTATATAAAAAAAAAAAAAAAAAGATTCCTATACCCGTTATACCTGGTTCATTTCTTGAAGTGGATATTGTGGGCTGAGTCTACTCCTGGAACTCATTGCAACAGAGCCTTGTGATTATATGAAACACCGCGTTTTATCTGGTTTGAGATTATAATGTAATTGTAATATTGTAAGAATCATATTTTATAAGTTATATGGATAATCAGACAGAGGTCCAGCCTTCTTAAACAAGATTTTTACTTATATTTTTCGGGATACCCTTGTCATGCGACGCGCTTACCTCAGCCTTAGCAAAAAGCATCACAGTTGGTTATATTCTATAGTCGGCCTTTAACGACGCTTTTAAATTCCAAATAAAAAAACTACTAACCTTTCGCTCATTTCAGCTTTTGGTCGTTTTCTTCGTGTGTCCTTTTTGTGTATCATTTCTTACCGAAACATTTGGTTGCCGTTCAACAACGTTCCGGTTTTTTAGACGTTTGGTTTTCAAAAAGAAATAGAACGTATATAAATTAATATTATGGTCAAAAATTTAGCTTTATTATAAAGATAAGGGTCTGTCATTTTATTTAAAAATGATTTCGGGCAATAAATTCCATCCGAGAGGCCACTTTTCGATCACTTTTGTAGCAATTGGGTTCGTATGCCAGCAATATTCTCTTCCAAGGCGTCAGTCGTCTCGGGCTTATCCGCTTAGGCAAGCCACTTCACATAACCCTACACAAAATAGTCCAGCGGTGTTAAATCGCACGATCTTGGAGGCCACGCCACATGCCCACAAAGTTTCCTCCAAAACATTGATTGTTTCGTTGGACCTAAAGGTCGTCGACATCAACTTCATCCAATTCAGACACGAAGAAGTCATTAATCATGGATATAAGTATAGCGTTCTCCATTAACTGTTACATTATGGCCAGCTTAATTTTTGACGAAATATGGACCAATGATTCCCTCTGCCCATCATAATATACATAAATACAACAATTTAGCTTATTAACGTACCGATTTAACCAAGAGTGGGCTTCAACGCTGAACAAAATTTTCTTCTGAAAATTGGGATTGGCGGCCATCGCGTTTTGGGCCCATTTAGCGACGCGCTTTATGTTGGTTCGGCTTTAATTCTAATTCTTGAAATGGCAAACCAAACTGAGCATACATCAAGTGACAGCTGTCAAAAAGAACAAACTCCTTAAAAAATATTGCCAGATTGAAAACCACACATCTAAAACAAACCCCCGGTATTAACAGATTGAGCGCATGAAATAATAAGAAGTGTCAGCATTGATTGACGATGCGGTGAAAATTGCTTTCTCTTTGGCATAAGACTAACGGTTTTGTATGCATAATCATCGGCGACAAAAAAAGGTGATGATGACTCCGGTTAGGCTTACCTTTTACCTACCAACGCGATTTTCACCATATTATACCAACGATATACTTCCAGACAATGGAAAAAGGACGAAACAAAAGAATATCCTTAAGTAAGGTATTCATCTTGTACAGAAGGCTCCACGTCTGTTCTCTCACTCTTGCATTACCTTGATGTCGTTACGTGTATACATATACCTATTTACTCCATCTCATTTAATTCTATATGTATACCTTCGAGAGGTGCACTGATGCAAACACCTTTACCTTGCCTCTTTGAATTTCTCTACTAAACCAGTAGACATCATTCTGCAATGCGCTTTCTCTCCTTTGCAGCAAAAGCAGCAGTAGCAACCATTTCAGGGAACAACAAAAAAAAAACAACAATAAACAGAATCTCAACGAGCATTAAACAAAAAAGTTACTAAATTCTGAAATTTACCCCTGGCATCGCATCGGGAAGGAGAGTTGCTTTGCATGCCGAAGCACCATCATCCAAATAGGACACACAACACATAAGTGGCAGGGATAAACATCCTGATACTATGTTTGCCATGGTATCCTATTGAGAAGTATTTTAGATTAACGCTTAGTAAAGTTTGCATATCGATGTGGTGGTTGGGCATGGATTTGAGTGTTATTCACCCACTTTATGGGCAAACACATAAATACAATCTCAAACGACGACAACGACGACGACGACGATGTCGATGGCGTAAAATCTAGAAAGAGCTCTGGATGTGAATATGATTCTGAATCTGAAGCAACCCCAACCACATTTTCAGCCAGCACCACCGTCATACAGCAAGCAAGGATTGCCGTCGTGGTCGATGGTTGGTATATAGCTAGGTATATTCGTCTGCTCCTGATGCCGCATCACATCAATCTTTCACCAATGGTGTATTAATCGGTGCTGTTGACATTCTCATAATAGAAGCACACACTTTATCCAGCACACTCTGTAACGTGGTCGTGTTATCACCGGTCCTCATCAGGACTTAGCTTATTAATTGATAATTAAAAATGCATAAACACCGGCTTTGTGGTTTCACCCTGTTTCTCACTCTCACTCAGTCTCAGCCTCAGCCTCAGCAGCACTCGCACTATAGCCATAAAATAATGAGCTCATAAAAGAAATCTTTCCTGTATCCTATCCCGCGTGGCCCATCGTCCTTTGGCTTCGTATAGTGGCGGTTTTACGCGCGCTCTCCATTACGGACACGAATTCCATCTCATAAAGTGTAAATTAATAGTTAATGGATCTCGAGAGTGTGGGCGGACCATATATATAGCGAGCCAATGGTATATTGGCGCTGGCATCGCTATTTTCTGTTCGCAGCTTAAACAAGCCTGCTAGGCTGCCACCTACCCTGCCCAGTAATGGCTTTCCGTCAAGGAAATAAAAACGAATAAATCAGCAAACGCGAATATAATAGCATGCATTTTGTATACGTACAGTTATTGTACTTACATATGTATATGTATATTAGCCGAAATAGTGCCGTGGAGCGCCGGAAGGAGTATAGGGAACGTGATTACGTTTTATGCCGTCATTAATTGGTTTCTCCTGCGGGATGAATTTGTTGTGGCGGGTTAAGGTTTAACAGCCTTCAATATAACGGCACAGCGTGGCGCAGGAATAGCATCAGTGGCTGTATATTCACTTTGAATGAGAATTCAGTTGTTTCAAGTTTTTCCACTGATATAGTACCCTGGCGTCGTAGAGTGGCAGTATGGTGGTCATGATGATGATGGCGATGGTAGCCGTAACAGTTGGATTTGGCTTTGATGTGCGCGAAACAGTTGGCTGATGGTCAATGGTGAATACGGTTCCCTAGCTACATTGTTTCGTCATTTAATCAGCAAACGGAGAAAAGAATTACTTTGGGCATTTTATCCCGAATTGCAATGCTTTTAGTACCAATATTTATGATAACGTATTCTTTTGTTTATTAATCAAAAAAAGGAGGGGATGTGTGAAGTCTTTGATGAAGGAATTACTACAAAATAGAATGCTCCAATAGTCAGTGATTCCAGGTGAATATGTGTAAGTATCAGTGTTCGCGCTCTTTCTTAGAGATCTCGATAAACACAAATCCGGTAATCCAGATAGTATATCACCCATCGTATTCAAGAGGTGTTCTTCAAAGCTGGCAAAACCTCCACCTTTCCTAATCCACTCCACCCATTCTCCCAGTAGATGGCAGACTGCATTCGTCTAATCTGTTTCGAAAAAATGCAAATCTTTCTTTCCCTCAAACTGTATTCTAATTTTGCGAAAGTCTCTGATTTCCAAGTTCATGAAACTACTATGGTTCATTATCAGATAAATTATTGTCCTGAGGATCAAAAACTCTATATTTAACAGCAGTATGCCTTTTGGAGCAACAAGTCCACTACTGATCTGATGATTATGGTATACATTCACAGGACGCAGTAGGAGTAATTTTTACAACATTTTGGAGAATGGCATTTGATAGAGTTATCAAAAGTTCTTTTCGAATTTTTAAACTAGCTATGTGAATTTAGTATTGGTGAATCTTTTCCGTGCTTGATAAGAAGAAACCTTTCAAACGATCTATCCAAGTTGTATTGGATGATTCAGTGTCTCAGAAAATAAGTACTGGTGTACCGCAGGGTTCCGTTTTGCCACCAACACTTTCCACGAAATTATCACAAATTCGTCTTTTTGTTAACGCTTCTGATCAGTCTACAGCTTCTTTGAAGCTTTTACTCAACCAAGGCTTAAACATACATATAACTCCCACATCAGTCCAGTAGCTCTTAGAACTCAACGGAATCATTGGTGTAATGTCTCATGTCTATATATATTTTATCGCAAATATTTTAAACAGTGTTATAGCATAATTCAATTTAGCGGTAATACTCACGAATCTAGGAATTCACAACACTAGTTGACTGTCAATGCAGATATCCTTTCTTTTTGCGAATCACGAATGCAGAATGCTTTAGCTTGCCTTATTTTCCCACCCATTTCCATACTTAAAAAAAAAACTTTTTAATGAGTAATGTTATTTTTCGATACGATTTTCGAAAGAAGTAACAATTTACCAAATACAATTACTTGCTCATGGGCACCCTTGCGACTAATGGAATGAGCACATACAAATTTTGGTAGGAAATACTCGAGTAAATTAAAGCTCTGGCGACCACTATAGTTTTTAATCCCACAAAATGAATAGGGATTCTAAACACTTGTGCACTAATGGCATTTTAAAATCGTGGCGATTAAAGTTCCATTTAATTGTTGAGATGAATTTATCACTTCGATTCGCTTTAGTTTTATTTTTACGACTAAATTTTTGCGCGACTAAAAGTCGCAAGTATATATATAATAATTTTATGTCGCGACATTAACATTTCGATTAAAAAATCGCATGTGTATTCTTAGCCTTTCCCTTCCTATTCGACTACGATTGTCGCAAATAAAAAAAAAACTAAATTGCCCTAAATACTCTTATGCTCACAGTCGCGATTTGCATAAGGCTTTGGAAATACACGATACGGTTTTCTGTAGCTTTGAATGAGAATTCGTAATTTTTTATCTTGTAACTGATTTAGTTTTTGGTTCAAATTGCGATTTGTAGTCACACAAAAAAAGAAATAACTTTAAATAGTGCGATTATTTTATTTCCAACGATAAAAAATCGCAAGTGCTTTGGTAGCGTTTGTCACATATCAAAATTGATTAAAATTTCTTTGGTTTGACGGTTTTTTTTTTGGTTAGAAACAAGAAACATTATTTTTTTAATACTTGCGATTTTTGATTGACCAAAAATCGTGGATTAATAACACTCAAAGTACATACATGCTCACATTTTAATACAACAACTGTTTGGAAAAGTATGCAAATCGGAGCCTTTAGAAACGTACTGGCCATTTTTAAATTTCGTTGCTTTTAAAAATCTAAGTCAAACCGCTCCCCTCCCTTCCAGCAATTTTTACTTACCGTTTTTCTCTTTTTATACAAAAAAACTGATCTTTTTCTGTATTTGTTGTTCGCCAGAGATATACCGTTAGGATGAAAAATAGAATAAGCTTGAAATTCTAACCCTTTTATACCATATTGCTAACTGAAATTCTGCTCTTTATGTTTTCATTCATCTGATTTTAATCCGAGACAAGACATTTTAAAAATTCCAATTCTAGCAGTTTTGGTGTGTATACACTTATTCATTTAAAATAAAAAGCTCGGCTGCATAGCACGAATTTGCTCTTATGTTCGATCACATCGTATGCAAAAGATTTCTATTAAAAATATAAATATATTTTTAAAGTTCTTTTTTTACTTAATTTTTTATATATACAAATGAGAATCTTAAATATTTAAGAATATAAACTTAAAAACAAAGAAATTAATCAAACAAAAAATAATTGAAAATTCTGAAATAAATACTTAAAATTAGTTTGAGTTAAAAAAAAAGTACGCCATTTTATTTCTTGGGTAAATTTGAATTTATGAGAAAAAAAATTTTAAAATATGTGGAGCGGTTTTTGAGAAAATATTTTTTTTTAATTTTTTGAAAACATTTTTTCAAAAAAAATTCAAAAACGCCAATTCATAGGTATTCAGTAAATACATACAATTATAATTACAAAAAAATAATAATTAAAAATATTGGTACACAGTATTAATTGGGCAACCTAAACTTACATATGTTAAGTCATTTACGAGATAGTCGAAAGCAGAGAAAACGGTCCTATGGAAAGTACAGTTTTTAGACATTTACAACATTTTTTTTTAATCATATGCTCGGTAATACATAAAAAGCTGCACTGATTTTTTTTAATCAAAATCGTTAGAACCGTTTCCGAGAAAAATAGGATTTAACGTAACGGTTGTATGACAGGTAGCGTTATTTTTTGAGTAAAAAAAAATTCAATTTCACCTCTATAGAATACCTAAAAAACTCTGTATACATACAGACGGACTGACTGACAGACAGACGGACATACAGACGGACAGAATTTTTAGACCATCTTTTTTCGTCTTCACTATTATCGTAATGTCATGTTTGATTGTTATCTCAAATTTTTTTTTTCGACGAATGCATAAATTGCCTTATAGTTACGGTGACCATATTTTTCTGAGCAAAACCCGGGACATAAATTTAAAAATTGAAAAAGTTGTTTAGTACAAAATCAACAAAATTCTCAAAATTAAAATAAAATAATAAAAAAACAGCACTCAATACAAAAACTTTACTTTTTTTTCAATATTCAACCTTTTTTTACCAAGTCTTTTAAACATAAATATTAATAACACATTACCTACACAATTTCTGGTACTCGGTACTTTTTTGCCTAACAAATTCTTTAATGATTATTATCGATTTCTATTAAATATTTTTTAATTTCCTGACATCAAAAATTATAGTTTAATCCTACCATTTACATGGCTCTGAGAGTTTCAACACTCAGTTGTGTGTTTTCATTTATTCATTATGCAAAGAACTTTTTCGGTTGGAGCATTTGAACCTGGCAGACAGAGGCCTAACTCGACAGTAAGTAAAATATTTTTGAAGTTTATACTTTGTTTGCAAAAATGCTAAAGTATGTCTTTCCATTTCTCGGCCACACTTATTTTGTTCTTTATCAATTTTGTTATAATTTTGGGACACTCAAATTCGTCAAACAAGGCTGAATCATTAATAGTTGGATCCCTCTGCTTTTGGTTTACAAAAGATAATGAAGATTCTATTTCTGACCAGTTAGGAGAAAGGAATGTTTCGGAGAATTACCCAAGTAAAGACTGTTGGGCTGTTCAATATCATTGGTGCTTTCATAAATGCATGGTCGTGAAAGTCTGACGAATGATGAATTGATGAATGTCAGAGCTTCAGAAATTTAAACGCAAATATTTGCAGTGCAAATATAAAATTTCACATGCATACCAATTTTTTCTTAAAGAAATAGAAAGTATTAAGTTAACGGTGTTACACCTTCCCTTACTGTTCACATCTGTCCAAATTTCCGCTAGAAAATTCAAAGTTGAACTCAAAATTAAATATACACATCAGAACTGTTTCTGGTCCACATGAAAATGAAGCAAATCAGAGAAAGTATTCATAAATCCATATTAAAATTATTGCGCAAATAGTTTTTCTGACATTAATATGATCGCAACTGATCGCATGAAAACAAAGCAACCTTGCATCTCTGAAACCATATCTTCCACCACTGCTTATAGAAAACGTAGGAACGTATTTTAAACAGGTTACGGTATTCCCTCTGAAGATCATCGTTGAATTCACAATTTCTATTTGAAGGCATTTCACAAATTTCTAAATTTATTTTAAATCATTAAAAGAAACAAATTTCATTTGTTTTTACAAGTAAACACTCAAATTTCAAATTTATGTAGGTATTGTGTTTTTTTTGTGAAGATACAGTGTGAAAAGAAATCTGACAGCTCAACGAAGGTGAAAAATTAATGCATTCAGTGCACATGCTTTCATAGTAAATCCCTCTGAACCATTTGTTAAGGCGGATTCGCACTTAGATATACAAATATTAAACACATATTTAAATTATTCTAAATAAAATTGTTAAATTTTTTTAACGTTATTCAAATTATAAGAAGTTTTTTTTTTTTTTTTTAATAATACAAATTCTATATACTACTGAAATACATCAGCCAAGTAGAAGACTCAGCACTATAATATTTGGACTTGTTGAATTATTGATTCAAAATAGCTTTTAACGGCCTTTAGTCCAACAAAAATTGGCGTTTCGTCCCGGCGATCTCACATGGACTCATCAGTTGACTAGTGAGGACCTTTGTCAATACGCAATTTTTGCCAAGTTCAGTTCATCTTACATTGATTTCGTGAAGAATATCTAGTGTGAACTATATCCAACAAGACTAGAATTCCTAATCATTAAATTGGAAATTTTTGTTTTTTGCCCATGGCCTGGCATTATTTATATAAGAAGTTTTTTTTTTTAATAATACAAATTCTATATACTACTGAAATACATCAGCCAAGTAGAAGACTCAGCACTATAATATTTGGACTTGTCGAATTATTGATTCAAAATAGTTTTTAACTTGTAGGATTAGCCGCGTTATATAACTGATAAATATTTAACGACTTCAATACCGTTGAAAACCTTAAAACCTATAAGATGTCAAGCCGCTTGACTCAAGCGTATAGGAATGTTTCTAAGCTTTTATTAGAAAAACAAAAATGGATAATGCAGTTATGTTGAAGGAAGCATTTTATTTAACTCAAAATGACGACGAAAAACCAAATATTGATCAAAGTCATTAAGAAATAAATACTATATAATTTGTTACTAATTAAATAAATACTATATTTATTTATTACCATATATAAGAAGTTTTTTTTTTTTTTTAATAATACAAATTCTATATACTACTGAAATACATCAGCCAAGTAGAAGACTCAGCACTATAATATTTGGACTTGTTGAATTATTGATTCAAAATAGCTTTTAACGGCCTTTAGTCCAACAAAAATTGGCGTTTGGTCCCGATGTTCTTCACGAAATCAATGTAAGATGAACTGAACTTGGCAAAAATTGCGTATTGACAAAGGTCCTCACTAGTCAACTGATGAGTCCATGTGAGATCGCCGGGACTAAACGCCAATTTTTGTTGGACTAAAGGCCGTTAAAAGCTATTTTGAATCAGTTATTCAAATTATATAAATATTTGGTAATATGGGAGAAACCCGGGACAAAAAATAAAATACCGGACAGTTGTATGTCCCGGGCTTTCTTGAAATTTACCCGGGACAGTCGAGCGTAATACGGGACTTTCCCGGGAAATACGGGACGGATGGTCACCGTACTTATAGTACCTATAATCGCAAGTAAAAAGAGGATTCCAAAGAAGATCGTTAGAAAAATAGTGTGGTCCACCGTGGGAAAATCCCACTTTTTACTTGCGATATAGGTACTATAGGCCAAGTTTTGCATTTGGAAAAAAATCGAACATACAATTTTGATCATACTTGACACCACGATGATGAAAAACACCAACAATGTATGTCCCGCAATTCCGTCTGTCTGTAGAACGATCTACAGCCTAAACGCGTGAAGCAATTTTCTTCAAACTTGGTACTTATGCGTTTCGGGTGAATATCTCAAATAGATTTTTGAATCATTTTTGTTAGCCATAAAAATAACTGCACTTGTCATACAATTTTTTCTACTATCTTAATTAGCTCTAAAACAGCTCTAACGATATTTATACAAATTAATGTGAGCACTCCTTTTAGTAGAGTCTGTACGAATGTACAGCGAAATTGTACGGATTCGTAGCAAATCACAAACGGGAACAAACCTAAATTACAATCGAGATACATTCCACAATTGAGCTACAACGAAATGATTTGTCAAAAATTAATGAAACGATTGTACAAATCGAATATACATCAGGTCTTATGACTATAATAAAGACACTACAAATTTTCATTTTCGAACAAAGTGGTTTGCATTTTATTTTCGCCATTTTTCAAAGTTAATTTTTTTTCCTAATTTTTAAAATAAAAAATCTAGACGAAATCATTGGTCCTTCGAGCATTTTTAAGAACCAGTTTAACGAACTAAAAACAATTGTATGAACAATATACAAATAAAAAAAAAAAAGTGTGCATTGTGTGTGCTTAAAAATATTAACAATATTAATAAGTTAATCGAATCTACGATTCATAGTCCGCGACATAAATTTGCATTAACAAAATCGATTTATAAGTGGCTTTTCATATACTTTTTAAACAATTTAAACTTAAGTAACTTAATTAAAATAATTAAATTAAAATTAATTGCATCCTAAGGAGCATCAGCGGAGCGCCTGAAGTCAGCAACAACAACAACATAGAAGGCAGCAACTGCAGACAACAAGTAAGTTGTTCATTACGTGTTGTAAACTTGTCTCATTTTATTAAATCTGTTCGTTAAGAAAGAAATAAAATTGTTAAAATGACTGACTATAAATATGGTGAACTTCAAAAGGGTATTCTTTCAAAAATTATAAAAGATCTCACCAATTTTAAGAAGGCTCCAAAAGAGCGTCGGGTTCCGGCATATGCTTCAGGGCGCCTGAATAAATTGGAGGAAGATATGGCGGCTTCCAAGACATACCATGAAGCTATTGTCGGGGGAGGTAAGCTGGAAGAACAATTTAAAAAAGAAGAATTGTTAGTTGTTTATGAGCAAATTTATGAAATTTATCTGGAATACCGTGCGGAATTGGTTGAAGCGATGGCAAAATCCAATCTCGTAGTGGTTGCACCAACAGACAATGCCTTTTCGTCTCAGATGACAATTCCATCTTCATCGCATTCGGGGATTCGACTTCCACGAATCGATCTCCCGAAATTCGACGGTTCGTACACCGCCTGGCGTGCTTTTCAGGACAGGTTTCAGTCTCTAGTGCACAACAACAAAACTCTAGATGATATTGACAAGCTGCATTTTTTGCAATCATGCTTGGTTGGAGATGCAAATCGGTTTTTGCAGAACTTGTCAGTGGAGGCAGCGAGTTATGAGAAGGCTTGGGAGCTGTTGAAGGAGCGGTATGACCATAAACGCATTCTGGTCCACATCCAAATGCAGAATCTTTTCGGTCAGCCCTCCTTAACTCGTGAGACGTCTGCCGGACTTCGAGATCTCTTATACACCACAAGAGAATGCTGCCTTGCGCTGGAGAACATGGATGTGCCGGTGTCTAAATGGGATACAGTGTTAATTTGGTTCCTTTTCCAAAAACTTCCTAGTACTAGTCAGAAGCTGTGGGAAGAGCGATTAGGAAATAAGAAGGACTTACCAAGTTTTAAAGATTTTAATGATTTTTTGGAGACACGATTCCGGACTCTTGAGGTTGCCGATCAGCAGGAACTTGGAGCGGCGTTTAGGAAGAACGATGAGCCACCCGTCAACACAAAGCCACGTGTCCAGGTAGCGAAGCCAAAGGTATTACATACCAAGCAAGTCGTCAAGCAGCCGTCCAAACCAGTAGCGAAGGCAAACCCCGTCGATCTGTCATGCAAATTGTGCAACCAGGGTAAGCACACCTTGAGGAAGTGCCAACGATTCCTAAACATGGACAACAAGGGACGACGTGAGACAGTTCGCAGGTTTAATATATGCGAAAATTGTCTTTCTTATGGGCACCTCGTCCAAGATTGCCTAAGTTTTAGCAATTGCTACTTTTGCCAACAAAGGCATCATTCGTTGCTGCATTTAAATGCACAACAAAATAACAATACACACACACAACAAAAACAACCTGCAGCTGGTACATCCGCTCAGGCATTAAACCAAAGTACAAACGCTTTTCAGGTGTCCGTGAACCCGAACGCGCCTGAGTTCCATCCTTTGGGTGGACAGCTCCAATCAAATGGACAGACATTCAACTACCATGCGTCTAATGGTGATCGCAATCCTGCACACCAAGTGCTTCTGGCAACAGCTGTTGTCAAAGCAAGAGCGACTGACGGTAAGCTACGCCTTTTACGGGCTCTTATCGACACGGGCTCAGAAACTTCATTTATAACCGAAGCTGCAGCACAACAGCTTAAACTTGAAAGAAGACGAGCCTTTGCCGAGGTATCCGGGTTAGGGTTGGTCAGCAGCGGCACAACGCAACACTCCGTCGAAGTTCGTTTTGCCTCCCGCCACTCGACGTTTGAGACTGCTGTACAGGCTTTGGTTTTTAAGTCGCTGACTGGGCATCTCCCGACCCAAAGAGTGATACCCGGCAACTGGCAACACCTGAGGGGTCTTTCGCTAGCGGATCCTCATCTTTTCGAACCTGCACCGATCGATTTATTGCTCGGAAGTGACGTTTGCGCCGAGATACTCCTTCCAGAGATAAGACGATCAGAGGATGGCATTGGACCGATCGCCCAAAACACTCAGCTAGGGTGGATAGTGTTAGGGAAGATTCCAGCGGAACTTCCCCGGCAAGTACGAAGCTTCGTCCAGTTAACGGACTTGGGCTTTCAACTGGAGAAGTTTTGGGAGATAGAAGAATTGCCGTTCCAGACACTTGAAACCGAGGAGAACATCGCCTGTGATGATCACTTCGAAAAGAACACCAGACGCTTACCGAACGGGCGTTATGAAGTGAAGCTGCCGTTCAAAGGTGAAGGTCTTCCGGCGATGGGATCCAGCCGACAAAGTGCGTATCGACGATTTCTTCACCTCGAGAAAAGGTTCGATGCTGACCCGAAACTTTGTGCGGACTACACAAAGTGCATACGAGAGTATGAAGAACTCCATCACATGGAAGAAATCGATGTGAATGATGCGGTTTTGCAAACCCCATTCCACTATTTTTTGCCACACCACGCTGTTTTTAAGGAAGCCAGCTCCACTACTAAATTAAGGGTAGTTTTTGATGCAGCGGCAAAGGCTTCCGATGGCAAATCTCTTAATGATCGTTTGCTGGTGGGCCCAAAATTGCAGTCAAGTATCATCGATCTTGTACTAAAATGGCGGACTCACCGAGTCACATTTACGGCAGACATTGAAAAAATGTATCGCCAAATTTTTGTTGATGAGTCAGACCGGTACTATCAACTTATAATGTGGAGAGAGAAGAGGACAGAACCAGTAAAATTTTTCAAGATGAAAACTGTTACGTTTGGCACAGCAAGTGCACCATATCTGGCTATTAAGACACTGAAATGAGTAGCTGATGATGAAAGTGCCCATTTTCCGGAGGGGGCGAAGGTTGTTGAGGACATGTACGTCGATGACCTCATCAGCGGAGCGGATACGGTTGACGAAGCAAGAAGGAAACGTGACGAAGCAAGGAAGCTTTTGGCGTCTGCAGGCTTTAATTTGCGGAAGTGGACAAGTAACGCGAAAGAACTTGTTGAGGATATCCCAATTCAGGATCGCGAACTTGGTTTCGAGCTTCCATTTAATTTATCCGACCACGTCAAAACGCTCGGTATTAAGTGGTTTCCTATTGACGACTGCTTCTCATACCAAAATCTTCAGCCTTCAACAGACATCGCCACGAAAAGATCGATGTTGTCAACCATAGCCAAGCTATTCGATCCGCTCGGTTGGATCTCACCATGTGTCATCACGGCGAAGCTTATGATGCAGCGACTTTGGGAACTTGGATGCGATTGGGATGAGCCGATTCCCCCAGCCTTGAGAAAAAATTGGGATGCTTTTCTCCGAGAACTACCAATAATCGAGCGGCTTCGTATACCAAGGTGGACCCAGATAAGCAAGACCAACAAGGCGATCGAGCTCCACGGGTTTTGCGATGCTTCGACGAAGGCTTATGGTGCAGCAGTTTACCTACGTGTCCTAGATAGCGATGACAATATCCACGTAAATTTGCTCCTATCAAAGACCAAGGTGGCACCAAACCAACGAACCGTTACATTACCGCGTCTTGAACTTTGTGGCGCAGTAGTCCTCTCACAAATGTTGCAGTACACCAAGGAAGTTTTGAAAATTCCCGATGCCAAGATGTACGCTTGGACCGATTCTACGATCGCGTTGGCCTGGATATGCGCCACTCCCGTCAAATGGACCACATTCGTTTCAAATCGTGTGTCGGAGATCCAGCGGTTAGTGGGGATCGATTGCTGGGGACATGTTGCTACGCTTCATAACCCAGCCGATCTGGCGTCCAGGGGTGTATTCCCGTCGGAACTGGAGTCACTGGATGCATGGTGGTACGGACCGGAATTTTTACGTCGTCAATGGGAATTCGATGTTCCACATCAGCCCATAGAAATTGACACCGAAGAAGAAAAACGCACTGTGAAGGTGCTCAGTATCTACGTTTCTGATAGCGACACGATCTTACAAGCTATCTACAATTGTTCGAGCTTACTCAAGATTGTACGAGTCATCGCGAATTGTTGTCGTTTTACCGTAAATTGTCGACCGAAGCTGGGGCCAATCGATGGTCCAATAACATCCACGGAACTGCAAGCAGCACACAATATCATCGTCAGAGCAGCACAATGGGATATGTTCGAAACGGAGATCAAACAAATCAAAGAAAACTCTAAGATTCCCAAACATCTACGGGCATTAAACGCATTCATCGATGCTGATGGAATCTTACGAGTTGGAGGACGTTTGGAGAACTCTCTCCTTTCCTACGATGCGCAACATCCAATATTGCTACAAAATAGCCATCACTTCACCAGTCTGGTTGTCAGAGATGCACATAAAAACACGTTGCATGGCGGCATCCAGCAGATGATAGCCTACATTCGACAGAAATATTGGATTGGGCAGATAAGGCGGAGTGTCAAACATCAGTTGCATAAATGCACCTCTTGCTACCGGCAAAGGGCATCTGAGATGCAACAACTAATGGCAAATCTGCCTGCTCCTAGAGTTCGGATGTCTCGACCATTTAGTCATACCGGGGTCGATTATGCAGGACCAATCGAAATAAAATCGTGGAAGGCACGCGGTGCAAAAATCTTAAAAGGGTATTTCGCAATTTTTATTTGTTTGGCAACCAAGGCCATTCATTTGGAAGTCGTGTCCGATTTGACTACCCAAGCGTTTTTGGCAGCATTTAAACGCTTTACTGCAAGAAGAGGAGGCTGCAAAAATATCTACAGCGATTGCGGAACAAATTTTGTTGGTGCTAGTAACGAACTAGCAAAGATGTTGAAGGACGCACAACACGACTGGAAGGATGTAGCTGAGAACTTGGCGAATCATGGTACCGATTGGCATTTTATTCCACCTGCTTCTCCACACTTCGGTGGATTATGGGAAGCAGGTGTGAAATCGGTCAAGTACCACTTAAAACGAGTTGTTGGTACTGAAAGGCTTACTTTTGAGGAGCTCGCGACGCTTCTCGCTCAGATAGAAGCGTGTCTGAATTCGAGGCCCCTTTGCCCTATCACCGACAGCCTCGATGATTTGAACGCGCTCACCCCTGCACACTTCCTAGTTGGGGAATCGCTACATGCCGTACCACAAGGCGCACTAGTCAACAACGTTACGCATATAGACCGATGGAAAAGAGTTCAGGCACTCTCAGAAGGATTTTGGCGGAAATGGAATTCCGAATACCTAGCTCGGCTTCAACAACGCCCAAAATGGACACAAATAAAAGAAATGCCCAAAATAGGAGACTTAGTCCTCCTCAAAGATGAAAGACTTCCACCGACTTATTGGAATTTGGCGCGAATCGAAGGAACCCATGCCGGACCGGACGGACTTATCCGAGTCGTCACGGTGAAAACACAATCCGGAGTCATAAAAAGACCGATTACGAAGATTTGCCTCCTACCTTCGAACGATCTACCCGAACAAACCACTATCGTTTAATAAAACCATTAGCTGAAACCGAAAAGGAGAAATAACACATTGTAGAAACCGAAAAGGAGAAATAACACATTGTAGAATTGTTCTATATTTGTTATAAAACCTACAAAATCCACCAAACCATATCAATAAAATTCTTATTTAAATATTTTATTAATTTATTTTCAAACAAAATATTGAACTAACAATCAATTCAGATTAAACCATAATGAAATAAAACATATGAAATATACTAAATAATTTATTTAAAGAAAAACAATATTCACATCACAATATAAAGCTTCAACTTAATTATGAATATTTTCATTACAAAATTTTATATTTGCAACATCGCACCGATTGCAGTAAAATTTATATTTAAATGGATAAAACCAACACTGCGACCAAGCATGCAAATAATTTATAATCAAATTTTCGATTATTATAAATTTACAAAATAATTCAAAATAAACAAAACTACTAAAGCTTCAAATTGAGCTAAAACAATATCCACAAATTAATCAAAACAAAACATAAAATTATGAGTGTGAAAACTGACCACAACAAATGTCACAATACGTCGTCGAGATGAAATCCGTATCCATTGAAATCAACAAAATATTAAAACACGCAATAAATTTTAAACAATTCCACTCAGCAAACACGCACCTGAATTAATACACATTATACACTTATTATTATTATATTATATTTATAAACACGAATCGATTAACCAATTAACTAACGATTTGTTACTTATAATACAACACGGAATTCGGACGCGCACGAGACAATCAATTTTAACTGAGCTCTTCAGATCCTGAATCAATCAAATACAGAGTAAAATGAAATGATAAAAATAGAACCTGTGATGAGTTAAAAGGAATTACAATAAAAGTTTGTTAATTTTGTGCAAATATTCCAATGGATTTAAGCAGTTTTCAAATAGAAATAAATTAACATTTTTATAATTTGATGTTTAAATTGTCTTACCTTATTTATTTTGCCTTAATTTTGAAAACTAGAACAAATTTTATATCACAACCATCATTTATTTATAAATTTCTTAATTTTTTATAAACTTATTTTGCACGTGTGTGTGTGTAGTGTATTTGTGAAATAAGTAAGCCCCAATAAGAAACAAATTAAGTCAAGTGTACAAAACGCTGCTCTAAATGCTATCAAATACGCTTCAAATAATTTAACTACTTTTTTTGTGATGATGTCTGAAAATTTCACGCATGTACCTTAAATATTTATGTGGACTAGTTCTCATTTTCAAATATATAAACACAGACAATGTATTGTACGGAGTTTTAATTCGCAATAAATAAAAACCATGAGACATGGCAAAGTGTTAAAAATAATTAATAAGAAAATGTTTGCAGAACTTTTTGGTTGTTTCATTAAAATAAATATGAAAGTTTAAACATTTATCTCTCTGAAATACGAACGTATCTTATACATACGAGTTGAATTCGAATTTTAACACCGGCAATCAGAAAATTGGGTCAAAAGAATACACAATGGCGACAACGAAAATACTACGAAAGTACGAGATATTACATAACAGAACCTAGTGTATGACAACAACATCCATTCATACGCGAGAGTAAAAACGAGAGACAAAATAGTTAACGAAATTTCCGTGTTCTGTAGAATCTTATTGACTCTATCTGTTGTATTTGTTTAATATTAAAAATGAATGTACTAATGATTTTGTCTCTTTTCATGTACAACCGAGATAAGAAAAGGTGAAGATTGATGACAGTAACGAGCCATTAGCCGATCGATAATATGAAAGCATTCAGGCTGATCGTTTATACCGGACGTTCACTGGACGTTTACACGATACGATGAACTTGGGGTGTAGACACACTTGGTTGATGGAATTGAAATATTACTGCGAGGCGGGAGAATGTACGAATGTACAGCGAAATTGTACGGATTCGTAGCAAATCACAAACGGGAACAAACCTAAATTACAATCGAGATACATTCCACAATTGAGCTACAACGAAATGATTTGTCAAAAATTAATGAAACGATTGTACAAATCGAATATACATCAGGTCTTATGACTATAATAAAGACACTACAAATTTTCATTTTCGAACAAAGTGGTTTGCATTTTATTTTCGCCATTTTTCAAAGTTAATTTTTTTTCCTAATTTTTAAAATAAAAAATCTAGACGAAATCAGAGTCTACATTATGGTCAAACATTTTTATGTACATATTTTGTTGTTAACGGTACCTGTCATACAAGCATTTTTTATTTTTTACTTTCTCATAAACGGCTCTACGGGTTTCGATCAAAATTTTTATAAAGGAAGTCCCTCGAATTATAAAGAATACTGCATACCCAAATTTTAGAAAAAATGTTTTTTGGGATTTTTGAATTTTTTTTTTTGAAAATTCAATATTTCGAAAATATTTAGGTTCTTTTTTTTTATTTTTTCAAGCTTTGATTATTACCTATATATTTTAAACTGCCTTCCCAATTTTTAAGAAGAAAATTAAATAAAATTTTACATACAAAAGTTAAGTAAAAAACGACTTTAAGAATATATTTAACCGTTTGTATTAAGAATCTGTGCATACGATGTGATCGAATATAAGAGCAAGTACGTGGAACCAGTACTACCCACTTTACCATATTGATTGAATTGCTTAACACACCCCTCAACCGTGAAAGGATTCTTATCCCGTTGATGCAATGCCGATTAATTGATTGCAGTTAAAAATAATTTGTCTAACCTGAAACTCCCGAAAACATAAAATTTTATCGTGTGATAAAATTTAAGTTTCAAATTAAAGGCAAAGCCATGTAAAATAACCTCCCTTGACCCAATTATCCCTCTGCTGGAGGTATACCCATGTCCATATATATCCCTACCATATCTGCCACATCTTATGTTGGTGCTTGCATCCATTGTTGTATTAAAACAAACTGGAAAATTGCTTCAATTTGTTGCCCACACATTTTCAATGCACATACCGCAGCAATATCATAGAATCTTATGTGACGTGAAAGGAAAAATGATTTGTGGTCCTGTGTCTTGGTTATACACTACAGTGGAGACTGCTGGATGGTATGAATGTTGACCATGGAAGCAAACACTAGTGCACTGAACTTGCCAAAGTCCACACCACCTGGCTTTGGTTTGATGGTTGGTTATACACTTGGCCCACGGAGGATTGCACATCCAACTACAACTACTCATCATCATCAAAGGACTTGCACAATGTTGAATCAAATCACCTCAACTCGCCTTACATCTCTCCGTGTCGGTCTCGCGCTCCAACCCAGCCAGCCCACCACGTCTCGGACAGGGCTTCTATTTTCTCAAGAATCACTGAACGAGCAAAATATATAGCGATTCGTGTCAGATTGGTCCTGGGAGCTACTCTGGTTCTGGGATCTCGTAAGAAACATACACGTATATTTATGTAACTAGTGCATGAAATGAAGACGGACCAAACGAACAGCAAATACTTACTTACAGATTTTGCTCACGTACCTCTGTTATACTGACCCATGATTTATGATCGCAAAACTCATAAAGGATTACACTTTTACTGTTGGTCGTGGTGGTGTATAATTTTGCTGGCTCGTGCCTCCTCAAGAAAAAAAAAATATTCTTGCTCCTTCTTCAAAGTATATATGATGGCAGATCCTTCCATTATACTTACCTTATTTTTGGGGTTGTCTGACCTCGACGCCGCCGCCGCCGAAGACGTGATGTAGGTCATATGGACAATCTGTGATATCAAAACTGGCCTTCCTCTTAAAAATTTTGAAACGGGTTGAGAATGGTTTTCTCTTTTTTATTTTTTTTTCTCGATGAGGTGTAAGTGCAGAATAGTGGCCCATTTTTTAGTGTAAAAACGAACATAAAAAAAAAAAAAAAAAACAAAGCAATAAATTCAAGCCATGGCGGTAAGGCGTGAAGAGAAGAGGAAGCGTGAGTCGTAACTTTGTTGAACCCTTTTGCGTGATTCACATAAAATAGATATTTTTTTTTCTTGGTTCCTTCAATTTTTCTATATATACACTAGCACTTATCCTGTTTCACTTCACCTTTATGGTTTGTCATTAGTCTTTTGGTTGCTTTGTTGGTATATTGTAAAAAGGTATTGCGAAGATATAGTGAAGCTAAAGGTTTTAACGCCGGAAAAGCCATTTTAGTCTAAAGAAGATGATATTGAATTTTAATGGAATGTATTTTGTTACATTTTTAAGTGTCCCAAATGGGATCATTAACCTTGGGTTATATCTACGTTCTGATTGTCTTTTATTTTTTATGTTGTATTGTTTACAAAATGGGTTGGTTATATATCCTTATTGTGACATAAATTTACACAAGTACCTACCACATACATTTTTTAACGTACAAGGTATTATTTGAATTTCGAAAAACGTGTGTGTGATGCTAACAAGATTGATGAGACGAAGAAGGCGCAGGTTTGCCTGTATGCGAATTTTTCTTTCCTACACTTTGTCAACAGCCATTCTGGAAGTATGTAAATAAATAATACTAAATGTGCGGTAGGTATTTCCTTTTCTCTGTTTCCTTGAACAAAAAATATTTTCATGTGCATTCTGGTATATAAAAGCAATTCCAGTTTTGTCAATCAATTTTGATTAAATTTTGTATTCAAAAAGTTATAGATTTCATTTAAATAATCCATGTTTTTTTCTGAATGCGTAAGTAGGCTTACATTTTACCAAGTTTGCAAGTAAGCGGCGACAAAATTAGCAGCACTGTTACTCATTTGAGTCGAATAGGATTCATTTTTTTTTGGGTTGGCTCAAGGACTCATCTTTTTTAGATTTGACTCATTTTTTAAGAACAAGTTTATTTATAGGTTAAAGCAATTTTATTTCATTTTGCAGAAAATATTTCAATAAGATTGAATAGTCTGAACTACGCTTCTATTTCCTTTCCTTCCTTTGGATAAAACATATAAGAGTTTTGCATGAATGTTTTAAAATTAAAATATGCGTGTGAAGAGTCTATTTTTGAGAGCATTTTTAACTTTATTATGAAATTGGTGACGTTTAATCAAAGTTCTTCAGCCGCAGAAAGAAAATTTTCAGATCTCAGCTAATCAAAACAAAAAAGTTTAATAGAAATAAATTAGAAACTGTTGAAGCAATTATGTTTGCAAAGGAGTTATGTATGTGCCTCAAACGATAAAGTTTGGAATCCAGATTTATTTATTTTCTTTTATTTTTGTCTTATTATTGAATTGTTTCTTTTTGTTTACTTTTTAAAAAATGTGTTCTTAAGACTTTTTAAATTTTTAATTAAATGTTTTTGGCCAAAACGAATATATAAATTAAGTTCAATCGTTAAAGCAACCAGACTTGAAAGAATATAGCTCGCATTTGTGTCGAATGACATGATCTACAATGTGTACCAACAATTTTTTGCAAAAAAAAGCCTATATGGTTTTCGAGTAATCTAGAAAAGCTGAATTTTACCACTTTCTCACTTTAATTTTTTTTCCTCCGCTCCAAATTTAGGGTACTTTTTAGAAAATGCTTAGGACGTAAAAACGAAGCTTTCCACCAAAATTCACCTTTGTCAGAATTTTTTCCAAGTAAAATCACTATTTTATCTAATTTTCCTAGACTATTATTGAATTTGATTTTTTTGTATGTTTTCAAAGTATTTATTTTAGTTATTAAAAAAATAGGTATTATTATTATAAACTTAAAAAATATTTTATTGGGACTCATTTATTTTCAAAATGACTCATTTTTTCAGTCTCTGGGACTCATTAAAAATTAAACCTGTGGTAACACTGATTAGCGAACATAAAGTCTGGGAACAATATTTATAAGCAAATTTTATAAAATACAAATATTAATTGTTTAAAAGGTAAATAGGGTTAGCCGGTTAGCAGTGGTGTATTTAAATATTTGGCGCCCGGGCCAATAAGTTTTGCCGCCCTATAGGTAAATTTGAAATAAAATGCACTGGACTGGATCGCACAAACTTGCTCTTATGTTCGATCACATCGTATGCAAAAGGTTTCTATTAAGAACATAAATATATTTTCTAAGTCTTTTTTTACTTAAGTCTTATATAGGTTTTTAATAGGTGTTGATTTGTTAAAGTATATTTATTGAATGAATTATTATAAATTTCAGTTTCGATTTTTCTCTTTGAAAAAATAAATATGATTAAAAAAAAATTTAAATAACAAGTAACAAAATAACAAATAAGAATAATTTAATAAATTATTATTATTATATTAATCTTATAACAACAAAATCACCTTCTGAGTATACAATTGGTTGTCGGAAATTTCTTGCAATAAGATCAGAATTTCGTTTTTGAGAACTTTCAATGCATGCAAAAGCTTTCATACGTATTTGATCAAGATTTCGTGTGTCTATTTCAAATTTATCATCTAAATATTCAGCAATGATATCAATTTCAATTCCATTTTGTTGAATACCATAAAGTATATTTATTGCTTACGCTTAGAGCGAATAGACGGAAGTGGCCCAAAATGGTCAAACGGAATCGGTTTTTTCGGAATTGAATGTAAAACACGATTTTTACATTGAGGCGGAATAGAAAACATAATACACTTAAGACAATTTTTAATGAACACTTTCACTTTTTTTTCTCATTTTCGGGAACCAATAATGCATTTTAATTTCAGCAATGTATTTATCTACACCTTAATGTTCATGTGCTGAACGTATAACATTAATTTCCATTTCCCTTGGAACATATAAAAGTGATCTATCTGACTCGAATTTTCTATAAACAATGCCATTTTCAAGTGCAAATTTTGGTACGGAAGTAACTCCCAATCTGCTTCTTAATTGTACAATATTTTTATCCCTATTTGGAGTAAGATGCAGCTGTAAGTCAATATTCTCACAATCAATAACGGAAATAATTTGATCTTTTCTTTCACTTGTTTTAATAGAAATTGGAAAATGCCGACTCAATGCATCTACATGTCCCATCAATGTTCCACTTCTATGTTGGATAGAATAGTCATATTGCTCCAATTTGAGAGCCCATCTAGCTACACGCGGCACAAATTTCTGTCTTTCGAAAGTTAATGCTAATTAATCACAATCAGTAATAATACGGAATCTTATACCATCTAAATAATTATGAAATTTTTCTAGAGATTTTTATTTTTATCTTTAAAATTAAAATTACAATATTTTTACAAAAAATTCATTAAAACATGGCTTTTGCCGTCTGCCTGATTGACAATTCATATTATTTTATATTGAAAGTTTTGATATTTTTATACATTTTATAATTTTTTAAGTTTTAACATATTTAACTGATCAAAAATCCCCATTCACTATTCTTTTTATATATATTAAAAGTGCAATTTCACAGAATTTATACAATTTTTTTTACATCAATGTGGTTGAGTAGTGCTATGCACTCATCTTCGGTTAAAAAATAATTACCAAAAACATTTCTTCTTATCTCTCTTAAGATTGGACATTTACCCATGAAATGGATAACATTTTCTCGCTCTTTCTGATTGCACAAATCGCACAATATAGGAAGATCGTCTCTATGGGGCACGTAGTTGAGTTCCAGGAGCTCTTCACGCAAACGAAAAATCATTGCAATTTCTTCTATTCTACACTCATCTCTATTCCTTTCATCAAGAGACTAATCCAGATGATTATAGATTGCTCTATACAACGAACTCGAAGCTTCTTCCTCATACTTTAGTCTGCAATGCTCATCCACGCATCCGATAAGTTTGAACAAAGTCGGTTTCCATACAAAAGGCTCATTTAAACTGATATTTAAGTCCATCCCACCTTCTGCACCCAGATCTAACCATTCCTTGAACCATCCGTTTTGACTCTGTACCTCTTGAATCATAGCTTTTTTCGGAAGCCGGTAGTCAGGCATTTGCAAAACTTTCAATATATAATCTACTTGCAGTTTCAATGTTTTGACAAATAATGGTGAAAATCCGGTTTCGACCATGATCATGTTGTTTGGTGCGTTAGGCGGGTAGGTAAGTTCTCTTTATGTAATATCTTAAAAGTTTTTCTACAGCCTCATACTTTTTTACTCCTCATACTTGAGCTGCATAAAAGAGCACGGATTCGGCTACCGTTTCAAAAACTCTATATTTGCTGCAGTGTGATATATAGTTGTTGCTTAAGCAATTTTTCCATCTTATATTAATCGCCAATTTGGCCTTTTTCAGCTTCTCCTCCAAAAGCCTCTCCATACTTATATTTTGGGTGAGGTAGACTCCAAGATATTTGTATTCCTTAATAACCGAAATCATTTCACCACCATAAAATCATTTTTCATTGCTACAACGTCTGCCGTTTTGCGGTTTTGAAGTAAGGCGGTGAAAATTTTGTATGTAGCGTTAAGAAAAGAAATCCCTCTGTAATTTGCCGGATCCAACGTACAACCTTTCTTATGAATAGGAAACACTAAAGCTACCTTAAACTTTTCCGGTACTACTCCGTATTCAAAATCGTTATTTAATAAGGATGTAAGCGTCTTAATAAGGTCATTTGTACCATACTTAAAAAATTCAGCGGGTATTCTATCAGAACCCGCAGCTTTCCCATTTTTGAGTCCATCGATCACCCTACATTATTCTTGTGGAGTGAAGGGCGAATCCAAAATATCATCAGAAAAACCAGGTGCTGCATGGTGAAATATCACAATATTGTTCGTTGTTGGATTCAAAAGTTGCTCGAAATGATTTTGGAGTACTTGAGGGTTCAAATCTTTATTGATAAGAAATTTATCACCATTTTAATTTTCGGGCTAGATATCAAAATTCTGAGGATTTCATAGCATTGGATAGTTTTCGTGCTTCCGATTCATAATATACAGTCTTCCTTTCTACACAGATTGTCTTAAACTTTCGATTGGCTTGAAGATATAAATCCTTAATGTGATAAAAACTGAATTTACGAAGCATATGAAACGTCTCTTGCTTTCTTACAACTTTCATCAAACCAAGTTTCTTTAAAAACTGGCCATTTTCTGTTCACATAGTACTTCGGGTATGCTTGCTTAATTATTTCATCGAGTTCATCAAAAGTTGAGACTTCTTGATTTCTTAATATTATTTCCAATTGATTTCGATAAGTGCTAGCTTTATTGTTGTTCCACGTAATCTTTGGAAGAAGTGCCATTCGCACATTATTTTCAATGAAATTTTCCGTTTGCTTATGGGACACCACAATGGGCATATGATCAGAAAAGGGTTCCTGCATAATCATGAAATCAGTGACGTAGCTACTCCATTTACTTCCAATAAAACTATAGTCAATCACTGAAGTTCCTTGCGCACCAACAAATGTGAATTCTAATTGGTCTCCTTGACTGGTTCCATTTTGCAGTCTTAGCCCAAAAGCGTCGCAGAGTTGCAATATCTTAAAACCGTTTGCATTACTTTTTTTATCTTTTGTCTTTCTCTCAATCCCTGCCGAAACATTTTCAGCACCCTTTTCTGCCCCAATTCGAGCATTAAGATCGCCTATTAAGAGTGTATTTGATGTATTTCCATTTGCAATCAATTCCTGAAGCTCTAAGAAATCGCTCTCCCAATGGTTACAATTCAAATAAGTCGGAAGTATACGCAATTTTTTTCCATCCATGTGTATGACTATGTATGTTGCACTGCGAAATATTTCGAAATCACAATAGCGAATATCAAGATCTTTCCTGAAACCATAAAGGAGTCCCCCACTGGCATTTCTTCTCGAGTGTGTTATGCATGCTGGTATTGCTTTTAATTTAATTTGAGGTAATTTACTTTCATATTGCGTAATATTTGAGTCCATTACATACGTTTCATAAAGAAATATAATCAAATTGGTTAGAAACTTAAAAAAATTAGAGAAACCGATTTATTATTCCACCCTGTAACATTATAAGATAAAATTTTATATATTTTGGAATTTAAACTACTATTTTTAAAAGATTTTATATTATTAGGGCAGACGGCATTACAATTAAAAATTTTGTTTCGGTGGCGCAACGAAACGTGGCGTGTAACTATAATTTATTGTTGCATTTTTGCTACAACCAGGAACGCCTTTAGTTGAACTGTCATCGATCAGCTGATGTAGTAATGACATTCCGCATTCGCCGTCACATAGTAGGGTAAAGTTGCTGTCAAAATAAAATGATTTATCGCCAATTTTCAATGCTTGTCCACGAATTTCAGTTTTAATTGCACTATTTCTTTTAATTATATCCCCTTTAAGCTCTTGCAATCGTCACCTACGTGCTCTAGCTGCAGCTGAATAGTCTTTTCGTATGGATACTCCACTTCCGCGTAGTTTTGAGTTCGCTGTTAGCGGGCGTCTAACATCCTCCTTTTGGTGCAGTGAAACAATTATACTGGTCGTTTGCTTATTTTTCGTTCTAATTGCACGAGTTGCTTCAATAACACCAGGGTCTGTTGATATATAGATCCTTAGCTCTTTTCAAAGCATCCACTCCTTGTTCCGTCGGCATATGCATTACTAAATTCTTTTCGTTTGCCTTCATTTCCAAGAATTCAACTTGCCGCTCCAAATGGTTACACCGGGTTTCAACCGTTTTCAGCTGTGGCTGAATCGCTAGATTCCTAGCCTGCAAGTTATGGAGATCTGCAAAAATTTCCTCAATGTCGGTCTTCGTAGGCAAATCCTTCATTTTTTCTTCAGTTTTTTCTAGTAATGCCGCCATAGCGTTTTGAATGAGATGTTTTAGATCATCGACCAGCATATTACCTACCGCTACTCCTTGGTTAGAACAATTTAAGTTATTGTTTTGATCTTCAGGAGAAGTTTCTATAAGTTTCCGTTTGCTCTGGTGTTCGATGCCATTGTTGTTGATTTTTTGCGGTGTTCGATGCATTAACACAGTTTTTTTTTTGTAAATTTTCTTTGTGGGATTTCTGTATGAAATTTAATCGACTCACCCAGATTTGTGTTTGGCTGGAAGAAAATACTTTCAAGCAACTGATACACAATTAAAGCAATTTATTTAAAAAAAAATACTGTGTAAAACTTATAAATCAAGAGAGCTTAAACAAAACTATAACTTCCAGTTTCAAAACCAGAGTTGCCAATGAATATATTATTGCTAAGGTTTCTAATTCGTAACTATGGTATTTGGATTCAGAGCCAGAAGTTGCTTTTGAAAAATACGCGACTGGATGAAATTTTCCATCACCCTGTCGCTGCAAGAGAATATACCCAAATCCAAGCGCATTAGCATCACAATGTAATTCTGTTTCTTTTTCTGGACTGAATATAGCTAGCAAAGGACTCGTTACCAACTTATTACATAAATATTCAAACATTTCAATACAATTTTTGTCAAAACGGAACGGAACATTAGGCTTAATTAAGTCTCTTAATGGTTTTGCAATTGTTGAAAATGACGGAATAAATCGACGGAAATATGAAAATAAGCCTAGACATTTTTGTAAGGCCTTAACGTTTTTCGGAATCGGAAGATGCTGAAATGCAGTTAAATGATCATTATTTAGTCTAATTCCTTTTTTATTGACTGTAAATCCAAGATATTCAATTTCTTCGTAACAGAACTTGCATTTAATTGGATTAATTTCAAGTCGGAATTCAGCCATCCGACCTAAAATTAGTTTAAGTAGTGCAATATGAATTTCAATTGTAACATATATTACATCAATATCTTTTCTCAATATCATCTTTGAAACATGAAGACTAAAATTCTAAGCAAAAAAAACCCTTAAAAATTAAACTCCAAAAATTGTTTAACGGGTGGTTATTGGTTTTGATTTAACAATGAAATTCTTTAACTTTTAAATGTTAATCACAAAAATCACAAGTAACCATTTATTAAATAAATGCACAAAAGACGAATGCACGAATTTGCTCTTGTGGTTAAAAACTATATTGTGTGAAAATGGAATTGTCAAAAGTATCTACTAACAAATTAGTTCCTTCTTTAAAGAAAAATATAAGGTTTTTTGAAAACTAGCTAAGCCGTTAGTGCAATATGATCTTCAATTGTAACGGTGGCTAATGTCATATCATCAAAATACACAACAACGGAACCTTCATCTATAAATTGATGTAATAAAAATATCATAAATCTTTTAAAATAAGCAGGACCTTTTTTAATACTAAATGGTAACTTTGTATATTTATAATGACCATCAGAAGTCACCAAGGCAGTAATTTTAACTGATTCTTCGTCGATCGGTATATGGTGAAAACCATTTTTAAGGTCTAATGTAGAAAAATATTCCTTCCCATCTAATTTTAATATGTTGGCTATTTGTAGAATGAGCTCTATAAAAAATTAAATACATCTATCCCACGGGAACCATACATTTTTCCGGGATAAAAAGTAGCATGTGGCCTATTACAGACAATAATCTATCTTTGTACCAAATTTCATCCGGATCCGTTCAGCCGTTCCCGAGTTATTGAACAACAAACATCCATATATCCATCAATCCACCCATCCATCCATCCAAACTTTCACATTTATAATATTAGTAAGATGTGTCGGAAGATCATCTGAGGTGTTTGTTCTAGCGCCTGATAATGAAACCAAAAATGTCGTATATTTCAAGGTTGTACATAACTGAAGAGGGAAACCCATGCACCAAAATACATAAACAATAAACAATCATCAAAATACTTTAATTTGTATTTCCTAATAAGAAAATGAACTTACTAAAATCCAAAATCTGCTTATTTATGATTCTAAGGCGGAACAGAATTCGCCGGGTCAGCTAGTTTACCAAAAAGGATGAAATTTCTTTATTCCTTTTTTTTCCTCTCAAAGCTTTCATACCTATGCACCTCACATACAAACATACAATTTAAATTTATATTTGAATTTTATACCTACATATGTCCTCGTACTACACTCTCAACCCAAATCAATAAAAGTAAAAATCACTTAAACACGCACGGGAAGAGGCAAAACTGACTTTCACCATAATCCGTGGACCATGAACAAGAATACGAGTATCTTCTCTGAGATTTTGCAAATAAACTCCAATATGAACTGCAACAGAGCAAAGGTTATGCGCCAAGCGAAACATGATAACAAAATTAGCTTAAACTTCAACCAAACTAAAATCCTCAAAACATTGCGTGGATCTCCCAGGCACGTATTCAAAAGTTTCATCATAAGGAACACCAATGACTTAATCCTGGATGTGCTCTGTATATGCTCCTAGTTGGTGCACTCACTTATCTGAGGCCATACATTTACTTTCAACGGTTCTCGGTTTTACTAAGGATAACAATATCAGTGCGAAAAGTAAGTAAGTAGCTATAAGGGATGCATATGGATTGTTGCAAAACTTAAGTAATTGAGGACAGGTCATGTCCTGTAGACAAATTCAGAGAGAGATAACACCCGGAGACTATAATAATTAACAGTGGCAAAGGAGTTGCCGCTAATAATTACACATGGTGGTGGTGCACTACTTGAAGAGAGTGTCTTCAACTTTCGGCGTGTATAGTAATTTTACAAGATGTGATCGGCGAAAATTTGATGGTAAAATTTCAGGGAATGAGTACGATGCTCATTACAGTTAAACTTTGCTGACTTTGCCGTGGAATGTAAAGAAAAGTGCATGCCTGCATGCAAATTAGTTTAGCAAACAAAATAAATGCCACACCAGAAGGTCCTTGTCGAAGAATGCATGTTGACATTTTTGTTTTCGAGATTCAGAGTTGGTTTTGAGGTCAATAGGTATAGGAGTTGTTGCTTAAGTTTGTTTGCTTTAACCTTAAAACAATTTTAGAAGGTATTTTGAAAGGTATGTGTTTATATTACATAAAGTTTATATTACATAAAGTTTAAATTTTTCGGAACTTACCGCGTTAAATTTAAGAAATATTTTCAATTTCTTTTTCTTTTTCCCGACGTTTCGAAGAACTTTCAAACTTCGTGGTCACGGGATGAGACCAGGTATGTGTTTTTTGGATTTTCCCATAACTTCACTGATAAAATCTTACTGAAAATCAACAACAGAATATTTATTTTTTAACAAACTGGCATTATTGGGTGTCGTTGAAAATGAAAGAAGAGATAAGGGACTTGAAAGTAAGGCAGCTGTCCATACGATTATCATGTACCCTATTGGTAAAAAAATAATGTGAATTGGATGAATGTAAAAAAAAACAGGTATGTTCCTTGTGTCGGCATAGGAGGTTGGTGTCTGTGCTTAGCATAGGCGCCGTTGTTTGCATGCACGGTTGTGACGAAAGATGGAACTACGGTCAGAATGTTAGAAAAAGTGACTAGGTTCGGTTGGACGGGGTGATGTGATGATACATCAAGTTACATCACCTCACTCGGATTTAAATTAATTCATTGTGCCAAGCTCTAGATATGGATGGTACAGCAGGGTAATGAAAGAAGTAATTGGTTTGAACTTAGGGGTACCTCTGAAAATTTGTAATAGTTTTTACAACTTAGCTTTATTTTTAAGCTACACAATTTTTTTTTTTAAATTAACAGACGTGCGAATTAATTTAAGTTACGGTTCGGAATGAATTTTTATTCTTCTGTTCTTCTTTGTTTTCTTCTTCTTTTTTCAAATTTAATTTACAAAATAAAGATGGCCGGATGGGCGCGAAATTCAAATATTATAAAAATAAATATTCACAATAAGTAAAATTAAATTTTGTTTAGGTACATTAACGTTTTTTTTTTTTTGAAATTTTAAAGTTGTATGTGCCCCGTCAAAACAGCCTCTTTAAACCAACCTACATTCAGAGTGAATTCCAGGATTTTTTTAGTGCCAGTGACGAGATGTAGTTCAGTAATGGTTCTAGACTGGGGTATTCAGGAAGAAAGTGAAGGGAAGTCTTCCCTGTCTCTTTTTTCTGACACCCCGTACAGAAGTCAGATGTGTAGATATCCATTCTGCTAGGTTCGTATTGATTTGGCACCGAGTTGGAGTTGAAACAAAGGAGTAATTTGAGGTCTGCCTAGCTGCAGTAAGTAATCCATTTTATTCTTAGAAAGATATGGTCAAATATTTCTTGAAACCCAACAAATCTCAATTGATAACCATCTACAGCCGTTCGCAGCTTTGAAAAAACCCTGAAAAAGCCCGTAGTACAATTATTGAGGATTCTGTTTGGCCCTATTCGATATTCAAAGTTGGGTTATCTAAGATACCCTGAATCGCCCTTAGTACATTTTGGGAGACATGATTTCCATATTCTGGTTTAATTTAATTCTTCTACGTATCTTTACTGACGTGGTAAAAGCAATATATGTATGAGGTATGAAAATACAACAGTTTCTACAATAATAGTGCTCTTAAAGCAAACAAATAATAATAATTCATCCATTCATCGTACCCCACGTTGGGCGCCAGTTTTTTTTTTTTTTTTTTAACAGGTCTTGATTTGTGAACGCTATCTTCAAATGAACAAGCAACATATATTATCAATATCTTTTCTCAATATCATCTAAAATTCTAATCAAAAAAAACCCTTAAAAATTAAACTCCAAAAGAGTTTAACGGGTGGTTATCGGTTTTGATTTAACAATGAAATTCTTTAACTTATAAATGTATTTTCAAAAATCACAAGTAACCATTTATTAAATAAATGCACAAAAGAGTTGCACGAATTTGCTCTTGTGGTTAAAAACTATATTGTGTGAAAATGGAATTGTCAAAAGTATCTACTAACAAATTAGTTCCTTCCTTAAAGAAAAATATAAGGTTTTTTGAAAACTAGCTAAGCCGTTAATGGAATGCGCAAAAACATATAAGACAAACTACTGCAAAAACGTCAAAATGCAACTTCCATCAGGTACAACGATTCACTACTTTCAAAATTACTCTTGCTAAATCTAATCAAAATTCGGCAGTCAGGCCTCTGAAAAAACTTGAATCTACTATCCAACTTTGAAAGGAATCAAATCCCTCACATTTATGCACTAACCCAATTTTGTGTACACGAATCCAATACTTATCCCATAGGTAGATTAAGGTAAAGGAGTATATACCTAAATAAACGATGATAAATGCGAATGGTGATGATTTTTCAAATGGTTTAGGTAGGAAGGTAGGTACAGTTGGTACTTCTTGTTAAGAGACCATATAAACCAAACGTTCCTGACGTATTACAAAGATAAAATTTATGTGCTACTAAAATTTTGCTCGTGCAAGCTAGAAGGAGTATAGGTAGGTATCTTACAAGTACGAGCAGAATACATTATGACTTATGTTTGGAGGTTTATAACATATAGAAACATTTGAATAAGATGTGACGTTGTAAAAAAATTTAATGATTTGCACATCTTTCGTTTAATTTTATTGCCGAAAAGGTTTATTACCTCAAATGAATGCATTGCTTCAATTTTTCATAAAGCCTAGGTGGAATTAGTATAATCGGTGCGACGGTGCGGCGTTGGCTTGTTTCAAGTGACGTAATATTATAGTCGTGGTTTTTCATTATGAAATATATTATGAGGAAATAAATTTGATCGCCCTTAAAGCAAATGGCCGTCATGAAATCTTACGAATCAACTAATTACATTATATAGTGGTAGGCGTAATATAGTTAGTGCATTAAACAATTTGCGCCAGAGGTCTACCTTCCTAGCCCGCAGTCTATTTCACCTAAAAGCTTCTTTTAAAATGATCGCTTGTCATAATGATGCGCCTTTCTTCTCAGCCACACGTATTTTACAAAAATATGTAGGTCATCTGTCGACTGACAATATGCATACGAATACATGAATAATTCAGAATGTAAGCAACTATGTTTTGGTTTTGCTCACGTACTTTCGAGCCATTAAAATTTATTTTAATTATTCTGCTTTAGAGATGGCTAAAAATTTCAAAGTGACCAAATAAAGGGTGTTTTTTTTTTTTAGTGGGGAAGAATTTAAAATTGGAAAAACTGGTTTTGATGTCAGCGGACTTCACAGTTCTCAGTATCTTTTGTCTTTGGCATGCATATACAGGGCGCCTCTTAATTCGTCAAGAGTATTTTAAGGGGTGATTCTGAGATATATTTTAGACAAAAATTATTCTTAAGTAAGGCCCTATCCGAAAAACCTATAAATTGTATGTTACTTGGGAAAACCTGGAAGATGTTTAAAAGGGTTTTCTGATTTTTTACCTACGTTTTCAACAAGAGTTGTAGTTAGGTTTGGGGCCTATTTGAAAAATTTTCCCAATAAAAATAGCAGAAGATATTAAAAAAACGAAATTAATTCATCAGTTTAATTTTCGAAGCCAAGGCAACAGTTGATTAGAAACGCTATTTGAAATGTCTACATTTACAAACTAAAAATATGCAGATACTTTTTACGTTTATGGGCTGTGTAATGGAAATTGTTCTATGGCGCGGCAAAGATACCATGAACTTTATCCAAACCGACGACGACCTCCTAGTACAGGAGTATTTGGAAATTCATATCGAAAGCTTCGAGAAATGCATCCGCTTAGCCTTGCAGTTCAATGTTTCCGGACATAAAATTACGTATGTACTGCATGAAGAAAATATTTACCCATATCACCATGCAAGAACTGCTGCTTACTGGTCATGTGGAAAACAGACTTGAGTCCTGTGAATGGTTGTTGCAGTGGAGCTTTGATGACAACGAGCTTATTAACAGAATTCTTTGGACGGACGAATCTCAATTTACAAGAAACAACTCAATTTACAAGAAACAATCTCCACACATGCGTGGGGGACAACCCGTACAGTAAAATACAGTCATTATTTCAGCACACATTCAGGGTCAATATGTGGGCAGCCGTAATTGGAAACAAATTAATCGGCCACTTCAAACTACCTCCCAGGCTGAATTCTAAAAATTATCTGTAGTTTTCCCGCAATGATTTAACAGAACTCTTGGAGGATATTCCACTTATTGATCATATTTCCAACAATATGATTCTCCATTCCACTATGGTCGAAAGGTTAAGAATTGGTTAGATGAAGACTACGGTAATCGTTGGTTGGGAAGAAATGGAAAGGTTCACTGGCCTGCAAGATCTGCTGACCTTACAGCTTTGGATTTTTTTGTATGGGGAAGAATGAAAGAACTTGTTTATTCAACCGAAATAACAACTTTAAACGCATTGGAATGATGTATTCTCGAATCATCATCAAAAGTGCGACAGCAGTTAGAATCAATAATTATGCGGGTTGATATCCAAAAGCGGGCTATATCATGTACACAAAACCAAGGAGGACATTTCGAGCACCTGTTATAACTGTTTTAGTACACAAACAAAAATATTTAAAACCACACAAAATCATTTCTTAATCATCATCTTTGAAGCTTAAAGCAAACACCGCCATTTTTTAATTTTACCTCTTCTCTGTGTCCCAAGTATCATAAAATTGCAGACAAAATAGAACAGGCTGAAAATTGAATATCTTAAGATTGGGATGATATATCAAATTTATTTAAACGTACTTAGAAAGGCCGCTATTTCTTCTAAATACAAAGACCTAAACAAAGTTTCTGTCATTGGAACTTACAGCGCAATTACCGTTAACACGGCTTAGGGTACACCAAAGTAAGACTTTTCTTAAATCCTCGATAAGAGATATCAAAATGGAGAAATCGCCTTATTGTAGAACAATTTTTTTCTAAGAAAATTCAATCTTGGAAAAAAATACTCTTGACGAATTAAGGAACACCCTGTAAACTGTATAAACGGGTTTTAATCAGTATACTGAAAAAATACTACGGAACACTCAAAATTACCCAAAACCCAAAATTACAAATTTCTTAAAACCCAAAATTTAGAAACTCATTTAAGTATCTCCGCTTCTAACAAACACCCTTTAAAAGTTATAGGTCTTCTTTTGAGTAGTAGCGGCCATCCATCAAAAATCTTTCTATTTAAAATTTTTTCGTTAAAAACCGGTTTTTAATGGATCGTTTTTCTAACGATTTAAATTTTTTTTTACTATTTTGAAAAATGTACAATGTTAGCACATTTCCAAAAAGCTGAAAATTTGTTATAGTTAGCATAACTCGTGACAGAAGTATTTTGTCGAAAATCCGCCTATTACCACGCCCAATTTTCATATTTATGATTTATTTTTCACACAGTGTAACTGTGTCATAGAAAAGTAGAGTTATACAGCCCGTAGTGTTAAAAGGGCATTCAACTTTCGGAAATTCGTTTTTGGATTTAGCGGCCCACAATCACGTGAAACGTGGGAAGTATTTAATACTTTTAATGGCGAATAAATGTTGTAACTATTATAAAATAACATTTCTGTAGACTAGTCCAGATTTCTCACAATGCACATTGAGTATCACGTGCGGTGCATTTTTGTTTTGGAACGAGTACAGAAATATATAAATTTATAACAGTTTTATAACAGTTTCTCGCTATAATATAGGATATTCACCGCGCTTGTAGCGTTTCGGGTGCGCAACAAAAACTAGTTATTTCATGAAGTCGAGCGCCTACTGACCCTGTGTGGCCCATACACAGAACTTTTATACACACAACTTTTTAAAATCCGCCCACAACTGCGCCCACTTTTCTAATACTCGTGAAATTTAGTAGATTTAAAAAGAGTTTTTTTTTTTGTTGGAACGTAATATCTTATTTGAGCACTTGTATTTTGCGAAATTTTACATACATAGGTGGCTTTGCGAATCGTGACAGGTTTCAGATAATAAAGTAATTCCAAGGTTAACTTCGAAACGCAAGGGCTCCAACCTCCTAAGTAGAGACTAGTCTCGGTCTCGTCTCGTTCTCGGTCTCGTCAACGAGACTAGACTTCCTTAAAGAACCGAAGACGAGACCGAGACGAGAGCGAGACGAGACCGTATTTTTGGTACCGAAATTCGACGAGAGTCTCGCTGGTCTCGGCGGTCTCAGTGGTTTGGTTTCAGTGTTCGCTATAAGAAAATTTTGTTTTAATTTCATTATTGTTTAGTATATAATCATGTTCAATTTTTATAATATTCACAAAATTTTTTTGCGAAATATTATATACGCGTTAACATATGAAACCATATATGTATGTACATAGTTATACAGAGATAGGCGCATTGCGAAAATCCAGAGAACAATACGTACGAATAATGTATGCATGGCGTTGCTTCCTTTTGGGTGACATTTGGCAAAAAATATTGTCAAAACGTCAAAATATAGTTCGTTGCCTAGCTGTCAAGCCATGAGCTGTCAAAATCCAATGAAGGATGGCTCAGATTTAAATGAATTAAAAGAACCTCTATAAAATTCAAATTCATGCTCCGGAAGAATTTGATTTTAAGACTTTTGGGTGACATTTGGAAAAAAAATATCATCAGAACATCAAAATATAGTTCGTTGCCTACCTGCCAAGCCATAAGCTGACAAAATCCATTGAAGGATGGCCCCGCTTTAAATATAGATTAAAAAAACCTCTGCAACATTAAAATTTTACCTCAGAAAATTCGAAGTTTTTCCGATTTTATTTTTGGCTTCGGAAAAAGGTGATTTAAGGCGTTTTGGGTGAGGTTTGAAAAAAAAATATTTTAAAAAACGTCAAAATATACAGTCCTATTCTGTTAAACGTTCACGTGAATATTTGTATTCTGCTATCCGACGGAAAAAACGAATTGTTTCAAAAAGTATATAAATTTCGATCAAAAATAAATTTTAACAATAAGAATTAAACAAAAAAATATTAGTAAAGCTTTGGACTCAAAAGATAGAAGACATTTAAAAATATCTAAATAGTGAAAAATTGAGTGAAATATTCGCGTGAATCGAAAGATAACAGAATAGGGCTGATAGTTTATTTCCTACCTGCTAAGCCATGAACTGTCAATTTCATTGAAGGATTGTTCCGATTAAAATGGATTAAAAAAACTGTACAAAATTCAAATTTTATCTTGGAAATACGGCTCTTCAAAGTTGTCTGACAACGTTAGTTCACACCCTATTTTTTACGTTATCACACACCTTTGAAAACTAAATTAGCACAAAATGTAAGCCATTCGGAGAGTTTTCATACGCAACTAATAAAATTCAACTTAAAATCATAGTTTTCGATTTACACAAGTAAAAATTACTCGTTTCAAGTGAAGTCTATGGCCTTAACTTCATGGACCTACGTAGTGCAGAACAAAATTTCTAGCTTATGAGTTATTTAGCATAAGCAACGTACAAGGATATATCATTATTAGATTCATTCATAATTGAGAAGCACAATAAAGTTGGAAAAGACGTGCAGATGCCAAGTTTGACCGAATTCTTAAGATCCATATTGTACGTTGATTTTCACCAAGTTTCCAAAACTTGGGTTTTTTTTTCTATTGGTTTTGACAGCTAAATGTGAAAATTTGTACCAATTCGTACGATTTTTCACGTTACCAAACACTAAAATCGGAGCAGTCCTTCAATGGATTTTGACATGGCTTGATATGTAGACAACAAACTATATTTTGACGATTTGATAATATTTTTTGAGGTTAAATTTGAATTTTGTAGAGGATTTTTAATCCATCTAAATCGGAGCGATGCTTGAATGGATGCTGACAGTTCAGGACTTGAAAGGTAAGCAGCTTAATATATCTTGACATTTGAGCAATATTTTGTTTTCGAAATTTCACCTAAAATGTGTAAAATCAACTTTTTAGGGAGCAATAAATTAAATCGATAAATTTCGATTTTTTTGAGGTTAAATTTGAATTTTGTAGAGGTTTTTTTAATTCATTTAAATCAGAGAAATCCTTAAATGGTTTTTGACAGGTCGTGGCTTGACAAAAACGGTTAATTTATTTTTTAAGAAATCGAGCGTTGTATGTAGGTACTATTTTTTAAATATTTTATTTGTTTTTGCTATGAAATATATTTACTTACACAATTCTTCCAAAATGTTATTTCCAATTAACTCAAAAGACAAAACAGACTC
The DNA here is from genome assembly GCA_910595825.1 of Philhelius pedissequus. Lineage (NCBI taxonomy): Eukaryota > Metazoa > Arthropoda > Insecta > Diptera > Syrphidae > Philhelius > Philhelius pedissequus. The sequence continues at coordinate 328,844,517 of OU343160.1, forward strand.
ACTAGTTTGTTTCATACTTTTTCCCGCATTTTTCTTACCGACGAACTGCTGAGATACCACAACCATACTCTATATTTGCAATCCGAACAATGCTTCTTATCTTTACTTACATCTTTTACTACCAAGAAAAACACGAAAGAAACCAAGACTAAGGATGATAACAAGACCGAGACCGAGACCGAGACGAGATCGCACATTAAAATTTTCTCGAGAAAAAGGCGAGACCAAGGCCGAGACGAGACTTGGTTCGGCGAGACCTGGACCGAAACCGAGACGAGACTGAAATTTTTCGATTTTGAGGAGACCGAGACGAGATTAACAAAAATCTCGCCTGGTCTCGTCTCGTTGCCAGCCCTACACCTTAGTGATATATTAAGTCTATCTTAAAAACTGTGTACCAAAAAGACCTAAGGTTGGATTGAAGATGTTTGGTCTTGACCTCAAAGATTTTATCAAAACTAAACAAATATGTATAATCAGTGCCTGAATAATATTCAGATTAAAATCGCCCATAATTCAAGCAACACGCCGTGTAAAAGAAATCCTTTTCTTCTTTATTTTTCTCCTCAGTCTTTGGTGGAAAGAACAAAAACTTAATCAAACATTTTATAGCTCCTTAAGCTCGCGTGCTCGTGTCTTCTTTCTAAAAGCCTAACTAAAAAATAACCCATATACTTACACAAAAGCTCTTATACTCAGTTTGCTTTCCAAGCAATTAAAACTAAATCGAAGAAGCGATTAGCAACAAGAATCCTCGCCAACTCTTTTAGTTTAGATAAATTAATTTAAAATTAACCCAAACTAATTGAAATTTCTCTGAGAATTCTCAGATGATGCTGCTGCTTATATAGAATACCCTCGCCGAAGAAGAAACAATCCTAAAGCCACATCTCTAATCTGTTTCTGATGCTACTTTTGTGCTGTGCTCCTTTTTCATCCATCCAACATCCAAATCCCAGCCCAAACAACAACCAAAAGTCCCACTTGCTCCAAATCCCATCACAACATTTCCAATTGGCAAAACTTTTGCCAACTAGGATCAATAATTCAGGTGACTTTTCTATGTCGTTGCCGTGCACCATAGTACGTATACCCATTTCCTGTATCTGTCTCTTCGTTGTTGCTGCCCGCCACCTCGACAAGACGACGACGGTCCCAACTCCCAACTAAATGCCTCAGAAAACTTAAAACCGATTTGGGCTGGTGAATTATTGAATAGAAGATGACTTTTGCTTCCTGCCTTTTCGGCCACATGCCAGCCATAGAATGGAGACACTATGAGTCGTATATTCAAAAGGTGTTTCTATACAGAAGTTTTCGGCTTCTTTTCTGACATGAAAAATGAAACAAAATCAAAAAAAAAAAACGAAAACAGGACTAAAAACTTTTCAGTTTTTTTTCTTTCTCTGAAACAAGGTAAATGAGGGATAATATATTGGACATCACAAATATAAGTCAAATGATAAAATACTATTCTAAAGTCAGGCACGAATTTAAAATAAAATATCTATCGTTATACCTACTTGCTCAGAGTCTTAACTTAAACTGCATTGAATTTGTAATTATTTTTATTTGAGTCATAGTCGAACTAAATCTAACAGATTTGATATCCTCTAAAACGTAGATTCTTCAAAACTGCTTTAATATTACTTCAGAAATCTGAAACAACATCTCCACAATATAGTGCTTTTTGATAGTCTATTGATCTATCTGCGACAGAAACCACCAGGGAATTTCATCAACGACAAGCGAATGGATGTTGGAGAACTTCAAAGTAACATCGAACGCAATATTGTATATCAATTGTAGCTTAAAACTGGAACTTTTTGCATAACAATCGTGTTCGTATGATGCACTAAATTAGCCTAGTAAGAGCGCCTACTTGAGAAATTGCTGAATCTACATATAGAGGGTGGCGCACGAATCGTGCTTCAAAAATAAAACGTAATAACTTTTTTTCAGTGTGAGTAATCGGCTAATTTTTTTTTTATATTCAGTTTTTGTATGATTATATATACTTGCTTTTTAAAGCACTTTTTTGTATCACTTTAATGACTTTGAATTCCCAACAACAACTTGAGTGTGCTACCACCAAGTTTTTTTCAATTATTTTTTGCTGGAATTAAAGGAATTTCACGACTTGCCAAGGTCGATCATCAGATTCCTTGCTCTAGTGGTGCTAGTCTACTTTTTCATTTTAATTGAAAAACTTCTTGTGCCTTCATCGTGTATTGAACCATGACCAGCTGCTTAGTAGCCAACGCACTTCGCATCACGCCACCGAGCCCACACGATCAGATCCAACCTAGTGCAGGTTTTTTCTGTTTATCAATTGCATTGAAACGACTAGCGCTCTTATTAGCCACACAAGTTTGTTTTTGTTTATTCGGGTTGCTTCTTATTTTCTCCTTACTCGTTTATAAGCCAATATTTTTGTTGTTCATGGAGGGAGATTTTTTTATGTGAAATATGTTGATGGTTCAATACACGATTAAGGCACAAGAAGTTTTTCAATCAAAACGAAAAAGTAGACCAGCACCGCTAGAGCAAAGGAATCTGATGATCGACCTTGGCAAGTCGTGAAATAGTTATAATTCAAGCCAAAAATAATTGAGAAAAAACTTGGTGGTAGCACACTCAAGTTGTTGTTGGGAATTCAAAGTCATTAAAATATTTGTTTTTTATTTTATAGGCTACTATTTAGATTTATCAAAATGAATGCATGGGATACTGAAAATAGAATTTGGATAGTGCAGCGATACCATTCTTTGCAGTCCATCAATTCCGTCCAAAGGGAATTTAGGCTGGAGTTTGGCGGTACTCCCACGAGTAGATGTACCATTATGAGGCTGGTGAACATGTTTGCTGAATCTGGAAGCACCGAACGAAGACCGTATCATCGAGATCCTAATGTTCGGGTTCAGGATTCAATCGTGGCTGTTGCATCGGCAATACAGGCAAATCCAAGTGTTTTTTTTTTGATTTAACTATATGCCTGTAAGACCTAAGGTCTTTTAAATGCAGCCTGAATTGCACGGCACTAGTTTGGCACAGTGGATTTGAGAACTAGGTATTGACTGTCTCATTTTAACCCATGGGCGGCATCCAATTAAAATTGGAGGTATAGAAAAGAATGCGCCTAGCGTGGGGATCGAACCCACACGCCCTAGTTAGCAATCAAGCACTTTATGCACTGCGCCATTTGTGTTTCGACTCGAAACTTATCGGCCAAAATTGGAGTTAGCAGACGGTCATTACAACGGATACTTCATGATGACTTAAACTTGTTTCCGTACAAAGTCCAAATTACAAGCAAGTTAAGCTCTCAGGATTTGCCAGTTCGCCTGAAATTTTGCCGAAAAATGATTGCAATGGCCGAAGAAGACAACACATTGATAAATTGTTTGTTCATGTCTGATGAGGCCCATTTTGACTTAAACGGCAATGTTTACAAGTGAATCTACCCAGAAATGCTCCATGAGACGGCACTGCACACAGAACGAGTCACTGTGTGATGCGAGTTATGAGTTTCTTTATAAAACTACCTTTTATTTTATTTTATTCAAAAAAGATGAACAAATTTTATTATTTTAATTTCATTGCTTAAATAAATTCTTCAAATATTTTATAATTTTTACAATACTCATCATTACTTCTCAATGGTCATAACGATAATGACTCCAGCGTTATCTCCCTTTCAAAGCTCTAGCTCTTGATCATATTATACAAAGCATAACGCATAACGGATGGTTTTATTAAGCTTCCGTACTTGCAAGAGAACACCTGCATATATATGTAGAATGTGCTCCACAATTATTTAGAAGCTCAAAATGATTTGTTTTAAATGATCCCCGTTAACACAGTAGAACATTTAATATATTTGATGGGCATATTTGTGCACATTCGATGTGATGATGGTGAGGTACTTATAATGAGCAACATTTACGCAGCTAGCATTCTAATTGTCTCCTGCATGTAACTTGCGCAGTTTCATCAAGGTGTATTGTCGGGCCATACTTTTTTGAAGAATACGGTCTAACACAAACTGTCAATGGGGACCATTATTTAAAGATGTTGAAGGAGTTTTTTTTCCCAGAACTTCGCCGAAGACGTATCCCTTTCCACAGGATTTGGTTTCAACAAGATGGAGCAAGTGCGCACGTAGCCATACAAGTTATGGCGGAGCTCCAACGAAAATTTCCAAACAAATTGATATCCAGAAACTGCTCTTTCCGCTGGCCCCAAGGTCACCTGACCTGACTGCACCAGACTTTTTTTTATGGGGTTATGTCAAGCAGAAAGTGTACAAAACGAAACCAAGGAATTTGACTGAATTGAAGCAGTCCATTAAGACACTAATTGAGGCGATCCCAATTTCAACCCTTCAAGCCGCAATGAACAATTGTATGATCAGGTGCCGCATATGCGTGGAGGTCATGAGTTAATAAAAATAAAATTTAATTTTTAATCCAATAAAAAAAAATTAATGAAATACATCGATCAAAATAAAAGTTATTTAAATTTCTTATTCTTATTTCACTATTCGTGCGCCACCCTGTATATTGGCAAGGAAAACCCACATTACCGAACAGTTTGCTATGTATCCATGTTTTGTTTCGAAATTTCCAAAAACATCACATTGATACTAACATGCAGTTCTAGAAAAATAAAATGAGTCTTATGACCTTCAGTCCAAAATGCGTTTCGCCCGGGCACGATAGTTGGGCTCATCAGTTAGAGGCGAAACGCGTTTTGGACTATATGTCATTAAACTCATTCAATTTGGCTCTAATCCACAAAGTACACAAAAACAAAACAAAAATAATATTTTACATATTGCTTGCGTTTTCTTCTTCACACGAAAAAGAAAATGCAAGACTGGATCGTACGAACTTGCTCTTGTAGCTAACAACTTTAATGTAGCTATCCATTGAGGTTTAGTTAGTTGGGTGTAGTTATCCTATGCAGGCTTAAAGTCTATGTAGGTAAGATAATCTTGATTCTTAGTATAAAGAATGGTTGAATGGATGATTCAAGGAATAGTTACATAGGTACCTATCTACAAATGTATATTCAAAACTTAGTTATGGATTTTTAGGAGATTAAAATGTATATATACATACATATACATTTATATGGAACCTAAGGATGTAACCATGTAAATATAATAATGAAAATGAAGGGTGTATGCTATATGCATATAACTTTATAATTTAGGTGCAAAATGTACATATAAGATTCACGTGATTTTTAAAGACACACATTTATATATAAATGTATAAGGGCCTACATTGTATTTTGTATTCAGTGACGTTCGCAAAAAGGGAGTAATAATAAGGTAAAACATAACTAAATGTTTTTATATAGCTTAGTCGTTATAGTTTGAGGGAAAACAAAGACGACAAAAGTATCATCCCGGATAATCAGTTCGGTTTTAAGGCGGGACATGACACAATTCATGCCGCATCTAAACTAGTTTCTGATGTCCAAGTGAACTGTACTAATTTAAGAGCACACAATTTTTTTTTGAAAAAAAATCTTGGAGCTGTTTTCGAAAACCGTTGTTTTTTATTTTAGAAAAATAGTTTCGATTTCGAAATTTTGAATTTTCAAAAAAAAAAAAAATTAATATCCAAACCAAATTTTTTTGTTTGAAACATTTTAGTATACAATAGTGCTTAAACTTTTTAGTAGCTTTTGCGTAAAAAATTCCAAAAAAAATCGGATTAAGCGTTTCCGAGAAAATTGAAAACCAAGAAAATGGTTCTACTAGAGGTACCAAAAATAACAATTTTTTCAAACAAAAAAAAATATCAAAAGGTTCTCTTTCCCTTCGTTAATGAACTGATTTTTTTAATAAAAATCCTCATAGCCGTTTTTGAGAAAAATAAGATTTTTCTTTTTGGCCAAAAAAATGTATGGGGGCTACTGTTATTTGTCGTCTTAAAAAAATGAAAAAACGTGTGGGCATATTACCGAAAAAAACAATATGTACCAAGTTTGAAGCAAATCCACCGAACCGTTTAGGCTGCAGACTCGAAGACAGACAAACGGAATTGGGGGAACCAATTTTTTTCTATGATCGTAACGTCATGTTTGATTGTTAGAAAACAAATTTTTTTTGTTACGAATACATAACTTGCCTTATAATATTTATAATCGCAAGTAAAAACACTGTAAGCTATGGCCCGAAGCTTTCAAAAACTATAAACAGAATCATTAGAACACAACCACTAATGTTTGTAAACTACTGCGAAACTACATCATCACCTCATAAAGTGGGAGCGTTTTACAACTATGTATTTCGAAGAAATCTTTCGACAGTTTTTAGGCATCCATTCAGATAATAAGGCAAACCCAAGCAATTCAAAGTTAATAACTCCAATTCAGGTCGTGATCAAATCGATAACCCATAGGTATTAATAGTATCTATGAAAAATAGCTGGAATCATCAGAAAATCCAAGTCATTAAAGTCAGCTACTCCGAAATGTAAATCTCAAGCTTTGTCTTAATAAATGTTTCAATGTCTGTTGTTCAACAGAAGTCAATCACCGTGGAAATTCCGAAAAATATTGATTTCAAATTATTGTCCAAAATTGCTAAAGACTTCTGCGGAAGCTGTATGGATGAACAGGAGGAGTAACCAATTTCACATTTCTATGCAGAATTTCTATTCTAGGAGACTTCTACTACTACGAATCAACTGATATAGCTAATAATTTTCCTGCACTCTAAATAGAGAACTCTAAAAATGGTTTTCCGTTGGGCAAATAATTAATTGGTCGACTAATTCTATCTAATTTACCTAAGGTGTTGCCAAAAACTGGCATATTATAAAATTTCAGTGCATGACCATTAGGAAAATACCGTTAAAAGTAATTCTTTGGACGTTCGAGAGGTTTTGAATCACAAACTTTTGATATTTTTTTCTGCAACTAAAATTCTAAAGGAAAAAGACAAGTTTCTAGGGACAGAATAACCAGCGCAAAAAAACGGAGATAAGTCACGATTAGAAAATCGGAAATATGTATCCAATATTTTGTCAACCTTTCTAAAAGAAGTTGTTTTAGCAACAGGAGACCGACACTGGAGTTCATTAAAGTACGAGAATCATACCAGTTAAACTGAATCAACTAAAAGCTGCACTTACCCAGAAGAAGTATGGCTAAACTTCAGTCATCTCACCATCTTGGTCAGAAATGAAAGTTTCAATAACAAAAATTGGTACGTAAGTACACAAAAAAATAACGGAAATTGCAGTGGAAAGGATTTATATTTGAGAGGCTCGAAAAATTTTCTGGCAATGATGATATTGATCATCGTCAATATTAAATTCGGATTTCCGAAAAACTATTGAACTGGTCCTTCATTTCCGTGATTCCAAAAAGAAATATTTACCTCCCCCGGATCATTTTGCTCTACTTAATCGGCTAAAGAGTTGGTAAGTTGAAAAAGTCAGGTCCACTAATTAAAAGTATCCTTTTCGTTCAGATTAAAAATAGCCTTTTGACAACAGTGGGAGCTTTTAAAAAATCATAGGATGACTCATTAACACGTACGTATTAATTCTTTCAAAACCTTACTGAAGAACTCCTAATTACATTGCTTTAAGAACTGTAGGGCGTCGAAATACGAACCACCAGCCACCAGCATCATCCGTAGTCTTCCCAAATGATTTAGAATTAAAAGGATGAGACATATTAGGTATTGACTCCAAAGCAAACATGAAAAAAACCTGGTCGTCTGCAGCTAACCACCACAATGGAAGGCTAAACAACATAAAATAAACTGCAGGATTATCCGATGGGAAAACCCTGTACATTAGCAACCCAAAACTGTACGAAAATCATACTCCTGAAAAAGACTAGAATACTACTAGGTAACTAACTTGAAAGCTGATGAGTCCATGATAAATCTCTGGTAATAACTATTAAAAGCTAAGGGAGATATCCTGCGTCACGATAACTACGTGTGACTAGTGAGAAGAAACCTTACCTTAAAATTCGTTTCTTGTATCTTTTAAACTTTAATTAAGATTGGGTTCGATATCCCCATTCTTATAATACCGCTTCTTAAAATTCCGTTATTAAAATCGCGCTTTGTTTAAATTCCGCTTTTTAAAATCGCGTCTCTTATAATCCCGTGTTTGGAATCAACACAAGGTGCAAAAAGAATGACGTCCTGCTTGGCCCAATAAATCATTTGGGGTGGGTTTTGGGTGCATGCAAAGTGGGATTTTAAAAAGCGGGATTATAATAGACCGGGATTTTAAATAAAAGGATTTGCAAAGGTAGGATTAAAAAAAGCGGTATTTCAGAAGTCAGGATCTTAAAACTTTGGTTTTTGGTATTTTTGAAAAAAAAAAAAAAATGGGATTTTAAAAAGCGGATTAGGCAGTTTAGTTCGCGAAATCTGCTTTCTTCTTCGTTCAAGCTTAGCATTTAATGTCATCCCAAGATATTTGGATTCGTTAGTGTACGGTATTTGTACAAAATTAAGATAAAGGGGTAGATTGCTGCATTTTTGTAATTAAAATGAACATGGGTTGATTTAGGCGCATAAGACAATACGCTATTTCTTGGGCCATTCCGAAATAAAGTTGTTTAAGGTTCGCTGGAATTATGCCGTTATATTTAGTTTCAACTGAATCAGATATTGTAATCTTTGCCGTGCCATCTGCAAATATAGCTGCTACGATTTATCTTTTGTTGGGGTTTGTCGCAAGCGCATAGAACGAACGAGATTGGACCAAGAACACTTCCTTGGGGAACACCACCAGCATTTATTTCCTTAAATCCCTAACATTCCCTTACGTTGCTTAACTCGAAATATCCTATCTTCGAGGTGGAATTCGAGGATTTGTTATACTTGTCTCGGAAATTCCTGTCGTAGTTGAACTTCAGGCCATCTAAATATCTGAATCAATTATTCAATATATCAATTGTTGACTGGCTTCTTTCCGGAAGCCAAGCTGGTGATCCGGAAAAAGACGTTTTTCTTAAATTTTGAGGATCATTTTCTTGAGTAGAATTTTCTCAAAAAAACTTACATATCAGCGGCAAGGGAGAAATCGGTCTTAAGTCGCCTTAAGTCTTAAATACTGAAATACCAAAACTTTCCAACTCAATTTTTCTAAAGACGAAACTCGGAAGAAAAAAATAAAGAGATTTTCGTATATTTAGAGATGGTGGAAAACAAAAGTTTTTTTTAGCTTTGTTGCATTTGCCAATGGCAACTTTGTCCGATTAAAATATGGGTTATTGGGTATAAAGTATATTCCCTTATTTTTAAGCACCAGTTAAAAGAGCAATGCACCAATGAAGCAAAGAAATTCAAAAACCCAACAATTTTTAATTCATATAAGAGTAATCTCATAAACATTGAACATCCCAAAACTCGGGAGCCGGGAGATGGGAAATACATATGTCAATATTGAATATTGAATTATACTGAAATTATGGCCAATCACTCAAAGTCCGAAGTTCATGTAGAACAATTTTAAAATGTTTAAATTGTTTGTGATTTGATATTTTGAAAAACAAAATTGAATATCCCAAAAACATGGGTTCTTAATTCATTCAATTCATTAACTACAATAAAAATCCCTTTTATATCTTCTTCAAATAAAATAAATAAATATTGAAAATTTCAAAATTTGTTAATCCCCATATTACATGATCATACAATATCCCAAAAAAATTGAAATAAATATTGAAATAGGGAAAGCACGTTTTGAACTTCAAACAATCCGATTTACGTATATTGATTGGGATTTTCCAGAAATGTGGTCATGCTTCCTCCTATCGATGAGATACAATTTTCTTTTCTATTGAATACTTCCCTGGATGGAAAGTACCTTCAAATGGGCATACAATTTGTCGGAATGCATTTAAAACTCATTGCTGTCGTGTCGTGTCGTCGTCATCGTCGTCGTCAGTACTAAGGGGTTTTGAAATAAAATGGAAATACATACGATTACGAGCAGATACACATATAGATGATGTTGTCTGATCTGATGAGAAGTGATCCTGCACTCGACTGGATGTTTGCGGTTCAATTATTTATTCCGGGACACTAGGAGACCATATCCATGGTGTTGTTGTTCATCGCTTATACATATATTTGGTATTGCTTTCCCTAGGGCAGTGATTTATGATTTCAAGTCGTGCAAGTCTTGGAGAGAGGTGAGGGCCAGTCAGTTTATAACATGGCCATAATACTCGTACCATAGAGCGTTGAGGGTGTGAATGAAATGCCTAAAGGGATTGTCCCAATATTGGAATCACATCTGTGGACGCCCGTCCATTCATCCATGAGCTATTTTCGTCTTCTTTTCATGTTATATTGCACATAGCCATCATCAGTTTATCCCTGCTGCAGCACTCTCTGGCATTGTTCCCTTATAACTCAGCATCCCCATAATGCATCATGGGAATATTGCAACAATTCGTTCTTTTGCAGGTCATCCTCATCGCACTATTATTCTGGATGTTTTCTTGGCTTTCCAAGTGCCACCATGCTGCCTGCCAATGGATTTTGGTCGGAAAAATATGCCAATGACGGATGTTCTACTGCACAAGGCATCAAGGGATTCAAACGAACGACGATGACGACGACGACAAGGACGATGGTTTATACAACTGGAAGACTATTTTTCTTCAAGCCAACCAAGGATGACAGTGGTTATTTACTATTTTATTATTATCAGACACTTTTAGTCCTTGTGTTATTGTGCTTCTTCTGTTTTCTCTCGAGACATGATGGAAGATTGAGTCTTTTGTCCGGGGAAGGGGAAGTTAGAAATGGCGTTTTGGTAACTTTTGGCTTGTTTTTACAATGTCATATCGACAAGGGCTGGAGTTTGTTTCTTTTGATAAACAGATGTTTTGGAGAATGTCAAAAACAAACTTTTGTGACGCAGCGGTTCTTTGATAAACATTAAGCATTAGACATGTTTTTTTTTTTGGTCAAGAAAGATATTTGTCAAACAGAATAAGTTAGGTGCAGGCAATGTACATGTATAATTTTATATTTATTTTGGTGTTGACAATACCCTAATTCTTACTTGCGATTATAGGTACTATATGGGGCAAGTTACATATCGCTCATTTGCTGCAATATTGTCATAACTGAAAAATCTGAATTTAAAATTCTATAGCGATGGCATTTTTGTATGTTGCACAAAACAAAAAGGAATTATGACTTTATAAATTTGTAATAAGTTGACGATTTAATTAAATATTTTTCCAGATTCAATGAGTTCTCTAATAATTTTTATAGTCTTAAGAAGAAGTGTATTTTGGATTATGACGTTATTGCTAAAAAATTGCGACTTTTTCTGTGTATTAACTAGGTTATTACGTTATTTAAAATAAACAAATTTTAAAACTGCTTAATTTTTTTTTCCTATTTTGTATTAAACAAGTAAAAAACTAAAAAAATAAGTAATAAAAAAATGTATTACATTTTCAGCTTACTGGATTTTTAAATAATATATAATTGAGAATGTACCATAAACCTCTACAGGTACCCTAACGTCTAACTGCAATGAAACATCATCTCGTCTAACTGGATTAAAAGTTTCATTTGAGAACTCGACAGTCCACTGTGTCATCAGTTCATTATCAACTCTCATCGCATGTGCACGCACTTATTAATTAGTCATACCTATAACATTGATGAATTATACAAATTATTATCTATTATTACTTATTAGAATTATTATATTAAATGAAGTGTTTTCTAAAACTATATTGCTTTTATTTTGGAAATACAACAATATTATTATAAATTCTCGAAGAATGAACTATAGTATTTTGGAATGTGATTTTTTTACACCAAATCCATGAGATCTTTCTTTTTCTTTTCGGCAATTTTGGGCTTTGAGGAAAAAGCTGGGTTCAAAACAACTGGACTGCTAAGTTTTTTTCTTTTTTATGATCGTGGTTTCTTTATATTCGGTCTGCTGATAAGATGTTTTGAAGAAAAGCGAGGTTGGTGATTCCTTTTCTGGTCTTAAAATTTTAACCTATGAAATTTTTACCTGTGACATATTCAAAGGGGATGGCCGTGGCGCGATAGTTGTGTGTTCGCCTGTCAACCTCATGGTCACAGGTTCGATCCGTGCCGTAGTCTATGCCTTCTTATTTTTCCATTAAAAAAAAACCAATTCTAAAAATAAATGTCATACCATGAGTTGCTGGTTTACTCATTGCATGCTGTTCAGGCATAGAACTAACAACATGTGATTGAGTAAAACTAAAATACCAATAAAATATGACAAAGAATAAAAAAAAAATTAATGCGAATTATAAGGGACATCGATAATTAAGACACGGAAATTTCTCCGCATTAGTTCAGCCGCCATCCCTGGAGATAAAATTCGAGACAAAAACCACCTACAGTCTCTGAATATCACGCCACACATCTTTCCTATCATTCTTTCTCTTCCTTAACCTCACCCTCACGCCCGCGCTGTGTTGAAACATTTAAAGGGTATTCATAATCCCTTGAGCGCGTGTAGATTATAAAAAAAAAAAAAAAAAAAAAAAAAAGGGCCGATATCAGTTGCCAATGCCTTTATATGGAAAAAGTCTTCATGCTTAGTTCAACTACTTTGAACGGTTCTCCCGTTTTTCTAGCGCTGCGAATGCAAGTCACAAATGATTCTGGTGTATACATTGGAACACCTTAAAGTTGTCTTTTAACTTGTCGTTCAATCAATGAGTGAGCTGAGTTTCCTTCATTTTGGGTACGTCCCTTAATGAGGTACTTATGTGTAATGCTCTTAATATTCAGATGCTGAATTGCATAGAGATAGGTAGCAATAACAAATTTATTTTTATTTTGGCCTGGGCAATTGTCAGAATATAAAATAATATCCATTTCAGATTTGTCCTCTAAATATTTAAAAATGGCAGTCATTAATTCATTAACGCCTCTATTTCCATCTGATTTATTCCAAACAAAACAAATGCATTTATTAATTTTTAGATCATACACCATAAAATTGAAAGCGTTCAACTTTAATCTGTAATAAAACACGGATATGTCACCTTTTGGCAACTGCATTGCCGCCTAAATATCAAATACTGCAACTACTACGTCCGTTTTCTCTTTATCATTTTGTTTTTCGATTCTCGATAGTTTGTTTTTCGATTAAGTGGCGCTCGTAATTGTCTTTTAATTTTGTTTTTTCATCTCCAAGTGCATTGTCATAAGCAGTGAATGTTTCGCATAGATCGTTTTTTGGTACGAAAAACGATATATTGAAATCTTCTGTGAATATTTTGTAAGGCATGAGATAATTAACGAAGTTTTCTTTTCCTACCTTGTATTGAGTTCCATAATCTCTATAAATATCCGCAATGGACTTACTTCCGTCGATGAAGTGTTTTGATGTACTAGCGCGTATATAGAGGCTGTCGATCTTTGGAATCTTGTCAATAACAACTTTGACAGCTTCCTTCAAAGCTGGCTCAATTTTTTTTTTATGTCCGTGTTTTCCCCGGGCGATCATCTTCCAACAAGTTGTTTGCACCAACGTTTCGTTTTTCCAATACAGTACGAATTGTTCTGTCGGTAATATCTAGCGTGTTCTTGAAGAATAATTTGCATACTTTTACTTTTTCACCATTGCGGTGGAAAGAGAAGGCATTATTGTTATCTCTTTTCTTCCTTGTGCCGTGAGCTGAACAAGAAGCATGCTATTTGCAATATATTGACGTTGCTTCGACAAATCTCCTATTTCCCAAAATGATGAAAAAATTTGCGTTCGGTCTTCCTCGGTTAACTTTGAAGAACAAGTAAGTTTGCATTTTTCATTACAGGGAGATTTAAGTTTTCTTTCATTTCGAATGTTTTGTTCTTTATTATGCATTTTGTATGGTTTTCCGCTGTTTCTCAATTTTTTGACAAGATTTGTTTTCCACATATTTTCATTCCTCTTACGTTTCCCCGGTGTCTTTTTTGGGCTTTTTTCAACATTATTTGATTTGATGGGTATAGAAGGATTAAAAGATCTAAATTTTTTTTAATGGGAAACAAGATGAGGACTAGCAAAAATCGGTACGGGTCCGTTGCATTCGTTTTCACTATCGCTCGAACTTTCTGATACATAAGGCTTGTCGTTAAGAATAGCATCGTTATCTTCAGTAGATGAACCGCTTGATGACCCTGAGGAAGAAGATGAAGATGAGCTTGAACTCGATCGGTTTTTCACGTAATCTGTAGGGGTTGAAGTCGACTGACCCGTTACCGCTACATCATTTTCTAAAAATTTTAAAATGCGTTCGCTTTGAACTGAGGAAATTAGATGAAAAGTAGCTTACCAGAATTCCTGGATTCTTATTAAAAGAAACTAAATTTGTTTCTGGTTGGCCAATAGCCATTTGTAAAATTTTACTGGCTCTCAATTTCGATTACATTATGTTTCTGCCTATGTTCAGTTACGCTGAGGAGCAAAAATGTTTTAATAAGAATATACAAATTATATAATAATAATAGCACGGTGTCTTTTTACACTTAGGAGCTATTCTATTTTATTCTAAAAGTTAAGCAATAGCAAATAATTAACCGATAAAATAAGAATTGACAAGCTGTACTGGATTTTGAAAAAAAAAACAGGCTAATATATTGTAAAATAACTCCGTATAAAACTCAACATTTTCACATGACAATAGGCATAAATAACATTTTAATTTTATTTCTATTAAAAAGACTGACATATATCAAAATATTTTATAGCTAAACACTAAACCATCAGCAATTTGTTTTGCTAAAATGTCATAAGAACATATAATTCAAAAACGGATTTTTAAAAACAAACTAATTTTATTTGTCACAGCGTCACAAGATAAAATACTACGTCGTCCATAAACAAATTTCTTAGCAACAAAGTCATATAGTGAATTAAGTCGCGATAGACTAATTGTAGTTCTTATTAGTATAACGTCTTATCACAAAATAACACAATATTGATTAAAACTATTAAAAGCCACTGAACTTACCTTATTCTTGAATTAGGTCACAATACAAAATAAGCCACTTTTGAAGAAAATTTATCGACTGTTTCATATCGAAAGCTCAGAACCAACTAAGTTAAGCCAGTATTGCATTTAAAAAAAAATTTTCTAAAGAAACAAGTCTCTATAACGAAACAAGTGCTCTCTCGTCGTCAGTTTTAGAAGCTGAGAAATGACGTTCTGCAGCATAAAAAATTACTTTATTTTATTAATTTATAAATAAATAACTCAAAATCACTGCCTTTTGAGTTATGAGGATATTGCAGCAATTCGTAAAAAAAATATATTTTTCTAACAATCAAACATGATATTACGAGTACTATCATAGAGAACCCCAAAAAATTGGGTCCCGAAATTCCGTCTGTCTGCCCGTCTGGAGATCGATCTACATCCTAAACGGCTGAACCGATTTGGTTCAAACTTGGTTCTTAGTCGGCTTAGGTGATTGTCCAAAATAGATTTTTGAATCGTTGTTTTAGGCCCAAGAATAACGGTAGTTGTCATACACATTTTTCTACCATCTTAATTATCTCAAAAACGGCTCAACGGATTTCGATAAAAAAAAATTATATAGAAGCTCCTTCAAATTCTAAATAGTATTGCATTTGAAAATTTTCGAAAAATATATTTTTGGATTTTTGAAAAAAAAAATATTTGTTTTTTAAAAATTCAATATTTCAAAAACGGGTGACAATTTTTTCTGAAATTTTGTTTTTGTATTTAAATTATTATTATATTATATTTTATATATTATATTTTTTTTTTAGAAAAAGTTTAAGAATTTTTATATATAAAAAAATAAGTGAAAAACTTTAAAAATATATTTAGCCCTTTTATTAAGAATCTTTTGCATACAAAGTGATCGAACATAGGAGCAAGTACGTGCGATCCAGTCGTATTTTATTTTTTAGTTTAATTCCAGTCGCATTTTATTTTTTAGTTTAATTCAAACTTTAATAATCCAATCTAACTTAATTAAGTAAATTCAGCTAAGAATGAAAAGTATTTGAAGGATGATTTTGGAGACTAAAATCGTATGAATTGACACCTCGAGTAATCGGGTTCGTCGGATGGGGTTGTGCGGTGGGTGAGCAGATAGAAAATGTGACGATTTCTCAAAGTACGTGGGTAAGTGTTAAAAAAAGATCTTAGCCGTCAACAGGACCGGAAAGCATTTGATGAATAAAGAGAATGTCAACTTTTTATCTCCTTTTTTTAAGCTGTGAAAAAGTGGTTCAAATATTTGATCCGTGGCTTATCAATTTTAACTCCCGATTTCGGTAGGTTAACTGAGGTTCAACGATAGTTCAAGGCTCAATTATATGTGCAAGTATATGCGAAGAACCAAAATGCACGCTTGAAATATCGCTGAACCTCAACTAATATGCCGAACTCGTTTAGTTAAAATGTCTGAACCACCCAGATCACATATTGAACTACATTTATACAACTGACCCTCGAAGTTTTCTGATTAATTAATCGAAGACGTTCTTGATAAGAAGGTATGATGAAAGGATCTTACCACGGTAGTCCTCGATGGGCTTATGGAAGGAAACGTCGTTGAATGTTTGTAATTCTGGATATGCGCATAGCTTGATAAGGGGACCATACTTGAGATGCGTATTTAATGAGGGGTCAAACAAATGTAATGTAGAGCGACCGGATCACATTTGACAAGGGTGAGAAAAATCCTTGGACCATCGTTTTACAAAACTGAGTATGCTGAGTAAGATCTAAGTATTATATCGTCTTTATGCCACGAACAGACTTTACAACGGATATGGGTTGATTATGGATAAGATAAAGACGAGGAGGAGATTTATTGTGTTTCCGAGAAACTGTGATTATTTATTTATTTCGTCACTCAAGTTACATAACTTTATAAAGACTATATACATGATTTAAACTAAGGAATAAATAACCTATTTACAAAAATATTAAAATAAAAATATTTATAATGAATTCAATATATCTCTTTTAATATTCATTCTACTTTTATTAAAGTCAATGACAAGATCAAAATCATTTAAGGCAATACAAGAACTGGTAATTGGATTATGTTTTGCATAACTTGTACTATGATAAGGAACATATACGAAATTTCCATCTCTAGGTCGCAAAAAACGAGAAGGTGCATAAATATAATACATTGAAAGTAGCATCGAACAGTTTATATTTGAATTGAGAATATCAAAAGCGAAAAGAGCTGAATATAGTCTCCTTCTGAGTGCTAAGGGTTTTAAATTAATAAAGGCACATCTGATCTCATAAGACGGAAGATTTGCATTTCTAAATGTTTTTCGCAAAGCAAACTTAGTAAACCTTCTCTGAATTTTTTCAATACGAAAGATGCTTGTCTGAGTATATGGATTCCAAATAACACAACAATATTCTAGCAGAGGTCTAAACAATCGATAAATACAGAGTCTTTAGGGTGTAAGGATCTTCAAAACACTTTGAATTTCTTCATTATGAAACCCAACATCGAATTTGCTCTGGAGATAACTTGGTCAATATGAAGCGAAAAATTCATTTTAGAATCAAAGATAACTCCAAGGTCTTTTTGACTCATTAATCTTTTTAGGTATTGACCATCAATTTTGTAATCAAAACAAATAGTATTGAGTATTCTTGCATAAGTTACAACACTACATTTATTATTATTGAAATATAATCCATTTAGATTGCACCATTGAACTATATTATCAAGATCATTTTGAACTCTACATGCATCTAGTGGAGACTTAATGCAACTAAAAATCTTAAGGTCATCGGCATACAATAAACACTTTGAATACGAACTGATTAACAGGCATTTGCTTCTATTTCTTTCCAAGCTGTTTTTTAGACACGCCAGACTGAAAAATTAACAAGATCTTATTGAATGTGAATGGAGACATGTCATGGCGACGAAATGATCTCGAAAAACTTTGGTATCGTCGGTGTATATTGAAATATTGAAATATTGTATACCATTTTAGCATCGTTAATGATAAGAATAAAAATGAGAGGACCTAAGTGGCTGCCTTGGGGGACGCCAGAGGTCGCTAGAAAATAATTGGAGATGGCAGATCTGAAACGACCGTTGTAGTATCTGTTTTCGAGATATGAGAATATCTATTTAGTTAGAATTTGTTCAAAGCCTTAGGGAAATAGCTAGAAAAGTATAAACCTATGGGAAATTTTGTAAAAACCTGACTAAAATCTGTAGAGATGACGTCACCTTAGTTCCGTTCTCTAAGGCTAAGAAGGTAAACGACACGAATTCAACTAGGTAAGTAGACTTACATTTCTGAGAGACTTAAAACGAAAGCTTATAGGATCATAAAAAATGCTTTGAAATATTTTCAAGATATTGGAAAGCTTGGCAATTGGGTCATAATTTTTCATATCGCACCTTTGGGGTCTTTCGTGAATTGTAGTAAGAAAAAAGCAGTCTTCCATAAGTAAGGAAATTCACCTTGAGAAAGAGATAAATTAAAGGATTATGAGAGAAGGGACATATGAACGAGGAACATTTTTTTAGATACTCGTATATACCAGGGATAACATCAGGCCCAGATAAAAATTCAGCATTTAGTAGATTTAGCTTATGTTCTATCAGATCAGGGCCAATTTTTTAAAGAATGCATGGCCATAAGAAGAACAATGGTAAGTAATCGAAATAACTATGAAGAATCTGGAGCAAAAAAGTCATCTCTAAATGACTGTATGAGAAAAGAGGCGAAGAAGTCGGAAATAATGTGTGGTTCACTTGAATGACAGAGAGTGGGGGGAAGAGAGAAATACATCAGATTTTCTTTTGTAATTGCGAACCTATAAAAGAACTTAGGATTATAAATAAGGCTGGCTTTTGTTTTGATTATTTATTGTTGCTCAATGGAGGTATAAAGCTGTTAAGCTTACCCAATGTGCACTTTCGCGATCATTTCCATTACTTTTCTTAGAATTTCTGGTCCCAGCGCCTTAAGGGTTTTAAGATATTGCATAGTTTTCTGCTTTTTGGCATACTCCTTACTTTTTAAGTAGGCCACGCGATAATATACCATCTCCAAAAGTTTCCCTCAAGACACCACAATTCCGAAATGTTCTCTTTGGCTTTTCAATAATTTCAATTATTGCGCAGTATTGAAAGCCATCCAAGCCATTTAAGCAATTTATACTTCGTTTTCTAAGAACAAAAATGGTGAAATAAGATGACTTCTGAGGTTTTTTGACACAATACTGTGATGTTTGCAT
This sequence comes from Philhelius pedissequus, assembly GCA_910595825.1. NCBI lineage: Eukaryota > Metazoa > Arthropoda > Insecta > Diptera > Syrphidae > Philhelius > Philhelius pedissequus. The sequence continues at coordinate 328,863,780 of OU343160.1, forward strand.
CTAAGTGGGTGTGTATAAGGTGTTCAATAAATTATTTTTGGCTGTTCGATGACTGATCTTATGCAATTTTCTTTAATTACCGGTCAAAATGAGTTTTCGAGTAAACTTTCTGCTCTCGGAATAATTCTTGAAAGCGCCGATTATTAAAATAAATTAAATAAATTGCTGAAGTCTATATGGAGAAACGGAAAAACCACCTCCTAGACATCACCGACTGCTGAGAACGTTGTAGTATAGACGTTTTGAGATTTTTCTCTTAGCTTGCTTGTACCTGAGAACTGTTCACATTATTTCAGACTGCACGACTTATTTTAGGATGTCGAAGATCACAGACAGGCCCTTGTTCTTGAAAATGCCAATCAGTGAAATGTTGAATCACTGGGCGCATTTCGAAAATCAAAGAGATTACGATATGATCTTTGTTTCTGAATAATTCAATAACAAATTTCCAAATAAATTGGAATAACTTTCGACCTAAATTCTATTGTGAGTCTTTCGATCATAAGTTCCTAAGTTTTTCCAAGTTTATTCGGAAAAAAAAAAAGAAAATACGTTATATAAAAATACTACCTTGAAGGTTTTTCCGAAGAGTACTGCCTCCTCTTCCGAGGAAGTGACTAACTGTCCAGGAGAATTTCTTCCTGTCATTCAAAATGTCCTTCGTCTTAATTGTTCGTATTTGCGGCAAACAATTGTAGGTCCCTCTCATTCCACGCACACAGGAATGTTTCATAGTTATAATCCACTGGGCCATGCTTTTCCAACTGATCTATTTCACCAGCAAAAATATGTTTAAAGGAATGAATTATTTTCTTGAAATAATGTTAATACAAAATCACGACTATTAAAAATAAGCTGTTTTCGCTGAGGACCTGGCCAACACTAGAGTATATTGCCACCTCAAGTAATTAAGTAGAGCTGTCTCATAAATGTGAGTATAAACATCTCATAACTAGAATGCCAACAATTCGTGTCGATTCATATAATTTATATCTTTCCAATTACAGATACCACTTTATTAATTACAATCATCGACCTCAGGTGATATATGTAGTTCGTTTTTATTATATATATTCATTTAAATTTTTGTTTATTCCCAGAGAGCAATTCTTTCAAAGTGGCATTAATTTTTGTCACCAAATTCGATCAAGCCGAATTGAATTGATTGGCAAATTGCAGCACCGCGCTGATTTGTTCTGCAGATCATATACAGCACAATTTCTGCAAAATATATACCGAAACCGAAACCAACAATGTAAAAAAATAATAATAATAATAGTATCGATTTTATTTCCCCTGCACAGTTAATAAAAATTGCTTGACACAAATTGCTTTACACTCTGCTGCATTTGATTATGGTCATTTTGTGAAAGTTTTCATAACCGATCATTTAGTAAATTTTGAAAGTGCTGTGAGATTGAATTAACTGTCAGCTAAATATAGAATACTATACGACATTTTGAATGTGACATATTTTTGACGTAACCGATTATTCATGATCAGCCCTGTTCTTAGAATTTTTCGCCTTTACCTTTTTCTATTCGCACTTTTTCTCTGCAGCATAAAAGAAGTCTAATCTCGATGGGATAGTTACTCTACACATGCTACATTGAAAGCATGTGGACCAATTCTCAGGATAGGACCTCTATCCTCAATCAATCAAGACCCATTTTCACTACCAATAAGAGAAATTGTGACTTAGTTGTAAAAAAAGGTGAAATACAACAAACCCGCCTCAGATGAAGATGCTTCGATAGGACAAATGCATCAAATCAACCCCCAAATATGGATGGGAGGAAGCATTTCCGATGTCCGAAAAAAACAGACAAATGTCCCATTTAAAAAAAGTTAATCACATGGCTTGCAGGAACTATCGAGGCATATTCCTTCTTAATGTGTCGCACTGAAATTTTTCAAGTGTCTTAAGAAATTCTACAACACTTTAATTTTCAAATCTCATTGTGGTTCCCGACCCGGCAAATTGACAATTGACCATCGACGATATTCTTTACACGACTACAAATCCTGGAAAACACCAACGACTTTCAGGTCGAGACCTAACATTACTTTATTGAGCTCAAAGCGGCATGATATCAGTCATCTCTTTATGGCGATGACGGAACTCAAGTTTTCTGGGTAAACTGTTTTAGTTGTGCCGAATGACACTCTCGAGAACTGGGTAATTGTACATCCAAATGATTTCAAACATGCATACTGGACAGGGTTTGGACAAGTTGAATAGGCGTTAACATGGAACGAACTATCTTGAGCATATCCATCCTGTTATTTGAGTACATTGGAAAGATATTGATATAATCGGCTGCTTCAAATATGAGGTTATGATGCATGCCTATACAGCGATTGTAGAAAATTCTAAAATTATTTGTCTTGAAGAAAATGAGGAAAAGCAGTATAACGTTTCCTTCTTTGAACACAGGAATAAGCCTTTTTCCACATCTGGGAAAAAAAACGTCACTACTGATAGAACAATTTCGATTTTCTTAAGAAGTTGACCTATCCAAATGTCCTCTATTGAAAGACAACGTGATCGCTCTAAAAAATATTCATTCAACTAGTGTTGCTTAACAGTGTTAAGTGCCGGACAATGCGGTTATAGGACTCTTCGACGTATGCTCGTATCTGTGGCAGCGACTGTCGAATGGAGTAAAATATGCAATCGTGAACTGTATGATAAGGTTTACAAAGACGTGAATGTTGTTCTAAAACTCAAAACTCGTCGACTATATTGGATAGGTCACGTCGCAGCATATTCTAGAAGACGACAAAAAGACAGTACATGCAGGTCAAATTATAGCTGATGGCAGGTGTTTTTTGCTGGTTTAGTATACCTAAAGTTAGTAAGCTTCAAATTGAAAAAACATTAAGCTAATAACCAATTAAGCCATGCTGGAATTATTATTATTTTTAAAAGCGTAGTAATCCAATTTAAAGTATTAACTCTATACAAATAAAGAAAATAACAAAAACAGAAAAAGAAAACAAATGTAAATTTACATTAAATTTAGTAGAAAAAGTTTTCTACTAATTATGTTTGAAATTATTATAATGACATATAAAAACGGATGGCCTCCCTACTTAAGGTGTCATTGAAGAGGCAATTAAATCATCTTGTCCTATTCCAAATAACCCGGTAGAAGTATGGAAGCAACAAGAGAAATGGTACGATGCGAATTGTGAAAAATCTCACCAAAAACCTTTTGGTTGGTTAAACGCCTTTAGAAGGTACAGTGTTAACTATTCTTAAAGGATGTATATTGAAGCGAATTCCAAGTTTTAAGACTGTGTAAAGAGCTAAGCCGGATTATTCAAACGAAACACTGGACACTGCCATAAATCAACATGAATTGCGTAACGTTTTGAAAAAGCTGACAGACCGGAAAGCAGCAGGAGCAGATGGAATACCGATAGAATCAATTAAATATGGACCAGAAATGCTCACTGATAAATGAACAACTATGTATAATATCATTTTAAATACTGGAAAAACAGCTGATAATTTTAAAAAATTCATCATTTTTCTAATTCATAAATAGGATCCAGCTAACTATGGAGGAATCTCTATTCTTACCACATTTTATAAAATATTCACAACTCTTTTGAATGATCGTTTAACAACGTGGATTCAGAGAAATAAGTTGCTAGGAGAGTTTCAAGCAGGATTTAGGAGTGTATACTCGGCTATGGATAGTATTTTTGTTCTGCAAACCATAGCGAGCAACTGCATTGGACAAAAAAAGAAGCTATACGTTTGTCTTGTGGGCTTTCAATCGGCGTTTGATACAGTGGATCGCAATGCTTTATTATTCAAACTCTACAACGTTGGTATGACAGAAAAGTTTGGGAGAAACCTTTCGGCTGTTTGGAACGGAACAGACATATCTCAGTGGTTTGAGCCAAAAATGGGAGTCAAACAAGGATGTTCTTTAAGCCCAAGTCTGTTTGCCTTGTTCATTAACGACCTTATAGACTTCCTGCCAGCTCATGAAAAATAAGCTTGAAATGTACTGCAAACTTTGGAATTTGAGAGTATACTTAAGCAAATCGAAGATAATGATCTTTCGAAAAGGACTTGGTAGAACCGCAAAGAATGAAAAATGGTTCCTCAACAAAGATTATATGATTAAACTTACTAACACTGTCTTTTCGCAAAAATTTTCTTTCATATGTTGTTATAGACTTCATAAAGTTAAAAATTTTAAATAGTTTTATCGATGACCTTTCTTCTCTTCTTGTCAATGAACGGCCTAAGCATTAAATATTCCTTGGGGATATTAATATCGATATTTTGTGTGATAATGACGTTACTTATATGTATAAAACTATACTTTCTAGTAATGGTTTGGAGTTCTGTATAAATGTTCCCACAAGAGTCACTGATAATTCCCAAGCTTGTATTGACCATGCATGTGTTGGACTTTTCCACAAAACTAATATAAATATGTTAATGTTAAAATCTCTCCTTGACATAAATGTATATGGATATTTGGCTTTGTAGATGATGTGGTATGTATTACATACTCAAGTAATTCTATCGAAGATGTAATTGTGAATATTAATCATGCTCTAGAAGTACTAAGACATTGGTTTGGCATGCATAGGCTAGTAATTATCGACAAAACCAAGATCATGCTTTTCAACCTGCCTTTATTATATATCGACCTTCCAGTTTTCATTTACCATAGATTTAACTGTGAAAAAATGTGTGTTGGTAACAATACTTGTGATATAACTAATAAGAGTAGATCATTTAACTCGGATATTCCAAGCACTTACAAATGCTTTTCTATTGAAGTAGTTAAAGATTTCAAATACTTGGGGCTGCTTATTGATAACAATATGAACTGGAGCTGTCATACATCACTTTTAAAAAAACATCTTTTAACTACCACTCGTATCATCTATGGCTTACAACCTGTTTGCTCTCGGAATCTGTTGGCAACCGTTTATTGTGCTTTAGTACAATACAAAATTCAATATGAACTAGCCTGTTGGGGGAACTTTTGATAATAAGCTACATCCTTTAATTGTTTCCCATTAAGAATTATATGGAAGTTGAAAAGATACGATTATACTTTTTTACTGTTCATAAAGTCAAGAATCCTTCCGTTAAGACATCTTTATTTGTATAAGATATTACAAATTTTCTTCAACCGAAATGAATATCTTACGAATATTTATTCGTAAAAAAGTAAACAAAAATGGCTGTTTAATTTTGATTACAATGAAATTAAATTATTATTGCGAATTATATATTAAATGTTAAATTTTTAAAATTGATGTAACTAATTCTCAACCATTCTTCTTTTGTTAATAATATTGGTTAAATGTTTCATTATTATTTAAATATCAACTGCAATTTCTTTACCCCAACTAAAAATTAAAAAATTAAAAATATATAACTTATTATTTTAACTTATTTAATTTGCAATGTCAAATTCGTCATTATGACTCATTACATTCGACACTAGTTTTTTTTAACTATAGAATGTTTTTATTTGTTATTCATATTCATGTAATTTAATTTTGTTCAAAAATAAAATAATATGTAATATATATTTACCTACCGGAAGAGAGCTAATAGGTGTTTAAAAGACATACAAATATTTTGGAGTATCTACTTCTTACAATCTTAGCATGGAACGCCACCTCAAAGATAAGCTATAGTTGTAGCAAATAGTGCAATAAATGCACCCTGATGGAATAAATGCCTTTTGAACAAAGCAATTTCTCACAGTGCTAAATACAAGGTATTTGTTGCAGTGTCTGAATCTGTAATGTTATATGTAGCTCAAATATGGGGATGGAGAAAATATGATACGGTTGAAAAACTCTTGAGGTTCTATATTAAAAGATGCTTTCGTTTTCCCAACAACACCCCCCACTATATGGTCATTATTGCGACAGGGTTATCACCTCTCTTTATAAGAACTCTGAAATATCCTATAGATTACATTACCAAATTTCTCGACATACCGGATGATAGGTCACCCAAAATTATAGCATTGGATACGATCGAAAAAAAAGTTCTTGGTATAAGCATCTGGATGAGCTTGGGAGTAACTTTGGAGTCGATTTAGGATTGCTGAGAGTAAATGGAAGATATCCTAAAAATGCGCTTTTGAATCTTGTTGCCATGGTTGACGAATAGTGTACAATGGACTGTGTAAACGAAGCAACATCTTCAGTACATAGACCACTCTACAGCCGCCTATGCCACAATCTGTGCAAACTAAACTACTTTCACAGCGATAACACGCAGTCTTATGTCAGCACTTTTTAAAATGAGAGGAGAGATTTTAAACTTGCCCCTTATTCCACATAGAGAGGGTTTACCTATCTACTGCACTCTATGCAACCTGAATGACACATCATTGGTAAATGTCCTGTCTTATGCAAGATAAGAAGAGATACCTTGGGCAGCAACTTTAAATCAGATAAGGGAGTTATTGCCTTGCAACTACTACAAAACCGCAATAACAAACCGTAACCAAATCTTAAACGACGCCTCTTAAAAATTCGTATTCTTATAATTTAAACAATATTTTTTTCTTATTTTGTTTTCTTCTTTACTGATGTTGGTTGGATAAGCAAACTATTATACTTATGTATTATTTCCGAAACGATGTAAATCGGGCAGACGACAAAGTTATGCCTAAACGATTTTTGTAAAATCTTTTTTGTAAATTGTATACTACATAATGGGATGTTTGGAATTAGGCCAGCCCGATAGTTTTACAAATTTTTGTGTCTTTGGCAAAAATCCCTACACACAAGCATTGCCACTGTGACCATCCTATTATTTTTCGTAGCATATTATATGGGATCTTCCAACAAAAGGCTTAATTTTAAATTTCCCGCCATTTATGAATTATAAAAATTAGTCTGCGATTACAGACCGACATCCATTCGCTCAATTTGTTGAAATAGTGTAAATGTACTACAAACATGCACATCGTGATACTCAGCTAGTTAAACAATGACTGGCGGACATGACAAATTTCATGGACGAATGTTTTTTGAATAAAAACAGGAGACTTTAAATTTTCCGCCTAGAGCGTGAGATTTGATGACATTATATTTTTTTTCTTTATGATTTATTACTAATATGTCCGCTTCTTTCGATAAGCTTTTATGGAAGCTAAAATGACTTACCAAATATCTTCTATCCCAACCGAATGACACGGAGTGTATGATATAAAAACTGAGATTCAACCCACATCCAAAGGGTATCCTACCATGGAAACACCATAGTGGTAAAGGATAAACACACACACACACACACACACAGAGTTAAAATCCAATTCAACGCCAACACCAGAGAGCTAACATTGGCATACAAATATAAATATTATATTTTATTTTATTTAAACGATAAAGAAATTCACATTCACGGTGCGCTTCATAATATCCTGCGGCAACCAAAAGAGACCAAGTCGACGATGAACACGAAAATTACCAAAAAATTACAATTTTTCACTATGAATCATAGGTAATTTGTCTGGCATTATTGACATTGGTGCATGTGTCCTTTTTTCTGAATCTCCAACTACTGTCACCAAAAAACCACCCCAACATCGTGCTGCAATAATTATACTTTTTAATTAAAAAGTATTAATTGCGGATGTGGTTTATGTTATATTTTTTTTTTTATTTATTTTATATAAATGTTGTATCATGATTTTTTTTGCCCAAAAAATATTTAAAGTAAACAACAAAAAAAAAAACATTGAACTTATTGTTATGTTGTTCTAATTATTATTAAATCCTAAATCGCCAACACATATGCAAGCAAAATATGCATGCATAATATGCAAAACTTGAGCATGATTACGCCCAAATTAAATATAAAATATAAATATTTTTTTTTTAAATTTCTAGTTTGTATTAGTAAACTAATGAATATTTCGTACTTTGTGATTAGTTTAATGTTCTTCTTTTTTTTTGCAGTGAATTGCGGAATTTGAAAATGAGAGAATTGGATTAGATGACATCCGGTTATATAAAATAATGCATGTTGGGGATTGATTAAATTGTTTTGTTTTCAATAATTGGATTGACATAATCACATTAAATGGATGAACGAACTGAACGAACAGCTGAATTCCGCAAATATTATCACAAACAAAAAATGATTAAATATAAAAATCCTTGTGTAAATATTTTAGCTTAGTTATACGACTATAATCAAATATTATTGCAATTTTGTGATTGGTAAGCGTTGCAAATTTTTAATTTTTTTTTTAATTTAGGCGATTTATTTTATTTTCACCAGAAATCTCTGTTTATTTCTGATAGGATGATTTTAATGACAAAAATTCGGCAAACTACTGAAATAATTCAGCGGAGCAGACGAAAATAATTTTCTGTTTGATGTAGTTAAATTAACTTTTCGTATATGTGTGATAGTAAATCAGTATCCATTGGCATCGAAGAAGTTATACAAGATGGCGTACGGTCGACGGAATAATAGATTTTAATTGAAATGTAAATAATTTTTTTTTTAAATTATGTTTATGAATTAAAACTTTTGTTTTAAATATGTGGACATCGGCTTAATAATTTAAATAGACAAAAAAACCCGGAAACCCGGAATAAATCTCCGAAACACGTCGTTTTATTACAATAAATAAAATGAACGACGACGACTGGATCGTACGAACTTGCTCTTATAGCTAAAACCTTTAATGTATCTAACTATTGAGTCTTAGTTAGTTAGGTGTAGTTATCCTATGCAGGTTTAAAACCTTTGTAGGTAAGATTATCTTGATTCTTAGTATAATGAATTGTATAATGGATGATTCAAGGAATAGTAACATAGGTACCTACCTACAAATGTTTATCTAAATCTAAAGTTATGGATTTTCATTATGTAAGTTATAAAAATGAAAATAAAGGATGTATGTGGGTAGGTAGATATATACATACAACTTCATAATTTAGTTGCAATACGCATTACATAAGATTCATATGATTTTTAATGACCCACATGCATATATAAATGTATGAGGGCCTACATTGTATTTAGTATTCAGTGACGTACGCAAAAATTCCTCACAAGGGAATAATAATAAGGTAGAAATAAAGGGATAATACTCATAATTAAATGTTCTTATATTGCTTAGTTGTTTGAGCGAAAACCAAAGATGCCATTTGAATTCCTTGATGAATAAGAATATATCAAATAAAAATTTCAAAAATCGATGGAGCGGTTTTTAAAAAAAAATATTTTGTATGTATAAAATTCTGTCAGTCTGTCAGTCTTTCAGTCTGTCAGTCTGTCAGTCTGTCAGTCTGTCAGTCTGTCAGTCTGTCAGTCTGTCAGTCTGTCAGTCTGTCAGTCTGTCAGTCTGTCAGTCTGTCAGTCTGTCAGTCTGTCAGTCTGTCAGTCTGTCAGTCTGTCAGTCTGTCAGTCTGTCAGTCTGTCAGTCTGTCAGTCTGTCAGTCTGTCAGTCTGTCAGTCTGTCAGTCTGTCAGTCTGTCAGTCTGTCAGTCTGTCAGTCTGTCAGTCTGTCAGTCTGTCAGTCTGTCAGTCTGTCAGTCTGTCAGTCTGTCAGTCTGTCAGTCTGTCAGTCTGTCAGTCTGTCAGTCTGTCAGTCTGTCAGTCTGTCAGTCTGTCAGTCTGTCAGTCTGTCAGTCTGTCAGTCTGTCAGTCTGTCAGTCTGTCAGTCTGTCAGTCTGTCAGTCTGTCAGTCTGTCAGTCTGTCAGTCTGTCAGTCTGTCAGTCTGTCAGTCTGTCAGTCTGTCAGTCTGTCAGTCTGTCAGTCTGTCAATCTGTCAGTCTGTCAGTCTGTCAGTCTGTCAGTCTGTCAGTCTGTCAGTCTGTCAGTCTGTCAGTCTGTCAGTCTGTCAGTCTGTCAGTCTGTCAGTCTGTCAGTCTGTCAGTCTGTCAGTCTGTCAGTCTGTCAGTCTGTCAGTCTGTCAGTCTGTCAGTCTGTCAGTCTGTCAGTCTGTCAGTCTGTCAGTCTGTCAGTCTGTCAGTCTGTCAGTCTGTCAGTCTGTCAGTCTGTCAGTCTGTCAGTCTGTCAGTCTGTCAGTCTGTCAGTCTGTCAGTCTGTCAGTCTGTCAGTCTGTCAGTCTGTCAGTCTGTCAGTCTGTCAGTCTGTCAGTCTGTCAGTCTGTCAGTCTGTCAGTCTGTCAGTCTGTCAGTCTGTCAGTCTGTCAGTCTGTCAGTCTGTCAGTCTGTCAGTCTGTCAGTCTGTCAGTCTGTCAGTCTGTCAGTCTATCAGCCTGTCAGTCTGTCAGTCTGTCTGTATGTATGAATAGGAACCTACAGACCAAACGGGTGGGCCGAATTGTTTAAACTTAATCTATGGAGTTTTTTAAAGGGGAAATTGATTTTTTTTAGCTCAAAAAATAACGGTACCTGCCAAATAACCGTAACGTTAAATCCTGTCAGTCTGTCAGTCTGTCAGTCTGTCAGTCTGTCAGTCTGTCAGTCTGTCAGTCTGTCAGTCTGTCAGTCTGTCAGTCTGTCAGTCTGTCAGTCTGTCAGTCTGTCAGTCTGTCAGTCTGTCAGTCTGTCAGTCTGTCAGTCTGTCAGTCTGTCAGTCTGTCAGTCTGTCAGTCTGTCAGTCTGTCAGTCTATCAGCCTGTCAGTCTGTCAGTCTGTCTGTATGTATGAATAGGAACCTACAGACCAAACGGGTGGGCCGAATTGTTTAAACTTAATCTATGGAGTTTTTTAAAGGGGAAATTGATTTTTTTTAGCTCAAAAAATAACGGTACCTGCCAAATAACCGTAACGTTAAATCCTATTTTTCTCAGAAACGGCTCTAACAATTTTGATCAGTTGATGAAATCAGTGCAGTTTTTAGATACGACCGATCATATGGTTGAAAAAAAAAATTTTAATGTCTAAAAACGGTACTTTCCATAGGAACGTTTTTTTGCTTTCGACTCTCTCATAACCGGCTAACCCGATTCTTTCGAAATTGCTCACATATATAGCCGTAGGTTGCCCAATTTATACTGCGTACCAATATTTTTAATTAAATTTGTTTGTATTTTTAAAAGCATTTTTTAAGAAAAATATTTAAAAAATTATATTCTGAAAACTGCTCATTAAATTTTTTTCAAAAATTATATTTATAATGTATTTGCTGAATACCTATGAATTAGCGTTTTGAATTTTTATAAAAAATTTTTCAAAAAGTTTTAAAAAAAAAACTTTTTTTTTCAAAAACCGCTCCACATATTTTTAAATATTTTTTCATTTTTAAATTCAAATTTATCCAAGAAAAAAAACGGCGTACTATTTTTGGGCTCAAATTAGTTCAAGTATTTATTTCAGAATTTTGTATAATTTTTTTCTTTGATTGATCCGATTTAATTTTTTGTTTTTAAGTTTATATTATTAAATATTTAAGACTGTCATACGAATTTTTTTTAGAAGAAAATTAAAGAAACTTTGTGTATAAAAAATAAAGTAAAAAATTATTTTAAAAATATATTTAGATTTTAAATAAAAATCTTTTGCGAACGCTGTGATCGAACATAAGAGCAAGTTCGTGCGATTCAGTTGTGCATTTTATTTCTCAACGGTTTATTAACATTTGTATGGGAGGTTCCGGTTTTTTTTATTGTAGAAAAATATTTTTTTGCCTATGCAAGATAATGTCAAGAAAACACCAAATACGAAGTTTCGAAAAAATCTATTGAGTCGTTTTCGAAATTTTGATTTTTCAAAAATTTTTTGAAAAATTTTGGTTTGCATAGTGTTTAAACTTTCTAGGAGCTTCTGCGTAAAAAATTCAAAAAAATAAAATTTACCGTTTCCCAGAAAATCGAAAACCAAAAAAATTATTTTACTATAGGTACCAAAAATAACAATTTTTTTCCAAAAAAAATATTATCAAAGGGTACCGTTTCCCTCATTTTTTTATAAGAATTGTTCGAGCCGTTTTTGAGATAAATACGATTTTGGTTTTAGGCCAACAAAAATGTATGGGAGCTACTGTTATATGTCATCTTAAAAAAAATGAAAAAAACGTGTGGGCGGGTATATTATCGAAAAAACAATATGTACCTAGTTTGAAGTAAATCCATCGAACCGTGTAGGCTGCAGTCTCGAGGACAGATAGACAGGCAGACAGAATTGTGGGACCCACTTTTTTGGTGTTCTCCATCATCGTAATGTCATGTTTGATTGTGAGAAAATTTTTTTTTACGAATACATAACTTGCCTTATAGAACCTGTAATCGCAAGTAAAAATTAATGTTTGTAAAATTTAAATTAAATTTAAAATAAACATAATTTTTAAGAAATATTTATTTACATTTCATTACATGATAAAAACATGAAGACATTTAATCATTTATTTAATAGATTTGAATTGGTCCAAAACAATGTTCGCAAAGTAAGTTAGCCTAAGTAAGTTACCCATATAGTTACGCGTAACTAACTGAAATAAGTTTCGTCTCATTTTTCGCGGGACTTATGTAACTCAAAGTCGTGGGAATTAACGACCCTTTTAAAAAGGTTCGCTCAATTTTGGCGTGGGAATTTGTTGCGCGATTTCTGAGCAAGTTTTGAAAGATTGGAAGTATACAGATCGGCTGTCTTCCAAAACAGAATTGGGCTCGTAACAGTTTTTTCGTATAGTGTCTTAAAAATGACATTTTTGGATTTTTAAACTGATCACATCCCTTAAGCCCATACAAATTTAACACTTTTAAAAGTAAGTTATTTAATTTCAAGAACATAATTGTTATTTAATTTGTGATTTCAGATGCAAGTTATTAAGATGCCATAGTGCATATATAATTTAACCAGTTATAAAGACGGGACTCTCAATTAACCCCTTTATAATTGCATTCGAAACTCATTATTATTTAAATAAAATTACATATTTGTGGACTTAAATTTACATATGGGCTTTTAATCGTTCTAAGGCAGCGTTTTGCTATTTTTTCTGGCAAATTTTGCACATCACCTCGAATCTTAAAGTTTCAGAGCATCTTTGAGTTATGTGATCGCCAAGTGAAGTGGACATAGGCCTTCAATACTGATGACTTGTTTTGTGAATTTGTTTAGTCATTTATAGTGTTTAGTGAGAATTTAGAACTCAAAGCAGTGCCTTTTGCATCCAATTATATTCTGCTGTGAATATTTCCGTGAAGAAATATCAAAAACGTAAATTTGTAAAATTTTTTACGTTAAATACATTAGTTACGTTATAGTTACATTAGTTAAGTTAGTTACATTAGTTACGTTAGTTACTCGTAACTAATTAAAATAGGTAAAACTAACGTAACTTACCAACACGGTCCTTACTTCTGTTTGTATGATCATGTGGGCCTTTTTAAAGAGGTGAGGGGCACTTAGTTTCAAGCACCAACGCAGAGTGGTCTGTTCAACAATGTGTTTTTTGCGTGTGCCAGCCTAAAAATGCTGTTTCATGACCGACAGTACCGGCTTTCGTAGCAATAGGTCCACTGGGGGATATGATATGATACAAAAACCTTTGCATAACAAGTCAGCAGTGAAAAGTAGTGAGATCTAAAAGTACGCCAAGTTCACAATTAAAGTCAGTAATAATTAAATAACGAATATCTCTGTCAATTTTGAGGTTATTGCATATTATTCTGCTCGGGTCTCCTTACAGGATACTGCTAATTAAATAGACATCTAAATATCCTTAGCCTAGCAAGTGGTGACATATGCAGTGACATATAACGGTACCTGCCATACAATCTTTTTTTGTGATTTTCGATTTTCTCATAAGCCCCTAAACGGATTTTGATCAAAATTTTTATACAGCAGGTTCTTCAAATTCTTAATAATAGTGCATTTAAAAATTTTCGAAAAATAGTTCTTTTTTGGATTTTCGAAAAAAAAAATATTCATTTTTCGAAAACGGGTGATCATTTTTTCTGATTTGCTTGACGTTTATATTATTGAATATTCACAATTGTCATCCCGATTTTTTTGTTTGAAAAATTTGTTTAGGTTTATAGAAAATTAAGTAAAAAAACGAGTGAAAATTTATATTAAGCCGTTTCTATTAAGAATCTTTTGCATACAATGTGATCGAGCAAGTACGATCCATTCGTGCATTTTATTTCCTTTGTATACACTACAACCACAAGACCTACCGTTGTGTGAAATTACAAGATTGTACGATGTCGGGAAGTGCTCCATAATTTTGATGATCTGGCAGTGAGTCAGTGTTACGGTTACGATTCTTGCAATTTTTGAAGTCTCATATCTCGGGAACTGCTAACGCTAAAAAATTGAAATTTGTAGGGTTGTCTAAACATGTTAAGCATAGCAAATGATGTGAGTTTAAAATTTCCGACTTTATTAGTACTGAAGTTATAGGGTGGTAGAAAATCGTCTGAGTTTGATCCTGTAAAAAGTTTGTAGTTCTAGAACTTGGCCGTGTACTACCGTGTCCTTTGATTTGAAGGGCACTATTTTCCATTTATTTTCTCAAAAAAAATCTAAATCGGCAGTATCCACTCATTCCCCACAACTCCCTGGGTGCGAGGCTTAAACTACTTCAAAGAATTGTTTTCCTATAAGTAACCTCCCATGTCCACATTTGCTATCGAGAAGCTATTGATATACAAGTTCCTTATTTCCTTCCACCTATAAATTCATGGGACATTTAATGTTCCGTAACATTTTTTCCTTCCATAAAACATTCATTACCGGACCGTTCTAAATAATTTTTACACCACATTTTCAAATTTAAATTCTCAATTGACATTTCGCACAATAATAATGTATATTTTCTTTGCCAAAGGACATCCTTCAATCAAAAATTTCCTTGTCGCTGGTCCCTAGCTTCGCATAAAGTCCAGTTAGTAAATGCTATTGTAACATTAAACCACGACAACAATCGTGACATCCTTTTTTATTGATCCATCAATGCCGCACAATATTTGTTAGCGCGTTGAGGTTATAAAACTTTTTATGCTATTATGCTAGCCCAGCACCTATTGCTCCTGCTGTTGCTGTCACTATGTATGTATATGTGTATGAAATTTTGTGACAACCTAACCTAAGTTCATCGCAATTAAGTATCAACAAAAGTTCAATTATTATGTCCGCGATCATAAAAAAAAATCCGAAAGTGTACCCACTGATGACTGCTCCTGCTCCATCATGTTGTCCAGCACCAAGTTGATGGAAAACACAAAATCAAACGGAAGGACATTCGCCACAATGACAGCATATTAAATTATTCACATAAAACCTCGTCGTTGAATTAACCCTCGTCCTCGCGTCCTTGTGGGTTATGATAGCTATGTTCGATCGTAAGAATCAAACGCTCATCATTGCGCTCTTCAACCGACCACCAACAACATCCACGTCAACCCAACAGCACGACCGACATGGCTGTTAAAATGAAAGTCCTCTCTTAGCTTCCCCCCTTCCACTACCCTACGCGACACCCGCATAACAAAACATAAAAATGCAATAAGTAAAGCTTTCCCTATGTACAAACCACAATTCATGTTACAGGAGGAGCTGGAGCGGTAAAAACCAAAAATATATATAAAAAAAAAATCTGAAAAAGGACGAACATAAAAAAAGTGATGTCCTATGTCAATCTCTGATGACATTTTCATTAAAATTGGTTTTGCGTGGTCGTTTACGATTGATTGGACTGTCAGCGATGCGTCCAAATTATGTCATTTTTAATACTCCGTTCGGATGTTGATGTTCAGATCGGATGGATGTGATGCAGGGCGGAATTATCGACTTACATATAAAAATTCCAATGGCAAAGTATAACATGATGGGTTAGCCTCCTTATCAACTACTGACACCCACAATTGTACAGTGATTATGATGTACGAGGAATCGTTATAATTCGGTCTACCACTCTCAAGGACCTTATCGTACATATAAATTGAGCCATTTTTTGTTACGAATGTGTGTCTATGTCAGCTTACAATAAAAATCGCAATATATAGGAAAATATTGAAATAATCAAATTACGCTGTAAGCGATTATTTAATTTAAGAACTGATAAAAGGAAAATCCTACTGAAACTGTGTCAGAGATTATTTTAAAGAGCTTTAATTGCGATTTTTGACATATCAACATACTGCGAAGTTTAACGCATTAACGATGTGTTCAATTGATGAACAGTAGTGTCCTTAAGTACATTAAATGCCTCCATTATATTATTTAAATTTGTATGGTGAGGGCAACAGATCAGCTACACGTTACTCAAACAAAATATGTGATAATTAAAAATAACGACTTCGCGATTCTGCCGCCAGACCACTTCACCTTTTAAAGCAATTATAATTTTACAATGATCATTCAATAATAATACCCAAAACCTCAAATTTTGTTCACATTTAAGATATGTTATGCCAACAGGAATGAGCCTATTTCAACATAATTTTTTTTTGATAATAGTATGTTGGGATGAAGGATTTTGGCCATTTGGGATTATGGATTTTGGGGATTATGGGTCTTAAGATTTTGGGTTCTATGATTTTTGGATTGTGCCCTACTAACTTACTTACTTAGCGGACTACCAAACCAAGAGACGCGACACAGCTCCACCCTTCTCAATCATGGACGCGCTGCTTCCAGTCATCCCGACCAAGCGCCCATTATAGCTATGACAGCTGAGTCACTAAGCAACTGAGGCTGGGGCTTGCAACGAGACTAGTCTTGATCATTTTTCAGACTTTGTTTCTCCCTACGGAAAAAGGTGACTTCAAGACTTTTAGGTGACCTTTGGAAAAAAATATTATCCAAGCGTCAAAATATAGTATGTTTTCTAACTGTCAAACCATTAGCTGTCAAAATCCATTGAGGGTTGCCTCCGACTTAAATGGACTAAAAAACGTCTACAAAATTCAAATTTTACCTCAGAAAATTGGAAATTACCAACAAACAATATAACGCGATAGTTGTGTGTTCGCCTGTCAACCTCATGGTCACAGGCTCGATCAATGCCGTAGTTTATGTCTTCTTATTGTTCCATTAAAAACCAATTCTAAAATAAAAATGTCATACCAATGAGTTGCTGGTTTACTCATTACATGCTGTTTAGGCATATCACTAACAAGATGTGATTGCGTAAAACTAGTATACCGATAAATATAACAACGAACAAAAAAAAAATAATGCGAATTATAAGCGAGATAGATAAATAAGTAACGGAAATTTCTCCGCATTAGTTCAGCCGCCATCCCTGGAGATAAAATCTCAGACAGCAACCACTTCTAGTCTCAGAACATCGTGCCACACATCTTTCCTATCTTTCTTTCTCTTCCTTAATCTTACTCCCGCTCTGTGTTGAAACATTTAAAGGCTAGTATAATTTCTTGAGCGCGTGTCGATTATAAAAAAAAAAAAAAAAAAAAACGCCTTTACTATCAATATACTGCACATTAAAATTTTCATTAGAAAAAAGCGTGACCAAGATCGAGACGAGACTTATTTAGGCAAGACCGAGGTGGCCGTGGCGCGATAGTTGTGTGCTCGCCTGTCAACCTCGTGGTTGCGGGTTCGATTCCTGCCGTTGTCTATGTCTTCTTATATTCCATTAAATACCAATTCTAAAAATTGTCATAAAATAAATTGCTGCTTTGCTCATTACATGATGTTTAGGCATAACACTAACAACATGTGATTGAGTAAGCTAGCATACCCATAAAATATGACAACGAAATAAATAAAATAATGCGAATTATAAGGTAAATAAATACATAAGACACGGTAATTATCTCCGCATTAGTTCAGCCGCCATCCCTGGAGATAAATCTGAGACTACAACCAGCTCTAGTCTCAGAACATCGCGCCACACATCTTTCCTGTCCTTCTTTCTCTTCATCCACCGGATGCCCGCGCTGTGTTAAGAAAAACAAAAACATATAAAGGGTATTCATAATCAAAAAGAAAAAAAAAAAAAAAAAAAAAATTGACATTTTTCGATTTTGACGATACCGAGACGAAACTAATAAAAATCTCGATTGGTCTCATCTCGTTGTTAGCCCTAGTCGACACGTCATATTTCTTGTTGGTTCAGAGCTGGGAACTGGGTTTCGACTTTTCTGACTGAAGTACTTCCGCGTCGTACATTGGCTCGATGTTGATTTACCAATGTTGTCGACTTGTTTGAACTTCTGGTCCTTGTACACCTCATTGAGGTAAATATATATTTATATAATATCTTATTTTCCATTGGACCCCTGAACACTATGGGCTATGCATCCGTCGAGGAATCTTAAGTTTCCTCTTATTTTCTCCTTGATGTCTATAGAACTACGTAGGGCAAGACTGGCTATATCAGTGTTTTATAGGGCGTTTACTTAATCTTTTGCTCTAGAATGTCATTTGACACAACTGAGTCAGTGTTCCCAAATACCCGAGTTCCGCCATTGCCAAATAGAGCTTTTAACGATGAATGCTATAATGCAGCTCTGATGTCTATGAAAAAGTGGTAGGTCTCGACATGAAATTCGTTGGGGAGCGGGTCAAAATTCTGGCTTCAAAATACTGCTTTTCAAAATTCTGCTTTTTTAATTTTTTCTGTTGTTCAAAATTCTGCTTCTCAAAATTCTGTCCTTCAACAAAAATGAAAAAAAAATCTGCTTATTTTGTTTAATTTCAGTTTTTAATTGCGATATATGTACTATCGGTCAAGTTTTGCATTTTGAAAAAAATCGAACTCGAGATTTTAATCAAACTTGACATTACGATGAAAGAGAACACCAAATAAGTGGGTCCCGTAATTCCGTCCGTCTATCTGTCTGTAGAACGATCGAAAGCCTAAAAGGCTGGAACTTGATACTTAGCCGTTTTAGGTGATTGTCTAAAATAGATTTTTGAATCGTTGTTTTAGCCCCAAAAATAACGGTACTTGCCCTGCAAATATTTTTACCATCTTTATTATCTCGAAAACGGCTCTAATGATTTTGATAAAAAAAAAAGTATTGTACTACTTTAGGTATGGGCTAGTACGGGTAAATATTTTTTTTACATATTTTGTTATTAACGGTACCTGCAAAACAAGAATTTTTTTTTGGCTTTCTCATAAACGGCTTAACGGCTTTCGATCAAAATTTTTGTACTAGACGTTCTTCCAATTCTAAATAATCTACTGCATTTCAAAATTTTCAAAAACTTCAGAACGATTTTTTCTAAAATTTTTTTTTTAAGTTAGATTATTATAAATATTTAAAATTGTCATACCAATTATTTTTTTGAATAAATTTAAGAAGTTTATTATATAGAAAATTAAGTAAAAAACAGTTAGTTGCCAGAGGAATAAACTTACTTGTCTTTAAACTACCGGAATTTTTCTGTCATCAAGAAAAAACAGTCTACAGAATAATTAAATTTGAACGTCAATTTTATTTCGAGTATCGAACTTTTCATAGAAAATACCTTTTTCAAAATGTGTTTGACATCGAAAATAGCTTTTTATTTTATTACTCAGAATAACTCCTTATTCCGTTCTGAGCAGATAACTTTATTCCATAGATATTAAATTAATCCATAGATTAAGTTGAAAAACTGATTTTTGCTCTATCTGGAGAATATGCACTAACTGACTGCTTAACTGCCTATTGGAAAATTGGCCCTTAGGAAACTAAAAGGAACGGGTCCGCCATCTAACGTTTTTTTTCAGCTAGTGCTTATTTCGTGAATGGTAACATCTAGCTCATGTCTGATTTGACAGATAATTAGTTTTATCCTTTCGCTAAATGAATATGGTTGCGTATACGCTTGAAAAACGCTCGCTAAGTGGGCCTGCGATCGACTTCCGATCCCGATTTTGCCAAAAAAAATCATCTTTTCAGATGAAACTCATTTTGATCTTGGCGGGTATGTAAACAAGCAAAATTGTCGCATATGGGGCACAGAAAACCCGCGCGCATACATTGAAAATCCGATACACCCAAAACGAGTCACTGTTTGCTGCGGATTTTGGTACAGAGGCATAATTCGAAAATGAGCAAGGAGTGGCCGTTACAGTCAATGGCGATCGTTATCGGGCCATGTTGAACGAATTTTTGTTCTCAAATATTGAAGAGGAGGATATTGGCAATATTTGGTTTCAACAGGACGGCGCTACGTGCCACACAGCCGAAGCTACACTCGATGTTTTGCGCCCATTCTCAAAAAAAAAGGTATTTGGCGGACCCTATATATACTCTGCTTATCAAAACTTTTTAACATTTTCAGAACCTGTGTTTTCTTTGTAAAGTGTGAAGGGTGTTATGATGGCAAGATCGCCATGTAAAGTGTAGTAAAATTGGTTGATGCTTTTGAGAGGTCTGGGATACAAAAAGAACAAATCGCTTGGCAATGAATGCCTCAGCTCGGACCTCTGGCTAATGCACTCGAGGTTTTATTCAGTTGTATTTTAAAAAGTATTTTTCAAATTCTTCTTAGCTCGCAAGCTGCACAAAAGAATAAAAAAAAGATCTTTTTGGATTGGTGTTCTGTGAGAGAAGACAACTTTATTAAAAAATGCTATGGCTATTTATACATAATTTTTAATGTTATCGAAATCAAATCCATACTTCGATTATTGGCCCACTTACAATCGATATCCACAAGTCAGCATAATTATAAGGCTAAGGGTAAATAACCAGCTATCTTAAGTGACATAATTCACTGGGCATAATGCTTAGTTGAAATATAATGGTGCCCAAGCCGATGACCGCTGAGCAACCCATTAATGTTCTATGTGTATGCACTTTGTTTACTTGCGCCGTTCATGCCATCAGGGTAATATGATACTTATGGTTTTTTGTTATTCATTGACTACGACTACGAGTCGGATATATGTGTATCTTTTTATTACCCAGAAGTGGAAGGCAAATCAATGAATCGTATTTTGATTGTTATGTAGGTATCTGGTGCTTAAGGCAATGCATATGCTGGGAAGTAAGTGTCAAGTATCGAAGTATGGTTTGATATAAAACAATTAATTAAGTGGTCGCTGGTGTGCTCCCTTCACATCTTTATTATTTGCAGATTTTTAATAAAAAGAATTTTGAAAAGCGGAATTTTGAAAAAGAGAATTCCGGCAAGCAGAATTTTAAGAAGAAGAATTTTGAAAGCAGAATTTAGTTAAAAGAATTTTGACCCCAACCCAATTCGTTGACCTTTTCCAAGATTTTTGATAGTAACAATATTTGTTCTATGATAATTTATACGAAGTTCCGAATTATTTGAATGAAATTTATATAATTTGAATGCCTTGTTTCTTCTGTTTTTTAGATTGGTCAACCTTTTATTATACCATATAGGGCAAGAATTATTTTTAGTCCGCTTTCTAGGTACAAATTTATTAATTGCCTCCTCCTATTTCAAAATACTAACAAAAGTCGACTACACACTGCCCAATTCAGATGAACAAAAAATGTTATCGTACGAAAAAGACAAAAGATAATTAACCATGGCGTCATAGTTTGCTTTTAAATCAAAAAATCATTTGGGATAATTTGAACGTTAGCTTTTTATATTGAAGTAATGATAGAAATAAATACAAAATACTGCTATGATTAATTGAATTTGCAATAACTGGGAAATTGCACTTATCAATACAAATATAAAACTCATTATCAAAAAAATTACCTATATAAACTAAAGCTAATGATACTGTTAAATGATGTCATGAAGATCTGGACAAGAACTGATTTATTGAATTCAATATAAATGAGTGTGTACGTAAGTTGGTTACAATCGTTATTAATATATATAGAATGTACATGTATGTTTATTGTTTGTAAGTAGTTTTTCTTCGCACAAGTGGCCGCAGGCTTAGAACTATTGGATTTGTCAGCTGTGTTATACATGCTGTATTTATAGGAATGGGCAAAAACTGACCATGAAATCAAACTATGAAATAATGATCTATACTAACTGAATTAATTTAATTAAGGGGGAGTTTTCGGTTCGTTTAGTCTTACGGGTTAGTGATTTTTGGTTTCAAATTTTAAGACGATTTAGCAATTCATATTACCTCAAATGGTACCAAAATGGAGCTTGAATATTAATAAAATGGAAAGTTGTAGAAATGACGCGAAGCTCGTCAAGCGTTAAAACTCCGTCCGTTTGCGTGGTTGTGCCGCCTAGCGTCCGCTCAGTTTATTTAGCCTTGGTGAAGTGTGCAAAGATTCCAGTGAAATTGTTGGGTCCACATTTTTAATCTTGATAGAACGATTTTTCTTTTATACTACGATTACGCACTCAACTCAAAAGCCACATTAAATTTAAATGAGTTTTCTGGAAACTTAATTTTTCAAATTTCCTGTCATCAGAAATTGGACAATTTTGTAAGAAAATAAAGAATTTTTTTTTTCATAACCCTGCATATTTTGTTGCCTTTTAGGAAAATAACTCTAGATTAATGAAATCATTTCGTTCATTTCCTTCAAGCTCACAAAAAATTCAGAAAATGGCAGCAAATTGACAACTTTTTTTTCGAGGCCCTCGCGAAATTACTTATATTTCATTTAAAGATTAATATTTTGACTTTATATTTTGTGTGATGGTCTCAAATATACATATGTATATACAATAAACATCTTAAATTATGAATTGTTTGACCACTTAGTTTGTTTTTTATTATTATATTATTAACCCTTTAACAAATGAACGTATTGTGCAATCTTTTTTATCAAGGGATCATGTAGGCTTTTGGGGGCCCCCCGAACCCGGGAGCCCGGGCCGGACCGCCCCTGCCGTCCCACGGTTAATCCGCCACTGCCTACATCCAATGTCGATTAAAACATCTCTGTCGATATGTATATACGTAGTCAATTCCAGCAAGGTGGTCTTACTATTGAAAATCAAATCAAGACATGGAATGTCCTTTCGGCTATAGATACTATTTGTATTTGATATTTGTTCCATTCTATATATCTTATTTAAGGCACTAATCTAATCTTTCAATTTGACGGCTTACTTTTCTGTTTTCTTAGTCCCATAATTTTCCCTTCATGCCGGAATACAAAATATCTATTGTGACTCGTTCGCGCTTAGTATTTTTAAATTTCAGCCTGTTCCGTCGAAAAACATATCAATGAAATGATCAATAATCCAAAAGAATCTTTTGTCATTAAAAAAAGGATCCATCATCACTAGACGTTTCTGCTCGTAAATATTCTGCTCTAGACAGAATCAGAGCACGCAACAGTTTGGGGAAGTTACAATTTTTGAAGCACTTGATTTCATTATCGTATTTCCAATCGGACTCCTAAGAGGACAAAAAGACTATTAAGTTTTGAAGAGTTATTAAGGTGTTGTGTTGGGATATGTAAATACTTTCCCTTGTGGATGGTAAATAAACTGGACGGAAGAAATAGGACAGAAAAATGATGTAATTTTCTCATTCACCGTACGAGTTACATTATACATATGTATTACCCACGAAAATGGCATACTCTGAACTGTATAAAAACTGGTCTTCCTCTTCTGCTTTAATAAATGTCGTATGTATTAAACTCGATTACATGAAAATAGAAGAAGTATAGGTACCAAGAAATACACACATGAGTGCGTGGTGCTCTAGATCTATGTTTCGCATCTTTTGCTATTGTTTCGAAAAAGCTGAGAACTTATAGCGTTTAATTGGTGGCTTGTGTTTCGTCTAGGGCTAGAGACTGTATGAAACTAGCATCCGAAGCGTCTTTAGGCAGCTTGTTTGGAAAATTGCGGTGAACTTGTGCCTGAAAGCTGATCTTATTTCTTATTTTATTTTTTTCATCAATGGATTAATCTGCTGATTACATTTAAAACAATAAGTTAGCTTACAAAATAAACAATTATATTACACAACAATAGTGAATTAGACATTTAATTACAATAAATTTACAAACATAAAGTTAAAAACTCTAAGACTTTTCGTTTAAATTGATCCCTACTCATTGCGATGTCGACTTCATTGCAGACGGAATTAATTGAAAAATATCAAAGATCGTGAGATAAGCTCATTTAAACCATAGTTAGTTCTATGACTAGATACATAAAATAGAACACGTCTGTTCCGAAGTAATCTTTCCGGGACATAAAACGTAATAAAACTCAATAAATCAATAGAATCAATGCGATTGGAGAGAATGTCTTTAATAAATATGATACTTTTCTTGTAATTTCAAGCGTTTTCAAATTATTAAGTGCACATCTTGAAGTATAATCTGGCATTTCACCAGCCCAGTTAAGATTTCGAAGTGCAAATCTGGTGAATCTTTTCTGAATTCGCTCGATTCTTTGAATCCCATTCGCATAAAATGGACACCAAATTAGGTTAGGTTAGGTTCCAAATGATTTTATTTCATACAAATTACAAAAGTTTAGTGTATCATTCATTTTTCAAACATGGCTTACTCCGTCTGTCAGTTGACAATTATTAATACTTAATTAATTAATTTTGTTTAATATACAAAATTGAAACATAAAATTAAAAAAGTTCTTCTAAGATCCGTTTTCTGTAGTTAAGTGCTAGCTTGGTGTAGTTGTAAAGGGATTCCCAGTCTACAACTCCGTTTAAAACATCTATGACTTCCTCTTCACTAAGGTAGTTTTTTCCAAGTGTACTCCTTCTGGTTTCCACCAAAACAGGACATCTTCCCACGAAGTGGAACACGTTTTCGCGTTCTCTAGTGTTACATAATCCACACATTTCTTCCAAATCACTCCTATGAGGAACATAGTTCAGGGGAAGTATCTCCCCTCTTGCTTTTAAAACCAGTGACATGAGATCGGTTGGATACTCCGCCCTGAAGTAGTTATTTCGTAACAGGTTATAGTTTAGCCTTGCATATATGTCCCTGTGTAATGAACTTCTGGCTTTCATAGTATAATCCTCTCTCTTTCTTTCGTCCACTAACGATATGAGGCTATAGAGTTCGCTTTTCCACGTTTCCATTCTATCGCTTCGGAGTAATAGTGGATGTCCACAGTACTCTGCTAGATCTCTCCATGACTCGAACCATGATATTTGTTTTTGAATCACAAGCATCGTAATTTTCTTTGGTAGTCTCCTATCATCCATTGCTATAGTCTTTAAAATATAGTCTATCTGTATTTTCAGAGTTGAAATAAATAAAGATTCATTATGGTGTTTTTTCGTCTCCAGTTGTGTTGGTATATAAGAAATAAAAGTAAATATAAAATAAAAGATTTTTAAATTTTTTAATTAGATATTTAATTCATAAATAAAACTTAGTTTTTTTTTTTTAATCACAACTCTCTTAATTAATTTGCTACGCGTTTCGGAATTATCATTCCATCATCGGGCTGTTGGCAACTTTGTTTAAATTTTATTTTTTGTTTATTTGTTTGTCATCTTCCTTTTTTTGTGTTATCTTCTTCTTTGTTGATTTATGTATTATTAATTGCAGTATCATATAGTGCATTTCTTTTAAATATTAATTTGTCATTGATTATGTTGTCTTCCTCTAGTTTATGCGATTTGTATATCTCATATTCTTCGAGTGCGTCCATGAGTTTACCTTTTTTACAACGGTGTAGGGGGGTCAATAAATGACTTTTAATTTTAGATTTGTAGTGAACATCTTTACAGTGAACCACAGTCCTCCATGTTGCGTTTAATGCATGCTTCGATTTGGCCAACTTATCAATCATATGATTTTGCCAGTTCAGGTTTCTAGATATCCGCATACCAGGATAGTTGTATTCATTAACGACTTCGATGTTTTGAGCTCCAAATTTCCAGGTTTCACTGCGGCCGTTTCGGCCGCCTCCTCTACGAAAAATCATGACTTTAGACTTCTCTAGGTTCACCTGGAGCCTCCATTTGTTGGAGTACTCGAACAATCTATTGATCATCAATTGGAGACTACCAGGCGACTCCGCTAGCATCACAATATCATCGGCGAACATTAGTACCTTGATTAAAAGATCCGCTGAAACACGTGCTCCACCCTGCAATACCTCTTCTAAGTCATCTATTAATAGAGCAAATAATAAAGGACTCAGATTACATCCTTGCCTCATTCCTATTTCCACTTCGAATTGTTCGGATGGTTTGGATCCAAAGGCGACTGCAGAAGTTGTTGGGTTATAGAGGTTTTCCAAAACGTTCAAAAACTCTGACGATACTCTTTTGTTACACAGCCTTAGCATAAGTGCTTTCCTGTCTATTTTATCGAATGCCGCCTTGAAGTCGATGAAAAAGCCGTACAGTTTTCTTTTAGATTTTATAAAGATTTCAGCTATATTGGTAATCGAATAGATTTGATCTATGGTCGAGTAATTCTTTCGAAACCCAGCGACTCGCTTAGTAAGTTGTTGTTATGAACCCAATCATAAAGCAATTTGCAGAGAAGTTTCGTAAAAATTTTCATAGATGAATTCAGCAATGATATTCCTCTGTAGTTGGCAGCATCTTCCTTGTCACCTTTTTTAAAAATTGGTCAACTGATGGCTTCTTTGAAATAGAACGGTAAATAAGCTGAATCGTATGCGTGGTTTAAAGCTTTTGTTAGAGTCACTATAAAAATAGAAGTGTCTATTTTATAGAACTCTTGAGGTATGCCATTCGATTTTGGAGACTTGTTGTTTTGAAGCTCTTTCAATACAAGTTGAACCTCTACACAGGAAAAAGGTGAGTCCAACACTTCGTTCTGATAAAAAGGTTTGGCAAATTGGAATGTGGAAGAGAAATTGTCTTTTGTTAACGTTTTGAAGTGTTTTGCAAGGTCTTCGATTTCAATGGGTGAAATAACTTGATTGTTACGCTTTTTACTAATTTTTCTAACTACTGTCCAAAACTCAGCAGCATTTCTGCAGTCTGCAAGGTCTTGAGCAAGTTTTTTTGAGTAGGTTTGACGTTTATAGCTTAGTAGCTCTTTGTATTGTTTGTTAACTGCAAGATATTGCGCTTTAAAAAAATATTCTCTGGAAAACTTCTTAGTAATCCTAGCCAAGCAAAAGATTTTCCACGAGCTACCATACAATCATTATCAAACCAGTTTTCGTGGTAGTGGATACAATTGTTGTTTACCTGACATTGCACCGGAATAGACTTAAGGACAATATTGTCCAGCTCCGATAAGTTAAGACAAAATGTTGATGATGATGTCGCTTGAAGGAGAAGACTATTCTTCAAACAATGTGAGTACCTTTCGGCAAAAACATTTTTCCACCTGAATTTTCCCGGAGTTACTGAGTCTTCTGGTTGCCTCTGGTTTCTGTTTAGGTTGATTGTTAGTTGGATTGGGAGGTAATCGGAATGTATTTGTGTTATGACTTCAAAATCGTCCATCATAGCACTCCAGTCTCCTGACACCATTGCGTAGTCGATCACTGAGTTTCCTTGTGGTCCTATAAAAGTGAAGTCACCTAATTTGTCTCCTTCCGCAGTACCATTGCAAACACTCAATCCAAAGGAATTACATAGATCGATAACTTTATTACCTTCTCTTTTAATTGTTGTATATTTTGAACTACGATTCCTATTTTCTATAAGCTTACTTTCACTTTCTAGCGCTCCGGTTCGGGCATTGAAATCTCCAATAAGCATTAAATTGTTAACGTTCATATCAAATAAAATGTCTCCAAGCTTAGTGAAGTCACTTTCCCAGCTGTTGCAATTTAAGTATATAGGGATGAGATTAAGTAAGGATCGATCAGTTTTAATTTCAATGAAATGTGTGTCTCCTATTTGCTTGTATTTGCAACTGACGCCTTTGAGATTATGTTTAAAACTCATGAGAATTCCTCCACTAGCCCTTCCTTTTCGGTGATTTTTAAGTGCTGGTATCCATTTTAGTTTGTATTCGACGAAACTTGATTCAAAATTTTGTGTATACTGTTCAGTTACATGTGTTTCAATTAATATAATAATATCATACTCATTAATAAATTGATTAAAATCTAAGACTGCAATCTTATTTTTTAAACCTCCAATATTATAACTTATAATTCTAATTTTACTTCATTTAAAAATTTGACAGACGGTTTTACCTAATTACAGTGGTTATAATTAGAATGTGCTATTTCGTTAACACCTAGATCCGAAAGAGCAGAATTCGTTTTGTTTGTATCCGAAATTGATGTTGATGAACCGCCGCCAACCTCATTTTACATTTCTCGCCGATGGATGACATTGACGTTTCTGGCAATTGACTCATTTTGTAAAAGTTGTAAACAAACATTTTGAAAGAAATTCTCCCCAAGTTTGTGTTTTTCTTCCAATTTTTGCAGCCCATGCTCCTTATTTGTAACAAAAACTTGCTGCTCATGATTCCATTCCACAACCAAATCATCAATACGCAATTTATCATCACGTAAATCTCAATCGTGGTTGTTTGGCGTAAATGTGTTTGCGGAGCTGAAGGAGTTTGATGCGCTTTTGCCGAATCTTCAATGGTCTCGACTTATGGAGATGACGGTTCCTTTCAGCTTTTTAACATTTTTCAGAACATTTTGTGCGTTTTGTTTAGATTTGAATTCTGCCAAAATAGTAACTACTTCTTCATTCGAAGCGATTTGTCTCAGTTCTTGTGCAGTGATGATTGTATTTGAGTCGGATATATTTTTGCAAATGTCTAGAGCTTGTTCTATGGCATTCGATTGTCCATTCTTAACTCGAATTATTAAGTTGTTGTCATTTGCAGCTAACTTTAACTGATCAATCTTGGTTTGAAGGACATTGCATCTTTGGAAGAGTGCACCGACCGCCTCCTTCAATTGCACATTCTCCCTTCTAACCTCACTTAGTTCACCGCGCAAGTCTGAAATGTCATCCTTCGTAGCAACATTTGTGAGATTAGTGGCAAACAGATTATTTAATTCCTCGACAGTCATAGAACCAACCAACGACATGCTTTTATGTTTTTTTGAAATTGATTGAAGATGTATTTCGGGTGATGTTTCTTGAACTTTTCTCTTTGAATTTTTGATCAAGCCTTTAATATTGTGTATTGGTTTTAAACTTATTTACAATGAGCGATTTTTTTGTTAAGGTAGGTAGGTATCTAACTTTTGCAACTTAAATTACAAAAAATTCAATGAAATTTTAATCTCACTTGATCAATAGCTCCTTAAATTGTGCACTTTGTAAAAAAATTATTTATTTTGTTTGTTTGGATTAATTTAAATAAACTTTTTGTCAAGAGCTAAGCAAATTTAACTTTTAAGCTACACCAGAGTTGCCAACTTCCAAATTATAGAACAGTATTCCAGATAGGGAAGAACTAACGAATTAAATAAGGTTTTAAGCGTATAAGCATCTTTCAATTCATTTGATTTTCGTTTTAGAAAACCTAGCATTGAATTGACTTTAGAAACTATAATATATAATCGATATGTGCCCTGAAATTTAATTTTGAATCTACAAACACACCAAGATCCTTTACCAGTTCAACTCTTAAAAATGCGTCATGATTGAATTTATATAAATATCTTAAAACGTTGAGCGATCTTGTTGCACTAAAAATCTTACATTTAGAGAAATTTAATTCTAAGTGATTGTATACGCACCAATCTAGGAAAAGATCTATTTCCATCTGAAAATTAGAACAGTCTTCTATAGATCGAATGGAAAAAAAAAATTTAACGTCGTCAGCATACATTAGACAAATAGATTTGTGAAATGTCGAAGGTAGATCATTAATGAAAAGCAGAAAGAGCATGGAACCAAGATGACTTCCCTGAGGAAGACCTGAATCAACATTAATAGGATTTGAGTAATATCCATTGATATCAACTATTTGTGTTCTATCAGAAAGATATGACTCTAACCACATAACAAAATGATTATTACATCCTAACATCTTTAGTTTATGTAATAGTAAACCGTGATGGACTCGGTCAAATGCCTTAATAAAATCCGTATAGAGTACATCTACTTGGAATCCCTTATCAATTTCGTTCAAACAATAATTTGTGAATAGACAGAGATTAGTGGCCGATGAGCGACCTTTCATGAAACCGTGTAGACCTGACGATAAAAGCTGTTTAACAGATGAATAAAACTTATCAGTAATAATCTTTAATCTTTTCCAAAAGCTTGGGTATAGCTGAAAGCTTTGAAATTGGCCTATAATTTTTAATTAATTGCTTGGGACCACTTTTATAGATAGAGTTTATGTATGATCCCCTAAAGGACATGTCCACAAACCCGTCCCAACCAATTGTTTTATTTTATCAAAATGGCGCAAAATGTTGCTTGTGGTCGCCATTTCTAACTTCAAGATGGTTACCTATAAAGGTTTAACTTAACCGAATTCATTACTGGTCATTTCACCCCTCTGTAATCAGTTTCATAAAATATTTTTAATTTTTCAACATTCCCTTAAGTTACTCATAAATTAAATGTCTTCTAATTTAATTTGTTACCAATTCAGAGTAAAATTATTTTGTGCAAGGATGCGAATAACAGTCCATGCATAAGAATACATTTTTATTATTTATGACCTTTTTTTCGCACACATTGTACAAAACTAAACCTTTCAAGAAATTCCAAATGACCTTTAAGACATAATTACCATCAGTTCAAGTTTCTTGAGCAAACTAACTCCCAATCTGACTCTCTCTCTCTATATATGCTTGGCCATTAAAATTCAAAATTACAGAACCAATTATGGTAACTTCCGAAATATAATTGTGGTCATCGCACACAAATCTGGGGTTCTTCACAAATCCAATTGAATCCCATTTCATCCAATCACACTCACACAACAACACAAATTCATGTAGGTAGGTAGGAATATGCAACTCACTCCATTTTCTACTCGTATCTATCTCTCTCTCTCTCTCTCTCTCGTCCATCTTTGTCTAGAAGTGGATTCTAAATTTGCTCATTTTGTGAACAAACGTTAAGGATTGAATTTTGAGAGCCACAAAGAGCTTTTGGGAACAGAGCTATGTTCATTCCATGCGGACAAATCAAATCTAATTGCATATACACACTGGAATGTCATCATTATCCTGGGCCTTGGTGAATACCAACACACAAATGGTATTCCGGTATTCACCCTGAGCTTGGATATACGTACCGTATATACATACATTTGTATGTATGACATGGGTATGTCCTTCAGGACGACCGTAAACGCAACTTCCATATTACAATTCCCATAAGAAACCGCAGATCCAATTGTGTTATACGAACGATTTTACATATAAAATTTGTGGAAAGGCAGCCGTAAGAAAGGGGTCGTTAATGGTTGCCAGGTGAGGTTTTTGATTTTTTTTTTTAAATTCTCCAGATCTGCCATTTATGAAAATTTAGTTAAATAGAGTTCTTTGCTGTGCTTTTGTAATTACACAAAATATGATATTAATCTCAACAATGGCAATGGCGCAGTGGATAAAGTGCTTGATTGCTAACTAGGACGCGTGGGTTCGATCCGCACACTAGACAGTATTGTTTTCTATACATATATACCAATTTTAATTGGATGCCGCCCATTGGTTAAACTGAGACAGTCAATACCTGGTTCTCAAATCCACTGTGCCAAGCTAGTGCCGTGCAATTCAGGTTTCATTTAAAAGTTGGCTAGATTTTTGGTACTCTAACTAGTTGTTTTGGCTGTTCAAATTTTTTGTTAAATGGTGTCAGGAGATTTAGCTGGATTTCGACTATTCTTTAATCTCCTTAAAGATCTTTACAAGTATCGGGAGCACGCGATGAAGTTAGTACCATCTGCATGTCGAAGTATCTAGACTTATTTGATCTCCAGGTCTTCGCCTGGGACCTGTTTCACATAACTAGACTTGAAGAAGTCACATGATCTTTCATCTCTTTGCCGAAAACCCAATTATATTTACAATAGTTCGGGAGTACTTTTAGCCAGTTTTCTAGACGTGATTCAACTGAATCAGTTTTCTCGGAATCTCTCATGCAGCCAATTCCATATAGAGGTACTTAATAGATTGCTATTATGTAGCTTAGAGACCAGCTGTTTTGGGTGTCCAGTCACCGCGTATACTTCCTCTTACCTATGAAAACATCTCCTTATTTGAAAAAAAATATCTGGTATCTCATCAGACCTGCGGTCTTGTTGTTCTTCAGCTTCTACTGTACTGACTGGATGGGTAAACAGGATGTTGACTGATTAAAGGTTGTTTCTCAATTTACTCTAACAACCGTTCTCAAATTAACAGTTGGAAATACTGCTTGAATAAATGTACTATCGTTTGGCTTCGATACCATGTTACCAAAATCCCGATTTTTGTAATACCGCTTTTTTTAAATCGCTCTTTTAAAATCCCGTCTCTTATAATCCCGTTTTCTATAATCCCGTTCACGCTTTTAGGAACAACACAATGAGCAAAAACCCCCCGGCTTGGTGCAATATAAGATTTGGTGTGGGGTCTAGCTTGGGCGTATACAAAGTTTTTTGTGTAACTTATATCAAGATACAAAACGAGCTTGGCGGGATTAAACGGACTAAGTTTAAAACTCTGAATTTTTGAAAAAAATCTGGATTTTAAATAACGGGATTCCTATATTCTCTCATCTACTATTGCCTGTGCGTCGATTACAAGGCTACCTCCGCTTCTGCGAGCTTAAAATCAGATGTCAATTGCACTGCTTTCATACCTTCATATTCATAAGGGGAAATGACGGTCCCCACATCAACACACCATCAACAAAATTGATCACACCACTATCTTATTGCAGCTATGAAAACCGTTACAAAGAAGTACTGTGCAAAAATATTACGTCGAAAGCTTCACTCACAACAGACCACCAAGACATTTGCCGATCGCCCAAAATGTCTCTTCGAATGCCGTCACCACCAAGCATCGAAGGCATGTGGCAGTAAATCAAAGATCCACAAGCCACAACAGAAGCCGTAACTAATGTGGTTGTCTTCGGCAAACCACTTTTCAGGAGAATCCCTGGATTGCAGAGGACTGTCTGCAAGCATTCACAACAAAATGCATTTGAAGCGGTGCTGCAGAAAAGAACGAGAGCTGCTTGAGAGATCTACGAGCAAAGAAGAAAGCAAGAGCACCGGTTTCTACGTAAGGAAAACAAAGAAGTCGAGAAACGTGCGGTCGATGATACAGAAAAGTGTTACTCCATGAAGGATATTCGGAAGTTTAACTAAAAAGTAAAAAGAACACGGTATGAAAGAACCAACAGAACCGGCATAGATGAAGAATGAAATATTATAGAAGAGTCACAGACAGTGCTGAATATATGGAAGAATTACTTCAGCGGAATGTTTAACGGCGGGGAAGATCAACATACTACTGTCAAGCGAAATGAACTATTCAATAAAGATGACGACAGAGAAAGCTTTCGCCAACATGCTCAAAACAGCTGATCTAGTCCCAGAGAACTAGAAATGATTGCATAGAGAGCGCAGATCAACACATTTCTACGATCTGGTGAGAGAATTGTATGCCTGATGAATATAATCTCCGAATCGTTCGCCCAATACACAAGAAAGCAGGCTTTCCAATGCACTAACTATAGATGAATTATTGTTTTAAACATATCGTGTATAAGCTGTAATCTGCCATATTATGCGACCGCCTGAAACTCTGTGTCAACAAAACTATCGGTCCCTATCAGTATGGCTATCAGTAGAAGAACTAAGGAGGACCATCTGTCCTATACTTTATGGCTGTGAAGTGTAAACAGGTTTCTTAACAGAATTTTTAGATATAATTTCGCTAAGGTAATTCTTTTCTTTCCGTGAGCTCTTTCTTTGCTTCTGTGCCTTACGATCTGCCAGTGTGAAAGGCTGATATTCCCAAATCTAACAGTTGTGCATTAGTATGACATCAAAGCAGATAACTACAATACAAGCTTTCTGAAATACCATGCACTCAGAAGACCTTTTTCTTTCACAGACAATACCTGTTAAGGTGCGAACAATTTTTCTTTTGAAAACCTTCCCTGAACGTGTTCTTCCTCTCCAGCATCTATTACATGCAGCTTTAAGGTCGATAAGTATTATAGTTGGCTTTGATTTGAAATTCGTTGTTTTTTCCCAGAATTAACTCGTGATTACCGAATTGGTCAGGAAATATTCGATACATTTAGAGCCTTAATTTTTTATTTTTCGAAAAAAAAATCTTCATACCTGTCAACCATGATGGGGACTCAAGCTTTGAATAAAATTGCTTAACCGCATTGTTTCACCATGCTTCTTGCAAGAAATCCAATAAGGATTTCAGTATTTCCTACCCAACAATCATCTTCTGTCTCCACTCACCATCATTTTTGTGATTTTAAGTGTTTCCGTTTCGGACCACTAATCTTGTTTTGTCTCTTCAATAATGTCAGAACGTTACTTTTGGGGTTTTTAAGAAGAAAATGGAAAATTTTTTGTATCTCACCTCAAACTTCCGTAATATACTTTCGAAACTGAAAGCTAATCAAGGCTGGTTGGTATTTTTTTTGTTGTTGCTTCCTAAGCCATAGTAACAGAACAGAAGTTGAGCTAACAGTGTGCCCCTGCCCATTCTTATATGAATACCTAATTGCCCCGAAATGTGGTGGTTTCATTATAGGGTTGCGTTACTGTCGTTTTCGCTGTGTACATTTATTCAGCCATTGGTTGCTTCAATTCAAAATTATTGCAAATGTAGTTTTGACTTTGTGCACTTAGAAGTAGGTTTTTGTGTAGACATGTGTTGGATGAGTTCTGTTCAGCCATGGGATACCTATGGATAACCATAGACATAAGGGTAGCAAATTAAATTTGCTTCCAACCGCAACAGAAACATCGAATTTGCTTGAACCGAATAGAAGGATGGTGGTGGGGATAAATAGAGGTAGAATGATTGCAAAATAGAAGTTAACCACAATGTCTGGTCTTGGAATATTTAACTGAAATTGGCCCGAAAATTGTTGGAGAGTTTTATGGCTAAAACTGAACTTGGACAATGTAGCAGCTTGTATACAGGCCAATACCGTACACTTACACGAGTATCTGGGATAGAAAGAAGGATGGGAGAAGATGGGCCAGCAGTAACAGCATATAATAACCATCAAAGTTAAAATTTCACATTACAATGCATTCAGTTATGCTATTGATGTAACTGAAATGGTTTTATGGTTGGTGAAAAGGATTACGAAATGAAAACTTATACCATAGGATGAGAGCAATAGGATTGGGAGAGTTCTATGATTTTTTTTGTGATGGCAAAGATGTGGTAAAGCTAATTGATCAATTTCAAACATTTTGGATCGCAAAGCCTAAATTGGAAAATTACCTCATGGCAAAATCTTACCCTGTGAGAACCATTCCAGGAGCAGAAGTCATCGGTTAAGCCCGTTTTTGTTTAAAAAGGAATTATTCATTAATTGGGTACAGTTAATTTAATGGGGAAAGAAGTTAAAAATTCTTTGACTTTAAAACTTTGAAGGTTTTATGCTTTAAGAATGTTGTTTAACTTGTATTCAGTGACTAAGAAAAATAATTTAAAAAGGCACAGAGTAGATTGACAGTTGCCAAAAAAACATAACTGAAAGATCAGCGAGTCTCATCATCTCTTCATCGCTTTAAAAGTGTTTATAACAGCATTCCTGGTCAGAACTCAAGCCCCAAGCAAATAAGTGAAACTTTAACAATACATAATAATGTGCACTTTAATAACATTTCAGCTCCTATAGAGTTTCGGTAAGGTCTTATCGAAGCTAGAATTATTTACGCAAGCCTTACCGAAACTGAATTGTTTCCAGGTGAAGCGTTTCGCTTTCATTTGAAATGGTTAAAGAAGTGTTTGATGTATGGTTTTCACGTGGGTATTATTTTCAAAGCTATTTGAAAAATGTGCAAGAGATTTAGATACGTTTTCGGGCAAAAAGAACTGAATATCTTGAAGCAAGAAATAGATATAAAAGAGGAAGACAAAGTAGAATGTAGTTTTTCAAACTTTTCACATTTATGGCAACTTTTAATGATTTGGAAAAATGAGAAGTGCGACGTGATATTCAAAACGTCATTTTAAAAAAATTAAGAAATGTAAATAAAGATCCATAACTTTATAACTTTACCTTCTTAATACAAGCAGTCTCCCTTAGGTACTTATTGAGTTTCTTTGATTTCTTATTTTTGTCGAACTTTTTCCAGCAACAAGTCAAAGGATTATAAAGACATTCGAATATATTGCCAAAATCTGTCTGGATATTGATGCAATTTTTTAAATAAATGATGAAGTGAAGAAGGGGATGGCATTTTCGCAACTAATCGCTCAGAAATGACGTTCATTAAATGGCCACCCATCGATCAAGACGCGTGTTGAGATTGAAAGATAGAGTACGGTTACGGTATCTTAGCAGTTTGTTGGTAAGAAAAATGTGGGATGTGGAGTCTTGTGTAAAGCACGAACAAAATGTATAAAACAGACTCGTGAGCCTTTTGTTGTTGTTTCAAACAGTGAAATTGTAAAATTGTTGTTTTTTCTTTCAATGTATTTTGAGGGAATTAAAGTTTTTATTGTAAAACAATGAAACTTGCCAGTCAGTACTCATGCTTCCCGTAACTGAACAGGGCCTGCTTGCAATAAAAGCCGTTTTTTATTATCAGAATTCTTAATAGAAACGGCTAAACATGTTTTTATGGTTATAGATTTTTGCTCCAAAAACCTTATCCCAAAAAAAAAATCCCCAAATACAAAATTCCCAAGTGGAGCAAAGATAAAATCCTCAAGAGAAAATCTCATAAAAAACAAGCTAATCCCCAAATTATCAATGCAAGTAATGAATCAATCATGATTCACTACTTGTACTGCTTATTTGGGGTCAAGTTTAATAACATTTTATTCCTTTACGTAAATTATATAATAATTGTCTACATCCTTCTTTTTTGATAAAATAAAAACATAGTGCTTTCTAATCCGTTTTAATTTTGTTAAGCAAACAAAGAACATGATTTCGAAAATAAAAAACAAAAAATAGTTTATCATAAAATTAAACAAATTATAAAATCTGTCACTTCTAGACAAACAACAACATTTTTTTGAAATTAATCAGGAAATATACGATAAA
Source organism: Philhelius pedissequus (assembly GCA_910595825.1). Lineage (NCBI taxonomy): Eukaryota > Metazoa > Arthropoda > Insecta > Diptera > Syrphidae > Philhelius > Philhelius pedissequus. The sequence continues at coordinate 328,900,718 of OU343160.1, forward strand.
AACAGGGTGTATGATATCCACTTCAAAAAATTTATTTTACTTAGAGTACCGATCAGTATACCATCGGCTGCACATCGATGCGCGAAAGTGATCGATAAAGTGAAAAAATAGAAAGAAAAAAAAAAAGAAAAAACTATCTTGTGTTGTGCTGCCTGTTTTTGTTTTATTCCTACAAAACCCCCAAATTCAAAATAAATTAAAAAATAAAAGCCCATAACAAGTTCAAATTGGAATATAGATCAAACATTCATTATAGTTAATTGTCTGACTTGTGTTTTATTTGTTTTTAAATGTTAAAATGGTTGGTAGTTTTAGAGTCGATTATACCAATATTCACGGGCTTAGGAAAAATTTTTATGCCGCGTATGTCCACACTGTTAAAAACAGGCCAGCTGTTTTGTCACTGAGTGAGACCCAGATAGGCGAAAATTCTGATCAATCGGAATTTCGTCTTTCTGGGTACAACTTAGTGCCATTATTCTTTTCCCACCATGGTCTCGCCGTATACGTAAGAAATGATGTAGCGTACCAACTCCAACCACAATATGGCTTGTGCTCAAACACAAATTTTAATTTCATGTGGTTAAAATTCACGGTAAATAAGCACATCATACACACATGTTTTATTTATCGGAGCCCAAATTTGGATAGAGTTTCAACTTTTAACGAATTTGATGCTTTGTCCGACTCCATTCAAAGAATTGTTTCCCATTATCCTCACACTGAAATCTTCATTGCGGGCGATTTCAATGTACACAATTCTAGTTGGCTCCGCTTTTCGAGCCAGACAACACCCGAAGGATGGTATGTTGAGGTCTTTGCTGAGTTAAACCAACTGACTCAGATTGTTGACGAGCCAACCCGAATACCTGACGTTGCAGGTCAAACCACAAACACTCTATACTTGTTCCTTACCTCTGACCCTAATAATTACACGCTAAATGTATTATCGCCTCTAGGTACATCAGACCATAGTGTCGTATCTGCAAATTTCTCATGCCAACAACACTCAGTTAAAGAAAAACCACCTATGAGAACCGTTTGGCAATATGGGAAAGCCAACTGGGACGGTCTCAATAATTTCTTCAGAAACTTTAACTGGTCATTATGCTTCCTCGGTAGTGACATAGACTCCAGCGCAGATATGATAACAAATTTAATCCTTTACGGAATGAGAAATTTTATCCCGAATAGGGTGAAATCTATCAAACCGAAGGAAAATGCATGGTTTGATTCAAGCTGTAAAGAGGTTATTAGGGATAGAGAAGTCAGTTTCCGGAATTATAAAGCCAACCCCACTGAGGAATACCGGAAAAAGTTTCAACAAGCTAGAAAGACTTGCAACATTCACATTCGTAGAACCAAATTTTTGCATGACCAAAAATTAAGGCAAAAAATACTACAATGTCCCAAAGGTAGTAAGAATTTTTGGTCATTTGTAAAAACTATTCGAAATTCAACTTCTTCTTCGGTTCCAACGCTCGTCTCTAATGACACCCCTTTTGTCAGTTCTCGCGAAAAAGCCAATTTGCTTGCAGCGCAGTTCGCTGTTAATTCGACGCTGTCAGAAAGTGTTATGACTCCTCCAGTACTTGAGAGCGTAAACGATTTTATGGGACGAATCTTCTTTCGCACTCGTGCAGTTGCTAGAGTCCTCAAAGATCTTGATATAAACAAATCCGCTGGCCCGGATAGTATCCCTCCCATCGTTTTGAAGAGGTGTTCTTCAACGCTGACAAAACCACTGCGTAAGCTTTTCTATCTGTCCTATTCTACAAGTCTCTTTCCGAGTGGATGGAAAATAGTATTTGCCCAGGCTGTCCCTAAAAAAGGCGAATCTTCTTCACCTTAAACTACCGTGCAATAGCACATACGTCCTTTCTTTCCAAGGTCATGGAAACGCTGATTAATTATCAGCTTAAGAAATATCTTGAAGAGCGAAGCTCCCTAATGACCGGCAGTATGGCTTTCGTAGCAATAGCTCCACTGGTGATGTGATGGTATATCTCACCGAACAGTGGCACAAATTTTTACATCGTTTTGGAGAAAGTAAGATTATTGCGCTTGATATTTCAAAAGCATTTGATAAAGTTAGGCATCAAGCTCTCCTATCGAAAATGCGTGCATTTGGTATCGATGAATGTCTTCTTCGTTGGATTAGAAATTACCTTTCGGACCGTTCAATACAAGTTGAATTGGACGGTTTCAAGTCTGATATTCACAAAATAAATGCTGGTGTGCCCCAGGGCTCCGTATTGTCTCCGACCCCCTTTCTCATTTTTATTAATGATCTCTTATCTGGAACTTCTAATCCACTTAATTGTTTTGCTAACGATAGTACTCTCAGCTTTTCATATTCGTTTTTAGATGCACCTCCTTGTTTTTCGGATGTGCAACTGGAACGGCAGCGTATGATAAGCTCATTAAATTCTGATCTTGACAGCATTGTACAATGGGGAATTAAAAACCTTGTAGAATTTAATGCTTCAAAAACTCAGTGCTGTCTTCTGTCGGTAAAGCAGAACCCACCCCCCATGCCGCTATCCATGAGCGGCACTAGCAATGAAGAAACCGATCAGCTTTCAGTCCTCGGCATGTGCATCACAGACCACCTCTTGTGGAATGAACACATATTTGATGTCGCCAAAAACGCTGTAAAGTGTTTGGGCTTTCTTCAAAGGTGCAAGAAATTCTTCTCCCCGTCTGATCTGGCTGTAATCTATAAGGCCTTCATTCGTCCAAAGCTGGAGTACAACTCGCACATTTGGGCAGGAGCTCCCAAAACTCATTTGAGTATTTTGGATAGAATTCAAAATAGAGCTCTAAGAATGATTGCCGATAGAACTATAGTGGAAACATTTACATCTCTAGAACATTGTCGAAATGTTATATGTCTCTCACTATTTTATAGCTATTTTTATAAACACTGTTCCAGCGAAATAGCCAGTTGCATTCCTCCCCTTAAATTTTTCAACCGTAATACTCGCGCTTCTAGGAATGCTCATCAGTTTACCCTTGAGCCCAACTTCGGACGTACTGTCAAGTACAGAGATTCTTTCTTTAGCCGCACAACGCGAATATGGAATACTTTACCCGGCTCTATTTTCCCCTCCCATTTTGATATTCAGAAATTCAAAACCAATGAGCATCGGTATCTCCTCTTGCATCCTTCATTACTTTCCTAACGCTCGCACTGTGCTTGTTCATTTTAAGGGTAGTCAAAACCCCTTTAGTGCGCGCATCCGTTTAAAATAAAAAAAGCCGATTTTTCAATCTCCAGGTAAACATCTGGAGATTGAAAACAACAACCGGATAACAAAATCGAATTATTCATTAAAAATTTTCAATAAAAAAAAACAATCTATAGAATAATTTAATTTGAACGTCACTTTTATTTCGAGTACCGAACTTTTCATATAGAAATTAATTTTTGTTTAACGTTTATTTCAAAGTAATCATTTTTAAAAGTGTTTTTGACATCGAAAATAGCTACTTATTTTATTTCTCAGATAACTCCTTATTCCGTTCTAAAATGAGCAGATAACTTTATTCCTAGATTAAGTTGTATCTGACTATTGAAAAACTTATGTTAGGTCTATCTGGAGAATATGTACTAACTGAGAGCTTAACTGACTATTGAAAAATTGGCCCTTGCTGAATTAAAATGTAGTAAATAACAACTAATTTATTAACTGAATCGCACTAAGTCAAAAGAATATATTGGAGATTATTTGAGATTTTGGGAAAACAAGAATGTATATTGGGGATTTTGTCCATATCCATAGGACATTACCCATGGGGCTTTTGTCTTGTTGGAGAATTTTTTATGGGATTTCAGGTGGCTCCTATATTTAAAAATTTTTTTTTCACTTAATTTTCTATAAAAAAAATCTTAAATTTTTTCTAAAAAATCCAAAAAAAACATTTTCCAAAAATTATGGTATGCAGTATTATTTAAATTTCCAAGGACCTCCTGCATTAATATTTTGATTGAAATCCATTGAGTCGTTTGTGAGAAAGTCCAAAATAAAAAAAAGGGTTGTATTACAGGAATACCCGTACCGTTAATAGAGATAATTCAGATGGTAAAAACTTTTTTTTGGCACCTGCCTACCGTTAGTCTTGGGCCTAAAAAATTGATTTAAAAATCTTTTTTAGACAATTATATAAAATTCTTAAATACCAAATTTGAACAAAATCGGTTCAGCCGTTTAGCCTGTAGCTCGTTGAATAGACAGACAGACGATGGACGGAATTGCGGGACCCACTTCTTTGGTGTTCAATATCATCGTAATCTGGAGTTCGATTTTTTTTCCAAATGCAAAACTTGCTCTATAGTGCATACCTACATATATCGCAAGTAAAAATAAAGAAAGGCAAGAAAAAATGGGTTGGGTATAAATAAAGCTATCGAGTTCGATTAGAGTTTGATATTCAACCCAAGTTTTTTTTTTAACCAAAGTTCCATTTTAAGTTAAGCTGAAATAACATTTTGAAGAATGGTGTAAATTAATTTATTTCGTAACAAAAACAAATAAAATATTAAAAAAAAAAGAGTACGATCGATTTTTTTTCCAAAATTTAAACTAAAACGCTTAAAATCATCTTTTTACGGAGCAAACAATAAAAAAGGAAAAATTTCGAATTTTCTGAAGTAAAATTTGAATTTTAGAGGTTCTTTAATCCATTTAAATCGGAGACATCTCTGATTCGATTTTGACAACTCATGCCTTGACTAGTAGGCAACAAACTATATTTTGACGTTTCGATAATATTTTTTTCCAAATATCCCTTAAAGTCTTTAAGTCACCCTTATCCGAAGAGGGAAACCAATTCCTACAAATGAGCAAGTTCTATTTCAACAAATCTAGAATTTTTTTTTTTGAAAATAGAGATGAGGTGCATTTTGGGATGAATCGGCTAAGATTTGACTTTTGAAGCGAAAGTAATCCACATGATGAGATAATCAAACTGAGGGCTTTGATAGGAAATTTTTTTGGAGCTTTCTTACAGCCGCGGTTTTCCATTAAATCTGCCTTGTAGAAGGTTGGAGCTGAACCCGCCATTGTAGATTGGATATATACTATGCTGAATGGTAGGATCATAAACTCACAACTTGGGGACACTATGGTAGAGAAAACAGTTACAAGAGGCACATCACAAGGAGGAGTAATCTCTCCTCTTCTATGGTTTCTAGTAGAAAACAACATTCTTACAAGATTTAAAAACAAAGCAATTAAGGCAGTGGCTTATGCAGATGACATAGTAATTCTGATATCGGGTAAATTCCTTACCACCATCAAAGATATAGTGGAATATACGCTTAAGGAATTATCCTCGTGGGCAGAGCAAAACTGTCTTAAGGTTAACCCCGCAAAAAACTGAACTAGTTCTGTTTACGAAGAAAAGAAAACTGGAAGACTTCATACCTCCTAAGCTGAATGAGATCCCTCTGAAACTTTCCAGAGAAGCCAAATATCTGGGAGTAATCATAGACACAGAGGAAAGAATGAAAAGAGCACTCTGCGCCTTCTACACATGTAAACAAACCTTTGAAGCACAATGGGGCATGCGACCGCATGTCATCCATTGGATGTACACAGCGATCGTTCGCCCCATACTTACCCAAGTGTCGATTGTGTGGCGGAAAGCTGTAGAGAAAGATAGCTATCTCAAAAACCTAAACAAGGTACAGAGGTTAGCCTGTATGGGAATAACGGGGGCATGGAGGTCTACGCCACAAGCAGGCCTAGAAATAATTTTAAATCTTCCAGGCCTGGACGAGTACATAAGGTGCACAGCGACCAAGAGTGCACTTCGGCTTAAAGAAACGGGAAGCACAGTAGCAAAGGTCATGGATCTATCTGGCAAAGGTACGAAAATATGGCTGAACTTGATGTGACAACTGACTACTTACCACCGAGAATTGACTTCAACAGGAATTTCACGATGATAATAACCGAAAGACATGGATGGGAACCTAGCTCACTATTAAGAGAACAGGGTATTCCCATCTACACTGATGTGTCTAAAATGGAAGAAGGAACAGGGCCGGGGTGTTTTGTGAAGCCCTTAATATTAAGGAATCGTATAAGCTCCCAGATGAATGCAGCGTCTTTCAGGCTGAGATATATGAGAATGAAAAAGCAGGTGAAATGATCCATAGGAAAAACTGATCTCATCAGAGATCACGTTTTCCATGGACAGTCAAGCAGCTATCAAAGCACTATGCAGCGAGACATAAGATCCTAAGCAGTGGCAAAGTGCCGAAGCGTACTAAATGTCATTGGTAACTCCAACCGAGTCAAACTTTGTTGGGTTCCCGGACACAGCAATGTAGAGTGGAATGATATAGCAAATGAAATGGCAAGGAAGGGATCAATGGCAAATCGGGACAGCAGCAACTTATTGGGTACAAGTCCTGAAGTCCCGTTTGGCGTAGTGAAAAAGAAAATAGACATAAAAATAATAGAGCAAATAAACAACTCCTGGATATCCAGGAGCGACTGTGTTATCTCTAGAAGCTTATGGCCTAGAATCAATGAAAAGAAAACCCAGTATATTTTATCACTGATTAAAACGAGCATCAGAACCTTAATAGATGTACTAACAGGACACTGTGCCATAGGTACAATGGCCACTAGACTGGGTGTATTGGCACCCGACTTCTGTAGGAGCTGTCAAGACGCTGATTAAACAGAAACCATTAAAAACATGCTCTACGACTGTCCAAATCTACAAACTAATCGCCTCCGACACTTCGGAAACAGGTTTGTTGACGAGCTAGACGACCTAGTGCATATACCAATGGTAAATATGAAAAAATATATGGAGAGTATGGGCTGGTTTGTAAATGAACCAGTCTTCATGAAACAATAGTTAGGAATATCTCTGTGAAAGGGGATCACAATGGATCAATAGGTCCCCGTGTACGGAGCAGCCTTTGAGCTACGCCCGCCCCTCCTAACCTAACCTAACCTAATCTAACCTACTACCTACAGTTTGACTACTAAAGATTATGTTTTAGTTGCAAATAAAGGAACCCCCTGTGAAAAATTTCAAGAATATCGGTAAAGGAGTTCGTTGATACATTTTTGAAAGAATTATTTAAAAAGGAGCATCAAACTTTTTTGCAAAGCAGCAATATTCAATAAAAAAAAAAATCGCTTAAATTCCCGGGAAGTAAGAATATACAATGCAAAATAGCCATAGAGGAACTATTAAATTAAGATTGTGGACGTTGTTTGGCTAAAATTGACAGTATCGATAAGAAGATTCTAAAATCTACCACGTTCAACCAATTTAAGCGCAGCAAGATAACTTACCGAGGAAAAATTTAAATTGGATCAACTTGCAGTAGGTATATCAATTTCGTCATTAAATTAATTCTGCCATTTATGTCGATACAGAGGAGTCAAGTACCCATATCTAGCTTATCACATTTTACCTTAGTCATTTTTTTTTGCTTGGCATACAAATATCTATTCCTCTTATAAACCTTTGCTATATTACAACGAAAACGAAGCGAGTAAAAGACAATCATTATTCATCTCTTCCCCGAAATGAGTAAAGGCGAAAGAGTCCTTTGAACGTAGATATTATATATACTGTAAGGCACGGTAAATGGACTTATCGTGAAACGTGACGATTAACAGACTTTTCCTGTCAGAAGATACTTTGTGACTTTTGTGGGATAAAATACAAAACCAAAATGAACATCAGGATGTGATAAAGAAGGAAGCAAAAAAAAAGAAGGTTCCACACAAAAAAATTCAAATTAACGTGAGGATTGATGGAACATTCTGCCATATTCCTCTAGATTCCCGCTAACTGCTCACATTTAATCATAATGGGATGTCCTTATTCACAGATGTCAGCTAAAGCGAAGCATTTAGGGTTCGCAATGAGGGAAAGCAATAGCTTTTCCTTTTATTTATGCCTTACGCGGAAGCAAAAGCAATTGGGAACACGCTTGTAATTTATGTCATCTAACAAAAAAAAAAGACGACAAAAAAGCTAATATGGATATGACAAAATGTGCAAACAATTATTGTCAAGCCACGATACAAAGAAAAGGACCATCAAATGCAGAAGCACATCAAAACTGAAATAAATTTAAAAAAAAGGATACTATCATTTTCTTATATAATATGATATGAACTGCACTTCTTCGTTGAATCAGCCTTAACCTCATTCCACAAGGAAATAGAAAAGGCACTTGGTTGTTAAATTTACAACGTTCTTTATTCCAATCGACTGGCTATTCAATTTCCAAATCATTTACCTAATGCAATCAAATCAAAGTCGATATCACAAAAAATTAAACTTAACAGCCATCTTTAGCACCAGCGTATACCGTTAGCGTATACCGTGTATTGTAGAGTGTAGAGCGTATAGCTTTCCAAAGGCAATAGAAATAAAATACTGGTAGCGATGGCGATCTTTAATTTCGTCAGCGGCGAAGAGTGTCTTCTTCAAGTTCGTGTACTTTTATTGTAGAAACGTAATTGATCTTAAACGATGTTCCATTAAAAGTAATTATTTTCATTGAAAATGATTATCACTTTACAATGGCACGTGGATAAGGGAGATGACTTTGATGGCTATACGACGAAATGATATTATTTATACTTACCTATAGCTATGATGTAGTACCTCTAAAACTAATAGCTTCAGACACGGCACTTTATTGTTATTTTTCTTTTCTGTGAGTTCGTTTTGGGAGCATTAAATTGAAGATATTTTAGATACTTATTAAGAGTATTATGTACTATAGAAGCGCCAGGGATGATGGATTGGTTGTAAATCATTTCAGTGGTTTTATCTAGAAAGTTATAAAAATTTTATGGGAAGAATCATCATAGTTACCATTTGGGGTTATTGGATGGCATTAGACAATTATCTAGATTTGGGGTTTTATTAGAAAAAATAAAATTAATTAAGTTCTGCAATCTTGTTAATCCATCGTGACGCAAGAGGCTTAAAATAGTTAAGATTACTTCAAGTTGTATGTTTACTTAAAAAATTGCTATACCAGTAGTTTTTGACTTAATGCCTATAAACAGTCGACCGATTTGTTTTAAATTTGGTGAAACTACTGTATAAAAATTCCTAATTACCCGACTTTGCTAGTGTATGTTGCGGCTTTCTAAATCACTGGACACTACTCGCCGGGATCATACTTGGCATGCTTGTCCCCAAATCCATTTGAAATACAGTATGTTAGAATGGATGTATATATATTTTAAGGGTTATCCATTTTGCGGTTTCAAAAGTATTGGGCTGGAATTCGACATCTGCCAAACTAAATTGTTAAACCAATTTTTTTTTCAGTTGAAAGTCTGACATTTACGAAAATGGATCGCTTAACTATCGCACAACGCATACAAATTGTTCAAACCTACTACAAAAATGGTGATTCTGGCTCAGTCACATATCATGCTTTAAGAGGACGACAAAATTGTTGTACTTGGGGTTCTGAGAATCTTTATTGTTAAGTTATTGACCAATTGGTTGAATTATTATAGGTGTTCGAGATTTAAATATATTAAATATCATATATTAAATATATGATCGTTCTGTATACCGCAAATCGTAAATCGGCAAAAAGAGAGAGGTATTTATAAGAGTATAGTTTATGTTCCCAAACTGTCAGAAAACTTTAAAGAGACGGTAAAAAATAGTACTAATGACGTCAGTTTAGCGTATAAATCCAATAGGACGCTGGCACCTCTTTTCACCAACATGAAAACAAAAACGGAAAAGGATAAGTGCACAGACGTAGTCTATAAAATTAACTGTCTTGGCAATGCGGAAGAAAATTGCAATCTTTCCTATATCGGTACAACGAAACAACTTCTTCGTCAACGAATTTCCAACCACAAATCCGACATTAATTTAAAAAGTACTAGGAAGACAGCATTGGCCTTACACTCCATTGAGCATGGACACAAACCAGATTTTGACAGAGTGGAAATCCTGGAAAGGGGGGAACATGTCTCCAAGCGGTATACTCTTGAAACGCTTCATATTATTAACAAAAAAAACAATATGAATCGTAAACAAGACAGCCAGAACATTTCATCAGCTTACTGCTCTTTGGTGACTAAGCAGAATCCGTGACAATTTAAAGCCGACTAAACTCCAATCGAAGTGATTTTTTTTATCATTGCTTTATATTTGTCTTTCATTGTATTATTTATGTTTATCTGTGATACGTACTAAATGTAAGTTCGCCAACATTTTACACTAAATGTTCTTATGTGTATAATATGTTCTTTTTATTTTTGTTCATAAAAGATCCCCTGACGAAGACGGCAACCACCGTCGAAACGTCGGGAAAGGAAATGAAATTGTTTCATTAAAAATACATTACGACCAAATCAGCCAAAAGAGGTATATTTAAATCTCGAACACCTATTGTGGTTCTGAGAATCTTCAAGTAATTGAAGAGAGGCCATTATATCCAGAAAAAGTCACTGTTTGGGGCGCTCTCTAGTCCGGAGGTTTGATTGTACCTTACTTCTCCGAAAACGACGCTGGAACGACTATCACCGTCAATTCGCAGCCTTATGGTCATATGATAACCGCTATTGAAGAATACGACTTGGAGATAATGTGGTTTCAACAAGACGCTGCCACATGCCACACAACTCAAGCGAATATGGCTTTATGACATTTTCTGTCCGCGTAATTTCTCGTCGTGGCGATGTCAACAGGCCTCCAAGATCATGCTATTTGACACCGCTGAAGCTTTTTTGGGGGCTACGCAAAAATGCAGATAAACCTTTAACTCTTGAGCACTTGAAAACCAACATTCGTCAAGTTATGGTTGAGATATCGCCCAATATGTGTCAAAAAGTAGTCGAAAATTACCTGAAAAGAATCAGTGCTTGCAACAATTCGCGTGGTGGTCATTTAAATGATGTAGTGTTTCACGCATAATGCCAACGTTCAAACTTTATAATAAAACAGAAATATTATGAAAAAAAGTATTTTATATGTGTTTTATTTACGTTTACTTTTGAAACCGCAGAAAGGATAACTCATAGTATGAAGCTGTGAGTTCAAAAGTTGAGCAACATACATTTTTATCATATTTTTTATCTTTAATCGATCTTAAATACTATTTAATTTGGGATTCAAGCAGATAAAGTTAAATTTTTTAAAGCTTAGATATTTCAAAATTAAGAATTTTGGCTTTAATGCATTTTGCTACATAAATGTAAAAATACCAGACAAAGTATCAATTTTGCAAAGAAATGGGTACCAACACGTAATAATTTTTTTCATAATATTTCTACATTTCGCAAGAAAGAGAATTGCATGGGTTCCCCAAACACGATATTCAAAACAACGGCAGTGTCTATAAAGTCGTGATGTTATTTATTAGGTTTTTAAATAATTTAGATAAAAAACAATATTGTGTTCGGAATTTCTATAATTTTGACAGACTGACAGACTGACAGACTGACAGACTGACAGACTGACAGACTGACAGACTGACAGACTGACAGACTGACAGACTGACAGACTGACAGACTGACAGACTGACAGACTGACAGACTGACAGACTGACAGACTGACAGACTGACTGACTGACAGACTGACAGACTGACAGACTGACAGACTGACAGACTGACAGACTGACAGACTGACAGACTGACAGACTGACAGACTGACAGACTGACAGACTGACAGACTGACAGACTGACAGACTGACAGACTGACAGACTGACAGACTGACAGACTGACAGACTGACAGACTGACAGACTGACAGACTGACAGACTGACAGACTGACAGACTGACAGACTGACAGACTGACAGACTGACAGACTGACAGACTGACAGACTGACAGACTGACAGACTGACAGACTGACAGACTGACAGACTGACAGACTGACAGACTGACAGACTGACAGACTGACAGACTGACAGACTGACAGACTGACAGACTGACAGACTGACAGACTGACAGACTGACAGACTGACAGACTGACAGACTGACAGACTGACAGACTGACAGACTGACAGACTGACAGACTGACAGACTGACAGACTGACAGACTGACAGACTGACAGACTGACAGACTGACAGACTGACAGACTGACAGACTGACAGACTGACAGACTGACAGACTGACAGACTGACAGACTGACAGACTGACAGACTGACAGACTGACAGACTGACAGACTGACAGACTGACAGACTGACAGACTGACAGACTGACAGACTGACAGACTGACAGACTGACAGACTGACAGACTGACAGACTGACAGACTGACAGACTGACAGACTGACAGACTGACAGACTGACAGACTGACAGACTGACAGACTGACAGACTGACAGACTGACAGACTGACAGACTGACAGACTGACAGACTGACAGACTGACAGACTGACAGACTGACAGACTGACAGACTGACAGACTGACAGACTGACAGACTGACAGACTGACAGACTGACAGACTGACAGACTGACAGACTGACAGACTGACAGACTGACAGACTGACAGACTGACAGACTGACAGACTGACAGACTGACAGACTGACAGACTGACAGACTGACAGACTGACAGACTGACAGACTGACAGACTGACAGACTGACAGACTGACAGACTGACAGACTGACAGACTGACAGACTGACAGACTGACAGACTGACAGACTGACAGACTGACAGACTGACAGACTGACAGACTGACAGACTGACAGACTGACAGACTGACAGACTGACAGACTGACAGACTGACAGACTGACAGACTGACAGACTGACAGACTGACAGACTGACAGACTGACAGACTGACAGACTGACAGACTGACAGACTGACAGACTGACAGACTGACAGACTGACAGACTGACAGACTGACAGACTGACAGACTGACAGACTGACAGACTGACAGACTGACAGACTGACAGACTGACAGACTGACAGACTGACAGACTGACAGACTGACAGACTGACAGACTGACAGACTGACAGACTGACAGACTGACAGACTGACAGACTGACAGACTGACAGACTGACAGACTGACAGACTGACAGACTGACAGACTGACAGACTGACAGACTGACAGACTGACAGACTGACAGACTGACAGACTGACAGACTGACAGACTGACAGACTGACAGACTGACAGACTGACAGACTGACAGACTGACAGACTGACAGACTGACAGACTGACAGACTGACAGACTGACAGACTGACAGACTGACAGACTGACAGACTGACAGACTGACAGACTGACAGACTGACAGACTGACAGACTGACAGACTGACAGACTGACAGACTGACAGACTGACAGACTGACAGACTGACAGACTGACAGACTGACAGACTGACAGACTGACAGACTGACAGACTGACAGACTGACAGACTGACAGACTGGAAGACTGACAGACTGACAGACTGACAGACGGACAGACTGTCAGACTGACAGACTGACAGACTGACAGACTGACAGACTGACAGACTGACAGACTGACAGACTGACAGACTGACAGACTGACAGACTGACAGACTGACAGACTGAAAGACTGACAGACTGACAGACTGAACGACTGACAGACTGACAGACTGTTATATGAAATATAACAATATATAAAAACTTTTAATTCTAGAAAAAAAAACAAATTTTATTGATATTAATCAATGAATAGAAGATAAAGAAAAGTGTATGATATCCACTTCAAAAAATTTGTTTGTAAGCGTATGCACTCAACTTTTTTTTTACACGATTTTTTGAGGGCAAAATATATTACGTTCTATGGTCGCCAACGCTAACGGTCTGATAACGAATGAAATGGATACTGAATCGTATCATCATCTCCACAAACGAATAAAAAATTTACACATAAAATATGTAACTTACATCAAATGGTAGTATTATAAGCATTGATTGTTCAATTATCTACAAACATTTTATGTGTAGTTTTCATAAAATGTTTGAATTTAAACAATATGTTTGTAATTATAAGCATTCTGGGTAAAATGTTTAAGCATAATTCGTTTATTACTGAACAATGCCGATTGAAATGTACACAGAGGAAGAATATTTGTAATATCCACCATTATGTGTTCAATTTTTTTTTTGTTACCTATTTTCGTGTGTATAAATACGCAACTTGCCTACTTTTACACTAAAAATTACAAACAATTTTATGGGAAATTTACACGCCGTTCTTAGAGTTTGAAAGAAAATTAAAAGGAAAACAATAATAAACGTCAGAAAATTGTAATAATCTTTTTTTATGAAGTGAAGTAAGATGCAATTTATTCTTTTGAAATGTGAATGTGTAAACCATTTTTTAAATATTTTTTTTTTTTGAAGTAGATTTAACTTTTTTTGTTTCAATTGAAGAATATTAAAAAATAATTTAAAACTGAAGTAGACTTAAACAATGGTACGAAGGAGGGAGCAGAATTTATTTTTTTTCTGAAATTGAATTAAATCTACTTCAATTGAAGTAAAGTGGTATCGCTGGTCCTGACCCTGATTTTTCTTCTCGAATTCGGCCAGTTGCGGGGATCAATGTCCCACACGTTTATTTTTGCGGCTACTCTTCCTCATAGTACTAAGCGTGCCATACACGAGCATGTTGTCGTGAACAAGAAGCTATTTGTCTTCTAGCTTGTTACAAGGAGCGGGTGGCTACATTTACCTGTTAATTTCTGCATTCAACTTCTTTTAAGTGTATTGTTGACGAGCCATATGTCTCCTCGTGTATTACTCTGGCCTTTTGCTGGAGGCGAGGATTTGTTCCAACTCGTATATGTTATTACTAACGAAACCAATGTAAATTATATGAAATACACTATTATGTATTATTAAGTGTATTAAGAATTGAACTCGTAAAAATTGAAAAATTAAAATTGATTGCGATTTGGAGCTTGGAAAACTCTGAACCAAAATTTGTTTTTTTTTTGCTTTCTTTGGCATCAACCGAAACGAAAAAGCATCACTAACTTTGAGGTTCCTATTCTACGATTTAATGGATTTTATTAAAGCTAGTTTCCAACGTATGTGTTGGTTTTTAGCCATGAACAGCTGTAATACTCGTTAATAAATCCATATTTTGATCTCATTTAATATGTGATTATAGTATGTAGATGATGCCTAATTAAATTGTATATTCCCATTCAAACAGGTTCATCAAAACTTTATTCAATAGTCTTAACTCTTAACGAACCACATCAATGCAAAAATTGGTCCAACAAATAAACCGAATTTATTTTGAAATTTCACATTTTATATTGATTGCTTTTCTCTCATCCACTCTTACCTCGTATACTCGTAGTTGATAGATACATTTATGCTCATTAGAATATCCTGAAACAAAAGGATTTAAGTTGCACTCAAAACAAAAACCACTTTGCCGCATTAACGATGGCGATGGCAATGGCGCCCAATGACATCTCTCACAGAAATATTATATCGAATCGATCTGCAATTAAATGTGATTGCAATTGCATCATGTAAATTCTGCTGCAAACGAACGTTATAATCTAAGCTGCGTGAAAAAAGTGGGTTGTCACAGAGTGTAGACTATAGCTATACGCACTTTCCAAACTTTACCGCACCAACCGGATTGTTGTGTGAGAGTAGCTAGGTGTATAGGGATATAGTTTTGAATGCGGATGGATGTGGATTGCGAAACCAACAGTTTTGATTGACTAGCCATGGCAACCAAAACTGCGTAAAATAATCAACAAGCATCGAAATCACATTAAGCTTTTACATAAAGGTTATCCCTTGATTTGATTCGGCTTTGCATTGGGTTTTTGAATTTTAATCGATATGCCAACGGCAAAGCGAGGATTATCTAAGTGGAAGGACGCACAACCTACATTTTCTGAAAATCGGGATAAAAACGACACGTGTTATTTTGTCTAGACTGTTCGATGATGCTCTAAAATAAAGTCGTCTTTCGATGTTTTCAAATTTCTCCGAAAGGACTATTAACAAAAATCTACGGAATCTTTAAGAACAAATCCCACTTGTTATATTATAAAAAAAATATATCCTTAAGAGTTAAAGCTCCTTACGAGCAAGTAACATTCTTCAGCATATTTCAATTTGGAGAAATCCCCTCACAAGTCAGAGAATTAAATACAACACAAGGATCTCGTACATAATTTTCATGAAATTTGATTTCAATTCCTACGCACTATGTCAGGACTCAGGACACTGTGAATTAATTAATTGCAAACAACAATTAATTTCTCATTGAATAAACTGATATACTGTTGGTGATGAATATGTGTATCTATGTGCTTGTGTGTATTCGTATTGGAACTTAAAACTTTTTGAGTATAACTTTTGTAGATTATTTAGAATGTGATTTGAATAATAAAATTCGAATAAAAGGATAAATTGCCTCTTCCCACTCGCTCATAAAAAATTATTTGAAAAACAAGCACAATGCTCTTCAAATTCACATTCAATTTCAAAAATGTTTACATTGTGTAAAACTGTCTCAACACTTTTTCTTCGTTTTCTAACGATAATGGTGGTATTTGTTGGAGATTTGGAAAATTTAATTTGGCTTCGGAATAAAAAGTCTAGACAATGTTTTTTTTTTGTTTTTTGCTTTAATAATTTTATTATATTATGAAGAAGAATTTGGGCATTGAAAAGCCTTATTGCTTCTTCAAGTTGAGTGTTTATTTTGACAAAAGTTTTTAAATGCTATTATATTTTGTGCAAAGAAAAGGATTCAGTGGAAAATACAAAATGACACGAGAATATTCGAGTCGAAGGTTAGGAAATACAAAGAATAAAATAAATATGGTTTTGGTGAGGCCTTCAAGACAACTGGCGCAAAATTTTAAACAACCTATTATTAAGGCCATAACACGATACTAGTTAGCAATTTACTATACACATAGTAGTCTACTAACTTTTCATAAATTTTAAATCTTTTGTTAACGAGTAATATGCTAATTTAGCAGATAGCAAAGCATTTGTAGGGTTTGAATTTTGATGAACACAATTATTGTGTTTATGTTTTGTAAATTAAATATGTGTTGATGGAAACCCAACGTGTGATCAAAATAATTATTCGATGTTTATATTTTAATCATTTAACTTCATTATTGACAAAAAAAAAACAAAAAAAAATGTATACCAGCAGGATTCCAACCTGAACCTCCCGCGTGCAAGGCCGATATACTATCAGAATGACATGTGGATTTAGTACGATATTAAAAATTTAAAGTAGCCATTGGGTGGTTCTAACTTTAGTAAAATGTTAAGAAGATAATACGATACTAATCTCTTTTAAAATTAGCCAAATCCTCTTTTTAACCTAGTATCATACTTAAAATGATTTAACATATTACTAAATCGTTTAAGATTTTGCGCCAATAACGAGTTTGATATTTTATAAGACATAATTACAAATTTACATGTAACTGACAACTTGTTCGTTTGATAGCTTTTTTTATTTCCAGTTTTTATCACTGGTGTAAACACTGATTCACGACGAGTTGTCAAAAAAAGGATGAAATAGAAAAAAATTAAGTCGTACAATGATTTTCTTACTGTTCGCTGGTTTACAGCCGCCATTTTGAATTTAATGGACATTTTATTTTGACCAATAACTTCGCCATTTTTGATTTCTGACAAAAATATTACAGGTTAAACTTGTAGGAAATTTAATTTTCTCCAACTTTAGTCTCAATATATTGTTTCAAGAAACTTACAGCTCGCGAGATATTAAAGAAAAACTGTTTGGGGCTTCTGACCCCCTTGTGGAACTATAAAATTTTAATTCATACAAGAGTCTGTTAAAGTTTGTTGGCGGGGATCATTAGTAATCTAAATATCATTTTTTTGTAAAAATACTGCTGGATACAGTGGCGTATACAGCTTCACTTTTCGTGATGAGGGGGGGGGGGGAGGTTGGTCACTCCCAACCAACAAAAAATAAAATGCACGACTGGATCGCACGTACTTTCTATTATGTCCGATTACACTATATGCAAAATATTCTTAATAGAAAAATATTTGTATGTATTTTTAAAGTCGTTTGTCACTTAATAAAATAAATTTATATATAAAAATTCTGAATTTTTTTCTTTTTAAACATTTTAAATATTTAATAATATAAATTCAAAAACAAAATTTCAGAAAAAATCGTCCACCCGTTTTCGAAATACATATTGAATTTAAAAAAAAAATATTTTTTTTTCAAAAATCCAAAAAACTATTTTTCGAAAATTTTGAAATGCAGTATTATTTAAAATTTGTAGGAGCTCCTGTATAAAAATTTTGATCGACGCGTGTTTCTCGCCACGTTGTAATTTTGGCAGAGGTGGTCAACAACATCAACACGTATTTATATGGGTTAATTTGGACACATTTTAAGGAACACACATAGGCATACAAGCGTACAATTTTGTTAAATTTTTCATATTCATTAATGAATCTCTGCAAAAAGTTTAAGATCTTTAAAAGCGAAATCAGATACATAAGTTCTAAGTCTAAACGTTTTCATACCTAGTTTTGTTGGAAGTTTAAACATTGCTTGTCGAATTTCGCTATAAATTTGAACATAAAAAGTTTAAATTTATATATTTTCTGTTTTTTTTTTGTTTTGTGTATTTTTTAAGTTAGAATGATTTATTTGTTAATTTAAGGAGTTAGATTGTAATTTAATTAGAAAAAACTGAAAAAAAAAATTAAGAAAAAAATGTAAAAAAATTATGTTTATTATTATTTTTAAATATGTGTTGGTGGGCAAAAAATTATTCAGCGTCCTAAAACAAAATGTGTCGCGAAAAATTCTGTCGGCTTTTGACAGAAAACCTGTCGGTTTGACATATTACCGTCATCTCCGTAGAAAATGTATTCACCCAATAAACGCCGCAAAAGAAGTTTTGCGAGTACGTCAAAAAATCCAGAATTAAAATTTCCCCACAAATATGAGAACATTAATGAAATATTGAATTTCGTCTTTTATATATCGACAAAGCTAGTTTTGCCTATGTAACCCATATACCCCTTTCTAACAAAAAAAAATTACAATTACAATTATTTCGACAATATGGATATTTCGGATAAACGAATTGTTGTATATGTAGACTGTAAAGCATTTGTTGAAATCAACAATTGGATTATACAAGATGAAGAAGTCCCATGTGTGACGTACTGACTGTCGGTTTGTATGCCTGTTGTGTGGTATGCCTATATCTGCTGTACTGTACACTTACTTTGTATCAAGCTTAATCCCCAAAATCACAATCTGAGAAAGCGTATAGATTTAAAAAAGTTGGAAGATGTATTAACACTAATTTGACTAGGCTCCCTTATAGATATGTGTCCGTTAAAATTGAGTGTGAACTATTAGTACGCAGAAAAATTATAAAGAAGGATTTCCGCATTGTTTTGGATAAGGTTTCAGATTTCAAGCTGTTACTTGTTACTTATCTAATTTATAAAAGGAAACAGTTCGCGCAACATCAGATTAAATAAAAAAAAAACTTAGAATAATAAAGGATTCTTGGTAGGTCATTCTAAGCTAAAAAGACATCTAAGCATTGTTGCTGAAGAGGGACCTAGGTCTCCATAGAAACGGTATTTTAACCGATGACAAGGTCGCAGTGGTAACGTCACAAAAATTGTATTCTGTCGAATGTTCAAAATTGTTGTTCATTGCTATGCTTCGAGTTACCATGATGACTACTGAGATCTGCATATTTGTGGGGGGGCCCTAACCTAACCTTAATTCGACACATGTTTTACTACCAAATCACAAACACCAGCGTTCTGAATCGTGTTAAAACTTAAGAAAGGTGCTCACCTGAAGTGTAAAACTTATTTTCTGCATGACATCTCGAGTCAATATTTACTGCAGTGAGCTTTCTGGAAGAAAAACTGTTTTTTTTTTGTTTTTCCTTAAAATATCAAAGACCTTTTCGAAAAATTATTTCCCGCTTTAGTTGGGTTGCAATCTGCAGTGAAATTCTTTTGAGTGCCGAAGCATCTCCTTAAATTTCTCCATCTCATTATATCCTCAAGGATTGAGTGGCTGTTTTTCATGTCCATAACGCAAGAACTATCCTATTTCAAAAAAAAAAAATCCCTGGACAAATGGAAAAGGGAACACAAAAAAATAAGGAACTCCAGGTAGGTATACCTACGGAAGTTTAAGTGTTTGCTCTCCCATAGAAATGAATAAAGGCACACCTTACCTTCGAACGCAACAGAAACAAAAAATAACCTTTTTAATTTCCCGTCCAATAAATTCTAGCAGAGAGCGTATTTGAAGTGCTCTCAAGGCGTGTGCTCGCGCGAAATACATTAGGGCCAGTCTGCCCTGCCCTAGCTGCATCTTCAAATTGTGCACTGAGTAAAGTGAAACTGACTGCTGAGGAAGAAAGACCTCCCTGAGATAAGTATACAGAAGAACGGAAGCGGAAACTTAACGCTTTGCTTGAGAGCAATTTACTCGATCTGCGGGGGTAATTTTTTTTTGTACTTTGTATCACACAAGTAACCAGGCTAGTAAATCGAAGAAAAACACGAAAAGCTAAGGCATATGAAGCAGGGATGAGACCTTCTTTACTTAACTCTTATTCCTGGACTTGAGACCCCGGGCGGCTTAGGTACGAGTAGATGTGTATACTGGGGGAGACTCAACCCCCTTTTTTGCTATATGTTCCGTTGGGGGGCATAGGATTTTAATCATTTCACATAGTTTGTCTTTTTGAAAGCAGCCCAGTCCAGGCGCACTATTTCTTTTTAGAACCGAAAAGACAATGAAATGGATTCCTGGAAAAAGTCTGAAGAACAAAAGCACTTCCTTGTGTCTTTTTCGACAGGCCATCCTTCGTCCTGCCTTCATAGACGTATGTACATATACTCTTACCTACGACGACGTACATTCTTCTGCATCCATTGTTAGTCGCCTGCCGCTCTGCACTTTCATCTGCAAATTCATTTCTCATCTTAAGGAATTTAATGGATAGCCTGGCTAGCTATACGAGTGTAATATAGCTCAACAAGGAAATGGGAAGAAATCTGCTTTCACACATATAATGCGCATCTTAGTCGTACTTCCTTAGTATCTTTTTTTTTGTGTAATATGTATTTAACGAAAGTATTTTTAGTGACCGTAAGTGAGTACACCCTGGTTCGTCCTTTGGATCATACACATACATACGTTTCGATTTACTTTCATTCTTCTGCTCAGGAAATGAAAGAACTTTAAAATAGGAAGACACTCGAAAGTATAGTGCCATTGAAATGTAATAAGAGAATGCTTGGAATTCCATTTAAGACTGCAAGAGCAATATACGCTTATTTATACTGCTCTCCTCTTTTATATGAGGATAATAATGATGGCCTCGGATATGGCTGTCCATTTGAATGAAAAGGATTCTCTTGCTCTTAAAATAAACTATTTTCTCAGGAATGACGATTTTATACTTATATCTATATTAAGCTTCAAGAGCTTTGTTGATGAATCAAATTCATAAAATATTTTAGGAGCCATAATGTATATGCTATTGCCATTTGATCTGTAATAACAATCAGCTATCTCATTTGAGATAATGAGAAGATATTATTCGTAGGGTTAAACATTTTTCAAAACAAAAAAATCGTTGTTTGCTGAGGAGGAGTACTAAGGGGTCAATCAAGCCAGTACACCATATTATGTCTGACGCCGGCAATGCCTCCGTTAAATGAAACGCTGTCTCTTTGGACCGAATGAATCTAACAGGATCGCGAGTCCTTCAAGTTCAGACTAATTCAAACGAATTTTTTCTTTACAAAAACACAAGCACAAACAAATTTTATTTCCAATAGATGAAAAGATAACCAGATAACATTATATACTTATTTTTTTTTTTGGCAAGACAGAACTACCGATTTCCCTACTCTCTCCTTTTTTCATAAGCCAGTTGCTTCCCTAGTTTCGACTTTTTTTCCTTAAAATGTTCTTCACCAGAACAGTGATCACTTTTAAAAATTTATCCAGATTTCCTTCTAATCTATGTTACAAAATAAATACTAAATTTTGTCACTCTAACTTGGTCTGAAATTCCCTTTGCCTTGCTTAGTTCTTCACCAAAGAAGTGACCGTTAGTATTTGTAAGGTCTTCCGAACCTCTTTTTTACTGTCAACCCCGTTCATTTTAACAATGGGGATCCGCTGACTTCGGTGTCGTCATTTGACAGCTAAATCCAACTATGTGGCTGTTGACGAAATCCGATGATCCTACTTATTCACACGCATTACCCAGATTATGCTTCGTAATTATGAATTCTCCGACCACTGGTTTCACTGCCAGCAGCGGCGAACACGATAAATGCATCCAATCATTTCGCTTCCACTTTTTTAAAAGCAAGTGCAAGGAAGATAGAAAGTGCTAGAAATCCAAAAATTCAATTTTGAATGTCATAAGTTTCTTTATGGACAAACCATCCTCTCTCATAAAAAGTGATGCTTTTAAGTTTATAGCTGAATAGCGTAGCGTCAGCGGGTCCAAGAACTGCCCGAAGAAAGCAATAAAACTCGGTGCGTAGAGTGTTCAGAACTCCGTTTGGATATCAATTTTTATTCGATGTTTAATATTACAATATTTCCATTCCAAAATACTTTAACAAGGTAATTCATATAATTTAAAATATGTTTCCTCCAAATAAGCTAACACTAACAATTTCATATAATTTAGGATATACCTAGTCGCCGGACCTGGTCGAAACCAAAGGTAGTACGCCAACAACTGCTAAACTTCTATCTAGTCCACCACGCACTCAGCAGTATGTTCTTAGCCACTTTCCTTATGTACACTAGATTGGTAAATAAACACCCAATGTAGAAGTTCATGCTTTTCTATACAAATGTTACCTCCTCTTGATAAAATTTGAGTAACAAGAAAGTGTCAATTGTAAGACTGCAGAAAAATTCATTCCATGTAAATTATATGGCATGATGTTTGACTTGATGATGATGTTCTGCTTTCACTATAAATCGCTTGGTTACAGCTATTGAATTTCAAAATTCAATTAAAGTTGAAATGGCAGTTAGCTTGTTGATGAATGCGATGTGTGGAGGAAATTTGAATGTCGATTGTTTGGTTAGGTTGAATTTGTAACTTTCGTTACAAATATGTAAGTGACTTCTTACTTAAAGTAAACAAAGTTAACCGATAGCTGATTCATCATGTCTGAGCTACTGCTCTACTCAGTAAATTGAAGAAAACACCTTTATATAAGTAAGAAAAAGAAAATGAAGAAACAATGATCGGGAAGCGTGAAAGAACGAGTTTTCTTATGGTAAATTGTCCGTGGCAAAATAAACAAATTAAGAAAAGAAAAAATGGTATAAGCCTGCTTATAAAAATAGATAATTTTTTAGAATTTTAATCACAAAAGTTCGTTAAGTCGTTTCTGCGATTATGCGTGACAAACTATATAATTTTTTGTTGTACTTGCAAAGATTTCCGCTCTATGAGGAGTATACGAAATATGAACATCGAGGTTTCAAAAGGAAAAAGAAAGAGCAGGAGAAGCCCGTGATCAATAAATAAGAGAGATGGCACATAAGCAATGAGGTTCGGACGATTTACCAAAGTGTACAAAGAAACATCCAAGTTTACAAAACAAAAACTACAATGACGATCAAAGAAATATCATTGTAGAATCCCGAGTGCGATGCTTATGATATAAAAAATCATTTCGACATTTTGAAAACTGACGATGATGAATAGGATTTCCGTTCAAAATGGACGAAGCAGGCCAAACAGTTCGTCCACCCGACCTGGATGAAATGGAGATAGCTATATCGGAAAAACTGCTGGAGCTGACGACGGCAAATTTTGTAAAAAACCCAATAATTTCAGATTAATATCCTTATCGATTTTCCAGTCGTTTCAATGGAGATGGGCTGGTTTTGACATTCCTGCCAAGCTTTCGGGTGAATCACGCTATTCCGATTTGCCCGATAACTTTGATCTAAAAAATGCGGCGTGCTTATATGCAATTCTAGATCGTCATCATTAAAATAATATTGCAGTATTTTAAATGATCAGAAAAGCGCGAGGATGGTTTTGAAGTAGTCAAATCCTTCAAATTCTTTCGGTAAAAGCCGATAGCACTACAAATGAAGAAATACGCGGGTGGCTGGTCAATTCCAACTAAGCCTATTTTAGTCTGTCAAGGATTTTTAAATCCAGAAATCTAACCATGCATCATAAGGTGCTGGTGCACAGGATCCGATACTTGGTGCTTAATAAAAGGCTTTTCGACCTACATATTAGTCATACGTTCGTGAAAAAGGTCTTGCGGAGAGTTGTAGGCCCGGTATGTGAGGAAAGGGCAGGATGATTCCGGAGACACTATAATCACTAGCTATTTATATAGGTTGTTTACCTCGAAGCAGATATTGTGATAAGAATTAAGCTCGGTAGACTGCGGTGGACCGCTTCGGAAAGTTCTGTATGCCTGTAAAACCTAAGGTCTTTCAAATGCAACCTGAATTGCACGAAAAAAGTTAGAAGGGATAGAAAGATAAGAAAGAAATTTGTATTGCCAGATTGGATTGATAGGTCTTAACTGTCTCATTATAACCCACGATGCTCGAGGCCACACGTCTAATTTAGCAGTGAAGTACTATATCCACTGCGCAATTGCCACCCCACCCGTTAGAAGATGATAATAATTATGATTTCTTGTATTGTGTATATTCTATTAATAGTATAGGAGATACCACATCAAACTATTTTTGGTACTTGGGCATTTAACTTGAACAGCCCGAATGACTTAAATGGTTGGGTTATATGAAACGAAAGGACACCAATGTTCCAGCTCGAAAACTCTTCGAATCCAACCCGTGAGACGGAGGAGTAGTGGAAGACCGCAACAGATGGTGCACCCAAGTGGAAGGGAACAGACGTCAACCATCTTGGTGTCCGAAACTGAAGACAGCTTAATAATTGATGCCCAGACACTGTAGCACCATCGTTCGTAAGTAAGAAAGGCTAACAGAAAAAGAACGCAAACGAGCAACAGCAACAAATTTGTGTGGCTATGGCTAGTGATTTCAATGCGATTGATAAACAAAAGAACTTGCATTGGGTTGAACTTCCTCAAGCAGTTTCTGTGGTGTAATGCGTAGTGCATAAACAGGGTGTCCACCGGGAAGGTATACTACCTTGTATTGGCGCCATTCTGGTAAACATTAGTTTTGACAGTTCATATTTGACAGTCGTGAAGTAGACACGTGGCAAATTTATTATGGAAAAATATTCGATAAGCCAACGTGTTTTAATCGTGAAAACATTTTATCAAAATAAATCGATTACTGTGACGATGAGAAAGTTACGTGAAATTCTTGGGAGAAACAACGTGCCAACAAAATGCATTACTTACATTTGAATGGGTATGTGAATAAACAGAATAGTTGGTTCTGTGCAATGGAAAACCCTCAAATTATTCATCAGTCACCTGTACATCCATTAAAAGTAAGAGTCTGGTGTGCAATTTGGTCAGGAGGAATCATTGGACCTTACTTCTTTGAAAATGAAAACGGCGTAACGGTAACTGTGAATGGGGAGCGAATTTTTTTTTTTTTTTGTTAATTCATTTTTATTTCATATTCACTTATAACTATCTTAAAGCTAGACAAAAATGTTTAAAACTAGCCTACTTATCAATAACTTACAACTAATTTACTGGCCCTTTACGGGCGCTCTAAACTAAACAATAACTCTTAGAACTAATGTCTTTCGACCTAAAAACTATTTTAATTAAATCTAATTATTTTATTTTATTTTATTTTTCCAAGGAAACTTTCACAAAAAAACTTGGTATCTTATTTTTTTTTTTTTTTTTTTTTTTCTTATAAACTAAACCTAAATATAGATTAAAAATAATTAAACCTAAATAAAACTAACTTATATTGCCTAAAAATAACTTAAACTACTTAAAATAAATAATAATACTTAAGACTACTTAAAAACTAGAACAGCCACAGCAGCATTTTTTTCGTTTTTTTAAATTTTTTTTTTTCGTTTATTTTTTATATGTATGGAGACACACAGCGACATTTAACCCACCCATACATGTACATATACACATACATATACGTACGCACATACATGTACAGACACGCAGATACATGCACGTATGCCCCGCACACATACTTATTTTTAATTTTTTTGTTGGTGCCACCCCGACTGTTCCCTATACCTAATTACCCTAAATCTATGTAAGTCGGCCAAGATATAATATCTTCATCGACTTTCAATATCACGATGCTGTTCAGAGAGCCACCAGAACTGGTTCTCCTGTTTCGCCCTATCCCTCCGGTCCCGATCGGACACAGTCCTACTGAACCGAAGGCGCTCTTCTCCACCTTGAGCGATGACGTCTCGACCATACAGGAGTCGCCTATCCACAGTTTTCCGGCTGACGTGGTAGATGAGCGGAACCGCCCCTCCATCCTGTATCAGCCCTCGACTGTCTAAATTGAGGAATTCCTCGGGAGGGATGTAGCCACTTTACCGCGCACTCTCAAAATATTGGTTATTTGGGGTAATACGCCCCAAAAATTAAGTTGTTAGTTGAGGACATCGCTCTTGCAACGTGCCCCCGAATCAGCTTAAACAAAAAATTATCTATTCTGTTTATGTTGGCTCCGTTTTATAGAACCTGGTTGGAAAAATATCGTTTGTACTCCGACTCTGGTGTTCTGTGTAATCCAAGGCAACGTCGAAGACACTGCCTCTCAAACACCCGAATCTTTTCCATTTGAGATGGGGCAACGTTGAACCACACCGGGCATCCATAGGCAATCATCGGCCTGATGAGGGCCATGTAGCAAATCACCTTCACCCTGCTGTCAAGACGACTGCTATAAAACAATCGTTTTGTCAGGGCAAAAGCTCCCCTAGCCCTGGCCAGAGCAGCACCTATATGTCTGTCGAAATACAAGTACTGATCCAACCAGATGCCAAGGTACTTTACTACACTTTTACTCGCCAGTGGATGTCCATGTGGCCCTACGATCACCAGCTTGCGCCAGTTCTTTCTCGTATCCCTTGAGGCGCTAGACAACGGAGTCCTAAACAAAATAGTTTCTGATTTCTGGAAGTTGATTTTCAACTTCCAGTCATCACAATATCGCTGAATCTTGTCGAAGTCACTCTGCAAGAGACTTTTGATGACCTCAACTGTATGAGCTGTTCTGTACGCAATTAGATCGTCGGCGTACGCAATTGCCTGAGTTAGACTACCTATCAGATCGCTGGTGTAAATGTTGAATAGAATCGGCGAGTTAACCGCTCCCTGCTGAAGACCATTATTAATATTAAAAATTGCAGTAGAAGTTACATTGCCACTCTTGACAACAAACTTTCTACCATTTAGCATGTCATAAAGCATATACAATAGAGGTTTACTTATACCTAGTCTGGTTAGCTTTAGATAGAGACCTTCTAACCATACGGTGTCGAAGGCCTTCTCCAAATCAACCAGACAGGCACCCGTACACTGCTTTTTAGTTTTGTTCCATTGGATATCAGAAACAAGTTTAGACGCGGCATGAATTGTGTCATGTCCCGCCTTAAAACCGAACTGATTATCAGGGATAATATTTTTGTCCTCCGCCCACTTGAACAGGGCTCTATTAATAACCTTTTCAAATACTTTGCTGATACTCGGAAGAAGACTTATCGACCGGAGATTCGCCGGATTGGAGTTGTCCTTTCCCTTTTTTGGGAGAGGGTGCACCACAGCTGTCTTCCACCGCACTGGATAATATGCATTATTCAGCGCGTTGTTAAACAGTGTGGTATAAATGTCAACTGCTTCTTGAGGCAAATGTCGTAGTACAACGTTGGATATACCATCGACTCCTGCAGACTTCTTTTTCTTTAATGAATCGAAGATGAGCTGGAGCTCATTCTTCGAAATTAACAGGGGACTGGGCCCATTTCGGTCGGCGATTATGGCGTTTGCCAAATCTTCATCATAAAACCCGGTAAAACCAAGGTTCTCAGATCGCCATTCGCTTATATCGTTCCGGAGCCATAAGTGATGAAGCAGAGCTCTGTTCTCCAGGTCATGATTCGGGCGAATGCTAGCTTTCACCTTGTACACTTGCTGGAAGGCAGCCTCCACAGCCTCCACCTTCTCCTGCGGATCTTCGATTATGAAGAGGTCATCGTCCAAGACGGCGTCATCTGGGTGTATGCCTGCTGTCAGAAGTACGTCTCTGTTTTGTGTCGTCCTCTGGAGCTTAAGACACGGAAGGTAGTTTTGATCTTTTCTTCTGAATATCTTATTAATTTGTGGGAACATACTCGGGTCGGTAGCGTTCACGGCCCGAATTTTGTTGTCCCAAAACAAACTAATGGACAACCTATAATTTTCTTTGATCAATTGGTTGATGTTTTTGATGGACGACTTCAGTGTCCTTATCTCCAGATCTCGTGTGTCAGTAAACCGTCTCTACAAGCGTTTTAGTCTTGTCAGAAAGCCACTTTTTTGTCTGTGTAGTGCATCAAGTGTCGTGTTACGGTACATGTCAGTTGCGTTACGTTCTTTGTATTTCGGTATTGTCCTATTCATTGTTCGTTGAATTATTTCGTCCATTTGTTCTAAGTATCTGTCAATTTCAGTATTTGTCAGGTTCCTGTCATTTGGTGGGGATATATCATTTGAACGTAATTCGCTCAATAAGAAGTTCGAGAAGCGTGGCCAGCGCACCTTACTGTAATTGTAAGTATGCACAGGTACATACTCCTCCAATTCCATAAGCTCGTTCGGAAGTTGTATTACGGCGGCGAGTCCGCAGTGGTCACTGTCGTACTCGATCGTTCTTAAACAATTTTTAGGCCGTTGGCCCACAGTGTCAGTAATTGTTAGTCTGGCGTCTTTCAACAATAGATCCAGATAGGCACCGCTTCTTGGAAACGATGGCCTGTCTGTAGCGAGAAGTTCAATGCGATACTCCAGGTTGTATCGACCCATCCAATTATACAGATGGTTACCACGAGGATTTTGTATTTGATTTCCCCAATCTATATGTTTGGCATTCAAATCACCAGCCAATATGTAGTAGTTTTCTTCCGAGCTCAATCTTAAGCATTCAAAAAGCTTTTCAAGCTCTGTTATAAACTGTGTGGGCTGAGGTGTTTCCGGTGCATAGGCAGCGATCACATACATTCGCTTCCCCTGTTGGAGATGAATGCATATGATGCATGCCTCTAACGTCCGAAATTTACGCACATCACTATTATATATTACCTTATGACTAATGCCTTTACGTATAAAGATTGCGACGCCCCCTCCTTGAGTGGAGGTGGGTCGGTCTCTCCTTACGATATTGTAATTGTTGTTAGTCAATTTATGTTTCTGGTTAAGCTTAGTTTCGCTAGCCATAAACACATCTGGACTGATGTCTTTAAGCAATTGGAATAAATTCGCTCTACGTTCGGTCCTAATCAGTGAATTTACATTCACAGCTAGGATCTTAAAGGGCCTCTCCGGCAGCGCGCCCTTAACATCTAAGTTGCGTTAAGCTCGGCATAACACAGTAGATATAATCCACCCTAGTCGCCTGCTCCCTGATCTGGTTTTGGAGGCCGTTCAACTGGCCCTGGATGGCCAGTAGAACGCCCATAATATCCGCCTGTGCCGCCGGCGCCTTAGGCACGGGGGCCTGTTGGGCGACCTTTGGTGTAGGCTGTACTGTGCTTCCCCTTCCTGACGCTATTTGGGCGTAAGAAATTTGGGGGTTGACGGGCGTTGTTGTAGGAGGGCACACTGTTGGCCGCTTTTCGACTCCATCGTTTGCAAATAATATAATAATTCCAGGAAGTTCTTAAGCTGGCAATATCCTTAAAAAAAAATAAGTACTTCAGCATTCGAAAAATAATAAAAAAAAAACATAATTCACATATGTAGAAGTTATACATTATTTCCTCGTTTTTTTGTTTAATGTGAAAAGGGACTACGTTTTCTCGTCCGACACCCTGAATATCCCCTATCCACATGATTGTCGGATGAGTTATTTTTATGATTGGGTAATTGTAAAATTTTATGGCCATTTCATATGGAAATGCATAACATTTCTTTTTTTTTTGTATTTCTGTTCAGTTCAACATTCACTTTTGTTGATCTGCATAATGGATTCCAAGGACCAAAAACGACATCCTTTTCGATTATTATGTACATACTGCTGTTACTACTATTTTTTTTTCATTTTGTTTTGTTCAAGGACTCTTTTATTTCCGATGTAAAATAGATGTAAATTGATGTGATTTTCTCAGAAGCATATTGCACATATATGTACATATGTTTCTGCTTCTTCGGACCGACAAATTAAGGTCCTGGTTGGAACAAATTTTGTGCACCATTAAGGTACTCTCCTTTCTATATAATCTTGGTATTGTTTTATAGGAGGCTTTATTTTTTGAAATTCAGAATTTCTTCTGATGCAGTCCCCAATATGCAGCACTTTGGTTGGAAGAAAAGATTTATGCTTTATTGATGGAGTGTCCTGCAGAACTCTTTTCAATTCAATATGAGAACGGGTCTATAGATGCATACACCCCTTCATTGATCGCCCAACAATAAAATT
Source organism: Philhelius pedissequus (assembly GCA_910595825.1). Lineage (NCBI taxonomy): Eukaryota > Metazoa > Arthropoda > Insecta > Diptera > Syrphidae > Philhelius > Philhelius pedissequus. The sequence goes on from OU343160.1 coordinate 328,931,333, forward strand.
CAGGATTGCATCCAAAAGAAAATGGGGTGTACTTGTATAGTTGAAGTTTTTCTTGTTAAGAGACCTACATATATTCAAAATTTATTTAAATGGCCAGACATCCGGCTGAACAATCATTGGGTACTGTTATACTGTATGTGTATAATATTATGTATTCGTCGCCGTTTGGCTCTTGGGACTCATTACGATGGCGAAACGCGAATTTGAGTCATCGCGCGATTTAAGTCGAGTCGCTTCTGTTCGTTCGGTTTAGTGGAACGAACAACGTTCCTATGGATGCTGGTGCTGATGATGATGTTGCTGGTCGTCCTGATGACGATGGCGATGATGACAAAGAGCAGGGTAATAAAAATTCCATTGGCACTTTGGTTGGTCGCCCTGGATGCATGAGTAGACCATAGACTAAGCCATATATGCATGATGATGATGATGAGGATGCGACTGGTGCTTTTAGCAATTAACTTTAATTACGCATCCTTCGGGAACTATTGTTCTCATTATTTGCTCACACTCTTGTATGTGAACAAGATGGTTGTTGATTTTTTGTGTCTTCATGTTTTCGCCACAGAGTAGGTACCTACCAACATACTCATATATAATACTGGATGCATAGCGAAAAAATATTCATTTGGTTCTGATGCAAAAGAAGTCGTTAAGGATTGGCTATTCAAATATATATATGTTAGTACGTGTGTGACAAGGAATTCATCAATTCCTTAATTTATATTTGCACTCACTCCTGGGAGCAGTTGACGAAGTTTTAATGGAGGGGGTCCTTTTAATGTATGTTTGTTTTGCACAATGGTAAACCTATATTGAAAATTTAAAGAAGGACACAATGAATAATTTATTCTGAAGTGAAGATTTATTATTGACTTGGGTTATTCCGGATATTCCTGAATTATTTAATGAAGGAACGTGGTCCAGTAAAAATGTCTATCTACGTATAAAATCGGAACTTTTTTCTTTAGTCTTATAAAGTAATTTCGAGAGTTTTAAATTCAATCAGTCTTAAAGAAAATGTCGAAAAAATTTAAAACATCATAAAAAGTTTGAGCTTGGGAGTCGACTCTAGAAATGAGTTTTAAAATGTGAGGTGAGATATATTAACGTTAAAAAAGTTATCTACATTAAAAAACAACAAAATCGTTCTTTATCTTTACTAAATTATACTATATCCATAGTTGACGTTTGACATTTCACAACGTAAAATTAAATATTTACTGAAGAGGAATAAGATTAAAGTATTTTTGAATATTTCGAACTTTTTAGAAAGCCAAAAACAACTAAAGTTCGAGCAAATTCGTTCGAAGAACGATTCAACAAAACAAAAAATTAAACAATTAATCTGAATATAAGAGAGCAAGTAATAAAACGCGGTATTAGAACTGCTAAGCTGCAAGTCTCTGTGGCCTTACAATTTTACGAAAGAAATGTGCACCAAACCGACGTAGGATAGATACGTTCGTCTCAACCTACGCGAAAAGCTTTTATGTCAATAGCTATTATAGAAACTTTTCATGAAATTGTACAAATGATTTCGCCAAAAAAAACATTACATAGAAATCTGTCCTCAATGTGAGTTAAGTGGCATAGATGGCGCACGAACATAAGTTTCCGGGACATAAGTCTCCGGGACATAAGTCCCAATTTTCCTTTTTGGATCTTATGTCCCATATATGTATGTAGGTGAGACATTAGTCCCAAAAACTAATTTTGGACATACATATATCCCACTTCGGTGGGACATAAGTCCCAACATTTGTTTGCTGTTGATGGAACAAAACTCCCAAACTTTATAAGACGTAAATGACAAATGACGCTCCAGCTTGGAGCGTGGGGGGCGCATGCTGCTCCCAGCAAGATCCTTGCCTTTAGCCCAATATAAGATTTGAGGTGGGTACAAGTTTGGATATTATGCAATTTTTGTTGGAACTGTTTTGAAAAGAAATCTTCAAATCCCCCAAAAAAAAAAAAATTGCAAGCCAAGCTGGGGAGTTGCAGAGGGCAGCATGACCCACCTTACCCGCCAAGCTTTTTGTACGACGTGAACTTAATTGCAAAAAAAAAACAATTCATACACAAGTACCAAAAAAAAACGAATAGTGGGACAAATGTCCCAAATATGGGACTTATCCCAGATAAGTGGGATATACATAGGTCCTAAATTTGATTTTGGAACTTATGTATCATCTATGTGGGACAAAGTCCCAAAAAATAAAATTGGGACTTATGTCCCGGCACCGGCAGAGATTTTCTCTTAGTAATTTTTCGTTTTCACAATCCACAGTCTCAAAGTAAACAGAAATGAAAATTGAAATGCATTTAATTTGAAATCGATGTGTTTATGTTTAATTCTGGCTCTGTTTGATTTGCTAAACCTGTCAAGGTTCAAAAATCGTGTTGTGTGCTTAGATGTTCGCAATAGAAAAGTAATGTTTTAAACGCTCAATATATACGATAAACTCCCTCGTAGGTATTTGAGTTAAGCCATATCGCATGAGAAAATACATAGTGCACACAAGACAATAATTAACTCACGGTTTCCATAACTGTCAAAAACAATTCCAGCGATTTGGAAGGAAATGATTCGAGAGTCGACCATGCGATTCCGATACAGTTGTGATCCATCTTTTGAATGGTAATCGGTACAATAATTGTACTGGGTCTTACATGCGATCTCCATTAGCGATTAATCCAGAGGAAGTCAAGACGAAAATCGCACATATATTTCCATAGCCGGCGTTCCTTTCATCGCATACTACAGGGTGGCGCACGAATCGTGCCACAATAAGAAATTTAAATAACTTTTATTTTGATCGATGTATTTCATTATTTTTTTTTATTGGATTAAAAATTAAATTTTATTTTAAATAAATAATGGTTTTTAAAGATGATAGACCGCAAATGACCTCCACGCTCATCCACGCATATGCGGCACCTGATCAGAAAATTTTTCATTGCGGCCTGAAGGGTTGAAATTGGTATCGCCTCAAATATTGTTTTAATGCACTGCTTCAATTCAGTCAAATTCCTAGGTTTCGTTTTGCACACTTACTGCTTGACATAACCCCATTAGGGCTGGCAACGAGACGAGACCAGGCGAGACTTTTGTTAATCTCGTCTCGGTCTCGTCAAAATCGAAAAATTTCAGTCTCGTCTCGGTTTCGGTCCAGGTCTCGCCTAACCAAGTCTCGTCTCGGCCTTGGTCTCGCCTTTTTCTCAGGAAAATTTTAATGTGCGGTCTCGTCTGGTCTCGGTCTCGGTCTTGGTATCATCCTTAGTCTTGGTTTCTTTCGTGTTTTTTTGGTAGTAAAAAGATGTAAGATAAAGATAAGACGTATTGTTCGGATTGCAAATATAGAGTATGGTTGTGGAATCTCAGCAGTTCGTCGGTAAGAAAAATGCGGGAAAATATATAAAACAAACTCGTGAGTCTGTTTTGTCTTTTGAGTTAAGTGAAAATAACATTTTGGAAGAATTGTGTAAGTTAATATATTTCATAGCAAAAACAATGATTTTAGACCTTTTAGGTGAAATTTCGAAAACAAAATATTGCTCAAATGTCAAGATATAGTAAGTTGCCTACCTGTCAAGTCATGAACTGTCAAAATCCATTGAAACATCGCTCCGATTTAGATGGATTACAAATCCTCTACAAAATTCAAATTTTACCTCGAAATTTTTTCCTCCGAAAAAAGTTGATTTTAACCCCCTTGTATGACATTTGGAAAAAAATATTATCAAAACGTCAAAGTATTGGACCTTGCCTACCTGTCGAGCCATGAGCTGTCAAAATCCATTGAACGATTGCTCCGATTTTAGTATTTGGTAGCGTGAAAAATCGTACGAATTGGTACACATATTCACATTTAGCTGTCAAAACCAATAGAAAAAAAAACCAAGTTTGGGAAACTTGGTGAAAATCAACGTACAATATGGATCTCAAGAATTCGGTCAAACTTGGCATCTTCACGCCTTTTCCAACTTTATTGTGCTTGTCAATTATGCATGAATCTAATAATGATATACGAGTATCCTTGTATGTTGCTTATGCTAAACAAATCAAAATCTAGAAATTTTGTTCTGCAGTACGTAGGTGCATGAAGCTACATAGATTTCACTTGAAACGGGTAAGTTTTACTTTTGTAAATCGAAAACTATGATCTTAAGTTGAATTTTATTAGTTGCGTATGAAAGCGCTCCGAATGGCTTACATTTTGTGCGAATATAGTTTTCAAAGGTGTGTGATAACGTAAAAAATAAGCTGTGAAATAACGTTATCAGACACCTTTGAAGAGCCGTATTTCCAAGATAAAATTTGAATTTTGTACAGTTTTCTTAATCCATTTTGATCGGAGCAATCATTCAATGAATTTGACAGTTTATGGCTTGGCAGGTAGGCAATAAATTATCAGCCCTATTCTGCTATCTTCCGATTCACGTGAATATTTTACTTAATTTTTCACTATTTTTGAATCCACATCTTTTGAGTCCAATATTTTTTTATTTAATTCTTAAGAGAATCTAATTGTTAAAATTTATTTTTGATCGAAATTTATGAACTTTTTGAAACAATTCGTTTTTTCCGTCGGATAGCAGAATACAAATATTCACGTGAACGTTTAACAGAATAGGACTGTATATTTTGACGTTTTTTTTTTTTCAAACCTCACCCAAAAGGCCTTAAATCACCTTTTTACGGAGCAATAAATTAAATCGAAAAATTTATAATTTTCTGAGGTAAAATTTGACTTTTGTAGAGATTTTTTAATCCATTTAAATCGGAGAAATCCTTCATGGGATTTTGACAGCTCATGACTTGACAGTTAGGCAACAAACTATATTTTGACGTTTTGACAATATTTTTTTCCAAATGTCACCCAAAAGGAAACAGCGCCATGCATACATATTTCTCAAAAAAAAACTTGTGAATATTATAAAAATTGAACATGATTAGATACTAAAAAATAATGAAATAAAAACAAAATTTTCTTATAGCGAAAACCGAAACCAAACCACCGAGACCGCCGAGACCAGCGAGACTCTCGTCGAATTTCGGTACCAAAAATACGGTCTCGTCTCGCTCTCGTCTCGGTCTCGTCTTCGGTACTTTTAAAGGAGTCTCGTCTCGTTGACGAGACCGAGACCGAGACGAGACCGATACTAGTCTCGTTCTCGTTGCCAGCCCTAAACCCCATAAAAAAAAGTCTGGTGCAGTCAGGTCAGGTGACCTTGGGGGCCAGCGGAAAATGCAGTTTCTGGATATCAATTCGTTTGGGAATTTTCGTTGGAGCTCCGCCATAACTTGTGTGGCTACGTGCGCACTTGGTCCATCTTTTTGAAACCAAATCCTGCTGAAAGGGATACGTCTTCGGCGAAGATCTGTGTAAAAAAGCTCTTTCAACATCTTTAAATAACAGTCCCCACTAACAGTTTGTGTTACACCGTGTTATTCAATGAAGTAAGGCCCGACAATACACCTTTATGAAACTGCGCACCACACAGTGACTCGTTTTGGGTGCAGTTCCGTCTCATGGAACATTTTTGGATTAGATTCACTCCATATACGGAAATTTTGCTTGTTAACATTGCCGTTTAAGTCAAAATGGGCCTCATCAGACAATTCCTGAGGGTTTAACTTGCTTGTAATTTGGACTTTGTACGAAAACAAGTTTAAATCATCATGAAGTATCCGTTGTAATGGCCGTCTACGAGCTCCAATTTGGCCCGATAAGTTTCGAGCCGAAACACTTGCATTTGCCTGTATTGCCGATACAACAGCCACGATTGTATCCTGAACCCGAACATTGGGATCTCGATGATACGGTCTTCGTTCGATGCTTCCAGATTCGGTACCGCCAAACTCCAGCCTAAATTCCCTTTGGACGGAAATGACGGGCTGCAAAGAATAGTATCGCTGCAGTATCCAAATCCTTTTTTCAGTATCCCAAGCATTCATTTTGATAAAACTAAATAGTAGTCTATAAAATAAAAAAAAATAAGCCGATTACTCACACTGAAAAAAAGTAATTACGTTTTATTTTTGTAGCACGATTCGTGCACCACCCTGTATGATATAAGTGTACTTATTTAGAAAACCTGTGTTGGATATAGAGGATAAATTCAAACGTTCTTTAAATCTAGACTCTGCAATACAAAAGAAACCTTGAAGACGCCCTACCACGCACCCGCGCACCCGCCGCAAAGCCTATAGTGTGCGCAGGTAGGAAGTTGTAGGGGGCAGCATGCCCCCCACATATACGTCACTGTTTTTTTTTTTGTATATATTTTGCGTTTGAAGATATTTTTTGAAAAAACTAACGCACATAACTAGATTGAAACAAATGATATGAGGTCAAGTTCTTGGATTTCAGAAAACCTATATTCTTTTATTGTAAGTGTTGCCGTTGTTTTTAAATCTTTTTTTTTTAATTTTAAGTCATTTTTAGAAAATTACCCTCCCGTCTAAAAGGAGGGAGATAGATCCCCTCTACCGTAGGATAAAATGATTACATTAAGCCCCTCTACTAAAATCCGTTATTATTATGCTGCACCGCAGTTATGGTACTCTCCCCTCAAAGTGAAATCACCGTAAATACAGAAAAAAAATCTTATTATTTTTAATTGAATACGTGAAATCGATTGGCAATACAGGGAATTCCTCTTGTTGAACAATTTGTTTCTTTATCTGAAACGAGGTTTTGTTTTGCGCCAATATCTTTGCAAAAATAATTGATATTGGACCAACAAAAAAAAAAACAACTCCAAATTATGAGAGAAATTTGTCGGTTATTGCAACCAGATTTGCAGAATCTATAGACCTATATCTATAGCTACTGCCATTTTTTAATTTTATTACTAAATTCCTCAAATTTCCAAGGCTTTTTAAAGCTTGACCAGTAGTAAGCCAGTGGCCTGATTCAGTGGAGCTATACAATTTTAGTGAGTAGGTTTACCATTACAGATTTCTACAATAATTTAAGCTTTTTCGATATCTCTAATTTAAATATTTGAAACTAAGACTTTTGTAAACTTACGTATAATACCTACGTTTAGATTTAGATCAAATGATTTTCTCACGTCTATCTTGTCCTTACACACATGTTTCTGTATTAAAGAAGAACTTATTTCTTTTTTTTTGTACATTATGTTTGTTGTTTGATGAATTTCAGTAGGAAAAATTATGAATTATGATGGTTTTATCAATTGTATACATTGTCGACAAATGTATGTCGACAATTGTGAATTGTTTACATCGAATTGTCTACATGTAGACAATCATGTAGTCTACATTTATAGTCTACATGGCACAACACTGCAATTAAACGATTTATGACATTTTTTCAAAAAAAAAAAAAAATAAAATGTCAATTTTATAATCTATTTTGAGCTGACCATACCAAAGAGCATTTAATGTTTTGAAGATTTACAGGTTCTGTGGATATTTCCATAGTTGAATATTTTTCTGCTACCTAAAATGTGCTAAACAGATAGATCTGCAGGCTAATTCAGACACGCACATAATCCATTTTGTGATTATATCAGTTATTTGAAAATAGGTCCAAATCGTTGAAGGAACATGGATTGCATACACGACATCCCATATAAATTGTTCTGAAGGCTCTGAAGAAATGTCCTCACTGAAAGTCACAAAACAATTTGTCTAGATTTTCTCATTTTTCAACCCTGAGGACTATAACTTTTACCCCTCTCCATTTTTCATTGCCACATTTTATAGGTACACCGATGCAAAATACAATGATTCCAATTCTCGAAAACTGACTCAACAATTTTTATAAAACTTTTGTAATGTAATTAATCCATTACGAATTGTCATCTTTTAAATATCATAGAAGCATGTTAGTGCGACCATGCGATACATTTTATGTTTTTTGATATATACGCTACATGCGTACATATATCTACTTCCTGAATAAATTCATGCACGTAAAAAAACCAGCTAACTATAAATTAAGTTTCCATTCAAAACTATACAACCGCAAAACCACTAGTTTTAGAGTTATATTCATCGTATACAGACCAATTTTCACTTTCTTTCTAGTCCTGCATATGTTACAGGATATGCTTTTATCCTTTTGTATAACGTATTTGAATATAGGAAGTATATATACCATATAGACAGACGGTAGTGTTTGCAAATTTCTTCTATCCTGATTAAAAACTCATAAATAACTTTTCATTTCGCCACCATATTTCTGGTCAAATGGCTAAAATTTAGAGAGAATTGGTGAACACAAACTTATACAAAAAAAAAAAAATAAATACCAAAAAAAAAGTCTTGCAACAAAGTTTCCACACTCGACCGACACAAAACTTTTGTTGGCCAACAACACCACACTACCACAAAACAGAAAATAATAAAAAGGGACACATGCTTTTCCTAGTTACTGTAAATATGATTACCACATGCTTATGGCAGTTGCCTAGGAGTGTGGAAAGATGTTGAAATGTTCAGTTGAGTTTGAGAGCAGTTTCGAGAACAAAAAAAAAAATAAATAATAAATAAAAAGTTTCCTGGCAAGTGAAAATATTAAATTTCATTTACCACACTTCTAACCAACTGCCAGATGCAGACTTGTTTAGCGTTTTAGGTAAGTGTAGGGAAATCATTCTACTTTTCTTGTCTGGATGTATAATGGGTGTAATGGAGCTTTATTCTGAAGCTGCAGGACAGGAGGGCCTTACATGGCTCAAAATTTTCATTCTGTAAAAAGTGCCACAGGGAATTTTTAGTAAAATATTAAAAGCATAACCCGCATGAATGCATGCATTTTCTAATGCAAAATTTTAGAACAAAATACTATTTATAATGTGTTACGAATTCAAGCGCTTCAATAGTTTAAAAAAAACGCTGGGTACCTACATCTTTATTAAAACTTAAACTTTCGACAAAATTTGAACGATAAGTCGCAAACTCTAATGCTTATTTTGACACATTTAAGCAAAGAAAAGTAAAAGGTATTTTAAGTAATAGTGATATTATTTCTATCCGCTTAAATATTCGACAATTTAGTGATGATCGTTATCGGCTCGTGTCCTTAGAAACTACTTTAATAGGAAAATCCGCTGAGAACATCAACGTCAGCAGTATTGACGCACACCAGAATCAATTTCGAGAAGAAATTATGCTCATTCCACAAAACTCAATTCGGAAGCTCTGTGGTTTATACTTACGTAGGTGGGGCTGAATTAGTTACAAGCCTCTTACAGTTTTCTAGGTCTTCAGCTTACTGAGCCAATTGCCGATTCAGAGTTGGGTGACATTCTCTTCTACGACTTCCAGTACTGCGTTGGCATTTTGGCTTTGACTCGATAATGGTGTTCTTTTGTTCTACATGCCTTACCATCAAAAACGATAGGTTCAAATTTGTTTGACTAGTTTCATTTCCCAGTGCAGGTTAAGGAATGTTTGGCGAAGGTGGTCTGGCAACACCCAGCACATCAGTTGCGGTTTCAATGATATCTTCTCGGAATTAGTGTCCTTTGATCTTCGATGTTTGGTGCTCATGGAATTAGACTTCTCTAATGATTTTGGAAGCCGAAGCTGCGTGCTTCCATATAAGTCAGTGTCCGGTCCGTTTCATCGGTTGTGGATCTATATAATGGATGTCAACCTGAAAGTTTTTGTCGAAATGGAACTGTGGAATGGTGTAATCAGTAATATTTGGAAATGGTCTTCGTTAGCTTACTAAATATGTTGAGGAGTATCAGATGAAGAAGTGTGCTCTAGTATTAATAATTTAATGGAATGTCTTCAGTTAAAGGAGGATCTATGTATGTATGTGTTGATTTTATTTGTTCTAAGAGGATAAGTTCAGTTCTGTGGGGGCTTACACCTAACCCACGCCGGCCCATCTGTCCAGCTTGTCAGCTTTTGGATGCTTTCCTGATACTGCTATAGCAACATCGTCTGCATAAGCAATTTTCCTGGCTTCCACGCAAGTTATCATCTCGCTAAAAACCAAGTTTCAGATGACCGGGAATAGAACACCGCATCTTCTTGCAGAGAATGTGCCTAGTTTTGAGTTTATTATAATGCTAGTTAGCATTTCATTAATGAACTCACCAAGTGTAATATCTACTTTTAGATGTGACAGCGCAGATACGATTGCAAATGTGTCGACATTGTTAAAACCTAATTCTATATACAAGAATGCGTCCATGTATATTTTGTATACTTTAAAGAATATTTGATGGTAAGTATTAGCGTGTGGAAAGTTGTAAGCACCTTCCTTGACAATATGCATGTTGAGCTCTAAATAAACGTCTCGTGCCAATGCTTGAACTTAAGTGGATATTAATATCCAAACGTTTTTAGAAGGAATGATGATAGACTTATATGTCTGAGATCATTGGGGCTTACTTGAGAGCATTTACCAGCTTCGGGTGTAAGTACAACCTTAAGTTCTCTCCATAGCAATGGAATATGGACCAGGTTTAGGCAGCCTTTGAAGATGGCTTCCATAATCGGCAAGATAACGTCTTCATTTATTTGTAGTTTAGGTGGTATGATGCCATCTGGTCCTTCTGACTTCTATGGTTTAAAGCTCTTGGGTGCCCATTGTAAATTTTCCCTCGTTATCAGATACTGTGGAAAAGATATATTACTGTCAGTCCTATACAGGTCAGTAATGTTATAATACTAGTGTCCCTGCGATGATACGGACTTTCTTTACCACCTAAAAAATTTCATTAAAAATCGTTGAGTCATTGGGGCGTGAAAACGGAACAAATACGCAAACTCTCCCATTTGAATTGATAGCTTTAGTATGGGATAATCCAGTTTATCATCCAGCTGCTTACCAAATTTCATTAAGATCCATTCAATTGTTGAGGCGTCAATGCGGAACAAACACCCAAGTATATATATTTTTCATATTTAGGCCTCTCGCAGAGGGGCCGTTAATTTGTCTCGGGATATAAATGACCTATGTGACAATCCAATGCGTTATTGCAGATGAAACATCCAAACATTCACTCACATGTAATATAGTAAGTAGAGCTTTCGTGTTGCTTTGGTATACTGGAATACTAGGATTGTATACTGGAACGGCAGCTGCATATTTCGTTTATGTGTGTTTTTGAATTCTTGTGAATAAAACCTATTTTGTCCATTTGTAGAAAGAGCAGATATATTATATGTGCTTAATGCAAAATTAAAACCCATCTGTCCCACGGGAACCATACATTCTACCGGGACAGAGAGAAGCCTATGTGCTATTCCGGACTATAATCTAACTTTGTGTCAAATATCACCCAGATCTGCTTAGCTGATCTGGACTTATTGAGCAACAAACATCCATCCATCCATCCAAACTTTCACATTTATAATATTAGTAGGATAATAATTTGTGAAGTTGTCACGGTAATATTTACCGCGACAAGAACTATCGCCTTCATATTACACATCCTTGTTCCTACCTTTTTATCCACTCCATCCTTACAGGTGTTTCCCTCAATATGCTGGGAGAGAGTAGGGCAACCATGGTCCATCAGCCATCGGTGCACTCTCTCAGTATCTCGAGGAAAAAAAACGAACCTTGGCTTAAAAGTTGTTGAGCGATCCACTAATTTGGCATAGACAGACAGGCGGTCTGTAGACAAACTGAAATAGCAATAGCGAAAGCGTGCGTGACATTTGGTCCCTGAACGTAAGAAGTAACTCATACTGAGAATGGCCGAACGCCCAACATATCTTATCCATGTTTGTAAAAGATGGAACGTTAAACGAAGGTCCTCAATATCCCCCAAATCTGCGCAAAAGCCCAACGACTTAATAGATTTTCAAGAAGTAGGGACATACTGCAAATCTGTTCTTTAGTTCTTTTTTTTTGTAATATATCGTAACTTTTTTTCACTACAAATTGAATAGTGCATTTTTATTTCGGAGGGACAACTAAACGTGTTTATCTCGAGTTTCTTTTTGGTTTTCGAAAACTTTTCTTATCGTATTCGAAATATTAGGTTTCTGGCTGAGTGCAATTCGCCGCTCCTGAGAGTGAAACCAGCGGTCGGCGAATTATAGATGACGAAGCAGAAATATGGGAGAGTGAGGTGTGAGTAAGCAGGACCGCCGGTTTTCAATAAGGTTAGCTCCCTCCCGCCAAAGTGCGGATAGTAGCCCGATGAGAATGCAACCGAAAACCGCGGCCACTGATTGGCCGAAAACAAGGGGGAGCTGGAAAAAGGAGAGTTCGTCCAGACAGGCAAAAAAAAACTTGAACGGACACTTCTAGTTTGATCACAGAACAAAGTAAATCAGAAAAAAAATTTGCTAGCGAGAAGAAAAGTTTTTAAAAACATAAAAAGAAATTCGAAGAGAAAAAGTTTTTAAAAAGGTGAAAATTTTACGGAAAATTTTTTGAAAAGGAGGAAAATATTTTTGAAGAAAAGGAAAAAGGGAAAATTTGGCGAGAAAATTTGAGAGAACTAGACAAATGATTGATCCTCAGCTATAAGCTTGGAGGAAATTGGCAGTTCTTTAGGAAAAAAAAGCTAAGTATTATTGTTCATTTTAAAATTCTGTTTTCGATAGCCGAATGATAACGGTCTATCTTTAAGCTCATTCTATTTCTAAAAACTGTGTTCCTTTTTTGATCGAAAAAATTTTGTGTTTTTCACCTATATTTAAAAATGTTTCCCAAATCAATTCTAAAACTTTTAACTTTAAGTTTTGTCTTTGATTTCGAGTATCATTGCTCGCTCATTTTGTTTAGATACATTTTTTTTCACCGTCGCTCTCCGCTTTAAAAGGTTTGTAATTTCCTTTATATCAAACAAAAAATTACTGGTGCCATTTTTTAAATTTTCAGGTCTACGGTCGTGTGGTAAGATCTAATTAATAAATTAATTCAACTTTGAATGAATTTAAACATTCATTGTTTTTTTTAATCGCTATTACACTAATTAATTGAATTTTCCTCAATCGAGGAACCACAAAAATATCTACAAGACGATCGTTTGGTCTTCGTCAATTCTTTTTTGTATTTTCTAAGCTATGCCGTATAGGAATACTAACCAGACACTTCTCTAACTTTAAGCTGGATTAAAAAGTTTTCTATAGTGTTTTCTGAGTGGACTTAGCCCCGTTCTCCAATGTAGTTTCCTTTTCCTTTTCCTTTACCTTACCTTACCCTTATTTGGATAAGAGGACAGGATATAACTAATGATATTTTAAGGGCGGAAGTAAGATCTTTAACTTTGCTGTCAAAATGATCAATGTTAGAAGGAACACTTAGTAGTTCAGGTTTAACCAATCTCTTTAGGGTCCCTTTATATTTGTGCTAGTCTGTTTTAAGATAATACCGAAAAGTTAATTGTCTTGGTGGATTATCATTCAAACAGAACTGAATGTATCCATGATCAGAGAATAAATGATCTTTAGACTTAGCGATTAGTTTCTCGAAGGAGAGGGCCAATGTAATTATTATCAGTAGTATCAGTCATCTGAGGTTTTCAACTGTTTCGTGATATTTTTGATAGGGGGGCTATTGACAGAACATTACCGCTATCTTGGAGGAAACGACCCTCAATATGTATAACTCCCAAGCCGAAGGGCCTTTGCTGGAGTAAGACTATGATTTTCTTTAAACCTTACGAGTTTTTTTCAAAAACAATTTAAATAGGATTAATAATCAAACTTGACTTAGTTTTTGGGCTCCAACAAAAATATTTAAAGTTGACCAGAATGGCCATTCTATCAAAAGAACTTTTTTTAAAACGAGTTCTTAGTTTATCGAAAGGATCGTCATGTTGATATTATGAATTCAGTTGGTGGCGGAGTACTTATTGCTGTAAGGAGTAATTTCTGCTCTACACAAATAGTCTTCCCATTCAATCTGATAATTGAACTGTTGTGCGTGAATATAACTAAGGAATCCTTAGTCTTATATGTTTTAAATGTTTATATTCCACCCAGAAGTCCTGTTTCAGTATACACTGAACTCTCTTTAGCACTCGATTTTATTTTTAACTTGACAGTAATATCCTCCTATAGAGGATTTTAATATTCCTCGCATTGATTGGGTTTCCTCTGATGACGAATGCTATTTTCAAGCTTCCACAAGTTCATCCTAACAGAAGCTTAAAATGTTGGATAATATTATATCCACGGATTTATATCAAGTTAGCTCTATACACAATTTTAAAGATAGACAACTCGACCTTGTATTCTCATCTGACGCCGTTAGTACAGTAGTGGTAGAATCTACTTCTGCTTTATCTCACATAGATCGTTATCACCCGCCTCTCGTCATTTTTCTTGACTTGAGCAGTCATTTACTAGAAAATAGTCATCCTCATGACTGTTCCCATACTTTAGACTTTCGCAAAGGTGATTTTCAACAGCTCTATAAACTCCGGTATAGAACATTTACCGATTTCTAATGATCTTGACTCAACTATCTCAAGCTTCTATTCTATTTTGATGAGATGCATTAATGAAACAGTTCACAAAAAAAGATCTATTCCCACTAATTCTTCTTGTCATCCTTGGTTCACAAGAGAACTGAAACATATCCGAAATAAAATAAGAACTGAAATGTATCCGAAATAAAATAAATAAGGTTGGAAAAAATACATTACGTTCATGACGGTAGAGAATCAAGTAGTTTACATTTCCCTTTTTGAAGAATTCAAAAAACTCTCTTTCGAACTCTATAGCGAAAATCTGGAAACCATGGGGTGTTCTTTGAAGTTAGACCCGAAAAATTTCTGGAAATTTATAAATTCTAAAAAGAAATGTGAAGGGTATCCAGTAAATCTCATGTATAATGACGTAATCTTGAGTACAACTTCTGAAATCTGTGAGGGATTCAAGTAATTTTAGCCAACCCTTCATTGATTCACCTGTAGTAGTTGACGAAAACTATTTTGATTTTTTTACGAAATTGTCCTCAAGTATTATTTAGCAATAGTACAATAGAGGGTGAAAAAATTTTGAGCATTTTGTCACATTTCAAAGAGGACTATTCTATTGGACCTGAAGGAATACCACCTGATGCTGTATTAAAAAAATGTAGGTCCATTTTAGCTCTTCCTCTCAGTAATATTTTTGAACTCTCTTTGAAATTTGGTAAATTTTCTTCCGTTTGGAAGAATGCAGTTATAACGCCACTATTTAAAATGGGAGTCAAAACCAATATTATCAACTATAGACCAATTTCTAAACTTTCTTGCATTCTAAAGTTGTCCGAACAAGTAGTATGTGATAGTTTGACATTTATATGTAAAAATATTATCTGCAACCAACAACATGGTCTTATGCAGAAACGTTCTACTGTTACTAATCTAGTTGTATTTTTTAATAAATGTTTAAACTTCTTAGAAAGTGGTCAAGAAATTGATTGTGTATGCATAGACTTTTCGAGAGCTTTTGATCAATTATCTCATGAGATTATCAAGTTTAAACTTAATTCATATGGGTTTCCTCCATCTTTCATCAAGTGGATATCCTCGTATCTTGAAGATAGGTTATATCAAGTCAAATTCAGAAATTCTTACTCAACACCCTTAATTGCCAAATCAGGTGTTCCGCAGGGAAGCCATCTTGGACCACTACTCTTTACATGGGTTATAAATGATGCTCCTCTTTTTGTACGTAATAGCGAAATTCTTATCTTTGCAGACGATATGAAGATTTATAAAAATAATATCATCTCCAAAGAATCGAACTCTATTGCAAGAGGATATTAACCACTTTGCCTTGTGGTGTGAAAAGAACAGAATCTTAACCGGACAAAATGTCAAACAATAACATTTTCAAAAAAACGTTCTACTTCTTCTCATGACTATATTATTTCACGGCACATTTTAAATCGTGTTATAACTGTACGGGACCTTGGAGTTCTCTTCACTCAAAATTAAGACTTTTCTGTCCATATTAATATCATAGTTAACAAAGCCAATTCAATGTTAGGATTTATTAAAAGTTGGCCCAAAGAATTTGTTGATCCCAATGTTACCCGCGCTTTATACAACTGTTTGGTTCATCCCCATCTTAAGTATGCAGCGCAGTGTTGGACTCCTTGTTACGATATTCATATTGAGAGACTAGAATCCGTTCTCGTTTCGCATTGAAAGGGCTTCAGTGGAGTGATCCTTCTAATGCCCTCCCTTATGAACAACGTTTATCTATTCTTCAAATGCAAACACTTGCACAGAGAAGAACTAACAATGATTTG
Source organism: Philhelius pedissequus (assembly GCA_910595825.1). Lineage (NCBI taxonomy): Eukaryota > Metazoa > Arthropoda > Insecta > Diptera > Syrphidae > Philhelius > Philhelius pedissequus. Next base: position 328,947,538 of record OU343160.1, read on the forward strand.
GTATTTTTCCACCAAATAATAACTGGCGTCACAGATGTACCAGACCTACTATGTTCAGTTTTTTGTAATTATCGGGAAGGAGGTTATAATATCCGTGGCCTCGACTTGATTAAAGTCCCAACACATAGGACGAACTATGTGATGCATGAGCCTTTGACAAGTATGGGTAGACTTTTCAATTGGAATTCAAACATTCTTGATTTCAATATCAGTAAAATTAAATTACAGAATATACTCAAAACCAGTGTTTCACGCTCCTAAATGTTTTTGTTTCAAATTACATATGTTCTTGTTTTGTTTTTGACGTAATGTTATTTGTTTATATTTTTATTTTGTACCTGTAAGTGTTATTTGTAATAGAGTTTGCCTACTAACAACTAACACTGCACTAAATGATGAGCAGTGGTATAACACAGTTTTCTGTGTTGGCAAGCCATTGGTCGGAAGACGGAGCTTGCTATAAGCTCTCTTGGGCCAATTCTGATAGTGTGAAAAAAAAACAAATAGAAGAAGCACTTTTAAGTCCAACACAAACACATTTTTTCCTAACTAAACGTTGGATAAATATATCAATCAGCCATATTTGTATTAATACATACCTGCATAGCCTTGTCACCACAATTGAAGTGAAAATTTTATAAAAAAAAGAAGATAAATGATGCCACTGTATTGTTGTGCTAATTCCATCCTCATACTTATCTTCATTTGTTCCAATTCACAGTTGCATAAAAAATTTCCGTGCGGCAAATATTTATTATCCTGTCCACATTCCTAATTTCCTCAAAAGCACATATAGGATTCGATTAACTCTTGATGTTGTGAAAACTGCAGTGTCATCTGCCACAATTCCTTCACATTGATCCTATATTGGCCACACAAAAAAAAAATCCTTAGCACAATGAGCTGGGCGAAAACTTTGTGCCTTCTGGTCTCCTTCTGCACCATCTCTTCATCTCACATTTGATTCTGTCTTCCCATGAAGAAGATATAGAATCACAAAAAAATCAACCAACTCGACATTATTCCGTCCACTATCGGACATGTCGAAATGTCCATGCCGAAAACAGACACCGGTAATCAGTGTCGAAAATGTCTCGTACATATCTCTCGACGACCGAACGCAGAGAAATTCCATTTTTTGTGCTTCGATTTGGACATTTTTCACCTTCTACTTGCAGGGGCCAAGCAATTCATAACCATCATTAGGTCTGAACTACAATCGCCTGAGTGTCAGTGTTCCATTAATCACCATCATTTGCCTCAATCCTCATGGTAGCAGTGGCAATGGCAGCGGAGCACGTGAGAGCACGGCAAGAAAGGACCTTTTTCTAGTTTCTGTGTTACAATGCAAATGGCCGGGGCGCAAGCACGCCCCCTCTGCACTGATGAATTGTCTTTCCCGAATGTCCTGGAAAAAAAAATATCCAAACTATCTTCACACACACACACACAAAATTGGATTGAAAGTGTGTTATGTTCAGGTAAAGGCACAAAAAATCCTCTTACTCTTACAAAAGACTGTGTTCAGGGCCGGATCGATTGAAGATGATTTAATTGAAGATAGTCTCTGGGGAAGCATCATTGTTATGGGCTTTAAACTCAAACATAAGACTGAGACAGTATTGCAAGTTGTCAAGGACATAATCAGAAAATCTTTTATGTCTTTGTTACTTAAGAGAACAGGAGTTACGGCCCTGGACCTGTACATGATTATTAGTCTAATCCAGGACTGAAAACGAACAGAAATCCTTGTTTCCTTTAGCATTCAGTTTTTTTTTTTTTAAGTTACTACTGATATCCTTTGGATATGAGCGAAAAAGTTTCGACACTTTACACACCTGTTTGTGCAGCATGTTCCCTCCTCACGTTTCATCTTGGTCTCGCAGGGTTATAAATCGCTCAACCATCTAACTATTGAATGTAATTGAAATGCTTGCAAATAACGGTTTAAGTCGAAAAAGGAAAGACACACAGGATCAACAAAAAAAAAGGAAAATAAAGAGGTTGAGTTAACGTACAAAAGTTGCTCTACCATTTTTTCGTGTCCAAATGGTCTTGAGAGTCATGAGTGCCCTTCGTTTGCAAACAGCGCCATTCCATCATGTTTTTTTTTAGATGTAATACCTTCAAGGGATAAGGCAGGACAAGGAGAGTGGTGTAGTTTTTTTTTGTCGATCAAATGCAACTCGAAGGTGCGAACTCTAAATGTGCATTCGTGCGGGGTCCTAGTGCAGTTAGATTTCGTTACTTTTTCTATGGATGCCATTCAAGAAAATGGCTAAAACTATTTTTGTATACATAAATATGTAACTGTATAGGTAGGTATATGAATAAGGGATGAGTGGACATTGTAAGTATAGAAGCCAACACCCATCTGGCATCCTTCATCATAAACTTTAGTTCACCTGTGTAGTATAGGTGTGAAAATTTATGACTTCTCTAATGCTGTGCTCCGTGTACACCTATTTGGGTACAAATAAAAGTTGTTTTTTTTTTCTCACACTCTCTAAAGTCCTAGTGCACACACACTCATAAATAAACTAGAACGGACATCATGTTGGATATGGAATTACATTTTAAATAGAGAAAGCTCAACCCCTACTCATTTAAAGTGTGATGCTAATGGCAAAGCGAATTAAATCCTTTTGTTTCAACCCAAAAGCAAATTGTAATTTCTTAGATGAAACATTTTGCTCGCTTCCTTCATCGGGGCTTCGGGGTTTGAATAAACTGTGAGAGGAAATGAACGTGTTGAGTTGGAGAGCACAAGAAACGGAAATCATCTGTCATCACCATTTTCCGTTTAACACCTGGGTCTTAGAGGGAACACCCTATGAATCCCACTATAAGGAGGGTGGAAGGTGGTTAAATGCAAAGGCTAGTTTGAATGAAAAAGTTGCCATCAGAGAGGTGTGGGCAGGGGGCTGGCTAGGTCTTTTATGTTTTACAGGAACTGAGGGACATTTATCCGAAAATGCTGTCAGGTGTAAGAGGCTAAGAGATTTTGAAATCGGATCGAAATACGTGACAGGAGATGGTATGATGGTGGTTATATCTAATGGGCGGAAGGGTAAAATTGAATATTATTCAAATGCCAGGGTGGATCTATCGATTTTTTTTTTAAATAGAAATGGTAAAAGCATATTCCAAAAATAATAATTATACATTTCTTTGTTTTCTAATCTGTAGAACTGTTTTGACGGTTCATGGCAGCCATGTTGTTTAAGCAGTTGTTAAAATTTATTATTATTTTTTTTATTTTTAGAAAGTTATTTAAGGAAGAATCAATATCACAAGATACTGTGTATACTGATTGGGTTCTGAGGATGTTTAAAAGAAGACTCTGATTTGAAAGTCCATTTTCGAATGAACAGGAAGGTGGCCCCGGCCCCTTATTTTTCGAAAAGCAATCAACGTTTACCAGTTTTTGTTTGCCAATGGAACGAAATGACTGTGGATATTGTGTGGCTCCAGCAGGATTTTGCTCCTTAGTATACAGGTAATGCCAGAAGAAATATTTCGCATAAGCGATGGCATTGTTATGTAATGCAGATGTCACGCTAATTGGCGCCCGAGAGAGGACTATTTCACTTCTTTGAACTTTTGCTTCCGGAGTCTTCCTATGTCGCAGTTCTTTGTCAATAATTATTCAGCGACTGATTCCCTTAAAATCAGCATTGAGTCTCTGGTATACACCACTCTCAGTGAAACAACCAGAAGCCATTTGAACGATGTCATATTATACACATAATTTCATAGAAAGTCCTTTAAAATAAAAATAAAGGTCGTTGGTATATCTACTACACAACTTGTTTTAAAGAATTTTAAGATCTATACGAAGGATTTAGAAAATCCTTTAAATTTAAATAAACTATGTGACCCGCCCTAGCCTGGCCCGGTAAAGCAAGGTAGTTCCCAAATTTACACGATATTATACATTATTAGTTGGACAGGTTTAGTGATAGCTATGTCCAATGAGAAAAGTGTTGAAAATGTTGATGAGGAATTGATCCAGGAAATTAATTTTCCGACATCATCATGCAACATTGTACACAGCACGTATTTTCATGACGAAGTTATTGCACATATTCGTGGGATGGCTCACATGCTTAACAGGTAACAAGCCTCTCCGATTTTTTTTCTGTGGAATAGGCTCTGTTGCAGAAGATTGAATATTGTTCTCAATAGTCAGTTTTAATTGGATTTCGGGTCACTGTGGCATTGCACAAGAAAACTAATGGGGAGACGAGCTCACTATTTCTAAATTTGGCTTACAAAATCCATTCATAAGTACGCAACACTCAGTTACATAGTCCCGAACAATTGATCTGATCCTGGCAAAAAAGTCAAAAATAAAAAAAAAAGCTTGTATGGCAAGTAACGTTAATAACAAAATATTAAAAAAAAAATATTTACCAAAATGTAGATTATATACACAGAGAACATTTTACCACATAAAATAGAAGAAAAGTAATAAGATTTCTCTATGGATTTCATCCAATAGTCTTAAAACCGAAGAAATTTTTTTTTAAAATCTTTATTGTAGCTGAATTTATATAAATGTATCTTTTCTATAACTAGATTGCACAATTTACAGAGAAATGGTATATTTTCTACCTTACTACTGAAAAACGTATGACATTTATACAATAATATGATCACAGATTCAAATTGTTTTAGAAGGAAAAGCTACATGAAAAAAACCTTCATACAATAAACAAATATAGATATTTCCTGGATATTTCCAGAGAAGAGAGAAGTGGGACTGTGTGAGATCACAAAAAAAGATGTTGTTTACATACTCGATTAAATAAGCATTTAAATAGATAAATAAATATATGAACAACGAAATAAAAATAAAATTAGTAAATTAAGTCTAATTAAATGTATATCACAGTAGGTAGTTTATATAAACAAATAAATAAATCTATTATTAAACAAGAAGAAACAGAAAGATTAATAAATAAATACATTTAAGAATCAGCAAAAAATATAAATAAATAAATTAATCAATTAATCAATCAATCAATAAATAAATAAATAGTTAAATAAATAGATGATATATGAATAAATAAATAATAATAAATAGATAATAAATAGAGAGATAAATAAATAAAAATAAATAAATAAATAAATATGTTAATAAATATAGAAATAAATAAATTAATAATAAGTTATAATAATTGAACAAAACAAATAAATAAATACAAATGTAACTAAATTAACAAAAAAAATAGATATATATATTTTTGTTTGTATCACAGCATAAAAAATGATTTTTTTTTGAATAAATAAATAAATAGAAAACAAAAAACAAAAGGTTACATCATCTTAAGTTGCTAAATTTAATATCAAGTTATTTTCAGAGTAACCGCAAGATACCTTATAACGATCATATAATTTTGCGATTCTAATTGCAACTTTTTCAATTTTTGCTTCTTCGTGGAGTTCTTCCCTAGAAAAGTACCAGGGAAGATTAAGCATCATTTTTAAGATTTTATTTTGCATAATTTGAAGCCGGCGTATATGACTCTTTGCGCATGTTCCCCAGACGGGAGAACCATATAGCATTATGCTTTGAAATATAACTTTGTATAATAACAATTTGTTTTCAACACTCAATTTGGACCTACGATTTATAAATGGATAAAGAGTTTTTATTGCCACATTAAGTTTGTTAAGTGTTTGTTGAATATGCAAACTAAAGGTCAGGGTTTTGTCCAGGTGTACACCAAGGTACTTGGCACTCGATTTCCATTCAGTTTGAACCCCATTCAACTGAAGCCTATTGCTTGGCAGATAATAGGCTTTTCTTTTTCTAGTGAAAAAGAGATCCTGCGTCTTGGAAGCATTCAACTTTATTTTCCAATCATCGCAATATGATTGAACTAAATTCAAAGCAGACTGCAGATTGTTTTCAATTGAGAAAACAATTGAATCTGTCGAATAAATGCAAGTATCATCCGCGAAAATTGCGGTTTTACAGTAATGGGGTTTTGGAAAATCATGCGTGTATATAATATAAACCGAAGGAATAATCTTATCAAAATGTTGATGATAATTTTATAAGATATCCACATATTTTTAAGAAGTTATCTTATTAAGTTTCAATATGACTTCTTAAAACAATAAGAAACACTTATTGAAAAGTATGAGCACATCTCTTTGAAATAATAAGAAAATCTCATTGATTACTTGTGAAAATATTTTAGATACAATAGGTAGATTTTATTGATAATTATGTGAGATTCTTTTAGATACAATAAGAAGATCTTGTTGATAGTATGAGATCTTTTTTGAAACAATAAGAAAATCTTATTGATAGAATGTGACCATCTTTTAGATGCAATAAGACGATCTTATTGATATTAAATGGCAATTTTTTTTAGATACAATAAGAAGATATTTTTGACGTTTTAATGAATAGAGTGAAAATCTTACAGAAACAATAAAACGAACTTATTTGAATGTGTATTCGAAGAAATTTAAAATTATATTTTATAAACTCATGTCTTTTAACCCTTACTTCATTTAAAGAAAAGACAAAACATATATATTTTTTAAATCTATTTATTATTTTGTTTACAAAAAAAAGTAACATGAGATGAAATTAATTACGTTTAACTATCCAAATCACCGTTGGTTGCAAATATCAGGCACAAAGATCTTGAATAAACCTTTTTTCCGTGTGTGTACCAAAGCTCAAAGCACAATGGTAGAATTTATAAAAAAAACTTTTACTAATAAAAAGGAATTCTTTTTGATTCAAGAAGATTTCCTTATTTGCATTTATAGAAAAAAAATAATTAGATTTTCTTGTTAAAACTGATAAATAATAAGGTTTTCACATTATTTATATTATTTAATATGTTTTCTATCTACTCGTACAAAAAGTAGAAAAAACTTTTCAAACTTCAATAAGATCAATGAAGGAAATCTTCATAAAATCAATAAGATTTCGCTATGAAAATATCATATTATTCAATGATTTTAACAAGATTTCTTGTTTAAGTAGGTCAATGAGGGAATTTATTGATTCTATGTAGTACTTTTTCGCTCTGTGTACTTAAAGTAGTACACTAGTTTTGCATTTTAATCAAACTGTCTTATTACAATGATAAAGAACACCAAAAAAGTGGGTGGTGGGCAATTCCGTCTGTCTGTGTATCTGTAGAACAGCTGAATCGATTTTCTTCAAACTTGGAATTTAAGCGTTGTGTAAAATAGATTTTTGAATTGTTTCTTTTTTATACAGAAAACTAATGGTACATGCGCCATACAATTTTTCTACCATCTTAATTATCTCGAAAAGGGTTATAAGGCTTTTGACTAAAAAAAGTGTGCGCACTATTCTAGGTATAGTCTACATTTTGTTTAAACAATTTAAAAAAATATTTCGTTATTAACGGTACCTGTCATACACATTTTTTTTTTTTGATTTTCGACTTTCTCATGAACGGCTAAACGATTATTTTTAAATTTATATTATATTATATTTTAAATTTATATTGTTAAATACATAAAGTAACCATACTAAAAAAAATTTAGAAAAAATTTACGAAATTTTTAAATAAAAAAATTAAGTAAAAAAAATACTTATGACGTATTGAGCTCTTTCTACTAAAAATCTTGTGCCTAAGATGTGATCGAACACAAGAGCAAGTACGCGCGATTAAGTCGTGCACTTTTTTATTTGTGAGATGCTGTCCGCTTCAGATAGCTCTAGAAAAAAGTCAGTGAACCCACGATGTTGTCTATGGTCTGCTTATGCCCATGTGTTGATTAATTATAGATAGAATTAGAATTTATTTATGATTCCTTGCCTATGCTACAAATTTTGTACTACAAACTCTTACTAAGCATGACTATTGCCGTCTGTCTGATTGTATTTCGAGCGACTGTATGTATATAGACCTAAAATTATTCGAAATCCCAAGTTCTTGTGGATGGATCGCAATTAACTGTCTCTGGTTGTCTTTAATGCTCTTAGGCATAGTGCCGATGTTTTCGACAGACTTTGCATTTGGTTAACGTGCGGGTGTTCGCTGATTGAATCGGTCGACCAGAATGTGGTCAATAAACCTTGAAGAGTGGACTAAAAGGGACGATCGTGTAACCGTAAAATGGGATTCAATGACTTTTTTGCTACTGTGAATTTGTTAAATTATTTTTGTCTTTTTCGTTACAATATTTTTTTTCGATTCAGCAGCGTAATAGGTTTTCCGCTTCACACTTTTATTCGCAGTTAAAGTTCGCCACCAATTTTTATATTTTTACATTTTACTGTACTTTATCATTTTCAAAAGCCAAAACGCCTTTAGTGCGCACATCATTATACAAAAAAATCACTTCTGTCCCAAGACCAGATTATTGTATTGTTTCAATTTATTTACCTAAAATATAGCTACCTTATAAGATTCAAAAAATTCCTGATAGAAGAATGTTGAGCATAATTGTAAAACAATTGTGTAACCAACTTCACTTCAAAAGTTTCGTGCTTACGTAGTCAAGACTGAAATAGTAAAGTATCTTAAGTCGACTTACGATATTTCGCTTTTTTTTTTTGTTGCACCTCAGTGCATTCTACATTACAATTATGTTTTATCGGCGTCGTTCTATCTCACTCCTTTGCCTTTTTACAGACAAAAACAAGTTCATCTTATGTTCAAAAGCCACAACTATCCACAGGGTAAATATCTTAAGCTTACATAAGATTGTGTGTCCTGCTTAATTTTAAGACCTAAAATAGACTTAAAATTACATTAGCTTAAGACTTTTTTATTAGTGTGAAATCGTAAATCATATTAAGTTAACTTAAGGTATTTTCCCTCGTGCAAGCAGAAACAAAAGTCATCCTAAAGTCGACATATGATAAAATACTTAAACAAATGCCGTAAAAATGTGGAAAGGCGAATCATCTTATGTTAACATACAATGATATCTACTTGCGGTATAGGTAAGGTATTTAAAAAAATCGAACTCGAGATCTTAATCAAAGTTGACATTAGGATGATAGGTAGGGCTGGCAACGAGACCGAGACTAGTCTCGGTCTCGTCTCGGTCTCGGTCTCGTCAACGAGACGAGACTCCTTTAAAAGTACCGAAGACGAGACCGAAACGAGAGCGAGACGAGACCGTATTTTTGGTACCGAAATTCGACGAGAGTCTCGCTGGTCTCGGCGGTCTCGGTGGTTTGGTTTCGGTTTTCGCTATAAGAAAATTTTGTTTTTATTTCGTTATTTTTTAGTATTTAATCATGTTCAATTTTTATAATATTCACAAGTTTTTTTTTGCGAAATATGTATGCATGGCGTTGCTTCCTTTTGGGTGACATTTGGAAAAAAATATTGTCAAAACGTCAAAATATAGTTCGTTGCCTAACTGTCAAGCCATGAGCTGTCAAAATCCCAGGAAGGATTTCTCCGATTTAAATGGATTAAAAAATCTCTACAAAAGTCAAATTTTACCTCAGAAAATTATAAATTTTTCGATTTAATTTATTGCTCCCGAAAAAGGTGATTTAAGGCCTTTTGGGTGAGGTTTGAAAAGAAAATATTTTAAAAACGTCAAAATATACAGTCCTATTCTGTTAAACGTTCATGTGAATATTTGTATTCTGCTATCCGACGGAAAAAATGAATTGTTTCGAAAAGTACATAAATTTTGATCAAAAATAAATTTTAATAATTAGATTCTCTTAAGAATTAAACAAAAAAAATATTAGTAAAGCTTTAGCTCAAAAATAGTGAAAAATTGAGTAAAATATTCACGTGAATCGGAAGATAGCAGAATAGGGCTGATAGTTTATTGCCTACCTGCCAAGCCATGAACTGCCAAATTCATAGAATGATTGCTCCTATTAAAATGGATTAAAAAAACTGTACAAAATTCAAATTTTATCTTGGAAAAACGGCACTTCAAAGGTGTCTGATAACGTTACTTCACAGCCTATTTTTTACGTTATCACACACCTTTGAAAACTAAATTCGCACAAGATGTAAGCCATTAGGAGCGCTTTTATACGCAACTAATAAAATTCAACTTAAGATCATATTTTTCGATTTAGACAAGTAAAACTTACCCGTTTCAAGTGAAGTCTATGGGCTTAGCTTCATGGACCTACGTACTGCAGAACAAAATTTCTAGTTTTTGATTTGTTTAACATAAGCAACGTACAAGGATATATCATTATTAGATTCATGCATAATTGACAAGCACAATAAAGTTGGAAAAGACGTGCAGATGCCAAGTTTGACCGAATTCTTGAGAACGTACAATGATTTTCACCAAGTTTCCAAAACTTGGTTTTTTTTTTCTATTGGTTTGGACAGCTAAATGTGAATATGTGTACCAATTCGTACGATTTTTCACGCTACCAAACACTAAAATCGGATTTTGACAGCTCATAGCTCGACAGGTAGGCAACGAACTATATTTTGACGTTTTGATAATATTTTTTTCCAAATGTCATACAAGGGGCTTAAAATCAACTTTTGTCGGAGGAAAAAATTTTCTTATCGCAACTTAAGATTTTGTACATTAATATAAAATGCGATTTAAAGAAGATACAAAATTTCTTAAGTCATACTTTTCCGAAAATATTAAAAATACCTATCATTTTGAAATAAATTTAAAAAAAAAGATCATATGATTTGACACCTAAATGCTTTATTCAATAAAGTCTTCACTTTGAAAGATTTTTTGGGAGGACGTTTTGAAGTGTTTTTTTTCTCCTAAAATAATCATCAAAATTGACTTAAGATACTTTACCTTTTCAATCCAGCATAAGAGATAGTTGACATTTAAATTTTTTTCAAAGATTTGTCAACTTTTAGGCAATTTAAATTTAAATAAATCGCCTTCCAGTTTTCCGATACGGACTGTTACTAATAATTTATGAACACCACCACCCTATGAAAGGCGATGACAAGCCCCTCAAATAATCCTATAGCGATAGACACCCCTTTTAAGAAGAGTAAATATATCAACCGGTTGTTGTTGATAAAATGCAGATTTCTCCCTATTGTAAACAATACAATAACCTACACATACATAGCTACCTAAAATAATGTCCTCTTTATTACACTAAACGACGATATCGAAAGTAAGTAGAGATTTATTTTCTACGAATAATGGATTGACATTAATTTTATCAAAGAATATATTTCACAGACGCGACAAAAGAGAATAAAATTAAAGATACACAAAAAGAGGACCGCATATCATAGGACCGCGCACCGCGCCACTTAAACGCCTGGAGCTTATTTCTTAAGCTCCCATCACAACCACAGCATCAGCCACTTATACCATTAACAACTTTTGAAAAATATTGAAACATTACCATTTTTATTTCATTACCTCAATTCCCCTTAAGTGCTTACAAAAACAATCCGTTGGCCTATTTTGCTCTTTACATCCCGCCAACTGAATTACATAATTACATATATATACCTATATATATGTATCGTAAATAGATACTGGGCAGCCCAATATTCGGATTGGTTTGCTTTGGTTTGGTTTGGGCCGTCATCAAAGTTTGTGTAGCGCACTGTGTGTTATTATGCCTGCCCTCTAGGGGTCATAAATTACAAAAGTAAATAAACATAAATTATTGCGATAGATTTATCTTATTCCTTTTTTGTAGCCGAACTCAAGGATTGTTTTATTGCCATCGTTTTATTACCTCGAAGTCCTTCCGTAATTTTTTTCTTTTCCTTAAAAAAAAAAGTAAAAAAAAAGTTTTTAGCAGCAAGAGGCACTTTCAACTCTGCGGTACTCGCTTGTCGCTTTTATCCAATCCCCTGCCGACCGACAGAAATTGGCTTACAAAGTAGACAATGAAAAGAAAAAAAGATCTTTCTTTCATATTTAAAAAAAAAATAAAAAAAAGGACGACAAGGACCAGAAAAATGAAAAAAAATGTCCGTGCAAATAAAATTTGCCACTTAAATTCGTCTCCTAATTATTCATCTTTTTCCAAGTGTCGTCCTTTTTTTTTTGTTTTTCTTTCCTGCTAACCAAGCCGCTCCCCTCTGTCGTATAGTCATTTTCATTTTATTACACGACTACGACAATTACTAGGACGAAGACGAGCGAGGTTCTTGTGAGTTTTTGTGATTCAAACATTTATTTAAATTTCTTTTTTTTTTCCTTCTCGCCTCACTACCATCTTGAGCTTGTCGTAATTACCCTAGTAGATTTGTTTCGACATCACTTGTGAGGATGCCTTTGGGGAAACACGCAGGATCAATCTAAGTTCACAAATCACAAGGGAAAATCGCCCATTGCCGACCGGATAAAAACGTACCAAACAAATCGTCCTCGTCGTCATCGTCGTCATATCTGCTGCATAGAAGTGTATCCTCTGGAAAAAAAAGGACAACTGAAATGTTCTTTTGTGTGAAAACCGTATATAATAGGGACTTCGACCACTCTGTGTCACCCCTCTACCACCCTCACTCTGCATGTTTTTTGCCACAGGTTCACACAAGCGTGACTTATCGTTAAAATCTTTATTGAGAAAATTCTTGCAAGGAAGTGCTTCTCTGTACATAGCTGCGTGCTTGTGCTATAAGGTATTTACTGTTCAGCAGCCCACCATGCCGCATAGCCTCGCCTGTTCCCGCTACAATATCGGAGGGCTTAACAAGGAAATTACAACAAAATAATTACAAACACGAAAGGTTACTTACTACTACTACACAGTATACAATTTAATTCTCCCTCGTCTTCAAACAAGCATTATGGGTGAGGGGGGGGGGGTTGGGGGTATATCTTCACTCGAGAAACAATGGAACGAAGGAAATAAGTACTGCGAGGAGGCGGATTGCAAATGTCAGCCCGGGAATGATGTCCTGAATTTACATTCCGTGCTAATCACGTTCAAAGCGCAACAATATAATCATTAAAGGCAAACGGAACCCTGCCGCATAATTAACCCTGACGGAGAGGGTATTTCCATCCAAATCAAACTTGATTCTTTTGCGTTCGGATTCAGGTTCGGGTTCGGTATTTTTTTTTTTTTTTGTGTTTTGGAAAGGACTTGAAAGTGTTCAAGTGGTGTTCAAATATACTTTCAAATAAATAGTCTGAGGACCATCGGCGGTGTAAGTTGCGTAATAACAAAAATGCTCTCTTGAAACTGTGTACTAATTTGGATTCATTACTAAACAGAACTTTGTCAATTTAACATTAAATTAATGAGATCACTGAATGAAATAAAAAGCTCTCGGGTTATTTTATATAGCTAGTTTACTTTACTATAAAATATATTTTGCCCCAATCGAAAAAGGGACTGTCGACGGTTTTATTATTTTATTTAGAATTTACTGGGGGTAGGGGGGCGTGTATACCCAATAAATATCGAGGATACCTATACCTATACATAGAATTACAATTTCAGAGTGTTCTTGGAGAATTCTGAAAAGTTAAGTGGTTGGTCAGCTTAACAATTAAAAACTTAATTACCCTTAAGTTTAAGCTGATTTTTTGAAATAAATTTGCTTCGTACTGAAGATGTTAAAAAAAGGTTCAATTTTAAATAAATAGGCCGCCAGTGGCAAACAAAAAAATGTGAAATTTTTATTACAATCAAGAAAAGTTAAATAACGGGATTCTTTTTAATTGCCCAACAATATATTGTTGTTGATAATAATTGAACTAAAAAAAATACCCATGTTTAGGAGAAAAGATTAATTAAAGATTGGGGGAGCAATTAAAAAGTAAGGCGGCTGGATGTTGTATGAACTGGGGGCGTCGAGCTGTATCTTTTCCTACACATCAAATGCCTACATTATCTCCAAGTTGGTAGCCGCCGGATACTGGTTTTGACTTTATGTCATGACTTGCTAAACTTGTAAGTGCGAATGTTGATCAAAACGGAAGTCAACGTAAAGATATGCAATACGAGCTCATCTGCAAATTGGATGAACAATACAGGATAGATTGTATAAATATGGCTACATCCTCAGTTCACCGCTCAATATACAGTGCCCGAAATCACAATCTAGGTGAAAGAAATTACTTCAATAACCGCAACAGCCAAGAACTAATATCCGCCATCTTCAAAATGAGAGGAGAACTCATAAGGTTAAATTACATACCACATCGTCCCGATTTACCGATTTATTGCAGTCTTTGCAACCTCTTGGAGAGAGAAGATGTTTTACACTTTATTGGTAGGTGTCCTGTTCTTAAAGAAACTCGCAGACGTTATCTAGGCAGTTATGTTTTATCCGAATATGAAGTTAAAACACTTTTAAATTATGAATCAGATGTAAAGCTTCTTCTAAACGACTGCAAAAAAGCAATAACTTACAGAAATAATATTATAAATCAACATTTTTAATCTCAAAATAATTATCTATTATTATTCATCTTTTTATCTTGTAAATAATTACAATACAAACTATATATAATTATGTTTATTTTTGATTTAATGTCGATCAGGCAGATGGCAAAATCCATGCTTTAAAGACTTATGTAAAAATATATATTTTTTAACATACTGAAGGAAAAAAAATAAAATCTATCTATCTATCTATTGCATTAGACATTATTCTATTCCGTATAAAATAAATCTACTAAGGTCGTGTCATATGTTGGTCAGCTTGACGGTTCCAAAGGCATTTTTTTACCCCCAACGCCGCAAGAGAAGTATTACTTTTTTTTTTTTTTTTTTTATAAATTCATTTTTATTTCATTTTAACTTATAACTATCTTAAAGCTAGACAAAAATGTTTAAAACTAGCCTAATTATCAATAACTTACAACTAATTTACTGGCCCCTTACGGGCGCTCTAAATTAAACAATAACTCTTACAACTAATGTCTTTCGACCTAAAAACTATTGTAATTAAATCTAATTTTTTTTTAATTTATTTTATATTTCAAGAAACTTTTATACAAAAAACTTGGTATCTGATCATTTTTTTTTTTTTTTTTTTTTTTTTTTTTTTTTTTTTTTTTTTAACCTATAAACTAAACCTAAATATATATTAAAAATAATTAAAACTAAATAAAACTAACTTATACTAACTAAAAATAACTTAAACTACTTAAAATACCTAATAATACTTATAACTACTTAAAAACTAGAACAGCCACAGCAGCATTTTTTTCGTTTTTTAATTTTTTTTTGTTTATTTTGTATATGCATGCAGACACCCCCCAGCATGCAACCCACCCACACATGTACATGCGCACATACATATACGTACGCACATACATGTACAGACACGCAGATGCATGCACGTATGCCCCCGCATACATACATATTTTTAATTTTTTTTTTGGTGCCACCCTGACTGTTCCCTATACCTAATGCCCTAAATCTATGTAAGTCGGCCAAGATATATCATCTTCATCGACTTTAAATATCACGATGCTGTTCAGAGAGCCACCAGAACTGGTTCTCCTGTTTCGCCCTATCCCTCCGGTCCCGATCGGACACAGTCCTACTGAACCGAAGGCGCTCTTCTCCACCTTGAGCGATGACGTCTCGACTATACAGGAGTCGCCTATCCACAGTTTTCCGAATGACGTGGTAGATGAGCGGAACCGCCCCTCCATCCTGTATCAGCCCTCGACTGTCTAAATAGAGGAATGCCTCAGGAGGGATGTAACCACTTAACCGCGCACTCTCAAAATATTCGTTATTGGGGTAATAAGCCCCAAAAATTAAGCTGTTAGTTGAGGACATCGCTCTTGCAACGTGACCCCGAATCAGCTTGAACAAAAAATTATCTATTCTGTTTATGTTGGCTCCGTTGTATAGAACCTGGTTGGAATAATATCTTGTGTACTCCGACTCTGGTGTTCTGTGTAATCCAAGGCAACGTCTAAGACATTGCCTCTCAAACACCCGAATCTTTTCCATTTGAGATGGGGCAACGTTGAACCACACCGGGCATCCGTAGGCAATCATCGGCCTGATGAGGGCCATGTAGCAAATCACCTTCACCCTGCTGTCAAGACGGCTGCTATAAAACAGTCGTTTTGTCAAGGCTAAGGCTCCCCTAGCCCTGGCCAAAGCAGCACCTATATGTCTGTCGAAATACAGGTACTGATCCAACCAGATGCCAAGGTACTTTACTACACTTTTACTCGCCAGTGGATGTCCATGTGGCCCTACGATCACCAGCTTGCGCCAGTTCTTTCTCGTATCCCTTGAGGCGCTAGACAACGGAGTCCTAAACAAAATAGTTTCTGATTTCTGGAAGTTGATTTTCAACTTCCAGTCATCACAATATCGCTGAATCTTGTCGAAGTCACTCTGCAAGAGACTTTTGATGACCTCAACTGTATGAGCTGTTCTGTACGCATTTAGATCGTCGGCGTACGCAATTGCCTGAGTTAGACTACCTATCAGATCGCTGGTGTAAATGTTGAATAGAATCGGCAAGTTAACCGCTCCCTGCTGAAGACCATTATTAATATTAAAAATTGCAGTAGAAGTTACATTGCCACTCTTGACAACAAACTTTCTACCATTTAGCATGTCATAAAGCATATACAATAGAGGTTTACTTATACCTAGTCTGGTTAGCTTTAGATAGAGACCTTCTAACCATACGGTGTCGAAGGCCTTCTCCAAATCAACCAGACAGGCACCCGTACACTGCTTTTTAGTTTTGTTCCATTGGATATCAGAAACAAGTTTAGACGCGGCATGAATTGTGTCATGTCCCGCCTTAAAACCGAACTGATTATCCGGGATGATATTTTTGTCCTCCGCCCACTTGAACAGGGCTCTATTAATAACCTTTTCAAATACTTTGCTGATACTCGGAAGAAGACTTATATCGATCGGAGATTCGCCGGATTGGAGTTGTCCGTTCCCTTTTTTGGGAGAGGGTGCACCAGAGCTATCTTCCACCGCACTGGATAATATGCATTATTCAGCGCGTTGTTAAACAGTGTGGTATAAATGTCAACTGCTTCTTGAGGCAAATGTCGTAGTACAACGTTGGATATACCATCGACTCCTGCAGACTTCTTTTTCTTTAATGAATCGAAGATGAGCTGGAGCTCATTCTTCGAAATTAACAGGGGGCTGGGCCCATTTCGGTCGGCGATTATGGCGTTTGCCAAATTTTCATCATTAAACCTGGAGAGAAGTATTACTTAAAAAAAAAAAAAAATAAAATGCACGACTAGATCGCACGAATTTGCTCTTGCAACTAACAACTTTAATGTTATGTAGTTATCCTATGCTGGTTTAAAACCTATGTATGTAAGGTTAACTTGATTCTTAGTACATATAATGAACTGTGGAATGGATGATTCAAGGAATAGTTACATAGGTAGCTCCCTTCAAATGTATGTTTAAATCTAAGTTATGGATTTTAATTATGTAAGTTGGGAGGGTAAAATGTATTTACATATATATACATATTGATGGTACCTAAGTATGTAAACATGTACATATAATTATGAAAATGCAGGATGTAGGTCGGTAGGTAGCATACATATAAGATTCATGTGATTCCTAGACACATATATGTATATATACATAAATGTGTAAGGGCCTATATTGTATTTAGTATTCAGTTACGTACGCAAAAAATCGTAAAAAGGGAATAATAGTAATGTAGAAATAAATGGATAAGCCACATAATTAAATGTTCTTATATTGCCTAGTCGTTATAGTTTGATGGAAAACATAGATGCAGTTTGAATTCATTGATAAATAAGAATATATCAAAAAAAGTTCAAAAATCGTTGGAGCAGTTTTTTATTAAATTATTTTTTTATGTATAAAACTTTGAAAACATTTTTAGAAAAAATATTTGAAACGCTATTTTGAAGATATTGTTAAATAAATATAAAATTCACATTTAAAACAAATTCTTCGACTGATTTTTGAGAAATCGATTTTTCAAAAAAAAAAAAAATTATTTATTTTTTAAGAATCGATTTTTTTTTTAAAAACTTTGAGTATGTAGTTTCATTAACAATTTTAGGGAGCATTTGTATAAGAAAAAATATTGTAATCGGTTCATCCAATATTGAGAAAGTCGAAAATATGAAAAGTGGTTCTATGGGAAGTACCGTTAATAAGTACACAAAAAAAAATATTTTTGTACTTGAAAGTGAACTGTATTAATATAAGAACACACAATTTATTTTATGAAAATTCTTGGCGCCGTTTTCGAGAAATACATTTTTTTCTTAAAGGTTTTTTAACATTTGTATGGGAGGTACCGTTGTTTTCTATTTTAGAAAAATAGTTTTTTAGCTATTCAAGATAATGTCAAAAATTCATCAAATACGAAGTTTTGAAAATCTATTGATCAAATAACCGTGTCCGAGAAAATCGAAAACCAAAAATATGGTTCTACTAGAGGTACCAAAAATTACATTTTTTTCTAAAAAAAAAAAATATCAAAAGGTACCCTTTCCCTTCGTTAATGAACTTATTTTTTTTAAATAAAAATCATTGGAACCGTTTTTGAGAAAAATGAGATTTTTGTCTTTGGCCAAACAAAAATAAATGGGAGCTACTGTTATTTGTGGTCTTAAAAAAAATGAAAAAAGCATGTGGGCATATTACCGAAAAATTAATATCTCCCAAGTTTGAAGCAAATCTATCCAACGATTTAGGCTGTAGACTAGAGGACAGACAGCCAGACTGACAGACAGCCGGAATTGGGGGCCCCCCTTTTTTGGTGTTCTTTATGATCGTAATGTCATGTTTGATTGTAGGAACATTTTTTTTTTATGAATACATAACTTGCCTTATAGTAGGTACCTATTATCGCAAGTAAAAAAACACTATTTTTCGATATTTTTTTTTAAATATTTACTGGTGGGTAAACATTTTTTTTTAGAGAGCTAAATCGGTTTTTGACAGAAAACATGTCAGTTTAACATGTTACTGACGGCTCCATAAAACATATTACAACGCCGCAATCTTCTCATATGACTGGGTCAAGAGTTCGTCCACTCGAGGTCCAATAGATGGCATGCATCCGCTGATAGTCACGGTTTGTTGATGATTGTGTATTGTGATGAGAGCCACTACATTAAGTGTTGCGCGCCGGGAGGTTCTATAAATATTCCGTCTGATCTAAATGCCGAAAGAGGTTATAGACTTACCTTACTTTCCTTTTTTAAACTTTCTTGGTAGAGTTTTGGAGACCAGATTCACGCAGCTTTCGATACAAGAATTGACCTGGATACAATATCCGAGACTAGGCTTCTGAATAAGACAAACAGGGGTAACACAGGCTCTCTTTATTTACCAGAAAGTAAAGATAAATAAATATTTACCCTTTCTTTTTAAAGAAAGAAAACACGGACTGGCAAACTGAAAGCTATAAACATATTTTAACCTTTTCGCTTTACGTATTGCACCCTCATTAATCAATGTTCCAATGGAATATAAAATCTTCGATCTGACAGACTTGTTTGCCAAAAAACTTATACTTAATTTCCACAAGCAGTTAATAGAATATAAATAGGTTTTTAATGAGCTACATTTAGGAGCTTTACCACAATTTAGTCATCATCAATACCACAAAGTTAACCCATAACATTCGGCCAATGTTATTGGTGTGATGATTTTAATAGCCATCCCCGCCCAATTGCAATTTCCCCCTCCAACCACATCGTCCCTTAGAAACCCCTCTAAACATACAATATTGCTAGTTTATAATAAATTCTCACTGATGATCTTCGTGGAGATAGAAGAAAATAACCGTAAAACACGATTGTTGTCCAAGGAAAAAAAATCAATTAAGAAAAGCCATCACCCGAAGTGTCCTTCTGGGCAGATAGTTATAATTTATCACCCAGAATCTTACCTCAAGCTACAAACAAAAAATGTTTAACTCAAGAATGAGTGTCCTGTGAAAAAAAAGCAACAACTTTGTAAATCAATCTCAGAAAACATTGCAAACATAACTTATATCCGCAGGGGAGTATTTAAAATGAAATACTATTCACCCACTTGAAGGAACTAAAACTCTGTGGCAGAAAGTGAATCGCTTCAAAAACTCTCCAAAGATAAAATGTGTAATGTAAGTCTGAGTGAGTGTGTGTGTTTACAGCATGGAAATGAAATTGAGCTATATTAAGCAACATTTATGGAGTTTTAGCATGAATTAAGCTTTATAGCATTAAAAATCAGTGTTCCCACCTTAGATGGATTGGATAAGTTGAAAAAAATATAAAATTTGTTTGCATTGCTCATAAAATGTTACTTATTTTGATACAAATTTTTTCGGGAAATTTAAAAATTTTAAAGACATTCCCCGTCCTTTAGAACATGGAAAAAATAGGCACAAGCGTGACATGGGGGGCACCGTTTAATTTGGGACAAAAACAGATTTGGATGACTTTTGCGTTATATGGGTGAGTTCATTCGAGTTTGCGAATAGTTTCCGAGTAAATAAGCCTAGCCTTCTGACCCAAAAAATTCTGCTCCGTTTGGTATGGTTGTATATAGAAGTGTGTGCAAATTAATAATAATCAGATCTCTCACTCAGTCGAACCCCCACACACCTCTAAACCAAGTACTCATTTTCATGGAAGCGAATTGACCGATGCTGAACTGGAAACTAGTGCCATCGAGTGATATTACGCTAGATCGTGGTCGAAGGTCATAGATTGGAAATTCACCCAAGACCAATTTTCCTTCTTCTTACAAGAGCAATTCATTCCTATAGAGGAAATAATTACTGTTTCCTTTTCTTGCTGGTCTTCCCTGATGGCTAGTTATTCGACTTGAAAGACAATTGAGATGTTTAAATTGCTGAGAAATAGGATTCCCATTGACCGTATCTTTGCTAATCAAGTACTGATTAATAGTTTAGTTTTTTTTTTCTTGGAATAATCTTCTGTTGGAATTGGATTTGATTCTTATAGATACCATTGATCTCCCTTCTAGCTCCTTTCGAGCTGAGATTGTGGATCAACATAATTTTTGTTCGCATTTTTTATGTTAAGAATAAAATTAAACATTGATCTACTACAATCAACAAAAATTGGCAGAACAGGGAATATATGGTATTTTCCTCTCATTCTGGTTGCATATGCATTGTCTTGCTTACACCTACCCCAAGTAAAAGCTCTCTTAGGGTTCTTTACTTATCATTATTAATTGCCGCAAATATGAGAGAGATGTGTGTATGGGTTACCATCTGCTTTTTTGGAAAACTGAAATTATTAATTAGATTAACAATATAAAACTATTTATCTTTTTCAACACCACCAAGACTTTGAAGCAATTTTTTCACATTAATTGGAACAAACCTTAACTAAAATGTTAATCAAAAGCAATACCACTGCACTATTTATTAAACACAATATAAATTCACTGCCAATAAAACAAAATTTCACTTTATAAAATATTTTTGTAATAAATATCCTTGTAATTTGCTATGACGGTTTCGCTACTTTTCACAAATAACTTTTTTCTGCGAAGCACCGAATGGGGAAAAAATAACTGCATTTCAACGGGCTATTTGGAAAAAAGCACACCTAAATAAAAAGGAGAAAACCATAGCGACAACACTTCTCCTCCTCGTGTAAGTTGGTCAGTGGGTAGAAGCTTTTCCAGTGGTAGATTTTTCTGCATTCAGTGTGGTGAGCGTGAGAGTAAACACAGTCACTATGTGTTGATTGATTTAAGTACAAAATATTGCAAACAAAGAAGTTTGTTGCTGTTTTTTTTTGTAAATGGAAATGGCGTTTGGTTCTGGGGATCGTTCTTCGTTGAGCTTAATTAAAAACATTTGCTTTCATGTGGTTTTTTTATGAAAATACGTGTTTAAATGTTCGGCCGGTTAATGTTTATTGGTTATTTTGCAAACAAACAATCCTTTTCAGGGTACAATTTTAATAATTCTTTCAGTTTTTGATCGAAAACTTGTCGGTTTGACAGTGACATGTCATATACAATTTTTACCGACAAAGCCCCAAAAGAAGATTTACTTTAGAAAATCTTTAATGGTGATAATATTTAAATTTGCATGACATCTTTTCTTTTTTTTTCTGACAAAGGATAATATTCTATTTGAATAGTTTAAAAATGTAAGAGCACAAACGTTCTAGCACAATAGTGAATTTGATTTGATATAAATTGTGTGTGTAAAGAAAAATTAAAAAAACGTACCTTTTTAACAAATCCATTTTATTCTATTTAAATAAAGTGGGAAACTTTTTTCTTTAAATGTTTACCATATAAAACACAAATTGCTTGAAAGATGGTTGTGAGCTATGTTTTATATACATACCATCGACTCTACTCCACAACCCCTAGAAGACAAAGAAAATAATTCTTCGACTTTAGATATATAGAGAACTTGGATCAGCTGCACTTCCCTGCACTATGGTCGGAGAATCCTGACCACATCTTTCAATGGTTTTGGTATACAGATGAATATAAACCTTGAATCTGAAAATTGATGGAGGAGCATAAAGTATAGTCACGAGTATTTGGTTGCGCTGTGCTTCTATTCATATGTGTGTACTCTAACCCATTCATTATGGTTTCTTTAAATGCAAAATGAGATTCTGATCAAGAGGCAATTTAACTCCGCACCTTCACCATTATTTCTAAAATATATTATGTGAGTATGTGTGCGTCTATGAATAAGTTCACTGTAGTGAGCGCTTTGCGGTCAGCAATTCGCTTCTATCCGATTAGGTATTAGACTGGAAAATGTGTTGGTTGACCCTGAGTGGATATGGCCGACCGAAGTCTAATTGGGGACCTGTTAACGAACTTCCTTTATGAATCGCACCTTGACCCATCCCCCTTTCACATATGGTGAACGCGGTAGTCTGCCATTGTATTTAGCCCCAAAACCACCAATCATCGGAGTATATACGGTTTTGCCTAGCGGCCCGAATATATGTTTCCTTTGAATAGGTCCGCGGGTAGATATAGCAACTGTTCCGGACCAGGTTGATTTTTCGCCCCAAATTGGGGTGGACTAGTCGACGGTCCTGGCCACAACGGCTCCATCAATCTAATTAGAAATCCCGTAGAAATTTAAATTGTTTCCTATAATACCAGGTATAATACCTATATATGCATCGGTATGTACGATGTTCATAAGGATACACGAGAAATGGCGGAAACGCTGCATGATGTGAAAACGTTTCTATATAGCTTTTGGGGGAAAGTTCTGTCTCTCTGCTGTTCACGTGAAGTTCAGATCGGAATGGAGGCAAAAACCGCAAATGAGATTGCCAGGCATGCACAGGTACACACTGGTTCCCAATAAATGCCAGCCAGAGTAATGCATGCAAGCTCATTTGCATTTAGTTGTTGAACTTGTATAGTCCTGGGTGCAGGAGAAGAACAGTAAAATTCATTTGGAGATGTTCGAGAATGTCCCCCCATCCACGTAAGGGCTTTGTGTTTAGTTTGGTTCATTGCATTTCAGGATACAAACTCGTATAAGCCATTTACAAGGATCTGTTGATGTTTTATGCGAGCAATTTATTCCAAGAGCCCCAAAAACGGTTACCATATAGGTAAGATAAATGCTAAAATTATGCCTAATTTGATAGGGTGTTGCTTTTTGCAAAAAGCCAAAGTAGAATTCGCATAAATCTATGTATCATAATCCGTAGCCTTAATTATCATCCGCACACTCGCCCTCCACATGCATCATCAACCACGGTGTATATCCTAACAATCTCCATCGATTTATCTCCTCATCGCGTGCGTAGGTCATCTCGATGCTCAACTGACTATAATAAATCATTGATTGACACAATAGACCGGAAATCCCAGGGTCAGTAGCCCACAAATCTAGAACAATCCAATTTTCTGCCCATCAATCTTTCAATGCTATCAAAATATCGGATAGCACCATCCAAGCTATCCAAACCACCCACCAGCATGTTCCCTTGAGACTACTCGTTTATGTTCGCCATACGACCGACCTCTTCCCTAAATAGAAAACAAAAATAGAATTTTAAACAAAATCAAAAAAAATCCTGTGCTCAGGTGACAGCTAAACACAAATTCATTTCTCAAACAGAGACATCCTTGGATACTTTTGTGGTCTGGTCATTGGAAGGGCGTCCTGGTCGTCGTCATCGGTCGTTGGTCGTCAGCATTGATGTCATTGTCAAACAAATTTCAGCATTTTCATATACACTTCCCAGTGGAGAGCATTTTACTATTCAACTTTAAGTTGGCGCTACCCTACCATACATACATTCTAGCCAGTTCGTGTTCGTTCGAATATTGTATAAAGGGTGAAAAAGATCGATTCGAAAAGTTTAAGGACATATCAATGTTTTTAGATGTCTGGTCTGGTCTGGCTGTACTTTTGGTCATTCATGTTATGCTTAGTATAATTTTCTTTGCATTTTTTAAGACGAAAGGACACAATCTAATAAAAAATTAATTTGTTACAAATCGATTTTTAAAACATGGCTGATGTCAAATGACGAAAGTAATGTTATAGTTGCCATATATGAGTATAGATAAATTATAGGTACTATGCATGCATACGTAAACTAAATTGATATAAAGTGGAGCACTTCGCTCCAAACTTCTTGCTTAATATTTTTTTTGGACACTTCCCCAAAATTTTTAGGACGAAATATAACAGAACCTGCCATAATTTTTTTTTAAGTTCTTGTAATATTCCTTTTTTATTTTACAGTAGGTCTACTTTTTGGTTAACTTAGTAAAGAGTTTTCTTCCGAACTCATCCGGTCGATTTTTTTGTAAAAAAAAACGAGAAGGATGTTCTTAGGAATAAAACTACCCACTGAGCTGTCTTCAATTTTAAGAACATCTTTTTAATACTAACTTAAAAGGTATAGATTATGTTGTGAAGCTTTAGGTGAATTCTTGCACCAAACGAATAATGGATAGAACTGTGAACGAGACAGGGATCAGCCTCGGTCTCCTCCCGGTCTCATTCCGGATACGAGACTACTTTAAAAGTACCCGAGACCGAGACTAGACCGTAATTTTGGTATAAAAATTCGCCCAGAGCATCGCTGGTTTCGTTGATCTCGTCGGTCTCGGTGGTTTGGTTTCGGCTTTTGCTAGAAAAAATAATTTTTATTTAATTATTTTTTAGTACTCATTTTCAGTTAGTAGTATTCACAAGTTTTATTTTTTGCGAAATATTCTATGCGCGTTAAAATATCAAACCACTATGTACATAAGGTTTGTTCGTTGAGCCCTGAAGTCGCCCTAGGGTCGCCCTAAAGCGTTTTTAGACAAACCTGAAGTCACACTGATAAACAAATTCTGTTTTTTTGAAACCTAGTGTCGCAACCTTTAAAGTTGTGGATTAGGGCCAAAAAAATGTACTTAGATAATAAATTTAACATATTTTAAGTTTTAAATATTAAATGACATAACTTGCTTTTCTGCAACATAAAACTAATGGTCCTCGTGTGTTTTTTTGAGAACCGAAAAACCAGGCTTTTTTGGCAACTCTTGGGGTTGTCAAAAAAATCTAGGTCGACCCTGGGTATATGTTCAACTAACGAACAGATAGTTATATTCAGATAGGCGCACTGCGCAAATCCAGAGAGAAGTACGTACGATTTATGTATGCATGCGGACTTTACTTCCAAATCCGGAAAAAGGTGACTTTAAAACTTTTAGGTGAGACTTAAAACTTTTAAGTGAGAAAAAAATATTATCCAAACCTTGCCTACGTGTCAAGCCATGAGCTGTAAAAAATACATTGAAGGATGGCACCGATTTAAATGTATTAAAAAAACCATAGAATTCAAATTTTATATTGGAAATACGGCTCTTCAAAGGTGTCTCATATCGTTACTTTGGAGTATATTTTTTGTACGTTATCACAAAATGGAAGCCTTTTGGAGTGCTTTCGTACACAACTAATACGCATCTGGTATTCTATCTTTTCAATCAGTTTCAGTCTTATCTTACGGTAAAGGGACAAAACTCCGTAGGACATAAGTCCAACAATTTTGTTGGACTTATGCCTAATTTTGGTGGGACATAAATCCAAAATATTTTTTTTTAAGTGAGACCTAAATTCCCAATTTGACTAGAACCTTAAAAAAATACTCGCAAGTTTTGCATTTGGAAAAAAAATCGAACTCGAGATTTTAATCAAAGTTGACATTACGATATTAGAGAACACCAAAAAAGTGGGTCCCGCAATTCCGTCTGTCTTTCTGTCTGTCTATCTGTACAACTATCTACAGCCTAAACGGCTGAAGCGATTTTCTGCAAACTTTGTATTTAAGTGTTTTAGGTAATTGTCCAAGATAGATATATATAACGGTACTTGCCATACAAATTTTTCTACCATCTTAATTATCTCGAAAACGGCTACAACGATTTTGATAAAAATTGGTGTGTGTACTAATTTGAGTATGGTCTATATTTTGGCCGAAAAAAAATTGAAAATATTTTGTTATTAACAGTACCTGCCATACAACCATTTTATTGATTTTTGACTTTCTCAGAAACAAATTTAGATAAAATTTTTTATTCAGGATGTCTATCGAATTCTTAATAATACTGCATTTCAAAATTTTCGAAAACTAGTTGTTTTGGATTTTTGGAAAATTCAATATTTCGTAAATGGGTGGACGATTTTTTCAAAAATTTTGTTTTTAAATTTATATTCTGAAATATTTAGAAACAATTTTAGAATTCTTATATATAAAAAATTAAGTGAAAACGACTTTAAAAATAAATTTAGCCGTTTCTATGAATCTTTTTCATATAATGTGATCGAACATAGGAGCAAGTACGTGCGATCCAGTCGTCCATTTTATTTTTTCATCTCGGTGAGAAATTGTACACAATCTACACAGGGTGTCTTATATTTGGATAATTTTCACCGATGCATACATATATGTAGTTCACATTCAGTTCACGGCATATAAATTATATGATTTGAGGTGGGGTCCAGTTTGGGATATATGCTTAGTTTTTTTGGATTTAAATTTCTTTCGATTTATTTCGAACATTTATAATTTCTTCTGGCGATGCACGCAATTTAAGCTTTTAAGAGTTCGGCGGTATTGTAACAACCCGTGGTTTTCTAGCCATATGACATATAGGGTTGACTTCATGATATTAATGCATCCCTGCTAGTAATTAGCTCAGAAAAACCGGGTTCAGCCTGTGTTTTAATATCAACTGAATTTCTTCTAATTGACACTTGGATTAGGAAAAGTTTTAGCTCTTAATAGGTAGATACAGTATTTTCCTCAAGCAAAACATGTCAAATGGGACATAAGTCCAAAATTCTGTTTTTTTTTTACTATAGTCTCGCCTGGTCTCGTCTCTTTGCCAGCTCTAATAATTTTTTGTTTGTAGAAAACGAATCCAATAACTTTTGTAACAATATTTCCTGTACATTACGTACTTACAGTGCTGCCGTCCGATGATTTTGAAAATCGGGAGATTTCCAGTTCAATAGGGTAGAAAAAACAGAATATTACAGTTGACATAAAACCAATATTACGTCGGGCAGATCGAACCTTAAATTAAACTCAAATTCCTAAGTGAACCTTCCGCCAGTATTATCAATAACGTCCTTTCAATCTTTATATTGCCAGTTACTTACAATCAAATATCATTGATTTTTGTACCAATCTTTCTTCTGAATTGAATAATATTGTAATGTTTTAAGTTTCCCAAGAATTCGAACGTTTAATTCGACAACCTTAACAAGGGATAAAATGAGGGGTATAGTTTCGAAACTCTTCTTTCCACTTTTTTCAAAACTTAGCTAAGAATGAAGAAATATTCTTGAGAATAATTATTTCCAATACTTATATTTGCTTAAAAATGCGTTTCTTTTTTGTATAACCTTATTTAAAAATAGTTTTAATAATTTAAATACAAAATCAATGTAAACCGTTTAATATTGTTTCTTTAATATGAATCATATACTATGAGATCTATATTTAAAAATTCTTGAACTTTTATGCCTCTGATTAAGTTTAGTATTTTAAAGTTTTTTTTTTTTTATAAAATGACGTAAATTAAAGTGAAAAAAATTAGTTCTTTATTTTCAAATCTCCTCTATTCTTCAACAGGTTGAATCAAAGTCAAGTTATTTTCAAAACTCTTCATTTTCAAATCAAATTGATTATGTAGTTTTAGCTTTAATTTTAATTGACTTTTAATTTTTCATAAATAATTAACAAGGATTGAATAATCTAAGTATATTTGATTTGGATTGCATATATGTTAAGGCGGCGAAAGTCTGTCAGATAACTTAAACAAGGCTGCGCTTTGAGTACTCTCCTGTTCACTTAATTTATTTGTTGGAGGGGGGGGGGGGGTGGTTGAAGATTTCTGACGAAACTATACCTGGCCTACTATACTCAGATGACATCTTGCTTTTTGCAGACTCGCCTACAAGACTTCAAGAAATGATATTGTGTCACGTGGAACTTATCTGTTAATCTCGAGAAATCAAATATAATGATTTTTAGAAGGGGACATGGAAGATACTCTTAGGAGGAGAAATGGAACTTTCAAAGACAGGAGATTAAAATAGTCAAAGAATTTAAGTACTTAGGGGTGACTATAACAAGTGATCTTTGTATAAAAAACACGTCAGAGCTAAACTTCAAGAAGCCAAAACTGCTCTTTCTATCTATCCATCACTCTACTAAGTACAAACTCTTTCAAGCACTAGCCAAGTGGATTATGCTTAACTCAGCGCAAGTGTGGGGCTATAAAGAATACGAGGATGTTGAAAAATCTCTTCGGTTCTTCTTGACACGAGTTTTCTCTCTTCCTTCAACGACCCCAAACTACATGCTTCATATTGAAACGGGGTTACTTTACTTTATTGACACCCTTAAAGCGCATTTCGATTATGTGCTCAAAATACTAAAAATGAGCTCATCAAGACTGATTAAGAGAGTGTTAGAATATCTGATCTCAAACAAATTCAACTTTGTTGGCGTTTGGTTTGATATTTCTAGTTCCTTGGATGAAACGCTTGAACTGAATTTGGAGGATCAATCCAGATTTAAAACAAACTTTGTATCAGTTGTTGGCCAAATTAGATGAAAAAATCCATCAAAGCTTCATCAGCAAAGCCAAAGCATCACAATATAGAGAACATTACAGCAACTTGCAGCTTGACCTGGGTCCTCAAAACTACTTTAACGATAAGAATCCCACGGAGATGATATCACTTATACTACGAGCAAGAGGGGAAATTCTGGGTCACTTTCTAGGATCATGTCCTATTCTCCAAGAAATTAGACGAGATATTTTTGGAAAAAACCAGCTGACTCCAGACGAAGTCATACTAATTCTAAATGGGGCAAAAAGTTGGCAAAATTTGTACAAATTTGTTCGTTTGGCACTTACCTATAGAAAGAGAATCGTAACAGTGAGCGTTTGATTTATATTTTCTTTTAATATAAAATAAAAAAAAAAAAACATTGTATAAAATTTATATTAACTGTTATTTTATTATATCAATCTGACCGACGATTTTATACCATGTCGTACCCGACTTATATTCAAACATTGTAATTTAAAATTTCAAGCCCCAATAAAGTCAAAATCTAATCTAATCTAATCTGATTTGGCCTAAGGCCGTCTACCAGGTTGACAATATATGTAATACAATTTTTTTTTAAATTAATATCGTTATAGATTTTAAAAATCTCCCTCAACAATACATTTTCTGTAACGAAGTGCAGCTACTGTATAGTTGTATAGAAGATCCCAACCTATTTCTCCGTTTAAAATGTAGATATAATGATTCAACTTCATCCAAGATATTTTTTCCAAAAAACATAACGCAGAATTCCTTTCGGATTGTACAGATCGCAAGAAAATGTAAAATATTTTCTCTTGTTTTCATGTTACAAAGATCGCATAGTAGGGTCTGTGGGGTATGAAGTTGAGACTAACTAATTCACCTCTCATCTTAAATATTGTGCTGATTTTCTCGACAGAGTTAGCATTAAGAAAATACAGTTTTTCGTTTAAAAAGTGGTTGAGTTTGCTATAGTAATTTCTAAAAAGCTACGGTTCGGCATCTTCAACGTATCTGCCGTAAAAGATTCTGTCTAAATTCTTAAATATAAGGTTGAATTGATGCCTAAGCGTGAAAGGTTGTACGTTCATTCTAATTAACAGGTCTGATGCCATTTTTCGTCATGTACTGCAAATACTCCCGTCCGTTCTAATAATATTTTTCAGAAATATTTTTGATATTCTCGAATCTTCCATCTCGTAAACTTTGACAACATAATTGAAGTGCATTTCAAGTGAATGCCAAAACATAGGTGGATTTCCGATTTCAATATACATCATATAGTTTGGTGTATTTTTGGGTAATCGGAATATTCTTTTTAAAAAATAACATAGAAATTTTTCAACGTAATCATAGGCACAAACGGATTGTGTTCTAACAGATTTTAGTAAGGCATTCAATAAACTTTCACATACAGTTTTGCTTCAGAAAATGAGCAGGCTCAAATTTTATTTCCTTGACAGATCCTATTCTGTAAATTTTAATGGCTAACATTCAAAAAGCTTTGTTGTTAATTCTCTAGTTCCCCAGGGATGTCATTAGGGACCAGTTCTTTTTGTTTTATTTATAAATGATCTTCCATCAGTTATAAAGTACTCAAACTGCATTAATGCTGACAATGTTAATATTTAAAAAAAAATTCAAATAATTTTGACTGCGAAAACCTTCAAATTGTTCTGATTGCCTTCTTCAATAGGTTAGCACGAAATTATTTATTGTTAAATATCGAAAAGTGTAAAATTATAAAGTTTACAAGAAAGTTATCTGTTTTGTCTTTTGAGTATAGTTTCAATGGTGTTAATCTGTTAAATGTAAGTGAATTAACTATTCTTGGCGTCTTGTTCGATAAAAAGCTCAAATTCACGCAACATAGTAATGTGACTTGCAATAAGGCCAATTCAATATTAGGTTGGATTAAAAGAGAATCCCGTCAGTTTTCTGAACCTTATGTTATAAATCAATTTATTACTTCATTCGTCACACCCATATAGAGTACGCTTGCCAGGCTTGGACCCCCTTTTACAATTGCCACAAAATAAGAATCGAACAAATTCAAAAAAGGTTCTTAAAATTTACCCTCAGAGATTTAGGCTGGCAGGGCCCATTGCATATTCATTCATATAACAGTCGTCTGAAACTTATAGATCTACCCAGTCTGGAGAACAGGAGGTCCTATTTATGTTTTGTTTTTATTGTTAACCTTATTGATGGAAATATAAATGCTTTATACCTTTTGTCTCGCGTTAATTTTAATGGTCCACATCGTTATTTAAGAGGTCTCCCAGACCCAACTCATATTCATATCTCACTATCCTACCAACTATGAACGGAATTCACATTTGAATAACATTTTTAATTTGTATAACGAAAATCATAATTTATTAACACATTTTTCTGATGTATCAAATAGTGATTTTAATAATATATTTTATAATATTTTATAACATTTAATTATAAGTAACATGTACCTTAGATTTTATTAGCCTTATTTCAAATAAATAT
The DNA here is from genome assembly GCA_910595825.1 of Philhelius pedissequus. Classification (NCBI taxonomy): domain Eukaryota; kingdom Metazoa; phylum Arthropoda; class Insecta; order Diptera; family Syrphidae; genus Philhelius; species Philhelius pedissequus. Next base: position 328,979,031 of record OU343160.1, read on the forward strand.
ATCCCCATAAATGGGCACCATATAGCATGACTGCAGCTGCGGTTGAGTTAAACAGTGTTTGTTTTGCGCTATGTGATATGTAATGGTTTTGGTTTTCGTTTTACTCAAAGTGGAAAAGAAGAGTTTTGAAATTATACCTACCAATTAAATGAAAAAAGTCTAAGATCTCGATTCGGTCTAATCAGATAAGTAATAAACAGTGTTGTTCTTCTACGTGTCGACTGTAATTGTCTACATTTCAACGTAGACAATTGGTCGACAATGTCGACAATGTAGACAATATGTCGACAATGTAGACAATATGTCGACAAACAATAATGTTGACATCTTAAATCTCACAAATAAAATCATTCCAAAAAGATTTTCCTTCAATGATAGACAAGTGGTTTTAATATTTTCAATAAAAATATAAGTTTCAAGCAATAAATTCTAAAATTTCCTTTAAAAACAAAAGCTTAAAGCACGTATTAAAATGTCTGGCCAACCTAAAAACAAAGCCTTTGAAAATCTAGGCTATCTCTGGGTGAAAACCAATAATAAATTCTCAGCTCTTAGCACAGAGCACAAAACTCTGCAAAATGCTGCTGTAAACCGTCTTCGCAGACACAGGTAATGGAAAATGTTATTATCTAAATATTGAAACAAAACTAAAGCCTTTGTTTCCATTTTTCAATAGGAATCGATGCTTACCTCAAACAAGGACATGTAAATCGGTTGATCTCTCAATGGTATTATTATGATATTTAATATTTTAAATGCTGTCATTCAACCATTTTATCAGAGTAAAATCAATAGCGCAAGATTTTAAACATTTAAACTCTACCCTAAATGAGTTTTCAAATGGGAGTCGGTTCTAAAAATGAGTTTTAAAATAATGTTCGACTTTTTGATAATTTTAAAGCAGCGAGAAATACTTGACCAGTAGTAAGCCAGTGAAGTGATTCAGTGAACCTATCAAATTTTAGTGAGTAGGTATCTTAACAGATTTCACCCATAATTCAAAGTTTTTCGATATCTCTAATTTAAATATTTAAAACTAAAACTTTTGCAAGCATAAGAGTAGTTATACGTTTAGATTTATATCAAGAGATTTTTTCACGACTATCTTGTTCTTGCAAACGTGTTATTGTATTATAGAAGACCTTTATTCCTTTTTCTAACATTTATGTTTTGTCGATTGATACATTTTAGTTGGAATAATTATGATTTATTGTGGATTTACGAATTGTCTACATTGTCGACACATTTATGTCGACAATTGTGAATTGTCTACATCGAATTATCTACATATAGACAATCATGTAGTCTACATTTATAGTCTACGTGGCACAACACTGGTAATAAGCTTATATTTATATATTTTTTATTCCCAATAAAAAAAATGCAATAATTTTCCAACTTTGTTAGGCACACTTAAAAACAGGGATGAACTTGAGGAGGTACTTGAACAGGTATGTTTTATAGCAATATTGTTTCTTGGAGTTGAAAATGACGCATAATGTGTCAAGAAAGTACATATAGATTTTAGGTAGTTTGTAATAAATAAGTAATAAATTATTATAAGCTTATAATGAATGTATAATAGTAAGACGGAAAAAACAGGAGAATTGAGAAAAAAACTTTGTGAAAACAGGAGACAGTAGATATATATTTTTTTCGAATGAAAAAACGGGTTAATTTCGATGTCCCGGTTTTTATAATTCCGTTTTTGTTTTCAAATCCCGTTCTTAAAATCCCACTTTTCATAATCCTGTTTTTTAAAATCCCGCTTTTTTAAAATATCGCTTTTATAATCCCGTCTCTTATAATTCCGTTTTTTAAAATCCCGTTTCTTATTATCCCGCTGTTGCCATCAAAATTAGTTGTTTTATTTTAAGAAATCGTGAGACTTTTTAAAATAAAACAACTCATTTTAATTGCAAAAGCGGAATAAGAAAATTCAAATAAAATAAGCAACAAGTGATTTTTTTAAATGCATTTTTATTACGTTTAACAAAATATCACAATAATAAAGTATGAGCTAATCTTATAATATTTAAAATTTAACTATATGCCTGTAAGACCTGAGGTCTTTTAAATGTAACCTGAATTGCACGGCACTTGTTTGGCACAGTGGATTTGAGAACCAGGTATTGACTGTCTCATTTTAACCTATAGGCGGCATCCAATTCAAATTGGAGGTATAGAAAAGAATGCACCTAGCGTGGGGATCGAACCCACACGTCTAAGTTAGCAATCAAGCACTTTACCCACAGCGCCATTGCCACCCACAAATATTCTGTTAAAGGAGAAAAAATAATAATCTGTAAACCATTAACAATTATCTTAATCATTTGTAGATATGTATATTAATGTAATTGTATACTATGAGCAATACGGCGCAGAAAACCTGTTTAACTCATTTTTGTCTATTTCTGACTTTTTAGCTTTTAATAGCCAATTATAGGAATTTGGCGTGGCGTCGAGTTTGGGTGTATGTAAAGTTTTTTGTGTAACATTTATCAAAATACAAAACACATTGGCGGGATTAAACGGGATAAGTCGCGATCTTAAAAAGAGGGATTATAATAGATCGGGGGATTTCAATCGAGCGGGATCTTAGAAGACATGAAACAAAAACAGTGTTTTAGTAGATGGGATTTTCAATCTTTTTTTTCAGGATTTTTGAAAAACGGGATTATAAGATGTGGGATTCCGATACGCTCCCGAAAAAAACCGTAGTCTACTGTCGTAACAGTAGAAACGGCAGCACCGGTATACTAGGCAAGAGTGAATTGGCCTGTTTTATCTGCGGTAATATTTTTTACATCTTCAATTTTTCTAATAAATTTTGACTGTTACGGGTCACAAAGTAAATATTGAGATGTGTTGCCCCTCTACAGTTTATCTAGGGGACTTATATTTACGACTAACCGGAGTCACCTTACATAATAAAATATTGTAATTTGGGTCCCTATATAGTAAGCACGGTAGCCGATTTGGTAGGATTCTACCAAACTTGTTATTTTTTTTCAGCTCTGGTAGGTTGGTAGGTTTCAATCCAATTTGGCAGGTTTTTACATAAAATATCAAAAACAAAACTTTTTAATAATGAATTGATTAATCTCTACATTATTTCTCAATAGAAGTACACTTGTAACTACAGACTAATTGAATCAATTAATTGTGTAAATTAAAAGGTTAATTTAAAATAATATGTATTCCATTTGGTTATTCAAGCTTTCTTATATGTTTGAATACAAAAACATGGATAGGCATTTTGTCACAATAATTGGATAATTTGCGTTGAATATGAAATGAAAATTCCTTAAAGGATTTGTTATTAGAAAAAAAATAAAACCAATTACGAAATCCAGGTTGGGTCTGGAAAATCAAGGATTCCCACATTGCATTCAAACAGGTGTATTTCAAAAAATAAACTTGAAAAATTTGTTCAATACAACTCCTTAAAAAGTTTTATCAGATCCAATCCATTGTAACCTTGGTATCCGCTTTTACATATTTATTTTATTTCGCTATCGGGGTACAGTGGAATCTTCTAAGATTTTCTAAAAACAATTTGAGCGCTACGATGGAAATTAATCAGTTCTGAGCCAAAAAATGGCGAAGCTGAAAACGGACTTTCTCATATACGGCTCCACGGATTTCGACCAATATTTATACATGGATCTCCCATGTATAAATATTGGTCCATGAATTCTAAATATAACTGCATACCTACCAAAGTTTTTTTTTGATTTTTGAATAAAAAATCTTTGTTTTTTTTTTGGAACGGGTGCACGATTTTTTTTAAATTATATATTGGAATTTATATTTGTTAAATGTTTATAATTGTCATACCAATATTTTTTGTATAAAATATTTGTATGTAACAGGTGTTTTTTTTAAGCAGCTAAATATCGGTATACAAAAATAAAGGGTGGTTTTTTTAGACGTGTCTTTTTCAAAGTGGCAATACTTTTTTCCGAGTTGGTCTATTTGACAGCTATCACTTGATTTATGCTCAGTTTGGTTTGCCATTTCATATTGAATAGGGTTTTTCCTGAACAACGTTTGCAAGTCGTGCAAATATATTACCAAAATATTGATTCGGGAGACGACCTTTGGTTCAAACAAAACGGCGCTACATGCCATACAGACAACGAAACAATCAATTTATTGAAGGAAACTTTTGGTGAGCGGATTATCTCGCGTCGTGGCCCTGTAGCGTGGCCCACGAACCATTATTATTATTTTGTATTTCGTATTATAAATGGCAAACCAAACTGAGTATAAATCAAGTGACAGCTGTTAAAAAGACCAACTCCGAAAAAAATATATCCACATTGAAAACCACAAGTTTAAAGAAAATCAACCTTTATTTTTGTATACCTATATTTAGCTGCTTATTAAAGGTTTTTCAAGAGGGACGCTACAAAAGTAGAGCGACAGTGACAGCAAGCGACGCCATATTTCTTGCCGCTCTTTCGACACTTCTCTTCGTCGTTCTTAAGCGTTGGGCATCTCTATGACGTCGTTGTGGCGAATTTTGCGAAAAGATCTTGGCCTACATCCTTACAAGATTAAATTGACGCATGAACTGAAGCCGCTTGACCACCAGAAGTGTCGTATTTCGTGAATTGGGCCGAGCAACAACTTGAAAATGATTCGGATTTTGATCGAAAAATCATCTTCAGCGATGAGGCTCATTTCTGGCTGAATTGCTTCATCAATAAACAAAATATGCGGTATTGGTCAGGCAGCAATCTACACGTACTCCATGAGTCATCATTGCATCCCGACTTGGTGTGGTTTATGGGCCGGCGGCGTCATTGCGCCGTTCTTCTTCCGTGATGATCAAGACCGGCACGTTACTGTGAATGGGGATCGCTACCGTTCAAGGATAACCGAATATTTTTGGCCCCAATTTGATGATATGGACTTGGAGGACATGTGGTTCCAACAGGAAGGCGCCACAAGCCACACAGCGAATGTCACAATCAATTTATTGGAAACCAAGTTTGGAGAACGTGTTATCTCACGAAATGGTCCGGTCGCTTAGCTGCCTCGGTCGTACGATTTGACGTGGTTAGACTATTTCCTGTGGGGCTACATCAAGTCTATGGTCTATGCCAACAAGCCAGCGATGATTGATGAACTTCGTACGAATATCGAACGTGAAATTGCAGCAGTATCGGCATATTTATGCTTGAAAACCGTCGAAAATTTGGTTCAGAAATCGAGTTCCGTACATAATGGCATCGAACGTACTTTCACAGGAATAAAGAATTTCATTGGTAACCAAAACCGTGTTTGTTTTATTTAAAAAAAAACTTTTGTAGCGCTCTTATTGAATATCCTGATATACTCAAAATCTTGTGCTATTGATTGATTATGTCCGATCGAACATAAGAGCTAGTTCGAGCGCTCCAGTCTTGTATTATATTTCTGAAATGCCTTAAATGCTCTATATTAAAAAAAAACTCAAGTTAAGCTCTGGTAGGTTTTTCATTGAGTTGGTAGGGTTTTTCGGAAAACTTGGTAGGTTTTTTTTATTGACAGCGGCAACCGTGATAGTAAGGTCCCGGGTGTCTTTTAATTCCCAGTCCGCTTATATCCAGTAGACTAGAATCATTACGCTGGTTTCAAAATATCTGGTCCTGGTATTAAAGTGCAGTTCCTTGAACTAAGTGTTACCTCATAAGGATATTTGCAAACATATTGCAAATGATGCTAGCACGGATGATGGAGCGATTACAGGAACCTAACAATTCTGTTTGAAATACCTATGGTGTTCCACTAAATCCACAGTCAATCATTAACATACACCAACACACACCGCTCTGTAAGAATAAAAGTTTTAATTTTTTTTATAATTTTTTCGTGGAATTGTTGCAGTGAGAAAGTGGGCAGCTAAAAACCATGAATTCCTTCAGGCAAATGTACAGCACATCGCCCTTGATTCAAAAACTTTAAAACGTTTCCCCATCACAAGGACTATAGAGGTTCTAATGTGTCAGTGTGTCTGTTGCTTCTCAAGCCTTCTTTTTTTTTGGACCCCATACAGTGCCAGTGTGCAAATGCAGGATAAAAGCCCCGAACATATAGATAAGTAGAGATAGCAAAGTGGCACCCCACCAGCTCTGAGATTAGGTTAAAGGAGATTTTCAAGAGAAGGCGGTAGAAAGGATTTGAATATAGAAAAAAAAAGAAAAAAAAAACTTTTTAATTTTCACAGTTTGTGGTCGTGTATGGAGAGCAAAGGTTGGTTGGTTCGAGTTCCGGTTTGGGAATGGGAATGGAGGTGTTAGGCAAATTATTCAAAAAGAACAAAATCCGCCCCAAGGGTTGTACTTGTAATAATCTGTAGGTTCTGGCGTTGGAACTGACTGACTCTCCTTGTCCCTCTGTCTCTTCACCATCATTCGGGGATTGTAACCGTCACTTTAATCGAAAATGTTAGAGTGGAATATGGAAGAGCCTTTATCCGCCCTTAGTACTTAATATAATTGTAAAATCAGTGGAAAAGTTTAAAGAACTTTGACTGCGTTCTTGTTTCACCGTGCCAACCGTTCATTTGGATAAATTGGAATGACTGCCTCGGTATGGGCAAGGCAACAGAATACGGAGTACCAGAAGAACGGCAAAGGCAATACCATCAGTGTAGCCTTTTGTCTGAATTTTTTTTTTAATCCACTTTGTTATCTCGGTTTTTTTTTTGTGAGGAGCATAAAAGGGTTGTGATTATAGTGGACTTAGTATTTAATTGAATTAATTTGATGAAAATTGGATGTGGTAGGGGATTGTAATTGAGGTCTTACTTTACGTTTCTCTCTTTTTTTGGTATTATTAAAAATGAAGCCTTTTTTGCAGATAAATCATAATTTTTTGTTACAAAGTGAAAAAAGGGTTTTTATAATTTTCATATTCTTTTGATACTTGAACTGAAGAAAAAAATATATTTAACTTTCTAATGGAAAAACTTGCCATGGAATTCATAAGTTAATTAGCGAATAAGCTGACTTAAGAGAGTGAATTTATATAGCTGTGTGGGAAATATGTTTCAATACTTCTACTATATGCCTTGTGTGGAAACAAAAGCTTTTAATAATTTTCCTATTAACATGAATGAATATGGGAAAGGAATTTTCGTTAAGTTATCTTAATTGGATTTGATTACCCTAAAAATGATCAAGAATAGTGCGAGCATAAGGAAAATAAGGAATAATTTAAATGAAGATAAATGGGAGGAAAAAATTGATGTTAAAAATTCCACATTCGTGTTGTACGGATGAAGAAAGAACATCTGCTACTGCACATCATTCGAAGTTAGGTAAAGATACATTATCTGCAAAATCCAATATACCAATCGGATTAAATTATCAAAAAAAAAACAAAGCAATACTTTAACATCTTCTCTGCGACCATGTGATATTTTCTCTCGGTGATTTTTGTTTTAAGAAATTTTCTCCTGGGGGTTTCCTTTTTGGGGATTATGTCAATTTATCAAAGATTAGTTACCCCGCAGTTTTGCTTATGGTGTTCGTTTAGTTAACCAGCCGAGGATTTGCTCGTTGGTAAACATTTGGCTGCAGTAACATTTTTCAATCTATTTTTAACTTGCGATTATAGGTACATATCTTCTATGAGGCAAGTTATGCATTCATCGAAAAAAAAAGTTTTGAGATAAAAATCAAACATGACATTACGATGATAGCGAAGTCCAAAATAGATGGTCTTAAAATTCTGCCCGTCGGTATATGTCTGTATGTCTGTCTATCTGTATGTATAGACATCTACAGCTCAAACGGGTGGGCCGAATTGCTTCAAACTTTGTATATAGAGTTTTTTAGGTGTTTTATAGAGGGGAAATTGATTTTTTTTTAGTTAAAAAAATAACGGTACCTGCTAAATAACCGTGACGTTAAAGCCTATTTTTCTCAGAAACGCCTTTGAAGATTTTGATTAACAAAAATCAGTGCAGCTTTTTAGGTACGACCGATCATATGGTTGAAAAAAAAGTTCTAAAAATGTCTAAAAACGGTACTTTCCATATGCACGTTTTTTTTATTTTTTTTCACATATGAAGGCTTAGGTTGCCCAATTTATACTGCGTACCACTATTTTTAATTTTATTTTTCATATAAAAAATAAAAAAAAATTTATTTCGAAAACTGCTCATTAATTTTTTTTTTAAATTTATAGTTATAAAGGGTCCGCCAAATAACTTTTTTTTTGAAAATGGGCGCAAAACATCGAGTGTAGCTTCGGATATGTGGCACGTAGCGCCATCCTGTTGAAACCAAATATTGAGTTCAACATGGCCCGATAAGGATCGCCATTGACTGTAACGGCCACTCCTTGCTAATTTTCGAATTATGCCTCTGGACCAAAATCCGCACCAAACAGTGACTCGTTTTTGGGTGTATCGGCTTTTTTTCAATGTATGCGTGCGGGTTTTCTGTGCCCCAAATGCGACAATTTTGCTTGTTTACATACCCGCCAAGATCAAAATGAGCTTCATCTGAAAAGATGATTTTTTTGGCAAAATCGGCATCTTCTCTAAGTCGATCGCAGTCCCACTAGCGAGCGTTGTTCAAGCGTATACATAACCATATTCGTTCAGCGGATGGATAAGTGTTACCATTCACGAAATAAGTACTAGTTGAAAAAAAACGTTAGATGGCGGACCCGTTATATACTTGCTATTATATTAAATGCCGTTTTTGATTCTTTTGTGATAAATGTTTTCAAAAAGTTAAAAAATAGGAAATAAAATGGAGTACTTTTTTATTGAGCTCACATTAGTTTAAGTATTTATTTCAGAATTTTGAATTATTTTTTCTTTCAATTTTTTTAGAGATAAATTAAGAAATTTTGTATATATAAAAAATTAAGTAAAAAACGAATTTAAAAATATATTTAGACTTTTAATAGAAATGTTTGCATTCGATTTGATCGAACATGAGAGCAAGTTCGTGCGATCCGGTCGTGTATTTTATTTTTTTTTTTTAAATTAACTCTTATTACTAAAAAATTAAATTATTTCTTAGACCATGGTAAAAACGTTTAAATTACAAAAATTTACTTAAATCTAAATTCTATAACAAAATGTCAACTACTAAAAGCAACAAAAATCCAATTAAAGCTTTCAGATTTAAAATTATCATTTGCAGAACCAATGAGAATAGAGAATTGACTGAAATTTTTATTTAACTGATTAAGAGGACTATTAGCGCCATAGTTTGATCTGCTAAAAATAGTTCGAAGTGGTAAATTCATTCTTAAGCTAGTCTGGCTCATATTGAAAAATATTCGAACGAGAAACGATGGACATAAAATAGATCCATTTATTACTCCAGTTATGAAGCAGAACTGCAGGTACTCTCTTTGACCAGAAAGAGATGGGAGGTTAATCAATTGAAGTCTTAAAGTATATGGATGTAATATGAACAATTAGGGGTGGCCGTGGCGCGATAGTTGTGTGCTCGCCTGTCAACCTCGTGGTTGCAGGTTCGATTCCTGGAGTTGTCTATGTCTTCTTATATTCCATTAAAAACCAATTCTAAAAATTGTCATAAAAAATAAGTTGCTGCTTTGCTCATTACATGCTGTTTAGGCATAACACTAATAACCTGTGATCGTGTAAACTAGCATACTTATAAAATATGACAACGAAGTAAATAAAATAATGCGAATTATAAGAGACATACATAAATAAGACACGGTAATTCTCTCCGCATTAGTTCAGCCGCCATCCCTGGAGATAAATCTGAGACAAAAACCAGCTCTAGTCTCAGAACATCGCGCCACACATCTTTAATATCCTTCTTTCTCTTCTTCCACCGGAGGAAAACATATAAAGGGTATTCATAATCCCTTGAGCGCGTGCAAAGTTATAAAAAAAAAAAAAAGTCAGTCATCTGACAGAGATTATAAAAAAAAATTATTGTTACTTACGTACAATTCAAGTTCGTTTATTTTTGCAGAAAAATCCTTAAAAATAAATTGAAATCGGGTTGAATTTATTAAAAAAAAATATTTTTAATGAAATTGAGATGATTCCGACACGGAAAATGATTTATCAACTAAATCTAACACCAAAATGTTTTTTTTAACAACATTAATTGGTTTTGACAGTTCTCACAAATCTGTTCTAACCTGTTTTACCTAAAAAGTAAGAGCAGAAAATCCATGCTATTCCAAACTGTTCCAAACTGACTCATTCCACACTAAACCAATACAGTTAAGAACAGAAAATTTCTCATTGAAGACCAAAATCCTATACTTTTCTGTTTTAAAGTGTTCTAATCTGTTCCGAACATCCTCATTGAACACTCATATTGTAAATTGATGCTTTTATTTATTTCTTGTATATTTCGTTTAATGAAGTTCGTTTATTTTATTTATTAATTTATTTTTTATTAACTTTGTGTTTGTTTATTTTATTATTCGTTAAGTTTTGAGGTGCAATAAATAAAAACAAAAAATTATCTTCGAAATTTTGTTCCTTATTTGTTGGTGGTACCCAGTGGCCTAAAATGGCACTTTCTGTTGTCAGAATTGGCACTTACAAAATTTTGTTTCCGGCAACAGTGCTTGACAACCTCCAATGTTCGACCATTAAAACACAAACACAACTGCTGGACCAACATGCTCAACGGATTTCAAATTTTTTTGATAACTTGCTGGCTCGTTCAATGCTCGTCCAACCAACCAACTTGTGGAAACAGATGCTCGACAACTTCGTTTTCTTTTTTCGTGTAAGCCTTAGTTTTATTTTGAGTCTCATAAAAGATAGTTGCATTTGGCATCTAACGAAGTACATGCGTATTTTTTACTTGCGGTAAAAGCAAGTTATGCATTCGTAAAAAAATCTAACAATCAAACAAACAAAAAAAGTAGGTCCCGCAATTCCGTCTGTCTGTCCTCGAGGCTACAGCCTAAACGGTTGGATTTATTTGCTTTAAGCTTGGTATAATTGATTTTTTATTTTTTCTAAGACAAAATTATCGATACCTACCACACTTTTTTTTGCCAAAAAAGTAACTCTTATTTTTCGCAAAAATGGCATGAACAATTTTTATATAAAAAAATCAGTCCATTAATGAAGAAAGGTTAACCTTTTGATAATTAAAAAAAAAAAATGTTACTTTTGGTAGGTGCCTCTAGTAAAAGCATTTTTTTTGGTTTTCGATTTCCTGGGAAACGGTTAATTTGTTTCTTGTTTTTGAAATTTTTGAAATCTTTTACGCAGAAACTCCTAGAAAGTTTAAACACTATTGTAAACCAAAATGTTTCAAAAAAAATGTTCATCCTCTTCGAGAATTTCGTTCATAATTAACGAAACGCACTTTGGACTATAGGTCGCAAAATATTTCAATTGGCTTTAATCCACACAGTCCACAAAAACAAAAATAATATGTAAATATTGTTTGCGTTTTCTTCGCATATAATTCATAATTAACTCCGCCAGAATAATGTTCGCCATCTTGCGTACATTCTCTTCGAAAATTTAAAAAACACTGATGTTCGACAACATCAGTATCCATGTGAAAGCACAGTTGGTTTAGGTTCGTCGAGCCATGTTGTCGAGCAGGTTGGTCCATGTGAACCCCCCTATTAGTTTAACTATTACCAATTAATTCGAATGATAAACGCTACAGAAAGGGATACATACAAATACTTAAATTCCAATATCCGAACCTACACATACGCGTACACACAATCCACACTAAGTCTACACACTCAAACAGCACAATACTTCTTGCTCTTTCTAAATAGTAGTAATAGTGAGTTTTAAACTGAGAAGTCCCATGTACGAGATATGAGACATCATTCGAATGATGAATAGAAATAATTTATAGAGATTATAATCAATTCCTTCCATCATTAATTATGATAGATCTGTCTAATCACCAACGCGACGGAATTCATTTTTGGGTCAAAGAACGTGTCATGTTCAAGAGACTACAAATTCCTGGTTGAGATTCATTCAGCCATGGTCGTGGCAAATGGCGGAAGTTATATTTGAAAACTAATTAAATAAAATGCACGACTGGATCGCACGAACTTGGTCTTATGTTCGTTCGTATTGAATGCAAAAGATTTCTATTAAAAATCTTAACTTATTTTTAAAGTCGTTTCTTACTTTATTTTGTATATATACAAAGTTTCTTTAATTTTTGTCTGAAAAAAAAAAATGATATGACAATCTTAAATATTTAATAATATAAACTTAAAATAAAAGATTAAATCGGATTAATCAAAGAAAAAATAATTCAAAATTCTGAAATAAGTACTTAAAATAATTTGAGCTCAAGAAAAAGTACGCCATTTTATTTCTTGTATAAACTTAAATTTATGAGAAAAAAATATAAAAATCTGTAGAGCGGTTTTTGGAAAAAAAAAGTTTTTTTTAACTTTAAAAAAAAATCAAAAACGCCAATGAATATGACTAATTCAGCAAATACATATAACCATAATTTTTGAAAAAAAAAAAAATATTGAGCAGTTTTCAAAATATACATTTTTAAAATTTGTTTTAAAAAAATGCTTTCAAAAATACAAAAAAATATTAATTATTATTATTATTATTATAAAATTCTTTATTTAATAGAATATAAGATTACAATAAAACAGAGTGTAAAAGAAATAGAACAATAGCACGAGATGCCGTCTGTCGAAATAATTGACATATTCTTACATTCGTTAAATATAAAAAAGTAAAAAGGATAATAATTGTAGATACCAGAAATAATTTTGGTGGGATTAACTTATTATAAAATAAATAAATAAAAAACTTTTGTTTAAGTAACTTAAAATATTTATAGGTCAAAACTATTGCGATATTTAAAGGCATGATCGCAGTATCTAAAAAGTACATTCCAACCATATTTTCCATTTAAGATATCTTTAGCTTCTATGAGAGAGAGAGAATTCCTTGAAAAGTACAATCTACGCAATTCTTGTAGAATTGGACACACAGCTAAAAAGTGATAGATATTTTCTTTTTCTCGTCTTTGCAAAGACCACACAAAGCTGAAATATCTTGCTTGTGTGGCATATAGTTCAGACCAAATATTTCGACTCTTGCCCTAAATACTAAACCGATTCGATAAGGTGAAAACACATTGACAAAATAATAACTAGCACCCAGGGTGTGGTTTAACTCTCTCTATATATTACGACTTGATGATATCTGGGCACTATGAATGCTTTGTAAATGAAATGACTCATCAACTTTAGCAATACACTGACAAAATACGTCGCGCCAGTTATCAGTTGAGTGTAAAGATATAGTTTCAAAATCACACCGTGGGTCCTTGCAATACCAATCCATTCCTTAAAGGGCGTGACATTATATTGACGTGCATATTTCATTATTTGCTGTTGTAAGTTGTCGGCAGATATTTGCATTACCCTCATAATATAATCAGCATTGGCTTTCAAATTGTTTAGATATATTTGTGAGATTTCTGACTCCACACGCAAAGCATATGTAGGTGTTGACAATGGTAAACTAAAGATACGCTTGAAGAAGAAACGCTGAACTAATTCGAATTCATCGATAAACTGAAAACCAAAAATTTGATTACCATAACAGAGGCAGGTGTTTATTATGGCATCTAGTACTCTAAATTTTGAGGAAGTGTCAACTTGTTGGTTACAGAAAAATCTGCTCCACATCAAGTTGATCGCCGTTTTAGCAGTTAAGCATTTTTCTCTTACATGAGGGGGTAAATCCAGAGTTTTTGATACAAGGTATTTATAGTCCTTGCCAACTTCAATGGGATCTGAACCTAAAAACCAATTTTCGGAAGGCATTCTTCTCCTGTTATTCGATTCGAAAATCATTAAAATATTAATTAAGAATATTGGTAAGAAGTATAAGTTGGGAAACCTAAACCTATATATGTGTGAAATTTCGAAAGAATCGGTTAAGCGATTTATGAGATAGTCGAAATAAAAAAAACGGTCCTATGGAAAGTATCGTTTTGAGACATTTACAATTTTTTTTTTAAATCATATGATCGGTTGTACCTAAAAAGCTGCACTGATTTGTTTTAATCAAAATCCGTTTCCAGAAAAATAGGCTTTAACGTAACGGTTATATGACAGGTACCGTTATTTTTTGTACAATTTTACAATTAATACAAAACTCAATATACATTATATGTATTAAGTTCGAAGCAATTCGGCCTACCCGTATGGGCTGTAGGTGTCTATACATACATACAGACAGACTGATAGACATACATACAGACGGACATCGCTATCATCGTAATGTACATGACATTGTTTCTCAAAACTTATTTTTCAGACGAAATAACTTGCCTTATAGTACCTTCTTCAGTGTCTTCCCAATGGACAACAAGGAAGTGACAACAAAAATATACTTTAGTTGAAAAGAAAAATCTTGTGCTAACGATGTGATCGACTATAAAGAGCAAATATTTTCGAACATTTATACAGGGTCCGCCAAATAACTTTTTTTTTTGAAAATGGGCGCAAAACACCGAGTGTTGCTTCGGCTGTGTGGCACGTAGCGCCGTCCTGTTGAAACCAAATATTGCCAATATCCTCCTCTTCAATTTTTGTGAACAAAAATTCGTTCAACATGGCCCTGGACCAAAATCCTCACCAAACAGTGACTCGTTTTGGGTGTATCGGCTTTTCAATATATGCTTGCGGGTTTTCTGTGCTCCAAATGCGACAATTTTGCTTGCCAAGATCAAAATGAGCTTCATCTGAAAAGATGATTTTATTGGCAAAATCGGCATCTTCTCTAAGTCGATCGCAGGCCCACTTAGCGAGCGTTGTTCAAGCGTATACACAACCATATTCGTTCAGCGGAAGGATAAGACTAATTATCTGTTAAATCAGACATGAGCTAAATGTTACGATTCACGAAATAAGCTCTAGTTGAAAAAAGCGTTAGATGGCGAACCCGGGCCCACAGATTAAATAATACTGCAACAAAAAATGTCAATTTATGAAACAGGAATAAAAAACTCTGACAATATTTTTATTTTGTGTTTAAATAACAAAGTTGAAATTAAAAAAAAATACAAACCTTACCTAATCCAATTTGAAATCGATATTATCCCAATTAAATGTTCGGATTTAGAAAAAAAAATACATGTTATACAAATAAACATTGAATGTAATTATTGTTGAAACAACTTCCTCTCATTTTTTTTTACAATCATTTTATTCAATATGTTTGTTTGACAGCAAAAAAAAACAGACACTGAATAATAAATTTATATAATAAATTATCCACCGTGGTGGTCACTAAATTTCTGTTTGTTTAAATTTACACGTTCCATCTGATAAGTTATAGTTTTGTTTTATTTTGTGAAAATTTTAAAACATTTTTTCCCTGCACATTTATTTGATTATACTAGTGCACCATTTTGAACTATATATACAAATTAAATTTAGCTAATAATTATTTTTATTATTATTATTGCAATTTGCAAAAACATTCCCAGAGATTTTTTTTGAAACAATTGCATATATCTGCGATGCATGCACTGGGATTACCTCACTCAAATATATTTAAGTTAATTTATAAAAAAAAATCCCATTTGGATTAATTTTAATCTGAGTTTAACATAAATTAAAAAAAAAATACCTCCCATCGATTGAATGAAAGGAAAAAAAAATATATAAAAAAGGATTAAAAAAAAAAATTAATTTTTATTGAGAATCATGGCTTTCTGCTGAAAGCTGACTACCAATTATAATTGTTTTGTCGCAGTTTAGTATATTCGTATTTCACAATCAACCAAACTACCTTATCCTCATGTCGTGTCCCCTGTCGCCTAGGAGGATGTATATCTAAGCTGCGCCACAACAGGTGTCGATTTGCACCCATTCAACTGCAAAAAAGGTTAGAGGGTCAATTGTGTGTATAATTGTCCTCGAGGTGAAACAGATTCAAAGGATATGCAAAACAATTCAAAATGGCTTCTCTTTGAAGAGATATTTCTTTTTTTTTCTGAACTCGCCCACCATTGTATAGAATAGTAGGCATCACAGGTTTGTTAGTCTTTTTTCTTCTGATTCTTTGTCTGATGGTGTGAAAATGGAAATGTCGTTAAAACTCTAAACTTCCTAATGGGCCTTAGCCATGGCTTATATCATTTTCAAACGCTTTAAAAAAATTAAAAAAAACTGCGAATTGAATATTCAGACAAACGTGAATTTTTCACTCGTCCCTAACACCTAGCATACCTCCTTATTTTTGTAAATCCTGTCATCCATGCGACGACTACATTGTTTAATTTAGGGCTGGCAATGAGACGAGACCAGGCGAAACTTTTGTAAAGTCTTGGTCTCGTCAAAATCGAAAAATTTAAGTCTCGTCTCGGTCTCGCCAAACCAATTATCGTCTCAGTTCCGTTCTCACCTATTTCCCGAGAAAATTTTAATGTGCAGCCTCGTCCCGGTCTCGGTCTCATCCTTGTCTTGTTTTTTTTTCGTATTTTTTGGTATTAAAAAGATGGAAGATAAGACCGTGCTCAGATTGAAAAGACAGAGTACGGTATCTCAGCAGTTTGGGCAAATAAAATAGGGGGCGTGGAGTCTTGTCTGAAGCACGAAGAAAATGTATAAAACAAACTCCTGAGCCTTTTTTGGCTTGTATTGTTGTTTTAATCAGTGAAATTGTAAAATTGTTGTTTGTATTTTCCAATGTATTTTGAGGCGAACAAAACGTTTTAATGTACCTAAACACGATTGCCAGTCAGTACTCAAGCTTCCCATTATCTAAAGAGGGCCTAATGGAATAAAAAGCCGTTTTTTTATTATGAGAATTGATCCATATTGATCATCAAAAACATCCAATACAACAACAACAATACGTGATCCTGCTCTCAATCGGGATCAAGTTTTTGCGGATATATGGCTATTTGGTTTCGCAATTAAGCAAAATCAGAAGTGGAACAAGTTTTTGTTACGATTTCGAGTTTAGACCATAACTTTAAATTCGAATTTTATTAGCTGCGTATAAAGGCGCTCCGAATAGCTTACATTTTGTGTGAATTTAGTTTTCAAAAGTGTCAGAAAATATAAAAAACATGCTGCAAAGTAACGTTATCAAACATATTTGAAGAGCAGTATTTCATTTAAATTTTGTAGATATTTTTTAATCTATTTAAATTGGAGCCATCCTTCAATGGATTTTGACAGTTCATGGCTTGACAGGTAGGCAACATACTATGTTTAGACGATTGGATAATATTTTTTTCCAAACGCCACCCAAAAGGCTTTTGTGGAATACCAATTCCAAACAACCAAACATTCGATTTTTTTCTGCGCGCAATCGAATCATTTATAAGCAAAATCTGTCAAAACAGATCTTGCGTCTTTACAAGATTTGATAGACTTCAAAACGCACACAATTTCTTACAAGTTCTTTACAACATACAACATACAATAAGATCGATTTGAAATAGGTGTTTGGAATTCGACATTAAAATCAACCTATTCCGGAGCTAAAAATAAAATCGGAAAAATTTTGAATTGTCTGAGGTAAAATTCGAATTTTGTAGAGGTTTTTTAATCCATTTAATCGTAGCCATCCCTCAAATAGAAAACAAAATATGTTTTGACGTTTCGACACTATTTTTTGCCAAGTGTCCCTTTAAAATTTTTAAAGTCAACTTTTTTTCGGAACGAAAACAAAGTCTGAAAAATGAGCGATTTCTATTCCAACCATATGCGTACATAAATCGTACGTATTCTTCGCTGGATATATGCGGTGCGCCCATCTGAGTATAACTATGCATATTATGTGGTTTGATATTTTAAAGCGCATATAATATTTCGGAAAAATAATTGTGAATATTATAAAAATTTGACATGAGTACTAAAAAATAGTTAAATAAAAAAAATATTTCTTCTAGCGAAAATCGAAACCAAACTACCCAGACCGCCGAGACCGGCGAATATCGGTCCCAAAAATACGGTCTCGTCTCGGGTGCTTTTAAAGAAGTGTCGTCTCGTCGACGAGACTAGTCTCGGTCTCCTTGCCAGCCCTAGTTCAATTAGAGTTGTTATGACACTGTTTTCCAATGACCTGTCTATCATGGAAGTATTAGATCACAAAAAAAAAAAAAAAAAAACCGGTGATGGCTTCTTCTGGAGAGCAAAAAAAATGTCCTTTAACCAACAAACGCCTTAAGCTGGAAAATCTGAACTTAATTAAACGCTTGTTGACAGCGTAACAAACATTTGAGTTAGTTCAGATGTCCTTGTAAAAGCCAACAATATCCTGCAGACACAAATTTCCACACATACACACACACACATCTATTGAACGATAGAAAAACTGAAAAACAATATTGTAGGAGATATATCCTTGTACACTCTATACAAACATATGTAGGTACAAGCAACACATCCATGTATGAAGCTTCTTTTTTGAGTCAGGGATTTTGATAAACGTTTTTCCATTGAGTCAACAGATTGGGGGTTTAATTTTGTTTCAGGACAATAGCCTTATGCTGATATGCTTCTGATGCTTTTATTGTTACCTAGCTCCGACTTTATGACAATGATATCTGCCCAACCTTTCTCTAATATATGAAAGTTAGATAGAATGTATGGAATTCTACTAATACATATAACAATCATCGCCAGGACATCTCTGTTTTGGTTTGCTGGAATTTTTTTGTTTGTTCTAATTTTTATTGTATATTATTTTGTTTAACTTATTCAAGCATTTGAACTGAATGTGATCCTTTTGTTTGGATATGAAGATATATAGAAAAGCTATATTGAATGTCAAGTCCATGAGTTTTTGTTTATGATGAGAGCATACTTCTTACACAATAATCAAGGACTAAATGGTTTGCTTGAGTATATTGTACCTATATTACATTAACTCTTTGACATGTCGGGTTGGTTGTGTTTTATTGTCTGCAAAATTTTATAACTACTGTCAGAAACTTTTGAGAGAATTTTCAAATTGTCAAGTGTTAGCTGTTATTTTAAAACGTCTGACATAAACTTTTATTAGTACATTTATATTCTAGGATAATAGATAAGAAGTTTTTGATATGCTAAAAGATGCTAACCTACGCTTTTTAAATTTCAAGTGGGAAGACTCATTATTGATACGACCGAATAAAGCTTTTTAGTAAATTACCCGCTTAATGCGATTCCCACAGTTCAAAGACATTTGGCTAAAACATGTCATTCTTCTTCTTACTCAATAACGGACATGATGCTTCTAATAATAATAATTCAGGGGATATGCCCTGGCATACGTAAAGGATTTTGCACTTAATAAGAGGTGTGGTCTTCCTTGTAGCTGAAGAACTAGGAATTGAGAAAAAAATCCTATAAATTCGTCAATGTAAATGACAAGTTCTAGCATCATCTTCTCTTCTTAGTTCAACTTTTTCCCAAACACTTCTAAATACCCATTGCGAATCTCCCAGGAATTTTACTCCAACGTACTTCCCGTTCGTAAACTTGATTGGTACATACAATATACAACAGCAAAGCAGAAGTTCATGCCTCTACAAGTAAATTTCACCTTCTCTTGTTATATTTGCGTTTGTGAGACAGTGTGAATCATAAAAATTCAATCAAACTTTTTCTATATAAATTACATGACCTAGAGTTTGACTCGATGGCGATGGTCTGCAATCAACATAACTCATTTGATTTTTCACTTATCCCATATTTGACGGCCGTGTTAAAGGGGCCCCTGATGGAAAACCAGCAGGTATAATGCCCCTGGTGACAATTAGTAGGTATGACTAATGCCTCTAGTGGCAAGCAAGTCCAATGGGGAATACAAAACCGCATAGATTTTACTGCTTCAAAAACCCAATGCTGTCTATTGTTGTCTAAGCGGAACCCTTCCCAATGCCCTTGTTCATGGACGGCGCTTGCATCGAGGAAACCGAACAACTTTCAATACTTGGTATGTCCATCACATCATTGTGGAGTGAACACATATTCGATGTCGCGAAGAACGCTCCAAGGTGTTTGGGTTTTCTGAGAAGATGCAAAAAATATTTTTCCCCTTCTGATCTGGCTGTGATTTAGAAAGCCTTCATTCGTCCAAAGCTTGAGTGCAATTGCCATATTTGGGCAGGAGCTCCCACTTTAGTTTTCTGGACAGAATCCAAAAAAGAGCTTTAAAAATGATAGGTGACAGAAAAATAAAGCAACAATTGAATCTCTTGAACACCGTCGCAATGTTTCATGCCTCTCATTGTTTTATCGCTATTTTTATAAACATTAGGTGTGTTTCGTTGAGAGTATAGCACAGTGAAGTAAAACAAATTTAAGAAAACGATCCACAGCAAATGTCTTTCTACTTGGTTAGCTATTTAAGGTTGGCGCCTCTGCTTGTTGTTCTTTTGACATAAAGATTTGTTTGAGTCTTGAGCATTTCTAATTTATCAATTTTGATCCAAGGCTAACCTCACACTTACGCACGAT
Organism: Philhelius pedissequus; assembly: GCA_910595825.1. Classification (NCBI taxonomy): domain Eukaryota; kingdom Metazoa; phylum Arthropoda; class Insecta; order Diptera; family Syrphidae; genus Philhelius; species Philhelius pedissequus. The sequence goes on from OU343160.1 coordinate 328,999,479, forward strand.
TTCATCGAGCATTAGACTAAGCAGCTATGCACCTACGTATGCCACTCAGTTGCTTATTCTATGTTTTTCAAAATTAATATTCAGAAATGTATTTAAGGCCCGTTCGCTGATACTCATCATAAATATTTATGTTCAACTTAAAACGCTTAAGGGGTTATTTTTCCTCAGCGTAAACTCTTAAGTAGAACTTAAATACTTAAGATGTGTATCAACAAATGGGCCTAAATGACCCAGAAAAAAACCCGACAGTAATTTTAAATACAGTGCTCCCTGCTTACTTGCACCGACCATTTGGTTGATTTTTGTATCAATTATCCGCGCGTGCTTTATTTAACGAAAATCATCTTAATTGCATTTTATAAGCAATGAAACGATATATTTAATAAACTGAACATAAATAAGTATTATCGAATATTATCAACATAACTACATATTAAAAAGAAAACTAGAGAAAAAGAAAACTCTGCACAGACTTTATATTTTTTTTGTAAATTTCTTTAACGTTGGGATATTTCCAACTCAATTTTTTTTCTCTTATAACGAGGTATTATCTACACTTCAAAACGGAAATAAACCATCAACACCTAATGAAAGGAACCTAACTTCCAGACTCGGAGTGTACCTAAACAAAATAAGATGTAACTCATCCGTCGATCTGCAGTGTATTATTTAACAAGCAATGCCAGCGGTACGCTCAACTACCTATTTGTTGTTATCAGAATAAATTTATTTTATAATTTAGTTTTTAGTTTCTTATAATTCTTATTTACTTTTAACCGAAACTATTGCAAGTAAAAGTAAAATTCCTTCATTCCCGTCCCCTTTCCTTATTCCCCTTTCCAGAGCTGTAGGATACACACCGGCTATACTCCGGACTACCTAACCTTCAGTCTTCAACTATTTGAGATAAGGGCAAATTTTCTGCTTCTGGTTCCTCTATTCTAGCAAGTCTTTGGCCAACTACTCACTCCTACTGGTTCTTCTGCTCAAGCAAGTTTTTGGCCATTTTATTTTTGAAATTGATAATTGGAGAGAGTTCTTCTTCGTTACCAGAGTCTTAATCTGCTTTCTTCGGGAAAATCCCGGAATTCCGCTGCCTTGGTATTAATGGTTTTATCATTTAGCAACGATATTTTTAATTTTGTAGCTGAAAGTAAAAAAAAAAAATTAAGTAAGAGCAATTAAGCGGGTTCGAAATAACATTAAAAAAGTATACAATATGTATAGAAACAACTCAAAGTAGTTCTTGGTATTCATTGGCAAGATGCAATTAAGCGGGGAATACTGTATGTACATTATAAATGTAGAATGTTAAATGACATGAAATAAGGGTTATCCATTTTGCGGGTTCAAAATATAGGGCTGGAATTCGACATCTGTCAAACTAAGTTATTAAACCATTTTTTTTTTCAGTTGAAAGTCTGACAATTACGAAAATGGATCGCTTAACTATCGCACAACGAATAAAAATTTTTAAAACCTACTACAAAAATGGTGATTCTGCCACAGCCACATATCGTGCTTTAAGAGGAGATTATGGTTTTTTAATGTATGTCTTTTCAAGACATACAATCTATGTGAACAGATGTTGGTCAAGTCTTTTTTATTTTTGACATCTTGTGCAGTAAATTGTAGTGCTTTTTGCAATTCTACGAAGTTTTAAAATTAAATTATTGAAAGTATGAATTAAATAATGAAAACTAATTTCATCAACAACAATCCGTCCGTTCCGTTACACAATTGCCGTATTTCACTACCAATTTTTGAAGAAAACACAAATAATAATTTAATATTATTTTTGTTTTTGGTTACTGTATGGATTAAAGCCAAATTGAAGATTTTTATAACCTGTAGTCCCAAATGTAGGTCTTAAAAATTTTCAATTTGGCTTTAATCTATACAGTCCACAAAAACAAAAATAAAAATAATATTAATTTATTATATGCGTTTTCTTCAAAATAATTACTGGCCAGGCCACGGGCATATAATACATTTAGGTGCACGAATTTAACCTAATTCTCCTAAATAGTATAATTTGCAGTGTTTAAATGCTGCAAATTTTATAAGAGTCGGTAATCATCGAACGAAAAACATTGCGTCTTAGAAGGGTACGATAGCATCTAACTGATGAGCCCAACTATCGTGCCTGGGCGAAACGCATTTTGGACTACACGTATTTCACTACCGCTAATGATCCATATAGAGCCTGATTACACCATTCGTTCGTTTCGTTATTCGTCATTTTGACAGGCACATACGTTTGTGATTACACCGTTCGTAGAAATATGTATGTTATTTCAGTTCAGTTCAATTCTGATAATACAAAACGACTAATGTTGTACAAAATTATATTACATGTGAATTCCTTAATGCAAAATTTTTTAACTCTAAATAACTATTTTATAAGCTCCGCCTTATAAAGTCACGTGCGTGACAAGCCTAAAGATCAAATATCGAACACATCTATTGTAATCTATTATCAGTTTTACCAACATAGACAATACACAAAATTAGATCAACGCCTTAATTTGAACAGCACAAACGAATAATGTCAAGTAAAATTTCACTGGAATAAAAAAGTAAAGTAGATCCCAGTGGGTTTTTGTTGTTGTATCTCTTGTTACATTTTGACTGACTGAGTTTCTTTTTCTCACCAAAACACGCCTATTGTTCTATTGAAATCGCCAGTTGCATTAATCCCCTAAAACTATTCAACCGTAATACTCGCGCTTCAAGGAATGCTCATCAGTTCTTCCCTGAGCCCTACTTCGGACGTACTCTCAAGTATAGGAATTCCTTCTTCAGCCGCACCACACGAATGTGGAACTCTTTACCCGCAAGGATTTTCCCTTCTCATTAGATATTCAAACATTTAAAACCAATGTACATCGGTATCTGCTGTTTCATCCTATCCCCTTTACTTAATCGCTTTTACTGTGTTTAAACATTTTAAGGGTAGTCATAACCCATTGAGTGCGCGCTTATTTATATAAAAAAAAAAAAAAAACAATTCTAAAAATTGTCATAAAATGAGTTGCTGGTTTACTCATTACATGCTTTTCAGCAGGCAAACCACTAAAAAAAGCATCATACAAAAGCTCTGGCAGATCAGCTGGTACCGAAGACCCTGGTGGCAATTACCTTACTTGCAACGAAACCCCTTACCATAGGTGGGGGAAAGCCCCGAGCAATAAAGCTAAGATGACCAGATCGACTTACCTCGTCTATGGTCTAATATAGGTAGAAACTCAGAAGCAATATCACCAATGACTTAAACTGTGATCGAAGGGGCAATGATTTTTGATCATCATTACAGGTCCTCATATAATGCTTTTTGTAAGAACCAAGTGTGAACTGTAATATGATGAACGAAAATCGAAACCAAAATTTATTTTTATTTTCTTTTCAGCTGTATATTGGAATTCGATTGTGGGTAGATATTGTCGGCGACGAATAATTATAATGAATTTCTCTTTTTTTTTAAGTAGGTACATAGCATGTAACGCTACCATTATTTGGTAAGGATAAATTTGTAACTTCTTTACCAATCTCAATGAGCTCTGTAATACCTGTCAACTGAGTTCCATTATATTCCCTACTTGATCTGATTTTCTCTTGTGTCTTTGGGATTATTGGACTTCGATAAGCTAACACTCAGCGTCCGCAAAATAGCATCATATTAATTAAAGTGAATCTACCTATACGAATTTTGACATTCTCGACTTCAATACGATGTTCGCATACAACTTTAAAATGTTAAGTTGAATGAGAAAAATTAATTTTCAATGGAAAACAAGTTTAAATTAAATCAACTCTCAGATACTCTAATATAGGTACCTATCCCGTATTTGTTCAAAAAGAATATGAAAATGTCTGAAAAGTTTTTGTTTATTACATACCTTCCCAAAAAAAAGGAATAAAAAATCTTGAAGTACCCATACTGTACTTAACATACATATCACTGTCAAAAGGGAAATGTAATTTTCGAGAGTTCATAGCAACCTATACACCCAACTTTCCAAGCCCTTAAAAACCTAAAAAACCTATATACGTAAGTTATGTGTATGTGTGTCTACATCTACTTGAAACTCTTTTAAGGTTTTCAAATTACTATTAACAAATCAAGATTTAATGTTTGGCAGTGGCAAAAGGATACAATTTCATATATTAGTCCTTTATTGAAGTATACTGATATGTATGTGCCTATCTGCTCCATAAAGTTTTTTTTCTTAACTTTCTATCTCTCACATCCCTCGCTTGTTCAGGAGTTGCCTTAATTCCCCGTAATCAAATTGAACCTTGAAAAGTTTTTGTCGCAAATTACAAGCCTCACTGAAACTCGTTCTAGTGCCCCAGGAGTTCAAGTGCGTAGGTAGTAGTATTTTTATTCCTTTTTCCGTTTTGTTTTTCGGTACAAAGCCTACAGAATGCCATCACATCCAAATTCATGCCCCAATCCACACGCAGAACACACGTTTACTCGCTCCAAATATCAAGTCCTTGTCCGGGGAGAAACTCTGTACATAAAAAAAAAAAAAAAAAAAAAAATAGCAGACAAGTAGATGGTTTCACATTATAAGGAGCAGGTGCTTCTCTTAAGACTCAAGTGGTCCGCTAGCTGCTCTTGAACGAATATCCGTTCGATAGTCACAGACAGTAATTTATATGCGTATGACATGTCCTTCAGCAGCCAAGCCGCACTGTGCCTTCGCTATACTCACTCTCACTACTTATAATATTTTCATTTAATGGTTCGTCAGCACATTCATTTTTTATGAGATTTAGTATCTATGTTACCTTTTACAGTTATACCTACATAAGAGTTGTGTAAGTAAAAGAGTATAAATCAATTCCGCTTCATTGTATACAAATGAATGATATTAATTTCAAATAAAACAAAATGGCGAAGTTGAATCAAAGTAACGATTTTACGTCAATGGAATGATTTTTTCTTTTCTTTTTCACTAACCATACTGACACAGATGCAACGTCGAAAGGAAAATACCTACGTCATATTTGTTGAGAGGATTGGGGCTTATAGTAGGCAAGTCATCTACAGAAAAAATATCCTTTCATTCTTCCCGCGCAGACAGGATTCAGTGGGCGAGTGAGTAAATGATGATATTTCGAATTAATCCTGAAAGACAATTAAAAAATTAAGCCAACTAAATCTATTGTTGCACTTTGACATTGTTGAAGACGACAAAAAAAAAGTTGAGAAACAAGAGGAATGTCCTTGCGTCCCTTAAAAATTAATTTTTGTATTCTCTTCTTTTTACATTGAGCGGGTATAAGGTACATGGTTCCAAATAATGACTCTCACAAAAAACTCAAAATTATCATAAAATCTTACGACAATGGAATATAGAATCGGAGCAGCAGTTGCTGACGGAGCAAAAACAGCAACAACAACAACAACAACCACAACATAGTAGCAGTAATGCTGGTTTGGTAGTTGTACCTTCATAGATTGGGAGAACGCACGTAGCATAAAGAATAAACGAAAACAAGATGAAATGTCCTCGTGCTCCCTTCCTCGTCATCACACCATCATCAAAAATTATTATCACAGACAAAAAGAACGAAATGGATGCACGTGGCTATTCCCGACGAACAATAAGCAACATTCTTGGGCGAAGAAAATCAAACGACACACAGGACACAACCAGGATGAGGATATAAAGTAATAAGATTGCGAGCAGGTTGCACGAAATGGCATATATTTGCGTTTGCAGTTAATTAAACAGAACTTTCTCTTCAATTTAGTTTTTTTTTTTTTTTTACGGAACTCAATAAGGAATTCGAGTTCCAAATAAGCAGGAACAATTTTGAGTAGCCGTATCGGCTGTTTAGGTCGTAGAAGTGTTAGTAAATTTGGCGATGATGGGTTTCCTGACAGCTGGGATAACATGGCCCTTTGGAAATCATAAAATGGGGAAATAAGATACTTGGTGAAAGGCTGAATGGTGAAATAAGGACCAGTTTATTGCAATGCGAGACGTGACAGGAGGATGAGATTGAACGGCCTGACAGAAAATACAAATTATTTCACAAGAAGTGGAGGCAACAGATACATATAAGGAGCTGAGCAGTTTTGCTGAAATAGCCTTCAAACTTGGTCTTCAATTCTTATTTTACTACAGCAGGGTACTGTAGTCACAACCCATCCAGCGCGAGTGCTGAGAAAAGAAAAAAATATCAGCACTGTTATACTCTATCAGAAATTATTGCTGGATGAAAGTAGGCCACCAGACGTCTACGTCAAGCCCACCAGAAGTATTGGGTAAGGGTGCGTGGTTGAATTGAATTGAGTGATTCAAAGGTGTCACTAACAGTCTAATGACTGATTGGCCAAATGGCCATACCCGGATTGGTCAGCAAGGTAGGTTTTTCAGTAATCGACTGGATGCTTGAAAAGAGATGGTGGCATATTATGTACTGAAGTGGTTAACAAAGATCAGATTTTCCTGCCTGCCAGGTTTCCAAAGCCAAGGATCTGGTACCCTGCAGTTGGTCGAACAACCATCCAAACCAATGATGTGCTAACGGACATATGGCATAAATACAATATCTTTGACATTCGCAAAAGAAGAAACTCGACGTTGGTCGTCTAAGCACACCTAGGGTTGCCGAAGTCTGCTATGCATTCACCTATTTCAGAAGTCAACACAAGAATGAATACTGATATGAGAATGAAGGAGAATAAGATACTGTGTAGACAGGGAAGAATTTACGCAGTCTCTCGGGTAGTGTTGGTAAGTTACGCGAGTTTTAAAAATGTTAATTAGTTACGCGTAACTAATATAACTTATAGATTATTTTGACATTTTTTCAGAAAAAACTCCACATCAAAATAAAATTCGAAACAAATAGTACCGTTTTATAAGTTATGATTTAAGATTACCACGCAACTCATCAGTCGAACAAAGCAAGAAGCGGGCCATATTTATTTATAAAAGAATGCATCAAACACACGATAGGCCCGAAAATAGTGGCTGAATCAATGCAATCAATCGGTATGTATCTTCCATATACTTTAATTAATTTGATAGTGGAGATATTTAACGTGTTTTTTAATATAAATTAAAGATTTTATTTTAACAATTTAGAGCCGATTTTTCAATCTCTAGATAAGCACCCAGTTATTTGCCAGAGAAATAAACTTACTTGGCTGTAAAACAACACCGGATAACAACATCGAATTTTTCAATCAAGAAAAAAAAAATCTATAGAATAATATAATTTGAACTTTTATTTCGAGTATCGAACTTTTCATAGAAATTAATTTTTGTTTAACGTTTATTTCAAAACAATAATTTTTCAAAGTGTGTTTGACATCGAAAATAGCCATTTATTTTATTCCTCAGATGACTCCTTTATCCGTTCTAAAATGAGCAGATAACTTTATTCCTAGATTAAGTTCTATATGACTGTTTAAAAACTGAATTTTGCTCTATGTGGAGAATATATACTAACTGACTGCTTAACTGATTATTGAAAAATTTGCCCTTAAGACACAAATTATTTATTTTTGCTTATATGTACATTTTGGAAGCTATGCTTCCATCGCCAGTAAGCTCTATTTAAATAAAAAAATGGGCAAACAAACTCTGAAGGTTTTAAGAAAGATAAAGGGGATAACCTTGAATTAAGGGTATCACTATAAACATCTCTCAAACTTGAAGACGCAGTAGATAATATCGCACATCAAGCCGCATGGAACAACATCCCGAACCAAAGAGAAATGCGGCGCTTTAAAAACCTAAAATATCCGCAGGAAATAAAAGATTAAGTAAAAGAGAAACGAAAAGCACGTAAGAAATGGCAGCAAACTCGAGCTCCTCAACACAAGCTAGCTAAATTCAAATCGCTTTTATAATTTACTAAAAAAGACGATAGAAGAATTCAAAAACTCTGAAGTTGGAAATTATCTTAAAAGCTTGACAGCTGGAAAAGAATCCAACTACTCACTCTGGAAAGAAGTTAAAGTAAAGAAGAAACCAAGGCTCCCAGCGCCTCCGATTAAGAATGATCAAAACGAATGGGCATAAAGCGACAAGGAGTAGGCAAAAGTTTTCGCGCATTACCTCAAAATCACATTTAAACCTTTTGATGGGCAAGGACTGAACCAAAATTTAAATATACGTTCTAACAGAAAATTACATCACAAGAAATGTTACCCTTGCCGAATTAAGTAGAGAAATATGAAAGCTTAAGTATAAGAAAGCTTCGGGATATGACTTAATTACGGCCGAAGTTCTCAAGATGCTTCCCCACAAAGGGTTAATTAATCTTCTTTATATAATAGATGCCACTCTAAGGCTAAAGTACGTTCCGAGCCAATGGAAGGTCGCGGATATTATAATGGTTCTCAAGCCAGGAAAACCATCACATGATAAGAAACATTATATATCCATTTCGCTTTTGCCCGTAATATCTGAGGTCTTTGAAAAAATATTACTTTTGCGCCTGCAGCCAATAATATAAGAAAAGCAGCTAATACCTGAACATCATTTCGAATTTAGAAGGAAGCATGCGACAATTGACCAAGATCACTGACGTCATTGAGAAAACTCTTGAAGAAACGAAAATTTGTTTGGCGGTCTTCCTAGACATGTCCCAAGCTTTTGATAATATGTGGCACAAAGGTTTAAATTTTAAAGTAACACAAATTCTACCTGAAGCACTTTATACGCTTCTAAAAGCATATCTAGAGAATAGACTTTTTAGAGTAAGACATGGAAACGATTACTCAGATCCCAAAGATCTAGGCTGGGGTACCACAAGGAAGTGTCTTAGGTCCAATATTGTACCTTTTATTTACACGTGATATACCTCAAACAGAAGACACTATCTTACCCACGTTTGTTAACAACACTACAATACTAGCAGTGGGCCAAACGATGAATGATGCTACGACTAAATTACAAAAAGCTCTGAATAATGTCAGTGAATGGACAAAAACATGGCAGATATCGCTTAACGAAGTAAAATCAGTCCATGTAGATTTTACGTATACAAAAATTAATAGATTAACGGTATTTGTTAATACGGTATATGTTCCCTTTGCTAACGAAGCAACATATCTTGGAATGACTCTAGACACGAAACTAAAATGGAAACAGCATGTTAAAAAGAAATGCGAAGAGCTAAATAATAAATTCAGAGATATGCACTGGTTGCTCGGGAAACACTCTAAGCTTAGTATCGAAAACAAGTTAATTTTGTACAGGCAGGTGCTTAAGCCTTAAGCTCTGGGGTTGTACGCGAGATTCTAATTTAAATACCTTACAAACATTTGAAAATAAACTCCTGAGATCATTTGTAAGCGCACCTTGGTACATTAGAAACGAAGATCTCCACAGAGATCTCGGGATTCCCACGGTTCGCGATGAAATAAAAAATTTTGCACGAAATTATAGAAAACGGCTATTACAACACTGTAATAGTACTATAATCGAAATTATCGATGAGACGAATTTAGTACGCCACCTGTGAAGCACTAAGCCCTCCGATCTGGTGCACTAAACGAGAATCCGCCTTAAAATCGCGGTACAAGCGGGAACTATCACCGGATAGTTACCTGCAACACATTAATTAAATTCGTTAAAAATAAATACCTAGATAAGTTTCAACTTAGTTGCAATCGGTAGGAGGAGGTGTTTTTATTGCAGTAAGAATCTTATACTCCGATAAGCACGGGTTTTTCGGTCCTCATAGAGCCTTAAGAAGGTTTTACACATACCCACCGAAAAAAATGCTTTAAAAAAATCTGATTTATAAGTGAAAATGTCGCAGTCAAAAAATGAAACGAAGCGTCAATCCGGAAGGCCTGTTACCAATTCTTATGAGGATCTTGGATTCATATCAAAAAGATGCCTACCAAAAATTGAGTTCTTCGATCCAGCTAATAAATCATTGTCAACAGTCAACAACTTCATTAGCTGACGCTGCCAAGTTAGTGTGGTTAGAATTAAAAGTTCCAGCACAGTTCGAAAATCTCTACAAATCTCGTCTTAATAATGCGCTAACTCCTTTCACTAGCATCTTACTATTTACATCCTTGGTACACTTATGAAAAATTAGAGAACAATTATCATTTTCAAATTAATAACTTTCTTTTAAAAATGTTAAATTCTAAAGGACTTAGCGAATGAGATCTTTTTAAATCCAAAGACGGAGTTTTTAAAACTTTTTATGAAAAATTTTTTTTGTTTACTAAAGACCAATTTTTCAATAGTCAGTTAAGCAGTCAGTTAGTACATATTCTCCACATAGAGCAAAAATCAGTTTTTCAACAGTAAGATACAACTTAATCTAGGAATAAAGTTATCTGTTCATTTTATAAATGAATGAGGAATGAAATAAATAGCTTTTTACGATGTCAAAAACATTTTGAAAAATTATTGCTTTGAAATAAATGTTACACGAAAATTAATTTCTATGAAACGGTCGATACTGGAAATAATAGTGACGTTCAAATTAAATTATTCTATAGATTGTTTTTCCTTTATTGAAAAATTGGATGTTGTTATCCGGTTGTTTAACAGTCAAGTAAGTTTATTATTATGGCAACTAACTGGATGTTTATCTGGAGATTGAAAAATCGGCTCTTATAAGTGTTATTGATTATTTTTTTTAATGTGCAGTCAGTCAACATTTTCTTAGCTATTTTAGTTACAGAAAATGAGATGTACCTAATTGCAATTAGTTACGCGTAACCATAGGTGTAACCTACTCGGAGTAACTTACGTTGCCAACACTGCTCCCAGGTCAAGTAGATTCACGCGGGATGGTTTTAAGCTGGGGACTGAAGCCCCTGCGCATAGAAAAATCAAAAATTCATCGACACGTTGAATTAATATAGTAGAAATCTTCAAACACCATTTCCACTAATACTAAATGAAAATAATGACGAGCTTTTCTCAGGACATGAAGATAACTCAGCCCTTATCAATCAAGAACCAACAAAATATAGAACCCCGTCACTTAGCTATACAAATGCTACAGAGAATTATGGGTGGCGGTCCTGGTGGGACACCAACAGCAATCTTCCAACCAAGGAGATATTTTATTTAAACGCATGCATCAAATCATCAACCACGTATGGGTGGGGGGCAATTCATTGTTGATAATGACCAGACATCTCCATATACTAGCGCGTGCTCTTACTGCATTTTAAGATATTTTGTCGGTTTTGACCAAGCAGATCCACTATAGATCATCAATATCATTAACATTAAGACAAATCCTTGGAAAAAAACCCAAGAATTTCAAGTCAATACACGCCAATATCATTGGCTTTAAAGCTGCATATCGCCAAGAGCTCACAATAATGGTGGCTGAATAGGAGATTTCGGAATAACTGATCCCGATCTGTGATACTATATAGGAGATATAACCAGGAATAACTCTATGAACTGTACAATGATATGAATATAGTCCAAAAAGTCAAAACACCTTGACTACGTTGGGTAGGCCAAACCCTGCGAATGGCTAAAAATGCTTCAGCCAAGAGAGTCTAGAACCACAGAACTAAGGCTCTGACCACAAATGTTCGACATACCGCAAGTCGACAAGGAATATAGAACCTCCAGTTACGAGGTTAAGCTACTGCAGATACAAAATTTTATAATCTGCGTGACTCGAATAGGCATGCAAGGGATCGAGAAGGATGGGCGAATGCCGTGTTTCATAGACGGGGATCATCCCAGGGTTGGGATCCACTTAACTAACCAGCATAGATACTATCTTAGGGTTACGTAAGTAAGGGGACATGGTCTATTGTACTTGAGAGCTTAACCATCAAACAAACTTTCGCACCAGGTAAAATTAGGCTGATTATAAGGAAGACACCAGTAGAAGTTGGCAACAACCAATTGCAAGTAATTTCTTCAATGTTCAAAAGTAATTAATTTTTACCAATCCGATACTAGACCTTTAAATAAGAAATGTAAAAATTCAGTTTTCAATTTTGCTGAAATCATAATTTTAAATTATGTATGTATTCGCATATCCTTAACAGAAATCGTATTTAGCTTGAAATTTCACTTACTGCAGACAGGAGCCTTCTCCGCCACGTCGTCGTCGGGTCTTGTCGCCATCGTCACCGCTCAACCTCCACCGACAGCACGCACACCCACAAATCATCCGCCCATTTTGACAGTATGGTCCTGTAGCATACTGTTGTTAACACAAACACTCTTCCATACAAAGGATATGAAATATTATAATCAAGAATGTATAAGGACGACAGAGGAAAAAGCAAGTATACAGTACAAGCGACATAAAGACGACGACGATGATTCTCTAAATGAATGAATGAATCAAAAGATAAAAAGGACGATGCCATGTAAAAATAAAAAGTAACAAAAAAACAAGAGATAACAGGCATTCATACTACACCGAGCTGGTTGCCTTGTTTTGTTTAAGCCAGCGACGTACTCATCGTTTTTAGTTACATATGCATGTGGGACTCAAACTCAAACTAAAGGACCAAATTCATATAGTGAATTTGTCGTTATTTAGATTTGTTTTTATTTGTTTTTCATTTTTTTTTTTGCTTGTGTTTTTGGTAAAGTTTATTGGTGCTTCAAGTATGTGTATCCCTCGAGGGCTCCAGGGAATAAAACAAAATCACACTAATATGTACAGACACACATCCGAGCAACCCACCAACCACAAAATACATACACCTATACACATGTGTTTCTAATTTAAATTGTCGAAGGAGCAAAAAGTAAACAATGTGTTTTTTATATAAATTTTTCATGAAAAAAAAAACAGTTTAGATGGTGCGTTTAAAAATGTAATGTTTCGTCCTATTGTATATAAATGGGGGCAACAATCGGAGGATTTTCCAGAAAAATTGAAAAATACTTCAGTCCTTTGTTTCTATAATAGAGAGTAGTGACCAGTGGAGAAAAGAATTTTTGTATGTGAGCTACAGAATTTTATTTGTATGGGAATTTGAAACTCCTACATTCTCTCCTATTCTAGGGACGGATTGATTACAATCATATAATTAAACGGCGAACATGTTTTTTGTGGTACACTTTTCGCGGCCCACAAAAACCGGAGGTGCATAAATTACATATCAAACGAAAGCATTTTTTGCATAGATGTGCAGAATGCCGAAATTATTTAAATATACTACACAGAAATTGTTTAAAACAATAAATAAAAATGCCAAAAAATAGACACCTACACTAGCGACAGCTGTTGCAGAAAAAAGAAAATGGTTTGTACATTGGATAATTTAATGAAAATGCAAAAAAACACACCTCCACTACCGACATCTGTTGCTGACACAAAGAAAATGGTTTGTGCATTGGATAATTTAATGAAATGAAAAGGAATTAGAAATTGCAAACTCTTGAGTGTTCGTTGCATACTTATTTTTATTGAATTGGGTTAGTGCTGGGCAATACTAGGATGGTGAATAGTTGAGAACAGGAAAGTGGTGAAAAAGTGTAAATAAATATTTAATTTCTAATAAAAACTTATTTACAACTTGAACAAGGACCGACACAATAAATTTAGAAAATAATTAAGTTACATTTTCGAAGTTAATATAATTGAATTTATACAAATTAAAACAATCATTATTTATTTCATATGTGGTGGCATATCATAAGAGGTAAAGTGTGGTGAAAATACGAGGTGTGTGAAGTGTTCCCATCTCTAAATTAATTGTTTTGGATTATTTGGATATTTCTTGAATTTGATTAAGGCGTATTGTTGCAAGTACGTATTTTGGTTTAGCATTGAAATAATGAAAGATGCAAAAGTAAGAACCTGGAACATTTATTGTTGTACAAAAATGGTTAATATGTCAAAAATAGGTTTGAAAATTTGTGTACCATTAACTGCTTTCCTTTGTACTCCAGGATTGAGTGCTTATTAGGTTCTTCTCATTGCATTCAATAATTTAAAAAAATCATGAATTCTCTGTCTTTTATTGAATGATAATGAATTAAATAAATAAATTGGCACTCGGATTTCGAGGGCTGGGTCGGCTAGTATGGTTATTAAATTAAGTTGTTGTTTTATAGAGTGTCCTTTATAAATGCGAAATTCCAACGTTCCAAAACAAAGGAATCTTGGACAATTTTTTTTTACAAAAGTTGAATTACAAATATTTTGGTGGCTTACTATTTTTGTTTATATTTGTTGTGTTGTGAAAATTGAGCTATTTTTCCCTTGATGGACCCATGTTCCAAAACATCAGCCAAACGGGCAATCTGTTTCGAAAGCCTCTCAGTCCTGCATGCCATTCTTAACCCAATGCTTGGATCCGTTATTATATCCAAAATAAGAAAAATCATAATAACAAAACCATCAAAACTAAAGCTTATTTAGATACCAGGACATGTGGGAATACAGGGTAACGAATTGGCAGATAGAGCTGCTAACGACGTTCATATTATGCCGGTCTATACATTTGATCATAACTCTCAACGTGACCTGCAACGACTAATACATTACAAGATTCATGAAAAAGAATTCATAGAGTGGATGGAATACAACCCTTACTACACAGCATTCAACCCAAATAGAATACAACCAACCTGTCTGACAATATATCCTAAAGAAATGATAACACACTTTGTCCGGTTCCGACTAGGCCATTCCCGTGTAATACACCAATATCTCCTTAGAAACGAACCTCCACCGATCTGCCCAACATGTCAAACCTCATCACCATCAGCCACCTCCTCGGGCCCTGTATCCTCTCATCAAACTCAACTTTAAAAAAGTCAACACAAATTTAAAACACATTGAATTATTAAAAGAACCTACTAAACTTAACATTTTAATTATTAACCAAATATTATGCTTACTTAAAATTAAGTTATAATTTTTTTTTCTTTTACCCAAGAGCCGATAGTATAACGCTGCTAGTGCTCTTGTTAAACATTAGTAATATATTTTATATATGTTTTTGATAAGAAAAAATAAATAAATAAATAAAACAGATTGCTGCCACAGTGATCAAGTCGAAAATTGTTATTTGCTGTCGCGACTCTAGTGGGTCCTGGGTCACAGTGATTTACCGGTCAATTAGAGAGGTGATGAGGTGGCGAGGAATTTTTCAACGCTTGACCTTACCCAGATAGACCCCTAGATTAAAATCGATCTATGTGTTACTAAACAGGACACTCGAAAGAAGATTGCTCTAAGTATCAATGAAATGTAGACATTACTCGACAGCTGTGCTACGAACAGGAAACTATGGCTGAATTTCGTTAGGAAAGGAACAGAAAAGATTGTCCACTTAATCAAGAAGCAAAACAGAGAAAGTATTCATAAATTTATATTAAAATGCATGCGCAAATATTTTTTCTGACGTTAACTTGATCGCAACTGATGGCATGTAAACAAAGCAACCATGCATTTATGAAAATACCCAAAGATATGAGGAATGACACACACAGCCTGACAAAACCATATTTTAATTCTCCTTTAGAAAAAAAGATCAAACTCAATTTTTTGGCCAACCGTGCCAGCAGCATTGTCTGAGACAACGCAAGAAGAATCGCCATAGTTATCGGGGAAGCTGACCTAATACACTCAACGCCACAATAATCCTTAACCAAAACACCAACACAAAGAATGTTTGGATAAAGGTGGCGTTCGGTAGCGCACAGCTTTGCTGTGCAATACGTTCGTTATTGTTGTAATACGTGTTAAATATCTGTCAACTAACAGCTGACGACCATAACAACGAACAAAACATATGATTTCCAAATCAAACCCAAGCTAGCGCTAAATTTCTGTTATACTTTAGGTATCGTAGTGCAAAGCTGACTACGAAATCAGCTGTCTTTTCAATTGTTGTTTGTGAACTTTAATTACGTACCTAATACATCATCTTCTTCTTCTGAATCGGTTGAAACATTTGTGGTTCTTACTTCCTGAATCATTCTTAATTTATATTTTAGCCAACAAATGTATGTTTAATTCACTTTGAGCCAAAGCGTAATCATAAGTAAATAGTTTTTTTTTTTCTGTTTTAAATTTTGACAGAAATGGTTACCTATTGGGTCTTATACGTTCACAAACGCACAATATATATTTCAGCAATGTATCAGAAAGCTGTGCGACACCGAACGCCCCCAAAGACTAATGTGGCATAGATCACCATACTTTAAATTTTGAATTGAACCGGATGATCGAAAACATTTAGGCGGAACGGAACGAGAGTGCATGCTGCAAACACAATGGGTACATTTACATGCACATTGAGTAGGTAGTACGTTTACACGTAAACAGTAAGCTTTATTGTTTATTCTAATAATTAAATTCTAATTTATACTTTAAAGTCTTCTTATTATTATTAAGTTAACTTTACAGTCCTATTTCTATTATTATGAAGTTTCTAGTTTAAAAAATAAATTATTATAAGATGTATCAAAAAAGATGTATAAAGAATTTGGAAAAAAAAGACTTAGCAAGATCTTTGTTGATTAGTTGAAGGACGTTTGAATTAGGTTGTAAAGTACGCACTTTACAACATATTTGGTAATTTGTTTTAACTTCGTAATACCTAGTCTTGAGTCTATGTTGGGATGACCCCAAGTCCTGGAGAGTCCAAACCCTAGAGAAAGTTTGTGTCGAGAAAGTGAAAACAGATGGCATAAAACACTTATCGTGAATGACGCTCTTCTATATCTGGGATCATCAATACCACACCTTCAGTTATTTCTTTCTGTATATTAGACAAAAAGATTAAATCGCACAATATACATATCTTCTGATTATTTTAAGAACACTCCGATACACAGAAGCTCCCATTTTGACAAGACGTCAAATGCTTTATTTCCAATTTGGTCTAGAATCTGGTCTCCGCAGTCATAAAGATGTAACAACTTTTGTTGATTAAAGTAATGATCAAATCTAATTTGTTGTACTAAATGGCCTGACAACATAAGGCTAAATCGTTGAAGAAACATATCGGACAACATCAAAAGATGCTCTCCTGTGTCCATATGGAAGCTTCCTTTTGATTCTATAATTACAAAAAGATTTCTTGATGCCCGTCAGATTGAGGCTGAATGTTGCGCAGCTTAAAACTCCAGGCATGCCATCATAGTATGTCCAATTTAATGCCAAATTTTTCTTGTCCCATGATAAATCCTCCGAGTCATTTACGAATCCCGTCATGATAATTGCTTGATGATATAAAGTGTTGGTCTACAAGTTCCTTTTGCAGATAGTTCGTTTTTGTTAATCGAATTTTGGTTGCAGTTTTCTTGCGAGTCCCGGTGACTGGGTGTTAAGCACTTGGTACCGCGTTGCCGCACGGAAGTTGCAACCATAAAAATTAAAAAAATTAAATTAAATTAAAAATGTTCGCTCGTTCCTCATAGAATTAACTCAAGCAACACCGGCTGTGCGCTTTAACCTAGCGCACAAAGAATCATTTATGCTATTTCTCAAATGTGTTTTTCTTAGTATATAATACTAGTACAGGGTGGCGAACGAATCGTGCTGCAAAAATAAAACGTAATAACTTTTTTTCAGTGTGAGTAATCGGCTAATTTTTTTTTTATTTTATAGGCTACTAATTAGATTTATCAAAATAAATGCTTGTGATACTGAAAAAAGGATTTGGATAGTGCAGCTACCTTTCTTTGCAGTCCGTCATTTTCGTCCAAAGGGAATTTAGGCTGGAGTTTGGCGGTACTCCCCCGAGTAGATGGACTATTATGAGGCTGGTGAACATGTTTTACGAATCTGAAAGCATCGAACGAAGACCGTATCATCGAGATCCCAAAGTTCGGGTTCAGGATACAATTTTGGTTGTTACATCGGCAATACAGGCAAATCCAAGTGTTTCGACTCGAAATTTATCGGGCCAAATTGGAGTTAGCGGATGGTCATTACAACGAATACTTCATGATGACTTAAACTTGTTTCCGTACAAAGTCCAAATTACAAGCAAGTTAAACCCTCAGGATTTGCCTGTTAGCCTGGAAGTGTGCCGATAAATAATTGCAATGACCGAAGAAGACAACACATTGATAAATTATTTGTACATTTCTGATGAGGCCCATTTTGACAAAAACGGCAATGTTAACAAGCAAAATTGCCGTATATGGAGTAAATCTAACCCAGAAATGCTCCATGAGACGGAACTGCACCCAGAATGAGCCACTGTGTGGTGCGCAGTTTCATCAAGGTGTATTGTCGGCACATACATCTTTGAAGAAAACGGTGTAACACAAACTGTCAATGGGGACCGTTATTTAAAGATGTAGACGGAACTTCGCCGAAGACGTATCCCTTTCAGCAGGTTTTGGTTTCAACAAGATGAAGCATGTGCACACGTAGCCACACAAGTTATGGCGGAGCTCCAACGAAAATTCCAAAACAAATTGATATCCAGAAGATGCATTTTCCGCTGGCCCCAAGGTCACCTGACCTGACTGCACCAGGCTTTTTTTATGGGGTTATGTCAAGCAGGAATTGTACAAAACGAAACCAAGGAACTTGACTGAATTGAAGCAGTCCTTTAGGACAATAATTGAGGCGATCCCAATTTCAACCCTTCAGGCCGCAATGAACAATTTTCTGATCAGGTGCCGCATATGCGTGGATGAGCGTGGAGGTCATTTCTGTTCCGCCATTCAAAATTTGCTTCGTATCGTCGATCGTAAGAATGTTCTTAGAAAAATTAAGGATTCCACGGGACATCGCACATACAGCTAGAAATTGGTAGACAATGCGGACACAATTGAATGGGGGTGTCCGCATATGATGCGAATGGCATCATCACATCGGAAGATGGATCGTGGCTTCTTCTTTGTGAATACCCCAGTGCCCAGCTTAAATCCAGAACAAGAAAGTCAGCCCTCGGGAAAATCCTTAAGATAATCTGGATGACATCTCATTACTTCCACTAAAGAACATCCTGAAATTCACTCTGCATTTATGTAAAGAGAGGCATCCAATACGTAGTATCACCTTCCTTATATAACTTCCGTCTATAAACCCAACCAGGGTTGGCCGTATTCTATTTTCTACGTCGAAAACTACGCATAGTAAATGGAATAAACTACGAGTCTTATTTATTACAATTTGCTACGTCTGCTACATTAACGTAGTAAATTAAGGAAATCAATAGAATTTAAACCGGATATGAACAAATTCCAAAATTTTGAATAAAAAAATATCTCACAGAAGGACCCACGTTCTATGAAATCAGATTCCGGCCAAAAAAATGTATAGGCATAAGTAGAGAAATAGGTTTATCCCAAAATTTTTTGTCTTGTGCCATGTATAATTTGCTTTTAATTTTTAATTTAATTAAAAAGAACAAAAAAGTAAAAAAAAAAATTAACTCGAAAATACATTTAGTAATCATCTCATTTATGTTTATCATTCATTTTCAACGTATGTGAACAAGTTTTTTTGGATTTTCCGTGCCCAAGTCGGTTTCTTATGACAAGAAACCAGTTCACACAACTTGAAAACGTCGAAAAAACTGTAACAATCTCGTATTTTTATTCCTTTTATTCTGATAAAAACTCTAACTTGTTCAATAGTCCTCAAATACAAAAGAAATGATAAATGAATATGAGCTTAAACTTCAAAATGAGATGACATTTCAGACGATTTGACATTTGAAACTACGTCTGCTACAATTTGTTATATTTACTACATTTAACTACATTGAGTATGTACTCAAGCAGACGTAGTTAATGTAGTTTATACAAAAAAGTGACAGTTCGGCCAACCCTAAATACGTCTATTGAGATCCGAGTGAGGTTATGCAGGTTATTGTAGATATCATTATCACTTCTTTAAAGTCTAACCTAAACTCGTAACTTAATGATTTCGATTGGTGATTGTGAGTTCGTTTATTGTTCTGCGCTTATAAAAGGGGCTGTGAATCAAGAATCGACGAAGTGTAAGATCGTATGATGGTAAGCGCATTGTTTGCAAAGCTATTTCACGCAATCCCCGATCCCAGCTTTGGATTGTCTTAGAATTGAGTAACTAAGCTATAAGTACAGAAACTGAACCAAAGATAGAACCCATCTCTATATTAATTTTATAAGAAGGCACAATTTGTGCGCAAAACAAAATAGAATAGGTATCAGAAAAATGTGAAGGCTGAAATAATGTATTCCAAATCCTACAATAATAGAGAAACAAAATGAAACATTCGTAGGTAACATGTCTATGTGTTACCTTAAGCAGAATTTTAACAAATAGGTACCTAGTTAAGTATTCTAATGTATTGAACAAAAAAAAAAAAACAAATGGAGCAGAAGCTTTCATTGCTCAATCAAGCATACATCGAATTAAACATTGCTACAAAAAATTTGTTTGTATTGTACGTCTATAATGTATGTGTGTTGTCCTTGGGAAATAAATCAACACGTGCCTAAATACACAAGTGTTGACCTTGTGTGCATGTTACATATCTGTCACCGGGCTCAAGGATTTTAATATATTCCTACTTTTTTTTGCTTTCCATTTTTTTTCTTTTCAAAATCAAACCTCAATTGAATTTCTAAATATGTATATGTATCAAAACTGTCTTTCAGCGAGATGATTGATGACTTCGTATGAGCTTATACCCTATTACTTGGGGAACTCGCACTCTGCATAAATTCGATACATTCGAGCTATGCAACTATGAAAATTATTATAATTTATGTATGGGGGTATGGTGTGTAATTTTGTTTTGTGTGTGTATGTTTTGTAAGATATTTATATTTGTGTAGGTAAATTAATATGTACACAAATACTGTGTAGAGTAAGGAATTCTGAGGTCGCATAACTTTTTCTCACAGCAAATATTTGCTTTCATGTTCATTCAGAATTTCAAGGTTTCACTCAAACTTCACCGAGCTAAGCCGGTTTTGATGATACAAATTATATTTGGAATTGAGTGTATCATTTTAATATCTACCCGCAATGCCTTTGAAAAGCCGTATATTAACTCACAGCTAAATTCCAAGACTTGTGCCTTACCTTTACTATTACTGTTGAAGTGTTAACTTGTCAAAATTGGAGCTTCCATTGCATGCAATACTCGAATAATCAGCTGATCATCAATTGAATAACTCAGGCTCAGTCAACTCTACAAGCAAAACTATATTATCTACGAATAATTATCACTGTAATTAAATGGTCGACCGGCTCATTAGCTTTTCGTTATTAAAAGCTTTCTTAAATAAAATGCACGGCTGGATCGCACGTACTTTCTCGTATGTCCGATCACATTATATTAAAGATTCTTAATAGAAACGGCTAAATGTATTTTAAAAGTCGTTTTACACTTATTTGTTTACATATACAAATTCTTAATTTTTTCTATTGGTATGAACATTTTAAATATTTAATAATTTTAATAATTTTTCGAAATATTGATTTTTCAAAAATCCAAAAAAAAATATTTTTTAAATATTTTGAAATGCAGTATTATTTAAAATTCAAAGGAGCTCCTCTATAATAATTTTGATGGAAATCCGTTTAGCCGTTTGTGAGAAAGTCGAAAATCAATAAAATGGTTGTATTTTAATTTTTTTTTTTACCAAAATATAGACACCAATTTTTATCAAAATCGTTAGAGCCGTTTTCGAGATAATTAAGATAGTAGAAAAATTTATATGGCAAGTACCGTTATTTTTGAGGCTAAAACAACGATTAAAAAATCTATTTTGGACAATCACCTAAAACGCATAACCACCAAGTTTGAACGAAATCGGTTCAGCCGCTTAGGCTGTAGATCGTTCTACAGACAGACAGACAGACGGACGGAATTGTCGCGCCCACTTTTTTGGTGTTCTCTATCATCTCTATCATTTTTTTCCAAATGCAAAACTTGCCCTATAGTACCTATATCGCAAGTAAAAATGACAAGGGTTATTGTTGAACGGAAGTCTTGTTTCAGTCCCAATTCAGTTGGAAACTGCTTAGAATTTTCTAAAAGTGATTGCAAAATGTTTGGATCGTATAACAGTTCCATTTTTTTTTTATGTGATAACTTCTTATGGGTGGGAAAATTGCTTCGTTACGCAACGCGTTACATTCGATAAGTGTTCTCACTCACACAATCAAATAAATTAATTTTATCTTTTTAAGGTGTGGACCTAGAAGTCTGAAATTTTGAGGATTGATAAAGTATATTGACTTGAATGTTTGTTTAAAATAAAATCCACTACTGGATCGCACATAGTATGCTAAAGTTTTTTTTATTAAGAATGTAAATATATTTTCAATATTCGTTTTTTTTCGTTAATTTGTTATATACAAGTTTTTTTTTAAACTTGGTAAGACAGTCTTAAATATTTAATAATATAAACTTAAAAACAAAATATAGAAATTTCAAAAAAAAGAAAATATTTTTATTTTCAAAAGTCCAAAAAAATAATTTTTGAAAATTTTACTATGCAGTATTATTAATAATTTGAAGGGGCAAACATTTTTGTCGAAATCCGTCGAGCCTTTTATTATTTGGAAAAAAAATCGAACTCGAGATTTTAATCAAAGTTGACATTACGATAATAGAGAACAACAAACAAGTGGGTCCCAAATTCCGTCTGTCTTTACAACTCTTTACTGCTTAAATGGCTGACGCGATTTTCTTCAAACTTGGTATTTAAGCGTTTTAGGTGATTGTCTAAAATAGATTTTTGAATCGTTTTTTAGGTCCAAAACGAACGGTACCTGCCATACAATTTTTCTTACCATCTCAATTATCTCGAAAACGGCTGCAACGATTTTGATAAAAAAAAGTGTGTGCACTATTTTAGATATACGCTACATTTTGGCCAAACATTTGTTTTTAAATATTTTGTTATTAACGGTACCTGCCATACAACCATTTTTTTTTTTTTTCAAAAAAACGGCTCCATGAATTTCGATCAAAATTTGTATGTAGGAAAATTCAACAAATTCTAAATAATACTGATTCCAAAATATTCAAAAAAAATTTTTGATACAAATATTTTGTGTAGCGATAACTTCTTATTGAATGTCAAACCAATTCCTTACGTAACGCGTTACGGCGCCAGTCTGTCTGGTTTCCTTTTCTCTCACATACGGATAACTTCTGAAATTAGTCAAACTAACGAAGAACTTTTGAAGCTTTTCTTAAGTTAAACAATGTCAATACTAAATAGTTCAACTTAGATTAGTTAACGTTTTTTATAAGGCTTTATAGAAGTAAACTAATTTGCTTGACAGTAAAGTTTCACATAATGGGAGATTCTAGTTGATATTGTTTTTGATAGAATATTATTTTTCCTGTTTTTAACTTATAAAAATGTAGAAGTTGATTGGAACTTTTAACTGTAAAAGTAGATTTATATATTTGGTACGTTGCTCAAGTTTCAAATTGAACATTTTCGTGTTCGAAAGAATTATTAGCATAAAGCAATATTAGTTCGAGGGATAGCATATAAATGACAGTTAATAAGGTTTAACAGTAAGCTTATAATCCCTTTATAGAAAGCCATTCCCAATAGGTTTCGCAGTTACCTACCTTCCCTATGTACCTCTTAGTAATAAAATATGTATTGAAAACAACAACAATTGTACAAAGGTATGAGACCATTTGTACATATACAAATACACCACACTTGGCATTACGAATTCACTTTGAGTACATGTGTCAGCAACCGTCAATTCAATTTCATAAAAATAAACGATTCCCACAGAATTGCACAGAAAAAGAAAACAGAAAATAATGTAAGAAGGATGAACAAATAACACAAAAAAAAAACGAAAAAATGTAGCCAAATTGAATTTCATCGAATCCATCTTCTACAAAAAGGCAAATGACTCACTCTGGCGCTACTATAGGTATTACCTACCATTGTAACCACACTCACACATGGTTGAGAACACTATCTCCATACCTTAACCTACGTTTCCCGTGCCGCTGCCACTACTACCACCGCGCGCAAACCCACGTCATTATTCTTAACTTATAAATCCAGAGTTTTTTGCAATTCACTTTAAGCACCAAAAAAGGGCATCACAGCTAAAAGGGTTGCCATTCTAGTCTATTCAATACAAATTTTGCTATTCTTTTTTTTTCTAAACATGTATTTCAACATGGCTGAAAGATAGTAACTCAATTTCATTTTCATTGCCTGGAGGTATCGAATATGCAGACACTACAATAAAAGCACTCCTTTTTGCGGACGACTTTGTCTTGCTCGCGTTCACACCACAGTCTCTTCAGTTGATGATAAACAGACTCTCTGATTATTGTACGAGATAGAATTTGGTGGTAAATTTAAATAAGTCGAAAGTGGTGGTTTTTAAAAAGGGTGGAGGCAGAGTTGGCATTTCAACAATGAAACATTGGAAGTTGTTCAAGAGTACAAATACCTCGGAGTCTGCTGTACAAAAAAACCTCAATATGGAAAGGCACCTAACCGAAAAGCTCTTGAAAGCAAAAACAGCTATAAATGTAGCATGGAAACAATGCTTCAGCAATAAGAATATTGCACACAGCAGCAAATTTAGAGTTTTTGAAGCAGTTTCGGAATCGGTCCTGTTTTATGCAGCGCAGGTGTTTTATATTAAACGGATTTTTCGCCTTCCATCAAACTCACCAAACTACATGATTATGTTGGAAACGGGCTTAGCACCTTTGTTTATCAAAACGTTTAAACTTCAAGTCGATTACATCCTTAAATTCTTAAATATGCCAGATGATCGTCTTCCAAAGAAAGTAGCTCTTCAAGCCATTTAAACCCAAACCGGATGGTTCAAGGATTGGATAGAATTAGCCGAGCAGGTGGACTTAGAGTTGAATTACAACGAAGCTGTTTCGTGGAAACCAACTCTATATAGTTTGATCGCCCGTTTGGACGAAGCCGCAAAGGAATCGTACATGGAGCAATCAGCAGGATCACTGCACCGAACGATTTATAGTAGACTGGACTACAACCTCAACCAAAGATACTATTTTCGCGACTATTATATTTACAATAGAACAGATTTCTATCATGTTCCGGCTTAGAGGAGAGCTCCTTAATTTGAATTATATACCACACCGCGAAGACTTACCGCAAATATGTAACCTTTGCAATATGGGTGAACGGGAGGATGTATTCCACTTTCTTGGAAGGTGTCCAGTACTAAGAGAAACAAGAAGATACACGTTAGGCAGCGACTATCTATCAGAGGAAGCAATCTTGGACCTCCTTCACGAAATGGATGTATATAAGTTATTTATGTATTGCAAAACAGCACTCAGGTACAGAAACCAAATAATAAATGAAGCGTTTTAGTATAAACTGTAACTTATTCTACTTTTATAAAGAAATAATTAGTTGTCAATCAGGCAAACGGCAATGCCATGTAATTTAGATTGTAATTAACAAAGTGTAATAATATTTTTTAAGAAAAATAAAATCTAATCTAATCTAATCTGGTAACTCAATTTCGTATTGTTTCATCATTTAAATATATTTTAATTTTTTATTTTTCTAATTTTTTGATAGAATCTGGCAATACCGTTCATTCATTTTAAATACCACACAAATATAACCCAAACTTAATCAATATCTCGTATGATAGCGAGTTTAAGCTACACACCCAAAATTGGAATAGTGAAGTGCAGCGTACCCTGGCAATCCTGCTCAGCTTCAACTGAACCAGCGCCAACAAGAAGAGCCAGAGCGTGTTCAATTTAATTTATTCTTCCTGTGAAAACCCCCATGTAGGTACTACTGCCAAAAAAAGACCCACAAAGGGAATCCGCAGACCAAAACGCAATGAATAGTAAAAAGGAATTTAAATCCTCTCTCCTCCAACTAAAATAAAAAAAAAAAAAAAAATATCCGAGGCAAACCATCGAAATCCTTGTGCATCCCGCAGAGATGAAACTCCAAAGAGCCAATTCCTACACACATTTGCATTATATTGACACTGATAACCGCTCCATTGCACTGCCACCACCGAATAAGGATGATAATTATTATTATGAGTAGTTTACCTAAAGTCATTAGGATGAGAATTTTCCGTATTCCGGGATGCGGGGAAGTCCTTCAGTAAGTACATACATACAAATAAATTAAATTAAAAAAAAAAAACGATGAAAAGTTTAAGCACTTTAGTGGGATAATATCCTGGAATTATGCTGCTGCTATAGAGACAAAAGGATATGCCATACCATACCACCCAAAAATCGGAACTTTTAATTTTATCGTACGAAATTGATATCCTTCCTGGAATGTTTTGAACTTTTGCTAATCGATCCTTGAGCTGAATCCTTTGCATTTGTGAACTTTTTTTTCTTTTGGTAAAGTGTGAAAATCTATATGGATGAAATGTGAAATTTTTGACTAGGGGGAGGGATGTGTTAAATTTTGATAATAGAATAATTACTTTGAGATTTGAAAAGACAAATGTGTATTTGTGTTTTTATGAGTTTCGAACAAAAATGTTGATAAGGTCCTTAATTTTTGGTGACACATTCTAGGGAAATTAAACAAATTTCGTTATATACATAAATGCTAATTTGCTGGTAAGCACCCAAAATTGTTAGTCGAAATCTTCGCTAAGATAAGACTGAAACTTAAAGAAAAGAAACACTTATTTCGAATTGTTTACAAATGTTTTTTTTTTTTTAATTTAAAATAAAATTTTAGAACACTAAAAATCATAAAAGTTCGAGCAAATATAATGGAACAAAATTCCTCCAAATTAAAAGGGCTTGACGTAGAGTCCCGAAAAACCAAGTTCCCTAAGTCACTAACATCACAAAGTCTAAGAACCAAAAACACTAAAATCCCGAAAGCTCTAAATACCTAAAATTACAAAAACCAACATTTTGAAAAACTAGTAAAATGATGTTCGAAAAGCACAAGCACTCACCGTTTTTTCTTTCTTTAAACTCCTAGTCTCTTCCCGCAGTACACATCCGGTAAGAAGAAACTCACCTGGAGATTGGGTCTCAACTCCTTTGAGAGCTTTTTGGCATCAGCAAATGAGAGATTATAGTGTTCCCAAATCGGCACTCATCTTGACATCAGACGGCAAAGGAAGAATTCCCTAGATGGAATCAACGGTGGCGTCTACAGTTATAGTCGCGTTAAGCGCCTCACCTTGATATTAAAATTGTCATAAAGAATCTTAACGGTAAGCTAGGCAAGGAAGATATCTTTCGTGGTGTAATCGGAGATAACAACCTGCATGACACAACCTCCGATAAAATGGATTCAAACTCGTCGATCTTGTGTCGGGGTAAAACATTGTCGTAGCTAGTTTTCACTTCCCAAATCTCAACATTCACATAGAGACACTTAGATCTCCCGATCAATCAACAGTCAACACTCCCCTAATATCATGGAAGTTCGAACGATCTCTACGGGCAGAGATAAGAAAAATACCGGTTTCTCAGAATATTTTTACGAGAAGGTAAGAGGGATCCCATAATGTTACAAAGCATGAACCAAATCCTGCAGAATTGAACAATAGAACATCGTAGAAAAATTCCAGTCGACTAAATCTGCAGAAAATGTTACCGAACAAGCAGAATTAATCATTCAACATAAGATACCCATATCGAGATTTGAGTCCAATAAAGCTGCTGGAGCTGATGCCTTAGCCGCAGAGCTCTTTAAAGGTATAGCAGATGCTTTGATTAAGAGTATGCAACATCTCTTCTGCAAGATATGATGATAATATCATGGAAGTTCGAACGATCTCTACGGGCAGAGATAAGAAAAATACCGGTTTCTCAGAATATTTTTACGAGAAGGTAAGAGGGATCCCATAATGTTACAAAGCATGAACCAAATCCTGCAGAATTGAACAATAGAACATCGTAGAAAAATTCCAGTCGACTAAATCTGCAGAAAATGTTACCGAACAAGCAGAATTAATCATTCAACATAAGATACCCATATCGAGATTTGAGTCCAATAAAGCTGCTGGAGCTGATGCCTTAGCCGCAGAGCTCTTTAAAGGTATAGCAGATGCTTTGATTAAGAGTATGCAACATCTCTTCTGCAAGATATGACGGGAAGAAAGTATACCCGACGAATGGAATCTTAGCATGGTTTGCCCGATCTTAATGCAAGCAACCTCTCTAAACTGAAGAGATATTCTCTATTGTACTTTATGAATACCTAAAGTCATTCGTCAACAAGCTGGACAGCATCTATAAAGATGAGCTCTAGTTTTGACATCGCTGACAAATTCATCAACTTGTGCAACATGATGATGGAAAATTGACAATGTTAAATCGAAAGGTCGGTGAAAACCTCACTTTGATGTCAGTAAAGGATTTAGGCAAGGCAATGTGATATCATATGGCTTTTTCAAATTCATATTTGAAAAGATATTGCAGAAATCCCGAGTTGTATCTAAGGCGTTACCTTTCAAAGCTCTGTTTATCTACTTACATATAACCTAACAATATCAACATAATCTGAAGAACAAAGGGTGATGTCAATTATGCCTTTGGTGAGTATTGATAGGGAAGGGACGCGATGGGCTTAGCAGTATATGAGGGTAAAACCAAGTATACGATACATCAATCAAGGACGCAATCGGTATTGTGCTTAAACAAATCAGCCACAAAGGCAGCTATAACTTTGACGTAATTAGGGACTTTGGCTACCTAGGATTCGCTATTAATAGAGCCAACGATACCAGCAACCGACCGGTGAGATCAAAGCAAGTATAGCTCTTGCCAATAGCTGCTTATTTTACCTTATAATGCATTGAGTTGCAAAGTCCTCTCGCACAACCAAAGTATCCCTTTATAAGACACTTATCATTCCAGTCCTGGCTTTATGGTTCAGAGGCAGAGACTTAATCAAAAGTGGAAGATTATGCTTCAGGATTCTTGGGCGATTTTGGTACCGTGATGCTTGGCTAGAGTATTATATATCAAACCCAAACCTCGGCGCAGTAGAGGAAGACAGTATCTCAATTGGCACATGGAAGTACACGGAGACTTGGAACATCGTCGCATGTAATTTTGCAGTCAGCGAGCTAAGCATCGAACTGGCTGAAGAAGCTGGTTGCTTGATCTACAAGAACTTGTAACTTGACGGTTCTTGCTCATTTTAAATGGCGATTAGTGTAAGATCGCTTTTCTCCGTACAAATCTGTTGTGTTTTTGTTTCTGGAGGGTGAGGCAAGGCCAAAATAATAATAAGGAAAACACGAAACTCCAATCCAGAAGTCCACATTTACAAGAAACGATATTTAGTTTCCATATTTCTGGTAACGGTTTGTCTGCGATCTGGTATCCTGCCATTCCTGTTACAAAACGGTATTTGAGCTATTTCCCCATTTTAGTTCAGATATACTCTGGTTATAAGAAGTTTCTAGCAAATCTTATGGATCTGCTATTTCTTTCGGGTGTTCAAATATGTAGTCCGGGGCCCATGTTCTGTAACTCATGCGATAACTTTTCCCCACTTAAAGCCTCTGAAAAAATGGGTTTGTGCAAGGTTAGGCGACACCTTAAATTTTTAATTGACTCGGATTTTCCAATGGAAGGCGATAATTTAGAAAAGTAATTTTGGCATCTTAACAACAAAACAAACATTTTTTTTTGTTTCTCAGCGGTCTGTTAATAATAGATCGTGGATTTTTGACAAATTATCATCAATAGCCATTCAGGGGCACATTGGCGAGGCTCATCAAAAACCGATGTGCAACAACGTTGAAACTCGTCATACCAAATTTTTGGCGTTCGGCATTGAAGAAGAAGAGTTACAGTAGGCAGCATCCAAGTGCTCTTTGATTTCGCTGTGCGATTTCCATTCCAAAAGCAAGAATCGTCCCAAAGGTAGTAAGAATTTTTGGGTAATTTGTAAAAAATATTCGAAATTCAACTTCGTCTTCGGCTCCAACGCTCCTCTTTAATGACACCCCTTTTGTCAGTTCTTGCCAAAAAGCTAATTTGCTTGCAGCGCAGTTCGATGTTAATTTGACGCTGCCAGAAAGTGACTTCTCCAGTACTTGAGGGGGTAAACGATGTCATGGGACTAATCTTCTTTCGCACTCGTGCAGTGGCCAGAGTCCTCAAAGACCTTGATATACACAAATCCGCTGGCTCGGATAGTATCCCTGCCATCGTTCTGAAGAGGTGTTCTTCAACGCTGGCAAAAACACTTTTCCATCTGTCCTATTCTACTGGTTTTTTTCCGAGTGGGTGGATAACAGCAATTGTCCAGCATTACCCTTAAAAAGGCGAATTTTCCTCACCCTATATGCGCAGTCCAATTGCACGAACGTCCCTTCTTCCCAAGGTCATCGAAACGCTGGTTAATTATCAGCTTAAGAAATATCTTGAAGAAAGAAAGCTCCTTAATGACATAGCAATAGGTCCACTGGTGATGCAACGGCAGCGTATGATAAGTTCATTAAATTCTGATCTCGACAGCAGTGTCCAATAGGGAATAAGAGACCGTGTAGAATTTAATGCTCCAAGAACTCAGTGCTGTCTTTTGTTGTTAAAGCAAAACCCACTCCCAATCTAACTATCCATGAGCAGCACTTGCATTGAAGAAACCGATCATCTATCAGTCGTCGGCATGTGCATTAAAGACCACCTCTTGTGGGACGAGAACATATTAGATGTCACCAAAAACGCTACAAAGTATTTGGATTTCTTCGAAGATGCAAGAAATTCTTCTCCCCTTCTGATCCTGCTGCTATAGATTATAATAAGGCCTTCATTTGAATCTTTTGGATAGAATTCAAAATAGAGCTCTAAGAATTATTGGCGATAGAACTATCGTGGTAACATTTACATCTTTAGAACACCGTCGCAATGTTATTTGTCTCTCATTATTGTATCGCTGTTTTTATAAGCAATGTTCAAGCGAAATAGCCAGTAGCATTCCTCCCCTTAAAATACTCATCAGTATACCCTTGAGCTCAACTTTGTACGTACTGTGAAGTACAGAGAATCTTTCTTTAGCCGGACAATGCGAATGTCAAATACTTTACCCGGCTCTATTCCCCCCCCCCTTTTTTCATATTCAGAATAAATTCAAAACAAATGTACATCGGTATCTCCTCTTACATCCTTCCCTATTTTCGCAATGCTCGCACTGTGCTTGTTCATTTTAAGGGTAGTTAAAACCCCTTAAGTGCGGGCATCCGCTTAAAAACATAAAATGCACGACTGGATCACACGTACTTGTTCTTCTGTTCGATTACATTATATGCAAAATCTTCTTAATAGAAACGGCTAAATGTATTTTTAAATTCGTTTTTCACTTAATTTTTTATATATAAAAATTCTTAAATTTTTTCTAAAACAAAATTGGTATGAACATTTTAAGTACTGTTTAATAATCTAAATTCAAAACAAAATTTTAGAAAAAATGGTCCACGCGTTTTCGAAGTATTGAATTTTCAACAAAAATTATTTTTTTTTCAAAAATCAAAAAAAACTATTTTAAGAAAATTTTAAAATGCAGTTTTATTTAGAATTTGAGGGAACTCCAGTGTAAAAATTTTGATCGAAATCCGTTGAGCCGTTTATGGGTAAGTCGAAAATCAATAAAATGGTTGTATGGCAGGTACCGTTAATAACAAAATATTAAACAAAAAGTTTTTGGCCAAAATGTAGACCATATCTAAAATAGTACACAAACCAATTTTTATCAAAATCGTTATAATCGTTTTCGAGATAATTAAGATGGTAGAAAACTTTTTATGGCAAGTACCGTTAGTTTTGGGGCTAAAACAAACATTCAAACATTTATTTTGGACAATCACCTCAAACGCTTAAATACCAATCGCTTCAGCCGTTTAGGCTGTAGAGAGTTATACAGATA
Source organism: Philhelius pedissequus (assembly GCA_910595825.1). Classification (NCBI taxonomy): domain Eukaryota; kingdom Metazoa; phylum Arthropoda; class Insecta; order Diptera; family Syrphidae; genus Philhelius; species Philhelius pedissequus. The sequence continues at coordinate 329,031,266 of OU343160.1, forward strand.
GACAGACAGACAGACAGACAGACGGATTTGCGGTACCCCACTCTTTTGGTGTTCTCTATCATCGAAATGTCAACTTTGATTAAAATCTCGAGTTCGATTTTTATTCCAAATGCAAAACTTGCCCTATAGTACCTATATCGCAAGTAAAAATCGAATCACCGATTGCTCTTTTTCCATTTTTCTAAATTCTGGCTGGCTTCCACACGTGGTCAAAACAAAACTACCACTCCGATTCGACCGAAATAAAAGTAGCCGGCGAAGAGATTGTGTTAGACGATAGTAAATATCTCCTGCGATATTAGCACTATCGGACGGTGAGGCTAGGTACTTATCGGACCACCCTCATACATTTCCTGAATTGTCCTATTCTTAAACATTTTTTTAGCACATGGTTCTAAATTAAATGGATATACCAATTAAATCAATCCATTAATGCCCAAATATTAATCATATCGAATGTACTCTAATTTAATAAAACTTCCACATCCATGTGTATAAATAAACAATTTAATTCGATCCCCACACGACAATTTAATAATGTAGACAGAAGAGCCTTTTGATCAATTTAAATGTGATTATTCTACCTGCATTGCAACTTAAGGCTAAATCAACACAATATAATTATGGTCCAATTGAAATTACATTTAATTTTAGATTGCACTCAGTTAACAGTTCTATTATAACTATACTGACCCTGTTACGATAGAGACACACAAAATACAATCATCCAAAGCCAAATCCTTTTTCCACACATGCTCATATACCAAATCCCACTTGAGTGCAGAGTAGTTAAACTGCAACAATATATGAACTAGAAAAACCCAAATCAAAATTAAATTTTGTTACCAAAATAAATAATAAAATTTACCAACTAAAAATAATTATACAAAATCAATATAGTTAATCCTTATATGAATTGCAAGTGTGTGTGCGATATTTTATGCGAACGGGAATTTAAATTGAGTGTGGATAATTATGGATATTGTTTTTTTTTTTTGCATTTTATTGAGATTTGGCTTTGAAAAAAATTATATCAATGGTTTTTCATTAGACGAAAAAAAAAACCAAGAAGAAAATTCATTTTTTCGTCCTTGGATAAGGGAGTTTTAAGTTCATCCTAAATTGTTACTTTTTTAGAACACCAATTTTGTGAAAGCTCTTCGAAGACATTTAGGGAAAGGTACTTTTGCTTAAAATGAAAACGAAAACAAAAAAAAAATCTTCATGGATTAGTACTTAAGTCCTTGATTTATATTCACTTTTAATCCTGTGCGCAGCAAACCTTCTCCGCCTTTGCCTATAGTCACCTACATAGACGTCATTAATAAGGGAGAACAAAAACAGCACCAAAAATTGCCGCCTGTTTTTTTTTTAAACAAAACAAAAAAAAAAACCTAAAAGGACATCACACTAATTCCCTTGTACAGAGCGTACTTAGCGCACAGGACTATGATATCCGATGCTAAGTATTACAAATGTCTACTTCTACATAGTCAATACTTAGAATGGTCCCACTATTCGCACCTTATAGCCGCGTCGCGTTCCGTATCCGCGCCACCCACACCCGGTCTACTGTCTAGTGTAACTGTAGTTGTCTCCAACTCTACGTGCACGATGACACACAAAAACCTCAACATCATTAGGCTTCCAAATTAAAACAATTCCACGCAGAATGAAGAAGAAGAAGAAACAGAAAAATATATATACAGGACCACACACATAAGATTAATGGCTTGGGGGTTGAAGAGTGTACAAGGTCTAGCCTATCCTTATACATTAGTAAATAGAAGAAAGCATCCTTAAATATTATTCCTGCCTCAATGAGAATAAATTCGTTTAATTTGGGTCTGGCAGCCATTATTTGCACAGCCAACTTCCGCTAGTCGTCAACTTAAATTAAAGCAGGTAATTTAGACGCCACTTTAAAGGTTAGTACACATTAAGTGGGGTTGAGTCTTGAGTGGGGCTGAAGTGAGTGTACGATTATGGCGCGGGTCCTTATAATCCTAGTCTCATTTAAGCATTTTCCAACGTAGATTTTTATAGCTTATTTCAGCTCGGTAATATACAGAGAGTGAGAGAGAGACACACACACAAACCGAAAGAGAAGAAACTTTTTTTTTCGATAGTAGAGGATTAATAAATTCGCTTTAGTTTTTTGGTTTTTCGCGGCTCAAGTTGGATTATGTTGTTCTGGGTTCGTGTAGTTGGGCTTAAAAAGGATGCTCGTGCAAGAATCTTAGCACCGTAGCTATATATTTAGCATTTTTTGGGGTTAACTTTCTTATTTTGTTTATTTTTTGATGAAGTAGAAATACATATTATAGATACAGTCATAGTTTTCTTTATAAATACTATTCGGATTTTAGTCTGTGATTAATTTGATATTATATCAATCAATTGATTGCAATCTTTTGAGAATTCCTTCCGGTGGTTTGCATATTTTGAATTTTTTTGCGTTCATTTGAAAATAGGAAATCAATGAATGCATTTTTTTAATTGAATTCAATGAACGATTTTTAAAGATTGTATTGTGAGTGTCGGATTTGGAGGATATTACTTAGGTTATTTAGAAGCTCCAGGTACATTCGAACTTGACAAAATATTTAATGGACATACCCTTGTCATAAACCTTGTGATATAAGACGATGATGAATCGTATACGGAATGTCAAATTGACTTGACTAATCTGTCATCACCTGCATGACTGGTTTGATATTTGAGCTTATCATTGTAGTATAACATGTTTTGTTGGTTCTCGCATATACTACAATTTGCTTGTCAGGTTGAGATCTGTGCTTACCAAGAACAGCAGGTGGCGGATATGCTTAGCAGTGTTGCCAGAAACACCGCTTTTTTGCATTTTTGCCGATTTTTAGACCTATTTCCGATACACGGATTTTCTCTGTTAATAGGGCACTTTCCCCGATTTTCATATTTAAAAACATTTTCATATATTATCCGCTCTTGAATTAACATTATTTATTATTTAATTAAAAATCTGTAACATCTTAACTTGGCAATGATTTCCCGTTGTCATGTTCATGAAATCGGTTTTCTCTTTTTAACTTTAGTGTGAAAACCTATTCCTTGCTATTTTTGTTTACTCGTGATTGCCTGCGTTGCCATTGCCTTTGTTTTCTTCATCTTATTTCTTTGGTTTGGCGGCGCGTGTCGGTAGTTTAGTTTTTGTTAAAATGGAAAAGTATTTTCAACGACTCAGTAAGTATATAATTTTCTGTTGGCTAATAATATAAGTGTAGACCTGGGCCGAATTACCGCATCAGTGATCGAGTGAGTGAGTCCCATCAGTTATCGAATGAACTAGTGATCACTTTGGCATGATGGCATTCGTAGACTAACGTATCGTGTAACTATTTTAAATTGTAGTAATTCTATTCTACTACATCGAGTCTCTATTGATTTTGATCGAGTCTTTCTTGTTTGACAGATGAAATTTGTATTCATTTAATTTATTTTTGCACAAACAAATTTCATTTTTTTGTAAAAACAACAAATTTTTCGCGAGCTTACAGTTTTTATTACAAGGATTTGAGGATATTTCTAAATATCCACTAAAAATGGATTATTTCTTTTTATCAAGCGATTCAGATGGTGAGGATTTAAAAAATATTTTTATACGTACATACATATGTACATATTAAGGAAAATTTAATTCACATCAACCAGAAGATGAGATGTACGAATCTATGGAGCGCAGACTCCTAAGGGACAAAAGCAATCCTCTGTCTTTGTCAAATTCTGCGTAAGTATCCAAAAATTATAATATGTACATATACATATCCGGAATTCAAATCAAATACGTTCTATCAGTCGGCTTCTCATCTGACGAATAAAATTCAGTTCGATAACTGATGAGAGAATGTCAAATTATTGTACTAGACTGCACGATAACGTGAGCGGTAATGCCAAATTTACATAATTCAGTCACGTATGACTCGATAACTGATGCGGTAATTCGGCCCCTGTTTTCTTTAACTTTTGACGAAATGTCAAAATTAAACCGCCGCCTATTCTAACAATAGGGTAGATGTCGCAGAACATGGAGAAAGATATATCTCAGATTCTATATTCACGAGAAAAAAATACCCTGGTGTCAGTGACGGCGGCGGCGGGGGCGAGTGACAATTTAAACACAAGCAACACAGATACCGATGTATCTAGTCCCAAGGTAGGTACAAAAACGTTTAAAAACATTTATGGAACCATTTGCTCTGACTTGCCAAAAAAACCAAACTATTGAAGCAGAGTTGGAAATAGCTGCTTTTGTTGTTGAGCATAATTTATCATTTTTGGTGTTTCATGTACATAATGTAGATAATCTTAAATGATCCTCTTAATGAATTATATCTTAAATGTTTGAAGTTTATTCTTCCTCAAATAAATAAATTGAACCGACGAAGAACCACAGCTTCGCAGATTATACACTGAAATTAAAACATTGGTACTATCGATTTAAGATTGTTTCATTAAGCCAGCTTATTTAAAGGAAACGGTTATTGAAAATATTAATTTCAAATGTCCTTACAATATAATAAGCAATGATAATTTGTACCTCGGGAGCGATGTTAAGTTACAATTGGACAGAAATCTTATTTCAAACTGTTAAGTTGAACGATTTAAAAACAAATTTATAATATTTTACGTTGAACTTTGCAACCAAATATTCAAAAGATTTGGTTTAAACAAAAATTTCAGGCTTTGACCTTGTTAGAACCAAAACAAACTGTAAATAAACAAATTTATTCAAGTAACCTTTTTATCTTATTTCCTAATATTATTCATTCTTCTGATACCCATCAATCGATTTAATATAGAGAAATAAGAAATCTTGACCTTTAAAGCTTAATATCTGAAAGCTTTGATACTATTAATTGTTCGATTTGTTATTTTAATTGAAATATTTTGGAAAATTGTTTGTTCAATCAAAAGGAGCAATCAAAGTTTGGCCTTTCCAGTGATGGCTAACTTTATTTCATCGATATTAACATTACCAAACTCTTCAGCTAATGTTGAAAGAACTTTTTCTCAAATAATTTTAAATAAAACAAAACTCTGAAATCGCCTTGTTTTTGGAACTTTACAAGGAATTTTACAATCTAAATACTTCTAGAAATATAAGGAGTGTAATTGTTTGAACCTTAAGATTTCTGATGATTTATTCAGAAAATTCAATTAAAAAAAATATATTTTATTTAATTAAAAATTAAAACACTAAAATCGTTTGTGAGTGCGATACCAAACACATGTTTCTAAATATATGCATATGTGTACATATGTATGTATACATAAGTTCACCTTGAACCCCTATGTCATATTTTTTAATTTGTAAGCTAGAAGCACTTAATGTTAAAGTTATTTATAAGCTACCCATATGCAAGAATGTAAACAAATTTTTTTAAAGTAGGTAAAATTATTTCTACTTTTAATTCCCCGATTTCTTATGTGGAAATCTCCCGATTTTCAGAAATATTTTATGGCAACACTGATGCTTAGTGTAAACGCTACCAGAGTTCTACCTGAATCCAGCTGGCGCGTTGAGAAAATAAATTATTATTATTATAAGTAATTTAATTTTAAAATTTGAAGATTTCACTTCTTCGGCTTTTTTGGTCGTAATAATTTTTTAATGAAAGATATTCATTAGTTTTCCCAACGTTTCGACTGAGTTTTCAGTCTTCTTCAGGGGCACTTTATTAACCATGAAACAAAAAAACAAAGGATCTCAAATCACAAATCTGATATCAAGTCCCAAAGTTCTCAGAAAACAGCTCTTGCTAGTCACAGCTTAGAAAGAAATCATGCTCCAGACTTTAAAAATGTGCAAATTCTTCAAACGGAAAAACATACATCGAAACGATATACGTTAGAAACTTTGCACATTTTGAATAACAAAAATAACATGAACAGGAAGCAGGATACACAGTGTATCTCGTCGGTGTACTGTTCCCTAGTCTCTACATAACTGCGATACATACATACATACATCAATAGTTTTGTTGCTCCTTTAAAAGAAAATTTTATTAAACAGTTGTTGACTTAACTTCTAACTAAGAAGAAGTGCTTTAATTTAAATATTCAATTACAAAACTGTCATTATTTTTTTAATTTTTATATATATATATGTAATTTGAAAAAATAGTTTCGTTCATATAATTGTAAGTGTAAAATCTTAACAACTAAATGTAAACATACAAATGTTTCTCCTATTTTTATTTCATGGTTAATAAAGTGCCCCTGAAGAAGACTGAAAACTCAGTCGAAACGTTGGGAAAACTAATGAATATCTTTCATTAATAAATTATTACGACCAAAAAAGCCGAAGAAGTGAAATCTTCAAATTTTAAAATTGAACATATCGAATTGGTCAAAACACTTTTAATTAAATATAAGTAATTTATCTTAACTTCGAAAATGAGTGTGCAGTGGGAATATCTAGCTTTAGTCCTAGTACCTGGTTATATGTACCTATTTTGCCTGAGTCTGCTTTATAGATCGAAGTCCTAGGGAATGTTGACTCTTTGGGGTGACCGTAGAGTGATAGTTGTGTGTTCGCCTGTCAACCTCATGGTCATAGGTTCGATCGCTGCCGTAGCCTATGTCCTCTTATTTTTCCACTAAAAACCAATTCTAAAATAAAATGTCATACAATGAGTTGCTGGTTTACTAACTACATGCTGTTTAGGCATAGCACTAACAACATGTAATTGAGTAATACTAGTTCACAGATAAGATAACTTGATAACGAATAAAAAATAATGCGAATTATAAGGGACATAGATACATAAGACACGGAAATTTCTCCGCATTAGTTCAGCCGCCATCCCTGAGACAACAACCAACTCCAGTCTCAGAACATCGCGCCACATATATTTCCTATCCTTCTTTCTCTTCCTAAGCCGCTCTGTGTTGTAACATTTAAAGGGTAGTACAATCCATTGAACGTGTGTAGATTATTATAGGAAAAAGAATCGAGCTATGTATAAATTGCTGATCCGATCTTTGACTAGCTATTTCGTCTGCCAGTTCATTTTCCTCAATGTCATTATTATTAGGAACCCAAATAAGAGTGTCCCTGAAATAAATATTCAGGATTGATAGATGTGTACTACAAAATTTGGAGCTATTATATCCCATCCTCATCCGCTCAACTTCTAGATTGATATATGTATGTTATGTTCACCTGGAAATTCTGAAAAATTAGGTGTCAATTTATAAGTTAGCCTAATTCAAGAACTTCGGTCATAGTCGGGCAGTAACGAAATACAAAATTAACGGCCGCAGAATTGACCCTTGTGGGATGTCAGAAGGTAAGCAATGAGAAATCCTAAAAAAAAACACTTTCTTGGATTATTTCTGTGCAACCTGATATTTTTGATAAAAGTAAGCCTTAAAGGACGAATTGTTTGATAAGATAGAATTTTTAAGTCTTTGGAAGGGCTTTGTAAATCGTAAAAAAAACGGGTCCGCCATCTAACGTTTTTTTTTTCAACTAGTGCTTATTTCGTAAATGGTAATACTCATCTCATGTCTGATTTGACAGATAATTGGTTTTATCCTTCCGCTGAACGAATATGGTTGTGTATATGCTTGAACAACGCTCGCTAAGTGGGCCTGCGATCGATTTAGAGAAGATGCCGATTTTGCCAAAAAAAATCATCTTTTCAGATGAAGCTCATTTTGATCTTGGCGGGTATGTAAACAAGCAAAATTGTCGCATTTGGGGCACAGAAAACCCGCACGCATACATTGAAAATCCGATACTCCCAAAGCGATTCACTGTTTGGTGCGGATTTTGGTCCAGAGGCATTATTCGAAAATGAGCAAAGAGTGGCCGTTACAGTCAATGGCGATCGTTATTGGGCCATGTTGAACGAATTTTTGTTCACAAAAATTGAAGAGCAGGATATTGGCAATATTTGGTTTCAACAGGACGGCGCTACGTGCCACACAGCCGAAGCTACACTCTATGTTTTGCGCCCATTTTCATTTGGTGGACCCTGTATAAGGCAAGTTATGCATTCGTCGAAAAAAAACGTTTTGAGATAACAATCAAAAATGACATTACGATGATAGCGGAGACGAAAAAAACATGGTCTAACAATTCTGTCCGTCAGTCTGTCTGTATGTATGTATAGACACCTACAGCCCAATCGGGTGGACCGAAGTGCTTCAAACTTGGTATATAGAGTTTATTAGGTATTGTACAGATGGGAAATTGAAATTTTTTTTAGCTCAAAAAAATAACGGTACCTGGCATATAACCGTTACGTTCAAACCTATTTTTCTCGGAAACGGCTCTAACGATTTTGATAAAAAAAATCAGTGCGGCTTTTTAGCTACGACCGATCATATGGTTGGAAAAAAAAATTGGAAAAATGTCTAAGAACGGTACTTTCCATAGGACCATTTTTTTTTGCTTTCGACTATCTCATAAACGGCTCAACCGATTCTTTCGAAATTTCACATAATATAGGCTTAGGTTGCCCGAATTATACCGCGTACCAATATTTTTAATTAGTATTTGTTTTGTATTTATAAAATCATTTAAAAAAAAAATTTAAATTTATATTTCTAAAACTGCTCATTAATTTTTTTTCAAAAATTGTATTTATATGTATTTAATGAATATCTATGAATTGGCGTTTTTGAATTTTTTTAAAAAACAGATTTTTAAATTTTTTTTCTCATTTCAAGCTTAAATTAGTTTAAGTATTTATTTCAGAATTTTGAATTGTTTTTTCTTTGATTAAGCCGATTTAATATTTTGTTTTTAAGTTTATATTATAATATTTAAGACTGTCATACCAATTTTTTTTTAGAAAAAAATTAAAGATATTTTGTATATATAAGAAATGAAGTAAAAAACTGCTTTAAATATATATTTAGATTTTTAACAGAAATCTTTTGCATTCGATGTGATCGAACATAAGAGCAAGTTCGTGCGATCCAGTCGTGCATTTTATTTAAGAATTAATCAATTTATACTTTAAACACTTTTATTTCATTTTGCAGAAAATATTTTAAAAAGATTGAATAGTCTGAACTACGCTTCTATCATTTCCTTCCTTTGGATAAAACATATAAGATTTGGATGGATGTTCTAAAATTATGATATGCGTCTGAATAGCCTATTTTTGAGAACATGTCTAACTTTATTATGAAATTGATGACGTTTCCTGAAAGTTCTGAAGCCGCAGAAAGAAAATTTTTAGATCTCACCTAATCAAATCAAAAAAGTTTAATAGACATAAATTAGAAACTGTTGAAGCAATTATGTTTGGAAAGGAGTTATGTGTATCAACCGATTAAGTTTGGACTCCAGATCAAAAACTAGGCTTTTGTTTATTTGGTTTCTTACTTTTATCTCATTATTGAATTATTCCTTTTTGTTTACTTTTTAAAAACTGTGTTCTTAAGACTTGTTAATAAATAATATTGTTGTATACTCGTATTATCGAAAATATATGTTTTTTTTTGTGATATGTGTAATACATGTATGTGAATGATTTTAATTCAATTAAGTATTTATAGTCTAGGAAAATAAGATATTCACTTCGAAAAAAATCCGACAAAGCTGAATTTTGGTGGAGAGCTTTATTTTTACATCCTAAGAATTATCTAAAAAGTACCCAAAATTTGGAGTGGAGCAAAAAAGCTTAGATAGGAGAAAGAGTTTTTTTTTTGTTGAAAAAAGTTGTTTCGAGTAATTTGAAAAAAAAAACTGAATTTTACCCCCTTTCCACCCTATACATATTTTGCACCGCTCCAAATTTAGGGCATTTTTTAGAAAATGCTTAGGACGTATTTTTGTATGTTTACAAAGTTTTTATTTGTAATAATTCATTTAAGTTATTAAAAAAGTTATTATTATAAACTTAAGAGATTTTTCATTGGGAATAATTTAATTTCAAAATGACTGATTTTTTCAGCCTCTGGGACTCATTATAAATTAAACCTCTGGTAACACTGCTCATCACCATGGATTAGCACTATTTACCACTATTATACTCAATTTCGATACTGTCGTTCAAACATGAGCATTTTCCTTAAATTGCAAAAATAGAATTAAATATTATTTTTACGAAAAGAAAGCTAACTCGCCAATCAACTTGAAGCTTGGAAAATACTATGGAAACTCTTTTGCCGCCGATTTAATCAATTTCGATACTTTCGAGCAAATATGACGCCGAAAATTCTTGGCAGCCAATCGAGTTCAATGGTCCAGAAATAGTTAACAAATTCCACGGTTTAATAATTGACAATTGTTGAGTAAAAGTGCGCGAGCTTGAAGAGGACCCAGGCTTATCACATCACTCAGTGATTTCATGAAAAACTTTCGGTAAGCTTCGAAGATGGTTTTGGCGATGTTCCAGAAAAGTTGACTGAGTTTTTTCACTGTTTCGTAACAGTGGATAAAACCTGGATTCACAACAATACCCCAAGAAATTAAAGAGCAGTCAAAACAATGGACTTCTTCTAGTGAATAGCCGATGAACTAAGAATGCCAAGGTGGACTTGTAAGGAAACAAGCTAATCCAGCATATTCCCCATATTTAGCCACCTATCTCCTTTTCTTGTCTCCAAACATGAACAAATGGCTCTGAAGTTAGAGACTTGGGTCGAATGAAGAGGTAATTGCTGAAATAAACGCCTATTTTGAAGCGCCCTAGAAATAGTATTATTGCATTTCGAGGTCATTAAAAATTAAGGAAACATTAGATGAAGTACCTCGAACTTACGGGACACTTTGTTAAAAAATAAAATGGTCTTATGCCGAAAATATTGTTCCATATTTCATTCTTCAGGGACTTATTGACCCACCGTAACATGAAACCCCAATAGGAGGCCTGATGAGCCATGCCTTGCTGGTACCTTAAACATAAGTCGTACCTTTTTGAATTTCTTTTTGCTTCATAAGTGCCTTGCTCTGCATTAAAGACCTAATAAATTCTAGCTCTCCAGTAACATTCTTATACATACATGATAAAATTAATAAATACTCTACATAAATGATATAAAATTAGAATTCTATAATAATTAATGTTCTCCATGGCCCCCGGTCATTTCTCTACTCTTTGGCCAGGACAGATTTCAGCATACGTATATACCTACCCGCTGATGGAAGAAAAAAAAAGTAGGAAATATTAAATTAGTCCTTTCCATTCCAGCACGTTGCTATAAATAAACTTTAAAATTTTTCCTCCCGTTCTAAAAAAATTTTGTTTTAAAACAAAACGCTTTCGGCTAGATTGTATAGGCTTATAACCTCCATTCGTCCTTGTCGTGTGTTTTTTTTTTTATTTTTATATTTTTTTTTTACTTTTTTGTCAGCAAAGCATTGTTGACAATTATTCACGGGTCATAAAGAAATTAATTTCCAGAAAGGAACTCATACAGAAAACCTATTTGCTCTTTCGAGCCTTACACCCTCGCTGTCGTTCGCATCCTCTCTGACGGAAAAGTTATACTTGTGCGTGGCTTCCCGTGCTTTTGAAGAAATAAAAAAAAAGTAATTTCTCGTCATCGAATTCATTGTTTTTTTTTCGCGACGAGGAGGCCGCAGAAAATGAAAATAAAAAAAAAACTTCACAGTTGAATGAGTTCTCATCACCAATGCGAATGAATGAATTCCAGCGCCCCTCCATAGAAGGAACAGCGATTCGCTTCAAATGCGGAACAAATCGAAAAGGAACTGCGCGTCATCGTCGTCGTATCCCCCTGCTGACACTTAGTCATTTGGTAAAAAAAAAATGAAAAAGTTTTTTTTACAAATTTGTGTTTTGGCGGGAAACTAGGGACATACACACATACGTTGGTGGTGACTGGTGGGTGAAAATGAAAACAGTATCAAAACAGTAGCAATAAGGGAAGCTCCCCAAAAAATTCAAAGAACCTCCTCATCAGCAGTATGACTGCCATGCCGGCCGTCTAATACCTACATACAGTATTGGTGAAGGCGAATTATTATTAAAATTTAACGAAGCAAATTGAATCGCGTGAACGACTTTAAAGGAGCAAAGGACGACAGAAGTTTAGTACAAATACAAAAGAAAAAGGACTAAAAGTCTGCAAAATTTAATTTATGTGAATTTTTTTGTTTTGTGTGTGGTTGTCCTAGCTCAGAAACAGGTTAGCGTTAGCTATTGGTTTGGTCTGGTATGGATGCGTCCTCAAGTCGGGCGCTGTTATTATTTATTTCATGAGGTAGGTATGTTTTTTTTTTGTTTGAGTGTGTTTGTCTATAGATATAAAAACGCTAAAAAGGTTTCCATGTGTCTTTCTCAGAAAAAAGAACTTTTTAATGACGCAATGAATAAATTGAAATAATTTTTGTTTGGATTTAATCGCATGGAAGTTTGTTTTTGGTTTCGGGATTTGTTGTTCATTGTTTTTTGTACGTACAATATTACTGAAGAATTGAAGAAAATTCTCCACGGAAAGAAGCCATCAATCTGTACAAGTACAAATTTAAGCAAAAACTCGTATACGCTTTAAGGATTTACAAATTTGAAAATTCCAAAGGATTAAATACATTAATGAACAATGAATAATTTATTTTACATTTGATTTAAGAATTTTAATTATGATTTGATTAAAAATGAGAGATGTTTCCTACTGTGGAATGTGATTTCGAACGTCGAATATATTATCTAATTAAGCGGAGGAGAGTGAGAGCGACTTATGTTCTTTATTTTAGAATTATCCAAAAGCGGGTTGGCTTAATTCTGACGTTTAGCCGTATCTTCATTATTATTCCCGAGATCTTCGAACTCTATGATGTTTGTATATTTCAATAATTAATTACGATTGTATTAAATGAACTTACTCTCGAAGTTCGAGGTTTTTACGGGGTAAGGCAAGCAAGAAAATCATTAGCTTATTCATAAAATTACTCTTAGATACAAAAGTTGAAAAAAAAATTATCTACCTAAAGGCAAAACTACTAAAAATAACTTTTCTTCTTTGATTTATCGGTGTTTATATAAATATTGTCTTGAACATTTTGGACAGCAATACTGTTCAAATTATGGGATAACTATGCACAATTTCCAGAGAGACCAAGGGATTGTGGTGTGATGGTGAACTTTGTCATTTAGTTTTCTTACGGGGAAGAGATTCTCATATCATGCTTATGAGTATGAAAAAATTTCTGTAGAGAATTTGAGAGTCACGCTCAAAAAAACCTTCAAGGATCACTGTAGACCTTAGACAGAAACCCAAATAGAAGAAATTGGAGACCAGACATAAAACGAAACAAACAAAACACTGCCCGATATCTAGCAACACTAAGCCCACTTACCCACCATGGTTGACAAATGAAATTAAGAAACGAAGAACACTGGTCAGAAGACTTTTAAATTTCATATAGAGCTGAACTTTAGTTGATATACGAAAGAGTAAAATCTGGACATGAAGCATTTTTGACATTTTCTTTTTTTCTTTTTATAATTGAGCGCGCACTAAAGGGGTCTTAACTACCCTGGATACATTGTAACGAAGCGTTACACTTACGAACCCCATCCCATGCCGAACCGGAATTTTGAACCTGACCACTGCCAAACCAGTCAACTCACCAGTCATATTTATTTATTTTCATTCTAAAAAGTAAATTAATCCAGCAACACCGCACGAACACCACATGACCACAATACTGCAACATCGTGCGACCACTACCGGCAGCTACTCATATGACTACAGTGGAGTGACACTACCAGCAACAAACGCCAGCAACAACGTACGACCTTAACACCTCCCTAACATTAACGTTCATCATCCTTACAATTCGCACTGCCTTAAGGTAAGAATTATAATAAGTTGATGTAAGGAATGACGATAAGAGAGGAGCACACTTGTATACTCTGAAACATACCTTGATCTAGGTTTTGGTGATTGCTGAAGAATAAGATTCCCATTGATCACCAGGGGCAGCACACTTGGTGGTCAATTCCGTTTAACTTTAATTGGTACACTGTTGTGACATTTAAGGCGGACTTTTTGGTTAACAAAGTATTCCCCGGTTCGCTTCTTTAAAGTAAACGCCTTGCGGCTGAGCTTACTCCTGTAACTCAAATAAAGTAGCTTTGTGATTATATGAAATAACTTGTTAGTCATTTTAAAAAAAAGAAAATTGTAATATTGTAAATCACCCGCTTTGAATTTAAATAAAGAAATAATTATAACTGGTAACTGGCGTGTTCTTCCTTGTACATTCCAGTTTTACTTTGCTTTCTTCGGAAAAACACTGGACGTGACGAGCTTACCTCAGTCTTTGACAAAAAAGCATCACAACATCAAAACTGCTTTAGGATAAAAAAATACGGACGGATTTAAAAGGAGATATCGATGTACATTGGTTTTGAAGTTGAGAATATCTAAATAGGAGGGGAAAAAAGAGCCTGGTAAAGCATTCCACATTCATGTTGTACGGCTTAAGAAAGAATTTCTGTACTTGACAGTATGTCCGGAGTTGGGCTCAAGGGTAAACATTCCTGGAAGCGCAAGTTTTACTGCTGAATATTTTAAAGTGAGGAATGCAACGGGCTATTTCACTAAAATATTGTTTATAAAAATACCGATAAAATAATGAAAGACATAAGACATTTCGGCGGCGTTCGAGAGATGTAAATATTACCATTATAGTTCTGTTGCCTTTCATTCTTTAGAGCACTATTTTGAAATCTATCTAAGAGACTCAAATTAATTTTGGGAGCTCCTGCGCAAATGTGCGAATTATACCCCAGCTTTGGATGAATGATCAGACAGGGAGAAGAATTGCTTGCATATTCGAAGAAAGCCCAAGTACTTTGCAGAGTTTTTGGCGACATCGAATATGTGGTCATTCAACAAGAGGTGGTATGTGAGGCACATACGAAGTACGGAAGGCTGATCGGTTTCTTCAATGCAAGTACCGCTCATGGATAACGGCGTTGGATTGGGCTCTGCCGTTAAGAATGACGGAAGACAGCATTGAGTTCTTGAAGCATTAAATTCTACGCGGCTTTGTTGTTCCCCATTGAACAATGCTATCAAGATCTGAATTTAATGAGCTTATCATACGCTCCCATTGCAGTTTCAAATTATCCTCATTGACATTTTCACATTTCACACAAAGAAGTGCATCTCTTCTCTACAGAATTAGGAAAAGTCAGGTTCGCACACATTTTCACTTTTCACACAAATTTATTATTAATTTCATGGAAATTTTATATCGAAAAAAATTATAAAAAAAGAGAAAGTGGAGGGAGAGCATCTATTAAGAGTATTTTTGTTACAAATTGAATTGCGGCCTTGAAACAAATCAGAAACACAAAATTCAAACCCATTTCCGATTTTTAATTAAAACAAGGAACTTTTATTCCAGTCATTGGCAAATATTGATCCTTCGATAAGCTCAATGGACTTTTCTGTTTTTTTTTTGTGTTCAGTGAAAAGTGAAATTCCTTTTAAAATAATTCTTGTAATGGATTCCAAATCAGGCCTAAATGAACTCTTCTATGAAATACGAAGTATGTATTGGAAAAACTTTTCTTGGAAGGGTACAGCTAGGAGAGGGAAATAAACTTTAAAATTAGGGGCGCTCTACGCTTGAAGGCTTGGATATTGAACAAGTAAAAATAATTCCAAAGACTTTCGGAATTTAATTTAATTATGAATCTTTCAATAATTTCCTGAAGAGGGTGGTTGAAACTTGAAAGCCAATGTTGGTTCCAGGAAATAGCTTGTGGCTGTTTGGTGAATAAATTGGATTATCCGAGGCCTGCTAATGGAAGTTAGAGGCTTATTTAACAATAATACCTGAAATGTGATGGTTGACCAATTCTGGAGAAAATTTGCGTTAAGTGGTCCTCTAAACATTCTTAGGAAAATGAAGAACTCTATTGGCAACATTCACAATACGCCCTTTGTAGTTGCGGAAAAAGCTAGAAAAGTGGAAAGAGTTATTAATTTTCGCATTCGATAGCGTTTAGTACGAGGAAGAAGTCATTTAGATAGCAGTTTTGACTATCCTAATGGATGTAACATAACTGAAGATCAATCATAAGTCGTCAACTAACCAAAACGCGAAGAAATGGATCGTAAAATTCACTTCGGAAACTTATAAATTGTAACTATATCTACTATATCAAGATTTTAAGATAACGAGAAAGCAAACTTGGGACAGCGGGCTTACAAACACATAGTCGGATAGATATCGTTCAGCAGGACCAATTACTTAATATTACGAAGTTTCATGTTCAATTAACCGAGTCCGAAGCATTTACCTCCTGATGATTCAAAAACTACCCCCTACTACAGGGTGGCGCAAGAATCGTCCTACAATAAGAAATTTAAATAACTTTTATTTTAATCGATGTATGTCATCAATTTTTTTATTGGATTAAAAATTAAATTTTATTTTAAATAACTAATGGCTTTTAAGGATGATAGACCGCAAATGACCTCCACGCTCATCCACGCATATGCGGCATCTGATCAGAAAATTGTTCATTGCGGCCTAAAGGGTTGAAATTAGGATCGCCTTCAATTCAGTCAAATTCCTGGGTTTCGTTTTGTACACTTCCTGCTTGACATAACCCCATAAGAAAAAGTGTGGTGCAGTCAGGTCAGGTGACCTTGGGGGCCAGCGGAAAGTGCAGTTTCTGGATATCAATTTGTTTGGGAATTTTCGTTGGAGCTCCGAAATAACTTGTGTGGCTAAGTGTGCACTTGCTCCATCTTGTTGAAACCAAAACCTGCTGAAAGGGATACGTGTTCGGCGAAGTTCTGGGTAAAAAAAACTCCTTCAACATCTTTAAATAACGGTCCCCATTGACAGTTTTTGTTACACCGTTTTCTTCAAAGAAGTATGGCCCGACAATACACCTTGATGAAACTGCGCACCACACAGTGACTCGTTCTGGGTGCAGTTCCATCTCATGGAGCATATCTGGATTAGATTTAATCCATATCTGGCAATTTGGCTTGTTAACATTGCCGGTGAAGTCAAAATGGGCCTCATCAGACATGAACAAACCAATGTGTCTTCTTCGGCCATAGCAATCATTTTTCGGCAAAATTCCAGCCGAACAGGCAAATTGAGGGTTAAACTTGCTTGTAATTTGGACTCTGTTAGGAAACAAGCTTAAGTCATCATGAAGTATCCGTTGAATTGATCGTCTGCTAACTCCATTTTGGCCCGATAAGTTTCGAGTCGAAACACTTAGATTTGCCTGTATTGCCGATGCAACAGCCACGATTATATCCTAAGCCCAGACATTGGGATCTCGATGATACGGTCTTCGTTCGGTGCTTCCAGATTCGGCAAACATGTTCATCAGGCTCATAATGGTCCATCTACTCGGGGGAGTACCGCCAAACTCCAGCCTAAATTCCGTGTCGGACGGAAATGACGGACTGCAAAGAATGGTATCGCTGCACTATCCAAATCCTTTTTTCAGTATCCCAAGCATTCATTTTGATAAATCTAAATAGCAGCCTATGCTTGCCCCATCTACTATATAAGACACCTCCCAATAATAAAAGATTTATGTTAACGTCTCTTCGTCTGATACCTCATATCAACAACTATTGCAGTTGCTAACAGTGTCTGCTTATAAATAAGTAAGAAAAGTCTACAACAGATGAATTATTGACATTCCTGCAGATCCTTGAAAAGACCCAAGGTTTTCAAATCAATACTCACCATCCTTAAGTTTTGTTAAGGCCTCCTTTTGAATTATCTTTACAGAGACAATTTTCTACAGATCCATGTCTATACTCGTAGCTTTGATATCTCTGCCAAACTTTTATGCTAGTGCAAGACAATGGATAACTCGCGGGCTTGTATTGAAGAAATCGAAACGTTGGTTGTTAAAAATTATTTATCAGGAGCTATCCACAGTCATGTGACTTCTGAAGAATCATTTTGAAAATTAGTTTGCGAACGTCAAATTCCAAGCCCACCATAGACGCCATGTGAATTATGTAACACTAGAGAACGCGAAAACGTGTTCCACTTCGTGGGAAGATGTCCTGTTTTGGTGGAAACCAGAAGGAGTACACTTGGAAAAAACTACCTCAGTGAAGAGGAAGTCATAGATGTTTTAAACGGAGTTTTAGACTGGGAACCCCTTTACAACTACATCAAGCTAGCACTTAACTACAGAAAACGGATCTTAGAAGAACTTTTTTAATTTTATGTTTCAATTTTGTATATTAAACAAAATTAATTAATTAAGTATTAATAATTGTCAACTGACAGACGGCGTAAGCCATGTTTGAAAAATGAATGATACACTAAACTTTTGTAATTTGTATGAAATAAAATCATTTGGAACCTAACCTAACCTAACCATAGACGCCATTTCTTATCCACATGTCAGTGAAATAATTGTCAGGACCCCAGCAAGTTGTCACCGGTGACTTTGTACAAATAGATTCAAGTCCGCAAAAATGGAATACTCCAAAGGACAAAAGAAAATATATGCTGTCAACAAGGGAGACACTTAGTACCGTCGAAAATGACAGAAGGTATTAGTGGAATGCTATAATTCCTGAGTAGTATTACGTCTAATTTGACAATAACAGTAAGTGAACACTATCGAATCCGAGTGTGTTGAAGTGGCTGTCAAGGAAATGGCTGACACATTTAGATCACATATAATTCCATTTTGATACCACGTAAAGAGATTTTATCTATGTAATAAAACATTTGGGACCCTCCGAGAGAGCAAAAGATGAACAAAGAAGATGGGGGATAGTATCCTCCTCATCCGTGCAGTTTCTGCAAAGGGTGTTGGCGAATGACGCCATGTCGTTTGGCGTGTATGCCAATTAGATAGCGTCTAGTTATGACACTGGTAGAATGTTTTCTACTCAAAGCCAGCAAGCCTTTTGAGTGTTTTGATGGCTGCTTGACTGTCTGAGAAAATACTGATATCCGATATGGATATCGCGTTTTTCCTTAGCCTTTTTATTCGTTAGAGTTTCCACTTGGAATATGCTACAATGCTTAGGGAGATGGAAAGAGAGACAAAGATTTAGTCTGCGTACACACCACCCACACCCTCTTCGGTCTTGAACCGTCCGTAAAGAAGTAAACTGATTCATCTTTAAAGAACATTTCATTCTCCCAAGCAGATGATACCTTGGAAGTTCTTGTCAAAGATTAATTGCGGTGTGTGGTGTAGTCGGATCGTCCTAATTTAAATCCGATTGTATTCACGATATTATAATTTCCTTTCGAGTTGCTCGTTCATTGAGCGATATCCAGACCATTCGGTTGCCATGTTTTAAGTTTATTTCCGAGAGAACATACTCAGGGAAGATTTCATTATTTCTGGCAAAAAGCAGTGCCTGTGAAGAAACATTCTTCTATTTAGGTGAAATGGACTAATCTCATTGATTCCCGCCATTAAAATCCATTAACTTAAGCAAATATTTTATTAAATTGAATTTGGGTTTGGTTGATATTATGTGCAATTTTTTTGCACCTCAATCTTCTGAGCCAATTTGTTTCAATCAATCTTCTACAAGTAATAATAGTTTTGAGACCTTCTTCTTTAAATGTGTAAATGGATATGACGTTTTTGGAGCAACTCGTTCGATTAAGACAAATGCTGTTGGCACTGATCATATTTCACCGAAGTTTATTAAACTCATTCTTCAAATAATTATTCTGCCGTTAATTGTTCATATTGTCATTTATTGTATATTATAACTTCAAATTTCTTTTAGAATGAAAAGTTGCAAAACTAGTATCTATTTCTAAAAAAAAACTAACCCTTGTATTCTATCCAATTTCAGACCCATTAGTATATTAGCATATCTTTCGGAAATGTTTCCAAAACTCATGTACAACCAAATGATAAGCTTCAGGCAGTCAGGCTTCAGTAGCATGCACAGTTATGAGTCAGTTGTTATAAAAGTAACTTCCGATCTTCGTTTTGCCTTGCACTGGCTTTTTAGTGTTGTTGGACGTCTCAAAGACTATCGATTGCATTGATCACTCTTTCTAATTTCCACGCTCCAAAACATTTTCAAGTTCTCTAAGTCATCTCTTCGTCTTATATGTAACTATCTGAAAAATAGAGTACTATCTGTTGAAGGGGAAAGCGATAACTCTTCCCCTTTAATTGTAAACTCTGGAGTTCCGTATGGTTCTGTTTTGAGCCACTTCTATTTTCACTTTTTGTAAATGATTTACCGGACATTGTTGAAGATTGTTCAGTTCATATGTACGCTGATGACGTTTTAATCTATATGCAAGCGAATTTATTTAAGCGAAGTAAGCGAATTTATTTATGTAGATATAGTTATACGTAGTGGGAACGAAATATTTATCTGCTGGAACCAGGAAGTACTGCTAAGTAGTCGTGTTTTGAAGTGTTGTGATTTGTGAAGAACAATTTTCGTTAGAAAATAGCTTCTTGAAGTGAAAATATATTGAAAAGCGTTGTGAATCTAATCTAATTTATAAGAAGAGACTGGAATGTGGAAAATTTCACTATCTATACATTTCGCTGATCAAAAATAAGCAACTTTTTTTTTTAATTATTACTCGTATATAATGAATCCAGATACATTTCAGTATATTTTGATAAGTATAGATACCTTAATAGAAAAATGTCAAGTAGTTTTGTTACACCGATTTCACCTAAAGACGAGTTATACTCTATCCAACAAAAATAGTCAGTAAGGCCTGGGAGATCTTTTTTTAAATACACTGGTGCCTGTTGCTGAAATTGTAGGAAATGTGTACATTTCAATGAACTCAGCAAACTTAGCATATTCGCGCAATTCAAATTCGCTTTCATTCACTTGCACCGCAACGCAGCCTCAATCGTTCACCTGGTCTGATGGAAGACGTTATAGCTTCAACTTAATCTAAAACGAATTCAGCTGTGGGAAAGTGAGAATAAACCCAAACTCAACCCATTTAAAACGGCTGCTATGATTTGCTCTAGAAATGAAATTCATTCAGCGGGTTTTGCTCCGTTTATTCTCAGCGGTGATATAATTCCCTACTTAAGCAAGGTTATATAATATTAAGGTTTCATTTTAAATAGCTGTATTAGTTGTTGTGATGCAATCTCAGTCGCTATTAGTAAAATATATGCAGGATTGCGAGGTCTAAGATACTCAGCACAATCAATTTCACCTGCTATGACGCTTCGTTTGGTTAAAACCCTCTTAATCCCATTTTTCATGTTTAACTGGTTAGTGTATCCGTGCTTAGATTTTGAATGTAGGCGTATGTTAAATTTTGCATTCAATGATTGCTTACGTTTAATCTATAACAAACCTACACTGAACCAAAAACGGTTGTCATATTGATGAATTTGTTAATCATATTGATGAAAAAAGTTGTTATTTTTCAGCCAACGACCGCGATCATCAATATGAAAATTTTGAAAACCGCTATCATCGCATTGACTACTGCGATTATGATTATACTGAAACCTGTGGTCATCATATTGATTACCCCGGTTGTCAATAAGTTTATGTTGGTTGTAAATAGGATGATTGTAGTTGTCAATACGACAACTGCGATCGTCGATATGATGATCACAGTTATCAACAAGATTATTGCTATATACTTAAAATTGCAAGAGCACAAATCTTTTAGGAAGCAAATACTTACTACTCAGCACTTTAGTTGAGCAATTCAATAAACCTCCCACCTGAAATAATTGGAATATACAATTATATAAATCCATTAAATATAATATGATGCAGAACGCTGGATGGTTTCCGCACGGTCTTTCAAAAAATTGAAATGGTCATCCAGTTGTTGCACACGTTCTCCCTCGAAGAGAAAATACACTAGTGAATCGTGAAAAGTGATACTTTTTATCCTCGGTTGCAAACACAGCATAAAAAATCATCTGCAATGTTTAAAAGACGTACAAAAATATAAGCTAAAGGAAATAATTTAAGTTTTTGTTTTAAATGTTTAATAAGTTCGTTTAAGGCCATACATTTAAGATGGCATATGAAGCACTCCATTTGAGGAGAAAAATTAGATTCAAAATAGCACTTGATACCTATGATAAATATCTTAAAATTTACCATACACATTCAAGAAAATGAAGCAAAAATCACTAATTACTCACCTGATTATGATACGAAATTAATTTATTTTATGTTCTTCTATCACTTTCTTCGTTAACAAATTTGATGCACTGCCAACACGACGAAGTCACTACTTCAACTTTTATGAATCGAATGACGGGTTTTACTAAAAATATAGACTAAAAACAAGAGAAAATTCAGTTTTCACCGTTATATTTTTGTCTGGATTTTCACATTGATGATTGCAATTGTCAATGCGACAATCGCAAAGCAATAATCATCATATTGACAACCGAAGTTGTTAATATGAAAACTTTTTAGCGGACAGCTTTTGTCTTTAGATTAACCGTTCTTTGATTTATCTTTGCAACAACAACTACAAGGAGGTGATCATCTTATTAACAACCACGATTGTCAATATGACAACCGCAAACCAACGATCATCATATTGATAATCGTGATTATCATATTGAAAATAACGATCATCTTATTTACAAATGCACATTGATAACCGAAATTGATGATTGCGGTCATCAAATGCCAAAAACAAGTCATCATATTGATTATTTTATTCATCAATATGAACATTTTCAGTTAAAAACCACCGGTTGTCAATGTGACAACCAATATTTTTTTCGGTGTAGGTACATATATCTCATCTTTCTGGGAATTCCTTTTGACGCTTACTATAAATTTGGAAATATTCTTAGATTGCATATTATCTATTGCAGGTGACCCAAATATCTAATTGATCCACCCCAATTTGAGCAGTCTCGTCGATGTATTAAGCTCATTTAGCCATTTCAATCATTCTATTGCAGAACGATCTTTCTATGTTTCCGTGATTAAACATTATTGGAACGCTTTTCCAATAGAGTTACAAACTATTACCAATTTATTATGATTTCAGTCAAAGTTTCTCTCTTATCTTGTAAATTAATTTTATTTATTATATTATACTGGGGGTAGCCGTGGCACGATAGTTGTGTATTCGCCGCTGTCAACCTCATGGTAATAGGTTTGATCCCTGCCGTAGTCTATGTCCTCTTATTTTACCATTAAAAACCAATTCGAATATAAAAAGTCATACTATGAGTTGCTTGTTCTTTAGGCATAGCACTAACAACATGTGATTGAGTAAAAGTATATTGTATACCGATTAATATGACAACGAATAAAAAAAATAATGCGAACTATAAGTACGGTGTCCTTATTTCTCTGAGCAAAGCCCGGTACATAAATTTAAAAATTGAAAAACGTGCTTGGTACAAAATCAACTAAATTCTAAAAAAACAAAAACAAAATAAAAAAAAAACACACTACAAAATGTAAAAACTTTAAATTTTTTTTCAATATTCAACCCTTTTTTTACCAAGTCCTTGAAAAATAAACACTAACAACACATTATTGTGGCGACACTACATCGCCAGTCGCAACATCTAGGTATGAACACCAAGTTCCAGAAACTTGACTCCAAGTGTAATTCAACAGGCTGACTCCAACTGTACCAAAAAAGGGAACAAATAATAACAATAAATTCCAAATATACAAAAAGTCCCAAAAGGGAACTTCCCAACATCCACATAAATTCCTCCCTGGCTTCCTCCAACGATTCGGGGAGTCTATCGTCTGGCGCCCAACAGATCACACGCATTAAATAAATTCTCATTCTCAAGCACTTATTAACTTTTATAAATATATTTTTTCTATCATTAAATCAGTTAATCATTTGTTAATCATTTAATATAAACACAATCTTTCATTTTACTAGAAACTAGAATTACCATCTTTAAAGATACGTTCCGAAACCTAATAGTTGGCATCAAGGAAATATGAAATAGAACGCGACATTGAAATTTCTACTACGTAGTTGCAAATATCGAACAATTAGTTAGTGTCAAAATTATCTGAGACACCACATTACCAACAAAATTTTTGGTACTTGGTCCTCTTTTGCCCAACAAATTTCTTTGATGATTATTATAGTTTGCTATTAAACATTTTTTTAATTTCCTGACAGCTAAAATTATAGTGTAATTTTACCATTAACATAGCTCTGAGAGTTTCAACATTCAGTTGTGTGTTTTCATTTGTCCAAATATTATTCATTATGCAAAGAACTTTTTCGGTTGGAGCATTTGAGCCTGTCAGACAGAGGCCTAACTCGACAATAAGTAAAAGATTTTTGAAGCTTATAATTTGTTTTCAAAAATGCTAAAATATGTCTTTCCATTTCTCGGCCACAGTTATTTTGTTTTTGTATCCATTATAATTTTGTTACACACAAATTCGTCAAAAAAGGTGAAATCACTAATAGTTGTATTCCTCTACTTTAGGTTGACAAAATATAACGAAGATTCTATTTCTGGTCAGGTAGGAAAAAGGAATGTTTTCAAGAATTACCCAACTAAATGCTTCATATTCCTTAAAAGATATATCCCAATGATTTAAGTATTCGTAACACGTTCTGTAAAATTGATGAATATATGCTTTACATTACTTTTGGTCAATTAATTTATCGAATTATTCTTTGATCAATTTGTTTACAAACAAAATTATCAATTGTTCTCCTAATCTAGATTTTAATTTTAATTAAAGGCATTACATTGCTATCGCAACTTTAGACATGCAAATTTTGGGACTCTGCTACTAATATGTTCAAATGTAAAATTGAGGCCTCGGATTGAATAAAATGAAGAAAGAACGACCAGAGATGAAGAGTTTTTAAACAAATTCGTTAAAATACGAAAAATTCTCTTAAAGAATTATATAGTTGTGTTATTCTCTCAATAGCTGGTTTTAGAAATACCTAACTAGTTTTTCTGTAACGAACTAGTTTGAAGTATTTAGTCTGAGACTTTTGGAAATTTCCTTAAATGTTTCAATAGAACAGTGTAGAGATAAAAAACGAATAGTTACTTAAATCATGAGCAGCACAATTAACTCTAATGAGATCATTACCGTTAATGGCTTGAAGCTTATCAGAAAGTGTTGTTCTTGCCTTTTCTTTGTTGAGTCGCCAACATTACAGTTAATGTTGTAAGCAGAAATTGTCAAAACCTTAATAAAGATTTATCTATGAATTTTGAAGTGATGTTTGCCTTGGAAGATTTTCAAACTCCAAAGTCTTGACAACGATACCTAGTTGTGGTAAAAAAGCGGACAGTTTTGTATAGCCGTGATTAGAACAATCAGAAAAAACTGTCACAAAATTTACTTTGCTCAGAGAAGTTTTATCTCGTTCGATATAATTTGTTTCAAAAACATTGACGACAATAGCTTCACATTTTGTGCGTGCACAGGAATATATTTGATCAAAACAGCTTTTTATAAGTTTCTATGTGCATTGTGCAATCATTAGACCTGAATGAGTTCAGGTGCCTTCATTAATTGAATTCTTACGTGCAGGCCCTTGAAAATTTGCCGAATTAAGAAAGCATCGTACATTTTGCTTAAAGTGGCATCAAAGTCAGATTCTTAGTTGTATTTTTTTTAAGTGCTGTTCAATATCATTTGAATATCATTTGTTTGTGCAAGTAAGCAATCACAATTCAAATGTATGCATTGTGTTTTTTTGTGAAGATACAGTTTGAAAAGAAATCTGAAAGCTCAACGAAGGTGATAATTTAATGCGTTTAGTGAACATGCTTTTATAATAAATCCCTCTGAACCATTTGTTAAGGCGGATTCGCACTTTGGACATAAAAATATTAAACACATATTTAAATTATTGTAAATAAAATTGTTAAATTTTCTTAACTTTATTCAAATAATATAAATATATGGATACGAATATGGGACAAACCCGCACAAAAAATAAAATTCGGGACAGTTGTACGTACGGGGTTTTCTTAAAATTTACGCGGGAAAGTCGAGCATAATACGGGACTGTCCCGGGAAATACGGGACGGATTGTCACCGTAACTATAAGGGATACAGATAAATAAGACACGCAAATTTCTCCGCATTAGTTCAGTCGCCATCCCTGGAGATAAAATCTGAGACAACAACCAACTCTAGTCTCAGAATATCGCGCCACACATCTATCCTATCCTTCTTTCTCTTCCATAAAAACTCACGCCCGCGCTGTGTTAACATTTAAAGGGTAGTATAATCCCTTGAGCGCTTGTTGTTTAAAAAAAAAATATTGTATTTTTATACTACATATTTATATAATTATTTGTTTGTAAAGCATAATTTGCTAATTTTTGTCAAGATAATTTATTCAAATGCTTACAGGCTGAGTTATGTACGTAATATGTTTTATGTTTTGTGGATAAAGTGCTTAATTGCGAACTTGTAGGTTCGATCCCCACGCTAGGCGCATTCTTTTCTATACCTCCAATTTTAATTGGATGCCTCCCATGGGTTAAAAAGAGATGGTAAATACCTCGTTCGCAAATCCACTGTGCCAACAAAAAATTGTTTTCTATCATTCTTTTTCTTCTAACTAGTGCCATGCAATTCAGGTTGCATTTTAAAGACCTTAGGTCTTACGGGCATATTAGTTAAATTTAAAAGGATACTTCTCAAAGATTATATCTTATTGTATAAATTGTTAATATTTCTGTATACTAAAATAAATAAATTAAAATAAATAAATTGATTTTGTTCTATTAATAAAGCTTGAAACTGCCCAGGAGTTTTTTCTTACGATTTCGTTTTGGTACAGGAGTTATACAGTGATTCTGTGATGAAAAGACAGGCAACTTAGCTGCATTTATTATTCAACTAACTGGATGTTTTACAGAATAGGAAAAAGTGTCAAGTAGTATACAAGACACCACACACAACCATTCTTGTTAACTTTACTATCTAATATTCTGAATTCAATTAGCAAAAGTGTTTCCTTTAAAAAAACTTAAAACTAATATTAAGAATTTAGCCTGATTGATTGCATTTGCTACCCCAAGCTTCCAGCCAATGCTTTCTTACGTTTCGAAGTTGGGTAATGCTCAATGAAGTGCTTCTAACTTAACTCACATTTCAGTCGTATCCATTAACTTTTAAACAAACTTCATCCGGCTCTATTGTTGTTCTGTATTTCATTTTAATTATCTTCCAGCACCCGACCGTCACATGGATATCAAACGTTCCCAACTGTCCTCTTCATGCAAAAAGAAGAACAACCCTACCCAGGACAACAATCTATTCTAGTTAATCTTAACAATGCAATCCACTAATTATATGAATTTCTATTCAGCTGGAGCTATCCCACCAGTTCCATTCTAAGGCTGCTCGCTCAGCAAAGGAGCTCTTTCAACTTGTTGTTTCTACATTTATAGCCACTCCACCGGCTACTCCTTTTGACAACATAAATGAAAACTACAGAAAAATGCAAATTATACCCTGGTTATCATATTCTGCCCCCCCCCCCCCCTTTTCCCCTCTATCGCGCAGAAGAACATGTAGCTAAAATGGTAAATTATTTAGTTCTATACACCTAGCCATCGCATCGCGCATAGAACACCCCGAGGAGCGTTTCTAAAATAAACTTCGCTTCATTCATTTATCCAAGGGTAGTTGGGTTGTATGGAATATCTATGGTTGTTCTGGAGCTATTGTCTATAGCCTTGAGTTGAGAAGAGGCCAGCAAAACCGCCCTAATGCCAGCTCAGCCCAAAAGAGATACCAAATATCATAGCGACATAGCGAAATGAACGCCCGTTTCAGCCCCCTCACATCCGATAACACCAAAAATAAATTCCCTTGATTTACGACGCGCACCCAACATCATTATTATGCATTCCTTTAGCCGGGATATGTTCCTCCGAAGGCAGCATGATAAAGTGAGGCCACCATACTATAGCGGCTAACGAGTCGATCGTTGAAGTTTGGCGCTTGGTGCTTAGTGGAGGTCATGACCATAGAATTAGGGACACACATTCACAGACCAACAATTTGCATATTTGCAAGGAGCAGCACAAACTTTTCTCAGAGCACCAAACGATCTACGAGTAGAATAAGTGGGCCGGTTGAATAATTTGTCGGTCGGACGATGGGTTGTGTGTGTGTTAGTTTTTGTGGGAAGAATGGCGCCCAACGCCGTGCCGCCGCCCGCTTCCACAGTAGTTCGCTCCATACACCCAATATGTCCACTGGCCTGGGCTTGGCTTGGTAATAGAATTGCTGCGTGATGGAGATTCAATGCGACTGACGAACGGAGGAATGGTTATTAAAATCTTTCTCTGCACATTTGGCATATTCGACTCGGTGTGATTCTAAGAGTACACAAGCATTGGATCTAAAAAAAGTATCTATGGTTGTGTATTTGGGAAATATTTGTGCACAACACTATGTTGCTTTCAATGTGCAAAGTTGCTTCGTTTATGCAAATCGCTTTGAATTTAGATTGCCATCCAGTATCCTGATTCTCAAGCCAGCCAGCCAGAATCAACTACGAGTATATATAATCTCGTTCGTATGTAGATTGTAGGTACTATACTTATACTTTGGGTCTTGGCATGGTTTTGTACTCATAGATTTATCTGAGAGGAATGGAATTCCGAAAGTTATCCTCTGCATCCAGGAATGTTGCTCTACAAAGTGGATTTTATTTTATTTCCAAGCTAGAGACCTAAAATTGGGTTGAGTATTCGTCGAGTGGATAATATGTTTGTATCGAAGAGTGTATACTGTATATGTATGGAGCTACAATGCATTCGAGTGGATTTCATTGAATAATGCTGCATTGTGGTGACACTATTTAGCTTTGCAACCATTCACACATACAAACACACGTAGCCAAAGCAATCCGTTTATGCATTGACAATAAATATGTGGAATAATAATGGAGCAAATGAGGGAATTATAATGTAACGATGCGGTATTTTAAGCTTTATAGTTGAATCGCTTTTAGACTTTATAATGTGTGCTTATTAAGCAAATAAGGATGAAAAACATATATAACAATAATTTTGCCTTGGTCTTTCGGAAATATTTTTGAAACAATAGTTTGAAGTTAGCTTAATTGAGTTAAGGATATAAAATTTATTTTAAAAGAAGACTCGAAGAACAATCGTCCACCTGTTTTCGAAATATTGAATTTTCAAAAAAATTATGCCTTTTTCAAAAAAATATAATGGGTTATCCATTTGGCTTCAAAAGTAAACGTAAATAAAACACATATAAAATATTTTGTTCATGATATTTCTTTTTTATTATAAAGTTTGAACTTTGACATTATGTGTGAAACACTACATCATTTAAATGACCACCACGCGAATTGTTGCAAACATCGATTCTTTTGAGGTAATTTTCGACCACATTTTGACACATATTGGGCGGTGTCTCAGCCATAACTTGACGAATGTTGGTTTTCAAGTGCTCAAGAGTTAAAGGCTTATCTGCATAAACACGGTCTTTCGCGTAGCCATACAAAAAAAAAGTCCAGCGGAGTCGAATCGCATGATCATGGTGGCCAGTTGATATCAACACGACGAGAAATTACGCGGCCAGGAAATATCTCTTGCAATGAAGCCATATTCACTCGAGTTGTGTGGCATGTGGCACTCTCTTGTGGAAACCACATATTCTCCAAATCGTATACTTCAATATCAGGCAAAAAAAGTCAGTTATCATATGACCATAACGCTCCAAAATGACGGTGACAGTCATTCCATCGTCGTTTTCGAAGATGTAAGGTCCAATCACACCTCCAGACCAAAGATCGCCCCTAACAGTGACTTTTTGTGGATGTAATGGCCTCTCTCCAATATCTTGAGGATTCTCAGAACCCCAAATATGACAATTTTGTTTATTAATATACCCACCGAGTGACAAACGTCGCTGAAGAAAATTTTGTTCCAAAAATCGACGTCCACCGCTTGTTGTTCAAGCACCCATTAGACGTATCTACGACATTGTGAATGGTCAGCTGGCTTCAGTCGTTGAGTCAAGGCTAGACTTTATATAGACTTTATAAGACAGTCCTATTTCCTGAGAACGACGAGGAATCGACACATTCGGGTCTTCGGCAACACTTTCACTTACAGCACCGATATTTTCAGTGGTACGAGCAAAACTATGATGCACAGGCCTTACAATATTTGTAACCAATCCAGTCTCTTCAAATTTCTTCACAATTTTGCCAATTGCTTGCGTAGTTGGACGATTATGTAAACCATAATCTCCTCTTAAAGCACGATATGTGGCTGTGGCAGAATCACTATTTTTGTAGTAGGTTTTAACAATTTGTGTGCATTGTGCGATAGTTAAGCGATCCATTTTCGTAAATGTCAGACTTTCAACTGAATAAAATGCACGACTGGATCGCACGAACTTTCTCTTAAGTTCGATCACATTGTATGCAAAAGATTTCTATTAAAAATCTAAATATATTTTTAAGGTCATTTTTAACTCAATTTTGTATATGCATATACAAAATTTCACTAATTTTGTTCTAAAATAAATTGGTATGACAATATTATATATTTAGTAATATAAACTTAAAAACAAAAGATTAAATCTGTTTAATTAAAGAAAAAATAATTCAAAATTCTGAAATAAATACTTAAACTAAAAAAAAGTACGCCATTTTATTTCTTGGATAAATTTGAATTTATTAAAAAAAAATTTTAAAATCTGTGGAGCGGATTTTGAGAAAAAAAAGTTTTTTTTTTAAACTTTTGAAAATATTAAAAAAAAATTCAAAAACGCCAATTCATAAGTATTCAGGAAATACAAATAAATATAATTTTTGAAAAAAATTTAATGAGCAGTTTTCGAATAATAAATATTTTAATTTTTTTCTTAAAAATGATTTTAAAAATACAAAAAAAAATATTTATTCAAAATATTGGTACGCGGAATAATTTGGGCAACCTAAACCCCATTTTTTGTGAAATTTCGAAAGAATCGGTTAAGCCATTTATGAGATAGTCGAAAGCAAAAATCGGTCCTTTGGAAAGTACCGTTTTTAGACATTTTTCTAATTTTTTTTTTCAACCATATGATCGGTCGTAGCTAAAAACCCACACTGATTTTTTTTATCAAAATCGTTAGAGCCGTTTCCGAGAAAAATAGGTTTGAACGTAACCGTTATATGGCAGGTACCGTTGTTTTTTGAGATAAAAAAAATTCAATTTCGCCTCTGTACTATACCTAAAAAACTATACATACCAAGTTTGAAGCAATTCGGCCCACCCGTTTGGGCTGTAGGTGTCTATACATACACACAGACAGACTGACAGACATTTTTTATCTATCTATCATCGTAATGTCATGATTGATTGTTATCTCACAACTTTTTTTTTTCGACGAATGCATAACTTACCTGATAGTACCTATAATCGCAAGTAAAAAAAAATTGGTTCGACAACTTAGTTTGACAGATGATGTCGAATTTCAGCCCTATACTTTTGAAACCGCAAAATGGATAACCCTTTACTGTAGGTCAAGTTTTGCATTTGGGAAAAAATCTTACGCTAGATTTAAATCAAAGTTAACATTACGATGAAAGAGAACACCAAAAAAGTGGAATTCCGTCTGTCTTTCTGTCTGTAGAACGGTCTACAGTCCAAACGGCTGGTGCAATTTTCTTCAAAATTGGTACTTGACCGTTTTAGGTGATTCTCTCAAATAGATTTTTGAATCGATTATTCAGCTCCAAAAATAACGGTACTTGCCATACAATTTACAGGAATTGTCTTATGCTTATAAAAAATTAAGGGAAAAAACGAATGCACGAAATATATTTTGAATCTTAATGAAAATCTTTTGCATACCATGTGATCGAACATAAGAGCAAGTACGAGTACTTGCAGCTCATTTATTTTTTTTTCCAAAAATAAAAAAATCTCATCAAAAATCAGTCTATTAATGAAGGAAAAAGGTCCTTTTTGGTAATTTTTATTTCGGGAAAAAATGGTAATTTTCGGTACCTCTAGTAGAACCATTTTTGTTGGTTTTCAATTAAATGGAAAACGGTTCATTTGATTTTTTTTTATGCAGAAGCACATGGAGAGCTTAAACACTAATGTAAACCAAAATTTATCAATTTTTTTTTTTGAAATTGAAAAAAAAAAACTTTTTTTTTGGAAAACTCTTAATTTCGAGAAACGGTTTCAACGACTTTTTTTTGAAACTTCGTATTTGGTAGTTTTCTGACATTATCTTGAATACTTAATAAACTATATTTGCCTAAAATAAAAAAAACAACGATAACAGAAACATGTATTTCTCCAAAACGGCTCCAAGAATTTTGATAAAAACAATTAAGTGTTCTTAAATTATTGTATTCCAGTTTTGAGTAAACAAAATATTTTACCTTGCGTACTTCCAATATAACCACTTTTCCTATTTTCGACTTTCTCACTATTCGACGCACCGATTAAAATTATTTTTTTATGCACATGCTCCCTAAGAGTGTTAACAAAACTGCATACTAAAATTCTCAAAAAATGGGTTTATCGATTTTTTAAAAACAATTTTTTTTTGAAAAATCGATTTTTATCTTCCAAATTTTTCAAAAACTTTGAAAGTACGAGGGCGGGTCAATAGGTCCGTGACATTTGGAATAAAACACAGATTTTTTGATAAAAAAATAATTTTATTTTTCAACGTAGTCTCCCTTGACCTCTATACACTTTGTCCAACGCTTCTCCAATTTTTGTATCCCTTCCAAAAAAAATGATTTGTCGAGGTCCTCAAAATAGGCCTTTGTTTGCGAGATGACTTCATCATTGGAGTCAAATCTTTTTCCACCAAGCCATTTCTTAAGGTTTGGGAACAAGAAGTAGTCGCTCGGAGCCAAATCTGGAGACATAGCACAATTCATGGATTTTTGCCATGGTAACTGCACATGTGTGCACCCTTTGCATTGTCTTGGTGGAAAAGAACTTTTTTCTTGGCCAAATGAGGTCGTTTTTTTTTTCAAATCGTCATTGAATCGGTCCAATAAGTTGGCATAATATTCCCCATTGATTGTTCTTCCCTTTTGAAGGTAGTCAATGTGGATTAACCCGCGTGCATCCCAAAAAACAGTCGCCATAACTTTATTGGCTCACAAAACCACCTTGGCCTTCTTTGGCGCCGATTCACCCTTAGAAACCCACTGTTTTGACTGTTGTTTGGTCTCTGGTGTGTTGTGATGGATCCATGTTTCGTCCACGGTTACAAAACGGCGCAAAGAGTCCTCCATATTGCGATTAAACAACGCCAAATCTTCCTGTGAAGTTGTTACACGATTGCGTTTGTGGTCGACTGTGAGCAAACGCGGCACCCATCTTGCGGAAAGCTTTCTCATGACCAAGTGATCATTCAAAATTGAAACCACTGAGCCATGTGAGATCCCTACGGCTTCCACAATCTCTCGCACTTTCAATCTTCGGTCGGCCAACACCATATCGTGAATTTTTTCGATTGTTTCGGGTGAAGAGACCTCAACTGGGCGTCCAGGACGTTCGGCATCTTCAGTGCTTGTACGGCCACAACGAAATTCATTCAACCACTTTTTTACCATTGAAATCGATGGTGCAGAGTCCCCATAGTATTTATCAAGCTTAGCCTCGGTAATGGTTTTTTTTCGCAAGAAATAATGCTTAATAAGCACACGAAATTCACTTTTTTCCATTTTCTCCTCAAGTTAGTGAGTAGTCTGATAAAAATAGCTGTCAAACACAAACTAACTGACGCAGCAAGTTTAAATTTTGACAGGAGTCAACTGACAGATGCCTGTTGACATGAGCAGTGTTGCTGTTTCAGTAAAGAGGTAAGAAATTCAAAAAGTCACGGATTTATTGACCCGCCCTCGTAATTTTTTATATAATTCTTCTTTGTCCAGGAATTCAAATTGCATCTCTGTTTGTCCTCAAACTCTATAATAACTAAGCAATATAAAATGATTTTATTATGAGTATCATCCTATATTATTTCTACCTAAATATTTTTCATTTTCACTAATTTTTTTGTACGTCACTGAAAGACTACATGTATACAATATAGGCCTTCAAAGATTATTAAAACATATAGATTCCAATTCCAATTATTAAAAGTGTTTGTTGATTAAAAAAAAAATAATTTTTTTTTGAAAAATTTAAAAACAATTTTTTTTGTATAAAAATTAAATTGTTAATTTATATAATTTTTAATTAACATTTTTGTAAAATTTAAGTCTTATAAGCACCTTCGTCATTACTTTAAATGGCAGATATAAGTTTTTTATTTAAACAATTTTTTTTTCTCGAACATTGAAAAAAATTGTACGCACCACGAATGTCAGTGATATTGTTTTGAAAGTACGGGTCTAAACATTTTTTTTACACTCAGGTCTTTTTCTCTGGGAATATTTTTTTTTCTTGAAAAGAACAACTCTATGCTGAGCAATCAGGACAATTTTTTTTTGTGTTTCATCCAATTACTTCTATCTATAAAGGTAAATAATAGATTAGACATACCTACCAACAGCAACAATGTTAAGCTACATTAAAGTTGTAAGCTACAAGAGCAAATTCGTGATATCCAGTGGTGCATTTTATTTAAATCGTGTGTGAGTAAATTAGTATGTACAGGGTGCGCCAGAGAAACTTACTTATTTGAAAGGTCAATAAAAACAAAAGTACTTCAATTATTGTTTTAATTTTTTTTTATTTGAGAATACAATATCCCAATTTTTTTGTCATGCAGTCTTGAAAATGACATCGGATAAATGGCGACCCCCATTGCGCATACACTGATGAAGTAGATTTTTGAAATTCGTCTCCACTCCTTGCAGCATTTCAATCGGTATGTTGGTAATGGCGTCGCGAATGTTGTTCTTGAGGTGTGCTATGGTCCGTGGTTGATCGACATAAACCAGAGATTTCAAATAACCCCATAAAAAGAAATCAGAAATCAGGTGTCAGAAATTCCCATAGCAGCTGCGTGTTTGCGAGCCGAACGCCGGGGAGAACGCACAACTGACTGCCTCACTCTTTCGATATTTTCCGGAGTTCTGATGGTCCGTTGAAGTCCATTTCTGGATTTAGCGACACTTCCACACTCCCGAAATGAGTTAACCCACGACAGAATCGAATTACGGCCAGGAACGAGTAGTCTGTGAGGAGGAATTTCAAAGCGAGCGCGGAAGGCACGTTGCGTAGCAACAAGTGAGCGATCGTTAGAAAAGAAGCTCTCGACTGCGAAGGCCCGCTGCTCTCTAGACCAGAGCATGATTGCAACTAACTGGAGGGAGAAACAAACTTGGGAACTTCACCCTCCAGATGCGCCCCCTCTCGCCCCTTTAAGCGCCCAAATCACCGCGCGGGAATTTTTTCAAATAAGTAAGTTTCTCTGGCGCACCCTGTAGTTTATAACTTATTATTCATTCTTCTATTTATTGTATATAAATCTCGTGTCACGTTGATGTGTTGAATGAACTCCGAAACTATCTAACCGATTTTCATTTTTTGTTTGTTTTGTTTCTTGTGAAATGTTTATTTTGCTGGCGGTCCTAAGATAGGATAGCAATTATCAACGCCACGGCAATCCCCAAATTTTATGTATAGTCTACATTTTGGTCAAACATTTTTTTACATATCATGTTATTAACGATACCTCCCATACAATTTTTTTTTGATTTTCGACTTTGTCATAAGCGGCTGGACGGATTTCGATCAAAATTTTTATGTAGGAGGCTCTTCGAATTATAAATAATACTTCATAGCAAAATTTTCGAAAAATATTATATTCGGATTTTTGAAAAAAAAAAATAATATTTTTTTTTGAAAATTCAATATTTCGAAAACGTGCTAATGTAATTTTTTTTTGAAATATCGTTTTAAGTTTATATTATTAAATATTTAAAATTTTAGGGCTCCCACTTCATTAATTGTATTTAGTATATCATCTTATCTCTTCTTATATATAGAGAACAATCCAAATTAGGTTTGTGCGCGAACTACTTTTTTCGGCTGGATCGATTTGAATGAAACTTTTAGAAGATATTAGGACATGTTTGGAGAGTTCATATAAGAAATCTGCTGTCCGTAGGCTAAAAGTGGAGTTATGGCCAAAAATGGC
Source organism: Philhelius pedissequus (assembly GCA_910595825.1). Lineage (NCBI taxonomy): Eukaryota > Metazoa > Arthropoda > Insecta > Diptera > Syrphidae > Philhelius > Philhelius pedissequus. The sequence goes on from OU343160.1 coordinate 329,067,341, forward strand.
CAAAAACTCACATTTTTGTTATTGATTTATTAGTATAAATAATGTGTTTTGTATTCACACTTCTACATTACATAACAGCATTTGATTCCCTTAAATGGATTTTGATATTTTATTTTGTCGAATTATTTTTATTGGCTTTCTGGAATATGATATGGATTTCCTCTGATTTTTCCTGACATTTATTGAACTGTGTAGAATGTTCCATTGATTTTTTTGACGATTTAAAGATGGACGATTTAAATGAGGAAAATTCGCTTGGAAAATTTAGGCTAATTGAAATTCATTGTGATAGAAGATGTTTTGGGTGGAGATATTTACGAGATCTATAATAGATGATGCTATTCTGCGATCACTGCCACAGTTCGATAGATTGCGTCGTACATTGACATAGGCTGTGCACGATTTAACAGGTGCCCTTTTCACATTATCATTTCCTATTCAGCAAATGTGCAACATATTTTTTTGCTGCAATTGATCCGGGTTTTGAGTATTAACACACTGATTCCGGATATCCACGTCAAGAATTTGAAATTGACCATTCGAACATGAGAGTCGCATTGTAGAATGACTTATCTGAATTCTAGAGAAAATTGGCAATGGCCAAATTCCTGGCGACTTCTCGACTGGATTGAAATAAATTCCTTAAAATGTTTGCGATTTAACGTCAAAGGAGAAACTCATCACCAAAGTTTAGTGTTCCCCGCAATTACGAAAAATTATAAAAATGTCGATTGGAATTGTGAACGGACAGTACTAGCAACAAAGAAAAAGGACGTCGTCGATAGCTTGAATTTCATTATTCAAAGTCAAATCGCTGGAGAACTGCATTCGTACAAATCCGTTGACAGCGTGACCGACGAAGATGAAGCGACAAATTATCCGATGAAATTTTTGAACACCCTTGATGTGCCAGGAACTCCGACCATATTTTAAAGCTGAATGTGCCATCATTCATAATCATGTTGCAATGATTCCACCCATGATCATAATAGGACAAATTACAAGACAAGAAAGTCCTTATCCCACGAATTCCGATTATTCCAACTGGCCTTACATTAAAATTCAAGTGGATTCAGTTCCACGACTGATTGGCTTTTGAGTCTGTGGAGTAAATATTGGATTCCGCTGTTTTTCGCACGGTCAGCTTTAGGTTGCCTGTTCGCTTATTGGCAAACCGTCTTCGTTGTTTGTTTTTGCGCCGAAAACAAGTCGAAAAACATTTATTATCATATCACATAAATCACATACAATTTGAACTATATGTGCTTAGTTCTAGGGCTTATATGAAAGCGTTAAATTGGGCGAGATGAAGTTCGCTGGGCCGCTAGTCCTTACATAAATTCTTTAAAGCTTTTAATTAATTCTTAAGCTCTAGAATATGATGCTTTTTAATTGTCAATTATTGCCAAAAACTTTCAGTAGTTTTCTGGGCATGTTTGTAGAAATTTGCAATGTATTTTTTTTTTCTATTTAAAGCAACATTACTTCTAACCTCTCTTAGAAAAGATTTGTCATTATACGAATTTCTTCACAATCCTTAAAATATAATACTGTTTTTCATGTACGAGCCGAAAATGCCTTACAAATCTCTACGGCCCTCACATAATTTCCTTGTATTACATTTTTTTTTATATCCATTCCTATACTATAAGTAAAGTATAGGTAGTTCGATATCAATCTAAAACTAGGTACATATATCTATGTAGTCCTGGCGATGTCAATGACTTAATTGCAGAGCAAAGGAAGAGGAGAGTCTAAGGATAAATAAAATTGTCGAATAAGGAAAATAATTCCCATACCTACAGTACTCCTACTAGAGACACCAAGATGTTGCTATTGAATATTATAGTGTTGTTGTTAGTTTTAGTGTCTCAATATAGCTTGTGTTTAGAATTTATACCAAACAAGGACACTTACAGGGAATTGAATGTTATGGATTGTGACTCTTAAGTGTTTAGGGTTAAATGTTTTCAAATATTGCTGCTGCAGTTTGTTGGTATAGAAGGTGGAAGTGGTGGGGTAGATGAACCAATAGCTGTGTGGAGGAGATGCGATAGCTCCTATACATAGTAGTTTGTCTTCCTGCAGCTTCATTTTAATAAATACCAAGGCAGAATTGAATTCTATTTATTGTGCTCTAGTAGTTACAAATATGGCTACAGATATGCACAGCACAATCCTTCACTGTTGTTTATTCTATTTTGAGAGTGTAATCTTCGTGTAATGGGCATGTTGAATGAGTTTTACTATGATGTTATTGTATTTGTAATAGAATATGTCAAGTTGGACTTGAATAAATGCAATGCCAGAATTATGGAGCACATTTAAATAGAATCACATTATTTCAGTTGGATGGATGCATAAGGCATAGTGATGGATTGCCTCTTCGTTTTAAATAAATTGTATTTTTTTTAGGATTTAAAATTCTTTAGTAAGTCCTGAGCGATCTATGATGTTGCCAGAATAGAAAACAGTTCTCCAGGAAATCAAATATAATCTTATTAAATTGATCATTTGCAAGGATTGTTCTTCACTACCCCCTGTAACTCTAAGCAGGATCAATATAATATCAAAAATTAAAACAGGACTGAGTTGACTATCGACGAAAGACTCTTTAACATCCTTAGGTCTATAATTTTGGCATATACGAGTAGTGTTGAATACTCTTGCGTTATGTCCAGCATAAAATGAAACTGTAAGTAAATATAGCAAGTGTCGTATATGAAATAAGGCAGAGCTAAGTGTCCTTACATATCGGATATCGCTCGGGGGAATATTTGAGAATTTTGATTATTTTATCTTCACGTTTGTGTATGAATTTAATTATAGCATAAAATGGATGAATGGCAATCTTAAGCCGGAGGTCAATGGACCAATAAACTAAAACAGGATATATGCACATTTGGGGAGGGACCTATATCATTGAATGTTCGTTTAAGTTGTATTTTAATAAAGGAAGAAGTGATTTAAGTTTAAGAAGAAAAACACATTCACTAGAGTGCCATCATTGGGCTTAAGTTTGGTATTATCCTTTTTATTTAATTTACATCGTGTGTTGACTGTAACCAGATGATAAGGATGTAGGGTTAAGCAACTTCCTTGGGCTCTTAAGATCTCATTGTTCAATTTTTAATGCGATTAGAATGTTCAATAAAATGCTTAGTATATGACACAATGGCGTCAAATGTCACAGTGACTTATTGACATTTATGTTGTAGATATAGATATATGGAATTATTTTTAACTGACAGGACACTTCCTGGTCTGTGATTGGGACTTATTTTTGGATGACGCTGTTGCAATGACAACACTATAAACGTATGTCACGAGTGTTACGTTATAAACGCTGAATCAAGTGTAGAGGAATGTGGGAACCACAACGATGGTAATTTTAAAAAGCAACTTTCGGGCTCGTTGATCTCTCATTTCTAAGTTTGGAAGTGGACGTTTATTTTCAAAGTTTATTTTTTTTTATATCTGGATTGGAAAACAACCCCGCCATAGCTCTTACTAAAGGTTATGATATGTGTTAAACAGAAGAACATTATGTGCATTTTTAGGAGTAGGTAACATTCCCCAAACTCAAAACAATGGATTTGCGTGAGTGGTTCAAAAAGTGGTGTGAATTTATTATAACCGGTGGGGGAGTTAGCCAAAAAAGTAACTTCTGGCTCAGAAGACCTTTTTCCTCCTGAATAACATTCCTAAGCGTTAGAAGTCACCACTGATGACGTATGGTGGGAGTTTTTCTACCGTTTTATAGTTCACACTCACTGCGAACCGCAAATGAAGACATATCGAGTTCTACCATATTACATAGTACCAATCTACTGTACGACTGTAAACCAAGACACCACAGCTGGACAATGGTGGCCCAGGTCTTAGTAGTTAGAAAGTGACGACTGCTATCTCAGTTTGTAATTTAGTCAAGATTGCTATCTTAGTTTGTATTCTTTAGTAAGATTATTAAAAAACGGGCAGGGACACACAAGTAAACAGGCAAGATTCTATCACATCCTTTTGGACTACTGAATAAGATTAATGGTAATAATCACAACCAATTGCACAACATCCCATAGAAATAGCATACTTTGCGTCTGCCATTTTACCAGCCTACAACAAAAAAAAATCACAAAATTATGGCTTGAAATTGGCTTAAAAGGATTGGTACAAATCATCGAAAGCAGACAAAGTCTTCGTCTGTAAGTAAGTTTTCTTGCTTTAGCCTTCTTCGCAACCAACCGGTGCAAGAAAAGGTTAAAGCTTTATGAATATATCGTCCAACAGGGACCAGAGACGTTGCACCTTGTACTTACAGAACCTACAGAGTGATTTTTTGCTATATTGCATACCTTCAGGAGTGTTAAATATTTCTGCTGATCTGCGTGCCACCGTTGTCTGTGAAAATTCTTTCTGATCCGCATACCAAAAAAGGCTATACATATGCATGTCTTTTTTACATTTATTTAAGCTCTCGAGACCCGAGTTGAAATTAGACATTATAAGATACCCGTTCACTTGCTGGTCATAAGCTTTGGAAAAACCTTATAGAAATAGGTGTCCATAACATACCAATAATAATAATTCTGTTAAGGAAGTTGATTGTGAAGAACTAAATAAAAATGTCACGTCTGTTTCAACTATAGAACTAAATTATAGCTCAATTCTTGATAACTTTGAAGATAGCCGCAATTTCACCGGCGGGCGGTTTTAGTTCTTTAAACCTGTGTAAATATGCCAACCTATCAATTCAAACTCTGTTGTTTTCGATGACATTCATCCAGTGTTTTTAAAGGCTATATATGAGTACACCTTAAACTATTCACCCATTTTTTGAACACTAATTTGATTACTAGTGTTTTTCCATGCCATTGGAAAAATTCCAACATTATCCCGCAGTTCCAAAAAATCATAGCAAATACCGACCTCTAGCCATCTTACCATTTATATCCAAAATTCTAGAAAAAGTTTTGAAAGCACAAATTAGAGCAATCTGGATCAAAATAACATGCTTTGCCCAAGGCAATCTTACCTATTTATAGCTGTATGAAAGCGACAGCTCTGATTAATATTGTTGAGGAACTAAGTAAAAATATTGATATTGATTTTTTTTTTTTTTTTGAAAACTCAATTTTTCGAAAACGACTCAAACGATTTTTTCGAAAATTTATATTTAGTATTGAAATATGTACTAAAAAAATGTTTTTTTCTAAAAATCATTCTAACTTAAAAACTGCTTAAATAATTTTGATCAACATATGTGTGTGTTACTTAATTAGTGCAGTCCACTTTTAAGTAAAAATATATTTTATTTTGCGTACTTATTAACGATACTCCGCATAGAACTGCTCTTCACATTTTCGACTTTTTCACTATCGGATAGACCGATTAAAATTATTTTTTTTTATGCAAACGCTCCCTTCATAATGTTGTTAATAAAACTTCATACTTAAATTTTCCAAAAAAAAGTTTTTCTATTTTTAAGAAAATAAATTGATTTTTTTTTTTTTAAATCGATTTTTCAAAAACCAGTCACTGAATTTTTTTTTGAAATTTGAATTTTATAAGTGTATTATAAATTACTTCAAAATGCTACTTCAACCATTTTTACTAAAAAATTTTAAATAAAAAAATAATTTAATAAATGCATAGGATAACTAGACTAACCTTATTGCCAACTTCGACAATATTTAGCTACATTAAAGGAGTGAGCTACAAGAGCAAGTTCGTACGATCCAGTCGTGCATATTATTCTTCCAAAGGTTGAGGCAAGCTCGTCGAATGCCAGGGTTTTCCCGAAGAAAGCAAAATAAAATTCGGGTAAAGAAGAACAACAACTCTCTTAAATTATCAATTTCAGTAATATAATTTTTTATTATGTCTGTGAATACAGCTAAATAATACGGTCTTAGAATACGGCCCAATAAAAATAACCACTTTATTAGTAGAATTATCTATGTGGTAGGGAATCTACCCTGGAAGCCGGCGCAAATATTGCTAAAAAGGAGAAACTTTCTAGGATCAGGGAGTAGCCCACGTCTTATTCGTTAGAGGAGGAATTTGGAAGCAGGGAGTTGGCCCACCTCTTCCTAGAACGGAGGAACTAATCAGGAGCCCACGTTACGTTTGGTGGTTAAATTATGTTCGAAGTGTAACGCTTCGCTGCAATCTCGAAAGACGTAGATGATAATGTTATTTTTCTAATTCGGATTTTATTTTTTTAATTCTTTATTTCGTTTAATTTTTCAGCTTTTCTAGATATTATCAAATTCAACTAAGATCTTAAATTTTTCTTTCTACCAAAATAGTATGTAGGTACCTACTGAAACTTCCACTAATTTAAAAGATATTGGCCCAAAATTTTAAACAACCTATTATTAAGGCCTTAGCACGATACTAGTTAAAAATTTACTATATACATAGTAGTCTACTATCTTTTTATAAATTTTAAACCTTTTGTTAACTAGTAAATGCTAATTAACCAGATAGCTAAGCATTTAAAGGGTTTGTATTTTGATGAACACAATTATTGTGTTTATGCTTTATAAAGTAAATTATATGTTGATGGATACCCAACGTGTGCCCTAAATAGTTCAGGAAAATTAGACATTCACTTCGAAAAAATTCCGACGAAGCTGAATTTTGGTAGAGAGCTTCATTTTAATGTCCTAAACATTTCTTAAAAAGTACCCCAAATACAAATTTGTATGAGGGGGAAAGGGGGGGAAATTCAGTTTTTGCCAAATTACTCGAAAACTATAGGTTCTTTTGAAAAAAGTTGTAGGTGCGCATTGCAGCTAATGTTATTCAAAACAAAAAAGATTAAGACACTTTTTATCGTACAATTGATAGATTTAATTAAAAAAAATGTAATATATTTCTGTTTTGGAGTGGGTATGTTTTTGTTAAATCCTAATTTTTTTATTTTGCTTAATAACTGCCAAAATCTTAATTTTTTCTGAAAAAAATCCTAAGAGCAGATTTAAGACAGTAAAATTTTCTACGAAATGATATATCAATTACTTCTGCATGTCAATTCGGTTTTAAGTTATAGCGTACCAAAGTTTAATTGCTCGTTAAAATGGGAGCTATATTAAGTCTGGTTGCTTTAACAAATGAATTTAATATATATATCTATTTTGACAATTATTTTATTTAATAACTAAACCTTGGTACGGTATAACTTAAGAACGAATTGACATATAAAAGTCGTTAATATGTCATTTTGTAGATAATTTTACTGTCTTAAATCTGCTCTTAGAGTTTTTTTTCAGAAAAAATTAAGATTTTTGCGAGTTATTAAGCAAAATAAAAAAAATTAGGATTTTTAAGATGGCGTTATTACCCTTCCAGTTCTACACTTACAATTAGTTTTTTTTTTCAGTGAATATGTTTTGGCAAACATAAATTAAAACAAAAAAAATCCCCACTCCCAATGTTTTCGCCCATTTTTCTCCAAGTGTTTTAATCTTTTTTGTGTAGAATAACATTAGCTACAATGCGTACCTATAACTTTTTTCAAAACAACCGATAGTTTTCGAGTAATTTGGCAAAAACTGAATTTTTCCCCCTTTCCCCCCATACAAATTTTTGCTCCATACCAAATTTAGAGTACTTTTTAGGAAATGCTTAGGACATTAAAATGAAGCTCTCCACCAAAATTCAGCTTTGTCGGAATTTTTTCAAAGTTTCATCATTTTTTTGTCTAATTTTCCTGGATTATAAATAAGTATTCGATGTTTATATTTTAGATATTTAACTTCATTATTTACAAATGAAATAAAACAAACAAAATATACACCAGCAAGATTCGAACCTGGCCCCCCGCGTGCAAGGCTGAAATCTATCAGATAACATAATGGATTTAGTACGATACTCCAAAATTAAAGTAGCCATTTGGTGATTTTAACCTTAGTAAAATGTTAAGAAGATAATACGATACTAAACTTTTTTAAAATTAGCAAAATCCTCTCCTTAACCTAGTATCATACTAAAAATGATTTAACATATTACTAAATCTATTCTCAGAAAAGATATAATAACTAAAAACCCGATACAATTACGTGGAGAAAATATGCGAATTCAAGACAAAACATTTTATTTTGACACAAACAATATTCTGGCGAGTAATGATGAAGGTGGAATGTCATACATAGAGCAATTGCGAAATACAAGTGACAGAAGTCCAATGTCATCCAGTGACAGAACCAACGAAGATTCCGGTCGTAGTGGCTCTCAAACTATGAAGAGAAATGAACGCATACAGCGCTTTTAACTATAATGCCATCCGTCAAAATTTTAATAATTTTAATTGTAATGTTTTCTCTTCACGTATTATTTCTTTTAATGTAGCAGGGTTAAGAAATAAGTTGCTTTTTAATGATTTTTTTTTAAATACATGTATAATTTTGATATTTTTGCCCTTTATGAAGCTTTTGTTGACAAAAATATGGATAGCTTCGAAAACATCTTCGTAAACCATAAGCTTTAAATAGGCGGTCTATACAAGGAAAAGGAAGCGGAGGATGCCTTTATGGAATCAACAAAAAATTAAGAATTGATTGCAGTTTTGTAACTCGTTTCGAAAGAGAATTGTTTGAACTTAAAATCGATCAAATTATGTAATACATTATACCAGTTTATATAAATTACAATAAGTGGACACAAGACTTCGCAAATCTATATAATTTCCTTAGGGAATTTGGAAAAGAGAATATAATGATTATTGGTGACTTTAATGGAAGAGTTGGAACAGCACAAATCCTTAATGTAGAACCTGAACTGCTAACGGAACCATTTAAAGAAGTAAGAAATGCAACAGATAAAACAATCGACGGAAACGGAAAGAAGCTAATCAAATTGAGCGAATCCTACCGCCGGCCGCGAACCTTCAGACTACCGGAAAATACATCTACGTATATGCTTCACCTTGAAACTGGACCACCGCCACTCTATATATACACGCTCCGACTACACTTAGCATATATTGTAAAAATAATGGGTGAACCAAATCATCGTCTCACCAACAAAATATCCCGATATCTCAAAGACAGAAATCTCCAACTCTTTACGGAATGGATGAGACTGGGCGATGACCATGGTGTCCAACTACTCCATAACAATGAAAGAGCCTTTAAAGACTCCATCCAAGTTCTTGTAGTAAAAAATAGAAGAAAAAACAAGAAGTAGGTTTGAAGAACAGAGTCAACAAAGCCAAACAAGGTTTATTTATAAAACCGTGAATCATAATACCGGCGATAACAACTATTTCGATTGTAGAAACAGCGTGCAATTTATATCAATAATATTTAAGGCCAGGAGCGAACTAATCAACCTGAACTACTTGCCATATAGAAACGGCAATAACACTGAGTACACTTTATGTAACCTGCGAGCCAAAGGAGACATGCACCACTTTATTGGAATCTGTCTAATCTTGAATGCAATACGAAGATGATTCTGGGGAAAACCTACTATATCATCTAACGAAATATTGCGTGAATTAAATGGGGAAAATTGGAATGTCCTCTACAGTTATATAACTTCTGCTTTAAAATACCGTAAACACATCATCATCGAACTTTATTTACCATCGAACATTAATATTTGTTTAGTTTAAGTGTTTGTTTTCCAAGAAGAATAGATTTTTTTCATAACGGGCATAGGTACCTAAATACTGGAGTTTTATATTTCTTCAGAAACACATTATCAAGACCGGAATACAAAATCCATCACAAAAATGTTTCGACATTAATCAGCTGGATCAGCAAAAGAAATACGTGAACCCGATGTCCATTCATACATCGAGTGCTCCATTATCAGCGAGCAATAACTTATTCATATTCAAGCCCGTGATCTTAACCTCAAGAAGATAATAAAGAGTGCAGGACTGTAGGCCGTCCCTTGGTGTACACCACCTTTAATTTTGAATTCTTCTATGATTCCTGGACTGTGTTTGGACTTTCTTGATTCTTACGAACTTATCGATCCACTATGCACAAGCATTGATACAAACAAATATTTCACTTTCAAAAAGCTGGACTTGGAACGTTTTTAAACATTTGTTTGAAAACGCCGAAAAGTTGTTTGTGTCGTTTGTGTCACCCAATCAATCGGTAAACCTTCATTATCCGTTATTATGGTAGATTACATTGCCAAGCTCGGTGGGTGTGTTTATAAATAATTAATCATCTGTGTGGCGTGAAAGGTTGGTGGTATACGATCCAGAACCAATTAGATACCAATGCAAATTTACACAGCCTATATTTGAAGCCTTCAACTAGAATACAGTCATGATGCATATGCAAATACCTTGATGAAATTCTCGTCCCTTTTCCATCCAAAATCCCCATCTAATCCTGTTGTGTATAATAACAGACTGATGAATACAGGTATACTCACACTACCTTACCGAGGTTGATGGCTAACATAAATATCCCAATTATTTGAAATTAGTTTTACCGCTTACAATTGCATAAGCTCCAGCTACCAGCTGTACGAAGATATTATTATTATGATGAATAAACTTATTTAGAAATTACAACAACGCCAACTTCTCCCCTCTGCATATTATGCCGGGTAATAAATCGACACTAAGGCAGGGCCTAGCACGAGAATCAAATTATGAGAAACAATTTCATCAAAATTAAATTACTGGGAAATAAATTCAAATTTAGGAGCCCTAAATTAGCGGCTGGTGTATAGAACTAATACGTGTCGCCAAAAATTGTTGGTCATTCTCAGGAGCAGCGGCCAAAACACACGCATGCATCGCTCACACAATTTGTCAGTATCAAGGCTTAAAATGCAAAGGTTCTTTGTTGGACTTGATTAGCTAGCTATAATGTTGGTATGGTTCTAGGTAGATAGCTGATGATGGAAGATCAATGGACTCAATGTGAGATAGACGCGTTCATTATAAAATAGGGTCAGAGAGTGATTAAGGACAGGAGTCGGAGGCAGATGAATTCAGATGTCAATTACGTTCTGTTTACGATGGCGGATTTATGCTCCGTATACCTACATATGAATAGTGCATGCACATAATGCCAAAAAGCCGCGGGGTCATTACTGTGCACAATGCGATTCTAATCATGGTTGAGCAAATTAGATTTATCACATTTTGCTGACGCAATTGTCCTGAAGTTGATTGAATTAAAGTGGTGGGGCGGGCATTGCAAAAACTAATAACAGTCCCAGCAATTTAATTAAACTGTGAGAATTATTAATTTGATGTTGATTTAATTTTAGAGAATTTGCAAGCCCTACTGTGCCACTGTGTCATCCTATCCAATCCACCGGACCCAGAACAGAGCGAGTGGTCAGTGGCCAGAGGTCAGGTAGTATTTGGTTTTAGAATCCTTTGGTTGAAAAAAAAATGTATAACTGGGATTAATATTTTGTTTGCAAATAATGATTAGTTTGTCAGAATTTTGTTTTGGTTATTTCCACTATGTTTGTCCACATTTATTTCAATTAATTATTTACTCGAAAATATTTTATGACAAAATTTGCATATAATTTTAGACAATGTTGTAGGAATTTTTTGTAAAATTGCAAATAGATGAAAAATGTGTCGAGTATATTAAAGAAGTGTCCATTGAAATTTCCGGTCCGAGTTCGTTTGAAAAAGGTATCCTTGCCTTGATTCTTATTAGGCTGGGGCATTCGCGGAAGCGATTTGAGCTTACTATAGAGCTTCATGTGTTCTACCATTGAGATGTGACCGGTTAGGATACCTAACAAGATGCGACATTTGAGACCTGCTTCATGTTAGGGAAAAATTCTTTTTTTTCTTGAGAAATCCGGACATAGATTCCTTAAAATCTGACAAGCGCCATCTGTCGATGCCAAGTTTAAATAAAGTTTGGTGAATTCTACTTCCCAAGTAACATTTTTCCTCTCATTTTTTTTCCAGTGGGTAGGTATAAAACCTTCAAACGGCTCTATGATGACAGAAAAACGCGTGCTTATCGGAGTATAAGATTCTTACTGCAATAAAAAAACCTCCTCCTCCCGATTGCAACTAAGTTGAAACTTATCTAGGTATTTTTTTTAACGAATTTAATTAACGTGTTGCAGGTAACTATCCGGTGATAGTTCCCGCTTATACCGCGATTTTAAGGCGGATTCTCGTTTACTACACTTCGCAGGCGGCGTACTAAATTCGTCTCATCGATAATTTCGATTATAGTACTCTTACAGTGTTGTAATAAGCGTTTTCTATGATCTCGTGCAATTTTTTTTATTTCATTACGAACCGTGGGAATCCCGAGATCTCTGTGGAGATCTTCATTTCTAATGTACCAAAGGTGCGCTTACAAACGATCTTAGGAGTTTATTTACAAATGTTTGTAAGATATTAAAATTAGAATCTCGCGTACAACCCCAGAGTTGTATACCGTAAGTCCAGACAGGCATAAGCACCTGCCTGTACAAAATTATCTTGCTTCGATACTGAGCTTAGAGTGTTTCCCGAGAAATCAGTACATATCTCTGAGTTTATTGTTTAATTCTTCGCATTTCTTTTTAACATGCGGTTTCCATTTTAATTTCACGACTAGAGTCATTCCGAGATATTTTACTTCATTAGCAAACGGAACATGAACCGTATTAACAAATAGCGGTATCGTGTTAATTTTGTTATACGTAAAATCTACATGGACTGATTTTACTTCGTTAAGCGCTATGCGCCATGTTTTTGTACATTCACTGACATTTTTCAGAGCTTTTTGTAATCTAGTCTTAGCATCATTCATCGTTTGGCCCACTGCTAGTATTGCAGTGTCATCAGCAAATGTGGCTACGATAGTGTCTTCTGTTTGAGGTATATCACGTGTAAATAATAGGTACAATATTGGACCTAAAACACTGCCCTGTGGTACCCCAGCCACTATATCTTTGAGATCCGAGTAATCGTTTCCATTTCCTATTCTAAAAAGTCTATTCTCTAGATATGCTTTTAGAAGCGTATGAAGTGATTCAGGTAGAATTTGTTTTAATTTAAAATTTAGGCCTTCGTGCCACACCTTATCAAAAGCCTGCGACACGTTGCGACCGACGAACAAATTTTGTTTTCTTCAGGAGTTTTCTCAATGACGTCAGTGATCCTATGCACTTCGTCAATTGTCGAATGCTTGCTTCAAAATCCTAACTGATGTTCAGGTATTAGGCGCTTTGCTTCTATTATTGGTTGCAGACGCAGAAGTAATATTCTTTCAAGGACCTAAGATATTACGGGCAGAAGCGAAATGGGTCTATAAGATTTCTTATCATATGATGGTTTCCTATTTTGAGAACCATTATAACTTCAACCTTCCATTGGCTCGGAACGTATTTTAGCCTTAGAGTGGCATTTATTATATAAAGAAGATTAATTAACACTTTGCGAGGAAGCATTTTGAGAACTTCGGCCGTAAGTAAGTCATATCCCGAACGTTTCGTATACTTAAGCTTTTTTATTTCTCTACTTAATTCGGCAAGGGTAATCTCATAACATTCTCCAATAACTTAATGAGGCTTATTTAAGGGAACTAAAATAATCTGGAAGAATTCTTCTAGATTATTATAATAGTCCTAGTTATGAGAGCCTCTCTATACTCCCTAACAGAGTTGTATTCTTCTTATGGAATGACAGATGTAGAATAATGAAAAACGGCCTCTTATATGACTCTAATAAAACTCATATAAATCCTGTTGTGAGAAAGTGGTTGCTGCAATGGGAGTTGCTAAAAGAGAATAGAGAAAATGAGGGAAGAAAAGAGAATAAACCTTAACAAAATAATATCTTTCTCACTAAAGTTTTTTTTTTGAAAGAAGCAAACCCTTTTAAAGTTATTGCGTGTATATGTCATGGCTAAAAACTGATGGGCTTGACATGTATTTGTGATAGTATTTATTTCAATTATTGTCAATTATTCAATAATTTATAATGGCGATACATTATTTTATTTTATTGTTTGTTTACTCTTAGATTTTACCTCGAAAAAAAAACAAAGCGCATTCCAAATAATGCATATTTAAATTACTTAATTTATACTTTTTATCAAGGATAGGGTTACTTTGGATACTTTTGGGAATCAATTAATTTTTGAAATTATAGTGGATGACATGCAATCCTAAATGCATAACAATAAACTTGTGAGTCAAATTAAATTTGAAAAGCAATCCATATGAAACACTAAGAGCCTTAATGCTGCATTTACACAAATGACAAAATGTAATTGTTGGTAGATATTTTAATGTCACAAAACAGAATTACCCAAGTAACATTTTTTATCTCACAAAAGGTTTCAATAGAGAAACGTCGAAAAGTTGAAGTAATGTCCATTTAAATTGTTAAATGTTTTGTATCGAGATTAGAAAGAATCTTTTACATGTTATTGTTTTGCCATTTATGTTTGTGAAATTTATAGTGCACATTATAAATTGTTTAGAAAAAAAAAGTTTTTAAAATAAATAAATTTTAGAATTATTTGCAACATATCCACATTTTGTATGCGTGGTAACCCTCAAATTACTCAGACAATATTTTCTGCGCCCTTGAATTTGGCTACTGTAAGGATAAGAGAATCCTTTTATAAACTTACAATAAGGCCTTTATAAGATTTTTGTTTCCTCTACTTTTACTCACTCTCATTTACTAAGTTTATTTTAAGTCTTCTTAGAGCCGATTTTTCAATTTCCACATAAACATCCAGTTAATTGCCAGAGGAATAAACTCACTGACTGCCAAACAACCGGATAACAACATCGAATTTTTCACTCAAGAAAAAACAATCTATAGAATAATTTAATTTGAACGTCACTTTTATTTCGAGTATCGAACTTTTCATGGAAATTAATTTTAGTTTAAGCAATAATTTTTCAAAATGTTTTTGACATCGAAAATAGCCATTTATTTTATTCCTCAGATAACTCCTTATTCCATTCTAAAACGAGCAGATAACTTTATTCCTATATTAAGTTGTATCTGACTGTTGAAAAACTGATTTTTGATCTCTCTGGAGAATATGTACTAACTGACTGCTTAGCTGGCTATTGAAAAATTGGCCCTTATGGGAATATTCATTATATTATGCGATTACTTAAAAAAAAGAGCGAGCGAGATAACAAGTTACATTATAGTCACTGGTCTCTATAATACACTGGATAGTGTATTCCATACAAAGTATAACAGTTTTTTTGACTCCATTTGAATTTGACAGTAGCACAAGTGCAATTGCCTATCTCGTTTTTTTTATAAAAAGAAAGAAAGAGATAGATTGCACTCCTTTTCAAAAAAAAATTGAAAAACAATTTGTTTTTATTGTCAGTTTCAATCAATATAATAAGAACTACAAACAATTCAGAATAAAGTAAGTTTCAAGAAATAATAAAAATTGAATTATGTTTGCTTAATATTCATCAAAAAAATGGACCTGGTTAGATGGAATAGTTGCTATAAGTACATTCATCGGGCAGGAAGGACGGCTCGTCATAAGGCCCGTGGTGCTTCCTTATGAGGTAGATGGCATGGTTGCCGAACTAAAAACTGCCAAAATAGAAATCGATCAGATTCATATTGACCCGCGTAAACTTTTCTCTCACAAAGGAAAGATGGAGGGATTCCTTGCTCGAAACAAAGAACCTAAAGAAACTGCCCAGCGTGCGTTTGTGTCGTACATTATGAAGAACAAGAAAATCTTTAATGTTATCCATCTTAATACGGAAGAATATGCGAGATCGCTTAGACTCGTCGTTGTTCCCAGGGTTCGGTTTCTGGGGCGATTTAAAAAAACGACAAGCAGCTGCCCATAAGTTAAAGAAAGATGAAGATGTGGAATGTGGTAAACAGTGATTCAAATAATGATGAAGAAAATGGTGATAATGGTATTGGAGAAGTAAGTGAAAGTGAAAGCATGGTTCACCAACCACCGACCAGAATTACTTCAGTAACTGGTAGCTATTCAAATGAACACGACAAAGAAGATGAACCACGTCACAAGAACGTGAGAGATATTGCAGAAAAATTATCATTAAATATGGAAGCTGAAATTATTGCAATGTAATTGTTGGGAAAATAAAGCAAATTCAAGTTCTTTTACAAATGGAAGTCAATATTGAGCATTTCGCTGTCTTTTTTTGTCTTAAAATTCTAGGTTATTTACAATACATATTAAAAATCTGGTAACAGAACGTTTCAAAGCAATGTGTTTTCTTGTTGGTGGAGTTGAATGATTATGCTGTTTTTTTCGATTTTCTGGTCGATTTTTACCCAATCTCAATGGTTTATGAGAACTTCAAAGAGTTGACCCTCACCGCCAGCCTAAGACAAATTTGCCGTTATAAGTGATACAAGGTGCGGCTTAAGAAGCCGCTATTGGCAATATTAAGCTAGCACCGAAACCGCTTTCAATTCTTTTCTTAATATGAACGTAGGCCATTGGTACGATTTCGATTGTAATTCTTCCTTGTATTGTATTTAATACACACTCGAAATAATCAAATATATCATTAGTATGGCTTTTTTATTAAGAAAAATTCGTACTTACATTTGTTGAAAATAGATGTGTAATTTAAATTTTATATTTTTTCTGAAGAAGGTGCCCTTGGTATGGTTGATTAAACAAATTTAATTTCAAGCATAAGCAACCATCTTGAAATGTAACTTTGGCAACAAAAATGTTATACTGTTATACTGACATGGACCCTCTACAAGTATTACAGTTTTCTAGCGGGGTCGATTTTTGTATGTGAATACACTATCCAGTGTATTATAGAGATCAGTGATTATAGTGAACTATTAATCACGTATGTAGTACGAGAAGGAGGCCTCTGCTACAAAAGTAAAACATGAATTTGTTTTTATCATACCACATAGAATAATGCCAATTTAATACAGTTGTTTGCCATTAAAAGTGTGAAATATTCGTTGAGCTATAAGTATAGATACCAATCATAAATTTTATGGGGTGGCCGTGGCGCGATAGTTTTGTGTTCGCCTGTCAACCTCATGGTCACAGGTTCGATCCCTGCCGTAGTCTATGTCTTCTTATTTTTCCATTAAAAAACAATTCTAAAAAAATAAATGTCATACAATGAGTTGCTGGTTTACTCATTGCATGCTGTTTAGGCATAGAACTAACAACATGTGATTGAGTAAAACTAGTATACCGATAAAATATGACAAAGAATAAAAAAAAAAAATTAATGCGAATTATAAGGGACATCGATAAATAAGACACGGAAATCTATCCGCATTAGTTCAGCCGCCATCCCTGGAGATAAGATCTGAGACAACAACCACCTACAGTCTCCGAATATCGCGCCACACATCTTTCCTATCATTCTTTCTCTTCCTTAACCTCACCATCACGCCCGCGCTGTGTTGAAACATTTAAAGGGTATTCATAATCCCTTGAGCGCGAGTAGATTATAAAAAAAAAAAAAATGTAAATTTGATTTACAAAATTATAAAATTATAAATATCTTTCTTTTTTGATGACACGTTTTAGTCGACGGCGACGGCCAATCGTCTTTTAAAATCCACAGCCCTTTGAAAACAAATGCTGAATGCATCGCTATTTGCTATGTGTTAATATTTGGTCGTAAAACACTTGCATTTTCAATTATTTGAAAAAAGCTTTAGAACAATAAAAACTATTTGGAAAATTAAAAAAGACAATTCACGTCTCGACTACGTCCCTGTCTTGGCATGTGACGAGGAAGTTTTTGATTCCATGTGCCAATTGGAAAACTTCAACTCCTATTAGAATCCTGTAATAAAATGTTGTACACCTTAAATTCTATAAGGTTCGTTATGGAATTTTACAATAGCTTAGACTCCCATAAGTCAGTTGTTATGGGATTGAAGATATATAGGCGTATAAATTTAATAACAAGATTTTTATAAAACTCTAAGTTCTTGGAGTCTTGTTAAAGGAGGTAAATTTGATTTAAGTATAAGAATTAAATTATTTGAAAATTGAAAAGAGCTAAATTCCTATAAAAACGTTATGAGAATAATTTACGTTTCGTAACAAGAAATTAAATCTAAGAATAGCAATGGGACCTAAAAGAGGCTTACAAGATTGTTTTCAGATTTTGGGAGCTTAGCTCTGGAGAGTATGTTAGTAGGGTTCTTTCTTGATCAAGGTGTATAAGAACCGGGAATTTAGTTTAGCTGGGATCAATTGATGATACTTTTGTGCTGATTTATCTATCACTTCATGTCGGTATACATCACCTTCGACGGGTAACTGTGGTAGTTGCACTAAGTAAGTTCAACTCATTGCGCACATATCCACTTGTTCTAACTTTGTGACAATTGAGGAAATGTATTATATTGCCCAACTAATACGTCAGTTTCTATAAGACTTCGATAAGTCATTTTAGCTTCGATAAGATCTAACGGAAACTTTAGATATGATAGATGTTTGCCGGCTATCAATGCAGATGACAATTATTGTTCAGTTGATTAATTGAAATGCCGTTAGACTCCTTGCGGCCTCATCAACAACTTCGTGTAATTCCGATTGAAAGTCACTGTAGTTACGTCATCACAGAAGATTCTGTCTATAAAAATTAATAAAACCATTCGGTGTTGACTCGGTTTTCCATCCCATACTCCACTGTTTAAGTCAAAGAACACTTTAATTGGGCGGCATTTATTTTGTGCGGTTCGTATATTCGCATACAAGTCTTTGATTATTTCACATGGTTTTACAATTGAAAGCCTCGGGGGTCTGGCTTAATAATCCACACGTCTTATTCCGTAATCCTCTTTATCATGACTGTGTACAGATATGTTAATGATCCTGAAACATTATCTATTTCCGTAATACCTCGCGGTGAGAAATCTGTATAGTGGGAATGTTTCGTTGTATTGTAAGCATGACCAATTCTGCCGAAGCCGGTTTGATATTTCGTTCGCTAACTACCGTCCGAATTACTGAGCAAAGTCAAAGCAGTGGAGAAAAGACTCCCTACCTAGCTAAGCATTGAAGCTTCGAAAAGGCATTTATGCTTCGGTATGACCTAAGCAAATTCTTCCAGAAGTTGAAATGGAAGTTATTCACTGTCGTAAAGCTTCAAGCATATGATATGGGCATTTCCTTCACAGTTAGGCCCACTTCGCTTAAAATTGCAAATATTATTGTAGCGCTTGTACAGAATCGAATTGAAAAACTGGATTGTTCACTGTCGTAAAGCTTCAAGCATATGATATGGGCATTTCCTTCACAGTTAGGCCCACTTCGCTTAAAATTGCAAATATTATTGTAGCGCTTGTACAGAATCGAATTGAAAAACTGGATTGTTCTCGAAACTTTCTTCCAAAGACATTGAATAGCTTACGTGTGAGACAACCTATGCGAATAATTACGTATGTGGAGCAACAATTAGGAGTGAGCTTGCGTCTATTAAAGTTACCTCGCCTCATTATCAAATCCTCAAACTGTGCAGTGTGAATGGAACCTTTGGTGATGGACGTCTTCCTTTACTGTATTGGTCCCTCCTCTGGATAAAACTTGGATATTCTATGTGTCGGAGCATCAATGTCTACTCGTTGTGTATGCGCTTATTACACCTAGGCCAATTAGTTCGACTTTGATTAACTATTTCAAATATTCTCCTTCACAGTCCAGACCCGTCAACTCATACGGGACCATTAATTCCTCTAAAGTTCTTACCTCAAAGAGCGCAAGGGACTTAGTAGGACACCATCGTTACTATTTTTCTAAGCAAACTGCTGAGTTCTACCCATGATATCAAAGTGATCCGCATATGCAAGTTATATTCCGACTTTTAAAAGATGATACCGTTGGTTGTGGTATGTGAGTTCCGGATAGCTGGTTCCAAATGAAGTTAAAAAAAGCCAATAGGCTGTCCACAGCCGTATATAAATTCGTTTTGACATCAATAGTTTCAGTGAGTTCTATACATCGTTCAGTGCGATGGTGGATCTTCTCTGGGATCTTTCCGAGTATTAAAATTTATTTTATTGTGTACTTGTGAACAAGTAGTCGAGTCTGATCAGGTTCCTGATGTAGGGTTCCAGGCGATAATATCTGCTGTGGTTTTATCAGTTTTATAGGACTTTTGGGCAATTGCTGAATTTTTACTGCAAGAATCTTGTTCAGCTTTGGAAGTTTCCGAAAGTCGGTGGTCATTATTTTATTGAACCAGCCTTAGATCCCAACTTCGAGCATACAACTCC
This sequence comes from Philhelius pedissequus, assembly GCA_910595825.1. NCBI lineage: Eukaryota > Metazoa > Arthropoda > Insecta > Diptera > Syrphidae > Philhelius > Philhelius pedissequus. The sequence continues at coordinate 329,087,538 of OU343160.1, forward strand.
AAGGACTAGGATCCAAATTAATCGCCCCTTTTATAAAATTGAGCTCCAATTTATGTTGTAGAAGGAGCTCACTGATTGGCTTAACCTAACTGGAAGTAGAAGCCGTCACCCTAGACACAGTCGGTAGAATTTTTCCATAGCCACCTTATAACTTTATATGACGAGAGATCTTACCTTGCAGGGAACTCTACTATACATAGAACTTTTGACAATGTGTAAGCTTGTGCTGATCGCAAAGTTCTAGGTTTCATCATAGAACGCTCCTCCCCCTCTTCAAGGCTTATCCAATGAAAGGGATCAACTGGAAGAATTCGTTAAAAATGTATTGAAAGCTATGTGTATCTAAGTTAAAAGTTTAGAACTTGAATTTATACGGATTAATATCTTTAATGATTGACCAATCAAAAAACAAATAGGTGCGTGCTTGTGACTGACTTCAAGCAAAGCATCGGTCAAACTCAATTCACATCAAACTGTAAACAGACCAAGCGCACACCTTCCTTGCTTTCGACAATACAAGCATAAAAAATACGTTTTAACGAAGCCATGTAGTGAAGGCAGCATCTAGTCAAAGAATCAATCCTTCAAATCGACTCGACAAAAGACTCCAATTCAAAATAAAATAAGCAAACAAAACACATACAGAAAAAATTTAGCCGTTGGAAGGATGATTTTTCAGCAAAATACGACTGCATTCTCCATCTACTCTAAGAATCTCACTCTAACTTTTCTTTGAAATGGTAAAAATATGTTAGATTTGGCAGCAAACCCCAAGTCGTAGTCGGGAAAAACAAGTATCTACCAAACACCATTGCAGTTTTAGCACTGCATATCTAAAGAAAGACGTAGAAAACATTCTTTAATTTTTTTTCTAATATTTCGTCCTTATATTCCTATAAACCTACCTATCTGACTGCGTGTCTCAAAATTTTTTTGCCAAAAGGAGCAATATGAGGAAAGTACGTTGATTCCGATAGATGATATTGAGAGATGAAATCGATTGCATTTTAAATTGGTTCCTCCTCAAGAACACAGAAACAACGTACAAGGATTTTTGAGAGAGCAGTGAAAGAACTATAAGTACGTATATATGAATACGAAAAAAAGGACGAGGGACGAACATAGAAGTAGTGCACTTATTTCAAGTAAATACCGAAAAGGATTTGCACAGATTTTATTTTTCCTCGTCTTTGGTCCTTACGATTCTCCTCCTATTCGGCACATCCAAGGATATTCCTTCAATTTTAACATTTTTTTTTATGTTTTCTTCGTCGTTCTGATTCCGTATACATATCATCCATCTGCCAAAGGCGATTTCAATTTGATTAAAGCATACAGACGCTAGGAAGACGCCCTTCTCTCCGATATCACCCATAGTTTAGTCAGTCAGCTTATTCGAGTTGCAAGGATCAAACTATCAGACTATCAGAAGGAAGTACATACAAATAAAATTTAATAAGACCATGTTCGATATTAAAATATACTACTACACTATCAGACCCGATGAGAGGATGTATTTTTGAAAAATTATCCTCCAGGGTTTTTTGGTGTCTCTATCTACAATTCTACATATACATACTTGTATATGTATTATAGTTCAATAATATAGCTCAAGCTGACAAATAACCCTTTTTGCTATATGTGATTGTGTACAAGGATATTTATTTATTAGCATTACTCATCGGAATTTGTGTTAAATAATTTTCTATTTGGTCCTTATTTACCCTTTGAACTCTGTCTATTTATTTCCAGATTGGCTGCACACTAATGAATGACGAATAAACCCACAAAATCTCTGGAGCTATACATTATACATATTTTGTTTTATAAAAGGATATTGATATATTCAGTGAATAACTTATAAGCTTCATGCATATTGATACACTGACTGTGTGAGTTGTTGTTGTTGTACGAGTACAATTTGTTTTTTGATATGATCCTGCCTCTGACATCCATACATGTGTACAGTACGTAGTTAGCTAGTTTTATTTGTAAATTCTATTTTTAAGGGTAAGTACTTGCTGAGGCGAAATTGTGTAATTTTTGTTTTGTTAGTTGGTTTGCTTGTTTGATTTTAATTTTACTCATATCCGGTTCCGCTAGGAAAGAGGATTTGAGTTTGGACTAAAATAAGCTTATGTATTTTGAAATATTAAATATTTGCGAAGGATTGCACTTACTCAGAAATTAACTCAGAGATCCATCTCGTTGTGGTAACATGGTAGTATATGTGGATATAGTGCCATATTCCGGCAAGGAAAAGGAAATACAGGGGATAAGTCAGAGCGACGGTTAGAAGCCCAGAATCTTATAACTCTATTACCCTAAGAATCATCAATGATTGATTTAAATTGTCATAGCAGGACGAAGCTCTTAGAGGTAAAGAAGAGTGTTTATGAGTTTAACTGAACGCACTGCATAAAATGAACAGAATTTTTTTGCGAAATTTTTGAAAAGACGTACTGAGCACTGACTTTTCAACAAAGAGAAATAAGATGCATGGAAACACTTAATCGCATCAAATGCCTTCTGAATCAGTTATGTTGACCAAATTTGCGCCAACATATAATATAATAACATTCGGTCGTACTGTCAAATGCAGAGTTTCTTTCTTTAGTCGTACAACACGAATGTGTAATGCTATACCTATCTCTATTTTTCCCTCCCATTTTGATATTCTGAACTTCAAAACTAGTGTAGATCGGTATCTCCTTTTAAGGCTCGAAATTGATCACCATGCTGGCTGCCACTTGGAATCAACGGGAATCTTATTTCTCAGCAATAACTAAAACCGAAATCCAAATATGCTTTTCAGCGCACAAGTTTCCTCACCCTTCATCTTCATTCCTTACCTCTATTTGTCGTATTTCTTACTTTATCGCAGTGTGAATTGTAAGGTTGACGAATGCAAACAGTAGGGTGGTAGTCAGGTAGTATGATGTTTATTTCCACACCAATACTGGTAGTAGTTGCACAGTGCTGCTGTTGTTATCTGCCTTATGGCTATGTGGTGGTCGTGCGGAATTGCTCGATTTGTGTCTCGAGTATAATTGACTGGTTCTGCACTGGTCGGTAAATGCTTAGGGTTCGGCATAGCATGTGATGGGGTGCGTGAAGTGTAACGCTTCGATAATATTTATTAAGTCCTTTAACATTTGAACAATATTGAATAGCTGTCACAATTTTCCTAATACATAATAATATTTGTTTGTAGGGACAAGCGATGGGAATGCCTACGGTTGATGAGATGGATAAGACATACCGACAGTCTTCATTACAGATATTGTTCGAAAATATCTAAGTTCTTAGTGAAACTGTTACAATTGGTTGCGTTTCTCGCATGCAACCTCATGTGAACAATATCCCTTAAAGGCCACTGATTCAGAAAAACGTTAGGTATACCTAATAGCAGTGTTTTTGCTGACGGGCCAGATGAAGAACTGAATCTACCAGACATTCTACTCTAGAAATGAAACAGTGAAGAAAATAATATCAATTTGGAGCCAAAACCCTAAGATGTCCTGTATGTTAAATCAGGAATCAGAAAGTCATAGTCAAAACTTCAAAAAAGAGCATAAGCAAAATTTATTTAATATGTAAGCCTCGTTAGACCGTCGTCAGCCTAAAAACGTTTAACGTTTACTCTTTTAAGCTTCATAAAATCGCTGAATTTACTCAAGCCGTATGATTGTCCAAGTCTAGGAAAGCACCCCATTGACAACAAATATTTCATATAATGTATTTTAATGTAGTTATAATGTATTTTTTAAGCCTGAAGCGAGCTCGTCGTGTTCAGAGCAGGGTATCCCGTAGAAATCAAGTAAATTGTATTACTTATAAAATAGGGTCTTTGAAATCTAACAATTTCATTATATTAATTCTTAAACCAAGAATAACACGATATTTCATATAACTGTAATACCCCACGATCTCAATCTGAAGGAGTAAGCAGGCAAAACTTCGTTTGGGAGACTTATTCTCGCCCGGTGGGAAAAAGAAATACTTTTATTACCCAAAATATTTCCTGGCCTTGGCGCGATAGTTGTGTGTCGCATGTCAACCTCATGTTCAAAGCTCACAGGTTCGCATAGCACTAACAGCATGTGATTGAGTAAAACTAGTATACCGAAAAAATATGACCACAAATAAAAAATAATGCGAATTATATATGGGACATTGATAAATAAGACACCGAAATTTCTCAGCATTAGTTCAGCCGCCATCCCTGGATATAAAATCTGATACAACAACCACCTACAGTCTCAGAACATCGCGTCACGCATCTTTCATATCCTTTTTACTTGCGATTATAGGTACTATAAGGCAAGTTATGCATTCGTAACAAAAAAAAATTCTAACAATCAAACATGACATTACGATCATAGAGAAGCCTAAAAAAGTGATCGCCAAAAAATGTCTGTCTGTCTGTCTGTATGTATAACGAGCTACAGCCTAATTGGCTTAAGTGATTACCTTCAAATTTGGTATGTGTGATTATTTTGGCATTCCCCAGAGGGAAATTTTATTTTTAGGCCTAAAAATAATGGTACCTGATGCCATATGACCTTGAAGGAAAATCTTATTTTTCTCCACCGGCTTCAACGATTTTGATAAAAAAAATTTGTTGGTAATAGCTAGCAAATGATATGAACAAAGCTTACAGGAAAAGTCTATGAACTTTACCTTTCATATAACATTTTTTTTTATTTTTGGCTGTACATTGGATTTCTGTCAAATTTTATATCTGAGAAGATCTACGTAGCTAAATTAATGTTGCATATCAAAGTTTTTAATAGCTTTTTTGTAAATTAATTATTTAAATTTTTTTCTTGAAAAATCAATATTTTTACATTAACAGTCTCTAAAATATTGCATACCAAAATTTCAAAAGAATTTTGTTTTCAAAAAACGAAAAATAAAAACAGGATTATATCAAAACCCGTCCTACATTTTTCGAGATACTTTTTAATAAAATTTTCATTGATCCGTGGCATCTAATGGCGTTCTTCGTTTCTCCGAAAAACTGATTGAAGTGATGGTTTGGCAGTTAAAATAAGTTTAAAAAACGATTTGTTTCCACCTTTACACCATTCACTTTCATTATATACATGTACATACATACTTGAACATATTTACATTATTACCCTCCTAATTTACATAATTAAATATACATTTGTAGGTAGGTACCTACATATGTAACTTCTCCTTGAATCATCCATTCGACAATTCATTATTCTTAGAATCAAGGTAATATTACATACATGGGCTTTAAATGTGCATAGGATAACTATATAAGGTAGCTAACTACCAACAACAAGAGCTACAAGAGCAAGTTTGTACGATCCAGTCGTGTATTTTATTTCTCTTCCTTAACCTCTCGCCCGCGCTGTGTTGAAACATTTAAAGGGTAGTATAATCACTTGAGCGCGTGTAGATTAAAAAAAAAACTTGAAACGGCACACGTATGCACCAAATAAAGTTTCGGCATTGATGAAAAAGTTGTCAACCACTTAAGATCAATGGGAAACTTATTCTTCAGCAAAATCCATTCGAGATTAAGATTGTAAGTTTCGCCCATCTCGAAATTTCATATATCGTCTTGTTATATTTTCTGGTGTGACTCAGTGTGAATTGTGAGAATGACTAATGAAATTTCTGTACTTGCAGTGCTACCGACGCATCGTAATGTGATGTGCTGATGTTGACTCTGTGAATGGTGGGTCGTGTGTAGTATTAGTATGTGCAGTGTGTATGTGACTGGCAATGATGTGTTGGGGTAGTCCAGTGGTCGTATGGTATTGCCCGAGGATTGTTGCTGATGCTGAAGCACTGCGGTGGGCGATAATTAATTTCATGTTATGTTCGGGTAGTGGTCATGTTATGTCGAATGTTGTTGCTTGATCAGTAGTGATGGTTGTGAATTGAATGCGAAGCGAGGTACGGCGTGAGGTATAATTACGGTGACCATATTTCTCTGAGCAAAACTCGGGACATAAATTTAAAAATTGAAAAACGTGTCTGCTACAAAATCAACAAAATTCTAAAAAACAAAAAAAAATTAAAAATCAAAAACACCACAAAATACAGAAACTTTACATTTTTTTTCAATATTTAACCTTTTTTATACCAAGTCGTAGAAAAATAAACATTTACCAACGAAATTGTTGGTACTTGGTACTTTTTTGCCTAAATAAATTTCTTTTTTATCTTTTCCTAGTAAATATTTTTAAATTCCCTGACAGCCAAAATTATAGTTTAATTTTTCATTGAACATGGCTCTGAGAGTTTCAACATTCAGTTGTGTGTTTCTATTTGTCCAAATATTATTCATTATGCAAAGAACTTTTTCGGTTGGAGCATTTGAACCTGACAGACAGAGGCCTAACTCGACAATAAGTAAACGATTTTTGAAGTTTATACTTTGTTTGCAAAAATGCTAAAATATGTGTTTCCATTTCTCGGCCACAGTTAGTTTATTCCTTATCCATTTTGTTATAATTTTGTGACACACAAATTCGTCAAACAAGGTTTAATCATTAATAGTTGTATCCGTCTATTTTTCGGTTGACAAAAGATAACGAAGATTCTATTTCTAGCCAGGTAGGAAATAGGAATGTATCGAGGAATTGGCCCACTAAAAACTTCATATTCTTTAAAACATACATCCCAATGACATAAATATTTTGAGACTCTGCTAATAATATTCTCACATGTAAAATTGATGCGTGGGATTGAATAAAATGAAGAAAGAAGGATTTCAGATGAAGAGTTGTTAAACAAATTCTTTAAAATAACAAAAATTCTCCTAAAGGATTATAAAATTGTATTATTCTCTCAATAGCTGGTTTTAGAAATAGCCGACTAGTTTTTCTGTAACGAACTAGTTTTAAGTATTTAGTCTGAGACTTTTCAGTGTAGAGATAAAAAACGAATAGTTATTTAAATCGTGAGCAGCACAATTATCTGCAATGAGATCATTACCGGTAATGGCTTGAAGTATATAAAAAAAAATGTTGCTCTTGCCTTTTCTTGTTGACCCGCCAAAATTACAGTTATTGTTGTAAGCACAAATTACCCAAAATTTTACCAAAGTTTTATCTACTTACGTACTTTGAAGTACTTTGATTTCCGATGTATCCCTTGGAAGATTTTCAACCTCCAAAGTCTTGACAACGATACCTAGTTGTGGTGAAAAATAACGAACCAAGAGCTGACAGATGTGCACTGCCATTATTAGAACAAGCAGAAAAAACTGTCACAAAACTTACTCTGCGCAGAGAAGTTTTAATTCCTTCGATATAATTTGGTTCAAAAACATTGACCACAATACGAGTAGCTTCACATTTTGTGCGTGCGGTGCTCAGAAATATAATTGATCAAAACAGCTTTTAATAAGTTTCGATGTGCATTGTGCAATCATTAGACCTGAATGAGTTCAGATGCCTTCATTAATTGCATTCTTACTGGCAGGCCCTCGAAAATTTGTCGAATTAAAAAAGCATCGTACATTTGGCTTGAAGTGGCAATAAAGTCAGATTTTTTTATTTTTTAGTGCTGTTCAATATCATATCTTCCACCACATTATAGAAAACGTAGAAACGTATTTTAAACAGTTACTGTATTGGCTTGTTATTTATGAAGAAAAATTCCCTCTGAAGATCATCGTTGAATTCACATTTTCTATTTGAAGACATTTCACAAATTTCTAAATTTATTTTAAATAAATAAAAGGAGCTAATTCCATTTGTTTGTACAATGAAACACTCACATTTCAAATTTATGTATTGTGTTTTTTTGTGAAGATACAGTTTGAAAAGAAATCTGAAAGCTCAATGAAGGTGAAAAATTAATGCGTTCAGTGGACATGCTTTTAGTAAATCCCTCTGAACCATTTATTAAGGCGGATTCGCACTTTGGACATACAAATATTAAACACATATTTAAATTATTGTAAATAAAATTGTTAAATTTTTTTAACGTTTTTCAAATAATATAAATATATGGTAATATGGGACAATCCCGGGACGAAAAATAAAATACAGTACAGTTGTACGTCCCGAGTTTTCTTAAAATTTAACCGGGACACTCGACCGATATACGGATGGTCACCGTAGAAATAATATAAGACTTCATTACAGGACCAACTGACGTTAGTCGTTTAGTCGTCAATATTTCACATGCAATGACGCAGTATACGTTAGCATTTTATTGACAATATTTTTGTTGAAGTAATGGAGAATTATTTTATTTTAAAAGCCCTGGAAGCTGCTAGCTTTTAAGTATTGTCCTGTATATTTTTGTATGGTTTAATAAATAATAATAATAATAATATTTGTCCATAAAGACATCTTACGCTAAATATGTGTCATAATAAGATAGGCTGAAAGGCATAATAAATAAGATATGTAGTTTAGCTTAGAGCGCCCATAAAGGTTCAGTTAGTTAGTTGTAAGATATTGATAAGTAGGCAAGTGTTATGAATGTTTGTCTGGCCTTAAGTTAGTTAGATGTTAATTATAAATAAAAATGATTAAACAAAAATACTCATCATAATAAATATATCCAAGGGATAAATTGCCCCTTCTGAACACCTAATACGCTAATGTTGGTAGATACTACTTATTTTAAATCATATAGAAAAAATTGTCAACTTATTAGCATAGAGTTCATAACATCTAGTAAGCCTTTTAGTGTCATCGTGACTATAGTAGCTAAAGCCAGGAGGGTGTTCTTCTTCATCTACATCTACCTACCTACAAAGTACATCTACCTTGTATTTTAAATATTAATCTGCAGTCAGCTTTTCAATTACATAATCATGAACAAAAAAACATAAAAGAAACAGCAACATATAACCACCATCCCGTTGCTTTTGAAATCTTAACAAAACTCAGTCTTCCCCACAGTCTTTTTATTCTAAGTTCAGTTCATTTAAATTATCAAAACAAAGATATTCTTAGTGCTTCCTGTTTTGGCAGTCATTTAAAATCAAGAACCCAAGATAATAACACTTCTCCAAGTCTTCCATTCCCATTCCATTTTTTGTCTTTAGTCAATGGCCAGGACATCCTCATTTTTTGACTAAAAGAGAGAAACATTTTCAATTCCAAGGTGAAAGACAAAATTGGTTTTCAGAAGAAGAATCTCGAAAAATTCGTAGAAATCCTTTTAAGGTCCACTCCTCATTTTGAATAAATTTCCACTTTAGTGTCCTGCTGCTTCTTCTGCGATACTCGCAATATATGAGTATCTATATCTACCCCTGAATCTATAGAACATCCTTTATAATATTTTAGGTAGAAGGCAACCTTTAAGAGGGTCCTTCATATTTCCAACGTTACCTATATTTGATTGTATCAAAACCAATAGAAATAAAATGTCTAACTCCTTTTTATTCCTGACAACTAAAAAAAAATTAAAGTCCTTCAAGTCGATTTGAATCATAAAAAAGTACATTATAACCCGCACTAAAAGGTGCCCTAATTTATTCGATGCTAAATCCCTTATTTCGTCCAAAAGTTTTTCTCATAAAAACAAAAAAAAATATTTTCAAACAAAAAAAGTCCTTTATTTTATTATCCTGGAATAGTCTATTGAAGAGGACAGACACAATCAAAAGACTAAGTGCCATTAATATCTTTCCTCACTTGGGTACGCATTAATGAATGGTGTCATTTAAGCTCCCGTTCGCGTCCCTATTTGCTGATGGCGTGCCACAAGGACCTCATCTCAATCATTTCAAAAGACGCGATTTCCCCAACTGCTGCTTTTTTTTGGGTCTGTTTTATTTTGAAAAGAATCAGACAGGATGGGATTTCCCTCTTAAGTTTTGCTACTCGTATGCATACCTATATCTACTGATCGACCGACCTGCCGGCCGGCACGGCATTTGACCAGAGGGCGGTATAGCAACTGCGGACAGTAAAGTAACGGTAATGGAAGAAATATGAAAAATCGCTACTTCCAGAGATGACTTGATTAATTACATTGTCCTTGGATGATTTTGAGCAAAAGCTTATGGTCGTAGGAGTTCAATTTTCTTTTTAAGACAGGAAGCGAGAGATCCAGGACAAAATGAAACGGATGGATAATTCTGCTGATGCTATGGGCGTCTACATTCTCTCCGTCTTCATCACACTGGACTCTTATTATTTTGTTTTTCTTCTGATACTGCTTTTACTCGGTCGTCCTTATAATGGGAAGAGGAGTCAGAGTCCTACAATCAATAGTATAAGGGCATCATCGACGAATGGATTGTACATTGGGGGAAATATCGGACTTTCTTCAGCATCCTTCTGTCGCCCGGTATACAATACGAATATAATCATTCCGCACAGACACATACACACATACAAGTATTGAGATGCTTTTCTGATGATTATAATGGAATTAATTCGTCTTAATGGTTTTCAATGCATTTCAGGAATTACAAGGGATTTGTTTAAGGAATACAAAAGGATCGTCCTAGTCAACAGAAATTCCTCCTTTTTTTATATCTTTATACCTTCATCCTTTCTCAACTGGGACGTAATGCAATATGAGAGTTATTGTCGATATGGAACTTAATTATAATAACTTTTTTTTGTCAGATTGAAGGACGTCAGGATTATTTCTGGAAATCTATAAATAGATAGATACGGATGGGATTATTATATGCATATTCTTTCTAATTACGTGCATAATTGCACTTTATGTCTGACTGCTTTTATTCGCCAGACACAAAAGAAATGGAACTTAATTAAGATTAAAGGATATTAAAATGGGAAATCGTGACAGTTCATTATTGTTGTTGTCAAAATATTATTTATTTAATAGAAGTCTATTAGATGAAGTGGAGTCTGGGGAAGTAGATGTTTCAAAATGAAAATAACAAAACAATCTCAGATTTAATAAGATTCGGTGGAATTTTACTTTCACTTATAATATTTTCGGTTAAGAGTGAATGTGAATTATAAGAAATTAAAATAAATGTCTTCGAACGACATCAAGTAGGTGGTTGACTGCCGCTGGTATTGCCTGTTGGATGGTACACTCCTGATCGGTGGACGAGGCCCCCTTTATATTGTTTGTTACAATACGGGTTGGATGGTTACGTAAGTTTTTGGTTGTTGGTGGATTCTTTGAATTTTTAAAGTGTATATTCTCTTCGAAAGATTTTGAAGTTTGCGACCTGTTTATACAGAACTGTAGTGACTTTAAAAAATAGAGGAGGAAGACTGAGATCAGCGATTTGGCAAAACTAATAGAAAATAGGTGATCTAAAAACATATTTTCCAAAGAAAGTGACTCCCAATCCCGACATATCAATTTATACCAGTTCGTTTTATAAAATGTCACAGTAGGTAGTCTAGGTACACATAATAAAGGTAATATATTCGGTTTTCATTTCCCCTCACGTTCGCGCATGTGGCAAAAATCAGAGACACTAGTGTCACATTTGGTATGCACATATGCTTAGGCATGGGCCAAACTGTTAGTTGCTATATCTGTTACTGCTACTTTTAAATAACTGTGATAAATTCCTGTTACTGAAATAAAAATTATGAAACAAAAATTGTCAGTGAAATAACAATTTTAATAAACTATTTTCCACTACCATTTTAAAATTAATTATTCATCACTTTTTCATCTATATTCCGCTGTTTGGTTTGATCAAAATAGAAATTTAGAAATTTTAAATGTTATTTTAATAACAGTTATTTTTGGTCTACTGTTACCTCTTACTGAACACATCTTACTTAAAAATATTGACCCACCCCTATTTGTATGTGAAAATGTCAAAAATGAGAGTGCATGTGTCAAATCTCAGAGACATTTGGCCAAATATGACAACCGAATTTTTGAATTATGACTATGTTGATGTGGCCATGCAGTATCAGAAGGGCATTCGACTTCGGGAACTTATAGTTAAGTCTTCCAAACGAACCTAAGCTGTGCCAACTGCTAGAGTCAACCTTTTTAAAAATCCCCATTTTTACTTCAGCTTTATATGAGAATCCATCGTCTTGCTAATGGAACTTACGTGCCCTCTAATCTCAATTGGACTTAATTTTGAGTGGGTGCTGCTATGGCTCCACACTACACATATTAGAATGTGTGCTTTTGCGCATGCTGTCTGTCAAAATTTGTTGTCGTGTATGACACAAAGGTCTCGCATCCATTCTGATTTTTGAAACACCCACATATAAATAGGAATGGGTCAATATTCCAGTTATAAATATTCAGTAACTGGTGACATCATCAGATCGAAAATACCTCTTATTGAAATAATTTTTTTTTATAAAGTGAAGAATAATTACTTCCTTGTAAAATTCGAGTATGGAATAATTTATTAAATATTCTCACTTTACTGACAATTTTTTGTTCCACAATTCTTATTTCAGTAACAGGTACTTATAACTGTTATTTACAAGTGGCAATAATCGATATTCCAACTAGCAGCTTAGACTATGCTATTTGTTACAAAATGGTCCTTGATTTTTGACAAACAGCGCTAAATTGAATAAAAATGGAAACTCGGAGAGGCATACCTTGCAATATATTCACCATGTAATTGCTCGTCTGTGATGATGATTATTGGTCTCGCTGATCACTATGAATTAACTAAAAGTCGTCGATCTCGGGAAGTAAGTGCAGAAATATAAAAAGCAAAATTGACAGTTTTCGCCATTTGTAAAAAAATATAATAATTGTTTTCGAAAGGCTGGAAAACGTTGAACAATCCATGGAACGATATTACTGTTCAAAATCGCTGAGAATACTTTGGGATTCAGGGATAATATTTTAGAGGAAAAAAATATCAGTTGTTTTGGTACACCGTGAATTTCGTCGAAATTTTCATCAGTTATCTGCTCAAACAGTAAAGCGGGCTTAGCCACTTTCTTCAAAAAAAAAAAGGAAAAATACGTGACAGAATAGGCGACGGAAGACCCGATAGCTCTCATTTCTATGAAAATATCGCCAATGGTGATATGGGGCTTAATTTTTTTTCACCGCCACTTTTCCGGCCGCGTTTCATAAGTTAAGACTGGACCTTCAATATGGAATTTTAAGAGATGCGTTCCAGAGCCACTTAGCTTGTTATTGCAGCGATTTTCGCGAGCTACCAACATCACTCAATTGACCCTTTAAGACATTTATGTATTTTCTTTTGGAATATTTCAAGTCACTATTCTATTATAATAAGTTACCGACTCTGAAAGCTGTCAAAAAGAATATCCAACTTGTCGGCAGCAAATCTTTTTTTTTTTAAACTCCAGCGAAGTGCTTAGTTTTTTATTTGAAAATGATGCAAGACATTAGAAACTTCTTGCATCTATTGGCAAGGTTATGATGGTTAAGTTAGAACGGAATGGTTGTCAGAAGAACCGACAAACTTTGACCACAGACTTATCCGTTGTGAAATAATATACATACATCTGGAGAGATGATGAAGTGTTGTGTCAACTTTCGGGAAATTCATCTGAAAGTATCCTGGAATGCCCCAAATGCATTTAAGAGATGATCGGGAATTGAAAGGCTTGGTAGCTATTTTTCTATCTCAGAATGAAAAGGTTATAGTCAAAACAAGAGTGATCTAGGAGTAATGACGAATTGGATTTTTATTTTTATTAAAATAGAATTGTGGAATGTTGAAATACTTAGAAATGTCAATTAATCGTTCTTCAGTTAAGAATCAATGATTAAAGCCTATTGCGACGAACACACCTCATAGCCAGTTCCACTCCATCACTAGATCTCTATCAGTGGAGTATTATGAACCAAGTCTGTATGGCTCCTGGAAGGTTATGTATTTCAGCTAAATTCGCTGTCGCATCGCGTTTCTCAAATTTGTCCGACATCCAAAAACAACATATTAGCAACACCACAAACATGCTGTGCAAGCAAACGATTTATTTGATCAGAAATTCAGTCAAGTTAATGGTAGTACATATCTAGTAAATGTCAATTGTTGCTAGTTCACATGACGTCATCGCTGATGATTCACTCTACCACCGCGCCGTCAAATCGAACTAGAACTTAGCCCAAACAATTCCTTCCAGAAACCAACAGAAGTATTTTCTGTTTTTTATGAGGCTTGCCGTTTGTTAGTTCCTTTAGGATGTCCTTTAAGCTGGGAGTTTGTATAGGAGGCCGAATTAAAACGCCTGCGGTATTCATGTATCCCAGTTCTTATAGGTATTTTTTTCCAGCCCTTAGACAACGCCATTCCCAAAAGACACCAGAACTTTCTATAGTGCCAAAAGATAATCCTTAATAAATGGGTTCTACGAAGATGACCTAAAAAATTATACCAATTTCACCATGAGGAACAAGACCACACCAATAATTATTTCTCCATTTATACTTATTATAATGTTCTACCTTTTTCTCACCTCACTTCAACTACTCACCACTCTTCACCTAACCACACCTAATTTTGTAGGTATTTGAATGAGTTTTGTTTTGTTTCCACTGTCGCAAAAAATCATTAAAAATGTTCCCTTAATCCTTACCCTCATGATTATCCATTTTCTTTGTTCCTAAATCAGCAAAAAAAACCTAACAAAATCTAATATGTACCCCCTGTGCTATAAGGATATGTTTCTACATCCTAGTTCCAAAACTCAATTCAATTTCGGCCTTTTCTGCAAAGCAACGAATTAAAGGCTTAAAATTTAAATGTAAATCACACATGCACATACCCTTTTTGAAATGTCTCCATTTCTATGCAAACACAAAAGAACAACAGCAGTAGCAGTTAGCTGCTCACCTAACCTTGAAATTACCTTTTTATTCGGCCCACAGGACGGGACTCCGGGTGTGATGAAGTACATACATACTTCTAAAGGGTTTCCCGTCTCTCAACAACAACAATTTAAAAAAAAAAAACCATCTAGCTTTTTCACGAATGCAATCAATTTAGTATTCAATTCAGGTGTTCTTAGAGGCCTGTTTGGTTGAGTTTGATTCGATACCAGCGCCAGCGTGGACGAAAAGGACCTCACTCAATAGTTAGGAACAACGAATGTCTTGAGGATATCGGTTTTTATCAAAAAATGGTTAGTGCGTGCGAATTCGATTTCGATTATTCTTAGATCTGGAATATCCTTTTATATAATGTGTTTGGTCCTGCCTGATGTTTTGCGAGTGTGTGTGTGTGCTTTGTCGTTATTAAAACCGATTGTTTTCGATGTCTTTTGAACGTTATGTTAGTTTACAACGATATGATTTTTCTTTCGCACAAACTTAAATGCGAAAGGGTATTAGACGTCGTGGGCTGGTCCCGATTTAAGATCTCGGAGGAAATATTTCTTGTTTTTGTTTTCCTTTTTTTGTTATTTTATTCTTATTGGAGAGTGGGCTTTGGCTATATTATGTACAATTGTACATATATTGGAATATAGTAAAATATACACTGTTAAATTTTATAAGTTTCTTTTATTGCTTTCCAACACGCACATGTACATCCCGCCATCGATTTAAATTGCCATTATAATGCTCTTGGGCATTCCGTGATCTGACTTCTTCTGCAAGATTTTTATTTTAAGTTTTTTTTTTACGAGTAAATGTGTTTGTGTTTATGATTATTATGACAAAAAAATATAGAACGTTTGGACTCAAGACTAGCACATAAGGTGTGATCCTTTATTTTCTGCAAAAAAAAAATAGATCGAATATTTGAGTACTCCTCAAAATCAATAAATTATGCTAAAAATGTTGCAATTGTGAAAATATAATAGAACACAAATTCATATCAGGGTAATTGAAGTTTTTTTCCTTTACTTGTTTTATTATCCCTCTCTCATAAACTCCCCTCATCTGTATATTTCCGGCCACAGAGGTTTTATTTGTAATAGAAAATTACAGATCTTTAGAAACTTCTGAGAAAAAAAAACGTGATTTTTGAAGTAAAACTTATTTTTCTGGCTTTTCTTTATGGTTGTCACTGACAAGTCAAACCGAAAGGTTCTTTGACAATTTCCATTAAATTGAAATAATGTTGTAGCTAGCATACAATTATGAAAAAAAAAAAATTGTTTCAAAATAGGGTGGTTCAAAAAAATTTTATTTTTCAAATTGAAATAGTAATTTTTCAAATTACTATTTTAATTTATAATACATAATTTCAGATCTACAAATGCTTCAATCTACCATAAAGTAAGATCCCAGGACCGGCGGACATACCTTCGTCAGTTTGTATCATACAGTGAAACCCGCTTAAGCGAAACGACGAAAAATCGGGATTTTTTCAGTTAAGCGGGTTTTTCAGTTAAGCGGACCTCGGATAACTGAACAAATATTTCAGTAAGGCAGACTTCGTGTCATGTAACACGTTAAAAGTTTTACTACTTATATTAAAGTTCAGCTGAAAAACAACCTGTGTTAAATGTTTACCGCTTTTATAAATAAATTTTGTTTAACTAAATAAAAAACAGGACCTAGATATTAATAAATAAATAATTTGTATTTAAACAAAACGAATTTGTAACCACCAACGCTATTTTGAGTTCAGTTTCTTTTATTTACAGAAACATTTGGAGTTACAAAAACAACAATGTATGTAAGTAAATGGAATTGCGTGGATTTCCCTTTTATTTAAAACTTAGCATTTACATGTTTCATGAATGCGGAAGTGGTGAAGAATGGAGGTGAACGTATACAAAAATGAAACAATTCAGCAGCCGATTTTTTTCGATTTTTAGTTTTTCACTTAACCGAGTTGTTTTCTATAGAAAAATTAGGGCTGGCAACGAGACGAGACCAGGCGAGACTTTTGTTAATCTCGTCTCGGTCTCGTCAAAATCGAAAAATTTCAGTCTCGTCTCGGTTTCGGTCCAGGTCTCGCCTAACCAAGTCTCGTCTCGGCCTTGGCCTCGCCTTTTTCTCGAGAAAATTTTAATGTGCGGTCTCGTCTCGGTATCGGTCCTGGTATCATCCTTAGTCTTGGTTTCTTTCATGTTTTTTTGGTAGTAAAAGATGTAAGATAAAGATAAGACTCATTGTTCGGATTGCAAATATAGAGTATGGTTGTGGTATCTCAGCAGTTCGTCGGTAAGAAAAATGCGGGAAAATGTATAAAACAAACTCGTGAGTCTGTTTTGTCTTTTGAGTTAAGTGGAAATAACATTTTGGAAGAATTGTGTAAGTTAATATATTTCATAGCAAAAACAAATAAAATATTAAATAAAAAAGAGTACCTACATACAACGCTCGATTTTTTAAGAAATAAATTTACCGGTTTTGTCAAGCCACGACATGTCAAAAACCATTTAAGGATGTCTCCGATTTAAATGAATTAAAAAAACACCTATACAAAACTCAAATTTTACCTAAAAAAAATCGATTTTTCGATTTAATTTATTGCGCCCTAAAAAGTTGATGTTAGACCTTTTAGGTGAAATTTCGAAAACAAAATATTGCTCAAATGTCAAGATATAGTAAGTTGCCTACCTGTCAAGCCATGAACTGTCAAAATCCATTGAAGCATCGCTCCGATTTAGATGGATTACAAATCCTCTACAAAATTCAAATTTAACCTCGAAATTTTTTCCTCCGACAAAAGTTGATTTTAAGCCTCTTGTATGACATTTGGAAAAAAATATAATCAAAACGTCAAAATATATTTCGTTGCCTACCTGTCGAGCCATGAGCTGTCAAAATCCATTGAAGGATTGCTCCAATTTTAATGTTTGGTTGCGTGAAAAATCATACGAATTGGTACACATATTCACATTTAGCTGTCAAAACCAATAGAAAAAAAACCAAGTTTGGGAAACTTGGTGAAAATCAACGTACAATATGGATGTCAAGAATTCGGTCAAACTTGGCATCTGCACGTCTTATCCAACTTTATTGTGCTTGTCTATTATACATGAATCTAATAATGATATATCCTTGTACGTTGCTTATGCTAAACAAAATAAAAACTAGAAATTTTGTTCTGCAGTACGTAGGTCCATGAAGCTAAGGCCATAGACTTCACTTGAAACGAGTAAGTTTTACTTGTGTAAATCGAAAACTATATTTTTAAGTTGAATTTTATTAGTTGCGTATGAAAGCGCTCCGAATGGCTTACATTTTGTGCGAATTTAGTTTTCAAAGGTGAGTGATAACGTAAAAAATAGGCTGTGAAGTAACGTTATCAGACACCTTGATGAGCCTTATTTCCAAGATAAAATTTTAATTTTGTACAGTTTTTTTAATCCATTTTAATCGGAGCAATCCTTCAATGAAATTGACAGTTCATTACTTGGCAGGTAGGCAATAAACTATCAGCCCTATTCTGCTATCTTCCGATTCACGTGAATATTTTACTCAATTTTTCACTTTTTAGATATTTTCAAATGCCTTCTATCTTTTGAGTCCAAAGCTTTACTAATATTTTTTTTGTTTAAGTCTTAAGAGAATCTAATTGTTAAAATTTATTTTTGATCGACATTTATGTAATTTTTGAAACAATTCGTTTTTTCCGTCGGATAGCAGAATATAAATATTCACGTGAACGTTTAACAGAATAGGACTGTATATTTTGACGGTTTTAAAATATTTTTCTTCAAACCTCACCCAAGAGGCCTTAAATCACCTTTTTACAGAGCAATAAATTAAATCGAAAAATTTATAATTTTCTGAGGTAAAATTTAACTTTTGTAGAGATTTTTTAATCCATTTAAATCGGAGAAATTCTTCATGGGATTTTGACAGCTCATGGCTTGACAGTTAGGCAACGAACTATATTTTAACGTTTTGACAATATTTTTTTCCAAATGTCACCCAAAAGGAAGCAACGCCATGCATACATAAATCGTACGCATTCTTCTCTGGATTTTCGAAATTCGCCTATCTCTGTATAACTATGTATATACATAATATGGTTTGATATGTTAACGCGCATATAATATTTCGCAAAAAAAAACTTTTGAATATTATAAAGCGAGACTCTCGTCGAATTTCGGTACCAACAATACGGTCTCGTCTCGCTCTCGTCTCGGTCTCGTCTTCGGTACTTTTAAAGGAGTCTCGTCTCGTTGACGAGACCGAGACCGAACCCTAAGAAAAATAGAAAACTTGAAGGAATTTTTTTTCAGTTATGCTGGTTTTTCACTAAAGCGAGTTTTCAGTTAAGCGAGGTAGTTTGTATGTAAATATATAAGGGGATATGTGAATGTTTTCATGTAAGCGGGTTTTTCACTTAAGCGAGTTTCACTTAAGCGGGTGTCACTGTAGCACTGACCATCACTGTTTTCCCTGGTATGGTATCGTTCCTATATTAAGTGTCAACAACATTTGACGAAATACTGGTATAGGTATATTTTGGAAGATGTCATGCTTCAATTTGCTAAGGAAAATATGCCCCTCCGGTTGCACTTTCAGCAAGACACGGATCCGAAACATACAGCGGGACTTGTGAAAGCTTGGTTTAGAGAGATCCAAATATCTGTTGTTCCATGACCAAGTCAATCCCCAGATCTCAATCCCATTGAGAACTTGTGGAATGAACTCAAACCAAAATTAGAAGGCCAATATTTTACAAATCGAAACCTATTGTGGGAAGCAGTTCAGAGGAAATGGTATTCCATACATCAAGAAACTTGTCAAAAATTGGTTGATTCAATGCCACGCCGAAAAAAAAAGTTTTGGATAATAATGGAAGGCATGGGAAAAATAGAGCATGGTAACGCATTTTACATTCGCGTTGTACGGCTAATGAAAGAATCTCTGTACTTGACAATACCTCCGAAGTTGGGCTACAGGGTAAACTGATGAGCATTCCTAGAAGCGCGAGTATTACGATTGAATATTTTGAGGGGAGGAATGCAACTGGCTATTTCGCTAGAACATTGCTTATAAAAATAGCGATAAAATAATGAAACAATGATACTTTTCGCCGGTGTTCGAGAGATGAAAATGTTTCAATTATAGTTCTATCGTCTATCATTCTTAGAGCTCTGTTTTGAATTCTATCTAAGAGCTTCAAGTGGGTTATAGGAGCTCCTGCCCAAATGTGAGAGTTATACTCCAGCGTTGGACGAATAAAGGCCTTACAGGTTACAGGCATATTAGACTTGAAGAAGAATTTCTTGCATCTTCGAAGAAAGCCCAAACACTTTGCAGCAGTTTTGGCGACATCGAATATGTAGTCATTCCACAAAAGGTTGTCTGTGATGCACATTCCAAGGATTGAAAGCTGATCGGTTTCTTCAATGCAAGTGTCGCTCATGGATAGCGGGATAGGGGGTGGGTTATGCTTTAACGACAGAAGACAGCGCTGAGTTTTTGAAGTATTAAATTCTATACGGTTTCTTATTCCCCATTGGACAATGCTGTCGAGATCAGAATTTAATGAGATTATTATAGGCTGGCATTGCAGTTCCGCATCCGAAGAACAAGGATGTGAATATGCAAATGAATATGAAAAGCTGAGAGCAAAAAAATTAAGTGGATTAGAAGTTAAAGATAAGAGATCTTTAATGAAAATGAGAAAAAGGGTCGGAGACAAAACAGAGCCCTGTGGCACACCAGCATTTATTTTATGAATATCAGACATGAAACCGTCCAACACAACTTGTTTTGAGCCGTCCGGAGACGTAATTTCTAATCCAACGAAGAAGAGATTCATCGATACCAAATGCACCCATTTTCGATAAGAGTGCAATAATCTTACTTTCTTCAAAACGATGTAAAGCCGGCCATTAAGGAGCTTTCGTTCTTCAAGATATTTCTAGATTCTTGGCGGTTAATCAACTGTGTTTTCTTTTAATATGTCAAAACGGAATGATATTATGGTCGATTTCAGTGAAATTTATCTTCAGACTTTCTACTGCTCACAAGTAAATTGAAAGCTCAACTGAACACCAGACTGATGTCTAAATACACTGCCTTTTTTAGCTGAACTAACAACTGAACTGATAACTGATCGTCTAAAAGGGACTTAATATATACAAAAACTACAAACCCACCTATTATTTTGACCAGTTGTGTAGGTACTATAACTATAGACCAAGTTTTGCATTTGGAAAAAAAATCGACCTCAAGAATTAAATCAAACTTGACATTACGATGATAGAGAACAACAAAAAAGTAGGTCCCGCAATTCCGTGTGTCTGTCTCTCTGTATTTCATTCTGTCTGTAGAACGATCTACAGCCTAAGCGGCTAAGCCGATTTAGTTCAAACTTGGTGCTTAGGCGTTTTAGATGATTGTCCAAAATATACTTTTCAATTGTGGTTTAACAATAACTAATTATCTCAAAAACGTCTTCAAAGATATAAAAAAAAAATTGATGTGTGTATACTCCTTTGAGTATGGTCTACATTTTGGCCAAACATTTTTCTTAAATATTTTGTTATTAACTGTACCTGCCATACAACCATTTTATTGATTTTCGACTTTCTCATAAACTGCAAAAATATTTTTTTTTTGAAAATTCAATATTTCAAAAACAGGTGGAAGATTTTTTCTGAAATTTTTTTTTTTTAAATTTATATTGTTAAATAATTAAAATATTCATACCTACCAATTTTTTTCTTAGAAAAAATTTAAGAATTTTTATATATAAAAAAAATAAGTGAAAAGCGGATCCAGTCGTGCATTTTATTTTATCATACCTGATGCATTTTTTTCTGTGAAGAAAATTTACCAAAGTAGGTAAAAACGAATATATATTCTTCAAATTTGGGATTTTTCGGATATAATCGTTATAAATAATTAGGTTATTTTATCACAGATGATTTTTTAATACTCGTATGTTTAATGGGATTATGCGTCTAAACTTTCGTCATCTAGTTACCATTCACGTTATAATAGCAAAACTAATTTAATATAAGTTATTTAAATAAATATTGAATAATATTCCTTATGCCGGCCACACCTACAGGGGGCCTAACATATCAGCCAGGCACCTGAAACCTGTAAAAATACTTGGACCAATTTCGTTATAGTCGTTGTTCAAATAATTCTAATTTTTATTAAATTATTAAAAAAAAAGGAAAATGCACGACTATATCGCAATGTACTTGCTCTTATGTTTGATCACATCGTAGGCATAAGATTCTTAATAAAAACGGATAAATTTATTTCGAAGTCGTTTTTTTTACTAAATGTTTGTGTGTATACAAAAATTCTTGAATTTTTATTTTTTAATTTAAAAAAATTTAATTTTTTTTAATTTAAAATATCGCAATTATTTTGAAAACGGCTATACCGATTTTGATCATAATTTTAATTGAGTAGGTTATTCAAATTCTAATAAATACTGCATACTAAAATGGCTGAATTTTTGGGAAAAAAATTGTTTTTAAAAATCAATATTTCGGAAACGGTTGGATGATTTTCTTAAAGCTGTGTTTCTTAAGTTTTATAAACAGAACTATTTTGTCTAGAGTCACTTTCAAACTAAATATTAAGTGTCGCCGCCGTTTTCAAAACTAGTACCATCTTCTAAAAGTGTGATAAGAAAGACTTAAGTCGGGCTTATTGTTGTGAAATGGTCCTCGTATTTTTGGCTACTTAAGTGTCATCTATTGCTCTAATCTGAAACGTACGTCCATTTTAATATAAACTTTTAATAGAATAAAGAAATAAATACAAAATTAGGACACAAAATGGGTATAACTTTAATAGCTAATTTAAAAAAAAAATTTTCCTTGAAAAATTTGAATTACAATCGACTTTATAATAACATTGAACAATTTACAACATTATACCTTATTTGCGCAAGATTTTAAATGTCCTTAATTTAAATCCGACCCCATAATTATCCCATTAAACCATCAGGCTTTCAGAAAAAATGAAACCAAAGTCTTATGGGATAGGTCTTACGACAGACATTTTTGCCACTCACCAGAAATCATATTTTATTCAATTCTCTATTTGTAACTATCATTCAATTTGTTAAAAAAGAATGGAAAACCGATACTTAGGAAGATTTTGAGGTATAATATCAATTCAAGTTTTTTTTTCTAATCACGAAATTAGTCAGTGCGGAAATCTTTTATTTAAATCATTTTCTTTCAGAGACGAAAAATCATGACAAGTTGTACTGTAAAGGTTAATAATAAAAACAAATAAAAAAAACAAACGTGGAGCTAAAAGTAACACTCTGCAACCCTTGTCTTTTGTGTTCATAGTTATATTTTTTTATTATTGAGATTTTTGATAGAAATCGGTAAATATTTTTCTTCTCAAACAAAACTCGTTAATTGGAGTTCGCAGGAAAGAGAAATAATATTTAGATATTCTTATTCATCAGATATCTGTCTCCTTCTTAAGACTACACAATGTGAAAAGAATTACAGCTCACTTCCATTAAGCTATTTGTTTGGATGGCCCTGCTACACTTTCTATATTAGTGCTTGTTTTGATAAATTTTATAAGATGGTATACCAACCAATTATTATCCCCCACCCAAACGGAATCAAAAAGTCAACTTGAACTTTAAACAGAAACTGCTTAAAAAAAAAACAAAAATCACTGGCAAACAAAGGATACGGCTAAATTCTCATTAGCGTTGTTGTTTACCATTGACAAATCCTTTCCCTATACCTATATAGCTAAAACAATCTTTAAGAGCCATCTCTGCTTTTGTAAGATGTCTTAGAAAGCAGTTTAGCACGTATTGGGGCTCCCTAGACACCATGGATGATATTATAAACACAAAAACCGTTAGGCACTCTCAAATATTTGCATTCGAAATAATAGTGAATCTCTCCTGCCATCATCATCATCTCACCGGACAAATAGAAGAAGAACATCCTTGTGTACGTTCAGTAGTTTTTGAGGACAAGAAATGTTTCAATAGGAATATAACCTGCACACAGATAGGGAAGAAGCACAGACACACACAAATATATAAAATGGGAAATTCACAAAATTTGTGCTTTATGAATCAGTTTTGAGTGTTCTAGGAACAATTATCTACAAATTGTCAAACGATGATTAAGTCCACAAAGACAATATGTAGTAGATGGTGTTGGTGGTTCCTTTGTAGTCGTTATACCATGGTGAAAGATGGGTGTTAGAACTAAACAACTAAAACGGAGGAGGACACATTTCATATACAAATACTAGCGATTGTCTCTGCTGAAGACGCAAAGTGTCCTCGAGTCTTCTTGTTCTTCTTCCAAATCCAACTGAACAAAGAAATCCTGAGAAATATTCCTAAGGCCGCACACCATTGTTATGGCATAAGGACAATGGCCGACTTAAGATATAATAATGCTGACAGAAATGAATATCAAATCTCTGACAAAATGAAGGATGAAAAATTAAAAACGGTAAGAGGTGTGAATGGTTTCAAGTCGTCCTTGAGGTTGTGGTGCGCAATTACCCACACAAATATAAATCGAACGGCTGGGTCCTTAGGCATATTTGGTTTTGGATAAGATTACATTTATTTTAGGACTTTTAACCTGTCATTTTATTTTATTTTAACTCTAAAAACTGCATCAATAACCATAGTTTGCCAAACAAAAATTAAACAACATTAGTTTTAGAACTTATTATCTTCTTTTTTAGAAAGGCAATTGGACTACCCTCAAAATGATCAAGAACAGGCGAGTGTTCGAAAAATAGGGTAGGATTTAAGAGGTGATATCGATGAACATTGGTTTTCCATTTCTAAATATCAAAATGGGAATTTAGACCTGGGTAAGGTATTCCACATTCATGATGTACGGTTGAAGAAAGAATCTCTGTACTTGACAGAACGTCAGAAATTGGACTCAAGGGTAAACTGGTGACGATTCCTAGAAGCGCGAATATGTATTACGGTTAAAAAATCTAAGCAAACAACTTGCTATTTCACTATATTGAATAGTCCGGCAGGTAATTTTTAATCCAGTTAAGTATTTGGTATTATCAACCGCAATAATCTTGATTTCTCCGGTGAGATATACCATCAGATCACCAGTGGACCAATTGCTACGAAAGCCATACTGGTGGTGATTAAGGAGCTTTCGTTGTTCAAGATATATCTTAAGCCGATAATTAAGCGTTTCCATGTCCTTGGAAAAAAGGGACTTAAGTGCAATTGGATTCTAATTAGAGGACATTTTTTTGGGACAAGCTGGATAAATGGTGTTTTCCATTCACTTGAAAAGACACCTGTAAAGTGGGACAGATGACAGAAAGCTAACGCAGTGGATTTTGCAGCGTTGAAAAACACCTATTCCAGGACGAAGGGAGGGATACCATTGGGGCCAGCAAATATGTGTTTATCAAGTCTTTAAGGACTCAAGCACCTGCACGAGTACGAAAGAAGATTCGTCCCATGAAATCGTAAACGCTTTCAAGTGCTGGAGGAGCCATAACACTTTCTGGCAGCGCCAAATTAAGAGTGAACTGACAAAAGGGGTGTCATTAAAGACGAGTGTTGAAAGCGAAGGCGAAGTTGATTTTCGAATATTTTTTACAAATTACCAGAAATTTTTAATGCATTTGGGACATTGCAATATTTCTTTCCTTAATTTTTGGTCATGCCAAAACTTGGTTATCTGAATATCAACGTTGCAAGTCTTTCTAGCTTGCTTGAACTCATTCCGGATTTCCTAACACATATCCAACACTCTGTGCTTGTGTTGCGAAAACCAGGGTCTAAGTTTAACAAGGTGAGATCCCAATTTATGTTAACGCAACTGTCTGTCCCATGAGTGAAACCCACACCATATAAAATAAAATGCACGACTGTATCGCACGAACCTGCTCTTATGTTCCATCAAATAGCATGCACAATATTTCTATTCAAAATCTAAATATATTTTTAAAGTCGTTTTTACTTAATTTTTTATATTTACAACATTGGTAGAAGAATCTTAAATGTGTAATAATTTAAACTTAAAAACAAATGATGAAATTCTTAAACTAATTTGAGCTAAAAAAAAGTATGTGGAGTTGTTTTTGAGAAAAAAAAAGGTTTTTTTTGAAAGTTTTTGAAAAAAAAAATTAAAAAAAGGTCAAAATGCCAATTCATAGATATTCAGCAAATACATATAAATATAATTTTAAAAAAAAATATTGAGCAGTTCTTTTAGAAAAAAATTATTTTAAAAATACAAAACAACCTAATGTGTAAGATTTCGAAAGAATCGGTAAGTCCATTTATGAGATAGTCGAAAGCAAAAAAAGCGGTCCTATGGAAAGTGCCGTTTTTAGACATTTGTTTAAAAAAAATTTTCAACCATATGATCATTCGTACCTAAAACGCTGCACAAATGTTTTTAATCAAAATCAAAATTTAAGGAAACGGTTATATGGCAGGTACCGTTATTTTTTGAGCTAAAAAAAAAAAACAAATTACCCTCTGTACAATACCTAAAAAACTCTATATACCAAGTTCGAAGCAATACGGATCACCCGTTTGGGCTGTAGGTGTATATATACATACATACAGACAGACGGGTGGACTGACAGACTGACAGACGGGCAGAATTTATAGATAATCTATTTTCGTCTTCGCTATCATCGTAATGTCATATTTGATTGTTATCTTAAAATTTTTTTTTGACGAATACATAACTTGCCTCTTAGTACCTACATATAATAGCAAGTAAAAAACACTACAAAGAAATAAATAACAATTACCAAAAAAGGACTAAAGTGGGATAACATGAAATGTTCATATGTGGGAACAAATTCAATACAAACAAATACATATGTAAACGGTGATTTTTTAAGAGCTTGGTTTTTGAAAATTCAAAAAAACAAAGAAACTTGTAAAAAGTGAATGAAATTTTTATTTGGATCGATAAATCAATTTCTGCCATTCACTTTTTAAAAATAATTTCTCTTAAATGTTGCCCGCGGCTACGCTTCAGGTGGTCCATTCTGAAGGTCCAATTTTGGCAAACTTTTTCACACATTTCGGCCGGAATCTCACCAATGACGCGTTCAATGTTGGCTTACAAGGCAGCAATCGTGTTTGGCTTGTCCCCATAGACAATAGACTTAACATAGCCCCACAAAAAATAGTCTAACGGGGTCAAATCACATGATCTTGGTGGCCAATTGACTGCGCCAAAACGTGAGATCAACTGCTCACCAAATTCGCCTCTCAATTGATGCATGTTTTCGCGTAGCTTGCGAAACACATTTTTCACAGAACACGAATTTTGATAATAAATTTCAATAATTTGCAAACGTTGTTCAGGCGTAAGTCTATTCATTATGAAATGGCAAACAATACTGAATCGAAATGTCAAATGTTCGTGGAATTTGTCATGTGTGATCTGTCAAAAATATAAACGTCAAAAACCAAGTAGCAAAAAAATCACCCGTTAGCTAATCAGCCATTCTGCAGTAAGTTATAGGGCACAAAAAGCTATCCATTACAGTAAATCAATTAGACAGTATACACTCTAACATTACCTACTCGTATGTATCTCATCTGTTTTTTATTGTACGAATCTGGTTGGATGTTCTTTGCACTACTAAATTTGTATTATAATGAAGCATTACGATACCCGTCACTGCCTGCTGCACTGCATTCAATTCACCTCCATCACTACCGACCCAGCATCATCACGAGTCGCGCATTACATACATATACTAGCCACCCATCACTCAACTAGTCAACATCAGCACTCTGAGTATAGAAATTTCATTCGTTGTTATTACAATTCACACTTTGTCACACCAGAAAATATAACAAAAGATATTAGAAATGAAGATAGGGCGAAACTTTAACAATCGAAGCGAACACTAGTCCTGATTGGAATTTGCTGAGGAGTAAGTTTTCCAATGATCATAATTATAAGTGGTGCCCAAATTTTTATTCACTTCCGATACTTGTACTCGTATGCCGTTTAAAATAGAAATATTTTGGGCAATAAAAGTATTTGTTTTCCCCTCGGATTAGCCTTGGGCTAATATATCTGGGCTGGGTCTACTAATGTAACTCTTTACAACACAGCTTTGCAATTATTATGAAATACAGTATTAGTTAGCTTAAGATAAAACTGAAATTGTAAAGATACTATTTCATAAGCAAGAAATATAATCGGACAGAGTTTCAGCACCTTCTTAAGGCCGAAGCTTACTTGCTTTCTTCTGTACACGACGAGCTTACCTTAGCCTTGGGAAAAAGAGTCATAGTATGAATATACGAACTGGGTATTTCAGTAATTGCTGAACGATGTTTTTCACAATTTCAGTAGTTCCTCAAAAAAAACGAAATAGGGATAGCGATACAAATGGCATCCAGATGATGATCAAGATCATTCAAGATTTTTCTCTTTAAGAATTTTTGTTTATAATTATGATGGTGTTAACTCAGATATATTTGATATAATTGTGATTCTTTGCTTTTTTAATTTTTTGTCTGTTGCTGTTAAAAGGTTGTTATCTTAGACCTCGGATAATTAACCTTGCTAGTAGACTTTAAAAAAATGGATTTAGGTCAGAATTGCCGATCCAAAATTACAAAATTTAAAATCTCCAAATGTTGTTGCCAAAATCGAAGTTATATAAATTAATAACTTTGCGCTATGTATGCGTAAGAGTTATTTTATAGTACCCTTATACAGAACTACATTTTATGACCATCTTTGCGTGCTCCAAATATTTCAACTCCTTTCTGGGACCTCTGTACAACGATCCGCAGCAGCCTGATTTTTTGTATTTTTAAGTTGGTATTGCCGAGCTTGTGTCTAATAACTAAATGCAAAAAAATCTATAATTGATTTGTTTTTATTTCTTAAGATAAAAGGCATTTAAGAATACTAAAACTTGAATTAAAAGATGCAAATAATATGGAATTTATATAAAGCAGTAAGAAATAAAAAAAGTTGAATTTTCTACATCTGTGTGTTCCAAAATGTCCATTTTAAAATTATTTAATGTGTTTGGCATTTCTTTTCAATAAATCAGATCTTGTGGCAATAAAAGGGTATGTATACATTGTGTTTCCTTGCAAAAATGATCGCATTCATTATTCAACTAATGAGTATTTTTAAACTTCGTTTACATGCGGCTCAAAAGTAGAGAGGTTAATTAAAAATGACTTCTATGAAATATGGACAGAAATCCCCTTTTTGAATAACATAATTGGGGTAAATGGTCGTCTTTTGGTAAAAATTATTAACTTCGCAACAAATAAACACTGGAAAAAAGACGATCAAGACGGTCAACGATCAACTCAACTCCGAATTCAAAATGACGTGGATTGTCAAAATTTGTTGTGACACGAATTTTTGTGTCAAGTTAATTATCAACGACATCCATCAATAAAATTTGACATTTTCTGGCTAGACAATATTTGAATATTTTTGAAATATTTAGAATGTATTTCTTGACAAAAATTTCGCCGAAAAGCTCTAAGTCATCACTCTTTTCTGCAGGTGATATTAAATCTGATAATTTCCAATTGTTGGTATAACCAAATTAAGATTTTTTTTCAGTCTTGCACGTGTTATAAGTGCCCTATCGATAACATACACTTACATGCTGCTAATAAGTGCTTATTTATTACTAAATAAAAGATATAACCACTGCCTAGGAGCAAGGAGCAACAAATGCTTGTTACTATTCTAATTTCAGAGTTTTGGTAGGGGCGCTGTTCAAGTTTTAGTTAGCTATTTGTTAGGCATTTTGACAGCAGCTGACACAAAGCTACTCAAACATCTTTTATTTAAGTATCTTTGATTTGGCAGTTTCGCACGAATAAGCTAACTTAACTTTTACTTAAATTGGAAGAACGCCCCCTAACTATGCTTATTAATATGATTTATAAAGTAACAAAAAATAATAAAACGTATTCTTTGCCCAGTTTATTGCCTTTTTTTTTAAGAAAAGAACACATAATTAACCAAAAATTATTGATTTTTGACTGCTTCAGCTAACTTTTCGGAATCGTTCACAAATATATTCGAATTATTTGGTTTCCGAAATAACTTATCTAATAAATATGTGAACGTGCCCTTCGAGATTCATTAAAGTCATCGGAACTATCAACTAAACAACAGAATAACATTCGATACTCGAATAAATGCCACAAATCTATCCAAAGCAGATTTCTGGTCTTAGTCTTATTGAAAGCAGGTTGTTGTATGTGTAATGTGTGTAAGTTCTGATTTGCTGCCGATGTCATTTTTCCAAAAGAACAGCCCTATTGTCACATCTCCATTGCTCAGCTTAGGGTATACATTCCGCCCTAAAAAATCTCGCATCTGACGAAGAGAAGGCAGGGACTGTATTACAACTCAAGCAATGTTCATTGTTCATACAAGACGGAGGAAGAGTTGGGCGGTCGAGAAGCACATGGCGTAGAATCGTCGAGGAGCAATCGGCTCAACTAAAGAAGGGTTGGAGCGAACTGAAACTAATTTCCAAAATCGCGCACACATTGGAGTGTAGGCGTAGTTGAAGAAAAATCTTGTAATTCCAAGATACAGTTTTTCGGTGATCTTGTATATATAGGGTAATTGCGAGAGAGATGCCGCGCTTTTTCAAAAATCAAAGAAATTTTTTTATTTTAGTAAAATGAACTTTATTTATGCAAAAAACTTAACAATGGATTATAATTGAAATTATAATTTTCATAAAAAATAACAAAAAAGAAAAATATATTAAGTGTGCCACCCTCCCTACATGTGTAGGAGAGATGCCGCGATGATAAATTCATTGAACTTAAAGAATTAATTTGACTGTCAAACATGTTTCTTTCGTTCATGCTCGCGTCCAAAGTCAGTGCAAAACGTAGATTGCAGTATTTTGTAAGTTGTACAGTTTTCTTGTCATTGTCAATGCCATTTTTGACATTTTGTGCTTCCAGTGTTCTCGTTTTTTGTTTCAAAATAAGTTTCCCAACATTCAACTCAAATATTGTGATTTCAGTCGGCTCAACCTTCCTTTTAGTATAGATTTTTGTTCTTTTTTTTTGTTCTTTCGGAGACTTGCATAGGTTTTCTTTTTTGCAATGAAACTGGGAGAAGTTATAACCTCTAGCAACGCCCTACATATGGCTTGAAAAAATCGACTTTGGAGTTTTATGTAGTGGTGAAATTGCTTGCAGTAATTTTGTTGGCGTTGCGTTTTCGAAAGATGATGAAGTGTGTGTTTCATTTTCGGCTGGTACGCCAAATAGTTTTGCCTGCCTTGCGGAGAGACATCCCACTATAAATGTTTTTTCGGGATTCTTCCAGCACCTCTTAAGTCTAATTACCCCTTGTAGTCTTATTATTCGCTTTAAAAAAAAAAGGTAAACAAATTTAACATGCGGCATCTTTTCAAAAAAAAAACTGCGGCTCAAACTCAAAACTTAAGAAAAAATTAAACAAAAAACATATACACACGTATTCTTATAACACGTATTTATGATATAAAATAATAAAAATACGCGATAACTTCTTTCCGCATTAACTTTTTGTAAGAAACTGAAAAATTTAAATAGTGAATAAGGGACTGTAAAATGAAACAAATATTAAATCCCGTTACATGTCGGCTGCAACCAATTTTTGTCTTGCGTTTTTGATTGAATGTCTAACGAAGAAAAAGCAAGATACATTGTTTTGCGCGGATGACTGGATGTATGAGTTTGGTTGATTGCGGCATCTATTCCGACGCGGCATCTCTCCCGCAAGTACCCTAGTCTACAAACGGTGATGAAACGTTTTCAAGCCCGGAATCTGACTTTGAGAATCTTTTTTCCAAGGTACTCCCATGAAAGTAGGCTACTGATAGCTTTTTAAGGTTATTAAGAGTCCAAATTTAACTTCACGAGTACTTCCGTTACCGGAGTAGAGAAGCACAGTGCCAAGTCTTGGTTATTTTAATTTTGCCGATCCGTACGTCATAGATAGATATCATACGTCACTTCGGCCTAAGATTTTAATCTTGTCCCGCATGAATTCTCCTTATAATTGAAGGAATTAGACATTGTAGGGACCTTTACTCCCTGTGTCGAGTAGTGTTTTCACATTCCAATGTTTGTCCGCATAAAATAGTCGACGTATAATCATAGGTTAGTGTCAGTTTCGCTAGCGGGATACAGTTTCAGTTACGAAGAATGCCAACCTTCGTTACATATTCTTATTTGTGTATATAGGCATAAATATCATTGCCCGGAGACTACCACAAGGAGATAAAGCAAGTAACTACTACATAACTATTTGTTACACTGCTCACCTTGTTAAAGTTTTGGGCATTCAATAACTACCCGTTTAGGCATGCCCCAGGCCCCAAACATATGGTTGATCAATCTTAATTAACAAAAACAGTTAGTACCATCTGGTTCTAACAGCATCAAACTTGTATCAAGATTTGCCAAAAAGTATTTTACACACATGACTGAAGCTCAATAATGTCCCCTATAATCACAGTAGCAGCTAGAAGCTATTTGATTAGTCGCACTAAGTATAAACCGATGTCTTCGAGCCAAAGCCACCGTGAGTATTCTGCGCACAACTGAGCTGATTCAATGTGACAAAGTCAAAATGCATCTCTTACTGAATCCAACCCAGAAGTTAAAAACGTAAATTAATCCATTTTGTAAGTTAATTTCTACAAATTCTATAAAAAATCGAATTGACGAACTTTACCATAACCAAACGCACCAGTATTCAAAGAAATTTCTAGGAAATGAACTTAACAACTTTGTAAAATTGTAGCAATAATCTTAAATGTTTATCCTTTTACAACATACAAAATATAAATATACCTTCTAATGTCTGTTTTATGAATGATGAGAACTCTATCTTCAAACGGAAGGTATATACCAACGCCATCAAGAAAGAACGTTCACACAAACAACTTGCTCGCATACAAAGGCCTAATTACCCTGAAACCCTATAAACTGCTCCCCAATATTCCCCTAGCACCTTCAATCTTCATGTTTTATTTACATAAAACTCAAAAAAAAAAATGTATATTCATCTTAACTAAAATGGAGCGAATTAATGACCCATCTTTCTTTCAGCAACTGGAGCGAGGACTAGAATATTATATAATAATGACAGGAAATAAAATTCACCCAAAAGAATACAGTAGCGGCAAGAAAAAAGGCAACACTACAGCGATATGTTATAACCAGACCTATCTACTTAACACTCTCTCTGTAATTTTCATTCACCTCTCTTTCTTGCCCCCAACCCTTTTACCAACATAAATTCACATTTTAGTTCTATCCCATATACCTACCTACTCGTGGTATGAAATGATAGAAGGAAAAAAATATACAGAAGGTCTAATGGACTCGAACCGTCCATGAGCACACCATGGTCAATGAATCATTGAAACCCTATCGAACAACCATTGCATGTGGAACATCAGTGAAAGTCCTCCTTTCGTATACCATAGGTGGAGTTAGTGGACCAATATTATACTATTTTTTTTTTCAGAGGTCCTCGACATAAACGGAAAGTATAATATATACATTCCAGTCTTCCGACGACGACGACAACAGGCAGACAATCAGTATACCAGTGCAAATAGACCAATTGGATGTCTATAACGGTATATGATATGGTTATAAGCGAATAAGTTTTGCCGAAGAAGAAAAAAACAGAAAGAAAAAAAAAACTTCTGTAATAATAATATCATTGAAGTGCATGAGAAGGATGTGTGTACTGTGTGTGTCTTTCTCTTGTTCGGAAAAGTCTACCCAGGCCCATTCCTTTGTGGCCAAAGGATTCTTTGCCGACTTCTTCAACTGCCACTTTGTTCGGTTTTGAAATATTATTATTACACTTTCTATAATGTTGAAGGTTCTATCGAAGACATCTTTGGATACAAGTGCTCCCGGGGGGCATAATGACACATACGCCCTGCCGCATGGAATTGAGAATTGGAGATACCTACTTGTTTTTTTCGTTTGTATTTTTTTTTTTTTTTTGATATGAGGTCAAAGGTTACTCGAAAAGAGAACATTGAAAATTTTTCTATTTTACATTTTTTTTTTTCAAAATATTGAAAATCCGATAAGGCTATCAAAAGCAAATGGGTTTTTTAATATTTTTCAAGATTACATTTTTTCGAAAAACAAATTGAGGTTTAAATGCATCAATATTTATTTAAATTGAACAGCCAAAGAATGCTATGAGTGAATGTCTATATTTTTTTATCGTTTAACCCCCTTAAGCTCTGTACTACAGATATGTAGTGCAAAATGTCCTAATAAAAAGAGTTACAAGCTATATTGGATACAAATTGATATGTTCTTGTGTTGTGATTTAGAAGCCATTACCTAGTGTCTGAGCACATGTAATTTTATGATGTCTGTAGAACATTGTCTTAGTTGGATTAAGGTTTTCAGAAGCGGGCATATTTGACCGCGCACTTCAGGGATTTCTACTACCGTTTTAGTAATCAGTGCTAGGGTTAGGAAAGTAGGAAAAAGACATTATTGGAAACGGAAACGGCTTGTTTTCTTTCACTAATCTACGAGATCAGAAGACTGGCTGTATGTGACAAAAAGTTATGCTGAGTTATAAGTTTATATTCTAGTAGTCTGTGGTTAATAGTGTCGAAAGCTTTCGAGAAATCCAACAGGACCAAGAAACTCATTCTGTCGTCATCAACAGCTTGCCTTAAATACCCGGTAACATTAATGAGTGCTGTCATACAACTATGCATTGGACGAAAACCTGACTGACAAGGAGTAAGTGAATTATTTCTTGTTAAATGAATATTTATATGCCTTTGCATTATACGTACAAGAACATTGGAAAGAAAGGGCAGAATAGCAATGGGTCGAAAGTCTTTGCAATTTGGAGTTTTAGATATCAGAACTATCTTTTCTTGCTTTCAGATTTTGGGGAAGATGCCTGTTAATAAAATAGTGTTTAACATGTGTGTTTTATAAGGAAGAATAAGTGGACGTAAAGCTCTTATCAAGGACGTGCCGTGGTGCTTCAAGCAAGGCGTTCACTAACTGCTCCTTCAAATTTTGTCTATTCTTAGTTACGATTCAGGATTACGACGTGGACGTTGTTTTAATTTGTTTTATTTTTGTTTGTGTTTTTTATATAATTTTTTTTGAGCTTTTGTCTTTATACTTTTTTGTGTTTTTCTTTGTAAGCAAACTATAATTTAGAAAGGAAATACTTCAATAAAAAGAAACAATTCGTCGATATTTCTTCAAAAAATTTGCAAAACTTTATCATACAAACTGTTTCCTACTTTGATTTCCTTTAAAAATGATTTTTCTATTTAGACAATTGCAAGTTGCGATATCTTTGCTCTTGCATTCTATTTCTATCATACGATTTAACGTGTTTAAGAGCGCAAAAAGAAGTTTCTATAGTCACTCGATGTGGTTATTTTTGAAATATATATATCTTATGTATACGTAATTCAACTTTTTTTTGTTTGTTATAATTTTGCACGCGATCAAGGGATTATGAATTCCCTTTATATGTTTTAAACAAAACGCGGCATCCCGTGAAAGAAGCGAAAGATGTGTGGCGCCACGTATTGAGATGGTGGTAGTTGTCTCAGGTTTTATCTCCAGGGATTGCGGCTGAACTAATGCGGAGAAAATTACCGTGTCTTATTTATTTATTTATGTCTCTTATAATTCGCATTATTTTATTTTTATTTCGTTGTCATATTTATGAGTAGTTTACTCAATCACATGTTGTTAGTGTTATGCCTGAACAGCATGTAATGAGTAAACCAGCAACTTATCTTATGACAATTTTTAGAATTGGTTTTTAATGGAATATAAGAAGACATAGACAACGGCAGGAATCGAACCTGGGACGAGGTTGACAGGCGAGCACACAACTATCGCGCCACGGCCACCCTAAAACTTAATTTTTAAAAATTTGAAAAAATATTTTTTTAATTCAAGAGCATCAACCATTCTTGGAATGTATTTAACGGAGATATTTTTAAACTGAGAACACTTAAAAAATCAATTAATTCATTCAAGAAGTTTTTTTTTTTTTTTATTATTAATAAATATACATATTCATCTATGTAAGATGAACTGAACTTGGCAAAAATTGCGTATTGACAGATTTCTTCACTAGTCAACTGATGAGTCCATGTGAGATCGGCGCCGGCGGGACGAAACGCCAATTTTTGTTGGACTAAAGGCCGTTAAAAGCTATTTTGAATCAATTAATTCATTCTTCGGCCTTGAAAAATCTAAAAATTCACCATACAATTTAGGCAATTAAAAACTTCAGTAGAACATTTTATTCCATACGCAACAAAGTTTTTTTGTAGAAAGTATAGCTAATAACTTAAATGTTTTCAACGACTGGAACTGCATTTCCATTAGATGATTATCTAAAAAAAATAATTGGCGATATCGCAGTTCAAGACTTTCTAGGCCTCGTCTTGAAAAAGGTTCAATAGCATTTTTGGATGCTTCAAATATATGATGAAAACTCGTTCTCAAGTTATTTATTTGAAATCTAGCGCTGTCAACGAAAGGTGCAGTAAATGTTATCAGAATCAAAAATAACATTTAATAGTG
Source organism: Philhelius pedissequus (assembly GCA_910595825.1). Lineage (NCBI taxonomy): Eukaryota > Metazoa > Arthropoda > Insecta > Diptera > Syrphidae > Philhelius > Philhelius pedissequus. The sequence goes on from OU343160.1 coordinate 329,123,932, forward strand.
CATTAGTTAATTTATTTTGTATTTTGTTCGACGTCGCTTTATATACACTTGTACGTGAACTTCGCTTATGAGTATGTTTGTATTTGTACTTGGTACACACAATAAATCTGCACCGCATGCGCGCAATGAACAAAATAAGAGCCAAACATTGTAAAATGAAATTAAAGCTCTCTTTTCTCTTTATCCTGTTTTTCACGTGTCACATCTCAAATGGCTGGCATATCTGGTCTCTCTTATAGTAGTATCTATCTAAATAATTTTTTAAGAGCTTGGTTTTTGAAAATTCAAAAAAACACAGAAACTTGTAAAAAGTGAATGAAATTTTTATTTGGATCGATAAATCAATTTCTGCCATTTTCTTTTTAAAAATAATTTCACTTAAATGTTGCCCGCGGCTACGGAATCTCACCAATGACGCGTTCAATGTTGGCTTCCAAGGCAGCAATCGTGTTTGGCTTGTCCCCATAGACAATAGACTTAACATAGCCCCACAAAAAATAGTCTAACGGGGTCAAATCACATGGTCTTGGTGGCCAATTGACTGCGCCAAAACGTGAGATCAACTGCTCACCAAATTCGCCTCTCAATTGATGCATGGTTTCGCGTGCAGTGTGGCATGTGGCACCGTCCTGTTGGAACCACATGTCGACCGAGTTCAATTCTTGCATTTTCGGCAAACAAAAATCTGTTATCATCGAACGGTACCTTTCTCCCTTGACCGTAACCCTGCGGCCCAAGTATGCCGCCTGCCCATAAACCGCACCAAACAGTGCATTTTTCGGGATGCATTGGTAGCTGCTGAATTTCGGGATTTCGTGTCTTTCTTTTGAATTTTGAACGTGGAATCGCTGCGTTGAAGTTATGAGAAAATCTTTGAATAAGGCAGGTAGTTGAAATACAAAAAAATGAGAATGAGGATTTTGGTAACACATGCAAAATACATTCTCAAGACAACGTTTGGCAATGGCCAAATTTCTTTTGATGTCTCGATTGGATTGATATCTTTCCCGACATATTTTGCGAGTTAACAACGTCGAAGGAGAAACTCATCACCAAAATAAATTGTTCCCGGCATTGCAAAAAATTATAAAAGTCTCGATTGGAGGGAGAACGGGCAATACTAGCAGTGAAGAAAAAGAATTCGCCGATAGCTTGGTAAACGGTCTTTGATTTTTTGCGCCGGAAAACAAATCGAAAATATTGTTAATCATATCAGTATCTCCTTATTTGTATTCCATTCAAATAAATCACATTAAAATTTGAGCTATTTGTGTTTTATTATAGCTCTGCAGTTCATTTGAAGACGTTAAATGGGTGCTATACGAAGTTCGCCTGGTCCGCTAGTAATATATGAATATAAAGTGTTGAAAATAGTGGAAAAGAAAGAAGGAAATAAGAGAAAAAAAAAGAATTAAAATATATGTTAAAAATAATAAATATAGTTTGCAATAAATGAGAATTAAATAATAGGATCATCAGTCATGATGGCAACCCTTATCAAGCCTTCATTCTCCTCAATTAAAACCGCAGCTTCGCCAGGTTAATGCTTTAACGTACCCATTTGACCAAAAGTGAACTTCATCGCTGAACAAAATTTTCTTGTGAAAATCGGGATTGGTTTGGGCATTATTTTGGTAATAAATTTGCACGATTTGCAACCATTGTTCAGGAGTAAGTCTATTCATTATGAAATGGTATACCAAACTGAACAGATCTCAAGTAACAGCTGTCAAGACCAACTCCGAAAAAAGTATTGCCAGGTTGAAAACCACATGTCTATAAAAAAAAAAAAACCGTTATAAAAGCAAGAGAGAAAAATAGATCCGAGTAAGTCATTCTGCATTTGTGTTGAATTGTGTTGAATTATGTGAAATGCGTTTATTTGACAGTTCGTGCGAACAATCTTCATTATTGAAAGAAGAGCTAAATATGCGTTCTTGGCTACACCGTTGATGAATTGAATACCTAAAAAGCTATTTCGTAATAATTTACATACAATTTAAATGGGGCTGGATACAGCAATATTTGATTTGTGAACATATCAACTATTAGATAATGCTGTCGAGATCAGAATTTAATGCATTTACCATGCGCTGCCATTGCATACGTCAATAATTCCTTGAAAAATTAAACAAGGAAGATTCTTGTCGGCTTAAAAGTATTTTATTTTTGAACATAGTCTCCTTTTAACTCGATACCCTTCATAACGTTAACACGAAACTCCAAATGAAAGGTCTTTAAAACTTTATTACAAATTTTTTTTATTAAAAACAACTATTTAATTCAAAACAAACGATGTTTTATTAAAAAAAAATCTGGTTACGGTAGATCCTGGATTTTCAGTCTGATACTGGTATTCTGGTTAAAAAACGGTAGGCGGATGTAATTCCCAGTTACGGTTTATTCGTTAGTAGCTAGTTCTTAGTGTTCCTTCTAATTCTGGTAATCTTTCAAGTATTTTGCTTTCTGCTTACATGCGGATATTATAGTTTATTTAGTTTTGTCTTGTCAGGCATCGGGTAATTGGTTCTCTGGTACTACCAAATAGACTAGAGTGGATGGGCAGGCTTAATTCCCTTGGTGACTCTAAGCACCGGGACAAAGCTCTCATAGATAAGCAGGTTAAAGGTCCTGGTGGCAGAAAACGCCGTCGATGTTCAAAGAGAAACTGGTTGAATAAAAAGGCGTAAAATTCTGTTAAATTTTTCCTTAACATCGCCACATACGCACTTGAAAATGTCAAACAAATGCGTTTGTTTGACTATTGCGAGCAAACGCAGTACCATCTTGCCGAAAGCTTAGTTATGTCCAAATATGTATTTAAAATTGAAATAATTGACCCATGTGATAAGCTTATGACCACTTCAAGCACCGACATTCAGTAAACCAGGCCAATATAATGAATAGTTCCAATTGATTGTGAAGAGTCTCCGTAATTTTTTGTAAAGCTTTTGTTTGTCTTATGTTGTCTTATTTTTTCTCGCAAAAAATTTCCATCCCAATGGAAATCGGCTAAGGTGTTGCCTATCCCAAAAAATGGTAATGAATACAGACCTATTTCCATTCTTCCTTTTTTGTCAAAAGTTTTTGAGCGAGTTGTGCAAAAGCAAATTAATGAGCACATAAGAGCTCATAATATCCTTTCTCCAAAACAGTCAGGCTTTCGCCAAAAACATAGCTGCGCTACCGCCATTTTAAACGTTGTCGAAGATATCAGACTTGCTTTGGATGATGATCATGTATCTTTCCTTGTACTTCTCGATTTTTCGAAAGCATTTGACACCGTGGATCACTTCAATCTCTGTCACAAGCTCTTTGCAGATTATGGTTTCTCTTCGTCGGCAGTGCGCTTGATGTCATCCTATCTTCGGGATAGACAACAAGCAGTTTCACATGACAATAAAATGTCGAATTTCCTTCCGACTACTAGAGGAGTCCCTCAGGGTTCGATACTAGGCCCACTTCTATTTTCCCTATATATTAATGAACTCCCCAATAAGATCAGAGGATGTTCTATCCAAATGTATGCTGACGATGTACAGCTTTACAAAAGCTGCCCGCTTGGGCTTATAGAAGACTGTGTTTACACAATCAATCAAGACCTTGAAGAAATATCGCGTTGGTCAACTTATAATGGTTTGTTCTTAAATCCTGCAAAATCAAAATGCATCATTATTAGTAGGAAATCGCTGAAAATCGATTACTTTCCCAGTCTGTACATCAATAATTCGCCAATTGCCTATGTTTCTTCGGCCCGAAATCTCGGAATGTTATTTAATATTACATTATCTTGGGATATGCATATCAACGCCGCCGTTGGTAAAGTTTATGGAGTACTCCGTATGCTTTGGTGCTCCCAGCATTATACCCCTTTCAATACTCGATTGCTCTTAGCCAAAACACTAGTAACACCTATACTCACATATGGTTGTGAAGTTTTTTGTCATTGCGACTCAGTAAGCAAGAGAAAACTTAATATCGCTTTTAATAACACTGCACGATATGTCTTTGGCTTGCGAAGATCTGACCACATATCAAGGTTTTCAATACAAATCTTTAATATCTCTCTCGATAACCTTATGCGCTTCCGTACTATTATACTACTGTTCAAAGTGATCCAAAGCAAACAGCCGTGCAGTTTATACAATAGGATTCAGTTTTGTTCCTCTAACAGATCGCAACAACTAATTATTCCGCGTCACTCATGTCTTACTTCGGAGAGACAGTTTTTCGTCAACGCCATCCGCCTGTGGAATTCATTACCACGGCACCTAAGAAGTATAAGAGGTGAAGCAGAGTTTCGTCGAGCGCTAAAAATCCACTTTCATGATTAAATAAATCTTTTTTTTTCTTTTCCTCCCTAACTGTTCTTTGATTTAATTTTTCTTTTGTCAACAGAGACATATTGTATTTATTGTATTTATAACTATTTTTTCTTTTTATTTTTTTGTATTGCTTAAACTTAAATTTAATTAATACTTAAAGATTGTTATAGTTTATCTTTGTATACTTTTAGCTTAGCACTATCTTAAAAGAAGTGAATTCTTACTGTGTAAGCATACAATGAACTAATAAAATAAAAATAAATAAATCAAAAAAAAAAAATAAATCAAAAAAAATAGTGTTCAATGAGCACCTGAAATTCACTTTTTTCAATTTTAACAAAAATGATAGTAGACATCTTAATGAAATGGCTGCAAAAACAAAAATATTTGACAGATCTGTCTAAAAATTTGGGCGCGTTCTTTTGAAAGATGATTATTGACAGAAAATAAAAATTGATAAATCTAATATGATTAAGCAAGTTGTTTTAATGTTGACTTTTTGAGCAACAGTGTTCCATATATGCGAAAAACAAGCGATTGAATGAAATTGACATACTCAGACTACCATCGTCTGCTAAACAGTGTTACGGATTAAAAGTTTCAGGTAAAAGATTATTAATGAAAATAAAAAGTCGGGGGAAGAACGGAGCCCTGAGGTACACAACCTTTATTTTGGCTATTATTTTTACTCTCTAACACGATCGGTATTGAAAAGTCCCAAAGTTACTCTCTAATCAAGCGAAAAAGAGGTTCGCTGAAACCAAATGGGCTCATTTTTGATCCTCAGTAGAATAGGAAAGATGGAGGTTTTGTCATCATTAGACATACATAGGGCCAGGAGATGTATGTGTATTGAGTTGTTTAAGGATTAGTGAAACTTTACGAGAGCGGAAGAACATTTATTTAATAAAATAATGTGCAATTTAAGTACAAGAATATAGTCATACCACTTTCTAGCAGAATTGAGTTGACAGCGAATAGCGCTGAAAAAAAACACGAGCAGCTTGGTAACCAAGAACGAAGATGTAATTTGTATGTTTTTATTAAAAATTATCAAAAATGTTTGACTTCTGATATTGTAGTATTATTTTCCCTCATTTTTGGTGGGAGAAAAATGTTGCTCCATCTACCGAAATGTTTAGATATACTGCGTGTCGCGACGCGTTTTCCTGTGACTTAATCAATGGTAGGATTTGGTATTCACTGGTTTTCACCTACGCCTATGGTATTGGAATTGTTGAAAGAAGACAGATATGGAACCGATTGGCGATGATATGTTTAACTGTGACTCCTTTAACCCTTTTGCTCCTTCACTTTCAGGATTATTTTATTGTAATGTTTGTATTGCAATGGATGATTTTGATATCTGCATTTTCGTCAATGCCAGCAGATTTTAGCTTGAATCCTAGTAGGCATAGTATTGGGCTGTAAGAAGGAATGAGCGGAATTTCCGTAGCTATTCGCTTTTGATATTGCGAAATAATATCGTTGAATGCAAGAACTCCGACCTTCACAGATATATCATTAATAATAAGCGGTAATGCTTTCGGTGGTTCCTAGATAAAAACATTAATTTTACAATCGATCAGAAGAAATTGTACACTTAGGCTTAGGATACGTCTGCAATGTCCTCGAAATGCTTATTTTGCTTCAATTTACAATAACTGCTACTGATGTGGGCGTTGTTATTCGTCAATTTTATTTAAGTAATGGGTTATCCATTTTGCGGTTTCAAAAGTAAACACATATAAAATGTTTTTTTTTTCATGATATTTCTTTTTTATTATAAAGCTTGAACGTTGACATTATGTGTGAAACACCACATCATTTAAAGCATCGATTCTTTTGAGTTAATTTTCGACCACTTTTTGACACATATTGGGCGGTATCTCAGCCATAACTTGACGAATGTTGGCTTTCAAGTGCGAAAGAGTTAAAGGTGTCAAATCGCATGATTTGACGGTTGATATCGCCATGGCGAGAAGTTACGCGGCCAGGAAATGCCTCTAGCAATAAAGCCATATTCGCTCGAGTTGTGTGGCATGTAGCATCGTCTTGTTGAAACCACATATTCTCCAAGTCAATAGCAGGCAAAAAAGGTCGGTTATCATATGACCATAACGCTCCGGATTGACGGTGACAGTCATCGTCGTTTTCGAAGAAGTAAGGTCAAATCACACCTCAGGACCAAAGAGCGCCCCAAGCGTGATTTTTTGGATGTAATGGCCTCTCTTCAATTACTTGAGGATTCTGAGAGCCTCAAATACGATAATTTTGTTTATTAACATACCCACCGAGTGAGAAATATGCTTCATCGCTAAAGAAAATTTTGTTCGAAAAATCGCCGCCCACCGCCTCTTGTTCAAGCACCCATTCGACGTATCTACGACGTTGTGAATGGTCAGCTGGAATCAGTCGTTGTATGAGCTAGATTTTATATGGATGTAGGTGTAGATCCAAATACAAAATACGCCATAATTTGACGTAAGACAGTCCTAATTCCCGAACACATTCGGGTCTTCGGCAGCACTTTTACTTACAGCAGCGATATTTTTTGTGGTACGAGCGAAACGATGATGCACAGGTCTTACAATATCTATAATCAATGCAGTCTCTTCAAATCTCTTCACAATTTTACCAATTGCTTGCCGAAGTGGACGATTATATAAACCATAAACTCCTCTTAAAGCACGATATGTGGCTGTGGCAGAATCACTATTTTTGTAGTAGGTTTTTACAAAAAAAAACATTGGTTTAACAACTTAGTTTGATAGATGTCGAATTCCAGCCCTATACTTTTGAAACAGCAAAATGGATAACCATTTATTACTAATATTATGCTTCTGGTACCAAAAAGTATGCTGGAGTTGATTGTGGTTAAATGCCTTGGTTTCACAATCCCACGTATACTGGAATAATGCTTCCATATTTTATTTCTCAAGCTTCACAAATCGATGAAGTCTTAATTTCATTTTTGTATTTTGGAGATGTTTACGATCTGCATTAGGGAATGGGCTATTTGTTTAATGTTCCCACCACTTCTGAATAGGTTCATATTTCTTTCATACGCTATAACTGCCTGAGTTGACCATGAGCTGTCTCTTGATACCAATTCGCAAGCCAAGCGATATAGCAGACAACTATATAGCTGCACTGACGGCTGATCAATGATACCATCCGGAATTAGCTACCATCAACACTACAAAGTCAATATATTAATTGGGTTCCACAAACATCAGAAAAGTCTTTATCTATTAGCACAGAAATTTCTAGATATGACTGATTCGGTCTCCAGGTATTGGGATACTCCGTTATAGCCAATCAGCTGTTCCTCAAAGTTGACCTTCAGCAGACTGATCATCGACAAATGTGGAATACCAACTTGATCCGACTCAGACACATGGTAAGTTAGATTAGGATGGAAGAAAAGAGGAAGCATCGTTTTTTTAATTACCAGCTGGTTTATAAAACTTAGCCTTGAAAAAAACTGTCACGTTTTGCCTAAATAGAAATGCAATACATTCAAAAATGCGAGCCCATACGACGAAATATTAATCAAGCACGAAAATAGCTATATACCAACATTCATACATAGAATTAAGCGTTGAGGTACTTTGGGCCTTTATTTTACCCAAAAACCCATTATCCATATTTCAAAGTGTTTATAAATTGCCTTGAAACACAAACCATATTAGCTAATGCAATCACTCTCGAACGCACAGTTTCCGATTAGAATGTATCAAGGTGCAATGTTATTTGCCTATAACATGAATGTGTTATTTCTTGAGCATTATCATAATTAAGCCAGATACCTAGCTACCGATAGGATATGGCCTATACGCCTTCAATCATCTGTTTTAGTGACTGCAACCGGTCTGAATGCAAAAGCGTACACACATACATATATTCATACACAATTATGACTGCGAGCCACACACATTCCCTCACACTCAAACACAGCGCAACACATACACAGTGTTATCTAAGTACACCATCATTCGTTTAGCATATTCGATAACAGGAAATATAAACCCTCCAAGGACAAAACGGCATGCATAGCATATTGCAATGCAAATTAGCTAAATGTTCAATTTGCACATAGAGCAGTACCTACATTGCAGCAAATCGCAAAACAAAGATAAAGATAGCCAAAATAGGTCAAAAGCAATAGCAAATCAGGCGGAAAAAGTATCTACATATACGAAAATGTATGTTTATATGTAGGGACTTTGCATATATGCATATGTGCTTATTGCATTTGATTTGAGATATCTCTAATAGACGATGATGCTGACGACGGAACGGCGCCGACTATGAACTCACCGACTCAAGTGTTTAATTATTTTCCGCCACTAAAACCATGTGAATGATTTCTATCGATTGTTGTAACACTATCCCATCAGACAGACGCACGGCCGACCGAGAACAACGGGACACCAAAATTGTATGCAATAACCTTTTTTAGATAATACGATTTATTGTAGGAGAAATTCCTCTGAGGATTTGCTTTTAAATCCTTATACTTTTATTCCTTATACTTGCTTCGGATCCTTCTTCAACCAACCATTCAAAGTAAACTAAATATCAGTTTCGTGCGTTATTAGACCAGTTTATACCAATCAATTAGTGAAAAATAAAATTAGTTATACGCAAAATCTTTTCGTCTTGATCTAAAATAATAATGAGCAGATTATATAGTATATATATAATATATATATATTATATTATATTATATATAATATATAATATAATATATATTATATATTATATATAAGTTTTTATACCAGTCAAAAATCATCCAAATTGAAAAAAAGGGATTGATTATATGTCTATTATTTATATACACCCATGCCTTTTGAAAATATTGGTTAAAATTAGATTATGTAATTTCTCCCCTTATTGGTATAAATACTGGTATAATGTAAGGAGTGAATGCAGTTCGAAATGCTGGGTTATTAGTTGATTACTTTCTTCTACAAGTAAAAGAAAACTTAGTGTGATCTGCATGACCAGCTTATACCAAACAATAAAAGACAAAATACAATTAGTTATGGAAAATGTTTTCGCCTTGATCCAAATATTGTATTTTAATTTCTATACTTTTGTCGTAAGGACAGTTCTTTTGCTTTTTTATACCAATCAAATTTAATACAAATTGTTGACATAAAAGATCAATTCTATATCTAAAAGCGTATACAAGTTTGTTCTATTGATTAAAATTTTAATGTCAAATTTTTCATCCTTATTGGCAAAAAACAAAAAATACAACTGGTATAACATAAACAAGAAATGTAGATCGAAATGTAGGCTTATGAGTTCATATAAATTTATGATAATAATGACCAAACAAAAACGTTGATTACCTATTTGGTTAAGATCACCTAAAAGCTTGTACCAATCTTCAGGATAGATCTAAAATTCAAATTCGTCTGTTGTAGCTAATTTATTAATTAATCTTAAAAAGTATTAGAAATATCCCAAAAAGTAAATTCTGCATTTATACCATATAACGTATATGTATGAATGTATCTACAAATATTATATGCTCCTGGTTTTTATAATGATCATAGGTACATTTCAAAATTGAATAACCAGAAAATAGTCTTTCCAACTAATTTATACCAGTTGCATGGAATATTTTTTTTTGTTTTACAAAGATTTCATTAGAAGTTGTAATTTTTTAGGGCTCAATATTAAACTAATAAATTTCTGTAGATGTAATACAATTTTATACCAATTAATGTAAGCATAATAACCGATTACTAAAACTGGTATATACCTACGAAGTTACTTCCAGTATGGTAAATTGACATACCTTTTAGTGAATGCAGTGTAAGCTTATGGTAATGGCTATTTTTACTATCTCATGATTGGTATAAAATGGGCTAACAGGTAAGTGCAGTTGCATATTTGATAATTTAAACATATTAACAGCCAATTCTAGGGAATACTAGATGAAAATAGCTTGAATTTTTTTGCTTAATATTTCAACGATTGGTATAAACTGGTCTATAATGCGCAACTGATTTTGGCGGTACTATTTTATTTATTCCAATAGTCATTGAATACGTTCTAATAATAATTCGTTCGGAAGATAGTCAGAATCTAAAGCCTTTGTTGTCGGATTTCCAATAACTTTCTGTCTATATATACGTACATACATAAATACCTACCAATGGCTTGTACCGAAATGCAAGGAATAAAACAATGTGCTCTGATACCCAGGTCCTTTTTCTTTGCTATTAAATTCCGTGTAAGTAAAATAACTTCCGCAAGTAATATGGGAACGATAACATAAATATGCACAGGCACACATACTCTAAGAATAAAGCACAACTCTTAAACTAAATGCATGCACCAAGAAACCTGATAGGGTTATTTGCCATCAAATTGAAGAAGAAAAAAAAACTACACACTGGGATACAATATCAAAATAAAAGAAAACTTCTTCGTTTTCTTCTTTCAAAAGGATGAAAGGGAATCTCGAAGGAATTACTTGCTTACCTGTCGAAAAACTTTTGCTAACATGGCGATTTTATTGTACCGGGTTATCTCAAGACCATAGGGATCTTATATATTATACATGTATGCATATTCGTATAATCAAAACATTTTAGACATCCACACATGTAATGCAAACAGGCAGAAACTGAAGCTGAAGCTAAAGCAGAAACAGAAACAGAAGCTTACCAACCAACCATCCATGATGCAAGAAAGGGGAACGCATAGTCGGAGTCGGAGATAGGACCGCAAACATGATGACAACGAAGACGGTGACGACGAGGGAAGAAGACCCAAGCAGCCCGAGAGGAACTCAGCCAAACTTCTATGTACTTATTCCGTTTTTCAGGTAAATCAGAAATAATTCATGTGGAATGTATCCGAAATGCAATAAAATATTTTCCGCTACCACTGCTGCTTCTCTGACATACCACCTTCACCAGCTTCGGCTTACCCGAAACTCAACTCGCCCGCACTTTCAACTCAACCTATTGCATCCCTAAAGAATATTTTCTCTCGTCTCTAGTGTATAGTCTCGTAGGTATAGCTTGGAAGAAAGTTGATCCAACTTGGGTGTGTAAGGGGGTATGATGATACCCCTAACATTTTCACTGAATAAAAAGGAAGAGACGAACGGTACCTATTCATAAAAGACGGCTACATGAGGAGATTTTGCTTCACTATAGTTGCTTCAGTGATGGATTCCGAAAAGGAAATGAAACGCACCCTCTTCATTCGGGATGTTGGCTGAATGAGGCAAGGAGAGGTTGCAGATTTTTGGTTCACCTGAGTAACACGCTGTGATATGCGTTTGAAAATTTTATTGCCTGACACAATCTGCTGCAAGGATGAAGTTTATATGCCTGAATAAAGTAAAATGTGTGTTCAGTGCCCTTTTTCTCCCTTTCTCTATCTCTCTCCCTCTCTCATCATCTCTTTCTGCCAGTCTTACTGGCTGATGGTGCCTGTTGAAATTCTGAAATATTCTTGTAGATGAAATTTAAGTGTTATGTAATCATTTGCAAGGAGAAGAACCAAGAGCATTTTTGTATTTCAGCAATGGAAATTCACCTGTAATCGTATATGAAAAGGTGTGCAATCCAAAATGCATCCTGTCCCTATCTCTGAACTCGAGCTTTTGCTTTGGAAATTCGAAAAATTGAAGCAAATTCTCGAAATAAATAAAATGCAGGTTAAATCTACTTGTATTTGTGTGAAGACTATTAATATACATAAAGCCCTTCACATTTTTCAAGTTTGTGTAAATGTTTTTAATATTTTTTTGCATTCAAAGTTTCGTCGTAATGAATTTTATTTTTCAGTAAGATGTTCTATTAAAAGTTCTTTTTCATAAAAGGTCATTGTGAAGTACACGAAACTTGGTTAAGTGTCTTCATAATTTTAGGTTATAAAACGACCAGTAATCTACTCGAAAGGACTTTCCTTAGAAAGATTGAAGGATTTAGTATTCCGGGACTTTGCTTTGAATTGGTTTTGATTCAAACAAAAATGTCTTTGTGGTTAAAATTGATTTTTTTTGCAAATTAAATGAAGCCGATTCACACTGTTTCATCAAGCTTCATTAATAATATTCAGAACAGTACAGCTGTTATAACATTTTTCGGTTATGTTCTACCGACACTAGAATGAGTTTTTCAAACTGAAATGTTGGTATAAAAAATACATAGATTTTCTTTTAAAAAAAACTTTCGTCAAAAGATTTAAAGCCTTTTGTAAATCACATTACATGTTATATGTGTTAAATATATCACATACTTTTAGGGACACTGCAAAAGATTTTTTTCGGAAAGAGTACATTAACTCAGGCGACAAATAACGTTATTAATAACGCTTCTTGTAGAACATTTAGATATAGGCATTTCTTATTATGTTAAATGGTCTATCTGATCTCATTTATGCAGGAGGGGCACTTTTCTACAAAAAAAAACATTCAATATGAAAAAAAATATTTAAAAATAACGGCAAATACTTCAATATTTCGAAATCGGATGGAATATTTTTTTGTTTTGATGTCATTTTTAGTTTATAAAAAGGTAACAGAGTTCATTTAAAAAACAAAAATATATGCCTTTTTACCTTTTCAATTAAACTACCACACATAACACTTTTTTTTGGCATAATTAACTAATATGTTTACTATATAATGTACCTACATTAACAATAAATTGGAATAAATATTTGCAAAATAAAATAAACAAAATGACGTACAAAAACAAGCAGTGTCTTATACAAAGAATCCTTAGTCCGCTGACAAATCCGAAATATGTATTTATCTGCATTGTGTGTATTCGCTCGGGTTTTTTTTTTTTGTTGGTACGTGTTGTGACTTTCGTTCTGTAGGTACTTACATGAATTGTGTGTATTCAACAAGGATTTTTTTGTTTTGTTACTTTGTTTTTTTTTTATTTAACTTTTGTTGTGGGTTCGACGATTCGTTGTGGATTCGCATAGGATGATGTAGTAGGTATATGCATTGCGTGTATTTGACGAGGAATTTTTTGGTTGGTTCGTGTTGTTGATACGATAAAGATTTATATTATACAGAGTAGTATAATTTATGTAATGTAAAATTGCTGAACAATGAATCAAAGTAGTTCAAACAACGCGATGGTGAAGTTTGTACAATTGGAAGATAGGGAAGTTATGGGGGATCTATTTGTTCAAGTACTGGACTAGTATCAAAAAATGTCAAATTCGTTGTTCTTTGACCGGTTTACATAGAATTGAAATACATTATGTTGTAAATGACTTAGAATTACAAAAGAAAAAATTGTTTCAAATCAGGGAAGTTTTACTTCTAGCGCGTGTACAAAAGTACAAATATTTTTGTTTTGATCATTTATGTCAAACAAAAATTATAAAATGAATATATTGTCTTTAGATGTTGTTTTTCTGAAGCTTAGATTGCCCTTCTTTGGGCTCGTTATGGGCTTGATAAAGATAGATTAATTTGAATCAATAAAAAAAAATAGGTTGAACAAGTTCTATAAGTATAAGACTTCTTGTTATTTTTCGCGTCCGACTACTTAGAGCACATAATATGAAACTCGGAACAGTTTTAATAATAAAAAGCAAGTATGTAGTTTTGAAATGACGGTGGTTTGTATATAACACTTTCAAAAATTCATATGATTTTCTTTTGAATTTTTTTATAACTGTTATATACAAAACGCTGACATTTTAAAAATATTTACTTTATGGGATTTAAATTAAGCACTCTAAGCGCTTTTAAAACCATTTCTTATTCCAACACTTTTCATTATTTTCTTGTAGAATTATGTTTTTTCTGACCATCCCTAATATGAATCTATTTTTTTTGTCTTTCAGAATTCTATGTGAGATAAAAAATATTTCAATTTAATGGAAATCCGTCCTTTAGCGCATCCATTCTGTTCAAGAATAAAGAATCCCAACTAACATACTCTCCAGAGCTAAGTTCCCGAGACCTGAAAAATAATATCGTGTTCCATTTCGTGGGAAGATGTCCTGGTTTGGTGGAAACCAGAAGGAGTACACTTGGAAAAAACTACCTTAGTGAAGAGGAAGTCATAGATATTTTAAACGGAGTTTTAGACTGGGAATCCCTTTACAACTACACCAAGCTAGCACTTAACTACATAAAACGAATCTTAGAAGAACTTTTTTAATTTTATGTTTCAATTTTGTTTATTAAATAAAATTAATTAATTAAGTATTAATAATTGTCAACTGACAGACGATGTAAGCCATGTTTAAAATATGAATGATACACTAAACTTTTGTAATTTGTATGAAATAAAATCATTTGGAACCTAATATCGTAAGCCTCTTCTAGGTACGAGTATCACTACTATTCAAAGAATTAATTTATTAATGAAGTTTTAGTAATTTAATCACTAAAAAAGTTAAGCCGTTTTGTGGTCGAACACTTAGTTATCAAATTTTATTTTAAATTTATTTTTATTCCTTAAAGACCGCAAAATTCGTAAATAAAAACACTTAACGTTTAATTAAAATTATTTTTATTTATTATTGAATGCATTTCGGTTCACATCTGAGGAACCATCTTCAGCACACGTCAAAAGAGTACTGTTTACAAAAAAGATAGACAAAGCAAGGGAACAAAAAATGTATGTATGTGTTTAAAGAGAGATTACAATTAGACAATTTTTTTTTTTTTTTTTATATATATTTAATGCAAACATTTTTAATATTTTAATTTTAATGTGAAGCTTTTTTCAAACATTTAAACAAAGGTGAATCAATTGCTCCCGGTTCTAAATTCATTAGATTTTCATTCATATAAATAAAAATCGATTCAAATGCATCAAGCTTGGAAGAATTGTTGACAGATTTTAAAAGTCGAAGATTTTCTTCTATGGATAGTTTGTTGTGGGGTTCTGTGTTGTTTGCGATAGTTAAAGCAATTGAAGTGGACCAAATACTTGAAACTATCAATAATCGTTATCCAAGCATAAAATTTACATTAGAAAAAGAACACCCAACAAATCATTCCCTTCCATTTCTTGATTTGGAAATTAGACGCCAGAACAACCAGGTAACTTTTTCTGTCTACCGGAAGTTAACAACAACAGACAGATACATAACCAATGATTCATTTTGCCCATATGAACAAAAAATAGCTTCATTTCATTCTATGGTTCATAGACTCTGCCGGCTCCCATTGTCAGCAGAAAGCTACATTCGCGAATATGAACACATAAAACATGTAGCAGATGTAAACGGCTTTAACCCTATGCTTATTGATAATTTGATTAATAAACATTCGAAGAAAATTAACCGCTACAGAGATAGTACCCTCTTTAGCCAAAATCAAATTACACTATCGTCACAAACTAAACATGTCTCCCTTCCCTTTGCACCCATGGTAACCTACAAGTTGAAACACATTTTTATGAGATCGAACATGATAATAGTTTTCTCAAACAACAACAAATTAAAATTCTCACTTGGTTCTACGAAAGACAAAACACCAAAAGAACAACGGAGTGGTGTTTATGAAATAACTTGTTCCCACTGTGACCAAAAATATATAGGTCAAACAAGACGAGCTTTGCGAACTCGGTTTGATGAACACCTTCGTGCGGTACGGGGAAAACGACATGACAATGCAGTTGCCGCTCATGCCTACAATCTCAACAACACAGAACCCCACAACAAACTATCCATAGAAGAAAATCTTCGACTTTTAAAATCTGTCAACAATTCTTCCAAGCTTGATGCATTTGAATCGATTTTTATTTATATGAATGATAATCTAATGAATTTAGAACCGGGAGCAATTGATTCACCTTTGTTTAAATGTTTGAAAAAAGCTTCACATTAAAATTAAAATATTAAAAATGTTAGCATTAAATATATATAAAAAAAAAAAAATAAAAATTGTCTAATTGTAATCTCTCTTTAAACACATACATACATGTAGTTTTTATGTCTAAAAATTTTTTTGTTCCCTTGCTTTGTCTATCTTTTTTGTAAACAGTACTCTTTTGACGTGTGCTGAAGATGGTTCCTCAGATGTGAACCGAAATGCATTCAATAATAAATAAAAATAATTTTAATTAAACGTTAAGTGTTTTTATTTACGAATTTTGCGGTCTTTAAGGAATAAAAATAAATTTAAAATAAAATTTGATAATTAATTTATTGTTGCGAAACTAAAATTCTACTGATAGTTTATTTTTATAAGAACTTAGGTCTCCACAATTTTCGAATACTTTAAATCTTATGACCTCCTTGAGGTAGAAAAAGTAGAGGAAGCAACATTCTTATAAGGTCTTCAGTTTAAGTACAAACAAAATATTTTTTTTATTTATTAGTATATACAATTTTAACCGCATTAATTTTTAGTTCTCATGTGTAAATAATTTTTAAAAAAATTTGCACGACTGGATCGCACGTACCTTCTCCTATGTTCGATAACATTATATGCAAAAATGCTTAATAGAAACCGCTAAATGTGTTTTTAAAGTCTTTTTTCACTTAATTTTGTATATATAAAAATTCCTAAATTTTTTCCAAAAAAAAAATTGGTATGAACATTTTAAATATTTAATAATATAAATTTAAAAACAAAATTTCAGAAAAAATCGTCCACCCGTTGAATTTTCAAAAAAAAATTTGGAAAATTTTGAAATGCAGTATTTGTAAGAATTCAAGGGAGATCCTGAACAAAAATTTTGATCGAAATCAATTGGCCGTTTATAAGAAAGTCGAAAATCTATAAAATGGTTGTATGGCAGGTACCGTTAATAACAAAATATTAAAACAAAAAAAATTCGGCCAAAATGTAGACCGTACTCAAAGCAGTTCTAACACAAAATTTTATCAAAATCGTTAGGGCCGTTTTTGAGATAATTAGTATGGTAGAAAAATTTGTGTGTCAGTACCGTTGTTTTTGGAGCTAAAACAACTATTCAAAAATCTATTTTGGACAATCACATAAAACGCCTAAGCACCAAGTTTGAGCCGCTTAGGCTGTAGATCATTCTACAGACAGACAGACAGATGGAATTTCGGGACCCAGTTTTTGGTGTCCTCTATCATCGTATGGTCAACTTTGATTAAAATCTCGAGTTCGATTTTTTTCCAAATGCAAAACTTGACCTATAGTACCTCTATCGCAAGTAAAAAATTAAGTAGCAATTTTGTGATTTTAACTTTAGTAAACTGTTTAGAAGATAGTACGATACTATCTTGGTTTAAAATAAGCAAAATCCTCTTTTTAGCCTAGTATCATACTAAAAATGATTTAAAATATTACGAAATCGACTAAGATTTTGGGTCAAAATATTAAAAGAAAAAACTATTATTATTACTATTACAAACATTTTATTTTATTACATGCAAATATTTGTTTTTCATTTGTTTTTTTTTGTAAACAGATCTTGAGAAAGATAAAGAAATATCATTTTTTAAGGTCTATTCTCTTTAAGCAACTATCATTGAAAAGAACGCATTCTCATAACAAGATTTTCCCGATCCTTATTAGACTCAGATAAGAGGTATATTTTCATTATACTTCATGAAGCTGAAGATCGCTGCATTTTAATTTTTGTTTTCCTTTAGAGTAGGAGATATCGATAAGTATTGAAGCTATCGAAAAAATTGATACACCAAAATGTTGGGGACAAATTTTTCTAGGGACGATGTCCGTTACTTTTTTCAAATTGTGCCTCATTATATTTTTTTTAGTGAGTTTTTGAAATTCAAGAAAAAAAAAATTTTTTAGATGAGGAGATGTATCAAACTAACTGTCTTATAATAAAAATAATAGTTACCCTAGGTAGATCATACCAAACTCTAGAAGCGATGTTTTTTATTTTGTTTATTTCATCTTCTTGCGCACTGTTATGTATTGAAAACTCAGCTCAGTTTGCTATAGAGTTGGGCAATTTTTTTCAAATCGTGCTGCTTAACTAGTTCGTTCATTTTAGTTCAATTTAGTTCAGTTCATTGAAAATTCCAAACAAATATAAAAATTCTTCAAAAAAACAAAAATACATTGGAACTTATTCAATGGTATCTATAAAGATATTTTTATATTTATGTTTCAGCTTGATAAGCAAATGGAATTAAGGAAATTTAATATAATAGATATAAGTTGTGAAAATGTAGCAAATTAACTTCATATACAATTTTTTTTTCTGTATCTACTTTGTCAATGATTGAATTTGTTATAATTTGTTGACATAAGAAGATGAAAAAAAAAATAAATAACAACGCCCCTAGAGTTTGGAAAATGTGATTTTTGCATGTACTTATCCTTTACCTACCATTCTTTTATCCGAAGTTATAAGCGTATAAGCTTTTTTGTATTTCTTAAGTTTGATCGTTAAAAACGCTTAATAAAATAAATACAAAAAAAAATAAGGAACATCGCCCCTAGAGTATGGTATGCTCTACCTAGGGTAATTATTATTTTTATTATAAGACAGTTAGCTTGGTACATCTCCTCATCTAAAAAATGTTTTTTTTTGAATTTCAAAAACTCACTAAAAAAATATAACGAGGTACAATTTGAAAAAAACAGTAAGGGACATCGCCCGTAGAAAAATTTGTCGCCAACATTTTGGTGTTTCAATTTTTTCGATATCTTTAATATTTATCGATATCTCCTACTCTAAAGAAAAAAAATTAAAATGCAGCGATCTTGAGCTTCATTATACTTCGTGTATCTACCATCCATTCCGTTAAAAAGAATAAAACTCGGTTAAAAAGTATTAAGAGCCTCTCATATCTAGGTCATTTAACGCTTTTAGCAGTGTTATAAAAATTCTTAAATTAAATTAGTCTCATTAGGTTCTCGGAGAGTCTTATGAGAGGTAAAATGTAACGTGTGAATGTTATTTTGTATTTGTCAGCGGAATAAAGATTTCTCGTATATGGCAATGTTGGTTGACGATTGTTAACAAGACAGTTTTTTAAATTATTTTTTGGCAAAGAAAATCTCTTTCTTCATTTAAAAAATAAGTGAAAAGTATTATTTTAAATTAAGAAGATAAAAAAGGATGTTTGGTAGTGCTCTTTGTGGAAATGAGAGAAACTACTTTCATGTGATTCTTTAACGAAAATATTTACTCAAATTTTGTGCCGGCTAATCCTTGTAGTCCTTTCAAAAAAACATCCGTTTTTGTTGTAAATATAAGTTTTTTTTAAAACATTGTGGGTGTAATTTTTCGGTCAGTTTTTGACAGAAAAAGTGTTGATTTGAAATGTCACTGTCAGGTCCATAGACTTTTTTTTCCCCCAAAATGCCGCAAAACAAATTTTACTTGAAAATATATGGAAAAAACAAATATTTACCATTGATTTTTTCCCACTTTTAAATAAACATTATTATTTAATGACTACCGTCACCCTTGACTGTCTTATAATGTTGTAGGTTAGGACAAACAACAGCCTGTTAGTGCGACCCAGAATCGGTCATTTTATTTCATTAGCATGATTCCGTATAAATAGTTAATACTATGTTGTTCGACACGTGCCGTAATTTTCCCTTAATTATCAGTTTCTTCAAAAAATACCAACTTGCCTGTCTTATAGAAGTTTATTAATTATTCCACATGTAAGCACACAAGTCCTTGCGTATATTTACTATGTTCATATATATTTTTTTAAATCATCCTTATCAAATGTCCTGAAGACAATTAAAGAAACCAGGTGGCACATGCGATTAAAACTCCCCGTAAAAAGGACAGACAAAAAAAAATTGTAGGATGTATCTCCTTGTCAAGGGACTACAATAAACGACAACAAAATTCAAAGGCTCCTCCTAAAATGAATGCTCTTCTTCTTCTTGGATTCATTCAATATTTTAATTATTTATGAAACGATGTGATGTGACATGGTATCAATTTCGGCCGTTTCTTTCATTCCACGCTATGACCTAAAATTATTGACCGAGCAGCAAAATGCTGTTACTTCAGCTTTTCTAAACTAAAGTAAGTACAAAAGCCAAGACCAAAACTAATTTTGTTCTTTAAGAAGTTGGAGGTACATACCTAGTAGCTGAGCTAGCTATGGGGAGGCAAAATGTACGTATACTTGTTGGTAATTTAGAGACGACACAGAAGGTCAACGAATTGTGGTATTCCTTATGAGAAGTTGAGGAACGTGCGAGCTTCACGCAACACACTTAACAAAATACCAAGTAACCAAGGTCCTTTTGTGTCGATGTTTGTCGATTGTGCTCTATATAGTCGCAGTATATGGTATGTGGAGGGGAGCCTCACTGATGGAGGACACGTCCTTGAGAAGAAAAAAAAATGAATTGCTATCGTTTGGTGGAGAAGTAATGCGGTTTGGGGAGGCGCAACAATCCCATTTTGTTGCTTCTTATTTTCTGGGAAGGTAAACTGTCTGGAAAACAACTTATGTAAGTCGTCGACGATTTTTAACCCGTTCTGGAAATGAACAATGAATTAATTATTTATCCTTCTTATTTCAGAATAGCGATTTATTTTTGTGGTGCCTTGTGGTTTGGTGGAAAGTTGTTTAATAAAAAATAAATGAAACCCATTTCCAGTTAGATTGCATAGAGGTTTGATTTGGGCACAAGCACTCAACGCAGAACTATAAATAAACAAATAACAACAACAACCACAATAACAAAAATTATTTCAGAGGTTTTTAAATTGTGTAAAAAAAATCCAAGTCTGGATATGAAGCTTTGGAGCATTAAATGAAAATAATCCTGACTGCGTTTGTTCTTTGACCTGATGATGGTATATGTACATATGAAATTACAGTACTTTACGAAGGCGGCTATAATAAAACGTTAAAGAGTGATAGCCTTGCCTTAATGTGGTTGTAAAAGTGAGTAATGCTCATGATATGAGACCTCTTTTATTTTAACACCATTTCGTCTATATACTTGGCGCTCGTGTGAGATTTTCCGAATAATGACCATCATCTTATATAGTGCCTTTTAAGTCTTTAATGATGGGAAAATGGGAAATAGCTCGAATTGTTTTATTGAATTAAGTATTTAAGTAGGTATCAAAGGCTGAAAGTTAACAGAAGCTAAAAACCTCATAAATATCTTCTTGTTTCATTTTGAGCATATTTTTAGGGATATTATAGGATATGATTAAGCGGGGATTACCATTATTACTTTACGTCATTCGGCTCTGCCACACCACACAATATAAGTAGCTTATTTTGTAAGGATATTTAGAAGAATAAATAATTGAATGGGTTGATTACCGCCTTATTTTTATAAGCTTATAGCAATTCGAAAAGTATATAATAGTTTAATCCCATTGTAAGGCAGTATCCTGTTCTATTTATGTATTGCAAAATATTGTGAAAGGAGTATTCCCTATCCTGCGACGATTACAAGTTCTGAATTAATAATTACTTGGAGTAGTTTAATTCAACTAATTAATTATGGACTTACCATGTGAAATATTAATTTGGAATTTAGAGGGCTTAAGATTGAACGCATGTAAAGCACTTTGAGATAGATGTATAGAAATACTTTGAATGGGGAGCAACACGTTTTTTTTTTTACAATATTACTGGCTGGTGAAAATTTTAATTCTTAAATTGAAAATGGTATCCTATATTTCGGTTGAAAACAAAGATAAGTTCCTTTCTCAAAGAAATTGAAAGCATTAGAAACTAATAACATTTTGTTGTTCAGGACAACGAATAGTTGCAAAATTTTATAGTGAAAGTCTTCAAACCTTAAGCTTGTCAATGATGATGAGGAATAGCTGTGAAAATATCGTGCAATATTGATAGTGGTATCAAACATCAGTTTTTTGATCAGTGCAAGTACCCTGTTTTCTTGGGTGTTCTGTCATCACTTACTAGCATGATTTACGATTCTGGTTCGACCTATATTTTTTGGAATGCCAGAAAGCTACATTTTTGAGCAACAATAACCTCACAAGTCCAGCCATACGATGTGGAAAGCAATTTGGGGACGACATCTAGTTTCAACAGGATGGGTTATATAACAAACAGCATGCATTTCCCTGGCCAAATTGTGTCAAATGTTCCCTACGTATAACGTGTACCGCTCTCTTATGGCAATTCTTAGGGCAAGAATAGACTTTACTTTTAAGTTTTTAATTTAATTCTAATCGAATAACAAAGGAATATCTTTCTAGCAAGGATTTTTCGTCTCCCTGACTATTGTAGCGCGTTCCAAGCTGAAATTGTGCGATTCTCTAACCGCCAGGTCTTATTCTGCCTAACTTAAAATGTGATATCCACATCGGATATCCGCACTTTCTCAGACAGTCTAGCAGCCCTCAAAACACTTGCCACTGTTTCCACAAACTCTATAACTA
This sequence comes from Philhelius pedissequus, assembly GCA_910595825.1. Lineage (NCBI taxonomy): Eukaryota > Metazoa > Arthropoda > Insecta > Diptera > Syrphidae > Philhelius > Philhelius pedissequus. The sequence goes on from OU343160.1 coordinate 329,146,580, forward strand.
ACTGCCCAAGTAACATTGATGCCACAACCATAGTCAAATTGTTACATTGCATATAATATTTGAATCGCCATAAACCATTATTAATTGCTGGGGTTCCGGGACATAGGGATTTTTTTTCGAAACTCCAAAGCCGATGAACTCGCCAGAAATGGAGCCCCATTACCAATCCAACCCAAAATGGAAAATATGGGTATCCTTATCTCTACCTGTAGACTTAGGTTACAAGAAAACGCGATAAAACAAATAAATATAAGATGCGGTCCAACATCACTTCTTGCCTGGTCAGATCTGGCCAGAAATAGTTGCAAAACGCTCAAAATGTTTGCTCTCTCTGAGCAGGAAACATCCTCACTCAGTAATATGTGTTATTACTGGACACTGCTCAATTGGCAGATACGCCACACCAAAAGACTCGGCGTATTCTCGAATGACGTTTGCAGAATTTGTATGCATGATGAAGAAGATGAGAATAGATCCCATCTTCTTTGCCTATGTCCTGTTATCCACCAAGGACGTAGACTACACCTAAGGAATACTTCTTTGACGACCCTAGTGATCTAAGACACATATAGATTCACCCGCTACACCGCTTTATTAGAGGCTCCAATTATTTTAATTAAAGATCAAATATCTTCTCATGTGGTAATGGATTTATCTAAGGTCTAAGTGTGTCAGTCGTTCTTCTGACGGTCACTGCAACCTAACCTATCCTAGCAAGGATTGATTTTGGCTAATAGCGAAGCAGGCTTCATAAATGGTCAACCAGATCCATACTATGCTAGCGTGCTGTGGGAACATCTTAACTTATTCTGCATATATCAGTTTCGCTTTCGGGCCAAATACTCACACAAAAAAAAATTCTGGAAACATCCCAACGAACATCGAAAGTCCAGAGGCATGATATGAAAACCACCAACTTCAAAGCTGAATATAATACATTCATTGTAGAGATCTCTATATGCCGATGAGCGAACTCGGGATTTCGGGAGAATTGATCCAGATGTGTTGTTTGATATTTTAGAAAACTTGGAAATAGTACTATATCAAATATGTGACGTTTCAATCTAATCTTAGATCAGGTTGTGCGTAGAGAATGTGGGAATACCGAACGCACTACTCCAAGCGACACCATCCAGCAAATTAGGTGTTGATCTTTATTGAGGCTTTAACGGTCGACGATTGAGGATCATTCGGAATTTGTTGGTCTTGAAGTAAGTGAGGATAACACCAGATATTTGTCATCAACAAAGGGGTGGCCGTGGCGCGATAGTTGTGTGCTCGCCTGTCAACCTCGTGGTGCAGGTTCGATTCCTGCTGTTGTCTATGTCTTCTTATATTCCATTAAAAACCAATTCTAAGAATTGTCATAATATAAGTTGCTGCTTTGCTAATTACATGCTGTTTAGGCATAACACTAACAACATGTAATTGAGTAAACTAGCATACCCATAAAATATGACAACGAAATAAATAAAATAATGCGAATTATAAGGGACATAAATAAATAAGACACGGTAATTCTCTCAGCATTAGTTCAGCCGCCATCCCTGGAGATAAATCTGAGACAACAACCAGCTCTAGTCCCAGAACATCGCGCCACACATCTTTCCTATCCTTCCTTCTCTTCTTCCACCGGATGCCGGCGCTGCGTTAAGAAAAACATATAAGGGGTATTCATAATCCCTTGAGCGCGTGCAAAGTTATAAAAAAATCAAAAAAAAAAAAGCACTTAGCTCAAAATGTCACCTTAAGGATCTGCTATTTGCAGGCAGTTAAGAATTGTATCTACCTTGGCGTGACATCTAAGTGGAAAGCTGTAAAATTAAAAAAAAAAATTCTTCGACGAATATTTGGCTCTGTATGCTAAGAGGGCGAATTGAGGGAAAGGTACAACCAACTTACCTATATGGGCTGTACAGGTAGATTTACTTCAAAAAGACAAATAACTTTGACTAGATTGAGTAGGCCATTTCGTGCGTATGGAAATAATTCTCCAGCCCAAGGTTGAGGCGACAACGACGACCGAACCTGAGCTTTAGAGTCTAGACACAAGGCTACCGTTTAAGCCCAAGAATTTGGTCAGGAAGACTGAAATCAGTGTACTTGGAGGAACACTCTCGGGAGCTCGTTAAGTTATTTAATACGAAATTTCTCCCCAGCATTATTTGAAGTCTGGAGCCGTCAAATCGGGTGACTTTATAGACCAGTACAATTCGCCAAAACGTGATATCGGATCACCGGGCAATTATTACGCCATAATACCGGTTGTGGAAGATGATGGACTTTGCGCCGGTCATTGCTCCAGTGTTCATTATCATTTATAGCTTATTACTTACACAGCTGTACGGTATGCACTAAATGCCTCAACCTCACTCGTTCTGTAGATAGTTGTTCCCAGTTCCTCGTACAAAGGTGCTTGGAACCTGAGCGTTGGATTGTATGAATATTTGCGTCAGATAATTCATGTCCCTCCATTTTACATGGCCAAGCCACCTCAGTCGTTGTACTTTAATGTCAGTATCTCTGTACTTTCAAACTTAGTTTCTCGAGCGAAATATGGCTTCCTTACTCAATTGCCATTTAGTCCAAAAATAACTACTTAACAGGAATTATTCTCCATTTGATCTCGGAGATGCTAGTATCATTATCTCAGCTAATACGCTGTGACGGTTTAATATGAAGATACTTCCCTTCATGAGGACACCCAGTTTTGATAATTTTTGAAGTGGAAACTTCTATAGGCACGTTGTGCATTCTCCGGTACGGGTAAAAAGTATAGATTCATAAGATGATAAAATCGACATGCTAAAGATGTGCGATATTCATCCATGCTAATGAAATATCGATGTTAAAATAGAAAACACAGATCTGTGATTCAAAACATCAATACGAATATGGTATAATTTTATCGATGTTAAGTCATTGAAAACATCGATATCAATATGGTTTTAATTGAGAAGAGGTTGATGATACTTCCACTGCCTACTGATCAGGTGATCCATTTCAAACAATGAGAACATAAAAAGCAAAATTACGATAAAACATAGGAAATAAACAAGTATAGCTTGAACCCAATTACTTGGCCAACATCCCTTAAGTTATGAAGGTTGCGCAGAGAGAGGATTCAAGAGAACAAAAATGGTGCACAAAAGATAATGATACAATGCCAGAGATGTAATACTATTTTGAAAAATGCACAATAAATCACGATCATATCTCATGTAAATAAAGTCTATCTCTGAAAGGTGCTTGTGTTTGTTTATGTGTAATTATCTCTCAAAATTTATGAGATGTGGAAAGAACTTTGAAGAGAGGTGAATTGGTTCGTTCAAGCTATATCGATAGCGGTAGATAAGTATGACGTAGGAATATAAGGTGTTCAGTGCTGTTAATAGTATGTGTGTATAAGTAAAAGTTAAAGTCTCCGATTCCCTAGTTAAATGTGCGTAGGCATATGTATATGTATTGTGCATTGTTTGTATTTTGATTAAATTATTTAAAATTGTCGATTCAAGAATTACTGTGCAGTAAAGAAGTAAGTATTAAATAATATGATATTATTATTTAATATGATTATAATTAAATCGTTATAAGTTTCCCACCTGGTGGAGTTTAGTAATTTCGACCACTCAATTTTTTGGCATAAAAAGATTTTTCCCTTTCATGGATTTGACTAGACACTAGCTATACTTCGGACTTCTAAGGTTTCCATCTTCAACTCATGAGATTTGGGTAAGCTCTCTACTCCTAGTTCTTCTAATGTGACAAAATTTTAGCCCATCTCTTGGCAGTGCCATTTTCACAATTTCTGTAACTGGCCGCAACTGTCGATCATTCACCTGATTTGGCAGAGACATTAGGAAATGTGTTACGTTGGTAAGTCTATCGTTATATATGTAAACGTATGATTTGCCAACTGCTATGTATATCTTCGAAACACATAAACTTCACCCACCTGGGAAAATACTTCCTCATGACAATGAACCTATCTGTGGTCTAAAGTTTGTGATTTTTGTTTTCGAAAGTCACTTCAATTTAACCTAACCTCATCCTGCTCCTAGATTAGTTACCTGCTATTTTGCTCAAAAAAAAATGTGCTAACTCTTTGTGTGAGCCACTTTCAACTCTATTTCGTCTTTCACTCTCTTAGGCCATTTTTCCAAAATTAAAAAGAACTTCTTTATTTTTCCTATTCACAAAAAAGGGTTAAAAAACGATGTTACTTACTACCGGCCTATAGCCAAACTTTCCTCAATTCCAAACCGCTTTGAAAGCATTATCTATGACTCTCTCTATTTTAACTGTAAGCCCATCTTTTGCTCACAACAGCAAGGCTTCTTAAAAGGCAGATCCACAACAACTAACCTTCCGGAATTTGTTTCTAAAACTCTTAATGAATCAGAGAAGGGAAATGAAATAGATGTTATCACCACAGATTTTAGTAAAGCTTTTGATAAAATCAATCACCAAATTATTTATCTTAAACTTAAAGCCCTCGGTTTTCCTCCTTTTTTATTTCTATGCTCAGGTCATACTAAGAGAACTGCCAATATAGAGTTATCTTTAGGTTCTCAATCTATAATCCCATCCATGCAACATCGGGCGTTCCTCAAGGGATCCACCTTGGTCCTTTGATTTTTGTCTTAACAATAAATAATGATTCGACTGTCTCTATTTACGCTATTGATATGAAAATAATTAAAGTCATTTCTACCCCGTCTGATTCTACCTTTCTTCAAAACGATCTTAATGCATTCCAAACTTGGTGCGAAATTTTTTTTTTAGAACTCAACGTAACTAAATGTCAATGCATTACTTTCTCACGAAAACGATAACAGTCTCCTTCTCGAACATATTTTTTTCACAAACTGGCTATTCAAATTGTCTTCTCTATTCGTGCCCTGGGAATTATTTGCGACAGCCAGTTAAATTTTCGAGCCCATTTTGATCATATTATATGCAAGCCAAATCTTCTCTAGGTTTCATCAAACGTTGGTCTGAGGAATTCTCGAACCACTACGTCACTAAATCCTTATACATCACCTTCGTTAGACCCCTCCTTGAATATGCTAGTCAAGTCTGGTCTTCCATCAGAACTTTCATTCCCAAAGAATCGAAGCTGTACAACGTAGATTTCTTCGATTTGCACTCCGTGGTCTTCCTTGGTCTGATAATCTCTTCTTACCCCTTAAAGATCGTTTAAAATTAATCAACTTGCAAACCCCACATAAATGCCGTGAGCGACTTCATATTTAGCTATTCTCTTTCTGCACCAGCTCTTAGCAGGGACCATAGATTCAACTTTTCTTTTGGAAAAGATTCCCATCTACACTAATCCACGAGACGTAAGATCTGCTCCTCTCTTCCGCCTCCCCAATCACCGCACAAATTACGGTCTCTTTGAACCTATTTCAAGATTGCTCCGCTAAGCTAATAATGCTCAAGATAGCTTTGACTTCCATATTAGTACTTCCTTACTTAGAAGCTCTCTCTACAACTCATCCTAGACCTCTTACTTTTTCCTCACTTTTTAGTTTAAGATTTAGTTTTAAGTTTTTTCTTCAAAAACAGAGGATGGGCCTTTGGGCCCAAACCTTTATAAAAAATATAAATAAAGAAATAAAAAATAATAAAAAAAAATAAAAAAAGAAAAATAAAAAACAATAATTTACATAAGCTTACTTTAGTTTTAAGTTTTGATTTGCTTGTATTAAGTTTAATAAGTAAATAAGACTCAGGCGTCTCCCTTCTCCTAATACGGCGCGGTTATGTATTACTATGAGCCGTATTAGGGGCCAGTTATAGCTTTCATTGAAACTCATCATTGAAAATATTGACTATAAATTCTGAGGCACTTAAACAAATAAAACTGATGTTGTTTTGGTACCAAAATGAAGGTAATAAGATATAAAATATTTTTGTTAACAAAATATTTTATTTCCTCTACCACTTTCTTGTAAATTCACTTTTGATTTTTCAATGATCATTGAATGATCATTGAAAACGCTTTCCATCATTGAAAAATCAAAAGTGAATTTACAAGAAAGTGGTAGAGCAAATAAAGTATTTTTTTCACAAAAAAATATTATATATTTTATTACCTTCATTTCGGTACCAAAACGACATCAGTTTTATTTGTTTAAGTGCTTCAGAACTTATAGTCAATGTTTTCAATGATGAGTTTCAATAGCTATAACTAGCGCCTTATAAACCCGTATTCGTAAGCCGTGCTTACTTAGTTGTCAAGACGGTTTTTGATAAAGTTAAGATTAGAGAGACTTCTTCTTTTTTACCCGAGCTTTATTGTGTTTTCTTCTAAAAAAGCCAGGGATCCGGCGAACTTACCTCAACCTTTGGAAAAAAAAGCATCACAGTGAATACCAGAACTGATTTGTATAAGCCGATACTTAAGACAAAAAGCCTATCGGTTATCAGTGAGAATGACTTATAATTGGACCGTGGATTTATAAACACTTCTCCAATAATTCATCTAAACTAGAGTAGTCCAATCTCCTTAAATAAAATAATTAGGAAGTGTCCTTGATAATTTGTATTGATAGATCTTCAATCTTTTAAAATAGCAATTTACGGTCTCCAAAATGAATACTAACTTTTACATCAACAACCGCTCTAAGAAAATATATCGACAGGTACACAGTGGAAAGCGTCGACATCACACTCAAACTCAACCCCATATAAAAATCCGGACGTCGTGTCCTCCTTGTAAGGACGCGATAAACCTCCACAGAACCCTATCAATTAGTTACTAATAATTATTTTCTAATAAAATATTAAAACACCATTGCACGTGTCTAATTACTATTACTCGTAAATCGTGAATAATCCAACACCTCCCGTTCTTGTTCCCTAGCGCGTCGGGGTAGGTAGCCCAAAAAAACATCCCCACCAAATTTAACGACCAAATAAAATATGAAATATATGATATCTAGGTACTCAAATATATGCAGAGCGGAAGGACTTGGATCAACACCTCCCACTAGTATATATTTCAAAGTAATTAATCATCATCCCCTCAAATCCTCAACAAACCCCTGTTTTACTTAAACGAGTATGTAGGGTAGGTGTATTGCCATTGCCGCAAAGATGATGATTACAACAGTAAGTTGTAGCTTGTATATGTAACTAATGTACCTATGTAGGCAGTTTGGCTTTAATGTTAAAGTGTTGTGTTCACAAAATGTCGTCGCTAAACAAATATGAACGTAGATTTGTCAATATACCTAACCTACATAGAACAAAAGACGTTCATCGTGAGGCTAAACCTACATAGTTTACATGACTACATAGTTCGCTGTTCATACTGTATAAACAGTATTGTGTTGTTCGTCACCGTCATGTGTACTTTATTATGTATGTGTGTCATTAACAGTTAAATTTCTCAGAAAGTTGGCATTGAGGTATCCTGCATTAACATATTTTCATTAGGAAAGGTAAGAGATTTAGATAGGCTCTAATTGGGTTATTTCTTTTTTGTTATAAGGCTACCATGTTCGAAGACTCCCTCCTATTGTGCTTTATAACACTTTGTTCAATTTTCTATGAGATGTAGCGTGGGTGAAGGGGTTATAGTTGAAATTGCTTAACGAACAGGACTTATTCTGCGGGCTTTACCACATTCTCGAGAACAATGTGAACAGATTGCAATAAATTTTTTGAAAAGACTGAGAAAACTAAGAAATAAGTGGTTACGTACTTTGTTAGAGTGTTGGTTCCTCTGAAAGTTTGGAGGCATTACACGATTTTCGTCACTCGCCGTGGGACTATTTAAATGCCATACCACCTACCCAGGCCAAGAACATAGGATATACTATTAATTTCTTCAGATAAACTGGCGAGTATTATAGCAGATTGATGAATTTACACTCGAGCACGACCAGCTCTAATTAATAGGACATATCCTTTTCACTCAATAAAGGGTCCGCCATCTAACTTTTTTTTTTCAACTAGTGCTTTATTTCGTGAATGGTAACACTTAGCTCATGTCTGATTTGACAGATAATTAGTTTTATCCTTCCGCTGAACGAATATGGTTGTGTATACGCCTGAGCAACGCTGGGAAATATTGCGACATTACTTTGAAAATCATGGTAATGTTGCAGAATGTGTGCGAAAATTGCGTACGGATTTTGGAAGAAGAGAAGCACCGTCAGCTCCGTAAGTTCATTATCTTGTGAAAAAAGTGAAAGAAACTGGCATCCTCATCGATAAACCAAAGCGTGAAAAGCCAAAAACAGTTCGTTCACCCGAGAATATTGCTGCTGTGGCAGAAAGTGTGCGTGAAGCGCCATCAACACCAATTCACCGTCCTTCTCAACAATTGAACATTTCGGAGACATCATTGAAAAGCCGATACACGCAAAACGAGTCACTGTTTGGTGCGGATTTTGGTCCAGAGGCATAATTGGGCCATTTTTCATCGAAAATGAGCCAGGAGTGGCCGTTACAGTCGATGGCGATCGTTATCGGGCCATGTTGAACGAATTTTTGTTCACAAAAATTGAAGAGGAGGATATTGGCAATATTTGGTTTCAACAGGACGGCGCTACGTGCCACACAGCCGAAGCTACACTCGATGTTTTGCGCCCTGTTTTTGAAGATCGCATTATCAGCCGAAGAGCTGATGTCGTTTGGACACCTCGAAGCTGCGATTTTACACCGTTGGACTATTATGTGTGGGGTCCCGTAAAAGATAAGTGTTACGCCGACAAGCCAGAGACAATTGACGCTTTAAAGGACAATATTCGTGAAGCCATTGGTGAAGTACAGCTGCACACAATCGATAATGTGCTTAAAAATTGGACCGATCGTGTAGGCTACTGCATGGCCAGCCAAGGCAGCCATTTGAATGAAATTATTTTCAATTATTAAACGGAAGGATTCTGCTTTCAAATAAAAAAAGAAATTTGAGAAAATATTCAGTAGTTTTTTTTATAGCATTTTCAAAAAAAAAAAGTTATTTGGCGGACCCTTTACTTAGATGTATCTTTTTTTTCTCACTTAAATGCAACCTGAACTGCACGGCACTAGTTAGAAGGAAAACAAATATAGGAAAGGATTTTTTTGGCACAAATTATATAAATAATACATTTAATCGAAAAAGGGTATTTCTGGGTCACTTAATTTTACGTTATTACGATATCCACTAATCGTAATCGACCTCCACTAAAGCACCTCGAAAACGATTCAATAGGTACTATCAGGCAAGCTATGTATTCATAAGAAAAATTCTATCAATCAAGCTTGACATTACGATCAAAGAGAACACCAAAAAAGTGGGTCCCGCAACTATGTCTCTCTGTCCTCGAGCCTGCAGCCTAAGCGGTTGGATGGATTTGCTTCAACTGTTAAATATTGTTTTTTTCGGTAATATGCACGCACGTTTTATAATTTTTTTGAAGATGACAAATAACAGTAGCTCCCATACACTTTTTTGACGAAAAACAAAAATGTTATTTTTCTCAATATCATTATTGAACGGAAAATGTTCCTGCTTGTATTTTTTTTTTTTTTTGGAAAAAAATAGTTATTATTTTTGGTAGGTTATAGTAGAACCATTTGTTATTTGGTTTTCGTTTTTCTGTGAAACGGTTCGTTTGATTTTTTTGAAATTTGTTTGAAATTTTTACGGAGAAGCTCTTAGAAAGCTTAAACGCTATTTTAAACCAAAATTCTTTAAAATTTTTTTTTTTGGAAAATTCAATATGTATTTCGAAAATGACTTTAAATTTTTTCGAAAATTCGTATTTAGCAGTTCTTTGACAATATCTTGAACATTAAAAAAAAACAATTTTTTAAAAATCAAAAAAACAACGGTACCTCCCATACAAATTTTAAAAATAACGTTAAAAAAATGATTTCTCAAAACTGTTGCCAACAATTTTGATTAAAAAAATGTGTGTGTTCTTACATTAGAGCAATCCACTTTTAAGTAAAAAAAAAATATTTTATGTTATTATTAATTTATCGGTACTTCCCATAGAAAAAAATTTCATATTTTCGACTTTTTTTTATTAGATGAAGCGATTCAAATTATTTTTGTTATAAAAAACTGCATACTCATATTTTCCAAAAAAAAAAAAAAAAATATTTGATTAAAAAAAAATAGTCAAATATTTTTTTTTGAAAAATCGATTTTTTCAAAAACCAGTCACAGATTTTTTTTAAAATTAAAACTGTATGTACGAGTATGTTCAAAATTAAAAAAAATATGTTTTTGAAAACTCGCTCCAAAGGTTTTTTATTTTTTTGGCGTATTCAAATTTCATATTTTTTTCCTCAATCTACCACAATTAAGTAAGCTCAGAAGACGTTATCCCCTATCATAGTAACATATTCCTAAATAGCCTAAAATGAGGGTACGTGTCCAAGGCATGGCGTGAAGTTAAAGTAGTCTTCATACCTGAGGCTGTTAAACCAAGCCATACGGATGCCAAAGACTTTAGACCAATAAATCTAAAAACATTTGAAAGACTAGTGGACATTTACATACGAAGCAAGCTAAAGCCAATGGGGATTCTTATGGATTCTTGTAACAAATAGTATACTTACTAAACTTAAACATAGTGGGGTCAAAGTAGTAGCCTATGCCGATGACCAAACCACTATAAGTGAATAACTTAATAACTCCATAAACAAAGTCTCTAATTGGACAAAAAATGTGGTTTAAATGTTAATCCCTTAAAGACTGAGCTGGTCCTGTTTACACATAAAAGGAAAAAAATTGAAAAAGATTGTTCAGTACCCAAAATACATGGGATCACACTTTATATCTCAGATCAATATCTCGGTGTGATCCTAGATAAGAAATTAAACTGGGGTCAAAACATCAAAGAAAGAGCTAAAAATGCAATGATCGCATTCTATTCACACAACAGGATTTTTGGTAAAATCTGGGGCCCTAATCCTAAAATTATCATGTGGATGTATAAGGCAATCATAGACCTATACTTACATATGGTAATCTTGTTTGGTGGAACGCGCTGGAAAAAGCCACGAACCTAAAAACCCTAACAAAAGAACAAAGGAGCAATGAGCAGTACCACCACAGCGGGATTGGAAGCAATACCCAACCTAAAGCCCATTGACCTACACATACAAGAATCAGCAGCAAGCACTAGCCACAAAGGACATGCTCAGATTCTGCATAGAATTGTTAGCAACAATGTGTGCACAGACTACATGCCACCAAAACTGGACTTTAATCGACCATTCAAAAAAACCTATTTCCCTGATAGACAAGTATGGCTAAACAACGAACTCCATGAAGAGTCGTCAATAACTATCTATACTGACGTACGGCTCAAGAATGGACACTGGGGTTGGTGGAGATTTCTTCTCAGAAAACCTTAAAGAAGCCAGCTCCGCTAGACCTCCTGACCACAGTAGTGTCTTCTACTTTGATCTAAGTGTGCCGGTAGCAAGATGACCTGGCAGCCCATTTATCTAATCTAATCTAACTTAGCTCAGCAATTAAAATATGCATGTAGGTAATGACTTATAATGTTTTCAACACTTTAAGATGTTGCTCATTAAATAAAGTTTATCAAAGAAATTAGATGGCGTACAATCATATTATCATATTAACCCAAAAGGAATAATCAGCGAGCTCGCTGGTCACACCAGGATATCAACTCTCATGCGAGACACGACACGGGACTAGAATACAAAATTTGCCTACAAATATTTACATGAAAATATTGTCCTCCACACTAGTCTCTTCACTTACTTTCTCTAATTAATACTGAAAACGTGGAGGTTTAACCTTTAACTGTGACTTTGGATGATTGGAGAAGTTTCTCGATGTGTTGCCTTGTGTCAGTCTTAATCTTAACCCATTATGTAAAGGTGTACGTTTCAGACAGATCCAGGTGAATATGAGTTACTTTGCAATTGCTTGGAATATCTCAAGCCATACACCGAACCCAAAACGCTCTGTGGACCACATTTGTCAAAACAATTAAATGAAGCAACAGTCATATATTTTAACGAATTTGTCACACCCAGACATACCTTATGCCGCATCCTATTATTAAAATGACGATCAAATGTCATTTTATAGAAAATTTGCCAGCGTAGCCTTAACTTTCTAACTAAGCTCAAATTAAATTTTCACAAAGCTCGGAACTGAACTATTTTATCCTGTAACTTCGACCAAACAAAATTGAAAAAAAATTCAAGGGACAAAAAATAAGCTTCGACTAAGATATTATCGTCTTGTCTGTAACGGCAAGAACTCAACGATATAATATTTTTCATATTGAAAATATCAACTATAAAGCTATTTGGTATAAATGATTCGTCGGTCGACGGATGCGATTGTGTCTGTTTTTTTAATAAGCCACCGACAACAATTTTGAGATCTACTTACCTCCGGATGTTCCCGAGACAAATTATTTCGTGTAGTACCAATGCATCCACCTGTTCATCATGCACAGATTGAATTTTAAACAATATTACAATTATTTGCCATAGGAAATTAAATTCACTCATCAAAAACCAAATAATTACCAGAATGCCAGATACTCAAAAAGTCTGTAATAATTGAGCAGGTATTATTGCCGACGGACTTCTTGAAAATCACACAATGGTGTGTTTTTGGATTAAGGTAAAGCTCTTTTTCTTGACTACAAAGTACCTGTAAATTATTTCTGGTGCGACCCATCGCAAATGCATCCGGTTTAATTTATTATTTTGGTTTGATGTTTCGTTTGAAAATGCAAGGCGTCCCCTTTCCTTGAAGAGGGCAATTTGGGTAGAAGTCACGTTGGTTGCGCACTAAGCAATGTTAGATCGAGATTTTAATATTTACCCTCCTGATTAACATATTCTTTACTGTCATTACGCATACAGAAATGTGTTGAACAATTCGGAAAACATCTTTGCTCTTATGACTAAACTCTGTCCCAGAAAAATAGGCAGTACAGGCAAGATAGGACGTTTGCCTCTCATTCTCGCTACAGTGAATTGCATAAATCTGTCACCCAAGAAAGCTCTTACAGTGTTTTCGTAGTGTGTATTTTAAATGGACTCAGATATGAAAGAAGAGTATGTAGGGTTACCGCCCCTTTTTTAGATAGGAATTTTTATTTAATCGTTTTGCTTATAAAAATGTTATCTTTTTCCACACCACCATAAGGTAAGATAAAAGGTGCCAGTAGGCCAAGTCCCTTTTAAATAAAAAACAAGTAAAATGAAAACATTTATTCATAAGAATTAATTATAAATTAAATAACAAAACTAAATATAAATTCATCTTTTAAATAACTATAGCCGTATTTTATTGGTAACCTATAGGTAGTGCAGTAATGAAAGTCTGAATAAAACTATTACTCACTTTGTATATACAATCTTATTTTACATCTCCCTCTGCCTGCACAAGCTTTTTGGCTATTATCGGAGCGATTCGTTCCATTCCAAATATTCCAAAGCTTTATGTACACTATTGTCGGCACTATTTTCGCTGCCTCCTTTTTAAGCGCACTTTTCCTTTGTTGGTGTTTACTGAATAAATTTTTGCTGTGCTGCCTATACATTTACCAATAAAAAAGGGCTTATATTTAAAAAATATTTTATTCAGAAAAGGAGTTGGTGCTGCTGCTGCTGTTATTTTCACCTAGGTTTATAACAAGATTTTCTACAGAGCGTTCGGAAAAAAACGTCCATTTCCCACATTTTTGGCTCTATCAGCTGCTCGACGTGTCGGACACACCGATGCCATTTTTACTTCACTTCACATTAATTAACCAGGCGCTTCGAAAATTTGCGCAAATAATGTTCTTCTTCAGAACAGCTTTAAATTTTGTACCTGCATTTGAACGTATTTTCCACACATTGAAAATAGTGCAAAAATTGAAAATACTCCACGATACACTCATCATTCAAAACTTTTTTTAAAGCTCTCAAATCAAAAGCACCTCAACAGAAGCCTAAGGAAAAAAAACCGAACGAGTTAACAAATCGGCACGGGTAACTCTGAAAGCACATCAATATTTAATTGGGGTTGAATAGCAGCAGCAGCCACACAAGATGTGTCAATCGTTCATTTTTGAAGATTCAATCGTTCAAATGTGGTTCATTTCACAGATTCGGTCTTTTCAATCGTTCATTTTATCAACCAATCATTTGTTTCAGTTGCGAGTTGTGACCAATATGGAAACATTTTTGAGTTAAAACAATCACATGGTTTTGTGTGTGTGAAGTCAATCAATCTTTTACTTTCATTTAACCTATATACATACGAGTATGTATGTGATTATGGAATCTGGTTGAGGCGAGTGTATGTGAAATTTAACTGATGCTTTAAAAAAAAATCAAGAACAAAATTGGTAAGAACATACCTACATTTTTTATAGGTATTTCTTATTAATACATACATATTTCATTTCCATTCAGTTTCTTTCGTTCTTTAGAACGATAGAATGTAGTGAAAAGTGAAACCAATCAATGCAATTCATTTTGTCTGTAAATAAGTGAAATGATCGAAATATGATTGCCTTTCGTTCAATCATTTGATTGAAATTGTAGTGTACTGTAGAACGATTGGTATTGAAATAGATTGATTCGATTTATTTACTCTGATTGCAATCAATTAATCTTTTTAATGAACGGGTCATAAAAACCGAATCAATAACGATTGACACAGCCCTAGTCCACACTTAGATGTGCGTTGAGTAGGTCTGCGTCAGATACAATGCAAATTTTATTTTATTATTTTATATATTTACGGACACGGGCAAACACCTTTTATGGAGAAGTTTATCCAATTTAGTATGATGCAAAAATATGACACCATAATGATTTTGAAAAACCTTTCCCATAAGACGTGTACTGCCTATTTTTCTGGGACAGAGTATAACTTATCCAATCTGTCACACCCTTAACATTTCCTACTATACTCTGTTTAATTTATATTTTGAGTACAGGGATGATAGGCTATTTGCCTTTCACCCTTACTATTATGGATTTCAATAAGCTATCTCTATTTATATAAAGTTTTTCCATTTTCCATGGTTGCCGTAGTGAGCATTATAAATTGGCATATTTCTCTCACAAATGTCGGTAGGGTTACTATTGCTTATTTAGATTTCATAAACAGTAACATGTACATCGTAAGATAAATCTAAAAAAAATTAAACTAAATCCAAATAAAAATAAATCTATCTTTCTACACACCACCAAGAAGTAAGATAGTAGGCGCGTTTTTTTAAGAGTTCCCCAGAAGGCATAATCTAAAGTCACAGAAAATAACGTTTAAAAAAACTATAATAATTAACTTGTGTCCTTGGAAGAACTTGAAGCCATTTTAATTGTAAACAAACACAGCATACAAATAATAATATCACCTCAAATTGCACCGCACTATTTTAAATATTAGATTTATATAAACGAAACCATTACCATTTTATTTTTATTTTCATGAACAAAAAAACTATTTGGTAGTTTAATGTTGCAATTAATTAATGGACCGAACTACATCGAAATCTAACTCTCAACTAGTAATTTTTCCTTAAAAAAAATTTTAACCGTTTTCAAAAAAAAAAAAAAAAAAAAAAAATCCACACAGTCCACTTAAACAAAAACAAAAATAATATAAACATACGAGTATTGTTCGCGTTTTCTTCAATTAATTCAAAAAAATAAAATGCACCACTGGATCGTACGAACTTGCTCCTGTAACTAACAACTCTAGTGTAGCTAACCACTAACGCTGTTTTAGGTTGCCGATGTAGGTTAGATTACATTGATTCTTAATATAATGAATTGTGGAATTCATATTATTTAAGGAATAGTTACATTGGTACCTACCTACAAATGTATATTTAAATGGATTTGAATTATGAAAATTAGGAAAATAATATGTACCTATCTATATATAGAGAACTTAGGTATGTAAACGGTGATTTTGTAAGAGCTTGGTTTTTGAAAATTCAAAAAAACACAGAAACTTGTAAAAAGTGAATGAAATTTTTATTTGGATCGATAAATCAATTTCTGCCATTTACTTTTTAAAAATAATTTCACTTAAATGTTGCCCGCCGCTACGCTTCAGGTGGTCAATTCTGAAGGTCCAATTTTGGCAAACTTTTTCACACATTTCGCCCGGAATCTCACCAATGACGCGTTCAATGTTGGCTTCCAAGGCAGCAATCGTGTTTGGCTAGTCCCCATAGACAATAGACTTAACATAGCCCCACAAAAAATAGTCTAACGGGGTCAAATCACATGATCTTGGTGGCCAATTGACTGCGCCAAAACGTGAGATCAACTGCTCACCAAATTCGCCTCTCAATTGATGCATGGCATGTGGCACCATCCTTTTGGAACCACCGAGTTCAATTCTTGCATTTTCGGAGAAAAAAAAATCTGTTATCATCGAACGGTACCTTTCTCCATTGACCGTAACCCTGCGGCCGTCATCGTCCTTGAAGAAGTACGGCCCAATGATGCCGCCTGCCCATAAACCGCACCAAACAATGTATTTTTCGGGATGCATTGGTAGCTGCTGAATTGCCTCTGGCTGCTCTTCACTCCAAATACGGCAATTCTTCTTATTCACGTATCCATTTAGCCAAAAATGAGCGGAAAAAAAACGGACGTAGCTTGCGAAACACATTTTTCACAGAGCACGAATTTTGATAATAAATTTCAATAATTTGCAAACGTTGTTCAGGCGTAAGTCTATTCATGATGAAATGGCAAACAATAATGAATCGAAATGTCAAATGTTCGTGGAATTTGTCATGTGTGATCAGTCAAAAATATAAACGTCAAAAACCAAGTAGCAAAAAAATCACCCGTTACATACGAGTATGTACATATCTTCTTATATATAAAGAACAATCCATATTATGTTTATGCGCTATCTTCTTTTTTCAGCTTGATCGATTTGAATAAAATTTTCAGGAGATCTTAGGGCATGTTTGGAGAGTGAATATAAGAAATCTGTTTGCTGTCCGATGTCTAGCACCGGAGTTATGACAAAAAATGCACTCATATGTTTTTTATTGCATTATTAGTACTCGTATAAATAATATGTTTTGCTTTGTACACACACGCTTTCATTTTGGTTTCTGTTTGTTGTCGCGTGTATGAACACAACTACAGGATATGATTCCCTTGAAAGGATTTTGATATTTTATTTTGTCGGATATATAGAATGTTCCATGGATTTTTCGAACGACTTAAATGTGGAAAATTCGTTGTGAAGTTTGGAAAATTTCGGTTAATCGTGAAATTCATTCACTCTATAGGTTGCAATATACATTGACTTAGGCTCTGCGCTATTTGAAGGGTGTCTTTTCATATTATAATTTTCTATTGAGAAAATGTGCTATTTTTCTTGCTTAAAAATTGATTCGAGTTTTGCGTATTATTTCACTGATTCCGATCTAAACTTGGACGACGTATCTACACGTGTTGCAATAATTAATCAGAATGTCCGTGATAATCAAATGCAAGATGTAGATACGTGCAAAAGAAATAAATGGAGATGTGCTCATATTGCACAATAAACACCACAAATTCGTAAAAAAGTTATTAAAAAGTGGTAAAAGTAGACTTCAATCGCGCTACGATTCCGCAATCGCATTTACTATCTCGATGCTCCAGCTGGGACATGCAAGACATTCGTCATTTAGTTGATTCTAGCAACAATTCGGTCAAGATCTCTTTCGTTGCCTTTTGCATCCTATGACATCTATACCATTTTTGCCACACTGTTTGAAGGCGGTCGAACTGCACATTCCGCTTTGAAGCTGGCGATGAATTTTCTCACGGTTGACAAGCCAATAACGTGCACAATGACCAAGAATTCGGTGACAGCGAAATTGATGCGAGAATGCAAAATCATAATTTGGGATGAATGCACGATGGCGCATAAACGAGCTTTGGAGGCAGTTGAACTAACAATGAAGGATTTACAATGTGCTTCGGGATGATTTTGCTCAGCAGAGATTTTCTCAAACAATTTCCATCATCCCGAAATCTACTGCTGCAGATGAACTTAATGCATGCTTGAAATCGTCTCTTAGGGCGGCATGTTAGGAAGTTAAAATTGACCACAAATATCAGTGTCGGATTGCAGAACGACCCATCGGCTGATGAACTCTCGAGACAACTGCGGCGCTTGGCAATGGCCAAATTTCTGTTAATGTCTCGACTGGATTGATAGCAAATTTTTGCGAGTTAACAACGTAGAAGGAGAAACTCATCACCAAAGTAAAGTGTTCCCCGGCATTGCAAGAAAATTATAAAAATTTCGATTGGATTTGTAAATGGGCAAAACTTGAAGCGAAGAAAAAGGATGTCGTCGATAAACGGTCTTTGTTGTTTGTTCTTGCGCCGGAAAACAAATATAAAAACATTGTTTATCATATTACTCCGTCCTCAATTTTAATCCATTCAAATAAATCGCATTGCATTTGAATTATCTGTATTTTATTATAGCTCTGCAGTTCATTTGAAGACATTAAATTGGGGCGAGACGAAGTTCGCCTGGTCCGCTAGTATATGTATAAATAAAAGTGAATGCTGTAAAGGTGGGTAAGAATCGTTCTTTACCTTATAAAGACTGCCAGAACCATCACTTCAACCGATTTCTCGAAAAAACAAAGAACACCATTAGATGCCACGGATCAATGAACATTTTATAAAAAAGTATCTCGAAAATTGTAGGAAGGAGTTTGATGAAATCCGGTTTTTTATTTTTAGTTTTTTTAAAAAAAAAACTTTTTTAGAAATTTTGGTATACAGTTCTTAAGAGTTTCTTTAATATAAATGCGACTATAAAATTTAAAATTATTTTTTTTGAAAAGTTACAAAAATATTGAATTAATATAAAAAAAAAAAATAAAAAATTAATTTTAATTATAAAAAAAAAGTTATTTAAAATTTTTATAATTAGTTTCGCTACTTATATCTTTTCAGATATAAAATTTGAAAGAAATCCAATGTACCGTTACCGAGAAAGTCAAACGATAAGAAAACCATTATATGAAAGGTACCGTTAATAGACTTTTCCCGTGAGCTTGATTCATATCAGATGATTGCTATTACCAACAAAAACATTCTCAAAAATTTTTGTCAAAATCGTTGGAGCCGTTTTCGAGAAAAAAAAAGATTTTCCTTCAAGGTCATATGGCAGGTACTGTTATTTTTAGGCCTAAAAATAAAATTTAAATTTCCCTCTGAGGAATGCCAAAATAATCGCACATACCAAATTTGACGGTAATCGCTTACGCCGTTTAGACTGCAGCTCGTTATACATACAGACGGACAGACAGACATTTCTTGTCGATCACTTTTTTAGGCTTCTCTATGACCGTAATATCATGTTTGATCGTTAGAATTTTTGTCTTACGAATGCATAACTTGCCTTATACATAGTAACTATAATCGCAAGTAAAAAAAAAACCAAAAGATGTAAGTAGAAAAGCAGCGTCAACACTTTTTTCCTTAAATTTAAAGTATATGCCCTCAGAAGCTCTAAGAAAGCTTTGATTCTGAAAGCTCTAAGAGAAAACCAAAGAAAAAGTTATTAGAATTTCCATCATCTTTAATAAACACTATAAGCGAGGGTCAAATTGGCGACCAGTCTCCTCTCCTCCTCAGCCGCGGAGCAGACAGGTCATGGTGGAATGCACTTGGGTTTATGGAATATTTCAGTAGCAAACTCGTAAGTTGTTTGCCATGCCGGCACAAGTGTGTTTGAAAAAGCTCTATCATAAGGCCTGTACTGAAATTATAAATTGAACAGAGTATAGTAGGTTTTTTTATGGTAAAAAAAAATAAAATGCACGACTAGGTCGCACGTACTTGCTCCTAGGTTCGATCACATTATATGCAAAAAATTCTTAATAGAAACGACTAAATGTATTTTTAAAGTTGTTTTTCACTTAATTTTGTATATATAAAAGTTCTAAACTATTTTCAAAAAAAAAAATTGCTATGAACATTTAAATATTTAATAATATAAATTCAAAAACAAAATTTCAGAAAAAATCGTTCATCCGTTTTCGAAATATTGAATTTTCAAAAAAAAATATTTTTTTTTCAAGAATTCAAAAAAACAAAACATTTTTTCAAAATTTTGAACGCAGTATTATTTAGAATTTGAAGGAGCTCCTGTAAATTTTTTTTTATCAAGATCCGTTGAGCAGCTTATGAGAAAGTCGAATATCAATAAAATGGTTGTATGGGAGAAACCGTTAATAACAAAATATTTAAAAATATTTTTTGGCCGAAATGTAAACCATACCCAAAGTAGTACACACACCAATTTTTATCAAAATCGTTATAGCCGTTTTCGAGATAATTAAAATGGTATAACAATTTGTATGGCAAGTACCGTTATTTTTACGGCAAAAACAACGATTCAAAAATCTATTTTGGACAATCACCTATAGCGCCTAAGTACAAAGTTTGAACAAAATCAGTTCAGTCGCTTAGGCTGTACATCGTTCTACAAACCGACAGACAGATGGACAAACAGACAGACAGACGGAATTGCCAGACCCACTTTTTTTGTGTTCTCTATCATCGTAATGTCAACTTTGATTAAGATCTCGAGTTCGATTTTTTTCCAAATGCAGAACTAAATGCCCTATAGTACCTATATCGCAAGTAAAAAGAAAACAAACATTGATTAACGTGTACTACAGTAGAGACTGCTTCATATAAATTATCAAGCAAAAAAGGACTAATAGCTATTTTCATATTAATTAGTGGGTCGAACAAATTTATCAAATTATATATTATTGAGCGAACCACTGTAAGTATGTATTGAAGCAAATAATTTCATTGATGACCATCATTTTAGCGATTATAATTTTACCAATGATAAATTCGATTTCAATAATTGCGGATGACATCAAAGAGAATAAAATATTTGTGAGCAATTTTAGAAACCAAAAGGAAACTTAACAGAAAGATAAAGACAATGCGCTATTTCCATATTATCCTTTTCACAGAGTGGATACTCACTGAATCATTAAATTGGCGCTTGTAACTCAATCTCCAACAATTCAGGGTCTTTTTGAAAATTGAAGACGACAGACACTAAATTTAAATGCCCATTCAAACACAAACAGACGAATTATTGGAGGCCGTTTTGTATTTCTACCTTTTACTTAATTTCACTTATATAATCCTTTTTACCTCAGATATACTTGGACGAACATTAGTGGCGAAAATAAACATTTTCAAACAATCTATCGATAAGAAACACATAACATACCTAGTTTGCTCTGGGATAAAAGTTTGGCTTGAAAATAGTTGTTTTTGATTTGGTCTTTTAACAATAAGTACCATTTTAAATGCCCTTATTTCAATATATTGCCTTTAACATTTAAACACAATAATTGTCAGATGTGGGATGTCGCCCGCCGCAGGGTAAAGTTCGAGGAACGGAACTTTTGTAACCTGGAACGTGATAGCTCTATACTCTGCATGTGTGAAGGAAAAACTTGAAAATGCCCGGGTGCATGTTCCCATACTGTATAAACCATCGTGTTCACATTTCGATGGGCAAATGTGGACTCTGACCATTTGGTTTTTTGCGTCCAACATTCTGAACTCGACTTGCGAACGAAAGACGTAGCTCAACTTCCTGTAGACTACCAGCCAGCCAATTATTCAGGGGAATAACGCGTGCTACGTATGTTGATGAAAGCGTGCCGAAATGTACATGCAATAACACTATTATAATAATAATAATTCTAACTATATGCCTGTAAGACCTAAGGTCTTTTAAATGCAACCTGAACTGCATTGCACTAGCTAAAAGGATAAGAAAGATAGGAAAGAATTTTTCGTTGGCACAGTGGATTTGAGAACCAAGTATTGACTATCTCATTTTAATAAATGGGCGGCATCCAATTAAAATTGGAGGTAGGTATAGAAAGAATGCCTCTAACGTAGGGATCAAATCCACCCATCTAATTTTGCAGTCAAGCACCATATCCATTGCGACATTGCCACCCATATAACAACGTTAGAAAAGGTACGATAACCGATCCGGAAAAATAGAGAACACGAGCCTCCAAGCTTCATGAGGAAAAAGAGCCATGTTGTGCCGTATGCAACATTCAGGTTTTAGGTCTTAGCAACTAGTTGCTATAGTTTAAAGTGCGGGACGCAATAGCGAAGACAGCCTAGTTAAAAACAGTACCACCATCAAGTATATAGTCAAGGATGACTTGGCTATTAAAAAAGCTGAAGAAAAATGAGGACATATCCAATCCTGATTGAATAGTAGCGGAACTGTTCAAATATGGGTAGGTTGAAGATTATAGCCGATGACTGAACAATTTTGCCCCTTCTATATAGGCATATCCTAGCTTAACGATTGTGTGAGCGTGATCTCAAACCATTCTGAATCAAATCTTCACCTTCAGACATATCATCGAAAAAATCAACGAATTTCAACTTCAGTCCTACCGCCTCCTCATCGATTTCAAAGCTGATGATAGTATACATCGACAAGAGGTTGAAACGATCTCTGGATTCTGAAGGAAACTCTGGCGTGAGACTAGGGAACATAGGGTTCAATGTAGCACTAAGGAAAAGTCTGCTTCCCAACTATATCAAACATGTACTTTCAACGCGGTGGTGCCCTATGGCGTTACTGTTCATTATAATTCTGGAACAGTGTGTAGGGCTGGGATAAAAACGGATGTCTGTAACCTCAGCAAATCTGTCCACTAATTCTTCTTTTGGACAATATTGACTTAGAGACATTTTCAGAGGACGATTGAATGAGAGAGTCGACGTTTTATTGTCTTGATTGAGGACACGACCTGCTTACAGTTTATGACAAAACACCAGGAAATTTTAGGCAGTTATATAGTTCAACTACCTTGGAGTGAATTCTTATTTTAAATACGACGAAGAATTACCCTAGAAAACAGATGCTGACATTGGTCTCCTTGAAAGATTCTTCGACGAATATAATACCCTGTTTGTCAAAAGGGCCAAAGAAGGAAACGATGCAACTGAAACATCTATGTACTGTACAAAGATATAAAAGTATTTCAGATAGTCCAAATACCTCGACTCTATATTGGTTAAGTACCATCGAGCACATAGACAACAATACTCCATCAAACACAGTCCTTAAATCCCAGCCCTCATATCCAAAATGATAAGAAAGGCCCAAGCTCGGGCTTCAAAACCAATCTATCGCTCATCTCAGAGCGCTTGGTTTGGGGGGCTGGGAGCACCGTGCCCGGGATCAAAGACTGCCTTGTCGTAGACTGACAGCTTTTACGGTTCAGGTATATCTAAGTTGTTAAGTTAGTTAGTAAGTTCTTTAAAGTGCCAAAGATATATTAATTAATTGACATCCTTATCGTCCCTACATATTTTTTTGGCATATCCATGAACAAATTATTGAAGGTCAAGGGGTGACCGGAATCCCATCACACGATTTTTGTTTGCCTTTATGCATGAGCATAAAGTCCTTGAAGAACGGCATCTAGAAGCTTATTGTATTTTCTTTCTTATAGCTGTCAGGATCATGAAAAAAAAAACAATTTAATAGTACGCCCCAGCGGGCATAAGAAAAATAAGATTCAAGAAACAACTGCAAGCTGCTATAATCCATGGATCATGTCTGGATTTTCACCCTTCAGAAATGATGCCAACAATGTGTTGGTCAGAAGTTATTCGCGCCATCAAAAAACAAACCCCAATACAATACACATACCGACATACACACCCGCAACATTTGGGGCTTTGAGTACCTTCTACGAGCATTTGGTCATTTTAACTCTTATTAGCTCCGTGCACATGATGCGAATGAAAGTAATCCTAGCTAATCTTTTGTAATTAACTGAAAAATGGTCATTAGAAGATAAGTTGTTGCTTGTAATTGGATTTCGCAATTCACAGTAGTATCCTTCCTTGGATAGCAGTGCTAACATCGCCACAACTAAATACTGCCTCTCCCGTCGGACAAATCTCTTGGAGAGCTGAAATCCCTGCCAGTCAAAAGTCAGGCAGAATTTGTCTGCTTGTGTTCACAAAAATGCTTTTCATTAATTCGTATAATGCTGGTCCCCTTTCTTCTTCAGCAAGAGATTTGCTTCTCTCATTGTTTTGATGTAACGATGTAACAAAGAGAAAAATAACAAGACTGAGTCGCACGAACTTGTTCTTATGAATTGAATAAAAATATGAATCTTTAAAGCTCTCAACTATTTAACTATTAAAATCAAGAAGTGTTGAGGAAGGAGGTGGGACACAAGTTAGGTGGTTTTCGAATGCTTTCTAAGTCAGCTTAGAATATGATAATATTTGCAGAATTTTCCAATGTTAATGAATTACTAAAAATTAAATAGTATAAATTGGGTAGGTTACAGATATGTTGTGGCTAATTTGTAGGGTGTGGTAGTTTTTTTGGGTAGTTTGTAGGAATTTTGTGGGTAGGTTTTGGAAGCGTTAGGGGTAGGTTGTGGTTAGGTTTTATTTAGGCTATGGGTAGATTGCTCATATGTTGTGGATAGATTTTCCGAATGTTGTGTGTAGACTGTGAGTAGGTTGTGGGTAGTCTGTAGGAATAATGTCGGTAGGTTGTGGGAATGTTGTGGGTGTGTATTTGCTGGGTTTTATAGGTTCTATATAGGTTCTGAGTGTGTTTAGGGTATATTATGATGTGGTTGGAGTTTGTATACGTTGTGAGCGTGTTGTACGTAGGTTGTAGGTTGGTTATGGTTTTATTGTAGGTAGTTTGTCGATTAGTTGTTTGTAAGTTGTGGGTAGATAGTGCATATATTGTGGGTATTTTATCGATATGCGTTAGAAGTTTGTGGCTAGGTTGTGTGAAGGTAATGGGTGGGTTGTAGGAGGGCTGTGGCTAGCTTAAAGGTTGTGGTATATTTTGGGTACTTTGTGGAATTGTGATTAGTAGGTTTTGGAAATACTGAGAGTAGGTTGTGCTAGGTTTTATGTAGGTTGTGGGTATATGGTTCAAAGGTTGTGGGTACTTTGTGTGAATGTTGTCGATAGTTTGTGGGAATGTTGTGGGCGGGTAGGTTGCTAGTTTGCTAATTTTTGTAGGTTCTGAGTATGTTGTGTGTATCTTATAATGAGGGAAGATTGTGTGTATGTAGTGAGCTGGGTGAAGAAGATTGTAGGTAAGTTATATATATGTTGTGGGTAGCTTTTGGATTGGTTGTTGGTAAGTTGTGGGTAGATAGTGGAGAGGCTGTTGGTATTTTGTTAATATATTATTAATTAATAGTTAATATATTATAAATAGATTGTGTTTCAGTTGCGGGTACGTTGTGTTGTGGGTACCCACAACATTGTAGCCCAACTAACATACTCTCCAGAGCTAAGCTCCCAAAATCTGAAAAACAATCTTGTAAGCCTCTTTTAGGTCCCATTAATATCCTTAGAGTTAATTTCTTGTTACAAAACTTAAATTATTCTCATAACGTTTTTTTTATACGAACTTAGCTCTCTACAATTTTAAATAATTAAAATCTTATACTTAAAACAAATTTGCATCCTTTAACAAGATTCCAAGAACTTAGAGTTTTATAAAAATCTTCTTATGAAATTTAAACGCCTATATATCTTCAATCCCATAACAACTGACTTATCGGAGTCTAAGCTATTTTAAAATTCTATAACGAACCTAATAGAATTTAAGGTATACAACATTTTATTACAGGATTCTTATAGGAGTTGCATTTTCGAATTGGCACATGGAATCACATACGTACTCGTCAGACGCCAAGTCAGGGACGTAGTCGAGATTATTAAATGGAAGTGAATTGTCTGTTTTAATTTCCCGAAAAGTGTTTATTGTTCCAATGTTTTTTTTTAAATATTTGAAAATACAAGAGTTTTGCGACAAAAATTAACACATATCAAATGGTGAATAATTCATCATTTGTTTTTAAAGGGCTGTGGATTTTATTAGAAGATTGATCATCGCCGTCGACTACAACTTGTCATCAAAAAAGAAACATTAATGGCAAACAACTTTTATAAATTGGCATTCTTCTAGTATCGTGCTATGATAAGAACAAATTCAGGTTTTACTTTTGTAGCTGAGGCCCCATTCCCCTAATACGTCCGTGATTAATAGTTCAATATATACGTAAATTATTGTTATCTCGCTCACTTTTTTTTAAACAATCCCATGATTTAATAAATATTCCCATAAGAAGACTTAATATAAACTAAGTAAATAAGAGTGGGTAAAAGTAGAGGAAACCAAACTCTTATAATAGTCTTATTGTAATTACTAAAGGATTCTCTCATCTCAACAGCAGCCATATTTAAATACGCAGAAAATATTATCTGAGTATTTTTAGGGTTACCACACATACAAAATGTGGATATGTTGAAATTAATTCTAAAATGTATTTATTTTAAAAACTCTTTTTTTTTTTCTAAACAATTTATAATGTGCATTATAAATAACACAAACATAAACAGCAAAATAATAGCATTAATTTTAAAAGTTTCTTTTCTGATCTCGATACAAAACATTTATCAATTGAAATGGACATTACTTCAACTTTTCGTAGTTTCTCTATTCAAACCTTTTGTAAGATGAAAAATGTTACTTTTGTAATTCTGGTTTGTGACATTAAGATATCTACCAACAATTACATTTTGTCATTTGTGTAAATGCAGCATTAAGACTCTTATTGTGTCATATGGATTGCTTTTCAGATTTGATTTGACTCACAAGTTAATTTTTATGCATTTAGTATTGCATATCATCCACTATAATTTCAAAAATTAATTGGTTCCCAAAAGTATCCAAGGTAACCCTATCCTTGATAAAAAGTATAAATTAAATAATTTAAATATGCATTATTTTGAAGGCGCTTGGTTTTTTCGAAGTAAAATCTGTAAATTAGTAGATACAATTTTAACCGCATTAATCAATAAAATAAAATAATGTATCGCCATTATAAAATAATGAATAATTGACTTACAAAATAAATACTATCACAAATAATCAAGCCCATCAATTTTTAGCCATGACATATACACGCAAAAGCTTTAAGAGAGTTTGCTTCTTTCAAAAAAAAAATTTAATGAGGACATAATTTTTTTAAGTTTTATTCTCTTTTCTCTTCTCATTTTCTCTATTCTTTTTTAGCAACTCCCATTGCAAGAAGCGCTTTCTTACAACAAGATTTAGCCGAGCTTTATTAGAGTCATACAAGAGGCATTCTATATCTGTCATTTCATAAGAAGAATACAACTCTGATGGGGAGTATAGAGAGGCTCTCATAACAACACCATTCAACGCTTTTAGCAGTATTATAATAATCTAGAAGAATCCTTTAAAATTATTTTGGCTCCCATAAATTAGTCTCATTATATTATTGGAGAATGTTATGAGAGGAAAAATGTTACTTGGGAGGGTTAAAATTCATTTATTATACACTTTGTTTTATAGAGTTTTGATATTTGCCTTGTTTACACAAGATTTTTCGCCTTGTGTTATTTGGCCCTGTCATTCGCATCAATATCATAAAGTGTTTGTCGGCCGTCGGCCTACAATCCACAAAAAAAACAGTGACTTTCTGTGTATATAAATGGTCACTTGGTCACTATATAAGCGAACCCTCTCCTTTATCCATGGTCACTGTGACTTACCTAATAATGACCTTGTCTTGTGATTAGTTTTTGAACAAAATAAAATTTTCTGAAATTAAAAAGAGATAAAACAACATGGCAGCCATCGACTTCGAAATCTAATAGTCCGTAATAAATAAGCTATAAGCAAACAGGTTTAGAATAGTCGCTCTTATGGTGCGATGCGATATTTTCTCTGGAGATTCTTATTGGGCTGGACGGTAAACCCACGTGCCCTTTTTCTGTGATATAGTAATCCCCTATTGACAAGATCCATGACAGTAAGTTAATTGGGATAGTCTTAAAAATGAAAATAGGATTTAGTTGCTCTGAAAATATTGCAAGATACATGCCAACATGGGAGAACTTTATTTCTCCAAACAAATGTCTACACAAATGTGAATATACTTATTTAGTTTTTTTTTCTGTTGTTGTAAACGAATAAGTGGCCTTGTCTTCTTGGACAACAATTCCCTCAAAGTTTAGAGAGAATATTTTTCGAAATACATATTTTGGCTAAGTTGGGATTTATTTTCAACAGAAATTCTGTTAAGGACAACTGGGCGGAAATTTATGACAGGAAAAATAAAACACTTGTCCTGCAACTATGTTGTATTACCCAACCCCAGTAGATGTAATTCACAGCTAGGCTCAGTGGTTATCTGCAAAACCTCCCAGGAGAACGACCACAGAGTATTTCATATATACCTTACCAGAAATAGCCATAGACATAATACATCCTTTTTACTGACAGGAAGTGTGTCTGCTGTTGTCGTTGTCGATGTCGCTGTCGGCGTTAGGTGCGGGCGAAACGAAGGTGAGTGCCAAAATGGTTTCTTCCACGGAACACGGTTTTTCTGCCGTTTCTATAAATAGGTCGCTTCCCTCTTGACGAAGACAGAAGATGTATATAGCTACTTGTACACCATTGTTTAATGTGTGGGTCTGACACTTTACGTTAACTTAAAACAGCATAAAGCAAATTATTTTCCATTGTAGGTTATGCTACCTATAACCGGAATATATACCTTTTATTAAGAGACGAGTTGGAACCAACAACATGGCACATTGATTCGGAACTTTTCGTCATCCGGTAGTATAGTGGCTCCGAAACAAGGGCTAGGGAGGGCTCATGGTTATGATGAAATGGTAGTGATTGTGCCACACGGTGGTTGTATACTCTCTGTTATGATGGGAAATTAAATCCATTTTGCTATCCGTAATATTCTGTTAAGGACACAACAATAGATTATGATTTAGGAATTTTTTTTTGATTATATTTTGCTAATAACGAGATATTAGAAGTTGTTATACATTGGACGTACAATGAACCTATAGGTACACGCATATACATATATTAATCTTTAATGAGATTACTTTTGGAAAAGGGTATTTTGGTGGTGGGATTCTCTGGCGGAATAGAGGGCGCTATAATAGCAGTAACATGATTAATTTATAAGGTTTGCAGTAGAATACTGCATATAAGGCTAATAAATGGCTGTCATTAAGCGGAAATTCTCAATTATTTTTTGGGGAATAATAGTTGGTAATCAATTACGCTGTTATTGTTTCTACGTTTGTATTATTTGTATAGGGAGAAATATGAACGATATAAAGAACGCAGTAGGGGGACCTGTTTTGCTAACCATGTTATACTTACACATATACATATAATTATATGTAGAACTTGTACAACATTATAAATAAATAATAGGAAGGACAACATTTAAAGAGTATGTCCTTTGGAAATGGACTTGTTAACAATTTTGACTTACATTTTAAGAGTCCAAATATTAAATGTATGTTGGTACAGGTTCCTTATTATTTATTTTAGTTGTCTATTATATAATTGGTAGTTAAATAAAAAAACAATTTACCAAAATAAAATACCATTGAGTTGATTATAGATTGTAAAATGCATTAAGCTTCTACAAATTCTTGTCTCTTCATATGAAAAGGTTGAAAGTAAGAAAATTTGTTTCATTTCCTAACCAATAATTTTCTTTCTCTTAGGTTACATTTATCAAATTGACTTGCTTAAATCTCACCTAAAAAGGTAACACCGATTTTCGGCAGCTTAAAAGTTGAACGAAACTTTAAACGATATGTGTGATAAATACCATCGGCAGCATAAAATATCCGCTCGTATCATATACCAGCAACACCGTACAACCACTATCCTCCGAGCCGTGCACATTATCAGCGGTCATGTAACCACTCACCATACAACGCTACAATTTAAGCAGCAAGTCTCACCAACATCCTGCGGCCCTTCAGGTACCCGTAAATATAGAGTCCCAGGCACTGGTTGGAGCCAAATTCACAACATCTACAACACTAGGCCAAGAATAGCGAAACTCCTAACCAGTGCACCACGTCCTCAGCAGCAGATTGGTACATATAACACCCAAGGTAGAAGTCCATACTTTTCCATACAAATGTTATCTCCTCTTGATATATGTATGTTCAGTAACAAGACGGTGTGAATTGTAAGTGTGCAGAAAAACTGATCCCATGACTTGATGATGATGTTCTGCTTTTAATATAAATCGTATGGTCACGTGTCTGCTCACTGACGATGCTCTGCATATCTCCCCTTTGCCGGTAAGCTTTTGAATTTGAAAATTCTATTGTAGGTGAAGTGGCAGTTAGCTAGTCGTGTGGTGGAAATTGGAATGATGATTGTTTGGTAAGGTTGAATTTTTAACTTCGTTACAACTAATACGATTTTCATGTTTTTTACACGTTATTATTTTTATAAGGAAGCACTTAAAGCAAATAAAAAAAGACTCCCTTTTATAGAAGCCAGTTCGTTTCATGTACATTTTATTTGACACATCTAAAGCCATTTGTGCTTAATTATTTTCATTTACAGTAAAACTGTAAAGAAGCTATTTTGGTAAGATTGTATGGCTGTTACCGTTATATTTTGCTTTAAACGAAAGACTTCAAAAAAGGGTTAATTGAGGCACACAACCTAGTAGACATAAGTAATAAGTTTGAAGAAGATGTAGCCGAGTTACAGGCAGACTGCCAGGTAAACGAAATTGCGGAACCCAGTTTTTGGTTTCTCTATTATGTTATGAAATTAAAATAAACTGTAAAATGATAAATGATGTATTATGTTATAGACACTACTACTTCCATTAAACTTCGTTAAGGCTTCCTGATAAACTTACCTCATTTAAACAAATTTCTAAAGGGTCGTATAACTACGTTACTTTATTAAATTGATGTTATAGTGGGCTTTTTTGATCAATTTGTTACGGATGCAAATAAAAACAACTTATCTCATATTTCCCTACGGTTCGTCGATTTTCACGACTTCTTCAGGGGCTTATTTATAGAATTATTGTTATTTTTGAAATATTGTCATTTTTTGCTTATTCATCATCATAATAAATTAACATAAAAAATAAGACTTAATAAATTAAAACACTTTTAAAAGAAATATAGATTATCGCAGGATTAGATCAAGATCCCATGGCCGGCAGACATACGTCATTTTATCATAGCTGATTTTTTTTCTGTAAATAGATACCAAAGCAGATAAGAACGAATGGAAATTCCGAATTTTCAAAGCTGGGGCTTTTCGAAGATATGCAGTTTTAACAGATGTCACCTTAAAGGTGTCTGACAGATGAAACGCCCCACTGTCAAACAAAGATTGAGACACTATCCCCTTAAACATATCAAAAAATCAGCTTTGATAAAATAACGTATTTGAGAATGCACTGTTAAGACTGCATAGCTCAGAAAAGCCCTAGCATTGAAAATTCGGAATGTCCATTTGTTCTTATCTACTTTGGTATCTATTCAAAGAGAAAAAATTAGGTATGATAACAGGACGTATGTCTGCCAGCCCTGGGCTCTTACTCTATATTGTTTATTTAGGTTTTTTTTTCAGTTAGTTTATGTTAATATTTTGAAAGCGTTGGCATTACTTCGCCAAGACGAGCTAATAGATTATAGAAAAAATTACTTCTGCAGGCTTATTGAGTCGTTTGTGTGTTTTAATTGAATTCAAACTAAATAGTAAAGTTGTATAGAAATTCTTAAGAAGGATTTTAAATGAAATCTTCTTGACAAGAGCATTTTCTTGTACAAGAAAATATTATTTCTCAGAATGCCTAACTTAGAAATAAACGGCTTGTTCATTACGTAAGTTTTAAGAAATCGCAGTATAATACAATAACTTCAAGTAACTACAACTGCCATTAACAGTATCAATACAAGCTTTATAGAAGTAACAACTATAAACATCAAATTAAACCATTTACAGAATCAAAATTGTTAGTTGCAATGGAGTGTACTGGAATGGATGATATACGGTTAAACGGACTGTCTTATAGAAAGGTGCAATATTTCTAATAAAATAAAACCGTTGTGTTTGCTTCAATTACCATATTATATTCTAATATTCTGGGAAATTTGCAATATTAACAAAAAAGACCTTTTTTGTGCATTCATAACTCGGCCATTATTAATTATGCAACGGAATTTTATAATTCTATCGGTGACCTAAAATTTCAGCCACAATATTGCAATTAGACCCAGTTTTAATTTTGTTATACAGCCCCAATGCACCGAAACGTGTTTGATTTTAAGAATCTCTACTAAAATAATATGCAAGTGATGATTTGAAAGAAAATAATTCAAAATGTTTTCTTTCCCCGAATTCCGCTTGGTTCGAAAGCTTTATACCATTCGTACTATGTCACTTAATAAATTAGAATATACAATAATTAATCAGTATTAAATATTTCTACATTTTAATAATTTTGTCCACTAAAAAAGCTTGACACTTTATACGGCTTAGGTCCTGGAAGTAACAGACACTGGTGAACGCTACGGCAAATACGTAGTAACGCAGCGTTACATTATACCTCTCAACTACCAGTATTATAGATCAAGCAACACCATACTACCAGCACACTTCCATCACATATCATCTGAAGTCACAAATTACATACTAGCCACCCACAACCCAGCATCCCATGGACTCCAGCAGCTAACATTAGGTGTCACGTTAGCGCTGCGAGTATAAAAATTTCAATCATAATTCTTACAATTCACACTTTGTCACACCAAAAAATATAATAAAAGGATGTAATAACTGCTGTCGATTTAAAGCGAACACTACTATTGGGCTTTGCTGAATTGAAAGTTTACTATTATGATCATAAGTGATGGCCAACTTTTTGATCAATTGCGATACTTTACTTGGTTCACTCGTGTGAAATTTAAAGAAGATATTTTGAGTAAAAAAGAATAAACATAGTTAATAGTATTGTTTTCCGTTTTCCGCGCTTGCTCCTTCTAAGTGAGATCATGGTATATCACATTATATGAAATACTGTGTTATTTTTTTAAGATTAAAATGAAACTGTAAGTAATAAATAATATTCTGGACACAAATATCTTACTTTAGCCTTAAAAAATTACATTTGGAAATAAGACTAAGCAAGACCCAGCGACCACTCGGTTATGCATTATTTGTATATCGTTAGCAGGCACCCATTACCTACATTTTGGCGCCCGAGCATGAACCTTTAAAAGGATCAATCGGACCGTTTCCGATAAGCCTTGCTAAAGATTCAACCGCACCCGTAATTCTGAAAAAACTGCGACCCTTGGAAAGGCCCACCGACTGCCGACGCCCGTACCATTATCAAATGTTTCTGACCCCACCGATACCTACGTCCCTAACATGCATAACTTCGAGGATTCTCCCATGAGGGACTCTAACCCAGCAGCTAACGGCTAAATATGTATGTATGATCTATTAGAAACCTGCTTAAAGTTAAACTTAAATTACTTAAGACTGATAAATATTTAATTTCACACCGACGCGACAGTAATGTCTCTCTCAGATCTCACGGGCATATCAATAAAATTAATATAAGTACATTTTTGTGGAGCTTATATTTAGCCAATTTTAAAGCAGAAAACAAATAATTGAAAATTAGTTTCGTTGTTGTGTATAGCAATGTAAGATGCATGTCATCAATTCGGCTTTTACAAAATAGCAGATTATTCCACGGCCAGAGAGTTCTTAAAATCTGCATTTAGGCTTTTCAAATATCCCTTTTGCATGTGCGACAAAAAATTGATTTTTTTGAAAATTAGATAACTTGTTGAAGAAAGCTTGGAATGGTGGGAAGGGAGGATTTCACCACCATTTTTGTCTGAACACGGCCTTGAGGAACAACTTATAGAGACAAACATTTATCAAATTGTTGAATCGAAATTTGACTATAATACGAGTAATAGTCAATAACGAAGAGTCATCCGTCTTTCACCAATCGAACCACTTCGCGCCAAATACAAAATCCAGACGGCTATAATTTTTTGTGATCTAAAATCATAAAGTTTGCCAGGACTTAATATTAATATTTCTACTCCTGGCTTGGTAAAATATTCCTATGTTCATTGACCCGAAGGTTATTTACATCTATTAGAACTTTGCATACTTTTCATAATATTGTCATTCAAAAAAAAAAAAAAAAAAAAAACATTTTCTTGCAAATATTCGTCCACTCTGTCTAATGTCTCCCAAAGTTAGCTTTTGTATAAACAGTTTTATTTTATTATTTGTTATTTTTTTTATGTGAGAAGTACCATCAAGCCAATTTTATTGTCAAAATCAGAAAGTTTTCCTCTTTATAAATTCGGTGCAAGGATAAATAAAAAAAAAATACACATAAAATACTTGGTCCGTCATCATCGTTGTCGCCGCTGTCGTCATCGTTATAGTCCAAGTTTTCTACCAGATCCAGCTCTCGTGTCCTGTCCAACAACAACAGCAACATCGTTTTGAGCAAATTGCAGTTGCTGAAGAAGTTTTCATTTATTTTTAAATGTTCTCTTACTTTGAGAATCCTCTCACAACTGCCACGAAAATTGCCCCCAAAAAAAACTTGTTGGTGGCAGTAGAAAAACTTCTTCACAAAACAAAAACCAACAAAAAAAAAGTATTTAAAGGACGAATGAATAAAGTGATGGTAGCAGGACTCTTTTGTCGTAGTTGTATGTGCTTGAGAAAATTGCTTATTCCAAAACAAAAGGAAACAGAACAGGAGGGAACACAAATGATCACTCTTCCTGCGTCAAAACCAGCAAAATTTTTTTTTGTTTGGAAATAAATTTTAGTTCCAGGGCAGGAGTATTCCAGATTCCGAGAGTAAAGAGTACACCCATGGGATAATTACCGTGATTATAATTATGAGAAAATAATAATGAAACTTTTTTTTTAATTGCTTTGGTTGATTTTCGTCCGCTAGCATTACCATTGGGAAGCTGGGTTTATGTTTTATAATGGTGGAACTTTTATTTTGATGCCGAGTTCCTCAGAGTTAAGATGCTTCTTCTTATTCTTGGTCTTCTTTTTCTGTGTGAAACAATTTGCATTCAGGATACGGATTTTGCTTTGGCTTTTAAAGTAAAAGCTGACCGACCCATTCACTCGATTTTGTGCTTGTTCTTATTTTATTGCAGAAAATTCACCCTATTAATTTGAAAAGAAACCAGTTTTCTTCATGGGCGTTAAGGGGTAGGTACTTGTCTTGTATAAGGCGATTATCACCCCTGAGAGTATATTTTGGTGCAATTTTGGCGCAGAATTTACAATAGTCAACCGTTCTTTCGCAAAACTATATATATAATCTTTGTGGACTCGGAGAATGTTTTCCACACATCCCTTCCTATTTTTTTTTATTCAGCAAAATTTTTCCGACAAAGCTTGCATTCCCACAGTGGGCTTGTAAAAAAAACACAGAATGTTTTTTTTAACGAATTTTGAATGAACAAAAACAAAATTTTTTTTGATGCAACAAATGAATACGTAATAGCGTCCAGTTGGTGCTCCAGTTATGTCCATAGAAAAATTAGTATCTTTAGTAAGGCATGAGCCCACACCTTTAAGCATGTATTTATGCAATTAAGTGTACATTGTACTAAAAGGTAACCGACCGGTATTTGTACATTCAGTGGGAAGCCCTTTTCTTCACTTGGATTTGAACCTGGGAAAAGCTGGCTAGGAAACATATGCACAGAGCTTTCCTCTAAAGCAAGCACTAACTGTTGGCTATCATTTAAATTGAACTTCGAACTTACATGTATGTATAATTCAATAGGGCAGTAAAGTTTGAGGGGAAATGTAGATTGAAAGTTCGACGAGTCTCTAAAGTGAAATCGGAAAAAGCTTAATGATCGAAAAGGAATAATAACATGATATTAGATTCGCTGTTGCCAAATTTTGACTATTATAAACAAGAATCGACATATTACTCTCTTGTTCGTCTTAGCTCCCACATCTCTTGTAAGGCCCTGGTAAGTTATTTAAGCTTCTAAAAGACCCTAACGAAACAATATCGAAGCTGGGATTTAAGTAAAGAGTACAAGCGCCTCGTACCACGATTGGGTATTTGTTTTGCTCTCATATGAAGTTGAGTTGATTTTGTGCTTGTTCTTATTTTATTGCAGAAAATTCACCCTATTAATTTGAAAAGAAACCAGTTTTCTTCATGGGCGTTAAGGGGTAGGTACTTGTCTTGTATAAGGCGATTATCACCCCTGAGAGTATATTTTGGTGCAATTTTGGCGCAGAATTTACAATAGTCAACCGTTCTTTCGCAAAACTATATATATAATCTTTGTGGACTCGGAGAATGTTTTCCACACATCCCTTCCTATTTTTTTTTATTCAGCAAAATTTTTCCGACAAAGCTTGCATTCCCACAGTGGGCTTGTAAAAAAAACACAGAATGTTTTTTTTAACGAATTTTGAATGAACAAAAACAAAATTTTTTTTGATGCAACAAATGAATACGTAATAGCGTCCAGTTGGTGCTCCAGTTATGTCCATAGAAAAATTAGTATCTTTAGTAAGGCATGAGCCCACACCTTTAAGCATGTATTTATGCAATTAAGTGTACATTGTACTAAAAGGTAACCGACCGGTATTTGTACATTCAGTGGGAAGCCCTTTTCTTCACTTGGATTTGAACCTGGGAAAAGCTGGCTAGGAAACATATGCACAGAGCTTTCCTCTAAAGCAAGCACTAACTGTTGGCTATCATTTAAATTGAACTTCGAACTTACATGTATGTATAATTCAATAGGGCAGTAAAGTTTGAGGGGAAATGTAGATTGAAAGTTCGACGAGTCTCTAAAGTGAAATCGGAAAAAGCTTAATGATCGAAAAAGAATAATAACATGATATTAGATTCGCTGTTGCCAAATTTTGACTATTATAAACAAGAATCGACATATTACTCTCTTGTTCGTCTTAGCTCCCACATCTCTTGTAAGGCCCTGGTAAGTTATTTAAGCTTCTAAAAGACCCTAACGAAACAATATCGAAGCTGGGATTTAAGTAAAGAGTACAAGCGCCTCGTACCACGATTGGGTATTTGTTTTGCTCTCATATGAAGTTCTGGTCTGCTAGAAAACTCTCAATATATATATTATATGTAACCATATTACACAGGTATGCGCCGCGCAGTAGCCACCTGAAATTCAACAAAAAGCTTTTAGAATAATACCATTCGTAGTATTGAATCGCGCTGATTTCAAATGCTTTCCCGCAATCGCCGTTACTTTTTCCATGCTTTCGGTGGGACATGAAAGATATTCGTCATTTGGTTGATTCTCGCAAAAATTCTGTCAAGATCTGGCTGTTGTTTTTCCAATTGTTCTTTTTGCTGTTGTTGTGGTTGTTGTTGTTGTTGCGCTATATTGTGGTGCCGCTGTAGCGCCTTTTTTTCTCGAGCTCTTTCTGTTCTTTCGCTCGGCCCGCTTCTTGCTTGGATTTAACTGCGAGAACTAGAGGCTCCAGTTGGCTTTTCAAGTTTTGGATTTCTTCCTCCATTGCTCCAATTTGATGGAGCATTCTTTATTCCTCGTTGTCGACCGCCTTAGATGACGCCTCTGATGTGGAGAGGTTCACAAAGGCATTGCTTTCGCCTGGAGTGAAGTGACCTTCTCCACCCTCTCACATGTAGCCAAATCCCTCATTATCCGAGGGTGACGTGCTTAACTGGGTTTGAATGTTTGCTGCCACTGACGTCACATCAGGTGCCGACGTCTCCTTCACCCCAGCTGGCAGCTCAGCTGGAGTGGGCTTAGTACGCCGCTTTACAAGATTCGGCACACACTTAATGCGTTTTCTTCTTTTTGTTGTCATATTGGTTCCAGTTGCTGTTGTTGCCATTGATTCTGCTGAATTGGATGCCCCCCCCAGTACTTAAACTCCTCCTCCTTTGTTCGTTTTCCCCGACAATAAAATTCTCAACCTCACGGTTATAAAAAAAAGCTTCCAAATTTTTGATACCCGGCTGGAAATCGAACTCGTGACCCTTCGTACTACGGTGGGCCATTCTACTTCTATGCTATTGCACTACTTGAAAAAATTAGAACTAAACTTGAACTCACGATATTTTATTTGGGAATTCTGTGCAAGCCGAAAACGAGTTATCACCTCCACAGTTCGAGATCGACTGATCGAACTGCATTTGAAGCTGGCGATGAATCTTCTCTCGGTTGACAAGCCAAAAACGTGCACAATGACCAGGAATTAGGCGTTAGCAAAATTGATGCGTGAATACAAAACATCATTTGGGATGAAAGCACGATGGCGCATACGCCAGCTTTGGAGGCAGTTAACCGAACAATGAAGTGCTTATGAGGTGATTCTAGATGATGTGGTGGGCTATGATATTGCGCTTCGAAGATTTTCGTCAAACGCTTCCATCTCAAAATTAAATTAAGTTAAAATTGGACACGAACATGAGAGTCGCAATGCAGAACGACTCATCGGCTGCTGAATTCTCAACTGCCGCCGCTTGGCAATGCCCAAATTCCTGTTAATGTCTCGACCAGATTGATATCATTCAATGTTGCGGCAAATGTTTGCGAATTAACAACAGAAACTCACCAAAGTAAAATGTATTCGGTATTGAACGTTATAAAAATCTTAATTGGATTTGTGAGCGGGCAATATACTAGCAGCGAAGAATAAAGGCGTCACCGATAGCTTGGATTTCATTATTCAAAGTCAAATCGCTAGAGAAGAAATCCGTTGACAAGGAATGAAGCGACCAACTATCCGACGAAATTTTTGAACTCACTTGATGTGCCAGGAACTGCGAATATCTTACAGCTGAAGGTGGGGTTGATCATGTTGCGGTGATTCCAGCCATGATCATCTAGACCAAATTCAAAGGAGAGGCAGTCCTTTTCACACGAATTGCAATTATTCCAAGTAGCCTACCATTCCAATTCAAGCAGTTTCAGTTCCACGTTCGATTGGCTTGTGCGATGACAATCAATAAATCGCAAGGTCAATCGTTGTAAGTCTGTGGAGTAAATCTCAAATCTCTCTCTTTTTCGCACGGTCAGCTGTACGTTGCCTGTTCGCGTGTTGGCAAGCCGTATTCGTCGTTTGTTTCTGATCCGAAAAACATGGTTTATGATAGCACTCTCTACTAATTTTAATTCCATTCAAATAAATCACATTGTCTAGGTCGTCTTATTTTCCCTAAAAAACTAATTATAAAAATTGTCTTAAAATGAGCTGCTGGTTTAACTGGTTCATGCTGTTCAGGCATAATACTACCACAATGTGATTGAGTAGACCCATAAAATATGACAACGCAATAAATAAAAATAATGCGAATTATAAGCGACATAAATAAATAAGTCATGGTAAATTCTCCGCATTAGTACAGGCCATCCCTGGAGATAAATCTGAGACAACAACAAGCTCTAGTCTCAGAACTTCTCGCTATACATCTCTCCTATCCTTCTTTCTCACGCCCACGCTGCACAGTGGTCGGATTCACCAATCTAGCGGGACAAAATACAAAAATTAAAGTCATGCAAACCGTTTCAAAATGATGTAGTTTTTTTATCTCTTTCACTGATAAAAAAATATTAAGCTTTGAAGTTAGTAGTTGATGAAAGCAACGTAGTGCCAGCTAATGCAATTCCGTTTAGCTATAAAAAGTGTAACGGTGAGTCTTTTGGAATAATATTTTTTGAATAGAATTATTTGTGTGTAATAATAAAACTATTCCAGAAGTTAATTGGTTCATTAAATATTTTGTTTAGGTTTTTAATTTCAACGTTAAAATTTGGACTGAATTTTTTTAATTGAATTTTTAACTGGAATCACTAAATAGTTCCGCCGAGTTCCGACTCGAAAATTATAAAAAGTAATTCTGTGGAGTGTTTGTTTTTAGGTAAGACAAACAAATTTTGCGCGTTTTTGCGACACCCATAAAATTATTTTGAATTTTCAGAATGGCCTCCCTAATATCGCGAAGCCAAATTTTAAGAATTTGGCGGCAAATGGATAAATCAAAAAGGGTTGAAGTGGTTAGAGCAATTATTATAAATAGATAAGTTTAAGCTTCCTCGGCTATTTGAAGATTTTAATAAAAAAATTAATACTTCCGTAAAAAGTTTGTTGTCTAAAATTGGTGAAAAGCGGTAGGCATGTTAACCTATTTTTAGCTGCAAACTCAGCCTGGTAAGAGAAAGCTTATACGTTGCCGACATATTGGACAGAGAAATTTAAAGAAAAGGTCGGAAGAACTAGAAAGTCTTTTGAAGAATGCTGTGAAAAATCTAAAAAAACACAAAGTTCAAAATTTAATTACCTCAACTAGCCCTAGGGAAATAATAAAAGCTAGTGAAGTTGTGCTTCGGAAACTGGGTAAACGGGATTCAGCAAATATTATAAAGGAAGCTTCATCTAGTAAAGGTACTGAGGGAAAAACATTGTTTAAAGATGCCATATACATTTCTCTCCCGATGAATCATTGGCCGTAATGATTGCCATAAATATTATTAAGCATCAATATCAAGTCATATGCCAAAAAATCAAATCTAAATGCAAATATATTTTCTCTTCTTATAAAAAAGTTCTAAACGCAAAAAAAGGAATGATATCACACAGAAAATGAGGTCACTAAAGAATTTTCCAAGTGGCACACTTTGATACTATCAAGTCATGGCGACTTTTATGTCACAAAGTGGCGGTAACGTTAAAGTTACAAATAAGACGCTACAACCTCTCTGCAACCAAAAAAGCGCAGAAATGGGCTTTATTTGCAACTAAATTCTAGTTCCTAAGAAGTAACATATGCTACTTGTTTGTAATCATTTTGAATTGTTACAAAGTGGTTTCTTGTAACTTAATTGCATCTTAGAAAGTAGTTGCAGTACAGTTTTATGAGACTGAATTGTAACCCTGCGATTAGACACTGTGAAGTTTTTCGTAACTTTATTGTAACTGAAAGTAAGTTTCAATAAAATTTTTTTCGGCGATACTTGGTCTTCTTGTTACCACATAGTATGCTCATAGGAACTGCTTAAATGTGATCAGCGCTGTCATTTTGAAAATTATGCGAAGATTGCATACCATAGGAGCTTAGTACAAAGCGTCTTGGTTATTGCTGAAAAACATGATTTAAAACCAAAAATTGTACGGATTTTTTAATAGTATTTTTTCAAAACTACTTGAAAGCTCAATACATATAATGTTTAAAAAAATAAAAATGTTTCACCTAACAACTTCAGAAGATGCAACTTATCTAGTGAATCGTCTGATTCACTAGATAAGTTCCATCTAACTTACTTGTCGGACCCTTCCGTAGATTTGTCGAATTTTTCCATTCCGTCATCTGATAATATCCTGGACTCGTTTCATGATTTTTAGAATTCAGCAGTTGATCTACCGGATCCTGCAATTGATTTTCCCTATTCATCAGTTGATTTGCCAGATTGCTCCTTTGATTTGTCGGTTTCGCCCGCTGAATTGCTGGGATCCAACGATGGTGTTGCAAACTGGATAAAAGATTCAACTGATTCGACTATCGATTTCCAAAATTCTACCATTAATATGCCAGATACATCTGTTAATTTAGCTAATTTATCTTTCAAATTCCGCGAAGTTTGTACTGATGCTCTTTTTTTCCCGGATTCGTTCATTGAATACCAGTTTATAGATGGCCGTGTATTTTATTGATTGGAGACCCAATAGGATAAAATACTGCATATTATAGCAGCACGTATTAAAAATCATTAATGTTTTTGCAAATTTCCAAATTTACATTTTCAAAAGTCTTAAGAGCTCTGCCATTCGATTGCGACCAACAACAAATAAAAAAACCACCACCATCACCTTACATAATTCAGTTTACAACATAAACTATGGCGCCACCTACCGGCATTATACACCTTGTAACGTATTAACTACTCCAAGAACTCTAATAAATCTCTCATATTATGCCACTGGACATTATATACCATACCACCTTCAGGTCACAGGCTTGTACCTTTACAATATTTACAAACACAATCAATAAAAAGTCCTTTTTGAGTTGCAAAAAAAACCCTTTAACATATTAAATAGCTTTAGAACTTTTAAATGTCATAATTTTCCTTTCAAAGCTCCAAGTGTTTCTAGTTTTAATGCTCTCTCAATTCAACGTCGTTATCCTTTTCCTGTTTTTGGTATCCTGCGAGGAAGAATACTAGTTTTTTTTTTGTTTGTCATCATCATCGTCGTCCACTTCTGTCGTTCGTTTCTAAAACTTCTACATCCTAAGCTTTACTATTTGCATTGATATCGAGCCAATTTACATAACCATAATGTAAGTTTATGAGTCCGGGGTCGTTGTGAGTGAATTATCCTTTTTGAGTTGCGGCGGTTGAGCTGCAAAATGCACTGGCATAGAAATCGCTGGGCAAATAATATTTATATCCTTTGAGCAAAACTGGTCTCAATATTCTATATACATGTCATATGAATGTTATCGTTGTAGCGGTAGATGTGAGTTCCGGTGTCCTTATGTTTGAGTAGTAAAAATCTTTATTGACTGCGGATGGTTGTTAATCGTATGCTTGCTTCCTTTCATATTGTTTTTTTTTCCTTTTTTTTGTTTATTTATTTTTTTTTCTTGTTTTTCTCTAGTTTTGCCTTAGATCATTATTAGATATGGTTATGATTTTGTGTAGTGCAAACGAAAGGACATTATGGGGGAAAAATGTCCTTCCGCAACGCGTGGACCTTTTGTGAACTTTCAAATGCCTTCAAAGAGAGACGGAGAGAGAGTGTGCCTTTGAAGTTTGTTTCCTCTATACTCGTAAATGGACAAGAGCAATCATTAATCAGACTGGCCCTATTAATGCTGTGTTTTCATTCTGTTTTTTTTTTTTGCAGAACTTTTGGTGCACTTCCTGTTTATGCCTACCATGTTATGTTAGGCAGGGTATACAAAACACATTAGCTTGCGACAGCCAAACACGATGCAACTACATATAGATTCGAGTAGAGTATTATGGGAAGTTCCTCCGGAGTATGAGAAATTATGGACATGGAAGATATATGCAGCAGTAATGGGATGTAAATATGGACTTAGTTGGTTTTAACTGATTTAATGCAACTGCATTTGATGATTTAATGACTTCGATGTTAGAAATAATTGCCTTAATGGTATTTCTTGTGGTATGGACAGTTGGGAATTAGTTAGTTTAATGCATTTTAGTAATTGAAGCTTATGGTTACAATAGATTATTTTGATGTCTGTTTTTGAGTGAGGAATTAAATATCAGAAGACTTGACTGCCAAAATATTTGAGGTTACATAATATTCTGAGATATTGAATTCAGGCTTGTCTCCATTATCCATGCAACCATGCTGACCCAAACATAATGGGAGGCACACCTGAGTTGAGTGTTTTTGGTCTGAAGTTGATTATCCTTTTGATTTTTGATTGGACAGTATTTGAAACATCTAAAACTTGCAATTCATTTTCCTGT
The DNA here is from genome assembly GCA_910595825.1 of Philhelius pedissequus. Lineage (NCBI taxonomy): Eukaryota > Metazoa > Arthropoda > Insecta > Diptera > Syrphidae > Philhelius > Philhelius pedissequus. Next base: position 329,190,032 of record OU343160.1, read on the forward strand.
GGGTATATTTCAGATAATATTTATTGAGATGTTGTTATATGATTAGCAAGGGCGTGCAAGAGAGGGTGCGGATCAGATTTTTCCACCTCTCTCAAAATTAAAAAAAAAATACAGAACTGGTCGCAAGAGTTTGATCTTGTACCAGAAGTTACTAAAAATCAGATATTAAAATTCATCAGACTTTAGAATTTAGGTAAACAGAGAATAACTGATTCACTTTACAAGGACCTAGTCAAAATTGCAATAAAGAACAAGAGACCAAAGATGCAAAATTTGACTTTGACTTATGGAATTCTTTGGTACTGTTCTATATTTTACTTTGTTACTCATTCTAATTAATTATCTCACACATGTAGACTTCCAAAACTTTTCTACAGATGTCGTTACTGTCTACGGAATTCTGTTTCAATCAATAAATAAATAACATGATGTTTGGATGGTTGATTTTCAGTAAAGCTGGAGTTTATCACCGAAAATTTCCTTGACTGGCCAAATTACGCACACTTCTTCTCTTATTAGAAAATAAGGCCTAACAAATTCAATTTAAATAACCACACAATGTTGTTGACATACCGCTGACGAATTCTTCAACATTCAGACGAAGCCGCCTCTGAGTATTGGTTATGCATTTTGTACTGGCAATTTTTAAGATTGTTACGCTCTTCATCGTGCGCTCATGTGTCTCATTTTGACACTGTTAGGGTTGCCGAAATCTTTAGAGATTACTTGTTACAGATGCTCTACCCTATGAATTCATTTATATAAAAGACGTAAACAGTCTGTGGTATTAGTAGGGCGCATCATTAAAGAGTAAGCTGAACCTACAATAGTTTACCAGCCTTCGCAGGAAAATAACCATCTAACGGAAAAAATGTGACCTTAGCTGCGAAAATACAACACCGTAAATTGACAGCAACAAGAGCAAGGTATTGATACATAAAAAAAGAAGATCACATATGTAACTAAACGATCACGACGAGTAAAGCAATCTAAATGTAACCTGTAAGTCTTATAAAAACGCCAAGCAACTGGCTGCTGGTTTTATCCGCGGGACACAGACTCTTCACAATGGAACAGGTAACATAGTCAGTGGCCCGCAAGAAATAGTAAATGTTCTCAAGCAGTATTTCCTGCAACTGCATAATGGGAATCATGTGGGAAGGATTCGTAGTGCAAGTAGAGAACATATCTCCTACTAACGAAGAACTAGTTCCAACTACTATAGTGATATAAAGACCAACCAGCAGATCACTTCAAGTATGTAGGAGATGTGGTGATCTAGCGCACTGTGTGACCGCCTTAAAATATTCGAAAGCTATTACAAATCATTGACGAAATATATAGCTGCCCAAGAATCTGTTTCATATGTTACAGAGTTGTGTTTTTTTTTTTTTAAATTTAACTATATGCCTGTAAGACCTAAGGTCTTTTAACTGCAACCTGAATTAGACGGCAGTACCTTGGCACAATGGAATTGAGAACCAGGTATTGACTGTCTCATTTTAACCCATTGGTGGCATCTATTAAAATTGGAGGTAGGTATAGAAAAGAATGCGCCTAGTGTGGGGATCGAACCCACACATCCTAGTTAGCAATCAATCTTCTTATACACTGCGCCATTGCCCACCGTCTTCGGCATTGCAACCTCTTACGTATACAAAGCCTATCATAACTAAATGTCAATTTATTTGTATGGTGGCCCTGCATATAGATCCCGGTGATTTCGTTACAACAGCTCGAAAAGAATTCTTGTTGTTCAAGGGGGTAATCTTTTTTATTCTTTTCTTATAAATTGGACCATAGAATCCTAGTTGTTGCATAGGTGTCGGTTGAATTCTACATGCGCAAATACGAAATGTTATATTTTCAGCGAATCCATCCAGCAACTTGGGTAAGTGAACGATATTAATGTTCGAGACCTTTACGGTGGGAAATTTTCAGCTGTCGAAATTTTTTGTTATTGATTAGTAAATAACAAGGACACGATAAAATGCTTTCAAAAAACGAATACGCATCTGCCCACCACTTAGGACAAAAAGTCACAATGTTGATGTAGCTAAGGAGTACAACTACTTTGGAGTAATATGTTATTTGAAATCCGAAGAAGAATTACCATAAAACTCCTCTGTTTTAACTGGGCTCTTTAAAAAAAATACTTCCCAGTAGTATTGGAGGGGAACTTTCAAGAGCCGAGCTACTAGCAGATACCCTTGCGATGCAACGGACCCACGGGAATCTAATGAAATTATCTATCCACTTACAAAATTTCATTCAAAACCCTTCAGTCGTTGAATGTAGGCACAAACGACGAACATGCCCCCCCAGCATGCTCGCTGTGCTCTTCTTGTATGTAGGCTGGTTCGCGAGTCGCTTGCAGTTCGCCAAAAATTTAGATTTTGTCGTGTTCGTTGGCTTCGATGTTCGTCGTGTATGGTCATGGTCGCGAACAAAGCGAAGATTTAATATTGGATTCAAAAAGTAATAACTACATAAATAAAGTTGGGAAAAATAAATCATGGCTAATCTTCCAGCTCGGTTGCTTTAACGACAAAAGACAGCACTGAAATTTTGAAACATTAAATTCTACGCGGTTTTTTGTTCCCAATTGAACAAAGCTTTCAAGATCGGAATTTAATGAGCTTATCATACGCTTCCGTTGCAGTTCCACATCCGAAAAACAAGGAAGTAAATATGAAAACGTATACGAAAAGCTGAGAGTACTGTATCGTCAAGAATCGAAACTTGTTTCTTGCTGCCGTGATGAGCTAAAGATTCTTGGTACGCAGCACAATGTTAGATATCTATATATCGGGTATCGAAAATGCCGATGAGTTGGCAAGACGTCAGTCAAGCAGACTTGGTAAATTTCCCACCCTGTTACATTAAACAGAAAATTTAATTTCTGACAGGATCCTTAAGAAATCCCACACAAGGTGGAGCCTACTTGTCACTTGTGACACTACCAGGAAAATATGGCCATGCTTCAACAAGCAGAGGACAGACAAAATTATGCAACTCAACAAGAGATCCCTTCGCTGTCTTATAAGCATAATCACTGGACATAACCTGCTGGGATATCATAAGTTCAAAATGAAACTCAGTACAAACGGTCTATGAAGGGGGTGTGGTGACGAAGAGGTGCATGAGGACACCTCACACTTTCTCTGCCACTGCCCTGCATTCTATCACCAGAGAAAGAATCTGATAGGCAGCTACTTTTTCAATAATTTGGAAGAGCTCTCTAATATTTAAGGAATTAACATATCGAACTTCGCCAAATGCCTCCAAATGGCTTGATTGATTATATCGGAAAAGAGTGACTATACTCCGGATAACACAATGGATCAACATTGATATAAGTGTCACGATAATGTCATCAATTGTCATCCCAATAACTTATACTTACCTAACCATATCGTCAGCAAAACAATTGGATTAGAAGTTCCGGATAAGAGATCATTAATGAAAATGAGAAAAGAGTTGGAGACAAAACGGAACCCTGGGGCACACCTGGGGCACACCAGCCGTCAAATACGAGACTTGTATTGATCCTTCCGAGATTTAAATTCTAATCCAACAAAGAAGAAGTTCATCGACACCAAATGCACGCATTTTCGATAAGAGAAATGCCAAACTCTATCAAATGCTAATCTTACTTTCTCTAAAACGATGTAAAGATTTGTGCCATTATTCGGTGAGATATGCCATCAGATCGCCAGTAGACTTATTGTTACGAAAGACATACTGCCGGTCATTAAGTAGGTTTCGTTATTCAAGATTATTCTTAAGCTGCTAATTAATCAGCGTTTCCATGAATTTGGAAAGAAGAGACGTAAGTGCAATTTCACGAAAGTTGGAGGTTGACGAAGATTCGCAATATTTAGGACAGGCTGCTCAAATGCTGTTTTCCATCCACCCGTAAATCGTACAGGAGAAAGTAGGACAGATGGAATACGTGTATATCAATATCTCAAACTAATTCATTACCAGTGAAAACAAGGTTAGTCCCATAAAATCGTTTAATTTTTCAAGTACTGGAGGAGTCATACCACTTTCTGACACCGAATTAACGGCGAACTGCGCTGCAAACAAATTTGCTTTTTCACGTTACCTTGCAAAAGTGTGTCATTAAAGATGAGATGAATTAAGACGATGTAGAATTTCGAAGGTTTCTTACAAACGACCAAAAATGTTTACTACCTTTGGGACATTTTATTCTTTTTTGCCTTAATGTTTGGTCATGCAAAAATTTGGTTCTTTGAATGTGAACGTTGAAAGTCTTTCTAGTTTGTTGAAACTGATTCCGGTTATCCTTAGCGGGGTTGGCCTTATATCTCGGAAACTTACTTCTCTAACCCTCATAACCCTTCTACAGTTTAAATAAAACCATAAATTTTCCTTCGGTTTGAGTTAGATTTCACCCCATTCGGGATAAAACCATTTGAAGTTCCTAAAGAAATTATTATGTGGCGGTCACATTTGGCTTTCTAATATTGCCAAACAGTTCTTTTAGGTGATTTTGCTTTAACTGAGATCTTGCATAATAATTCTAAACGGATGTTTTGCCTTAATATGAGGGCTGGAAACGAGACCGAGACGAAACTCACAAAGACTCTATACCCCGAATTTTTCTTACCAACAAACTGCTGATATAACGTACTCTATCTTTTCGATCTGAACACGCGTCTTATATTACATCTTTTTACTACCAAAAACATGAAAGAAAATAAGACCGAGACGAGATTGCACATTAAAATTTTCCCCGGAAAAAGGCGAGACCAAGTTAAGTAGGCTACTCGGTTTGTATCATCAAGTGTATTGTGTTCGCTCTATCATTTTCGTTATTTATTATTCCTCACGGCCTATAAAAAAATATTAAAGATATTTTAAACAATTCCATTCAAGTCAACTTTGTATTTAAATAGTGAAATTTCGCAGTGTTAACTCACTCTTAGTGTATTTTTGAACTTTTGTATATAACAAATTCAGTAAAGACATACAGCCCTGTTACCTCCATATAAGCAGTGTGTACACTTTTATTCTCCAATCCTTTTTTGAATTCTGTATCAAGACAAGATAGAAAAATTGTTGTCGTCACGTCCTTATTAATATTTATGCAGTAAATATAACTCGGGTTATTTAGTATTTAATGGAAATCAAATTATTTGCTTTATTTGACATTTAATTTAAGGGTTGCCAAGTGCCCGTGTTATCTTTATATATAAAGTTATAATTTGTTTTGTGTAGCTCACGTAAAACGCCCTCATTAATTTAATAATATTGTAACGTCGCGTTGTCGGTCGCTTTATTAATATTGTTACTTGATTAATTTTTTTTCGACCATGGATTGCTGCAAGATTTGTAAAAATGATTGTTTGCAACCATTTTATGCAAAATACATTGGAATTAAGAGTAAAGACGCTGACAAATTTAAATTAGTTACTGGTTTGCGTTTTTACTGTAGCAAACACGAAAAGCTCTCAGTTGATTACCTTCATTGGAAAATAATCAAAATGCAAAAGCTGTTCAAAAGTGTGACATCTATCTTTTCAGAGTTGCAAGATATTATTGTTTTGACAAACCAACTCAAATGACTTGCAACAACAACAACAGTTAAGGATATCCGGAAGGGATATCTCAAAAAAACGCGAACGCCGGCCCACTAGGGGCCGGCCCAACGGTTCGACTTACTGAATTTGAAACAACCGAAAGTTTTATTAATAGGATATTTATTTCGCACGACCGCACAGTTCTAGCCTCTACTTAAAACTAACTTAATAATAATGTTCCCTCGATTAACTGTCCCACGATGTGCCGCTATACTCCAAGGTCAGTATGCACTTTATGCTGACTCTTCATTACTGGTCAATGACTCGCTAGCTCGCTCGCAGTATAGGCATAAGGTGTCAGCCAGCCTGAGATACATGATACCACTGCACCGCTACTCGTGGGAACAGGCTTATACATGAATATGATGATGCAGCATTTTGGTTATCCGCTCGTGGGTAACTGTGAATTTACAGGTGCGTTAACTCCTCCCCCTTCTAAAATCTACGGCCCGTAGATCGAAAATGTTTAATGTCAGGATTAAATCCTTTCGGGTCCTGGGGTAGGCCCAAGTGTTTGGATGTTGATCGATGGGATGTTCAATTTTCTCGTAAGTATGCGCCACACTACCAAGGCAAAGATTATCATTATTATAAGTGTACTCGTATCGAATAATAATGAATTCCCAAGTTTAGATGATATAATTTTGAGCTTTTCCAAGTTCCTTAAGCTCATACTGTGCACATACTCAATATCTAGTTTATGTTCCTTCAGAGTTACATTTGTAATTACGGATGGTAGTATTTGAAAGTTCGAGAAAGTATAACTTGAATAAGTTTTATCCTTAAGACGAATACTTTCATTGTAAAATTGGACTACGTAGGTTCCATTCAGTTGTGTCGAAGAATTTTCGTGCACGAGATTCCCAATAAAGTTCGTAAGGAATATCACTCCGTCCTTGATTAGTTCTATTACTTCTTCTCCGTTTGTAAGAAAATTGCAAGGAGCATGTCCACCTTTAAGAATTCTAGGTAGGCATCCGTCTTCTCGGACTCTTTGCAACATTGGCTCTCTGCATATAGTTAAGTTGTTAATCGAGAGGCAGTCACCTATTATGCCATAGGTTTCTTTTTGTTCACCAGCATCTTTTTGTATTCTAGTTCAACTTGCTTCCCTGCATGTATTGACAGTCTGGTAATCAGAACATTAAAGTCTTCTTTACGTATTTTTGGTATTGATAGAACGTACAACAGTGTTGTACCATTGGTGACTATAGAAGGCGTTCCATATTCTATTGCTTCGATTTTATTATTATATGGCAGGGTTTCCAGTTCACTTACAATTCGGTTGATTTCTTCCAAGTCCAGGAGGTTCGTGTTTATTAATCCTTTTTTGGCCATTTGGCAGGCTCGAACAACCTCGTTTACCTCAGTTTTGATAATCATTACTTCGTTTAGGATATCTTGTTCAAATTTACCAGATATGACATCTTTTATGCCATCATTATATCTCTCGACTACAAGATTAATTTTCTGTGTAATTTCCTGTGTGATATTGATGAGTTTCTCGTTTATCATGTATTGATGGTTGTTGTTGTTGATGATCTAATTTTCGTTATTAAGGATCATATCCCAATCTGTCGCATCAGGGCTTCCAGCTATCCACTTCCATGCTGAGCCTATCCAATTGATTGATCTGGTTTTTCTTGATTTCCCGATGAGTAGTCTTATTCGGTCTCTTATCTGTTGAATATGAAATTCGAGGATTTTTCTGCTATTGTCTTGCTTCAGGTTATATTCCGTTGTGTTAAAAAGACCTTCTAGAAGAGGGTCAAACCTTGCGAGTTCGATGATATGAACGAGTTTAAAGTTGCCATTGATTACCCATCCCTTCGATTCTTTTATTGTTACGATAGGACTTTTGTATTCAAATACTTGCAGGCCTTGAGTGACAGCTAACATCATCAATCTGAAAGTGTTTTTTGTAAAAAATATATAACGTATTCTAATTTTTTATACACCAGTTTTTTACGAGGGAAAGGAGAAAACAAATCATACAAATAACAACAATTAAGAGTTTTAAATCAAGATAAGAGCAATTTTAACTTTAATTTTCAAAATCCTTAATATATATACATTCTCTTAGTATAACTTATGTGTAGGAGTTGTTAGGATTTTTGGCTTATTTCATGCAGATATTTAAAGTAAAATTACGAATAACTTATATGTAGGAGTTCTTAGTATTTTCCACTCATTTAATATAGACATTAAAAGTAATTCTAGTTTTTACTAGTAATAGTCATTTTCAATTTTTTTAATATTTTTTTTTTGGTTTTGTGATAGAATAATTTCAATAAAAATTTTATTTTGGATTTAATGCAAAAGGGATGTCTTCCATATGACAACATAATGATTACGTTAAAGAAAAGTGTAAGCTTTCGCGTTTAGGGAGTGAAACTCTGAATCTCAAATGCTACGTTACAACCTAGATCTTTCCCTGAGCGTTGGTGGTTCCCCCTTTCCCTTTCATTTTTTATATGTTTTTGATATGCGCCTTGTGTATTTTTCGACCACTAGCCGTGATTACCGTAACCTTGTTATCCTTGGCTACCACCTCTCTTCGGTACAATAGCTTATTTTTACCTTTAATTTTTTTGAATGCTGCATAAATGATTTCCCCTTTTTTAAATTTCTTAGGTGGGGATCTTTTTGCATTACCCCTGGCATTACTTTCTTTTTGTTTTTTCTTAATTAGTTCTTTTAAATCATTATTAACTTTAACTTAAAATTTATTCTAGAAGTTCTATTGAAGAAGATGTCGGATGGTTTTTTCTTGGTCACTGAATGAATGGAATTGTTGTAGCGATCAACAGCTATATTTATCAATTCTTTCAACCGCAGGTCTTTATATTCTGCTTTTAAGCATCTAAAGATTTCCTGCACGGTTGAGTGGAACCTCTCAACTTGTCCATTCACTTCACTTCTTTGAACAGGTGTTTGGTACAATTTGATACCTAGATTTTTAATGAAATTAAGTATAATTGGACTCAAGAAGCTACTTTCGTTGTCAGTGACAAGAATTTTGGGGACTGTAAAATAATGTAAAATTGTTGTAACTTTGTTTCTTAAATGAAGAACTGACCGATTTTTGATGTGAAATAATTTTGCAAATTTAGAAAATTTATCAATGCAGCTTACAAATCTCTCATTTTGAATTTCCATTATGTCCATGTGAAGAATTTCACAAGGATATGATGGAAAAGGTGTGGATTGCAGATCAGGGCTTACAGGGTGCCTGTCATATTTGTTGGTTATGCAAACTTCACAATTTTTTGTATATCTGTTAATGATACTATTCATTTTAGGAAAATAATATCTTTCTAACAGCTGCTCCTTATTTTCCCTTGCATTTCGGTGGGCTCTTTTATGTTCGTACATTATAAGCTGATAAATGCGATCTTCATTTGCAACGTCCTCTACCAACCTTTGTGTTATTCTAATTTTGTAGTTGACAAAATTTTCCAGGTAGACTTGTTGCAACAGACCAAGGTGGGACTCGGGAATTTTAATACCATTCAGAATGTTAGGTCTGAGTTTGGTTTTCAAAAGATGAACAAGCTTAGATTTGTCCAACGAATCAACAGCTATGTAATGGCGAGTATATCCTGGGTGCGGTTCTTCGAAAGCTTCGCATCCTCTACCTATCTTTATAATCAGTTGATTCCTAAAAACATTCAAGGGTGCTTCAACGTGAGGAATAAGATCGGAGCCATCTTGTTCCGCACTATGAATAGTTTCGCTAGCGGTATCCGTTAGACTTTTTGTGTCGTGTCTTGGTTCGATTCCATTTTCAAGCACGCTTTCAGTTTCGGAGCTAATTCCCGTTACTGTGTCTGTTTCTGAACCTGTTTCTACAATTCTATAATCTTTTTCATTCTCAGATAACTCTGAGTTTGACAAGTGGTTCAGTTGTGACCTAAGTCTTGAAAGAGCATCTGCCACGACATTTGATTTACCAGGCTTGTAAATCAACTCGTAGTTATACTCTTCCATGCGCGCTTTCCACCTCTTGAGTTTCGCATTGAAATTCCTTGAACCTAAAGCAAATGTCAGTGGCTGATGATCTGTATGAATACGGATCTTTTTTGCCTATATACATAAGTACGCAGGTTGTCCAAGGCCCAAATGATGGCCAACATTTCCTTTTCAATGGTAGCGTAACCCTCTTCCGATTTGTTTAATGATCTGGATATGTATGCGATTGGCTTGTCTTTCCTAAGATTATCTTGAGATAATACTGCCCCAATCGCATAGTTAGAGGCGTCAGTGGTAAGCTCGAATGGTTTGCTAAAATCGGGGAAGGCAAGGATTTCTGAGGATGTCAGCAACTCTTTCAATTCGTTAAAGGCTTGAAGGGCTTCCCCGGAGAGTTCAATAGGAACTCGTCGAGATTGGTTTGATTTGACCTGGGCGTTTTCTCCCCTAGTGAGATTTGTTAGGGGTTTTGCGACCTTAGCGTAATCTCGTATAAATTTCCTATAATACGAGGTTAGACCTAAAAAGCTCTTCAATTCTTTTAAGTTCTCAGGAGGAAGGAGGTTTTGGATTGCTGTTACTTTTTTCGGATCGGCTTTAATGCCATCGCCAGTCACAACGTATCCCAGAAATTCGACTTCCTTTCGCATAAATCGAGTTTTTTCTAAGTTTACCTTGAGATTGGCTTCTCGTAGCCTCTCAAATATCATTTCAATATCCTTCAAATGTTGGTCAGAAGTTTTGCTAAAGATAATGATATCATCTATATAGACGTAGCAAATTCGGCCAATGTATTCTTTGAATACGTCGTCAATCATCCTTTGGAAGATTGCCGGTGCATTCTTAAGACCAAAAGGCAATCTCAAGAGCTCATATTTGCCATTCATAGTCGAGAAGGCGGTTTTAGGAATGTCAGAGTTTTGCATAGGGATTTGATGAAATCCCGAGGTTAAGTCTATTGTTGTAAAGAACTTAGCTTCTCCGAGGCTGGCTAGGGTGGAATTAATGTCAGGGATGGGATACGCGTCTGATATTGTTACGTGGTTAAGACGCTTGTAATCTATTACCATCCGGTATTGTTTTTCACCAGACGGCTTCGGCTTTTTTGGGACTACCCAAATCGGGGAATTGTAGGGACTCTTTGATGGTTGTATTATACCATCAGCCAAGAGATCTTTGATCTCATTCTCAACCACGCTTCTCATCAAAGCAGGGTAGGGGTAGCTTTTAGTGTAGATTCGTATGTCAGTGTTAGTTTTAATTTCTGCTCTCACGACTGTCTGAATCATCTCGATGTTATTTACGGGACCGAATACGGAGCCAAACTTTTTGACTATAAGTGTAAGTTTGTCCTTCACATCTTTAGGGATTCCAGCTTCTACAAGAGCATTAACTTGGGTTGAAAGTCTATTTTTTAGAGGGATCTCTATGTTCGCAGTTATTTTAAGAATATTGTTCTTTCGGTCGATGACAGCTTCTAGTTTTTTTAGAGTGTCATCGCCAATTATTCCGTCAAAGGATTTTAAGCCAGGTAGGACATAGAATGTCAAAATGGAATCATTGCCAATTTTTTTAAAGAACTTCCCACTGAACATCTTATTGATCTCTATGCAACCACCCGCCGAATGGACTATAAAGGGAACACTTACAGGGGTGTACCTATCTGAAATTGATGGACTGATGAAGTTCTTGTTGGCCCCTGTGTCAACAAGAAATTCGAGAAGTTTGCCGTCCCCTAAAGCATACTCTATATATGGTACGCTGGACAGCCGTCCGTCATAAAATTTACTTCTTCGTCTACGGGTTCCTCCTCAACCTCAGCTGTGTTCTCGAGGGCGAGGGTGTTGTAAACCCTCTGCTGTTTTGAAGGGTAATTATCGGACCTGGCCCTTCTTTTGAAGGGGTTATTTGGTTTTGGGCGATTCATGGAATTAACATTCCTTGTTTGCACCGATATATCCATTTTTGGGTGAGGCTTAGGACCAAGTGGCCTTGGTGGTGGCCCCTGGGACAAAGGGTAGTGGTAGTCAGGTTTGAGATTAATAAATGATTTGTTTTTCACATAATTATTTGGAGGGTAACTAGGACGGGGATCTGTTCTGAACTGATTAATGGGAGATGTGATAGTATTGTTGGAAAACTTGTGGATCTCGTGGCTACGATAATTCAGATTTTGTATTTCAAGGCAAGCCGAATAGACTTCCGGAAGTGTTTTAGGCTTCTGGATGATTAGCATCCTAGAGAGATCGCCGTTCAATCCGCGGATGAACACATCTAATGCCCTATTTCTGTACGTGCCGATAAGAGCACTGACTGTTTCCTCCGAGTAGTTTTCGGTCTTGACCTTGTTTATCATCAGAGATAACTGATGATTTATCGAGGCGTAGAACTCGTCTAGCCTCGTACCCCTCTGGGTCAACTGATTGAGCTGATGATCTAGGGTCCTCATGTCTCTCTTATCTGCATAATGCAGAGAGAGACATTGTTTGATAGACGACCAGTCGTTATCAAAGATATTATAAGAGATCAGGGCAGCGTCAGCGCTACCCCTTACCTTTTGTCGCACATGTTGTAGGATTGCGCGGTATAAAGGCTTCTCCTTCACTATAGAGAAGTCCTTCAGGATCCCTTCCACAGTATGGACCCATGAGATATATTGGGTTGGGGATCCGTCGAAGACCTGCAACTCTTTAATGCAATCAGGCAATTTCCCTATCTCTCTTAAGTCAGCTTCCGTTCTAGGGCCCCTCAACACTACTGGGGTCTCCTCTGTAGGAACGGCGGTGGCTACATCATTTCGCCGCCCTTCCTCCAACGTTTTGATCTTGGCTTCGACTGATTGAAGCCTCTCTAAAACGTTGTTAACAGCTCCCGTGAGCTGTGTAATTGCATTTTGGAGAGCATCCATATTATATTATTATTTTTGTTAAAATTAAAGGGAAAAAAAGAAACTCACCTCTCAAAGGGAAATCCAAACAAAAATTTAAATTTATATATTTGAGGTACCTTGCCTCTCGCTAAACACTTTCCTTTTCGTAAATCACTTGAATTTAATTAAATTGTAATGAACTTTTACTTTTCCTTTGATAATTAAAGATTTAGAATTCACTATTGTGGGATTTTCCTCGCAATTTTACAGTGTTGTTTTATTTTTCGAATTTTAAAATTAAATTATAGCAAAACTTATTTTACTAATGATAATATAAAAAATAGGAAAAGGAATTAAATCACTATTGTTAGATTTTTTCACAAAATTTTTATTAAAGCACAGTGGAATTTTTCTTCACTTGGTGCCAGTATAAAAAAAATAGTATTGTGGAATTTAACTTCACAATTTTTTTACTAGATAACTGTGGAATTTTGCTTCACTACTTTTAATTATATTACGGTGGAATTTTTCATCACCAGTAAATATTCAAAAATCAGTATTGTGGAATTTTTACTTCACAATTTTTTCTAGGAATTTTTCTTCACTCACAAAAGTTTCATTTTCCGTTTTCACTTTCTTGATAAATGTTGATTACTGTTAATACTGTGAAAAGAGAAGAGAGAAGAAAAAAAACGTATATTAGTTTTAAGTACTCCCCTCGAATTGGGTTTCCTTAGGAACCGGTATGTATGGGAGGTGTCGCGTTAATCCCGTTTAGCCGCAAGCAGCCTACTAATGGCGCGAACACCATCACCGTCGTATCCTTTAGCCTATTATAATATCCACATGTTCCCATGGGTATGTGGAAATTTTGTGCTCAAGGTACCAAAATGGTCAACTGTGTTCCCATGGGTACAGAGACGTTCACTCATATAGAGCGTATTGGCCTTGGCACAGATCCTTTGGCAAAAAGGACACAGTTTTACACGCCGTCCCTGCTCGGGCGCCAGTTAAGGATATCCGGAAGGGATATCTCAAAAAAACGCGAACGCCGGCCCACTAGGGGCCGGCCCAACGGTTCGACTTACTGAATTTGAAACAACCGAAAGTTTTATTAATAGGATATTTATTTCGCACGACCGCACAGTTCTAGCCTCTACTTACGATTAACTGTCCCACGATGTGTCGCTATACTCCAAGGTCAGTATGCACTTTATGCTGACTCTTCATTACTGGTCAATGACTCGCTAGCTCGCTCGCAGTATAGGCATAAGGTGTTAGCCAGCCTGAGATACATGATACAACTGCACCGCTACTCGTGGGAACAGGCTTATACATGAATATGATGATGCAGCATTTTGGTTATCCGCTCGTGGGTAACTGTGAATTTACAGGTGCGTTAACTTAACATCATCAAAAACAACAACAACAACAACAACAACAACAACAACAACAACAACAACAACAACAACAACAACAAAAAACAACAACAACAACAACAACAACAACAACAACAACAACAACAACAACAACAACAACAACAACAACAACACCAACAGCTACTACTACAACAACAACAACAACAACAACAACAACAACAACAACAACAACAACAACAACAACAACAACAACAACAACAACAACAACAACAACAACGACATCAACGACATCAACAACAACAACAACAACAACAACAACAACAACAACAACAACAACCACAACAACAACAACAATAACAACAATAACAACATTAACAACACCAACAAAAACAACAACAATAGCAAAATCAACAACAACAACAACAAAATTTAATAATGCGTAATAAACAAAAACAAAAAAGGGTAGATAATCTTCAAAAACAACAAGCTAAACTAGTTTCTGTTTCTTCTATAGCATATAGGATAACTTAAAGCCATGTGATAAGTTCGTAATATGTGGTGATTTCAACATGCCAGAAATTTCTTGGACCAAAAATGATGATGAAAGCATAAACCACTTTTTACCAGCTTTGTTAACCTCAACCTACGTGGACTTTAAGGACAAAGTAACAACCCTGCCTTTGTTTGAATTCAGTGAATTTTAAGACGAACTAGGGCGAAATCTGGACCTCATTTTTTGTGATGACCCGAACGGACTTTTTGTCTGCCGAGCTGATCCGATTCTTAATGACGTTCAATATCATTCAGCTCTCGAATTTCATTTTGAAATATCTGAATTGGTTCTTGAGAACAGTCCCCCAAAACCATGTCAATATTTAGTTAAACATGACCTCAACTCAACCGACTACGCTGGGTTAAATAACAGCATATCCGAAATTAACTGGTACGCTAAGCTTCAAAACAAGGATTACAACTTCATGTTAAACACTTTTTATTCAACCTTGTTTGAATGTTTCGATTTACACATTCCACGAAAACGATTTAAGCCAAAAAGTGATTCTTTCAACCAGTGGTTTGGGACCGTAATGCGGAAATAAAAAAAAAAAAACATCTTCACAAAAAATTGAAAAAAACTTCATTGAAAGAGTTGGCTAGATAAACATCAGTTGCGTACGATAGATATATCATGAACGTTAAATCGAATTTGAAAACCAATCCACCTTTGTCTTGGAATTTATAAAGAGGAAACGGAAACAGACCCAAAATCCATCTTCGCTTTGTTTTGAAAGCAACGTGGCAACAAATGACTCTGATATTTCCAATACATTTGCAGATTACTTTAAAACAGTGTATGTATCCAGTGGGGACAACGAAGATAATATAACCTTGACGACAATTAACTCAAACACTCTACAACCTCCATTTTTCATTGAAAGTGATGTAGAAGCTGCCTGTTCGAAAGTCAAAGACTCTCTTTTGCCAGGCTATGATGGAATTCTTGGATGCATACTTCGAAGATGCTCAAAATCTTTATGTGTATTTGGAAAAAATCCTATATAGGTATGACCTTTATACAAATGATCTCGGTCTATTGCCTCTGAGCTCTGTTCCGAAACTTTTTGAATTACTTATGGTCAACTACATGGTTTTTAATTTAAAGTCTTATATTTTCCCACAACAACATAGCTTTTTGGCTTTGGTAGATCAATTGTTTCAAATTTAATGGAGCTTACATCGAATATATCAACAGAATTCGCGAATGGCCAACAAACTGATGTTGGTTACTTCGATTTCTCAAAGGTATTTGACCGGCTAAACCATCGTATACTGATAAAAAAAATTAAGTCAACATGTCTGCGGTAATTCTCTTGAAGATTGTTTTTTTTCGTATTTGGTCGCATCCAATACCTAAAATTTAAGAACCTAAGATCAACAACAATACAAGTAAAGTCTGGGGTACCCCAAGGAAGTCACCTTGGACCTCGACTTTTTTTATTATACATAAATGACTTACCACACAAACTTCAACATTCTAAACTTCTCCTCTACGCCGACGATGCAAAATATTTTTGACGGATTCAAATCCTGAAGAATCTTTATATCTACAAAGTGATTTTGATGCTCTTCTCGAATAGACAGCTAGAAACAAACTATCGCTTAATATGTCAAAATGCAGGATCAGGACCTTCTCTCGAAAGCTTTTGCATCACCAGTTGAATTATCGACTGACTGGATACATTCTAGAAAGATGCGAACAATTTAATGATCTCGGAGTGATTTTTGGTCGAAAGCTTTCCTCCAATGTCCACATATATTACATAGTAAGCAAAATCAAGATTAGGAATTATAAAGCGTTGGTCGAAAGAATTTTACGATTCATTTGTTACAAAATCGCTTTATGTTTGTCTCGTACGAAGCTGCTTAGAGTTCGCTTGTCAAATATGGTCACCCACATATGCAACCCATATTTAAAGAATAGAATCCGTCCAAAAACAATTCTTGTTATTTGCACTTCGTGGTTTAAACTGAGAAAATCGATTTTCGCTTCCACCATACAGTCAAAGGCTATTACTGTTACAAAAGAACACGAGGACAGCACAGAAGCGACACTGAAGCTGCTAAGAGATTTCGATGAAAGTATCACAGCTGATGACATCAAACATTGTTATGTAAAGGGTTTTCCAATAAGAGGTGTTATTTTGATATTCAAAGAAAAATGGCATTTTTGGAGATAAATGATCGGATGTTTATTTCATTGTAAAGAGAAAGGTATGCCGTTATTAACAGAACACAACATCAGCCAAATGGCCGCCAAGACCACGCTTACAGGACCATATCCTTTTCATGAAATTTTCCATAACCAAATCGCAAAGTGGCTGCCCTATGTCCTCGATAGCCTCACGAATTTCATCTTTGAGGTCTTGAATCGACGCTGGGCTGTTGGCGTAGACCTTATCTTTCACGTGGCCCCAAAGGAAGAAGTCGCAAGGTGTTAAGTCACAAGATCTCGGTGGCCAATTGTGATCACCTCTTCCAGAGATAACACGGTCCGGAAACTTTTCCTGTAAAAGATCGATGGTTTCATTGCTTGTGTGGCACGTTGCGCCGTCTTGTTGAAAGTAAACGTTGTCCAGATCAATACCATCCAATTCAGGCCATAAAAAATCATTAATCATCTCTCGATAGCGCAATCCATTGACCGTAACTGTTGCTCCAGCCTCATTTTCGAAAAAGTAAGGTCCAATGACCCCGCGGTACCATAAACCGCACCAAACAGTCACGCGTTGAGGATGGGGAGGCTTTTCAACAATAACTTTTGGGTTTTCCGAGCCCCAGATGTGACAGTTTTGCTTGTTGACGTAGCCTCCGAGGTGGAAATGGGCCTCATCAGTCAAGATGATTTTTCGATGAAATTCCGGTTCATTTTCATGAATTTCAAGGACCCAATCAGGAAAGACACGACGTTGCTGATGATCAGCCGGCTTGAGTTCTTGTGTTAACTGAACTTAATAAGCCTTAAGACCCAAGTCTTAATGCAAAATACGGTGTAATGACGTTTGTGGAATGCCTAATTCCAAAGAGCGACGAGGAATGGATAAACCTGGGTTTTCTTCAACACTTTGGGCTACAACAGCAATATTCTCAGTTGTTCTTGAGCGACGTGCACGGGTTTTATTCTTCACATCACTAACTTGTCCCAACAGCTCGAATTTGTCCACCAATTTCTGTATTGCGGTCCGACAAGGTGCTTCACGACGACCCAAAAATGTTTTAGTTTTACGAACCGTCTCTGCCAAATTTTCACCATTTTTATAGTGAATTTTAATAATTTCAATGCGTTGTTGAAGCGTGTATCGTTCCATTTTTATTAATAGCGTAGTTTCTACTTGTCAAATGTCAAAAAATGACAGCTTCAAAAGTGACAGCTACCGAAATAGCGGGCTATTCAAAATAACACCTCTTATTGGAAAACCCGTTAAAACCAATAAAAAGAAAGATGCCTGCAAAAATAGCAACAACAACATGGATGATTCAAATACAACAACAAAACCAATGGATATCGTTTGCGTTAAATTCAAATCAGCGGAATGTAAGAAAAAACTAATATTTAATAAGAAAAAGAAACAAGTTAACTCGAGTTTATTTGGTAATAATTATGGAAAAAAACCTATTTTTATAAATGAAAGCCTAACAACTTTTAATAGAATTTTGTTTAACAAAGCCAAACAATTAAAAAATGAAAAAAAAATATCAATATCTTTGGATAAAAAACGGAGTAATTTTAATGAAAAAGCAAGAAGGAGTATCCACGTATCGCATTTCATCGTTTGATGATCTTGATAAAATCATTTAGTTATGGCCAATTTGTATTTAACAGATTTAAATGATGCGTCATTGGTTACTCCTTTTTGTTTTTTTGATAGAGAAATTTGTAAAAGTGTTTTTCATTCTGATGATTACAAAAATAGTTTTTTTATTGTCCAACAAAATATTAGAAGCCTTCGAAAAAATTTTGATATGTTTTTGACTCATTTAGAGTCTTTTGCTAATAAGCCTAAGATAATTTTTTTGACTGAAATTTGGATATATGAGCATGAAAAGGATTTTTTTAAGATTCCCGGTTATAATTTGTATGCAAACTGTAATAACAACTATGCGTCAGGTGGTACTGCTGTTTTTATTAATGAAAGTTTAAATTGTGATTTTGTTAGCATGAATCTTAAAAGCTCTGATATGCTTGAGATTTCTGTAGTCTTGAATACTGTGAAAATTGTTTTTATGTGTTTTTATAGATTTCATAATGTTAATGAAGAGGTCTTTATTGAGGAGCTCAATTCATTACTGATCAACAACAATTCTAAACACTTGTTTATAGTTGGTGATATAAATATAGATTTGTTATCTGATGCTTTAATGGTTGAGAAATACAAGTCTTTATTCTCAGCCTATGGTCTTAAGTCTTGTATTAATGAACCAACAAGAATAACTGCAACATCCAAGACATGTATTGATCATATATTGGCTAGAACTGATTTGAAAACTAACTTTAGCCTAACTAGTACAATATCTGATTTTAAAATTTCAGATCATTGTATGACGTGTTTATGTTTGAATTTTAAAGAAAATAGTCAAATTGTAATGAGAAAACAGGTTCTGCACAAGCAAACTACCAAAACTCATTTTGAACTGCTTAACTCTCATTTGGTTTTTGAAAACTGGGCAAGAGTCTATTCCGATCATGAACCCTCAATAGCTTTTGACAATTTTGTTTTAGCTTTAAAAGGTTATGTCGATCAAAGTTCAAAAGTATTTGCAAGCAGTAAAGAAAAATTTAAAAAACTCAAGCCATGGATGTCGAATTATTTATTATACAAAATCCATTTAAAAAATCAATTGAGGCTTAAGTGTAAGAAACACCCAAATAACGTTTTATTCCGTGAAAACTTTAAAGTTCTATGTAAAGAGATTCGTCTTGAAATTCTAATTTGCAAGGAAAATTTTTATATGGACAAGTTCCATAAAGCCAAAGGAGATTTAAAAAAAGAATGGTCAATAGTCAATGAATTATTCAATAAAAAAACAACTTTCGATTTTCCTTCAAATCTTACTTTTGGAACTATGAACATTGTTGATCATTCTGAAATGGCTAAAATATTTAATGAGTATTTTATTCAAATGGCCTTAAATACTATTTCTGATGCAGGCATAAATCACTTTTCTGTTATTTGTCCAGAAAATTGTTTTAATGAAAGTTTTCAATCAAATAGTTTTTTTCTTTAACACGATATCTTCGTTTGAGGTCTATAAAGTTATTCAAGCTTTGGATAATTCGTTTTCTACTACGTCAAATAGTTATTCCAACAACTTTGTCAAAAAAGTTGGCCATAATGTGGTTGACATTTTAACTCATTTATTTAACAAAAGTATTCTTCAAGGTGAATTCCCACAAAGTTTGAAAGTAGCTGAAGTAATTCCTATATTTAAGAAAGGTGATAAAAAATGTATAAATAACTATAGGCCTATATCTCTATTACCAGTATTCTCAAAAATTTTCGAAAAAGTCATCAAGTGTAGATTAGTCAGTTATCTTGAAAAAATAAATTTTTTCAGCTCAAATCAGTATGGATTTAGAGCTGGTAAATCAACTGAAGATGCACTTTTAGCACACTGTTGTCATATCTACGAAAGTATTGATCAGAAAAAGTACACTGCTACTCTATATATTGATATTAAGAAAGCATTTGATACAGTAGATCATGCCATATTATTGAGAAAATTAGAAAAAGCTGGCTTCAGAGGTTTTATGCTAGATTGGTTTTCTTCCTACCTTAAAAACAGGAAGCAAAAGGTAAAGATAGGTAGTCATTTCAGCGAAACCAGAAGTATTAATATAGGAGTTCCTCAAGGTTCAGTGTTAGGTCCAATTTTGTTCCTTATCTATATCAATAGTGTATTTAGTTTTAACTTAAAAGGAAAAGTAAGTGGCTTTGCTGATGACATAGCTTGTGTTTATTCTAGTCCCACAATGTTAGATTTGATTTTGGATATCAATTTCGACTTGGAGTTATTCAGACATTGGCATTCATAAGCTTGTTATTAGTGAAAAAACAAGAGTTATGTTTTTCAATTTGACTGCTTTAGATATGAATCCTCCACTTCTTATTCAGCACAGCATAGACTGTAGAAAATTCTCACTAAGTAGCTTATCTTGTTGCGTCTCTAATAGTGTCCCAACAAATGTAGTGGATGTTGTTTGTTCTCCTAAATGTTTTCGTATCGAACCTGTAGCTGAATATAAATATCTTGGTCTGATAATTGATAATAAAATTAACTGGAAAGTGTACACCTTAGCTTTAAAAAATATTTGTTGTCAACCACTTATGTCATGTTTCACTTGAGAAACCTTTGTTGCAAGGAACTTATGGAGACCATTTATTATGTACTAGTTCAATCAAAAATACAATATGGAATAATATGTTGGGGTGGTACTTACAAAAACTATATACAACCTTTGTTAGTTACTCAAAAGCATATTCTAAGGACCATCTGGAAGAAGAAGAGATTTGAACACAGTTTTTCGTTGTTTGTCAGCTCTGGTATTCTCCCTCTTAAACACCTCTATTTTTATAAAGTATTACAAATTTTTTTCTGTAGAAGTGGTTATCTTGTAAGCCACAATACTCCAGCTTACACGTTACGGAGTAGAGATAGGAATCTTGCTATCATTCCTGTGCACAATACTCATAGCTTTCTTAACTTTTACACCTCAGTAGCACCTAGAATATTCAATACATTACCCCTGGAATTACGTAACATTCGATCAACTCATTTATTCAATAAAACAATTAAAAAATGGCTTTTTAATTTCGATTTTGATACAGTCTTTAGCATTATCAAAATATTGGTTTAAACTTAAAGTAATTTGAATCATTTCATCCACTTACAAAAAAAAAAAAAAAAAAAAAAAAAATGTTTATATTGTAAATACTATTATTGTTAAATTTTAAGTTGTTTTAAATTATTTATTATATTTTTTATTTTATATAACTGTAAAAGAAGAAGAAAAATAAATTGAAATTGAATTTGAATTGAAGGTCTTCAATTGCTTAATAACAATAAAAATCATAAATGGTGAAATTTCGTCACCATATTTACTATCGTTAATTAAATTTAACGTACCTCCTCGTCGGACACGGTTCTATACACAATTACATATCAGCTTTTAGAGGAGTAATTTCTTAGCCAACGAGCCGTTGAGGAGATGTTCCCAGACTTTCAATGATCTCTATTTTGTTTGTGATTTTTCTTCCAGTGTCTCATATATGAAATCACATTTGTTAAATTATTTTAAACAACATTTTCATTAGTAAATCTATTATTCTAAGTTAAGTTTAACTGTTAGTTCTTAAACTGTAGTTAGTTACAAATAAATAAATAAATGAATAAGACCGAGACGAGACTTCGTTAGGCGAGACCTAAACCGAGATGAGACTGAAATTTTTCGATTTCGCCGAGTCCGAGACGAGACTAATAAAAGTCTCGCCTGGTCTCTTCTCTTTGCCAGCCCTAATAAATATCCTAACATTTCCAATATCTTCTTTATCTACGCATTCCGCAGCCAGCTCAACCCTTCTGTTTGTTAATTCAGGACCGTCTGCAACTTAGCATTTAAATTCATCATAAGCACTTATACGAGTATGTGATAGTTTATGTAGACGAAAAAGAAACTCATAAGCCCTTTAAATTGAACATAAATATTTTTGATTCTTATCAGCAAAGGAAAAAGTCCTTAATGTTTTATAAAAAGTGTCAAATTATCGTTAATGACTTATCGTTTGACAAAACCTTCGTTCCAATTTGTGTTTTAAAAGACCTGATATAAATTATCTGATAAAGAGTCCTCTAGCAGTGTGACTCCATGTCAAGCCTTACAATAAGTATATCTCTACCTCATTTAAAACTACATCCTACCTCCTTCATCGATTTAAATGTTTTTTATTTTTTCTTAAGCTTTGTTCACAGCATAAAACAAGCAATTTTATTATTATTATTATTACGATAGCCAGCAATGGCGAGTATAGACTACCTGCTAAATGACTGATCTTTCGAATGCTCTATAAATGCACACACGTGCTTAAGTCCTTGGAATCAGAGACAGCAAAAAACTATACCTCGCTAATATCTATTTCGCACGCGAGTCATAAATAAATGAGTTAAACAAAAAAAAAATTGATAAAATCCTGGACACGGCCTTATGTTGAAAATGGGGCAATATGTATTAGTTTATGTGTAGTTGTTGTTATTTTCGTTATAAATGCCACATTTGATTATCTTCTGAAAAAAATGACTGCTAAAGCCACCTGCTGGGAGATTTGTTGAAAATTCTACAACAACTTTTAAATTATCTTTTTTTTTTGTAAAAATGTGCTATAGGGTTGAATTCTTTTTGTATGTGTGTTGAAAAAGTGCAAAAATCACACGACAAAGTAATTTGTCAGTTTTCTGTTTTCAAAAAGAACAGCCGTAATTCATTACATTCAATTTGTTTAATTTATTTTTTTTTTATATAAAAACATGAAAAAAAGATAGCATTGTTAACACGAGTATATACTGTGTTTCCGGACTGACTATTGTGTTGCGTATAGAATTCTATATCCTATTCATAAAAAGGAGTCTCTGCGGGAAAGGGGTGTAGTATTATAGATGGTAAATTAAAAACACATTAATCTGTAGAGCAAAGGGAGATACGTTGCCTTAATCGCTGTTCTAATTAATTTTCAATTAAATTGTATTTTTACTTGCGATATAGGTAAGGTATTATAGGGCAAGGTTTGCATTTTGGAAAAAAATCGAACTCGAGATTTTAATCAAACTTAACATTGATGATGGAGAACACCAAAAAAGTGGGTCCTGCAATTCCGTCTGTCTGTCTGTCTATCTGTCTGTCTGTAGAGCAATCTACAGCCTAAACCGCTGAACCGATTTTGTTCAAACTTGGTGCTAAGGCATTTAAGGCGATTATCCAAAATAGGTTTTTGAATCGTAGGTTTAGCCCCAAGAATAACGGTACTTCCCATACAATTTTTTTACCATCTAAATTATCTCGAAAACGGCTCTAAAGATTTTGATAAAAATTGGTGTGCGTACTACCTTGAGTATGGTCTACATTTTGGTCAGCATTTTTTATTTTTTAATATTTTGTTACTAACGGTATTTGCCATACAACCATTTTATTGATTTTCTACTTTCTCATAAACGGCTCACCGGATATCGTTCAAAATTTGTATACAGGAGCTTGAAATTTTAAATAATACTGTATTTCAAAATTTTCGAAAAATATTTTTTTGATTATTGAAAAAAAAAATATTTTTTTTTTGAAAATTCAATATTTCGAAATATTTAAAATGTTCATATGTAACAATTTTTTTTAAGCAAAAAATTAAGAATTTTTATAAAAAAAAATTAAGTGAAAAACGACTTTAAAAATACATACACATATATTTCTATTAAGAATATTTTGCATATAATACAATCGGACATATGAGCAAGTACGTGCGACCCAGTCGTGCATTTTATTTTGTATTTATTTTGTTATTATTTTTATTTTTTGATAAAACTTTTGTATGTTTAAGTATTGTGAGTTCTTGATTAAATACGCTGGTTACCAATATTAAAATATTAAATTTCTTTTCGAAAATACAATAACTTTGATTCTTTGTGTGAATTTTGTAATTTAATGTAAATTGTTTTATTTAATGGGAATCGAGATACTATTAAAATTTGCAATTTCTTCCACATTTTCTTGAAAATTTTAATTGCGTTTATTATATTACATTTTTAAAATCCAACAGACAGTAGTGTTACCGCGAAATTATCTGACACAAAGCTGTTCTTTCTAAATTCGGAATCCTTGTTTTCCCTTTTTTCTATCAATTATCTCCATTTTCGAAAAAGACAGCGTTGGCATCATTCAGCCATGCGTTTGCATCGGTGCAGTCGACCAGTGTAAAGATCCATGCGAATATGACGAATCAGATTAAACTAGTGTTTTTTTAAGACGTGTGGTTTTCAAGAAGAAATAAAACTCATATAAGACAAGGGGTTGACATTATGTTTTAAAAATAATTTGGGACAAGTGGCTGCCAAGGCCCGGCTCGAATAAATTCCAGCCGAAAAGCCCAATTTTCGACCACATTTAGCAGAAATTGGGGACGTATGTCAGCGATAACGCGCGGGCTTATCTGCGCAGACAAGCGGCTTCACACAACCCAACAAAAAATAGTCCAGCGGTGTTAAATCGCACGATCTTGGAGGCCACTCCACAGGTCCACGACACAAGATAATGCACTCACCAAAAGTTTCCTTCAATAAATTGGTTGCTTCTTTGGCTGTATGGCATGTAGCGCCGTCTTGTTGGAAGCAATGGTCGTCCACATCAACAACCTCCAATTCAGGAAAAAGTCGTTAATCGCTAGGTTCTATAGCGTTCCCCATTGACTGTAATTTTATTGCCTGTTTCATTTTTGATTATGGACCAATGATTCTCTCTGACACTGAGTACACAAAATAGTGACTTTGCGGATATAACGGCGGCTCAACAATGGCTTGTGGATTATAATCACTCCAAATACGACAATTTTGCTTATTAAGGTACCACGTTGTTCAGGAGTAAGTCTATTCATTATGAAATGGCAAAATAAGCTGAGCATAAATCAAGTAACAGCTGTCAAAAAGACGAACTACAGCAAACTAAACTACACGTCTAAAAACACACCCGGTATATTTTGGATAGAATTCAAAAAAGGCCTCTAAAAATTATAAGGCATGTATATAATTTTTTGAGGCCTTTTTTGA
The DNA here is from genome assembly GCA_910595825.1 of Philhelius pedissequus. Taxonomy (NCBI): domain Eukaryota; kingdom Metazoa; phylum Arthropoda; class Insecta; order Diptera; family Syrphidae; genus Philhelius; species Philhelius pedissequus. The sequence continues at coordinate 329,215,216 of OU343160.1, forward strand.
ATTCTATCCAAAATATTCAAATGAATTTTGGGTATTCCTGCCCAAATGTGAGAGTTGAAGTATAGACTAGAATTTTTTATATACAACATTTATTTAATTTTTTTTTTAAAGTGTGACAATTTTAAACATTTAAAAATATTAACTTAAAAACAAAATTTCATAAAAAATCATTTATACGTTTTCAAAATATTTGATTTTCAAATAAAAAATAATTTTTTTTTCAAAAACCAAAAAAAAAAAAAACAATTTTTCGAAAATTTTGTTACGCAGTATTATTTAAAATTCGTAGGACCTCCTATACAACAATTTTGATCATAATCCGTCGAGCCGTTTATGAGAAAGTCGAAAATAATAAAAAATATGTAAGAAAAAATATGACCAAAATGTAGACGAAATCGTTGGAGTCGTTTTCGACATAATTAACTAATTTCCGGCTAACGTTGCCAAAACGCAACGCCATGTTTGTAAGCGTCTCAGGCTTAAATGATCATTTGTTTTTTAATGAACTAAGAAATGATTTTGAAAATTAATTGAATTATCAAATCGACCTCTTTTTTAGAAATTTAATTTTCTAGTCTTGTGAGCACCTTATCAAAAACTGAAATTTTGGAAATTTTTAGGTATCTTTATTAAAGGCCTACACAAAAATTATCCAACATCATATAAATTTCAGGAGTGTATTAGTGCAAATGTTTGGGCAATATTCTTGCGGATCTTAGTTCAAGGCATCCATTTAACTTTTATACCCACCTCACCCCACTTGTATTCCCTATAATAATCGAACAAACCCCTCCACACTGGAATTATCCCTTACTAACATGCCCGAGTTTTTTTACTCAACCTAACGTTGAAAATGATCTCTGTACAAATCACTTGCCAGTTTTAATAGGAATTAATTCTATGCCGGTAGAGACATGTAATTTTGTTTTTGATTTTAAAAACACAAATTGGAACAGATTTCAAACCTATCTGCGTCAAAAACTGAGAGATATACCGCTCATTAGTTCCAGTCATATAAATCTTGAGCAAATTGATGAATCTGTGAATGATTTCACAAATTCTGTACTTGAAAGCATTGAGGAATCTGTCCCCAAAGAAAAAATAAATGCCGAGACACTGGTAATGCACTACCACCTCAAATAGTAGAAGCCATCAAAATTAGAAATAAATATAGAACTTTATGGATGAGATCAAGAGATCAATATTACTACTAAATTTTAAGAAGTGTCAAAAATACTAAAGCACCTGGATTTGATGGACTAAAAAATGTTTTCATTAAAAACCTTCCTTAAAAAGGTATCCAATATTTAACAATTCTTTTCAATGCTTGTTTTAAGATAGAATACATTCTTAATACGTGGAAACTGGCTAAAGTTAACCCAATCTCAAAGCCAGGTAAAAATGCTTGCTTGCCTTCCAGTTTCAGGCCCATACGCTTGTTAAACTCATTAAGTAAATGCTTTGAAAAATTAATAAAAAAAACAAACTCATGCAACATTGTGATCAATTCGACGTCCTACCACAAGAACAGTTTGGTTTTAGGAGACATCATAGTACTGTTCGCCATTTTGACAGAATAACAAAAGACATACAAAATAATCTCATCTTAGGTAAAAGTACTGGAATGGTTTTTCTTGATGTTGAAAACGCGTTCGACACTGTATGGCATGAAGGTCTGGTTCACAAACTTCTGGATTTCACTTCAATGTAGTTAAAATAATATCGTCCTTCCTCACAAAATGCACATTCAACGTTTCTACTAATAATTGGTTGTCTGATGAAATTTAAATTGTTGCAGGTGTACCCCAAGGATCAGTTCTGGGACCGTTTTTGTATATTATATACACGCACGATTTTCCGAAACACCCTGACTGTCAAACCAACAGATTCAATTGGTTCCGTAATTGAAACCAATTTGCAATATGCATTGAATTTAGTTCAATCCTATTGCGACGATTGGAAAATTAAATTGAATGCTGCCAAGACATATGCTCTCTTTTTCACTAGAAAAAGGAAAGCCTGTTTTTTGCCTAGCAATAGATTTCAGATGAAAGGGGTTCGAACTGAATGGAAATCTAGGGCCAAATATCTTGGGGTACACCTAAACAAAACTTTAACTTTTAGTTTACATACACAGGAAACACTTAATAAATTCAATATGGCTATAAAATCCCCATTTCCTTTTATTAATCGTAAGTCTAAATTGAGAATTGATAATAAATTGATAATATTTAAGGTAATATTCCAAGGCATAATGCTTTATGGTTCTCCTGTCTGGGGAACATGTGCAAAAGTCATATTCGCAGATTACAAATAATGCAAAATAGAATATTAAAAATGATGCTCATTCTTCCCTGGCACCATTCTACGCAGGTTCTCCACGAAGAGACTAAGATTGAAAAAGTTGAATTTAGAATTTCAAAATTATATGAACGTTGTATACTATCGTGCAGTTGCTCGGATAATAACTTGATATCAAATTTAACAATTTAAGGTGTTGTAAGCTTTCTCTATTTTCATGTATCTATTTCTCTATTTATTAATTATTTATTTATGTATTTATTTTTTGTTATTTATTTATAAATTTGTTTACTTCTTCATTTATCTATTTTTATATTTATTTATATTTTACACAACCTATTGTGATACAAAATTTGGTAGTTAATTTATTTATTAAATAATTAATCAATTATTTATTTATTTATTTTTTTCCTTATATATTTATTTATTTATTTGGTTATTTAGTTAGTTAGTCTGTTTTGACTATATACTCGTACATTATTATTTATTATTCCAACTATTTCTTTATGCATTAATATGCTAATGTAAACAACACCATAATTAGTGAAGATAATATATATTACTTATTCCAATGGAGGTTTTTTCATGTAGATTTTCCTTCCACAAAAAATTAATCTATATTATATTATTATTGAATAAATGTCATAAGATTTTCAGTAGTAAGGTAGAATGTACCATTTCTCTGTAAATTGTGCAATCTAGTTTTACGAAAAAATTTTATATAAATTCAGCTACAATAAAGAATTCTTAAATATAATTTTTTCCAAAAACTATTAAAAAAAGGTACAAAATTGTAGAATGAATTTTCATGAAATACGTTTTTTATTTTTATTTTTTTTTTGGAAACAATTTTTTTTTCTGAAATATTGGCTTGCAGTTTCTTAGAGTTTATTTATATACATGTGGTTATAAGATTTAAAATTATTTTTTTTGATTAGTTTTAAAAATATTGATTTTTCAAAAAAAAAAAAAATCAAAAATTAATTTAAATTAGAAAAAAAAAGTTTTTCAAAATTTAGATATACAGACTGAGATTAGATACATAGATCTTCTCAGGGTTAAAAATTTAACAGAAACCCAATGTACCGCTACCGAGAAAGCCATCAATTAATAAGCCCGTTGAAAGGTACCGTTAACAGACTTTTCCCGTAAATTTGGTTTAGATTAAATGATAAACAGTACCAAGAAATAACAGTACCAAGAATCAAATTTTTTTTATCAAAATCGTTGTAGACGTTTTCGAGAAAAATATTATTTTCCTTAACGGTTTTATGGCAGATACTGTTTTTTTTAGGCCTAAGCATAAAATTGCAATTTCCCCTCTGAGGGAGGCGCTACTGTATATTCGACAGAATGTGGAGCACAATGGCGGACATTTTGTACGAATGATTTGAGTTGACAAAGTAATTCCACACACAATAATTCAAAATTTTTAATGCGTTGGCACGAATTTTCGGGTCAACGCAACGCATTAAAAATTTTTAAAGTTCTCCTCAACTCATTGACAACATTTTTACTGGCGATTATAGGTACTATAAGGCAAGTTATGTATTCTTAAAAAAAAATGTTTTCTAACAATCAAACATGACATTACGATCATAGAGAACACCAAAAAAGTGGGTTCCCCAATTCCTTTTGTCTGAATGTCTGTCATTCTGTCAGTCTGTCCTCGAGTCTACAGCCTAAACGCTTTGATAGATTTGCTCAAACTTGGTACATATTGTTTTTTTGGTAATATGCCCACACGTTTTTTTCATTTACTTCGTATTTGGTGGTTTTTTGACATTATCTTGAATATTTAAAAAAATATTTTTCTAAAATAAAAAACGACGGTGCCTCCCATACAAATGTTATGAAACCGTTAAGAAAAAAATGTATTTCTCGAAAACGGCTCCAAGAATTTTTATAAAAAAATTGTGTGTTCTTAAATTAGACAGTTCACTTTTAAGTATAAAAATATTTTTTTATTTGTGTACCTATTAATGGTAATTCCCATAGAACCACTTCTTATGTTTTCGACTTTCTCAATATTGGATAAACCGATTAAAATAATTTTTTTTTATGCAAATGATCCCTAAAATTGTTAATAAGATTGCGTACTCAAATTTTCAAAAAAAAGTTTTTCGATTTTTAAAAAATAAATAAAAATTTTGTTTTTTGAAAAATCGATTTTTAAAAACCAGTCACAGAAGTTTTTTTTAATTTTGAATTTTATATGTATATTAATAATATTTTCAGAATTGTGTTTCAATTTTTTTTTTCTAAAAATGTTTTCAAAATTTTAAACATATAAAATTAATTTATTTAAAAACCGCTCCAACGATTTTTGAATTTTTTTTTTGATATAGTCTTATTGTTTATCCATGAATTCAATGGCATCTTTGTTTTCCCTCAAACAGTTACGTCTCAGACGTCAACCCAAACCATAACCCCCTATTCCCCACATGTCCCTTCGCCTAACGGCACTCACATAAAGCATAACTGTTTCCCACGCCATTTTCGCTTACCTATCCAAATTCCATTCACAAACGGAAACACCCCTTTTCCCCTTCACCTACACAAGCCTCATCATATTTCATGAACCCAGACAAAATATGAATACTTCGAAAACAATATTAATTTTGCAAACGAATGCACTTTTACAATTTACCTGAAGCATAATTCAAAGTCAAATCAGAATTTAAAGTTAGTCTATTTCCAATATTCTAATCGTGAGGTGCAGCCTAGCTCAAGACAGCGGCCTCCCCTCAGACTCTATTATAATACAAATGTTAACTAAATAATAAATGTAATAAAATAAATCAATAAATAAAAAAAAAAAAAAGAAAAAAAAAAACAGTAAATGTTTTTTTTTATTACGAACCCGCAGGTCGCGATCGTAACTAAACTATAACGACTAAGCAATATAAAAACATTTAAGTATGTGTATTATCCATTTATTTCTGCCTTATTATTATTCCCTTTTTATGAATTTCTGCGTATGTCACTGAATACTAAATACAATGTACCCTCATACTTTAAAAATCACATGAATCTTATGTATGCATATTGCACCTAAACTATGAAGTTGTATGTATATAGCTACTTGCCCACCTACATCCTTCATTTTCATTATTATATGTACATGCTTACATACTTAGGTTCCATATATGTAGATACATTTTACTCTCCTAACTTACATAATTAAAATCCATAACTTAGATTTAAATATACATTTGCAGGCAGGTTCCTATATAACTATTCATTGAATCATCCATTTCACAATAGGCTTTAAGCCTGCATAGGATAACTACACCTAACTAACTAAACCTTAATGGTTTCGCAAGTTCGTGCGATTCAGTCGTGGATTTTACTTTCGTTGAAAATCACATAGCATGAAAGAATGTGGACAATATTTCGGCATAAGTTTTACGACAGATTCAGCGCACCATCATCGTGAGCGTTGACCATCTATTCGTAGTTAAAATTCAATAATTAAAATAATGTTATTTCTTCAAGCTCAAGTTCATATTTTGTCTTTGATGAGAGGAATTGCCAAAAAATGCTGCCTGAGAAATACATATTGTACATCATTAGTTAATTTTTGTCAGCAAACTGTACTTCAGATGAGCGGAATTGACTGTAGTTTGATGAGCTTCTTAATACTTAGTCGTACGATTCCTAGTCCCTTAAATGCTAATAATAGTTGTTTTGTTAAAAGTTATGTCTGCAGGCCATTTAAAAAAACTTTGACATTAATTTAAATTTAAGCGATCTACAAGCTACAACTCCTGACTTAATCAACTGTGTCGTTAAGCCATAATGAGCGTCTTCATCATGCCCACGTTCATTCCCTTAAGATATTTGTTGAAATGAAAAACAAATAATAACTTTTTATCAAACAAAAAAAAAAAACACAACTAAACAAACAAAAAATGAAAAAAAAACTACTCCGGCTACTATTTAATATTCAGTTTAAAATCCTTGAGGACATTTTAATAAGATGCTTGGCGCTCAGAGGCAAAACTTTAGCTTGCTGTTTATTTGAGTTAAGGATTTTCACTTATTTATTCCTCGTCGGTATCTCTGTCACTCTGCAGAGATTATAATTACATCCAACTATTACTGAGGATGTGAGAGAAAAGTCCTCGCTTTGCTACTAATGACAGTACGATGCGTAAATTATGTCTTGAATATCCTTCCATATAGTATAGCTAGTTGATCCCATGCTAGCTCCCACACAGCTATATCAACGTTAAAACTTTTTGCGAAAATAAATTAATCTACGTATAATGTATATGTATGTATGTATGTTTTTTTCTTCTTCAAGGGATCCTGTGCTCTTTATGTTCGGCGCTTAGGACTCTTTTGCTCGACGAAAAAAAAAAAATAAGATATCGCACAACGACAATGACAGTGGCAGGAAAACTTTATCCACTTCATCAACGCAGTTTTAACGCGCGCACAGCAGTTCGCCTTTTCTTTCTTTTTGCCTTTTTCATTTTTCCGTTTTCCAACCGCACTGCCCGCGCCCTTTATCGAGGACGAAAGGAGTTTTAATCAACTTATACACAGATGACGGATGACGGAGCGCGTAAATTAGATCAGCGGAAATGGCAGCGGATTTACAAATGTTTACACACACAGGACTTTTGAGCAGTACAAAATGGCTTTAACTTGGTACAGTAGTCGGTAGATCCTGTACCCGTCGCCTGTATACTTGCTTTGGCTCACACCCACACCAGCACCCATACCCATATGCTATGGTATTTCGCGGCAAATACTTATTATAAAAGTATAAAAAAAGATTGCTAAAGATTGAGTTTAAGTGAAGAAGATTGCAGGAAATTTTTATATCTTCATTTTTGTATCTTTTCACTTTGGCTGCTCGCAAAAGGATGATAAACTGGAAAAGGCAAAGATAAAAGATATTTCAGTTCATTAATCACAAAAAAAAGGGGAAGCAAAACGTTAATAACTTCTTCCACTGGCTTACAGTCATGGCGGCTAATATAAAACAACAACAACACGAAAAACACAGGCAAATCAAACTTAAATAAATCTAAAGTTTCGAAGTTAAATAATTTTCAATTTAAACTTTAAAAACAAAAAATGGATTCTCTTATTATCAAAGAAGGACCTTCTATTTTTTGAAAAAAAAAAAAAATGTTGCCTACCATTGATTCATGTAGTATATGGGGAGGGTGTTAGCAACAGGGATTATTTTTTTGTTGCATTTTGTGATAAGTTTCGCGCTATGGAAAATAAGCCAACAAAAAACAGATGAGATCTTTTGGCATTGCTATCTGTTTTGTGATCCTTGAAAAATTCATGGCACCCGTTTTCGTGTTCGGTAAACCATTACGGAACACGAAATATGCGAACAAAAAACATAAATTCTTGAGGCGGAATTGATTTTTTTTTTGTTTACATTTAAGACGAGGGTTAGTAAATAGGTCTATTAGATTGGCAGGCGGGGGCGTAAACTGCCTATAGAAAATTTGATTTACCAGAAAAATTGGAATGGAGCCATAAAATTACAACAAACATTTTGTAGCAGATGTGTCGAAGCTTGTAGATGATGGGGTGTGATTTTGCTTTAGTAAAAGTTTCATAAACGCTCTCAAGCTTATCGTTTTATTGAGCAATTGATTATGGTGTGAAGAGTTTTGCCTGAAATTGACCGATGGCAAGCTCGCCCCTGTAGTCAACATAGACAAATGGAAAAAAATGTTAGTATTAAAACCGAAGATTATGTTGTATTTTTTAAAAGAAAATTTATTTGCTTTGGCTTAAAAGATAAAAGTTTACAAAATTTTATAATAAATTATATATTATGTTTTAAGGTCTCCATCGTTTAAGTATCCAAATATAAATGAAGAAAATGGCAGGTAATTTGACAAATAACTAAAGACCAGTACTCGCCTTGCATCGAAAATTTATAGTCTGTTGCAGCCTTTTGAGAATAAGTATAGCTAACCCACAGAAATATATTATGTTAATATTAGCTCAAATAATATCTGGCAAGTGATGAATTCGTAAGGATAACTGGCACTCGATTATAGCGAACACGAAAAAGTTTTTTCGCCATACAATCTATCTGTCTGGACATTTCCAGGCTTTCTTAACAATTGTTTTTTTTTTCAATAATATAGTTCTTTTTGACCAAAATAAATAAATAACATGCAACGATTTTTATAAAAATAAAATGCACGACTGCCTCCGCATACATACATATTTTTAAACTTTTTTGGTGCCACCCCGACTGTTCCTTATACCTTATTTCCCTAAATCTATGTAAGTCGGCAAAGACATACATTCTTATCGACCTTAGCTATCAAACTGCTGTTCAGAGAGCCACCAGAACTGGTTCTCTTGTTTCGCCCAATCCCTTTGGTCCCGATCGGACACAGTCCTACTGAACCGAAGGCGCTCTTCTCCACCTTGAGCGATGACGTCTCAACCATACAGGAGTCGCGTATCTACAGTTTTCCGGCTGACGTGGTAGATGAGCGGAACCGCCATTCCATCCTGTATCAGCTCTCGACTGTCTAAAAAGAGAAATGCTCGGGAGGGATGTCGCCACTTAATCGCGCACTCTCAAAATATTCATTATTGGGGTAGTAAGCCCCAAATATTAAGATGTTGGTTGAGGACACCGCGCTTGCAGTGTGACCCCGAATCAGCCCAGAAATTAAGCTGTTGGTTGAGGACATCGCTCTGCAGTGTGACCCCGAATCAACTTAAACAAAAAAATTATCTATTCTGTTTATGTTGGCTCCGTTGTATAGAACCTGGTTAGAATAATATCTTGTGTACTCCGACCCTGGTGTTCTGTGTAATCCAAAGCAACGTCTAAGACATTGCCTCTCAAGCACCCGAACATTTTCCATTTGAGATGGGGCAACGTTGAACCACACCGGGCATCCGTAGGCAATCATCGGCCTGATGAGGGCCATGTAATAAATCACCTTCACCGTGCTGTCAAGACGGCTGCTATAAAACAATCGTTTTGCCAGGGCAAAGGCTCCCCTAGCCTTGGCCAGAACAGCACCTATATGTCTGTCGAAATACAAGTACTGATCCAACCAGATGCCCAGGTACTTTACACTTTTACTCGCCAGTGGATGTCCTAGTGGTCCTACGATCACCAGCTTGCGCCAGGTCTTTCTCGTATCCCTTGAGGCGCTAGACAACGAAGTCCTAAACAGAATTATTTCTGATTTCTGGAAATTGATTTTCAACTTCCAGTCATCACAATATCGCTGAATCTTGTCGAAGTCACCCTGCAAAAGAATTTTGATGACCTCAACTGTTGGAGCTGTTCTGTACGCAATTAGATCGTCGGCGTACGCAATTGCCTAAGTTAGACTACCTATCAGATCGCTGATGTAAATGCTGAAGGGAATCGGCGAGTTAAGCGCTCCCTGCTGAAGACCATTGTTAATATTAAAAACTGTGGTAGAAGTTACATTGCCACTCTTGACAACAAACTTTCTACCATTTAGCATGTCATAAAGCATCTACAATAGCGGTTTACTTATACCAAGTCTGGCAGAATTTGAAGGGTATAAATGGTTGTATGGCAGGTACCGCTAATATAACAAAATATGTATGTACAAAATGCTTAGACTTAAATTATAGACTATACCCAAGGTGCTTCAAATACATTTCCTTCTCAAAATCGCTAGAGCTGTTTTGGAGATAATTAAGATGGTAGAAAATTTATTATTATTATTATTATTTTTATTAATAGAACTTAATATTAAGATTTAAATCTTTTAGATAATTAAACCTTGTAGTTAAATGAAATTAAGACATGTTTAAATATAATGACTAATGAGTATATGAGAATATAACTTAATATAATATAATTTATATTTACCAAAAATATGGATTTGTGTATAGGTATATCTTGATGTTAAATTATATACATAGGTAGGAAATGGAAAAGAAAGAAAAATAGGAAAGTAAAAGAAAAAGAAAGAAAGCGAAACAAGAAAGAAAAGGAAAATGAAAGTAGCAATTCCAATGTAAATGTTATTGCACACCAAACCTGCACAAGCAGCAAAAGATTCATAGTCAAAAAATATGATTATGGATTAGAAGATGTATCTTACATTAAAGATACAATTTTAATAATTTGAAACATAAATGGGTTTAACTTGAAGAGTTATTAAACCGATAAATAATCAATTAAGTTCCTCTGAAATATTCTCTGTTCTTCTTAATACACGCGGAAGAAAATTCCATAGGCGAGGCGCATTAATGAAAAACTGGTGCTCTGTAGTAAGGCAGGTAAAACGAGGAATTGAGATTGAGTTGGTTCTATTAGACGACAGAAACTGAATATTGTTATATAGCTCCGGGGGCTGCTTGTTCCTAATAATTTTAAATAACATGACCAATGTTTTAAATTTCAACAGATTGACAAAACTTATGCCATACACACTTTTGGAATGAATCGAAATATGATCATACCTTCGTTGTCCAAAACCGTAACGAGCAATATTGTTAAACACAACGTTGAGTCTTCGCAGGCACACACTATCCAAATTGCAATAAAGTTCACACCCATAGGTCAGAAATGGAACTACTATAATGTTTTGGCAAGCATTTTTCTCGTTTCGATTGGTGCGAACTTTCTTGCGATGGACAACGTTCTTAAGGCCCCATAAGCCTTTCCTATAACACCGTATATGTGATTATTCCAAGTGATAGTTCTATTGAAGCAAATACATAGATTCTTAGCCGTATCAACAAACTCCACTGGCATATTATTCAGAGGCACTCTAGGGAAGCATGTTAAGTCGAGAGTCTTTTTTGAAATGACAAGGCACTTTGTTTTTAGGGGGTTTAAAACAAGACCGCATTCAGGTCTACATTTATATTGTATACGCAGTTTTCAATAAGTCCCAACGCAGAACTCTGAAGGTATTGTACATCATCGGCAAACATTTGTACATTTCCGTGGAGTAAAAGAGAAGGAATATCATTTATGTAGGCTGAAAACAGAAGTGGTCCTAGAATGGATCCTTGAGGAACACCACGCAATAACGGAAGGAATTCCGAAACATGACTTGCAGATACCACTGCTTGTTTCCAACCAGTTATATATGATATCAGCTGAGCTGCTTCCGGACCAAATCTGAAACGAGAGGATAATTTATGGCATAAAATGTTATGATATTCGAAGAATATTTACAAACAATATTTACATATTATTCTTGTTTTTGTTTTTGTGGACTGTGTGGATTAAAGCTAATTGAAATATTTTGTGACCTATAGTCCAAAATGCGTTTCGCCTGGGCACGATAGTTGGGCTCATCAGTTAGATGCTATCTCTAATAGAACTTGCAGCATATATATATCTGATGAGCCCAACTATCGTGCCCGGGCGAAACGCATTTTGGACTATATGTCACAAGACAAAATGTTATGGTCAATTGTGTCGAATGCTTTGGAGTAGTCAAGGAGTACCAAGAATGTAACTTTGTCATCATCCAAGGCTCTCCTTACTCGCTCCACCACATTCAGGAGTGCAGTAATACTGCTATTTTGAGAACGAAATCCACACTGTTTGGGCGATAAGGGATCATTTGATTTGAAGAAACGATTAATTTGCTTAAGTATTAATCTCTCAGCCATTTTCGATAAGAATGAAAGAATAGATATCGGACGATATTCTGTTCCACAGCGATTTTTGGGAAAGGGGATAATTTTTGAAAATTTCCATTGTGAAGGAAAAGTGTTTTTTGTGAAAATTGAATTTATGGCAAAAATTAAAAATGGTAAAATGAGTGGCATAATTGCATTGATGAATGTGGGATGCAATAGATCGAACCTAATTGAATTGGCTTTGATCGAAATTAAACTTTCTACAACGTACTCAGAAGAAACAGTTTCAAAGTTGAAGAGGGATGAAGCGTTAGGGGATGACAATTCGAATTGTGGAAGTGGTGGGTTCAGAGATGTGGGTTGAGGTACAGACGATACAAAAAGTTTGTTCAGCTCATTACAATCAACCTAGAAGTCCAGTGATTTCTGTTTGCCAATTCCTACTTCACAGAGGTTCTTCCAGAGCTTGCGGCCATTTTCTGAAAGATTAAGGTGATTTGAGTACCACCTAGTTTTTGCTGAATTTATGAGGCCTACGCATTTATTACGCAGCTGCCGGTATTGCTATCGATCCGCGGCTATTCTCAAACGTTTCCATATTTCGTGCACACGATTTCTTTGGCTTATACAGTTCTGAATTTCCGCATTAAACCAGGGATTATCTGTAAGTCTTACAATCTTTGTGATCAGAGGAACGTGGGCGTCAAATAATCGAACTAGGTTAATTTCTATGAACCCAATTTGATCAGATGGAGCCACCATATATTAAATGCTGTGCCAACAAACTGCTCTGGTGTCAGATTCAAGAGCATTCAAGTTCACATTCCTAAAGTCACGGTTCTGAAACTTTTTTGCAGATTTAGGAGGTGAAAAATCAAATGTGAGAGGTATAAGATCGTGACGTAAAAAACCAGGTGCTGATAACTGATCATACATAATAATTTTGTTGACGTCAGTAACAAAGAAAACATCGAGAGTATTACTTGTGTTACGCGAAAAGTGGCTTTGATTATGAACATTAACGGGATAAAGGTTAAAAGTTCTCATATTTTCGGTCAGACTGTTATCAACTTAGATTTTGCCGTTGAAATCACCGCAAAGAATGATACTTGGGTAAAACATACAATTATCTTCTAGAAATAAATTGACTGGTGATAAATCAGTATTAGGATAAGGCCTATAGACGACTCCTAATAATATTTTTTTCATTATTACTGCAGATTTCGATACACAAACATTCAAAAGCGTTTCCAGCTAGAGAAGTAAACTTAGCCCTGCTCTTCAAATTCTCCTTAACGTACAGAGCTACACCGCCCCCAATACGATCGATTCTATCGGCTCTATATAATTTATATCCTTTCACAGCACACATTTTATCACTTACATCACTTTTGAACCATGTTTCAGAAACAGCAATAGCATCAACCCCTGAGCACTCGAACAAATCCCGAATCTTGTCAATTTTACCAACCAAACTTTGTGTATTCAAATGGCAAACTTTAAAACCATGATTTTGAGAGTTTAAAACCTTGAGCATTACCTTTGTTACATTAAAGTTGCGCTCGCTGTTGGAATATGTAACGTTTAGATTTGGTTCACCCACCATCTTTATCAAAAAAGATAACTGCGCGGGGACCAAGAAGAACATGATATACCTAAATAAGGTACAAATATTTACTACGGGCATCCCCTGCTAGTAATGCAGCGTAGTTTGTAATGTGTTTTATAATATTAAATACTAAAATTGCTGTTAACATTTAAATAAAGACAAGGAAGGAAGAAGAATAATCAGAAAATAAGAAGATAGAAATATAAAATAAAACAATAGAACGTTTCACAAGAGAATATTAAAATTGAGTATTGAAAATTATTAAAAATTGAGTAAAAAAATTTAAAATTACAATAGGCATTAATAAGAGTTCTTACAATTTTTAAATAGGTTTTATCTACTTTATCGGCATTACTGCATTATCGGCATATTTTGGACACTACAGCCGACATTGTTGATTTCCTTCACGACATCTTTAAATCCTTCTGTCAATAACTCAATGTTGTTTTTATGATGACTGCGTCTCCATTTATTTGATGTTTAATGTGCACGACGCCGCGTGTTGTGAAAAATGAAGAAATTAATTTTTGTTTCTTGAGATTGAGTGCGGCCGGCGTGAAGAATTTGCTGGTTTTTCTTAGTTAGGCACTCGCGCATATAAATAGAATTTTCGGATTCTATTCCCACGTCGCTAAGCATGAGTTGTCGATTGTGTGTTTTACGGTATTCGGCGATTTTATTAATAATTAATAATAATCGGTGAAGTGTTTGATTTTGCATTGTGTCGTGTACGAACAAAGCACTTAAGCGTCGGCGGCATGATATAAAGTGAAAATCATAAATGGTCGCCGATTCTATTCAGCATTTACACCAGCGATCTGATAGGTAGTCTAACTCAGGCAATTGGGTACGCCGACGATCTAATTGCGTACAAAACAGCTAATGCAGTTGACTTCGACAAGATTCAGCGACATTGTGATGACTGGAAGTTGAAGATCAACTTCCAGAAATCAGAAACTATTTTGTTTAGGACTCCATTGTCCAGAGCCTCAAGGGATACGAGAAAAAACTGGCGCAAGCTGGTGATCGTTGAGCCACATGGACATCCACTGGCGAGTAAAAGTGTAGTAAAGTACCTTGGCATCTGGTTGGATCAGTACCAGTATTTCGACAGACATATAGGTGCTGCCTTGGCCACGGCTAGGGTAGCCTTTGCTTTGACAAAACGACTGTTTTATGGCAGCCGTCTTGACAGCAGGGTGAAGGTGATTTGTTACATGGCCCTCATCAGGCCGATGCGATGATTGCCTACGGATGCCCGGTGTGGTTCAATGTTGCCCCATCTCAAATGGAAAGGATTCGGGTGTTTGAGAGGCAGTGTCTTCGACGTTGCCTTGGATTACACAGAAAACCAGAGTCGGAGTACAAACGATATTATTCCAACCAGGTTCTATACAACGGAGCCAACATAAACAGAATAGATAATTTTTTGTTTAAGCTGATTCAGGGTCACACTTCAATAGCGATGTCCTCAACCAACAGCCTAATTTTTGGGGCTTACAACCCCAATAATGAATATTTTGAGGGTGCGCGGTTAAGTGGCTACATCCCTCCCGAGGCATTCCTCTATTTACACAGTCGAGGGCTGATACAGGATGGAGGGGCGGTTCGCTCATCTACCACGTTAGCCGGAGAACTGTGGATAGGCGACTACTGTACGGTCGAGACGTCATCGCTCAAGGTGGAGAAGAGCGCCTTCGGTTCAGTAGGACTGTGTCCGATCGGGACCGAAGGGATAGGGCGAAACAGGAGAACCAGTTGTGGTGGCTCTCTGAACAGCATCATATTTAAAGTCGATGAAGATGTATATCTTGGCCGACTTACATAGATTTAGGGCAATTAGGCATAGGTAACAGTCGGGGTGACACCAAAAAAAAATTAATAAATATGTATGTATGCGGGGGCATAGCATCTGCGCGGCATAGCATCTGCGCGGCTGAATATGTTTGTGCGTGCGTATATGTATGTACATATATATATGTATGTGTAGGTAGCATGTTGTGTGGCTGCATGCATATAAAAAATAAACAAAAAAAAAATTAAAAAACGAAAAAAATGCTGCTGTGGCTGTTCTAGTTTTTAAGTAGTTTTAAGTGGTCTTGGGTATTATTAGGTATTTTAAGTAGTTTAAGTTGTTTTTAGTTAGTATAAGTTAGTTGTATCTAGTCTTAATTATTTTTAGTCTATCTTTAGGTTTAGCTTATAAGTAAAAAATAAAAATATGAAAATCTACCGAGTTTTTTGGCAATAACTTTTCTTGGTTTAAAAAAATAAAATAATTAGATTTAATTAAAATAGTTTTTAGTTCGAAAGACATTAGTTCTAAGAGTTATTGTTTAGTTTAGAGCGCCCGTAAAGAGCCAGTAAATTAGTTTTAAGTTATTGATAATTACGCTAGTTTTAAACATTTTTGTCTAGCTTTAAGATAGTTATAAGTTAATATTAAAAATGAATTAAAAAAAAAAAAGCATAAATGGTTGAAAATACTAACCAGATTTGGTTGGCCGGCAGGTATATTATAAAGCACAGCATCTGTTGAAATGTTGTTATTTTCTAGTGTTTCTAGTGCTTCCTTTATAAATGCTACGTCTGAGGTTAGATTATTATTATTTGTGGATAATGGAATTTCAATTGGGCTTCCATTTCATTTTGCATTTTGTTGTTTTGTTCCATCAAAATTATGTGTTCTTCTTCGATTTTATTTAACCGGGAACCGAAATGTTTAACATCAGTTTGGATTTCACTTATTTGCAAGTCTGTATTTGATAATGTTGAATCAATTTTGGATATTTTTTTTGTCATATCAATAAGACTTTTATTAAGGTTTTTGAGCTGTAGCTGCATGACCTTAAAAACATTAGTGTTTTTTGGACTAAGCACTTTTTTTCAAAGTCTCGGCAAGGGGGAATATGAAGATGTAATTGGAGTTCCTTGCTGCTTCGGTCCGGCAACTTGTTGGTGTCTTAGTTGTTTTTCCTGACATTGCGGTGGATTTGTATGTGTGTATATATATATATGTATAGATATATATATGTATATAATTTAAGACGATGATTAATTATTTTTAAGCAAAATTTCGATGAAATTATTAACCACTAAAAAAAAGACAAATTATTTGGCTGGAATTTATCCATTTTGGTTAAAAGAAAAGTGTATTTTCAACAGCAAAAGATACTATTCACAGCAGACAAACGTATTTAAAAATCGCAAGAAAATTCACTCGGCTTTACTTGAATGTTTCATTCCTATCCTGTATGGCAAGTACCGTCATTTATGGTGCTAAAAAAACGTTTAAAAAATCTATTTGAAAAAATCATCCAAAACGCTTAAATACCATTTCTGAAGAAACTAGCTTCTGCCGTTATGGCTTTAGATCGGTTTATAGACAGGCAGATAGACAGACAGACAGCTGTAATTGCGGGACTTTGATGTTCTCTATCATCGTTATGTCAAGTTTGATTAAAATCTAGAGTTCGATTTTTTTCCAACTGCAAAATATGCATTATAATAAATATAAAGCAGGTAACAAACAGTAATAAAGTGAAAAGGTACTTTTTGGTAATAATTTTTTTTTTTTTGGTAAAAATTGTTATTTTTGTACCCCTAGTAGTACCACTTTTTTTTGGTCTTCGATTTTCTGGAAAATCATTTGAGTTTTTTTCAAATGTTTAATGCAGACGCTCCTAGAAGTCTAAGCACTAATGTAAACCAAAACTTTCAAAACAAAATTTTGAGTCGTTTTCGTGTTTTTGAGTTTTCAAAAACAATCGTATTTAATAGCTTTTTGGCATTATCTTGAAAAGTTAAAAAAAACTATATTCATAAAATAAAAAACAACGATACTTCCCACACAAATGTTGAAAGGAACCGTTAAGAAAAAAATGTATTTCTCCAAAACGGTTCCAAGAAATAAAAAAATTTTTGTGTTCATTAATTAATACAGTCCACTTCTAACTGTAAAGATATTACATTTTGCGTAGTTATTAACGGTACTTACCATAGAACGTTGACATTACAATGATGGAGAACACCAACAAAGTGGGTCCCACAATTCCGTATGGCTGTCTATCTGCCTGTACAACGCCTCTACAGCCTAAACGACTGAAGAGATTTTCTTTAAATTTTGTATACATATAAGCGTTTTATGTGATTGCCTCAAATAGATTTTTGAATCGTCATTTTAGACTCAAAAATAACGTTACTTGCCATACAAATTTTTCTACCATCTTAATTGTCTCGAAAACGGTTCTAACGATTTTAATTTAAAAAAAAATGGTGTGCACTAAAGAGGTATACTCTAAATTTTGGTCAACATTTTTTTTTAAACATCTTTTGATTAGCGATACCTGCATACAACCATTTTTTTGATTTTGAACTTTCTCATAAGCGGCTCTACGGATTTCAATCAAATTCTTTATATAGGAAGTTTCTTCGAATAATAAATAATACTATCTACTTACCAAAATTTTTCAAAAATATTTTTTTTTTGATTTTGAAAAGAAAAATATTTTTGTTTTTTTTTTTTTGAAAATTCAATATTATGAAAGCAGGTGGATGATTTTTTTTGCAATTTTTCTTGTATTCTTAAATATTTCGAATTGTCATACCAAGTTATTTTTTTTTTAGAAAAAAAAAAATAAAGAAATTTTGTTTATAAAAAATTAAATAAAAAAGACTCTAAGAATATGTTTAGATTCTTAATAGAAACCTTTTGCTCACTATGTGATCGAACATAAGAGCAAGTCCGTGCGATCCAGTAGTGCATTTTATTTTTTGTATGCAAATCCATCGTAAAAATGTTAATAAAACTGCGTACCTACTTATACTTAAAAAAAAGTTGTTTTTATCAAATATTTAATAATATAAGCTTAAGCCCACAATTTCCAAAAAAAATCTTCCACCCGTTTTCTACATTTTGAATTTTCAACAAAAAAATTTTGGTATGCAGTATCATTCATAATTTGAAGTACCTCCTCTATAAAAATTTCGATCGAAATCCTTTGATAACCATCCATCATAAATTTAGATACAAATTTTTGTTGACTAAAATATATAAATCTAGGTACAAACATTTCTAATCATTTTCCAATCAAAATCATAAGAGCCGTTTTCAAAGTAATAAAGATTTGCTTTTTTTGCTCTAAGAGTTGTATGGCAGGCAACGTTAGTTTGGGATCTAAACAAAAATATTGGAAAAAGGAAAAATCATTTATCTGCGAAGCTTAAGTAACAAATTTGTAGAAAATCCAGCTACTCGTAATGGGCTTTTGGCTCGAGGACAGACAGAATTTCGGTTTGTTGAAAACCCGAGTTTTATTTTTTTTTTCAAATTCGAAACTTGCAAGTTAAAGTTTTAAGACCGATTGTGCTAAAAATTTTGGTGATCGAAAATGTCGGTTCAATATATTTAATGAACAATGTAGTTTAACTTCACTAATTTTGAATGACGATTCAAGAAAGTAGAGATCACTATATATTTGTGCGTGCTGGTCTTACTTGGAAATACTACCTATGCTTATCAGGAGCGACTTTGAGTAGGCGCCAACGGGTTAGTCGCACAGGGCACCAAATTTTAGGGGCGCCTATTTTCAAGGTTTAAAGAATCCAAGTCATTTTCATTCAGTTTTTCTGGATCAACAGAAATTCTATAGGGTTAGTTAAAAATATTCCATGAAAATTAAAAAGATTTATTTTTTGGGGTCTCGATAACTAGGATTTTCGATTTGTTTTCTGTTTTTTTTTTTGGATATTTTATATTTAAATAAAATAATGCGAATTATAAGAGACATAAGCAAATCACACACGGTAATTTTCTCCGCATTAGATCAGGCGCCATCCCTGTAGATAAATCTGAGACAACAACCACCTCGCGCCACACATCTTTCATGTCACTCTTTCTCTTCTATCATATGACGCCCTCGCTGTGTTAAAAACATATAAAGGGTAATCATAATCCCTTGAGCGCGTGTAAGATTACAAAAAACAAAAATTCATTATCCGTTCATTAATTCTAATTTATCGGACCAAATGTGCGTCGACGTCATCTTAAAATTGCTCTAATAAAAAAAATATTTATTTATATTATCTGCGTGTCATATTTTTTTTTTAGTTTCTTTGAAGACGAGTATAAGATTAATGAACTCATTTAGATTCAACGTTGGTGAGAATCTCCATGCACCTGCAGTTCATTTTCCCAACAAATTTGTATTTCTTTTCGTCTTACTCAACCAACAAACCCTGCCTTCAGCGATCGCCAACATAACACACTTCTTCAATAATAAGAATAATTGTACATTAAATGCACTCGCAGTGCAATTTATCCGTCAACTGCATCATATTGTGCGACAAGTTGTGCGAAAAGCTTATTTGTATAATGAAGCTGAATATAAAACCCTGCATTACCTTAAATGATTTCTTAATTACTCCATAAATTATCACAGGTATTTAACTCCCCGACGCGACGACAATAAAAACCAAAACGTTTCTACCATAAACAACGGTAACAGCAGCACAACAAACCAACAACAGCAAAAGTAGCACAACTTTCAAAAGGGTCACTCCCATTGGGACACTTTACCAACGCATTACCCTATTGCGGACTTAATATCAATTAGAGGTTACCCCTGTCTGTGTGGCATATCCTCGTACGGGCAACATAGAAAAGGTAGCAATTTGTGGGCGGACTATTGGGGTTGTATAATTATTATTCTCGCATGTGCTTCTACTTCCATGTTGTTCGTAGAATGAAGTAGTTGTAAGTCAATCGTCAATTAATATCCGGATAGCTATTCCTTATTTCCTGTCAGGATACAAAAAAAAACTGATACCAAGGTCACTATGGTCAGGTCATGGGGATAAAAGGATCAAATGTAGTGAATTTTGTTATTGTTTTTAATTTCCCCCATAGTCTTTTTATTTAAATATTGTGGATTATACTTTTAATGCATCTACTGCCTCAAACTTCAACAAACAATCAGAGCTCTTAAAATAAAGAAACTTAAGTCCTTAACATCTTGGGTAATGTAAGGTGTATGTTGCAGCATTAAGCGAGAGTTTTGCTCAACTAAAGGAAACTATTTGGGATATGGTTAAGTTTTATGGGTCATAATGTTTTCCTGAACGACATCTTGATGAGGAAGGTAAAATTATATTTCTCTCGTGTGTGTCAGTATTGAAGTTTAAGTCTTAAATATGTAGAGAGAGGGAGGTGTAGACATTGAAGCTTGTGAGTGTCAACTATAAAATATCCATAATATGTCACATGTTGCCAAGTTTATGCGGATAAATGCTGTTAACAAACATTCGGCAACAGGAGGTGTCATTAAAAGTGTAGGTAAGTGTTTTACTTTTATTCGAAGGCAATAGCTGGTAGAAAGTGAACATAAATAATAATTTAAATACTATCAACACTAAAATACCTATAAATCAAATAGGTATGCAGAGTTAAGTGTTACTAGTCACTATTATTCAATTTTATTTTATTTTATAGACAAATACAAATTTCGCGAAAAAAATTGAAGCGACAACCAGTCCTGATCTTCTTCAATATACCCTAAATTAGTATATTTTCCGTTTGGAATACTGTTGGCTCTAGAAGTCTGTATCTATAGTATGTAATAAGGGTAAGGGAGGCAAAATGATAACTGGAAGTCTTATAAAAACAAAATTCACGACTGGATCATATGAACTTGCTCAACAACTTTAATGTAGGTAAACATGCTGTTTAGTAGGTATGTAGTCTAATTATCCTATGCAGGTTTAAAGCCGATGTAGGTAAGATTACCTTTATTCTTATCCTTAGTAAAATGAATTTTCGAATACATAATTCAAGGAATAGTTACATTGGTATATATCTACAAATTAATGTATATTTAGATCTAGGTTCCATCCATGTATGTACCTACATACATTAATGGAACCTTGGAATGTATATATGTATTTGTGATAATGAAAATGAATGATGTAGATTGGTAGGTAGTTAATTGAGTATATAACTTCATAATTTAGGTGCAATATGCATACATAAGATTCATGTGATTTTTAAAGATACATATGTATATATAAATGTATGAGGACCTACATTGTATGTAGTATTCAGTAAAGTACGCAAAAATATATACAAATAATAAGGTAGAAATAATTGGATTTTTAAATGTTTTAATATTGCTTAGTTGTTATAGTTTGAGCCAAACGAAATATGCATTTTGAATTACTGGATTAATAAGCGAATATCAAAAAAAAATTCAAAAATCGGTAAAACGGTTTTTTAAAAAAATTGTTTTTATTTTATAAAGGGTGATCCGTTTTGCGGTTTAAGTATAGGGCTGGAATTCGACATCTGCCAAACTAAGTTGTTAAGCTATTTTTTTTTTCAGACATAAGTCTGACATTTACGAAAATGGATCGCTGAACTATCGCACAACGCATAAAAATTGTTAAAACCTACTACAAAAATGGTGATTTTGCCACACCCACATATCGTGCTTTAAGAGGAAATTATGGTTTACATAATCGTCCAACTTTTTTTTTTTATAATCTACACGCGCTCAAGGGATTATGAATACCCTTTAAATGTTTCAACACAGCGCGGGCGTAGGGTGAGTTTTAAGGAAGAGAAAGAATGATAGGAAAGATGTGTGGCGCGATATTCGGAGACTGTAGGTGGTTGTTTTCTCAGATTTTATCTCCAGGGATGGCGGCTGATCCAATGCGGAGAAATTTCCGTGTCTAATTTATCGATGTCCCTTATAATTCGCATTAATTTTATTATTCTTTGTCATATTTTATCGGTATACTAGTTTTACTCAATCACATGTTGTTAGTTCTATGCCTAAACAGCATGTAATGAGTAAACCAGCAACTCATTGTATGACATTTATTTTTAGAATTGGTTTTTAATGGAAAAATAAGAAGACATAGACTACGGAAGGGATCGAACCTGTGGCCATGAGGTTGTCAGGCGAACACACAACTATCGTGCCACGGCCACCCCCACTACGCAAGCAATTGGCAAATTTGTGAAGAAATTTGAAGATACTGGATTGGTTACAGATATTAAATATAAGGCCTGTGCATCATCGTTTCTCTCGTACCACTGAAAATATCGCTGCTGTAACTGAAAGTGTTGCCGAAAACCCGAATGTGTCGATTCCTCGTCGTTCTCAGGAATTAGGACTGTCTTACGGCACACTATGGCGTATTTTGCATTTGGATCTACACCTACATCCATATAAGCTCCAGCTCACACAACAACTGAAGCCAGCTGACCATTCACAACGTCGTAGATACGTCGAATGTGTGCTTGAACAACAGGCGGTTGACGGCGATTTTTCGAACAAAATTTTCTTCCTCACGACGAAGCACGAAGCACTCGATGAGTATGTTAATAAACAAAATGGTCGTATTTGGGGTTCTGAGAAACCTCAAGTAATTCAAGAGAGCCCATTACATCCACAAAAAATCACTGTTTGGTGCGCTTTTTGGTCCGGAGGTGTGAATAGACCTTACTTCTGCGAAAACGACGATGGATCGTTATTGTCATATAATAACCGCCTTTTTTTCCTGCTATCGAAGAATACAACTTGGAGAATATGTGGTTTCGGCAAGACGGTGCCACATAATTTCTCGTCGTTGCGATATCAACTGGCCACCAAGATCATGCCATTTGACACCGCTGGACTTTTTTTTGTGGGGCTACGCGAAAGACCGTGTTTATGCAGATAAACCTTTAACTCTTGAGCAATTGAAAACCAACATTCGTCAAGTTATGGAGGAGATACCGCCCAATATGTGTCAAAAAGTGCTCGAAGATTACCTCAAAAGACCCGATGCTTGCAACAATTCGCGTGGTGGTCATTTAAATGAGGTAGTGTTTCATACATAATTTGAACGTTCAAGCTTTATAATAAATTAATGGGGGTGGCCGTGGCGCGATAGTTGGCTGCTCGCCTGCCAACCTCGTGGTTGCAGGTTCGATTCCTGCCGTTGTCTATGTCTTCTTATATTCCATTAAAAAACAATTCTAAAAATTGTCATAAAATAAGTTGCTCCTTGCCAGCGCTCTTATTAGCCACACCAGTTTGTTGTTGTTCATTCGGGTTCTTTCTTATTTTCACCTTACTCGTTTATAAGTCAACATTTTAGTTGTTCATATAAGGAGGGAGATTTTTATTTGAAGATCAAAATCTCGCTCCTTATATGAATAACAAAAATTAATAAAATTATGATATATTATTATATTATTAATTCTCAAGATATACATCTCTTTTATTCAACAATTTTTTTTTGATAATTGTGCGCGCACAAAAGGGATTTTGATTACCACTAATATGTTCAAGCACAGTGCGATACTCATGCACATTGGTTTTGAATTTTTGAAAATCAAAATGGGAGGGGAAAATGGAGCCGGGTAAAATATTCCACTTTCGCGTTGTACGGCTAAAGAAAGAACATCTGTACTTAACAGTTCGTCCTGAAGCACGCGTATTAAGGTTGAACATTTTAAGGGGATGAATGCAACTGGCTATTTCCTTAGAGCATTGTTTATAAAAATAACGATAAAATAATGATAGACATATTACATTACGACGGTGTTCTAGAGATGATTTCACAATAGTTCTATCGCCTATCTTTCTTAGAGCTCTATTTTGGATTCTGTCTAAAAGTTTCAAGTGAGTTTTGGCAGCTACTGCCCAAATGTGGGAGTTATACTCCAGCATTGGACGAATGAAAGCCTTAAAGATTACACCCATATCAAACGGGGAGAAGAATTTCTTGCACCTTCGAAGAAAGCCCAAACACTTTGCAGCATTTTTGGCGACATCGAATATGTGGTCGTTCCACAAGAAGTGGTCTGTGATGCACATGCCAAGGACTAAAAACTGATCGGTTTCTTCAATGCAAGTCCCGCTCATGGATAGCTGCATGGGGGTTGTGTTCTGCTTTAACGACAGGAGATAGCATTGACTTTTTGCAGCATTAAATTCTACACGGGTTTTTATTCACCATTGTAAAATGCTGTCGAGATCAGAATTTAATGAGCTTACGCTGCCGTTGCAGTTCCACATCCGAAGAACAAGAAAGTGAATCTGCAAATGAATATGAAAAGCTGAGGGTACTATCATCAGCAAAACAATTAAGTGTATTAGAAGTTCCAGATAAGAGATCATTGATAAAAATGAGAAAAAGGGCCGGAGACATTACGGAGCCTTGGGGCACACCAGCATTTACTTTGTGAATACCAGACTTGAAACCGTCCAATACAACTGGTATTGAACCGTCCGAAATGTTATTCCTAATCCAACTAATAACAGATTCATCTATACCAAATGCACGCATTTTGGATAAGAGAGCTTGATGCCAAACCCTATCAAATGCTTTTGAAATATCAAGTGCAATAATCTTACTTTCACCAAAACGATGTAAAGATTTGTGCCACTGTTCGTTTAGATATACCATCAGATCACCAGTGGACCTATTGATACGAAAGCTATACTGCCGGTCATTAAGGAGCTTTCCAGGGATCTCATCTTGGCAGTTTTGATTTGGCCAAAAATTGTAGGTTTTCCCCCTTTTTGTGGACCCGAAATGAAAAGTAGAAATTTGTGTTTCCTTTCCAGTTTTTTTTTTCCAAATTCTGATTATTTATACAATTTTACAATATAATTTAATTCAAAATAGAATTTTAATACATATTATTGGTCTTACAACTAGCTTTATATATTTCCAAACCCATATAATCTTATCATTAACTTGACTGTAATAGCAGGATCCACTAAGCCACAGTCCACTAAACCAAAATATGATATATCAGATGTCACTAAACCACTGTCTGAGGTAGCAGACGTCAAGAAACCGAATCTGAGATAGCAGATGTCACTAGACCAGAGTCTGAGATAGCAGACGTTACTAAACCAAAATCTGAGATTTTAAAAATTTTCTTTAAGTAAAAAATGAAAAATATGATTTCAATTGCCTGGTTCAGATTTCCCTACATCTTTACTTCAAGGTAGTGATTACAGCCTCACTTCCTTTCACCTGTAAGGATCCCAGCAAAAAGTCGGTCTTTTCACTATGCTTCTCATGTAGGCCTTATATTCCCGAAATATTATTCTCGTCGAGAATAGAGAATAGATATTTTGTTACCTAAATCTAAGGCCTAAGTCTAAGTTGAAACTAGACAAAATAAATTTGGTTTGATGTTTGGGACCCTAAGTTTTAAGCAGATAAAATCTTCAGTTTTGTTTTCGTTTATAGACTCTATCCCGTTATAGGAACTAGTTGTTGTAGTCCTTGAGCAATTCTTTACCCACCCTTATAGCATTTGTGAGAAAAAAAGAAAATATCTTCCTCTCACAAACACGCCATGATCACTCATTTGCTCGCATAACTTTTGAAGTGATCCCTTTACTGGCGTTCCTACATCCTACTTTATCACAAATTCACATCCGTTTATTATCTTTTAAGCAACTCATAGCTCATTCACTGTCCACTATAAATATCATAAAAAAATTTGCACATTCAAAATTATGTTCTTACCCGTAACTTACGATATAGGATCTGCTCAATTCCACTGACTAATAGCACTCTCTTTCTCCAATCAGTATACTCAAACAGCAAAAAAAAATAAATGAACAAAATTGACTTACCATATCATATGATGAGATGTGCACAGCTCGTCGTATGTCGTATGTACATGCTTAAGATGATGTTGATGATGCTGGAAACTGATGGTTATGCATATATATTAATTTGGAGAGAAAGGATCAATTTCATCTGCATATGACTGTCACCATATATATTTTTTTATATATTTTAGAGATCATTCACTACATTGTCAGGGTGGCCGGATTCTTACACAAAAGACAGATAACCACAAAAAAATTAGGATTTCAGTACTACAACTTAAAAATATGACTATTATTCAACAAAATGGGCTGGGGGTGGCCGTGGCGCGATAGTTGTCTGTTCGCCTGTCAACCTCATGGTCACAAGTTCGATCCCTGCCGTAGTCTATGTCTTCTTATTTTTCCATTAAAACCAATTCTAAAAATAAATGTCATACAATGAGTTGCTGGTTTACTAATTACATGCTGTTTAGGCATAGAACTAACAATATGTGATTGAGTAAAACTAGTATACCGATAAAATATGACAAAGAATAAAAAAATTAATGCGAATTATTAGGGTCATCGATAAATAAGACACGGAAATTTCTCCGCATTAGTTCAGCCGCCATCCCTGGAGATTAAATCTGAGACAACAACCACCTACAGTCTCCCAATATCGCGCCACACATCTTTCCTATCATTCTTTCTCTTCCTTAACCTCACCCTCACGCCCGCGCTGTGTTGAAACATTTAAAGGGTATTCATAATCCCTTGAGCGCGTGTAGATTATAAAAAAAAAAAGAAAAAAAAGGCCTTCTTTTTTTCTTAAATTTGATAGAACTTTTTTTTTAATGAATTTTAATTTAAGAATTTTGGCTAATTTCGATTCTAATTTTTCTTACCTTATTTTTATATTTTCAACTAATTCTTAATTTTTCTTTTAACCAGGTCTTTTTTTTGTTTTTGTTTGGCGCTTGCTTTTATTTGGAAGCAATTAAATGATTTTTGGCTAGCTAACTGCTTAGGCGGATCGATCACTGGCGTGTAGCGATCTTTGACTGGAGAGCGTTTATTTGTATGATTTCTACAGGGCCTCCAAATTAAGGGATCCAAGTGGAGAACTGGGTTTTTGCTGGTGCTCGAATTTTGGCTTTTATTTTGTTTTGTTGCATTGGGCGAAGACCGATTACAGTTTTCCTTTTGAATAGAGCATGCGAGCGCGCTAATTTTGACGAAGCGAAAACCCTGAGACACTCGTTTTCGTTTCTAGTCTTGGATCCTATATAATGTAAAAAAAAAATACCATTAAAATTTTATTGGTTGAACATTTCACTTTTTGTGTTTTTTGTTGTCTCTTACCTCATGTTTTTTTTTCTACTTTTATCTTCTTGTTCTGGCTATTCAGTTTAATTGTTTTTGCGTTTAAGGAATAAGCTTTTCAATTAAATTTAACAAATGATTTAGTGATTCAAAATAGCTTTTAACGGCCTCTAGTCCACCAAATTTGCGTTTCATTCTGGCAATCTCACTTGGACTTATCAGTTGGTTAGTGAGCGCCTTACCAATACGCAATTTTTGTTAAGTTCAGTTCAACTTACTTGCATTTTTTGACAAAAACGCAATGTGAACTATATCCAACAAGATTAAAATTGGAAGATTTTGTACTTGGTCAGGCACAGTTAATATGAAGGTGATATTCGCATTTTTTGTACCAGGTCAATGTCGCTATACAGCTCGTATAGTTCGTAGTTGAACCTTCTCCTCCAAAGGCCGTTAACGTAGATAGGGCCGAAGAACCTTACGCTCGAAACGACTAAGGATATCTTCATCCGCTTTCGATAGAGTCCATGTCTCCGCGCCATAGAGCAGGACTGGGATGATTAGAGTCTTATAAAGAGTCTCCTTTGTTTTTCGAGAGAGGGCTTTACTACTCAATTGCCTCCCTAGCCCATGGGAACAGCGATTGGCAAGAGTTATTCTTCGCTTTATTTCTAACGAGATGTTGTTGTTAGATGCCAATCCGAACTGTCCGAAGGAAAAGCTAAATTCCAAAAGAATAAGTTCTATCTCGCTGAGAGGGCAGATAGACTAGATCGAGTATCGATCTGGCTTAAGCCCTCTAGCTGTTAGCTGAAAATTAGCATTGCCATGTAAATAAATTGCCATGTAAATAAATGTGCGTCTTAGAGCGACACGATAGCATCTAACTGATGAGCCCAACTATCGTGTCCGGGCGAAACGCATTTTGGACTAAAATTCATAAAATATTTCAATTTGACTTAAATGTATTTTATTTAAGTTGAGGGCACATGGTTTTCCTGGAATATTACTTTCCTATCAACGAGAATAATATAATTAGGTTATTAATCAGGTAATATTTAAATTTATTTCCCTACAAGATATCAGATGTCACTAAACCGCATTCTGAGATAGCAGACGACACTAAACCACACTCCGAATTGGAACAATAGGCAGTAGGTACTATAGTAGTATTTTAGTACTATTGCGGTGTTTGATATGGTCCGGATGTAAGAAGTAATATTTTATTAGAACACTACTATCTGGTCAGCAAATGTAGGTAGTGGATACTATTGTAATAAACGATGGTGGGTGGTAGATGTAATGCTTCATCACAAACATTATTTTTGTTAAAATAAAGAAAACTGATTATAGATGACAGCCTTGTGGTATACCTAAAATCAAGTATAAGTCGGATTAAGTTCTGACAACTGCTTTCTGCTAAAATAAGCTTCTTTTTACTTAAATTTAAAAAAAACACAAATGTTCAGAGGTCCTTTGACTTCAGATCTCCTCAGTTGTTTCAAACTTATTCCATTTGAATTTTCGAGTAAAGCTTGTAAATTACATCCATTGCTCGAAACCAAAAACCTTAAAATTCCAAAAATCACAGTTAGAACCAAAACACATTACAGTAACCCGACCACATAATTGAAAATAGCTTTTAGCCGAACTACCTATACTAAATTCTCCCTATTGACCTAAATATGCTCAAAAAAATTGCTTAAGCATTACTTCCTGCTACTATGGTTGCTAGATGTGGATGATGTTGCATACACATAGAAATAAAGTTCATTTTTCAGAGCACAAGTCTTCAACCCCAGCTGCAGCCCAGAGTTGTCAGGTGGTCGAGTCTCTATTGGTATAGTTTTCTATACAATATGGTGTTTGGCATGACACCACACTAACTTTGTGTCGCCTCCTAAACAAGGAATGCAAGTGACAGGACCACAAACTTACATAAGGAACCAATGTTTGTTTTTTTTTTCTGTGGGTTGACATTTTTTGTTGTTGTTTTTCTGATCTTCGGCAAGGAGCCCGGGCCAGGAGCCAAGAAGAACACAAAAAAGAACAAGCAAAATGTCGATGTAAAAATTTGTCCTGGAAATATGTTCACTATTTTGACTGAAATCCTTAGTTTCCTGACAAAAATAATTTTCGTTTCGGGGATTGACACGCCTAGCAAACTTGTACAGCGTGCTCAACACGAAGAAACAACTTTTCCACGAACCGACAGTAACTTCTTGCACCGGGAGGCGGTGGGGCGGACGACTCATTTTGTTGGTAATACCACCCATAGCTACATCTATACACACAACTTAAAACAAAATAGAGAATCTGATGCGGTTATGTCAATGTCATATGTTTCCTGAACAAACAAATGGCAGATTAAAATTGAGGTTAAAGTTTTATCCAACAGCGAGAGCGAACTAAAGCGAACGTCTCGAAAGAGATTTCCTTCAATTTTTTTTTGTTCGTCCTGTGTGATGTAAACAGACGACAAATTCACATATTTTGAGGAAAATCCTTCGTTAAAAGACAATCTTTTACCATCGCCAGCCAAAGCCCGCCATAAAAGACAATATTGTATGAGTGGCGAATTTTATGATGTTGCCTTGGAGCATAAAAGAATGTGACATGTGGAGAATTTTTCAGGATTACCAAGTAAAGTTTGATAATTAAAGTTGTGCTGCGGAGCAGAATTGTGGTATCCTTTTATGTTGTTTTTTTTTTGTTTTTATATTTTATTTTTTATTTTATCTAAGTTTTAAGCTAAAAGATTTCTTTTGGTTGTTTTGTTGAATTTTTGTTCATCTTTCATTTTGTTGTTTACATTGCTTTTGTTGTTGCCTGTGAAAGGATTATGCCGTGCACTTAGCAAAATATATAAATACAAATACAAACACACTTATACTCGTACAATCACATTTTCTCTTTTAAATGGATTACTTTGGAAATTTTCATTGTTTGTTTCCACGATGGAAACACATACATACATATATACATACATACACATATATCTGTTAAGCAGATGAAAGTAAAATGCTTTCTTTTCTGTGATATTTTTTTCCGAGGGCGACCGACGACGACGTAAATGGAATTTGTATTTAATTTGGCGGAAGTCATTTTTCTGAGGAAATTCTTCGGCAAGAATGGAACACAAATATTTTGATATTTCAGTGGATTTTGAGGATTTGTAAATTTCTGGATTCATAACAGCGATTTTGGTCTTTTGAAGATACATATATAGATAACAAATAAATACGTAAATGGGCTTTAATATATATCACCAAAAGGGTTTTTTCTTTGGTTTGAAGTGGCCTTGTCTATTTTGGGAGACAAATAGTTGTGTTTATACAATTTTTTGAAGACGGATAGCACATTCCAAAGTGTATTCTTATTAATTTAAATAAATAAAAATTAATCGATGAAATGCACGCGCATAACTTCTGAAAAACTGCACCTGATACAATGACAGGAAATGATGGCTACCCTCTGTATCGTTGTCGCTCTGCAGGAGCACAATAACATTGCAAGTTAAAAATAAGGATGTCGTAAAAAAAACAACAGCTGGATTGTTCCATAAACGCCGCTGCTTTCGAAAACATTTAAAGAGCATTAAAATGTCGGGTAGTGTCATTCGGTGAAGTCGATTAAATACGTTTGCAAGTGCAAGTACGGAATATGCTGTATTTGGTATTGCAGCTTTAAATAATAACAATATCAGATGAGAAGATATGTAAGTAGAGCAATGAAGCGGCTTGGAGAATCTTTTCATTTTCTATACATGAAAAAGCAATTAACCCAATAACACCAAAGAAACTACCTAAACGACCGATCCGGAGTGTAACTAAACAACATAAACTGCACCTTATCTGACGATGAGGATTTTTTTGTTTGTTTTTATAATTTTGCACGCGCTCAATGGATTATGAATACCCTTATATGTTCTTAACACAGCGCAGGCATCCGGTGAAAGAAGAGAAAGAAGGATAGGAAAGATGTGTGGCGCGATGTTCTGAGACTAGAGCTGGTTGTTGTCTCAGAGAAAATTAACGTGTCTTATTTATTTATGTCTCTTATAATTCGCATTATTTTATTTATTTCGTTGTCAGATCTTAAGATTTGAAGCAGAGTTGACATTACGATGAAAGCGAAGCCGGAACAAGTTGGTACCACAATACCGTCTGTCTGTCTGCTTATTTGTATGTCTGTCTGTCTATGCACGAGTCTACAGCAACGTTGCCGAAGTGGCACGATCGTGAACTTTTGGCACTTTTTAATTTAAATGGCAATCTGGCACTCAAATGCTTCAAATGGCACTTTAGGAATCAACGAGCAAATGTTTTCAAATATATCAAAGTTCATGACCACATCAGGTAGTGCATCAGCTGAAAGGGTTGTTCCACGCTTAAATAACATTAAAAACCATACTAAAAATCGACTTTCTTATAAAATAATAAAATCACTTTTGTCGTTTAATGAAATAATAAAGGCTAAAACTTGCCAACAATTCATATCACCTAAAAATGTATATTAAGATTGTTCAGTGACGAAAAAGTTAGAACAGAATATAACAGAACAGGACAGAGCAGAACAGATTCCTGAGGAACTTCAGAACAAGAAAGAACAAATTATTATTATTATTTATTTAATACGTTAAATGCTAACGTTAAAATTACAAGAATTTAATTACATCTAAATTAAATTAATTATAATTATAACAAAATTTCAACTAATCAGACCAAAAAAAATACATCTAGGGCTTTCAAATTTAAAATTATCATTTGCAGATCCAATGAGAATAGAGAGTTTATTGAAATTTTTGATTAACTGATTAAGAGGACTATTAGCATCATAGTTTGATCTGCTAAAAATAGTTGGAAGTGGTAAATTCCTTCTTAAGCTAGTCTGACTCATATTGAGTCCTATTCGAACGAAAAACAATGGACATAAAATAGATCCATTTATTCCTCCAGTTATGAAACAGAACTGAAAGTACTCTTCTCTGTGACCAAAAAGAAATGGCAGCTTAATCAATTGAAGTCTTAAAGTATATGGGGGTAATTAGAACAGTCAGTCATCTGATAGAGATTATAAGAAAAAATATTTTTATTTATCTACAATTCTAGTTCTAGCAGAAACATTGTTACAAAAATTGAAATGGAGTTGAATTTATTTAAATATTTTTCATTAAATTGAGATGATTCTGACACGGAAAATTATTTATCAACTAAATCTAACACCAACATTTTTTTTTAACAACATCAATTGGTATTGACAGTTCTCACAAATCTATTCTAACCTGTTCTACCTAAAAA
Source organism: Philhelius pedissequus (assembly GCA_910595825.1). NCBI lineage: Eukaryota > Metazoa > Arthropoda > Insecta > Diptera > Syrphidae > Philhelius > Philhelius pedissequus. Next base: position 329,247,951 of record OU343160.1, read on the forward strand.
GTAAGTGCAGAAAATCCTGTTCAAAAGTGTTCCAAACTGACTTATTGACCACCAAACCAGAACAGTTAAGAACAGAAAATTTCTCATTGAACAGCAAAATCCTGTACTTTTCTGTTCTAAAGTGTTCTGATCTATTCTGGACATCCTCATTGAACACACATATTGTTAGTTGATGCTTTAATATATTTTTTGTATATTTTGTTTAATGAAATTCTTTTATTTTATATATTGATTTATTTTTTATTAATATTGTGTTTATTTATTCTTATTATTCCTTAAGTTTTTAGGCGCAATAAATAAAACTAAAAATTACATATGTAATCTTCGGAATGTTGTTACTTTTTGTTGGTGGCACTTTCTGTTACCAGAATTGACACTTACCAAATGTTGTTTCCGGCAACGCTGGTCTACAGCCCAAACGGTTGGATGGATTTGCTTCAAACTTGGTAGATATTGCTTTTCTGTAAATATGCCCACATGGTTTTTTCATTTTTTTAAGACGAAAGATAACGATTCTTCCATACATTTTTAGCTAAAAAAACAAATTTTTTTTCTCAAAAACGGCTACAACAATTTTTATAAAATCAGTTAAAAACAAAACAGTTTACTAATGAAGGGAAAATATTTGGTAATATTGATATTCTTTTTTTTGTTTTTTTGAAAAAAAAAATGGTTATTTTTGGTAGGTACCGTAAACCGTACCTCTTCCTCTAGTCTAGTAGAACCATTTTTTGTTTTTCGATTTTCATTTGATTTTTTCAATTTCTTTATGCAGACACTCCTTGAAACATTTAATCTCCTTTCAACACTAATATAAGCAAACTTTTTTTCAATTTTTTTTTGTTGAAATTAAAAAAAAAATTATTTTTGCAAACGCAAAATTTTAAAAACAGGTCAATAGATTTTTTCTAAACTTCGTTTTTAGTATTTCTTTAACACTTTCTTTGATAGTAAAAACATTATATTTATAAAATAAATAAATTACACGACTGGATCGCACGTACCTACCTACTTGATCTTATATTCGATCATATCTATGAATCTATGTATATATTTTTTACTAAATTTTTCATTTACAAATAATTGCTTTAATTTTTTTCAAAAAAACATTATCCACCCGTTTTCAAAATATTGAAATTAAAAAAAAAATGTTTTTTTTTTTAAAACCAAAAACAATATTATTCGAACATTTTGGTAAGCAATATCAGACAAAATTGTGGGGCGAGTAGCGTTATTTTTCGGCTAAAAAAACGATTCAAAAATCTATTTGAGTCAATCACCAAGACCGCACTTAAGTATCACGTTTGAAAAAAACCCTTCAGCGGCTTAATCTATAGATCGATCTACAGACAGACATAATTTCGGGACCCATTTGTTTGGTGTACTCCACCATGGTAATGTCAAGTTTGAATAAAATCTCGACTTTGAATTCAGTTGGCAAATGGAAAACTTGCTCTATAGTCACATACAACATACAAATGTTAAAAAAAAAACGTTAAAAAAAATTTATTTCTCGAAAACGCCTCCATGAATTTTCATAAAGAAACTGTGTGTGATCTTATATTAGTATAGATCATATTTAAGTATAAAAATATTTTATTTTGCGTTGTTATTAACGTTTCTTCCCATAGAACCCCTTTTCATATTTTTGACTTTCTCACTATTGGATGAACCGATTAAAGTTATTTTGTTTATGCAAACGCTCCCTAAAAATGCTAAGAATTTTTTTAAGAATATATAACATTTTTAATTGAAAAATCGATTCTTCTAAAACCAGTCACTGTTTTTTTTTGAAATTTCAATTTATACTTATTTATTTTTCGCAATATCATAATCGGACGAAGAAAGCTTATAGCAAGATTCGTCTTTCGACCAATAATGGTTTGCCAACAGAGAAAATTGTGTTATACCACCATCTCATCATTTAATGCAGTGTTAGTTGTTAGTAGGCAAACTCTGTGATAAATAACACTTACGCAGTACAAAATAAAATATAGACAACTAATAATATGTCAATACCCAACTAACATACTCTCCAGAGCTAAGCTCCTAAAATCTGGAAAACAGTCTTGTAAGACTCTTTTAGGTCCCATTACCTGAGAGTTAATTTCTTCTTACGAAATTTAAATTATTCTCATAATTTTTTTTATAAGAACTTAGCTCTCTACAATTTTCAAATAATTTAAATCTTATACTTAAAACTTTATTTATAAAAAGTTTTTTATGAAATTTAAACGCCTATATATCTTCAATCCCATAACAACTGACTTATCGGGGTCTAAGCTATTTTAAAATTCCATTACGAACCTTATAGAATGTAAGGTATACAATATTTCGCTACAGGATTCTAATAGGATTTGCAGTTTTCCAGTTGCCACATGGAATCACAAACTTACCCGTCGCACGTCAAGTCAGGGACGTAGTCGAGATTATTAAATGGATGTGAATTGTCCGTTTCAATTTGCCGAAAAGTGTCTATTGTTCTAAAGGTTTTTTCAAATATTTGAAAATTCAAGTGCTTCGTGACCAAAAATTAACACATATCAAATAGCGAAAGGGCTGTGGATTTTAGAAGAAGATCGGCCATCACCGTCGACTAAATCGTGTCATCAAAAAAGAAACATTTTTATAATTTTGTAAATCAAATGTAAAGGGTTATCCATTTTGTGGTTTCGAAAGTAAACGTAAATAAAACACATACAGAATATTTTTTTTCACGATATTACTTTTTCATTATAAAGCTTGAACGTTGACATTAACAGCCATAACTTGACGAATATTGGTTTTCAAGTGCTCAAGAGTTAAAGGTTTATCTGCATAGACACGGTCTTTCGCGTAGCCCCACAAAAAAAAGTCCAGCGGTGTACAATCGCATGATCTTGTGGCCAGTTGATATCGCCACGACGAGAAATTACGAGGCCAGGAAATGTCTCTTGCAATAAAGCCATATTCTGTCGAGTTGTGTGTCATGTGGCACTGTCTTGTTGCAACCACATATTCTCCAAGTCGTATTCTACAATAGCAGGCAAAAAAAAGTCGGTTATCATATGACCATAATGCCCCGAATTGACGGTGACAGTCGTTCCATCGTGGTTTTCGAAGAAGTAAGGTCCAATCACTCCTCCGGACCAAAGAGCGCACCAAACAGTGAGTTTTTGTGGATTTGGGGTGGCCGTTGTTGTGTGCTCGCGTGTCAACTTCGTCGTTGCAGGTTCGATTCCTGCCGTTGTCTATGTCTTCTTATATTCCATTAAAAACCAATTCTAAAAATTGTCATAAAATAAGTTGCTGGTTTACTCATTACATGCTGTTCAGGCATAACACTAGCAACATGTGATTGAGTAAACTAGTATACCCATAAATATGACAACAAAATAAATAAAATAATGCGAATTATAAGAGATATAAATAAATAAAACACGGTAGTTTTCTCCGCATTAGTTCAGCCGCCATCCCTGGAGATAAATCTTAGGCAACAACCAGCTCTAGTCTCAGAACATCGCGCCACACATCTTTCCTATCCTTCTTTCTCTTCTTTCACCGAATGCCCGCGCTGTGTTAAAAACATACAAAGGTTATTCATAATCCCTTGAGCGCGTGCAAAATTTAATGGCCTCTCTTCAATTACTTGAGGATTCTCAGAACCCCAAACACGACAATTTTGTTTATTAACATACCCACTGAGTGAGAAATGTGCTTCTTCGCTAAAGAAAATTTTGTTCCACAAATCGCCGTCCACCGCCTGTTGTCCAAGCATCCATTCGACGTATCTACGACATTGTGAATGATCAGCTGGCTTCAGTTGTTCTGTGAACTGGACTTTATATGGATGTAGGTGTAGATCCAAATGAAAAATACGCCATAATGTGCCGTAAAACAGTTTTAATTCCTCAGAACAACGAGGAATGGACACATTCGGGTCTCAGGCAACACTTTCACTTACAGCAGCGATACTTTTAGTGGTACGAGCGAAACGGTGATGCACAGACCTTACTATATCTGTAAATAATCCAGTCTCTTCAAATTTCTTCACAATTTTTCCAATAGCGTGCGTAGTTGGACGATCATGTAAACTATAATCTCCTCTTAAAGCACGATTTGTGGCTGTGGCAGAATCACCATTTTTGTAGTTGGTTTCAACAATTTTTATGCGTTGTGCGATTGTTAAGCGATCCATTTTCGTAAATGTCAGACTTTCAACTGAAAAAAAAAATTAATTTAACAACTTAGTTTATACTTTTGAAACCGCAAAATGCATAACCCTTTAATATGTATCTATAAAAATCACCATTCGACAATTCATCATACTAAGAATCAAGTTAATCTTACCTACATCGGCCTTAAGCCTGCATAGGATAACTAGACCTACATGAAGCGTCAATATTTACCTACATTAAGGTGGTCAGCTACAAGAGCCAGTTCGTACGATCCAGTCGTCCATTTTATTTCTCTTTCCGGCGCTTCTCGGAATACCGGCTATATTCGGTGCGCCTAAGGCTTCCGTATTCAACTAGTGAATTTGTACGAACTCTCTGCTTCTAGTTCCTCGACACTGGCAAGATTTGGGCCAACCCCTACCTCTAGATTGCTGACTACCTAGAGATATTTTTAAGAAGGGATTTCTTAACCCGAAGTTTACTGTGTTTTCTTCAGGAAAACCATGGGAGCGGTGAGCTTACCTCAGCGTTTGGGAAAAAATTATCACAGTGTGTTGTTAACATTTATGAATAAAATCATTTTATATTTGTATCTTTTCTATCCTTCTTTCTCTTCCTTAACTTCACACCCGCGCTGTGTTCTAACATTTAAGGGGTATTATAATCCCTTGAGAGCGTGTGGAATTAAAAAAAAAAAACATGTACTTCTCGGGTCGCCCGACAGAAGTGTAACCTAAACTAATCTAAGTTGAACTGTTTGTAATTAAAATTGTTTAACTTGAGAAACGCTTCAAAAGTTGCCGTTAATTTGATTAATTTTAAAAGTTCTCCGTATGCGTGAGAGAAAGGGAAGCCAGACACACTGGTGCCGTAACGCATTACGTAACAAATCGATTTATAACATTAGAAGTTATCACTTCAAAAAATATTTTTTTTTTTTTTTCAAAAAACATTTTTCCAAATATATTGGAATGCTGTATTATTTAGAATTTCAATGACCTCCTATAGAAAAATTTTGATCGAAATGCGTCTAGCCGCTTATGAGAAAGTTAAAAATAAAAAAAATGTAAACGGTTGTATAGCAGTTACTGGTAATAAAAATATATTAACAAATTTGTATACTAAAATGTAGACTTTATGCCTATAATAGTACACAGATTTTTTGTATCAAAATGGTTAAAGCCGTTTTTGAGATAATTAAGGTAGAAGAAACAATTGTTCGGCAATAACCGTTATTTTGGGGGTTAAGGAAACCAAGTTTGAAGAAAATCTCTTCAGTGGCTTAGACTGTAGACGATCTATAGGCAGCCGGAATTGCGGGAAACTCTTTGCTGGTGTTCTCCATCATCCTAATGTCAAGTTTGATTAAAATCTCGAAAACGATTTTTATCCAAATTCAAAGCTTGCCTTCAAGCTAACTTCAACGTCAACGGTACAGTTGGATATAACGTGCATAGATAAGAGAAGAGAGGTGGCCAGATTATATGCTACCAAAAGTCTTAATCTTTTTCCTATATATTATTATGTACACATATGTATATACATATATGCTAGAAAACCTACCCATCATATTGGAGATACCAACTTCATTTGTAAAGACCTAAGCATTTACATACATACATATGTATGCATATACTAATAAGATAGTGTCTAGACTTTCAACAACTTAATTTTGCTATAATTTAATTGACACATTGGTAGGTAAATTACTTGGAAACCTCCTTACACCTTTTCTAAAGCATCAGCACTTTTGTAGACGATGACTGGGGCAATAACTTTGTGGAACACTATTTTTAAAAATAATGAATTTTTTCATCAATGTTTGCATTTATAATGTCCAAAAACGAATAAAAATCGAATATATATATATATATATATATATATTGTAGGACACATTCTTGTTATTTTTCAATACAATTCTTTCAAATCATAAAATACAATTTTATATATAAGAAATAATTACAAAGCATGGCAAATATGCCGTCTGCCGTAAAAAAAATTACTTATACAATAAAAAATTTTGGAATATAATAAGAGAGTTTGATTTAACAAAGTTGTGCTCATTTAAATCAATTATAATTTATTTTTATACACATATATTTAATTTGGTATTAATAAATGAACAAACTGTGACTTTTAGTTTAGTCAAAACAAAGAAAAATTAATGTTGGTTAATTTTTTTAAATATATTTAAAGCTTAGAACCTTTTTGTATATAAAAAGTTAGAAAGAAAGAAAAAATAATTAATCTGGACTTTTAGTTAAGTCCAAACAAAAACATATAAAGAAGTGAAAAAGGGCTTTTAGTTTAGCTAAAACGAAAATATTCTGCGACATGCGCTTTTTAAAATACTTATTCAAATAGTAGTGGTGACTTTATTCTTCAAAACATGTTCAAATACTCATCTCGATATTTTTTTGCGTGCGAAACATATCCTACAAGAGACTTCCAACCACGGCCACCATTCAAAATATTTATACATTCTTCTAAAGAAAGGAAACTTGCGGAAAAATGAAGTCTACGGATCTCTTGTAAAATTGGAAAAACACTAAGATATTTTCATTCGTACCAAAGTTGCAAAGAGAACAGATAGGATTTAAGTCAGATCTATATGGTCTACAATTCAGATCCAGCATTTCAGTTCTGGCTTTGAAAATTAAGCTAATTTCTGAAACTGAAAACTCGTTTCTAAAATAGTTATCCTCACCTAGAGTAAAACTTAATTGCCTATAAACACTCCTTGAAGCTGAATGAGAACCACGTTCTATACAATTCTGGAAAAGTGTTTCATCTATTCAAGCTATGCAGTCGTATAAAGACAATTTTAATTCTTCATTATTATCAGTTTGTAATGAGATCGAAAAGTCGTGTGTAACAGCTAGATCGTAGCTTTTTTTCCGTTTTTGAAGGTTTTGGTCTGATCTTTTCATTACCTTTACAATGTAATTCGCATTTGCCTTTAAGTTTTTCAGAAATATTTGAGGTAAGCCAGACTCCACATGAATGGCATAATTTGGGGTATTCTTAGGTACCCGGAAGATTCGTTTAAAAAAATATCTTTGAACATTTTCTAGTTCTTTTAGCTGTTCGTACCCATATACTTCGCTTCCATTGCCGAGGCAGTTATTCACTGTAGCATTGAATACTTTGAATTTTGAAACTGAGTCTTCAAAAATATTGCTAAAAAAATTAGACTACATGCTGTTTAAAGCAACTTTAGCAGCTTTTATTTTTTCTTTAACATGAGCGTGCGTATTTAAGTTATATGTTAGTACATATCCCAGATATTTAAATTTAACCTATGGATCTGTTGTGTGATCTGAAGATCATAATTTTCGACTTCGAGCTGTTGATTTTGAGATCCCAACTATCACAGTTTTGTTTTAGCTTATTTATTTGAAGTTGTAAAGTAAGCGGGCTATCCGACAGGATAAGAAGATCCTCTGCATAAAGAAGAACCTTAATAGTTACATCACCTATTACAATACCTCCAGGGATGTGATTTTCAACATCATTTATAAATAGAGAGAATAACAAAGGACTTAAAATACAGCCTTTGGGAACACCAGTTTGACATTTGAAATCTCTCGATTTCCTAGGGCCGGGCCGTTCTGAACAAAAGCATTAGAGTTCTCAAGCATCTTCTCATAGAATTTTATGAACTTTGTTGATAAACCTATTACTGAAAGCTTGTAGATCAATGACTTTCTATTGACTGTGTCGAATGCAGCCTTTAAATCGACAAAAAAAGCATACAAACATTTCTTTTTTATCAATATATCGCCTAGCCACTGTGTTTAACACAAAAATTTGATCTATAGTCGAAAGGCTTACGTGAAAGCCAGCTTGGCAGCAACTGATTATATTGTTTTGCTCAACCCAATTTGTAAGCCTTAAGTAAAGTAATTGTGAGAATAATTTTCTCAATGAGTTTAGCACAGCAATACCCCTATAGTTTTCCGGCTGATCCCGATCGCCTTTCTTAAATTATTTTATATCGGCATATAGCCCAAGTCTTACCTCCGTTTTAAGACCTTGACCTTAAAGATTGGACTACTAGAACTAACGATATAAGCTCAAAATTTGGTGGCTATCTTTTATTTTTAATGAATTTTCAAACATCACACACGTTTATGAGTCGAACTAAGCAGGCAATCTTAAATGAAATTAAGATTGCCAAGCTTGTAAAGCTTACAGAGTAATATTTGATACATCAAAATATTTGCCATATTATCTACTTGTTAACTGAAGAAAAACCAAATCTTTTCATGGAACCAATCAAAAGAAATTGACTGATTTGTGTAATCTTCTCAATATTACAATTCTCTTACGGTTAACGACATTCTAAGAATCCAATTTTAAACAAACATTCACCGCAATATACTCTATCATTTCTGAAAATTTAAGATTTCTAGGTCCACTCCTTAAAAAGATAAAATTCTTTTAGTCGATAGTGCGCTATGCGTTACGTAACGAATCACTTTACCCTCCGATAAAAATTTATCACTTCAAAAAAATTATACCGCCCATCGGTAGATACTTAAAATTTCCAAAAAAAAATTTCCTATCACACATTCCAGAAAATTAATTTAAATTTACATAATTCCAAATCAATCAGACAATATTAACAAAATTCACCTCCATAATAACTTGAAACATTTCATTACGATGCATTACCATTTTGAAATTGCATTTCCGTTGAAGTTATTATAATATAAATTCCGAAAGCACTGTAAGTAACACAATACTATAAGTGCAATATAAGTTAGATTGTATGTTAAATATGCGTCAGAGATTGTATGTATTCAAATAGGATTAACTTCATAAGCATATTTATGTATGTGTGTGTGTTTATATATTAAAATGTTTGCGCTCGTAACACAAAATTTATTGTTTCACTTTCTCGCTAAGTGCATTTTTAATGAATTTGCAACAATATTTTGTATGCCACTCCAAATGATCAGTCTCAATTTTTTTTGTTTAAATTTAATTACACAATCAACCGGCGCGGCTGCAGAATACGCCATAAACCCCACACACCTACACTCACACATATGTATAAAGTAACACAGTATAAATTTACATCACATCCTATAATATGGAGAACAATGTACGCAAATAATTGCATTACTACATGAACAGAATTCAATTATATTTGCTTGAAGTTATTATAGTGTTGTGTAGTAGAGATATAATGCTAGCAGAGTGTTTTAGTCAGAGACATTCGGGAAAAATGCATCTGCATCAAAACTTTGAAGTGCTCCAATTTGGCAAAAGATTTTCTCATCAAAAATATTTGCCAAAGACAGAGAAATGCAAGCAATACAGACAAGGCATAAGGTGGGTCCTTTTGGATTTATGGGCTAGAAATAGTGCTGCCACTTTAGTGGAATTGGAGGAAATGAAATTTACAAATTGGTCTGATTTTTCTGTTGGAAAAAAATGTTACGTGCATTTTGGGGCGGGAAAGGCAACATATATAAAAATAATTTTCGCTTAAGTAAGAACGAGTCAATAAGTCGCTGAAAAATGAAATAAGAAATACTCTTTTCGGAAGAAAAAACATTTTATTTTTCTACGTAAGAGTATTTTCGTTTTTCGTTCAGAGCAGAACAATGAACAGAGTTCGAACACATGAATTATGTTTTCGGAATACATTTTCATTGTCACACAAAACACAACACACAACTACCTTTATTTGTACCATATACACACCAGATACAGAAAATTAAAAAGCGATCAACTCTTTCACAGCCTAATTGTATCTGATTATTATTTTCTTCACATTTTCTTTCTTCACACATGGTGCATTCAGCAATTTACTCACATGCTCAGTCGATTATTTTCTAGCACATCGAGTGCAATAGTCACATGTTCAAATTGAAAAAAAGAAACACACATTTCGAGCTCTGAATGCTCTGATTTAAAAAGAAACAAAAAACACATTTGTTGACAATACAGACTCTGCTCTAAACTAAAAGAGAAAAACGCCTATAGTCCGCTTTTAGCTGGATACACTTTATCCAACCTTTTTTCAATTTCTTGACTTCTCGAGCCCCTCAAAATAAGCGTTTGTTTCAGCAATGACCTCTTCATTCGAACCAATTCTCGGAATCATTTCTTCATGTTTGGAAACAAAAAATTATCCCACGGTGCTAATGCTTGATGAGGGAGGAGTTCACAGCCTAGCTCATGCAATTTTGCTATTGCCACTGTGAACTTGTGCACTTATTCATTTTCCTGGTGAAAAGGAACTTTATTCTTCGACAAATGCGGTTGATCCAACAGCTCTATTTAGTATGCGCCTATGATCGTCTTACCCTTTTCAATGTAATATATGTGAATATTACCCGCGCATCATTAAAAACTGTCGCCATGACCATGTTTGTTGACAAGCCTACATTGGTTTTCTGTGGCTTCGAGCTCATATGGAGAACTCCACTGTTCTAAAATATTCCTTTGGTTTTGGTGAATTGCCGTGAATCTAAGTTTCATCCACCATTACGGAACGGCGCAAAAACTAAGTCGAATTATTCTGGGTTATCGTAGAATACAGCTTTGAAATTGACAAGCAATTCGTTTGTTGTTGATTATGAGCAATCGCGACAGCGAACTTGCAGAAAGCATTTCAATGTCCAAATATTGTTGTAAGTCTTCAAACTCACACACTTTCACTCGCCGATAATCCATTATCAAGCCATGATTTTCATCGACCATTTTTCGATTGTTGACCTGAATTAGTTGACCAGTAGATTCGGCGTCACATGTGCTTTAATGATCGCACTAAATGGAGTAAATTAGTGGTGAATGGTTCCAGTCGATCGTCAAGAGTGCCCATAATATTTGAAAAAAAATAGTGTCTAATGGCCACTGGAAATAAATTTTTTGTTTTCATTTTAACGAAAATGCTCGTAGGCATCTATGTAAAATGGGTGCCACATTTCGCCAGATCAATCTTAAAATGTGGGTGATTTCGTTAAAAGAACAAAAATGACTTTAAAAAAATTATAAATTTAAGGTGACAACACAATTTATGTCAGGCAGTTACTGGCCTAACTTGTTTAGCGTACAGCAAGTTTGACACAATATATCAATTACGAATATAAGGAAGAGATTCGAAGACACAACTGGGCCCTGAGGCACGTCAGCGATAATTATTTTTGTGAATTTCAAACTTGGACCGTATAATAGTTACAACTTGTGTTGAACGATACGAAATTAAATTTCTTACACATACCCATATTATTTTCGCGAAAATAAATAGTTCTCTCAGCTTTTCATATTCTTTTTTTTTCAGATTCACCAAGTCAAATAGTCAACAATTACTTGTTGAACTATGCTTGTTCAACAAGTGAAAATTATTTCTGTAGCACAATAAGAACCGAAAACCATAGCAAATATTTCCCTTTACATGTTGAATCAGTTGAACATGTAAGTCTACCAGGATGAGTATTAAAATTTGCAAAAATAAAACAAGTATTTATTATAAATGTGATTTTTTTTTGATACATCATGATGTCTTTTTGTGAACACCATGAATATTTGAGATAAAATGGTATTGAGATCCTATTAAAAACTAATGCAAGCAGTATTTTATGCCTTACACTAGTGATTTACTTTTATTAGTAGGAGAACGTAATTTGTGGGGAGAATTTCGTTAAATTTTCAAGATCCGCCCGATGTTATCACTTAATTAACACTACTCCAAGTTTTTATTTCTAACTTGTTAGCTTTTAACTAGTCCAGAACAGTCGGTTCAAATAACGGGTTTTCCAATAAGAGGTGTTATTTTGAATAGCCCGCTATTTCGGTAGCTGTCACTTTTGAAGCTGTCATTTTTTGACATTTGACAAGTAGAAACTACGCTATTAATAAAAATGGAACGATACACGCTTCAACAACGCAATGAAATTATTAAAATTCACTATAAAAATGGTGAAAATTTGGCAGAGACGGTTCGTAAAACTAAAACATTTTTGGGTCGTCGTGAAGCACCTTGTCGGACCGCAATACAGAAATTGGTGGACAAATTCGAGCTGTTGGGACAAGTTAGTGATGTGAAGAATAAAACCCGTGCACGTCGCTCAAGAACAACTGAGAATATTGCTGTTGAAGCCCAAAGTGTTGAAGAAAACCCAGGTTTGTCCATTCCTCGTCGTTCTTTGGAATTAGGCATTCCACAAACGTCATTACTCCGTATTTTGCATAAAGACTTGGGTATTAAGGCTTATTAAGTTCAGTTAACACAAGAACTCAAGCCGGCTGATCATCAAAAACATCGTGTCTTTGCTGATTGGGTCCTTGAAATTCATGAAAATGAACCGGAATTTCATCGAAAAATCATCTTGACTGATGAGGCCCATTTCCACCTCGGAGGCTACGTCAACAAGCAAAACTGTCGCATCTGAGGCTCGGAAAACCCAAAAGTTATTGTTGAAAAGCCTCTCCATCCTCAACGCGTGACTGTTTGGTGCGGTTTATGGTCCCGCGGGGTCATTGGACCTTACTTTTTCGAAAATGAGGCTGGAGCAACAGTTACGGTCAATGGATTGCGCTATCGAGAGATGATTAATGATTTTTTAAAAGTTGTTGAATTCCACTTGTTCAACAAGCACTTTATGTATTGTGTAATAGGCCCCTTGTTGTTCATGATGTGGAACAAGAACTGCAAAGTATGATAGGCGTATTAAGTTCTGGTCTCGATCCATGGGGAATACAAAATAGCATACAATTTAATGCTGCGATTAACGGAAACAACTGGCATCGAAAAACGCGAATAGCCTTCCGTTCTTGATATGAACATTACGGATCCTCTTTTGTGGAATGCTCACCGGTATTGCCAAAAATGCTGCAAAGTGGTTAGGATTTCTTCGTTGTTTTCCTCCTCAAAGACTCCTACACCATTATACTAGAGCTCCTAGAAATACTCATCGGTTACCTTTGATCCCAAGTTTGGGCGTACTCACTAGTAGATATATTCAGTCTTCAGCCGTGCAACACGAATGTGTAATACTTCACCAAAAATTATGTTGCTTTCATATTTTGATATTCCGAACTTTAAAACCAATCTAGGTTCATGCGTTTCTGTTTTCTAATCCTTCCTAATTTTTCAACCGCAGATACTTTGTGTGATCCTGATCAGTATAAGGGTACCCGTTTACTGATATCCCAATTGTGGAAAAAAGCGAATAGTGTTTTGTGTGGAAAAAATCCTTCGTATATCTGATTTAAGAAATATAGTCGGATGTCAATATCGAATAAATTTAATAAGCGATGTCGCCCTACATCAAGGCACAGGACAAATTATTGGAGTTAAGCACAAGTGAGAAATTTCATTTACTGACAAATATGCATTAAAGTTGAATAACGCTCTATTTCTAGAAGAAAGGAACTTTTTGGAACATGAGTCTAGTTTGTCGGAATGGGTGCAAACGTTTAAGCCTCCAGACCCGTACAATTTATGGTCATAATATTAATACCACAATGTTCTATCAAGAAAAATAAAAAAAAAAGTTTGATAAAAGTTATTCAGGTGCCCGCAAGAAATCATTCGCTTGTATCAGATTATTAAGGCTATTTCCAGACAATAGTTCCTTTAAGGCAGCAACAATACTCTACTATGTTAAAAATATTTTAAAGGTTAAACATTACTCGAGATCGTATGTCTGGAAGAAGTACGAGAGAGTTCTGGAAGACTGCTCGGAGAACCAAAAACAAACAAATAATCAGTTGCTGGATCAATTGAAATGTATAAATTGGTAGACTTATAAAAGCCAAGAAACTTTCTGATAATCGTCGAACTGCATGCACCATTTTTCTACCTATAAATACAAACAATTTCGAATAATTGGTTACTATAGCCCCAGAAGACTACAAATTCAGGACTTTTATTTTCATAGAATCAGTATAAAAGTATAAAATAACACCTGTGCACCAGATTATTTCAGAGTAAATATTACCTGTCCTATTTTCAAGTAAGGTGATTACAGATTTTCGGCCACTGGGGCATATCCTTGTTGAATTCCCTAATAAAAATCCTTCTGACTTATGTCTAAACGTGTTTACAGTTGGATTCAGCGTAACAAATTTACCAAATTGTTGAGTAAGTGGCAAGCTGGCCTACGAAAAATTATTCCCCAAGTGACCGCAAATTTAATCGCTTACCAAAAATTTCATTTGGCATTTGTTTCCAAAGACAAAAAAACTAATTTTTTTTAAATCTATAATAAAATAGTCTTGATGAAGATTCAAAACAACTTAGCAATTGTACGTGATTCATGGTATATGAAAACACTAACTTGGTGCAACCAGTCTTCTACGTGTTCGCTCCGTTTATCGAAAACGAAGAGGATTTGCAAAGGGGATATGAGTATCAGATCTTTTGGTCAAGGACATAATGCTTGCAGATGACATTCCCTCCATTTGATGAGAAGTTCAATAGAATGTCCGAGCAGTGCAACAAATAGAGGCTGCAGATATATAAATCTAATCAAGTCAAAAACAATCATTAATAATAAATGAAACTGGAAATTTGGCGAGAAAATATTCAGATCATCAAAGAGTACAATTATCTTTGTGCAAGGATCTCCAGAAGCTTAAATTTGAAAAACTATAATATAGTCGATAAATAATCATATTTCATAAAAAGAGTGAATGCGATTTGGGGAGAGGAATTGGAATAGCTTCTAAGGTACTTCTGAAAACTATCTCTTGGGCTGCTACCAAATAGTAAGGCTTACCACATCCTTATGGTAAAGATGGACCTTTCCCCATTGTTCATTATGAACACCCAAAATGCAGATTGGCTACATACTCGAAATAATACTCCAAAAGTACCAACAATCGGAGAAATTTAGCCATGTACCGCGGACTGACACCTTCACTTCAATATTAAAAGATGGACACATGTAAAAGTGAAATCTACCGCCTAATTTCTTTAAAAGTTATAGAAGCTGAAATGTTATTTCAGTTATAAATAGGGCTAGGATTTCCATGCAAATGCATATTTTTTATGAGAAACTTTAGAAATTCCTGGGTTTCGTTTTGTACACTTCCTGCTTGATATAACCCACTAAAAAAAGTCTGGTGCAGTCATGTCAGGTGACCTTGGGGCCAGCGGAAAGTGCAGTTTCTGGATATCAATTTGTTTGGGAATTTTCTTTGGAGCTCCGCCATAACTAGTGTGGCTACGTGTGCACTTGCTCCATCTTGTTGGAACCAAACCCTGCTGAAACGGATACGTCTTCGGCGAAGTTCTGGGTAAAAAAAACTCCTTCAACATCTTTAAATAACGGTCCCCATTGACAGTTTGTGTTACACCGTTTTCTTTAAAGAAGTATGGCCCGACAATACACCTTGATGAAACTGCGCACCACACAGTGACTCGTTCTGAGTGCAGTTCCATCTCATGGGGCATTTCTGGATTAGATTCACTCCATATATGGCAATTTCGCTTGTTAACACCGTTTAAGTCAAAATGGGCCTCGTCAGACATGAACAAACAATTTATCAATGTGTTGTCTTCTTCGGCCATTGAAATCATTTTCCGGCAAAATTACAGGCGAACAGGCAAATCCTGAGAGTTTAACTTGCTCGTATTTTGGACTTCGTATGGAAACAAGTTTAACTCATCATGAAGTATCCGTTGTAATGACCGTCTGCTAACTCCAATTTGGCCCGATAAGTTTCGAGTTGAATCACTTGGATTTGCCTGTATTGCCGATGCAACAGCTATGATTGTATCCTGAACCCGGATATTGTGATCACGATGATACGGTCTTCGTTCGATGCTTCCAGATTCGTCAATCATGTTCACCAGCCTCATAATGGTCCATCTACTCGGGGAGTACCGAGTCCCTTTGGACGGAAATGACGGACTACAAAGAATGGTACCGCTGCACTATCCAAATCCTTCTTTCAGTATCCCAAGCATTCATTTTAATAAATTTATATAGTAGCCTATAAAATAAAAAAATAATCCGATTATTCACACTGAAAAAAAGTTATTACGTTTTATTTTTGTAGCACGATTGGTGGACCACCCTGTATATGAGTTAGTCTACCTGTTTTCCAACTTGAAATTTTCGCCAAGTTTCCCAAACTTGGGTTTTTTTTCTATGGGTATTGACATTAAAATGTGACAATTTGTACAAATTCGTGCGAATTTTCACGTTAACGAACACCTGTAATTTTTAGTTGTGTATATGACAGCAGATATTTTTGTTCACTTTCGCATTCACATATACTCGTACACTCTTCCAAAACGTAATGTTTTTCAGTTTTACTTTTCAATTTGTTTCTGTGTGAGTAACTTGAAAGAGGTAATTTTGTGGTCTATCTATGTTTTGAGTTTTGTTTGACAGTTCTTTTTGGTTCTATTCTAAAATTTCTGGATTTACTTTCATGTTGATGATCTGTTGTTAATGGTTGTATTTGTTTTACTTACTTTATCATGCGATTAATTTGAGATCTGTAGATATTTCAGAAACAATGCCAAAAGCGAAGACGTCTGTAAATGAAAATCTAAAAAAATATCTTCCGGACAACCCGCAGAATTTTACAGCCGATGGAACAATACCTTTTTATAAAATTTATAGCAAAGGTTTCTCCTTAGAGAAAAAAATTAAAATTGACCAACACCTGAAATCTATTAAACATACGGAACTGAAGAAAAAATCTAGTTCTGCAAAATCTTTGTCACAATTCGGTTCGTTTAGAAAAAAGCACAATTTTTTTATTATGGATTTATTGGAGGCACTTCTTGCAGCTGATAAATCCGTTAAGCAAGCTCAATAATCCCAATCTGAAAAAGTGTTAGTTTAAAATGTATAATTTATTAATTGAACAAATAAGATCAGATTAAAGGCAGTTTTCTGGCCAATGTTTTTTGTGTTTTAATTGAAATTAAGACTTTTATTTTTCTGTTTCTATTGATGTAATTTTGTGTTCCTTGATAATAATGACTGAATTTGTTATATAAATCTTAACCTAAACAAGACTTTACCATACAAATTGTTCGTATGTATACCAAGGGATATGGTTTTAAATGCATATTTTAGGTGCATATTTTACATTTTTAAGAGCATATTTTAAGCGCATATTTTGCATGGAAATCCTAGCCCTAAATATAAACATAAGCACTTTTTAAATTCTGAAATTTCATGACATCGAAACTAAAAACCTGACGATGGGTCTGTCAGTTTTGTTATCTTATAGGTAGAAAACTTTTTTTTAATTCGAACAAAATCTATCCAAAAGTTTATTTTTGTCGTCCAACTTTGGTTTGAGATTTATCCAAAGTTGAGCAAGCTCTTTTGCATGGGCATTCTATATTCCGCAGTCAAATGAAATATATAAAATAGGTAAATAAACATGTATGTAGATATAGATACACCGAAATGATATACGTGCCTCACAATTTTAAACAAAGTTTATTTACCCAAGATTGGAAACATTGTTTTCGATTCACAATACACCAAAGCAACTTACCTACCAACCTGTTGGGTGCATACGTATAACTTTATCTCTCCCTCAATTAAAAATAAAATTCCATCGAGGGGTGTCTGATAAAATGAAAGTAAACCCTCAAAGTTAGCTCTTCTATATACGATCACACGTTTATTTCTCGGTGTACGACGAATATTTTAATGGAAGATAATTGAAAGTTGTGATTTTCTTGCTCACAAGAGAGACAGACTTTCAACACTAAAAAAAAAAAAAAAAACACACCGATGTTCACTACTAGGAGCAAGCACGAGAAACATGTGTTCTCATTAAAAGCTTTCCGTCATTAATTGATGTCAGCGCAAATGGAGTTCCCAAGAACATGACATAGCGCGAGCGGGCTCTTCTTCTTTCGAGAAAAACTGTTTTTCCATTAAACACACAAATCCAAAAAGGGATGATGTGGCGTATACGTAATATTTTTGTAAAACCTATTCACTAGCTTAGCAGAGAAATTGAATAAAATGAATAATGGGATTGGGATCGTACAAACTTACTCAAAAAAAAATGTAAAAAATGCAATTTCTGTCATGTCAATTTATCTCAAAAAATTTAAAAAGTAGTTATCATTGTAACATTCTTAGGCGGGTCAAAAAGTCGGTGACTTTTTGAATTTCTGACCTCTTTACTGAAATAGCAACACAGCTCCTGTCAACAGGCATCTGTCAGTTGACTCCTGTCAAAATTTAAACTTGCTGCGTCAGTTAGTTTGTGTTTGACAGCTATTTTTATCAGACTACTCACTAATTTGAGGAGAAAATGGAAAAAAAAACCATTACCGAGACCAAGGCTAAGCTTGATAAATACTATGGGGACTCTGCACCATCGATTTCAATGGTAAAAAAGTGGTTTACTGAATTTCGTTGTGGCCGTACAAGCACTGAAGATGCCGAACGTCCTGGACGCCCAGTTGAGGTCTCTACACCCGAAACAATAGAAAAAATTCACGATATGGTGTTGGCCAACCGAAGATTGAAAGTGCGAGAGATTGTGGAAGCCGTAGGGATCTCGCATGGCTCAGTGGTTTCAATTTTGAATGATCACTTTGGCATGAGAAAGCTTTCCGCAAGATGGGTGCCGCGTTTGCTCACAGTCGACCACAAACGCAATCGTGTAACAACTTCACAGGATGGCTTGGCGTTGCTTAATCGCAATATGGAGGAGTTTTTGCGCCGTTTTGTAACCCTGGACGAAACATGGATCCATCACAACACACCAGAGACCAAACAACAGTCAAAACAGTGGGTTGCTAAGAGTGAATCGGCGCCAAAGAAGGCCAAGGTGGGTTTGTCAGCCAATAAAGTTATGGCGACTGTTTTTTGGGATGCACGCGGGATAATCCACATTGACTACCTTCAAAAGGGAAGAACAATCAATGGGGAATATTATGCCAACTTATTGGACCGATTCAATGACGATTTAAAAAAAAACCGACCTCATTTGGCCAAGAAAAAAGTTCTTTTCCACCAAGACAATGCAAGGGTACACACATGTGCAGTTGCCATGGCAAAAATCCATGAATTGGGCTATGAATTGCTCCCTCATCCACCCTATTCTCCAGATTTGGCTCCGAGCGACTACTTCTTGTTCCCAAACCTGAAGAAATGGGTTGGTGGAAAAAGATTTGACTCCAATGATGAGGTCATCTCGCAAACAAAGGCCCATTTTGAGGACCTCGACAAATAATTTTTTTTTGGAAGGGATACAAAAATTGGAGAAGCGTTGGACAAAGTGTATAGAGCTCAAGGGAGACTACGTTGAAAAATAAAATTATTTTTTTTTATCAAAAAATCTGTGTTTTATTCCAAAAGTCACGGACTTATTGACCCGCCTAGCTAGTTAGGTACTATAGAGCAAGTTTTGCATTTGGAAGAAAAAAATCGAACTCGAGATTTTAATCAAACTTGACATTACGATGAAAGAGAACAACAAAAAAGTAGGTCCCGTAGTTCCTTCTGTCTGTCTGGCTGTATGTGTGTCTGTCTATCCATCAGATAGGTAGGTCTGTCTGTAGAACGCTATACGTCCCTAACGGCTGAAGCGATTTTCTTCAAACTAGACATTTAAGCTTTTTAGGTGATTGTCTAAACAGATTTTTGAATCGTTTTTGTAGCCCCAAAACTAATGATGCCTGTCATACAATATTTTCTAAAATCCCAATTATCTGGAAAACCAGCTCTAACGTTTTTGGTAAAAAAATAAATCTGTGTACTACTATTGATATAGTCTATAATTTGGTTCAAAAATTGTTTAACATTTTGTAATAATAGTACCTGATATACAGGATTATCCATTTTGCGGTTTCAAAAGTATAGGGCTGGAATTCGACATCTGTCAAACTAAGTTGTTACACCAATTTTTTTTTCAGTTGAAAGTCTGACATTTACGAAAATGGATCGCTTAACTATCTGACAACGCATACAAATTGTTGAAACCAACTACAAAAATGGTGATTCTGCCACAGCCACATATCGTGCTTTAAGAGGAAATTATGGTTTACATAATCGTCCAACTGCGCAAGCAATTTTGAAAATTGTGAAGAAATTTGAAGAGACTGGATTGGTTACAGATATTGTAAGGCCTGTGCATCATCGTTTCGCTCGTACCACTGAAAATATCGCTGCTGTAAGTGAAAGTGTTGCCGAAAACACGAATGTGTCGATTCCTCGTCGTTCTCAGGAATTAGGACTGTCTTACGGCACATTATGGCGTATTTTGCATTTGGATCTACACCTACATCCATATAAAGTCCAGTTCACACAACAACTGAAGCCAGCTGATCATTCAAAATGTCGTAGATACGTCGAATGGGTGCTTGAACAACAGGCGGTGGACGGCGATTTGTGGAACAAATTCTTCAGCGAAGAAGCACATTTCTCACTCTGCGGGTATGTTAATAAACAAAATTGTCGTCATTGAAGAGAGGCAATTACATCCACAAAAAGTCATTGTTTGGGGCGCTCTTTGGTCCGGAGGTGTGATTGGACCTTACTTCTTCGAAAACGACTGTCACCGTCAATTCGGAGCCTTATGGTCATATGATAACCGAATTGTTTGCCTGCTATTGAAGAATACGACTTGGACAATATTTGGTTTCAACAAGACGGTGCCACAAGCCACACAACTCGAGCGAATATGGCTTTATTGCAAGAGACATTTCCTGACAGCATAATTTCTCGTCGTGGAGAAATCAATTGGCCACCAAGATCATGCGATTTGACACTGCTGGCCTTTTTTTGTTGGGCTATGAGAAAGACCGTGTTTATGCAGATAAACTTTTAACTCTTGAGGACTTAAAAACCAACATTCGTCGGTTAGAAGGTCTCTATCTAAATCTAACCAGACTAGGTATAAGTAAACCTCTATTGTATATGCTTTATGACATGCTAAATGGTAGAAAGTATGTTGTCAAGAGTGGCAATGTAACTTCTACCGCAATTTTTAATATTAAAAATGGTCTTCAGCAGAGAGCGGTTAACTTGCCGATTCTATTCAGCATTTACACCAGCGATCTGATAGATAGGTAGTCTAACTCATGCAATTGCGTACGCCGACGATCGAATTGCGTACAGAACAGCTCATACAGTTGAGGTCATCAAAAATCTCTTGCAGAGTGACTTCGACAAGATTCAGCGATATTGTGATGACTGGAAGTTGAAAATCAACTTCCAGAAATCAGAAACTATTTTGTTTAGGACTCCGTTGTCTAGCGCCTCAAGGGATACGAGAAAGAACTGGCGCAAGCTGGTGATCGTAGGGCCACATGGTCATCCACTGGCGAGTAAAAGTGTAGTAAAGTACCTTGGCATCTGGTTGGATCAGTACCTGTATTTCGACAGACTTTGCCTTGACAAAACGACTGTTTTATAGCAGCTAAAAAGTTTTTTAGAAAAAAATTTACGAAATTTTGCATATAAAAAATTATGTAAAAAAGACTAAAAACATAATGAGCTGTTTCTACTAAAAATCTTGTGCTTAAGATGTGATTGAACATAAGACCAAGTACATGCGCATTCAATTGTTTATTTTTGTTGTGAGAATAAAGGTTTAACGTTTAATCTAAATCCCTAAAGATGTTTTCGAAAAAATTAATAAAATTATTCAAATCGCCATATGGATTGACATTGCTCGTATATGAAAATGGTTATATATTTCAAGGGTTTTTTCAAACTTCTCTCCTCTATTAAGAAAAAAAGAAGAAAAAACAAAAAAAAAAACTACAGAATTTAAAACAAAAATTCCATTACATTATCAATTTCTAAGGAATCGTGTTATAAAAGTTTTGATGAAAATTTCGCCATTTTATTCCGCGAAACCAATACTCGCCCTGTGCAGCAAGCGAAGAAAAATGAGCAAAATCCATTTGTTGTTGGTACTGTTGTTCTTCTGTTGGTCCTGGTGGAGGGTTCGTGATGTTTTTTTTTTTTGTTCACCTTCTCAAAGCCGTTTGGTTATTTGTTGCTAGGCTAGCCCAAGGCGATGACCCAACAATTCAATGTTGTTTTGATTAATTATTTCAAAATGAACATTTTCTTCTTTCTGGGCTAACGACTTTTCGTTAGAAATTTTTTTTCCTTCCTTATTTCTCGACCTATATATATCTTTATATGAGTAAAGATGAGAGCTTGGAAAGGCAAGAAAAAAAAAGCTCCTGGGTAAGGTATACAGCAATGAATTTAATTTGGCAAATGACGAAGGCCGTTTCTCTTATTTTTTTTTTGCGAAATATTGTAATGAAGTTTTTCTGGGAAAGCACACTCCCTTGAAAGCCCCACTCAATATTTAAAACGAAGAAATATTATATTCGAGAAGACGGGTTCTGTAGAAATAGATTTTATTTTATTTTTTTTTGTTGGCTGTTGTTCGTCCTTCTTTAGGTAGGTACCTATATTATGCTTGGTGATAGAATTTAATTTTGAAATTTGGGCATTTCAATATTTGAAAATTGTGGGGTAAGAGGAGGTAACTGACTGGCTTTCGGGATAGCAATAGAATTTCATATTGAATTATGTCTATATGCACGCTCGAAATGGGATTGTGTTACTCGGAGTATTAAGACCCATTTCAAATTCAAAAAAATTGATAGATTTTAAAAGTCTAAAATAACTTAGCGATGGTGTGTTGTGTAAAATGTATACAGATACAGATACGAGCAGTGACTCTGCTATCTGCTAAATGATATGCAAAATTCCATAATTATATTTAACGCATGAGGGTAAACTTAATTAACGCGTTGATTTATTCTTCGGGCTGTTCCAAATGGAAAGAATTTGCATAATTTTAAATTAAAATGTAAGTATGCATGAATGTGTGTGTGTATGTGTATGCATTCAAGTCAATTGAAGAATATTAAATACACAGTTAAAATGTGATGTATTAGTAGGTTTGGTGGAGATAACGCAATTACGTATTTGTTCTTTTTTTTTTTGTAAATTTCATCGTTTGTAATCAAAATTAAATATTTGTTACTGAGTGTTCTATTATTTTTTTTTAATTAAAGAAAAAAGTTAATATCAGTTGCATAAAATAAAAACAACAGTGCGAAGTGATTTCCAAATCAAGAAGACTCACTGAAACAGAAGACGTTTTAGAGAAAATATGACAATCGAATTCGGTGGCAACTCACCAAAGAATGTTAGCTCAAGCAAGTTGCATATCTTACAATTGGGAACTTTTACTAGAGGGAACTCTTACATATGGCAACTAATAAAATTGCCAACTCATACTTGTGTAAGTCATAAAAGAGGCAACTAATGCAAGTGGGAACTCGTACGAGTTTAAAATCATACTAGTAGCAACTCATACAAGTTACAACTCATAAACGTTGCAACTTATACAATGTGGGACCCAACGTTGCCGAAGTGCCGCGATCGAGCTCTAATGGCACTTTTTAATTTAAATGACACTGTGGCACTCAAACGCTGCAAATGGCACTCTAAGAATCGACGAGCAAATGTTTTCAAATATATCCACATTCATGATCGAACTCAGTTTTACCTCATGGTAGTGCATCAGCTGAAACGGGTTGTTTCACGTTTAAAAACGACTTTCTTAATGCCGATAATACGATGTAATCAATTCCATTCAACCAGCGAGTTTGATCAGGTTGGAGATCGTTGCTCAAAGAATTGTTCAACAAGTGTACAGATAGTGCACGAGCTGGAGTTGCTCGTTAAAAATTTTGATTTAAGTTGAGAAACGTTTTCAAGATAATGTGTTCCACATTATTTGTTCAACTCGATAATCAACTTTTCTAATTTTGTTTGGTGTTGGTTACCGTTGAGGTGAAAATATCTGTTATGCGTTGCATGGAATGAGTGCGTCCATCAACTTACTGAACAAGCTTATCAAAAACGCAGTTGACTAGTGTACGAGGTAATTCAACTTTTGGGTAAGTTTGTCAACTATAATATGTATGAAGCTTCAACAATTGAATACTTTGATCAATTTGATGTACGGAGTTCTACAACAATTGAACAAGTTGATCAACTAGCTGTTCGAGGTTATTTCACATGTCACTAAGTTGGCCAACTATGCGTACGGAGCTCCCAACACGTTTTGTTGTGACGAACGAAAGTTTGTGCACTAGTGTAAGAGGTTGTAAATTTTTGAATCCAAAGATTGAGTTGAATGAAAAGTACGTAGTGGACGACCGGCATAAAGTTATAAGATCACTTTTGTCGTTGAATGAAATAATAAAGGCTGAAACTTGCCAGCACTTCATACAATTTATATTGTTAATTGATGCTTTTATTTATTTTTATGTTTCGTTTAATGAAGTTCTTGTATTTTATCTATTAATTTATAATTAATTAATTTTGTGTTTATTTATTCTTGAAATAAAATTAAAAATTACATATGAAATCTTCGGAATTTTTTAAACTTTTTCTTTAGTGGCACCCAGTGGCCTAAAATGGCACTTTCTCTTGTCAGCATTGACAATTACGGCAACGCTGGTTGGACCAAATACAAATAGCAACAAAAATAGAAACTAATGCAAATGAATTTTAAGATTTCCGGACTGTGAACATAAACCCGGATAAACCAATTGGCGCAAAATTTTAAACAGCCTGATGTTAAAGTCTTAGCATGATACTACTTTTACTAATACTAATCACTTTCCTAATATTTTCCTAATTTTAAACACTTTTTAACTAGCACCAAACTTAAACTTAATCTATTTTCTGAATAAACTACAACAAAACACGACTAGAATAGTGCAAAAAAGTAAGCGAATATAACTAAACTGGTTTAAAATTAGCAGAATCCTCTTTTTAGCCTGGTATCATACTAAAAATGATTTAACATATTACAAATCGTTTAAAATTTTGCGCCATTATTTTTTATTATTCAAGGAAAATTTAATTTAAAATAAAGAAGCAGTCGTTAGAAATGCTGATAGAAGTGAAAATTTTAAACAATGGAATAACCGCAATTTTTTATATTAAAATTTCTAGTAATATCAAAAATTTAAATAACAATTATTACAATTAGTAATGATCGAAAAATAATAAATTTATATGTAAAAATTAAAAAAAAATAACAAAGCACTTATTATTTTCTTTTAAGGAATTTCTACTAATATCTATGAATCCGTAAAAATAAATTTTACGAAATCCAAAAATAAAATATTTAAAAATGCATCGTATGTACTAGCTCTTATGTCCGATTACATCTTATGCACAATGCACTCGATTTTGTTAGTGACAGCTTCATATATTTTAACTCTTTTTAACTTAATTTTGTGTATACAAAATTTCTTAAAATTGTCGTTCTAAAAAAATTAGCATCACAAATTTAAGTAGGTAATTATTTAATAATATAAATTTAAAAACTTGGG
This sequence comes from Philhelius pedissequus, assembly GCA_910595825.1. NCBI lineage: Eukaryota > Metazoa > Arthropoda > Insecta > Diptera > Syrphidae > Philhelius > Philhelius pedissequus. The sequence continues at coordinate 329,273,451 of OU343160.1, forward strand.
TGGCAATGGCGCAGTGGATAAAGTGCTTGATTGCTAATTAGGACGTTTGGGTTCGATCCCCACGCTAGGCGCATTCTTAGCTATACCTCCAATTTTAATTGGATGCCGGCAATGGGTTAAAAATGAGACAGTCAATACCTGGTTCTCAACTAGTGCCGTGCAATTCAGGTTGCATTTAAGAGACCTTAGGTCTTACAGGCATATAGTTAAATTAAAAAAAAAAATCGTTCACCCATTTTCTAAAATTGAACTTTCAAAAAAAAAAAAAATATTTTTTTTAAATCCAAAAGAATATTCGTCGAAAATTTAGACATGCAATATTATTTAGAAATCAAAGTACCTCCACATAAAAAATTTGATTGAAATCCATTGATCCGTTTATGAGAAAGTCTAAAATCAAAAATGGTTGTATGGCATGTCCCGCCAATAACAAAATACGTGAAAAAATATTAGGTACCAATAATTGTAGACGATATCTAAAGTAGTGCACACACTTTTTTGTTGTAGCAAAATCGTTGGAGCCGTTTTCGAGATAATTAAGATGGTAGAACAAATTGTGTGGCAAGTACAGTTATTTTTGAGGCTAAAAAAACATTTAAAAATCTCTTTAAGCACTGTGTTTGATTAAAATCTCAAGTTGATCGATTTTTTTTTTCAAATGCAAAACTTGCCCTATAATAGGTACCTATACTTTGTCCGAGAAAAATAGGCAGTACACTTCTTATGGGATAGCCTTTTCAAAATCAGTAGCGTGTCATATTTTTGTTACATACTAAATTGAAAGAACTTCTCCATAAAAAGAGTTTGCACGCCCGTCAATATATAAAATAATGAAACAAAAATTCATTGCATCGGTCGCAGACCCAACGTCCTCTTCAGCGCACACCTGAGTGTTGATTGAATTGCTTTCGCTGTGGCATGTGGCTCCTATTCAACCCTCATTAAATATTGATGTGCTTTTAGAGTTACCCGTGTCTATTTCTTCATATGATCGGTTTTTTTCCTTGGGTTTCTGTTGAGGTGCTTTTGATTTGAGAGCTTTAGAAAAAGTTTTGAATGGTGAGCGTTATCGTGTAGTGTTATTTTCTTGTGCACTTCTTTTAATATGTGGAAAATACGTTTAAATGCAGGAACAAAATTTAAGCTGTTTTCTTTGAAGAGAAACATTATTTGCATAAATTTTAATTAATGTGCAGTGAAATATTTTTGTATAAAATGCATATTTAAAAGGTGTATTTATTTTAAAGTTTTGTGTAATTTGAATTTTTAACTCGTTTCTTTTTTGAAGACGTGTGTTTTTTTTTAAGTTTTAAACAATTAGTTCGAAATGGCTTCGAGGATTTCAAAAGATTTGAGTTCCGAAAAAATAAGAAATTATTGACGCGACAAAAAAAAAATCATAAAAATTTGCAAAATAAGACAGAAGCTTTTAAACAAGTAGCTCATATTTTTTCTGGTAGACAAACGAACACACTTCTTAACGAAAACATTTCCAAATTCCAATACTCGCCACCAAAGAAAAACAAATCTGATAATGAATAATTTTTTTTATTTTTGCTTGTTTTTTTATTTAAAAGGGATTATGCCTACTGGGGATACCCTTCGAAAATGCACCTTTCATCTTACCTCATGGTGGTGTGGAAATATAAACGTGTTCTAATTTTTATAAACAAAACGATTAAATTAAAAATCCTATCGAAAAAAAGCGGTAACCCTACATACTATTCTTTCATATTTGGGTCCATTTAAAATACACACTACGAAAACCCTATGAGAGCTTTCTTGAGTGACAGATTTATGCAATCCACTGTAGAGAGAATTAGATGCAAACGTTTTATCTTGCTTACACTGTCTATTTTTCTGGGACAGAGGATATGTATTTCGCAAGTAAAAAATAATTTAAAGCAAATAAATAAATTATAATAAATATTAAATAATATGGAATTTCCGGATGGAAATATTAATACAATTATTAGAGATATGTATTTTAAAACACATGCGTTTTTTTATTTTGTTCATTTTCCAATATGAGAAAAATTCAAATTATATTTAATACTTACTTTTATACTGCACAGCTAATTTTCAAATCGACAATTTGAAATAATTATGAAAAACACAAAAAATGGACAATAACCTATACGCACATTTAACTACTGAATCGAAGAATATATCTAAATTTGCTTATCCTCACACATAAACAGCCCTGAACACTTTTTATACATATGCTATACTTATCTACCGCTATGGATATATGTAGGTACATGTTTATTTTCTATGGATTATCACCTGGTCCGTAGGCAGTGAAAGAAGGATTGAACTCTTTTTAATTACACCATATTGATATCGATGTTTTGAATGACAGATCTGTGTTTTTTCTTTTAACTTCGATAGCATGGCTGAAATCGCACATCTTTAGCATGTCGATCTTATGATCTTATGAATCGCAACGTGCTATAAAAGTTTTCACTTCAAAAACTTGAATTTTTTTCAGCTCAATGATTAAATTATCTCAAGATTGTAATATTTTGATACACTTTAAGATTCATTTTTTAACTATAGCTGAGGTAGTTTCAGCCAGCGTTGCCGAAAGTACTACTATATTAGTATTGTACTACTTTCGACACCTCCGTACTACCGTACTGCTCCTTTCACACTTGTACTACTATTTTCAAAAGCCAGACAAATATTGCACATGCAGTAAAGTGAAACGTCACCCTTTAAAAATGTTTTTCCTTTTTAGATTTAATGCTAATTTGGCAGCATTTTAATTAAAAAGTCGTTAAAAAGGGAATTCCCCTCTCTTTATTAATTTTTTTTTTGTCGTTGCGTTGGCCCAGAAAATGCTGCTGTCATGGTTGCCCAAAAGAGTGGAGTTCGATCTTTTTTCTAAAGGAGAATTCAAATATGCTTATGTTAGGCTGTGTGTGCCATTCCTTACATCTTTGGGTGTTTTCATTAATACATGGTTGCCTTGTTAACTTTGCGATCAGTTGCGATCATGTTAACGTCAGAAAAACTATTTGCGAATGCATTTTAATATAAATTTATGAACACTTTCTCGGTTTTGCTTCATTTTCCTGTGGAGCAGAAGCAATTCTTATGTTAATTTTTAATTTTGAGTTCAAATTTAGACAGATGTGCACAGTCAGTAAAAAAAGATAGGAATGCATGTGAAATTTTATGTTTGCGCATTGGCGATGCAAATATTTGCGTTTTACATTTATGAATGCTATGCATTCGTCGGACTTTCGCAACCATGCATTTATCAAATCACCCTTTGTTCCTCAGCCGCAGCTAAAAAAATGCCACAGAATATTGATTTTTTTTCTACAAAACAAAATATTTATGTATACCTTGCACATTGCTCAAAAACAAATCGAATTTAAGGAGTTTCAGGACTATAGATTTTAAAATAATCTCTTACTCGGTGGCTAGCTCTTGAACAGGTTGCGGCAAGAATATTGAAATAGTACATTGGTACACTACTTTTTGCAGAATTCTTTTGAATCTTCTGACAGTAACCTAGATCGTGTCCACAAGATTCAAGAAGAGCTGAATGATACAACGAAGTGTTATTTAGTATTTTTAGCCTATGTTATTCAGTTAACTAATCAGCCTAACTCAGAATTCCAGTAAGAATACATACATTTTCGCCATATATTAAAACATTTTAGAAAATTTTATCAAATCGGAGACGGCCTTATATCTTATCCAAGGTTTTCTGAAAATTTTGTTTTAAATATCGATTATGTGTATGTTGGGGCAAAAGCTGAAATTTGTCTTAAAACTAAAAAAAAATCAAATAAATGAAATATTCGAAATTAAAGAAGTTTGTCGAAAATATTACATGACATTATATGAGCTTTCAAGAGCCTTGATTTTGATGACAAAATTTAAAAATAAATTCAAGGTATTAAACCTTCAAACCAATATCGAATAGCTTGATTTGGAATGGCGAAATTTCTTAATCAAAGCATGGTATCCAATTCATTAGATATCGAAGAATGTTGGTCAGAGATATTTACTTTAAAAAAAATCTCTTAATGAAATACTTTTTCCTCTAATACGGGATCTTGTGAGTGCATTATTAAGTTTTTTTAACTTTTCCTTATAAAGGATACAAAACTAAATAGAATTGACATAAGCACTAGCATTTAATCAATTATGAGTTTCAAGCAATTACTTAATGGAATTGATTGCAGTAAATGGCATCCTTCAAAAAGCCTTTTGAAATCAAATAAAAAATAGTGTTTGATTCTTGTTTAATACTTTTCGTAACCTTTGAATATTATGATAATATCGATAAATCAAAAACGAACTGGGTATTTAATACTGATATATAAATGTCCCTAAATGTTTAGACAACAAAGACGATAGTTTTTTCCGAAAAATAAAGTTTTTAAATACAAATTTTTTTCACAAGCTCACATTATTTGAAAACTTTTACAATTCTGGAAAGGTGCTATTATTTTGTTCAAAATACTACTCTTTTTTTGGCTTCTGTCTTCCTTTTGAACATTTCTCTCCGGCAACACTGGTTTCATCGGATCCATGGTATGGCCGAAGAAAACAATAAAAATCGGTGTATGAAGGTTTAAGAACTCCGATGTCACCTTTTATTAGATCTGAAATAGTACAATTAGTTTATTTGTATAAAATGGTAACGAGGTCTTTCATATAGTTTACAATATGTTTCCTCCTGGAATCTAACACGGTATCCCTTAAAAGTCCGGATAGAGTTCCCGGCCCTAGCTAAAGCTATGTAACAAAGCAATTGAAGCGTTTAGAATATGAAGATGCTAAGCGACATTTTCAAAGTTTTGAGTAATAAACATTTAAAGTTTTTAACCTGCAACTTTTTCCATGAAAATAATAAAAATTACATATGGCCAATTTTAACTAAATACAGCTTAATTGCTTTTATAACTGCATAAAATGACAAATTTGAATCTTATAATTATTTATTGTTTTGATAGTTTTTTTTTTCTCAGGACCTGCTGAAAATTAATTTGCATAGAAGCATTGATGTTCAATTGGGATGAATTTCATCTGATCTTTTAGATTTTTAATTTTTTCCGCAGAAGGCTGTTTGATTTTAGTCTCCCTTGGCATAAGATCTTGATTTTCGTTGGGGCGGTTATTGGTTTTAGCTATTATGACCTTACGAAAAGGTGTAGACACGTCGGTCGCAGCATTCTTTGTAAATATATGAACCATACTCCTCCACTCGCATTCAATTTATGCCCTGAATTGAACTTTTTCATTTGACACATTGTTTAATGAATTTTTCACGTTAAATTTTTTCTGAAGTTCATTCAAGGTTCGAAAATGATTTTGCATTTCGATAACAACTGTAACTTTGGTACTTGCATTTCGAATTATATCTCGATACTACTCAGCAATCGCAAAACCTTTCGATTCTGCCGAAGTCTATTGCTATCTTAAAGTGTGTGTCCCAATTCTAATGACCTTTTGTCAACCCTCTCAGTTGAAACTATAAGTTCATATTCGTTATTTTTGTTTCGTAATTTACTATCAAGTATCAAACATTGCAGATGATGTTTTCGTACCCACAGCAGCGGCAGCAGCGTCTTTTTGTTTCTTTAAAGACTTTTTAAAGCATTTTTCCTTTATGCAACATTTTAAAAGAACTTGTTTCGGGCCAAGAAGATTAATGGTAATCAAAAATACTTCTAATTTTGATACTTAACAACCTTACTTAAAATCAATATTTATGTTGTAATTTAATTAATAGATTTCGATTAAATTCCGAAAACAAAACAATTTTTTGAAGTGTTTGTATATCGAAGTCACATTAAAATTTAATCAGACGCTCCTAGTCTAGGATTCGATGACTAAATGCACCTTCATCTTTTAAAGGGTTCAATTGCAAAACTCCTATCTAGTGCACTACGCACTCAGCAGTTTGTTCCCAGGTACTTCCATTTCGTTCACTTGGGGGGTATTGGTAAGTAAGCCAGTAGCCAGCACGGTCTGAAGTCCATGCCTTTACGAGTAATTTTCACCTCCTCTTGTTATATTTTTGGAATTGAGACGATGTGAATTGTAACAGTGCAAACAAACTTTTTCTATGTAAATTGTGTAGCTTTGCATTTGCCTTGGTACAGATGGTGTTCATGGTATTCATCTGAATATTTTTTTTGTGTCGCTTATTCTAATATGAGAGTTGTCGTCTGTTGGGATGGCAGGTGGTCGGTGAATGCGATATATGATGGATATACGATTTAAATGTGAAGTTGGGCTGCTTGAGATGAAAGATTTGTGAACATGCTTATGGAGCCAGCTAACTTCCCTATAATGTATCTCATACAAATCAGTTTCTGATATCTATTGGTTGCCGCGTTCCTGGCTTGGTCTTGTCTTACTTAAACAAAGCTCACAACTCAGATGGACATTCCATCTTCAAGCCATTACTTAAAATGTTTCTGTCGAAGTTTCACCCTTTTTACTGAGCAATACAGATTGGAGCTCCCAAGATTACAAAAAAAAAAAGTTTCGGGAAGTCTAATTTTTAGAAGCTACTTCTGTGGATAATTTTTTTTTCGGTCTTCTGTACTGCTATCACAAATCCGTTGTTCAGTGAAGGTAACGTTTTATTTTGTTGATAATTTTTTGGGATTACCATAATTGTTGCCACTTGGTTCATTTCTAATGAAAGAAAACAATTCAGACAGTCCTAACATATTCTCCAATCTTGTGTAACACCATTACCGATAAGATATCTTCGTGTGAAACTCTATAAAATTCCTTTAAAATAACTTGTGAAATCAGTTCTCCTATTTAATATAGGCATTTCGTTCTTCAAGATATTTTTTGCGCTATAAAGTGGGATAAAACCACATCTTAATTATTTCATAAAATCTATTTGGTGCTACATAAAATTACAGTACGGTTAACAGTAAATACATCAATGAGTGCCTTTCCATAAAGGAATAGAAAAACTATCCAACAGAAAATAATTAACTCGCTTAATAGAATTCTCAAGAGATCTCCGTAAATATAGAATCTTTTTGAAAATCTATTATCAACCAGCTCAATTTGATTTTACCAGCGATAAGATTAAATTTGGAAACTCACTTAAATCGAACGACTCCTAGATAATTTTTTAAATTCCAATTAGTCCAAATTACCAAGAGACTAATTTAAGTATTTTAACAAAAGGAAAAATTAAAATCCAAACATCATGTAAAATTCTATTATCAGCCAACTTCAAAATTACATCCTTTTACTTCAAAAGAATAAAAAAAAGCTTACGCACGAATCCTTCTGTTTTTTTTTTCTCAATATTGTTGCCAGATATTCTAAATAAAAAGAACGAAATGAATATAGGATAAGCCCACGAATGAAAATTCTACAAAAACGAATATCAATTCAACAACAAATTTCAATATCATTTCCTCTTAGCATAAGGACATTTTAGCTCTCAGCATAAGGACTTTTCGAAAGAAAAGACAAGAACATTGACAAGATAGAAACGACAATGGCAATAACTACGATTCGAAACAACTTCACCAAAAACCAATTACGAATCGAAACAACATCCTCGCCTTATATCTACTATCTATTTTCTGTCTTTTCTCTCCGCCGTACCTTTCGCCGCTTCGTCCAGATCCAGATCCAAAAAAAAATCCACCTTTCTAGCTAGAAGATGGCACAAGGAATCATAAAAGCAACGCGACGGGGAAAAGAAACAATCTGGGATGAAAGAGGAAATAAGCAGATAATCCTCAAAGCAATGTACCTCTTCTATTTCTGTCTCCCTTTGACTGTCTTGCCTCTCTCTGCTAATATACACAAGACTTTTATTATCATATAAATAGTCTACTTAAGGACCAAAAGCAACGTCTTCGTTTGGCGGGAAGAAAGCTTCCGCACCGTTCATCTCGAATATGACATACAGAATGGTATCTATATATAGAAAGAGTGAATGATTTTACTTGGCATCTTGTGCGATGCGGTGTCTTTCGCCCCATTTACCCGTTCTTCGCAGACTTAGAAGTGATTTTTATTCAATAGAACTGCAGAGAAAGGGATTTAATAATTTTCTGATTATAATTTAAGTCTAAATAAGGATTTCCACACAGCCAGCCAAAACCAATACTCGACTATGCAGAAAACTCATTCATCCGATGATCCATCCATTTCCGTCGCGTTTTCATTTCATATAACTAACACTCGATTTGTCAACGAAACCATCCACTAAATCAATGTCGAATTTTCCTCAGTTTTTCTTCTCCCCGTCCGTTGACGCGTTATAGCACCAAGAGTCAAAATCCAACTCACCCACCTCTTCGAACGGCCCAGCGTTGGGCGCCATTTAAAGAAAATCTCCTGATTCAGTAGAATTGAACACCTTTTTGTACCCAAAACCAATAACTTTTTAATTTCTATTTTAAAGTACAAATTCGTATCTTCTTATATGTACCTGGTGTTCTGCAAGAAATAGCAACAGACATACACAAAACAAAAACAAATAAAATGAACATGAAATATTGCCAAGCTGCATAAAAAATAGAAGAAGACTACTCGAAAGAAGGAAGATAAGGCTCAGAGAGAAAAAAAAACAACAAACTGAGGATAATAAAATTAACATTGTTGTGGCACCAATTTCTTCACAAACAAGCAGGAAGTGTCTCAACTTAAATCCTTATACAACATGCGGCATGTGGCAAGGACAATAAAAATCAAATCAATACACGCGAAGATAACAAAACCCACGTGTGTTTTGTTGTTCTTTCTGCCTGCTGTATAGATTCTTCTCCTTGCTGCAGCCAGCAAAATAGTGACATCCTTGAAAAGAAATATCCTTGCACACAGAAGAAGCGATTTAGAATTCATGTTCTTGTAGAAATAATTCAAGGAAATTCAAAGCTCCAAAAGAAAATGCAATAATAAGCAACAACAACAACAACCACCCAAAAAAAAAATGTCTGTCGAACTAGCAAAAAACAAAATAAATAAAATAAAAACTGCTTCAAAGGAAACAAATTCTATTGGAAGCCACTATGGCTTTAGAATAAAACGGTAACCGATTTGGCTTAAGTGAACTGTCAATGGTGTTATGTGGATATGTGTGTGCTTGTGTGTCTAAAAAGGAACATTGTAACATCCTTTTGCCATATCTATCAGTTATTGGGTGTTTTCCTCTTAAAATCACATTTCCCCAAGAGGGGGAAAAAGGTATACCCCGGAAGCGTTTCTTCTACATAATATACACCTTCATCGTCGTCGTCTTCGTATTCCATATTATTCCAATAGGACATTTTCTGTCTTATAAGTTTGGTGATGCAGTATATTCTCGGTGTTGCTGGTGCTGATGGGAAAAAAGTAATGAATAAATCTTGAGAATTACATTTCAAGGATATCCTTAAAAAGTTGCGAAACTCACATCTCTGATAAATACGAATACGAAGAATTTCGCATGTTGTGGAGTAATTAAGTTAGTTGATTTTTGCCATGTGAATTACGTTATTTACGCTTAATTTCATTTTAACATTAATTTCTGTTGCTAAGCGCGTTTCCTGTCTAATTGCTGTACTTGGGATGATGTCAATATTATGTATGTATGGGTAGCGGAAGGATGCTTTGGGTGGAAATTACATATGTATAAGTACATGATGTTTCCGATTATCCTGTGTATAGAGAATATGGAACAGCTGCGAAAGGAGTAAATTCTACGAATAAAATTCTTTATCCTTAATTAAGACTCAACATGTGATTAACAGATAATTGGGATTTATTTCCAAAATTGATTTAAATGAGATGCTTTAACTGAAACAGATAAAATGGCGTTCAGAGGAAATGAAGTATGAAAATGTTTAAGTAGATTTATATGGGAATTTTTAATTTTGAAATATTTGCAGGTGCTTTTGGATTATTTATTATCTTTCGGCAGATCATATATATAATTCATGTTGCTCAGTGAGATATCTTTTAGGTTTCATTGAAATTGATGAAAGGGTTCACTAAAAGATATAACCTGTGATCGACCTTGGCAGGTCGAAAAAACTTGGTGGTAGCACACTCAACTTGAGTTGTTGGGCATTCAAAGTCATCAAATGATACGAAAAATGGCTTTAAAAAGCAAGCATGTAATCATACAAAAACTGAATATAAAAGATATAACCTTTACTATTTTGTCTTAAACAAAATTACATATGAATTATACAAATAATTGGAAGGATCAAGATTTGTATATAGGAGGTCCTTGAAAGTCCTTCCGCATACCAAATTTTTCGAAAAAATATTTTTTGGATTATGGAAGAAAATATTTTTTAAAACTAATGAAAATTCGATATTTCGAAAACGGGTTGACGATTTTTTTAATTCATGTTTTTTAAATTTGTATTGTCAACAACTTAAAATTGCAATACGAATATTTATTTGTAGAAAAAACATTACAGAAATTTTGTTTACAAGAAACTAAGTAATAAAACGACTTTAAAAATATATTTAGCCGTTTCTACTAAGAATCTATTGCATAAGATGTGATCGAACATAAGAGAAAGTACGTGCAATCCCGTCGTGCATTTTATTTGATTTTGCAGTTAGTTCTCTGCCTTGGCACAGGAAAATACTGTCTTAAGATTAGAATCAAGAAATAAAAATCAATTTGTTGATAGGTACTTTATTTTAATACATTCTTATAAAAAAAAATGTAGAAAATAACAATTATTTATAGAAATAAGATTTTGTTGAGAATCCTCTATCTAGCCATCTTTATTACAAATATATTATATCTTTATTATTTGGTTTTGGTTTTTGTTGAAATAACATGTCTGTGACTAGATTTTCAGTTCCACTTTCAGCTAAGGAGGACCTATGTTCTCCTGGCCACCGAACTTGGAACCAGCATTAATATTGTCGCCTGAAAAATCCCCAGATTCACTAGAGTGTGTTGAAATCTATAGCTCGAGAACATTGCATGGATGCATGAACATTGACATTGAACTTGAATGTCGCATTACAGAATCCATAACATCAAGCATTTCCATAGGTGGCAACATTAAACCAGTTTTTTTTTAATTTTATATAAATACAAATTTCAATTTAAACCAAAATATGTTATAGCAATTTTAAGTACTAAACAACATAAACTTAAAAACAGAATTTCGAAAATTCTTTAACCCGTTTTGGAAATATTGAATTTTGAAAAAGAACAAATATTTATATAATTTATGTGCAATATATATAACATGCCTAAGATTTTTAAATGTACATATAAATATGCATAGTTTATATCAGTCGATCTCGTACTGTGGAGGTGTTAAGACGTTTTCGGCTTCCCAGTTTTTCCAATTAAAATTCGTGTGTGAGCTTAAGTTCTATATTAAATCAACATTTCATAAGTGGTGCAGTAGCACAAAGATAGAGTGGCCGACCGAGAATCCGAGGGTCGCAAGTTCGATTCCCAGCCGGGCATCAGAACTTTATCAGCTTTTTTTCACAACCGTGAAGTGGAAAACTTTATTGGTTGGGAAAACGATCAAAGGAGGAGGAGTTTAAGCACCGGGGCATCGAAAGGTGTCCTAGGGCCAATGAGGCCAGCGATGGCATCAGCAGAGGGAACATCGAAAGATGTTCCAATTACAAACAATGATACTGCAGCAACAACATCATCAGCAATAACAACAACGGCAACATCATCCGATGCTAATCAAAAGCGCAGAAAGAGGATCAAGTGCGCACCAAATTTGGTAAAAAGGAGATCCACGGCCACCTCAGCAAAGCTGCCAGCTGGGGTGCATACGTCCGATATAGACGAGACGTCAGAGGCAGCAAGACAAACCGAGCTAGACACTTCACCCGAAGAGGGTATAGCATATATGTCTGAAGAAGGAGAAGGGCACTTCACGACGGGCGATAGTACTGCCCTCGTGAACCTCTCCACATCAGAGGCGTCATCTGAGGAGGACGAGGAACAAAGAATGTTCGCCCAAATTGATGCTTTGGAGGCAGAAATAGAAAAGATAAAAAGTAAAGTTAAGGCCAGCCAAGAAGCGCGCCGAGCGAGGCAACTAAAAGAACTCGACGAAAAAGAACAACAGCAGAAAAAAGAACAATTACAAAAACAACAGCCACAGCAGCAGCCAAAACAACAACAACAGCAACAGCAGCAGACACAAGTCCAGAAACAAACGCAAGAAAAACAGCAGCAGCAGATTCAAAAGCAGCAGAATCAACAGCCGCAGAAAAGTCAGTCTCAGCAGCAGCAGCCACAGCCGCCGATTATGAAAAAAGAAAAGGTGCCACCCATTAATACTTATAAAATGGAGTTACAGGATACCATAAATCTATGTAAGTTGACCATAGGTCAAAATTTTACTATTAAACGATTAAATAACGATAGGCATGCTATCCAGTGCTTCACACTGGAACAGCACAAAAAAATTAAAGAGTTGCTAAAAGAAACTACTACCGAATTCTTTAGTTTCACCCCTAAAACCGAAAAATTTCAAACGGTCCTTTTGAAGGGCATAGATTCCTACACGGAACCACAGGTGCTCTTAAATGAACTCCGCCAAAAAGCGAATGACGATCTCGACTTTATCGGGGTCAAGCCGTTCGCTACAGTTAGAGCTAGGCGGGAGAAGCGGAGACTTCCCTTCTTCCTTGTTCAACTCTCACCCAGCAGCAAACTGGATAGTTTGAGGAGTATATCCGTCCTCAACTATCAGGTTGTAACTTGGGACAAATTAAAAAGGCGCGGCGACATGCTTCAATGCATGCGCTGCCAAAGGTTCGGCCACGCCGCAGCAAACTGCGAAATGCAGTCACGCTGCGTTAAGTGTGGAGAGAACCATAATGCAGATGAATGCAAGTTAGGAAAGGAACGGGTCGAAGATAGGACCCAGCTTAAATGTGTACTCTGCCGAGGCGCCGGACACCCCGCTAATTATCGGGGATGCCCGACGCTTCAGCTTATAAAAAACAATAAAGCAGCAAAGCAAACAGTGGTAGAAAAGCGTCCAACAGTGCGCCCTCCTACAACAACGCCCGTCAACCCCCAAATTTCTTACGCCCAAATGGCGTCAGGAAGGGGAAGCACGGTACAGCCTACACCAAAGGTCGCCCAACAGGCCTCCGTGCCTAAGGCGCCGGCGGCACAGGCGGACATTATGGGCGTTCTACTGGCCATTCAGGGCCAGTTGAACGGCCTCCAAAACCAGATCAGGGAGCAGGCGACTAGGGTGGATTATATCTACTCTGTTTTGTCGAGCTTAACGCAACTTAGAGGTTAAGGGCGCGCTGCCGGAGAGGCCCTTTAAGATCCTAGCTGTGAATGTAAATTCACTGATTAGGACCGAACGTAGAGCGAATTTATTCCAATTGCTTAAAGACATAAGTCCAGATGTGTTTATGGCTAGCGAAACTAAGCTTAACCAGAAACATAAATTTACTAACAACAATTACAATATCGTAAGGAGAGATCGACCCAACTCCACTCAAGGAGGGGGCGTCGCAATCTTTATACGTAAAGGCATTAGTCATAAGGTAATATATAATAGTGATGTGCGTAAATTTCGGACGTTAGAGGCATGCATCATATGCATTCATCTCCAACAGGGAAAGCGAATGTATGTGATCGCTGCCTATGCACCGGAAACACCTCAGCCCACACAGTTTATAACAGAGCTTGAAAAGCTTTTTGAATGCTTAAGATTGAGGTCGGAAGAAAACTACTACATATTGGCTGGTGATTTGAATGCCAAACATATAGATTGGGGAAATCAAATACAAAATCCTCGTGGTAACCATCTGTATAATTGGATGGGTCGATACAACCTGGAGTATCGCATTGAACTTCTCGCTACAGACAGGCCATCGTTTCCAAGAAGCGGTGCCTATCTGGATCTATTGTTGAAAGACGCAAGACTAACAATTACTGATACTGTGGGCCATCGGTCTAAAAATTGTTTAAGATCGATCGAGTACGACAGTGACCACTGCGGACTCGCCACCGTAATACAACTTCCGAACTCGCTTATGGAGTTGGAGGAGTATGTACCGGTGCATACTTACAATTACAGTAAGGTGCGCTGGCCACGCTTCTCGAACGTCTTATTGAGCGAATTACGATCAAATGGTATATCCCCACCAAATGACAGGAACATGACAAATACTGAAATTGACAGATACTTAGAACAAATGGACGAAACAATTCAACGAACAATGAACAGGACAATACCGTAATACAAAGAACGTAACACAACTGACATGTACCGTAACGCGACAATTGATGCATTACACAGACAAAAAAGTGGCTTACTGACAAGACTAAAACGCTTGTACAGACGGTTTACTGACACACGAGATCTGGAGATAAGGACACTGAAGTCGTCCATCAAAAACATCAACCAATTGATCAAAGAAAATTATAGGTTGTCCATTAATTTGTTTTGGGACAACAAAATTCGGGCCGTGAACGCTACCGACCCGAGTATGTTCCCACAAATTAATAAGATATTCAGAAGAAAAGATCAAAACGACCTTCCGTGTCTTAAGCTCCAGAGGACGACACAAAACAGAGACGTACTTCTGACAGCAGGCATAGACCCAGATGACGCCGTCTTGGACGATGACCTCTTCATAATCGAAGATCCGCAGGAGAAGGTGGATGCTGTGGGGGCTGCTTTCCAGCAAGTGTACAAGGTGAATGCTAGCATTCGCCCGAATCATGACCTGGAGAACAGAGCTCTGCTTCATCACTTATGGCTCCGAAACGATATAAGCGAATGGCGATCTGAGAACCTTGGTTTTACCGGGTTTAATGATGAAGATTTGGCAAACGCCATAATCGCCGACCGAAATGGGCCCAGTCCCCTGTTAATTTCGAAGAATGAGCTCCAGCTCATCTTCGATTCATTAAAGAAAAAGAAGTCTGCAGGAGTCGATGGTATATCCAACGTTGTACTACGACATTTGCCTCAAGAAGCAGTTGACATTTATACGACACTGTTTAACAACGCGCTGAATAATGCATATTATCCAGTGCGGTGGAAGACAGCTGTAGTGCACCCTCTCCCAAAAAAGGGAAAGGACAACTCCAATCCGGCGAATCTCCGGTCGATAAGTCTTCTTCCGAGTATCAGCAAAGTATTTGAAAAGGTTATTAATAGAGCCCTGTTCAAGTGGGCGGAGGACAAAAATATCATCCCGGATAATCAGTTCGGTTTTAAGGCGGGACATGACACAATTCATGCCGCGTCTAAACTAGTTTCTGATATCCAATGGAACAAAACTAAAAAGCAGTGTACGGGTGCCTGTCTGGTTGATTTGGAGAAGGCCTTCGACACCGTATGGTTAGAAGGTCTCTATCTAAAGCTAACCAGACTAGGTATAAGTAAACCTCTATTGTATATGCTTTATGACATGCTAAATGGTAGAAAGTTTGTTGTCAAGAGTGGCAATGTAACTTCTACCGCAATTTTTAATATTAATAATGGTCTTCAGCAGGGAGCGGTTAACTCGCCGATTCTATTCAGCATTTACACCAGCGATCTGATAGGTAGTCTAACTCAGGCAATTGCGTACGCCGACGATCTAATTGCGTACAGAACAGCTAATACAGTTGAGGTCATCAAAAGTCTCTTGCAGAGTGACTTCGACAAGATTCAGCGATATTGTGATGACTGGAAGTTGAAAATCAACTTCCAGAAATCAGAAACTATTTTGTTTAGGACTCCGTTGTCTAGCGCCTCAAGGGATACGAGAAAGAACTGGCGCAAGCTGGTGATCGTAGGGCCACATGGACATCCACTGGCGAGTAAAAGTGTAGTAAAGTACCTTGGCATCTGGTTGGATCAGTACCTGTATTTCGACAGACATATTGGTGCTGCTTTGGCCAGGGCTAGGGGAGCCTTTGCCTTGACAAAACGACTGTTTTATAGCAGCCGTCTTGACAGCAGGGTGAAGGTGATTTGCTATATGGCCCTCATCAGGCCGATTATTGCCTACGGATGCCCGGTGTGGTTCAACGTTGCCCCATCTCAAATGGAAAAGATTCGGGTGTTTGAGAGGCAATGTCTTAGACGTTGCCTTGGATTACACAGAACACCAGAGTCGGAGTACACAAGATATTATTCCAACCAGGTTCTATACAACGGAGCCAACATAAACAGAATAGATAATTTTTTGTTCAAGCTGAGTCGGGGTCACGTTGCAAGAGCGATGTCCTCAACTAACAGCTTAATTTTTGGGGCGTATTACCCCAATAACGTATATTTTGAGAGTGCGCGGTTAAGTGGTTACATCCCTCCCGAGGCATTCCTCTATTTAGACAGTCGAGGGCTGATACAGGATGGAGGGGCGGTTCCGCTCATCTACCACGTCAGCCGGAAAACTGTGGATAGGCGACTCCTGTATGGTCGAGACGTCATCGCTCAAGGTGGAGAAGAGCGCCTTCGGTTCAGTAGGACTGTGTCCGATCGGGACCGGAGGGATAGGGCGAAACAGGAGAACCAGTTCTGGTGGCTCTCTGAACAGCATCGTGATACATAAAGTCGATGAAGATGATATATCTTGGTCGACTTACATAGATTTAGGGCATTAGGTATAGGGAACAGTCAGGGTGGCACCAAAAAAAATTAAAAATATGTATGTATGCGGGGGCATACGTGCATGTATCTGCGTGTCTGTACATGTATATGCGTACGTATATGTATGTGCGTATGTACATGTGTGGGTGGCTTGCATGCTGGTGTGTGTCTGCATGCATATAAAAAATAAACAAAAAAAAATTAAAAAACGAAAAAAATGCTGCTGTGGCTGTTCTAGTTTTTAAGTAGTTATAAGTATTATTAGGTATTTTAAGTAGTTTAAGTTATTTTTAGTTAGTATAAGTTAGTTTTATTTAGTTTTAATTATTTTTAATATATATTTAGGTTTAGTTTATAGGTAAAAAAAATAAAAAAAAAAAAAAAAAAAAATAAAAAAAAAAAAAAAAAAAAATGATCAGATATCAAGTTTTTTGTATATAAGTTTCTTGAAATATAAAATAAATAAAAAAAAAATTATATTTAATTAAAATAGTTTTTAGGTCGAAAGACATTAGTTGTAAGAGTTATTGTTTAATTTAGAGCGCCCGTAAAGGGCCAGTAAATTAGTTGTAAGTTATTGATAATTAGGCTAGTTTTAAACATTTTTGTCTAGCTTTAAGATAGTTATAAGTTAAAATGAAATAAAAATGAATTAAAAAAAAAAAAAAAAAAAAAAAATGCATAGTTTATAAACTTAAAAACAAAAGATTAAATCGGCATAATCACAGGAAAAATAATTCAAAATTATGAATTAAATACTTAAATTAATTTGAGCTCAAAAAAAGTACGCCATTTTATTTCTTGGATAAATTTCAATTCATGAGAAAAAAATTTAAAAAAATCTGTGGATGGGGTTTTTGAGAGAAAAAAGTTTTTTTTTAAGAACTTTGGAAAACATTTTTCAAAAAAAATTCAAAAACGCCACCTATAATTCTTTTTCAAAAAAAATTAATGAGCAATTTCCAAAATATTAATTTTTAATGCTTTAAAAAATGTAAAAAAATATTAATTAAAAATATAGGTATGCATTATAAATTGGGTTACCTAGAATTATTTATATGCGAAATTTCGAAAGAATCGGTTAAGCCATTTATGAGATAGTCGAAAGCAAAAAAAAAACGGAAAGTACCGATTTCATACATTTCTTTAAATTTTTTTTAATCATATGATCGGTCGTACCTAGAAAGCTACACTGGTTTTTTAAAAATCAAAATCGTTGGAGCCGTTTTCGAGAAAAATTATGCTTTAACGTAACGGCTATGTCGCAGGTACCGTTATTTTTTAAGCTAAAAACAAATTCAATTTCCCCTCTTTACAATACTTAAAAAAAACTCTATATACCAAGTTTGAAGCAATTCGGCCCACCCGTTTTGGCTGTAGATGTCTATGCATACATACAGACAGACATACGTACAGACCGCCAGAATTCTTAGAACATCTTTTTTCGTTTTCGCTATCATGGTAATGTCATGTTTGATTGTTACCTAACAACTTTTTTTTCCGACGAATGCATAACTTGCCGTATAGTACCTATAATCGCAAGTAGTAGTAGTAGTAGTAGTAGTATTAGTAGTAGGACTAGTAAATTTATTTTATTTTCTAATTCAAATCATGTATATAACAAAATCAAGTATAGGATGGCAATGCCGTCTGCCAGATTGACAATTTAAATAAATTACTTTTTTGAATTCAGAAGTTTTCGCTGAGAACTCTATTTCGATTAGCTTGCGCTACTTTGCTACAAAGTTTTTGCACTTCCATTTCGTTTAAAGACGCTATCATTTCTAGAAAATGAAAAAAAATCTTCTCTCTCCCTCAGGTTACACAGACTGCATTGACCGGGAAATTCCTCTTTATGCTGCATATAATTTAATTGCAGAAGCTCTGCACGAAGTCTCACCATCATCGAGATATGCACCATACTATTTTCATCTTTGAAGTAGTTTCTTGGTCCTAGGTTATGACAAAGGCAACTCTAAAACACTCTGCGAACAGAGCTGGTGGCATCTTCGATAAACTTCTCTCGAAGCTTCTCATCAAACATCGCAATTAGCTTATGAAGCTTAGCTCTCATGTTCAAAACTTTGATAATGTAATCTACCTGTGTTTTGATGGTTTGGACGAAGAGTGGGGATAGTCATGTTAGATAGTTTTAGGACTACTGCTTTAAATACTCGGAACTTACAGCTTTTTCCAAGTAGCTCCAATCGCACTTTGGCCTTAACAAGTTTCTCACTCTGAAGCTTTTCCATACTTAAGCTTTTGTAAAACACACTCCTAGGTATCTTAATTCGTTTAGACTATTTCTCTTCCCACCATTTCTGAAGATCATTATTTTTGATTTGTTGAGGTTAACTTGAAGATTCCATTTAGAACAGTACCTATACAGTTGGTTGATCATCAGTTGGAGCGATCGTGTTGAGGTTGATAGATAATCGCAAGTAAAAACGGGGTATTGTATTTAATAAAAGGGACCCTAGTGACATGCGGCACCGATGAGATTCTTAAGATCACATGGCCCGTATGATCTAATTCAATTTTGGCTGTTTTTCCAGGTTAGTTTAGGTAAGGCAAATGGGCTGATTTTTGATCTCGTTACCATCAAAATAGATCCATTGTAATACCCTCAAGCAAAATAACTCTTAATTGTATAAGATATAAATTCTATCATGATTGAGTCATATTTTATAGGTTTTTATAAAGATCAACAGTCTATTGCTTGCATGATTCGAGAGCTCTTCCCAATCGCTTATGAAATCTGTAACCAGAGTTGGTTCTTTGTATGACAGAGCAATAGACAATGACATAGGAAATGAGAGGTATTCTCGTATTTATATTCATCGTTGCAACCTCGGCACAGGTCATCATAACTAAGCCCCAAGTTAGCAAGTTCTTTTATGGTAGCCCAGCAGATTGTGTCCGGTTATTTCGATTAATAAATACTATAGTAAGCTAAATTTGAGCGATAGTCTCGTTTTATATTACTCTAAGCACTGAGTTCTATTGCGGCTTTTGGGAATACTATTGCGACTTTAGAAAACCATAAACAATAAATTATAATGAAATCGAATTATACATATCTAATTACCATAGTTCATGTCACATCAGTGTGAAATAACCATGCCCTCAAATCTCTTGTGCAAATGCCCAATATAACTTCAATTATGTGGAACATAGCACAACTCCTTCTGAGACCACATGGCGTCAACCTCAATATCTTTCAATTTGGCTGAACAGTAATTGTTTGATATAGATCTGTAGAGCTCGCCAGTTGAAGTAGATGCCTTAAACGACTCAACAAAGTCTTTTTTCGAAGAAGAACGGACCAACTTCTCCAACATACACTGGCCATTATTCAAGTCTGACAGTAGGTAGGGATGCATTTCCGCTTAATGAACTTTGTGTGGATTAACGTCATCCCATATATGGAAAAATTATGTTCGGTCAGCCAAAAAAATGTTGACACTTAAATTGCATCGTTAATCCTGCATCGTGTACCTTGCCTTAGTCATCTAGCATCACTGGACAGAATAATAAATAACAGATTGACAGACGCAGTCAAAAGAATTTGGCTGCCACGGTTTGCTAAGATCGACCCATCTCTATTGGAAAACCTTTTATTCAATGAGCGAATTATGGTAAATCACAAGAGCTTATTTGTGTTAACATCTCCATCATCCTAATTTCCAGTTTTTTGTCAAATTTCGAGACCAAGGCTTGACCCATAAATTAAGTAAAAATGCTATGCTATGTTTTGCGTCAATTTTCTCTTGTGAGGTTTTGAAATTTTGGACTTGTTCTCTTCCACCATTTTTATTGTTTCGTCAATTCTGAAAAAAATGCACACCATAACCAGCAAGCCTAAACTAAAATTGATTAGAATCGAACTGATCCCAGAACTCATTGACATTAGTGTAACAAAAACAATACCCCACCAATTAAATATCGACTCAAAAGGTATAGCCAAACTACAGCTATTGGACAGAAATAAATGTCCTCAAATGAAACTGCCCCAAAATCCAAATTATATTAGTAGATACTTAATCTCAATTTAATATCATTATAGAAATCTGTCGTTTGCATAGTCTAATCGCCAGCCCATCTACAGAATAACATCTCTAACTCACGTTCCATAGATAAGTTATAAGCCTTCTAATATCCGTCCCCACCAAACTGTTCATTTCACATACCCATCAGGCTATTTGTGTCATCAAAATTTCGGAACTAGACCGCAAACTCAAAAGCTTGTTTAGTGTGCGATGAAGACCGGAAGTGAAAAAAACGACGCCATTGTGGATACACACTCGTACACCCCCATCGCCCAGTAATGTGAAATTTTATTCATCCAACAACTCTCTGACACAAAACAATCAAGGACGGACGTGAGAGAGTTGGGCATCATATACGAATAATATGCGGGAACTGGAGGCAAGAGGCAATTACCGGCCGATCTTGAGCCAGATGGCAGGACTTTATTCCATTGGCTATTTCTGCCTCCATACAATATTACCACAATTGAATCGTCATCACCCAACAACCATAGGCCTATACCAAAAGCCCCCATGTCATTTCTCTTGTTTTTGAAAAAAAAAATGCTTCCTTCTTCTCTTAATGTGTGTCATACTTCTGATGCTGGCTGTTTGGTGGTAATGGAGCATATTAGTTGAATCGTTCCACATCCATTTATCCCATGCTGATTGACTATAATGTGAGCAATTTTACTAGACAAAAAACTACTCCTACATCCTGCCTCTCACAACAACAACTGTAGCCAGGACATATAGAGCCGTATGTCACTTTAGATAGTTTTTATACACAGCGAACGATTATAAAGACCAGAAATGACCTTTAGAATTCAGCTAAATGTTTTTTTTCTTTTCTATTGTTTTGGAAGGGGACATTCTGAATTGGTTGGGGGTGGGTGCCAGGCTCTGTCTATCTTGTTGATTTTGTTATTAGCTCAGCAATGACAATGGAAACTGTTGGCAACAATGAAGATGGTCTAAGGAGGACGTTTTGTATGCATGTGGAAGGGGGTGGGCTTAATAATAGAAGGACTCAGTGCATAAGGATTAAGGTAAACTACTTGAGGGCCATATGAAGTAGTTCAGTAGCTCGCCATTAGCGCTGTTGTTTAAGCGACCGCATTTTTTTTTGTTCATAAGTGATAGTCAAACAAGCCTTGATTATAGAGTAAATTCCATATGAGTGACTCAGCAAATATGAATGACCTTTGAAGATTTATGTTGCTTGAAGATTTTGTTTAAATTTATAACATGACTTGTTTGATTGCTGGTAAAGGTTTTTCATTTCGTGAATTTTTTATGTCGAATTTACATATTTTCAGTCATTCCATCTATTGACAGATACAGAACCTAGCACCCAACAAAGACCCAACCGCCGATTCAACAATTATTATTTGAAATTCAAATTTAAATAAATAAATTCTTGTTTGCATTTTTATAATTCACATAACCTCTTTCCGCAAATTTTATAAGGGTATGCGACAATTGCCGTGTTCTTTTGGCAATAGCTATCCGCAGCAAAACAGAATTTAGACACATTACAAATACAATAACCTGCTTTCTATAAAAGTAAAAGCAAAAGTCTGTTTTGGATAGATTTGCAACATTTATTCGAGTATCGAATGATAATATCATGTTGTTTAGTTGGCAGTTCCGATGAATTTGATGAACCTCGAAGTCTTTGTTCGTAGAGTTCTTCTTTCTGTCAATGGGCATGTTCACCCATTTATTAAATGAGATATCTCAGAAAACAAACTATCCGAATATCTTTGTGAACGATTCGGATATGTTAGCTGAAAGCAGTCAAAAATCAATAATATTTGGTTAGGTGTTACTCTCTTGAAAAAAAAAAAAATAAATAAATAAATAAATACAGGAAATACAAAATACTAACAAGTACCTTTTATTTATTTTTGTAGCCTCATAAATAATATTAATTAGCATAGATAGGGGCGCTCTTCCACTTTCAGTAAAAGCTAAAGTTAGCTTATTCGTGCGAAATTGCCAGATCAAAGATACTTTAATAAAAGATGTTTGAGTGGCTTGGTGTCAGCTTCTTTCAAATTGCCTAACAATGAACTAACTTAAACTTGAGCAGCGCCTCTACCAAAGCCCCTTAAATTTAAATAGCTACAATTATTTAAGGAGCAAGTCAGTGCATATTTATTATTTAGTAATAAATAAGCAGTCATTAGTAGGGCGTGAGTGTATGTTATCAATAGAGCACTTATAAGACGACAAAATATTAACTGTCGAATTTCATTGATAAGTTATTAAATTTTGTTTAAGAGATTCAATTTTTTTTATACCAAAAATTGGAAATTTTCAGATTTAAAGGGTGATATTTTAGATCTTTTGGCGAAATTTGGCAAGAATTACATTTTAAATATTTCAAAGTATAGCTTTTTGCTTTTATTGATGGTTGTGGTAGATAATTAACTTGACCCTAAAATTCGTGTCATACCTGATTTTCACGATCTTAGGTCATTTTGAATTCAGAGTCGAGTTAACCGTTGACCAACCAGTGAATTTAAAGTGGACATAATCGTTTTTTTTTTGTTCAGTGTTAATATTTTTTTTACCAAAACACGAGTATTTATCACAATTACGTCTTTCT
This sequence comes from Philhelius pedissequus, assembly GCA_910595825.1. Lineage (NCBI taxonomy): Eukaryota > Metazoa > Arthropoda > Insecta > Diptera > Syrphidae > Philhelius > Philhelius pedissequus. The sequence goes on from OU343160.1 coordinate 329,296,652, forward strand.
TTCCATATTTTATATAACTCATTTTTAATTAACCGTTCTACCCCAACTCAATCTTTGAACCGCATATAAGCGAAGTTCAAAAAATACCTTATAACTAGTTAAGTTATTGCCACCGATATATTTCCAAAAAGAACACGGCTAATTGCATTGCAAATTTGAAATTTGTGCTTGGCTTCTTAAATTGTTACAAGTTTTGAACATGAACATTGAGTTTCAGTATCACATTATTGAGTAGAAAATGAAGACGTCCTAAAAGAACAAAATTGCTAAATGCCCTACTTAGAAATCGATAATCGAATTTCTGGCCACAGAACTATTTGTGCCCTATTTCAAGTAAAATAAGTGTGATATTAAAACTAAGAAAACAGAGACTTTAAAAGAAATGGAGGTACGAACTTATAATAACCGAGTCTTCTTGCTTTCATCGCTCCAGCTCATGGGCATGCTGCAGTATCTTAATTTTTGAAGGTACAATATTTAATAATTCGTGTCATTTTTAGACATTCAGTGGAAAAAAAACTGTAATAAGTTAGCGTGTAAACGAAAATTGTCCACAAAAACGTAGATGAACACCATATACAGTAAAATTTCTCATTACGAGCATCTATTTATATTATTCTAAAAAAAAATTTGTAAGCTTCGAAAATATATGTTGTCTATTAAAATCACTTCACTTTGTCCACTGCCGCAATCATGATTTTGTTTCCTGATGGGCTTACTTCGGAAAAATATTTAAATTAATTGATTTTTATGATTATTTATTTAAATGATTGATGATAATGATTTAAATGATAAATTATATTAATCACTTTACGTGTAAATGGGTTCACGTTAAAAGGTTTCTTTCAATCAACACTTGCGGGTGGCAATGGCGCAGTGGATTGGATATAGTGCTTGAAGTGTGGGGTCGATCCTCACGCTAGGCAGCATTCTTTTGTATACTTCCAATTTAAATTGGATGCTGCCCGGGTTAAAATGAGATAGTAAATAGCTGATTCTCAAATCCACTGTTCCAACAAAAAAATTCTTTCCTATCTTTCTATTCCTTCTCACTTGTGCCGTGCAATTCAGGTTGGGTTTAAAATAGCTTAGGTCTTACAGACATATAGTTAAAAATTATTATTATTATTAACACTAGATGCGTTGTCACTGCAAAAATCCAGAGAAAAATACGTATAATTTATGTATGTATATGCATGTCGTTGGAATAGAAGGCGTTAATTTTTCAGACTTTGTTTCACCCTCCAGAAATGGATACTGTAATACTTTTAGGTAAAAGAATATTACAGTCAAGCCATGAGCTGTCAAAATCCATTAAAAGATGGCTCCGATTTAAATGGATTAAAATACCTCTACAAAAATTCAATTTTAGCTCAGAAAATTCGAAATTTCCAACAAAACTGCTGAGATACCATACTCTATCTTTTCAATGTGAACAGGCGTCTTATTTCGCATCTTTTTAATACCAAAAAACACGAAAGAAAAACAATACTAGAAATGAAACCAAGACGGAGGTCGAGGTGAGACTGAATTTTTTTAATTTTAATGAGACCGAGACAAAACTAACAATTCTTGTCTGGTCTCGTCTCGTTGCCAACCCTAGCGAACAGAAATTAGTTTTCCAGAATTTTGATGCTCCTCTTTCCCAGCGCCCTCATGAAAAAAAACCAGCCTGTGCCCATGTTCTGTAACTTTCGAAACGATAAAAGTAGTCGAGAAACAAAAAAAAATGTGTTCGTTTTGTTGTTAAGATGCCAAAATGACTTTTTCAGTTTATCGCCTTCCATTGGAAAATCACAGTCAAGCAAATTAAAAATTTAAGGTATCGCCTCAACTTAACGAAACCCATTTTTTTTTCAGAAGCGTTAAGTGAGAAAAAGTTATTGCCTGAGTTACAGAACATGGGCCCTGGCCAGCATCAATATTAATTGAGTATACTAAGCAAGGAAAATTTTCTGTAAGCCATTTGTTTTGAAAGCTTCGTTTATAAGATCCATGGATTGTAAACTCGTGAGAAAATTTGGAAAGCAAGACTGATTTGAAAATGATTTGCTTGGCACTGTCATCTAGAGAGCTTTTATTCATCATCGCTATATAAAAAGCATCTATGTGCGTGTCTTTAATGCTGCGAAGATTTCAAGGACTACATAAATTGAATAGAACTAAGCTTATAACTTCACTTCACATCTATTTTTTGGACACGAAAGAACAATTGTATTTTTGCATATAATTCAGAATGGCGCCCAACGTGAGTTTATTTTTATATTTAGTTCAAAATAACATTCTCATTAAACGTACTCAAATTATTTCTATTTTATTGTCAATTTATCTACTCGTACAGATTTTTTTATGATAGAAATTGTATTCATAATTTCAAAAGCACTTATACTCAATTTTCAACGAAAATTTCATCATCGTATAAATTTCTTGATTTCAATTAAATTAAGAGGGATGCCATTATGTTCTTTCGAAATATCATAATTTTACTACGCCGACATGATTAAGTGATGCTTTAATAATTTTTCAGTAATTAAATTACAAACTGCCAAATATTAAAATAGTATGGAAGGATAGACATACCATTATAACTGTAAAATTCCCATTAAAATTTACTCGTAAACATAAATACATTTACACATAAGCATATTAAATAGCTACTGTGGCATGCCCTCCCTTGATGTTAAAATGTTTAATGGAGTTGAAATATTTTTTTGCCAAAACGAAAAACCTTTGATTGCTTTCTAATGAATTTGAAAAATGTGTTGCCATTCCTAACCTTAATACGAGTAATGTACAAACCTTAAGGCAGACTGACATCAATTCCAATATTTCATCTATTTATATTTTAATATAAACAAATATTTTCTTTTAATAAATCAACAACAACTATTTTAAAAACAAGAATTTTTGGTACACTAAAATTAAAATACGATTATGTACATTAAGAGTATGAATGTTAATAAATTTAATTCAATTTTTTTCTCAATATCAATTTAGTAACGTTTCTGTTTCGCATTTAATTTCATTCATTATAAAAAAAAACTGCCTTTTGATAATAACTTTTTTTTGTAATTTTTCGTGTGCTAAACAAAAATATTTCCAACTCTTACTTTGAATTTCGAAACAGGATTTCCTAGAAAATATGGCACGTTAATGGATGCATTAAATTAATTATATTATTCCTGTGAATAGTTCAAAGGGAGTAGGAAAAAAAATAATAAGATAAATTTAATGAGCTTTAGAATTTCATAATGATAATTCTGAAAGTTTTAAATCATAAGTCTTGAAAAAAGTATTTTTAATTATAAAGATTAATCTTTACATATTTTCCAACAAAAGTGTGATGCTCAGATTAAAAACAATTTTTTCCGAGATGGAAAATAAAACAAAATTAAATGTAATAATAATCTGGGAATAAATTTGTTTCAAAGTGAACAATTTCATCATAATCTGTAAGCCCACACTATATTATAGTACCTATATTTTTTTTAATACAATATTAAATTTATTTCAGAATAATTGGAATTAGTATGATAATTTATTTATATATAACAGTCCTGTCTTGAATGGGGCCTGCGCGGGAACGCTCCCCTGTTAATAAGCATAGCTGTGACAAATACAGTCTTTATGACGAAAAAACTGACGGTTTTCAGTCATAACAGTTATGGAATTTATACCAGTTATAACAGTTATAGAAGAAAGCTTTGGAGAATGTTCCTCGAAGATATGCACTGATTCTATGACTCGCATTAAGACTTCCACCAGTCACTGAATTCGATAAAACACTGTATTACGCATTTATACAAACAAGATGAGGCAACTTGAAGACTGTTGTAAGTGGGCTAATTAGTATAACTTTATAACACTTCGAATCAATTTTAGAGTTCACATTTAGCGATACTTTAAATGCGGGTATTATTTTTTTGTATAAAACAATGTCAAGGATGGTACCAGCGCACGTAGTCTCATCTTCAAATTACAGCAAAAGAAAAAAAAACTGTTATACTTATTATATATATATTATCCAGTGCATTATAGAGATCAGTGTTTTCAGTATAAAGATTTGAAATTCCATTTCCACAAGTCAGGAAAAATACCAAAATATTAGTTGGTTGCCATTAAAAGTGTCAGTTATTTACTAGAAGGGTTGGGGAGGGCTAGAAAAAACAACTTCGTTTCTGAATTACGCTGCCCTTCTGATCTTGAGAGGTATCGAAATTAGAACTTTAATAAATGGAACAGAACTCGAGACGAATAAGATTTCAAAAGGGAAACTGACAAACATTTTTCAAAAAAAAAATTAGTACTTATTATTTGGCAAACGAAGATGTGCAATATAACTTTCCGAATTTAAGCAGGAAAAGTGGTCAGAATGAGGCTTATCATCACCATTATTATTAACGCTTGTAGTGGGATGAATTTCTAGAAAATCTTTAATTTTTGATTTGAACTATATGCCTGTAAGACCTAAGGTCTTTTTAAATGCAACCTGAATTGCACGACATTAGTTTGACACAGTGGATTTGAAAACCAGGTATTGACTATCTCATTTTAAACCATGGGCGGCATCCAATTAAAATTGGAGGTATAGAAAAGAATGCGCCTAGCGTGGAGAACCCACACGTCCTAGTTAGCAATCAAGCACTTTATCCACTGCGCCATTGCGACCCAATCTTTACTATATAATATCACGGTTTTGCTGAAGGTATTTGGAATTTCGTAGAATATAGAAACTATATGTTATAGGTGGGATAACAAACACAAGAAAATGGGGTCTATCGAAACGACTAAACATCAATAAATATTTCAACATGTATCAAAGCAATGCATCTGAAAGACTATCATGTGTAGGAATCAATACTGGAAATTCGATTCGCCAAGGGACTGCAATAAGACAATATTAATTAGCTTTATAAAGGGTCCGCCATCTAACGTTTTTTTTTTCAACTACTGCCTATTTCGTGAATGGTAAAACTTAGATCATGTCTGAATTGACAGATAATTAGTTTTATCCTTCCACTGAACGAATCTGGTTGTGTATACTCTTGAACAACGCTCGGAAATATTGCGACTTTACTTTGAAAATAATGGTAATGTTGCAGAATGTGTGTGAAAATTGCGTACCGATTTTCGAAGAAGAGAAGCACCGTCAGCTCCGTATGTTCGTTATCTTGTGAAAAAAGTGAAAGAAACGGGCATTATCATCGATAAACCAAAGCGTGAAAAGACAAAAACAGTTCGTTCACCCGAGAATATTGCTGCAGTGGCAGAAAGTGTGCGTGAAGCGCCATCAACATCAATTCACCGTCGTTCTCAACAATTGAACATTTCGGAGACATCATTGAGACGAATTTTGCATAAAGACCTTGGTATGACGCCATACAAAGTCCAATTGGTTCAGGAGTTGAAACCAACTGACCATCCAATGCGTTTTCGCTTCGCTAAGTGGGCCTGTGATCGACTTAGAAAAGATGCCGATTGTGCCAAAAAAATCATCTTTTCAGATGAAGCTCATTTTGATCTTGGCGGGTATGTAAATAAGCAAAATTGTCGCATTTGGGGCACAGAAAATCCTCACGCATACATTGAAAAGCCGATACACCCAAAACGAGTCACTGTTTGGTGCGGATTTTGGTCCAGAGGCATAATTGGGCCATTTTTCTTCGAAAATGAGCAAGGAGTGGCTGTTACAGTCAATGGCGATCGTTATCGGGCCATGTTGAACGAATTTTTGTTCACAATAATTGAAGAGGAGGATATTGGCAATATTTGGTTTCAACAGGACGGTGCTACGTGCCACACAGCCGAAGCTACACTCGATGTTTTGGCCCTGTTTTTGAAGATCGCATTATCAGCCGCAGAGCTGATGTCGTTTGGCCACCTCGGAGCTGCGATTTGACACCGTTGGACTATTATTTGTGGGGTGTCGTAAAGGATAAGTGTTGCGCCGACCCGACAAGCCAGAGACAATTGACGCTTTAAAGGACAATATTCGTGAAGCCATTGGTGAAATACAGCTGCACACAATCGATGATGTGCTTAAAATTTTGACCAATGGTGTAGGCTACTGCATGGCCAGCCGAGGCAGCCATTTGAATGAAGTTGTTTTCCATTATTAACCGGAAGGATTGTGCTTTCAAATAAGAAAAGAAATTTGTGAAAATATTCAGTAGTTTTTTTTTATAGCATTTTCAAAAAAAAAAAGTTATTTGGCGGACCCTTTATTAAGATAACCTATTTCGGCTACCGGAAAATACGCCAGGGAAAAAATGTCAGAATTTTTTTCTGCCTCAAAATTAAAAAAAAGAGCAGATTTTTTTGTAGAAAATAAGCCGGAAATATTCGAAATTATGCCAGATATATATGTAGGTGTAATAAAATCAGCCTGAAAGCAGAATGGAAATTAAGCCAAAAAATTTGTATATTTTGTCCTAATTTCCAAATAACGTTTTGGAATGTTTTAAGGTATTTTCAAACAAGACGAAGGGGTGCGTTGTGCGCCCGGTCGGGGTGGGGCTATATGACATATTGTGAAATCTTTATTCCAAACATTAAATAGATTTGAAATGTAAACAATAAATTTTAAAAATCTAGAAAAAAAATTCGGGCTGTGAAGTGTTTTTTGCAATTAGGTTCTTTACTTGGCCCAATAATGGATTTGTGGTGAGTACAAGTTTGGGTATATGCAAATTTTTTTCGGAACTTTTTAAAAAGTAATCTTCATATCCAAAAAAAATTCATAGGTATACCCAAAATTGTACCAACTCCAAATCATTTATTGGGTCAAGCAGGGGGTTGCAGGGTGGGGAGGAGAATAAGCTTATAAGAAATGGAATAAACGCCAGATATGTTTTTGGAAAAAAGGCCAGAAATTTAAGAAAGATTATCAGAAAACTTTTTCTTTTTTTCCTTGGCAAAAAGGCTAGAATTTTGTATTAAGAGATTTTTGTCGCTTTTCTAAAAAAGAATGTGGCGTTATTTCTCGTTGCAACCCATTTCTGATGTGAAAGAAACATTTACTTTTGGAATTTTAGAAGATATTGTGAATAAAATAAAGCCTAAAACTAAAAAGTTCACAACGGAGTTAAGTTACCAGAAAGAGTGAATTGGTGAATCACAAATTCAATAAAACAGCTATCGAGAACATCTGAGACGACTAGGCCCGGAGTTTTTGGGCACAGAACTAAATTATCTCTACTGATTCTGGGCCAGTAAATAAGCATTTTCCAGGCGAACTAAAAGCTTTTTGAAAAAGTTAAGATGAATATGCTATTATAATATAGCTTTGAATTCGATTAAGAGGTGATGAGTATCGACTTGAAATTCATTGGTCTTTTCCAGGAGATGCCTTAGTATGTGCTCCCAGGCAGAAAGCCACACTTACATTTGCCGATTCAAATGTTGCTAAATATTTCTTGGTAGTTCTTGCAAGGCCTAGGATCTTCTTTCTCGTAGATGAAACATATTGAGCTGATTGTCCTATAATCGCGCACCCATATTTGGTTGATAATTTGAAATAAGCGATCTATTAAAACATTTCCTTTGTTTCAAGGCTAAGCTGGTAAAACATATCAGGGCCAGTGCACTTTTTGTTCATCAGTTTTGACTGCTATTGCGTCGACAGAAGGCGACTTTTATGTCCAAGAACTTGCGCCAAGGCTTTAAACCAGCAGCTAGTTTCTTGATGTTTATTAATTAAATTTCTGGATGTTATTTTGATGACTTGATTCTTCTTCTTCATTGAGCTGTCAGGTTGCGTATTCCCTCTTTTTTTCTGCTTTCTTCTTCTGGCTCTGTACTCTTCTCTTGCTGCTCTTGTTTTATGTCGCTGTATTTTGTTGTGCGTTTTTGGTCATCTTTCCGTTTCATGCATTCAACCTGCTAACTTATGGTAGCTCGAGCTACCTCTTTGATGACGGTGCGACACAGCAATTCCAAGTCTGCTAATCCGGTCCACGGTAAGATTTTTTGTTTTATGTATAGTTCGCATCTTCTTGCAGTTTGCACATCGATCGAGCCCTGAATTTTGCCTCAATAAGCAAATTGTCAGAATCGAAATTTGACCCTCAAAATGTGTTCACGTTTATGATGTTGTCTTCATGATAAGCGTCGCTTAGTTTTCTTGTTGGCCCATCTCTAGAGCGCCTTACCCTAGGGAAATTTAGCTATCTTTATTACCGCCGAGTGCTTCAAAATGTCTTAGTTTCAAGCTGTTATGTAAGGTTGTTTCGTGGAGGCTGTGCTTACCAACTAATATCCACCGAAAACGTCTTAAATTCTGCTTTTGGCAATGTACTCCGGAAAGACTCCGTTCATAAAACTTATACTTGAAAGCGTTTCTGAATTAAAGCTAAAAAAAAATACTCTATATTACTATTCACAAAACAGTTGTTTACCACTAACTTCCTCTATAAAGCTTACTTATTGCATCCAAGCTGTTAATTTGAATACTTTAACCTTTGAGCCTTGGGGATTGATTTTAAAACAATTGCTTTTCTTCTCTATAAAAGCTAAATTTTTTAAATTGCTTTTTCATTATATTTTCTGTTTCTTAAAATAAATAAAACAACAACAACAAGCTGTTGCTTCTTTAGAAACAAAACGAAAGATAACTTCGTTACTCATTATTTTCCAACTTTACAGAAGGCCACTATACTCAGACTCAGAGTAGTACTTCCTTATAGAACACTCTAGCTTGAATCTTATTTATTTTTCAAAGTATTGCTCCCAGCGTTACGATAATAAAAAAAAAACAAAGAAACAAAAAAGTGTGTTTTTTTTTGCTTAACTTTGGTATTCTGTTATTTGTTGTTTGCAATATTTTTTAATTCAATCCTTCCCACGGGGAATACTCACCTAAGAGAGAAATATGCTGATGCTGATGGTCTAATACCGAAAATATGCGTTCAAGAAGAAGAAACATTAAGCAAAAAAAAAACAACAAGCAAACACTAACTTTACTTGTAAGGAAGAAGGCCGAAGTGAAAGAAAGAAAGAAAATATTTTTTGATGAATTTTCTCCTTTGGTCTTCATTTCGAGGCGAAAAGTTTTTAATCTAAGTTATTGTCCTGGAGTGGTCATTTTTCTATTTGATTCACTTTATTTATTTCTATATATAGATATACATTATGCCTGTTAATGTAAAACAGGTTCACGTGTAGAAATGCCCAGGTAAATGGTGTTTTGAGTTTTTTTTTTTAATTAAATTTTTTTTTGGTAAATTTGTATCTTTATCGAGAAAAATGTACATTGTGAAGTACATTTAAGTCTTAATCATTATTAAGGATTACGGATAATAGAACAGGGGCAGTTAACAGCAACGGACAATTATCTACTTCATTAATTTAATAAAATATTTTTTTTTTTTACTTCAAAGGATCTCTGGGAGCAAGAATATTGGAGAATTTATATCAATTTGTGTATATGGAAATTGAACTTTTCAAATAAACTTGATTTTAGTCTTCACAAAAAAAAAGAATTTTTCTGTTTTTTTATTTATAAACGAAAAAGGGGAAAATTGTTTCATTCTGGAAAAGACAACTAATATGGAGGGACCGAGGAGTTTCGAAAATCTACGTACGGAAAATCTTGGACTAGGAAATCCAAAGAAGAGCTTGATGTTAGGTACGAATAACCCAAGAATTACCATTGGTGTACAGAAAGGTGATCTCTTATAAGGCCCTTACTCTTTCTTACATTTCTGAAACATTTGCTTAAAAAAAAAATGGCCTTTAGGAAGGAATAATTCTTCTTACTAATTGGAACAAAGCTCATTTCGATAAAGACTGAGTGTTTTCTCTAGAAAGCTTCTAGCTATATTATCAGTATTGCGATATAAATTCGAGTAGTGGACAATTAGTAGAAAAGAGGAGCTGAAACTGGGTTCCTTTGTTAGGAAGGTGAATAAAGGAGAAGACTTAACTATAAATTACATGAGCTGTATGTACAAATATATTAATATTTTCTAAAATGTTAATTGACATCGAGCGAATGGAGCGATGTTTCAGCCAACAGACTATTGAATTTAAGCTCCTATGATTCTGGTAAGAAACAATACTGAACTTCCAGTTTTAAACATAAGCTGTTACGATTGAGAACAGTGTGATTTCACAGTTTGACTGCGCTTGAGTACTCAAACTGAGGTTTCAAACTGTATGAAAATCAATGATCAATACAAATTCAAAATTGGATTTAACTCTCAACGCACGCAAAAAAGTTTTACTTAAAAAAAATCGAACTTCTTCTTGAAGGAGCATCATTTGGAAGCTAGAACCTATATTCAAATATGCTTCAGTACCTATAATAAAGAATACCATTTTGCGGTTTCAAAAGTATAGGGCTGGAATTCGACATCTGTCAAACTAAGTTGTTAAACCAACTTTTTTTTTCAGTTGAAAGTCTGACATTTACGAAAATGGATCGCTTAACTATCGCACAATGCATAAAAATTGTTAAAACCTACTACCAAAATGGTGATTCTGCCACAGCCAAATATCGTGTTTTAAGAGGAGATTATGGTTAACATAATCGTCCGACTACGCAAGCTGTTGGCAAAATTGTGAAAAAATTTGAAGAGACTGGATTAGTTACAGATATAGTAAAGTCTGTGCATCACCATTTCGCTCGTACCACTGAAAATATCGCTGCTGTAAGTGAATGTGTTGCCGAAGACCCGTATGTGTCGATTCCTCGTCGTTCTCAGGAATTAAGACTGTCTAACGGCATATTATGGCGTATTTTGCATTTGGATCTACACCTACATCCATATAAAGTCCAGCTCACACAACAACTGAAGGCAGCTGACCATTCACAATGTCGTAGATACGTGCTTGAACAACAGGCCGTGGACGGCGATTTTTCGAACAAAATTTTCTTTAGCGACGAAGCACATTTCTCACTCGGTGGGTATGTTAATAAACAAAATTGTCGTACTTGGGGTTCTGAGAATCCTCAAGTAATTGAAGAGAGACCATAACATCCACAAAATGTCACTGTTTGGGGCGCTCTTTTGTCCGGAGGTGTGATTGGACCTTACTTCTTCGAAAACGACGATGGAACGACTGTCACGTTATGGCCATATGATAACCGACTTTCTTGCCTGCTATTGAAGAATACGACTTGGTGAATATGTGGTTTCAACAAGACGGTGCCACGTGCCACAAAACTCGAGCGAGTATGGCTTTATAGCAAGAGACATTTCCTGGCCGCGTAATTTCTCGTCGTGGCGATATCAACTGGCCACAAGATCATGCGATTGTACACCGCTGGATTTTTTTTGTAGGGCTACGTGAAAGACCGTGTTTATGCAGATAAACTTTTAACTCTTGAGCACTTGAAAACCAACACTCGTCAAGTTATGGCTGAGATACCGCCCAATATGTGTCAAAAATTGGTCGAAAATTACCTCAAAAGAATCGATGCTTGCAACAATTCGCGTGGTGGTCATTTAAATCATGTAGTGTTTCACACATAATGTCAACGTTCAAGCTTTATAATAAAAAAGAAATATCATGAAAAAAAAAATATTTTATATGTATTTTATTTACGTTTACTTTTGAAACCGCAAAATGGATAACCCATTAGTTGCGGCTCTAGTGTGAAAGCATGGAGTTGGCAAATCAGAAACGTCAGACTTCAACCAGAAAAATTTATTTCAATTTTTTTTTTCTACATTTCTACACCACTGGCAACCAATATGTGAAAAGGAATCGTGTAAATCTGATTTTACGCGCCCACGATTTCTTAGCGTTAATTCTATTTTATTTCCCTTTCGGTTACAAGTAGGTATTCCTTTACATGACAACGATTTTTAACAAAAGTTAATTTTGTCCAAGCAATATTTCCTTACTCAATTTAGTAGATAAAAAAAACAACGCAAAACGATATCAGAAATTTTTTTATCTTAGCACGTGCTTAAAAATCGCAGCCTCAAATATCAGGTGTCTTACCTTTATGGTTCGTGCATTTAGTCCGTTCATTTCAAAAATGGTTGGTGACTTTGCTAAGGGATGTTTTAATAGGAAAAATGGTCCCTCCAAATTCATGAACCTTTTTAAGAAATCCACAAAATGTTATGTCACATTCCCCAACCATTTAAACAAATGAATGAAGTGGCTGCTAAATAACTTATCAAAGTCCATAACCATTTTAAGCCAAATGTCGTGCGTTGCTTCCGTAACGTAATTTTCAACTCTAGCCTCGCCGCTAGCTTATATGTTTACACGTCAAAATGTTTTGCCCACTAAATAATAGTAAGAAAAAATCATCTTTTTTACCGAAAAATGTTTTTTTTTAAACCGATATCACAGAATAACCAGCACAACATCGAAACACATAATTTTCATTAAGAAACCACACAAAAGTAATTTTTTAAAATTAAATCCAAGGAAGCACAACCACCAGAACCAAAAAATCATTTTCATTTACAAAAACACAATCACATTGTCTTACAATTTATTTTATATAAATCATTAAAAATATTTACTTAAAATAAACAGATGTATTTATTTATTTATTCATCAATGGATATTTATCTGTTGATTACTTTTAACAATATAATGGGTTATCAATTTTGCGGTTTCAAAAGTAAACGTAAATAAACCACATATAAAATATTTTCTTTCATGATATTTCTTTTTAATTATAAAGCTTGAACGTTGACATTATGTGTCAAACACTACATTGACAGACTGACAGACTGACAGACTGACAGACTGACAGACTGACAGACTGACAGACTGACAGACTGACAGACTGACAGACTGACAGACTGACAGACTGACAGACTGACAGACTGACAGACTGACAGACTGACAGACTGACAGACTGACAGACTGACAGACTGACAGACTGACAGACTGACAGACTGACAGACTGACAGACTGACAGACTGACAGACTGACAGACTGACAGACTGACAGACTGACAGACTGACAGACTGACAGACTGACAGACTGACAGACTGACAGACTGACAGACTGACAGACTGACAGACTGACAGACTGACAGACTGACAGACTGACAGACTGACAGACTGACAGACTGACAGACTGACAGACTGACAGACTGACAGACTGACAGACTGACAGACTGACAGACTGACAGACTGACAGACTGACAGACTGACAGACTGACAGACTGACAGACTGACAGACTGACAGACTGACAGACTGACAGACTGACAGACTGACAGACTGACAGACTGACAGACTGACAGACTGACAGACTGACAGACTGACAGACTGACAGACTGACAGACTGACAGACTGACAGACTGACAGACTGACAGACTGACAGACTGACAGACTGACAGACTGACAGACTGACAGACTGACAGACTGACAGACTGACAGACTGACAGACTGACAGACTGACAGACTGACAGACTGACAGACTGACAGACTGACAGACTGACAGACTGACAGACTGACAGACTGACAGACTGACAGACTGACAGACTGACAGACTGACAGACTGACAGACTGACAGACTGACAGACTGACAGACTGACAGACTGACAGACTGACAGACTGACAGACTGACAGACTGACAGACTGACAGACTGACAGACTGACAGACTGACAGACTGACAGACTGACAGACTGACAGACTGACAGACTGACAGACTGACAGACTGACAGACTGACAGACTGACAGACTGACAGACTGACAGACTGACAGACTGACAGACTGACAGACTGACAGACTGACAGACTGACAGACTGACAGACTGACAGACTGACAGACTGACAGACTGACAGACTGACAGACTGACAGACTGACAGACTGACAGACTGACAGACTGACAGACTGACAGACTGACAGACTGACAGACTGACAGACTGACAGACTGACAGACTGACAGACTGACAGACTGACAGACTGACAGACTGACAGACTGACAGACTGACAGACTGACAGACTGACAGACTGACAGACTGACAGACTGACAGACTGACAGACTGACAGACTGACAGACTGACAGACTGACAGACTGACAGACTGACAGACTGACAGACTGACAGACTGACAGACTGACAGACTGACAGACTGACAGACTGACAGACTGACAGACTGACAGACTGACAGACTGACAGACTGACAGACTGACAGACTGACAGACTGACAGACTGACAGACTGACAGACTGACAGACTGACAGACTGACAGACTGACAGACTGACAGACTGACAGACTGACAGACTGACAGACTGACAGACTGACAGACTGACAGACTGACAGACTGACAGACTGACAGACTGACAGACTGACAGACTGACAGACTGACAGACTGACAGACTGACAGACTGACAGACTGACAGACTGACAGACTGACAGACTGACAGACTGACAGACTGACAGACTGACAGACTGACAGACTGACAGACTGACAGACTGACAGACTGACAGACTGACAGACTGACAGACTGACAGACTGACAGACTGACAGACTGACAGACTGACAGACTGACAGACTGACAGACTGACAGACTGACAGACTGACAGACTGACAGACTGACAGACTGACAGACTGACAGACTGACAGACTGACAGACTGACAGACTGACAGACTGACAGACTGACAGACTGACAGACTGACAGACTGACAGACTGACAGACTGACAGACTGACAGACTGACAGACTGACAGACTGACAGACTGACAGACTGACAGACTGACAGACTGACAGACTGACAGACTGACAGACTGACAGACTGACAGACTGACAGACTGACAGACTGACAGACTGACAGACTGACAGACTGACAGACTGACAGACTGACAGACTGACAGACTGACAGACTGACAGACTGACAGACTGACAGACTGACAGACTGACAGACTGACAGACTGACAGACTGACAGAATGACAGACTGACAGACTGACAGACTGACAGACTGACAGACTGACAGACTGACAGACTGACAGACTGACAGACTGACAGACTGACAGACTGACAGACTGACAGACTGACAGACTGACAGACTGACAGACTGACAGACTGACACACAGACGGACAGAATTTTTAGACCATCTTTTTTCGTCTTCGCTCATCGTAATGTCATGTTTGATTGTTATCTCAAAACTTTTTTTTTTCGACGAATGCATAACTTGACTTATAGTACCTATAATCGCAAGTAAAAAGTCCAGCATCTTGGTGGTCAGTTGATGTCATAAAAGCCATATTCGCTCTCGAGTTGTGTGGCATGTAGCGCCGTCTTGTTTGAAACCACATATTCTCCATGTCGTATTCTTCAATAGCAGGCAAAAAAAATCGGTTAACATATGACCATAACGCTCCGAATTGACGGTGACAGTCTTTCCATTGTCGTTTTCGAAGAAGTAATGTCCAATCGCCTCCGGATCAAAGAGCGCCCCAACAGCGACTTTTTGTGGATGTAATGTCCTCTCTTCAATTTTTTGAGGATTCTCAGAACCCCAAATACGACAATTTTATTTATTAACATACCCACCGAGTGAGAAATGTGCTTCGTCACTGAAGAAAATTTTGTTCGAAAAATCGCCGTCGACCGCCTGTTGTTCAAGCACCCATTCAACGTATCTACGATGTTGTGAATGGTCAGCTGGCTTCAGTTGTTGCGTGAGCTGGACTTTATATGGATGTAGGTGTAGATCCAAATGCAAAATACGCCATAATGTGCCGTAAGACAGCCCTAATTCCTGAAAACGACGAGGAATCGACACATTCGGGTCTTCGGCAACACTTTCATTTACATCAGCGATATTTTCAGTGGTACGTGCGAAACGATGATGCACAGGCCTTACAATATCTGTAACCAATCCAGTCTCTTCAAATTTCCTTACAATTTTACCAATTGCTTGCGTAGTTGGACGATTATGTAAACCACAATCTTCTCTTAAAGAACGATATGTGTCTGTCTCAGAATCACCAATTTTGTAGTAGGTTTTAACAATTTGTATGCGTTGTGCAATAGTTAAGCAATCCATTTTCGTAAATGTCAGACTTTCAACTGAAAAAAAAGAATTGGTTTAACAACTTAGTTTGACAGATGTCGAATTCCTATATTCCCTATACTTTTAAACCGCAAAATGGATAACCCTTTTTGAGCAATTTAAGTGAGTTTAAAGTTCAGTCCAACATTATGTAAATCTCCTTCGATTCGACGATTGTAAAATTTTAAGAATCCTTAAAAAACAATAAAGGCTTGCCCTCTTTTTCAGCCTCTAATGCATCTCCTTCTACACCTGCATTGCTTCGTGTTTGTAATATGTATTGTATTTCTGTGTAGACAATATTTTGATGGCTATTCCAACTTTAGCTCCTGTTCCATCACTTTCAGTGTTCAGCGAGTTAGAAGGAAGAAGATATGAAGTTATTTTGGAATAAAATAGATACATATAATAAGCTAGCTTTTTGATCTGGCAAGGCACGAAAAACACTAACCAAATAATGTGAATGGCCTTGTCCCTATTCTAAACTCATCAAAGTACATAACCTTCTCCCAGCCACAATTTCGTTAAAATTGTTCAAGTTTAATCCCATCCAAATCAGTCTGGAAACAGGGCAAGGCGTTCAAATGAGATAAAAGGATATTTTTTCCTTACACTACTGGATGGATCAAAATGTTAATCCAAAATGCCTTGAGGTTTGAAGAGGACACGGAAAGGAAAACCATTCTTAATTATATACAAATTTTCTTGGTAACGCTTTGGAGTTTTAGCTTCAGCCATTTGTTTTTATAGCCAGAAGACATTTCTTTTAATTGTTCCAAGAAGTTAAAGTTCAACCAATCCAAACTTTTCAGTTTTCTTCTGCAAAAAAAAAAAAAAACAAGGCACAAAAAATAATGTGTAATGTTTGTTCATTTCTTGTTGATCCAACTTCTCTACTAAGAACAATTTAGTTGTTCTCACACATCTTATTTCTGTCTAACCTACATGCATACAAGAATTTTCCGGGAAACACCCATCATGTGTACCAGAGGGCCGGGGATCATCTTCCATTTGGTTCACTTCTCTTCAGACGTCCATATAGTTCCACAATATTATACACCCACTCACATTAGAGAAATACCAGAAGTACTATAAGATTCGTAAGTTTACTTGGCAAATTCGTTCTTCTGCTCCTTATGTGTGATTGTGTGTGTGTGTGTGTTGGTACCTACTTTAAGCCCTTCACAAGTAACCAAGTGATAGTTTACCTTAAAGGCATTTACGAACGATATAAAATTGAGCGATTGTATATAGTTTATTTTTGTTCCTAATGACTCCTGTTACATGAGGTCACGTTCTATTGTACACGATGATGATGATATGGAAGAATGTTGTAGATACCTCATATATAGTTTATAGGTGCTCATCATCGCTACACCTCTGCATATGCACTGCACAAGCAACACAACACATCCATCTAGGAAACCCAACTCGCATTCAATACGAGCAACTTTCCTATCAATTTGATGTGCAAAATGCAGAAGTCCTTTTTCCTTTTCTCATGTTATACATAATGTTATATAGATATCTATACATATTCTACTATACTAGTAGAATATTCCCATTGTAAAAGGAATACGAATGAATGATGCTTTCCTTGGAAAAGACCACAACGATGATGGCTTAACAACTTTGAAAAATGCCTGCAAAATGTAGGTTAGGCAAATAACAAGGGTTTACACGGATATAGTATGCAGAACAATATGGTATATACCTACGTACTATTGAGAATATGAGGAATGAAAACTGATGGTGGATGTCCTTTCGTATTGTTGGGGAATGTTTGATATTTTTGTTATACAGTACTCGTATATAGTTGGTTAAGGATTCCGATATTCTTATTATGGAGGTATGCTCTACAACGAGTACAGTAAGACACACATATAAAGGATGATGTTTGATGAGCCATATTCATTATTCGGATATATACGGATAATATGGAAGAAGAAGTTCCTGGACATTGTATTACAAGTTTTGCCGGGGTTCGTATGTTTATTCCCTTTGTTTTAATTTAGTTTAGAATGTTTTGTGTGAATAGAATATATGCAACAAATCACTTTTAAAATCTTCTATTATTACCAAATGTTTCTAAGGTCTTTTATGTCAAACATGTTAGAAGGAAGAACCAGCTTATTATCCGTTATGTCAAATTCAAGGGGTTTTGAAAGCTTCTGGAAGATACTGGTGTCTGTATCTATAGTAACATAGGAATTTTAGGGAAATTACAAATTCCAACCAGCAGTTATTATATTATTTGCAACTCCCAAGTTCGTCTCTGTTTCACAATAATGAAATTTCAAATATAGGACATTCACCATCAGGGGGGTGGCCGTGGCGCTATAGTTGTGTGTTCGCCTGTCAACCTCATGGTCACAGGTTCGATCCCTGCCGTAGTCTATGTCTTCTTATTTTTCCATTAAAAACCAATTCAAAAAATAAATGTCATACAATGAGTTGCTGGTTTACACATTACATGCTGTGTAGGCATAGAACTAACAACACGTGATTGAGTAAAACTAGTATACCGATAAAATATGACAAAAGAATAAAAAAATTAATGCGAATTATAAGGAACAACGATAAATAAGACACGGAAATTTCTCCGCATTAATTCAGCTGCTATCCCTGGAGATAAAATCTGAGACAACAACCACCTACATTCTCCGAACATCGCGCCACACATCTTTCCTATCATTCTTTCTCTTCTTAACCTCACCCTCACGCCCGCGCTGTTATGAAACATTTAAAGGGTATTCATAATCCCTTGAGCGCGTGTAGATTATAAAAAAAAAAAGTACTTTTTTGTATCAAACAATCGTTCGATACGACCCGAACATAATGTTTCTTTATTGTTTGCCAAATTTATACGCTGGACCATAGAATCCATTTTTATCGGGGCTGAGTTACGCTGGCGCGTTTCCACAAGCTGTATAACTGCCCGCAACTGTAGATTAACTCTCTGGGAGATGGCAGAACAGCTTAACATTCACCTTATTTGGGATATTTTGGGAATCTGCAAAGAGGATGAACTCCATAGAAATGGAACCCAACTATCAATTCATCCTAAAATGGAAGAAATCGGTATGCCTATCGCTATGTTGACTTACGTTACAACAAAACGCCATAAGAAAAACAAACATAAAATGGTTAAGCACCACTACTTGCCTGGCTACCAGACAGATCTGGCTACAAATATAACCAAAACGCTCAAAAGGTCTGCTCTCTTTGAGCAGGAAAGATGTTTAGCTCAGTAATAGGTAATATAACTGGACACTGCGTTTAATTGGCCGACACGCCAAAAGACTCGACGCATTCTCCAATGACTTTTGCAGAAGTTGTATGGATGAGGAGAAATAGGAAACTATCTCCAATCTTCCTTGCTCATGTTCAGCTCTCGCCCAAGGACGTGGACTACAACTGACAGAATATTTATTTGACGACCCCAGTGACCTACGACACATAGAAATTCACCAGCTCTAATTGGTTTATTTAAAGTGCAAATATCTCTTCATGTGGTACCAAAATGTACCTATCTAAGGTCTAAGTGTGTCAGTCGTTTTCCTGACGGTCACTTGAACCTAAACTATCCTAACCTGAGGTAAGCTATTAGCCGGTATCCAGGGGACTCAAGCTTGTGTTTTCGAAGCTTAGAGCTCTGTCTTACTATATTTTATAGCAAAAACTATATAAATTATTTCTAATTATTTTATTTTATTTTTGTTTTACCAAGAAAACTCTACATATAGAGTATTCATAATAACTACAGCGCGTGAAAAATTATAAAAAAAAAAAAATGGTATTTACAAATAATCAATTCTTAAGTCTAACAATACATATCTGCGAGCACAAAAGGGACTCTGCTTCGTTAAATTGTTGGTTTTATACATTTTTTAATAAAAAGGTGTCTTAGGTCTAACATAGGTTTCTTTTTATAAAAATTGATTGAATTTTTTTCGCAGGCTTGAACAGCGCATACGGTCGTTAGTTGGTATGGTTGAGATGGGGTTTGGAGGGCCTTAACTACTGTTGCTTCTTACCTGGCTTGGTCCTTTGGTGGCTTCAACCTATGTTGTACTGAGTTCCTGCAGCTACGTAGGAGTGTCCGAAGCTGTCATCTGATTATATTCCAAATGCTGGATCCATCGTTATTAGCATGTGGAGATACCGGTCTTCTGTGTCTGGGTCACCTGGATGGTATTTTTTTGCAGCATCTTTACGCTGAGGTTGTACATGTATTTGTCTATCGGGACAATTCCTGAAGCTTCGTATAGCTTAGATTTACTGTAAAACCTAACAGAGTTTAGTTTGCGGAAAGGGGATGTGCAATGGCGAAGAAATTTTCGGTAAAAAAATTTGCAGTTTTTAATGTACGATGGGCTTATAGTGTACTATATAAGAACGCTATAAGTTCGAGCATTGAAATTCTTTAATATCAATGGTGAGAATGAGAATTAACAAGAACGAACATTGTACTGTTTTTACTTGCGATTATAGGTACCTTTAAAGCAAGTTATGTATTCGTAAAAAAATGTGTTTTCTAGATCGTAGATCATAGAGCACATCAAAAAAGTGTGTCCCCAATTCAGCCTGTCTGTCTGTCTGTCTGTTTGCCCTCGAGTCTGCAGCCTTAACGGTTTGGTGGAATTGCTTCCAGCTTGGTACAAATTTTTTTTTCGGTAATATGCCCACACGTTTTTTTAATTTTTTTAAGACGACAAATAACAGTAGCTCCCATTCTTTTTTTTGCCAAAAACAAAAATCTTATTTTTCTCAAAAACGGCTCCAACGATTTTTATAAAAAAAAATCAGTTCATTAATGAAGGGAAATGGTACATTTTAATAATTTTTTTTTTTTTTTGAAAATATTGTTATTTTTGTTTTGTAACAACTAGTAGAACCATTTTTGTTGGTTTTCGATTTTCTGGAAAACGGTTAATTTGATTTTTTTTTAAATTTTTTTCTCAGAAGCTCCTAGAAAGTTCAAACACTAGTGTAAGCCAAAAATTTTCAATCAAATTTTTTTTTGGAAATTAATTTTTTTTTGAAAACTCAAAATTTCCAAAACTGCTAAATAGGTTTTTTTCTGAAACTTCGTATATGGTGGTTTTTGACATTATCTTAAATAGTTAAAAAAAAAAAAAACTATTTTCCTAAAATAAAAAAAACACATATACCTCCCATACAAATGTTAAAAAACCGTTAAGAAAAAAATGCATTTCTAGAAAACGACTCAAAGAATGTTTATAAATATGTGTAGAGTACCCAGATGTCTGCCGTGTGGGCCTCCCGAGTTATCTAAGAAAAGACCTGATAGAGCGGATCAGAAGCACGCAGTTTATTGAAGATGTTCAAGAGAAAAAGATATACAACATAGAAAGACGGGTTCAAATTGATTGTTAGAAAGTTTGTAAAGTATAAGTTTTTAACGAAGCGTTAGACCCAAAAACGCACCTTACTAACCGAAACGGTAGGTACTTAAGGATATAATGTGGACCTCATCTGGCGATCCGGTGTACCATCTTACAAGACATTTGAATAAGTTTATTTTATAACTTGGTCTTTAATTTCTTATAATTCACATTTACGTTTAGCTGAAACTATTATAAGTAAGACCAAACTTCCTATAGAAAGCT
Organism: Philhelius pedissequus; assembly: GCA_910595825.1. NCBI lineage: Eukaryota > Metazoa > Arthropoda > Insecta > Diptera > Syrphidae > Philhelius > Philhelius pedissequus. The sequence goes on from OU343160.1 coordinate 329,318,261, forward strand.
TATTAAATCTAAAATTCGTTTGTAATTTATATTATGTTAAGTAAATCGGATCGATGCAAGGCACGCATCCAGTATTCTGGATGTTCGCACCTTCCGAGCAGCTAACATCGACTCGGATCACTACTTTGTTGAAGCCAAGGTAAGAATGCGAATAACCCGAACGTCGCAACAACGGAGTAATACTGTAAGGAAGTATGACGTCGGAAAACTGCAATCGCAAGAGACCGCCAGAACCTATGCTGATCGAATATCCCGTAACCTCTCAAGAAATCCATTGCCGCCAGCATCATGTGCCGAAGACCAGTGGCAACGCTGTCAACAAGCCATCAGACGTGCCGCAACTGATGTGCTAGGTTTCACCGGACCTCCACCACGAAACCGCTGGTTCGATGAAGAATGCAGGCAGGCACATGCAGCTAAACAAATAGCATATAATGCGGCGCTGCAAAGAAGGACGAGAGCTGCTCGCGAGCTCTACGAGCAGAAAAGGCGGGAAGATTCCCCTAGAAAAATATAATTTTCAGTATATATATGCTGCAAATTCTATTAGAGTCGGTAACCATCGACCAAAAATATTGCGTCTTAGAAAGGTACGATAGCATCTAACTGATGAGCCCAACTATCGTGCCCGGGCGAAACGCATTTTAAGACTACATTACCTATTTTGATTAAATTTTGCAGTAACAATCACATAGCAATTCTCGACGGACGAGCAATAATTTTGTTAATATGGCAAATCTTATTTATTTGTTCATTCATCGCTCGCTTGTCAAAAGTTCATGTGATGAACAGTAAAAATATTTCGTTTTTAAATGACTCAGCCGGAAACTCTGACGTGGGGATCCAACGCACTAACCATTACACCACGGGCCACTTTGCTGACTGATGGTTTCTATAGAATGGTAGGTATTGGGGATAGATTTGATTAAGATACAAATCAAGATCGATTTCTTTTATAAGTAAAAAAATAACACCCAATTTGTTATAATGAGCTTAGCTAATCGTGACCAAGCTCACAGCGACCACTAACTGAAAACACGAAACCAACAAAAAAAAAAAGAAAAGATTTTCTGTTTTTTTTTGTGTGTTGTTGTTTTGTTTACTATTTAAAACTTTGTAGATGGATTTATGTATATTTTTTCGACCCACCGAACACAAAACGCAAACATTAACCGGCGAAAGGATACACCAGTCACCTTTAACCTTATGACCTATAATCGACAGCATGCAATACCAGTTCGACTATACAACATTAAGAAGGGAATTTTTTTTTACAGAAATTTCCACTGGAATAGGCCGCAAAGTATGGCTTCTCGGAAGGAATTTGCGGAGCTGTCATAAAAAGCAATGTCGAAAACGAAACACCTTTAAAAAACAACTTCCCCCGCGAGACCTTCTATACCACTGCTCCATACTATATTCACTACAATATTTTAATCCTTCTGAATGGGTGAGCTTTTCATCTGGCTTTGGTTTTGTGTATGATTTTCAATACGAATACCCAACAACATACATACGCGTATAGCTACACCAATAGAACATGACGGATAACACAAAGAAAACAAAGAAGGGCGGATTTTGAGGGTTTGATGGAGGAAATATTTGTAAGCCCCCATGGTTCAATGACTAGAAACAAATAGAGCAAAATATATGGATACACGGGCATGCACAAAAGGAAGCCCATGCGTGACAAGGAGCAAAGGGTATTCAAAATGCTAGACGCCAAAGAACGACAAGTGTGCGAGCAGATATTCGACGACGACGACACGTGAAGGATTTGTATTCGGATTCGGATTTGAATAAAGTGAAAAAAGTTCAACTTTTTTTTTTGTTTGCCCCCGAACCAAAGGGCACACACCAGCACATCAGAGAGTTGAATAAAAAAAATGTACCCAAAGTCGATCCCTATTTTCCAGAGAAAAAGGAATCCTGTATCGAAAACATAGAAATCCAGTGCAAAAGAATTTAAAATGCAAAGACACATATCAAGTAGAACATATGTATACATGGTACTGTACATCAAGGGAACTTGGTAAATCATTCCGGAGAGGGTGGATCTAAAGGGTGTGGGTGGTGGTGGTGTATTTTGTAGTTCTTTGAACCCTTTACTTTATCTCATTCGCAAATCGTGACAGTTTGATGGAACGATAAGAAAGGGTGGCATTGAAATCCAATCTTGATATTTGGAAACGAGCTGGCAGGTTGGATTTGGTAGTAAGAAAAATGATGATAAATGGGATTTTGCGGTGGAAATTATTAATGTTAATGAGTCAGAAAATGTATCCCTTAAATGTTTATGTTTACTAGTAGTGCTTGGGGTTGTTATTCAGATGAAGCTTCATGCTTTTCACTAATTAATGCCTCAAATAGACAATTAAAAATCAGCCATACAACATATAAACGAGTGATTTGAATGAATGTATAAAAAAATAAAATGTATGACTCGATCGTACGAACTTGCTTTTGTAGCTAACAACTTTTATGTGGCTATGTAACCATTCAGGTTTAGTTAGTTAGGTGTATTTATACTATGCAGGTTTAAAGCCGATGTAGGTAAGATTAACTTGATTCTTAGTATAATGAATTGTCGAATGAATGATTCAAGGAATAGTTACATTGGTACCTACCTACAAATGTATATTTAAATCTAAGTTATGGATTTTAATAATGTAAGTTAGGAGAGTAAAATTTGCTTACATACATATATAGACGGAACCTAAGTATCTGAACATGTACATATAATATTGAAACTGAGGGATGTATGTAGGTAGGTATAGGTAGCTATATAAAGGGTTTTCCAATAAGAGGTGTTATTTTGATATTCAAAGAAAAATGGCATTTTTGGAGATAAATGATCGGATGTTTATTTCATTATAAAGAGGAAGGTATGCCGTTAATAATGGAACACAACATCAGCCAAATGGCCACCAAAACCACGTTTACAGGACCATATCCTTTTCATGAAATTTTCCATAACCAAATCGCAAAGTGGCTGCCCTATGTCCTCCATAGCCTCACGAATTTCATCTTTGAGGTCTTGAATCGACGCTGGGCTGTTGGCGTCGACCTTTTCTTTCACGTGGCCCCAAAGGAAGAAGTCGCAAGGTGTTAAATCACAAGATCTCGGTGGCCAATTGTGATCATCTCTTCGAGAGATAACACGGTCCGGAAACTTTTCCAGTAAAAGATGAATGGTTTCATTGCTTGTGTAGCACGTAGCGCCGTCTTATTGAAAGTAAACGTTGTCCAGATCAATACCATCCAATTCAGGCCATAACAAATCATTAATCATCTCTCGATAGCGCAATCCATTGACCGTAACTGTTGCTCCAGCCTCATTTTCGAAAAAGTAAGGTCCAATGACCCCGCGGGACCATAAACCGCACCAAACAGTCACGCGTTGAGGATGGAGAGGCTTTTCAACAATAACTCTTGGGTTTTCCGAGCCCCAGATGCGACAGTTTTGCTTGTTGACGTAGCCTCCGAGGTGGAAATGGGCCTCATCAGTCAAGATGATTTTTCGATGAAATTCCGGTTCATTTTCATGCATTTCAAGGACCCAATCAGCAAAGACACGACATTGTTAATGATCAGCCGGCTTGAGTTCTTGTGTTAACTGAACTTTATAAGCCTTAAGACCCAAGTCTTTATGCAAAATACGGTGTAATGACGTTTGTGGAATGCCTAATTCCAAAAAACGACGAGGAATGGACAAACCTGGGTTTTCTTCAACACTTTGGGCTACAACAGCAATATTCTCAGTTGTTCTTGAGCGACGTGCACGGGTTTTATTCTTCACATCACTAACTTGTCCCAACAGCTCGAATTTGTCCACCAATTTCTGTATTGCGGTCCGACAAGGTGCTTCACGACGACCCAAAAATGGTTTAGTTTTACGAACCGTCTCTGCCAAATTTTCACCATTTTTATAGTGAATTTTAATAATTTCAATGTGTTGTTGAAGCGTGTATCGTTCCATTTTTATTAATAGCGTAGTTTCTACTTGTCAAATGTCAAAAAATGACAGCTTCAAAAGTGACAGCTACCGAAATAGCGGGCTATTCAAAATAACACCTCTTATTGGAAAACCCGCTACATATAGCTTTATAATTTAGGTGCACTATGCATACATAAGATTCATGTGATTCTTAGACACATATATGTATATACGAGTATAAATGTATGAGGACCTACATTGTATTTAGTGATGTAGGCATAAGTTCGTTAAAAGGGAGTAATAATTAAATAGAAATAAATGGATAATACACATACTTAAATGTTTTTATATTGCTTAGTCGTTATAGTTTGAGGGAAAACAAAGATGCACTTTGAATTCTTGGACAAATAGGAATATATACAAAAAAAATTCAAAAATCGTTGGAGCGGTTTTTTCAAAAAAAATATTTTTTTATGTATAAAATTTTTAAAACAATTTTTGAAACAAAAATATAAACGCCATTTCGGAGATATTATTAATATATATATAAAATTAAAATTTAATGAAAAATCGATTTTTCAAAAAAAAAAAATTATTAATTTTTTAAAAATCGAAAAACTTTTTTTTGAAGGTTTTCGGTTGCAGTTTTATTAACAATTTAATGTGCCATTTATACAAGAAAAATTATTTTAATCGGTGCATCAATGCAATGTTGAGAAAGTCGAAAATATGAAAAGTGGTTCTATAGGAAGTACCGTTAATAATTACGCAAAAAAAAACATTTTTATACTTAAGAGTGGACTGTACTAATCTAAGAACACACACATTTTTTCATAAAAATTCTTGGACCCGTTTTTATTTATTTATTTCTTTATTTATTTATTTGTATACTTGTATTTTAAGATACATTATCATATAAACTAATACAAGTTTGTAATGAATATTTATTATAAGCCAATTTATATTTAAATATGTTATACAGCCTTTCAAATTACTTATTCTAATCAATTATTACTTAAATTAAATTTATGAAATTTTCATTAATATTAATTCTTTAAAATTTTTTTTTTTTCATATTTCTTTGCCTCAATCAACATTTCCTTTCGTTTCTACCTTGAGCAAAATATAAAAAATGAGAAAATTAATTAATTAATGTTGGGATAAATGTACCCCTAACTCTTTCTTAAAGATATTAATGTCAATAATTCTTTTTAAATTTCGAGGAAGTGCGTTCCATAACCAAGTCGCAAAAATAAAGAACTGCCGCTCAGAGATTAAGCATGTAAATCGAGATATTAGAAGATGTGGTGACCTAGTTGATGAAGACATATTCAATCTGTTATAAATATATCACGGTTGATGAGATTGCATTATCCTAAATAGCAAGATTAATGTAACGAGATTATCGAATGTGAGATTATATATTGCTTTTGAAAATAAAGATATTCTATCATACCTTCTTAAGCCAAAGATATATCTAGCAATTCTATATAAACGGTGATTTTTTAAGAGCTTGGTTTTTGAAAATTCAAAAAAACACAGAAACTTGTAAAAAGTGAATGAAATTTTTATTTGGATCGATAAATCAATTTCTGCCATTTACTTTTTAAAAATAATTTCACTTAAATTTTGCCCGCGGCTACGCTTCAGGTGGTCCATTCTGAAGGTCCAATTTTTGCAAACTTTTTCACACATTTCGGCCGGAATCTCACCAATGACGCGTTCAATGTTATCTTCCAAGGCAGCAATCGTGTTTGGCTTGTCCCCATAGACAATAGACTTAACATAGCCCCACAAAAAATAGTCTAACGGGGTCAAATCACATGATCTTGGTGGCCAATTGACTGCGCCAAAACGTGAGATCAACTGCTCAACAAATTCGCCTCTCAATTGATGCATGGTTTCGCGTGCAGTGTGGCATGTGGCACCGTCCTGTTGGAACCACATGTCGACCGAGTTCAATTCTTCCATTTTAGGCAAAAAAAATTTGTTATCATCGAACGGTACCTTTCTCCATTGACCGTAACCCTGAGGCCTTCATCGTCCTTGAAGAAGTACGGCCCAATGATGCCGCCTGCCCATAAACCGCACCAAACAGTGCATTTTTCGGGATGCATTGGTAGCTGCTGAATTGCCTCTGGCTGCTCTTCACTCCAAATACGGCAATTCTGCTTATTCACGTATCCATTTAGCCAAAAATGAGCGTTATTTTTAAAAAGTAAATGGCAGAAATTGATTTATCGATCCAAATAAAAATTTCATTCACTTTTTACAAGTTTCTGTGTTTTTTTGAATTTTCAAAAACCAAGCTCTTAAAAAATCACCGTTTATAATTGAACGTCATCAGCGTATTTGTATTTTAGTTTGTGAAATGATTTGAGGCAGTTAATTTATGTATATGGAGAACAAACGGGGACCAAGAATCGATCCCTGGGGTACACCTCTTGATGTTGAAAGAAAATTCGATAACTTACCATTCACCATAACAGCCTGCTTTCTTTCAGTTAGAAAGGAATAAATCAGACGAACAGCAGAATTTGAAAAGTTGTACAATCGCACTAACTTTTGGCAAAGATTCAAATGCTCAACTGTATCAAATGCCTTTGAAAAATCAAGAAGTATTAAAAATGTTACGTTACCTTCATCTAATGCCCCTCTTATGTCTTCTATAACATTTATTAGTGCTGTAGAGCAGCTATGTTTTTGTCGAAATCCAGATTGTTTTGTTGATACGAAATTTTTCCTCCGGAGATAACAATTAATTTGGATTTGTATAACTTTTTCGAAAACTTTTGATAGGAAGGGAAGTATTGAAATTGGTCTAAAATCATGCTCATTTTTTGGAATATGTAGAAACTGAGCCATTTTCCACTCATTAGGATAAGGCCCTGTTGCTAAAATTGTGTTGAATATGTGTGTTATGTGTGGCAATAAGATCGGTAAAATAACTTTCAAAAACTTTGGAGATATATCATCTATACCGGTGGCATTCGATTTAATCGACAAAAAGCATTCAATGACATCTGTACTTTCTATTCTTGAAAATTCAAATAAATCTACCAAAAAAATTTCATTTAACGGCAAATTTTCATCTTGAGAAGATGATGAAACTGCAAGTGAAGGGAAAGGTAGTGCAACAAACATTTGGTTTAAAATATTACCGTCAATGTCATCCGAAAAAACTAAACTCCTTTTACTACCTATTCCTAGCTCTTTCAAGTTTTTCCAAAGTTTTCGCCCATTCACAGACGAATTGAGTTTCGCACTATAAAATAACCTTTTAGCAGATTGTATTTTGCTTACAACAAGATTGCGAAGGATTCTATAGTTTTGCTGAAATAAATGAGAAATAAATTTTTTTCTTAACAGTTTCTTAAAATTTTTATGGTAGGTACCCTTGTTTTTATTTTAGGAAAATTATTTGTTTAACTATACAAGATAGTATCAAAAAACTACCAAATACGAAGTTTCGAAAAAATCTATTGATTCGTTTTCGATATTTTGAGTTTTCAAAAAAAAAATTAATTTCAAAAAAAAAATTGTTTTGAAAAATTTTTGTGTACAATAGTTTTTAAACTTTCTAAGAGCTTCTGCGTAAAAAATTTCAAAAAAATCAAACCAACCGTTTCCCAGAAAATCGAGAACCAAAAAATGGTTGTACTAGAGGTACAACCTTTTTTCCAAAAAAAAAAAATATCAAAAGGTACCCTTTCCCTTCATTAATGAACTGATTTTTGTTTATAAAAATCGTAGGAGCCGTTTCTGAGAAAAATAAGATTTTTGTTTTTGGTCAAAAAAAAATGTATGTGAGCTACTGTTATTTGTCGTCTTTTAAAAAAATGAAAAAAAAGTTGGGCATATTACCGAAAAACCAATATGTACCAAGTTTGAAGCAAATCATCCAACCGTTTAGGCAGCAGACTCAAGGACAGACAGACAGACAGAATTTAGGGAACCACTTTCTTGGTGTTCTATATGATCGTAATGTCATGTTTGATTGTTAGAAAAAAAAATTTTTCTTTACGAATACATAACTTGCCTATAATCGCAAGTAAAAATATGTGTTAATGTGTATTCACACAAAAATCAATTAATCTAAAAAGCTTTCATACATAGCTATTAATCTACTTGCTGTGGAAAATCAAGAACGATACAATGTTGTAAACATTTATAAAAAAAAAGGGAAAGTACATTTATTTAAAAGGTGTTTTCTTTTAGAGGAATAGAATTTGAAGTTGGCAGCACTGTTTTCATTACCATCCATTTTGTCATCTGTCATGTGACTAATCTTTAGTTTGGGTTGTCATTTTAAGAATTAAAGATGCACAAACAATGGGAAGAATATTTATTGATGGGCAAACATTTTTTAGAGAACTGAAGCAAAATCTTTTGCAAAAAATTCAGTCGGTTTTTGACAGAAAACGTGTCAGTTCAACAATTAGTAACTGACAGCTCCATAGAACTTTTTTACCCCCAACGCAGCAAAAGAATTTTTACTTCAAAAAGTCCGCTCAAGAAGATCTTTAACCAGCTGGCTACCAACTGGGGACGTAAATGGGGGTCATCAACAAATCATAATCGAGGCTAAGAATCACAGTGAGTCTAAAAGTTTCGCCATTTATCGTTTTTTTTTTAACGATTTAACGATTTTATTGAACAAGTAAGTATATACAATTTCATAACTTACAACTATAAATACATTGAAAAGAATATATAATCTTATGGCACATAGGGGCCTATATTATACATTGGCTTAGATTAAGGAAATAAAATATAATATTAGATAAACATGTCAAATTGAAATTAAAAATTGGATTTGTTTGCTGCTCTTGGGGTGTTCGGCCCCGGTTGTCCTGTGGTGGTTTGGGCCATGGTTGTAGGCTGACCCTGGGTCAGCGTAGAATGAAACTACTGCTTCGTCGTTGTACGTGAAGATGTTCGAATCCAGAATTCCATCACACTGAGGTACCTTCGCTCGGGATGTCGTTGCTCGGCGACCATCCTTCTCATTAGCTGAGTAGGGTGGTTGGTGGTGCTCTGCACTAGCTTTCTAGCCATATTCGTTAGATACTTGTTCAGCGGTATTAACATTGCTTCCTTGTAGATACTCCCGTTCCTGTAATGTTTTCCTCGCTGTTGGTCGAAGTGGAGTCCGGTGCAGATTCTTTGAACCTTTCACTCGAAGATTTGTAGTTTCTTCATCGCTGTCTTTGAAATAGTGACCAAACTGAAAAACTATAGCTGATGACTGGGCGAAGGAGTTGTTTGTACACAAGTAACTTGGTCTGTTGGCTGAGCCCTGATCTTTGCCTTATTAAGGCGTGTAGTCGGTTGAATGCCCAGTTCGCTTTTCTGAGTACACTTTTTGAGTGCGGGTTGAACCGTAACAAGTCGTTGAAGTTAATCCCCAGGTATTTGAAGTTCCCTTTCGCAGGAATTGTGGCCATTCATCGTATTTTCAGTTAATATACTGTGAACTGCAAGTATTTCAAATGTAAATCACTTATTTGACATGCTGACTTTCTGTGGTCTGCTGTTGGTGAATGGTGAGTGTGTAGGTGGCTGGTCAGATATTGATGACGATGTGTACGGGTAGCATAGTTGACATATGGTGGCGCTGGCGCTGGTATGATGGTAGCAGATATTATAGTAACTGTTGCAGTTTTTTGTGGTTTTATGCATCAGTACGTGGTTATGTATTTAGTAAACGGTTTAAGGCTTCGTTACAAGCTATAAAACTCATTCTATATAACTATGTTGCTGTTGCAGTTGATACTCTATTCTTTTATTTCTCTGCTTCAGCAGAGAATTCTCAAAATTTTACAAGCACCATAATGATCTTTGACTAAGTTCCTTCAAGCTTTAACCTTTTTCAAAAACTGTATTTAAGAACTCTTTTTACAATACGGACGGTTAATTTAAGAATTCATGGAGGCGATGTGGTTTTTTTTGTTATTTTCTTCTGATATTAAAAACAAGTTACTATTATTGTATAAGTTGTATCGTCGGCTGATATAATTATGCAGTACGTCAAGAGATTTGTCTAAAAGTATGAAGGTGTATGTCGTTCGCAGTGACTCGCACTTTCGGAAATAATAACTAGGTGATCTTTCATCCCGGTCCTAGGTTCCCTCGAATAAAAGCCAAATGATGCATTGGACCTGAAGGAAAACCACAATAGACAATGCCATGTGTTCTCTAACGAAGTTCTGTAGAAATGAAAAGTGCAAAATTTTAGAAAAAATAAGTCATCTTTAGCGGCATTGCAATCTCTAGATTAATTAGCCCACGGAATAAAGTGCATGTGCAAAGTTAAAATCCAAAATAAAATGGAGGGCAATGGCGCAGTGGTTATAGTGCTTAACGGCTAACTTAGACGTGTAGGTTCGATCCACATGCTAGGCAGCATATATTCTTTTCTATAGCTACCTTCAATTTTTATTGTTTTAATCCACTGTGCCAACAAAATATCCTATCTTTATACTACTGCCATGCAATTTAGGTTGCATTTAAGAGATCCAGGTCATATATGATAGAATTATAAAAAAGAAAAAAATAGAGACCCTTATCCTTCTCGAAGCAAATGTCACAAGTAGTACGGTACCTGCAATACAAACGTTACGTTAAAGCCTATTTTTCTCGGAAGCGGCTCTAACGATTTTGATTTAAAAAAATCAGTGCATATGATTGAACAATTTTTTTTAATGTTTAAAAACGGTACTTTCCATAGGACCGTTTTTTTTGCTTTCGATTCTTTTAGAATTTCACACATATGTAGGTTTAGGCTACTCAATTTATGTATATTGTGTACCAATATTTTTAATTATTATTTTTTTGTATTTTTAAAATCATTTAAAAAAAAACATAATTAAGAAATTTATATTTTGGCAACCTAGCGGTTGTTAAATTTTTTTTCAAAAATTATATTTACATGTATTTACTGAATTTTTTTTTGAAAAATATTTTTAAAAAGTTTTTAAAATAAAAACTTTTTTACTCACACAGATTTTTACAATTTTTTTCTATAAATTCAAATTTATCAAAGAAATAAAATGGCCTACTTTTTTTAGATCCAATTAGTTTAAGTATTTATTTCAGAATTTTGAATTATTTTTTCTTTGATTAAGTTCTTTGTTTTTAAATTTATTTTATTAAATATTTAAGATTCCCATCTGTATTACAAAGTTAAGTAAAAAACGACTGTAAAAATATATTTAGATTTTTAATAGAAATGTTTGCATACAATGTGATCGAACATAAGAGCAAGTTCGTGCGATCCAGTCGTGCATTTTATTTTAACTCTTTCTGCTTTTATTATAAATCGCCTAAGGGAAAGAAAAGTACATAAGGGTTTTTGCCTGTTGATTTAAGAAAATTCAAGCTATTTATAATTTCTTAATGCCTAATTTACTAAATCACTTAACTATTAATTGAATAGGTAGTTACATTAAATAAGTAGTACAATAATATTAATACAACACAAATCATCTTAAAATTATTTAAAAGTAATATCACTAAATTTTTATTAAATACAATAATTTTTAGTAAACAAATCAACGAATCACTATTTTGAAGCAAAATAAAGAACAACATTTAAACCACGAAAAATCACTTACCAAACGGCTCTCAATAAACATCCACGCAAATGGCCTTTGGTGCCAAGTGAAAACAATATTCGAAAATGATGTAACTGTATTTTAACGAATTTCTCTACATAAAAAGAAAACATAACAACATCAAGCGATTTATCTCCAATTATTCTCAAAAGCTCGAAAAAGCATGAATTCGGACAGCTCGTTAACAAAAAAAAAAAAAAAAAAAAAAAAAAAAGTACTAACTACTTCCATCAACTTATTAATGACTACTCTGGTTCAATAATGGTTGTAGTTACACATCACACAAGAATAATTTGTCTGGTCTGCACTGCACTTAAATGTGCGAAAGGTGAGATAATATGATGTTAAAGAATTTTTTGAAAGCCATTGGCTGCTAAATACATCCCTTTTCACTGCTTTGATTTTATCCCATTTATTTGGTTGTGTTTCTACAATATGGTGCAAAGGTGAAAAAGATATTCCATAAGTTTTGACAATATCTGTTGGACAAGCGAAATTCTTTCAATTTTCCACACGGAATCCATCAAAAGATAGAACAATCTAACCGACTGTACGATATCTATAATGATATGGTGCACCTACAACAAATCCCGCACAAACCATTTGCAGACAGTAGCGGGACATGAGCAAGGGTAGTCATTACTTGCACTGGACACTGGCACATATTGCCGCAGCTGTAAAAACCAGTTGGAAAAGGAAACAGTGCTTGACTTCCTCTAGAAGTGTCCCGATCTGGCCAGACTAAGAATGCAGTCCTTTCGAAAAGGTTTCCTTTCTGATCTAAACGAAATATCTGATACAAAAATCAAAAACTTTATCTCTTTCCTCAATGGTGTGAAATATGGCTTTAGCTACGCTTCGCTTGAGTGGTTTCTCTCTCTTTTTTCAGATAAAAATCTTTTTTTATTCAGGTCCATTAAAGTTCTTGGTATCAAAATGACGCCTTCTATCGTTAATTGAACTTAAAATGCTATACTCTGTCCAAAAAAATAGTCAGTTATGGCGAGCTTTTTTTAAGCCAGTGGGGCCTGTTTATACTGTCACCACACTGAATAGAAAACACTTCCACTGAAAAAGAATCTACCCACTGCGCCACCGACTAACTTACACAAATGTTTGTGGTCATTTCCGTCAAAATATCGTACATCATGCCTAAATCATACTGGTCATCCACTCGTATCTACTTTCGCTTTATAAGTTGAGCAAAATATACAATCCAACAGAGTTACCAATACCCATTGTAATCAATACAAAAAAGGTTTTTCATTTTTTTTTTTTGTAAACCAAAAAGCTTTCTTTTTTTAAGCTTTTGAGAACAAAATTTAGTAAGGTGAAGCAGAGAAGTGTTGTCGCTTTGATTTTCTCCCATTTATTTGGTTGTGTTTCTAAATAGCCAGTTAAAATGCAGTTAATTTTTTTTTCGCTTTCGGTGTTTTTGCAGAAAATGTTATTTGTGCAAAGTATCGAAATTTTCAAAGCAAATTACTTGGATTACAAAAAGGTTTTATAAAGTGAATTTTTGTTATCAGCATTAAATAATTAATATTGCTTTTGTTAAATAGTGAAGTAAAATTGATTTCAATAAATAGTAAAGTGATATTATATATATAACTTTTAAGGTTTCCATTGGTACCCTTAAAAAAAACACCTACTGATCGCTTGGTGATGTGGAAAGAGATAGAGTTTTTTTTGTTTTTAATTTAATTAAAATTTTCATTGTTTTAAATAAGCAGATGGTAACCCATACAGATATTTCTCTCGTATTTGCGCCTTTTATTATGATAAGTACGGAAGGCCTATGAAAGCTTTAACTTGAGATAGGTTTATGGAAGCCAATTCAACCAGAGTGAGAGACAAGTCCCCTATCTTCCCTGTACTGACTATTTTTACAGCCCGCTCTTGACCGCAATTTTCGTATCTATTTACCTTCTGTTGGACATAGTATGGTGCACTAAGCTTTGTATTTCCGGTAGCTCTAGTTCTTCCTTTTTTGTATTCGAGATTGGAACACTCAACACCATCAAAAGTTGAACAGCAGCCAAATTTCCATCCGATTATTAAAATCCTGTATCATGCTTGCAGATATGATTTCTGAATGACAGAAATAAATTATTGTTCAGCGTCTGAATTTTTTGGTTGATGTCTACGCTTATTTGTGTGTTTTAAAATTTACTAGAGCTTCCGCGAGCTTTTATGTAATCACTAAATCGATGTTTCAAGAAATTAGATGTTGTGGTGTTGGTTATTTTTTTTTTCAGAACTTCTAAGTCAATAAAAGTAATGTCCTATTAAGAATTGTATATTCTTCGCCTGCCTTTCGGAGCTTTTAATTAAATCCCACACCGTCACTATCCTGTGTTATTAAATCATTTCGCTTTTGCCACAAAATCCAAGAAATGCCATTTAAAAACTAAATCCTTTGAACTTTCATCATGTCCCGCTGAGCACTACCCACCCACGTAACAATTGAACTTTCAACAAAAGTAGTACGTCCCGAAAATAGGCTAACTAAAGGCGAAAAGATGTCGACAACCTTTAACGTAGTAACAAAAAAAAAATTGAGGTAGAAAAAGCATAGTAACTCACGCAATAGCCATCAGTCAGAGAACATCAAGCAGAAACTTGCCCCAGCTTCATTCCGCATTCAACGCCAACAATTTGCATGAAGAATTTTTAATGAAGGACTCCCAACAAAAATGTACGTACAGAACGAAGAAAGACCTCCGACTCTGACCCTTTTTTCCTAACCTCAATCCCAATGACTATGACTTGTTACTACCGGGTCCCACTATACACTGCAACAGCTCGTGGTGCGGTTGAACTTTAGTGAGTAGTATAGTATGCTCGTAGTGCTGTGGTAAAAGGCTTTGCTGCGAGCCAGAAATGATGATGAAGATGATGAGCCAATTTTGGCCGAGTGGCATCCTGGCTCTTGGCATGACGGTATATAGAGGAGTGAATATGAGTGTTTCCAGGTTTCGTCTCCATGGACTTTTGTTACAAAAAAAAAATAGAGACTACAAACGAAAATGGTACGTTTTTCATATTGCGTCACGTCCTGCAAATGAAATGTCAATCCTGTTACTACCTTGTCGTGATTGTGGCTGCCTTTTGGCCACCGCAGAGCCTATACACAAGTCTCTTTTGTTAATTGTCTGGGGTATGTGCAAATTGTGTTAGGTTGACATAAGCGCCATGCCAGACCTACCTAAATCGGATACATAATACGAAAGAGTCCTGAACGAATACCATGGTTTGTTATCATGTTGAAACATTTTTTTCTTTTTTTTTTCTATTTGTGGCTTACTTTTGTGATCTTGAATCTGGTAGGAGCTCTCTTTAGAATTAATTTGTTTGATTTTTAAAGCAAAAGATGATATTGAATTTAAAGGAAATATACAAATTTTTAATCATTTTATTTTTGCATTCGTCCTTTGAGACTTTTTAACATACCTAGACCTGCAGCATTAAGGGTTTCCTCTATGTAAGATAAAATCGAATGGCAAGTTAAAGTACCCTATGCATAATATAGGTAAGGTTAGGTAAGGTTGAAGTGGCTATCAGCGAAAAGACACTGTCAAACTTAGTCACAGACTCTGCTTTTCTGCTGCGGATGCAATGTGACCATTGGTGGACCTCGATATGTTCAACGTTCCACATCCGTGAATTTTGCTTTTTGACGCACTTCATAAAATTAGCCTTATTAAGGTAAAGATTATTTTGTTAGTCCTGAAATTGGTTTTTGCTTCCAAAGGCTTCAGTATCCATTAAGTGAACAGACTGCATATTGCCTATTGTTGTTTTCATTCAGCTCCTGGATCATATCAGTTAGAATTTGTATGGAGGTGGACTTAAATCCTGAAGGAAAATTCACCAAGTGATGTTTTGAAAAATCAAGTTTCTTAACATTTATTTATTTTGAGCCATACGCATAGCTAGGGACTACCACTGACAGCGTCGATGTTTTCGGCAGATCTTGCGTTTCGTTGATGTTTATTGATTGTTCACTTGATATTAAATTTTACGAGTGTGGGTCAACCACGTGGTAAGTTACTAAGGAGATTTATCTTTAATGTCTAAAAAAAACGTATTTCCAACAATCATCGAAATCCGGCCATCCGTGTTGTCATTTTTCCTTGCGATATAGGTAGGTACTATAGGGCAAGTTTTGCATTTGACATTACGATGGTAGAGAACACCAAACAAGTGGGTCCCGCAATTTCGTCTGTCTGTCCGTCTGTCTCTCTATCTGTACAACTCTCTACAGCATAAACGGCTTGGTACTTAAGCTTTTTAGGTGATTGTCCAAAATAAATTTTTGAATCGTTGTTTTATCCCCAAAAATAACGATACTTGTCATACAATTTTTTTTCCATCTTAATTATCTCGAAAACGGCTATAATGATTTTTTATAAAAATTGGTGTGTGTACATCATTGGGTATGGCCTACATTTTGGCCGATTTTTTTTTATAAATATTTTGTTATTCAATATTTCATAAACGGGACGAATTTTTCTGAAAACTCTTTTTTTGAATTAATATTATCAAATATTTAAAATGTTCATACCATTTTTTTTTAATTTAAGAATTTTTATATATAATAAAAATTAAGGGAAACACGAAGTACGTGCGATCCAGTCGTGCATTTATACACCATTGGACGGCCTGGAGATCGAACCCCAATCTATTGGTTAAAAACAATAAAATTAGTTTCGTCGTGTGCTTTGTACAAAATTGACAAAACAAGTGTATCTCTTGTCAAAAGAACCTTTAGGTTTTGTTCGCATTTGGTAGAAAGTTGTTCACCCCAATTCTTCCTCTTGTCTTAACAACAACTGCGCACTAAAAGGGTTGAGGGCAATCCCAATTTTTTCAAATTTGCTTTTATATTTTCAAAGATCGACTTTTCTGTTCATTTGTTAGAATCAGAATTTACCAAATGGAGCCGGGGACTTATTGTCAACTGAACAAACTCATTATTCGTAGCCCCAAGTGGGGCTGACAATACATGGAGCTTAGTTCATCAACAAACAAATATTCTTCAAGCATTCTCCCACATTCAACCGAAAATTTTGACCATAGTGACTGAAAGTTGATGCAATCATGTATGTCAATGCAAATAAATCCGCACTGATACTGGTAATGAAACATGATCTTGGTCTAAACGTAAATGCATATTTGAATATTAGAAATTTAGCAGAAAACACTTTTGTCATTACCAAGTAAGATGATTCCAATATTTAAAAATAATATTTGGTAGACCCTTTCGTTGAACCGCATTTTTTGGCTGTTGAAAAAAGCTGGTTTTGAAATGTTATCACATTTTATTTCCGATTCAAATACCTTCTACCCAAGTCTTACAATGAAGAACTCCTGCACAATTATCATTCTACAGAAAAGAAGGATCCCTAACCCCACAATTGCTTTCACTACCAACCGTGCAAAAAAAAACACTTCTCTTCCTTTTTCAATTTAAAAATAATAAACCCGTCCATTCCCATAGAACTCATAATTAATTAGCACAACAATTTGTCCACTCAGTATTCCGTCTTTTTTTTTTTTGTTCTTTTTCAAAACGCGAATTGTGCTGTTTCTGTCATATTGGCCTAGATAAGAACAATAGAGCTGTCACTTGTCTCTAAGTACGAGTCAGTGTTCAGTCTTCAGTCCATCGTCTAAAACCTTGTATTCATTTTTGTGTGTGTTTTTCTGTTAGTGAAGCAAAAGTAAAAAAATCTAAGGCTTCAACCTCTAACCCTTTCTTGTTTTGACGTTGCTCCTCTCTCTCCTTCTCAGTCTCTCCACCAAAATCTAATGGTTTCCTTATCTTGTCTAAAGACGTGAAGTGACAGTAGCAGCAACAGGAAAATAAACAAACAAAATAGCATTTATGTCCTTTTCGCAGACATTTTTCAGCTTCATGCGGGTTTGACGTGATACTTTTGTTTACCACCAACTCCCTCTCTTGCTAACCTTCAGGGTAAACGTGAAGTGAAAAAAGATTCGACCAAAATAAAAAAAAAAAATACAAAAAAAAATAACAAACCCTCTGGTCAATTCAAAAGGATGACAACAACAGCACTGACCTAGTCTTCATTTCACTTTAATTAATTTATCCGTGAGCCATCAGCCATCTACCGTACGCATCCTGTTTAGGGGAGATTGTTTGGCGAACAGGGACAGGGAGAGATTTCCTGATTTCAGATTCAGAGGCCCTGGGTTAAAAGAGCTAATTTCGAGAGCATCAGCAAAGCACCTATGTATACATATAGATGGAAGGTATACTGGCTATTGGAAAGGTATTAAAGGGTGAAAGATAATATTTCGTTCATTATCCTTTAGCCTCAAACAAAACACGAAGAGCACACAAAAATGCTCTTGAAGGATTGGAGGAAGGAGGATGAGATTAAGTTTTTATCCTGTGTCGTTAATAGGTATTAAGGTCACACAATTTTTGACAGGTTTTTTGTTTCTTTGTGTCTAGAAAAAAAAAGGATGCGCAAATACATTATAAAGTCGAATTAAAAATTCGCAGTTTTGTAATGGAAGAATAATAATTGGCAGTGAAATTGTGACTTCAAAACTCCCTGCGTTAATTCAGATGGATTACCTCTTCTTCCAGGTCTCGAGATTATATTCAACTAAACCAAATGGGTAACCGTGGACTAAATAGAAGGCATGCAATAAGGTCCCACTCAGGCGTTTTATCGTGCTTGTCGCAACCTGTTTACAGCTCTAGGAGCTTATGTCTTCAAATTGACTTCGTTAAAGCCTTCTTTTACGGCAGGTGTTCTTTTGAGACTAAGGACACCAAAAGTTTGACTTTTTTAAAGCTTTCGTAAATCTGCATATATTGAACTACCCATGGATACCTGATACAGTTTTCATTATTAGCAATTTTAGTATTTAGCTTCGTTATACTTTCTATAAAACTCCTACATCGTAAACTATTTTTTTTATGATTATTTTGATTAATGATTTATTTAATTTGTTTCGACGAATTTGAAGCAAAATGTGAAACTTATATTTAACTTCAAAGATTTCCTCCAAATTTTATATCTGAGAAGATCTAAGTAGCCAAACTAATTCTGCATACCAAAATTTTTAAAAACTTTTTTTGTATAATAAAAATAAATTTTTAAACTTTTTTTTTCAAAAATCAATATTTTTTAAAACTAAACAAAAAAATTAGTTTTAGATTTTATATTCATATGCATATTAATAGGGTCTACAAAACTGCGCACCAAAATTTCAAAAAACAATTGTTTTCAAAAAACTGAAAATAAATAAAATGCACTACTTGATCGTACGAATTTGCTCTTGTAGCTAACAACTTTTATGTGGCTATGTAACCATTCAGGTTTAGTTAGTTAGGTGTATTTATACTATGCAGGTTTAAAGCCGATGTAGGTAAGATTAACTTGATTCTTAGTATAATGAATTGTCGAATGAATGATTCAAGGAATAGTTACATTGGCACCTACCTACAAATGTATATTTAAATCTAAGTTATGGATTTTAACTATGTAAGTTAGGAGAGTAAAATGTATGTAAATACATATATAGATGGAACATAAGTGTGTAAACATGTACATATAAAAATGAAACTGGTGTGTGTAGGTAGGTATAAGTAGCTATATACATATAACTTTATAATTTAGATGCACTATGCATACATAAGATTCATGTGATTCTTAGACACATATATGTATATATAAATGTATGATGGCCTACATTGTATTAAGTATTTAGTGATGTAGTCAAAAATTCGTAAAAGGGAATAATAATAAGGTAGAAATAATTGCATAATACACATAATTCAATGTTTTTATATTGCTTAGTCGTTATAGATTGAGGGAAAACAAAGATGCAATTTAAATTCGTGAATAAATATATATATCAAAAAAAATTCAAAAATCGTTAGAGCGATTTTTCAATAAATTAATTTTTTATGTAAAAAATATTGAAAACATTCTTAGAAAAAAAAACTTGAAATGCCATTTTGAAGATTTTTTTTAACTTTTCAAGGTAATGTCTACCAAATACGAAGTTTCGCAAAAATCCAATAAGTCGTTTTCGAAATTTTGAGATTTCAAAACAAACAAATTTTTTTTGAAAAATTTTGGTTTACAATAGTGTTTAAGCTTTGTTGGAGCTTCTGCGCAAAAAAAATCAAAAAATTGGTACTACTAGATGTACCAAAAAAATTAAAATTATTACCAAAATGTTCGTTTTCCCTTTATTAATGCACTTATTTCTTTTTATAAAAATCGATGGAAACGTTTTTGATAAACATAAGATTTTTGTTTTTGGCCCAAAAAAATGTGTGGGAGCTACTGTTATTTGTCCTCTTAAAAAATGAAAAAAAAAATGTGTGGGCATATTACCGAAAAAACAATATTTACTAAGTTTGAAGCAAATCTATTCAACCGTTTAGGCTGTTGACTCGAGGACAGACAGACAGATTGTTAGATTTTTTTTTCACGAATCCATAACTTGCCATATAGTACCTATAATCGCAAGTATAAACAGGATTTCATCAAAATCCGTCGTACTATTTTCGAGATACTTTTTTATAAAATTGTCATTGATCCGCGGTATCTAACGGCGTTCTTCGTTTTTTTCGAAAAAAAAACAACTGATTAAGCAGATGGTTTTGGCAGTTTTTACAAGTTGAAAAAACGATTTTTACACCCACCTATACACCATTCTCTTTCATTATACACATATGTATGTACATATTTACATATCTAAGTTCACTATATGTAGGTAGGTACATATTCAATTCATTGTTATTAAGAATCAAAGTATTCTTACCTACATCGGCTTTAAACCTACATAGGATAACTAGACTACCTATACCTACTAACCGCGTTAGCTGTTAGCTACACAAAAGTTGTTAGCTACAAGAGCAAGTTCGTACGATCCAGTCGTGCATTTTATTCGATATGATCTTATAATAATATACTAAGGTGATCTGGCTACAAGGATACTTGTATGTGCTTCTAGTTAGCCCAAAGAACTGAGCCGGTCTTAGAAAGCATTTATCAGTTCAAAGCTTGTAAAATCAAATAATAAATGTAAAAAAAAATTAAACGTTAAGTCTATTGAGATATTTCTAAGGATCTGGTACAATTGGTAGGTTAAAATGGCGATTGTAAATCCTTGATCAGCAAAGCAATTAACGTTTGAGTGCGCCATTTCATACCACGCCATTTCGATCCACTATACCAACTATCGGTTAGTTCAGAGGCGAATGTGATCTTTCCTAGAATTCATTTAGTTATATTAAAAGAAGTGCGCCAAAAAAAACCACAAAAACTACGGCGAGTTTAAATTGTATACATTAGTGTCGTAACGTCAGTTCAAATACAACTTTTTATTTCGATCCTTCATAAACGCGTAAACTTAGTAAATATTTATACTTAAAGGAATACAAATAGATTATTCACGAGCTGACTGTAGGAATTCGCTCATTCGATTCAATTCTTTAACGTGGCTAAGAATTAAAGACTTCAGACATTAGATAAGCAATTAAAATTTAAAAATAAATTAATGCAATCTCTTAAAAGTACAAAGTAAATATTAGTTTCATCATTATCAATTAATGCTTATTTATTTTGAAAAGAAAATGTTAACATTTTGAAATTCAATATTGTTTAAATTATTTTTGTATTGTTTGAAAAAAATTAAGGAAATTAGTAGATCTGGTCTGTCCAGACTAAAACAGTTTTATAAAAGAAAGTACAGCTTTATATCCCTACCCTGAGGTACGTGACTTTAGAAACTGAATTTTTATAAATATTTTTTTTTTTTGAAAACCCCAAAAAATGGGAACAAAGTGAACTTTTACCATTTTGCAAAAGAAAAGAAAATCGGAGCCAATATTTTTAATTTAAACCTATTTTATTTGAGTTTAATCAAAATCGTTCAAACCGTTTTCAATAATATTTGAAAGAAGTCGTTTTTTTTCTTCCGTAGAACGACATAAAAATGTTTTCTACCAAATTTTAAATTAAATCTGTCCACAATGTATTTGTATATAACTGCACTTATAGCAGAGTAGTCATTTAGGCATTTTTAAAAACTGAATTCTTAATAATAACATATTATAATGTTTAAGTTCATTTTCCCTGATAATTTCAAGACATATAAGTTTTGTACCTAGAATACATCATGCTTTTTACTTTTACATCAAGGATATTATTATCTTATAGATATATAATAATTTATCTCTTACAAAAACATATACCTACATAAATGGTCTGGAAAATACATACTCGTAAAACGAAATGTTTCTCTACGATGCGGCCCTGATTCCAGGCCACATTTTATAATGAACCACAAAAACAGAAACATATACTCTGATCATCTGTCTTTGAGCCTTAGAAATATAAGGTATCTAATCATTTGTATCTTTC
Source organism: Philhelius pedissequus (assembly GCA_910595825.1). NCBI lineage: Eukaryota > Metazoa > Arthropoda > Insecta > Diptera > Syrphidae > Philhelius > Philhelius pedissequus. The sequence goes on from OU343160.1 coordinate 329,340,235, forward strand.
ACATTTTCTCCCAATGTCTGTCTCTTTCACTGTTATCCTATAACTCCATCTTTGTTTTAGTTGCACTTGCTTTCCAGAAATGTACCTCCTTTCGTACGACCTAAAGCAAAGGTAAGGTAAACCTCTCTGCTCTATTCCGGCTCTATAACAACCATTGAGAATTTTCTAAAGAAAGTGCAGTAATAAAACTCTTAATGCAGGGTTGGCTCATTGTTTCGTTGAGTTGGGTTGGGTTGGGCTGTGTGTTTTTTGCGTTTGTTGAACTTGGCCACACGACGAAAGTAATAAATTTTTCAACTTTACAGAGAAGTAAATGGAAAAGAGTAATGAATCACTTATACCGTTCGTTGGGAACATGGAATCTTATAAAATATAGTATACGAGTATTGAGGGAACAAAAGTCGGAGTATCTTAGTTTTGTGTTTACTCTTAATTTTAAATGATAAGACCGTTTCAGGTATTTCTTAGAATGGTTGATACTCTAGGGTTATATTCTGAATAGAAAAATTAGATTACCGCACAGATGGTCCTTCGAGCGGGATATTGGGGCAATCAAATGGCGCCCAACGCAAAATGGACACATTGTGCGACATAAATGAGAAGAATAAGACAAACTATGGCTGCCCGCCAAGACAAAAGCTCTACGTCAGATAGATAATAATTATTATCATCATCGTCATCATTGCTTATGCTTAGAGTTTAGGGGAGAAGTTGTTGTTAGATGGCAGCTGCGATGCTTATACTCTTTTGGACTTTATTGGATTTGTTTGGATTTTAAATGGAGATGTAATTTAAGTGACATAATGGGACTGTTTTATGGGGTGCCTTTAGTTAAGGGCAAAACAGAATAAAAGGTCATAAGACGAACGACAGCATCTTAAAGTAGCTTAATTTATTCACCGGTGATAACAGACATAATAATTCCTTGAATCATTATTTTATTCTACTGCGGGAGTAAGTGTTGGGTATTGGTGGAATCAAATGGGTACCATATACCAACTAGCTGACTGGTTTGTTAACCTTAACTCTCATGCACAAAAGGGTCCTTTCTCAAAATGAGGTTCCTAAATATTTTCTTCTTTATTTTTTTTTTTTTTTTTACAAATTTACGAGTTAGACCATTAAATTCAATTATTTAAAATGGATTTTTACGTTTCTTATATTCTAAATTGTGTGTAGGTATACCTAAGGGAACATTAGCATAAACATTTATCTATATTGCCCTGACCGGTGCCTATTAAGGACATAAACTGAGTTCATTAATGGTTTTATTTTACATAAATCACAAACATAAATCAATGATAACAGATAAATTTAATTTTAATGCGAATCAAATGGAGTTGTTTGAATTTTTAACTTATACTACTCAATTGTGCCTTCGTTTTATCATCTCTTATAAGCAAAAGTTTTTTTTGTTGTTGTTGTTCGCGCGAAAAATATCTAACAAATGTGAGGAGAAATATCACATTGGAATGGGACAATATAGGATATACATGTCCTCTGTTGCTGTTTTATTTTCGGAAGTCCTTAAAAATTGATATTGACTTTATTTTGTAAATATAAACTTCGTTAACACTCGCAAAGAGCTGTCAGTTGTTCTTACAGTGGGATATGTATAAAATGTATGTATACGTGTACCTGTGTGGTGTAAATGGCTTAGTCATTGCCACTCAGAATTTCAGCTCCATATTGAATCAAAGTTGAAGGCACACGATATAGATAGATAGTTCGTCGTGTGTACTACGAGTGATGAACTATAGAAGACTCTTAGAAGTGAACGAAGATAGAGAGATTTTGACATAGGAATGAAGGTTTTAGTGGTTGGTTTAGGGAGGGGAATGGAGCTGAAGTGGGAGGCTTAGATATATATTTTACTTTTCTTCATCATCGCACAGATTTCTGTGCAAATAGAATTGATTGCTCTTCTCTGATGGGTTTTTCCCTTTCGATAAACATATAACACCAAGCCTGAGTATTTGAACCAATTTCGTCTATATCAACCAACGCCCACGGCCCCCCCCCCCCCCCTATCTTCCCAAGTTCTTATCTTACATCAGTGCACGACTGTAGGTATTGCCTCTTCCTATATTATCTACACTTCTGTTTCTATCATTTGATTTCAATTGGAATCAATTTGAAAGCAGGCCACAATTCGAAAAATCAAAATCCTCATGCAGCTGCTGATGATGACGATGACGACCGACGATGAGAACGACACTATGGTGGAAGCTTAAGGACGAAACATATATAATATGTATTTTGTATGTACCTACACGTTCAAGGGTACAAGTGGTATTCTCTTCGTTTATTTGCACTGGAACACTGCCTCACCCTCCTTAATTTCCTCTTCAACTTTCCACCATCAACTCAACATGCCTTGGAGGTCTTTCCGTTTCAGGAGAGGACGTTTGGGGTTTTTGTGGTGTTGAATTTGAAACGCGCCTTGTTTATCTCTCCATAAAAAAATGCTTAATTGACTTGATGCGTTTTATTTGCTAAATAAATCTCAGATTCTATTAAAACCTTCAATCTCGTTTCCCCCGGTAGAGATATAGATACTAGTAGGATGTTGGTAGGTCGTTGGGTAGGTAGGTATATTGATCCTGCAAGTGGATGACTTTATGGGCAGTGTGTTACAAGGTGAAGTGTGTTGGCAAACGATGATGATTAATGTAAGAGTTGCTGTGATTCACATAATTTTATAGCCTTAGGACGAAGGGCGATGAGAATGAGCATGTATTTATATACTCAACAATGAGGATGGCAGGCATGGGAATCTTAGATAAACACTGTGGAGGTGGATGAGACTTAAAGAGCGCTTCAAGTAGGCACTGTTATTTACTGTTAATGGCTTTTAAAATCCTTAATATTCTGTTTATTGGGGGTAGGTATAGGTAGATTTGCTAGGGATTTAGAAGAAAAAAAGTTCATAAACATTCATTTTTAATTTCGTTGACTGTTGACATTTTCATTGTTATACATATATGGAACGTTATTCAATTGAATAACTTGAGAAATATCTGTTGTGATTAATTTACATTACCGGTTCTTGAATAGTTAAAATTGAATTTGGCTAAAAAGCCAAAATTTTTCATTTCGTAGAACGGTAGAACACAACAAATATTAGATATAAGAACAATGAAGTGGAACGCATTTATTTTTAATTCCAAGAAGTAAGTTGCTCCTTGAAAGGCAATGAGACAAGAATAAATAATCTTTTGTTAATAATTTAACAATAATTATAAACTAAATTCCACCGAATAGAAATATGTATGTACATTTTTATATTGGTGTGCCATGTAGCATGTCAATTTCTTTCTTTATTAACTGCGGTCAGGCGTTATCTATCATGATTTAGACGGGAAATAGTGTACCTTAGGGCCAGATGCTGCCTCAAAGTTATTCATCTCAATGTTGGAAAAGTCCTAGAAATGCAAAAGGAATTTAAGTATTTTGTCAAAATGATTTAAACAGGTAATACGGTACTGGCCCTTTAGAATACTACTTCGATTTTTTTCCTCAAAGTTGTTCGTATCGAGGTTGAAAAAGTCATATGAAAATACGTAAGGATTCTTATTATTTTATAATAATGCTTTGAAAGGAATTATAGTACTGGCTTTAGAATACTGCCTGAACAAAAGTTGATATTGTTTTTTTTTTGTTAATTAAAGTTCTTCATATCGAGGTTAGAGACAAAAGACAAGATCCCTAAGTGAAATTGGAGCACAAAATCCCCAAGTGAAAATCTCACAAAAAAAAACAAAAATCCCCTAGAGAGAATCCCCAAATAAGCAGTGCAAGTAAACAAATCGCGCGATCTTATTGCTTGATTCACTATTTGCATTGCTTATTTGGGGTCGAGTTTACAAAATTCCTTATTATTTAATAATCATATAATAAAGGTCGTCATCCTTCTTTTTTGATAAAATAAAAACACAATGCTTTCTTATCCATTTTACTTTTCTTAAAAAAACAAAAAACCTGATTTTGAAATTTAAAAAAAAATAAACAGTTTACCTATTATAAAATAAAGCAAAATATAAAAACTGTCAAATCTAAAAAAAACTTTTTTTGACATTAATCAGCTAAAAGACGAAAAAAACAATGTGTATGATGATAATGGACTTCAAAAAATGTATTTTACTTACTGAATTAAAATGTATCAAATAAGAACTACATAATTAATTTATGTAATTTAATTAATTTTATTAATGTTATTTAATAATTTGGGGGTGGCCGTGGCGCGATAGTTGTGTGCTCGCATGTCAACCTCGTGGTTGCGGGTTCGATTCCTGCCGTTGTCTATGTCTTCTTATATTCCATTAAGAACCAATTCTAAAAATTGTCATAAAATAAGTTGCTTGCTCATTACATGCTGTTTAGGCATAACACTAACAACATGTGATTGAGTAAACCTGCATACCCATAAAATATGACAAGGAAGTAAATAAAATAATGCGAATTATATGGGACATAAATAAATAAGACACGGTAATTCTCTCCGCATTAGTTCAGCCGCCATCCCTGGAGATAAATCTGAGACACAAACCAGCTTCGTTCTCTTCTTCCACCGGATGCCCGCGCTGTGTTAAGAAAAACATATAAAGGGTATTCATAATCCCTTGAGCGCGTGCAAAGTTATAAAAAAAAAATTAATTAATTTATTTAATTTAATTAATTTAATAAACTTAATTAATTTTATGAATTTAATTAATTTAATTAATTAAATAATTTATATTTAAGCAGAGATTGTTTTAAGAAAAAGTTACTGGCGCAAAATTTTAAACAACCAATTGATAAGGGCTTAACATTTTGTGTGTGCTTTTTGATTGAATAACTATTTCAAGATTGTTAAGCCTTTTCTAAACTAGTAAATCGCTAATTAAGCAGAAAGCTGAGCATTTGCAGTGTTTGAATTTTGATGAACACGATTATTGTTGTTATGCGTTGTAATTTAATTATATGTTGATGAAAACCCAACATGTGCTCTATAAAGGTATTAGTTATTTCTATTTTCATAATTTTATCTTCATTATTTACAGAAAAACAAAACAAAACAAAATTGTTCACCAGTAGGACTTGAACCTGGGCACCCCGCGTGCAAGGCTGATATACTATCAGATTCCATAATGGATTTAGCAAATTGCTAAAAGTTAGAGTAGCCATTCCGTCAGTTTAACTTAAGTAAAATGTTAAAATTAGCTCAATCATCTGTTTAGCTTATTAAATTACTAAAAGTGACTTTAACATTTTACTAAACCGTTTAAAATTTTGCGCCATTATTATCCAATAATTGTTTTTAAGTAGTCTATAAGAGCCTATATGCTCTACCTTATGAAATAAATAAATAAATTGAATTAAATTAATTTCTTAAATGAATCTCTCTAAACCAAACAAAAAATATATTGGGGAATTTGTAGATTTTGTCAAAATGAAAGTATATTGAGGATTTTGTCCATAAGGCTTCTTTCACAATGGGGATTTCGTCTTGTTGATTATAATTTTGTTGGGGATTTGGTTCCATTAGGATTTTTTTGGGGATTTCAAGTGGCTCCCTGGAAGTTTTCGCAAACACGCATTTTGCATGGGAACATTTCCATCCTACGAAGGGAATGTATAGGAACGTGCTTATAATTTTTGATCGGAATTATTTAGTTTCGGATAGGCTATAAATTTTGGAAATAAATTTCGGGAAGGTACAATGTTAAAAAATTTCAAGAAAATAAAATATTATTACAAGCGAATCTAAATTTTATTCGCAACTCTTGATAGCGCCCAAAGGCTTAAAAATCCACCATGTATAGGCCTTATTCAATACTATTATAAAATAAATTAAATTTTATTAAACGTCTTAAGTTTCAGCCTCTACACAGGGGCGTATACAACTTCACTTCTCGGGGGAGGTCACTCTCAAAAAATTCAGTAAAATAAAAAAAAAAACGATGAGTATAAAGTCATACAACATTTTTAATTGGATTTAATTTTCAGCACAGTCCACAAAAACTAGATTTTAATATTAAAAATCAAAGAAACGTTGTAAGGTTGTTGTGGTAACCTAAACAACAAGAAGTAAACCGAAGCATATTGATAATGAAAATACCAATAATACCAATTGTAGCATAAATGGTTGTGAAACAAATTAAATACATTTTTTAATAAAAAAAAAATAAGTAAGAAACGACTTTAAAAATATATTTATCATTTTCTACTAAGAATATTTTGAAAATAGTTTTTTTTTGTAGTTGTGGTTTATCTCTTCATTTTTTCTTGTAGAGCCTAAATTTCATAAGTTGCATTGCGGAATCCTTACAAGTTAGGAGTTTTTAAAGCGTTTAAAAACCATTAAAAACATTTAGACAAGTGTTCGGATTCAGACTACGACTACGTTACCTAAAGCCGATTTTATTCCTTAAGCGAACTTAGCTATTTTTTGTTCGATTGAACTAGCTAGAAAATCATTGGCTCCTTCACAATGTATAAGCATTGTTCTATGGAATACATGCATTTTGTCAAAAATGTGGACTTAAAAGATGAACTTATGGAATTAAACCATTGAGGAGATGCCAAAATAACTGAGAAAGCTTTCATGACTTTATTAAGACACTGTCAAACAGGTCCTTAGCCTATATATTTTTCTAATTAATCAATGTGTAATCAAATGCACCCTGAAAGTCCTTGAAAAAATGAATGGCAAAGGTAATTACGATTGTAAAAATCCAAGGCGGAAAGGTTAAACTTCAGAAAAAAAAGCTGGCTAATTCTTTAGACTAACTTTTACCACTATTAAGCTGAAGGACACTCTGTAGGCTGCTGGTGGATGTGCAGGAAACAGTGTTTGTATAACCTTTTTTGTCCTTCTACTTCAACTAGAGTTCTCACCACTATCTACCTTCATTCACACTATTTTTTTTTCTTTTTGCTTCAAAAAGGTTGCTCTATGAAAGGAGGCTCAAAATATAATTAAGGGCATTCTATTAAAACATTTGAAAAGCCAAAATGAAAATTGTGAATGTCATCCTCTTGTTCTAATTTCTATGTCAGGATTACACACATACATTATACGTAGTATATAGTTAAATATATAATATATATGTCAACGGGTGAACGCTCAAGCATGTCCGTGAACTTTCCAAATGCAAAACTAGATTAAAGGATTCCTACATCCAATTTATCCCTCGCCCCCTGTTCGGATCACATCAGCAGGCTCATTTTATCACTTACCTTGGTTTTTTTTCTGCCTGGCCCGCCAGGACAACCATGGATATAATTTTTTTTTTATATTCTCCAAGGATAATGTTATCTGTGTGTTTTTTTTTTCAATTCGTATATAAAATTTGTATTCAAAAAGTGAAACATTTTTTGGGTCCGTTGCGGATTGCTGGCAACATAGTGAGGGCTGTTAGCTTTGAGCACGTAGAAATATTTTCTGGGTTTTACGCCTTTCACTTCGTCGTCGGTTGTGTTGTGTTTTTAAGTTTTATCTATTTTATAGTATGAAATGAAGATGAGAAATGCCAATGGGGACCAAGGCTCTGGCGAAATCTTTGTAGATGGAAGGGTAAGTTTGAAGTGAGTGGAATATAAAAATGAGGGGCCCATTTAACTTTGCATGCAGAAAATTTAACACGTTGGGTGAGAACGACGATGACGTTGATAGAGACACAAACTAATAAGAACAAAGCTAATAATTCTGAAATGAATGGTGGGATATAGTTTTTTTTTCTTGTGTGTATTTGTATTTGTATTTGCTTTGCGTTCTGTTTCTGTGAGGGAAATTTTGTGGATCAAAGGTATTTAAGTTCTTGGCATAGGCGTGTTTTTAATTTTAGTTTTCTTTTGAAATACTTATAACGAGAACTGGGGGCCTTATGGATTTAGTATACTTCATTGAATGGTCCCCATAAGTTAGATCTTTAACGTTTAACTTTGATCCGAGTTGTAATACCCCACAATTTATTAAGTAGGAATGCCTTAAGTTTTCCCCCAGCGCTAAACACTTGAAATTAAAGAAGCCTTGATGAATCTGATTTTACGAGATTTATATTAAACTAATCCTGCTCATAATCCTGATTATAATAATCCTGCAGCGAGTATAATTGAGACTAGGTTTTTCAATATTCCTGTGAATTAACGTGTGATTCTTCTTTTCAAATATGAAGTATGCATCCCGTTATACAGGGTATCCCGAGGAAAACACATAATATTTCGGATTGCAAAGGTAGAACTCTGTCTAAATATTATTATTTACTACGAAGATAAGGTTTTCCAATCTTCGTTGTTATTTATTTTTGTCTAAGCTAGGTACGTGGTATTTAATAACTCTCCCCAATTTGTATTTGCTATTTAGGTCCAGGAGTAAACTTATCCCATAATACTCACTTAGAAGTACTGAACCAGTAGAAAACTGCCGAACTTTTGTTCAACAGCGTTTAATATGCAATGTTTCTTCTTTTGTTCTCGTACAGTTGGCAGAGTTATTAACGATCTCGATATACACAAATCCATTGTTCCAGATGGTATCTCCCCTATATTGCCCAGAAGAGATATTCTCTAACCAAAACCACTGCGTAAGCTTTTCCATCTGTCATATTCTACTGGTCATTTTTCGAGTTAGTGGAAAAATTTAATTGAAAGCGTTTTGACCAATTCGATATGTTCAATTTTAAAATTTGAAGATTTCACTTCTTCGGCTTTTTTGGTCGTGATAATTTATTAATGAAAGATATTCATTAGTTTTCCAACGTTTCGACTGAGTTTTCAGTCTTCTTCAGGGGCACTTTATTAACCATGAAACAAAATAAGAGAAACAAATGTATGTTTACATTTAGTTGTTAAGATTTTACACTTACTATTATATAAACGAAAATATTATTATCAAATTTTATTCTCAAAATGCTTCCTCGCAAAAGGTTAATTTATCTTCGTTATATAATAAATGCCACTCTAAGTCTTAAGTACATTCCGAGCCAATGGAAGGTTGCGGAAGTTATAATGGTTCTCAAGCCAGGAAAACCATCACATGATGAGAAATCTTATAGACCTATTTCGCTTCTGCCCGTAATATCTAAGGTCTTTGAAAGAATATTACTTCTGCGCCTGCAGCCAATAATATAAGAAAAGCAGCTAATACCTGAACATCAGTTCGGATTTAGAAGCAAGCATTCGACAATTGACCAAGTGTATAAGATCACTGACGTCATTGAGAAAACTCTTGTAGAAAAGAAAATTTGTTCGGCGGTCTTCCTAGACGTGTCGCAAGCTTTTGATAAGGTGTGGCACGAAGGCCTAAATTTTAAATTAAGACAAATTCTCCTAAAGCACTTTATACGCTTTTAAAAGCGTATCTAGAAAATAGACTTTTTAGAGTAAGACATGGAAACGATTACTCGGATCTCAAAGAAATAGTGGGTGGGGTACCACAGGGAAGTGTTTTAGGTTCAACATTGTACCTATTATTTACACGTGATATACCTTAAACAGAAGACACTCTCGTAGCCACGTTTGCTGACGACACTGCAATACTAGCAGTGGGCCAAACGATAAATGATTCTACGACAAAATTACACAAAGCTCTGAATAACGTCAATGATTGGACAAAAACATGGCGGATATCGCTCAACGAAGTCAAATCAGTCCATGTAGATTTTTCGTATAAGAAAATTAATAGATTACCGGTATTTGTTAATACGGTTCAAGTTCCGTTTGCTAACGAAGCAAAATATTTCGGAATGACTCTAGTCGTGAAATTAAAATGGAAACCGCATGTTACAAAGAAATGCGAAGAGCTAAATAATAAACTCAGAGATATGTACTGGTTGCTCGGGAAACACTCTAAGCTCAGTATCGAAACAAGATAATAACAGGCAGGTGCTTAAGTATTTCTGGACTTACGTTATACACCTCAGGGGTTGTACGCGAGATTCTAATTTAAATACCTTACAAACATTTGAAAATAAACTCCTAAGATCATTTGTAAGCGCACCTTGGTACATTAGAAACGAAGATTTCCACAGAGATCTCGGGATTCCCACGGTTCGCGATGAAATAAAAAATTTTGCTCGAAATCATAGAAAATGGATATTACAACACTGCATAAGAACTATAATCGAAATTATCGATGATACGAATTTTGTACGCCGCCTGCGAAAGACAAAGCCTTCTGATCTGGTGCACTAAACGAGAATCTGCTTTAAAATCGCGGTATAAGCAGGAACTATCACCGGTTACCTGCAACACGTTAATTAAATTCGTTAAAAATAAATTGCTAGATAAATTTACACTTAGTTGCAATCGGGAGGAGGAGGTGCTTTTAGTGCAGTAAGAATCTCACACTCATATGAGCACCCGTTTTTCGGTCCTGATAGAGCCTTTTGAAGGTTTTACACCTACCCACGGGAAAAAAAATTACATATATATATATAAAAATTTAAAAAAAATTAAAGTTTATGATTGAATATTTAAATGAAAAACACTTCTTATTTAGAAATTTAGTCAACAACTGTTTAAAAAATTTCTTTTAAAGGAGCAACAAAACTATTAATGTATATATGTATGTATCGCAGTTATGTAGATGCTAGGGAATAGTAAGCCGACGAGATACACTGTGTATCATGCTTCCTGTTCATGTTATTTTTGTTATTCAAAATGTGCAAAGTTTCTAACGTATATCGTTTCAATGTATGTTTTCCCGTTTGAAGAATTTGCACATTTTTAAAGTCTGGAGCATGATTTCTTTCTAAGCTGTGACTACTCTTGGACTTAATATCAGATTTGTGATATGAGATCCTTTATTTTAAAAGGTGCTTGGTAGTGCCAATGTTTCATAGTTCACAATTTTCTCTTTCGTTGCCTAAGCAATTGATCATATATACAACGTCTGTACATTGATACTTTTCACTTTTTTTTGTAAACAGTGTGTTAACTGTTTGGTTGGATTTGTAAGCAAGACTTTAATCTTTAGCTTTGCTAGCGATGGTTTTCTTAAAACTTTCAGCAAGTTTCTGCACGTAAACCATACTTTTGAAATAACCTGCTCTTTCATGTTTATTGCTTTGTTGGTGATTGGTTTGTTGTTGTGCTATTAATTCGCGAATCATATCTAGCGGATATCCATTATCAAAGAGATTTTTGTTATTTCCTCTTTGTTGGCGGTATGGAATTTCTTGTCACCAATCGGCTGGAAGCCGTATTGACTCTAATATGCTTCGCTTGATTTGATCGAAAATTGACGATTCTGCCGGATGCTGCCTCTTTCTGATGCCAGTCAAAGGTGAGTCTGTTTCTCTCACAATTAATTTTTACGTCCAAAAATGCTATCGTTCTATTTTTTTTCCTTGGATTTTAGAGTTAAATGCGTTAAGACTTTGCAAAACTTTGTCAATCTCTCGATTTTCCATTACTGCAGATATGTCATCAACGTATTTGGTGATGAATTTTGGCGGATTTATTGAATTGAACGTTTCTTCTAACAACAAATCTAAGACAATGTCGGCGATGGTAGTTGAAAGTGTATGTATTTGTTTATATATGTTGTCTTTATATTGAAAAAGGTTGTTATCCTTCAAACAGAAGTCAAACATTTCCAAGAACTGATTTAAGCTAAGGCTAGTGTGTTCACTCATAATACTCCACTTTGTCTTTATAATGTTTATCGCCGCCTGCACCGGAATATTCGTGAAAAATGACACCGCATCGAAAGAAACTGAGACTTCATGTTCCCTTTCCTCTAATTCTGTTGTTTTTTCAATAAACTCGAACGAATTTTTTACAGTATACTTTGAGTTGCGAGTAACACATTATAGAATTCTACCTATGTATTTAGACAATTCATAACATGGGACTTTCATAGACGACACAATGGGTCTCAGTGGTAAATTCGGTTTGTGGATTTCTGGCAATCCATAGATGGAAGGAAGTTTTGCGGTGTAAGTTAGTTAATAGAAAAAGCATTTGTCCAGCCTGTCCCTAAAAAAGGCGAAGCTTCTTCACCCTCTAACTAAAGTTATAAAAACGCTGATTATTTAATAGTTTTAGAGATATCTCGAAGAACGAAAGCTCCAGCAATATCACTATCGTAGCAACAGGTCCAGTGGGGATTTGTATTGAAATTCTTTAATTAAAAGCCTTTAAAATAGGTCTTTATTTGAGAACGATACAATTGGAATAAAAATAACAAACTTAATTTTAAATCAAAGCTACACATAATTACAAACAATATTTCACAAAGTTTGTTGATATAGAATGTTGTTCAACACCCCTTCTCATTCTATATTGTCACTGTGTTTTTTATGTTTGAATAAAATTTACAAAATAAATTTTTGTCTTTGCAAAAATGACACGAAGCTCACGAGTCCACAATCCATTTTCAATAAGAGCTATCAGAATCAGAAATAACCAAGCAAAATTGGTAGCTTACCTTCTCTGCTGCTACAATAACCTTTTGTGTTGACTATTTTTTTCTTCCATTCAATGAATTTTAAACAATCACGTTTTAGGTGTCCTTTAGAATGCCAAAAATAGCATTCTGGTTCTGGATTGACTTTCTTGAAATTTCTTGATTTCTTCATAGATAACATATGTAGCCTTTTGGGATTCTTTTGATTCAGTAGGGTGACGTCGCCTGTATTCTTCAATTAATTTTGACTCGACAAAACTTATCATCAATGTTTGTTCTGGTCCTGATTCCAATGCATTTATCAAATCATCAAAACAGGCAAACTACGAGTACTTAGAAGCATTGCAACATTCCGGATTTCGGTGAAATAATTTCCTTCTGTTTCCTGTAGTTTAGTGAACAAGTTCCGCATTGTTCCCATATGGCTCTCACCATTGCCCTCTTACATCGCTTTGTGCAAAATAAGATAAGAAGAACTTATTGCGCAACGAATGGGCAAAAATCTTCCGGCTCGCATGATTTTCGATTCCATCCCAGACTCAGTCAAGAAAGACTTCTCTTTGGTGGCGCCCTCAAGTAGAAGATTCCCTCAACCAACTTAGAGTGTGAAACTGCAGGAAGCTAACCAAAGACCGAGATAGCTGGAGAGGCATGTTAGTTGAGGCCCAGGTTCGCAATGAACTTTTATCGCCACCTATGTTAGTAAGTAAGTAAGTATTCGTTACAAGCCGTTCAAGGGCAGTAAATAATTTGAAAAAAAGATGCCTTGAAATCTCCTAATTGGAATTGGGGATAGAGTAGTCCAGGAATAGACACATAAGGTATTCTCCTATAGGTTGTTAGCTGTTAAAAAGATAACTAACTAACATACTTTTATTTGGCCCAAAGGAACATAAAACCTCTTATGAATCCGGAGGATAGATTTAATGTCTATAATTCTGCTAGTTTATTATTGTCACTGAAGAAGAAGTCTCCTAGAAGTAGTTTTTGTCTGTTAGACAGTGTAGGGCATGTACAGAGAAGATGAAGAACAGATTCCTCCACCTCGTCATCTAAACAGCTTCTGCAGAAGTCGTTTGCGGGCACGCTGAATCTTGCAGAATGTCTACCTATGAGGCAGTATCCTGCGATGACACCTATAGTGGAGCTAATATGTGCCGTCTGCATAGAGAGGTCAAAGCCTTATAGCGTTTACGATCCAGCTTTGGCAAAATCTTTTTTGTCGCTAGACATGTGCTACCACTAGTCCACCTAATATTTGTCCTCGCAAAAATTAACATGTAGCGACTGAAATACCCAGGTTACTGTGGTCATTTAAAAAGGGTAGTGTTGTTCCTTGTTTGGCGAATTCGTCAGCCCTGCAGTTCCATGGTTTATCTCTGTGAACTGGCACCCAGCATAGGTGAATGTTGAACTGTTCCGCAATCTCTTTGAGAGATGGTCGAGGGCTATTTTGGAGTTAGTGGAGATTGAATCCAGAGATTTCAGCGCTGCCTGGCTGTCGCAGAAAATAATGATATCCTTTGCAGATATCTCGTTTGCTTTAAGCCAGGATAGAACCTACTTAATTGTCATTATTTCCGCCTGTGACCTCTTACAATGGTAAGGAAGATGGAAGGAGAGACTAAGATTTAGTATGTTAGCCATACCACCATAGTTTGTTTTTGACCCATCATCGGTGAAAAACTGTTCAGAAGTTCAGAAATATAGTATTCCTCTAATCATGTCGTGATATGATTTGTGTTCCTGATTGATTGCAATTAAACCCTGTATTGTTCCAGTTATATCCTTGAATTTCCCTATGATATAGCTTACAGAATTGAATGCTGAATTGCGGCTCTATCTCCGTGGCAGATGATCAAAGACAGAATCCTGGGATATCATACTATCGCATCGGCCAGACTGCATTTCACCAAATTTAGATTTTAATAAACCCTTTAAAACTTCTTTCCCTAAAAGTAAGATACCCTTACAAAAGGAACGCTTTACTGATGAGTCAATAATATATATTTACACCAATGGCTGAAAGATGGATACTGGATTAGTCCAGATTTCTTCTCAAAAGCCCTTCGGCTAGCCAGTTCCGCCAGTTTAAGGGTAGCGCTACCAATATCAAATGCTAATATCAATTCTTTCATTGAAGTCAAGCAGGAATAAAAGCAGGTTCTGTCACAAACATCAAGTCGCAATTGTTATCTTGTTATCTCGAAGAACTGAGGGTTCTTGACACTCAGCCTAGCATTATATTCTGCTGGATCGTGGGCCACAGTGATATAGCCGGCTGATCCTACCCAGATAGACCCATCGATTTAAGTCCTACCCAGCATTGCTTAACGCAACTTTCGAAAGAATATTCCTTATACACCAATGAAAGGCCAATTTCAATTAAAAAAAAAAAACTGAAAAGATTATCTACCAAAAAAGAATTCCTTTCAAGCGTAATGTCCGCGGACAAAACCTGCTGGGCTACCATACCAAGAATATGGGGCTCAGTAATGATGACCTATGCAGAGGTTGGAACGGTGGAGATGAACACGAGGATACCTTTAACTTCCTGTGCCATTATCCAGCTGGTCTCTGTCATACAAGCAACAAATTCCTGGACAGTTATTTCTTAAGCGATTTGGAAAGCTCTGGAATCTATCAGGAAAAAGCAACTTCATAAAAGCCTTTAAATTGCTTGATCACAATCATCCATAGAGTTATAGGTCTAAATTATATGAACTACAATACTTCAAGGTACCACAAAGGATCTATATTGATCTAAGTGTGATGGTAATGAGAGAGTCCAGCCCATTGACCTAACATAACCTTGGGTGTCTGAAAGGATCAGTTGTTGATATCAAGGTTTCTCTAACCGAAAACTGGAACACTAATTAGGTCGGCGATTACAAGGCTTTTGGATTACAAGATAGTTTGCTTGCTGATTATGTCTGGGAGTATCAGTTGAAGAATATCAGTGCAGCAGAAGTTGTAGTGCGAAGTGCACCAATTAGTTGATACAGTTCTTGTCAGCTTCGAAATCATAAAGGGCTCTATTTGGGAACGTTGGAACGTGAGAACATGGACCAGGCAATGCGGGTACACTTCTGAACCATCCTGTATTCTAAATGATTAAGAGCATCCCTCGTAACAAAAATTAAACGTCGGCTTCACATCAGTGAGAAAATGCTAGACCATCCGGTTATATCTGGATTGGGTAATTTTTTTTTTTAATTTAACTATATGTCTGTTAGGCCTAAGGTCTTTTAAATGCAACCTAAATTGCACAGCACTAATTTGTCACATTGGATTTGAGAACCAGGTGTTGACTGTCTCATTTAAACCCATGGGCGGCATCCAATTAAATTGGAGGTATAGAAAAGAATGCGCCTAGCGTGCGGATCGAACCCACACATCCTAGTTAGAAATCAAGCACTTTATCTACTGCGGCATTGTCATTTACAAAAGTAAGCATTAGTAGATCTCATGGTGTCATGAAAATTCTTTCTTCCCATATGCAATTGGTGACGATTTGAAACATGAGCCCTGCAAACACACCCCGTCCACATTTAAATGACTTTGATGAGCAGACAATTGATGAATATAAGAAAAAGTGTTGGAGCTAAAACAGAGCCTTGTGGGACAACGGCATTAATTTTTCGGTTATCATCAGAATGGCAACCATCCAATACTATTTATATCTAACGATTCAAAACGTAGGAAATTGGTCATAACTGAAGATCAGCCTTTTCCACATGAGATCATAAAGCCAAACTATGGTTTAGACTAAGCCATTAGTGGCAATATAGACTGAAAATATAATAATGCCCCATTTGGTTAATATAACCTTTAACAACCTTATTTCCCCGTTCCATTATTATCATCGTTACTAATTCCCCATTTTCTACTCGTTACCAATTCAATACCCTTGATTTCTATCTCATACTCTAGATGACATAATTCTCCTTGTAAATCAAAAAAAAAAGCATGTCAACACCATTTTACATTAACCAAAACAACATTCCCTTTGACATTGATAAAATATGTCCTAATCAAAAGTCTCAACACAAACAAGTTTTTCATCCCCACATATAGGTATACCGCCGCAATCACAATTAATAAAAATGTTCTCACATTAGACATTTGACATTTTTGTCTAATGCTCCCAGGGGACAGCCTTCAATCAGTTCAACCAAATTATTTTTTTTAACTTTGCCACTATGTGTGGTGCCTGGCTGCCTGGACACCATCATGCAAAGTGTCTTGCTTCTCTCAAAAGTGATTTCTATATGCATTAAGCTATTCCAAAGGTGCCCAAATAAATTACCAATAAAATGCAAACAAATTACTCCATTAAGTCGCAAGCCCCTAAAATATAACAAACGGAACGTGTCCAATTCGCGAGCACAAAACTAAAATCAAGCAATTTACTTCCGACATTGTCAAATCGACCACATTATACAAACCAGAGGCATAAGGGTTTGTCTGTTTATATGTGTGAGTATAGTTGCGGTGGCAGTGACATCAGTGCGGTCGGTCGGTCGTGGGAAATGTACTATAGTTATGTTGTCCACACGGAGAGACGACGACGACGGTTTGAGAAAATTTATTTTGTGTTTTGTCTCAAACACGTGCATACTTCGTTCGTAGAACAACCCCGTCAGCAATGAAAATAACAATTAGACGGCCGGCGTGGAAAAAAGGATATGCGCCGCTTCAACCCTACATAAACACACACACACCTTGCCATCAGAAAACTTATTCTTACCTTACCTGAATTCAAGTAAATTAGCCCGTCTAAGGGCAGCATTTAAATTAATTGCCCCCAAAACACAGCGAAGTAATATTTCTTGCAGAATATAACCTGTAATCCTGGATCAATAATTGCTATTTGGAGGAGTCCTTAGAGAGGCGCTCCCCATAGGCAAACTGTGAAGCAGTAGGTATAGCAAATTGGTAAAAAAGGACTCTTGAAGAAAATTGAGAAAATTGTCTGGTGTCAGATTGAGGTGGTTGTTCGATTTGTTTTCTTGTACTTTGCGTCACTCGTTCCTTGGCCGAGTCAATCTTGAAGAACCGACCAGGCATCGCGTCGGGCACAGCGGCATAATAAACAATTCCAAGTTCCAAGTAATCAATATTCGTAAAGCGAAATAAAATATGGTTTCCATAGCTTCCTATGAAATTTTCATGAAATACAAAAAAAATACGTACAGCTCTGCCCTAGAGCTTTTTCATATCCTGCTCTACTCGGTACTCGTAAAATATATTTTCTTTCTCAGGAACGTCGAAAACTCGATATAGACCCCGCGCATTCCTACATACTGTCACTGTTGTGGTGGAAATTTCTACAAAACAATCAATCAGGGAAGTTAATCATTTCTATTATTTCTTAGACCTTACTCCCCTATTACCTAAGGGGAATTTGTTTTTTTTTTTTTTTTGAAGAAAAACTCTTCTTTTACGTTAAAATAATTGCTCTGTTGTTGGTAATCCTGGTGAGATATCTCCTGGGGTGACACGGCTACTATTCCACTTCAAGTCCTTAGTGATGCTGATGATTATGCGATGGTGATGGCCACAAAAGAAACTTCTGTCTATGCAGAGTCATCGGCGCTGTGAGAGGCGGGTAAGAAAAAGACAATGATGAGATGGCGCAAAATAGAAATTAGATAAATCCTTTTTCGCCCTGGAGACATCCGTCGCTCAGCAAGATATAAACTTACTGAGCCTGGAGCAGGTTTATACACCTCAGGATTGAAGAAGAATTTCACCAGAATATTAAAAAGTCCGAGGTAGAAATATGGTTCAATAGTGTTCAACAATATCTGAAAGTTCATCCCATCATAGGTCAACTTCCATCTCATTCAATTTGGTATCTCTAAAAATTAAATCTAAAACAATTCGCTTTTAAGTGTAATGGTAAATACTTTATTCCGGGTTTTCTGAATACCATCTTCAAGATATTGGCGAAATGTGATGTTTTAGACCATGCGCATTTTATGTGCTCCTTCGAGTCGACATAGGTTTGAAAAATAGGGCGAAATTAACTTTCAGCTTCTTTAAGGTTTCGGTAAGGTCTTATCAAAACTTAAATGTTTGTCGTGTAATAGTTCCAGTTTGCATTCACCCAAATTCGACCCCACCCCAAATCCTATAATAAGTCAAGGAGGTGGCTTGCAGGGGGGCAGCATGGCCCCCTTACGCGCTGCTCTTTTTGCACTTTGTATTGATTTGAAAAGCGGGAATTTAATAAACGGGATGGTAAAATAAGGGGTTTTGAGAAACTGGATAATAAAAATCGGGATTATAAGAATGCGGGATCATAAAAACATTTTATATAAAAAGCGGCATAAAAAAACAGTATTTTAAAAACGTGCTTGTAAAAGCGGGATATCGAACACAACCAAACGTGTATTCTATTTTTTGAAGGCCCTAATAGCTTAGGTTTTCAAGTTGGCTAAGCTGGGACAAGAGTTCTTTAGGATTACGGGATTTCGGGAATTCGATATTGTTGATTTTTTTTTAATTTCGTGGGTTTTTTGTTATTTGTTAATTGTTTGCGACTTCCTAAAACATAATCTGCTTCAACAAAACGTTGAGTAAATTCGCTATACTGAGGAATAACTATGCTGGATGATATTGACGTTATCTGGAGATCTACGTAGCTGTCAGTTGTGCTGTGCCCATAACACAGAACAACAAGTCAACTAGTCAACAATTATTTGTTAAAATATGTTTGTTTAACAAGTGAAAATCATTTCTGTAACACAATAAAAACCGTACCAATTGCCAATAGAAAAAATTTCCCTTCACTTGTTTAATTAGTTGAATCAGTAAATCTACCAAGATGAATATTAAAATTCCCAAGAAAATTTTGTATTGAAAGCCAGTTCCAAACCAATGTAAGGTGATCAATATTTTCTGACTTACACTTAGTGCTTTACTTTCATTAGTCTAAGGCACACGAAATTTTTGGGGTTCTATTTTAAGGTGTATTCTTTCCTTGAATACTTTTACATGTTCTGGGCCTTCACTATCACTGCCCCGATTCAGAATCAAAAAAAAAAATCACAAAAGTCTAGGGCACTAGCTAAAAAAATTCTCAAGATCCGTCCGATGTAATCACTTAATTAACACTACTGCAAGTATTTATTTCTAACTTGTTGACTTTGAACTAGTCCGGAACCGCCGGTTGAAATTTATCAACTATTCAACTAGTGTATTTCCTTTTTCTTAACTCTTGTTGTTTCCAGTTACAGAAGCGGTGAAATAGTGAAATTTCACACTTGTTGAATGAAGCCAAAATAATTGTTATAGTTCTCCTAGACCTGTTGTTCCGTGTAACACAATTTTTAAAAAGTTACTGAATTTCACTTGTTCAACAAGGTATTGTGTTATAGGTCCCATGATGCCTAGGCTGCGAAAATGTGTTTGTATGTTTCTAAGACTAAGACGACGTAAAGCACCGTCTTCTTGAAAAGAGCTTTACGATCGACGAATCGTTCAAAACTGGCAGATATAAGCCCGAGGTAATCAAACACTTCGTTTACTTGGGATTTCCTCTTATCTCGTTAAGCGATATCAGTGCGGAGGTCGAGTGAATCACTCTTGTTAAGCTCTGTTTTTTGGGCTTAGGAAGCCCCGTAAAAGTTCCCACATAAGATCTGAACTATGCCGTTGGTGTCCCATGGGGTGGGAGAATGGATTTTGTCAACAACGGAGAAATGTCCATTGCGGTTGCTTTGGGAGAAAGATTCTCCAAGTCTGGGGAAATAGAAGCTATAGCGAACTGTACGGGATAAACAATATACAGCGATGCTTACTTGTTCAAAACAATCCAGGACTGATGCACGGGAATCACCATGGGGAAAATAGAGGTCCGGGGAGGACCCATCTGATTTATCTGGAACTTCTTATCCATTAAATGGTTTTGCTTACGATAGTGCTCTTAGCTTTTCATCTTCGTTTTCAGATTCACCTTCTTATTCTTCGGATGTGGAACTGCAACTGCAGCGTATGATAAGCTCATTAAATTCTGATCTCGGCAATATTTTCCATTGGGGAATAAAAATACTGCGTCGAATTTAATGCCACTATCCATGAGCACGATTTGCATTGAAGAAACCGATCAGCTCTTAGCCCTAGGTAGGTGCATCACAGACCACCTCTTGTGGAGTGAACACATATTTCATGTCGCCAAAAACGCTGCAAAGTGCTTGGGCTCTCTTCGAAGATGCAATCAATTCTTTTCCCCATCTGGCATGGCTGTAATCTATAAGCTATGGAGTATAACTCGCCCACATGTGCTAAAGCTCCCAAAACTCATGTGAGTCCTTTAGAAAGAATTCAAAATAGGGCTCTAAGAATGATAGGAGATAGAACTATAATGGAAACATCTCTAGAACACCATCGAAATGTTTCAAGTCTTTTACTAATTTATCGCTATTTTTAAAAAAATGTTCTAGCGAAATAATCAGTCGCATTCATCTCCTTAAACTATTCAACGGTAATACTCGCGCTTCCAGGAATGCTCATCAATTTACCCTTGTCAAATACAGAGATTCTTTCTTTATTCGTAAAACACGAATGCTTAATCAGGCTCCATTTTTCCGCCCACTTTGATATTCTGAAATTCAAAACTAGTGTACATCATTATCTCCTTTTAAATCCGACTCTATCTTCCTAATGCTCGCATTGTGCTTGTTCATATTAAGGGTAGTGAAAACTCCCTTAGTTCGCGTCAAACTTTTAAAAAAATCAACTTGGATTGTCTGGAGGAGCATAATGGTTGTTGGGCCTTTTTCTATCTAATCTACATGCGTTTCAAAGGATTATGATTACCCTTTAAATGCTTTAACACAGCGCGGCCGTGAAGTGGTGAAGTGAAGGAAGACAAATAAGGTAGAAAAGATGTGAGACACGATGTTCTGAGACTGAAGGTTTTGGTTGTCTCAGATTTTTATCTCCAAGGATGGCGGCTTTTTTGTGTCTTATTTTTTGTGTCTCTTATAATTCGCCTTATTTTAGTCGTTGTCATAATTGTTGGGTATACTGATTTTAACTCAATCGCAAGTTGTTAGTATTATGCATGAACAACATGTAAGTGAGCAAACCAGCCACCTCATTGACGAAAATTTTTTTAGAAGTTTTAATGAAATTTAAATTAAAAGTAAATTTGTGAACTTTCGATCTTGTGCAGCCTGTGTAAGCCTTTGATTGAATAGAAATAAGCATACCAAAAGCTATGGCACATCAACAACAATAATTCCGTGGACGTCGCCAAGTCCATAGCTGGGCAAATTCACCTGATTTACAAAGCTTAAAGGATATCTTTGTTTTGTTATTCCAGCAAACAATACAGCTATTCCACTTGGTTCTGGTAGATTAGCTGGAGGCTGTGTAGCCCGGAGAGAAAGGTGCGAAATTCGCGTTGAAAGAAAGGAATTATTATAAATTTATATATCGCCTAAGACGTTGAATTTATGCGCCAAAGTGATGCCGATGCCGTCCGGTTGGAATAATCATCTGGTTCTTTACTTATACTCTTTAGCCACCATCTTGGGTACAAATATATATGGGGTATACTTATATAAAATAGGGTATTGGGCGAGTTCGCTTGGGATATTTTCTTAGTCCTAAGGGTGTCATTTGAGCGTTGGGTCTCGCTTCTATTTTCATTTCTTTATTATTATAAGGTGCCTTCGAACTAACAGAGGCTCATATAGACATAAAAGAGTACAAGGGGGGAGGGCCATTTGTACATCACTCTATATACACGAAGAATACCTTGCCGAAGGCCAGCATAAAACTTATTTGGATTTCCTTAGAATCCAACATTTACATTCACACGAATACTACAATAGTTTCGGTTGCTAAAATGTATATTATGTACTTTAATAATAAATTCAAAGTAGTGGAGGGCTTTTTCGAGCACCAGAATTGTAGATATATTTGAGGGTTAATTTTTTTTTTGGTTTTTTGTTGGTTTATATATTTTCTATTTGCACAATAATTTTTTATTGTTTGCTTTGGCATTTGGCACTTGAATAGATTTTGGTGGCTAAAGATTTATTTTCCTAAGCCACGCCAACAACTGTATGGTCTTGGTCTGGCCGTGGTGGACATGTTGACGAAGGAAAAAAGATTTCCACACTTCAGATTATACTTTGGGTGGTAAATAGAAATTGAGAAAAGTTTTCCAACTGAAATAATATAAATGTGTTTTTTTTTGCTCTATTTCTATTTCTTAAGACAATTTCCGCCTGAAATATTAAAGGGAATTGGAAATTTGGTTAGCAGTCGGCAAGAAATGACAATAAGAGACTTAAGAGTGTTCGAGGGTCGGTTTTTTTTTTTGGAGGAGTCAAAACTTTCTTGGGTATTGAAATTCGATTTTTTAATCATATCAGAATAAAATAAATACATAAATATTAGTACTTGGAGGGAATGTCCGAGTTAAGATTTCTGTTTATTAATTTAGTTTTTGAATTTTTGGAACATATTCAAATTAGTTTCTTTGAAAATCGATTTTTTTTTTCAATTTTGCAGGATTTTTGTAGGTGTGTATTCTTTTCAGGAGTTAAATTATATGTCAGCGGTCACGATTTTATTGAAGTTATACATATTTCAACATTTCTTTAAGGTTGAAACACACTTGTCTCGTGTGTCGAATTAAATTTGTTTCGATTGCCCTATATCACGCTATATCGCAGACATTCTTTTTGTGTGTTGTAATGAAGCGTTACATTTCACTTTAACCAATTGCCCCTTATAAAGAATAAATTATAATTACCGAGCTCCGCATAGTTCGTGTTAATTCATCACCTACAACATCAATCAAGCAATGATACGCAACAATACCACACGACCACTAAGCTACCCGCACAAATCATCATCAGTCATACCAGCCAACCACAACCCGAACTGAACGAATAAACGCAACGTCCAGATGGTTTTCATTGTGCTTAAAGTTCTCACTTCGTTAGAGAAGAAAATATTAAAAGGGGAGGAAATAAATGACGATGAAATTGCGAAACTTGATACATGACTCGTAGTGAGAGAAAATCCTAGTCTCGACTTGGAATTGCGGAAGAATAAGGAAAATCAACTGCTGTTAACTGTTTATTAATCTAAGTGGCTTCTGTTGATTCTGTGTCATTTATAATGGATCTTTTTGGTTTATTAAAATTTCGTTGGTTTTTGATTAGGTCATTTTTGGATAGGAAGCAGATTAATAACGTTTTGACTCTCTCCCACTTGATCTTAGTGAACATCTTGGGCTGAGCTCATTTTAACTAAGCTCTGATATTGCATCTATCTTGCAAGCACAGGTATATAACTCTACAGGACATAAGTCCAGTATTCTATCATGGACTTATGTGCTGCGGATTTACATATCGCTCACATCATTCTAGCCCGCTCAAGCCACCGATTTTTATTTGCTTTGTTTGGTATGCACTGGACATCAGCAAGATTATCCAGACTCGTCAAAAAAGCAGTAGCGTGTGAAAAAGAAAAACAGCTTGGGGAAATAGAATAGCTTAAAGCCGAAAACAAGACTAGTAGTTTGACATTTAGCATGCTTGAAGACATCAATCTTGTAAGAAAACAAATGACATAATAATTCTAGTTTTAGATTTAAAGCCTCTTTGCTGATATACAGAACTAAAGCATTTAGGCCCGTTTGCTGATACCCATCATAAATATTTATGTTCAACTTAAAACGCTTATGGGCTACTTTTTATTCTGGGTAATTGCCATATACGTTTTTAAGTAGAACATAAGTCCTTAAGTTGTGTATCAGCAAACGGGCCTTAATGATTTTGAATGTCCAACAACAACTTGACTGTGCTACCAGCAAGTTTGTCTCATATTATTTTTGGCTGGAATTATAGCTATTTCAAGAATAGCCAAGGTCGATCATCAGATTCTTTGCACTAGTGGTGCTGGTGTACTTTTTCGTTTTAATTGAAAAACTTCTTGTGCCATTATCGTGTATTGACCATTACCAAGCTGCTTAGAAGCCAACGCACTATGCATCACGCCAACTAGCCCACATGATCAGATACAACCCAATGCAGGTTTTTCTGTTTATCAATTGCATTGAAACGACTATACTCTGTTCAATTTATATTTTCAGTATAGGGAAGATAAGATATTTGCCGCCTTTCACTCTTACTGATAGAGATGCCAATAAGTTCGTACTGTATTAAGGCTCTTAGAGGGTTGCAGTGATAAGCATACTGAATTACCACAAACGTAGCAGTGGTAGCTCTGATTCAATAAGTTTATTTTAAAAGCACACAACGAGTACGAGGGTTGCGTGCGTGGAGAAAGCACACAAGCAGCAGTGTGTACTTGGATGTGCAGTAGGTAATTCATGGTGGGGTATACGCTGGTTTTGACAAAATTGCAAAAATACATTGTATGTTACTCAGTGGTTATTTTCAGTGGGAATTTCAGCGACAGGCACCATTGTGTTTGAACAAGCTCTCCCATAAGATCTCTACAGAAAATATAAATTGAACAGAGTATAGCGCTTTTATTAGCCACACAAGTTTGTTGTTGTTCATTCGGATTCTTTCTTAATATTTCCTTAATCGTTCATAAGCCAACCTTTTTGTGTTCATTAAGTGCGTTGGCTTAAAAGCAGCTTGGTAATGGTTTTTTTTTTTTTTTAATTAATTTTTATTTAATCTTAACTTATAACTATCTTAAATCTAGACAAAAATGTGTTTAAAACTAGCCTAATTATCAATAACTTACAACTAATTTACTAGCCCTTTACGGGCGCTCTAAACTAAACTATATGTCTTAATAGTAATGTCTTTCCACCTAAAACCTATTTTAATTAACACTAATTATTTTATTTTTTTTAACCAAGAAAACTTTGCTACAAAAACATAGTATCAGATCATTTTAAATTTTTACCTAAAAACTACCTAAAGGTAGACTAAAAACAATTAAAACTAGATACAACTTATACTAACTAAAAAATAACTTAAGCTACTTAAAATACCTAAAAAATACCCAAAACCACTTAAAAACTAGAACAGCCCCAGCAGCATTTTTCGTTTAAAAATTTTGTTTTTGTTTATATTTTGTATACGTATGCAGACACACAACAACATGCCACCTACACATACATATATATACGTACACACATATACGCACGCACATACATATACAGCCGCGCAGATGCATGAACATATGCCTCCGCATACATACATATTTTTAAAATTTTTTGGTGCCACCCCGACTGTTCCTCATACATTCTTATAGACTTTAGCTATCAAACTGCTATTCAGAGAGCCACCAGAACTGGTTCTCTTGTTTCGCCCTATCCCTTCGGTCCCGATCGGACACAGTCCTACTGAACCGAAGGCGGTCTTCTCCACCTTGAGCGATGACGTCTCGACCATACAGGAGTCGCGTATCTGTTGATGGTGGTGACCTTTTAGATTATAGTTTTATTTGAAAATGGGCTTTAGGTCAATGAAACAAGTTAAATCTTTGTCACGACGTTTCGTTCATGTCTATGAACATCATCAGGTGTCAATGAATCTGTATTTTAACATTGATAATAGGTTACATATTTTAACATAATACATCAAACAACAATAAAAATTACTTACACTTGTTAAATTACATATATAGTAAATACAAAATTTTTGAAAACAACAATAAACAAAATGAGCTTCAAAGCCAGACTCCACTGTACAACTTTAAATTGACAATAGCAAGCATGAAGAAGAATTTAAAGTTGTACAGTGGAGTCTGGCTTTGAAGCTCATTTTATTTATTGTTGTTTTCAAAAATTTTGTATTTACTATATATGTAATTTAACAAGTGTAAGTAATTTTTATTGTTGTTTGATGTATTATGTTAAAATATGTAACCTATTATCAATGTTAAAATACAGATTCATTGACACCTGATGATGTTCATAGACATGAACGAAACGTCGTGACAAAGATTTAACTTGTTTCATTGACCTAAAGCCCATTTTCAAATAAAACTGGAGTCGCGTATCTACAGTTTTCCGGCTGACGTGGTAGATGAGCGGAACCGCCATTCCATCCTGCATCAGCTCTCGACTGTCTAAAACGAGAAATGCCTCGGGAGGGATGTAGCCACTTAATCGCGCACTCTCTAAATATTCGTTATTGGGGTAATAAGCCCCAAAAATTAAGCTGTTAGTGACCCCGAATTAGCTTAAACAAAAAATTCTGTTTATGTTGACTCCGTTGTATAGAACCTGGTTGGAATAATATCTTGTGTACTCCGACTCTGGTGTTTTTTGTAATCCAAAGCAACGTCTAAGACATTGCCTCTCAAACACCCGAACATTTTCCATTTGAGATGGGGCAACGTTGAACCACACCGGGCATCCGTAGGCAATCATATCGGCCTGATTCGGGCCATGTAACAAATCACCTTCACCCTGCTGTCAAGACGGCTGCTATAAAAGAGTCGTTTTGTCAGGGCAAAGGCTCGCCTAGCCCTGGCCAGAGCAGCACTTATATGTCTGTCGAAATACAAATACTGATCCAACCAGATTCCAAGGTACTTTACTACACTTTTACTCGTCAGTGGATGTCCATGTGGCCCTACGATCACCAGCTTGCGCCAGTTCTTTCTCGTATCCCTAGAGGCACTAGACAACGGAGTCCTAAACAAAATAGTTTCTGATTTCTGGAAGTTGATTTTCAACTTCCAGTCATCACAATATCGCTGAATCTTGTCGAAGTCGCTCTGCAAGAGACTTTTGATGACCTCAACTGTATTAGCTGTTCTGTACGCAATTAGATCGTCGGCGTACGCAATTGCCTGAGTTAGACTACCTATCAGATCGCTGATGTAAATGCTGAAGGGAATCGGCGAGTTAACCGCTCCCTGCTGAAGACCATTTTTGATATTGAAAATTGTGGTAGAAGTTACATTGCCACTCTTGACAACAAACTTTCTACCATTTAGCATGTCATAAAGCATAAGCAATAGCGGTTTACTTATACCAAATCTGGCAGGCTTTAGATAGAGACCTTCTAACCATACGGTGCCTTCTCCAAATCAACCAGACAGGCACCCGTACACTGCTTTTTAGATTTGTTCAATTGGACATCAGAAATGCGTTTCGAGGCGGCATGAATTGTGTCATGTCCCGTCTGAGTATATGGTATGATTTTGTGCCACTTGAACAGAGCCCTATTAAGGACCTTTTCAAATACTTTTCTGATACTCGGAAGAAAACTTATCGAACTGTCCTTTCCCTTTTTAGGGAGAGGATGCACCACTGCTGTCTTCCACCGCACTGGATAATATACATTATTCAGCGCGTTGTTAAACACTATGGTATAAATGTTAACTGCTTCCTGGGTCAAATGTCGTAATACAACGTCGACTCCTGCTGACTTCTTTTTCTTTAATGAATCGAAGATGAGCTGGAGCTCAGTCTTCGAAATTAACAGGGATCTGGGCCCATTTCGATCGACTATTATGGCATTTGCCATATCTTCGTCACTAAGCCCGGTAAAACCAATGTTCTCAGATCGCCATTGTGTTATATCTCTCCGCAACTAGATGTGAAGAAGCAGGGTTTTGCTCTCCAAAAATGTTTTTTTTTTTTTAATTATTTCAATAATGTTTTACATATTGAAGTCAATAAAATTGATGAAGATTCAATGGATATAATTATTTGTGATTGATTATTGTTAAAATAGGTAATTGAAGTTTAACTTTTTTACTTTTTATTTAAAAAATCATTAGTAATATTTTTCATATTGAATTTGTTTTGTTTTTAAGATTTTTTATGTTTACTTAATGTTTATAAGTTTTGTTTTTTACTATATAAAAAAACCACATTCCCAGAATGGTCGCACCCAAATCGACTCACGATTAGCCGCATTTCGTTCAGTCACATGCTGCGCAATCCGTAGGATGATTTCCATTAGAGCTTATTGCCTCAGTTCTTATAATTCTTCCCCGCAAACAATTTCCTAGCGAACTCCATTTAGCAGCTATTCTGAACAAAACAAACGAAACTAAGCTCAAAGTGGCAAATTTGACACATGACACCCATTTATACACAAATCACTTTTAGAAAACACTTTCACTTGCGTGGTGTGTTGACCCGAAAAGTGCTTTCAGAAATTTTGCTTTCTTGAAAGTAAAAAGTCGCTTTCAGAAAGCACTTTCCTTTCATACTGGGACTGCTCTCAGCTGGACTTAGCAGCTGCTTATAAAATAAAATTTTTGTTTGTTGGCTTGGTCCAAGTGGAAGCAGTGTGGAGCTGTTTTCGCGAAAGCCGAATTAAATGGAGGTGATGATGTGGTTTTCACTGCAGAAGTTCTTAACTTTCCTGAGTATCAATTCTTCAAGGAGCTTAGTTAGGATACTGAGTAAGTATATCAGCAAGTAGCTGGAGATTATATCCCGTTTTCGCTGTTTTCCATTTTTGAAAAAAGTAATTGATAGTTATTAAAAATGATGGCTAAGGAGACCATCACTATGTACGGTAAGCGCTTTAGGGTGAACTTGGAAACACCATCTGGGTTAAAGCACTGAAGTTCATTCCATACTGCCTGGTAGTTGATGTTGACTGTATTTACCTCTCGTTAATGGATCCTTTGCAGATATTTCCTAAGCCTTTGCCTGTGGGCGTAAATATTTTAGACTTACTCGGGGAGGTGCTGATATCTGTCCTCTGATGCTTTTGGCTGATTTTGGTTGTCCAAAACAGCTATTTCCAATCTGTCGCTGGCGAATGAAGAATTTTTCGAAATAAATCCTTCTTTTATTTACTTGTTATTCAACGGTCAATTTTAATTTCCCTACTTTTTGCGTGATTCTAATAGACCAAGATCCCATGGCCGGCAGACATACGTCATTTTATCAAAGCTGAATTTTTTTCTGTGAATAAGATACCAAAGTAGATAAAATAAGAATGGACATTTCGAATTTTCAAAGCTCGGGCTTTTCGGAGATATGCAGTTTTAACAGTGCATGCCCAACTACGTTATTTTATCAAAGCTGATTTCTTAATATGTTTAAGGGGATAGTGTCTCAAACTTTGTTTGACACTTGTCAAACACCTACAGTGGGGCGTTTCGTCTGGCAGACACCAAATATGAAGTAAAGAGTGACTGCAAAAATTTAAGATCCTTAAACGCAAAATCAGATACATAAGGTCGAATTTTAAACGTTGTCATATAAATTTTGTAGGAAACTTACATATACCTAGCTTATTGAATTTCGCTATAAATTTGAACATAAAAAGTTTAAATTTATACATTTTATGCTGATATTAAAAAACGAAGCTCTCATTAGAGAGAAATCACATAAATAAGGTCTAATTTTAGGCGTTTTCAAACGTAATTTTGTTGAATTTTAAACATAAATAATGTATATATGCATTAAGTTTACACATTTTTACCTTAAATCTTTATTTAAAATTTCACATAAAACATTTAACATTTACACATTAAATATTTAAAATAAATACGTGTGTAAAAATCCTGCAATTATGGTATGCCTACCAAGTTTTCTCGCTTTATGATAGTAAAACTATAAGATTTTTTATTTGCGATTATAGGTACTATAACAATCAAACATGACATTACGATCATAGAGAACACCAAAAAACTGGGTCCCCCAATTCCGTCTGTATATCTGCCTGTCTATCTCTCGTCGAGTCTGTAGCCTAAACGGTTCGGTGGATTTGATTCAAACTTGGTACATATTGTTTTTTTCGGTAATATGCCCACACATTTTTTTCATTTTTTTTAAGACGTCAAATAACAGTAGCTCCCATACATTTATTTTGCCAAGAACTCAAAAACGGCTCCAAGGATTTTCATAAAAAAAATCAGTTCATAACCGAAATGAAAGGGTACTTTTTGATAATTTTTTTTTTCTGAAAAAAATTGTTGTTTTTTGGTACCTCTAGTAGAGACATTTTTTGGTTTTCGATTTTCTCGGAAACGTTTAAATTGATTTTTTTGAAATTTTTTACGCAGAAGCAACTATAGAATATAAACACATCTGTGTACCAAAATTTTTCACACTAAATTTTTTTGGAAATTAATTTTTTTTTAAACTCAAAATTTTGAAAGCGACTTAATAGATTTTTTCAAAACTTCGTATTTGGTGATTTTTTGACATTATCTTGAATAGTTAAAAAAAAACAATTTTTCTTAAATAAAAAACAACGGTACCTCCCAAATAAATGTTAAAAAACCATTAAGAAAAAAAGTTATTTTTCGAAGACAGCTAAAAGAATTTTCATAAACAAAATTTGTGTGTTCTCAGATTAATGCAGTTCACTTTTAAATATAAAAACATTTTTTTTGCGTACTTTTAACGGTACTTCCCATAGAACCACTTTTCATATTTTCGACTTTCTCAATATTGGATAAACCGATTCAAATAAATTTTTTAATACAAATGCTCCCTAAAATTGTTAATAAGACTGCATACTCAAGTTTTCAAAAAAAAAAAAGATTTTCGATTTTTAAAGAATAAATAAAAACCAGTCACAGGATTTTTTTTTTAATTTGAATTTTGTATGTATATTAATAATATCTTCAAAATGGAGTTTCAAATTTTTTTTTTTAAATGTTTTAAAAATTTAATACATAAAAAATTAATTTATTAAGAAACTACTTTGCTATATTCTTATTTATCAATGAATTAAAATATCATCTTTATTAAGTTCAAGTTCGTACGATCCAGTCGTGCATTTTATTTTAGAGTGTGCTTGGGTCCGTTAAGATGGCGTGCTCCCGGGTTCTTTCGCTAACATGCACAACTGAGGCCTGAAAAAAATAATTTCGTCTCCTTTACGATTGCTCTGAATATGGCACCGCCACCGTTCTATTGATTTATTGCACAGAAATGACATCAATGTTTTCGAACGTGCAACACTATTTGTATCATCAACAATACTATTAAGTACTCTGCATAATGATCAATCACTTTTTATGTGTTCAAGACTAGTTAACCTTAGTGAAACCCATAATTTCTCGATGTAGTCGCTCGGATTCGAAAATACATATAAGTTTCTCAAATTGATGCAAATTAAATAAATTTGATTCTGATCCCAAAACAACTAAGAACTTTCGAAAACAAATTATGATATTTGCAATATTTCAAATTATACCTACTCTACTTTTCAATGTTTTTGTTAGAAAAATAATCTTATTTTAATAAATTTTATGAAAAATGAGTTATTTCAATAATTTAATAACTCTTTAATTGAAGAGAATACTTTATATGATTTAAAAACTGTTTATTCAGCGATTATAGGTAAAGAATCGAAAAACTTGTTTTTGTTCTTGTTTTCTACATCGAATTTTCAGGAAGGACCTAGTTTTGGTTTTTGTTTTAATTTTTTTTTTGTTTGTTAATTTTATTTTCTTCTTTAAAAACCAAAAGAATTTCCCCCAATTTTTGCAAAGAGAGGAAGCCAGTTCACAGAATGAACAATTTGTTTTTTTTTTTTTTAATGAGAAAGCACAACTTCTGGAACCAATTTCGGGATGAAACAAACTACGAAGGATACAGAGTACACACAAAAAAGTATATTTTCATTTTCTAACCACGGTCAGGAGCAGAAAACAAGGAATAACTTTTTCAATGTGTATTGTGGAAAATGCTCAAGGTATATTCTCCTACCATTTTGGTTTTTTTTTGTTCTAATTTATATGGGTTTGTTCTTTTGTTCTCATTGGTTTGCTCTATTTAAACAAAATTAAACAGAAGAGAAATAAAACACAACAGAAAAAAAAAATATTTTTGGATGTTTTTTGTTATTATTTTTTTTTTTTTTATTCAATTGCACCACTAGTCAAAGAGAGAGAATAGGGTATTTGGACCCGGCATTGAAGCTCTATTAAGAGTAAGTTTTCTCAATTTGAATGCACTTTAATAGAATTCACAGTTTTGGAAAAGTTTTTTTTTTTTTTTTGTTAAAGCTCTTAATTCAAAATTAAAGCTAACATAGTTTGAGTGAAATTAAAATATTTCATGCATAGTTAAGTCTTTGTGAAATGTTTGACCTTACATTGCCACAGCAAAAATATTTTCGAAATATATTTTAGCCTTAAGAAATAAAAACTGAAATAACGTGAATTTAATATTTATAAGAAACTTAATCATAAAAGCAAGAAGTCGTTAAACTTTAGTTACCTTAATTTACCTACACATTATATGAAGTCCTTAGATGAACATTAAATGCGAGATAAATCTTTATTCTGCAAGGCAGCACGTGTGCGATTAAGCAACTATTAAAATTAAAATGCTCGACTGGAGCGTACGTACTTGCTCTTATGTTCGATCACGTCGTACGTAAAAGATTTTATTAAGAAACTAAATATATTTTTAAAGTCGTTTTTACTTAATTTTTTTACATACAAAATTTCTTTAATTTTGTTTCGAAAAAAAAACAATTACTGTAACAATTTTTTTTTTTCAAAAATCCATAATAATATTTTTCAAACATTGGTTGCAGTATTATTTATAATTTGAAGGACCTCCTATATAAAAATGTTGATCGAAATCTGTTAAGCAGTTTATGAGAAAGTCGAAAATTTAAAAAAATGTTATACCGTTAGGGGAGAGTACGATAACTTTGGCGCCAAGATATAATAACGGTTTTTGATAGAGGGGCTTAATACAAGCATTTTTTACTATGGTAGGGGGGGTTCTATCTCCCCTCGTTTAGGCGGGAGGGGCAATTTTATAAGAATTTACTTAAAATCTTTAAAAAAAATATTAAAAAAGAACGGCAACACTTACAGTTATAAATTATACCTTTCTCAAAAGTAAGAACTCTACAATTTATAATTAATTTTAAATAAAGTTGTTTTAGTCAATAGTTTTTTAAATAATTGACTTCAAAGTCAAAATTTATGAAAAAAAAAGTTACAAAAATCACTTTGAATATTATTTTTCTCATGATTATGGATATCGATAAAAAAATAATTGATGTAGTTAACTGCTCCAATTATTTTTTTATTAAACACAGGAAACTACTTCTTTTTATGTCTTCTAGTTTTTAAGATATGTAATTGAAAAATAGTAAAACTATACTTGTTCTTTAAACCCAAAAGATTCTTTAATTTTAAAAAAACTTTGCATATAATAAAATTTTCACCCTCCCCAAAGCCTATAGTGAGCCCAAGCAGTGGGGTTGCAGGGGGGCAGCATGCCCCCCCTTAGGCATCTCAGTGTTTGCATCGAACAAAAAATCGAAAAATTATTTAATTTTGGGTGAAGAAGTGGATGCTTCCATTCTTAAAAAGGAAACACTACTCTTTCAAACGTTAAATGAAGAATGGCTTTGGTAAACAATAACCTGCACCAAACCTGTATAAAAAAAAACGGTACAAACATCGAATGCTTGCTCTTGTTTTTTATGATCTAACTATATACATACTTTTTACTATGGCTGCATTATATGTGTGTACATAGTTATATGCATATCTATGTATGACACAAACATATGTGCATATTAAGAAACTATGAGAATTTGCTGCCGTTGTGTTGTCGTAAAGGTAATGCAAATTTTTTTATAATGCAATAAATTTTCATGCTCAAATATATTAAATGTTAAAGTTTTGGCCAAGTACCTAACCCTATATTTAGAAAAAAGAGATTGAAATGGACATGACATATGTACATACGTTCATGTATATAATATTAATTATTTTTTTTAATCCAGATTCTTTAAATGCAAAAGAAACTTTACATGCACCCATCTGATACAAAATTATTTTTTTTTGTTTTTCAATTTTCTCGAAAACTAAAAAACATAGAAACGAATAGTTTTCAGTGTTTGATTAAAAAATAATTTAAACAGTTAACTACATCAATTACTTCTTTATTGGTATTTATAATCATGAGAAAAATAATACTCAAAGTGATTTTTTTAACTTTTTTTTCATATATTTTGAGTTTGAAGTCAATTATTTCAAAAACTATTTCCTGAAACAACTTTACTTAAAATTTATTATAAATTGTAGAGTTCTGACTTTTTAAAAAAGTATAATTTATAACTGTAAGTGTTGCCGTTGTTTTTAAATATTTTTTTTTCTAGATTTTAAGTAAATTTTATTAAACTACCCCTCTCGCCTAAACGAGGTGAGATATACCCCCCCCCCTCCCATAGTAAAAAATGCTTGTATTAAGCCGCTCTACCAAAAACCGTTATTATATCTTGGCGCCAAAGTTATCGTACTCGTGCCTACCGTTAATAACGAAAGATGTAATAAAAATGTTTGACACACTTTTATTTTGTCAAAATCGGTAAGGCCGTTTTTGAGATAATTAGGATGTGGAAAAAATAGTACGGCAGTGCCGTTATTTCAGGGGCTAAAAAAAAACGATTCAAAAATTTATTTGAGACAATCGTCAAAACGCTGAAGTACCAAGTTTGAAGACAATCGCGGCAGCTATTTAGGCTGTAGATCGATCTACAGACAGACGGAATTGCGGGACCCACTTTTTTGGTGTTCTCTATCATAGTAATGTAAAGTTTGATGAAAATCTCGAGTTCAATTTTTTTTCCAAATGCCAAACTTGGCCTATAGTACCTACATCGCAAGTAAAAATTAACACAGCCCTTTTCTGATAGATATATTACTTATATAGGACCTTTCTATATAAAATCACTTATAATATCCTTATACTCGTACTACGTTAACTCTGCCCTATATTTTAGTACCCATCTATTTTATAGATTTTTAATTGAGTTATAAAAGTAGTTATCGGAGTGTTGCTGTTGTTGTTGTGTAGAGAAGGTGCAAGGGAAAAGTTTAAATTAAAAACAGTTTTCCTTTTGTGATACGCGTGGGATTTTTAGCGATCCGTCTTCCTTGGTCGGCTTAAGTTTCAGAATTTTATTTTTCCTCGTTTCGCACTTATCTAGTAAAAACAACAAGAGGAAAAATTTACTGAGAGCGACACGAAGCGCAGCGATGGTGTCTTATCCTTTGCCTTTAAAAAGTCCTTTAGTAAGCAGTTAATATAAGTTTTGCATTGTGAAAGCAAACAAAAAAAAAAAGTTGAACTAGGATAAGGTACTCAAAGGAATGCGACTTAAAGTTTTATTCAGCGGAAAAGTTTTAAGTTGATTTCTATGCGATAAGGAAATGTATCTTAAAAGATTGAATACTCTTTCTTATTTGTTTTATTTTTAATAAACCGATTTTTCCTTCGGGAAAGTTCATGAAGAGTAAGAAAAAAATTCTTGAAATCCATAATTGATGTCAGAGTTCATTGTTTTGTTGTTTGGTGTAATCTTTTGAGGTAGGTAAATCGGCTACAAATCATATAATCGTAGGTCTAATCTAGACCACAT
This sequence comes from Philhelius pedissequus, assembly GCA_910595825.1. NCBI lineage: Eukaryota > Metazoa > Arthropoda > Insecta > Diptera > Syrphidae > Philhelius > Philhelius pedissequus. The sequence continues at coordinate 329,375,971 of OU343160.1, forward strand.
TTTATAAAGAAATAGAAGACAACAAAAACAATAACAACTGTTTCTTTAAGTTTTTTGGGGGCTCTGTATTAATCATCATGTTAGTCTAATAGTCCAAAGTATCTTAATGTGTTTCGCCTAGGTTAAACAATTAGACTTATCAGTTGTAGCCCTGTAAAATAAAATATTTTAATCGGTAGCTAGTAGCTACACCAACAAAAATTGCGTCTTTAAATCTGGTAACGAAGTTCTAGATGAAAACCCTTTTCCTAAAAATCTTTCTTAAAATGAAGAATCACCTCCGCCGATACCCACTAGGGTACACTCAGCTTTTCGTTACAATAGAATTCACACTCAGATAAGTATGTGACGTCACCAGACATTAAAAATTAATTATTATTTTTGTTCATCATCCTTTTAGTTCACACTCAGTATTAACGAAAAGTGCCCCTTTCGAACACAGTTGAAGTCGTTAGTTAATGGTAACTTAACTTTTTTTAATCTTGGACCATCAAGGAGGTGGGATAATTTTAGCGTATATACATATATTTGAAACTGTCCCCACCAGCCAGCGGTAAGGGGTGTTGTAGATAAACGAGAAACACGTGAGACCAAGATCGAGATTAGACTTGGTTAGGCGAGACCGACACCGAGACGAGGCTGAAAATGTTCGATTTTGGCAAGACCGAGACGAGACTAACAAAAGTCGTGCCTGGTCTCGTCTCGTTGCCAGTCGTAAAAAAGTTCCATTTGCTGAGGTAAGGGGTCATGGAAATTGGTTAAGGACAACGATGTTGACATTTTTCGACCCACCCTATTTTGAAAAGATTAAGAATATAATATTGAAGTTAACTGATTTTCCATTACTTAATGTATTAATTTAGGACGTTTCTCGAGACATACCAACAGAGTGACAGAAAAGTAGAGTTTATGTGGCCCCGTAAGGCTACAAGGGCATTCGGCTTTCGGAAATTAGTTTTTTCGTTCTGCAGCTCCCCAACCATGTGAAGTGCTGGGAATATTTTACATTTTAGGTGCCAGTTATAGCTTTAATTGAAACTCATCATTGAAAACTTTGACTATCAATTCTTATGCTCTTAAACAAATAAAACTGATGGCGTTTTGGTACGAAAATAAAGGTAATAAAATATACATATAACATTTCTTGTCAAAAAAAAAAACATTTTATTCGCTCTATTACTTTCTTGTAAATTCACTTTTGATTTTTTAATAATATAAAGCGTTTTCAATGAACAGCTGCCATATTTTCCACTTTCCCACTACTGGATGAACCGATTAAAATTATTTTTACTTGCGATATAGGTAGGTGCTATAGGTAATAGTAATGAGAAAGAGAAACAATACGAGTAAGACTTGGTTTTACGGTTCATCGCTCACAATATACAGTTGAATTAAAAAGTGAACATCCTTCTGCATTTATAAGATTATGAAAATAATTTTTATATTAATTGTTAATTTTTTATGTACCTAATTAATAATTAAATTTGTTTAATGTTATATTAGTTATATTAAATTGGGTGTCGTACGAAATCCCCAAAAAATCCCCATTCGATCCCCAAGAAATAAAATCCAACAAACTAATATCCCCAAAAGATATAATACTGCAATACTGCATACCAAAATTCTCGACAAAACATTTTCTTTTTAATGCAATAGGTGTGTTTTGGTGAGAATATATCGCAGTGAAGTAAAACAAATTCAAACGGCAGATTGCCTGTTTCTTTTTCACGCTAAACTCTGGTGTGATAGCTCCAAAGGGATTAATATTGATAAATTTTGGAAGTACCTTGTTGATGTTTGATGATTCGAACATAAAAACAACCACCTAACAAACGTGTTGTTTGATTTTTATAACTTTTTGATTTTGAGGTTTTTCAAGACATACAACCTATGTGAACAGATGTTGGTCACGTCTTTTTTATTTTTCACATCTTGTGCCGTAAATTGTAGTGCTTTTTGCAATACTACCAAATTTTAAAATTAATTTTTTAAAAATTTGAATTAAATAATGAACACTAATTTCACCATCAACAATCCGTCCGTTCCGTTAGATAATCGCCGTATTTCACTACCGCTAATGATCCATATGTGAAAAATTGAGGTTTTGAGATTCAAATGCAGTTTTGTTATTTGAATTTTTCTCTACAACCTGGTTAGATCCGTTTTTCGATATCGGCCATAGTTTCCAAGATAATATCGTAAAAATTTTTCGTATGTGCACGATCGCCAACATTTAAGTATTTCTTTGTCGTATGTGTATACAAATTCTACACATACGACAAAATAAAAACATAAGACATTTTTTTCATACAAAATCTGTGCAGCGAACGTTTGGTAAATAATTGTCGTATGTGTTATTTTTAATATACATACTCCAATATTTTACTGAAATTCCGGTAGTAAATCAAAATAAAAAAGTTGAATAAAAAAAGAACACAAAAATATTTTATTTTATTTTAAGACCTTAAAGCTGCGGTAGAGCCCCAAAAGTCACGGCCAAACAGAAAAGTAAGTACATATTCAGAATCTACTCGTTAATACGCAACTTTTGATACTCCGAGAGAATTTTTTTTCTTCAAACAACGACGGGACACCCTAATGTGTAGGTAGGTACCTATATGGAACTATTCCTTGAATCATACATTCGACAATTTATTATACTAAGAATTAAGGTAATTTTACCTAGCTACATCGGCTTAAAACATGCATAGGATAACTACACTACCTACCTACTAAACAGCGCCAATGCTTAGCTAAATTAAAGTTGTTAGCTACAAGAGCAAGTTCGTAAGATCTAGTCGTGCATTTCATTTCCTAGTGATATCTGGCGAAAGAAAGTCCAACAACTGTCTATTCCTCAATACATATTCTTACTCTAGTGGGGCACAATTACCTTAGGCACGATTTTGGCTCGATTCACGTGATGATCCGGTTTTGGCCAGTTCGTCTGCGATTTCATTCCCTTGTGTGTCACTATGTCCTAGGAACGAGATTAAGGTGACTAATTTCGATTCGCTAAGTCTTAATTCGTTGCGGCAGCGACCAACTAGTTTTGACCTTGTGACTATTAAGGCAATGAATGCAATTGCCGCCTGGCTGTCCACAAAGTTATCTATTTGGAGAAGTGTCTTGCCGCCTCACTAGTTGCAGGCATCCTCACCTGAGAAGCTCAGCGCAGTTTGGAAAGTCTCTATGATTGGTAAGGATTTTCTGAGAGAAGATTCCTGAATCTGTCCCCATTTCTATCTAAGTTCCGTCCGTAAAGACCGAAACACGATTTTAATAGTTAGATTTAAAGTAAATTATTAAACAAGAAAAAAAAATAAAATAAAAATAATATTTGTTGGTGGTCTTTTTTTTTGGAAATAGAAATCGTTTATGGTTCCATACTCTGTTCAATTTATATTTTCAGTGCAGGCCTCATGGGAGAGCTTTTTCAAACACACTGTTGCCGGCTGGTGTTTGCAAGCCACACAACTTAAGAAATTGTTACTGAAATATTCCATAAACCCATGTACATCGCACCATAACCTGTCTGCTCCCCGGCTGAGAGGAGACTGATCGCCAATTTCACTCTCGCTTATACTACATTGATTAAGAGTTTGGTCCGTTGATGGAACTTTTTCTTTTGTTTTCGCTATGGAGCTTTCAGAATCGAAGCTTTCATTGAGCTTTTAAGAGCATATATGTTAAGTTTAAAGAAAAAGGTGTTGTCGCTGCGTCTGCTTACATCTTTTGTTGTTTTTTTTCTCAATACGGTTAAAATGCAGCTATTTATTATTTGTTTGGTATTTTTTTTAAGCAAAAAATACTATTTGAGCAAGTTTTTGATGGAGTTTGGTTCATTAATTAATTGCAACTTTAAATTACCAATAGTTGAATGAAGAAGATCTCTTGTATATAAATAAAATATTTAAAATAGTGCGATGCAATTTGAGGTGATATTATTATTTTTATGCTGTTTATTTACATTTAAGATGGCTTCAAGTTCATCGAAGGACACAAGTTCCTTATTATACCTTATTTATACGTTTTTTTTGTGATTTACTTTCACGTTAAAATGGATTAAATTTTCTGGGGAACTCTTAAAAAACGCGCCTACTATCTTTCTTCTTCGTGGCGTGGAGAAAGATAGATTTATTTTTTTTCGGATTTAGTTTAATTTATTTTAGATTTAGTTTACGATGTACATATTTCTGTTCGTAAAATCTTAATTAACAATTGGTAACCCTGTCGACATTTGCGAGAGAAATATGCCAATTTATAATGCTCACAATGGCAACCATGGAAAATGAAAAAGCTTTCTAGAAATGGAGATAGCTTAGTGAAATCCATAAAAGTAAGGGTGAAATGCAAATATCCTATCTTCCTTGTACTGAAAATATAAATTGACCAGAGTATAGTGGTTGTTCTTCGTCGAATTTAATTTAAAGAAACTACATCCATGCAGTTCTTTAGTGAAAATGTGTATCGGTATAAATGCTGTGCGGGTAATCTTTGTGTTTCTCTCATTTTAAATTAATAAAAAAATGTTTTTTTAAATATTCATTGGTAGGTTCTTTCGAGAGCCAAATCAAAATGTTCTTGAAAGCTTACTGACAGTTTACCCCCCACACCGCAAAAGAAGTTTTACTGCAAAAAATCCTTCAACTTTTCATTTCACAACGAAACGAAATACTGACTCAATCAATTGGTTCTCAAAATTCGCCTAGAAAAACGGTAATAAGAGATTCAATTTTTACAACTTGCGCGTGCTTCCAGAGCCAGACGTGTACCTTAGAATATATTTATATATGTATATTTTTTTTAAAATCTATCTTGTATATCTTCCACTTGTTTAAGAAGGATGATAATTTTGTATTTGATATGGCCATTTAAAAGCCGTTATTTCTTTAGTGCTATTTTATTTTCTACCATTTCAGACACAAAACCTATCTACATACTTATGTAGAGTATGTAGATAAATGAGGCGGTGCGGGACTTACATATACGTGTCGTGTCGTGGGTGCGTTGTGTATGTAGGTATAGTAGGTTGATACCATTTCGTGCATGTTGTGTGAAACGATTTGACTTAATTTCATTTCCTTTTATATCTTTTCACGCTCGATCGATGAAAGTGAGGCTTTCTCATTGCCATGCCATGCCGGTGCGTTCTTGAAATGTCAAAAAAATGATATTCCTTCCTTTTCTCACAAATAATCAAAAAAAAAAAAAAAAGTAGGTGGATAAAGGCATTCCACACTCGTATGAGATATTTACGAGTATTTACAATCAGGACCAGGACGCGATTCATGTACTTCCGCTTGCTATCTTTACTCCTCCTAAACAAATCTAAAGACACAACGAGCATCCAAAAAAAGACTATCTACACGGAATACACATGGAAAGGTTATGGTGACGAAGTACGAGCATTACAATTTTTTTTTTTTTTTTGTGGGTCGTATGTGTATTGTGCAAGATTTATGCTAATGTGACGGATATGGGATGATAATATTCAAATTCTCCGACTCTAAATTATTTGAGTATTCGAATCGAATGTGTGTAGTTGTTGTTGTTCTTGTGCTTGGCATTGCCATCGCCTTTGCATTTTTGCTGCTCTGGATGTGTGAAGAAGGCTGGTGATCAAAATTGTGTGTCGGCTGTAAACTGGAATGGAAATGGAAGCTATACGAATGACGACTTTAGTGCCCCAGTATTTCCCTAACCATTCTACACTGCCTGTATTGGCAAAGAGCGAGGACGAAGAATAAGAGGAGTAAGGACCTTGTGTTTGGGCCTTAAGGAGGCTAGGCTGCTTATTCTTTCTGCTGATGGGCTGGGACTTGGATATGTATTTATGATTTTTTTCGTCTTGTTTTCATTTTTTTGCGATGTATCTTTTCTTCGGTTATATTGGCTTGTTTGGTGATTTATATGCAAATAAGTTATTGAAGGACACATCGATGGAAATCGATGGCAATTTTTTGATAGTGTTGCAGTGGATTTCTTTTTGTTGTCGATATTTTTCCGTTTTTTTTTCGTTTTGCTGTCGATTTGTTAGTATTGGGGGATCAGTAGAAAAGGGAAATGGTTATAGAGGCATGTGGCGAGATAAGCTTGCATCTACATACCTTCCTACCAATGGTCGTGTTTTTTTTGTTTTTTTTTTATGCTGTGAATCAATTTGAGGTTTTTGAGAGGGTTCCAAATTGAATTTTTCCGCAGTTTATATGAATAGATACTATATGTATCTACGACGTATATATTTTTGTGCCCATATAGTCTAGGGAATTTTATTAGAATATTATTTGAGATGATGATGGCTATGTACATATATCTATTATACATAGACACATACATATAACTAAAACACAAAATTTTGCTTTGTTTTTTTTTTATAAAATCCCTCTGGGAGAGTGAAATGGCGCAGTATACCTGCTTAAAATTCAAAAAGTGGACATTTTCTGGGGAGGTCATATTAGGTTTTGATTAAAAGTACCTAAATATATGGTGATAGTCTTGTACAAGCATCCTTTTAGTGGGAGTGTTTTTTTTTTCGAATTGTTTGATAAAAAATGGAGTTTTGTCTAAATTCAATTTTTTAAGCCAATGACCGATATGTTCGATATAGTTTGTTTCAACTACCTTATGAACTTTAAATCATAAGGACTTATCGCATATTAATCCAAAGACGGTACCCCGCGAACTAATGGTTGGTCGGTTTATCATCGCAAGGGCCTGGGAACCGAATACCTACCAGATTATTTCACCAAGAAAACCTTGTTTTTTTATAATCTAAACGCGCTCAAGGGATTATACACCCTTTATTGCGTCTTAGGAAGGTACTACAGCATCTAACTGATCAGCCCAACTATAGTACCTGGGCGAAACTCATATTTATTTTTACTAAAGGTCGCAAAAAGAAACTCAATTACAAATACAAAAAACTTCCATTTAAATGTTTCAACACAGCGCGGGCGTGAGGTTAAGGAAGAGAAAGAAAGATTTGTGGTGTGATGTTCTGAGTCTAGGTGGTTGTTGTCAAGGATTTTATCTCCAGGGAGGGCGGCTGAACTAATGCGGAGAAATTCCCATGTCTTATTTATCTATGTCCCCTTATAATTCGCATTAATTTTTTTATTCTTTGTCATATTTTATAGGTATACTAGTTTTACTCAATCACATATTGTTAGTTCTATGCGTAAATAGCATGTAATGAGTAATCCAGCAACTCATTGTATGACATTGATTTTTAATTGTTTTTTAATGGAAAAATAAGTGGACTATGACAGGGATCGAATCTGTGACCACGAGGTTGACAGGCGAAGATACAAATATCGCGCCACGGCCACCCCTACCTTTTTTAAGTCGTTTCTTACTTAATTTTCTATAAGCAAAAGTTCTTTAATTTTTTCTAAAAAAAAAATTGGTATTTCTAAGTACATATTTAATAATAAAAACATAATTTCAAACAAAAAATTTTTTTCATACCTTTTCGTAATATTTAGTTTTCCAAAAAAAAATCCAAAAACGTATTTTTCGAAAATTTTGATGCAATATTATTTAGAATTCGAAGGAACTCTAGTACCTATAAACATTTTAATGGAAATCTGTGGAGCCAAGTCGAACGGGTTGTGTACGATTTGCCGATTCTTAAAATGTCGATTTATAAAAATCGACTGTCATAATGTCGACCTTCAAAATGTCGATCGGTAAAAATACCGACTGATAAAAATGTCGACTCTTATAAAGTCGATTTTGAAATATCAGCCACTCTCGGATAACTGTTAATGTATACAATAATATCAGTTTTATTTCATTGAAATCAACCTGTTGCAACCTTCAGTACAAATTAGTCATTCAATGACTAAAGACAAAATGTTGACAAAGTTAAGAAAAGAGAGAGAAGAGAGCCCAGCAATCGATTTTAAAACAGGAAAAACAACTGTCAAATATCTTAAATGAGAAAAATAATTATAATAAAATTAGTTTCTTAAATAGTATTGCAGTCCATTTAATGTTGCAATGAAAAGTTTTGTGTATGTGTATCTACACAATATGTATGTTTTTGTAACAAGACATTATGCATTATGATGTTCAAAGGGTAGATACGTGTATTCAAGGGGACACAAGCGTCCACAAGCTTTTCTCAAAGCGAACCTCTGTCTATCAACTCCTACTCTCACCTCCCCGTGGTGAACATCGGATGCCTAGTACCTTAAATGAAGATAGGGTTCCAATTCCTGTGGCAAGTTTATGGGGTCAACAAACGAGAGAGGGGGGGGGGGAGGAGTGATTCCACTAAGACACTTTTCCTTTATACAGGCGGCAGCGGAAGAATTCTCCAGATGGAATCAACGGTGGCGTCTACAGTTCCAGTTAGGTTGAACTACTTAGTGAACACCTTATATGGGTTACTACGACATATTCGTAGCCCAGGCCTATAAGGAGCGGTTTATCCAGCTCTCTGCCCTTAGAGTTATACTAAGAGTCTGGTCTTCCAGGTCGGGGGTTGTGCGTCGGTCTAACTTGCCTACCACGTAAAAAACACCTGGTTCCGAAACAAAAACAAGCCTCGGATATGGATGATTTTAAAATTGACGACCCCAGCAAACGAAACAAGGACCATGAATTTCGGATCTGCACGTGGAACGTTCTGTCCTTATACAGAACACGTGCAGCCGAACAATTAGTAGAGAACATGGACAGGCTAAAGGTTGACGTAACAGCCATCCAGGAAGTGCGATGGGATGGAGAGGACATACGGAGACTCCGAACGTGTGACATCTACTACTGGTTGCGGTTTTGTGATAAGGGGAAGGCTTAGGCAAGAAGTATTGGGATTTCGAAGTGTAAGCGAGCGCCTGGTCTCAATCCGCATCACGGCCAAATTTAAGAAAATGACACTGATCTGTGTTCACGCCCCCCATGAAGAGAGAGATGAATCAACCAAAGAAGCATTCTACGATCTCCTGGAGACAACTTATGATATGTGCCCGAAGTACGACGTGAAGATCATTCTTGGCGACTTCAACGTAAGATTCGGAAAGGAGGGCATCTTTGGTTCGGTAGTCGGAGGACACAGCATTCACGACGAAACTTCCGGCAACGGATACAGGCTGGCAGACTTTGCGGCGGGGCGAAATGTCATCATCTCATGCACCTGTTTCAGACACCTCAATATACACAAGGGAATTTGACGGTCGCGTGGTCAACGAACCGTCAACCAAATCGATCACGCTGCGATAGGCGCGAGACATGCTTCCAGTATCTTGGATGTCCGAACGTTCCGAGGGGCCAACATTGACTCGGATCACTACCTAGTGGTAGCTAGACTACGTATGCGGATATCTATGACGCCACATCGCAGAGCTGATGCTGTAAAAAGGTTCGATGTCGAGAAGCTGAAGTCGCAAGATACCGCCAGAACATTTGCTGACAACGAAACTCTTAATCTCTCAGCAAGTTCACCACCAGCATGAAGTGCAGAGGACCAGTGGCAACACTGTCAACAAGCTATCAGGAGTGCCGCCTCTGATGTGCTGGGTTCCACTAGGCGACCACAACGAAACCCCTGGTTCGATGAGGAGTGCCGGTTGGCGCATGCAGCTAAGGACGGGGCCTGCCAGGTAATGCTGCTGACTCGAACAAGAGCTGAAGAGAGAGTACGGGAAGCGGGTAGTCGAGTCTATTGAGGGATACAAAGCTAGGACGGAAGCCTGCCGAGATGAGAGTGTGAATATGGTCAGTGCTAAGGATCTGAAAAGAACACTTTTCTAGATTGCTTAACAGCGAAGACAGCCAAGATACCGCTAGTAGGCAGAACGTTCCATTCAACTTGAATGATGATGGTCAACAGTTCCGTCTATCCGACCTAACCGAAGTGCGGCTGGCGATATCCAAACGTAAGAAATACAAGGCTGCTGGTGCAGATGGTCTTCCAGCCAAGTTATTTAAATCAGCGGGAGATGAATGGGTAAGGAGCATACAACAACTCATCGGCAAAATTTGTTCGGATGAAAGTATGCCCGATGAATAGAACCTCGGTACAGTGTGCCCCATCCACAAAAACGAGATCCTCTGAAATGCACAAACTACAGAGGAATTAGTCTCCTGAACGTCGCTTATAAAATCTTGTGGGCTATATTGTGTGACCGCTTAAAACCTTTTGTCAACGATCTGATTGGCCCCTATCAGTGTGGTTTTAGGCCAGGCAAGTCAACTGTCGACCAAATGTTCAAACTCCGACAGATTTTAGAAAAAACCCAGGAATTCCAGATCGATACGCACCACCTCTCTGTCCATTTTAAAGTCGCGTATGATAGCGTGAAAAGGGACGAATTATACAGAGCCATGTCTCATCTCGGCATCCCTGTAAACTCGTTCGATTGTGCAGGATGACGATGAAAAATCTCGCTGCTCCGTCAAAATCGGTAAGAACACTACCGAAACCTTTGAAGAAAGGATTGAGGCAATGCGACGCGTTATCATGCAACCTATTTAACATCGTTCTTGAAGCAATTGTACGCAACTCACATGTTAACACCAGCGGTACAATATATCAAAAGTCCGTTCGGTTGCTTGCGTATGCAGACAACATAGACATTGTCCGCAGAACGAAGCGAGCTGTGGCAGGTGCATTTGCGAGCATTGAATCGGAGGCGGCTAAAATCGGATTGGCGGTTAATGAGATAAGACGAAGTATATACTGTCATCGAGAAAGGAATCTCAACATCGTCGACTCGGGCAAAATATCACGATGGACAGATATAGCTTCGAAATTGTCAAGGAGTTTGTCTACCTGGGCTCCACTATAACCTCGCAAAAAAACATCAGTGCAGAGATCAAACGAAGAATTACTCTTGCAAACCGCTGTTTCTTCGGGCTAAGAAGGCATCTAAGTAGTAAGGCCCTCTCTCAGCGAACTAAGGAGACTTTATACAAGACCTTTATCATCCCGAACATTGAAAAAATCGGATTAAAGTCTGCTAGGGTTCTTTGAGAGGAAGATTCTTCGTTTGATTTTCGGTCCGGTGTGTATCGAAGGGGTGTGGAGCGACGTTGACCTGGTCAAAAAGCTTAAAATACAACGACTGAGATGGCTGGAGCACTTGGAGCGTATGGACAGCAACGCACCTGCCCGACGAATTTTCGAATCCAACCCCGATGGTGTACGCAGCAGAGGAAGAACCCATAACAGATGGCGCACACAAGTGGAGAACGACCTCAAAAAACTTGGTGTGCGAAACTGGAAGCCGCTAGCTAGGGACAGAGGTGGTTGGAGGGGCTTGTTGTTTGGGGCCGTAGCCCATCCTGGGCAGTGAGCGTCATCAAAAGTAAAGTAAGTATTATGCATTTTTGATTTTGTTTTCTATTTATATCATTGAATTAATAAGAAAATTTAGTTTCCACATAAAAGAGATCGTTCTTGTTTTATTTTACTATATTTTGGATGGCAGTCGACATTTTTTCCGACAAACTTACAATCGAATTTAGATAGATAGACATTGTTTTTTTCAAAAAAACAATTTTTTTTAAATCCAAAAAAATAGTTTTCCGAAAATTTTGGTATGCAGTATTGTTTTAGTATTCGAAGGGCCTCCTATATAAATATTTTAATCGAAATCCGTTGAGCCGTTAATAAGAAAGTCGAAAATAAAAAAAAAATGGTTGTATGACAGGTACCCTTAATTACAAAATATGTAAAAAAAAAAAAAAAATGCACGACTGGATCGTACGGACCTGCACTTGTAGCTAACAACTGTAATGTATCTAAACATTGAAGCTGTTTATTTAGTAGGTAGTCTAGTTATCATATGCAGGTTTAAAGCCGATGTAAGTAAGATCACCTTGATTCTTAGTATAATGAATTGTCGATTGGATGATTCATAGTTATCAACAAATGTAGGCATATTTAAATCTAGATTACGGATTTTAATTATGTAAGTTGGGAGAGATATATGTTGATACCTACATACAAGGATAGAGGTATGTAAATATGTACCTACTAAGGATATTGAAAATGAATAATGTATGTAGGTTGGTATAGGCATCTATATGTATATAATTTAATAATTTAAGTGCAATATGCATACATAAAATCCATGTGAATTTTAAGGACACATCTATTATATATAAATCTCGTGTCACGTTGATGTATTGAATGAACTCCGAAACTATCTAACCGATTTTCATTTTGTTTTTTTATATGTTTATTTTGCTGGCGTTCCTAAGATACGATAGTTTGTAATACTCAACACTTAAAATTAACTTAAAATTAACTTGCCATACAAATTTAAAAAAAGTTTGTGCTCTATTTTAGGTATAGTCTACATTTTGGACGAACATTTTTCTTACATATCATGTTATTAACGATACCTCCCATACAATTTTTGTTTGTGGTTTTCGACTTTATCATAAACGGCTAGACGGATTTCGATCAAAATTCTTATATAGAAGTCCCTTCGAATTATAAATAATACTGCATAGCAAAATTGTCGAATAATATCATTTTTGGATTTCTGAAAAAACAAATAATATTTTTTTTATTGCAGAGCGGAAATTGAATTTTTTTAGCTCAAAAAATAACGGTACCGGCCATATAACCGTTACGTTAAAGCCTATTTTTCTCGGAAACGGCTCTAACGATTTTGATTAAAAAAATCAGTGCAGCTTTTTAGAACGACCGATCATATGGTTGAAAAAAAAATGGTTAAATGTCTAAAAATGGTACTTTCCATAGGACCGTTTTTTTTTAAATTTTTTTCAAAAAGTTTTAAAAAAAACTTTTTTTCTCAAAAACCGCTCTACAAATTTTTAAGTTTTTTTTCTCATAAATTCAAATTTATCCAAGAAATAAAATGGTGTACTATTTTTTGAGCTCAAATTAGTTTAAGTATTTATTTCAGAATTTTGAAATATTTTTCTTTGATTAATCCGATTTAATTTTTTGTTTTTAAATTTATATTATTAAATATTTAAGATTGTCACACCAATTTAAAAAAAAAAAATTAAAGAAACTTTGTGTATAAAAAATAAAGTAAAAAATGACTTTAAAAATATATTTACATTTTAAATAGAAATCTTTTGCATACGATGTGATCGAACATAAGAGCAAGTTCGGGCGAACCAATCGTGCATTTTATTTTATTTTTTTGAAATTTCGATTTAAGTTTATATTATTAAATATTTAAAATTCCACACAATTTTTTTAGAAGTTGTTGTGAGACAATCAGGAATCGCACTTCATTAATAACGGGCTGAGTGGTTGGATGTATTTATTTAAGTTTTGCAAGCATGCTTTAGCTTACCGAAATAACTTTTAAGCGCTCATGCTTCCAGTTATGGCGATTCAGAATTTAATTTTTTTGTGTTTCAAATCAGGTAAAAATTGATTTCATTGTTTCAAATCATTAAAATTGTTTTATAGAAAGGGCTATTAATTTTTTTAATTTTTGTGATTCAAATCATAACAAAGCGGAATTTTTTATGGTTCAAAGCATTACAATTGGAAAAAAATGTTTATAAGAAGTAATCATTACTATTTAAATTTTTTGTGTTTCAAATCACGACAAAATTGTATAACTTTTACGTAAGAAACCTTACAAAATTGTGTTATTTACCTTAATTTTTTTATAATTCTTTAAGGTTATCAATTACGAGTATTCAATTATTATACATAGTTGCAAATTGTCAAGAAAATTATTACAAAATACAATTAGTAACTTTACCTCACATTAAAAAAAAAAAAAAAATTATTCCTGTATAAACGTATAATTAAAATGTCTATCAGGCAGACGGCAACAAAGCCATATCCATATATTCTTAGCTTTAAGTTATTGTAAATTTTGCATCGAAATAAAGAATTGTATCTATCTATCTATCTATCACTTCATACATTTTATTTAGTATATCTTCTTTTCTTCCTTATATATATAAATAACAATCCAAATAAAGTTTGTGCGCGAACTACTTTTCTCGGCTGGATAGATTTGAATGAAATTTTCAGAAGATCTTAGTAAATGTTTGGAGAGTGCATATAAGAAATCTGTTTGCTGTACGATGGCTAAAAGCGGATTTATGACCAAAAATGTCACTCACATAATGTGTCTTGTATACACACTTCTACACTACACTACAGCATTTGATTCCCATTAAATGGATTTCGACATTTTATTTTGTTGAACTTTCTGGAATATGATATGGATTTCCTCTGATTTTTCCTGACGTTTCTCGAACTGACTAGAATGTTCCATGGATTTTTTGGACGACTTAAAGGTGGAAAACTCGTTTTGAAGCTTGGAAAATTTCGGTTAATTGTGAAATTCATTATAGTAGAAAACGTTGGGGTGGAGTATAGTTTACGAGATATATAATAGGTGATGCTGTTCTGCGATCAATGCTACGAATTCTGATTATTCCAACTGGCCTTAAATTCCAATTCAAGTGGATTCAGTTCCGTGTTTGATTGGCTTTTGCGATGACAATCAATAAATCACAAGGCCAATCGTTGTAAGTCTATGGAGTAAGTATCGAATCCCGCTCTTTTTTACACGTTCGGATGTACGTTGCCTTTTCGCGTATTGGCAAACCGTATTCGTTGGTTATTTTTGCACCGGAAACAAGTCGAAAAACATTAATTATCATATCACTCTCTACTGATTTTGATTCAATTCAAATATTTCACATTGCAATTTGAAATGTGCTCTATTATAACTCTAGGGTTTATTATTATGAAGGCGTTAAATTGGGGCGAGACGAAGTTCGCTAGGTCCGCTAGTATTTATATATAAATGTATGAGGGCCTACATTGTATTTAGTATTCAGTAAAGTACGCAAGAATTCGTAAAAAGGCAATAGTAATAAGGTTTTATATTGCTTAGTTGTTATAGCTTAGGCAAAACAAAAATACCATTTGAATTCCTGGATAAATAAGAATGTATAAAAAAAATTCAAAAATCGTTGGACTGGTTTTTTAAAGAAATTAAAAAAAAATTGAAATTGGTTTTTCCAATTGTGAGAAAGTCAAAAATATGAAAAGTAGTTCTATGGGAAGTACCGTTAATAAGTAATCAAAACAAAATATTTTTATACTTAAAAATATATACTGTGCGAATTTAAGAACACGAACTTTTTTTTATAAAAATTCTTGGAGCCGGTTTTGAGAAATAATTTTTTTTCTTAACGGTTTTTTAACATTTGTTTGGGAGGTACCGTTGTTTTTTATTTTAGGAAAATAATTTTCTTAATTGTTCCAGATAATGTCAAAAAAACTACCAAATAAGAAGTGTCGAAAAAGTCCATTGAGCCGTTTTTGAAATTTTGGGTTTTCAATAAAAATTAATTTCCAAAAAAAATTTTTTGGAAAAATTTTGTTAAAACTTTCTAGAAGCTTCTGCACAAGAAATTAAAAAAAAAATCAAATTAACCGTTTCCGAGAAAATCGAAAACCAAAAAAATGGTTCTACTAGAGGTAGCTACCACAACTAACCATTTTTTGCAAAAAAAAAAATATCTAAATTTTTGATTTTTTTGTATAAAAATCGTTGGAGCCGTTTTTGAACAAAATAAAATTGTTGGTTTTGGCCAAAAAAAATGTATGGGAGCTACTGTTATTTGTCGTCTTAAAAAAATGAAAAAAAAAACTGTGGGCATATTACCAAAAAACCAATATATAACCAAGTTTGAAGCAAATCCATCCAACCGTTTAGGCTGCAGACCCGAAGACACACAGACGGACGGAGTTGAAGGACCCAATTGTTTGGTGCTCTCTATGATCGTAATGTTATGTTTGATTGTCAGAATTTTTTTTTACTTATGCTTGCCTTATATTGTAGTACATACCAACCTACCTATAAATCGAAAGTAAAAATGTTTGAACCAAAATGTAGACTATACCTATAGAAGTAATGCACAGATTTTTTTATGAAAATCGAGATAATTAAAATTAAACCTTTTGGTACAAAAAGATACTATTATTTTTTGGACAAAACAAAAGATTTAAATATCTAATCCAGACAATAACCTAGAACGCTTAATTGCCAAGTTCGAAAAATAGTTTCGCAGGCATTTGGGATATAAATGGACCTACAGGAATTGTGAGACTCACTTTTGGTGTTCTCTATCATCATAATGCCAAGTTTTATCAAAATCTTGAGTTCGATTTTTTCCCCTAGTACCTACATAGTATATATACCAAGTAGAGATTATATAGTATAGAGACCGTGATAATATGAAAGTATCTGTTAACGTAAGAAAAAAATGATTTAAATAACTGCACATAATCGAAATAAAACAAATGAAACATAACTGAAGCAATTGTTATTTCATTTCGTTGGTCTGTCAATTTTGACGGCAAAATATTTTTTTTTCAAGGGTGGATAGAAGGTTTCGCTTGACTAAAAATTCACAGTGAACGATGTCTAGTGATCCTTGTTGTACTTTAAAGGAATTTTTTAGGGGAAACAGCAAAGCTGCTAAAATCTTGAAAATAAAATTTTACTTTATAATTCACACACAGTGGAAATAATTTTTTGAAATTTTTTTCTGTTTAATATCTTATTATCTGATAAATGAAATTGGCTTATAAGAAAATACAGCTTAAATGAAAAAATAATGTTGCCGCTTTTCACTTAACCGGAGTTGGCTGTAGCTACTAAAATCTAGTTTGATGTTTTAGTATTATTATGACAGTCTTCCTTAATATCCCTAAATTCCTGACATCATAAGTCCTTAAATTTAATTAAAACAACGATTTCTTGTATTACTAAAGCACACAACAAACAAATTACACGTAAAAATAGATTTTTAATTAAATTACCCAACTGAAAACTAATACACCTTGACAAAAATCCTAATCCCACTTAAAAGAATTATTCAACTTTACATACATACCATTCGATTTTCTTGACACCATCAAATCTACCTTAGCGTCCTATACAGATAGGCAACTCATAGTAATTTGGCATTAATTTAATTATTATCCGGTCAATTAATTTACTCTGAAAATAGAATTATCTGTGTATGGGTAGAAGAAGAGCAAGCCATCCAAACCAATTATACGTGACTTAATGATGTCATTTTGAAGGCATACAAAATTCCCTGTGAAACTGAGATTATTTGGAGTGAACATTAGGAAATGTCCAGCAAGGGAGCCAGCAAAATAAATTCAATTCAGTGTCTGAGAATAATATATACAACAGATACTACTAGGTGATAGCGGGAAATGTGTGTTTAAGGTGAATTCATTACTCTTCCTCCCACTAAGGGGCAGCATTTTTTTTAAGAAAAACCAATCCGATATGGCAAATGATATAATGGAATTACTTTGAAATGAGACATCTACTAATGGTCATGGGTATACTTTTTAATTGTCAAAATGTTTGTGCTTTTAGCAAAATAAATCCTCTTAAAAATAGGCAATAATAATGCTTATTAAATTACAAAATGCATTTTAATCTGTCAATTAATTAATCATTAAATGAAAAGGTATAGTGTAAATATTTGAACTGACATTCCATAAAATTAATCAACTAGATTTGCATTTTGAAATGAGGGCAAATGAAATACATAATATGATTTATACGTTTAAAAAAATCTATCATCGCATTACCGAAAGAAGTATGCAACATTTAAATAAATAATTAAGAATACTCAAATTATTTAAATCCATTTTGACCAATTACAAGTAATACATACATTAAATTTCAAGAGCAAATTATATTTAACGGGTTATCCATTTTGCGGTTTCAAAAGTAAACGTAAATAAAACACATATAAAATGTTTTTTTCCATGATATTTCTTTTTTATTATAAAGTTTGAACTTTAACATTATGTGAGAAACAATACATCATTTAAATGACCACCACGTGAATTGTTGCAAGCATCAATTCTTTTGTAGTAATTTTCGACCACTTTTTGACACATATTGGCCGGTATCTCAGACATAACTTGACGAATGTTGGTTTTCAATGCTCAAGAGTTAAAGGTTTATCTGCATAAACACGGTCTTTAAAGAGTTAAAGGTTTATCTGCATAAACACGGTCTTTCGCGTAGCTCTACAAAAAAAGGCCAGCGGTGTCAAATCGCATGATCTTGGTGGCCAGTTGATATCGCCACGACGAGAAATTAAGCGGCCAGGAAATGTCTCTTGCAATAAGGCCAATAAATAATCAAGTAGATAAATAAAATTAATAAATTAATAATACTCAAATGAACAAACATAAAAAAAAAGAGAAAAATAAATGTATCACAATTATGATTAATATTCGAAATAAAGTTGATTTATAAGGTTATTATCAGCGAACTCAAGTCGATTTAAAAATTATAATGCAAGTTTTTGGATTCTATCAGAAACCAATTCAACGTTCGCCCTTTCATGTAGATCGTAAGTCGAGTGCTGCCACGGAAGACCAAGCATCATTTTGCAAAATCTTATTCTGAGAAGCTTGCAATTTTTTCACATGACATTTTGCTACATTTTTCCAAACTGGACACGCGTACAAAAGGATTGACTGAAAAATAACTTTGTAAATTAATACTTTGTTATCTATTGACAATGCAGACTTCCTGTTAATGATATATATGAAATATATAACATTTTAGTGGCAATCTTAACTTTATTTATTGTTTGGGTTATATTATGATTGAAAGTTAGTTTGGTATCAAGGTATACACCCAGGTATTTAACTTGACTATCCTAAGAATCAAGTTTTCCTAAAACGTTTAACTGATTGCTTGGAAGTAACAAGCTTTTCTTTTTCGTGTGAAAAAAATGAGTTTAGTCTTATCGGCATTAAGTTTTATTTACCATTGGTTGAAAATGAATGATTTAAGTTTGTCTCAATGATAAGACTAAACTCATGCGAGGATAAAATTGCTGTGTCATCAGCAAATATTGCTGCTTCACAGTTCGGTAACTTTGGAAATTCAGATGTATATAAGTTATACAAAATCGGTCCTAGGACTGATCTTTGAGGGACACCAAAAACGAAATATTTTAAATCAGAGACACCACTGTTGATATGAACCTTGAAACATCTACTAGGCAAAAACTTTGAATAATTTTACACAGATACAAGAGAAAGTTAAAAGATATTAATTTGTAAATTAAGCCATTGTGCCCAGCTGAATCGAAGGCTTTTTCTATATCCAATAATACCATTCCGGTGGACTTGTTCTCAGCACGACTACCTTTAACAATATTGCAAATCCGGAGATCTTGATGCGAAGTGCAGTGAAATTTCCTAAAACCAAACTACTCATCTGGGTATAAACTGTTTTCGGATATAATTTTTAGAATTTTATCCTTTATGATTTTTTCGAAGATTTTGCTGATATTACTGAGCAAACTAATTGGCCTTAAACTTTCTACCCTGACAGATGCCTTACCAGCCTTTAATATTGGAACAACTTTACCTACCTTTGACTTGATAGGAAAATATTGCATTTTCAAACAAGCGTTCATCACAAAAGTGAGAAACGCAATACCGGTTCTAGGTAGCATTTTTAAATAGATATTTTTAATTTTGTCCAAACCATTTGATTTCCGGATTTTAAGACTATGAATTATGAATGATACATCATCAAGTGTAACGAAATTATTTACAGGTGTTTCAGCAAGAAAATTATTTAGATTTTGAATAGTGGTATCCACTAAAAGATTAATTGCGACATTACCAAGATTTTGTGACACATTATGATTTTTAGAAAAGCTTAATGCAAGAGCACTTGCTTTTTCAGAATCTGTGAAGTGAATTTTTTTTTTTTTTTATAATCTACATGCGCTCAAGGGATTATGAATACCCTTTAAATGTTTCAACACAGCGCGGGCGTGAAGGTGAGATTAAGGAAGAGAAAGAATGATAGGAAAGATGTGTGGCGCGATATTCGGAGACTGTAGGTGGTTGTTGTCTCAGATTTTATCTCCAGGGATGGCAGCTGAACTAATGCGGAGAAATTTCCGTGTCTTATTTATCGATGTACCTTATAATTCGCATTAATTTTTTTATTCTTTGTCATATTTTATCGGTATACTAGTACATGGTGTTAGTGCCTCAACAGCATGTAATGAGTAAACCAGAAACTCATTGTATGACATTTAGTTTTAGAATTGGTTTTTAATGGAAAAATAAGAAGACATATACTACGGCAGGGTTCGAACCTGTGACAATGAGGTTTACAGGCGAACACACAAATATCGCGCCACGGCCACCCCGTTGCATCCGTTTTTAAAAAAAGGTACCTGATGCTTATGTTTATTCCTAACAATTTTGACGATGTTCCAGAATGGTTTCGAATTTTTATCTAGAGAACGGAGTTTGGCATTCCAGTCATTTTTCCTTTTGTATGAGAGTTCGAAAGTAATAAGACTGTTAAAATAATGAACATCTTCACGGTATATAGGCTGGCGGTATCTTTGCCAGTTTCTCTTTTGTATATTTCTGCACTTTATGAGTTGAAGAATATGTGGTGGGAGCCTTTGAGAGAAAGTTTTTTTCGCAACTTTTGGAACACATTCGTCAATTGTATGTAAAATGTCTTCAGTAAATTTGCATACAATCTCATACAATCAAACATCTTCGTTGTTCGTAACATTTCCTGAGTCTGTAGGCACGTTTTGAAGCCTAAATTATGTTCGCCATTATAAGCTACCACCCGCGAAGTCATTGAATTTTCCTTTAATTTGCCAAATCGATTCCGCATTCCCTCAAAAACAAAATAAACAAAAGGTCAAATTATTACCTACCTCCAGTGCTATTCCAATTCGAGGAAAATCGAATTTATTTCTAGGACCAAGTTATCCATCACCGTCATCATTAGTGGATAATAAGATGACCCTGATATGATAGAACTCCAACATACATCCACACATAGATACACAAAGTTTGCCATCAAAATAAAAACAAACAAAAAAGGAACAAAAAAAAAAGAAAATAAATAATAATAATTTAGCTTGGAAGGCAAAATAATAAATTCAACCAGGATATACAATATATAGGTACATATGAATATATATTTTTTTATAGAGACAGAGAGAGATTGGATAGATTTTTGGTGCCAATATCCATATTGGTCGATATTCGATAGTCCTTCGACTTCGATTGCACGATGAGATTATATGTATTATATTTTGCTCAAAGAATTTTCACATCCTTTAGGTTCGGCATTTGTATAGTCTGTGTGTGATGTGATGGATAAACCCCCTATAAAGCGGGCAAGTTGAATGTGATTATTATCTCTTTTGCATCGCATATATCTGCCTACATATTATTTTCTAAGAAAACCAAATATCCTTTCAAAAAAAAAAAAACCAACATCACTATATGATAGACGTTTTTATGTATTTATGTACAATTTTATGCATGCATATAAGGATATTCAAATGAAAAGACCGGATGATGATGTGTGTGGGGGCTGAAGTTATTTATAGACAATGGGGACAACCGAAGGATACTTTTCCAACAGTCTTGTTCACTTTGATAGATGAACACGAGAACGAGCCGGCTCGCAGTCGGGTCGATCCAAAAGGGTTAATGTGATTAAATTGAATCTATTTTTGTTGGTCGGTCAATGAAGATGTAAAAATGGAAAAATCTTTATATTTACATCGTTAGTCCTTAACAACAACAATAACCATTATTTCCTTAACAGGCTTATGGATAAATATGTGCATATTATAAATATAGCTACCTTGTTTATGGTAGAGAAAAGCATTTTAAAACTTTTGTTCGATAAACATTTTTTGAAGGATAATTTATTTTTGACGAGCTAAACTTTAATTTAATGTTGATGTCGTCCGTCCATTGTGTTTTGTGTGATGGGTGTTTGCGGGTCAGTTTTTTTTTTGTACTTACAATATCTGTACATGGCAAGTTTAACGTTTTTTTGTGGAAGAAATAGAACTCCAGATCTAATAATAAATGGAAAACGCACAAAATTGGGTCTAGGAATTCGGTCTATCTGCCTTGCACCAACCTCACTTTGACACTATATTCTAGAGATTACCCCATTTTCTCATTTTTAGCGACCAAAAATAATGGCTTGATATTGGTAATTATTTTGTACGCTTTTACTAGAATCTGTGGAATATTTCATTTTAAAAAAAAGTTTGATAAAATTTTGACTTAAAAAAATTCGCAAGGTAGATAATAATTAAAAAGCTTTTGTTACGCCTTCAGTAAGACTTTTGATAAGAAATTAGTCTCCATACGTTGTGTGGTTGCACGGACTTGAGGAAGCCTAAACCATTGATAATAATTTAAAGAAATTTGAGACAAGTCCTATAGAGTTACCATTACACAGGATCTAAGGTTGTGCTCAACTGGGGTGCATTAAGTGTTTTTCTGCACTTTTTATCACTTGACTACGACGGACTTCTGTGACCCTATACAATTTACATCTGTAAGGATCTTAACGTTGTGCTTCCCCCCAAAAAGGATAAGGTTTATGAAATCGCATGTCATGATGAAAGACTTCGTCATAACAATCTTCATAAAAATGGAGTGTGGTGTTGGTTCAGGAATCTTTTCTGACTCACTTTATATGTCTAGGCGCCTTTTTAGTACATACCTAATATTGGAATCAGGGAATCATTTAAGTTACGCCAAAAAGGTCGAAACCATAAAAGCTGTTTTTCGCACATATCATCTAAGTAGTTGCTAAAGCCGGTCATTCGACTGTAACTTTTTTATTTTAGCCGTTTCCATTAAGAATATTTTGCTTATAATGTGATCCAACATAGTAGCAAGTATCTGCGATCCAGTCGTGCATTTTATTTTATATTCACCAAGGTTTTACATTTTCAGCCATCGAAATAAAACGCACTGATTTCCGAAACGGCATCTTTCTTTTGAGCACTTTCTCTAGCTTTTGTTCGTTCCAATAATTGGAAAATCATGTTCTCGTAACATAACGGAAGTTATTTCGACAGCAGATTTGGCTGACACACCGAATCGGTCACAACTTTGAGACAATACGGAATAGTTCACGGAAGGCTAGGCTAAGCAAATCTTCTTCATCATAGCGAGTTTCATTCAAATATCAAAGATCTCCTCTCAAAATCGAGATTTGATCTTTTCAATTAAACTTTTTTCCTGATTTAATTGTAGTATTGGTGAAAGACTGACACACTCATTCCTGAAAAAAAACCATATCTTCATCATCAGATGACGGGGAAGACGAAGACGAAACAATCAAAAACTCAACTCAATTTATAAAATCTAAGTTATTAACATCTTGGTTTATTATTTCTTCATTTTTTTAATTTCTTTAGAACTAGTTCACAACTAATTAAAGACTTTTTACATGTATGTGTGCATTCAAAACAAATCTGCCAACCCATCAGAGATCAGATCTTTCGTGCTAAGATTTGATCTAGATCTGCTCTTTTTGTTGGAATGAAACTCTGAAAATTCAAAAAAAATCCAATCGTTTTACAGAAAGAGCCAATATTTTCTTGAATAAAACTCGCTATCAATATCTTCACATGAATCGGTTGATTCTTACAATGAGTTGACCTGAAGAGAAGCAGAATTTTGTTACACATTTATGACTAAGGCTGGCAACGAAACCGAGACTAATCGGCGTTAAAATATCAAACCACAGATCCAGAAAAGAATACGTACGATTTATGTATGAATGTCGTTGGAACGTGACCTTAAGACTTTTAGGTGACACTTCTCGCCTGGTCTCTTAGTTGCCAGCCCTATTTATGAACGTTTCCTTGGGACAGCTTGTTAACTTTTAAGCTTTCTTCTCCGAGTACTTTGGGGCAACTGTGTTTCATATCATCATATTTCTTGTAGCTCCTTGGTCAATAAGAACTTCTTGTTTGTTAGATGACACAATTCTTCTTTTTCTTCGGAACACTTACAGAATGAAGGACTTGAAGCAATAAAAGCTTCCAAGTTTTTTTGGAATTCTTGGATGAAATTTAAGCATCTGCTTGCACTTAACATGATAACATTATTGTATTTGAAACAATCGGAAGTGATGCTTGTTTCCAAATATTTTCCACTTTTACATTAAATTATTTCTTTGAAAGTTGGTTCCTTTTTGTTTGTTTTTTAAATTGTGCCTAATCCACACTTCTTCTTATTTCTTCATAATTAGGTAGCATATTGGTTTTGCGATTCCGCATATTTCACTAAATAAAGGACATTTCAGGGCGTTCATACTAATATCTTCTATTCTCAAAAATCACAATGAAACTGAGAAATAAAGGATATTTATTTTGAAGATTCATTTGAGTGCGAAGTGAAGAAATATATCTACTACATTGTTTGGCCGACTAAAACCAGGATCACATCCTAGCAGCAAGTGTATTCATTTCGACGTTCTATGTTGAAAAGTAAACAAATATGAAATTTCATTTCTTGGTAATCCAAAGAAAAAGCAAAGCGTTACAATATAGCCAGAGTCCCTGATTCCCATAAAATGTGTTTCAGTTGCTCATTCGCAAACAGAAATTAATTAAAACTATGTAATTTGCTTCAAGCTTTCCATGAATGAGTCATTAATTGATGATTTCTAAGAATTAATGACATGACTACATAGTTGTTTTTTTTTTGTAAATAAACGGTTTGATTTAACTTTCACATACTCGTACACTACTTAAACATTCATCATTATGATTTTTTCATGATGGTTGTTATAACTACAGAATGAAAGTGAATAAATTTAGAGTTTGATGCTTCGGAAAACTGTTTGGTGACATAATAAATGAGTAGAATTCATGTTCATTTAATTACACTTCCGGAGAATATAAATCAATTTTTCCAAGGAATTCATTTGAGTTAAACTGTCAACACATCACGTTAGTGTTAAACTGTCACATCAAATACATAAACGTCAAGCACAAAGGAACAATTTCTCCTACATATAAAGAAAGTGTGGAAAATGTAGTGTCATAACCCTAGGCCTCCACTTGAAATAAATTATTGCAAGAAATGTGTCATGTAGTCAATATTTCTTGTGGAGGCCCCTTATGTCTGGATTTTTTTTATTTTTAGACATAAAAATCTGTATTTATTTCTTGTCTTCTCGGAAGAAATAAATGGAGAAATAAAATTTGACGTTTCATGACATCCCACATAAATCGTGCAGATGAGAGAGATTATACCTATTCTAAAGTACATAAAGCGCTTAGCGCTTCTTGGAGAAGAATGAAATTTCACCATTTATTTTTGCCCACATAGCAAAGAAGTATTCATTTTTAGTAGTAGTGTCTGCAATAATGGCCGAAATAAATATTTCTAATGGAGTCGCGACCTAATGTTAACTTGACATACCTAAGTCTTGAAAACGGCATCAAATGTCTTTGTGCTTTCACATTTGTATTGCAGTTTGCAGAGAAATTAGCAGATAGAAGATTTTTGATAGAGCTAATGTAAACTTCGCGAAGAGAGCGGAATAATTTTTTGACGTGACTGTATTCCATTAATAAAAGTAAAATTCCTTAATCCCAGCAGGGTCAGAGGGGCAGTCAAAAACAACACAGTTTTTTTTAGTCTCCCCACAGCTAAGCAAAGTAATCATTTACCGACCACCGCGGAACCACTCAATTATACTTGAGTAACAAATCCAGCAATTCCGCACAACCAGCATATTACCATAATGCAGATGACAAAGGAAGAACTGTGCGTACGCTAACTGTTCTTGGTTATGCGATTCGGTTTTGGTTGTTGCTGAGAAATAAAATTCCCGTTGATTCCAAGTGGGATTCAAGCCCTAATATTCCGTCCATATTTCCGCACGCCGGCCAGCTTGATTTTTTTGTATCTTATGCAGTTATTGTTTTGCATTGCTTTTAGTTCAGCGTTTCCGATTCCGAATTTATATGCATAGTTTTTACCTATTCAAATAAGTGGTTTGTTTGCCGCCAATCAATCTAAAAGTCTGTTGCTTAGTTAGAAGTTCCGATGACTTTCATGAAGCTCGAAGGCTGTGTTATTGTTCGTAGAGTGTATCTTTCTGTCAATGGCAACGTTCACTCATTTATAGATAAGCTATCTCATATACCAAACTATTCCAATATATTTGCGAACGATTGTCGATTCGGAAAGGTTAGCTGAAAGCAGTCAAAAATGTTGGGTTAGGTATGTGTTCTTTTCTCAAAAAAATTGTTTCAAACCTACTCACTTACATGAAAAAAAAAATTACTAACGCAACGAACTAGGCAAAAAATGCCTTTCATTTATTTTTGCTGCCTTATAAATCATATAAGTAAGCAAAGGTAGGGGGCGCTCTTCCACTTTCAATAAAAGTTAAAGTTAGCTTATTCGTGCGAAACTGCCAGATCAAAGATAGTTCAAAGATGTTTGAGTGGCCTTGTGTCAGCTGCTGTCAAACTACCTAAAAATGAACTAACTAAAGCTTGAGCAGCGCCCCCTACCAAAGCTCTTAAGTTGGAATAGCAAGAAGAATTTAAGGAGCAAGTCAGTTTCTTAGTAATAAAAAAGCACTCGGTAGGACACTTATAAGACGTACAAGACATAAACTGTCTAATTCCATTGAAAGATTATTAAGATTACTTCTACAAAATCTCAATTTTTTTTACAACAAAAGTTGGCATTTTTTTAGATTTAATTTCATTTGCGGAAGGGGATGATATATTTTAGAGCTTTTCGGTGAAATTTTATAGGAAACCTGTTCTAAATATTTCAAAATATAGTTTATTGCCTAATATTAGCAGTTGGATGTTGTAGGAACTGGGGGCCTTGACCTGTATCTTTTCCTACACATCAAGTGCTTACATTAGCTCTAAGATGGTAGCCGCCGGATACTGGTCTTGACTTTATGTTATGACTTTCTAAACTTGTAAGTGCGAATGATGATGAAGGAAAAATTGCAACACTAAACCCATGGCCCTACAGATTGTAGGTTAGTGCGTTGGGCTAACGACCCGACCACCTTAAAAAATAATATTGTTATGAGAGACACGCGAAAAGCCTCGGATAACGACCCCCCTCAAATGGCAACCAGACCCGGAACGAAAATGGAATACGACCTACGAGTATGCACCTGGAATGTAAGGGCACTCTATACGCAAGGTGTTACTCAAAAACTTGAATCTGTCCTCTCGCGGTACAAGGCAGATATTACCGCGATCCAGGAGATACGATGGATAGGATCAGGAATAATGAAAAGGAAAGATTGCGACATTTATTACAGCTGCCATCAAAGAATGCACATGCTGGAATGCGGATTCGTCGTGGGAAATCGACTCAGGTCGAAATTCATCGGTTTTAAGCCGATTAGCGATCGACTGGCTGTGATCCGCATCAAAGCTACCTTCCAAAACATCAGCCTAATATGTGCACACGCCCTTACCGATGAAGCTGAGGAGTCTAACAAGGAGGAGTTTTACGACCTCCTTGACGGAGCCTACGGAGTCTGTCCGGAGTACGATGTCAAAGTCGTGCTCGGAGACTTCAATGCTAAAGTCGGGAAAGAAACTATCTTTGGGTTTGGATTAGTTGGAAAGCACAGCCTCCACGAAACGTCAACAGATAACGGCTTCCTACTAATCGACTTTGCTGCAGCTCGTAATACGGATAAGTAGCACTAGGTTCCGCAGGCGATGGATACACACAGCAACCTGGCGATCTCCAGATGGTAGAACCGTCAACCAAATCGACCAAGTGCTAAGTGACGCAAGGCACGCATCAAACATCTTGGAAGTGCGAAACTTCCGAGGTGCAAACGTGGACTCTTTCTTGTTGTGACAAAGTTCAGAGCCCGACTGTCAAATGAAAATAAAACGAAGACCGCCCAGTGGAAGAAATTCAACATCTCCTGCCTTAGAACATCTGAGAAAGCCAGAGACTACAGTGGTGGTCAACGACCAGTGGAACCAGCATCGCGACTTCATTAAGGAGACCGCCAATACCACCATAAGCTACCAACCACCCACCAAAAAACGACCAGTGGTATGATGATGAATGCGCAGTATTGAAGCAGGAGACGGAAAATGCAGTAATGCAAATGCTGCAATGGAAAACAAGAGCAGAGAGGGAGGAGTACCTTGAAAAGAGAAGGAACGAGAAAAAAACAAAAAAACGCTGCGAAGAAAGAAAAGAGCATCCGCAGCCTCTCAGCTCAGGTATCTCGAGGAATCCTGCACCGCCACTAACACCCGCCGCGCCGGTTCTACGAAACAGCCAAGCAACTGCCACCTGGTTATAGGACTGGCACGCAAGCTCTTCGAAACAGCAAAGGTAACCTAGTCAGGAGATGCGCTATCATCTGACTTCTTCAACATAGTCCTGGAGCAGATAGTACGAAAGAGTGGTGTTAACCTGGAAAGCACTATCTTCAACAGGCCTTCCCAACTGCTTGGTTACGCGGACGACATCGATATCATCGGCCGCTACAAGCGAGCTGTACTGGAAGCATTTACACCTATTGACGAACAGGCGAAATACGTTGGTCTTGAAGTGAGTGACGACTAAACTAAGTATATATTATCAACAAACAAAGCCTCCCCTGTACATCGCCTAGGAAAAAAGTCACTGTTGGTAGCAGTAATTTCGAGGTAGTCAAGGAGTTCACCTACCTCGGAACAAACATCAATTCCACGAACGACAACTTAGTGGAAAACCGACGAAGAATTACCCTAGCGAACCGCTGCTACTTCGGTTTGGCCAAACTAATGGGTCCTGTCTCGAAAGACAAAGTGCACGCTATACAAAACGCTAATTTTAACAGTTCTACTCGACGGCGGCGTGTGCTGGACGATAAGTAAAAAAGCGGAATTGGTGAAGAGGGTGAATGGAGGAGAAGATTCTATCGAGAATTGTATGAGCTGTACCAAGATGTGGATGTAGTCCACAGAGCGAAAGCACGTCGACTACACTGGCTCGGCCACAACGAGCGAATGGACAACAACGCTCCATCTAAAAAAATCTTTGAATCCCAGCCCCCAGGTTTAAGATGACCAGGAATGCCGAACGAATGCAATAGCGCTTGGTCTCGACGACTGGAGTGAGGGTGCGAGGGACCCCAACTGATGGAAGACCCCAATATGTCAGGTAGCGACCCTCCATGGATCGGGAGCCGGATAAGTAAGTAAGTAAGTTTATTGCCTAGTCAAGCAACTTGACATAAAATTCGGTCAAACCAGAATTTGACCGACCAGTGAACATTAATAATTTTTCACCAAAACACGGTTATTCAATCCAATTACGAGATTCGTAACAAACATTTATTTTGTGGTATGTTGATCTGTTGCTTTAAAGTCATCTTTTTCGGAGGCAACTTTCCAAACCTATTAAAAATTATTATGGTGGTAGGTATTTATACAAACTAAATCTATTTGAAACTGGAGTAGCTGTCTTGCTTTCGTATTTTATATAACTCATTTTTAATTAGCCTCTTTACTAGTTACAACTCGATCTTTGAACCGCGTATAAACGAAGTTCAAAAAATACTTAATAGTTAAATAACGAATTCGAATATTTTTGCCAGGAAGCACTATGCCAACATACCCCTCCGCTACCCATCTGATTTATTGAAAAAACGTCAAGCACATAACATAATTTTAAAATCAACATTTTGGAACACCACATGTGGAAAACTCAACTTTTTGTTGGTTAGTTCATATTATATTCCATTTTATTTCCATTTTTTAATTCAAGTTTTAGTTTTTTTTATATGTTTTTAATCTGATGAAATAAAAACAAATTAATTGTTAATTTTTTGCATTTAGTTATTTGACACATGGTCGTTAATAGCAACTTAAAAATGTAAAAAAAAAATCGTTTTTTTTTTTTGGAAAATCCTGCTTTGCTGCCGATATATTTACCACAAAATACGCAGCTATTGATTCACATCGAGCACAATAATAAAATAATATGCAGCTCATTTAGTAGAATCATCACCTCCTGATTTTAAATTGTTCCATAAAATGACACAACATACCATTACCCATACTCACTCAGTAAATATATCTGCATTTCAAAATTATTAACAAGAAAAAAACTTTTTCCGTCAAAGATACATTACCTGAAAAAAATTGATCAGGTACTCAATTAATCTCTTATAAATCTGCAAAAATAATAAACAACAAATTCAATTTCCTATAGAAAAATAAAACAAAGATATAATTTTTTTTTATAATTTTTCAATAATATTTTTTTTTATTTTCCCTTTTTATTCAAAGAAAAAAAAAGTCTTTGGTTTCCTTATTTAATCATCGCATCATCTTTTTCACACACATATTCGGTACATTTCTGATTTTACTTAAACATTATTGTTTTGTTTGTTTTTCTTTTATACACAAAGGTAGATAATTTTATTGGGGTTGTTTTTTGCATGATTTTCATGTTTTTCTTTGTTCATATACATTATCTAATAATATGAAGTTTTTTTTGTTTGTTCAATATACATAATCATATATAGCTTAGGTTTATAATATTGTAAAAAAATTATTAATTATATATATATTTTATTTATTTGTTTTTTTTTCTTTTTTCAATTTTTATATTAATTAATACGTATAATATGTGTTTTTTTTTATTTTTACTAAAAAAAACATCGTATATTACAAGATAATTGAACATATAAAATGAAATTACAAAATTTTATACAAAAATAAAATTAGATTTTGTTTTTTTTTTTCTTTTTTTTACTTAGAATTATTAGGAATCAAAAATTCACAATTATTATTTTGTTTTTTTTTCTTTTATTATTTTAATTAACATAACCTACAAATAAATGTAAAAATGTTGTATTGTTTTTTTTTTTTGTAATAAAAAATCAATCAAAATAATTTATTTATTTCATTTTATTAAACTTACATTTTTTTTTGGAAAATTTTGTTTATGTTTTATTTTCTTTATTCGTTTTAAGCTACATTGATTCAGATTTAATTTTTTTTTGTTTATAATTTGTTTGTTGTTTTGAAATATCATACAAGTGTTACAGCGATTTTTTTGTTATTTTTTTTTAAATTTATTTAAACTATCTGCATAGTTATGCGGAAGATTGGTTGACATTTATTTTTTTTTAATTTTTTATTGATTTTGCAAAACTTCTTCCTTTTTTCCATTTTTGATCAACACAGTTATACAATTTTGAAACTCATTAATTTCCGAATGCTTTTAGACTTCATAAAAAATATTTGTTTTTTGTTTAAATAGTAATTTATTCCCTTTTTCGCATTTGTTCAGTTAAGTGGTTGCATTATGCTATTAACGTATTATTTTATTCAAATAATTTTGTACAGTCATTTGCAGTGAACGTGAGTATTTTAAACATTACTTTAAACAAAAATGTTTTATTAGTAAAAATATTCCTATTAACATTGTTTTACTTAAAGTGTGCAATTTACATTTCAACAGTTTTTTTATTTTTTATGATTAAAAACGTGCATATCGGAATTGAATCATATCCAAAGTTCTTTGATATTTTTAACTTTCACCAAATTTATAAAATTTGGTGAATCCAAGTTACCTCTTTGACATAAAAAAAGATAATAAAGATAACAAAACTAAATTTTGTTTGACATAATGATTTCGGACAGATATTTTTCTGGAATCAGATTGACAAGACACACTAATTCGTATAAGATTATCCAAGTGGTCTAGATATGTGAATATTAATATCATGTACATTAAAATGAATCTGTACATTTGATACAGGATGTCTTGTTTCATTTCCAAAAATGATAAAAAACAATAAGGGAGCCTGAATTGATTCTTGTTGTACACCTGCGTTTATATTAAACTTAAAATCATTGAGACATTGCGAGCTTCAGGACAATAGGGAAGAATTTAAAAGGAAGCACTGACACATACAGTCCAATAATTACATATTATCCATTCGTATGGTAAGGTCAATGAATATATTTATAGGTTAAAATACATTAATATCCGAAAGAAGGAAATAAATTGTAGTAGATTGACAGAACAAGGTGTTGCCATAAAGAATCTAGCCTGGCAACGCTAATCGTTTGGTAACACTTTTTTATCGTAGATTCGAAAAGATAGAAAACGCAGCGAACTGCGGAGCTGAAAAAGAATTGGATACACCCGATGCCAGGAGATTTGGCTTTTCTGCGTTTGAGACGATGGTGATTCATTTTAGTGGAGACGACAATTCCGACGTCCGAGAGTGGTTCTCCTATGTTGAAGATGCGTTTGAGGTGTTTGGCTGTGGCGAAAGAGAAAACTTTGTCAGTACTCGTCGTTTGCTGACCGGCACAGCTAAGGTGTTTTTGAGGACGATCGCTACACACACATACGCCGGTTTAAAAGAAGCACTCATCACAGGAGTTTAGTAGGTTTATAGAGAAGAACAATATCGTGCATTTGAAGGTCGCCGTAGCTTCTCCGCAGTCCAATTGATAAGTCGAACGGGTAAATCGTGACTTAAGAGCAATGTTTTCAAAGTTAAGTGAATCTTCCAAGTATGCTGATTGGCGTCAGCAATTGAGTAAGGTAGAGTACGCTTTCAACAACACACATTACAAGAGTACTAAAATTTCACCTATTAAGTTACTGCCTGGCGTAGAACAAAGTGGTCAGGTAGTTGGTGAACTAACACAGCATCTGAATGAGAGATATATAGACGACCGGAGAGTAAATTGACAGAACATGGTGTTGCCATAATAGAATCTAACCTGGCAACGCTAATCGTTGGGTAACACTTTTTTATCGTAAATGCCGGAAGTAAAGAAGTTCGCCATTACTGATTGTAGATTCGATTAACACACACGTGTGTTCCACAAGCTAAGATATATTTTATTATTATTATAAGTCTTTCAATCAAATTAAGCTATTAGAAAATTTGCTTTTTAATATCGACTAAAAAAAATGGAAAACAAATGGTACACCCTCCATAAAACCATTTAAGAAAAATTAATGTCAAGTTAAAAAATAAAACAAAATCTTGTGGCAAGGACTTAAATTCAATAGGACCGCATTGATTTATGTTAGTGATAGGAGTACACATATGGTAGCTCTATTTTATTTTCTATAATTTGCCTTAAGTTTTCAATGCTTTCACGAGTATAAACATAGAAATGAATATTAAAGGTGAACATGTTCCACTTCGCAAAATATAAATTTCATCTACATTTCTCGTGTTTTCTATAATCTGGAATTTTGTTTTTTTCTTTCTAACTGACAAAAGTATATTCTTTATGCCAAATCTCTCGATTTTTGGCAGAAATCAAATGAAGATACATGTAAATGGATCTTTAATTTTTGGTACAAATACATCGGAGAACGTTTAGATAGACGTTTAGATCAACGGAATGTTATTTATTAACCAATTATTCTTACAAAAATAAAACGATTACATTTAATTATAAATGATTAATGAATCAAATTTGCATATGCTAGGTGGCGCAAAATTAATCACCCTATCGAAAGATGTTGCAATTTTTGCAAATTGCGTCGTACGTCAATAATATTTGGTATTTGTGAACTAGACAACTTCAAGAGGTTGAGGTTAAATGTTGAAACACAGGACGGTTGAAACAATGCGAATATATCAAAAGCCGTTCGCGCAATATGTGTGAGTATTGAGAGAGGATGATACAGAAACAAATCCGTTAACGATTTTCAGTCTTACTGTGCTCGTCACGCGGTTCGGTTGTAGTCAGGAAGCAAGTTGAAAAGTTCCTTTGATTTATTTTTACATTATTTATTGAAGTAAGTTTTTTGTTTGTTTTTTTTTATATATTCTGGTATATGGTTGTTTTGAAAAAATTGTTATTTTCATGTGATTAATATTATCAAATTGTATTTGAAACAATATATCAAAATAAAAGTGAATTAAATGCATGTACTAAAGATATACTATTTTGTTTTATTTCCAACTAACCAGTGTTTAAACCGACCGCCTGGGTTGGGGACGGTTGAAAAAAATTGATTTTTTTCTTACAAATATTGATAACACATACGGTTGGGCCGGGTCGTAGGGAAAGGAAAATACAGCTTGATATTGCTTTTGTTTTTTTTTTCAATTATTGCCCGTTTCGTATAAATTTGCATTTTGTGAAGCGTTCATCTAGAGGTTCCACCTAGAGGTTGCAGTTAAAAAAAAATAATAATAAATAAATATTGTATCTGGACTTGAATTTGTGCTTGTATCTTAGCTTGTGGCTTGTGGTGCCGCTCTTGTCGGCTTCCAACTACACCCCTTCCGATTGAATGCGTGACATTGCATTGGTGTGTCTATTCTGAGCTGCGTTGTTAACGGTAAAAATGGTTAAACAAAAAATGTGTATCTTTGCTGGTGTTGTTGCTGTCACTGTTAAATAATTCCAAAATATTCCCCTGTCCGTCAAAACAGTGTAATGTGTGAAATTGTGAATTTGTTCTCATTTTTTTTGGTTACTTCTTGAAACAGGAAAAAAAGAGAAGAAAAAAAGACTTCGATTTTGTGCTTGTATTGTAAGTCACTGTTGCTTGGTGAGTACACTCATACTTGCTTTGTTTTTATACCTTCTGAATTTTTTCCCAAAATGAATGGACCAATTAATAATCGTCGAAAGAGAAAGAATGAGTAGTCACGTCTGACAGAACTTCTGGAAGAAGTTAAAAGACTAAACAAGGAAAATTTACGTTTGAAGGGCCGTAGCACAAGATTCGAGGATATTGTAGACGTCATCAGTGTTACGTCAACACCACGGCCAGATTTGTTCAGAATGTCTTTAAATGAGGTAAGATCTTTAATAAGGGAATACGAACCGTTTCATACCATACACATCAATCATGTAGGGCCATTTCCCAAGAGTCGGCGTCAAATCGCCTACGTCCTGGAAATCATTGACGCATTTACGAAGTATGTTATACTGACACCGCTCCGGGCAACCAACACTAGTTGAATCACAAAAACTTCAGATGATGAATCTCAAATCTTCGGTCTTCCACTCAGAATTGTCAGCGATATGGGTACCGCATTCACTTCAAATCAGTTTGCTAAGTACGTCAATGACAACAACATACTTCATATAAAGACTGAGGTAAGAACGCCAAGAACGAATGGGCAGATCGAGCGATATTTCCACAAAGACGGAAAAGATTGGGACGAGTGTGTACCAGCAATTCTATGGGGGCTCAATAACATTCGACATGAGATAACCGGAAAAACCGCCCACGAATTACTCTTCGCTTACCAACCAGCAAATAATGTTCATAATAAGCTTTGCCTTGCAACACAGGCTGATCTTAGCCATCAAGCATGTGATCTCGACATTGAAGAACTCCGGAAAGTTGTAGAACAGCGCATGAAACAAAACCAAGAAAAATTATCGAGTGAATTTAACAAGAAACAGAAGGGACCCAAACAATATAAGTTAGGGGATTTGGTGCTATTAAAGGCAGAACACCCCGCCACAGGACTGTCAAGAAAACAACTACCTCGATATCGAGGACCCTATAAGATAGATGATATTCTACCAAATGACAGATATAAGATCGTGGATACTGAAGAGAGCCAAGTCACACAAAAACCGTTCCAATCAGTTTAAACTGCAGACAAGATGAAGCCATGGGGAAACTTTGTGGGCATCGTTTTCGAATATGAAGAAGCTGAAGCCGACGGCGATTAACTTTTTAAATTGTTTTTTTTCTTTGAAAAAATAAAAAAAAATAGTAATCTAGTAAACTTGATTCTTTGTCCTACCCATTGGCAGGAAGATTGGTCAGTAAATAATTAGATTTCATAAATTCTTTTTTCCTGAATAGTTTTACTTTACTCGTACACGCTGTATTCTTAATAAATTAGTTAACAATCGTTTCCTTACGCATTTATGATTATATCAAAAGGAGAGGGCAATTTTCTGCACGAGAATCACTGCTGGAATTTAGATTGATTTTGGATTGGTGACTTAGTGACAAGGTGGAATCCGTGTTTCAAGAGACGTGGAATGGAATTGGGTAAGTTTTAAATAAAACACGTCTGAGTGTACTTTATATCAAATACTGTCTGGAAAGCACCCGTGTGGTGAACACCTGTGTGATTAAGGCCTGTGTGGAAATCACCTGTGTGGTGAAAGCATGTGTGGTGAATTTGTGTGGAAAACACATGGGTAGTGAGCACCTGCGTGGTGAGTAACAGTGTGACTTGGCCGTAAAACTTAATCGGAGTTTGTAAAGGCAACTAGAATATGCGGTTCACTGGAAACTTCCACACCTCTGTTTTACTATTATTGCCTAAGTAGACCTAAAACGCTGAAGACTAAGTAGGATGGCCGAATGTTGAATGACATTGCACGAGGGAAGAAAATGATCCTTTCCCTCAGACAGCACGGCTAAAGAAAGATACAAAAATCCTACACCTTTTGTAATAGAAATGAAAGAGGTCAGCGATCGTGTTGTTGCATGGAGAAGGCCGGAATGGAGCCAGTCGACTTTTAGCTACGAAAAGGTGGGGTCGCTGGGCAGCTTGTATTTCTGTGAACCATTCTTACTTTACGAATATTAATAGTACCAAGAAGTTTGAATTGTAATAAAAAAAACAATGGTGGAGATTTTGCAAACTTCTTTGAAAAAAATTGTGCTATTCAAGCAATACTGTATTTCATTATAATATACATAATTTTTGCTCGTATTGTTAATAGACAACACCGAATAATTTATTGTTATAGTATATTGTATAAATTTGTTCATTTAAATTTTATTGAGATAAACATTTTAACGGGAAAACGTTACAAAAATGTTTTTGTTATTTGTTATTTGTTTCCCGCTTCATAATTTTAAATCATGTTAAAGTTACCTAAATGTTTTGATAGATTGTCACAAGAAATTTATTTTAATATTAAAGTTAGAAGATGTCGAAACAGATATTTAATAGATGTAATAAAAACTTTTTATTAACTTTCAAATGTTTGACTTTCTTATAATCTTTAAATAACAACTTCAGTTTTTTGGAAACAAGTTCAAACTTTTACAAGACCAATTCATAACATTTTAATTCACAAAGTCATACGACTGTTTTCGATGAACAATTGAGAAACCGAGTAACAACAAATAATGTTGCAGATTACTGCAACAAAACACAAATACAACCGAATTCTCATACTCGGGTATGAGCAAAATAATTGCTACCGTACCTACCGTCTCCCCACAAATAGACAGACACGCAAATGATCACCATAATCCGCAAAGAATTGAGAAACAATAATTAGGCGACCGACACGGGCCATGCAATTGCCTGATCATGCTAACAGTTATTATCGGAAATCTTGCCGAAAGTCATGGAAAATCATAAGAACGGGCACAAAAAATGAAAGCTCTTTTTCCTAAAGAGTATAATTTTTCTCCTAAGCTGAATATAGTGCTGAAGATAGGGGTGCACGAGCAAGCTAATGTAATATGTAATTTTTGAGTCTTAAAAAAACCGTGTGCGATTTCGGGCAATCTACTGAGAGCTATAGCGAATAATAAATGTTGGGTTCTTTGAATAATCTTTTCCCAACAATAAAAGTTGTTTCAGTTTTATTTCTGTCGGAAATTTATATAAATTTAATTTTAGGTAGATCTGTATTTAATACAATACAAATGTGTATCAACATTGGCGGCATTCAATTCGTGGATATCATCTTTTCAACTTAACAGAACAAAATTTTAAAGATTACCATTGTGGCGGACACTACTTACGAGTGTAAACACACCATCAATGAAAAGCTGAATGCGAACCACACACCCAACATGAACAGACCCAATCCACCAAGTAGGAGGGTACCAACCTATATATCACAAATATATGTTGGTACTCCTCGAATTGTAAAAAACAGGTCTGATCGATTGTGTCTGGCTATATGGCGGCCATTCTTAACTCGGCTGCGCAATAGTTTAGACGCCTCATTACAACTCATCATTTATATTTATTTTACATTATTTGGGCTATCTTTTTTTAAAGTAATACATTTCAATATCGTTTTGTAATAAAAGTACGGTCTTTGATCATTCAACCACAAGACTTTTCTTTTATATTGGATGTTCACCAAAGTGAGTTTTGGGAGGCTGAACACACGAGCAAGGAGATCCTCCGACATCGGCAGTATCTTGTACTCTCCCGTTGGAGTGGTGTTTGG
Organism: Philhelius pedissequus; assembly: GCA_910595825.1. Classification (NCBI taxonomy): domain Eukaryota; kingdom Metazoa; phylum Arthropoda; class Insecta; order Diptera; family Syrphidae; genus Philhelius; species Philhelius pedissequus. The sequence continues at coordinate 329,413,999 of OU343160.1, forward strand.
TCGTACCTGGGTGTAGCTCGCAAGAGCCGACGAAGCCGTAGTTCCTTGGTGTAACTGGTGAGCGCAAGTTTCAGTCCACTAAACCATCGATTAAAATCTTTTTTGTATTTATGTAGTAAATAAGTAATTCAATTGCAAAAAAGTGGATGATTAATTTTGTGTCACCTTGTACTTTTTTAAAATTTTTGACACACAGGACGCGATTGGTAAACTTACAAATTAAAATTAACTGCAGTTTATAAATAAAAACAAAATTCGTATTTATTTTTATTATAGATGAGAACAAAATTATTTATGTAAGTGCGGGTCAGTAATTTTCTTAAAATAAACACAAAATGTATCATTTTTTGTCAAGAATCATCTTTTAAAAGAAGGATTACGAGCATTTTCGGTAAAATAGAAAAAAGTGATTTTCGACTGCTCATTAAACACTGTTGCGAGAAAAACTATTACGCTAACTACACAAAAGTTTGGCAAATATTATGAAGACTGGTTCCACCATTGATTGGAACCATTCACAACTGGTTTACTAAATTTCGGTGCAGTGGATCCATCACAAGTGGCGCCAAACTTTGAAGAGGCAACAAGCTTTTTAAATGGTTTAGTGATTTCGATTTTAAATAAATATTTGGACAGTTGCATACAATCAACAACAAACGCATTCGTTTGACAATTTCAAATGTGAGCTTGGCGATGTTCCAGAAAAATACGACTGAATTTTTGGGTCGTTTATTAAACGTGGATAAAACCTGGATTCTCCACACACAACACAAAACAAAGAACAGTCAAAACAGTGGAAGAATGCCAAGGTGGTTTGTCAGTAAACAAGGTCATTTCAACAGTTTTTATGATGCGCCCAGTGATATTGACATCGATTACCTTGGAAAGGATAAAATGATCATGGACGCATATTACGCAGAGCTGCTGGTTCGATTCCAAGCCAATTTGAAGCACAACCAGATATGGTTTGGAGGTAAGATATTTGGTTCGAATGAAGAGAAATCAAAAACTTTGGATGAAGTGTATCGAGCTTAGCTATGTTGAAAACTAAAATATTTTATTCCGAAAAGAATGTTGCTTATTTCATTTTTTAGGGAATATTGACCCACCCTAAATAAGAGCTGACAAAAATAAATTGTGGAAGGGGTGTGTTGCTTGCCTAATTTTTGGACGAAAAAGGAAATTTACACAAAGAAAACCTAAAAGCCGATAAAAATAAATGGTATAATATTTCGTGATCTGTATACATATTTTAATCCTCAAAATTAAAAAACAAAACATTTTTTTGTTAAAATTATGTACGTAAAAGTAGATAGGTACGTCTACGTATATTATTTTGTTTTTCGTATGAATTATATATTAGGTAGTTACATTTTTTTTATAATACATAAATCCATATTTAGTTCCTTTCAAAAATCCATACAAGAAACAAAAGAAAAAAATAAGTTTAAATTAAAAAAAATAAATTCCTTCTTAAATTTTGAGTCTTAGTTAAAAACGGGATGAAATAGTCTCCCATTCAATACGATTCTCCACTATTTTGCCCTTTTCCATTAATTATTATCTTTACAATAACTATATTGTATGAAAATTGAAATTATTGTGTGACGAGAAAAAAATATCTCACTATGAAAACGAAGCGAAAAGTTAAGTAAGATGTAATAGTACGAGGGATTTTTGGAAGAGTACAAAAAATAAATGATAAGGTATATGTCATCAATAGACATCTAAATGGTGAGACATTAAGATTACATTTTACCGAACGTCTCCACCATTAACCTACCACCAATGATATCGTACAATTTGCCCAGCCGGCTTTTACTGATGAAATCTTAGAAGGAAGAAGTATATGCAGCCCTAAATGACTCAAGAATGGTAAGGTTGCTGGGACAGATAAAATACCTTCAGAATTCTATAAATATGGATCTTAAAAAATGGTAATCAAAATAACGGCCATTTATAACAACATCATGGATACTGGGTTAATACCTCAGGAATTTAAAGAAGCACTGATTTTTCCCATTCATAAAAAAATTCCTTCCTGAATTCATCCTACAAAATTTCACTTCAATTTTACATAGTAGGCTTAGAAGGTGGATTGATTCATATAAGCTATTGAAAGAATTCCAAGCAGGTTTCCAGCAGGACAAGGATATTCCACCATTGACAACAACTTTGTACTTCGAAGTGTTGCTGATTTCTTTTTGGGCAGAAATAAGAAGCTATATATTTTCTTCGTCGATTTAGGAGCAGCTTTCGATTCGATAGACCGTAATGCGTTGATGTACAAGTTGTTTAGATTAGGAATGACGTACAAGTTCGGACGTATGCTGCAGAATCTTTATCTGGAAACCAACCATACCAGCCGTATGGGATGGTGAAAATACTTCTCAATGGTTTAAAACGAAGACAGGCGTAATGCAAAGTTGTATGCTAAGTCCAAACTTATTTGCACTCTTTATCGACGATATCACCGATTTTTTTCCGGGAGGAGTAGAATAAGCTGGGACTCTCATCAAGGCTCTCCTTTTCACGAATGACGTAGTGTTGTTTGCGTACTCACCAGAGTCGCTGCAGCTTATGATCAATAAACTTAGTGTGTATGGCAGAACCTGGAGACTAGTAGTTAGTTTGGAAAAGTCGAAGGTTATGTTTTTTCGAAAAGGTGGAGGTAGCGGACAAGAACAGTGGTCATTTAATAATGAAAGAATAGAAGTGGTTAGGGATCACTATTACTAGAAACAACAGCATGGAAAAACATCTCACCGAAAAAATGCAGAAAGCTAAGACTACAATTAATATTGCGTGGACAAAACATCTTTAATAATAAGCATATAGCTCACAGCAGTAAATACAAAGTATTTGAATCGGTAGCGGAGTCAACATTGATGTATGCAGCCCAAGCGTGTGGTAGTAAGAAATACGAAATAGTTGAAAAACTTATCCGATTCTATTTCAAAAGAATATTTCGACAACCACCGAATACTCCAAACTACATTCTTATGCTGGAAAGCGGAATCTCGCCTCTATTTATTAAAACCCTTAAATTGAATGCTGATTATATATGTAATGTCCTTCAGATGTCTGATGAGCGTCTCCCAAAAAGAGCAGCACTTCAGACAATACATAACAGATCAGGTTGGTTTAGAGATTGGTTAGAGCTAGCGAAAGAAGAAAATATAAATCTAGCACCAGCGGAGTATCTTGGGTGGAAACCCGCTCTGTATCATTTGATTTCGAAAATAGACGATAGACGTCGATTGGGGTTTTTCATCCGAGGCAGAAGAATCCATCTACAGAATGTCCTACAGCAAGTTAAACTACAATTTTAACGAAAAGAACTACTTACAAGATGAATCATTAACAACGGACAAATATTTATGATATTTAGGCTGAGAGGAGCTTATAACACATTATCTTAATGAAGTCAATGTTCCCTTATTATACAAATATTGTAAATTAGCATTAGATTATAGGAAGAGAATTATAACTGAACATTTTTAATGATTGTTAAACTACATATTTATTTAAAAAAGTTGTCAATCAGGCAGACGGCAAATAGTCATGCTTTATTGTAGTAAAATTTTTATGTGAACATTGTAATTTATATTTTAAAGAAATAAAATCTTATCTTATCTATCTTTGTGTATGAAAATAGAAACTTAAAAAATAAAAAGTCGTTTTTCATTGTTGGTATAAATAAATTTTTGATATTGTATTGTAATTAATCCATTTATGTTTTATTGTAAAATTAATATTAATTTTTAAAACAATCAATGTTAAATTTTAACATTTCATGTTTAAATAAACAACCCCTGAAGAAGTTGGGAAAATCCAACGAAACGTAGGGTATAAATATGAAGTAAAGTTATTTTATTTGCATATCAGTAAAAAGTGACCAAAATAGCCTCAAAAACGTTTGAATATCAAATAATACAAATAATTGGTCGAGTTAATAAATTAAATTTAAAAAAATAAATATTTTTTTAGGTTAAAGTTAATTTTTTTCCATTTCTAAAACATCAGCTTATCAAAAAAAAATAAGCCATAGGATAGTAAAGTAAGGTAACACCCATCAGAGTGTGAAGAGTACTCTTATACACACAAAAATTCTAAAGCTGTATAGAATAGTTTTATTTTCCATTTAAACCGTTTTTTTTTTCAACAAGGTGTATCTAAACAATAGGCGCTCGAAAGGTTGAAAGTTACGACACAACTTTTCTATTATTTGTATTAGGTCTAGTCGTGTATGAGTATACGAGTAGGAAGGTATGAATACAAAACAAATCAGAAACAAAGTTTGAAAATTGTTTAGTTTGAAATTTTTATTCAAAATGACTACATATGGATAGGATAAGAGTTGTGAGAAAAAAAAATCAATAACAATATGGACTCAACAACAAAAATATTCAAACTTATACGAGAGTATATAAGGTTCAATAACTTTAAGTGTTTTTCAATGCAGAGCAATATAATTGAGAAAGACAATGGTGCAAAGTTTAATGGGGATCAATTTTACTGTATATTAATATGAAACTTTAACTGTCTTCAAGCTGTATAATTAAGTTTAACACTTTTTTATTAGCTATATGCTAAGACCTAAAACAATGACAGTTCATGAAAATCAACTATGAAAACAGGCGTTAAAGTGTCATATGAAACGGGTGTTTCTTTTTAATCTGCAACTATATCTATCAAAGAGCAACTGTCAGTGTCATTTTCATTCTATATTATTTATAATTTTATAGTAATAAACGCACAGGTAATTTTAGAATTTTAGTTAAAAGCATATGAAGGATATTCACGATCCGATATAACAAAAAGTTTTAAAATTGCGAAATTCAATTTTTTCTTGTAAATCGTGATAACACCTTTTTCGCTTCTATTGCAACTCTGGAGTAAAAATGACAAAATCAGTTTGACCACAAACATTTCTGACAGAAAATAACAGCTGCCAAACGACACCAGACAAATTTTGCACTTTTGCATTTTTTCTGTTGCAATAGGGTTAGGGTATATGAAAATTAGTCGCACTTTAACACTAGACCAGTTGCATCGAGTCGTGAATAAGCCCGTTTTGTTCTTTATTCTTTTGGAGCACTTGCACTTAGTGGTGTTTTTTTTTTTTTGCAAAACTTATATAACAGTGTAGTAAGTGCTGACAGAATATTGCATACATTTAGGAGATTTATCAATTCATCGTCCCCATTTGCAAAACATTGATTTTTGTCCACTTTATGAAACTTTTTGGCTTGAAAGCTTTTTCTTGTGCAATCAAAATTGGATCCGCTCTTTTAGATGGACTATTTTTTTTTTAATTAGCCTAATCAACGACATAAATATGGAAGAAATATGGCATCTGCAGAATTGCCCTACATGAAATAAAGCAATCAACGTACTTATTCAACATAATGGAATTGACTGCTGTATTTTGCTGCTTCTTGGTCATTTTTGTTTAAGGGATACATTCCACTGAGTCACGACGCAAGTAATATTGTAATACACACATTTTATGCTAAAACATTAAGCAAATTGAAAACTAAAGTTTCGGAAACCTATAGAGAAGCAAGTTTAAAGGCAAATTGGGAAGCAAGTAGAGAAGAATCTTATAAAAGTAGACAAATTGATAAAATAAAAAATGAGAAATTATTTTGAAATTGAAATTGTGCCGAAAATTTAGTCTCAAAAGAAATATACCGTTAAAAAATGTGTTAAAAGAAATTATTTAACAAACAACTTACTGTCAAACGTTGTCGTAGTAATTATGAATTGGAGAGGCAATTAGAGCTCAGGGTAAGACCACTAGCTAACAAATCAGTAAAAATGATTATGGTTGAACATTTTTCGTATTGTACGGAAAAACTGCTTCAAAAAGTGTCAGAAACTTTTGTTTCTTGGATGACTTTTATTATATCAATATTCGTGGAGGACATTTGTCAGTTTTCTAGAACTAATTACAAGCCGATTTCTCCCAATTAAATAATAAAATTTCAATGTTTCTTCAAAACAAAAAATTACAACCAATTGGCTTAAAAAGCAACCTACAGTAAGACCGATTAAGAAAATATATAATAAGGTATTTGAGGATTCTTAAATAAAATTCAGAAACGTGGTGATGGCAATGCTTTCCCTGGGTTAAATTTCCCTTGGCAAATGAAGGGTTGTTAAAATCCTCAAATTGCCACAATCTACAAAAAAAAAAGATGATGCTAAATTTTCAAAATTAACATTTTAGCTTTAACATGTTTAACATCATACTGAAGTTTATAGCACTAAAAATAATTCCATTGGATTTTTTTTTCATTTTCGTCAAATCAAGGAAAGAGTTTGAAAAGAAGCTTTGTAATTCTATATTTTTTTAGCTGTAGGTAACTCCATCATAATTAACCCTTAAATTTTATCCTAAGTACACACATATAGGGTTACAGAGAATAAAGCAACCGAAAAAAATCTAAGGATTGGTTAATAAGCGGGCAAAATAAAAATATCAAACAAATTCTTTTATAGGTTTTTTATGTTGCTGACATATTAATTAAATATCACAGGGCCAAAGGCAAAATTTGGAATGTTAAATGAAAAAGAGTACGATTTTTCATATTTACCAAAGCTGTCAGTTAAGTTTGAAGCGATAAAATAAAAATACGAATATATTGAAGGATAATGTTTAAAAGTTCAACTTGTGGCGGCCGTATTAGGGGATTTAATTTGGATTTATTTCTTTTTTCGTTGAAATCAAGAACGTCACTCTGCAAATTAATTATAAATAACTCTAAACAGAATTCTACATAAATACTTTTAAATTTATTATATATGCTCAATTTTTTACTTGATCTATGACATCTTTATTTTCAATGGCTGAACCGTTTTTATTCGAATTTTACGTTACTATTATTTTGTATTTCTTTTTCGGTTAAAATATTTGAAAAAGTGTTAGTAAATTCTTAAATTGTTATACATTTTACAAATTATTTAAACACAATGTTTTTTTTGGCAAATGTCTCTAAAATTCTATGCAAAATCTTTCGTGATAAACATGAATTCATTGAACTGTCAAAATTATGTCAGAAATAATTTAATCTCAAACATGTTCCTTTTGCCGTGTTTAATATGAAAAAAATATACTTAGTGGAAAATTCCCAATGGAAAAGTTTTCCTTTTAGTTTCAAATACAGAGTTGCTTTTTAGCCGTTCAACATTTTGACATTTATAACTTCCAAACCAATGTACATCTACATCACTTTTAATTTCTTCCCTATTTTCCTAACGCTTGAATTGTGTTTGATAATTTTAAGAGCAGTTGAAATCCATTTCGTGGGCGCATAGTCACAAAAACAAATACGCTTAAGAAGTTTAATTGAGAATCAATTCTTGGAAATAAGTGGGGCAACTAATTTGGGGATAATTCAATTTAACAAGACGGAATGAACACGTCAAGAATGTCCATGCCCATATTAAGTCAAATTTTTCCAATTCATTTCGTATTTCTGATAGACATGACGTGAACTTAAAGTAAAAATAAATTTGCAAAAACCAGACTGATTTAAAAAAACGGTAAAAAAAATTTAAAAAAACGCTATCATTCGTTTTTCTTCTTTGGCACTTCCAAAATAAATATTCTTAATTATTTTTTCCAAGCAATGTTCAAAGACAATGTTCTCTGAACAAAAATATGCTTTAAAACAACTATCTGTCAAAATAAATACATAGATTATATTTTTTTAAAAATCATTTTGAAGTTTTTTTTTACATTTTTCTACAAGTTATTAACCACTATTTACCGTTTTTTACACAGCAAAGTTTTACAGCAAATCGCCCACCACAAACTTCCTCACATTATTGTTGCTGAAGGTGGCCATCTTGTCAGGGTGGTATTCAAAATTTTAGGATAAGACTATATGAAAACAAATTCACGTTTTTTTTGCAGTTGTTTTGTAATCAATTCCCCAAACTGGAGTGCACCTCTTGTGCGACATATGCCCCATACAAACACCGACTTAGGAAATGTACGAGTGACAGTGAGTGTAGAGTTCGTCAGTTAAGTCAGAGTTAGCTAATCCTTCAAATTAAATGATCCACAGCAAACTCACCAAGCAATATTTTAAATGTGTATGAATGAAGAAAGACCAACGTTTTTTTCAGTTAATCCAAGGTTAACCCAACATATTTGAGTTAACTCGGGTTGAACCTTAATCTCACACTGAAAAAGTTTGTCTTATAGCGCAAAAAAAATATTCAAGAAAATTATTGTACACTCTAAGGCCTGAATATTTTTAAATGAAAATAATGGAATCTTGTCATTTGTGTAAATGCAGGAAAAATCGTTCGAGTTTATGAATAAGGTTTGAATAAAATTCTGTTCATCAGCATATTTCACGGAAGAGAAATGTGTGATAAAAAACTTGGTTCATAATTCTAAGCAGTTATAGTCCATTGTAACAGTTTACCTTGTCAACGCACAAAACATTGTGCATCACACCAGACACGAATGATGGCATGCAATAAATGTGTAAACGAGATTCGTTATCAATCGGTGTCAAGGGTTGTGGTGATAATCGTTGAAGATCACACAGCTTGACAATGAACGCGCCCTTTGACTGTTTAGAAAAGCAGAAATCTATATTTGTTTGCGTTGGTAGACAATACAACATAAAGAATGTAAGGGAGAGCTATGTATACCCAAATTGACATGAAAAAATAAAACATGACAGCGATGACACATGGAAAATGTGTTGACGGATGGTTGAGAGAAATCTGTGAATGTGTCAACGCAAGTGTTAACGCTGTTGTCCATGCATATTGCAATTTCGATTTCATGACTAAAGCCTTTTTACAACATTTTCAAGTTAGAGAGTAAACGTGTTGAGCATAAAGAAAAATCACTTAAAAATGGATGAACAAAATGATCAAAAATTGTGTTCCATTTAATTTTGATTGCAGCGTTGAAAAGTGACTTTATTTAATATTAGTGAAGTTCATTTAAATATCCTTAGTTGAAAAACGTTTTTAGAAGAAATCACACAAAAATGTTGTTCTTAAAAAACGACTTACAAATCTTTGCCTTTTAATAATTAGCTTAAGCATTAGCTCAATAAATATTTCACTATTCGTCTAATGACGGCTGTCAGATTGTTTCGAGTATGTCAACGAATTGCTTTTTTAATACCTATCCATTCTCTTTTTGGTTGAAATAGTTGGAGAATTGCCAACCCAAGTAACATTTTTCCTCTCATAGCATTCTCCAATAACCTAATGAGACTAATTTAAGGGAGCCAAAACAATCTTGAAGAATTCTTCTAGATTATTAATACACTGCTAAAAGCCTCTCTATACTCTCTACCAGAGTTGTGTTCTTTTTATGGGATGACTGATATAGAATATTGAAAAAAGGCTCATTATATGACTCTAATAAAGCTCGGCTAAATCTTGTTGTGAGAAAGCGTTTCTTGCAACGGGAGTTGCTAAAAGAGAACATAGAAAATGAGAAGAGAAAAGAGAATAAACTTAGCAAAATTATATCTTTCTCATAATTTTTTTTTTTTTGAAAGAAGCAAACTCTTTTAAAGTTTTTTCGTTTTTATGTCATGGGTAAAAACTGATGGCCTTGATATGTATTTGTGATAGTATTTATTTTGTAAGTCAATTATTCATTATTTTATTTTATTGTTTGTTCGTATATGGGAGCTAAAAATTAATGCGGTTGAAATTTCTACTAATTTATAGTTTTTAACTCGAAAAAAAAAACAAAGCGCCTTCAAAATAATGCATATTTAAATAATTTAATTTATACGTTTAATCAAGGATAGGGTTACCTCGGATACTTTTGGGAATCAATTAATTTTTGAAATTATAGTGCATGATATGCAATCCTAAATGCATACAAATTAACTTGTGTGTTAAATTAAATCTGAAATGCAATCCATATGACACACTTAGAGCATTAATGCTGCATTTACACAAATGACAAAATGTAATTGTTGTTATATATTTGTATGTCACAAAACAGAAATATCCAAGTAACAATATTCATCTCACAAAAGGTTTAAATAGAGAAACGTCGAAAAGTTAAAGTAATACCCATTTCGATTGTTAAATATTTTGTATCGAGACTAGAAAGAATCTTTAACATGCTATTGTTTTGCCATTTAGGTTTGTGAAATTTATAATACACATAAATTTATTTAAAATAAATAATTTTTAGAATTAATTTCAACATACCCACATTTTGTACGTGTGGTAACCCTCAAAATACTCAGAGAATATTTTCTGCGTACTTAAATATGGCTGCTGTCGAGATGAGAGAATCCTTTAATAATTACAATAAGACCATTATAAGAGTTTGGTTCCCTCTACTTTTACTCACTCTTATCTCATTTACTAAGTTTAAATTAAGTCTTCTTATGGGAATATTTATTATATTATGGGATTATTTAAAAAAAAGCAAGCGAGAAAACAAGTTTCATATATATTGACCTATTAATCACGGACGTAGTAAGGGAAGGGGCCTCAGCTACAAAAGTAAAACATGAATTTGTTTTTACCATAGCATGACACTAGAAGAATGCCAATTTATTACAGTTGTTTGCCATTGAAGGTGTGAAATATTCAATTATTATTCAAAATTTCGAGCCCAATATAGATACCAATCACACATTTTTTTGTAAATTTGATTTACAAAATTATAAAAATGTTTCTTTTTTGATGACACGTTTTAGTCGACGGCGGCGATCAATCTTCTAATAAAATCTATAGCCCTTTAACAACAAATGTTGAATGCTTCGCTATTTGATATGTGTTAATTTTTGGTCGCGAAACACTTGCATTTTCAAATATTTGAATAACCTTTAGAATAATAAGCACTTTTCGGAAAATTAAAACAGGCAATTCACTTCCATTTAATAATCTCGACTACGTCCCTGACTTGTTCCCATTCGAAAATGCAACTCCTATTAGAATCCTCTAATAAAATGTTGTATACCTTAAATTCTATAAGGTTCGTTATAGAATTTTAAAATAGCTTGGACTCCGATAAGTCAGTTGTTATGGGATTCAAGATTTATAGGCGTTTAAATTTCATAACAAGATTTTTATAAAACTCTAAATTCTTGGAATCTTGTTAAAGTAGGCAAATTTGTTTTAAGCATAATGCTTAAATTAAGTTCTTATAAAAATAAAACGTTATGAGAATAATTTAAGTTTCGTAACAAGAAATTAACTCTAAGGATAGTAATGGGAGTTAAAAGAGACTTTATTCAGATTTTGGGATCTTAACTCTGGAGAGTATGCTAGTTGGGTATAACCATCAAAAAATCAATTTTCCAACATTAAAAAAATTCACAAAAAAATTAAATATTTTTTCTACATGAAATTTTAATTACTCGTACATTTCTTTAATACACATTGAAAGCACAAATCTAAAAAACCAATGTGAATTACAGTGGAAGTAATTGATATTTTTCCAATTAGAGTACCTTACATTTATTTTAAATAATAGTTAGATTAAAATGACAAAAGAGATAAATTACAAAGGATTTCTTCCATTAACAGATACTTAGGTTTTTTCATGATACTGAGAAAATATAGAGTTTTTCGAATTATACAAGTTGGAATTATTGAGGGCACACAGTGTCTTTTTTTTTCCAAAAAGTTTGCAAGGACTAATTCCAGTAATGTTTAATATTTTTAAGAATACTGGAAGAAGTAAATACTGAACAAACACATTTCAGCTTAAATTTTTGTATTCCAAAAAAAACAACTAAAAACCGACACAATTATTAAGGTCCACTAGCACGACTGCTTTCTAACAAAAGAGGGTAATATCCCATTAGAAAATAGAGGGCGCTTTAAGTAAATGATTTCAGAGTAAACCATTTAAACATTTTTTTCTAGCTTGTTTTTGAAAACTGATTGTAGAATAAACCCTCTCAATATCTGTTTAAAATCCAGGTAAGTGTACCTCCGGAACCTTATATAAACATATCCCATTAGATGTATCTATTTATTCCGTATTCCAGTTCCAAAAATAAAATTACTTAAAATATGTGTCCAGATGTAAGGAAATTTAGTCTTATAGACTCCTAATATATGACATTAGTTATAATTACAGATACACATATTGCCCTAGCCGCCATAAATTTGTGATAAAATTACATATTAATATACCAAACTGACACAATCGAAAATTTTAGAGAGATACACATGGGTTTTTCTCAGCAAACTGATACTTTAATGTCCGTAAGCCTGTTTAGCGAAACTATTTACTAAGTACTCGTGTATCATTCCCCTGTTTATGTTTTCGTAAAAGGGTAGGAACAATTATTTCAAAATAAATAAATAGGCATACATTTTTGAAATCCATGGTTGAACGAATTAACTATACTATATTTCCTAAATGATTACCTATGTATAGAATTGAATTAACTATACGCCTTATCATTTACTATACACTTAGGTCCATTTGCTGACACATAACTTAAGCATTTAAGTTCTACTAAAGCACTTATGTAACAGTTTACACAGAGAAAAAAGTAGCCCATAAGCATTTTAAGAACATAAATATTTATGATGCTACATATTATTTTCCTGGGAAAAATACATGAAATTAATAATTTGAACAATTTAGTGCAGAATAATGTGATTGACTAATTTCGACAGACAGAATTGCAGAAATATTTTTTTCCGTCTTCACGTTAATTGCAGTTCGCAATGCCATGGCATCAGAATATGAATGCTGACAAATAATTTGACACTTGCCCACAAGAAATGCAGTTTTTCTAACAAAAACCAATGACAGTTCTGCTAAACCTGCTTAAATGTCATGAAATGTTAGCCAACAAGAAAGTAGGTTAATTTAGTAGGCTATTTTGCTAGAAATGAAAAAAAATTCTTCTAAGTTAAGAGGAATTTCTTATTTAATGTTGGTCTTGAAAACTTGCATGGTTTTTATATGGTTCGTTTTGGGAAATAAGAGATTTAAAAAAATACAAAAAAAAATGCAGTTTGGCGCAGACAGAAATGATAGAACAACCGCCAAAACGATATGGGAGCTAGTTAACCTAACTTGACGGTAAGCAGACAGAACTTACTAAACGGTTTGCAGTTTATAAGGGAATATCTTAATTTCAATTGCTATTCGTACACCTTATTCGGGAATTTAAATTTACACGATGAGTAAATTCAATTATCTTTCAATTATTGCAAATTTTTTGATTAGCAGCAATTCTACAAAAGTGGATGATGCACACAAAGCTGAATGATGTCAGCTGTCACTACAGTAGCAGTATGCTTACTAATTATTTTGCTACATTAAAAACTAAGGAGGCAAAGTTATATGGCATAACAAACATTTTCCAAAAAGAGTAACTTTGCTGATGATGATGATCTCCAATATTTTAATCAAAAAAAACGCAAAATATTCTTATGTATTTTGTATCTTACTAAGTCGTACGACATTTTGACGTTTATAAATGTCAAAAGAGATGTGTTTGCTCAGTTTTTAGCACTTGAACTGTTGTTGTTTTGGCCATGTTCAGCTTTATAATTAGACTACTTATAAATATTATTGGATATTTTTGTTTTCGTTCAATGACTTCAAACAATTTAAATCTTGAACATCCCTAAGTTGGTATTGTAAATGCAAAAATATATAAATGTTATTACAGTAATATTTAGTTTGCATTAAGGATTATTCATCGATAAACGTATTAACGAATACTCGTCCATTTTGACATTTCATTCACATGGCTATAATTTTATAATTGATAATCTCTTTTGAGGGTAGTCAGGTGCGAACAAATATTTAATAGTGGCCAATGTATGTGGAATAAGGTGACAGTTGCTTGAAATTCGCAATGTGTTACCAAATTTATTTTGATTTCTATTTATTTCGCTTCAATTTGATGGAAAGATTTGATTTTCATCTACAATCATTTTCACGACAATACAGCTATTACATCATAGCAGTAAAATAATGTTCAGAAATATGTAAGTGACATTTTGTTGTTTATCTTTTTTTCGTATTTCTTAAAGACATTTTTCATCAAACAAAATATATTGTAAAGTAATTGGAAAATACGTAGGTACGCCTTTCAATGTTTCGCAACCAAGTTTCAATAATACTCGTATATAAAACTATATAAAATTTCCCGAGCCCAAAAAAAAAATGCAAAACGGACAACAAAGTAGAATATGCAAAAATAATTAACTATAACTTTACCCTAAACGCCTTTTAAAAAAAGTTACCTAAATGACTGATTCTACTACATTTTGGAATACTCAAGTTAGCAGTGAGTTTCATAAGTTTCGTTTAGTTGACTTAGTTCATTTTCGCAAGTGATTTGTCTGCGAATCGAAACTTATAAACTCATGATACTTCTTTAGAGTTAAAGTCAGTAAGCACCCTATACATATTTGACGTTCTTAGTATCCGTATTGACTCTAACTGTCACTTTGGCATTTATAAATATATAAAAAAAGGTATGTTTCCTCGTTTTAGTTTTAGGCGTATTCACTTGAAGTTTATTAAAAAAAGCACTTAAGCTCTAAGCAACAGTTATATAAAAACAGTACTCGTTGAAGGAAAAAGACGACTCTAGTTAAAGAAGTCGTTTATTTAGAAGCTCTTATCCAACTAAATTAGTTTTAAACACTGAATAACTTTTATAACGAATGAACGTTTTGAAAGTTTTAGTTGAACACGTCCATTTTTAATGGATAAAGCAATCTAACAGAATCAGCATTAGTCATAAGCACATGAAATACATATTGGGAATTAAAGTTACATGCATTTGGTTTCGTGTTTACTTTGAGAAATTGGATTGTGAAAACGAAAAAAAAAGACTGGGTTAGTGTTCCAACTACAAAATCGTGCAGGAGAGATTTCTGTGTATGTCAATCATACGCAATTATTCCGTATACTCTTAGACTGTTTTCCGTAATTCATGGATTTGAATTGCTCTTAAGATATAACAATAAAACAATCGCTGCACAATTTTTTTCGTAAAAATATAAGGTCACAAGGTCTTGCAGTTGAAGCGAAATAGAATACTGCGATTTCTTACTGGATCTCTTATATTGACGATTTTAATGAAAAATTGAACAGTTGTTTTGTCAAATCGGTATCTTGATTAAAATTGAAGGTCCTCAAGTCCTTCGAATGGATTTGTTAGAACTTTATCTATTTGTGTCTTTCGAAAAAGCTCAAAATCTTCAAAAATATTAAGACCTTCTTCTTCAATATCTTAATTTAATACTATAAATATTAATTTTTGTTATAAAATGTCAAACGTCAACTCTATAAAATATACTTTAAGATGGATAATAAGCGTTTTGCTGTTTTTAAAGTTAGATGATCTCTTAAACGTTAAAGTGTACTTTTTGTCGTTTCAAATTAACAAAAAGTCGAATCTCATTTTAAAACTTATTTCTAGAGTCGACTCTCTTTTTAAAACTGATTTACAGTAGGTTTTAAATGTTAAAAAATTTTATAGTGTCTTTTATTTCTTTTTCTTTAAAAGTTTAACGTGTGTAGGAAACTTAATTTTATTCTCAAATAATATGAATTTATATGACAAAAAAGTACGCATACGAAAAATATACTTTAGAAATACTGGTAATTGACTTCTGTCAAATTATATTTTGGAGTAAATTAATCTTTAAGCACCAGTTAACGGTAGATTTTGTTCAAACAGATATTTGAAATGTTTGTTATTAAAATTTGGAAACAGTTAATCAAAGATTGCATTTAAGTCTAAATTACTTGTTTGCTTATTAGATAAATAATTTTGTTTGTCAAAAAATATTTCATTTTGTATCAGAATCAATTACTTGATCGATATCGGTTTAAAAGATCAGCTGATTGCCGTTTTTGTCAAGTGCAAGAAAATTATTGTTCATCTGTCATTATTTGTTTAATGATCTACTTTCACTTCAATGGAGAAACACCTGTCAATGATATCATTTTTTAACGAATTCTGTAAACGAATTGTCAAATAAAAATTTCAAGATACATTTGGCTTAGATGTTACTTTAATGGCAGCAATCCAATATTTTTTTTTATAATCTTACACGCGCTCAAGGGATGAGATTTTTTTCAGAAGTCTTGTATAAGAAATGTCATTTTCTATAGCAATTGTGTGTATTAAAAAAACAAACTTGAATATACGAAAGAACACGTCAATTTTAAAAGTTCACTATATCCGAACCATACTGTAATTGAATATTTTTTCTTTGAAGGAAAACAAAGTTAGTGAACTTCTCTAAGGTTCCAAAAATTGTTAAATATATTTTGCATGTCATGATAAACTCAAAAAGAAATAATTTCGCATTTCTGCAGAAAAGTAGTAGGTAGACTCTTATTTTCATGGTAAAACTCTCCAATTTCAAACAAAAAATCAGATTTTTGTTTGCTATTATCAAATATCTATTATGTCCATATTAAATGCCTAAACAATTAGATACTCAAAGTTTAAAGTAATTGTAAAACCTTATAATGTGAAAAAAAAAGTTTAAATCTACAAAATTTACCAACTTCAAACATCAGGTTAAATAATTCCACCATCAAATTTAATATGAATTTAACCTTTAACAATTCTCCACAAAATTCACTGCAAATCACTGTACAAATTTTTTGTTGAAATATTTTTTCTTTTGCATTTATTGCATTACTTTTTAACCAACAAACTTCATCCTATATATAACTTTTTTTTTTTGCATCAACTATATCAAACACTATCACATTTTCATTATTTTTTTTTTAGTTATATAATTCTTTTCCATCAGTCGACAACTTGTCTTTTCACAATTTTTCATCGAATTATTATCATTTTTGTTTTGCTTTGATTTAAATCGGAAAAGAGCTAAGTATTTAAATACAAAAAAAACGTATCTACAAACTGGTCGTAAGAAAAAAATAAAATAAAATATATTAAAAGAAAAAAAATCATTTTTAACAAACTTAAACGTCAGTTCCGCATCCCTCTTGGTAGCCTTCGTCCGGCGAACTCCTACTGCTGCTAATTAATGCACGTTTCAAGGCTGTGACTGGTGGCAGCACTGGCACACCGCCCTTCTGCCAGACGCGTATCGTTTTGGCATTCACCGGTACACCGTTAGCCAGCAGTTGATGCTGCTGTTGAGTTCCGCTAAGATTCGTGAGGGGTTGCTGATGCGTCACCGGTGGTGTTATTGTTGAGCTTCTAGTACTACTGTTACTACTGTTATTGTTGATGTTGTTGCAACTGGTCGATGTCATCGCTGATGTTGCATTATTATTGTTGTAAATGGGATGCATGGTGTGGTGAATTTGTGTTTCGGCACCCGGCACCAGAGGCAGTCCGTAATCTGAGGGATAGCCACAGGTGGAGTTGCCTCCTGACGAGAGATTCGTCGTCGTGGTTGATGTCGTCGAATGTGCCCCTGTGCCGACCATCATGGAAGACGATGTCGACGGGGCATTGTTGAAGTGTGTTCGGGGGAATGTTTTACTAAAGTATTCTGTGGTGCGTTCATGGAGGTCGTAGAGTTGGTTCGTTTCCATGATGGGAGTCTTGTCTGAGTACCCTGTGTAGCCGGATATTGTTGTGCTGGTGGCTCTCTTTAGAAACAGATCATCAGTCGCGGATGAGGATGTTGTCGCGGTCTCCCAGAGCCCAGATGGATACAGGGAGTCACAACCTCCCGCCCGGCTGTATTCCCCACTTGAATTCGCCGTGAGAATCGCCGGGATTTTCAAATCGGTAAATTCGTCGCTGCCAAAGCGCTTAGTGTCATTTATCAGATCTGGATTATTGCCGGCTGAAGCTGTCGGCGAGATGAAGCAGGTTGCCGTTGAGAGAACACTTCCGTTATTGTCATAGTTACTCGTGGTATAGGCCAGATCAGTTAGACGCGGCGGCTTCTGAACTGGATTCGTGTCGTTAGATTCGGCATGCATTCTATCGTTGACGCTGCCCTTCCGATCAAGAGTCGCACAGTTTGGTATCGCACCATTGGCGATCACCACTCCGCCAATGCTGCCATTTCCTGCTGGTGGTTGGGTCTTATTTGTGATCGAGTTTTGATGGTTCATTGTGGTTATGACTTCTAGGTGATTCGGAGTTTTGCTCTCAATAAACGGCGTTCGACGCAATCGCAGCAAAAGGAACATGATTATGAGGAAGATGAATAGTATGAGAATCACTAGGGCTGCGCTAAGTCCAACAATTTGCCCACTGCCTAACGAAGCCATTCCAGCTGCCCGCATACTAACATGGAGAGTATAATTGGCCTCTGCTGTTCCGGCCTTATTTTCCGCCACGCAATAAAACTCGCTGGAGTCTGTTTCTTGAGCGTTTGTAAGGATCAATCGGCTTCGCTTTTCAAATAAGCCATCTTCGTATATGTAGACTCTTTGGTAGGCACTGAAAGCACTTCCATTTGCCAGAAGCCTTCCAGACCAATACCAGTTTATAGTTGCAGAGGGAATAGCTGACGCTCGGCAAACTATTGAAGCATTCTCTCCCATGGTCGCTTCTACATAGTGGTTGATCGGCAGCATCTCTGGGCGACAAGCAAAGTCGTCCACTTGAAGATCGGCAAATGATCGATCCAACACTCGCTCTGGACCACCAGAACATGTCGGAGCCACTGGGTAGGGAATGTTGTTCTGAAGAAGCCATAATTTTGCTGCCCTCAATCGACAGTCACACATCCAGGGATTGTCATGTAACTCGATGCCGTGAAGCCTGCTCAGGGTTTCGATCGTTTTGGGTCGCAGTTCTCCCAGTCTATTGCCATTTAATTTAAGCAGTGTCAGACCTTCCAAGCCCTCAAAGGCTTGCGGGGCCAACGTTTGTATGTCACAATGGGACAGATCCAACTTGTGCAGACTCTGGGTGTTGCCAAAGGAAAAAGCTTCAATCTTGTGGATGTGGTTGGAGGCCAATGTCAGATCTCGAAGTGATGGTATAAAACCCAGGGCATTTGAGGGCACAACCACCAACAAATTATGCGACAAATCCAATTCAACTAAATTCGTCAGACCCTTGAATGTTTCAGGTTCAATTTCGCCGATCTTGCAGTTCCGCAGATACAGCTTCTGTAGATTCAGCAAATTCGCTCGAATGAATTGCTCATTGGATAGTGTCTGCAACTTATTGCCAGACATATCCAAAACTTGGGTCGATGGATCAATACTCTCCGGGATCTGGATTAGTGATCGATCGATACACTCCACGGTCTGCTTGCCACCTTTCCACTTGCACGCACAAACTGTCTGACAACTACTCAGCTGTTGCTGATTCACGATCATCGGATTATCGTCGTGCGGATTCATGATCGGTGGCAGTAACATTGCATCGTTCACACTATATACATCGTTGTGGTTATTGTTATTGTTGTTGGAATTGCGATTGCTATTGTGACCATGGCGCCCAACGCCACGATCGTCCACATCACTACTGCTACTACTACTTCCGCTGTACATAACGTGATTTTGTCGGTTATACCGTGACGCACTTACCAAGGATCTATGCGAAACGGTCAGTAAGGACATAACGATCAGTATCATCATACTTGATCTGCGGCCATTGCTGATCAGAATTTTATAACGGATTTTATTGTGGTGCATGTTTGGTTGAGAAATGATGGAAATCCTTTCGATAATAATGTCAAATATCCTCGATCAGAGTCGAATTTAAAAATAAAAAATTAACAAAAAAATAACACAAACGGATAACCAAAATGAAGGAACAAAAAGTTTTAACAGAAATTTTTCAAAATATCCTTTCAAACAAAAATCTTATAAGAGTCGTATCCTTGCGGCAATCTGCACTGGTAATCCATCGTTATACACGAACAAATTTGTTGTCATTCCAATTCAGGATTATATTTATTAACACTTAATATTTTTTTTATTTTTCAGGTATTTTCACACATGTGTGTATAATCCTTTTTAAAACTGGTAATCCTTAATAATTTTTTTTCGTTAATGGAAAGGATTTATCTTTAATTTTTCACAAATCTGATTTTGTTAGCCATTAAAACCACAGCTTAAAATACAAAAATAAAAACACAGTGCGCCCGCATGAGAGAATTTATTTAAATCCTTTCCCTATACTAAGGATATTTTCACACGTTAACGGCCGATATTCACGCAAAATACCGATTTACAAAATCTATCGCATATAGGTACACAACACACTAATGTATTTCCACTTAAGCCAAAACCAAAAAAAATATATATACAAGGACTTTTTTATTCAAAATTTGAAATGTATGAATTTGAATTTATACAAAAATGCTTTATTATTTTTTTTTTTCAGATTATTTCCCATAGATATGTATCTATCACTGGGGTTGATTAATTTGTATCTTATTTTTTTTTTTTGAATCCGGAATTAAAAATACAAGGAGCGAATACAGACTATACACAACCGCACCGCATGGTTAATCAACATTGACTAAAAATGAATTTCAAAGTATACCTACTCAAAAATCTGAGTGTGAACTGCGCGCAGTAGATACATTTTTAGTTGGGGGTTTCTTCATTTTCTTTTTTTTTTTCTTTTTGGGATTTTGCTTCTTTTTATTTTTGTTTGCTTTTCGCAACTCGCAAGTCTGCCAGCCACAGAGCCAACAAGAGAAGTTTTAGATACGAGTATATACTCATATGTATCTAGATCGAATAATTTGTGTGCTGAGCAAATTCGATATCGAATCAAGATTATGTATGGTTGTATTCGAAAGGAAGGGATACGAATTTGAATGAAGTTGCAGAGTATCGCAATTTCGCAATTCACAAAAAAAGAGGAAAGAATTAACGACTCGTGTTCGAAGTATTCTCGTCGCGAGGAAGAAGAAGAAGAATTACGAAATGAATGACAGATAGAATTTGTTTAGATACACAATCTGTATTAGATACTTTTCGAAGAAGAAACAGTAATTTGTTGGTTTAAATGTTTTCGAAAATATTTGAAATCTTATATATAAAGAACAATCCAAATTATGTTTGTGGGCTATCTTCTGTTTTTCGGCTCGATTGATTTAAATAAAATTTTCAGGAGATCTTAGGACATGTTTGAAGAGTGCCTATAAAAAATCTGTTTGCTGTCCGATGCTTAGAACCAGAGTTATGATCAAAAATGCACTCACATGTTTGTTCATTGCTTTATTAATATAAATAATGTATTTTGTTTTGTATACACGCACTTCATTTTGGGTTTGCCGCGTGCCTGCATACATCTACAGCACTTGATTCCCATTAAATGGATTTTGATATTTTATTTTGTCGAACTCTAGAATGTTCCATGAATTTTTTGGATGGCTTAAAGGTGGAAAATTCGTCGTGAAGCTTGGAAAATGTCAGTTAATTGTGAAATTCATTGTGATAGAAGAGGTTTTGCGTGCATTTTGGGTGGAGAAAATTATAAGATATACCTATATTAGATGACGCTGTGCTACGATCAATGCCAAAACGCGATAGATTGCGTTATACATTGACTTAGGCTGTGAGCGATTTGACAAGTGTCCTTTTCGCATTATAATTTTTTATTCAGAAAATGTGCTATTTTTCTTGCTGAAATTGATTCTAGTTTTGCTTATTATTACACTGAATCCCATGTAACCTAGGATGACCTACACGACTTGTAATAATAGTTAATCAAAATTCCCATGATAATCAAACGCAAGAGGTACGTGCAGAAGAAATAAATGGATATGTGCCCATATTGCACAGCTTCAAACTGCACCAAAAATACGGCAAAAAGTTATTAGAAGAAGAAAAGTGGTAAATGTATACTTCAATCACGCTGCTTTGGAATACGATTCCGCAATCGCACTTACTTTCTCGATGTCCCCATTGCGACATGCAAGACATTCGTCATTTAGTTGATTCTAGCAACAATTCGGCCAAGATCTCTTTCTATGTCTGTTGAATCCCATGGCATCTATGGCATTGCTGCCACACTGTTTGAATGCGGTCAAATTGCACTTTCCGCTTTGAAGCTGGCGATGAATTTTCTCACGATTGACAAGCCAATAAGGAGCACAATGACAAAGAATTGGACGACAGCGAAATTGATGGGAGATTGCAAAATCATTACCAGAGATGAGTGCACGATGGTGTATAAGCGAGCTTAGGAGGCAGTTAGCCGAAAATGAGGGATTTACGAGGTGATTCGATATTATTTGGTGGGGCTTTGATGCTGTACGATGCCTGTTAGCGTATTAACAAACCGTCTTCGTTGTTTGTTTTGCGCTGGAAACCAGTCGAAAAACATTTATTATCATATCACTTTACTGATTTTGATTCTATTCAAATAAATCACATTGCAATATGAACTATCTTTGCTTTATTATAGAAGTTCGCTGGGTCCGCTAGTAAACCATAAAATTGAGTTAAGTCAACCAGGGATCAATATTAAATACTTGAAATCCAACGAAATTGGTGGCTTAAAGCCTTGAATTGAACCTGAAACATGATACAATTGGCATTTATTGAAGCAAAAATTATCTCAAAAATCAAGCCCCACCACAGTAAAATAGTAGGTACCATGCAAAAGTTAGTGAAATTTCACCATTTAATAAATACATTAGAATTATTGATTTTCAACTTAAAGATATTCAACTCTTCGTACGAAACGAATGTGAAATATAATTATACAGCGATATTTCTGATAAGCTTCCTATATTGTGTTATAAAATTAATTTATTAAAATATCATCTCTGTCAATTCTGATAATTCGTTGATATTTAGTTTGACAACATAAGTTAGCTTTAAGCTGCTATCGCGGTGAGTCCCCGTCAGAGGTGCCATACATAGCTCGGGACCTGCCGTTAATACAAAGCCTATCGAAGTGACTATCATAGAAAAGCAATGAGCAAGAATGCAAACCTTTACTTCTCTTGCCCCGCATTGTTGTTTTTGTAACACGAAATTCATCTGTCACCATCCCAATGGTGTACTCAGTGTTATTAGAATTGTGTGTTTAATAGGAGTCCCAACGTAGTACTTAAAGTTGTTTTAGTGTAAAATGGTGTTCCAAGGTTGTACTCAAAGTTATGTAAGTTTATGAATAAAAAACTGTTTAATTTTAAGTGATTTTTTATTTTATATTCGCTTTATCTTGCACAATCAGACGGCCTCGCGAAATGTACCTTTGCCCAAATAATGTTCAGGTCCTGCGCCCCACTGTACTGACGTTTTCTTTTTAGATTCAATGACGTCTGTTATCTCAGAATGTATTTTGTTTACGGCTGCTATCGCATACTGTAATTTACTGTTACCTGTTATTTCAGACTGTAATTTATTGGCGTCTACAGTACTATATGGTACTGTAGTTTAGTGGTTTATACTGTAATTTAGTGTCATCTACTATTTCAAAACGTAATTTAAGATATCTACTATCTCAGGCTATAATTTAAGCACGTCTAATATCTCAAACTGTAATTTAATAACTTATTTAGTGAAGACTGAACTAAAGTAATGTTCCAACTTCTCCAGACTGTATTTAATTGATGAAAAAAGGCGTCTATATCATACTGTAATTTAGACACATCTTCTTTAGAATATAATTTACTAACATCTACTGACAAATCCCCGCAGAATTTCGGATTTTGAAAGCTCGTATTTGATTGTGGACAAGAGGGAAATTCTACACAGTACAAAAACTTCTTCGATACCAAATCAATCATGTGGAAAAAGTTTTAACTACTCGTATCATCGACAAATGTCGATGGAGTATAATTTATGTGAAATTAAAACTGAAAAATGTATGAGCAGTTATTAATACTGTTCAATAAATGGTAGTTTAGTTCCAGATACCTGAAAAGTTTCACCAAAATAATAAATGCTTATAATTACAATAGGAAGCAATTTGGTTCCAATATGCATGTTCAAGTATGAAACTTAAATTTGCCAATTGTCCATTTCGAATTTGAATCTTCGAATGTTGCTAGCAACTCTTTTTAAAATGAATTTGTTTTGTTATCAACATTTTCGGTATTTTCTCTTTTGTCACTTTTAATTCTCTTTAACGATGTTCGAAAATAATTAGCCTATTAATTCGAATTTCGAAAACAATTCTTCTCTTTGATTCATATTCTCAACAAATTCATTCTAACCAACAATTTTTTCCCATAGAAAAAACACAGTGCAACATGTTGTGATTCATTCAAGTTTAATTTTAAGTTTCAAATTGACACACTTTGGCGAGTAATCGATTTTGGGATTAAGGTTTCTTTTAATTGGAATTTGAGTCAGCCTTTCTGTGTTGTGTTGTAAGTGTTGTTACTTGTACTCCAGTTTCCGTGTTTTTACTTTTTTTTTTTGTTTTATTCGATTTTTTATTTTCCGTGTTTCATAGATAAAACTATGGAACGAATAAACAACTAGGTTAGGTAGGTGCTTCCATATACCGTTCTCTACTACTTGCAGTCTCTTAGGCTGGGTTATGATGAGGATGGCTTGGGAGAATATTAAGAATGAATGTATCTTTATAGGGGGTTCTTTGGAAACAGACGATAGATACAATTGTTGTGTATCTAATGGGCGAGTAAATTAAATGTTAGATGAGGGTTTTGATTTAATTTCTGTATTTTCTTGTTTTATTGGAAAGAGAAGAAGATGTTTTTTTTTTAGGTATAGGTAGGTATTGATTTTTATTTAAGGGTTTCTCCACAATATCTGGTTTGTCTGGAAAAGAAAGATATACTCAGCAAAATAAGATAATTTATTTCTATAAGTCATTTGGGATAGGTATTTGGTTTATATCCTGAAAGAAACACTAGGGTCCTTAAATAAGCTGGATTATGTTGTTCTTGGATATATGTATAGTAGAGTGAAATGCTTAGAGAGATAATCAATATTTTTTTGTAGATGTACCTACCTAATTCTGTTTACCTAGTAATGTAAAAAAGAATCCATTGAATCCTGAGCCGATTTTTTAGATATTGAATACCCATTTATTATAAAAAAATTATGTATAGGTACATAATATTATTATTGTGTTGTGAGTTAATTCAATTTCGAACATTTGTCAATTTTTAGTTGGTAGCAATTTTGGAAATATTGAATTTAAAAAAAAAAAGTACAATTTTCAGAAATCGGATTAACCGTTGTCATGGTAGTGTGATGGCATGTGAGGTCGGCCACCTATAGTAGTCAGTCGGCTACTTCGTTGTAAAGTGCAAGTTAATAGCAATAGTTTTCGTTTAACATCCCGGCAAAAAATATTTTCCAAAAGGCTAACCATTGTAGCTACTGCTTTTCTTGTAAAAAATGCATGTTTGGCTCAAGTTTTCGCTTTCGTTTGAAATGTGCCTTTTCGATAGAACTAATACCTTTTCGTTGCTCGTTTAGTGGTGGTTTCTTTTGGAGTTTCAATCGTTTTAAATGATCCGCACTGTTTATTACTCTTTGGACTGTTGAAACACTTGCAGTGACACCAGCTTTTTGTTTAATTTTTGCCTCAGAGTCACTCGAGTTAGAAGCACATCTCATAATTTCTGTTTCTGCCGTTTTTTTTTTTTTACCTCGTTTCATATGTTTCCCGGTCAGTCCTTATTCTTTTAACAAATTAATTTTTGCTCTTTCAACATTATTCAAAGCTTTTGATCTACCCATTTTTTTTTTTATTTCAATTAAGCGACTAAATTTCACTTAGAACACTTCAACTTTTGATTTAGTATGCCAATCACCTCAAAACTCTTATGTGGATTTCGTTTCAATAAAAACATCGATCTGCCGTCGATCCGCCGTCAATTTTTTACTAAAAATCAGATTCGTTTCAAATTAAAACCAATTTTTTTTCTGGAAAAACAGATCCGTATTGAATCTCTTTTTGGAGACGGATTCAAAACGGTTTTGTACACAGATTCTTACACACACTACAATATTTGTTTTGAATTTTCTCAATTGCTGTGTTGTGAATTAATTTGTATTTTGTGGCAGTTTACAGAAAAAGTAAATTGATATCATTAAAAAATAAAAAAAAATTGTTAAAAACTTCTTGGAAACAAATATTAAAAAAGTGCAATTGGGCTTAGGAACTCCCCCGCGTCGGGATCGGAAAATAAAACCGAAATAATAATGCATTAACGAATTGAAGATTTGTTTTATTTTTTAGAGCTGCCAAGCAACACACACAGTCACAAAAAGAGATTCGCTCCGTAATCGTTCGTTTCAAAGCAAAAAGTATTGGTTTTAGTAGCGAATCCTATTTATTGAAACGAAATCGACATTATTAACAATGAAGATAATGACCGTGAATGACCGTGTTTCTATTCAGTTGACGCAAAAAAAATCTGCATTTTTCCGTATGGAAAGCTTTGCAAGAGAGCGAATAAAAAA
The DNA here is from genome assembly GCA_910595825.1 of Philhelius pedissequus. Lineage (NCBI taxonomy): Eukaryota > Metazoa > Arthropoda > Insecta > Diptera > Syrphidae > Philhelius > Philhelius pedissequus. The sequence goes on from OU343160.1 coordinate 329,440,322, forward strand.
ATGCGGTAATTTTTGAATTATTCTTTCTGATTTGTTTTCTCAAAATCACAATCAAACGGTAAGCATCATCAAATGAGCTTGTAGACCATCCGCAGCAGCAGCCTTGTATGACTTAAGTTTGGATATCGCCAGCCGCACTTCGGTTAGATCGGGTGGACGGAACTGTTGGCCATCATCGTCCAAGTTGAATTTAACGTTCTGCCTACTAGCGGTATCTTGGCTGTCTTCGCCGTTAAGCAATCTAGAAAAGTGTTCTTTCCAGATCCTCAGCACTGACTGTTCAGTGTTAAAAGTGCATACCAAACTTATAATACTGCATATCTCCGAAAAGCCCCAGCTTTGAAAATTCCGAATGTCCATTCGTTCTTATCTACTTTGGTATCTTTTCACAGAAAAAAATTCAGTTATGAAAAAATGGCGTGAGACTGCTAGCGTGTTCCTTGATAACCGAAAATATCAGAAAATCTGGGCACGTGGGTAAATTTCCCCTTCGTTGGCTGGTCTACATTTCCACCCGAGAAAGTATTGAACTAAGTTCTTTTGAATGAACAGTGACAGTGCCCCAATAATACGTACAAGTTAGTATATGACTTAATCCATAAAAGAGGTAAAAACTACAGAAAGGGGCGTACATAGTATAAGGTAAAGTTCAAACTTTTTTTTTTGAAACCTGTGAAGTTTGGTTAGGTGAGAAAAAATGAAGATACTTTGATTGCACTGGCACTCTGTTGCTATAAAGCTGAGACGGAAAGGCGGTGCGTAAGTGAAAGTGTTAACCATGATACCCTCGATTGAAGTCAGTGAAGTCAAATGGACAACATACCTTAGAAAAAATGTTTGCTTATTCAGTTGAAGCGAAGTGTATATGTAATGCATTATTATCGGATGGTGATATTGTAGAAGTTAGCCGTGTTCTACAAACATTTAAAAATGCTAGCGTCGGTGATGGTATGCTGAATATTTAAATACTGACACCCAAATTAATAGACTAAGGAAGTGTGGCGACACTGCATCGCCAGTCGCAACATCTAGGTGTGAACACCAAGTTCCAGAAACCTGACTCTATATGTAATTCAGTAGGTAGACTCCTACTGTATCTAAAAGGCGAACAAATAATATCCCTACTTGCGAGGAACTTGCCAACATTTAAATAATTCCCGTCTGGGTTTCAACCGATCGAAGTCTGTCGTCTGGCGTCCAAAAGAGCACACGCATTAAATTAACTTTCATTCTCAAATACTTGTTAACTTTTATAAATACATTTTTTCTATCATTAAATTCATGGAAGTGATTTGTTAATCATCTAGTATAAACACAGTCTTTCATTTTACTAGAATTATAATCTTTAAAGAGGCGTTCCGAAACCTAATAGTTGGCATCAAGGAAATACTACCAATAGAACGCTACATTGGAATTTCTACTGCGTAGTTGCAACTATCGAACAAATTTGTTAGTGTCAAAATTATCTGAAACACCACAGAACGTTTAGGACTTATTCCGTAGACTAAGTGCGAAATACTATTAATAAACCACAATGTCTGCTATTTGACGTTAACCAACTTAGTCCTCCATCGAAGACGGTGGTCTAGCGATGGACTAAGAATTGACATTCAAGAATAAAATGTACAGTGACATAGAATAAATAGAGGTAGAGTTGATACTTATTGTAGTAGATTTTGTTCGATTTTTTATTAATAGGAAATTTTAATCCATGGTCTAAGTCTTATTCAATGGTTTTATAAGTCCATTGACTTAAGCTGAATTAAGCTTTTTTTTTAATACGGCTGTGTGAATTTGGTGAATGTGCATAGTCTTAAAAATTGTGCAAGCAATTTGAGTATTGCGGCTTTTAAGCGACGCCAAGTAGAACCGAGTACATTAATATCTCCGCATAATACCTAGTATGCAGATCACGCTAAAATTTTGCTCGCCATTTTCTCTCCAAGCATCAGCTAAGATCCTAGCTAAAATTTGGTATTAGGGTTGTGGATAGTTTAAAATATTGATACCAGAGTTCTGAGGAGAATATGTCAAAAAACAGCTGTTCTGAAAAAAATATTATTTAAATTTCAAAAGTTCAAGTCATAAGACGAATAGTATGATAATTTATAAGACAAAACTTACAGCATAAACTCTTTTTTCTTTAACGTCTCTTTGCTGTAGTTTCTTTTGCTGCAAAACTCTTGCCACATTCAATGTAACTGCGTTCTGCATCTGTAGCTTGACTTACCACACCAATCATCCGTAGTTGCGGTGGAATAAGTTTTGTTGTTTTTCTCATTGCAGCATAACAATATCGAGAATGCTCACTTGTCCACAAACTACTTGGACGAATCTCGAGAAACACAAACAATCTGTCAAAATTTAGCTTTCCAATTAATGTGCTGGACTTTTATTTCCTGCGCTAAATTCTGACAGATAGTGGAAGTACAGTGGAAACCAAAAATTTGATTTCTTAGCTGGAGCAGCGCAACTCTCCGCTAAAATACTTGCCTAAATCCTAGCTTGGCTAAATTTTGGAGAAAATTTTGTATGGAGCGAAATTTAAGCGTGAGCTGCGTACTATCGCTTTTGATTTCAAAAAATAATGTTTGTTTTGTGGACCACGTGTAACTTCTACAACATCACCATCCGGTAATAATTCATTACATATAAAACATGTATCACTCATTATGAACAGTTTAAGAGCAGAAAACAACAACAAAACAACAGAACACACAGTTGAAATAATTTTCAACTGAACTAAACATAGTCCGACAGGCAGTAGCAGGTATAAAGGGACGGGTCTCGGAACAATGAAATACGGAACATCTGCCAGTATAGGTCATTTGGATAAGTTATTGTAGATTTTACTAAGTTCCTAAACCTCTATAAGATAAGTGTATATTTCCTGAAACGTCCAAATATCAGATAAAAGTTTTTAAGACACTTACTAACAATAATAAAAAGCAATATAGAGTTTACGCCATGGTGTACGGTATACAATACCGTATGTGAGTGCATTCTAGTCGCTTTCTCAGCGCTCTACTTTGAAAACGGTCGATGCTACAGAAAAATGCTGGAGACATTTCTTGTAGATAATTTTACTAGGAACAATTTTTATATTGAAGACTATTGACCTCCGAGCAATAGGTCGCGAGATATTTACGAAAAACTGATTTTCTGACTATTTGACATTCATAACTTTTTTAGCCGGCACGATATCATGTCGATTTCTTACATCAATGACTTTGAATGTCCAACAACAACTTGAGTGTGCTACCACTAAGTTTTTTCTCAATCATTTTTGGCTGGAATTATAGCTATTTCACGACTTGCCAAGGTCGATCATCAGATTCCTTTGCTCTAGTGGTGCTGGTCTAATTTTTCATTTTAATTGAAAAACTTCTTGTGCCTTCATCGTGTAGCACACTCAAGTTGTTGTTGGGCATTTAAAGTCATTAGATGATACGAAAAAGTGCTTTAAAAGCCAGTATGTAATTACAGAAACCTAATATGATTTTTTACATCTTCATTACTACACCGTTATAAAGTTGAATACAAAAATTCAGTTCACTAGGAATTTTTCCGCAGATTGGGGTTTAAAATGCCTAAAATGACTAGACTATATAGGCATAGGTAGTTTATTACCAAAAAAAGAAAAATACAAATAGCTACCTGGAAGACGCCATACAATTACAATTTCAATATAATCTCAATCAAAGAATCTCTCTATCCGATCTTCTTCCGAAATAATAATCTACACAATTTTAATTTGAAAAGAAGTAAATTACCCAAAAGACACAAAACAGTCACAGTGCAGATTCACATAAGCCCTAAAAAACATCCACACCGTCGCCTAAAGATTAAAAAACAAACTAAATAAATAATTCTACGAAATCGAATCTTGGTCCTTCGGAACTCAGGACTTCCTTTGTCCCATCAGGTAGACGAAGTACATAATACCTACCTAAATTTGAAATCGTCATAAATTCAAAGGAATCATTTAAGTCAATTTAGGTTCCCTTTTCAAATGCTATTCTTCATCAACACTTCTTATAGAAGTGATGAAAAATCTCCCAAATTCTTCACCTGATTTTTTTTTTGTTTAAGCTGATAAAATCTTAAAACATCGTTGAGTCGATTTCGCAAGAAAAAGAAGGACCATTGTTTGTTCCACAGATTCCAATTAAAAAAGAGTATTTTATACTGAAACAACAATGAATTCAGTAGGTAAGTAGGTATGTATAGTTAGGAGGCGATTGTATTGATTTCTAATGAGATCCTTATTATAAAATGCACAAACTTGCTCTTGTGGTTCGAAACTATAACGCGGATATAATTAGGCTATAAAACTACAAAATAAACCGTCATCGAAAAAATGTTCAAAAGTTAAAATTTAATATTCTTTTCAGAATGAGAAACTTTATCTCGAAAAAGAAGAAAATCTATCAAGCCGATAACGAAAAATCATGGTTTGATTTAAGCTTAATAAGGATTACCTATTAGAATTGTCAGAGAAGTTTGTTGCAATTTTAATGGCAAACAACAAGATGATATTATTTTAATTATTAAAAACAAAAAACTGAAAAGAATTACGATGCGATAAGCAACGAGGAGGAATATTTATGTTATTCTTAGGCATTTGAAAATGAAGCAAAGATGGACTATCAAGGTTCAAGGAGGCGTATTGTTGTTTAGCGAATTAAAATAGTAATTTCAGCGACATCTATGCTCAGCAAAAGGGAGGTTTTACAAATTAATGTTATGATAATGTTTATTAAAAAAGGAATTAAAAATTTTAAAAAAAAATGATTTTAGACTATCTGCAGGGGCGTAGTTTAAAAAAAATTAAAAAATCACAGAGAAGATAGAAAAGATTAGGCGTATATATCCGAATTTAAATATATTTATTGCATTGCATTTTGCTTTCAAAAACCTCACAACCTAATAATATCTGAAACACAAGATATTTTATATCTCAGTGATAAGAGAGAGCTGAGTGCAGCAATTTAAAGAAAAATCGCAATGAAAAATTTACACACAAAAAAATAAGAAAAAAGAATTCTCAAAGTACCAGAAAAATTAAAGGGTACTTTACTTATCAATATTTTCGAATTGCAGGGTGGTGCAGTCAGGTCAGGTGACCTTGAGGGCCAGCGGAAAGTGCAGTTTCTGGATATAAATTTGTTTGGGGGCTTTCGTTGGAGCTCCGCCATAACTTGTGTGGCTACGTGTGCACTTGCTCCATCCTGCTGAAAGGGATCCGTCTTCGGTGAAGTTCTGGGTAAAAAAACTTCTTCAACATATTTAAATAACGGTCCCCATTGCCAGTTTGTGTAACACCGTTTTCTTCAAAGAAGTATTGCCCGACAATACATCTCGATGAAACTGCGCACCACACAGTGACTCGTTCTGGGTGCAGTTCCGTCTCATGGAGCATTTCTGGATTAGATTCACTCCATATACGGCAATTTTGCTTGTTAACATTGCCGTTTAAGTCAAAATGGGCCTCATCAGAAATGAACAAACAATTTATCAATGTGTTGTCTTCTTCGGCCATTGCATTCATTTTTTGGCACAATTCCAGGCGAACATTCAAATCCTGGGGGCTTAACTTGCTTGTGATTTTTACTTTGTACGGAAACAAGTTTAAGTCATCATGAAGTATCCGTTGTAATGACCGTCTGCTAATTCCAATTTGGCCCGATAAGTTTCGAGTCGAAACACTTGGATTTGCCTGTATTGTGATGCAATAGCAACGATTGTATCCTGAACCCGAACATTGGGATCTCGATGATACGGTCTTCGTTCGATGCTTCCAGATTCGGCAAACATGTTCACGCGCCTCATAATGGTCCATTTACTCGGGGGAGTATCGCCAAACTCCAGCCTAAATTCCCTTTGGACGGAAATGACGAACTGCAAATAATGATATCGCTGCACTATCCAAATCCTTTTTTCAGTATCCCAAGCATTCATTTCGACAAATCTAAATAGTAGCCTGTAAAATAAAAAAAAAATAAGCCGATTTCTCACACTGATAAAAGGTTATTACGTTTTATTTTTGTAGCACGGTTCGTGGGTCACCCAGTATACACAGGGTGTCCCTTAATTTGTCAAGAGTATTTTAAGGGGTGATTCTGGGAAAAAAATTGTTTTACAGTAAGGCCATATCTCCAATTTTTATATCTCTTATGGGGAATTTACTTTGGTGTACCCTGACCCATGTTAACGGTAATTGCGCTGTAAGTTCTAATGATAGAAAATTTGTGTATGCCTTTAGAAGAAATACCAGCCTTTGTTATTGCGCTTAAATAAATTTGATATCTCATCCCAATCTTAAGATATCCAGTTTTTAGCCTGCTCCATTTTTCCTGCCCGTGCAAATTTTTTTGATTTTGGGGTCAATTTTCTGTGGAAAATGCACGATAAACATAATGGTTTACTATTTTTTTTAATGCACTTAACAATAGTTAAAATAAAAAACAACAACAAGTTTGAGGAAAAACCCATAGATTTTATGATACTTGGGAAAACCTTGAAGAGGTACAATTTAAAAAATAAGGGTTTTTATTAATGATTTTTTGTGGTTTTAAATAATTTTAGTTTAATTTGTGTACTAAAACAGATATAACAGGTGCTCAGTGTACTCCTTGGTTTTGTATGCATGCTAGATCCCGTTTTTTGCATTTCCCTGCGCATATTCATTGATTCTAACTGCTGTCGCGCTTTTGGTGATGCTTCCAGCATACGACTTTCTAATTCGCTTAAAGTTGTTATTTTGATTGAATAAAAAAGTTCTTTCATTCGTTCCCATACAAAAAATTCAAAACAGTAAGGTCAGAAGGTCTTGCAGACCCATGAAGAAATGGACCGTTCTTCCTATCCAACGATTACCGTCGTGCATTATTTTTTTCAATTCGCCTGAAAATGACGGTGTACCAGAAAAGTCGTATTATATACTTCAATTATCTCGGATTACGGATCTGATGACCTTAATGACTTGTATACCTTGAAGTCGGTCTATATTTTGGTCACACAAAAATCAATATAATATGTTAGTAACGACGTTTTGCCGTAGAACCTTTATGTTTTTCTTTTTTCTTTTATTTTCAACATTTCCAGTAACGACGCTACCGATTTTGATCAACATTCTTTCTTACACAGGAATTTTTTCGGATTCTAAATTTTTGATTTTTGTTTAAGGTCACTTATTTCGACAACGTTTGAACCTCAATATTAAGTTACTACACTTTAATTCATTAGATGGTATTTACAGTGAAATAAAAATGAACCGTTAAACTTTATGACAAATAGGTATAGAAATAAAGATTTAATTGACCAAGTCTCGCCATCTAACTTAACCAATTACCGTTACACGTTAAATAAAGAAGTTATTGATCTTTTATCATCGTAAATAACAATACCTCCTTAATATAAGGCTATCTGTGTAGAGGTGTTTTAACGACTTAATCCTTAAACACAAATAGACGTATATATACTTACACTCAACTTCAAAAGTTTAGCTGCAGTTTGTTTTTTATCTGAGTAATTTTTTTTAAATTAAAAAATAAATCCCTTTTCTGTTTTTATTGCTGCTGAAAAATTAATTAGAATACTAGGGGTATTCACGATCTGGTGTACCAAGTCTTGTAAAATTATAAAATTTTATTTTTTTACAACAGACTGTGAACACACCTTTACTAATCTGTAGCAACACTGAAGCAAATGTCAAAATCTGTTTCACATTTGTTCTGAAGAAGGCTTAAGTTTGTGTTAAAAAAATCTTACACCCTTGTATTTTTCTGTTACAATAGGGTTGGGGTATTGTAAATGTGTAAAAGTGTAAGATTTTGACATTCAGTATATTTTGTTGTTGTAGTGCAAAAAAATGCTACACTTTTACACTTTTACAATGATACAAGACCAGATACACCGGATCATGAATACCCCTTTTATATTTGAACTCAAAATATAAAAAAAAAAAATAAACATTAAATTATTAAATCTTCTTATTTATGATACCTATCATGTTATATTTAGAAATTTAATATTAATATTTTTAATTTATCTTAACAATAATTATTTTAAAATTACAAAAGAATAGGTATGTACCTACATGTGTTTCATGAATTAATTCAAAGAGTTTCGAAACTTTTGAACGGCAGTATAACGCAGTTGCAATTATAATATACCTCACCTACACAGACTACTTGCCAATTTTGTGCCCCACGAACAAAGAGCTGTCTACTTTAAGTACCTCTCTACGGCGAATGACGATTGAACAACGACCGTGCTGCACGTTATCCATGTCCTTTATCTTAATTCAAAAAAAAAAAAAAAAACGCCATAAAATTAGCAATCAACTTATTTTTCTGGCCATTTATATGCTCGGTATGTCACCCTTGAATCCATCATGACCGGCACGCGCTTCCTGCCACGAACAGACCGCAGCAGCATAATGCCGACGAACAATGGTGGTGCAACTGTCACAAGTCAGACAATCAATATTGCGTTCATTCGCTCTGGTATACGTCGCCTTGTCGTCGTCTATATCATCATCATCATCGTTCAGTCACCCCTTCAAACCTCCATAATCCGAAGGCAAAACCATACAAATCATTATCACACTTCAAAATCATTTGCATGGCTATCGGGGGTTATTAAATAATAAAACCATCAACCCTCCTTTTCGGTACAAAAAAACACGAAAAACTAAACTAAACTATAGACCAATCATTATCATCCTGCGACAATTTGGTAGTAAAACTGAATCGTAAAAATTGCAATAAAGAAATGAAAATAATTTTTTTATTGCCCTTCATCGTTTTACTATTGGGGCTACCGACACCGAAGTTAAGGATCTCAGAGTTAGCAATGATGTCAAATGATGACGGATCACATCAAAGTGACACTTAAATAGGATTATTCCAACTATTAATTCCATTCCCATTCCCAGGAAACAATAACTGAAGAATATGCTACACAATATTGTTTCTCTATGAAAAACTAACAAAGGGATCCTGGATTGTATTTACACAAAAAAATGTATGTTGTATCGCCCCTTCATGTATTTATTTATGCATTTATCGAAAAATAAAGCAGGGTCGTTATGTAAGTGCACAAACATAAAAACAATTGCCGAATAATTATGAGCGATTTGTTCTTAATTGTGAAGACAAGGTTTGTATAAAAGAAAACTTTGGGAAAATCCACAAAAAAATGGATTGTATTTGTATTCCCAAATTTCAATAAAAATAAAATGCACGACTGGATCGCACGAACTTGCTCTTATGATTGATCACATCGTATGAAAAAGATTTCTATTAAAAATCTAAATATATGTTTAAAGTCATTTTTTACTTTATTTTTTATGCACAATGTTTCTTTAATTTTTTTCTAAAATAAATTGGTATGACAAACTTAAATATTTAATAACATAAACTTAAAAAAAAAACTTAAATCGGTTTAATCAAAGAAAAAATAATTCAACACTCTGAAATAAATACTTAAGCTAATTTGAGCTTAAAAAAAGGACGCCATTTTATTTCTTGGATAAATTGGAATTTATGAGAAAAAAAAAATAAAAATCTGTGGAGCGGTTTTCGAGAAAACAAATTTATTTTAAAAACTTTTTGAAAACACTTTTAAAAAAAATTAAAAACGACAATTCATAGTTATTCACCAAATGCATATAACTATAATTTAAAATAAATTAATGAGCAGTTTTTAAAATATAATTTTTTTTTTTTAAATGCTTTTAGGAATACAAAAAAATATTATGTAAAAATATTGGCACGCACTATAAATTGGGCAACCCAAACCTATAAATATATGTGAAATTTCGAAAGAATCGGTTAAGCCATTTATGACCCAAACAATATTTGGGTAAAAAAAAATTTCAATTTACCCTCCGTACAATACCTGTTTTGGTATACAGACGGACAGAATTTTTAGACCATTTTCTTCGTTTTTGCTTTCACGCAATGTCATGTTTGATTGTTATCTCAAAGCTTATTTTTCGACGAATGCATAAATTGTTTTTGAAGTAGGTACCTATAATCGCAAGTAAAAAAAATGTTACGTTCAGTTGTGGGACATACTTTTCCAAACTACTTCCGATTTCGGAGATTTTACTGAGGTAAGTCGGTGAGATTCAATTGCTGAGTTAAAATTGCTAACCTAGTGATCAAAATTTTAACCAATTCACTTAACTCATCGAGATCCGTGAACTAAAATTCCTGAACCACCGATCAATGTTTGAATGACCGACGGTGACGGTGACGTTTATACAATAGGGTTTTTATAAGGCATGTATTTATGCGAGTACGAGGCCAGATTAAAAAATATCAACTTCGCTGTTCATGTTCTTTGACCGATTGCGGAAAAATAAAATTAAGTTTTACTTCAAGTGTATATGTACACACACGTTTTTTTTTTGAGCTTTAATATTTCATTTGGAAAAATATACAAAATACCCTAAAATATAGTTAATTCCCATGAATCAAAGAAAACCAGATTACGACACTTCTTTATTATTGTTTGTGGTTGTGATTAATGGATTTTGTTTCACATATGACGTAAATAAAATAAGAAAAACAAAGAAAAACAATATTAAACTTTCGGTAAGGTCACGAATGTGTTGGTCGACTTCGATAGTCACTATTGCAGTAGTTTGAGGTTCCAAACTGAAACTGAAATAAGCACACTTGACGAGACCATTCGAGCTATACTGGTAGCATTGCTTTATGGGCATTATCCTTTATCGAAGTAGTGTTTTGCAACCAATTAAAACAATGACAATGGACGAATTGCAGTTGACGTCTCTAACCAATTTTTGTCCGTTTACATCGTGGTGATAGAAGAATTTATCATTAAAAATTTCCAAACACACATTTGTGCTCGTCTAGCGACATTTTGAGTTGCTATTCGCTAAACATATCATAAATTCACTCTGCCTTAAAACAACACCGAAAATTTCTCAAAAAAGTAGTATCTAACTATAATTCTGAGTTAGTATCGTTTTATATGTGTCATCAACTTACCGAAATGTCAAAGCACAGTGACATTTGACGCCATTTGCATGTATCAATCATCAGCATGAAATCTAACTTATCTACTAGGAATGATGAATTCTTTCAGTGATCAAGTTTAACTAGATTCATAGAGTCGTTAGGGGTAGTGTACGCACTTTCGACTTTGAAACATGATTCTAAGCGAAATGTAGAAGATATTGTACAGGGCTTTATTAAATTACAAAGCTGCATATTTGAATATATAAGTAAAACTATATATTTTTATCAATTAACTATTTTTATTATTGACAAAACCAAAGCAAGTCAGAATGCGTCCCCTTGGCCCTATCTGGGGGTAATTGTGTGCCTGATTTGGGGTAAGTGTGCGAATGTCCAGCGTTTTCAACTATAACACTTATGTTACACTGTTTTTTTTTAGTAATTCTTTTATTTAAACAAAAATAATATTTTATTTCATAGAGGAACCACAAAATTAAATTTTATATAATTTTTATTGTAAATAGATTCTTTGAACACTAAAAGTTCTTGAAGCGCAGTAGAAAATTGATTCATGTTGCTTAACATGCAAATTTAGATTGAAAATCCTTGTTGAAATGATTTGGTATGTTGTTTACCGTAAAACTTACCGTATTGCTGAAATTGCCTTTCCACATATATAGATATATATATATATATGTATTGTCTATTTTTCCGCAATACTCTACTATTTCTCACCATCGCTAAACTAGAAGTCATAACAATTCCTCCAAGATCCATTTTGGAGGACTTAAGCTTCTTCTAAGATGATGCCATCCATTTGTATACTGATGGATCAAAAACTGATGATGGGATTGGTGGGGCTGTATACTCAAACAGACTAAAATTAAGTCTCTCTTTCCGTCTTCCTAATTATTGTAGCGTATTCAGGTGGAAATCATGGCAATTAGAGAAGTCCTTTCCTGGTTCAAAGAAAACGTGATATCAGGTACTGATACATACGATATGCAAGATATACGTATCTTCTCAGATAGTCAGATAGATAGGTGGCTATTAAATCTCTGGTATCGTCCTCTAGAAACTTCATTACTGCTGTCAACTGCCGTTCATCTCTTATGGAGATGGCGAAGCAGTTCAATATTCACCTATGTTGGGTGCCATGACACAGTGATAGCCCAGGGAATTGTAAGGCTTATGAACTTGACAAAAGTGGAACGAAGCTACCTTTATTACCTGACCAGGCAAATATAGGTATACACATAGGCAAGCAACAAGGCTCGGCGTTTATTCAAACGTTTTTTGCAGAAGGTGTATGGACAAAGAAGACGTGGAATCTATTCATCATCTTCTATGTACATGCCCTGCTCTATCTCAGATAGATGATCTCAGCGATCCATCTTGGAGGCTTTTTCTTCGATGATCTCAGCGATCTAAACAAAATGGACATCTACAGTTAATTTGATATTTAACGTCGTTTTTTTTTATTATAAATTAATGATTTTATTTCAACAACTATTGAAATAAAATCTTTAGTTTACATTTACAGTCTCTTACGTTTCAGCTCCAAGTGGTCCAACGAATAAGAGGAGATTATCTAAGGTTTCATGTGGTACCACAAGGGACCAAACACTGGTAAATGTGTATCAGCTGCAACGCTGAAAGTCAATTTGACCTAACATTACTGAACCTACTATTTTTCTTTCTTGTTCAGGAGAAAATATCGGTTTGAAGTGACCAAGATAACTGTGGCAGTATTGTTAAGCTTGAAGCGTTTTCTAAGCGCATATTCGCTTATTCCTAATTCCTCCGCAGCCCTACGCTGGCTTAAAGCCAAGCTGATAAGATGTTTACCCTTATCAATTTGGCATTGTTTCAAAAAATTTTTCAGGATATTTCCTAACATTATGTTTAAGGCATCTGCAAACGAAAAGAATATTAAAAGCACCATAGGAATATTAAATGTATTTATTCATAACATGTAATTAATATAGTTACGGATATAAATATTCACTGGTAGTGGCGTGGCTTAGGAAAAAATGGAAATGGATATAATGGGTTGTCCATTTTGCGGTTTCAAAAGTAAGCGTAAATAAAACACATATAAAATATTTTTTTCATGACATTTCTTTTTTATTATAAAGTTTGAACGTTCACATTATGTGTGAAACACTACATCATTTAAATGAAGCATTGATTTTTTTGAGGTAATTTTCGACCACTTTTTGACACATATTGGGCGGTATCTCAGCCATAACTTGACGAATGTTGGTTTTCAAATGCTCAAGAGTTAAAGGTTTATCTGCATAAACACGGTCTTTCACGTATCCTCACAAAAAAAGTACAGCGGTTTCAAATCGCATGATCTTGGTGGCCAGTTGATATCGCCACGACGAGAAATTACGCGGCCAGGAAATGTCTCTTGCAATAAAGCCATATTCGCTCGAGTTTTGTGGTATGTGGCAGCGTCTTGTTCAAACCACATATTCTCCAAGTCGTATTCTTCAATAGCAGGCAAAAAAAAGTCAGTTGTCATATGACCATAACGCTCCGAATTGACGGTGACAGTCGTTCCATCGTCGTTTTCCAAGAAGTAAGGTCCAATCACACCTACGGACCAAAGAGCGCCTCAAACAATGACTTTTTGTGGATGTAATGGCCTCTCTTCCATCACTTGAGGATTCTCAGAACCCCAAATACGACAGTTTTGTTTATTAACATACCCACCGAGTGAGAAATGTGCTTCGTCGCTGAAGAAAATTTTGTTCGAAAAATCGCCGTCCACCGCCTGTTGGTCAAGCACCCATTCGACGTATCTACGACGATGTGAATAGTGAGCTGGCTTCAGTTGTTTTGTGTGCTATACTTTATATAGATGTAGGTGTAGATCCAAATGCAAAATATGCCTTAATGTGCCGTAAGACAGTCCTAATTCCTAAGAACGACGAGGAATCGACACATTCGGGTCTTCGGCAACACTTTCACTTACAGGAGCGATATTTGCAGTGGTACGAGCGAAACGATGATTCACAGGCCTTACAATATCTGTAACCAATCCAGTCTCTTCAAATTTCTTCACAATTTTGCCAATTGCTTGCGTAGTTGGACGAATATGTAAACCATAATCTCATCTTAAAGCACGATACACACAATTTTTCTGCGTTGTGCGATAGTTAAGCAATCCATTTTCGTAAAGGTCAGACTTCCAACTGAAAAAACAAATTGGTTTAACAACTTAGTTTGACAAATGTCGAATTCCAGCCCTATACTTTTGAAACCGCAAAATGGATAACCCTTTATAAGTAAAGCAACAATTACTTTGTTTTTAATTACAATCATAATAAAATGGATTCATCCATCCGCTAACTATTTTCCTAAATAATTATCTACAAACCGAAATGCTTTTTTTTCTGTTGCATTTCTTTGTCGAGTTAATTGTACGCACGCGCACACTTGCCCCAAAAGTTTTGCGAACACTTACCTCCACTGCACTTTTTTTAATATTTTGTTTATTTTGAACAAATGGACACCAAATAGAGTAATATTTTAACTCAAATACGATGTATATATAAAATATTCAATAAATAATTAGCACTCAATGTGTTAAAATAAAATCACTTAAAATAAAATCACCACGTTTTTAAAATTGAGAAATATTTTAGTAAGACTAACCTTTTTTATGTTTGGCTTCCCTTTACAGAACAAAAAAGTACAGATATGTACCTAGTTAATTGTGCATTTATAGATACTTAATATAATTGTCATTGTCTAGATATTAACTGTGCGTACACTTCCCCGCTGCGCACACTTACCCAAAACGACTCTACAATATACATTGACACCTGAAAAGTTCCAGAACAAAATTTAAATACATAAAAAAATTAAACTAGACATAACATCACTGCCCTTACCATTTCCCTTAGCCAATATATTTAAAAAAACGCCCTTGATGTTGATGACTCATTAGTTCTGATTCTTCTTCTTCTGCGCTCTTCTATGAGAAAATGTAAGAACTGTAACAAGGCAACGCTTGGTTGAATTGACTTAAGTTTTTTTTTTATTAGAATAAGCGGATCAGTGGCCAAAAGGGAACAGGTAAGGTAGAAAATATCACTCCGCTCCAAGATACCATGCAACCATCTGCTTCTCTAGACATTATTATGACTCATCATCCACCCTCGGAGTATTCTCTGGTATATGTCTTGTTACCTGAGAAAATGTAGTTTCCATATTTACCAACACACTTCCTCCCGGAGGTATTCTTTGATGGCATGTTGTTGGATCGGGGCTTGAAACCACCAATGTAGTTTAGTGTACAGTGTTACGATGACGACCGGCCGGCGTCAAGTGATGACGACGTATCTTTTATTGTTATATTATTTACTCTACTCGACGATTTTTGTCTGTGAATGAAATTTCAGCCTTTCCCTGGCCTTTTTATAATCTCTTGCATTGCAATTACCACATCCTCCTAGAGACGGTACGGTACGGTAGGTACTTATGTACTATAACTACCTACTGGATATCAGTCAGCAGGTAGGCAGAAATACCTGTTGTACCAGTAAGGTATTGCTAGACCACCGTCACCGTTAACGAAATACGTTCTCTCACGTTTCTGAACCTGAACCTTTATCCCAGCTCCGGATTCAAGGGAAATTCATTCATAAAAAAAAAGTTGAAAAGTAAGAAGAACAACAAACATTGGTAAACCTCACGTATAGAATTGTGCTGTCAGCTTATTATTATTATTTTTTTTTTTGGGTTTTGTTGTTCTTTTTTTGTTTTGGCCTGTATTGTTTACATTTCGATTGGTGATTGGATGTATGCATAATGTTGATGTATCTACAGAGTGCCACCTAGGTTGTTTCCATAAATGTAATGACAAACATGGAAGACTTTGAATGAGTGATGAATTATTGGACTAATTAGATGATAATTGACGACATAGCAGTAGGTAGATCAACAAATAAATTAGTTTGTGATTATCAAAGAGATGCAGCTGTAGTGCATATGTACTTGTATCTATATCGAAAACAAATAGGTTAATTTAAAGAACTGTATTAAATGGGGAAAAGTTAATGAGTGTTTTTTAAGCCCAAAGGGAAAAAGAGAATTCGCGATGTGTCAATTTAGATAAGCGAATATCGCTTTTAAACGTCAATTGTCTCTTCCGTTTATGTGTCATTTCACACAATAATTAAAAGTTCTTCTTGTGTTAGAAAACGTAATAAGGGTGGTGTCTTCTGTCTTCTTTGAAGACAGAAGTTTCATTTTGTAGTTTTGCATTTATCTGTCAGACTCAACAATGATAAGTGCCTGTCATTTCTGAGAATGACAAGCTCGGAAAATGGTCAACAAAATGGTTATATGCAAGCTATAGCTTGTAGGAGATGGCTATATACAAGCTACCTTCAAAATCAATAGCTATATGCGAGCTATTGATTTTTGAGCTCTTAGTAACTGCTTTGGCAGGCCGGCATGATCAATAAAATGTTTAATTTGCGTAAGGAAGCCATATACAAGCTATATAAGCTAAGGCCTGTGAAATTCTCAAAATCAGACCTACTGGAAGCTAAATTGTTAGTTGTAAATCAGACACTACTTCGGCTGGTGAAACAAATTGCTTAAAAACTCCACTCTCGAAGGACTTATAGTACACGGTCACAAAACTAATATCGTTCTTGAGTAACGGAGTCGAATATTGGACAACAATCAGAAAATTAGAGCTGATACGGGACTCGTTCGAAAAAAAAACATTTCGAAAGTAATTTTGGTCTAATTTGCATTGAGGAGAAGGCGGGATAAGGTATATCTGCAAACTTTATGAGCTATACAGCGATGGGGATGTATTCCAAACAGTCAAAACATATCGAGTGAATGACTAACAATTTTCTAGCAATGATAGTATTCAAATTCCAGCTCCCATGTTCGACACGAAAAGAAACACGGAACTACCAGTTTAAAGACAATACTTTGTTGTCAGAGCACTTACCCTGGTTGACTGGAATTAACATGCCCGGGATAGGGAAGGCGGAGGTCTACCACCATGGTATCAAGAAATGGTCTTTCACAAGTTGAGAACGATCATGTTTTTTTTTAAGCATTTTGAGCTTATTTATAATTTCTAACAGTATTTTTGCTCGCTTTGTTCAATAGCTGTTCTCCTTTAAAGTTGCCAAAAATGTTTCGCAGCGAGGTTAAAATCGAATTTCAGTTATATAAGAAAATGGATGGAACACTTTTCTGCATTACTCAAGGATGATCAAAATTGAAATGAAAATCCGCAATCTATTCACATGCACAGATCTTTTAGAAGCATTGACACCGGGAAATTAAATTGTGCAGAGCTCAAGCACGCGGTCCTTTTCCTTAAACCAAATAAAACAGCTGGACTTGATGCCATAATATTTGAGTTCTTGAAAGTCGATCCGGAAACAACGGCTGCAAACAAGCGGAATGGAATCCTTTCGAAAGGCTTAGTCATTCGGACTACTCCGACGATATATTTATATGTATATTTCATTGTTTTATATCAGTGTAGGAGGCTAGGACCACATATTCTTAAATCTTATATATAAAAGAGAAATGTCGGCCGTGTGTGCGCTCATAACTCGAGAACGGATGGTTCGAATTTCACGAATTTGGGCTTGATAAATTCGTATAGGCTCAAGAAAGGTCATAGGATGTTGGAGGAAAATCTGTTCACTATTTAGGGCTTTTGGCCCTTGGAAGGGCATATAGGACATTGGATGAAAATTCCGGAAAATTTTCAGGCAAAGTGGTAATACTTGAACATCGTTGATTTTCAAGATTTTGGGATTGATGGATTCGAGTTGGCCTAAGGAAGGAATATGAGATGTCCTTTTCGTCAGTATTGCCCGTTTTTGTCAAAAGTCTTGAAGAATCATACCAATGTAGAAGTATGTTGCTTCATCAAATCGATCAAATATGTGTGCAAATACGTGACTAAAGGCAGTGATATGACAGTGTTCGGGATTCAAGCTCCTGCTATGCATGATGAGCTGACTCCCAATCAATGGGCCGGCACGTGAACGGCAACGAGGCTATGTGCGAATTTTTTCGTTTCCTATCCACAAGCCAAACTGTCGTCCATCTGACGGTTCACTTGAAAAATGGTCAACGTGTCTTTTTCACGCCTGCCAATGCAGCCGACCGAGCCGAACGACCACCTGCAACAACGTCGACAAATTTCTTCGACACTTGCCAGGCGACGAATTCGCATGAACAGTTCTTTATTCCAAAATGCCACGATATTTCACATGGAATGCGACATCGCAGAAGTTCCAGCGGCGGAAACAAGGTGGCGCAGTTGCTGGATTCCTTGGTGTTCATGAAAGTGATGCACTTGGTAGAATACCTATATAGACAGTTCACCCAAAAAGCGATGAATGGTTCTATTTAAGAATGCCTTTGGTCAGTGCTCGTGGCCCATTTCATTCCATGCCCTACGTACTGTTGACGGTGTATTGTGTGCGACATATCAGAAGCCTGCCAAAGTAGACAATTGCTTGAAAATGATAATCATAGGGATTTGACAATGACAGACGCCACTATCACCCCGCCTGCCAATCGACTTCGGACACTATTCGCAATCATAGTTTGGACATGTCTTCCATCGAATCCTAAAGATTTGTGGAATAAATACAAGGATGATATGGCCGACGATATTTTGCATCGAATTTGCACTGTGACTAATGATAATGAAGTAGAAATGTCAAATGCTTTGATTTTGATGGAAGACATGTGTCTGCTTATGAGGGGCAATGTTTGCAATTTGGGAATGCCACCACCAAATCGGCCAACGCATGACGCATTGACGCCAGAAAAGGATTTCGATCGAGTCGCATTAAGTCATGCAGTTCGAACAAATGTGCCAATATTCAATCAAGAACAAAAGAAATGCAATGATTTTACTCTCAGGCGATTTTCGGCAAACTCTGCCTGTCATTCCAAAATCAACACCGGCAGATGAATTGAGCGCTTGCCTGAAATCATCGGCCTTATGGCAATACGTGAAGAAATTGCAATTGAAAACAAATATGAGAGTCGCTCAATGAAATGACCAGTTCGCTGCAGAGTTCTCCGGGCAATTATTGTCGATCGATAATGGATTGATACCAGTGGACTTTGTCTCCGGCCTGATTGAATTTCCGCCGAAGTTTTCCAACTTTACAACCGGAAGCCGGAGGAGCTCGTCACGAATGTTTTCTAGAATATTGCTCAAAATGAGTTCACGAGCGATTTTGGCAGCGAAAAACAAGGATGTCGATCATTTAAATTTTGTCATTCAAAATTAAATCGCCATTTATTCAAATCCGTCGACTATCCCATGGAATTTTTGAATTCTTTGGATGTTCCGGGCTTTCTGCCACACAATTTAAAATTGAAAGTCGGCTCAGTTATAATTTCTCTGCGCAACGTCAATGTACCAAAACTTTGTAACAGAAAGCGTTTGATTGTGAAGAATATCAAATCAAATCTAATACAAGCCACGATTTCGCTGGGAAAATTCAAAGGCGAAGATGTTCTCATTCCACGGATTCAGCTTATTCCGAACTATTTGCCATTCGTGTTTAAGCGTCTTCAATTTCCGGTGCGTCTCGCTTTTGCTATGACAATCAATAACTGGCAGGGTAATCGCTGGATGTTTTTGGCATCAATCTCGAATTCCCATGTTTCTCACATGGTCAATTATATGTATGCGTATAGGCAAACCTACCGCTTTGTACGTGCGCGCACCCGCAAATAAAACTAAAAATGTTGTGTACCATAAAGCACTTCAGTAAAAAAGCGTAAGGCTGGCCGACGCGCCAATCATTTTGATTTAATTGAAAAACTTAGACATTGTTAATTTAGTTATTTTTGTTGTATTTAATAAAACTTTAGAATAAAGAATTTTAATTGACCACATTACATGAAACAGTATTGTGTATGCTCGGAATTATTATTTTCTTGACATAAATGAATTAAGGCGAAACCATGTTCGCCGGTTCAGCTAGTTTTATATAATTGCAATGGCCCACCATCTCTTTCAGAAGGAACAGGCAGGGAAGACGGTGTATAGGAATATAATTCCGGGCCAGGGGACCAGGCCTAATCAGATGAAAAATCAACTATTTTTATTACCAACAATATTTTCATTTTACTTGAACACTAAATAAAGTATCGGAATTGATAGACGAATGAAAGGCCCATACTCGCAGTGCTCACGTCGCCGTAGCTGGTCGTATGGTGTTGCTGCATCGGTGGTGGATTGGTTACGGAGCGGGCGGGGCGTATGTGAAGGATACTGTAACGCTTCGATACTGTGCAATGGTGCGCTTACCAGAAGACTGGATATTGATATCAGGCGGTAAAAAAGGTCGACGGATTTGCCGTATTCTGAGGATAACATAGAGAAGCAGTCATTCGTGAAGTGTTAACTCATCAGGATCTAGGGCAAATGGGAAGACCTAGATGCATTTGGGGATCAATTGTAATCAACCAACCTCGGTCCATTAACATCAAAACTTGGACACAGCTATGTCACTATGTCGCCGTCGCGAACGGAAATAGATGGAAGGAATCTTTTGTTGCCCTATGCTCTATGAGGAGTTAAAGTATTGCTGTTAAAATTGCAACGATAGGAGAACATATGGGGCCAGAGTTGTGGCCCCATATGTTCCTAAAAAAAACGTAATCCCTAAAATACAGTTATTGTCAATAGGCTATGCATGTTATGTTCAAAGTACTAAGAAAAGTACTTTAAAAGTGCTAAAAGTACTAAACAATAATGAAACAGTATCAAAACAGTACTCAACAAAAGTGCAGTTCATCATCAAATCTTTCAGTTCGTTATTCGGATTTTTAGGTTCTCGTCCTTCGGGCATATGGTATCTTTCTGAGGAAAACAATCTTCTAGGAGACTAAGTTAAGAAAATATTTTACACGTAAAAAGGGGATAAGATAAAAATTTAAAAAATTACAAATTGGTCAATAATTCATCTTCGAAAAGATTTTAATTAATCAATAAATATTCAATTAATTAATATTTAATTCGAACTGAATTGGTCAAATGCATTTTTGCAACATCAGTTTTTCGTCTTTGGTTTATTATTTTAATATTAATTAATAAAAACATACGAATGTACTCTTCTGTACACTATACCTATTGACGTAGAAATATTGAATCCAGGATAACAGCAAGGTAGATGATAATATAATGGTTCTCAGCTGATATCCCTATCCCTGCTTCTCTCCACCTGATGTTTCACTTTAGGTGAGTATGGTACAGCAGCACGTTGTCCTGTTTTCTACGTGCAACCGGATAAATTTAACTGAATACGAATTTTCGTGCACACAGCAGCGGAATGACTTATCTGCAGTAAAATATGTAGGTACAACTTCGACGACGACTGTGAATTCAACTGGGCTAACCTACGAATATATACAAGTACGATCTACGATGACGAGCCACGCAAAACGACGTCGACGACGAGGATGTTGAGGACAAGAAAAAAGGATGTCATCGGCATGGTCTAGTGATTTCATTTCATTTAAACTTTATTAAAATAAAGAACACCAAAAACACAACAGACAAAAAAAAAACATTTCGTTAATTGTACCTTCCTACAATCCTGCATATCTCCATAGGTAAGTATTTTTTTTTTTTATAATTTAATTATTTTTTAATTTTATTTCTGATTCTTGGTTCGTTGAATGCATTGGAAGTTAAATACAAGCAGTTATGCAAATTAATGAATGGAATATCTCTGTTCTATCCGATGGATGAAGATGGAGTATCCACACTATCCACTGGATGTATCATCTACCTTTTGCACGAGGCCATCCCCAACACCAACACAAATACTTTTAGTTATACACGTTTTTCACAATTCTTTCGTTTTTTTCTGTATCTTCTCTGAAATGAAATTTCCGCAGAGAAATCATTTGGGTCATGGTAATTTATTTGTATGAATTTTTTTTTTTTTTTACTAAAGGACATTTAATTTCTGCAAAGAAAAATAATATATTTTTGAACAAAAATTATAGAAATTTCGACAATATTTTCTTAAAGTAGATCACACTAAAAACATAAATGTTGAAAAACTAGCCAAGTTCTTCTATATACAAAAACCTTTGCGTAACAAGTCAGCCGTGAAAAGTGGTGAGATCTAAAAGTACGCCAAGTTCTAAGTTTCTTAATGTTAAATATCAAATATTTTAAGTAGAGTTATATTGAAGAACCTCAAAATTATCAGAGAAATCTGTTATTTAATAATTTCTGACTTAAATTGTGTTTGTTTACTTGGCAAATTTTCATTTCAAAATTGAGTAATTAGGTCTAATAAAAGAAACTTTGCCAGTAAGCCAACAAAATTTAAGTCGGTAATCATTAAATAACAGATTTCTCTGATAATTTTGAGGTTCTTCAATATAACTCTACTTAAAATATTTGATATTTAACATTAAGAAACTTAGAACTTGGCGTACTTTTAGATCTCACTACTTTTCACGGCTGACTTGTTACGCAAAGGCTTTTGTATATAGAAGAACTTGGCTACTTTTTTAACATTTATGTTTTTGGTGTGGTTTCACTACTTTTTGCAAAGATTCTTTTTATCAGGAATGGTGGGTGGAATAAGCGCCCAATGAATGCCTCATGAGGTAACGTACGTTTTTAATGTATTGCTTTTGTATGTACTTTGTACTAGAAATCCTAACCCTCTACCAATTTCCATAAGTTAGAAGTGATCTATTGAAACGGTAATAATTGATAAGAAGTGGGTGGGTGAAACGCGTGAAAAATTTCATAATTTCAACCTTTTCTTTGTATAGACTTGCAAGCTGACTGCTCTAACAAACATAATCCTGCACCAATCAGAAGTGCTCTAAATATATTTAATATTAATTCTGTGAAAATGGGTGTTTATCGCGATCCTATCGCTCTACCAAATTTCACCATTCTAAGACAATCAGTAGTTCTCTACATAGTTGATATCAATTCTATGAAAATGAGCGGGTGCCGCGCTTTAAGCCCTACCGCTGTACCAAATTTCATCGTTCCTCGGCGGTCAGAAGTGCTCCAAAGAATTTATATCGATTCTATGAAAATGAGTGGATACCACGCCCCCTGAATAAAAAATCTTAAATTTTAAATTTTTCCACTTACCTGCGCTTTAAGCCCTACCTCTGTATAATTCATTAATCTACGACAATCTAAAGCGCCCCAAATAATTTATATCAATGAAAATGGCAGGTACTACGCCATTTTTTTTTTTTTTATAATCTACACGCGCTCAAGGGATTATGAATACCCTTTAAATGTTTCTACACAGCGCGAGCGTGAAGGTGAGGTTAAGGAAGAGAAAGAATGAAAGGACAGATGTGTGGCGTGATATTCGGAGACTGTAGGTGGTTGTTGTCTCAGATTTTATCTCCAGGGATGGCGGAGAAATTTCCGTGTCTTATTTATCGATGTCTCTTATAATTCGCATTAATTTTTTTATTATTTGTCATATTTTATCGGTATACTAGTTTTACTCAATCACATGTTGTTAGTTCTATGCCTAAACAGCATGTCATGAGTAAACCGGCAACTCATTGTATGACATTTATTTTTAGAATTGGTTTTTAATGGAAAAATAAGAAGACATAGACTACGGCAGGGATCAAACCTGTGAGGTTGACGCGCGAACACACAATGGCCACCCCCACTGAATGGAAAATCTTGAATTTTCCATTTTTTTCTTTGTATACACCTCAAGCCCTACCGCTGTGTGAAGATTACAAGATTCTACGATGTCGGGAAGTGCTCCATAATTTTGATGATCTGTCAGTGAGTGAGTCAGTAAGTCAGTTACGGTTTCTGCGATTTTTGCAGTCTCCTATCTCGGGAAATACTAGTGCTAAAGAATTGAAAATTAGTGAGTTACTTAAGCCTGGTTAGTTCAGCAAATGCTGAGAGTTTGAAGTTTTTGACTTTATTGGTACTGAAGTTAGAGGGTGGTCGAAAATCGCCTGAGTTTGTTCCTGTATAAAGAGTGTAGTGCCAGAACTTGGCTGGGCACTACCGTGTCCTTTGATGACAGTAAAACCTAGGAATTTCCCTAACGTAATTTGGGACTAAACTATTTTAGGAGAAGGTCCTTGAATGAACAAATAAGGATAGAACTATGGTCACAATTGTTAAAAATTGGGAAAAAAATTAAACTGTATGGTTTTGCTAAAGAAGTCACTACACTGCCAATTTATATCGGATCAGTTTACAAAAGTAAAGTTGTTTGATACTGCACCACCCAACCGAATACCAAACAACTGTTATGAATTGGCATTTCCTTAGTCCCGTCCTTTTTTCCTTATTATCAATTTTTTTTTTTAAAAGATGGCAGACAATGAATCTCCCTATTATATGACGATTTAAATTTTGCAGTTGCGTTGATATTTGTTTCAATGAAAATACACCCCAACATGTCAATACTATCGTTCTTTGACAGTTATTTTGGTGGGACCTGAATTTCGGCCCCGATTTCCCGGCCGTCCTACCCCTGGTTATCCGATGTTAGCGCCGGAAACAGAAATCAATTGGTGTGGATAGTATCCTTCCCATCGTACTTAACAGGTGTTCTTCAATGTCGATAAAACCAGTGCATAAGCCTTATCAGCAATCCTAAACTAATGTTCTGTTTGTGAGTGGATGGAGAGGCAGTATTTATCCAGCCTGTTCCTATAATCTCCTCTTTCTTTAAACTATTTATCATCTAAATGTACTTACTAACTATAATCCTTTCGACACTCATGCAAACGCTGAAAAAATATTTAAAACAATACAAGCAACTTAATGGAATGACCAATATGTCCCATGATGGTGGTGTGGTCGCCATTGGAAACAATCTATAACACAAAAAATTGCGCTAAATATTTCTATCGGATATGATTGTTTGGCATCACACTCTCTTCTCAAAAATGCGTGCACTTGGTATTTGTGAATCTCATCTTCGTTGGATTAAAAATTACCTTTCGGCACGCTCAAAAAAAGTCATATTACGAGTAGATTGTCGAAAAACCGATTTTTCAAAAAAAAAAAAAAAAAAAAAAAATATATTTATTTTTTCAAAATCGAAAAACTTTTTTTTTTTTCAAAATTTGAGTATGCACTATGGAGTCTTATTAACACTTTTAGGGAGCATTAGCCTAACAAAAATATATATAATCGGTTCATCCAATAGCGAAAAAGTCGAAAATATGGAAAGTGTTTCTATGGGAATTATCGTTAATAAGCACACATACGCATAAAAAATATTTTAATATTTAAAAGTGGGCTGTACGAATTTAAGAAAACAGCTTAATTTTTTTAATAAAAATTATTCGAGTTGTTTTCGAGAAATACAACGTTTGTATAGAAGATACCGTTGTTTTTTTTATTTAAGGAATAGTTTTTTTTTAACTTTTCAAGATAATGTAAAAAAAACTACCAAATTCGATCGAGTCGTTTTCGAAATTTTGAAAAATAAAATGCACGACTGGATCGTACGAACTTGCTCTTGTAGCTAACAACTTTAATGTAATGTGTTAAAAAATGTATATTTAAATTTAAGCTTTGGATTTTAATTATGTAAATAAGATGAGAAAAATGTATCTACAGTACATATTGATGGAACCTTAGTATGTTAACATGTCCATAGAATAATGAAAATGAAGGGTGTAGGTGGGTAGGTATGTAGCTATAAACATACAACTTCATAATTTAGGTGCAATATGCATTACATAAGATTCATGTGATTTTTAAAGACACATATGTATCTATAAATGTATGAGGCCCTATATTGTATTTAGTATTCAATGACGTAAGCAAAAATTCGTAAAAAGGGAATAATAGTAAGGTATAAATAAATGGATAAAACACATAATTAAATGTTCTTATATTGCTTAGTCGTTATAGTTTGAGGGAAAACAAAGATGCAATTTGAATTCATATATAAATTTGAATATATCAAAAAAAAATCAAAAATCGTTGGAGCGGTTTTTTAATAAATTAATTTCTTACGTATAAAATTTTGAAAAAAAAATTTAGAAAAAAAATTGAAACGCCATTTTGAAGATATTGAACGGTCCGAATCCTGACCGTCACCCTGGGATCTCTTATGAATCTCTTGTATGAAGTTAAGAAACGATCCTGGTTGCTGCGCGAGCCGATGCTAACGTTTTTTTTAATATTCCAAGGAATGTTTTCAATTAAAATCACGACAAAACTTTTAGTAATTGACGACTAAATTCTTATAAAGGCAAAACTAGAAATTCACTGATTAGCGAGCGACGAATAAAACGACAAGAGTTTCACCCTAAGGGTTGGCTATACAATTCCTCTCTTTTATTGTTGAACATGGTATTTATAAGTTTTTACTTCGTTAAGTTTAAAGCGAATTCACTCTTATACAAAATATGGTGAATGGCGCGAAATTAAAATTTATTACTTAAAATATCATGAATGGTATAAACCAAGCGCCAATTTTATATTTAAAAATAATTTATACGATATTTATAACAAATATAGAATAGTATAAAAATATATAATTGATTATGATCCAACAGATATTATTTATATATATATATATACAATTTTAATTTAAAAAAAATTCTGTGACTGGTTTTTAAAAATCGAAAAACTTTTTTTTTGAAAATTTGAGTATCCAGTTTTATTAAAAATTTTAGGGAGCATTTGTATAAAAAAATTAATTTAATCGGTTCATCCAATATTGAGAAAGTCGAAAATGTGAAAAGTGGTTCTATGGGAAGTACCGTTAATAAGTACGCAAAAAAAATATTTGTATACTTAAAAGTGAACTGTACAAGAAACAATATTTTTTTTTAAGTCTTTGAGCCGTTTTTGAGAAATACATTTTTTCTTAACGGTTTTTTCACATTTGTTTTGGAGGTACCGTTGTTTTTTATTTTAGACAAATCGATTTTTTTAACTATTCAAGAAGTTTTGAAAAAAAAATCTATTGAGTCGTTTTCGAAATTTTGAGTTTTCGAAAAAAAAATTTCCAATAAAATTGAAAAATTTCGTTACACAATAGTGTTTAAATTTTCTATGAGCTTCTGCCCAAAAAATTTCAAAAAAATCAAATTTACCGTTTTCCAGAAAATCGAAGACCAAAAAAATTGTACTACTAGAGGTACCAAAAGTAACAATTTTTTTCAAAAATAAAACTTACTAAAATATTCCCTTTTGCTTCATTAATGAGCTGATTTTTTTTTTTTAAATCGTTGGTGCCGTTTTCGAGAAATATAAGTGTTTTGTTTTTGGCCAGAAAAAAATGTATGGGAGCTACTGTTAATTGTCGTCTTAAAAAAAACGTGTAGGCATATTACCGAACAAACAATATATACCAAGTTTGAAGCAAATCCATCCAAACGTTTGGGCTGCAGACTCGCGGACAGACTGACGAGACCCACTTTTTTGGTGTTCTCTATGATCTTAATGTAATGTTTGATTGTTAGAATTTTTTTTTGCACAAATCCATAACTTGCCTTATAGTCCTTACGAGTATAATCGCAAGTAAAAATACATACTTACTTCCGTTTATTTCCTTTTTATCATGCATGTCCTTTGAATTACAACAGTAGTTTTACTTACACCGAACTCAAGGTTTTAATCAAACTTTATATAACGATAATAGAGAACACCAAAAATGTGGGTCCCGCAATTCCATCTGTCTATCAGTCTGTCTGTCTGTACGACGATCTACAGCCTTAACGGCTGAGGTGATTTTCCTTAAATCGTTTAAATACTTACTTACTTACTTAGGTCCACGGACCTGTTATGTCCGTGAGTTTCCCATTGCGGGGCATAAGGCCTCCACTGATTCCTCTTCCACCGTTCTTCGCCAAGTATTCTTCTAGAGGTCGACCCACACGTTTATCTCGCTGCATGAGGGGGTTTCATTGCATCGCCTGACTCGCAATGAGCTCTTGACCTTTTCGAAGCGTTATACAACATGCTAATATTTTCAGTCATACATTGTCGCATGATATCGAATCAACAACCCTCACTTGGATATTTTGTAAATTAATACAAAAGTTGTAGCCGATTAGACCGACAGAAATTCGGGAAGAATTGTTTCATCTTTTTTAAAATGTTGGTACTTTATTCAGCAGAAATGGAGGGGACTTAAGATCTATGGCGAATACGAACGTCTAAAATGTCAACTACTGTATTATGACAACATTACTTCTGGTCTTTCCACTTCAGATAGTTCCACCATAAAAAGATATATGTGTATAAAGAAAGAATTTTAAAGAAATGGCTTAAACATTAAAAAAAAAAAACTTGAAAATCCATCCAATAAATCCAAGGTCCACTTTTCTGTGATTGGTTTCCAGTGTTTACCGCCAAGCTATTTCAGAGGTTATTTTAAGCCAACTGACTGGTCCAGATCTTGATGATAAGTGCACTGAAGTCTAACAGATGCATTTGTGGGACGTAGAGTGGTGACAAGACATTGGGACATTCAATTGATTAGTGATGAAACCACATTGATGATCGATCTTGAGTCAAACGTTCATAAGTCCACTAAATCACTCAACCATCGATATCACGAGTATCACATAGCAACATTACGAGCTCAAGGCTGACGGGCTGAAGGAACTAAATCTTGCAAATTGCTATAGAGATAACTATTCCCAGGCCAGATTTGTCACTCCATCAACTACACCTTGAGGGTGCAATGAGGCGATAATACTCTGACACAATGTGACACTGGGGCATATGTTTCAAATTGGCCACAATTCAAGGCATTAATTGTTTGTTGATTAATCTCCCATTATTTAGATTTGGACGTGCGCCCGATACATCCCATAGCAATCTGAATAATTAATTTCCAAAATATTCCTATACCCACTATACAGTTACGAGTAAAAGGCGAATATACTAACTAGCTATAAGGTTTACAAAATGAATATAGGAATGCAACAACAAAGGCGTCAAAGAAAATGAATGCTCAATCGAACATACAGGTTAACTTCTATTGATGGGACTTCTCGAAGGTAGTCAATGTCGCACAATCTGATATACCTACCATCACAATTTTCAAGGCAAACCTGAGGGTGATTCTTCCTTCAAGGATAACAACAAATTATTATCTTAATCTTAGCTTGTGACGCAATCAGTGTGTGTTGAGAGAGAGTTATAGAGAGAGAGAGAGGGGAAGAATGGGTCAGTAGCAGTTAATGGCATAATTATGGGTGATAAGCCACTTGAAACGCTATATTCTAATCAATCGATGACCTCGCCAACAAATTAGGTTGGCATTTATAATATGGTAGGGAATGGACTTGGTCTTGGACACGAGGGAGTGGTTTTTGATACTCTTGGTCTTCAGTCTTCTTCATCATGCGCTCCGCTCAATAATGATTAGATATAGAAATTTTGGGCAAGTGTCGAATGTTGTGTCACAAACACCACATTGGCGTGTCACTTTAATCAAATGGTAGCCGTTCGTTCGACAATGATGCATACTTTGTCGTTAATGAAGATTTATTAAGTTTTGTATTTATATTATTATCTACCAGCTTGTAGCTAGGTATTTACATATGGATTTGATCAGAACGTTTTGCATGAATGTTTTGTGTATAATTAATTATTGTAACTTGAAATGCCTTCCACGTGTAGCTCTCGTATATCTACATACTCGAAAGTGTTCCCAATTTATGGGGTTTTCTTCTTTCATTTAGTTTTTTTTTAAATAGAATTTAGGTAGGTTTTTGAATAAGAAAGTTTTAATATAGTTTAATGTCAGTGACGACTTTAAACTTTGTGTTAACTGAGTTTCCTATACATAGGAAAAGTGTTGTATATTTTAATGGAAAAATCATGTTGCTTAGCACTTATTTTAATCTCTAGTGAAGAAATGGTATTAATGACTGATTTATGTGTTCCCACTTTACGTTAATAAACTTACCTAAAAATAGTATAGGTGGTCTTTAGCGTTTCTGTTAAATTCTCGATTAATAAAATAAGAAGAGAGCACTTTCTTAAGTTTTGGAGTTTATCATAAGAGAAAAACAAAATACAAGATATCTTACAGGGTAAGTATATGGTGTTAGATGGTGAGTTCAGCGTTGGTGAATACACAACAAATTTAATTTTACATTTTTTAAAGTGTACCATCATTTGGTTCTTAAATTGTATGCAATAGTTTAAATATGAAATAAGACATTGACTAAGTGTTCCCAATTTATGTACTATTTTGTTTTATCGAATTATTTTCTTATATTTTTTTTATTTAATTATTTTCTTCTTATTTAAAAGTGTTGATTTTTTTAATAGAATTTGCAAGTTAAATAAAGACCGTATAACCTCCCGTTTAAAAACTATTGAGGGCTTATGCAGGGGTATTTGCATTTGTAAGATTTATTGACACCTATACGTTATTTTCTTTTGGGAAACGTCGAAGTTATTATATCTTGATCCGAACGCCGCATATTAGCATAGTTGAAACTCAATTATCATCAATTATTATCATCTTAGCACTCTCAATTAAGAGCCTTAGATAATAGTTTAAACTAGCTTTTAAGTCATTGACATATTGAAAGAGTGTTCCCACTTTATTGGAATTAAAAGCTAAAGTTTTGACTGTCTATTAGAAAGTGCATATTAATTCTTCCCGTTTAAATGTAAGCAACGTGAATAAATGGTACAATCATTTTAAGACAGTAAAGATGAATTTGCCAAGGCACACAGGTTTGCATTGTTCTACCAAAAAGCCAAAGAGTTATTTTTAAATTTTGTTTTAAGCATCTTAAGTGCTCTAATGCTATTGTAAGGTTTCCAAGTTTAACATTTTCGTTTTAAATGATTTAATTTTTAAATCTGTTACATACAGGTGACTGTTCACATCAGGTAAAACTCAAAATGAATGGGGTCGAATTTAAAGTAACTGATCCATTATTTTCAATGCACCAACATTATTTTTTAAGTTAAGTTTTTAATACGCGCGCAGTTATGAAGCTGATCTGAAACGTGTGAAACTTCAAAGTGGCTCTTGTGTATCTTGTTTAATTTTTGTTTAAGAACTTAAATGTTACTCTTTGAAAAGAAAGTCAAAATAACAATTCAGTTACTTTTTAGTGCCTTCGAAGTGACTGAAATAATAAAAACTCTAACCCCCAGTTTCACAGTGCGAGTTTTAACTCCATTTTTGGTTTAAACGTCAGATCAACAATTTGTTCGGTTTCACAGTGTCGAGATTATTCTGCCGTTCAAACTTCAGTTCAGCGTTTGTATTGTTTTTTTTTTCAGAAAATATTATGAACAAAACAAAATTGTGTATTCGAATTGGTATAGTGATTTTGAATATTATTTTATTTATCATTCTCGCTGTATCGCGCGTTTTTTTGTGTCAAAGAGAGAAAGGGAGGACGAGGCAAGAAAAATGCTGCCAACTATTTTTCATAAAATATAGTTAAACGGAGTTCAACTGATCTGAAGATCAGATTTCACTGTGAAACCGGACGAATTAAGCCAACAATTTAAACTCAATTTATGTTCAGTTGATGTTAATAGGCTTTTCACGCCAAACCCAAAACCGGGTTTTCAGCTAAAAGAGAAAACTCGAAAACCGTTCACACTGAATATTTACAAGTTTACGTTTGACATTTCAATTATTGTGGCACCACAGAAAACAATAATTACGTTGTGCATTGAAATTCAAATTACCCCATAGACAGCTGTTTTTTTGCTGGCAGCAACCCGTCAGCTATTTATGTGACGATTAGTTGAGCACTGAATGTTTCACAAGGTGTGTTTGTGTGCAAATCCAACAGGTTTTCGACAGGTTTTATTTAAAACTTGTAGTTTATCAAAACGAGTGATTTATCAAAAATGTATGGGAAAACTTGTGTTTTCGCTTTAGGTTTTCAGCAAAAACTGATAATTTCGCGAAAACCGTGTTTTGGGTTTGGTGTGAAAAGGCTATAAGCTTAACTCCCACTGTGAAACTGGGGGTAATATAACTGTATTGCAACTAGTTTGTTTATCTGTTGATAAAATTCCTCAACAAAATTCAATATGTCGCAAATAAATAAAAAAAGTAGAATATTTTAAGAGTTATTTACTTAGTCAACGCGCAAGTTTTAGAATAGGTAGCAAATCACATTTTGTGATACAAACTATCAAAACTAAAATTAAATATAAAGGTTAATAAATAATTATTTAATAAGCTGATGTTTTCATTCATTATTCGTTGTAAAAGTCAAGAGTCAATGCTTAACATGTTTCACTTGACATGCAATTAGTTTGTTTTAAGAAAAAATATATTTATGAAACTTAAAAAAAAAACATTGCTTTGAAACCACTCATGTCAAATAAACAAGTTCCGAAAAACCTTGCAATAACAACTAGTCGAGGGGTTGCAGTTGCATTTCATCCAGATCCACTGAAAGTCTTCTATAATAACAGTCACAATTAAGTCAAAAAGAACTTCATATTTACTTCTCATAAATTTGCAATCCAGTTGAAAGAAACTATTTTGTAAAGATTTAAATTCATTACACAAAAGTTACGTTTAGTTGTATAGACACTTGGGCTTAGATGTACAATGAATATCGACTTGGTGTAACTAGTTGTTTACTCAACTGAAAGCTTAACTTTGTTCAGGTCACTGCAACCTATTAGCAACTCAGCGTTCGTCTTGGGTTGTATATTACCATACAGCTACAGCTTGTCGTGGATCTCTGAGCCTCAACCAAGATATGTTCGCCAGATAGCTCGGTCCCTGGACAGCTGTCTTCAGCTGGCATGTCAAACTGTCAACTGAAGTACCCATTTCGTTTCAATTGCCGCCTAAGTCATGGTCTTTCGCTATTACACAATCTCTCTCAGTTATATTCTAAGGCTTTCCGGACCATAAGAGTTCATCCATTGCACGTGGCCTGCTTAATTCCGGACTTCACTTTTTTCAATTTCAATTCTTCAAGAGAATTTTCTCCTCAATACCTCAACCTTTAGGCATTCTCAGCAACACTTTCGGACTGGAATGATAAATAACTTGGAAAGATGTGCTTTAGTTACTCCCCCAGATGTACGTATTATCTAGATTGTTGAAGAATGGCTTCATGCGTTCACAAATATTGCTGTACCAAGGATCTTATTGAAGATGTTAAATAGATTGAAACGTGGGGCAGTGCAGATGGTCTCCTTTCTTTAAGAACAGGCAAGCAAGCAATACTGAGGTTCCTTGCATCAGACATACTTTCATTTGACTACTGCCTGTTGCCTTGTACTCTCCGGCAACAAGGCTGTCAGCACCAGCAGATTTATTAGACCTAAGTTAGGTATTTTTTTTAGCTATTTCTACTTTTCGCAGATCGGGTACACAGAATTTTAAATTAGCTGATTCGATCTGTGTGACGGCGGAATCAGATTCTGTCAATCAGTCAACTTAGTTAAAATTATTGCAGATTTTTTTTTGTTAATCTTCATCAATGATTCTACAAGGATGTTGGCGTTGTTTCATCTGTTAAGAATCCATTCAAATCGATATACCTATGACACTAATTGCTCTTTCAATATCGAAATCAAAAAGGCGCCACTTAAGAGATTTTTCATACCTCTGTTCTACGCATGAGTTTCGATAGTTTTACGAGAAGCATATCTCAAAAACCTATTTTTTACTAGTTCAAGGTAAACTCTCCAAATTGGTAGAGTTATCCATTTCGAGATCTAAATTGATAGAAGGAACATGTTTTAAGACAAGGAGTAGTTACTTTGATTTCTTTTTTCATAAAAATATCTATTTGAAACTAAAAGACCAATCATTGATTCTAAAGTGGGAACACTTTTCGGCTATCTATTCATTATGAGGGATGGATGACACATCTTTTCAACTTTTAAGTTCCCAATGAGATATTTTTGATAATTTTTAATATTTGCTTGCTATGCAGCCGGCTTCTTCCGCTGACACCCAATGTTTACACTTATAATGAGATAATAAATGATTCAAACCACAACCCGTCGGCTTCGTCCTTGCCGTTGTTAGCATTCCAGCTTTATCTGGAACTTCGTCGATCTTGGGTCTTCTCTGTGATGTCTTTCGGCTTTTAAACGTAAGTAAACGTACATACCTACAACGATGGATGGCATTTGTTTGCCACAATTTGCTTATAACGATGGGGTTTGATGTGGTCTTTCTTTGATGCACGTCCGATCGTGTTCCAACACGATCAATTGTGAAATTGTGAGTCTTTCTCAGATGTGGGATAGGTTGGTCGGTCTGTCGGAAGTCGAAGTCACTGAACTGTGACAATCTATTGCCATAGTTTATCGATAGCGATGATAATTATTATTATTGTTATTGCTGTCAGAGTAAGTGAGCGTGGGAAAGGCTATAATTTGCTTGGTGATGTATGGATCTTTAAAATGACATTCGTCAGCATGCACAGCACATACACACATCGAATATCTCGACTGGAAATTCGAATGAAAAGTCTCTGATTTATGATCAGTCAGTGTCTCCATGTGACGCTTGGGTAATTTTTGAACAATCATTGAGGAGTACGAAAAAATGTACATAGACTTATTATTGTGCCCTTTTTTTTTTTTTTTTTTAATTTGGGATCTTAATTGCTTGGAAAATTAAAATCAAATTGCTTGCTCAGGGACGTGTGTCAATGAGGAAACATTCAGGGTGTGTTGGTTTTATTTATGAAGACAAATGCAGAAAGTTATAGTCTGGGAAGATAATTTATGACTACAATGTTGTGTTTTTTTTTTTTTTTTTTTAATGAACACTAATGCAATTGATGAGCTTCGGTCTTAGGTGGTCTTAGGTACCTGGACCCATGTTCTGTAACTTTTGAATCGATAAAAATAGTCGAGAAACAAAAAAAAATGGAAAATCCTTGTCAAACAAATCAAAAATTTAAGGTATCGCCTCAACTTATTACAAAAACCCATTTTTTCAGAGGCGTTAAATGAGGAAAAGTTATCGCCTGAGTTATAGAACATTGACACTGATTGGATATCAAATAAAAAATATATGCCATTTAATAGCAGATCAGTAATTGCTCAAGTCTCAGCTATTGGTCAGCAATTGACTGTAATTTAATCAAATGTTAAAGTAGATGTAGTCCAGTCATTTTAGGTTTTATCGGCGGAAAAATTTGACATTTTCTGACTAGACAATAAGCTATATTTTGAAATATTTAGAATGTATTTCTTGACAAATTTCGCCAAAAAACTCTAAATCATCACTCTTTTCCGTACGTGATATTAAATGTGATAATTTCCAATTGTTGGTATAACCAAATTAAGATTTTTTAGAAGAAATCTTAATAATCTTCAAAATCGAATTCGGCAGTTTATGTCTCGCACGTGTTATAAGTGCTCTATCGATAACATACACTTACGTGTTGCTAATGAGTGCTTATTTATTACTAAATAAAGGATATGCACTGACTTGCTCTTTAAATGCTTGTTACTATTCTAATTTCAGAGTGTTGGTAGGAGCGCTGCTCAAGTTTTAGTTATCTATTTTTGTAAGCAATTTGACAGCAGCTGACACAAGTCAACTCAAACATCTTTTATTTAAGAATATTTAATCTGGCAGTTTCGCACGAATAAGCTAACTTTAACTTTTACTTAAATTGGAAGAACGCCCCCTACCTATGCTTGTTAATACGAGTATGATTTATAAAGCAACAAAAATTAATAAAACGTATGTGTGGCCCAGTTTGTTGCGTTAGGCATTTTTTATTTCCTGTACGTAAATAGGTGTGAAACAATTTTTTTATTACTATTTGCATTTAAAAGGATTTGCTTATGTATTTTAAAAGCCTGATTTTTCTTATGGGAAGAGTGATTGCGATTATATTTAAAACTGCCCCAGCGGGAAATATTACCCCAAAAAGGGAGTTATTATTCGGGGGCCCATGGGTAGAGCCAGACAACGTACTCTTGTTCAAAAACTTATTTGTTAGTTTCGATTTCGATGACAGATAAAGCGAAAAGAATATGGTGGAACTTATGAGATTTGATTCCTAGATCCTAGCATTCAACTAATGTAGAAGACAGAAGAAATTGGAAGGACCCTAGCTGGGCCACTCCGACTACGCGTCCTGTATCATATTTCCAGGAGAAATGCTTCTATTCAATTATTGAACGTAATATTTGCACTTTGGCTAACAACTAATAATAGGTCGCCTGACTTTGTCGGGTGTGATTGCGTGTAGGTTGGTGGTGGCGGGCGGTGGGAACCATCTTGGATTTCCAACACACTGAAATATCTGGCTGCTCAGTTGCCATGTGCTTCATTAGCTTTTTCCGACGGATGAAGATGTTCCGTACCGGCTTCTTTACACAAATCACCAGGTATTTATCTAGCGGGATCATTTTCGCTTCAGTGTATAGGTGCTTGCAGTGATTTGTGACTGGCGGTCGAAATGCAGTCCGGTGTAAGTTCTCAGAATCTTCCTTGCGAATTCTTGAAGTTCATTTATGGCCATCTTCGAGATTGAGAACATGACTCAGAAGGAGGAGCTGATCACTGGCCGCAGGTGTTGCTTTTAAATCAGTAATCAGTATCTATTTCTTCTATGGGCTTGGCCTTAACCTTCTCATCAATTGATGTAGACGCCTGAATGCCCATCCTGCTTTCTTGGACTGTATAACCATAAGTCAATGGTTCATATTCGGCTCGAAGGACCAATGTTAAATTGATAATCAGAATAGCATGTGACTTTATTGTTCTAAATCTTCTACTTTTATACAAAATAAATGGTTACTTTTATAAATTAATTCTAAATTAAATGAAAAATATACAAGAATATAAGTGTAATATTATAGAATTAAATAAATTAGAAATAAATTATAATCATTGTCTTCGTGGTGCTACATTGTATTTAGTATCATGTTGGTTATGTAGCTTTACTAATGGTGCTATTTGTTGTTTACACAACAAGCATGCAAGTTGAATCTGAGCTAGTATCTCCAGGTACCTCACGTTTTATTTGTCAGCTATTTTGAATCCATCAGGGAGTTTCAGAACCAGATTTATATAATTGGCTGCCTCTTCCAATTGAAGGTCTCCTGAAGCAGCCATATTTCGCTATATGCTTATAAGGAGTTTCCACTTCTTGTAGAGATGGAAGAGTCTGTGGAGACTTCCACTTAGAGAAAGCGCCAGCGTATGATTAGGCTGTAGAAGACGGGGCCAAGTTTTGATATTTGATCGACTCCGGCTTATATTTTTTGCACAGTTGATGTTCAAATAGATTTTTATTTTCAGTATTTGGATATACATTTGGTAAGCTACCGCACAGTTTATACACAGAGATTTGATATACTATAATAATATCTTTCTACTGAATAAGTATTTTAATAAATTTCAAGTTCACAAAGGGTTTAGAAATTACTTTTTGAAGGAAACTACAATTAAAACCTTCAATATAAAAAAAAAGGCAGGTACATTTTGACTCGAATAAGAAATAAAACTTCAAAACAATAGTTTAGAAGAATGTTAAGTTAGTATGAATTGAGTTAGTGAATAATAATAATATATAATTTATATAATGAATATTAGTAGTTTGTTAGTAAATATGTATATAATAAATGGATAAATAAATTAAAATAATAAATAAAAAAATAAATAA
The DNA here is from genome assembly GCA_910595825.1 of Philhelius pedissequus. Classification (NCBI taxonomy): domain Eukaryota; kingdom Metazoa; phylum Arthropoda; class Insecta; order Diptera; family Syrphidae; genus Philhelius; species Philhelius pedissequus. The sequence continues at coordinate 329,477,962 of OU343160.1, forward strand.
ATAATAAATAAATAAATAAATAAATAAATAAATACATGTAAACATATAAACATATAAGTAAATAAACAAAAAGAAGTAGATAACTAAATAAGTACAAGATAAATAAATAGATAAATAATTGAATAAACAAAAAAATAAAATAAATAATTACAAAAAGCAAATAAATAGATAAATAAATAAATAAATACATGTAAACATATAAACATATAATAAAATCAACATCAAAGATATGGTTAAGAAAACAATTGATTGATTAATGGATTCTCAGGAATTTCACAATTTCTCAAAAAAGAGTTGTTGAGTTTATCAATTCTTACAGAGATCATTTCCACATTTGCTCTTGTATGTAAGTCTAATGTGGCATGGTATCGAGAAAGATTAAGCATCATTTTAAGTAATTTGTTCTGTGAAACTTGTAGTTTGTTAAGATGACATTTGGAACAATTTCCCCACACCTGGCATCCATACAAAAGGATTGCTTGGAATATTACTTTGTGAATAATTATTTTGTTAGCGTTGCTTAGAGATGACTTTCTATTAATGAATGGATAGAGCATATTGATTGCTATGCTTACTTTGCGCATGGTTTGCGCAATATGTTCCTTAAAGGTAAGTTTTTGGTCTAGATAAGCCCCTAAATATTTTACATTCAAGTCCCATTTGACATTAACGCCATTTACAATAAGCTGATTACTGAGAAGATAGCAAGACTTTCTTTTTCTGCTGAAAAAGATAGCTTTTAATTTATCAGCATTCAGCTTAATTTTCCACTTTTGATAATATTGAATCATCAGTTCAAGTGCATGATGTAAATTTGTCTCAATGTTGAGACTAAATTCATGTGATGAAAAGATGCCTAGCAATATCACATTCCTGTAGCCTGGGAATATCAGATGTGTAAATGTTGTACAAAAAAGGACCCAACACTGATCCCTGTGGAACACCTGCATTAACTTGGTAAGAAATTGAAGGACAGTTATTAACAAAAACACTAAAGCAACGGTTAGAAAGAAAGCTTTGAATAATTTTTATGAGATACATGGGAAAACCAAAATGTACCATCTTGTGGACAATCCCATCATGCCATACTGTGTCAAACGCCTTTTCTATATCTAGTAGAACAAGACCAGTTGATTTCCCAAGAGAACGATTTTTTTTGACATGTTCACATACTCTTAAAACTTGATGAGTGGTGCTATGATGCATTCGAAATCCAAATTGTTCATTTGGAAAAATATTTAAATCTTCAACGATTTGCAAAATCTTACGTTTAATAATCTTTTCCAATATTTTACTTAGACAACTAAGCAAACTTATCGGTCGATAGCTAGTAGGAAGCTTAGCAGGTTTTTCAGGTTTTGGAATTGGAATTACCTTTGCGTTTTTCCAAGTCATTGGAAAATACTTAATCTTAAGACATGCATTTATCAAAAAGGTAAGAAATATAAGGCCTGCTTTGGGTAGTTTTTTTATATAAATATTTTTTATATTGTCTAGTCCATCTGATTTCCTTGACTTAAGGTTTGAAACTATATGCCCCACATCCTCCCTAGATACAAATTGATCACTAGGTGTATCAATGTTTTGTGAGCTTACCATGCTCAACGTATTACCTACAAGAATTTCAGTTGTGACATCACTAAGGTGTTGTGAAACAGTATGATTAGTAAGAAATGAAGATGCGAATAAATTAGTTTTATTTGAGTCTTGATAAACCACTTCATTTCCATTATCAAGATTTGGTATTCGTCTATTTTTGTTTTTAATAATTTTGACAATGTTCCAAAAAGGTTTTTCATTTTTTTCCAATTTACTTAATTTATCGTTCCAATTTCTGTTTCTTTGCTTACTAATTTCCTTATCAATCCTTTTTTTATAAAGTTTTGCTGCATCACGATATTCTGGTAGGCGATAACGTTGCCACTGCCTATTAAAAGAATTTCTTAGTCTTATTAATTCCATAATGTGTTCCGGCATCTTAATAAAGAAAGGTTTTTTTTGTCTTTTTTGGTACACATGATTGCACTGTGTCTAGGCACATCAATATCTTCTCTAGAACACACTGTATCTAAATCTGTGCATACTGTTCTAAGTTTGGACTTAATTTCAGATCTAAAACGACACCAGTCTGCATTTTTAAGATCCAAAAAGTACTCTGCTCTATGCTCAGCCAATTCATTCATTTTGCATAAGACTGGAATATGATCAGAACTTAAATCATTGATTGTCTCAGGCTGAGTAAAAAAAGAAGGAATATTAGTTATGAATAAATCAAGAACGGACGGACTTCCCTCTGACCCAGACGGAAAATAGGTTGGACTAAACGGAAACAACATGGTTGATGTTCAATTATCCCCGATTGTATAAAGAACTTCCTGTATTTTTTTTTGTTGGTGGTCCACAAATCATCCGATTGTGATTCGATGCCAGTTGGGGGCTATCTATGGTGCTTCATGCTGGAACTTCAGGAGTAGGTGCAGTTCTTGTTACCTTAAGCCGAACTGCATGTCGGATATTATGTTGTTGCAGAACTTCCTGGAGCTTGCTTAGGTTACTGACAAGGGATATTGACATATAGCTGTAGATTATGTTCCTGACACTTTTTTCGATTTTGCCAAGATTTTCGCTGTTTTATATTTTTGGGGGAAGTCGTTATTCTTACCATAGTTATTTAGGATTATAGTAACGAAGGATAATAACTGTGTTTGGCAACCTAATCATAGTGAAGTTGGATATTCTATTGTGTCCGGTTGAACATTTTTCCCTTGCAGTTCATCAATAAATACCGGACTTAATCTGCAGATGGGTTGCGTATGAAGTCCTTTAAAGGCGAAGCATCTCTTTATGACTATAACTAAACTAGGTTGGTACAACAACGAATGGAAATGGTAGGTCACAGCGAGCTGATCGCATGACAAATTATTAGTACCCTAAATCGATTCTACGCCGTAATAACCCAGTGTGTTGCATTGCTTCAGACATTGATGTACGGGTTTTCGGTCATTAAAAACCTTTACAACTACTGTATATTAAACTGGGATCGTAAGGGTGCTTTTCATTAAATAAATTTGTGGCCTGTTTTTCTCAAGTCTGTGAAGTTTTTATTGTTTTGCTTTACAAAGTGGGCCTGTCCTGTCTACCACCTCGTATCAATATCTGCCCTTAATTGAAAGCACATTCTTAAGAATTTTATTTTTTTAATCCGATTTAAGTTTTAAGTAAATTGCGTTACAATCGATTAGGAGGAATAGGAATTATTTTATTCTCCCTGAGAACATGGAGGGTTTTACTTGAAAAAAGTTAACGAAGTAATCAAAACCAAGTCTAGACATTAGCCTTAATGATATCTCCCAAAATAGCCACCTTATTACAGCTTGAACCAAATCTACTTCCAAGGACGACGCGCCACAACCCATAAAAAGTTCTTCAAATTGATTTATAAATAAAAAAAAAACTGTGCTGAAATGTGCTTTAATTAAGTTATTCATATTAGCTTTCACAGTTTCGACAACTTATTATACTTATACCCATACATATATGTACCTGAATATTAGACTGTGGCTTCACCATTTCAGTTAGATACGTAAGGCTTTCTTAGGGGAGCAGGGACTATAGGAACCTTAAGGAACGCATAAAATAATTAAGGCAAACGACATTTTACCATGGAGGAAAAGAAAGTTCTGCTTTCGTGTCGGATGAATAATGCCCCCTTGTCCCACCAGACTAACAAAAACAACAACAAAAATAAATAAGGATAAATACAAGCTATACGCCCACGCCCACCTATGTAATAATATACCTACATATAGAGGCCTAGGAAAATTCAGCTAAGTACCTAACTATACATAATTATGGGGGAGTCCTGGAATGGACTTATGATCTGAGCCTACCAAAGCAACACGCAGGCAACACCAGAGACCCACCCACCTCTCGTGTGGGACATAAGTCACATTTAATGGCCTAGCAATTACTCTGTCTCTGAAGTTAGGTTGTGAAATGAAGATATTCAATTGAACCAGGATCACGGCTATAATATATACGCACAGTTTGAAAATCGTCCTGCAATGTGTACTCCTCTGGCGGATGGTGTATGTGTGTATTTAATGCTTGGAAGTGCTAAACTTTAGACGATTTGCGGATGCATTAATAAATTCTCGCCAAGCCATAAAATTATCTATTATAATGGTGTGTAAAAGGCTAAAGAGCTTCTGGATTACCAACACACAAAAGTTCTGGTTCATTGTCCAGACGAGACTACTCTTGAAGGAGTCGGTACGGTGGCGACAAATAGTGGTAAGCTTCTACTATAAAATGTTGGAAGAACATATCTTAATTTTTATTGCCACATCCATTAAAACTTATCGACACATTTCTTAAGGAGCTTGAATTGAAGTTATTAAACTTGGTCGTCGGGCGGCGACGTCTTCCAATAATGATTTTTGCCTTTTCGCTTCTATAGGCTGTGGCTTGGCTATAATAAGACAATCTCTCTATCCATCCATTTTTGCCTCGTCCCTTTGTCTTTGTTTTCTTGCCTGCTAAGCTAGTATTATAGTGTTTGGCCATTCTGCCGCTGCCGCTGCCACTGCCACTGCCACAGTCGGAGTCTCTTATCCGACATCTCACTTGGTCTGGATTGCTTTCTTTGGTTTATTGTACACCTTTAATTAAGCGGTTTCGGTTGCTTCTGAGAAAATGGAAGGGCTATGGTGTGTATACTGTATAGGGCTCTGGCTGGGATGGTCTTGGGTGCGATTCAGGCGTTGCGTATATAGTCATGGCAAGCCGATGAAGACGAAAAAGTCCTGAGGTTTTAATGTAGCACAAAAAGCGAATTAATTAACTAAATTACTCAATTAAGAGTTCTCTTTGGGAGTGGTTTATAGCAATATGAAAGGAGGGTTAATATTAGGGATACAATATCAAGAGCTAGGATCTTTTGATTCTTCTTCCTGATGGTGGCATCGCCGGCCGACAGTTTAAAAAAAGTGCAAAGCGTTCTGTTAATTCGTTTTTTTTTTCTTGTTATTGTTGTTGGTGGATTTTTTGTTAATCTGTCTTTCGTTTTAATTCGCGTGGCCATAAAAAGGCAGGTTGAATCCTTACTATTGTTTTTTTGTTGTTGTTGTTGCTATAATATTTAAGTGTTAATAATAATTTTGAAGAAAACTCGTCACAACATTTGAGCTTCAAAATTCTGTAAGAATAATTACATTTTTCTAGCATTATATCTTCTCGCTTGATTTCTTTAATACTTGTCGTATACCTACATCGCATGATAGTTTTTTCAATACGACATTTCTCGCAAGATTTTTATTTATCGCATGAAACACTCAGAAAGATAAACATAAACATCTCGCATGATAAATTCTTCGCATGAGAAGTCCTTATTTCGCATGATTTCATTTCCGCATGATATAATTCTCGCTTGATAATTTTTTTCGCGTAAGAAGTAATGCATGCTATAATTTGCACATAATATATTTCAGTCGTGATATGTAGGTACTTTACTCGCATGATTTCTTCCACGCATGATAGCCTTCTCGCATTATAGGTATGTAAATACTTATCTCGCATAGTAGTTTTGTTTCTGGCAAGATATAATCTTATCTTACATGATAGTGATATAATCTTCACGCGTGATATATTTTTCGCATTATAGTCACATAACTCGCATGGTAGTTTTTCCACATGATAGATTTCACGCAAGATTTTTAATTTTCGCCTGATACAATTCAAATGATACACTTTCCGCATGCTATAAAGTTCACAAGGTTTTTTTTAAATAATAAATTTTTTGCCTGAGGGTTCCTTATTTCGTATGATTTAATTCGCGCATGATATAGTCTTCGAATGATATATTTTTCGCGTGAGAATTACTTTTCCTACATTGTATTTTTTTCGCATGATATAATTCGCACAAGATATATTTATTGTCGTGATAGGTAGGTACTTAACTGGCATTGTTTTCTCCACACATGATATACTTCTCGTGTTATAGGTATGTACTTATCTCGCATGGTACATTTTTCCCAAGATGTAATCTTATCTCACATGATAGTTTTCCGCATGATAAAATCTTTACGCGTGATAAATGTATCCCACGATAGGTTCTAATCTCGCACGGAGGTTTTTCCGGATAATTTAATTTTTGCATGGTAGTATTTTCGCATGATATAATTTTTGCAGTATTTAATTCGCGCATGATATTATATTCTTCGTGTGATAGTTACATATCTGGCAAGATATTGTTTTCGCATATTATAATTGTCATGTTAAATTTTTCTCATTATAGTTTTTGCGAATGAAAATGAATTTTTTTGACAAAAAACGAGATAGTTTTTTCTGCATTAAATTCCACAAATGCCTAAAAATATTTCCAAAATGTCTACCTTTTTTTCAAAATTTTGTCTTTAGTTATTAAGTGGGAAAAAAAGTAGAAAAAAAGAATCTAGTAGAAAAAAAACAGAAATCTTTTTAGAAAAAATGATATGGGAGCTGATATAAAGAACGTGTCTATTGTCGAAATGTCGGGAATAAAACAACGTTTATGAGAATGTCTACAAACTCGGTTTTTATTTGAAAATCCGTCGGAATGGAATAAAAAAAAATACCAAAAGCCGTAAAATTTAACTCCACTACTCACAGACCTGAACAATGAATACAATCCAAATTAGTTACCTTCTTACGAGTCAAACATGACTTCTATCTAAGTTCATTAACCTTTATGTTACCATCTGATTCCCTTGAACAAGAAAATCCTAAATAAAAGTTGTAAGCCCAAATAAGGCATCCACATTTCACTTTCTTCCGACAGCCTAATCAAAATGAAAATATAACCTCAATTCAATGTCAAGAAGCTGCACTTTAAGCTGGGTATACCTATATACATCATGGTCGTTGCGGCATAACTGCCCGCTCTTGCTCTCAAGTCTTCCAACTAAATTCCAATTAATGTATATCCGATTAAAAGAAACGAGCTGCGAAAGCATTGCTAATTGCTTTTGAGGATTAAAAACTACAAACAATCACATAAAACCAAACAACAATTCTTCTCGGCCATAATTCATTTAGACTGTTTGCACTATTCGTTCGTTGGCCAATGCTTATTGCGTTTGGCTAGCTGGCTGTGTATAGCTAGCTGGTATAGTTGAAGAAATTTCACTTTCTTCTGTTTGGTCTTGGAAGTGGTTGGCAATGTCTGGTGGTAAGTGTATACTAGAAGTGGCGGTGATGGCCATGGTCTGTTGAAGATTTCCTCTGACCTTCCTCCAATTGACTCATTCATAGTCGCTATCAGCGCGAGTGCTTTGTGTAAACTGATTCGTGCACTCAATCAAATTAAATTGGATTATAAAAAGCAGAAAAATATATATTCACATTTGTTGGGGTTTTGGTTTTTTTTCCTCTTCGTTGGACACAGACAATGGAATTTTCTGAAGAAACTGCGTTCGTTTGTTAAAAAAGGGGGTTTGGGATTACACAAACTATGAGTTAGGAGGGAAATTTAAAAAACCTACCTATGTAATACTACTGCTAGAGTGCATTATATCACCGAAATGGAAAAAAAAGTGAAAAATAGTGGAAACATAAGAAAATGACTGGAAATATTTCGCGAGATGATATGAATGTTGAGGATTTGACTGTGCACCATCGAGATAATCGGAAGCAGTTAAGTCTATTAAATTGCGACCAACCAGTTTTGGAACGTGGTAATACTTATATGGGTATGTAGGTATTTTTTTACAACCCACTTTGCAGTCTCATCTTCTATGTAAACTGAAAAAACCCAATTCTCATTGAATTTCATTAAAACGATGCTATTATTATGCTTGCCGAACTAATTATTCACTCTTTGTTAACCTTTTCCTTTTTCCTCTTTAGCCATTGATTTATGTCTTATTGTCACATTTTCATACAGTAATAATGTCTACATGTCACTGATTTAATCCTCTATCTTTCACAGCCTTCTTATTTCACACTGTCAAACGTATATACTTTCACACTGTCAAACTTCCATTCTTTCACACTGTCAAACTTCCATACTTCAATACTGTTAAACTGTTTCAATTTCAGACTGTCACATATTTCGTAAACTTTTACACTGTCACCATATCGATGTTATACAATGTCATAACTTAATACTTTTACGCTATAAGCCTTCTACACTGTAAGTCTTTCACACTGTCATATTGCCTTAAACACTGACGCACTTAAAACTGAATATTTCTCATATTCACAGGGAAAAATGTGTATACTGTTTGTGCCCTGTTACACTCTCACTATGTGACAATTTTAAACTATAATCAAATTGGTGTTTCACTGTCACACTTAAAACCAAAGATTACCGATACACAGACATGCCAAAATGTCTGGAGTAATTTCTGCAACAAAAATAAAATAAAATAAAATAAAATAAAATAAAAAAAAAATAAAATAAAATAAAATAAAATAAAATAAAATAAAATAAAATAAAATAAAATAAAATAAAATAAAATAAAATAAAGTAAAATAAAATAAAATAAAATAAAATAAAATAAAATAAAATAAAATAAAATAAAATAAAATAAAATAAAATAAAATAAAATAAAATAAATTAAAATAAAATAAAATAAAATAAAATAAAATAAAATAAAATAAAATAAAATAAAATAAAATAAAATAAAATAAAATAAAATAAAATAAAATAAAATGAAATAAAATAAAATAAAATAAAATAAAATAAAATAAAATAAAATAAAATAAAATAAAATAAAATAAAATAAAATAAAATAAAATAAAATAAAATAAAATAAAATAAAATAAAATAAAATAAAATAAAATAAAATAAAATAAAATAAAATAAAATAAAATAAATTAAAATAAAATAAAATAAAATAAAATAAAATAAAAAAAAAATAAAATAAAACAAAATAAAATAAAACAAATTTAAAATAGTTCTGGCTGTTCGACTGCTTCAACTAAAGCGGAGAGATGAGGTGCGTTTTAAAATGACTTTAAACTCAAGGAAAAACATATAATTTTTTGAACTATATTTGATTTTTATTTTAAATAGGTGTATTTGCTTATATTATTTTTGTATGATATACATATAGATACATGTGTGTATATAAATTTTATTAATAATTTGTTGCTTAAATAAGCATTACAAAATATTTAAAAAAAATCTTAATATGCAGTAAAGCAAAAACGTTTTTGCTGGCTTGTTTATTTGCTTTATGTGGTGTGGGAATACAATTTTAAATGCTTTGAACTGATGTTTGGTTTCTGTCAGTCAGGGCTTTCATATACTTTTAAAGTTTATGTACACTAATCATAGCTTATATTATTTTAATTATAAGAAAAAAATCAATAATTTTGTTTAATTAAAATTTTCTTAAATGCAAAATTTACAACACAATAATTTAATTAGCAACGCGTTTCGGAATAAATGCCATCATCAGGCGAAAGCTTATATGATGCATAATTGAAATTGAAATTAATAGAATACAATAATTATACATCCCAGGCTTTCGCCGGATGATGGAAGTTATTTCGAAACGCGATGCTAATTAATTAAAAAAAAATTAATAATTAAATATTATTGACTTCTTTTTCTTATAATAAATGTTAAAAAACGCACAACGGGATACAAAACCCACATAAAATCAGTAAACCTAGATCACAAGATTAATAGTCTTAATTTGCCTCTACAAACATTACTCTGAAAATCATCTAACTTTTTTTTCTCTCAGTGTAAAGAGCACAGTAAATAAATTAGAGTTGAATTCCAAATTACAATCCGAACTCAGATCAATCTTCAATAGATTACTTTCTGATCTACCAATGGAATTCAATTTCGCAAAATAATTGCTGTTTATTCGTTCTTATTCTCCAACACTCCAGCAATGTCTGTTCTTGATTATATTATCAAGTTTTTTTTTTTTATAATTCTTCGAATGAATTGTTTGATGCTAAAAAATAATTGGAGCATGGAAACCACTCAGCAGTTAAGATTTTAGGATGCAATAGACACAGTTTACATTTCATTTCCTCTCTTTTTTATTATTATTTTTTTTTTTTGATAGTTAATAGAACTTGTTTGTTTCTTGTATGGAAAGTTTGAAAGGCAGTAGGTTAATTAACTAGTTCTTAATAAATCTTGTACCTACATTTGTTTTTCATGTAGAATGTTTGGCCGGAAAGTACTTCAAGAAAAGCATTTTACAATTTCGTAAAGAAATATAATTGATAGAAATGTCGAATTGTTTCTGTTAAAAAACAAAAATCCAACTATTTCCAGTCAGACAGGATTGGAAAGAAGGACGTTTAAAAATTAAAAATTGGAATTAGTGCAATGTAAGGGTCAAGAATCTGGTTTGCACATATTAATTACCTAAGTAATTAATTGAGTTAAGCAAATTGATTGAATATGAGGATGTGGCGCTAAATAATTCGTCTGGGTTTGGTACCTTATTAATTTTCAAGTCTTCTGGCCTTAACTGAATAAAAAGAAAATCCTTGCATTTTAATTCAATTTTACCTAATTTCCTTCAAATGGCGTATAATTTGTTCTAAGCGATTTCCGCAATGTCATCTCGTAGAGAAATTAAATTCTTAAGGAGCAAGAAAAAAAAAACTTAACGAAACAAACAATGAACTTTTTTTTCCCTTTCCATTCGAAAAAAAATTTCTTCGATTTTAATTTCCAATGGGAAATCAAGAATATAAACAAATTGCTTCCATACACACGCCAAAAGAAAAACAAAATAAGGATACCTACCTACATCCTTCGACGAAAAAAGAAAAAAACAATAAAATTAAAAAAAAAAAAAACGTCCTTCATAATATAACGAAAGATAACATTTCATTTCATTGTTGGTACTACACCAACCTTAAAGGCACACGTTGAGAACACCGCGCCGCTTTGCAGTTGTTTTCGTCGCGTCGTGCCACCACATAAAGTTTGACAGTTCTTAAAGTATGCTATGGTGTAGAGGCATTTTTGTGTTTCTTTTAGTGCGGTCGCTTTAAATAACAAAAGGACGACTTTTTCAAGGTTGTTGCTTAATTCAGGCAGGAAGCTTTTTCATTTCATGGTACGTTTACCTCTGTGTTTTGTTTTCCTTCCGTTGTATGTGGTAAATATTAGTATCGTGTGAGAAGAAATCGATATTATTTAATTACTTATATAGGGTGGCTTTAATTTTTCCCAAAAATCTTAAAAGAAACAACAATAATTCGACTAATGGTCTGTTTTATGGACTAGCCACTTGATTGATTCAAAAGTAAATTTTAATTAAAAGTCTACAAATTTTATCTCAAAAAGTAATTGGCTAAAATTGTGCAATTATCCGACACATACTAATTATTATTCTGGCAAGGTTTTAATTATTACCCTTATGGTACAAATAATAAAATGTTACATTTTTGTCAATGTAATGTTTTTACATTTTTGATGTGATAACTTCTTATGGGAGGGTATGCCGCTTCGTTACGTAACGCGTTACGGCGCCAGTCTGTCTGGCTCTTATTTCACGCACGCATACGGAGCACTGAGACGCACATGTTTTGTTTTACCTGCGATAAACATTAGGTACTACATTTAAGGCAAGGAAATCAAACTTGAACTTACGATGATGGAGAACACCAAAAAGTGGGTCACTCTATTCCGTCTGTCTGTATGTATATCTGTCTGCACAACGACCTACAGCACGGCTTAAGCGATTTTCTTCAAAATTGGTATTTAATATTTTTAGGTGAATAGCTCAAAAAGATTTTTGAATCGTTTTTTTTTTGCCATAAAAATAACGGTACTTGCCATACAATTTCTTCTACCATCTTAATTATCTCCAAAACGGCCCTATCGAGTTTTAAAAAAAAGATGTGATATAGTCTACACTTTGGTCGAAATGTTTTTCTTTTTAATATTTTCTTATTAACGGTACCTGTAATACAACCAATTTTTTGATTTTCGACTTTCTCATAAAAGGCTCGCCGGATTTCGATCGACATTTTTACGTAGGAGGTCTTTTGAAGTAAGAACAATCCTGCATACCAACATTTTGGAAAAATATTTCTTTGGATTTTTGAAAAAAAAATATTGAATTTTGAAATACATATTTTGATAATTTTTGTTTTCTTAATTTTGTTTATAACTTTAAGTAATTAAATATTTAAAATTATCATATCTTTTTTTTAGAAAAAAAATTAACGAAATTTTGTATATAACAAATTAAGTAAACTTTAAATATATATAAATTCCTCATAGAAATCTTTCGCAACATAAGAACAAGTACATGTTAAGTAAAACTTCTTTTGAGGAGTTGCGGGTACAAATTGTGTATGGAACTATCAGGGATATGTCAAGCTCACACGGTTTCTATCAAAAACCAACAGAAATTTCTTCAGACCAGCATTACTATGTACGAGGAATCGTAAGTACGCTAAAAAATCTAAAATGCTTGCAGTTAATCATGTCACGCTCTAGTCTTATTTTCTTGAATATTCTGGTGGGTCATTCTTTTCTTAAAGCTCATCCCGATTTCGGAGATTTTACTCAGTTATATCGGTGAGATTAAATAGTTTAGTAGAAATCATTATTTGAAATTGCTTACCCCGGATCAAAATTTGAGCCAACATTGAACCTCATTTAACTCGCCGAAATCGGTGAGTTAAAATTCCTGATCAAACTTTGAACGAGGCGATGTTCGGTGAGATTTGTTCAATCAGCCTTTAGAGCTTATAGCGCTATTCATTCATTGTTCTTTTTATACTTTTCATAATAGTTTTTATTTTTACTATTTTGAAAAAAAAAAACGATTTTTCTTGTTATTTAAAAACGATTTTTTTATTACCAATTCTTATATTTCGACTTTTTTGCATTTTCGTCATTTTTTTTTATTTTTTTTACCAAGGACCATAAAATAAATTTGGTATATTTGGCTTAACTTTTAATTGACTTTTTTTTTTTCTAAATGGAATTAGGTCGTTTTTCCTATGATTGAAGATTTTAGTTTAGAAGGGAAGTTACTTCGTTATGTGGGATAATCTCTTTAGTAATATGAGAGATTAAATCTATCTTTCTTGGTCAGAGGTAAAGGTGATCCCCCGAAGTAAGGATGAAAGTTCGAGAGTATGATGAAGACTAGGTAAAACTGAGAAATGAGAGGTTTGGGGCTACTGTACAAAATATAAGTCTAAGTAGCCATGGTGGCATCCTTAGGATACAAAGTGTGGGTTAATCCTCCGGAGGGCCGAAAACAACGTGGACCCTCCCCCTATAGGAATCATAGCCCAAATGAACCAATTCGGGCTTCACAATTATTTGTGAACCTTAATCTATCTTTCTGTTCTAGGCATGATAATTTTTACGTAACATAGCCCAGTGCAGCGGTAGCAAGAACACCTCCCCCCCCCCATTCGAAGAGCTAGGACGTGCTCAGCTAGCAACTCTCGCTGCCGTAGCCACGACATTATCAAGTTTCTGCTGCTTGCCAGTATCATCCTCATGTTCCTGTAGCTTGGGGTTGTAATGGTAGTAAGGGAAGGAGAGGTCCTTCATATAACTCCGGTTCCGTTACAATGTACTTCTCCAAAAGATTTTGATAGGCAATTCAGCAATATAAAATCAACGATTTTTTGCGGATTAACTTAGGTTCAATAATGGTCCAAAGTTTAATTGTAAGCAAATAGAAAATTGCATGCTCGAACCATCAGTTAAATTGCTTAACCATGGATTCAATTTTGAACCGCTTTTGGATGTTACTTGTAGAAACGTGGTACAAATTTTGATAAGTGGTTTAACTCACTGATATCAGCGATTTCAGGGTTCAAGTAAGTGAAAAACAATAACCTCAATTAACTAACTAAAATCGATGAGTTAGCATTGATCACTGCCCGACAGTGGTGAGTTCACATTGATGAACCACGAATCAAAATTTTAACCATGTTAGTACAATAGCCGATTACGACTTTTGATCCATCAATTTTTTTTTAAATTCAAATAACTGCGAACGTGAAGAAAACATCCTTCCACCCACTCAATTCATTTTGAAAAAAGCCTTTCCTTCGTTTTGACCTACTCGATCCATTGGCAACATTTGAAGATTGACATTGTTTCAATCAACAAAATACACTAAATAGCTTTAAAATGACTGTGTTTTATATTTAACATTTAGAAAAAATCAAACGAATTCTAGTAATTACTATAAGAACAAAACGCTGTCTTTTCAAAACTACTTACTTAATTTGGATTATTATTAAACAATTCTGAGGTTCAAATTAAGTGTTCTATAAATTAGGATCCAAACAATAAAACCAAACAAAGTTGACGGATTTATGACAATGCCAATCCACAAAAAAAAATATCTAACACAGATGAGACCGACAAACCGTTGAAATTTTTCTTGTGGAGTAACTTGAGTCGAAGGTCTATACCAGGTGCCCTTTATCATCGAAAATTGGGCCTCTTGGATGGCCTCCACCCATCAAACCTATCACTTTCGTGGCCCAGTTTTTGATCAAGTGTACGCGACATAGTCATGCAGTTTATGTTCCCCTGTCTGTGGTTGGTTCCTTTATTTCCCTCCAAAGCTCCGAAAATGTGCTGACATTGCAAGAAAATACAATGGTAATGGTAAGGCGCACGCCGGCCTTCATTTTCATGTTCAACTCCCACACTAACTTATTTCCGCCCACCAACGAACGTGCGTGTGTAAGCGATTTGTACAGATTTTCCATTAAATTTTACAAAAAAAAACAAAAAAAAATTACCAACAATAAATTTCAATTAAGAACATCTTTCCATAATGATATGTTTTTTTTATTATTTTTTATTTTGCAAGGATGTGAACGGAGCTGATAGTCTTCGTAGGAGCTTTTTTTTGGACTTACACACCTTTGAACAATTTATCTGAATTCACAAAAAGAGGATACTTTGTCATTTAACAAAAAAAAAATATATATCTATTTATAATTAAGGATTCACGTTAGCAATATCATAATGTACCCCTATAACAGGTAACAGTTTGTGAGTTGAAGGCTTGATTCTTCTGCTGCTGTGGTGGGAATGTTCCGATTTGTTGGCATTGTGATAGTATGTAGGTAGGGTAGACTTGGTTACGTACAATAATTGAAGCTTATCTTTGTGACACTATGAAACCATGTACAAGGTTTGGTGGGAGTGGCAGTGACAGTGGCAGTGGTATAATTGTAAGGGAATTAAATATACAAGTAGAACACAATGCCAATGGAATAAAATACGAAATATAAAAATGAAGATATATTGTGGTATTTCTTACGTTGTGTCGCGTCGATTGTAATATAATCATGGAGCTGAAGGTAATAAGACTGAAAGAATTACGTTTAAGGACTTTTGTTTAAGAACGTTTATTTTTGAAAGCAAAAATTATTCATTTACAAAATGAGATTTGACTTTAAGGAGATCCTTGAGATTCTTCGAATGATTTAAGGAAAATTACCAATACAGGGATACATCTAGTAGGCGGTAGAATTTTCTAGTTGCCCTTGCACCAACAATTACAATCGTTCCAATTCAAGACAAATTTTGGGTTCTTTTAATTTGTACTTTTTGTCCACGCTGACTCTTTCAAAAAACGTTGAAATATTAATAGTTTATTAATCAACTACATACACGAAGAATAACAATAGTTTTTCTCACGTTGGTTCAGCAAAATAAAATTGTTGGAACATTTGAGATAGGTACAAAGTTATTCGACTTTTTTGGTGAATATTAAAAATCAGGCTAAAATGACAAAATTCAAATGATCGACATCCTTGTTTTTCACAGCCAAAATCGCTCATGAAATCAGGCAATCATGGTTAACATAATTTTGAGAAATATTCGGGAAAACATTCGCGATGAGCTCTTCTGGCGTTGTTGTAAAGTGGCAAAAATTCGGCGGAAATTCAATCAGACCACTGGTATCACGCCATTGCCGATCGCCAATAATTGCCTGCGGAACTTTGCAGCGAACTGGTAATTTCGCTGAGCGATTCGCATATTTGTTTTCAATTACAACATGCCATAAGGCTATTGATTTCAGGCAAACGTTCAATTCATCTGTCGGAGTTGATCTTTGAATGACAGACAGAGTTTGCCGAAAATCGTCTGACAGTAAAATCATTGTATCACCGAAACGTCGTTTCTCATTTCGTAAATCTTTCAACGTACGATTTAAAGCTTCCACTGCACGTTTATGAGCCATTGTGCACTCGTCCCAGATGATAATCTTCCATTGCTGCAAAACTTTCGCCATCGCAGAGTTCTTTGAGATGTTGTATATAGGTTCTTGATTCACTTGCAGGTTTAATGGCACTTTCAATGCAGAATGAGCCTTCCAAAAACTTAGCCGCTATCCCAGAAGAGGCGAGTGCTAAAGAATCTCAGATCTCGTACGAATAGGCTAAAATCAGTGAAATCAGGAATGTTTTTTCAGTTCCACCGGGTGCATCGAGGAAGGAAATGCCACCATTTCCGTCATCGACTGCCTGCATTAATTCATCGTACAATTTCTTCTGTTCTTGATTCAACATTGGCACACTTGTTAGAACTGCATGACTCCAAGCGACTCGATCGAAATCCTTTTCTCACTCTATTTCTCGATTAAATGCGTCATGCATTGGGATTGGACGATTTGGTTTGGTGGTGGCATTCCAAATTTGCACAACAAATTGCCAATCATAAGCATACTCATGTCTTCGATCAAAATCAAAGCTTGGTTGCGCACTTCATCTGACATTTCTATTTCATTATCATTAGTCACAGTGCGAATTCGATGCAAAATATCGTCGGCCATATCATCCTTGCATTTATTCTACAAATCTTAAGGATTCGATGGAAGACATGTCGAAATTATGATTGCGAAGAGTGTCCGAAGTTGATAGGCTGGCGTGTTGATAGTGGCGTCTACCATTATCAAATCCCAATGATTATCATTTTCAAGTAATTGTCTACTTTGGCAGGCTTCTCAATATGTCGCACACAACACACCGTCAACAGTACGTAGGGATTCGCATGAAATGGGGCCACGAACATGGACCAAAAGCATTCTTAAATAGAAGCATTCATGGTTTTTCATGTGAGCTATATATATTCTAACAAGTGAATCACTTTCATGAACACTTCTTCGATGACGCATTCCATGCGAAATATCGTGGCATTTCGGAGTAAAGAAGCCAAAGATATTTGTCAACGTTGTTGCAGGCGGTCGTTCGTTTCGGTGGGCCATTTTCCAAGTGAACCGCTAGATGGACCACAGTTGGGTGACGGTCGTGGATCGGAAACGAAAAAAATCGCCACATAGCCTCGTTGCAATTCACGTACCGGCCTAATTGATAGCGAGTCACCTCATCATGCATATCGGGAGCATACAATTCAATTTGAATGACGAAACGAAAAGGACACCTCATATTCCTTCCTTAGTTCAACACGAATCTATCAATCCCATGTTGAACGCAACCAGCAATGCAATTGAAAGCAGCCCATATAAATGCTACTATAAAAAAAATGTAAAATGTCATATCCGATAAAACGTCAATGCTTCAATGTCATTTTTAATAAAGCAAAATTCAAAGAAAAGTTGTGTTTCATTTCATTTTTTTTTTCATTTTTTATTTTCATTAAAGTAAAGTTTACAAATTATAATAAAGGCTAATCAGCCAAACATTGGTCCTTCGAGCCTTAAAAACAAATATTAAAACTTATAAACGATTACCAAAATATTCGACGATTAAAATTGTGTTGTGTGTGCAACGTGGGATTAACCTTAAAACGAGCCATCCGAAGAATTTGCTGTCGCCGCTGCCTTCCCAAAAAAGCAAAGTAAGTTCCATTTTTTTTGCTTACTTTAATTATATTCAATCTTATTGTTAATTAAAAACAAAATGGTAACAAAAATATTGTCTGCAAAACATAAGCAGTTGAAAAAGGATGTCGAGAATTTTGGAAAAAAGGGCAAAGCAATTAACCTTACTTACGTCCAAACAAGGTTAAAGTTGTTGGATGACTTGTGGCAGTCAGTTTCCAAATTTTGTGACGAATTTTTGCAAAACGACGCCGACGATAAAAACAGCAAGGAGCAACTCGAAGCTGAGACAATCTACGAAAATATAAGGGAAGACTATTGTGTGTTTCAATCCAAACTCGTCGATTCGCTGGGAAGTTTTGGTAGCAGCAGTGAGCAGCAGTCTACTGAATTTTCAGGAAAGGAACTGGCAGGCAAAAACGAGGAACTCCATTTACCTTCGATTAAGATCCCTATGTTCGATGGCAATTACGAAAACTGGCCGAATTTTCACGATCTTTTTGTAACTCTCGTCGCCAGTAAAGCATCGCTCTCAGATGTTCAAAAAATGCATTATCTGAAGACCAGTTTAGCAGGCGACGCTGAAAAGCTGTTACTGTCATTGAAGATCCAAGGTCAAAACTACGCCAAAGCATGGTCCATGTTAAAAGATCGGTATGATCACCCTCGCGTTCTAGTTAACATTCAGTTAAATACCTTGTTCAATTTGTCAACATTGACGCAAGAGCGTGCAGAGTCAATTAGAGATCTGCTGTATACTTCGACGCAAGTTGTTCACAGTCTTGCTAACCTAAAAATTGAAGTTGAGCATTTAGATCCAGTGCTAATTTTTCTATTAGTACGAAAACTACCGAGTAAAACGCAGCAAATGTGGGAGGAGAAGCTGAATGATAGGGAAAATCCGAAGGAGTTGGCAACATTCAAGGAATTCACATCCTTCTTGGAGACAAGGTTCCGGACCCTTGAAGCGGTCGACCAGCAGCACAGTCAGGGTACATCCAAAACACCTCGGAACTCTTCTCACAAAAATTCGTTCGTTGCTTATGCTCAGCCGGATAGGTCTAGTATCAACTGCAAAATTTGCCTGAAAAATAAACATGCTGTTAGAAGATGTAGTAAATTTTTGAAAATGAATGTTACCGAGCGTTGTCAGGTTATAAATAAGTTGGGTTTGTGTCGAAACTGTTTAGGGTATAATCATGCTACAGATAACTGTCCAAGTAGTCGTAGGTGTTACCATTGTCAACAACCACATCATACTTTATTGCATGCAAATAATACTTCTTTTCAGCCAAGCCAACATCACGTTCCCACCAGAATAGTAACTCTTTTCAACCATCAGCGCAGCAACAACAATATAATTTCAGCCATACAAGCAACCCAGGACAGCAGCAAAACATCACCACAACTTCTCAATGTGCAATTTTAAACGCCGAAGCTCCTTCATTCCCGTCTTCTAGTAGACAGCACACGTCAACTAACAATGTTGCATCTCACCACTTGCATTATAGTCTCCCGAACAAAAACTCACAAGTTTAACTGGCAACAGCGCTTGTCAACGTTAAGTCGTCGTTGGGGGAGTGGTTGACGCTGCGAGCATTGTTGGATTCTGGTTCTGAAGCATCATTTATCACAGAGTTTGCGGCCCAATTGCTTCAATTAAAATCTCGAGCAACTCATACGGGTGTATCCGGGCTGGGTTTGGTCAGCAGTGGCACATGTTTAAGAGTGATAGACATCACTTTTGCTTCGCAGCATTCCAGTTTTGCAACCAAAGCGCAAACCTTCATCTTAAAGTCACTGTCTGGGCATTTGCCGGCCCGGACCCTTCACGTTGAGAACTGGACACATCTCAACGATTATGTACTCGCTGATCCCGAATTTTTTAAATCATCAAAAATTGACATCTTGCTAGGAAGTGATATCTTACCCGAACTTTTGCTACCGGAGCTGATTACACCGCCAGACAAATCTATGCCAGTCATGCAAAAAACCACATTGGGCTGGATCTTATTCGGAAAGGCTCCAGTTGTTTGCGATGCAGGTCAGCAGGTCAGAAGTTTTATGCAAACGATTGATGTTGAAGCTCAGCTTCGTAAATTCTGGGAAGTAGAAGAAACACCTTTTAAAATTTTTCGAAAACCAGAAGATATTGAGTGTGAGGAACATTTCATCAACAATACAAAACGAACAAAAGATGGACGTTATCAAGTGGCATTACCGTTTAAGGGAAACGTTCCTCCTGTTTTCGGAGATTCGTACCAAGGTGCTTTACGGCGATTTCATGGATTGGAGCGACGTCTAAGTGATAATCAACAGCTCCGAGAACAGTATTCAGCGTGCATCGAAGAATATATCCGCATGGGTCACATGAGCGAAGTCGACAAAAATAGTTTGCCAGAAAATCAGCACTACTTCCTGCCACATCATGCTGTCGTTAAAGAAAGCAGTTCAACCACAAAACTGAGGGTGGTGTTTGATGCCTCCTTTAAAACATCGAATGGAGTTTCGTTGAACGATGCTATGTTGATAGGTCCAGCTCTTCAAAAAAATATTTGCGATATTATTCTTCGATGGAGGCTGTATAGATTCACCTTCACAGCGGATATCGAAAAAATGTATCGTCAGATATTGATAGCAGAACAAGACAAAAATTACCAGTTAATTCTGTGGAGAAATAGTCCTGAGGATCCTATTAAAGCTTACAGGCTTCATACGGTAACATTCGGAACAGCAGCCGCACCTTATTTAGCAATCAGGACACTGCATAAAATAGCTGAAGATAATCAGGAAAATCCATTGGTTTCCACCATGATCCATAACGAGATGTACGTCGACGACTTAATATCAGGAGGAAACACTATATTAGAGGCTGAAGAAAAAATACAACAAATCAAGTCAACACTAGAGACAGCGGGATTCAACTTACGGAAATGGACGTCCAATTCTGACGAATTATTATCAAGCATTCCAATTGCAGAACGGGAATCGACATTTTCATTACCTTCAGAAAATTCGGAACGAGTTAAGACGCTCGGTGTCCACTGGCTTCCTTCTGTTGATGAATTTTCATTTTGCTACATTCCACCTTCTAATCCTCAGCCGACAAAACGTTTCGTTCTTTCTACCATAGCCCGACTTTTTGATCCGATGGGATGGATTGCTCCATGTATCGTCAAGGCAAAAATATTTATGCAGCAGTTATGGGCATCAAAATTATCTTGGGATGATCCAATCGAATCATCACTTTTGGAGCAGTGGAACTTGCTCTATGAGAATTTACACGCCATCAATAAGATTCACTTTCCAAGGTGGGTTCAAACTAATGCTAACTTTTCCCGAGTAGAACTGCATGGTTTTAGTGACGCATCCGAGAAGGCATATGGAGCAACAGTTTATTTACGGGTCGAGGACGATAAAGGTCATGTGGAAATGCACCTTCTAATCGCAAAATCTAAAGTCGCTCCTGTACAACCAGTAAGTCTTCCCCGTCTAGAACTTTGCTGTAATGTTAGCCAAGCTCCTGAACCATGTGAACCAAGCGATTGACAACAAAGAAATCAAGTCTTTTGCGTGGACTGATTCCACTATAACACTTTCGTGGATCCGAGCACCGCCAACCAAATGGGATACCTTTGTTAGGAATCGAGTTGGAGAGATCCAGCGATTGACTGCCGTCAAATTTTGGAAACATATTCCAACGCAACACAATCCGGCAGATTTGGTATCCAGAGGTGTTCTACCATCGGCCTTATTGGATAATACGTTATGGTGGAACGGTCCCGAATTTCTCCGTGAGTCATGGAACTTTGAGTATCCGATACAAACAACGATAAATGCTCATTATGTTGAGCAAGGCGTTCAGCCAATCAATGATCTTTTACATCGGTCATCTGAAATCAAAAAACTTATTAGAATTGTGGCAATGGTCTTACGTTTCACAGATAATACCAAAAATGTTATCCCTAACCGGAAAACTGGATCGATGTCACCAAACGAACTGGATCATTCTTCCAACATATTGATGAAATTAGCTCAACAGGAGATGTTTCCTGAAGGTATATCGAAGTCGAGAGGCATGGCATCATTGAATCCATTCGTTGATTCTCACGGAATCATTCGCGTCGGTGGAAGACTTAAAAACGCCAACTTATCGTACGATCAGCAGCATCCAATAATTTTGGAACCTTCTCACCATTTCACAAAATTGATCCTTCACGAAGCTCATGAAAAGACTCTTCATGGAGGCATTCAGCTGATGATGGGGTTTCTTCGAAAATGATACTGGATTTTTCAAAACAAGCGAGCAGTCAAAAAATATATTCATGGGTGTACGATTTGCTATAGGTATAGAACCAAACCAGCTCAACAGTTGATGGGTGCATTGCCAGCGGCCAGAGTGACAATTTCAAGACCATTTAGTCATGCGGGTGTTGATTATGCTGGTCCGATTAGCATTCGGGCTTGGAAAGGCCGTGGAGCCAAAGTCTATAAGGGCTACTTAGCAATTTTTATTTGCCTAGCAACAAAGGCGATTCACTTGGAAGCAGTAAGTGATCTTACCACCCAAGCCTTTCTTGCTGCGTTTCGTCGTTTTGCATCCCGACGAGGAGTCTGTAGCCAAATTTACAGTGATTGTGGCACCAATTTTAAAGGTGCTGAAGCGGAATTACAACGTCTTTTGAAGAACGCCAAACACGACTGGAAAGAAGTTGCTGACACTCTAGCATCAGAAGGAACAAAGTGGAACTTCATTCCGCCCGCTTCTCCCCACTTCGGAGGATTATGGGAAGCCGGTGTAAAGAGTGTGAAACACCACTTTAAACGAATCGTGGGAAATGGGACACTAACGTTCGAGGAACTCGCCACTCTTCTATCTCAAATCGAAGCGTGTCTTAATTCGAGACCTCTATGTCCTTTAACTGAAAACCCCGACATTGACTCCAGCACACTTCTTGATCGGTACAGAAATGCATACAATTCCGGAACCAGACCTCGTTACTGCAACAAAAACAAATTATGTGGACCGGTGGAAAAACATCCAATTTAATTTACAAACCTTTTGGCAGCATTGGCAAGTCGAATATTTAGCGCGCCTACAACAGCGACCAAAATGGCTCAAACCACAACCTGAACCCAGAATTGGAGATTTGGTATTGGTAAAAGATGAGCGTCTTCCTCCAGCGAAATGGAACTTGGCCCGGATTCTGGAAACATATCCCGGTCAAGACAATCTCACCCGAGTTGTCAAATTAAAGACCCAACAAGGCGAATTTAAGCGGCCAATAACAAAACTTTGTCCTCTACCAATCAACAACAAACATACATAATTTCATCATTCGCAAACACACACACATAACTTTATCATTCACAAACAAACATACATAATTTCATCATTCGCAAACACACACACATAACTATATCATTCACAAACAAACATACATAATTTCATCATTCGCAAACACACACACATAACTTTATCATTCACAAACAAACATACATAATTTCATCATTCGCAAACACACACACATAACTTTATCATTCACAAACAAACATACATAATTTCATCATTCGCAAACACACACACATAACTTTATCATTTGCAAACAAACACAAACATAAAATTATTTACATTAACGAATTATCGATTTCATCTAATTAACATTATCGAATAAATAAATTATATTATTTAAGCCCCCGAAAATAATGGACTTTGCTCATTTTTCTGCACGAAAACACGCTCATTTTCTGCGAAAAAAAACGCTCATTTTTAAAGAAAAACACGCAAACAAAATCGAAGGCAACAAATTTGCTCATTTCAATCGAAACACGCAAACAAATAGTATAACAGAAGTTAATTCGCCATGGTAAATTTCAAAACACCTACAATCTAAGCTCATTTAAATTTAAATCGCTTAATATTTCAAAACCAAATCAATTTATATAATTTTTCAATAAACATCAACATTGACATCGAAATCAACGATATTGATAAAATTATCACAAACTGTATCGATAACAATAACGATGAAAATATCGATAATATAAAATTACGTTGCACATCTTTAACAAGCTGCATACTTTTAACATGAATACCACAACATTTAATTACCATTTATTTCAATATAAAACGACATAATTACAACAAATAATATGAAATTTAACTCACCTGAATCATTTCCCAAAACTGCAGCCAAAAATTTCGTTTTAATTTTACACTTTTATAATACTAAAAACAAAACTTAAAATTACACTCAACACTTAGCACAATACAATGCAACAGTCGATATCGTACTGTGGAAGTGTTAACACGTCTCGGCTTCCCAGTTTTTCCAAATTAAATTTAGTGTGTGAGCTTAAGTTTTACATTAAGTCAGCATTCCATAAGTGGTGCAGTAGCACAGTGTTAGAGTGGCCGACCGAGAATCCGAGGGTCGCCAGTTCGATTCCCAGCCGGGCATCAAAACTTTAGCTGCTTTTTTTCACAACCGTGAAGTGGAAAACTTTATTGGTTGGGAAAACGAGCAAAGGAGGAGGAGCTTAAGCACCGGGGCATCGAAAGGTGTCCTAGGGCCAATGAGGCCAGCGATGGCATCAGCTGAGGGAACATCGAAAGATGTTCCAACTACAAGCAGTGATTCTGCAGCAACAACATCAACAGCAATAACAACAACGGCAACATCATCCGATGCTAATCAAAAGCGCAGAAAGAGGATCAAGTGCGCACCAAATTTGGTAAAAAGGAGATCCACGGCCACCTCAGCAAAGCTGCCAGCTGGGGTGCATACGTCCGATATAGACGAGACGTCAGAGGCAGCAAGACAAACCGAGCTAGATGTCTGAAGAAGGAGAAGGGCACTTCACGACGGGCGATAGTACTGCCTTCGTGAACCTCTCCACATCAGAGGCGTCAGCTGAGGAGGACGAGGAACAGAGAATGGTCGCCCAAATTGAAGCTTTGGAGGCAGAAATCGAAAAGATAAAAAGCAAAGTTAAGGCCGGCCAAGAAGCGCGCCGAGCGAGGCAACTAAAAGAACTCGAAGAAAAAGAACAACAACAGAAAAAAGAACAATTACAAAAACAACAGCCACAGCAGCAGCCAAAACAACAACGGGTAAAACAACAACAACAACAGCAACAGCAGCAGACATAAGTCCAGAAACAACCACAAGAAAAACAACAGCAGCAGATTCAAAAGCAGCAGAATCAACAGCCGCAGAAAAGTCAGTCTCAGCAGCAGCAGCCACAGCCGCCGATTATGAAAAAAGAAAAGGTGCCACCCATTAATACTTATAAAATGGAGTTACAGGATACCATAAATCTATGTAAGTTGACCATAGGTCAAAATTTTACTATTAAAAGATTAAATAACGATAGGCATGCTATCCAGTGCTTCACACTGGAACAGCACAAAAAAATTAAAGAGTTGCTGAAAGAAACTACCACCGAATTCTTTAGTTTCACCCCTAAAACCGAAAAATTTCAAACGGTCCTTTTGAAGGGCATAGATTCCTACACGGAACCACAGGTGCTCTTAAATGAACTACGCCAAAAAGCGAATGACGATCTCGACTTTATCGGGGTCAAGCCGTTCGCTACAGTTAGAGCTAGGCGGGAGAAACGGAGTCTTCCCTTCTTCCTCGTTCAACTTTCACCCAGCAGCAAACTGGATAGTTTGAGGAGTATATCCGTCCTCAACTGCCAGGTTGTAACTTGGGACAAATTAAAAAGGCGCGGCGACATGCTTCAATGCATGCGCTGCCAAAGGTTCGGCCACGCCGCAGCAAACTGCGAAATGCAGTCACGCTGCGTTAAGTGTGGAGAGAACCACAATGCAGATGAATGCAAGTTAGGAAAAGAACGGGTCGAAGATAGGACCCAGCTTAAATGTGTACTCTGCCGAGGCGCCGGACACCCCGCTAATTATCGGGGATGCCCGACGTTTCAGCTTATAAAAAACAATAAAGCAGCAAAGCAAACAGTGGTAGAAAAGCGTCCAACAGTGCACCCTCCTACAACAACGTCCGTCAACCCCCAAATTTCTTACGCCCAAATGGCGTCAGGAAGGGGAAGCACGGTACAGCCTACACCAAAGGTCTCCCATCAGGCCCCCGTGCCTAAGGCGCCGGCGGCACAGGCGGATATTATGGGCGTTCTACTGGCCATCCAGGGCCAGTTGAACGGCCTCCAAAACCAGATCAGGGAGCAGGCGACTAGGGTGGATTATCTCTACTCTGTTTTGCCGAGCTTAACGCAACTTAGAGGTTAAG
The DNA here is from genome assembly GCA_910595825.1 of Philhelius pedissequus. NCBI lineage: Eukaryota > Metazoa > Arthropoda > Insecta > Diptera > Syrphidae > Philhelius > Philhelius pedissequus. The sequence continues at coordinate 329,504,039 of OU343160.1, forward strand.
GGCGCGCTGCCGGAGAGGCCCTTTAAGATCCTAGCTGTGAATGTAAATTCATTGATTAGGACCGAACGTAGAGCGAATTTATTCCAATTGCTTAAAGACATAAGTCCAGATGTGTTTATGGCTAGCGAAACTAAGCTTAACCAGAAACATAAATTGACTAACAACAATTACAATATCGTAAGAAGAGACCGACCCAACTCCAAGGAGGAGGCGTCGCAATCTTTATACGTAAAGGCATAAGTCATAAGGTAATATATAATAGTGATGTGCGAAAATTTCGGACGTTAGAGGCATGCATCATATGCATTCATCTCCAACAGGGGAAGCGAATGTATGTGATCGCTGCCTATGCACCGGAAACACCTCAGCCCACACAGTTTATAACAGAGCTTGAAAAGCTTTTTGAATGCTTAAGATTGAGCTCGGAAGAGAATTACTATATATTGGCGAGTGATTTAAACGCCAAGCACACAGATTGGGGAAATCAAATACAAAATCCTCGAGGTAACCATCTATTTAATTGGATGGGTCGATACAACCTTGAGTATCGCATCGATCTTCTAGCCACAGACAGGCCATCGTTCCCAAGAAGCGGTGCCTATCTGGATCTATTGCTTAAAGACGCAAGACTAACAATTACTGACGCTGTGGGTCAACGGCCAAGAAATTGTTTACGAACGATCGAGTACGACAGTGACCACTGCGGACTCGCAGCCGTAATACAACTTCCGAACCAGCTTATGGAGTTGGAGGAGTATGTGCCTGTGCATACTTACAATTACAGTAAGGTGCGCTGGCCACGTTTCTCCAATGCCTTATTGAGTGAATTACGTTCAAATGGTATATCCCCACCAAATGACAGGAACCTAACAAATACTGAAATCGACAGATACTTAGAACAAGTTGACGAAACGATTCTACGAACAATGAACAGAACAATACCGAAATACAAAGAACGTAACGCAACTGACATGTACCGTAACGCGACAATTGACGCACTTCACAGACAAAAAAGTGGACTACTGACAAGACTAAAACGCTTGTACAGGCGGTTTACTGATACACGAGACCTGGAGATTAGGACACTGAAGTCGTCCATCAAAAACATCAACCAATTGATCAAAGAAAATTATAGATTGGCTATTAATTCGTTCTGGGACAATAAAATTCGTGCCGTTAACTCCAGCGACCCAAGTATGTTCCCAAAAATTAATAAGATTTTTAGAAGAAAGGATCAAAACGATCTTCCGTGTCTTAAGCTCCAGAGGACGACAGAGAACAGAGACGTACTTCTGACAGCAGGCATAGACCCAGAGGATGCCGATGGTATATCCAACGTTGTACTACGACATTTGCCTCAAGAAGCAGTTGACATTTATACCACACTGTTTAACAACGCGCTGAATAATGCATATTATCCAGTGCGGTGGAAGACAGCTGTGGTGCACCCATTCCCAAAAAAGGGAAAGGACAACTCCAATCCGGCAAATCTCCGGTCGATAAGTCTTCTTCCGAGTATCAGCAAAGTATTTGAAAAGGTTATTAATAGAGCCCTGTTCAAGTGGGCGGAGGACAAAAATATCATCCCGGATAATCAGTTCGGTTTTAAGGCGGGACATGACACAATTCATGCCGCGTCTAAACTTGTTTCTGATATCCAATGGAACAAAACTAAAAAGCAGTGTACGGGTGCCTGTCTGGTTGATTTGGAGAAGGCCTTCGACACCGTATGGTTAGAAGGTCTCTATCTAAAGCTAACCAGACTAGGTATAAGTAAACCTCTATTGTATATGCTTTATGACATGCTAAATGGTAGAAAGTTTGTTGTCAAGAGTGGCAATGTAACTTCTACTGCAATTTTTAATATTAATAATGGTCTTCAGCAGGGAGCGGTTAACTCGCCGATTCTATTCAACATTTACACCAGCGATCTGATAGGTAGTCTAACTCAGGCAATTGCGTATGCCGACGATCTAATTGCGTACAGAACAGCTCATACAGTTGAGGTCATCAAAAGTCTCTTGCAGAGTGACTTCGACAAGATTCAGCGATATTGTGATGACTGGAAGTTGAAAATCAACTTCCAGAAATCAGAAACTATTTTGTTTAGGACTCCGTTGTCTAGCGCCTCAAGTGATACGAGAAAGAACTGGCGCAAGCTGGTGATCGTAGGGCCACATGGACATCCACTGGCGAGTAAAAGTGTAGTAAAGTACCTTGGCATCTGGTTGGATCAGTACCTGTATTTCGACAGACATATAGGTGCTGCCTTGGCCAGGGCTAGGGGAGCCTTAGCCTTGACAAAACGACTGTTTTATAGCAGCCGCCTTGACAGCAGGGTGAAGGTGATTTGCTACATGGCCCTCATCAGGCCGATGATTGCTTACGGATGCCCGGTGTGGTTCAACGTTGCCCCATCTCAAATGGAAAAGATTCGGGTGTTTGAGAGGCAATGTCTTAGACGTTGCCTTGGATTACACAGAACACCAGAGTCGGAGTACACAAGATATTATTCCAACCAGGTTCTATACAACGGAGCCAACATAAACAGAATAGATAATTTTTTGTTCAAGCTGATTCGGGGTCACGTTGCAAGAGCGATGTCCTCAACTAACAGCTTAATTTTTGGGGCTTATTACCCCAATAACGAATATTTTGAGAGTGCGCGGTTAAGTGGTTACATCCCTCCTGAGGCATTCCTCTATTTAGACAGTCGAGGGCTGATACAGGATGGAGGGGCGGTTCCGCTCATCTACCACGTCAGCCGGAAAACTGTGGATAGGCGACTCCTGTATGGTCGAGACGTCATCGCTCAAGGTGGAGAAGAGCGCCTTCGGTTCAGTAGGACTGTGTCCGATCGGGACCGGAGGGATAGGGCGAAACAGGAGAACCAGTTCTGGTGGCTCTCTGAACAGCATCGTGATATTTAAAGTCGATGAAGATGATATATCTTGGCCGACTTACATAGATTTAGGGCATTAGGTATAGGGAACAGTCAGGGTGGCACCAAAAAAAAATTAAAAATATGTATGTATGCGGGGGCATACGTGCATGTATCTGCGTGTCTGTACATGTATGTGCGTACGTATATGTATGTGCGCATGTACATGTATGGGTGGGTTGCATGCTGGTGGGTGTCTGCATGCATATAAAAAATAAACAAAAAAAAAATTAAAAAACGAAAAAAATGCTGCTGTGGCTGTTCTAGTTTTTAAGTAGTTATAAGTATTATTAGGTATTTTAAGTAGTTTAAGTTATTTTTAGTTAGTATAAGTTAGTTTTATTTAGTTTTAATTATTTTTAATCTATATTTAGGTTTATTTTATAAGTTAAAAAAAAAAAAAAAAAAAAAAAAAATAAATAAGATACGATACCAAGTTTTTTTTGTGAAAGTTTCCTTGGAAAATAAAATAAAATAAAATAATTAGATTTAATTAAAATAGTTTTTAGGTCGAAAGACATTAGTTCTAAGAGTTATTGTTTAGTTTAGAGCGCCCGTAAAGGGCCAGTAAATTAGTTGTAAGTTATTGATAATTAGGCTAGTTTTAAACATTTTTGTCTAGCTTTAAGATAGTTATAAGTTAATATGAAATAAAAATGAATTTAAAAAAAAAAAAAAAAAAAACAATACAATGCAAAACCAAACAGCGTAATCACTGGAATTTTCCATTCATAAAACGCAACCAAGCAATTTGTTGTTGTTTGCCTCCTTCTTCATGCTTACTCGACGTTATCAGTGGAAACAACGAATAAGATCTACATGGGCAATTTACTAAGATTCAGGCTATCGATGAAGTCCAAGTTATCGATTAACTTATGTTCAACTTGATACAAATTTCATTTTTTTATTGATTAATGTGCGAATTCATACTAAGTTGTTTCTTTTCATGTTGAAGAAGACAAAACGCAATAACCAGCCATTTTCTACATAGTGCAGCACTTCAAAGGACTTAACAATCCACCAATTATCTTTCGCCCGGGGAGAATGTTGAACGCAACCAGCAATGCAATTGAAAGCAGCCCATATAAATGCTACTATAAAAAAAATGTAAAATGTCATATCCGATAAAACGTCAATGCTTCAATGTCATTTTTAATAAAGCAAAATTCAAAGAAAAGTTGTGTGTCATTTCATTTTTTTTTCATTTTTTATTTTCATTAAAGTAAAGTTTACAAATTATAATAAAGGCTAAGGCCCAACACCCAAAATCTTGAAAATCAAACGATGTTCCAGGGTTACCAATTTTCCTGAAAATTTTCGTGAATTTTCATCCAGAGTATCCTATATGCCCTTCCTAGGGCCAAAAGTTTTAAATCGTGAACAGATTTGGCTCTATTATCCTATGACCTCTCTTAAGCCAATACGAATTTATCAAGCTCTAAATATTGAAAATCGAAGTAACCATATTCTCGAGATATGCACTAAAAAAGAGGATGATCCCTGATTTTAAATTTGTCTGGAAATGTTTCGGGATTTTCCTACTGTGTCTTATGTCCTTCCTTGGGTCAATACGAATTCATAAGGCCCAAAATCATGAAATCGAAATATTTGTCCTCGAGTTATGCGTGCACACACGGACGACATTTCTCTTTTATGATATCCTTCAAGAAATCAAGAACTGTACAATTGTAGAAAAGCTATGTGAAAGTAGTTCCGAATACAGTAGGCTTTTACAGTAATAAATATAATATGGATTCTTATTAAGATATATGTATTTGTAATTATGAACCTATATTTGTTAATAAAATTAGTTTTTAAATAATTTGTTGGTATTATTGTTTTTAAAATGGATTTTTTATTTCAAAAAAGGAGAAGGGGCATTTTTTATTTTAAATCCCGGTAACAAATTTGCTCCAACCACGCGCCTGTAAGGCACTACCTATAGGGTAAGTTTTGCATTTGAAAAAAATCGAACTCGAGATTTTAATCAAACTTATCATTACGATGATGGAGAACACCAAAAAAGTGGGTCCCGCTTGGAAATTAGGCGTTTTAGGTGATTCTTATTTATTATCTCGAAAACGGCTCTAACGATTTTGATAAAAACTGGTGTGTGTACTAATTTGAGTATGGGCTACATTTGGGCAGAAAAAATTTAAAAATATTTTGTTATTAACGGTACCTGCCATGCAACCATTTTATTGATTTTCGACTTTTTCATAAACAGCTCCACGGATTTCGATCAAAATTTGTATACAGGATCTCCTTCAAATTCTAAATAATACTGCATTTCAAAATTTTACAAAAATAGTTTTTTTTTTTTAAATTCAATATTTTGAAAACGCGTGGGCAATTTTTTCTGAAAAGTTGTTTTTAAATTTATATTATTAAATATTTAAAATGTTCATACCAATTTTGTTTTAGAAAAAATTAAAAAAATTTTGTATATACAAAATTGAGTGAAAAACGACTTTAAAAATACTTTTAACCGTTTCCATTTTGAATATAATGTGATCGAACATAGGAGCAAGTACCTGTGATCAGGTCGTGCATTTTATTTTTTAGCTGAGTACACGATTTTGGTTGAAGACAAATACTTACATAGGAACTCATTCCAAATTGGGTAAATTTTTTTCTTTTTGAAAGTTTCTATAAGAATAATAGTTTTAATGTGTAACAAGAAGTGGACACACAGATTTACCTTTTTTTCAAACGCAAACAAAAAATATGGTGTTCCAAACCCTTTAAGTCTTTCAACACAGCGCGTACATGAAATTAAGCAAGAGAGAGAATGATAGGAAAGATGTGTGGCGCGATGTTCTGAGACTGTAGGTGGTTGTTGTCTCAGATTTTATCTCCAGGGATGGCGGCTGAACTAATGCGGAGAAATTTCCAAATGTTATTTATCTATGTCACTTATAGTTCGCATTAATTTTTTTATTCTTTGCCATATTTTTATCGCGGTACTGGTTTTACTCAATCACATGTTGTTAGTTCTATGCCTAAACAGCATGTAATGATTAAACCAGCAACTCATTACATGAGATTTATTTTTAGAATTGTTTTTTAATGGAAAAATAAGAGGACATAGACTACGGCAATGATCGAACCTGTGACCATGAGGTTGACTGGCGAACACACAACTATCGCGTAACGGCCACCCCCTCAAATGTTTAATTGGAGTTCTAGCTCAGGTGTTCTTAATGTGGAGGGTACGCGATAATTGAAATTAAATATAGTTTATATTTTATTTAAGATCTTGACCATTACTACTTCTTTTAATTTAATTATTACCTTAAATTCACTTACGTCATTCTATAAAAAATATTTATATCCATTTTTCCCAAGGAATCACTCAGAGAGGATTATCTCAATGATACTTTTTTCAAGAGCATACACATACAATATAATAATATGTATTATGGACATAATTATGTCAAGGATGTTTGCTATAAAATTTCCAAATTAGGTTAAATACCCAAGCGATTATATAGCTATACTTGTTTTACATTTACCGCGCACATAAACTCTTCTAAGTCACCTCATAGCTCACCTTACGTAATTACATAAAATCCAAAATGACCTTTTTAATGCTCTAACAAATTAAGTTTTACCGCAAGACGACTATTGGAGTAAAATTTACTATAGCACCATTACTACACTGTTGGAGTTTACCATAGTTTTGAAAGAACACGAGTTAAAAAAGGAAATCTATTCCCATGTTGTCTGATCCTTGTGATGCTCTATGGAAGATATATATAGGTAAATGTAAGGTGGACAAGCTGGCAAGGTAGAACGACTAACCACACTACCTTGGTTGTGGCTAATACTATAGCTGTGGCTACTAAAGTCACCTATTCTCTTTATGAAATCTCTTTTTCTCTCCCAAACCAACAAGGATTCTACAACAATGACATCGTCGAGAGCATAAAGGAAACAATGGCAAAAATAAACTTACAAAAAGTATTCGTTCTTCTTAATCCCGGCGGAAGGACACAAGGATGCTGTGTTGGATGACACAATACAAAAAGAAAAAATTAAACAACAAGGAGTAGATGAAAAGTCCTTCTAAATAGCGAGCCACGAAGGTATTCTCGACTTTCCACAAGATTTAAGCCACGTGTATAGCAAGGACACTAGCGTACTACCTACTTATATTCAACATTCAACCATCACCATACCAACCAGCTAGGGCCGCCAACCGAACGAACCTGAAACCCAATTGTGTTTTTATTTTTGCTTCCTGGTGACACTCACACACTGCAGATTCACATGAAACCAACAAAATCTCCTTAGAAAGACAATATTCCTTAATCCTCCGATACAAACTTTCGGCTTTAGTCTTAAAAATTCACTCAAAAAAAAAAAACAAAGAGATGTAAATATTCACCACAACATTGTGACAACAACACTTTTTGGTATAATGGACCGAGAAAGGATACCCCTGATAAATGGTGGCATTCAGTGCCAATCGCTTCGTAGGAGCATCCTGGATAGAATCGAGGATCTACATCTGAATAAGCACTCCGCTCTATACTTCAACCAGGAAGCAGGAAGCTAATAAAAACCAACAGAGAAAAAAAGGATTCGTTTTCGCTACAGATGCACACCGTGCAAAAGCTAATGATCTAAGCACACTCCATAAACTACTGCATACTGAAAGCAGGGAGTCGCTTTTTGGCATTGGTAGTATTTGGTACCTCTACCAGAATACTGCCATTTCCAGTCTATTATAAATAAAGTGGACTTTGTCTCTTAGTCTGGAACGATTGCACAAATTAAGTTGAAGTCCTTTTTTGAGTTTTTTTTTCTATATTCGACTCTACTGTGTGGATGTCCTGGGGTAGGGAATGTGTGCCTGTGGATATGACCTTTATTAAGTGGACAATCGCCTGATTAAAGGAAGTAATACCCATTGTCGTTCTCTCTTTAACGTGTGTGATTACATTCATTAATAGCCTTGACTTTAGTATAATCGTGTGCTTATAGCAGGTATGGCCCAGCAGCAGATACGTGTTCCTTCCGGAAAGGGACAATTCAATAATTTAGGTCCTAGCTACGAAAACAGAAAACGAATCCTCCGGAACGAAGACTGCCCTCGAGGAAAGTACCGACTAAGTGAAAATTTATATTTTCAAGGACATCGCAATATCCTTTCAACATGCGGCTACCTACTCTCTTATCCGGGCGATTTAGAATTAAATTTGCAGAAAGATTGAATTAATATTTTATTTTATTTTATTTAGTTTTTTTTTTTTATCTAGAAGTAGATTAGATGGTCAACGAGCTTATGATGAACATTTATTTTTAGAATTGAAATTAAGTTGAAAATTTAAGCCAATCATTTTGTGGTTTTAAGATGATCATTTTCAGATTATGAATTTTTAATTGGCATACGGTCCGGACAAGGCAATGATATGATTAGCATCATTTGCATATTAAGGACTTCTAAATTGAAATAAAACACCGACAATACCCTTGAGAGATATTTGAAAGAGAATTTAATGTTTGAATATGATTTCGGAAATGTAGACCAATGCCTGTTTCATATATGTATATGTGGTAATAAAGATCCAATTTCCACTAAATCAGGCTGTAATTCGGTAGGACAGCGTGGAATGTTAGCTTTTAAAGTGGTCCGATGGTGCTTTTGATTTACCGACGTAGACATAGGACTCTAAATATGTACTATATATAAACGAACAAAAATAAATTCCATTATAACAATAGTCATTTCTTTAACAAAAAAATAATAATTTATAAAATAAGTGTGGCCATATAATTAAGTCACCTGAAAAAAATAAGAAAAATATGAAGAAAAAAAGCATTTTTTAAAAATTTTTTTAAGCGCACCGTTAATATTTTGTAGGATAGCCTTGCTGGTTTGATACCGCGGATATTCTCCTTGGCATGGAGTCCACTAAACCTTTGCATTGCTCTACGCTAATATTTTTCCACTCTTCCTGCAAAATACTCTAGAGAGTGGTCTTGCTGGTTGGTTTTTTTGCAGCAACTTTTTTTTTGAGAATGCCCCACAAATTCTCTATGTGGTTTAAGTCCGGTGACTGCGCTGGCCACCCCAAAACATTCACTCTACGCTCTTCAAGGAAAGATTTCATAACTCTTGACGTGTGTTTGGGGTCATTATCATGCTGGAAGATCCATCCTTGGGGTAATTGGTTCTGGTAGTCGCCGAGAAGATTTGTGTCCAGTATATCCCCGTAGTCAACACCTGTCATTTTGCCGTTTATTTGACACAGCGGACCGACACCATGGCTTGTGAAACACCCCAAACCATTATAGAATCGCCACCATGCTTTATGGTCTTTTTGGTGTATTTTGGGTTCAGCTCAGCATTTCTGGGACGTCTTACATACGGTTTGCCATCATTTCCATAAATGTTGACCTTCACCTCATCACTCCATACCACTTTACTCCAGAAGTCTTGATCTTTTCTGACGTGGTGCCTTACAAACTTCAATCGGCTTTTTAAATTTTTTTTGCTGACATTTGGCTTCTTGCGCGCTTTTCTGCCACGCAAATTATTTTCAGCCAAACACCTTCTGATGGTTCTGGCAGAAACGCTGACATCGTGGCTTTCCTCCAAAACAGCCCTTATTTGAGTGGATGTCATAAAGGGATCTTTCTTGCAAATTTTTGTGATGACCCTGTCGTCCTGGGCAGTGTTTTTTCGCTTTTTAATTCGAGGACGGTTGTCGAATGAACAGAATTTTTTAAAGTGGTTAATAGCATTGACCACTTTACCTCGAGATAAAGTGGTTGTATTAACCACTTTGGAAATTTTTCCCAAATTTCGGTATGCTTCCCATATTATTCGCCGTTCCTCTGGAGTGGAAGATTTATTTTTGCCCATATCTGAAATTGACTATCCAAATTGAAAATTTTAAATCAAAGATAAATTAAAACATAATTTAATATTATAAATAACAATTTCCACCAAAAAAAGACATTAAACTTACCTCTTTGACTCAGTAACATAAACTGACTTAATTATTTGGCCACTGCACAAATCACATATTTGTATTAAAATTTACCGTTATGTGAAAAAGGAAAAAAAACCTTTGTGTACAAAGTACCATCGTTGTTGTCATCGAATGACAACAAATAATCCGTTATTAAAAAAACAATAACAACATTAGTTGATACAAATGTAAGACAAACAAATGTTTTAAATCTTGTAAAAATGCAATGACTTAATTGTATGGCCACAATATGTCCCTTTCATGAGAGAAGAAGTTCGTATACTCATCCCAACGAACACAATCTGTACAGCTTAGCTCACGAATCCCTTTACTATGCCTAGAGTTGATTTTTAATGATGAATCTTTGATTCTACTTATAGCGCTCTTATTATAAGAACTAAGCTTTATACACTTTTCAAATAATTAAAATCTTATTATGTAGAATAATTTTTCCTCTCCGGAAGAATATCATTATAATATTTAAAGACCTGGTATGATGTCATAATCTTTATATAATCCCACAACAAGGCACTTAAGTTAACAACTTTTTTTTTACAAAATTCTAAAAGCTACATTTTCCCTATTACCATATTTTCTAAGAGAAGAAACTGATAGGTCAAATAGAAACTACCAAAAATGCTTACTTTAAAAAAATATGAAATTTTTATTTTAGGTAAAAATGGCTGTCAGAAAACCAGCTGACACAATTATACAAAAGATAGGTCCATTGTGATACCACGTGAAGAGATATTAGTTGCGATTTATTATGCTCAATGCCCAATATAGTTTACCCCGTGAAAACAAAACGATCTGGGTTATGAACATTTTTTTATGGTTGGCAGCTGTGATTACGTTTGGACATTTCATTTTTTTGTTTACATTAAATTAATTATTTACTGCGGTGCTCGCAAGTTGTCCTTTCTTGTTTTATTTGACAAATAACTGGGACCCAAGAATCCCTAGCATCGAAAAAAGAAAATCAATCAAATCTGCGTTTTGAAAATAAAAATTGTTTTCAAATAATTAGAACATAAATTTGTTTGCATTTCTGTCAAGGCCGAGTTGCCAGTTGTGTATAAACGAAATCAATTAAGCGAAACTTTCGGCTCCAAACATAATAACCTAGTAGGAAATTCACTCCTCAATGAAAAATGCCTTGGTGAATAAATAATCATTGATTTCATTCATGAAACGTAACACAGTCGGTCATCAGTTTGCCATTTAAGTAGCATGTTGTGCTTAGCTCAAGTAAAAAGGTAGAGAATAGACAAGAAAAAAAAACACTCCTTTTTCATATGCATGAATTCAATGCAAAACCGGACGTGAAAATTTCCTGCATAAAAAGATTTTTAACCTGCTAAAAAAATAAATGATGCTAAAATGAAAACTTTTTTTGGGTTTTGCCCTCGTTCGGTTCGCGATACTACCTACTGATTTTGTTTCATATTAATGGGGTTTTCTTTTGGTAACAAAAATTAATCTTTTTCTCCTTCAGATCTGTCAAAACACAGATTTTTACAATTAAAACCTTCCAATCTGCAAACAAATCAATTTATTTTTTGATCGGAAATCAATTTTGCAGATCTGGATTTTTCGGCAGATTTACCCCTCTTTTAATAATACTATGACACCATCAGAACAATTGACAGCCGTCGCGTCGTTTTGACAAGATTTTGTGTTCAGTAATTGTGAATAGTGAAGTAAGGTTCTGAAAACATATGTACATACATTTTAAAACATAACTTCAATGATGTATTAAAAATTGTGCAATCCATCAAATTAATTTCGGCATTCATTTTTTAAACATTGCGATCGCTTCGTGTTACAAAAGAAAATAAAATGCACGACTGGATCGCACGTACTTGCTCCTATATTCGATCACATTATATGCAAAAGTTTCTTAATAAAACGGCTAAATATATTTTTAAAGTTTTTGACTTAGTTTTTTATAATCCGTTGAACCGTTTATGAGAAAGTCGAAAATCAGAAAAATGGTTGTATGGCAATTTTTTTAGCCAAAATTCAGACCATACCCAAAGTAGAACACACAGCAATTTTTATCAAAAGCGTTAGAGCCGTTTTTGAGATAATTTACATGGTAGAAAAATTTGTATGTATTTTTGGGCCTAAAACAACGATTAAAAATCTATTTTGGACAATCACCTAAAACACCTAAGTACCAAGTTTGAACCAAATTGGTTCAACCGTTTAGGCTCTAGATCTTTCTAGAGACAGACAGACAGACGGAATTGCGGGACCCACTCTTTTGGTGTTCTCCATGATAGTAATGTCATGCTTGATTGTTAGAATTTTTTTTTTACGAATACATAACTTGCCTTATAGTAACTATAATCGCAAGTACAAAATTTAAAGAAGAAACAATTTGCCATCAGATACTTTCTGGTTCCACAGACACGAATATACACCAATACCGTGATAAAAAAAAAAAATCCGAAATCGTATACCATTCGCGGCGAAAAAAATTAAATTTCCGATCAAAATCTGAAATTACCAAAAGAAAGCCCCATTAAATTGCCTAAAAAAACTATTATAACGCTAGGCCTCCTCTTGAAATAAATGATTGCAAGAAATGTGTTATGTAGTCAATAGGTATTTTTGTGGAGGGCCCTTATGTATTAATTTTTTTTTATTTTTAGACATGAGAATCTGTATTTATTTCTTTTCTTCTCAGAAGAAATAAACGGAGAAATAAAATTTGACGTTTCATGACATCCCACATTAATTGTGCACAAAATTTCTACACAAAAGATTGAATCTTGTTCATAGTTGGCTTATTTTCATGTTAAATTTTAATGATTAATTAAAAAAAAAGCAGATTATACTCGTACCTATTCTAAAGTACATAAAGCGCTTATGACTTCTAGGAGAAGAATGAAATGTCACTATTTATGTTTGTCCACATAGCAAAGAAATATAAATGTTTAGTAGTAGTGTCTGCAATAATGACCGAAATAAATATTTCTATTGGAGTCGCGGCCTAAAGAACACACTATCCAGTGTGTTATAGAAATGTGGGTACATTATACGCATAAGTTTTTACTGGGTGTTTGAATTGTTGCAACGCGTAATAGTAGTTTTCAAAAAAGTGGTGGCGGGGGTAAATAAAATTACTGAGTTATCGCTCTTTCATCGTTGTGCCTTTCCTTATTGTTTGAGTAAAGAATAAGAAGTGCGGAGAGACGATTCTGTTTTACTTGAATAAAAGTAAGTAAAATAAAGTAAGTTCTACTTTCCACTTCCATTGCTAAATATAGAAGTTGATGGAAAGAGATTTGAATTGATTTTGTTTTCGATATGTTATTGGATTGTATTCGTGTATATTAAACTACAAGTTGTCAAAGTAAATGCATTCAATTGTACTAGTGTTAGTAAAAAGAGAGGTTGATCCACAGAAAAATACGGATCTGCAAAATTGATTCAGAATAAGAAACTAATTTTTGTTGGCCCAATGGAAGGATTTAACTTGGCAAAATTGATATCTTTGACCAATGGGAAACCACATAAAAATTGCACTAGTGTAGAAGCAGACTTAGTAAATTATAAGTAGTTGTTTGGTTATTTGGCAACACCGTGGTTAACAATTCAAAATTGAAGTACTAACTTGTACAAGTTAAAAGCCAACCCTGGTGGTAAGATATGTAACTAAATTCTGGTCAAGAAAATTGAACAGAATAAATATAAAGATCTTGTAGTGTTGTTGTAATGCATGCAAAGCTCTGATCTATATAGTTATGTCTTCGTACATAATTAAACGCTGCAATTAGCTCTTTAATTACCATTTGGAGCTTCTAATGAAGCGATGAAGGTAACTCTCTTGTCTCAGTGCCTTAGATCACTGGGGTCGTCGAGAAGTATTCTCACAGATGCAAGTACATCCTTGGGAGGGAGCTGAACACAAGCAAAGAAGATCGCGGATGGTATCCTTCACCTCCTTGCCCATGTAGCTTCTGCAAAGCTCATTGGAGATACGCCAAGAATTTTTGTGTGTCTGCCAATTAGGTAGTGTCTAGTAATGATATCTATTACGGACGTAAGCTGTTTTCTTCTCAAAGATAGCAGACCTTTGAGCGTCTTGGATGCATTATTTGCCAAATCTGGCTTCTGGACATGCAATCAGTGATGTTTGGCCATCTCAAATTCGTTTGTCTTTTAACATAAGTTTACATGTATTGATAGGCATACCGACTTCCTCCATTTAAGGTAAAATTGGTATTAGGGTTCGACTGCTGGTGAGTTCATCGGCCTTGCAGTTTCCGAAGATATTCCTTCGTATCGACAGCCAAATCAGGTGAATGATAAACTGTTCTGTCATCTCACTGATAGATGATCGGCAGTTGCGGGTAGTTATAGGTTTTGTGGAAACAAGGTCAAGTGGTGTAAGGGCTACTTGAATGTCTGAAAAGTTACGGGTATCCGATGTGGGTATCGCGTTTTCCCTTAGCCAGTATATCCCTCAATCACTCCCTCTTTAGCTTTTGAACTGTCGGTTGAAAAGAGAGATGACTTATCTTATAGGAACCTCTCATCCTTACAAGCGGATCTTTTTGGGATGGTAAGTTGGTGTTCGGATTGTCTTAGTTTTGATCCGAATGTATTCAGAATATTAGAGTGGCCTATCAAATTGCTACTTCATTGAGATATGGCTTTGTGACGAAGAGCTGTACTCGAAAATATCCAGGGGTCTAAGGTTAAGGAGTATGCTAAGTAAGAAGTATGGGTGCTCCAGAAGATAGGATCGGTCTGATGATTGCTTTGTACAGCCAGTGGGTAATGTGTGGGAACAAGCCCCATTTGCTCCCAATGGTTTTTTCCTGTAAGAGAAGAGTGCAACTGTTGCTTTTTTTTTACTCCTCTTTCTTGTACATATAATTTCCTGTGCAAATTTTGTCTATAGTGTGAGACCTAGATACTTGGCTTCATCTGTGAAAGTCAGTGGTGTACCATTTGTAGATGGGGATTTAATTTGGGAGATTTGTGGTACCCAATGAAAAAAGGACAAGTTCTGTTTTGGTCGAGTTTACATACAGATCATGTTGTAAGATTATTGAGAGCAGTTTGCACTTATTCAGTTAGAATTGGAGAGCCATGCTCTCCTGATACCCTAATCGTAACATCGTCATCATAAACTATTGCTTTGTATCCCTCTGCTTCCAGGTTTCTTAAAAGTTCGTTAACAAGTGTGTTCCATATAAGTGGAGATAATACACCACCTTTTGGAAAGCCTATACTGACAGATCTTCTTTCCGAATAGTCCCCCAGGGTTGAGCTGATTATTCTGGTACCTAGCATGAGCCTAATCAGTTTTGTCAATGATTCACTTTTGCATACCTTAACCTTTCTAAGTGCTGTAATTATTGCCATTTTACTAACATTGTTGAAGGTACCTTCAATGTCAAGAAATATTACCAGAGTGTTCTCTTTATGATGTAATGAATATTTTATATTTTGTACAAGCAGTTTGTGTAAGGCGGTTTCAACCGATTTTCCCTAACATTATGCGTGTTGAAAAGCAACAACGATAATGCATTGTATATTACTACGAAGATGGATATCGATCAATATATATAGAGTTCTTAGTAGGGACGAAGATAAGCTGATCAGCCTGAGGGCCTTCGGAATTACATGGATGTATTTGCTTCTTTGGGCTTAAAAATAACCTTCACTTATATGCACAGCATGTGGGTAAGGTCAAGGCACCCACTTAGAATAACAACAGAATGGGTACAATTATACCTGAAGCTATTTGGAGTTTGATAGGTATTATGGGAGCCTATCGGAATCCAGCTTTTAAAACATCGTTTTTCAAAAATCCTGAAATAGTTTTAAAATACCTCTTATTCGAAATCCTGATTTGTTATCATGCCGGTTCTTAAAATCCCGACTTATCCCGTTCAATACCGCCAAAGTTAGTTTTGTATTTTGATAAATGTTACACAAAAAACTTTGCATACTCAACCCAACTCAACCCAACCCAAACTCGATCCAACCTTAAATGCTATATTGGGTCGAGCAGGGGGGTTGCAGGTTGGCAACATGCCCCCCTACCGGCCCCGCGGTTTTTGTACATTGTATTGATTCTAAAAGCCGGATAAGAATTGGGATTATAAAAAACTGGATCATAAGAGACGAAATTTTAAAAAGCGGCATTTTAAGAAACGGGACTATAAAAGCGGGATTTCGAACCCTACCCGTATTATGCCGTTTGATTCAGCAAATTTGTATAGATGCCAAAAATAGATTTTCCCTTGGAACCAACTGTTATTTGTAGACTTAGAAGGATTTGTATACAGTCCCAATTAGAGCTTGCTCTTGATTTTGTAGCTCTGTTGAAAAAGTTTCCTACAGTTTTTCCTGAGCGGTATTTTCCCTGAATTCCACCAACGAGGGTTTTATTTTCCTCTTACCTGAATAAAAGGACATGGAATGTACAGTAATTTCTTTACAATATGTAATTTTAAAATGTAATCACATTTTCTGTTCTACCTTTAGTCACTCTCAATGCGAGACACTTACTCCTATAGCAAGAGTTGAGTATTTCTTCTTGGACTCTTACGAAAGACATATTATTATTCAATTGTCATCTTATTAGAAAATTTAAATTCTGCTAGGGGGACAGACTACTGCTACAGACAGAATACCTTTTTTTTTTTAATTAACAGTTAAGGGTGTGCGTGGTTTTCCTTTGATCCTTTTTTCTTTTTCTTCAGACACTTACGACATGAGTATTTGTTACATCATCGGGCGAAATGCAAGTCGAGCATTCTTGTGAAAATTCAGCATTCACTGATACGTCACGGCACGCAAGAAGTAGACGAAATTCTACTTTTCTTTGGAGTGTGCAGAAATCCGAGTACCACATGAATTCGGCCCTTCGCAGATTTAGGACGAAGATAATCCACAAGCCGTCTATCAAGTGACAATGCATCCGCATTCAGGCGGAGATTGGTGTGAATTTTGGAAGAGGGCATTATACGTGCGAACTTCTTCGAAAAAGCCGTTGGTATTGCCATCAACATAAACGGGGAGTACTTATCGTTTGACTATAACTTTTGTATACTGGCCCGCATTGGACAATATCGATGTTGAACGACATGTGGTTCTAACAGGACGGTTGGCATTGGCACTACGGCCACATGGGTGCCGCACGAAGTGAAGCCTGACCCCGATAAAGCTACATATTTTTTCTTGTGAGGTTTCCTTTAGTCAGAAAATTTTGCTTATCCTCAACGTCAATATAACCAATACCAATACAGCAAATACTGCTGAGCATTCTGATATTGAAAAGCAAAATCTGGCGTTACTTATTACCCAGCATATTGATTATCCTATATGAAGGATTAACAACAAATTTGTCAATAGCTTTAAGCACGCATCAATGGCATTGAATATTATTGTCAAATATTTCATTCAATTTCTTTTCTTTAAAGAAAAAGAAAGAAATTCCACAAATATTTTGCACTCACCTAAAATAACAATTCACACAACATTAGCCACAGAAGAAAGAATGGAATCTTTCTAACAGAGCTAAAAAGGATCTCTCACTTATTGTTATTATCCACTCCGCAACAAAGCGTGTTTAAAACTCCTACAAAAAGATTAAAATAACCGAGACTTACAAACACACACAAAAAAGAACTAATCTCTTCTCTTTATTTTTCCGTGATTTTATCTCATCATTTCTTACACTAAATCGCAATTCGTCCTTCGTATTATACCTATGCGATGTGTGTTCAGTTCATTTGATCCTTTCGTTTTTAAGTTGGTATAGTGGCTTACCTACTATTCATTCAGTCATTGTTTTTTTTGTAATATTTCTTTACTTTGTTTGTTCCTGAATTGCATTGTGAGAATCTGTTAGTTCGTACTTACTACACTCACACAATGGTTATACTCTATTAGAAAAGAATTTATTTCATTTATCCTTCCTGGGTCATATCCTGGGTCCAAAACAAATGAACTCACGTTTTACACACAAAAGGATTTCGCCGCAGAGCTTATAGCTACATGGTACGAATGGGGAGAGAGAGGGAGAGAGAATTTTTTATAATGCATCCATGAAGGCACACAACCAGCAGAATTTTTATTTTCTAATTTTTTAAGGACATGGACCTTTGAATTGCAGTAAAAGCAAACAAGGTAAGTAGTTTTTATTCTTTTCTTTTATGATTTGATTTTTGTTTGGTTGTGATCAACCACAACTTGATGAAAGGATGCACCTAATCCTTTCGTATTTTTTCTTTGTAAAAATAACTAAGGAAACACCTTATATTCATAAAATGTTGTCAATTTTGATCATAATCTACGGTTATCGTTTCCGACAGATTCATGCTGTTGATATTGTTGATACGACACGGGAAGTGCATCTGATAATACAATTCAAATCAATTAAGATTTCCTCTCCTGACTCCGATAACCACTTGAAGCAGTAACATAGAAAATTTTACTTTCGAGGACAACTTTCTCAATCCAAACATGCTCCTTTTTTTGTTCGGACTGATGTTTTAGGAGTGCGGGCTCCGAACTCTTATAATGACTGTTCTTTTTCATTGGAATAAATCGTTGGCTCGAATCTGACGTTATCTTGAAATCAAACATGTTTGTTTTTTTGTCGCGCCGTTGGACAAATTAAAATGGAATACGAACAAAATGTAAGCAGTAAAGTTTTTTAAATCCCATTTATGGGATGATTTTTATAAAAAGCGATGAAAAACAGATCTAGTCTGGGAAAAAGTGGTAAGCAAATTAAAATAAAAAAAATTTGGCGGATAAAACCGTTGTACACATGAATTTTCAAATTATAATTCAGCATCTTCACTCACAAAACTTTTTAATTTGGACACGCATTTTAGTAGCGCTACCAACAAGCGACGCAACCGTTTAAAGCTCATCGTTCGGTCGTGCGATGCATGTTAAATTAGGACGTAGCCTTAGGCTGTGCGTGATTTGACAGGTGTCCTTTTCACATAATCATTTTTTATTCAGCAAATGTGCTATTTTTCATGCTGCAATTGATCCGAGTTTGGGGTATTATTAAACTGATTCCGGACAGCCGTTCCGTATATCGCGCATACGATGATTTTTTTTTTCAAAGTATTAATAGTGAGGCTACATTCATTCATTCATTTCTTTTGAATATATGATTAGTCAAAAAGAATTTTGTTGTTTTTTAGGGATTCTAATGCCTCCTAATAAAAAATTAAACTTTGGTCGACGTACACGACTTGCAATAATTGGTCAGAATCAGAAAGTCCATGATAATCATACACTAGAGGAACGTGTAGAAGAAATGAATAGAGACGTGTATATATTGCACAGGTTTGCTACACAATCACTACCTTAAATGCGACAAAAAGTTATTATAGAAAAATACCTACCAGACGCGCTGCTTTCGAATACTATTCGGCAATCGCATTTACTTTCTCGGTGCTCAAAGTGTGACATACAAAATATTTATTTTTGCGCCAGAAACAAGTCAAAAAACATTTCTTATCATATCACTCTCTACTGATTTTGATTCCATTCAATTCGGCAGATGCAGATCCATGCAATTCGAACTATATCTGCTTTAATATAGGTCTAGGCTTATATGATGGCGTTAAATCGGGGCGAGACGAAGTATGTAAACATGTACATATAATAATGAAAATGAAGGACGTATGTGAGTAGGTAGCTATATGGATATAACTTTATAATTTAGGTGCACTATGCGTACATATGATTCATGTGATTCTTAGACACATATGTATATGTTTTTTTTTTTTTTTTTTTTGTAACTTAATTTTTATTTAATATTAACTTATAATTATCTTAAAGCTAGACAAAAATGTTTAAAACTAGCCAAATTATTAATAACTTACAACTAATTTACTGGCCCTTTACGGGCGCTCTAAACTAAATAATAACTCTTAGAACTAATGTCTTTCGACCTAAAAACTATTTGAATTAAATCTAATTATTTTATTTTTATTTAACCAAGAAAACTTTTTTAAAAAACTCAGTATCAAATCATTTTTAAATTTTTACTTAAGAACTACCTAAAGATAAACTAAAAAGAATTAAAACTAGATACAACTAACTTATACTAACTAAAAATAACTTAAGCTACTTACAATACCTAATAATACCCAAAACCATTTAAAACTATTTAAAAACTGAACAGCCACAGCAGCAGTTTTTTCGTTTTTTTAAATTTTATTTTTGTTGTATATTTTTTATATGCATGCAGAAACACAACTCCATGCAACCCACCCAAACATGTACATACGTACATACATACGTACGCACTTACATGCACGGACACGCAAATTCATGCACATATGCCCCCGCATACATACATATTTTTAATTTTTTTTGTTGGTGCCACCCCGACTGTTCCCTATACCTAATTGCCATAAGTCTATGTAAGTCGGCCAAGACACACCATCTTCATCGACTTTAAATATTATGATGCTATTCAGAAAGCCACCAGAACTGGTTCTCCTGTTTCGCCCTATCCCTCCGGTACCGATCGAACACAGTCCTACTGAACCGAAGGCGCTCTTCTCCATCTTGAGCGATGACGTCTCGACCATACATGAGTCGCCTATCCACAGTTTTCCGGATGACGTGGTAGATGAGCGGAACCGCCCCTCCATCCTGTATCAGCCCTCGACTGTCTAAATAGAGGAATGCCTCGGGAGGGATGTAACCACTCAACCGCGCACTCTCAAAATATTCGTTATTGGGGTAATAAGCCCCAAAAATTAAGCTGTTAGTTGAGGACATCGCTCTTGCAACGTGACCCCGAATCAGCTTGAGCAAAAAATTATCTATTCTGTTTATGTTGGCTCCATTGTATATAACCTGGTTGGAATAATATCTTGTGTACTCCGACTCTGGTGTTCTGTGTAATCCAAGGCAACGTCTAAGACATTGCCTCTCAAACACCCGAATCTTTTCCATTTGAGATGGGGCAACGTTGAACCACACCGGGCATGCGTAGGCAATCATCGGCCTGATGAGGGCCATGTAGCAAATCACCTTCACCCTGCTGTCAAGACGGCTGCTATAAAACAGTCGTTTTGTCAAGGCAAAGGCTCCCCTAGCCCTGGCCAAAGCAGCACCTATATGTCTGTCGAAATACAGGTACTGATCCAACCAGATGCCAAGGTACTTTACTACACTTTTACTCGCCAGTGGATGTCCATGTGGCCCCACGATCACCAGCTTGCGCCAGTTCTTTCTCGTATCCCTTGAGGCGCTAGACAACGGAGTCCTAAACAAAATAGTTTCTGATTTCTGGAAGTTGATTTTCAACTTCCAGTCATCACAATATCGCTGAATCTTGTCGAAGTCACTCTGCAAGAGACTTTTGATGACCTCAACTGTATTAGCTGTTCTGTACGCAATCAGATCGTCGCCGTACGCAATTGCCTGAGTTAGACTACCTATCAGATCGCTGGTGTAAATGCTGAATAGAATCGGCGAGTTAACCGCTCCCTTCTGAAGACCATTATTTATATTAAAAATTGCGGTAGAAGTTACATTGGCACTCTTGACAACAAACTTTCTACCATTTAACATGTCATATAGCATGTACAATAGAGGTTTACTTATACCTAGTCTGGTTAGCTTTAGATAGAGACCTTCTTACCATACGGTGTTGAAGGCCTTCTCCAAATCAACCAGACAGGCACCCGTACACTGCTTTTTAGTTTTGTTCCATTGGATATCAGAAACTAGTTTAGACGCGGCATGAATTGTGTCATGTCCCGCCTTAAAACCGAACTGATTATCCGGGATGATATTTGTGTCCTCGGCCCACTTGAACAGGGCTCTATTAATAACCTTTTCAAATACTTTGCTGATACTTGGAAGAAGACTTATCGACCGGAGATTCGCCGGATTGGAGTTGTCCTTTCTCTTTTTTGGGAGAGGGTGCACCACAGCTGTCTTCCATCGCACTGGATAATATGCATTATTCAGCGCGTTGTAAAACAGTGTGGTATAAATGTCAACTGCTTCCTGAGACAAATGTCGTAGTACAACGTTGGATATACCATCGACTCCTGCTGACTTCTTTTTTTCTTTAATGAATCGAAGATGAGCTGGAGCTCATTCTTCGAAATTAACAGGGGACTGGGCCCATTTCGGTCGGCGATTATGGGCACATATGTATATGTATGTATACATAAATGTATAAGGGCCTACATTATATTTAGTATTCAGTGATGTAGGCAAAAATTAGTAAAAGGGAATAATAATAAAATAGAAATAAATGGATAATACACATACTTAAATGTTTTTATATTGCTTAGTCGTATAGTTTGAGGGAAAACAAAGATGCAGTTTGCATTTAGGGATAAATAAGAATATAACAAAAGAATTAAAAATCGTTGGAGCGGTTTTTTAATAAATTATTTTTGTATGTATAAAATTTTGAAAACATTCCTAGAAAAAAAAATTTTAAACTCAATTTTGAAGATAATATTAATAATAAAATCTGATATTTTTAGTGACCTCTTTCTTATCGTTAAAGATATATATAATATTGATTTAGGTCGTCCTTAAGCCCACAAAAATCAATAATATAGATATTTTTAATATATTCAGTTTTTGTATGATTACATACTTGCGTTTTTTAAAGCCATTTTTCGTATCATTTGATGACTTTGAATCCCCAACAACAACTTGAGTGTGCTACCACCAAGTTTTTTCTCAACTAATTTGGCTGGAATTATAGCTATTTCACGACTTGCCAAGGTCGATCATCAGACTCCTTTACTCTAGTGGTGTTGTACTTTTTCATTTTAATTGAAAAACTTCTTATGCCTTCATCGTGTATTGAACCATGACCAGCCGCTTAGTAGCCAATGCACTTCGCATCACGCCACCGAGCCCACATGATCAGATCCAACCTAATGCACGTTTTTTCTGTTTATCAATTGCATTGAAACGACTAGGCGCTTTTATTAGCCACATATATTTAGAAAAAGAGTTTTCTTAACTCTTCAAAATAATGCCAAAAAACTACTAAGTACGAAGTTTCGAAAAAATCTATTGAGTGGTTTTCGGAATTTTGAAATTTCAAAAAAAAAATTAATTTCCAAAAAAAATTTTTTGAAAAATTTTGGTACACAGTAGTTATTAAATTCTCTAGGAGCTTCTGTGTAAAAAATTTCAAAAAAATCATATCAACTGTTTCCGAGAAAATCAAAACCAAAAAAATGGCTCTACTAGAGGTACCTACCAAAAATAACATTTTTTTCCCAAAAAATAATTATCAAAAAGTACCCTTTCCTTTCGTTAATGAACTGATTTTTCTTATGAATATCGTTGCAGCCGTTTTTGAGAAAAATAAGATTTTTTTGGCCAAAAAAAAATTTATGGGAGTTACTGTTATTTGTCGTCTTAAAAAAATTAAACAAAAAACGTGTGGGCATATTACCGAAAAAACAATATGTACCAAATTTGAATCATTCCGAACCGTTTAGGCTACAGACTCGAGGACAGACAGACGGAATTGGGAGACCCACTTTTTTGGAGTTCTCTATGATCGTAAAGTCATGTTTTATTGTTAGACATTTTTTTTTTTACGAATGCATAACTTGCCTTATAGTACCTATAAGGAGGCTTTACATGAATCTGCATCTGCCGACTTAAAGAAAAGTAAGAAAGGGTGCACACTAATTAAACTTTAAACTAAACTTTCTTGAAACATCTCACAATCACATGTTCTTAGCGTTCAGGTATGTAGTTTTGAGAAGAAATTGTTAGCCGTTTTCGTTGTTTTTAAGCAAACTGAGGTGAAATAGTGAAAAAAAAATTGAAAATTCGTTACCTGAATGGAACAAATTATGGTGCAGATGAAAATGCTATAATGAAGATGAACATGTTCATCGTCACTATAATCTGCAATCTTCAGGTTCATACTTCCTATAATCTTCATAGATAAGATGATCTCCATTTTGGTCTCCGCTCTCTATCGCACAAGTGTGATTTTTTTATTTTGTTTCCTCTTTTCTTTGCAGATGTCGATGGAGATGAAGATCAAGATACATGTACAGCCTCCTATAATCGCAAGTAAAAATGTCTTCGAGCGCAAACAGAAAACAAACAACCGATACCGCCTGCACTACCGAGTAGTGCCTTGTCTCAGGTGATTTTAAAGTAGTCTCGTCGCCTGCCCTAATCATCATTTTAAAGCCCAGTGATCCGAAACGAAATTTTTTGCCGGGGTCCAAATGCAGAGCAAAGTGTAAACATATAACTACTATAGCAGAAAAATATTTGTGGATAATTCGAAATAAATAGAAAACTTAACATTTAGTTGCTTAAATGCGCTGGAGATGGATAGTTGCATAAGGGTTCTTGCTTGTTTTAGCAATTTACTGTCTAATAGAATTAAGTTAGTCTACTACTAATCAGATATCTCAGAAAGCGACCGCCGTTCGAGTTAAGATATCACTAATGTCACTGGCGTATTAACCACTAGGCTCGTGAGGCTCGCGACTAGGGCAGCAACTTGTAAGGGGCGGCAAATTTTGTATTACATTTTATTTTAATCTAAAAAAAATATTACGCAAAAAAACATAGAAAAAGATTAATGACATTCCAATGGGGTACTCATCATTTTTGGTATCTGAAAATATAAAATTTAAATCTCTGGCCTGATTTTCCGTCTCTGCATTTTTGGATAAGAAACATGTTTTGAATAATATGCGGTCGCCATACATAGATTATGATCGGACACGATTCTTGCACTTACTTATGGGCATTAAAATTGAAAAAAGAACTGAATAATACTCAAGATATTTTTTTATATAGTGAAAAAAGTGACTTAAAAAAGGCTTTATAGTGAAAAAAAGTGATCAAGGCATTTTTTCAAAATGTAATATTAATGTGTATGTATAGGCAAATTAATCAGCCCAATTCTAAAGGACAATTCCCAGGGAAATATTTTCCTTTTCCCTACTCTCTTATTACAAACAAAAATACTCCCAGGATTCGCTTCCCTTTCTCTTATTCCAAACAAACTTCGAATATGGGACAAAATACTCGGGAAAAAGTAGACGTTCTAAATGCCAAAAAAGGGACAATCTTTCCCATTTGGCGCTCGTTTTTTCCGACTTATTTGTTGGAGAATTGAGAAAAAATTTAAGTTTTTACCTTATGCAACTAAAATATAAATATAATATTAATTATTTTTGAGATAAAAAAACAACGAACATCCCACCTGCAAAACGTTTCCTTTTTCTTCAAACGTTTTATACACTTTACGCATCCATTGTGGACAGGACATCTGCTCCTCAAACATTTGCATGACTTTAGAGAGGATCTTGTGAGAACATGCAGTAAGTATTTAAACGCTCACGGCTGTCGATATCGGTTTTCTTCAAAGTGCTCTTCATTCAAAATTCTAAATGCGATGCTGAACATTTTGGATACCTATTATATTTATTTAATTTTTCACTTTATTTATTTAACTTTTAACTTTCACATTGGATAATATATTATTTTTTTCATTTAGTTTTTTTTTTTTATTTTAGTAAAATTATATACTATATATTTTTAATATTAATATAATATAATATTATGTCAAACAGCTGATTCGCACATTCAAAATTCTCTTTCCCGCTTTCGAAAGGAAAAATAGTTTCCCGGGGAATTTATAATTGGAAAATACTACTCTCGGGAGAACTACATCTCCCGGAGAGTAATTTTCCCGGGGAATATTTAAAATTGGGCTGGATATTTTATACTGAAATGGGTAAGAATGTTAAATACCTATTGTTTAAATAAAAATTATTTTTTTTTTGTAACTATATGCAGAGTAAGACCTGAATTGCAAGGCACTAGTTTGGCACAGTGGATTTGCGAACCAGGTATTGACTGTCTCATTGTAACCCATAGGCGGTATCCAATTAAAATTGGAGGTATAGAAAAGAATGCGCCTAGCGTGGGTATTGAACAGACACGTCCTAGTTAGCAATCAAGCACTTTATCCACTGCGCCATTGCCACCCACTTTTAAAGGAAAGAAATTGTTCGGAACTGAAATTTCTTCCCACACTTACTTTTGGGACTAACTATAATAAATTATCTTCTCTCACACCAAATTCATGTTCCACTCAACAAGTTCTTGGATTTTTTTTTTATAAGAAAAGGTATACCAATGCAATTTCTAATATAATACTACCAATGACCTATAACTATTTGTATTTTCCAGAACAAATATATAAACCAGTTTTAAAACTTACGTTCTTCTTTGAAATATAAGGGAAAATATATTTTCGCCATACAAGTACACTTAGTAATGCAATTTTTCATTCTATCAAATTTATTAAAAACAAGGACATGTGACATATTTCGAACATACTACCTCCGTATTCAAATTCCTCACCCCGAAAAGGACAACCGTGTCCCATAACTCTTCGATGTTAGCCCAATCAAGTAGTTGTTGCATATTATGTATTAAAGAAAGGGGCGATCATTGTTGATTCAAGAAATCGGACACAAGTGTGCACTAAGTCTAGAGGCGATCATTTGGCTGGAATTATGTTTTCAACTTAGTGTCATCGATTTAAAAGAAATTTTCAGTAAAAACTGATCCCTATTTGATGTATTTCTAACAAAATGGCAGCTAGTTCATATAAGGATAATTACATTTGCCTCAATCTGCACACTTTAGGCCAATTTTTTTTTTCTAAAATACAAAGGAATAAATTCAAAGATCTAATATTTTCAGCTTTTAACTAAACTACTTCCTTTAGAGCATAGAGAATGCTTGAACCTTGAACATTATTATTCTCTTTTGAAAATTCCCAAAGATGAAAAATCTGATATCTATCGATTTCAATAATGTCTGATAAAGTTTTTGGAAATGGAAACGATTGCATTGCAACTAATAAAATGTCATTACTGATGCTGTATCTGGCCGAAATGATGACAAAGGACGAACTTCTCAGAAAAGTCAGTCGGGAAAGATACATACCTACAATGTAGAACACAAATATTTTCTTTCGGAAATAAGAAATAATAAAATGGCAAAAGAAAATCGAAATGGAAAATCGAAAATGGAAAATTGGTAAAAATAGCAAAATCCCCAAATCCTTTTTGAAGTTCGATTTATTTCACTTCGTGATTGAGTGGGAACTCATTTTATCCTAAAGAAAACTGGAACACACATAAATGGTGCTTCTGTTTAAAATGTGTGCGACACATTTATAAAATATACAGATGGGTTTGTTGTGTACAAAGCAAAAGTACCTACGTAACGTACGTCTATGTAACGTCAAGTAATAGGAACAAAGTGAGTGTCAAGGAAATGGAGAGTGCGGGAACTTTGAGAACTAAGTCTCTGGCAAAGGGTGTGATTTGGCAGCGATATGACGCTATCGAACCACACACAAAAAGAACACCAGACGGAACAGGGATATTGAAGGGCTATAGAGAGGAGAGTCCAAATAAGTGATTCGAGGGCAAATCCCAAATCCTTTGAAAAGAGTTCTTAAGTCTTGAACATGTATTTTTTTTTTATTGAAACTGATGGTTGCCAGTTTAATGGAATTTTGTGGTTCTGTGGTTGCAGTGTGTGAATTTGGGCATAAGTCTTGAATAATCTTAAATTCCGAGGGGTTTATAGTCAATTCGGTGAGTACATGATCTAGATTTATAGGAAAATGTATTCGATTTAATTTTCCACTTTAAGGTAAATCTACCTTTACCTAAGAGTTATAATGTAACTTTTTTATTATTTTGTTAATTGAAAAAAATGTATGTGTTGGTTATTTTGTAAGTGTTAGAATTTTACAGGGAGTTTTTTTTATGAAAACGGATCTATTCGCAATAAATCCTCGAAAGCTTTATGCTAAGTTATATGAGTTTTTAGTAACTTGAGTGTGCTTCGACCCAAATGTGTGGGATGGAGGTACAGTTATTTACCGGGCGCCATCCCGATTGTTAGACAGATTTAGCCGATTTTGTTTGAACGTGTTGAGTTCATCGCTTAAGTTTTTAACTTTAGGTAAATAATGCAAGTTTTGCATTTGGAAAAAAAATCGAACTCGACATTTTGATCAAACTTGAATGTACATACATGTGGTGGCTGGATATTGTAGGAACTGAAGGCGTCGAGCTGTATCTTTTCCTACACATCAAGTTTTTATTAGGTAGGTCCTTGTTTTGAAAAAGAACATTGTTATGATTGAGACGCGAGAAGCCTCGAATAACGATCCCTATCAAATGGCAATCAGACCCAAAACGAAAATGGACTACAGCCTACGTGTATACACCTGGAATATTAGGACACTATATACGACAGGTGCTACTCAAAAACTTGAATCTGTCCTCTCGTCGTACAAGGCAGACATTTCCCCGATCCAGGGGATAAGATGGATAGGATCAGGAATAACGAAGAGAAAACTGCGACATTTATTACAGGTGCCATCAAAGATTGCATCCGTTAGGATGCGGATTCGGCGTGTGAAATCGACTCAGATTTAAAGTCATCGATTTTAAGCCGATTAGCGATCGCCTGGATGTGATCCGCATCAAAGCTACCTTCCAAAAAATCATCCTAATATGTGAACACGCCCCTAACGATAAAGCTGAGGAGTCTAACAAGAAGGATTTTTACGACCTTCTGGACGGAGCGTACGGAGCCTGTCCGGAGTACGATGCCAAAGTCTTCCTCGGAGACTTCAATGCTAAAGTGGGGAAGGAAATTATGTTTGGCGGATTAGTTGGAAATCACAGCCTCCACGAAACGACAACAGATAACGGCTTCCGACTAATCGACTTTGCTGCAGCTCGTAATACGCTGATAACTAGTACTATGTTTCCCAGGCCATGGATTCGCACAGCAACATGGAGATCTCCAGACGGTCGAACCGTCAACCAAATCGACCACATGCTAATTAGAGTAAGGCACGCATCGTACTTCTTGGACATGTGAACCTTTCGAGATGCAACCGTGGACTCTGACCACTTTCTAGTTGTGACAAAGTTCAGAGCCCGACTGTCCAACGAAAAAAAAACCTAGGCCGACCAAAGGAAGAAATTCAACATTGCCTGCCTTAGCACATCTAAGAAAGCCAGAAACTGCAATGAGCAATGGACCGGGAAACTCTCTGCCGTACCCCAGCCCCAAGTGTCAACAACCAGTATAATCAGTATCATGACATCATTAAGGAAACATCCGAAATCACCATAAACTACCAACCACCCAGACAAAAGAACCCGTAGTATGATGATGAAGGCGCGGTATTAAAGCAGGAGACGGAAAATGCACCAATGCAAATGCTGCAACGGAAAACAAGAGCAGCAAGAGAGCAGTGCCGTCAAAAGACAAGGAAAGAGAAAAAACCCTGCGAAGAAAGAAAAGAGCGTCAATGAAGATCTAGTAGTCGCAGCGCCCGGTACTGAAAACGAAGAGGTTAAGGAAGCCATCCACAAGCTTAAGGACAACAAATGTGCTTCTCATAAGCCAAGTGTGGGAGGCGGAAAGCATGCCCAACGACTGGTCCATATGCCCATATCCACAAAAATCTATCCTATATCCTGCAATAATTACAGAGGCATATCCCTGCTTAATGTTGCCTACAAGATCATATCCAACGTAGTATGTAAGGGTCTAAAACCTTTCTGCAACATTTTCATCGACACGTACCGGTGTAGCTTCGGGTCAGGCAGATCAGCGATACACATTGAGGTAAATACTACAAATACCAACGAATTTCAAGTCGAGACCCACCATCTTTTCATCGACTTCAAAGCCGCATATGATAACATAACTTGTCAAGAGCTTCTATTGGTGATGTCGGCACTCGGGTCCCGATAAAAAAACTGATCAACTATGCCACATGACATTATAAAATACGCCGTTCAAAGTGCAAATGGGTAACAGCTAATCAGTAGCTGATGCTTCTGAAAACTATCACGCAGTATTCGTAACGCTGCAGTTTCGAACAGCTGCTGTCCAGAATCACTCAGGGTTAACAGAAGGAGAGTCCAAGAGATTCATAAGAAGAGCTTTAACTGATCCAAACATAATGTCGCAAGTAAACCGTTAATCTCATGAGCTCTGCGGAAAACCTGGAAACCGGCTCCGCAATTGATCCGAACCAAATACAATCTAGAGATGCTTGGATAACCCAAGACACCTGAGATAAGAGAAGATACCGACGACCATTGAAAATGAGAATTGTTGCCGAAAGTCTCTTGCAGAACGCATAAAAAAGTGCAGAGTTGTGACGTGAGAGACGTGACGAAAGGTTTTTGAAAATGCGGAACATGCTTCAGGGAAAGGTGGCATAAGAGAACTGTACAGAATCTCCAAGGATCAGCACAATACTCCTCTGTTAGACATAAGCGGCAATCATATAGTCACAATGGATGTTCAGGTAATGAGATACATGGATCACTTCTCCTACTCAACGACGACCAAAATATGTATAAACATCTGCTAATAAGTCACATTTGCAGATCTTTGTGGGACATTGACAAATTCCTACCATATTGTGCCGAACTCAAACAGCCGGTCCTTCTTCTCAAAAAAAAATTAAGGAGTTGGACTTGATGACCTGTCGCCTGAAACAAACGGTTTCTATTTCGTGTATACTTGTTTAGAATGTCTGGCAAAAGGATAACGCTAGATATCAGTTTAATTTCTTTCTTACCTTTAAACCAATCGGACGTGTTTTGCCTAGCTCCTACTTGAGAACTTTTAGTTTTTAAATTATAATTTTTCCGTGTCATCATTTTGTTTCCTTCAATACGTTTCCCAACCTCTGTCGGCTCTCTGTACAAAAATAATAATAAAAAAAAAAAAAAAAAAAAAAATAATATTCGATTCCGTGTCGCTTTTGACCTATATTCAGTCAGTCATACATTAAAAATAAACAAGTTGTAAAAATGGAAAAGTGCGGTAATGTGGAATGTGCAGTTTCTGATAGCGCTGCAAAACTGATTGTGTGTGGTGGGTTATGCGGAAAATCTTTCCATCCTCTTTGCATCGGTCTTAGTAAGCGATCATTAACTTATTTAAATGAATACCTGCACAATTTTACATTTTATTGTGATGAATGCAAGCAGATCTCACTGTCTCACATAATGCTGGCAATAAGATGTCTGAGCGACAATTTAAACCAGATTTCATCTGATTTGAAGTTGTACCACAAAAAGGGTAGGCAAGAATTGGCCAGATTCGATGAAGTTTTAAAGAATGCCGATGAGTTGAATACAACCACCATACAGTTGCAGAACCTGAACAAGCTCACGGCTATCGAGAAGCAGATTGCCACTCTGACACAAGTTGTCTCAGATATCTCTAGCGACCATCGAATTGAGCAGAGTTTTCAGTCATTTAAAACTGAAATTCAAAAATCTCTCAGCGAAAATCTAACCACCCTATGCACTTCTTCAGGTCAACAATTGAGTTCTCTGAAAATCGCAGTAAACTCTGTGGAAGCTCATCTTCAATCCATCTCACGTAACACTACACCACTTCCGTGTCAACATGATCCATTGCTCTCTGAATTAGCTGATAGATTTGTGGACATAAGCAATGACCTTGCATTAAATAGGGTATTGATCACCGCCCTTTCCGACGAAGTAAGAGTGCTTTCCTCTAACAAAATCCATATGCCTGATCAGCACCAGAGAAATACCTCCGAATCCAACATGTCTATACTGGCTGAACTAATGGACTCCAACCTCACTACAACAACACCTCTCTCAGTTCCTACCACCTCTCCTGCAGTCGAATCGGAACCTACCATTTCCCCCCCAACCGAGCCTACCATAATCCGTTTGGGATCCTCATGGACTCTTTCAGAATGGAACACGAGGATAATGAAACTAAACAACAACAACACTTCGATCTTCACAGTAAGGAACACTCCAAGATCAGCCGATAGCGTCTGGTTAGCCAGTTTTTTCCTTCGGAACTACAACATAAAGATCTCTAACATCCAGAAGATCTCTACCCCAAACAATACTTCATTCCGGATAAGCATTCCCTCATCCTATGAATGGCTGTTTACTAACCCTTTCGGTAAATCAATTAAAATTGGAAATATGTTAATTTCTAGTTGTAATAAAAAAAAAAGTAACTCTACCCATAGATTAGAAATACCTGTTCCCAAACCCCTAAAACAACTTTCTAATTCTAACTGGTCTTTTAAGACCCACATCATGCCTAACTTCGTTCCCCCCATCCAAATACCCTGTATCCCCCAGCATGCCCCAGTCCCGCAACCCAAGCCCCATAAATCAATCCAATCCAAAATCAAAGACAAAGTCGCCACTTATCCATCCAAGCCTCTTCCTAAAAGGGTGTCGTTTAATATCGAAACTACTCCTTCCAAATCATCTGTATCACCAAACTCACAAATCTCTGACTCTTTTTCAAGCTTCGACATGACGTCCGGAGCAAAATACCCTAATTTTGTCAGTTCTCACACACTTAATCCAATCACCCAGCCTCCCTCAGGAGCATCCTCCTACATTGACCCGCTCTTACCCCCGCAGTCAAACTTACTCAGCAAAACATTGATTCAACAGAATCGCGATTCGCTCTCTCTAGACTTAGAGACAAAAAAACCTTTGAGAACATACGCATCTTTTTGTCTTATCTTCACGACAAATCGGACCACGTTTGCTATGAGGGAAAGACTAGGACAAGCGTTATGGTCTCTATTCAACAGGAAGGTCTTCCCACTGACGTCACCAGTCTCAAAAACCTCTATGTCAAATACTATGAGTATTTTAATTTGCCTCCTCAAAAAGTTGAGAGTGATCTATCTGCTTTCGGACAATACATTCACTCAAAACGAATTTCTCACCTTCAACGTAGCAGAGCCGACCATCAAAAGTTTTTTCGTCGATAATTCAGCCTCTCAGAACCTACCTCTTACGTTTTATTACCAAAACGTAAGAGGACTTCGCTCAAAAACAAGAGCTGTCCTTCAACAATCCCACGCTCTTCCCTTTGAAGTATATGCCCTGACTGAAACTAATCTTATCCCTAGCATACACACCCAGGAATTGTTCCCATCTACTTTCAATGTTTATCGAGATGACGACCAAGTCCACGACAGTGATGACTCCCCTTGCCGAGGCGTCCTACTAGCTGTCACTAAAACATTGGACTCATCCCTTCTCTCAATATCCTCCTCCCCAAGCCTTGACTATGTTTCAATCAAAATAACACTACCTCATAAGTCGCTTTACATTATCTGCATTTACATATTACCATCGCAACCACTCGAATCTTATGAACTCGCAATCGAAACGATTGACAACATTTCAGATTTGTGCAAATCCCATGATGAGATCCCAATTTTCGGTGACTTCAACCTGCCATATCTTAAATGGACCTTATCAGACGACCAATCGTTTTACATTACCTCTAACCCCACCTCTGCCAAAGAATGTCTCTTCGTTGATAGCCTAGCCGACTCTTGCCTCTGCCAAGTAAGTGGAATTTCAAACTACATGGGTAGGCAACTTGACCTTGTGTTTACAACAGATCCCATCAATTCCGCAATCTCACTTTCTCCCCTGCCTCTTTCAACCATTGATAATTACCACACACCCCTCCTTCTCTCATTTTTTCTCCAGTCTTCAACTCCGCTTAACCCACCTTTACCACCAGCTTCATACGATTTCCACAAAGCAAACTTCCGCAAAATTAATGAATATCTCAATAGGATTAATTTTAATTTTGAAAATTTATCTGTAGAAGATGCCACATCCGCATTCTACAGAGAAATACATTATGCTATATCCCTATATGTTCCCCTTTCAAGACGTAAAACTTCTTCCACTTCTCCACCTTGGTATAATCACAGGCTCCGTACTCTAAGAAATAAAAGAAACAAATTGTGGGCAATCTACCTTCGCACTCGATCTCCTTCCAACTATTCATCTTACCTTGGTTCTTATCTACACTTCCGCGAGCTTTTCAACACCCTTTACCAACGCTATTTAATCGAAATGCAATCTAACATTATTAATGACCCTAAGTCTTTTTATCAATTTGTCAACCACAAGAGAAAATCTGACGGATACCCATCCTCCCTTTCTTTCAATAATGAAACTTCATCTGAAGCGCTCCCTATAGCAAATTATTTCGCAAGTTACTTCAAACAATCCTTCACGGTCGATTCTTTTGTTCCAGACACTGCTTATTTCTCGTTTTTACCGCATTTCTCTTTTAGTCCATTCCTCCCGCGTTTTTTTGAAACCTATCATATTGAAGAAAAGTTAAATCATTTAAATGATGAGTATATTCCTGGCCCCGATGGTATCCCTGCCATACTTCTTAAGAAATGCTCCTCCACTCTTTCTTTTCCCCTCTCCAAAATCTTCAGTTTGTCCATATCACAAGGACATTTCCCTCAAGTATAGAAAACGGCGTTTATAACCCCTATTCACAAAAAAGGTCCTAAGTGTGACGTGAAAAACTATCGTCCCATCGCTAAACTATCGCATATACCCAAAATATTCGAAAGCATTTTGTATGAAAACTTAAGTTTTCATTGCAGGTCTCTCATTTCCCCTAGACAACACGGGTTCCTCAAAGGCAGGTCAACAACAACAAGCCTCGTTGACTTTGTTTCATTTTCCCTCTCAGCCTTGGAGAATGGAAAAGAGGTCGATGTTATTTCAACAGATTTTAGTAAAGCTTTCGATAAAATCTCCCACAAACTTATTCTTTTTAAACTTTCCACCCTCGGTTTTGAACCGGTTCTGTTGAGATGGATGTCTTCTTATTTAGAAAACCGTTTTTACAGCGTTCGGTTCAGATCCGTCTTATCAAGCCGTTTTTTAGCTACATCCGGTGTCCCCCAAGGCAGCCATCTAGGCCCTCTCCTCTTTATTCTAAGCATCAATGACATTGAAATGATAGTCAAACATTCCTCCCTTTCACTCTACGCAGACGATACTAAGTTTTACAAGGTAATTTCTTCTCCTGAAGACTCTTACCAGCTCCAAGAGGATATCGACAATTTTTCAATATGGTGCTCCAAAAACTGCTTGGAGCTTAATATTTCCAAGTGCCAATCAATTACCTTCTCACGTAAACGCATCAAATATCCTCCCCGTCTCTATCTTCTACACAGTCAAACCATTTCCCCCGCTCAGGTGATCCGTGACCTTGGGATTATTTGCGACAATGAGCTGAATTTTCTCAAACATATCGACGATATAATCCTTAAGGCAAATTCAGCACTTGGCTTTGTGAAACGTTGGTCCAAGGAATTTGCTGACCCCTACGTTACCCGATCCCTTTACATATCATTTGTTCGTCCGCTTCTTGAATACGCTTGTCAAGTCTGGTCGCCTTACCAACAAGTGCACATTGCCAGAATTGAGAGCATACAACGCCGCTTCGTTCGATTTGCTCTTCGAGGTCTTAATTGGAATAATCATTTAATATTACCTCCTTATCAAGACAGAATCAAACTTCTCAATCTGAATTCGCTGAAAGATCGAAGAGAAATATTTGACATTCTCTTCATTC
Organism: Philhelius pedissequus; assembly: GCA_910595825.1. Classification (NCBI taxonomy): domain Eukaryota; kingdom Metazoa; phylum Arthropoda; class Insecta; order Diptera; family Syrphidae; genus Philhelius; species Philhelius pedissequus. The sequence goes on from OU343160.1 coordinate 329,539,490, forward strand.
ACCGAATGTTTTCTGGTTCCATTGATTGCACAGCCCTTATTAATTCCATCTTTCTAAATACTTACCCTCGTAACACTCGTAATCCTCGTCTATTCTATCTTCCCACCCATCGAACCTCTTATGGCTCCAACGAACCCATCTCCCGAATGCTGAGAAGCGTCAATTCTAACGCTTCTTGTTTTGACTTTAGCATCAGTACTCCCTGCCTAAAGCTTCGTCTCCTAAGCCTCCCTACCAGTTAATTTTAGTCTTAGCTATTAAGTTTCTTAGTTTTTAAGTTAGATTAAGAAAATAGCTTGTATTAAGCCAAATAAATGGGGGTTTTGCCCCCACCAAAATTAAAATTAAAATTAATTGTAAATACACCAAAAAAAAGCGATCATATAAATTACAATGACTGACGTGGTATGACTGTTTTGTCGCCAAAACCAGTATACCGTATGGTCGTAGTTCGTCAATTTTGAGAAGGCTTTAGAAAAGGTTAATCACGATTGCATCTGGCAATCAGTTGTAATGAGAGATGTCCAAGAGAAGATGGTCGATATTAATAAGAAATCGTACAACACCACTAGGTGATGCGTGCTGCACAATGTACAGCTTTGCGATTTATTTGAGATGTGCCAAGGCTAACCGCAAGGATATGTGCTGTTACCAGTTCTTTTTATTGGCAATCGATAGTGAACATTGACTGCTATTCTACAGTTGGTACTACCGAGTTAAATGGTATCCAATGAAAATCTTACGAAAAGCTTGGGTGGCCACAAAACATAAATAATGTTAGGTAAACTGTGAAACAGAACTCATCAGATAAGAGTGGATCCTGATATCGTAAAGCTAAACTAGCAGTGAATTAGCCATATTCTGAGGAAACCAAACGAGAAGATAGCAAGGCAGTCATTCGCCTTGCTAAGAGCTAAAGAGGAGATGAGACTTACTATAAGAGAATTCATAATGTTCTCAGGAGTATAAGATAAATGTGGATCCACCTTCTACACAAATTTCAGTATGCGGATAAGAGTATAAGGTAATCCGCGTACAGCTTGATAATCCATAAGCCACTGAGCTATTTTAGTATTTGATTTTCAGTCATGTTACCAACCTACAGGAGGATATGCTTAAAACATGCTTAGGAAAATGCCATAATCATAATCGTTCTATCTCTCTCTGTTGAATTTTGTTTTATCGCTATATCAAACCTAATCCTGATTTATGGATTGTATCGCTTTAGGTCGGGCCATTTAAACTTTTCCAAAAAAATAAAAATAAAAAAACATATAATCCAAATTCCTCAATCTATAGTTTTAATGTTGGCAAAAACAAAAATTCAAAAATCGATTATTATCTAGCGAAGCGATAAATTGAAGCAATTTGGCAAAAGATGGCCCAATGAGCGCACCAAAAAGTCATCGTTCAAAATGATGAAAAAAAAAATAAAAAAAAAACATTTTTTTAATGAAAACAACCGCATAACCATCGCACACACGTTCAAACAACCGAACGCAACTCAGCAACACTGCAAAAAAAAAATATTTCTTGTCCCAGGTTAATTGGAAATTTCTGCATCAGTCCAACATCCACAAATCATCCAATATGGTGCTGCCGCATGCAGCAGCAACAGCGGGGCCAGGGAGATATTATTCTGGCGAAGCATGCTTTACGGTCTTTTTGGCCAAATTAAAGTATTGCCTCGGTTCATTGGGCACACACAGTTTTATAGCCCACCACACCACCAAACAGAGGCACCCGGCCAAAATATTAATTGCACGAATATGCTCAGGTCCACCTCCGCTATCACAGCCACCATCACCATTACCGTACCAACGTGATGGCGCATCAAGTGCTGCCTGAGCAACAAATAGCAGGCATCTAGCTTCCACCTCATCTTGCAACATGCTCCATAGGATTTGGATAGAGCGAAGCGAGCGTGCTTCATGACCAAATACGGGTACCGCGTGCATCATCCGCATCCCCGAACATCTGATGTCTGATGGTTTCACCGTGTGGTTGCTCTCTGTGGAATGTATCTCGTTTGTGCGTTTTTTTTTTATTGGTCCGGTGCAAATTGTTTCGATAATTAGAACTTGCTGATGCCATATTTTGTCGAAGGAGAGCGCGCACAAAAAATTGGATGTGTGGTTGTGTGGAATTCGAGCCGTCAAATACTAAATTTCGTCGAAAAATACGAATCTGGAAATTGGAGAGATTCATGGCATGGCCACATTCCTCTGTAATTGGGAAATAATTTGTTTGAGCACCATCGGCAAACGTGGGATGTTAAGTGCGGAGTGACGCGACGCAACGCTGACTTTGAGGAGGGCCAAGAATGCGATTGGAATAATAATAGATGCGTTTTTGCTGACCAGAGAGAACAAGACGTTCGATATGATCAAAGAAGTCAATTTAATGACACGCCATGTTATTGTATTTTTAGTGGTTGGGTCCTTTGATCCTTAAATCAGTCAGCATAGCAAAATCACATTTCGGATGGAGACGAGACACCAAGAAACGCGTTCAGCAGTCATATAAATATAATGACACATTTTGTTGGTAATATAGCTAATAGAGCAGACGATAAAGATTGAACGCAAACAAAATATTTTTCATCGAAGCTGAAGTGTAGATCCAAAATAAAAAAAATATGCCCGTAACCTGTAGATTGGCAAACGTACGTTTGCCATAGGCTCGGGTCAAATATGTATGATGATTTTTCATTAGAAATCCTTTATTCCAGGAAAATTAATAATCATTAATATGCCAATTTGTAGATAATTGTACTGTCTACAAGTTTTTTTTTTTTAATTTTTGAGAAAAGTTCTTGGGAGTTATTGAACAAAATAAAATAAATTATTGTTTTTAAGATGGCAGCATTTCCCTTCTGGTTCTACACTAAAAACTTTGACGCAAAATTTTAAAGGATTTAGTAATATGTTAAATCATTTTTAGTATAATTCTAAGTTAAAAACAGGATTTTGCTCATTTTAAACGAATTTAGTAGCGTATTATCTTCTTAACATTTTACTAAAGTTAAAATCACAAAATGGCTACTTTAATTTTTTAGTATCAGCCTGGGGGCCCAGGCTCGAGGCTTGCTGGTGTGCATTTTTTTTTTTTTTTTTTTTTTTTTTTTGTAAATAATGAAATTAAATGATGAAAATATAAGCATCCAATACTTTTTTAATTCAAGCCCTACAAATTCTTTGCTATTTACTTAATTGTGTGGATCAAAAACAAAACCCATTATATCCACTTTTGAACAAAAATGACTTGGGTATGAGGTTTTTGCTGATATTATTCAAACAAGTAGGATGGGCCCAAGTTTGTTTGAATCCCAAATCCCATTTGCCAGACCACAAAATCTGTGGTTAATTTCAAAATCTATTTTGTCCATTTGAGTTTTTGTTTCAAAATCCATTATATCCATATTTTTTGTTCGCATCAAAATCCATTACATCCAAACAAAATACATTTTATTATAGACTTGAAATTCAAAAACCCTCTTATCCATTGCATGGATTAGATATGAATTCCCGAATAGTTGTAAGGAATATTGAACAAATTAATTCGTATTAAGCTTTCTTATTTTTTTTTTTTTAACATAGTAGGCATTCTGAAAAATGTTTCAGTAGTTTGTATGATGGAAATCCCCGTTATCTTGTTATATTCATAGTTATTGTCATAAAATATCACTGATTTTAGAAACTCGAGCAGTTGGTTGTTCTTGTAAGAAAGTTTTACGAGTATTTTATTTTGTAAAAAGTGTAAAATATGGAAAGTTCGAATTTTCCAATTATTGTTGGTGATGGTAAAGCCAGAAAAAGGCAAAAGACCAAAAGCAAGGGGAAATCTGAATTGGCAAAAACCGAGTGGTAAGTTTTATGTTTTATAAATTGGCTGACTTTTGATCAACGCTTAAGTTGACTAGGAGATACAGTATTTTACGGATATAAGAAACATTTTTATATAAATAACTCACTTAAAATCTTGGTTTGTTGTAGGAAAGTCATGTGGTTATATCAATAACAATCTTACAGTGTTACAATGCAACATGACAGTGTAAAGGTTTGAAAGTACGACAGTGTGAAAATGTTAAGGAGTAACAGTGTGGCAATGTGAAAGTTTAACACTGTGACAGTTTGAAAGTGTTATAGAGTGAACGTTTAAAGTGTGACAGTGTAAAAATGTGAAAGTCTTAAAGTGTGACAGTTAGATAATGCGAACGTTAAGATTGCAACTGTGTGAAATTTTAAAGTATGAAAATGTGAGAGTGTGAAGGGTGACAATGTGAAAGTTCAAATTGCTAAAATATGAACGTTAAAAAGTAATAATGTGAAAGTTTACCGTGTGACATTTTTGTTTTCTTTCTAATACAAATTTTTCTGTTATTGAAACCTAAATAAAAAACTTTGTACTATATTTTCTCTTTATTTTGATTGCTACATTATTACATCCGTTGCTGACACTAAAGACACACTCAAATAAACTTAAGATATACATTTGTTTCTCCAGAGTTTCTTATATTCGTGTTGTACTGTATACACTTTTGTTTTGTTAATTTATAAAATTTTAAATATTATGTTATCATTACTAGTTACCGACAAAAGCAACCACCAAAAACACCATCATGCAAACACCAACCACATAACAGTGTATACAAGTGAAATATATTAAAAAGTTTTGACGCAATGAGATTCGCAAAAGCATTTTACAAAACTGCAAGCAAACTATCGCAGGATGCATTTCTCACTGTTGTGCATCTTTTCCTAGAAGCAGAAGGGCTAGGTAATTTTAAAACCCATTATATCCATATTTCTTTTTGGTACCAATCGAAAACTAAGACTCTCAGATCTCGATTTTTACACTTAAACCGTTAGGAACCTCAAGTACAACAGTCCTGCAAACAAAAAAGTTCTAAAAAATGTTTCTTTTAGGAGATATAAGTTTTTCTCGATTTACTCAAAATCTCTAAAAGTGGATAAAATGGGTTTTGATTTTGATCCACACAATTAGCATTTTGCTAGGTAACAAAAGATTTAAAATTTATGAAAAGTTAGTAGACTACTATATGTATATAGTAAATTGTTAACTAGTATCGTGTTAAATCCTTAATAATAGTTTGTTTAAAATTTTGCGACTTTGTTTCTTGATAGAACATGTTCTTCCAAACATAACTAAGCACAAAAAATGTTCCCACTCAAAAATAAATTTATTAAATTTTTTGAAAAAAATGTACTACACCCAAATTTTTTCCATCTTTTTTCTCCAAATCTATCAATTGTACGATAAAAAGTGTCTTAATTTTATTGGGTATAATGACATGATCCAGTGGCGGGTAAATTTGCCGCCGTAGGCCATTAAATTTTTGCTGCTTTTATTGACCAGAAATCTGATACTTTATATTAAAATTTCATCAATTTCATTTATTCATTTGAATTGTAACTTTATGTTTTGTAACACAAAATCGCCTTCTTTACATCAGTTTTTGCTCTCAATATAAAGCATGATAATAAACTAGGGGATCACTGTGAATTTCAAGATTATTTTTACAATCCACGATTTACTGAGGATTCTTTGATTAATAAATTTTGGATATAATATTGAGCTTAAAGAAACTTGCTCTTATGTTCGATCACATCATATGCAAACGATTTCTATTAAAAATCTAAATATGTATATTTTAAAAGTCGGTTTTTACTTAATTTTTTTTTACACAAAATTTCTCCAATTTTTTTTCAAAAAAAAAAATTGGCATGACAATCTTAAATATTTAATAATATAAACTTAAAAATAAAAGATTAATTTGGCTTAATCAAAGAAAAATATTTCAAAATTCTGAAATAAATAATTAAACTAATTTGAGCTCAAAAAAAGTATGCCATTTTATTTCTTGGATAAATTTTAATTTATGAGAAAAAAAATGGTTTTTAATTGCTTTCTTCATTTGCGATACTTGCTATACAATGACTTCAAAATGACTTCAATGACTTCAAAATGTCTTTAATGGATTTGTGACTTCAAAATGAGTTCAATGACTTTAAAACGACTTCAATAACATCACTGAAATCAAAGAAGATTGCATTCGTTTGAATGCAATTTTTGAATTAACTAAAATGAATTCAAAATCAATGACTACAAAATGAATGGTGACTGCGTTAATGTATGGCTTTAAATTCATATGATTGAAGTTAATATGAAGCAGTTATTCCTGTGACTTCAATGAATGCATTTCAAAATGATTGCATTCTTTTACAAATCTGTTCCATGGAAAGTTCCGTTTTTAGACATTTTTAAAAATTGTTTTTTCAACCATACTCGTATGATCGGTCGAACCTTAAAAGCTGCACTGATTTTTTTAAATCAAAATAAAAAAATAGGCTTTAACGTAACTGTTATATAGCAGGTACAGTTATTTTTTGAGCTAAAAATAAATTCAATTTCATCTCTGTACAATACCTAAAAAACTTTATTTACCAAGTTTAAAGCAATTCGACCCACCCGTTTGGGCTCTAGGTGTCTATACATAGTACATACAGACATACAGACGGATAGAAATTAAGTCGATCTCGAACTGTGGAGGTGTTAACACGTTTTCGGCTTCCCAGTTTCTTCCAAATTAAATTTCGCGTGTCCGTTTAAGTGTAACATTAAATCAACATTTCTTAAATGGTGCAGTAGCACAGTGGTAGAGTGGACGACCCAGAATACGAGGGTCGCCAGTTCGATTCCCAGCCCGGGCATCAGAACTTTGCAAGCTTTTTTTATAATTGTGAAGTGGAAGACTTTATTGCTTGGGAAAACGATCAAAGGAGGAGGAGTTTACGCCCCGGGGCATCGAAAGGTGTCCTAGGGCCAATGAGGCCAGCGATGGCATCAGCTGAGGGAACAGCGAAAGATGTTCCACTTACAAGCAGTGATTCTGCAGCAACAACATTAACAGCAATACCAACAACGGCAACATGATCCGATGCTAACCAGAAGCGCAGAAAGAGGATCTAGTGCGCAACAAATTTGATAAAGGGAGATCCACGGCCACCTCAGCAAAGCTGCCAGCTGGGGTGAATACGTCCGATATAGACGAGACGTCAGAGGCAGCAAGACAAACCCAGCTAGACACTTCACCCGAAGAGGGTATTGAATATATGTCTGAGGAAGGAGAAGGGCACTTCACGACGGGCAATAGTACTGCCTTCGTGATCCTCTCCACATCAGAGGCGTCGTCTGAGGAGGACGAGGAACAAAGAATGGTCGCTCAAATTTAAGCAATGGATGCAGAAATCCAAAAGTTGAAAAGCAAAGTTAAGGCCAACCAAGAAGCGCGCCGAGCGAAACAACTAAAAGAATTCGAGGAACAAGAACAACAACACCAAAAAGAACAATTACAAAAACAACAGCCACAGCAGCAGCCAAAACAACAACGGCAAAAACAACAGCAACAGCAGCAGGCACAAGCCCAGAAACAACCGCAACAAAAACAGCAGCAGCAGAATCAAAAGCAGCAGAATCAACAGCAGCAGAAAAGTCAGTCTCAGCAGCAGCAGCCACAGCCGCCGATTACGAAAAAAAGAAAAGGTGCCACCCATAAATACTTATAAAATGGAGTTACAGGATACCATAAATCTTTGTAAGTTGACCATAGGTCAAAATTTTACTATAAAAAGATTAAATAACGATAGGCATGCTATCCATTGCTTCACACTGGAACAGAACAAAAATATTAAACAGTTGCTAAAAGAAACCACTACTGAATTCTTTAGATTCACCCCTAAGAACGAAAAATTTAAAACGGTCCTTTTGAAGGGCATAGATTCCTGCACGGAACCCCAGGTACTCTTAAGTGAACTCCGCCAAAAAGTGAATGACGATCTCGACTTTATCGGGGTCAAGCCGTTCGCTACAGTTAGAGCTGGGCGGGAGAAGCGGAGTCTTCCCTTCTTCGTTGTTCAACTCTCACCCAGCAGCAAACTGGATAGTTTGAGGAGTATCTCCGACCTCCAATAAGTAAACCGCAATTGTACATGCTTTATGACATGCTATATGGTAGAAAGTTTGTTGTCAAGAGTGGCAATGTAACTTCTACCACAATTTTTAATATTAACAATGGTCTTCAGCAGGGAGCGGTTAACTCGCCGATTCTCTTCAGCATTAACACCAGCGATCTGATAGGTAGTCTAACTCAGGCAATTGCGTACGCCGACGATCTAATTGCGTACAGAACAGCTAATACAGTTGAGGTCATCAAAAGTCTCTTGCAGAGTGACTTCGACAAGATTCAGCGATATTGTGATGACTGGAAGTTGAAAATCAACTTCCAGAAATCCGAAACTATTTTGTTTAGGACTCCGTTGTCTAGCGCCTCAAGGGATACGAGAAAGAACTGGCGCAAGCTGGTGATCGTAGGGCCACATGGATATCCACTGGCGGGTAAAAGTGTAGTAAAGTACCTTGGCATCTGGTTGGATCAGTACTTGTATTTCGACAGACATATAGGTGCTGCTTTGGCTAGAGCTAGGGGAGCCTTTACCTTGACAAAACGACTGTTTTATATAAGGCCGATGATTGCCTATGGATGCCCGGTGTGGTTCAACGTTGCCCCATCTCAAATGGAAAAGATTCGGGTGTTTGAGAGGCAGTGTCTTCGACGTTGCCTTGGATTACACAGAACACCAGAGTCGGAGTACAAACGATATTATTCCAACCAGGTTCTATACAACGGAGCCAACATAAACAGAATAGATAATTTTTTGTTTAAGCTGATTCGAGAATTGCAAGAGCGATGTCCTCAACTAACAACTTAATTTTTGGGGCGTATTACCCCAATAACGAATATTTCGAGAGTGCGCGGTTAAGTGGCTACATCCCTCCCGAGGCACAGTCGAGGGCTGGTACAGCATGGAGTGGCGGTTCCGCTCATCTACCACGTCAGCCGGAAAACTGTGGATAGGCGACTCCTGTATGATCGAGACGTCATCGTTCAAGGTGGAGAAGAGCGCCTTCGGTTCAGTAGGACTGTGTCCGATCGGGACCGGAGGGATAGGGCGAAACAGGAGAACCAGTTCTGGTGGCTCTCTAAACAGCATCATAATATTTGTGACGAAGTCGATGAAGATGGTATATCTTGGCCGACTTACATAGATTAAGGGCAATTAGGTATAGGGAATAGTCGGGGTGGCACCAAAAAAAATTATTATTAAAATTATGTATGTATGCGGGGGCATACGTGCATGTATCTGCGTCTCTGTACATGTATGTGCGTACGTATATGTATGTGCGTATGTACATGTATGGGTGGGTTGCATGTTGTTGTGTGTCTGAATGCATACACAAAATAAACAAAAAAAAATTTAAAAACCAAAAAAAATGCTGCTGTGGCTGTTCTAGTTTTTAAATAGTTTTAAGTATTATTAGGTATTTTAAGTAGTTTAAGTTATTTTTAGTTAGTATAAGTTAGTTGTATTTAGTTTTAATTATTTTTAATTTATATTTAGGTTTAGTTTATAAGTAAAAAAGAAATGATAAGAAACCAAGTTTTTTGTTAATAAGTTTCCTTGGTTAAAAAATAAAATAATTAGATTTAATTAAAATAGTTTTTAGGTCGAAAGACATTAGTTCTAAGAGTTATTGTTTAGTTTAGAGCGCCCGTAAAGGCCAGTAAATTAGTTGTAAGTTATTGATAATTAGGCTAGTTTTAAATATTTTTGTCTAGCTTTAAGATAGTTATTAACTTATAATGTTAAATAAAAATCTTTTTTTTGACGAATACATAACTTGTCTTATAGTACCTATAATCGCAAGTAAAAATCTTAGGTCAAATTTTCCGCTCACGAAAATTTGCCGCCATAGGCTCCAGCCTTTTCAGCCTTCTGGTAAATCCAGCGCTGACATGAAATGCATTGTGTACCAACTACTTTTTCGAAAAAAAACTATGGTTTTCGAGTAATTTGGAGAGCATTTTTTTTTGGAATTTTACCCCCTTTCCCACCTCTAAAATTTTTTGCAGCACTCCAAATTTAGGGTACTTTTTAGAAAATGCTAAGGACGTAAAAATGAAGCTCTCCGCCAAAATCACTTTTTATTTAATTTTCCTGGACTACAGCAGTTTCGTGCTTACTTAAAATTTCGGAAAGAGTTTTTGATAGAAAATCTGCAAACTTGGCAAATAGCATACACAAAAGCATGTTATTCTGTATTTAGAATGAATATCGTTGTTTTGGTGTATTTAATAGGTATATGTATATTTTTATAAACCAAACTATAATTTTATTTTTAAATTTTCCATAATCTGGTTTTCTTTGGTTGGCAGTAGCAACCTCTAAATATTATCCGATTTTTCTAATTTTCGTCAGAACTTTTGTTTTCATGAAATGGAACAAAATGGCGGTTTGGGAGGATCAAAATTCAAAAAAAATTTGTTGGTTGCAATAAGGCGCACCCATACATAACCAACTACACCAAAGACATTCACATGGCAAAACTGTTGTTTTTCAATAAACCAAGTATCCTAGGGCGTTATACAGGGTGGCGCACGAATCGTGCTACAAAAAGAAATTTAAATAACTTTTATTTTAATAAATGTATTTCATTATTTTTTTTTTTATTGGTTGAAAAATTAAATTTTATTTTAAATTGACAAATGACCTCCACGCTCATCCACGCATATGCGGCACCAGATCAGAAAATTGTTCATTGCGGCCTTAAGGGTTGAAATTGGGATCGCCTTAATTATTGTCTTAATGGACTGCTTCAATTCAGTCAAATTCCTGGGTTTCCTGCTTGACATAACCTCATAAAAAAAGTCTGGTGCAGTCAGGTCAGATGATCTTGAGGGCCAGCGGAAAGTGCAGTTTCTGGATATCAATTTGTTTGGGAATTTTCGTTGGAGCTCCACAATAACTTGTGTTGAAATGGATGCGTCTTCGGCGAAGTTCTGGGTAAAAAAACTCCTTCAACATCTTTAAATAACGGTCCCCATTCACAGTTTGTGTTACACCGTTTTCTTCAAAGAAATATGGCCCGACAATGCACCCTGATGAAACTGCGAGCCGCAAAGTGACTCCCCAAGCAACACAATCGACTCTTTCAAATATCTTGAAGTCTACTTTCGCAAGACCTTTTAACTCTTTTCACTATCTTCAAGAGGTCATTAAGACCCCAATGGGACCAAAGGGGTGGAGCCAACTCCATAGGAAGAAGAGTTCTTATTATAGATCTTTTAAAGATGTTTTTCGTTTGAGTGAATAATTTATGGAAGAAAAAAAAATAATATTGACAAATCTCTATCTCTTTTACACAAAAGCAAATTTAATACAATTGAAACGAAAAAGAATGAACTTAAATAAAATGCCAGATCAAGATGACTTTTTTTCATCACATTCAATGCCTGATTTATTTTACACATTATAATAGAAACTAAACTCATTTTTCTGGTGTTGTATATCTGTGTTTTGATGTGCCAAAAAAGATTTATTTTGAAATCACACATTCTACATCGGTTAAATAAATGCGCCACAAATTTAGTAACATAATGCATATATTCATTAATAAAAAAATAAAAAAACTCCCCACGGAGTTGACAGAAACTGTATAAAATACAGTCTAAAGTGGTTTTAACAATTAAAAGTGAAGCATTGTGTAGAAAGTTAGTGTGTTATTGCTATAAATTCATATGCAATCGTAATTTGAATCACATAAATAATAATTTGTACTGAAATTAATTGCAAGTAATATGGCGTCATCACGAATACTCCAACAGGGTGCCTCATTTTTATTATTGAACTGTTCCATAATGTGTTATGGGTTTTGAATCATTTTAAGTTGTAATAAGTGAGAAGTGGACTTTTGGACCAAAATGTGTATGTAAATATATATCAATGTACTTATGTCAGTACGACGTCGATTGATTAAAAAAACCGCTAAAAATTCCGCATTTTTTTTGGTTTTATTTTCTGCTCTGAAAATGCGATTCTCGGGCTTTTGGATATTATTCAGAGCAGAATATACAAAAAATTGTTAAAATTTAGTTTGTATAGCCATAAATTTGTAAAATTTCGTTGAACAAAAGCTAAAAGTTCTAAAAAGAAGGAACATCTAAGATATGTACATACATAAACAATATTATTCAAATTTAATAAAAACATAAAATAAACATTTTACCTACACAATGTTTTATTGTAAGATATTAAGGTATTAAAATATTACAAAAAATAATATTTGTGGTAATTAGAAATAATATCTGAAATTTAATTTAACAGTGTCACCCTTTATATAAATGTTTTTGTGTTCGACATATAAATACACTTTCCATTTTTATATCGACTGCTTAAAGAGTTCGTTAAGAAGTCATTAAGCTATCATTGATATAATCTCTTTTCATAGCCACACATGAGCAAGAAAAAGATGGGAAATTTCGGCAGCTGTATAGGTTTGCTTCTGTGTGTAATTTCATTACACCACATATAATTATTGTTTGACTTCACATTTATTCATCGATTTAAAGCCAAATTTATCAATACAAGGCAAAGACAAAACAAAAAGTTTTTTTTAATAACCTTCCTTAAAGATAAAATATACACTACTAGAAGATGGGATGTTAAGCATTTATAAAGATGTTTTAATAAAACCATCTTCAATATAATGTTTGAAAGAGACAAATGAAATACTCTAAATACACTCTGAAATTCCTTGATGTAAAGAGGTTTAAAAGAGGACCTATAAAGAGACATAATAAATATATTTGTCAAAGAGGTTTTTAAGATGTTAGAAAGAATTTTTTTTAATAGTTGAAACAAACAACACTTTCAAAGAGCAACTAAACAGGTTATTAAGTGCAACGGTATTAAGAAGATTGATTTAAGAGATTGTAAGGACCTGATAAATTTATTCAAAGAAGTCTTAAAGAGTTTATGTGTTGCTTGGGTCGTTCTGGGTGCAGTTCCGTCTCATGGAGCATTTCTGGATTAGATTCACTCCATATACGGCAATTTTGCTTGTTAACATTGCCGTTTAAGTCAAAATGGGCCTCATCAGGCATGAACAAACAATTTATCAATGTGTTGTCTTTTTCGGCAAAATTCCAGGCGAACAGGCAAATCCTGAGGGTTTAACTTGCTTGTAATTTGGACTTTGTACGGAAACAAGCTTAAGTCATCATGAAGTATCCGTTGTAATGACCGTCTGCTAACTCCAATTTGGCCCGATAAGTTTCGCGTCGAAACACTTGTATTTGCCTGTATTGCCGATGCAACAGCCACGATTGTATCCTATTGTATTGTATATTAATTCTTGTACCCAGTCAAAAGTAATTGACTCGTATGTGTAATATTCTCAATATTACAGTTTTCTTACGGTAAGTGACATTCTAGGAATCCAATTTTGTTGTCAAACATTCAAGTAAATTTACTCTATCATTACTGAAAATATCAGATTTCTAGGTCCACTCCTTAAAAAGATAAAATTCTTTTAGTTGATAGTGCGTTACGCGTTACGTAACAAATCAGATTACCCTTCCATAAAAAGTTATCACTTCAAAAATATTTTTTTTATTAAACTCTTAATAAAGTAAGAGTATGCAAAGAGTATAAAAAGCGCGCGCTTTTTAACATTTTCCTTACCTTTGGTTTCTTTATTATTTGCAGAATTTTGAAAACAGAATATTGTTAAAAGAATTTTGACCCCGGCAGCATTTTTATCCCAACCCATCTTTATAGCTTCATCTTTCTTTAAAACTTACCCATTAATTGTTGCCTCTTCTATCTGCCTACCCACACCTTCAAGTTAGATTAAATTATTGTAGTTTGAATTAAAATAAATAAATGGGGATATGCCCACTAAAATTAAAAATTAAACAAAGGAATCTCTTGAAATAGACTTTCGAGTTCGACGTCGAAATATCTGTAAGGCAACTATTCTTTCAAATCGCTGGTGAAAATTTTTAATTGTGAGGAACATATTGTAGTTCACGCTCATTATCGTACAATGGGTCAAAGTTGACATCATGATACATTGATGGCCTCACCAACATCGGTTTCGAAGAAAAACAGATCAATAACACGATTACATAATTCTGTTTTTATTTTGCGTGCACTCAAGGGATTATGAATATCTTTAAAACAACTCAGTGCAAAAGTGCGAGCGGTTAGGAAACTAAGAAAGGATTAGATAGGAGATACCGATGTGCATTGGTTTTAAATGATTGAATATTGCAATGGGAGGGGAAAATACCGTCGGGTATAAAGCATTTCATATAATTCAGCTAACAACAAGTCAACAGATGCCATTAAAACAATTATGTTTACCACTGACTGTCAACTTCCACATTGGAAACTGAGTAAAAGTTCATAAACACAAGAATCTCTTTCTGTCACTTACATGCTGAAACATTTATTTGTTTTTGCGAAAAATAAAAATAGATGACGTTTTCTTCTATTATTGAATCAACACGATTGAATGTGCTCAAGTCGTTGTGATTGTCAAAGTTTAAAGTGTCAACGCATTGACGCAGTGAGGAATACAAATCATGTCAATGGCACTTATTTTGGGACAACATTATGAAGGAGTTGGGTCATTCGTGTGATCGTCAACATTTAATGCATTGGTACTGTGAAAATTGACTAGCTATTTGGTGACAGAGGAAAAATGGATTTTCATGTTTACGGTTTTATTGTAGCTTTATTGTTAAGTCCTCCTAAGGTTTTTGCCGTCCGATTTTTAAATCGTTTTTTTTAGGGCCAAACCTAATTGTACCTGCCATACATTTTTTCCAAAACGGCTCTAACGATTTTGATAAAAATAAAATACACGACTGGATTGCACGAACTTGCTTTTATGTTCGATCACATCGTATGCAACATATTTCTATTAAAAATCTAATTATATTTTAAAGTTGTTTTTTACTTTATTTTTTATATATACAATTTTTATTTATTTTTTTTTTCTAAAAAAATTGGTATGACAAAAAAAAATTTTAATAATATGTATAAACTTAAAAACAAAAGATTAAATCGGCTTAATCAAAGAAAAAAATAATTCAAAATTCTGAAATAAATACTTAAGCTAATTTGAGCCCAAGAAAGGACTACATTTCATTTCTTGTATAATTTTGAATTTATGAGAAAAAAAAAAATACAAATCTGTGGAGTGATTTTTGAGAAAAAATGTTTTTTTTAAGAACTTTTTGAAAAAAAATTTAAAAAAATTCAAAAACGCCAATTCATTGGTATGCAGCAAATATGTATATATAACTATAATTTTTGAAAAAAAATTATTAAGCAGTTTTCAAAATATAAATTAAATTTTTTTTACTTGCTTTATATGTACTTTAAGGCAAATTATTTATTCGTAAACAAATTTTTTTTTCTAACAATCAAACATGACATTACGATCATAGAGAACACCAAAAAAATGGGTCCCCCAATTCCGTCTGTCTATCTGTCTGTTTGTCTGCCTGTCTGTCTGTCCCCGAGTCTGCAGCCTAGACGGTTCGGTAGATTTGCTTCAAACTTGGTAGATATTGTTCTTTCGGTAATATGCCCACAAATTATTTTCATTTTTTTAAGACGACAAATAACAGTAGCTTCCATACATTTGTTTTGGCCAAAAACAAAAATCTTATTTTTCTCAAAAACGGCTCCAACGATTTTTATAAAAAACAATCAGCTCATTAATGAAGGGAAAGGATACTCTTTGGTAATTTTTTTTTGGAAAAAAATGTTATTTTTGGTACCTCTACATAGAACCAAAAAAGTCGTCCTATTGACTATTTTGGTAGTCAATTTGACAGTTAAATAGTCGATTTTCACCCAACAACTGCGATAGTTAATAGGACAATTTTCAGTAGTCAATATGACAACCGAAATTTTTCTACAACTACGTAGTCAATACGTCAACTTCGGTAGTCAATAGGACAACCGAGGTAGTCAATAAGACAAATTCGGTAGTCAATAGGACCACCTTGGTAGTCAATACGACAACTTTGGTAGTCAATAGGACAACCGCGGTAGTCAATACGACAACTTCGGTAGTCAATAGGACAGCTGCGGTAGTCAATACGACTACCAATTTCAGATTGACTACCAAGTTGTCATATTGACTACCGCAGTTGTCATATTGTCTACCGCGGTTGTCCTATTGACTACGAAAATTGACAATCGAAAATTGTCCTATTGTCTAACGGGTTGTCAATTTAGAATTTTGAAATTCTGTTTTTCATTTTGGTTGAATCTGAATTTGACTACCAAATTGTCATATTGACTACTGAAGTTATCCTATTGACTATCGCAGTTGTCATATTGACTACTTGTGCTATTGACTAAATAAATTGGCAATCGAAAATTGTCCTATTGACTATCGGTTTGTCAATTGAGAAAAAAAAAAGTTCTCATATTGACAATTTTGGTAGTAAATATGACAATTTCAGGTTTTTTCAAGTTGACAACCGGCGATTGTTAATATGACGACTTTATTTTTTTCTGTGTAGTAAAACCATTTTTTTTTGGTTTTCAATGTTCTTGGAAACAGTTAATTTGATTTTTTTTAATTTTTTTACGCAGAAGCTCCTAGAAAGCTTAAACGCTATTATATACCAAAATTTTTCAAACATTTTTTTTTTTGGAAATTAAATTTTTTTTTTGAAAATTCAAAATTTCGAAAACGACTCAATAGATTTTTTCGAAACTTTGTATTTGGTGGTTTTTTGACATTATCTTGAATAGTTAAGAAACTATTTTTCTAAAATAAAAAACAACGGTACCTCCAATACAAATATTAAAAAAGCGCTAAGAAAAAAATTTATTTCTGGAAAACGGCTCCAAGAATTTTTATAAAAAAATTGTGTATTCCTAAATTAGTACATTTCACTTTTAAGTATAAAAATATTTTGATTTTCGTCCTTATTAACCGTACTTCCCATAGAACCACTTTTCATATTTTCGACTATCTCAATATTGGATAAAGCGATAAAAACAATTTTTTTCTTAAACAAATACTCCCTAAAATTGTTAATAAAACTACCTTCTCAAATTTTCAAAAAAAAAAAGTTTTTCAATTTAAAAAAATCGATTTTTCAAAAACCAGTCACAGAATATTTTTTTAGATTTGAATTTTATATGTATATTAATAATATCCTTAAAATGGCATTTCAAATTTTTTTTCCAAAAATGTTTTCAAAATGTTATACATAAAAAATTAATTAATTAAAAAAATGTTCAGCAGGATGAACGCTTCACTTGTAAGTAAAGGTACTCTTTGCTTTTTTTATTTTCATACATGTAGTACACTGATCTCTATAATACACTGGATAGTGCATTCCATACAAAGTATAACAGTTTTTTTGACTCCAATTGAATTTGACAGTAGCACCAATGCAAACGAGATTAGACAATTGTTTTTTTTTTTCTTATAAAAAGAAAGAAAGAGACAGATTGCACTCCTTTTCAAAAACAAAAAAAAATTGACAAACAATTTGTTTTTATTGTCAGTTTCAACATAAGACCTACAAACGATACAATTCAGAATAAAGTAAGTTTAAAAAAATAATAAAAATTGAAACATTTTTGTTTAATCTTGAAAACTTATTCATCAGAAAAATGGACCTGGTTAGATGGAAAAGGTGCTATAATCATTTCTCCAACTTGAGGAATTGGCACACCAAATCTTTGAGACGCTCAAAAAGGTCGGAGCGTATCATGATTTTTCCGCTGGTTTAACTATTTGAGGAAAAAAAATTTAAAGTTCGAGAAAAAAAGAATGGACCAGTGTAACATTAAAATTTGCACACCTAGACGTTCTTGCAACACATGAATGAAAATCCACTGTTCGATGTTTCAACAATGCAAGTTTTGGTTCCTGATGAAGCTGATCGTTGTCTCGATATGGGATTTGAGCAAACAATTGTTGCAAACAGATTAAGTACATTTACTAAATCTTTTATAATTTGCGTCCTGGAACAAGTCTGCTGGCAATGTATAGGACGCTCCATCAGGATCGCAGAGCTGCTATATATCAGCAGTTTTGCAGGAAAGGTGTTGTTGGTGTGGTATGGTGTTGTTTGCAACCAATATCATCTCACGTGGTTTCGACTTTCCTACCCGAAATTTGGTAATCATGAAGATGTCACGCTGTACATCCATCGGGCAGGAAGGACGGCTCGTCATAAAGCACATGGTAAAAGTTTACAGTGACAATTCCGATCCGAAGATGATTTATTTAAGACCAAACGATGATGGCGACACCAAAGTTGATGATGAGAAAGTCCTCGCTGAACTTACTGCAGCCAACACAAAAGTTGAGTTCAATGAAAACGGAACCGAAGTACTCGACACAAGAAAAAAAATTGCAATCGGTTCTCGCAATTGATTATATCACCCAAGACGAGGTAGGAATTGATATTGAAACTACAAAGAAGATCCTTTGTGAAGAGAATCAATTCGATAAGAAACGTTTGAAGGAAATTGCCAAAGCCAAGCACAAGGTTCAAAAGAAAAAATCAAAAAGCAAGAATGTCGAAGACGAAGATGAAGTCGACGACCTTGGTAGTGATGAAGACGATCAACAGATGTGGAATTATCATGGTTGCCGGATCCAGATAAGATTTAAAAATTTGGTAAGCAGTGATGCTAATAATTGCAAAGAAGATGGTGACAATGGTTTGGAAGAAGCAAGAGGAAGTGAAAGTTTGGTTTACCGACCACCAGACAGATTGTACGAAAAGAAGAGAAAATCTAGAAATGCTTCAGTAACTGATAGCGATTCAAATGACAACGAAGAAGATGAACCACGTCACAAGAAGGAGAAACATATTGCAGAAAAATTATCATTAAATGAAGCTGAAATTATTACAATACAATTGTTGGGAAAATAAAACAAGTTATTTATTTTTACAAATGGACGGTAATACTCTAAGCTTTACATATTCGTTTTCAGATTCTCCCATTTGTTCATCGGATGTGGAACTGCAACAGTAGCGTATGATAAGCTCATTAAATTCTGATCTTGACAGCATTGTGCAATGGGGAATACAAAACCGCTTAGAATTTAATGCTTCAAAAATTTAATGCTGTCCTCTGCCGTTAAAGCAGAACCCAAGTCCCGTGTATCCATGAGCGGCTCTTGCATTGAAGAAAATGATCAGCGTTTAGTCCTTGATTTGTGCATCAGAAAATTAATTGAGGAATTACCACATATTCGATGTCGCTAAAAACGCTGCTAAGTGCTTGGGTTTTTTTCAAAGATGCAAGAAATTCTACTCCCCATCTGATCTGGTTGTAATCTATAAGGCCTTCATTCGTCCAAAACTGAAGTATAATTCTCACGTTTGGGCAGGAGATACCAAAAATCATTTGAACCTTTTGGATAGAACTCAAAATAAAGCTCTAAGAATGCATTTTGTACCGATCAATATAGCCAAATTGATAAAAGCGCACTGGAAACAATCGAACATATCATTATTATGGTTTTTTTTATTAAGAAAAAGACGTACCTACATCATTGCAATGGTCAAACTTATAACCATTATTCCTTAATGTGCTGACAATTTATTTTTATATTTTATATTTTTTTGAAAAAAAGTGCCCTTGCTTGATTAAAATGAAGAATTTTAATTTAGTTTAATTTGAAGCATTAACAACCATATTGAAATGTCACTTTGGCAACAAAAATGTTATACTGTTATACTGACATGGACCCACTACAATTATTACAGTTTTCTATTGGGGCGGATTTTTTTCTGTGAATACACTATCCAGTGTATTATAGAGATAAGTGATGTAGTATCATTGAGTGAAGAGAACACATATTATTTTTCAATATAACACTTTATCTAAGCACTCTTTCACTCGCCTCGGGCCTTGCAATATTTTTGACAGCTCAGCTATCACCTTGAGTAACGCAATAGGAGCGTTCGGTGTCGCACAGCTTTCTGATACATTGCTGAAAAATATTCTGTGCGTTTGTGATCGTATAAAACCCAATAGGTAACCATTTCTGTCTAAAGTCAAAACAGAGAAGAAAAACTAATTGCCTACTATTACGCTTCAGCTAAAAGTGAATTAAACATACATTTGTTGGGTAAAATCAGTCACTACGATACCGAAGTACAGGGTGGCGTGCTACAATAAGAAATTTAAATAACTTTTATTTTATTAAATGTATTTCATTAATTTTTTTTTATTGGATTAAAAATTAAATTATATTTTAAATTGACAAATGAGCTCACCGCTCATCCATGCATATGCGGCACCTGATCAGAAAATTTTTCATTGCGGCCTGAAAGGTTGAAATTGGGATAGCCTCAATTATTGTCTTAATGGACTGCTTCAATTCAGTCAAACTCATGGGTTTCGTTTTGTACTCGTCCTGCTGGACATAACCCCATAAAATAGTCTGATGCAGTCAGGTCAGGTGATCTTGGGGACCAGCGGAAAATGCAGTTTCTGGATATCAATTTGTTTGGGAATTTTCGTTGAAGCTCCACCAAAACTTGTGTGGCTACGTGTGCACTTGCTCCATCTTGTTGAAACCAAATCCTGCTGAAAGGGATACGTCTTCGACGAAGTTTTGGGTAAAAAACTCATTCAATATCTTTAAATAACGGTCCCCATTGACAGTTTATGTTACACCGTTTTCTTCAAAGAAGTATGGCTCGACAATTACCTTGATGAAACTGCGCACCACACAGTGACTTGTTCTGGGTGCAGTTCCGTCTCATGGAGCATTTCTGGATTAGAATCACTCCATAACGGCAATTTGGCTTCTTATCATTGCCGTTTAAGTTAAAAAGGGGCTCATCCGACATGAACAAACAATTTATCAATGTGTTGTCTTCTTCGGCCATTGCAATCATCTGTCGGCAAAATTCCAGGCGAACAGACAAATTCTGAGGGTTTAACTTGCTTGTAATGTGGACTTTCTACGGAAACAAGTTTAAGTCATCATGAAGTATCCGTTGTAATGACCGTCCGCTAACTCCAATTTGGCCCGATAAGTTTTGAGTCGAAACACTTGGATTTGCCTGTATTGCCGATGCAACAGCCACGATTGTATCTTGATCTTGGATCGCGATGATACGCTATTCGTTCGATGCTTCCAAATTCGGCAAATATGTTCACCAGCCTCATAACGGTCCATCTACTCGGGGGAATACCGCCAAATTCCAGCCTAAATTCCCTTTGAACGGAAATAACGGACTGCAAAGAATGGTATCGCTGCACTCTCCAAATCCTTTTTTCAGTATCCCAAGCATTCATTTTGATAAATGTAAATAGTAGCCTGTAAAATAAAAAGAATAAGCCGATTACTCACACTGTAAGAAACTTATTACGTTTTATTTTTGTAGCACGATTCATGTGCCATCGTGTATACCAGAAATTTAGCGCAAGCTTGGCTTCGATTTGGAAATCATATATTTTGTTCGTTGTCATGGCCGTCAGCTGTTAATGGCGTGTTATTTAACTCGTATTACAATAACAACGAACGTATTGCACAGGAAAGCTATGCACCACCGAACGCCCCCAATGATGATGAGTAATACTACGTTTTCACCTACCACTTAATCCAGATTTAAGTAGATTAACCATAAATCCTCTTTGAAATCTTCTAAATCTTGAAGATTTCCCATACAAATTTTAATCTCCTTAAATGAAGATTAGAAATTAATCTCGTTGAAATCTTCTTCGAAGTAGAAGATTCTCAAAAGAAACAAACCTTATTTCATAGAACGCGCCTATTCTAACGTCATATTTGCTCCATTGACATTCAATAAAAAAAAACTGTCCAACATTATTTAATTTGTTTTTGTCTTTTATAATTTTTCGTTGCCTTCAAATTCGGTTTGTGTTTATAAATAAGTATAAAAATAAAAATGCAATTAAGCTACAAAGACCAAAGCGGTCGGTGCTCGAATTTTTAATGGAAAATATTTTAGCTATCCTACAGTAATACTTTGAAGTTGTTCTTTCCCAAATATATAAAAACGAAAACCGCGCAAAGGCGATTACAGTATTTATGTAAATATATCTATATGCTGCAAGATGTTGGGATAACAATATTGTGAGGTTATTACCCATTTTTATTTATTGAAATTAAATTTTTTCACTGCACCGAAATTATTATTCTTCTTCCCAATTATTTTGTTTTTGTCTTGTTGTATTGACTTTTGAATGACAATTCATAGTGAAAACGTCAAACTAATCTTTTTATCACTGGTGAAAATACTTGAAGATTAATTTTTAATCTTCTCAATTTAAACCGGATTATCTTTAGGTGAAAACGTAGCATAAAAGAGATCAGAGAATGAAACTGTTTTTAATTTTTCATTTTTCTATTAGTAAAAACTTCAATCGTTCTGTCCTTTTTCAATCCTTTTTATTTTACTTATACCATTTTGCTTTGAACATTGAGTTAAGCTTCAGCAATTGTACTCGTATAAAAAACTGTTAATTTAGTATCTATGTTTGATTCCAAATTGTCTATTTGAATTCTTTCTTTTGTTTTTCATTGAACGCGTATCTAACTACGAGATAGGTCCGTCATGATTTTGTTTTATCCTAAATCATGTTTTAAAACTGTTTTTTTTTTAATTTTTTAGTGGCAGCACTGCTACGGACCCACGGGAATCTAATGAAATCATCTATCCAACTAATAAATTTCATTCAAAGCCCTTCAGTCGTGGAATGTAGGCACATACGACGATCATGCTCGCCTAGCATGATCGCTCTAGCTGTGCCCTTCTTGTATGTGGGCTGGTTCGCGAGCCGCTTGCTGTTGGCCAAACATTTAGATTTTATCGTGTTCGTTGGATTCGATGTCCGTCTTGTATGGTCATGTTCGCGAACAAAGCGAAGATTTAATATTGGATTCAAAATATAAGAACTACAAAAATAAAGTTGGGAAAAATAAATCATGGCTAATCTTCCAGCTGCTTACCAAATTTCATTACAATCCATTCAATGGTTCAGGCATGAATGCGGAACAAACAACCAAGTATATATTTTGTTCCTATATAATCCTCTCGCATGTAGGCGTAGGAACTGTTCGGTTCCATTTTTCGGGATAAAAATAACCAAAAAAGCAAAAAACATTCATTCATCCAAACTTTTACATTTATAATATCAGTAGGATTATCCGAAGTTTTCCAAGCTTCACAATGAATTTTCCACCTTTACATTGTCCAAAATCATCAAATCATGCTTTCAATTTATCTATACATCATCGAGAATTTTTCGAGTTTTCCACTAAGAATTTTCTAGTTTTTTTCATTCGAAAAGCCATTCCGGAACATTTGCATACACAATTAAATACAAAAAAATCAATTTTCGATTTTTAAAATTTCCAGACTTTTCTGGAAGGCTTACCCAAAATTTTCTTTCACAAGAACATTAATCTGCATTGTACGAACAACTAAAAAAACAGTTCGAGCCAAATCGGTCCATTCGATCTCAATTGATGTATTACAATACATTTTTCCACACCATTTTTAATAGCAGATGTCCGTGCCATGGCATACGGACTTTCTATCCAACGGGAATCTAATGACATCTTAACCCATACAACTAAAAACCGTTCATTCCATTCAAACTTTTACACTTATAATATCAGTAAGATTAGTATGATTAACGGTACCTGCCATACAACCATTTTCGTGATTTTGTACTTTCTCATAAGCTGTTCAACGGATTTTTATCAAAATGTTTATGTATGAGGTCCTTTCATTTCTAAATAATACTGCGTCCAAAATTTTGGAAAAATATTTTTTTAGAAGTTTGAACAAAAAAAATATTTTTTTGTTTTGAAAATTCAATAATTCGAAAATGGGTGTACGATTTTTTTTTAAATTCAGTTTTTAAACTTATTTTATTAAATACATAAAATTGTCATACTAACAGAATTTAAAAAAATTACAAATTTTGTAGTTAAAAAATTAAGTAAAAAATACTAAAAGCATATTGAGCTGTATCTACTAAAAATCTTGTGCTTAAGAAGTAATCGAGCATATGAGCATGTACGTGCGATCCAGTTGTGCATTTTATTTTATCTACTCTAAGATTGCACCTTCAAAACTTTGCCCAAAGCACCTTAACCGTTTAAAGAAATATGCGTAACTCTTTTTGTAATTTATCAAAGAACCAAACGAGCTTATAAATTTAAAACTTTCTCAAAACCTCCTTTATAAGCTTAGTAAGTGAAAGTGTTAACAATATACATGACTTATACCAACAAATCTTAATTTATATACTAAGATGACGGGAGCAATTTCAAATCCCTTTGGGCGAACCTAATGTTATATAAGGAAAAAATAAAAGTTATAGTTCCAAAGTACCTCAAAATAATGCCTTATCACCCCATATCGCCTTGAAAAGCTATAACCATCTATAATGCATCTCTCGTTTTTATTCCATATATACAAGTATAAGCAGCAGTTTGTCGTTAAACTTGCTATACAACAAGCAATTTCGTAACAGCTGCCACTCCATAAACAATTAAAACTTAGAAAAACGTATCCTTGTCGTATTACTCCTGTTTTTGACTTTTACTAGCAAAACTCTAGCATATTATTCCTACCCAACCCTCGACTCGGCTCAGCACCAGGTCCACCAGCACACTTGAATTCCTGTTTTTTTTTTTTTTTTGGTTTTTTTGTTTCCTCTTACCGCACGCATGACTTTGAACGACTTCCAACCATTAACTGGCAATAAATTAGATTGTCACATGTTAGTAATTACTTCACTATACCTACTCGTACTCGAATACTAGAAGAGGCTTATAGCCCAAACGCAATTTTCTCAAGTTTCATTTCTACTTCCAGTTAAAGCTTGATACAGCCTGCTGTTGCTATTGCTGTGCTTCTGCTGCTCCTTTTGGTTTCACATTTCCAACAAAATTCAGCACAACGCAGAACTGCTGTTGGATGGAATAATATAATATGATGCCAGTGATATGCTTGGAGCGCGCGTACGCACACAAACCTGCCACATCTGTGACGGGCACGTGAGTGAAATTTGCTGACTTTAATTCAATTTTTTTTTCGTTTTCTTTTCTCTCGCTTCGGCTGAATTCTTTCAACAACCATCCAATGTCCTTGTTTGCTGTTACCAAATGTTTCGCAACTGGCAATAAAAAATTGAGAAAAAAAGTATAACTTACCAACTGTGTCACCGACACTCGTGTTAATAACTTTAAAGGATAAAAAATACAACTTACTCTTAAAAAAAATAAACTCCTTCAGGTGGTGAATACTTGCAGGACCTTTTTTGGGCTGACTGCATATATGACATTAACATTCGTAAAATGGACAAATTGGTCGCATTATCCTGCGCATCGGAGTTGAAAAAAAGTAAGTACTGTGGGAAGCTTTAGGTATGACGAAGCAGCCATTTCGACACTTTACCCAAGAAACACAATCGACTCTTTCAAATATCTTGAAGTCTACTTTCGGAAGAGCTTTTAACTCTTTTCTTTATCTTCAAGAGGTCATTAAGACCCAAAAGGGACCAAAGGGGGAGAGCCAACTCCATAGGAAAAAGAGTTCTTATTATAGATCTTTTACAGATGTTTTTAAGATGTTTTTCGTTTGAGTAAATAATTTATGGAAGAAAAAAAAATAATGTTGACAAATCTCTATCTCTTTTACACAAAAGCAAATTTAATACAATTGAAACGAAAAAGAATGAACTTAAATAAAATGCCAGATCAAGATGATTTTTTTTCATCACATTCAATGTCAGATTTATTTTATACATTGTAATAGAATCTAAACTCATTTTTCTGGTGTTGTATATCTGTGTTTTGATGTGCCAAAAAAGATTTATTTTGAAATCACACATTCTACATCGTTTAAATAAATGCGCCACAAATTTAGTAACATAATGCATATATTCATTAATAAAAAAATAAAAAAACTCCCCAAGGAGTTGACAGAAACTGTATAAAATACAGTCTAAAATGGTTTTAATAATTAAAAGTGAAGCATTGTGTAGAAAGTTAATGTGTTATTGCTATAAATTCATATGCAATCGTAATTTGAATCACATAAATAATAATTTGTACTGAAATTAATTGCAAGTAATATGGCGTCATCACGAATACTCCAACAGGGTGCCTCATTTATATTATTGAACGGTTCCATAATGTGTTATGGGTTTTGAATCATTTTAATTTGTAATAAGTGAGAAGTGGACTTTTGGACCAAAATGTGTATGTACATATATATCTACGTACGTATGTCAGTACGACGTCGATTGATTAAAAAAAAACCGCTAAAAATTCCGTAATTTTTTAGGTTTTATTTTCTGCTCTGAAAATGCGATTCTCGGGCTTTTGGATAACATTCTGAGCAGAATATACAAAAAATTGTTAAAATTTAGTTTGTATAGCCATACATTTGTAAAATTTCGCTTGAACAAAAGCTAAAAGTTCTAAAAAAAAACGGATCATCTAAGATATGTACATCCATAAACAATATTATTCAAATTTAATAAAAACTTAAAATACACATTTTACCTACACAATGTTTTATTGTAAGATATTAAGGTATTAAAATATTACAAAAATAATATTTGTGGTAATTATAAATAATATCTGAAATTTAATTTAACAGTGTCACCCTTTATATAAATGTTTGTGTGTTCGACATATAAATACGCTCTATTTTTATATCGACTGCTGAAAGAGTTCGTTAAGAAGTCATTAAGCCATCTTTGATATAATCTCTTTTCATAGCCACACATGAGCAAGACAAAGATGGGAAATTTCGGCAGCTGTATAGGTTTGGTCTGTGTGTAGTTTCATTACACCACATATAATTGTTGTTTGACTTCAAATTTATTCATCGATTTAAAGTCAAATTTACCAATACAAGGCAAAGACGAAACAAAAAGTTTTTTTTAATAACCTTCCTTAAAGATAAAATATACACTACTAGAAGATGGCATGTTAAGCATTTATAAAGATGTTTTAATAAAACCATTAATAAAATAGCTTCAATATAATGTTTGAAAGAGACAAATGAAATACTCTTAATACACTCTGAAATTCCTTCATGTAAAGAGGTTTAAAAGAGGACCTATAAAGAGACATAATAAATATATTTTTCAAAGAGGTTTTTAAGATGTTAGAAAGAATTTTTTTAATAGTTGAAGCAAACAACACTTTCAAAGAGCAAATTAACAGGTTATTAAGTGCAATGGTATTAAGAAGATTGATTTAAGAGATTGTTAAGACCTGACAAATTTATTCAAAGAAATCTTAAAGAGTTTATGTGTTGCTTGGGTACTTGTGTCAATAAGTTCCGGCGCTGCCAGTGTTTCAATAGATATTAGACATACATTGCAATACTTTCATTGTCTGTCGGAAATGAATAGCTGAAATGTAGTATAAAAGTCTTAGAGATCCTTCTGAGATTAGTAAAGACTTTCTGTGCTAGTCGTAGGATGCAGACAAAAAAAGATGATGTCGGATGAACGCTTTATGGGACAATGGTAGCCTTCAGGCCACATTGTAGTTTTCTGGCCATTGGATTGTCCTACTAATTTTTCTAAGTAAAGAAAAGGCTCCAGTGTCTCCGTAAAGCTCGATGCCAAAAGCCTCAAGACCCAGAACGTATTCTTATGTGATGTGAGAACACATGTTACCCCAACATTTGAGTTTGTTCTCAAAGTGGATTAATTCTTAAAGTTATTAAAGGAGTTACTGAAGGACAGGATTAGCTACCACAGCGATAAGTTCAGTTACAAGGTTGTGGATTAACAGCTGGAAATTGCCTTAAAATTAGGCGGATGTTGACCTTAGCCTTGCTGTAATCCGTTTCAAAAGTCACTTTCAGAACAAAAACCTCCATAAGAAAATACCTCCAAGGATTAACCTAAAAATATTTATCAAAGTTCATCTTGGGCGTAAAGTCCGATATGAAATTTGTATTCGAGACATTGAATGGTAAACTCTGAAAAGAAGATAAGAAAATGCGGAGTAGCGTAGTCTGCATCAAACATATGCTTTCAAATTATAGATTTAGCAGTAGTTCGTAACACTATGATAAGTTGCACTAAGTTTCCAAGGATTGGGATCAATCTTATAACGCTCTCCGTTACGAACGCACGCTAACCAACATGTACCCAGACTTAGACATGTATCGAGCTCTCAAGCACTTTTTCCCTGAGGTTTTTTCTAGAAACATTTTCTACCCATAAGTGACGTAAAGGTTGGGAAGGAAAAGGATTTTGACTACCCTCAAAATGATCATTATAGTGTAGCATAATATTAAAGGACAATATTGAAGGATACGAAATTACGAAACTGCCGTTCCAGTATGGAATCCAGTGTTCCAGTAAGCCCAAGCAACACGAAAGCTCTACACCAAATCAGCAATACAGAGTTTTAGTTCAGACACGCTTTCACGGATTTCATTCTCAAACAGTTGCAGCTCCTTCATCGCTGTATTAGTGATGGTAAGCCATACTCGAATTAAAACTGTAACTCATGACTGATCTTAGCAGCTACTTATGAATTAAAATTTTTGCTTGCTACCTTAGTAAATTTCTCTTTTTCATCAAAGGATGTGCAGGCGATGGAATCCAAAGTTGATTTTGGTTTGCACACTTGAGACTTGAATTTCAGCAGCTCATTGAACTTGATACCTATGTACTTTGAGTACTTTGCGCTGCGTTTGGTTGTTTACCACTAGTTCTCTGAAGTACACAAGTTTCGATTAACAATGGCTGTATTGAAGTGGCTTATGTGAGTGCGTCGTCATCAAAGAGAAAGTTATCACATTCCCCGTGCGCAGCTCCAGCTATGATGCTATTTACTGCCAATTTATGAGTACCGATCTGCACGAAGAAGTTCCTAGAAAAGAGAAAAGAAGCTTACAAGTGCTATAGAAAATCCTAGAAGGTATGGCTTGTTGATCAGGATTTCTATCCATACACTGCCGAATGCTTTCTTGATATTCAAGAATCATCCGACGGTGACCTTATGGCTATTAATGGCCATTAGAAGTGAATGTAGTGTGGAGTGGTTTTTCACGAAAGCCAAACTAAAATTCAGAGATGTTGTGGTTTTCACTGCAGAAGTTCCTAAATTTCCTGACTATCTACCTTTCAAGAAGTCTATTTAGAGCTCTAATTGGTTCAACGAAACCTAACCTCATTAGGTTGCTGAAGAGGGATATCGGCTTTTAGTTTGAAAGCGCAACGATTTAAGCAGTTTTCCATTTTTGGGGAAATTAATTGTTGTTGACACAGTTATTAAAACGGATGGCTAGGAAGATCATCACTGTATGCGACAGTTGACTTAGGACATTCCATAAAACCGAAACCTTTTATCATGTTCAGCGGTTAAAAATCAGTGTGAATTGAGAGAAAACATCTTTCGGTGAGATATGGCGGTTTGTAGTTGTATGAATAGTGGTTATTGAGTATCCGGTGATTGTCGGATTCGATTTCGCACTTTTTGACGTATATCTACATACCTGAATAGTATACTTGCTAAACTTAAACATAGTTGGGTCAAAGTATTAACTTATGCTGTTGACTTAGCTCTACTTGCGATAGGTAAATTCCCAACCACTATAAGTAAAAAACTTAATAGCGCTTTAACCAAAGTCTCTAATTGGACAAACTGTTTAAAAGTTAATCCCTTAAAGACTGAGCTGGTCCTCTTTACAAATAAAAGCAAAAAAAACAGATTTTTCAGTACCCACTAAATAGATGGGCAATAGATGGGCAAATATCTCGGTGTGATCCTAGATAAAAAATTAAACTGGGGTCAAAACATTCAAAGAAAGAGCTAAAAAAGCAATGGTCGCATTCTATTCATGCAACAGGATTTTGGGTAAGAACTGGGGCCCTAATCCTAAAATTATCATGTTTATGTATACGGCAATCATTAGCCCATTGACATATACGTACAAGAATCAGCAGCAAACAGTCCCCTACGGCTAAGCCAAACCAACGTCTGGAACACTAGCCTCATAGGATATGTTCAGATTCTGCATAGAATTATAGGCAACAATGTGTACACGACTACATGCCACCAAAACTGGACTTTGATCGACCATTCAAAACCTATTTCCCTGATAGACAAGTATGGCTAAACAAGGAACTCTATGATGAGTCGTTAATAACTTCCTACACCGACGGCTCAAAAATGGACACTGGGGCTGGTGCAGGTTTCTTCTCAAAAAACCTTAAAGTAGCTAGCTCCGCTAGACTTCCTGACCACAGAAGTGTCTTCCAAGGTGAAGTATTGGCAGTGAAAATGCTGCTAAGTACGTGTCGAGAATGGAGATACCAACTATCGATATCACCCTTTTTATTGACAGCCAAGCGACAATTAAAGCCAAGTCGAAGCTTGTAACTAGCTGTTGCAGCATAACATTAAACTCTGTTGGGTCCCGGGTCACAGTAATATACAACAGAACGAGAGAGATGATATATTGGCAAAGAAGGGTTCAACACTTGATCCTACCCAAATAGACCCGGCGATTAGAATCCCACTCTGTGTCACGAAACAGAACATTGGAAAAAAGATTCTTCCAAAAACCAACGAAAGATGGAATGAGCTCGACAACGGTGCCACAACCAGCAAACTACAGGGTGTCACACGAATCGTGCTACAAAAAGTTTGTTACTCACACTGAAAAAAAGTTATTACATTATTTTTTTTTTATTTTATAGACTACTATTTAGATTTATCAAAATGAATGCTTGGGATACTGAAAAAAGGATTGGGATAGTGCAGCCATACCATTCTTTGCAGCCCGTCGGTACTCCGCCGAGTAGATGGACCATTCTGAGGCTGGTGAACATGTTTGCTGAATCTGGAAGCATCGAACGAAGACGGTATCATCGAGATCCCAATGTTCGGGTTCAGGATACAATCGTGGCTGTTGCACCGGCAATACAAGCAAATCCAAGTGTTTCGACTCGAAACTGATCGGGCCAAATTGGAGTTAGCAGACGATCATTACAACGGATACTTCATGATGACTTATGCTGGTTTCCGTACAAAGTCCAAATTACAAGCAAGTTAAACCGTCAGGATTTGGCTGTTCGCCTGGAATTTTACCGAAATATAATTGCAATGGCCGAAGAAAACACCAAATTGATAAATTGTTTTTTCATGTCTGACGATGCCCATTTTGACTTAAACGGCAATGTTAACGTGCAAAATTTGCCGTATATGGAGTGAATCTGATCCAGAAATGCTCCATGAGACGGAACTGCACCCGGAATGCGTCACTGTGTGGTGCGCAGTTTCATCAAGGTTTATTGTCGGGCCATACTTCTTTGAAGAAAACAGTGTAACACAAACTGTCAATGGAGACCGTTATTTAAAGATGTTGAAGGGTTTTTTTTTACCCAGAACTTCGCCGAAGACGTATCTCTTTCAGCAGGATTTGGTTTCAACAAGATAGAGCAAGTGCACACAAGTTATGGCGGAGCTCCAACGAAAATTCCCAAACAAATTGATATCCAGAAACTGTACATTCCGCTGGCCCCCAAGGTCACCTGACCTGACTGCACCAGAGTTTTTTTTTTGGGGTTATGTCAAGAAGGGAGTGTACACAACGAAACCCAGGAATTTGACTGAATTGAAGCAGTCCATTAAGACAATAATTGAGGCGATCCCAATTTCAACCCTTCAGGCCGCAATGAACAATTTTCTGATCAAGTGCCGCATATGCGTGGATGAGAGTGGAGGTCATTTGCTGTCTATCATCTTTAAGAACTATTAGTTATTTAAAATAAAATTTAATTTTTAATCCAATAAAAAAAAAATAATGACATCGATTAAAATAAAAGTTATTTAAATTTCTTATTGTAGCACGAATCGTGCGCCACCCTGTATGGCCCAACTTCGACAAGAAAAGAACAGAAAGTTCCATTCACATACACAAAAATTCCCTTCGAACTCTTCTAAGCATACTCAGCGGACACAATCTTCTCCGCTACCATAAACAGAAAATGGGGTAAGCAACGAAGACCTATGCAGAGGCTGCAATGACGAAGACCAACATGAGGACATGAGATCCAGAACTTTTCCATATAAGGAATAAATTCCTGGGCAGTTACTTCTTCAATGATTTAGAAGAGCTCTCGAATCTTTCAGGCAAAAGCCGGCTGAACTCCACAACAGTCTCTTAGTGGCTCGATAATGATTAGCCATAGAACTCATAGATTATACAATTAGAAGTTACAATATTTCAGGGTACCACAATGGGTCTACTTTGATTTAAGTGTGCCGGTATCAAGATCAACTGGCAGCCCATTTACCTTACCTAACCTACATACCTATTTGCGCGGTCTAATTTTTCTGAACTGTCCAACGTGACAACATTATTGATTCTATTGATTTATTTCTTACTCCACATGTTCCGAATCATACAACAGTTTTTTTTTTTCTTAAAACCAATACTTGGCCATCACTTAAATCGATACAAGAACCATTAAGAGAGGAATCTACCTTTTGCAGCACATGTTGCACACCATTTGGTTATAACCAGCAACCGAGGCGAGGGGTCACGAGGATTGTTGTTTTATAAATCGTCGTACTTCTGTGGACCCATGAGCTATGAGTTGATGTATATATGCCTCATGCCCCCATCGTGTCCATGTGTCCATCAAATTTCACAACGAACGAATTTATGTTTTTTTTCAATTTTTTTTTCAATTGAAAGTCTATAACGAGAATTGAAAGGAGATTTGATTCGATATCCTTTCCAGGACATGTCAATGCAGACATAGACTACAGCTTGAAGGAGGACATATGGCTATCAAAACATTTTAATGATGAATTCCATATATCTGTTCTAGCTAACGTTATGGGCATACACGTCTCGGACTTGTCCACGAGTTAGATTTTTTTTAGGCTGCGGTGCAGTACGCAGACTACAAAGGGGTAGTCACCCTATGATAACGTCTTATATGCCTAGCTTTTGTTGAATCAAAGACTATAGAAATGTCATAGACACAGATGTTTATACTAGACATGTTATCGTGGAAAAAAACTTTTTGTCACACATTAGACTGTTATCGGATCCCGAAATTAGGATAACGACTACCACAACGCAAACGAACGACACGACAGCGGATGGTGGTGTTTAAAATAATAAAAAAAAAACTGCGCCAATCTATATGGGAAACCAACAAAATGTACCAAGAGTAGGATCCCCGAAAAAAAGCAATGCAAGCACCAAACTGGAACAACAGGATATTGTAGTGAGTCGTCGTATAGTCGTGAGTCTGGGAATTCGAAAGGATATCGGATTTCAAGCACGTTTCTATGCCATATTTATGTGTAGGGGTTTTTTGTGTTTCGTCCTTTGTAGTTCAGTGTGTTTATTTTTTATGTCAGACTTTCATATTCGTTTGTATTTCTTTTGGCTACGGCGGTGGCGGCGGCGGGACTATATTTTGGGTTGCCTCGTGATCAGAGGGATATAATACTCGTAGGGTGAGTTTGTTGTTTTTTAGATAAAACTATAGCTTTTTTGTATTGAATGACATGAGACTTTGTTTGAAGTTCTGGCTAAGAAATGGGAAACTGTATACACAAACGTTACTCTCAATGAAGTATTTTTTTTTGTCAGATTTTGATTGATTTAGCCAATTTTGTGATTAAACGACTTTGCTTTGAATCGAAATCTCTCTTCTCTTTAAATGTTATTTTTTGAATGGTCGTAACGTTTTCCTTCATATTAAGATAAATCCAAAGAATGAAGTTTCCTACAATTTGACGGTCAACGTAATTTTTCCTCGCGTATGCTCTGACGTCAGCGGAGTCAGCACCACAAGCGTCAAACTAGAATTAAATGGTAAAGGTAATCGGTCAACGCGTTGAATCTCTGACGTAAAAAGGACACCATAATCAATCCTATCTGTTTCACGTCTTGTGATTTTCGACGATAAATGTTGTCGATGTGTTGGCGAGAACGTTAAGAAGTGTGTTGACACCTATTTTTCGTTCAATGGATTGATGTTGCCGTGGCAAGTGAAGTTCAAAGTCAGAGAGAATGAAAGATTAACGCGATGACGGATTACGTTGACCGATTCTGAATAATTTGCTTTGGAAAAGCATGGACGTGCCCATTTTGGTTTCGGACGTTATATGAAATCATTAAATTGAATGACAATTTTTAGCAAGAAATCAAATTAATCTTCACTCCGTCAACATACCGTCAATGTTTATTGTGTTCATACATAACATGTTGACGATCACACAAATAACGCAAGTCTGTTAATGTAGCCACAATATGCGTTGACGTACCATGTGTGAAAGCGTTTTTAGTATTCACTGTGTAAGTACGTTTTCACTCAAATCTATTGATGATCACATGATTTGACAACATTTAAACGCGTCGATCAAACGAAAGAAGAAATATCGCCCATTTTTCTCTCTTGACGCAGAAAGAAATATATTCTGGAGCTTACGAGCTTTTACTAATACGAGCTTAACTAATAATACCGAATATGGTTGAATTTGAAAGAGTGTGACTGATATGTTGTTTCGATGACGCCTGTTAATCTTCTGCTTGTTTTTCAGTCAGTGATGTCAAATCCTAAACCTTATGAAAGAGTTATAGCAGAATCTTTAGATAAATTCCTGGATGAATCTAACATTATTCCAAATGTACAGTTTGGGTTCAAAAAACACCACTAAACTGAACATTGTCTCTTAGTTCTAAATGACAAACTCATACGCAATCTAATACAATAGAAATGCACTTTCGTTCTAGACATCGACTTAGAGGCAGCAGAAACTTAGTACTTAGGCATTCTGTTCCAAAATAAGATTAGGTTCAATAAACACGTCAGAAATGTTTTAGTAAAAGACTAATTAGCCACAGCAACGCTAAAAAAAACTGCTGTCCTTAAAACATCTTTCACAAAACTCCATAATTCTTATCTTTAAAACTCTCATTAGACCAATAATTTCATATGGTTTAAGCTCCTGATTCACAATATCACCTACGGCAGCAATAGAGCTATAAAAGTTCGAACGGACAATTTTGCGGTTTTGCTGTGAGAAATAGCGTCGACCAAATAAAAAATGGTTCTCTATCTACACTTTGTATAATTTAACTAAAATAAAACATTTAATGATCTACATGGCATCCTTATTAGAGATTAAATTAGAATCTATTGCAAATCTTTCAAGTCCTGTTATTAAAAATCTATTGGATACGACTGTAAATGAAAGCACAGATATCCAGTAATATATATCTCCATTCAATACCTTACAAAATGGATCCCGAATCTTAGAGCCTCAAGTAAAATAACAATCTTACTCTTTCTTTCTATGAGAAGGCGTCGTTGAATATTATCCGGTGATAATTTAATAAATAGATAAAAGTGTTATTTGACATAAGCCTTGGGAAAAAATATTGTGTATATTACTTATGAAACCCTTACACCCAGCGCTGGATTTACCAGAACGCTATGGTGGTAAATTTGCCTAAGATTTTTACTTGCGAATGTATGGTGCCGAACCAAATTTTTTAACCAACGCTACTACAGAGCAACGTGTAAAATCACTCAATCTACCCGACCGAAAAATCAAAAGCGTAAATTTAAATTATAAGACACGAGCTGTCAATGAGAAAGTGAAACGATCGGTTGGGCACGTCCACACTTTGTAATTCGGTTCGAGTTTCTATCATCGGACCCATTTTGTTCGGTTTCGGCAAAGGCCGATCAGGACGTCCATACTTATTCGGCTTGGCCGATCGGCATCGTTCGGCATAATATGGACGCGACTTAAGGCAAGTTATGCATTCCTCGAAAAAAAAAGTTTTGAGATAACAATCAAACATGACATTACGATGATAGCGAAGACGTATAAAGATAGTCTAAAAATGTTGTCCGTTTGACAACTAATAGCCCCAACGGGTGTGCCGAATTCCTTCAAACTTGGTATACAAAAGTTTTTTATCATATATTAGCGTATTAATTATCGTCGTTTCGCTCGTACCACTGAAAATATCGCTGCTGTAGGTGAAGGTTTTGCCGCAAACCCGAATGTGTCGATTCCTCGCCGTTCTCAAGAATTAGGACTGTCTTACGGCACATCATGGCGTTTTTTTGCAATTGGATCTACACCTACATCCATTTAAATTCCAGCTCACACAACAACTGAAGCCAGCTGACCATTCACAACGTCGTCGTAGATACGTCGAATGGGTGCTTGAACAACAGGCGGTGGACGGCGATTTTTCGAACAAAATTTTCTTCAGGGACGAAGCACATTTCTCACTCAGTGGGTAGTTAATAAACAAAATTGTCGTATTTGGGGTTCTGAGAATCCTCAAGTAATTGAAGAGAGGCCATTACATCCACAAAAAGTCATTGTTTGAGGCGCTCTTTGGTCCGTAGGTGTGATTGGACCTTACTTCTTGGAAAACTACGATGGAACGACTGTCACCGTCAATTCGGAGCTTTATGGTCATATGATAACCGACTTTTTTTACCTCCTATTGAAGAATACGACTTGGAGAATATGTGGTTTCAACAAGACGGTGCCACATGCCACAGAACTCGAGCGAATATGGCTTTATTGCAAGAGATATTTCCTGGCCGCTTAATTTCTCGTCGTGGCGATATCAACTGGCCACCAAGATCATGCGATTTGACACCGCTGAAATTTTTTTTGTGGGGATACGCGAAAGACCGTGTTTATGCAGATAAACCTTTAACTCTTGAGCACTTGAAAACCAACATTCGTCAAGTTATGGCTGAGAATCGATGCTTGCAACAAATCGCGTGGTGGTCATTTAAATGATGTAGAACTTCACACATAATGTCAACGTTAAAACTTTACAATAAAAAAGAAATATCATGAAACAAATAATTTATATGTGTTTTATTTACTTTTACTTTTGAAACCGCAAAATGGATAACCCGTTATAATTTTGCACTAATTGCCTTTATTCAAATGAACCAAATTTCGTTGCTTACTCTTATGACGTTTTTTGAAAACTTTGGAAAAATCGCGATTCTTGTTGCAAAAAGGTTTTTTTTAAGTGCATTCTCTTCAGAAGTTCTGAATCGATATTTCTGAAAAAACTATTTGTATTATTCATTGTGATTTAAATACACAAACATTCGAATTAATTTATATTTTGTCTAGCAACATTTAGTCGGCGTTAAGCTGCTAACGCGGAGAGTCCCCGGTCAGAGACGGGGCATAGCTCGGGAAGAGTAGAAGAAGTATAAGTAAACATTTAGGTTTGTTTTTTAATGAATAAAAAAACTGTTAATTTTGAGTGATTTTTTATTTTATATTCCTTTCTTCTTTTACCATTAGAGAGCCTCGCAAAATTTACCTTGCCCACATAAAATTTAGGTCTCGCGCCGCCATTGGCCACATATTTATGCATGTACGTGTCCGGATTAAAAAATTGTTAACTATGTTGTGCTTTGACCGTTTTCCATGATATTCAAATATTTGTTTAAGCTGACATATAATTCTGAAAGACAAAAATAGTTTTAAGTTAGGGTGTGTCAAACAAAACATTTTTTTTAAGAAGATAATGAAACTTATTCTACATATTATGCAAATGTTTAGAAAATTTTGTTTGAATTAAAAAAAAATCGAACGAATTCTTGTGCTGTAGTTCTGTATATAAAATGCTGCCATTTCAA
Source organism: Philhelius pedissequus (assembly GCA_910595825.1). NCBI lineage: Eukaryota > Metazoa > Arthropoda > Insecta > Diptera > Syrphidae > Philhelius > Philhelius pedissequus. Next base: position 329,577,112 of record OU343160.1, read on the forward strand.
AATTAATTACTTAATTTGGTCGTAGTGCTAAAACACTGCTAGAGTGTGTATAAGTACCTACACATACTCGCTTTTTGCCGTCAACTAGCTTCTGAAGTAAAAACCTCATGAATTCACTTGATAACTTTTTGACGAAGCGAGATTTATTTCAATAAAAAAATCACTTAAAAAACAATTGATTCGAAGAGGAAATGCCGCTGTTTTTCGTTTAATTATGAGTTCCTGTTCCATAAAAAGAAAAGGAAACAACCTCCGTTCTCACAGTGCATTTTAAGGATCCGTTCCTCATTTGCATTATTAAAAACCCCAAAATCATCATACAAAAATTCCTGTTTGTATGCAAATGAATAGCCTTAAGGGCTTTTAATTAAAATACCCGACTCATAAGGAGTAACAAATTGAAAAACAAAAGTCATAAAGACGTGATCATCCAGGCGAAACGAAACGTAACACCAATCAATGCATTTTGACAGATAAAAAAAAAACATTTTCCATTTAGCAAGAGAAATCAAAACCGAGCCCTTTATCCTTCGTATAGAGCACCCCTTACTACCACACTTATTGCAAAGGATACGTTCCCTACACCGAGGAACTGGTGAATCAGTCCAACATTGTAAATAATTCGACTTGTGTCTGCACTTCACTTCAGTCCAGAAACTAAGAGATATCGAACCTAATTTCCTGTCAAATCGCACTTAGTTCGCTCATTCGGGCATTAAGGAGTGTGCTCGCTCAGTTGGAGCAGAGAAAAATCAAGTTTCCAAGAACTTTTCATCGGATTCACTCAGGTAAACTGGTCGACGTCGTCGTCGTTGTTTTTTTTTTTTTTTTGAAGGAATATTCCCGCATACCGGGCTCCGTGCATCTTGCTGCAAAGTGCCGAAAACAAACCGCAGCATCAGCGTCGAACAAGATATCCTCATTAAAAGGGTAATGGTGGTATGGTTATGTTAGTGCGGCCGGCGCGGCAGTGATGGGCAGCAGTTACTCAAAAACCTGGAAGACCAGAAATCGGAGCACATCATCAGTCCGAAGCATCTAGATACGTTTCATTGAAGAATAACGACAGAAGAGAGTTTGCAGGGTCGGAATCGGAATTGAAGCTAAGGTAGTTCGTTTCGTATGGCAATCAGATCCAGGTGCAAAAGCATCTTTTGGAAGGTTTTTGCTTTGTGCTGTGAGTTTTTTTTTTTTTTTTTTTTTAAATTTCTTTTTGCGTCGCTTCTTCAACTTTTGGTAAGCGACGGAGGCAGAAATCTTTACATTCAGAAGAGTTATTCAAACGAAGAGATTGCGTGTTTTTTTTTTTGAGAACGAAGAACAAGGATTTTCGCTTCATTGAATGCAGAGGCATGGCTCCCCACTGCCTCTGCTGGGGAATTGATTTAAGATGTTTTCTTTTTTTTTGTCAGTGGCAGTGCTATTGGCTTGGCGGATGCGGTCACCAAGTTTGTAGGTAGTTTTGGAAGATTATTTTTTGTTGCCAATGACTGTGGTTTTGTGTTTTTTTTTTCGTTGCACCATTTCCGTTTACACAAGCACAAGTCAGAAATATTGAACATTTTAAAGTCAATCTTCAATTTTATTGTTTTGTTTTTTAGATTTTGGATACAAAGAAAAAGTCGAATGAAATTTTGGAGTTATGTATGTAGGTGAGAGTATGACTTGAGATTGCGGACAGATTAAGTAAGAGCGATTGCAGATGGAAAGCATCTGCTCATGGTATATTGCTATAGGAACAGCGCGGCTGCAGGTGGAGATTATACAGATACAGGAAAGAAATTAAAATTACTGTTGCCGGTGAGTTTGATGAGACGAATTTTTTTGTAGGACATAATCTACCTACGACGTCGGTTAGGTAGGTACCTACTTCAAAGTAAATATATGTACTAACCCAATTTTATTTTTTAAATATTTAAGGGACCAGGTTTTGAAAGGCTGAGTTAACTCTGAGTGACTGTGATTGCTAATCATTCAAACAAAAAAAAAATGCACAAATGTATCGCACGTAGTTGCTCCTATGTCCGATTACATTATATGCAAAATATTCTTAATAGAAAAATATTTGTATGTATTTTTAAAGTCGGTTTTCAATTAATTTTTATATATAAAAGCCTTAATTTTTTCTAAAAAAAAATCAGTGTGCCCATTTTGAATATTTAATAATATAAAATCAAAAACAAAATTTCAGAAAAAATCGTCCACCCGTTTTTAAATTTTTTTTTTTAATCCAAAAATTTTTTTTTTCGAAATATCTTGAAGAACCAAAGCTCCTTAATGACCGGCTGCATGGCATTCATAGCCATAGGTCAGCTGGTGAACTGGTAGGTGGTATATCTCAACGAACAGTGGTACAAATCTTTAGATCGTTTTGTAGAAAGTACGATAATTGCGCTTGGTATTTCAAAAGCATTTAATAGAGTCTTGCATTAAGTTTTCGTATCGAAAATGTATGCATTTGGTATCGATGAATCTCTTCTTCGTTGGATTAGAAATTACCTTTTGGACCGCTCAATACAAATCTTTGTCCAGTTTGAAGTTTGATATTATTAAAATAAATGCTGATGTGCCCAAGGGCTCCATGTGGCCTCCGACTCTTTTTATCTTGTTTATCAATGAACTCTTATTTGTTTTGCTGATAGACCCTCAGCTTTTCATATTCCGTTTCAGATTCACACCCATTTCCTTTGAATCTGGAACTTGAACGGCAGCGTTTGATAGGCCCATTAAATTTTGATCTCGATTGTATTCGTCAATGGGCAATAGGAAACCGTGATGAATTTAATTCATTGAAAATTCAATGCTATCTCTTGTCATCAAAGTGGGAACTTTTTCCAAAGCCGTTGTTTATAAGCTCGAGTATATCTCTCGCAATTGGGCAGGATCTCCCAACCCCCATTTGAATCTATTTGATAGCATTCAATATAGAGTTCTAAGAATGATAGGCAATAGACCTATAGAGGAAACAGTTATATCTCTAGAACAATGTCGAAATGTTATATGTCATGAAGCTGAAGATCACTGCATTTTAATTTTTTTTCTTTAGAGTAGGAAATATCGATAAGTATTAAAGATATCGAAAAAATTGAAACACCAACATTTTGGGGACAAATTTTTCTAGTTGCGATTTCCGTTACTTTTTGTTCAAATTGTGCCTCGTTATATTTTTTTAGTGAGTTCTTGAAATTCAAATTTTTTTTTAGATGAGGAGCTGTACCAAACTAACTGTCTTATAATAAAAATATTAATTACCCTAGGTAGAGCATACCAAACTCTAGGGGCGATGTTCCTTATTTTTTTTTTGTATTTATTTTATTAAGCGTTTTTAACAATCAAACTTAAAAAGAAATACAAACAAGCTTATACGCTTATAAATTCGGATTAACGAATGGTATTTAAGAAGTAAGTACCTGCAAAAATCACATTTTCCAAACTCTAGACGCGATGTTTTCCTATTTTTTTTATTTCATCTCCTTCTTTCAACAAATTATAACAAATTTAATCATTAACAAAGTAGATACAGAAAAAAAATAGCTTTTCCTAAACGATTGTATAGAATGTATGTTATTATTACAGATAATGTAGAAATCCAAGACTTGTCCTTAAGTATAAGTAAGTAACAAACATTTCGATGTACGTTGTCTTTTAAGAAAAAATATTTCCACACAAAATAACTGTAAAATTCAGTTAGCGGTGCAGCATACTAGGTTTGTGTGGTTCGTTAACGAACTAGTTCAGTTAAGTGAACTAGTGAACTTAGTTCAAGGTTTCTAGTTCAAAAGTTCACTAGTTTACTTTATTTTCTTTGGATGAAAAAATGGTCTAGTGTCTATATTATAATTCCTATTTTCTACATCCCACTTACATCCAGTTCGCGAAACTACATAACAACCACAGAAATAAAATGCATGCCTGGATCGAACGTACCTACTTGCTCTTATGTTCAATCACTTCGTAGTTAAAAGATTTTTATTAAGAATCTAAATATATTTATAAAGTCGTTTTTACTTAATTTTTTGTATACAATCTTAAATACATATTTAATAATATAAATTTAAAAATGAATTTTCAAAAAAAAAATTTTTTTTTTTTCAAAAATCCAAACAAAAATCTTTAGAGCCGTTTTGCAGATTATTAATATGGTAGAAAAAATTGTTTGAAGTACGGTTATTTTTGGGGCTAAACAAATTATCCAAAAATTTATTTGAGAGAATCAAGTAAAACGCTTAAGTGCCAAGTTTGAATAAAATCGCTTCAGCCATTTAGGATGTAGTTCATTGTACAGATATACAGACAGAAGGGCGGGATTGCGGGACCCACTTTTTTTGTGTTCTCCACCATCGTAATGTCAAGTTTAATCATAATCTGTATTTCGATTTTTCTTCCAACTGCAAAATTTACCTATAGTACCTACATATGTACATATATCACATGTTAAAATATATGAATGAAGAATTTTTATATTTATTTGGAATTTTCAATGAACTGAAAATTGAACTAAAATGAACGAACTAGATCAGTAGCACGATTTGAACTAAATTGCCCAACTCTATAACAAACTGAGTTAGGTTTTCAATACATCACATCGCCCAATTACTTTTATTCTGTATCTACTTTGTAAATAATTGAATTTGTTATATTTTGTTGGTAGGTTCAAAAAACTGACTTAAGAAAATGAAATTAAAAAAAAATTAAAAAAACATCGCCTCTAGAGTTTGGAAAATGTGATTTGTGCATGTATTTATTTTTTACCTACCATTCGATAATCCGAAATTATAAGCGTATAAACTTTTCTATATTTCTTAATAAAATAAATACAAAAAAAAAATAAGGAACATGCCCCTAGAGTTTGGTATGCTCTACCTAGGGTAATATTTATTTTTATTATAAGACAGTTAGTTTGGTACATCTCCTCATCTAAAAAAAAAAAATTTGAATTTCAAAAACTCACTAAAACAATATTACGAGGCAGAATTTGAAAAAAGTAACGGACATCTCCCCTAGAAAAATTTGTCCCCAACATTTTGGTGTTTCAATTTTTTCGATATCTTTAATACTTATCGATATCTCCTACTCTAAAGGAAAAAAAATTAAAATGCATCGATCTTTAGCTTCATTATATGTCTATCATTATTTTATCCCGAAATAGCCAATTGATCATCTCCCTTAAGTCTGTTCAATCGTAATACTTGCAGTTCTAGGGTGCTCATCAGCTAAGCCTTGAGTTCGACTTCGGACTTACTTTAAGTAGGTACATGAATTCTTTCTTTAGCAGTAAAATGCAAATGTGGAATGCTTTATCCGGTTCCATTTACCACTCCCATTTTGATATTCTGAGCCTCAAAACCAATGCATCTGTATACCCTCTTACATTTTTTTTTAAATTCATTTTTATTTCATATTAACTTATCTTAAAGCTAGGCAAAAATGTTTAAAACTAGCCTAATTATCAATTACTTACAACTAATTTACTGGCCCTTTACGGGCGCTCTTAACTAAACAATAACTCTTAGAACTAATGTCTTTCGACCTAAAAACTATTTTAATTAAATCTAATTATTTTATTTTTTAACCAAGGAAACTTATTAACAAAAAACTTGGTTTCTTATCATTTCTTTTTTACTTATAAACTAAACCTAAATATAAATTAAAAATAATTAAAACTAAATACAACTAACTTATACTAACTAAAAATAACTTAAACTACTTAAAATACCTAATAATACTTAAAACTACTTAAAAACTAGAACAGCCACAGCAGCATTTTTTTTCGTTTTTAAATTTTTTTTTGTTTATTTTGTGTATTCATGCAGACACACAACAACATGCAACCCACCCATACATGTACATACGCACATACATAAACGTACACACATACATGTACAGACACGCAGATACATGCACGTATGCCCCCGCATACATACATAATTTTAATAATAATTTTTTGGTGCCACCCCGACTATTCCCTATACCTAATTGCCCTTAATCTATGTAAGTCGGCCAAGATATACCATCTTCATCGACTTTAAATATTATGATGCTGTTTAGAGAGCCACCAGAACTGGTTCTCCTGTTTCGCCCTATCCCTCCGGTCCCGATAGGACACAGTCCTACTGAACCGAAGGCGCTCTTCTCCACCTTGAGCGATGACGTCTCGACCATACATGAGTCGCCTATGTACAGTTTTCCGGCTGACGTGGTAGATGAGCGGAACCGCCCCTCCATCCTGTATCAGCCCTCGACTGTCTAAATAGAGGAATGCCTCGGGAGGGATGTAACCACTCAACCGCGCACTCTCAAAATATTCGTTATTGGGGTAATAAGCCCCAAAAATTAAGCTGTTAGTTGAGGACATCGCTCTTGCAACGTGACCCCGAATCAGCTTGAACAAAAAATTATCTATTCTGTTTATGTTGGCTCCGTTGTATAGAACCTGGTTGGAATAATATCTTGTGTACTCCGACTCTGGTGTTCTGTGTAATCCAAGGCAACGTCTAAGACATTGCCTCTCAAACACCCGAATCTTTTCCATTTGAGATGGGGCAACATTGAACCACACCGGTCATCCGTAGGCAATCATCGGCCTGATGAGGGCCATGTAGCAAATCACCTTCACCCTGCTGTCAAGACGGCTGCTATAAAACAGTCGTTTTGTCAAAGCAAAGGCTCCCCTAGCCCTGGCCAAAGCAGCACCTATATGTCTGCCGAAATACAGGTACTGATCCAACCAGATGCCAAGGTACTTTACTACACTTTTACTCGCCAGTGGATATCCATGTGGCCCTACTATCACCAGCTTGTGCCAGTTCTTTCTCGTATATCTTGAGGCGCTAGACAACGGAGTCCTAAACAAAATAGTTTCTGATTTCTGGAAGTTGATTTTCAACTTCCAGTCATCACAATATCGCTGAATCTTGTCGAAGTCACTCTGCAAGAGAGTTTTGATGACCTCAACTGTATTAGATGTTCTGTACGCAATTAGATCGTCGGCGTACGCAATTGAATGAGTTAGACTACCTTTCAGATCGCTGGTGTAAATGCTGAATAGAATCGCCAAGTTAACCGCTCCCTGCTGAAGACCATTACTAATATTAAAAATTGCGGTAGAAGTTACATTGCCACTCTTGACCACAAACTTTCTACCATTTAGCATGTCATAAAGCATATACAATAGAGGTTTACTTATACCTAGTCTGGTTAGCTTTAGATAGAGACCTTCTAACCATACGGTGTCGAAGGCCTTCTCTAAATCAACCAGACAGGCACCCGTACACTGCTTTTTAGTTTTGTTCCATTGGATATCAGAAACCAGCTTAGACGCGGCATGAATTGTGTCATGTCCCGCCTTAAAACCGAACTGATTATCCGGGATGATATTTTTGTCCTCCGCCCACTTGAACAGGGCTCTATTAATAACCTTTTCAAATACTTTGCTGATACTCGGAAGAAGACTTATCGACCGGAGATTCGACGGATTGGATTTGTCCTTTCCCTTTTTTGGGATAGGGTGCACCACAGCTGTCTTCCACCGCACTCGATAATATGCATTATTCAGCGCGTTGTTAAACAGTGTGTTAAATGTCAACTGCTTCTTGAGGCAAATGTCGTAGTACAACGTTGGATATACCATCGACTCCTGCAGACTTCTTTTTCTTTAATGAATCGAAGATGAGCTGGAGCTCATTCTTCGAAATTAACAGCGTTTGCCAAATCTTCATCATTAAACCCGGTAAAACCAAGGTTCTCAGATCGCCATTCGCTTATATCGTTTCGGAGCCATAAGTGATGAAGCAGAGCTCTGTTCTCCAGGTCATGATTCGGGCGAATGCTAGCATTCACCTTGTACACTTGCTGGAAAGCAGCCCCCCCACAGCCTCCACCTTCTCCTGTGGATCTTCGATTATGAAGTGGTCATCGTCCAAGACGTCATCTGGGTCTATGCCTGCTGTCAGAAGTACGTCTCTGTTTTGTGTCGTCCTCTGGAGCTTAAGACACGTAAGGTAGTTTTGATCTTTTCTTCTGAATATCTTATTAATTTGTGGGAACATACTCGGGTCGGTAGCGTTCACGGCCCGAATTTTGTTGTCACAAAACAAATTAATGGACAACCTATAATTTTCTTTGATCAATTGGTTGATGTTTTTGATGGACGACTTCAGTGTCCTTATCTCCAGATCTCGTGTGTCAGTAAACCGTCTGTACAAGCGTTTTAGTCTTGTCAGTAAGCCACTTTTTTGTCTGTGTAGATCATCAATTGTCGCGTTACGGTACATGTCAGTTGCGTTACGTTCTTTGTATTTCGGTATTGTCCTGTTCATTGTTCGTTGAATTGCTTCGTCCATTTGTTCTAAGTATTTGTCAATTTCAGTATTTGTCATGTTCCTGTCATTTGGTGGGGATATACCATTTGATCGTAATTCGCTCAATAAGACGTTCGAGAAGCCAGCGCACCTTACTGTAATTGAAAGTATGCACCGATACATAATACTCCAACTTCATAAGCGCGTTCGGAAGTTGTATTACGGCGGCGAGTCCGCAGTGGTCACTGTCGTACTCGATCGTCCTTAAACAATTTTTAGGCCGATGGCCCACAGTATCAGTAATTGTTAGTCTTGCGTCTTTCAGCAATAGATCCAGATAGGCACCGCTTCTTGGAAACGATGGCCTCTCTGTGGCTAGAAGATCGAGACGATACTCCAGGTTGTATCGACCCATCCAATTATACAGATGGTTACCACGAGGATCTTGTATTTGATTTTCCCAATCTATATGTTTGGCATTCAAAACACCAGCCAATATGTAGTAGTTTTCATCCGAGCTCAATCTTAAGCATTCCAAACGCTTTTCAAGCTCTGTTATAAACTGTGTGGGCTGAGGTGTTTCCGGTGCATAGGCAGCGATCACATACATTCGCTTCCCCTGTTGGAGATGAATACATATGATGCATGCCTCTAACGTCCGAAATTTACGCACATCACTATTATATATTACCTTATGACTAATGCCTTTACGTATAAAGATTGCGACGTCCTTTCCTTGAGTGGAGTTGGGTCGGTCGGTCTCTCCTTACGATATTGTAATTGTTGTTACTCGTAGTCAATTTATGTTTCTGGTTAAGCTTAGTTTCGCTAGCCATAAACACATCTGGACTTATGTCTTTAAGCAATTGGAATAAATTCGCTCTACATTCGGTCCTAATCAGTAAATTTACATTCACAGCTAGGATCTTAAAGGGCCTCTCCGGCAGCGTGCCCTAAACCTCTAAGTTGCGTTAAGCTCTGCAAAACAGAGTAGAGATAATCCACCCTAGTCGCCTGCTCCCTGATCTGGTTTTGGAGGCCAGTCAACTGGCCCTGGATGGCCAGTAGAGTGCCCATAATATCCCCCTGTGCCGCCGGCGCCTTAGGCACGGGGGCCTGTTGGGCGACCTTTGGTGTAGGCTGTACCGTGCTTCCCCTTCCTGAAGTCATTTTGGCGTAAGAAAGTTGGGGGTTGACGGGCGTTGTTGTAGGAGGGCCCACTATTGGACGCTTTTCTACCACTGTTTGCTTTGCTGCTTTATTGTTCTTTATAAGCTGAAACGTCGGGCATCCCCGATAATTAGAGGGGTGTCCGCCGCCTCGGCAGAGTACACATTTAAGCTGGGTCCTATCTTCGACCCGTTCCCTTCCTAACTTGCATTCATCTGGATTGTGGTTACCTCCACACTTAACGCAGCGTGACTGCATTTCGCAGTTTGCTGCGGCGTGGCCGAACCTTTGGCAGCGCATGAATTGAAGCATGTCGCCGCGCCTTTTTAATTTGTCCCAAGTTACAACCTGGTAGTTGAGGACGGAGATACTCCTCAAACTTTCCAGTTTGCTGCTGGATGAGAGTTGAACAAGGAAGAAGGGAAGACTCCGCTTCTCCCGCCTAGCTCTAACTGTAGCGAACGGCTTGACCCCGATAAAGTCGCGATCGTCATTCGCTTTTTGGCGGAGGTCATTTAAGAGCACCTGTGGTTCCATGCAGGAATCTATGCCCTTCAAAAGGACCGTTTGAAATTTTTCGGTTTTAGGAGTGAAACTAAAGAATTCAGTAGTAGTTTCTTTTACCCTTTAATTTTTTTGTGCTGTTCCCCTCTTACATCTTAACCCCTTTAGTGTGCGGATCATTATTAAATATGCCCTTATTTAACCTGAAAGTTTTAACCAACGAATATTGGACTCTCCCACCCGGCCAACCGGCTCCAGTTTCTAAACTTATATAAGTCCGAGTGTTGAACAAAAAAAAAAAAAAATATCATCACTATTGTTGGATGGCTGAACATAAGGCTAAAGTCTTAGACGAGTCCATCGGGAGAATGGGACTCAGCGGCTTATGAACTAAAAAATCCTTAAAAACCGTGTCAAAAACATGCTGGAAGACTGATACCTTACATAAGCTACTCTAGAATACTTAAAGGTAATCCTACTGAGGATTCTTAATTCCAGCTACTAATTCTTATATTCGATCAACTTGCGCATATTTTTGGAAATCATTTATAATGTAGCGTGTTTTATGTCTAAAGAAAATTTCATCAAAAACGCTCAAGCATTTTATTTTTTATCAATCTTAGGCTGAAACTCAATTAAAACATTCAAGAAAAAAATATTATGTCAAAGAAAATGTAAGACGGGGCGTGTCTAAAAACTCAATTACGTACGAAAGATTAAAATTTAATTTGTTGAAATGTTAATTTATCAAAATTCTTGTGTCTGATCTCTGGAACTTATAATAAAAACAAACATTTTAAAAATTCTTCGAGCAGTTTACTTCTTTAATATAATATGTTTATTTATGTAAAAATTCTTTAAATTTTATTAAACAGAAATTTTAATTATTTAAGAATAGAAATTTAAAAACATAAATTTAGAAGAAATCGTCTACCCGTTTTCGAAATATTATATTTCAAAACCAAAAAAAAAAATTTTTTTTTCGGTATATAAATTTTTATACAAATCGGTGGAGGCGTTAATGAAAAAGTCTAAAATCAAAAAAGATGTTATATGGCATGTAAAATTTCATGTTAAATTCTCTTTTGATTTATTCGCAAAATCATATCTATCTAACTACTACAATACGCCACAGATTTGTTTTTATCAAAATCGTTTGATAATTATCATTATAATTACGACTTTCCAAAACGGTTGTGTGGTAGGTACCGTTATTTTTGAGGCACAAAAATCAATTTCTCGTGTACCGAAACCTCTAAGAAGATAAAACCCACTTGTTCGTGTTCAATATCAGCGTAATGTCATTTTTGGTAAAAAATCTTCAAATGCTAAAAATAATGGTATATCGCTGATAAAAATGGTACAGTGGACAGGTCTTCAACTCCATTGTGGGATATCAGCATATGATTATTCGGCCTAGGCAAGTGTTTTCTGTTTAGCGATTCATGATTTTATCTGAAGAACTAACTTCCCTAAAATGGTAAATCAATAATAGATCATGAGAAATACACCAAGAATCTCTGGTAATATAAAAAATAGGGTGTTTCAAAAGAAAAAATATTTTTTTGTATCTCAATAATTAAGTACAGTGAAATCTCCCTTGGACGGACAGCCATGGTGAGAATTTTTTGTCCGCCTATGGGATTTGTCCGTATAAGGGAAATCAAACAAAAACACTAATTTTCAAAATTAAGAGTATTTAATAATTATAATGATAATATGTAATGTTAAAAATAAAAATAAAGATAGCAAAAATAAATATAATTCACTTTCTTAAAATTAATTAAACTAAAAATGGTTATATTAATTTATTAACAGCAAAAAAAAAACGACAAAATAAATAAGCTTAAGTTCTTTTTTATCATATAACGTGTAATAAAATGATTAGATTTAACACATAAATACATATAACAATCAGGGTCTAAAAACTTTGCAAAAATATAAGATGTATAAATGATATTTATGTATTTTTCAAAAAAAAATTTCAATATATTTTTTAGGGACAGGCGACGGAAAGAGACCAGAAGAGCAGAACAGATAAAAAGCTTACACAGTGCGATTTCGACAGCACTGAAGAACACCTCTTCAGTACAATGGGGGGTATACTGACCGTGCCAGGGGATTTGTATAGTAAGTAAGTAAGTAAGATAAGGGATTTGTGTATATTAAGGTTTTTAAGTATAGTACAAATTGCACGAGTGCGAAAGAAATTTCGTCCCACGAAATCACTTAAGCTCTGAAGTACTGAAGGAGTCATAACACTTTCGAATTTTCAGCGAACTGCGCTGCGAGCAAATTGGCTTTTTCACGTGAACTGACAATGACATCCCACATTGAAGACGATCGTTCGAACCAAAGACGAAGTTGTATTTCAAATGTGTTTTATACAAATGGCAAACAAATGTTACTACCTTTGCGACATTGTACTATTTTTTGCCTTAATTTTTGGTCATGAAAAAATTTATTTCTCTGAATGTGAACATTGCAACTCCTTCTAGCTTGTTTTCCTCAGCGGAAACTTACTTGTTAACTCCTAGTTAACTTCTGAAATACGCCTGCCATTTGTTTCACATCCCGAGTGAAGTCACTGAATGTGGAGAATTAATTCTCTTCATTTAGTGAACAGAACAGTTATAAATCTTTGAGTGAACTATCGAGTAAGACGTTTCGCAAAGGCAATAACTGCTTCAAGTTTAAATTGTGCTTTTACTGCGATATATATACATTCATAGGTAGGTACTATAGGGTAAGTTTTCCATTTGTAAACAAAATCGAACTCGAGATTTTAATCACACTTGACGTTACGATGATAGAGAACACCAAAAAAGTGGGTTCCGCAATTTGGTCTGTCTGTCTGTCTTTCTGTAGGACGATCTACGGCCTAAAAACCTCTGAAGTTATTTTCTTAAAACTTAGTACTTAGGCGATTTGGGTGATTGTGTCAAATAGATTTTTTTTTTTTTTATAATTTTGCACGCGCTCAAGGGATTATGAATACCCTTTATATGTTTTAACACAGCGCAGGCATCCGGTGAAAGAAGAGAAAGAGAAGGATAGGAAAGATGTGTGGCGCGATGTTCTGAGACTAGAGCTGGTTGTTTTTAACCCCAAAAATAACGGTACTTGTCACACATTGTTTCTAACATCTAAATTATTTCGAGAACGGCTCATACGATTTTGATAAAAATTAGTGTGTACACTCCTTTTGGTACAGTCTACATTGGTCAAATTTTTTTAGATACTTTATTACTAACGGTACCTGCCATACAATCGATTTTTTTGATTTTCGACTTTCTCATAAACGGCTACACCGATTTGGATAAAAATATTTATTTAGGAGGTCATTCCAATTATAAATAATATTGCATACCAAAATTTTCGAAAAAAATATTTTTTTTTGAAAATTCAATATCTAGAGAACGGGTGAATGATTTTTGTTTTATTTTTGTTAAATTTATATTGTTAAATATTTATAATTGCTATACAAATTTTTTTTCGAAAAAAAATTAATAAAATTATGAATATAAAAAATTGAATAAAAAACGACTTTAAAAATATATTTAGCCGTTTCTAATAGAAATCTTTTTCCCTTAGAAACATTAAAAGAATTTGATGCTCGCTGTAGAATGCAATTTAGGAAGAAATATTAGCATGATGACATGTTCAATCCTGCTCTTGTGTCCGTCTAAGAGAAAACGTTTTGAAATTCATATGCGAAATTCTTGTCCGTGTCCGCCCAAGGGAGTGTCCGTCCAAGAGAAATTAAAAACAATGAAGCTTATATGGAGCAATTTCCGTACAAGGAAATGAGTCCGCCTAATAGTGGTGCCCGGCTAATGGAGGTATCCCCTAAGGGAGATTTCACTGTAGATCCGAAATTCTCTGAGAATTTGCCAGCAGGCTTAAAGGTTTTCGTTTTCGGCAGAATTGTCAAATATTTTCTCAAAATCTTCAAAATTTCGTAAAAAAAAACTTTTTTACCAAAATGTTGTCCAAGTCCAAAAGAGCGATGTTCTCCAAAATGGCTATAGGTATAATAATTTGCAGGTAATTCTCATATCTATATACGGTTAAGAAAGTTGATCAAAAAAACAAATTTGTTTAGTACTTTCTTAGAACTTTCGGAGCATAAAGAAAAACGTTTAATGAGTCCTTCTTCAAAAAATGGAGTATTCAAATTTTCGATATACATACACGTGGTTATTATTTTAGTCCACACTGTACTAAATTGCCATGAGTAGGTATAAGAATATTTCTTTTTAATTAAATCAAATTCAGTATGGAAAAAGCTTGAATACACAACACATTCTTTGTTCAATTTTCAGACAAACTTAAACACAAATCACCAATGAATTAACTTAGTTCAAGGATTAATCTCATTTGTCTGGGGTGCCTACTATCAAGAGAGATTTTTATATTTTATTTTCATCGAATAAGATTTCCATGTTTTGAAAGCAGCAGTATCAGCATGAGTATCATTATTCCAGCATCCCAGCATCAGCAACAGAAACCCAAAACCAAGTGAGTCGATAATACCCTGATCCAAGCAAACGAACCGTTTATCCTGGTATTTTCTTAATTTCAACAAAAGGATTTGATATCTTTACACATTTTCATTGTCCTAAATGTCAAAATAAAATAAAGAAAAAAAAAATACACTAAAAATAACACAAACAAAATTTCCATTTTTATGAACCTTCCCTCTAGAGCGTCGTCGATTTAATATCTAAACACTCCGAATATATATATTATATACATACCTTATTTATGTACATACATATATTTGTATATACCAAAAACTAACTACAAATCATTTCAGAAGAACGAAAGCTCTGCCTGTGCAAGGATGTGGGAACAGTTTTGTGGTGTTTAGAGAAGCCTGAACTTAACTAGCATTCAGCACTTACCCACGCTACTAACTACATATATACAGTTAAAGATACTGCCAACAAAAACAACAACAACAAACACCCAACTATCCCCACAGTGTTGTCCCATACAATGAACTTGATTTTTGAAGTAACCCTTAGAGGTTTTTTTTTCTTCTTGTTTTGTTTTTTAGTGAGTAGAAGTATAGTCAAGTAGAAGGATATACAAAAAGGTCCCTAGAAGGACATCATTGTATATAAACTTTATTTACCCACTTGAATTCTTTAATCCCAAAGTTGTTGTACCTGCCTGTTTTAGCTGCGGGAGATTATTTAGACAGTAACTTTGGAAAGTTTTTTTTATTTTTTTTATAAATATTTGTGGGCTTAAAAGGAAAAACAAGAGGAAAAGTGTGAAAGGACAGCAAGGAATTTTTATATGGTGTCTTATCTATCCAGACAAGAAAATGGAAGGGAGGATGAGTGTAATGAGTTGGAGGGAGTTTTGAGAGATGAATGTTTTAAGGAACATTAAACGTAAATATGGATGTTTTGAATTCAAGTGGAATAAAGAAATATATTTTATCATAAATAATTGCAAGAGAGATTCTAGATGTTTTTTTTTCTGTTCGAAACTTGAATAATGAGGACTTGGGTAAGTATGATTGTTGCCATTGAGGACAACATACAATTTGACCAAATTAAATTTCTGGGTATACAAAAAATGCGTTATACCTACTTAATTGGATATTTAAACTAAACAATCTTTTAGGAAAATCTAATAAGTAGGTAGTTAGATACAAAATTTCGACGATTGTATACTAATGCCTTGAATTCTTGTCCACTTGTTAGAGTACGGGGACTAAGTTACGATATCACAGGCGACAAATAAACACACAAAACCCCTACAACAAAATCAGCATATATGCCAGTGCAGTGAAACAAAATACTTGGCTTTCGCTTCCGCATCAGAATTATGCGTCGTAATTTCATTTATTAGTTTTATATAATGGGTTCATTTTCGGTGTCAGCAGTATATGGCGGCGGACGGTATAATTTTTAATATTAAGTTGTAATAAGTAAGTTAAGAAAAATTAAATTAAGGTATAAATAAAATGAGCCAATAAAGAGTAAATTTACGGCTTACAACCAAGACCTAACAGATTGGAGTAGAACCACTCAACCAGAATTATCCCAAGGGTTTTTCTGGGCTAAGGCATTGTACAACATATAATAATCCCAAGGATATTTATCAAACAAACATTGGTCCTTCGAGCCGGATATATATTCCAAGTCTACAAGTCACTGTCATCGCAAGTAGCTACAACAAGCAATAAAAGTAACAAAACAACTTATGTGCTTTTAGATAAATAGTGCATGTGTGTAGCTAAAATATGAACACCTTTGCTATATTTCTAAGTGCAAAATGTCCGGAGGACTCATTCTAGCTCGACTTAGTTGCCTCATCAACTAAGTTGAACAGTAGTTGAACTTGATATTTGAGTTCGGAGCACAACATTTGCCTCTTCAATGGTTTGTAGGATTTAGCTATTCGTCGTCTGAGAATTGGTCTGTTCCATACGCCATTGGCACTTTTTCGAGAAAAACGCATTTAAAGGTTCGCGTACTTAGTACTCCGAAACTGTGCGATAGGATTTTATTTTTATTTTTTTTAAATTGAAGTTAGTCTTATTAAGACTTCACCTACCAATTTTCAAAGTGTTTTGCCTTACCGTTAACAAGATACGTTAATCAGCACAAAAGTCTACTTTTTTGACTTGTATCCCAACTCATACATTTTGAAAATGATTTTTTTTCCATACACGTGGAACACACAAAAATGAATATGGCACAAACCAATTCTCATCAATATATAATGTGAAAGGCAAGAAAGCATGTAGTTGGATGCTAAAATTTTAAAAGAAAATCGATTATATCCTTGTTTTCAATAAAGTCTTTATTAAAAAAACAAAATAAAAAATAAACATTTTTCTTTAAAAATAAACAAAAAAACAAAAAAAATTAAAGCAGTTCTACTGCTATAACAAAGTTTTAATTTATAGTACAATATTCTTATTAATTCATTACTTAAAAAGATAGTACATTGTAAATACATTAACTTGGTAAAAACAAAATAAAAAAGCAGTTCTACTGCTATCACTTTTTTAGTTTCTAAATATTAAGCAATGTTTTAAGATATTGCTTATCAATTTCAGGTAAAAACGGTAACAAGTCTTTAAGGTCTTTTTTCTTTTCTTTTGAGATCGGTGTTTTAAAGGTTTGTGTTAATTTTGCACAAAGCAAATTTTTCGGTGTTGGTAGTGCACCCTTGGTGGCTGTCTTAAATAAACTTACAGTTTTGTACTCTTTTTCTTTCGCCGAGTTTTTAAATTTTATTTCAAAATCGAAATTTTTTTCATAAGGTAATATTTTTACTTTGGAAAAAGATACTTTGCTGAAGTCCATTTTGTTAGCCAAAATGGAATACGCCTTAAAATCTTCAGGAAGCATTTAAATAATTTTAAGTTCAACTTTGTCTGTGTTCATGATTGTTGAAAGCTTGACTAGGTGAATTGGACTATGAATCTCAAGGTTTTTCAAATACTTATCGATTGCCGAATAAATACAATCCACCTCCTGAATTAAGGAATGTCCCGGCTCGGAATATCTCTGGACAATCATCTCTACATCACTTCGGTTCAGGAACATTTTAATTGCGGTTGAATTGATTTTGGTCCTATTCTGCGGAACATATGAATCACTCCATAGTATGATGGATTTTAAGGTGGGTTATACTTCGATAAGCCTGGTCCAAAATTTTTATTAAAGCACTTGCAATGTCATTTCCTGAGCGACCACTATGAGCTTCTGTCCAAACTACGCAATAAGTAAATCTTTTTATGCCAGGGATAGCAACTACTGTTGCAGTTAGATTGAACATATTAAGCTTCCTCTTATAGTAAAATGCGGATGCATTTCCCCTTGGCAAGCTGAATACACTTTGTAAGTCATAGCTTATTACACATTTTGTTGCATCCAAATTGCTTCTATCTAAATCTCGGTCGGCTTTCAAAAGCTTTTTCTCTTTATGTGTTCTTCAAATTTAGCTTTTTCGTCCGGTGTCAGATTGTTTTCATTATTTTTAAATAAAACGCATTTGTCGCATTGGTCTTTCTTAGGTTTATGAAATGAAAGATTGAATTCGCTATTGAAAATTGATCGGTAAACATTCTCTTTTACTGGATTTTGATAATCTTCAACATAAAGTCTGTACATCCGAGCTAAGCTGAGATTGCTATTTTTTCCTTTGGTTCTTGGCATCGGTGCACCAGTTTTTGGACTTGTTAAATTCGCAAAACAGTAATATATTCTTGTTTTACTCACGCACAACGTATTCATAAAAAATATTCTACAGACGCGTTGCTTACATTTAATGGAATTATCGAAATAATAAAGGAACGAATGGTCCTTTGCGTCCTTTTCATTTTCTGTTTGCTTGACTCTTCGACGATTTACTTTTTTTCGGGTTATGAATTTGAAATAAAAATTATTCTTTTCTTCGGCTGACAGCCTCCAAAACGAATTAAAAATATCTAATCTCTCCGATTCAGTAAAGAATTTTGTGCACATGTAGAAACACGAACTCTTGCATGCAGCCTTCGGACCTTTGCCAGGAATTACCTTGTCGATGGTTGTATACGACTTACCCGATTCTCTGAGCTTTTTTCGGACCTGGGATTTCCACAGGTCCGTGATGGCGTTGGCGATGTGTTTTTACTTTCTGAAAAATATAGTAAAATAAAGGTCCCCTTATGGTTTTTAATTTTTAAGGATAAAATATATACCTGAAGAATCATTAAAATCGGGTGGCAAGCTTCGTTCATTTTCGTCAACTACAACTACTTCTGTTTCAGGGAGGGTTTTTGACGTTGTTGGAATTATTTGGCTGTCACAACTACTACTATCAGCTGAATAATTTGGATCAGCTCTTGAATCATCACCTTTCGTAAAAATAGCAGTTAGTAGTAAGTATAGTATTGAAATAAATGAGTAAGTTTTAATTCCTTGAAAAGTCTCCAGATGATGAAGAGGTAGAACTATCCTTGGGCAAGAACTGGTCATCAAACATACTTTATTTGAAAAAAACAAAAAAAAAATATATTATTAAAAAAATATAATATATTATAAATAAATTGTAAGAATAATTATAGCAGATACTTACTTTAGGACGCCGCTGGCCACAGAATCAGGTTCGGATGACATAGCGTTTATTGCAAAAACAAAAAAAATATAAACTTCACCGACCGTACACGCCCCTCCACTTTGGCAGCCAAGCCACGACTAACTGATTTCATACAATTGTCTCGGGATATCTACACAATTGTAATGGATATGGCACAAACCAATACTAAAATTTTGTTTGCGATCATTGTCCCATAAACATACCATTTCTTTAACACAAGTGCACGTAGGACAAACCAATTCTCAACATTCTTAGTATTTTTTCTATCCCTTGTCACCGTAATATGCAAGTGGAACAAAACAATTCTGACAAAAAACTTGACAAAAATAATATGGAAAAAATGTCCCAAACGCCAAAAAATGGTTTATGGTGGATATGGAACAAAATTGATGTTGGATATCTCGGGATTGAAAAGACGTAGCGCAAATCTGATCACAAATTTAGAAAGAGCATACAAAATTACCATAAAATCCATTCCTAACTCAAAACCGACAAAAGTGGCGTATGGAACAAACCAATTCTCGGGCGACGTATTGTCAATCCTATAGATACATAATTTGATTCGTTTATATACGGTATTTGAATAGAAATAAATCTTTAAGAACAATACTCAATTTCTTAGTCCATTCCGATAATTTGTTTGAGAATTATTAAAAAGCTTTACATTTCTCTCGGATATTAAAAGAACAGCCGCGTTATTTGCTAGATGTTTTGAAATTTATGAAATTTCTGAAATATATCTTACAAGTACAAAATAAACCCTATTGGACCAATGCCGCTCTTCCTTGGGAAACACTAGAATTTTTTTGCCTAATTCCCGAATATGTCCGGCCTGGTTTAATTTAAAACATTCAATGAAATAGAAATAGCCTATCTTGCATGTAGAATTAAAGAATGTAATATTTTATACATTAGTCCGTCTCCCGGAAATTACGCCATAATTTTTTTTTTGGAAAAAAACGCCAAGAAATTCTTCATACAAAATTCTGGTCAAAGTTTTCTGATAATCTTTTCTAAATGTCTGACCTTTTTTCCAAGAAAATTTCTAAAAAATTCTGGCGTTTTCTATTTCCTAAAATGAAAAAAAACCACAGAAAAAAAATTGGAAATAGCCACAAAAAAAATTTGGGCTTGTGTGTAGTGTTTTTTGCAATTATGTTCACGGGGTATAAAAAGCTATGCGAACAAGGCGCTGCATCCCTGCAAACCCCTCCGCTTAGCCCAATTTAGGATTTGGGGTGGGTACAAGTTCGGGTATATGAAAATTTTTTTTCGTATTTGAATATTTTTTTTAAAGTTCCAAAAAAAATTTCACATACCCAAACTTGTACCCACCCCAAATCCGATATTTGACCAAGCAGGGGGTTGCATTACGCGCCGAGCTTTAAGAAATTTTTTTTTTGAATTCTTCATTTCATGTTGTCATAGTACATAAATACATTCTAATGAATCTAATATATACAAAATTAATTGTATATGTAGTTAATAAGAAATAGAAAAGAATATTCTATTGTCTTAACGACAAGTGGCGAATGCACGTAATACAAAATTATATACGAAATTTCATTGAGGGTTAAAATATTAATGTAGTAAAAAAAATATTAAAACTAGGCATAGAAGTAAATATTATTTTTAAGATAAAAAAAAATGACAGTTTAAATCAAAAGTCAATATGATTTAGCGTAAGAAGCCATATTAATTCTGCGAATAAAGGAAGATAATACCCTCTCGCATCTAACATCATCCGGTAATTTATTGAAAACAGGAGGAGTATTAGCGATAAAGAAGTGAGAAAAATGTGACTTGTAAGCCCTGGGTACAGTAACAAAATTCCTGGTGTTAACTCGTAGATTATGACTATCAAAAAATCTAGAAATATCATTTCCCGAATTGACAAGAAATATTTTAGGTACTTTGTAGACATATAAATGTCTCAAAGGAAGAATATTAAGCTTCTTGAAAAGTTCCAAGCAAGGTGTTCGACGATGCACTTTTAGTATGTAGCATGTTTCTGCATTACTAAAATGGGTTCTAGTTTACTGGAATGGGTTCCACCCCAGCAAAAGAGTTTGTATTGCAGCTTGGAGTTTATCAAATTATAATAAATGTATTGCTTACATTTGGAAATTTTCTGGATTAGTTTCCATTTTGCTTTCATGATTTTTTTCCACACCTCTGGTATAATTTCCAATATTTCTGGCTTATTTTTCAAATAAAATTATGATCACTTCTGGCGTGTTTTCCGAAAAAAAAACTCTGGTGCATGTGCCTCAGGCGTAATATCCGGGATGCCCTTAGTCTATTGTAATCTTGATGAAGACTTGGGTTGGAGATTTCAAGAAATGCGGTGGTTGTAGTTATTCTAAGGTCTTGATCAATATTGTTGGAGATAGTCTCCGGCAAGATTCAAATAAACTCATAACTTTTTTTCTTGTAAGGGTGTTTACCCTGTGATGTTTTTTCCAAAGGGTGCTGTAAGCTCGGATCCTAGGGTTTTCCCGGATAAACCAGAGTTTAGCTCCAGCAAAGAAGAAGAACTGTCTCAATTATCAATTTCAATAATGTAATAACCAATTGGTAAATATGGCTTAATAATACGGTCTACCAATACAAACATAACCACTTTATTAGAATAAGTAAGTTACGGAACTATCGGTGTGTTAAGAAGAATCAGAGAATCGCCTAAATATTATTAGATCTGATCAACCAAGAGCAGGGAGACGGCTAAGTCTCACTAGTTTAAAGGAGGAATCTAGAATCAGGGAGTCAGGACAAATCTTAATAGAGTAGGAAAGGGAAAAAGGAAACAAATTTTTACTGCCACGCGTTTCACCGGTCAGAACAGAAATACTAAATTCCATGAGGTGGAAAACTTATTTCGATTTATTTCTTATAACGAAAATTACAAAAGAATTTCAGATTTTAAGAGGTCACTTTCTCTATAGAAATTTTACTGTTAGTAAAAACTAAATGTGAATTATAAGAGATTAAATGCTAATTTATAAAGTAAATTTGCTCTAATGATTGATGGCGCTGCTGACGGGGCTCCTTGTAATGTACACCTGGGATCGAGGGATGACGTAAATTTAACATAATTTAGGAACCCTCAGGGTCGGTCAGTGAGGTACGTTTTTGGGTGTTGGTGGCTTAATTGCGGTTTGAAGTGTAACGCTTCCTCGTAACCCGGTTCATTTTAGAACCATTATATTCCTTGAAACTTTCCACTTACGTAGGCGGTATGGAAGGGTTGTGTAACAAGTGTAACGTTTAGAATAATATAGTAACGTGGGAGTAATCCCGTCATCCGATCATTTCCATATCGTTAATAGTAAAATTAAAAATAGTGGACCAAGGAGGCTTCCTTGTATTACACCGGAAATAGATAAGAAAGAGTGACTGGATTTCAAAGGAACGCTGGCTGTAAGGACGGCTTTGAAAACAAGAAAAATTAAATTTCCATAAAACTAAAAAAAATAGCTAGGTGCCTCTTCTTCGTTATGTTTTCAATATTTTTTGGCCATTTATGGGATTTTGGCAATATCCCTAAAATATTCAATCACAGTTTGGGCCATTGGGGAAATTGAATAACCTACTATTCAGAAGCTAATAAAGCTAATAGTTAAACAATTTAAAATACCTAAATGATGACAATAAACAAGAAATCTATTTGAATCGTTAAAATTTTAATAAAAGCCAACAACCCATAAAAAATAACATTCACCATAAATCTGTTTTCCCTTTTCCCCAATAAAAAAAATCCCTTTTTTACAAACATCGTTCATTATTTACGTTACAACGATTTATAATATTTTTCTATTTAACATCGAATTTAATGTAGGTGCCCTACCCACTCAAGTAAAAACAAGAAAAAAAAGATGTAATGTTCTTCAAATTAGATTGTGATCAAAAATTTCATGCAGTCCTTCAGTGCGACCCCAATAAGTAGCAAACAAAAAACAATATAACCCTTTTGTCCTCGACAAAAAAGGATTCTCCTTAGCTTCGCACAGTTTAAAAGAACTAGGTAGCTACATCAATAATAAAGTTACTTCCCTTTTATTAACTTAGGAATGAGTTAAAAAGAAATTTAAATAAAAACAAAACACAAATGAAAATAAAAGTATAAAAAAGGAATAACCCTCGGGTAATTAAATTCAAAATTGCATTCATTAAAAAAAAAAAAAAAAAAAAAAAAATAGAAAAAGCAACAACCTCGCCCTGAATTTAAATCAAACTCCCTCTACAATTTCGCTAGCTATATTATTATATTTTCTCGCTATTTTAGTCCTTATGATGTTAAGGGGTGGATAAACGCCAGCAAGGACATAATACAGCAACAGCTGCTTTATTGTTTGATCGAATTGAAGTCGACACTTTGCTTGATGTTTGCCAGCTGAGGGTCACAAATTGAATTAACACTTTTGAATGGGCGCCATTAACACTTCCTTCAAGGCAAATGAAACCCTCGTTGATGCTTTTCGTCTTCCCTATTAGATTATTTTATTAGAATATTTTTTTTGTTTTCAATTTATTTTCTTAAGGACCTCCAGGAAAAATTTAAAAACTGATAATTTATAATTGCCAGTGATGGTGGCTGATGAAGAAGAAAAATGATAAAAGCCTTCCTGGTAGTTCTTTTCTTTCAAACAGACAAAGGACATAATGATCATGTACTTTAAGGAAATATTGGGATTAAGTTGAAAAATTCTTCAAAAGATCGTACCTTCTTTATTTTATGCGCAATTTATGACAAATAAAAGTGCGAAAATCATTATTTTCAAACAGTCATTAAATTAACTGAACTATGGAGGAAATTGGCGAATTTCTAAAGCATAAGGAGCTAGAGAAAAGCTTTTCTTGGAAACTCAAAATATATGATCGTGTTAGGTATTGGTGTTGAAAGGACCCTGAAAATGTATTATGGAAAGAACTTCAAAAGAATAGTCAGTAGTACAACAGTGTCTCTGTCTATGGAACTACGATTGCAAGTATATTTTGGAGGAAAAATCAAGACTGACTTTAAGGTAAAACACGTTATGTTATATGAGTGTTAAAAAAGAGCGAGAGGATTAAACAGGACCTATGTGTGCACTGCAAATTATTCTCAAATAAGCGGGGAACATAGAAATTAGTTAGCATTCCACATTCGTGTAATTCGTTTAAAGAAAAAATCCATGTTCGTCCGAAATTAGGCTGCTGAATAAACTAATAGGAATTTTTAGAATTTCGAGTATTTAGCTTGCATTGTTCAAGGGTAGAAATGGAACTAGGCATTTCAAGAGAGCGATCACTAATTGAAATAACGTTCAATATAAGATCTTAAGCCTTTCGTAGTTTAATTTCCTTTCGATAGAATTCTTCTGAATAGAATTGCTAACAAAATATTTCAAATGATCACTAACAACATGGAGACACTTAAGAGCATTTTTAATAGTGCAAATATTTCGTTTTAGTTAAATCCTTAGCTAGAGGTATTTCCAAGCTGCGATTGAATTCAGTTCCAGCAATGGTTCTTATTGGTGCTTCGCTTTCAATGATGAATGTGAATTTGTTTGGCAGCCTTGGTCACTACTTAAATCTCAGATTCGAGGACGCTGCTGTAGTTCGGAAGTTTAAATAGGATGGCTAATTCGAGAGTTTTTGAGAAGAAGCCAGTTCTCAGCCAGTGCCTTCTTGTAACAAATTGTAAACATGGTTATCGTCGACCCACCGGGATATGGTTATTTGTTTTCCCAATGTTCTCTGCCCATATGAAATTCAAAATGGGATCTGGTATAGTCTGTGGTAATATCATTTCCCATGTGTTTCTGTAGAATCTAAGTTTGAATTAGCTGTAGGTCACTTCATGCTTTGGGATGTCTAACTAGTTTTTTACTTTAATTAAGATTTCTCTTGGACAAACATTTAATCGTATTTCACAAAACCAAATTGTTAGACCATCCCTCATCAGTATCCTTTTATGTCATAAGTTTGGATAAACGCACTTTTTGTTAGTCGAGAGAAAGGAAATGTTGGCCTTTATTCTCCAAAATAATGTTGTTTCCACCAGTTCTAGCACTTGATATTTGTAGACAGATACACGCTCCCCAATACTTCTGACGGATTCTGCGCCAACACGCTGCTACCAAATATTATGGTTCGACCAGTATCTATCTTTTGGATAGTTCGAACGTTATAGACATTCGAAGCATGCGTCTGCCATCATACAGGGCGGCCCACGAATCGTGCTACAAAAATAAAACGTAATAACTTTTTTTCAGTGTGAGTAATCGGCTTATTTTTTTTTTATTTTATAGGCTACTATTTAGATTTATCGAAATGAATGCTTGGGATACTGAAAAAAGCATTTGGATAGTGCAGCGATACCATTCTTTGCAGTCCGTCATTTCCGTCCAAAGGGAATTTAGGCTGGAGTTTGGCGGTACTCCCCCGAGTAGATGGACCATTATGAGGCTGGTGAAAATGTTTGCCGAATCTGGAAGCATCGAGCGAAGACCGTATTATCGAGATCCCAATAATCGGATTCAGGATACAATCGTGGCTGTTGCATCGGCAATACAGGCAAATCCAAGTGTTTCGACTCGAAACTTATCGGGCCAAATTGGAGTTAGAAGACGGTCATTACAACGGATACTTCATGATGACTTAAACTTGTTTCCGTACAAAGTCCAAATTACAAGCAAGTTAAACCCTCAGGATTTGCCTGTTCGCCTGGAATTTTGCCGAAAAAGACAACACATTGATAAATTGTTTGTTCATGCCTGATGAGGCCCATTTTGACTTAAACGCCAATGTTAACAAAAAAATTGCCGTATATGGAGTGAATCTAATCCAGAAATGCTCCATGAGACGGAACTGCACCCAAAAGGGTCACTGTGTGGGGCGCAGCTTCATCAAGGTGTATTGTCGGGTCATACTTCTTTGAAGAAAACTGCCAATGTTGACCGTCATTTAAAGATGTTGAAGACGTATCCTTTTCAGCAGGATTTGGTTTCAACGAAATGGAGCAAGAGCACACGTAGCCACACAAGTTATGGCGGAGCTCCAACGAAAATTCCCAATCAAATTGATAAACTGCACTTTCCGCTGGCCCCCAAGGTCACCTGGGCTAATTGCACCAGATTTTTTGTATGGGGTTATGTCAAGCAGGAAGTGTACAAAACGAAACCCAGGAATTTGACTGAATTGAAGCAGTCCATTAAGACAATAATTGAGGCGATCCCAATTTCAACCCTTCACGCCGCAATGAACAATTTTCTGATCAGGTGCCGCATATGCGTGGATGAGCGTGGAGGTCATTTGCGGTCTACCACCTTTAAAAACCATTAGTTATTTACAATAAAATTTAATTTTTAATCCAATAAAAAAAAAATTAATGAAATACATCGATTAAAATAAAAGTAATTTAAATTTTTTACTGTAGCACGATTCGTGGGCCACCCTGTATGATAAATGTGATGTTTTAATGATTAAGACTAGATCCCGGAATGATATCTGATCTGAGAAGTTCTTGTTGACTTGTAAGTGATATGCATCACTTTTGGCTGATATCCACCTCAGATTCCTACTATCTCTATCAAACCAGTTTGGACAACCGTCAGAACATTACTCCCGGAGTTATGAAAATTCAATTTATTATCAATTTTTCTCAACATATCCAACCATAGGAAGAATAGTTCAACTAACTGCTAGGGCTAGCACCGAGACGAGACTTCTTTAAAAAGCGCAGACGAGACCGATACCATACAGAGGCAAGGCCGTATTTTTGGTATCGAAATTCGCCGAGAGTTTCGCTGGTCTCGGTGGTCCCGGCGCGGCGGTCGGATGGTTTGGTTTCGATTTTCGCTAGAAGACATTTTTGTTGATTTAATTATTTTTTAGTACTCATGTTCAATTGTTATAATATCGGTATTCATGAAACGGCGGAAAACCCGTAAAAACCTCAGAAACAAGATAATTTCAACAAAAAAAAAATAATCTGGTTTCTGAGATTTATACTGGTTTTCCGCCGTTTCATGAATATCCTCAATATTCACAAGTATGCGCATTAAGATATCAAATCACTTAATGAAGATAATTATTCTCAGACAAAAAATTGAACAAAAATTGCTGAATAGAAGACAAGTGCAAAGAATTAGAAATGAAGATATAAGTAATTGACGTTATTCAACGAAGGAAGCAATTAAAATAGAGCTGGGGTGGACACATATATAGAATAGAAGATCAAAGATAGACCAAGTTGGTAACTAACTGGCAACCGTCGAATGAAAACGACTTAGAGGACGACCAAAAAAGTGATGGGCTGTCTATTTAAGAGAATTCAAGCAAATTTGGTACAACGACACAAAGAACAGAGACATATGGGCAAATATGAGAGAGGCTTATGCCGGAACGTAACCTATAAAACAGAGCTAAATAAATAAATTTTCAAAGCACATTGTAACTATTAACTTTAAATTAAATACTTGAACCTTTGATTTGCTGAACCTCCTAAAATAATTAAAATATGATTGTTAATTTTTGTACATATGTTTTTATACCTATTAAATTTTGTAAACTAATTGGCGAATAAAGCTTATTAATAATAATACTCAGATAGGCGCATTTCGAAAATCCAAAAAAGGATTTATGTATGCATTTCGTTGGAATGGAAACCGATTATTGTTCAGACTTTGTTTCCCCTTCGGAAAAAGATGACTTGCAGACTTTTAAGAAACACTTGAAAAAAATAGAAACGTCAAAATATATTTTGTTGCCTACTTGTCAAGTCATAAACCGTTAAAATTGATGAAGGGATGGCTCCGAATTGAATGGATTAAAAAACCTTTACAAAATTCAAATTTATCTCACAAAATTCGAAATATTTGATTTTAAGCATTTAAGGTGACACTTGGAAAAAAAGTATTGTCAAAACGTGAAAATATTGAATCTTGCATTTTCTGTCAAGCCATAAACTCTCAAAATCAATTGCGGGGTGTCTCTGATTTAAATGGAATAATGGATTTACATCCCGCATTTTTCTTATCTACAAACTACTGATATACCGTCCACTATCTTTTCAATCTAATCTGAGCACGGGTTTTATCTTACATCTTTTTACTACCAAAAAACACGAAAGAAACCAAGACTAAGGACGAGACCGAGACCGAGACGGAGACGAGACTAACAAAAGCCTCGCCTGGTCTCGTCTCATTGCCAGATCTACTAACTGCATCATTTCTAGAAATATTTGGCTCACCAAATATAACAGAGATAAATCGCGAACTCTTAATCTAATATGCAGACCCAGGCAAGTCGTAGCCAAGATCTTTGCAACTTTTACTGGATACTAGCCAATAGAACAATATGGGGAGAGGTTGGGGAGTCATTACAATGCTCACTGTCGTATTTTTGTGGACCAGCAGGAAAAGGAAACTGTTCCTCATTTCCTCTTCAAATGACCAGCATTTGGGATAAGAGCACAATCTTTTGGTAGGGCATTTATCGCCCAACTTAACGAACTTTCAGAAATGAAGATCTTGCTATACTGCAGTCAAGCTTAAGGCAAAGGCGATATTGTAATGAAGCATTACAAAACCAACCACCTCATAGCAGATAATAGTCATAAGCCACGTTGAAAAAAACAACTGCAAACACAAACATACTCATATACCCCCTTGATGCCCCTTTCGACACCCGCCACACCTAGGCACCTTTCTGTTTTTTAAAGAAATACTTACCCACCAGAATAGACTATCCTAGCCAAAGAAACATCATCCGACATACCTAAACAGCATACCTACCTTCTAATCCAAGATTCCCCTCCCGGCTTACGTTCCTGTTACCATGAAATTACTTGACATTCCAACAAAATGCTGCCCTAGCATGTACACCCCACACACCGCCACCAATGACTGATATGCACTGAATGTTTATGAGTAAACAAACACAATAACCACCACACAAGGCACACAGCGTGGTGAGTTAAAATCAATTATGTGTATAGCATGATAAAACACCACTGACGACGGCATATGGACAACGAACCATAGACCTTGATGGTTAATTTACAATATGCTGAAAATAGAAAGAATACCCCTGGGTACCCGCATGTCCGGGCGAGGCAAACAAATAGTAAGTAATGGTAATAGAAGGGCGAGCAGCACTCTCCATACCCCACGTCACCTATGGTGAAGTAAACCTTTTACACAACTAATGTTAGGGCGTGGTACAAGAACAAAGCAGAATTTCTTGGCCGCAACACTGGCCAACCTCCAAAGAGGCCAAATTACAATTAATAAATTAAATAACATTTGGTGGCGTGTGGCCAGCAACAATATATGTGGGTTTTTAAACTTCACCACCTTACAGCTCACACTTAGTCCGACCAGAAATTAGGATAAGTAAAGCTCATAGAAACCACAAAATTATCAAGGAACAGTGCGAGTCAATGATCAGTAAGTGATCCAAGCCAGCATCTTAGATCGGATGATTATAAATTGACTACATAGGCTTTTCCGCAGTAGCTCAAGACAATTAATAGATTTCTCCCCACCAGCGGTAAGGAACCTATTATAATTCAAGTAAATCAATTGCCGGTGAAGGGTGTTGAGTTCCGCCGTAGGGCGTTGAATGCCGCCGTAGGCGTTGAGTGCCACCGTAAAGGCACTGAGTGCAGCCGAAAGGCTGTAAGTGCCGTCGTAGGGCGTTGAGTGCCACCGTAGGGTGTTGAGTACCACCGTTAGGGCGTTGAGTGCCGTAGGGTGTTGATTGCCGCAGTAAGGTCTCACATGTATCTTAAAAGTTCCAACATACAAATTACTAAGAGGCTACTGTTTACCCTGCAAGTCTTATAAGCCTTCCAGTTACCAGAAGAGTTCTGCCATGGCTTATCGAACTAAAGTTGTTCTTCCAGATTTTTGCGTTACAACTACACTGACTGGCTCCTTCATAAAGCATACCCAAATACTCCTTTCCACGACCTCTCCCTACCTGCGCAGCTGTTCCAGTACCAAACACTATGTTCGACCTATTCAAATTTAAATAGACGAAACAAACGAACACCCAACAAATGCACTCACCTAGCTACGTGCCTGGCGACTAAATTTTAGACACAACAAGAAGTGATCAACAACTGATCAGTATACAGCACCGCCGATCAACCACCGACTATCACCTCTTTTTCCAAAACAACAATAACTAGCGCGGGGTATGCGGAAATTGTATATATGTAATAGGAGTCTTATTAGTAAGATCTGCACTGAAGGCAGATGTTGGATGGCGAACAAATAAATGGAGAAAGGAAAATATGGTAAATCACGCGATATTTGATGACGTGGCAAACAGCAGGCCACTTAATGTTAAATTACACCTTGCGACCTTACAGCTTACATTTATTTCAGCAAGAAGGTAGCATAAGAGTAGACTTTGTGAACAAGAAAATGCTGGAAATAGTCAGTCGTAATCCCGATTCCGAAGGCAGCATTTGGCAACTGCATGGACAAATCAACGGGCTTGCCAGACATCACCGTGTGAGAAGCAGGAGCCGTACTAGCCAAGCGGACAACCCAAGGGGCCCATCATTGGACCACATATCAAGTTAGAGGGACGGACGAGGTTAAGCTAACATATAACTGCAGATAAATAATGGTGATAACAGTATAATTAAGATAAGATTTTTGAGTGGTGAAAAAGAAGACAATATTAAGAACTAAGCGTAACAAAAGGCATAATTTTAATTACCAATCCCCTAGTAATTTTAATAATAATGTATCTAAAAGCACTGTAACAATTCCTTAAACCCACACTCCCAGCCCTATTATATTCGATGTACCACATACAGCTAAAATTGTATCTTTTTTAAATTCTTGAAAACAGAAGAAAACATCTGGAAGAAGACTTAATAAATTGCTCCTCCTAATCTTCCTTCCGCCATTAGAAGAATAATCTCCCCAGCGTTGCGTCTTTGGCCAATATTTAAGACATTTAACAAC
Source organism: Philhelius pedissequus (assembly GCA_910595825.1). NCBI lineage: Eukaryota > Metazoa > Arthropoda > Insecta > Diptera > Syrphidae > Philhelius > Philhelius pedissequus. The sequence goes on from OU343160.1 coordinate 329,608,169, forward strand.
CATTCCAAGCCAAGAGAAATATAAGAAAAAAAAAACTTGAAGTAAAACACTAATGGCATTTGTAGATAATTGTGATGTCATTAAGCTCTCAGCTCATGTCCACATGTGACCTGCCTTCCGAATTACCTTTGGATGTTTTTTTTTGTTTGTCCATTTAGCCTGATAAATGTAAAAGTTTCTGGTGTATACCTTTTTTGTCCTATCTCATTTCGAATCATCATCAGGGCTTTCACATTGTCTTGTCATAATTTTCGGGTAATCACAACTCATAAGAGGAACAATTAAGTTCTGGTCCTAAGTCTCCTGGCTTTGTATTCTTGGAATATGATAGTTTTTTTTGTCTTGTCTTTTTGTTGGTGAGGGTGAGGGTTAGGAGGATATATAATTATAAGTGGACAAATGACATAGGGATGATTGAGATGTCATCCACGCATTTGGAGAGTTTATTGTCCAAAGCAGATCTCTCGTCCCTACACGACGAACATGAACAACCAAACAGGAAATTACTTTTAAATAAGTAATTTCCAAAGGAATGTGATGGGGTGCGGGGTGGGAGTATACTTTTACCAGTGTGTATGTATGTATTGCAATGTCAGCAGTTAGCAGGAAGATGAAGTAGCACGAACTGTCAGACCAACAATGCCATCGAGAAGAAAGATTGATGATGCTCTGTCTCCTGATGATGCTGTATTGCATTGCAAATGTGTGCGAATGTATATTGTAGCACATAAACAAAGTTGCAAAACTGATCCCAAATAATGTCCTGACTTGTTTTCAACTCAACAACAACAACGACTAAAACCGTACAGTTAGATAAGTAAAAACGGGGAGAATGCATCTCTTTGGTGTTGGGATTGAGGACATTTTATCATTTGACGGCTACGTGATCGAATTAGATATGAAATTCTTGCGCTAATATGACTGTTATCATCATTAGAACTTTGGCGGAGTCATCATTGTCATCATAAATGTTGCCATATTGTCCTTTTCATTTTTATCATCATCATCATCATCATCATCATCAGTTTTGTTGTTGGGATTATTGTTGAGACAACAGAACAGAATAGTGTGGCGGAGTGTGCAGAGATAACTTTTGGCGCGTCTGTTGTTGTCATTGTGCACTGAGGAGACATTCATATGGGGCTCGGTGATAACTTTTGATGTTCTCATGCTGCGGACAAGGACAAGTTTTTTGATGGCCGTATGGGATATGACCGATGCGATGGGAACTTTATTTATTACCATCACGACTGCACATATGAATTATAATGCGAAAATAATGGAAAGTTTATGGGCAATAATTCAAAAAGCTATATGGTTGTTCTTCTGTTATTGCAAGAACAATGAGGTATGGGAATGAACGAGCTGAACGTAATAAGACATAAGATGGGATAAAATGCGAAATAATATTCGAATTATGAAAGGTGTTTTCGGAGAATAAACTCTTATGAATGTGGGTGGCGCTATTTTAATAGGAAATACCTACGACTGACTGGGATAGTGCGCGAGGGTTTCACTTAAGAAAGTAATATCTTCTGTGCTGAAAGAGTGTTGTTAAACTTTTATGAACAATTAATTTCGCAACAGAAAATTATTTTTATCATTCTGAATGTGAGTCACAAGATAACCAATTACTCAGGGGGATATCCATATTTTTGCGGAAGAAACCAGAATATACCCTGAATTATAACCTCGTAATTTGTATGGGTGAAATCAGGTTTTCGAGATAAAAATATTTAAAAATGCTTTGAGGTTATGTCAGGCACCAGTAAATTTTCTCCATGGAACTCGTTGTGGCATTTGAGTGAGAAAATCTTTGAGTCCAACCCGAGAAGTGGTCCTACATACTTGACTGGCGCATACAATGTTTATTGATGTCCTTTTCCACGGGAGCCAGGAGCCCAGCTAGTGGGGGGAAGGCTTTTTGGGTAATACCCTGGTCCATACCGAACTGTACCGGGTACCCCCCTTTTATAATCCCGTTTTTTTATATCGCTTCTTATAATCCTGAATTTTATAATCCCGCTTGCTTACAATCCCGCTTTTTACTATCCCTCTTCTTAAAATCTCATTTTTTACCATCCCGTTTATTAAATTCCCGCTTTTGAAATAAAAGCAATGTGCAGAAAGGAAGGCTCGTAAGGGCGTGCATTGTGCCCCCTTGCAACCCCCTGCTTTGCCTTATATACGTTCTGGGAAGCGGTTGAGCTTATGTGTAAACAAAGTGTTTTATGTGTTTGTCAAAATCCAAAACGGGATTATAATAGATCAGGATTTTGAATAAGAAGGATTTCAGAAGAAGGAAATTTATAATTTTTTTTCGGGATTCCAAAAAAAAAACGGGATTTTAAAAAGCGGGATTCCGATACTCAACCCGATGCATGTCATAACAAATTTTCTAGTCAAAAATGCAAATTCAAAATGTCCGTCAGTATGTACAGTGAAATCTCCCCCTGCGGACACCTCCCTTAGGTGGACACATTTTGTTGTACGGAAATTGCTCCTTAAGCGTTTCATTGCTTTCAGTTTCTCTTGGATGGGCACTCCCTTTGACGAACACGGCAGGATTGAATATGTCATCACGCTGATAATTTTGACAACGGTATTTTTTTCTTGCGATTATATGTATCTACTGTAAGGCAAGTTATGTATTCGAAAAAAAAACATGACATTACGATCATAGAGTACGCCATGAAGTGGGTCCCCCGATTCAGTCTGTTTGTCTGTCTGTCCTCGAGTCTGCAGCCTAACCGAATCGGTGGATTTGCTTCAAACTTGGTACATATTGTTTTTTGGTAATATTGCTACACATTTTTTGTATTGTTTTTAAGCCAACAAATAACAGTAGCTTTCATAAATTTCTTTTGGCCACAAAAAAAATCTTTTTTTCTCAAAAAAGGCTTTAACGATTTTTATAAAAAAAAATTATTTCATTAATGAACAGAAAGGGTACCTTTTGATCATTTTTTTTTTGAAAAAAAAATTGTTATTTTTGGTACCTCTAGTAGAACCACTTTTTTGGTTCTCGATTTTCTCGGAAACAGTTAAATTGATTTTTTTGAATTTTTTTACCCAGAAGCTTTTAGGAAGTTTAAACACAATTGTATACCTACCAAAATTTGTCAAAAAGAAATTTTTGGAAATTAATGTTTTTTTTTGAAAATTCGAAATTTCGAAAAACGTTCAATAGATTTTTTTGAAACTTCGCATTTGGTGGGTTTTTGACATTATCTTGAATAGTTCAAAAAACTATTTTTATAAAATAAAAAATAAAGGTACCTCCCATACAAATGTTAAAAAACCGTTAAGAAAAAAAATTATTTCTCGAAAACGGGTCCAAGAATTTTTTTTTTAAATTAAAATTAAAAATTAATTCTTAAATTAGTACAGTTCACTTTTAAGTATAAAAATATTTTTTTGCGTACTTATTAATTTTTTTTATACAAATGCTACCTAAAATTGTTAATGAAATTGCATAGGTACTCAAATTTTCCAAAAAAAAAGTTTTTCGATTTTTAAAAAAATAAATACATTTTTTTTTTGAAAAATTGTTTCTTCAAAAACCAGTCACAGATTTTTTTTTTAAATTTGAATTTTATATGTATATTAATAATATCTTCAAAATGGCGTCTCAATTTTTTTGTCTAAAAATGTTTTCAAAATTTTATACATAAAAAAATTATTTATTAGAAAACCGCTTCAACTATTTTTTATTTTTTTTGATATATTTTTATTTATCCATGAAATCAAATTGCGTCTTTGTTTTCCCTTAAACTATAACGACTAAGTAATATAAAAACCTTTAATTATGTGTTTTATCCATATTTATATTTACCTTATTATTATTCTCTTTTTACGGATTTTTGCGTACGTCACTGAATACTAAATACAATGTAGGCCCTCATACATTTATATATACATATGTGCCTTTAAAAATCGCATGAATCTTATGTATGTATATTGCACTTAAATAATGAAGTTGTATGTATATAGCTACCTACCCACCTACATCCTTCATTTTCATTAAGATACATTTTACCATAGTAACTTACATAATTAAAATCCATAACTCAGATTTAAACATACGTTTGTAGATTCCTTGAATCATCCATTCGACAATTCATTATACTAAGAATCAAGGTAGTCTTACCTAGATAGGCTTTAAAACTGTATAGGATAACAACACCTAACTTACTTAACCTCAATTAGCTACATTAAAGTTGTTAGCTCCAAGAGCAAGTTCGTACAATCCAGTCGTGCATTTTATTTCTTAAGTTGCAATCTTCTACAGTGAGCATCAAATTATTTTCTCTCATTCACGTGATGAAAGTGATTTTGTTTGGATAAAAAAGATTTATATTTAGAGTTTTAGATTTTTGTTTATTTGCTTTCAGCTAGTTTCAAGTTTGAATTTGGAGGGCAGTGAATTCGATCCAGAAGATGATTCGTCTATAGAAAATTTAATAGAAATTTCCAAGCGCTTTCATGAATGCAGATTGTTAAAATCAACGAGTCTGGAAATGAATCTGAGAAAGAGGATCAGAACCTAATGGGAACATCCTATTAGTTCCTGCGATGAAGTAAACACTACAATTGAAAATTTTAAACATTTTTACGGCCAAGAAAATAATGACGGTAGCTGTTCAAATTTTAGTTGACCTACATGTCAGATTCAAAATAAATCTAAAACTAAACAAGCAAATATTTAATTTTTTTTTTTTGAAAAATACATAAATACGAATCTTCTTATATTAGCCGTGGTTTGTTTGCAACTCCATAAGGAGCTTTCGAAAGAAACGACATCAGATTTGAGCGATTTACATATCGATACAAAAACAACTTAACTCTATATAGAGTTAGCTAAGTCCAGATAATTATCTGAAACTATAATAACTCCCGATAGAATCGGTAATGCCAAACTATATATATTATTGTGTTATCGATAATTTGTATATAGATGTCAATTTCTAACATACAGTTCTTAAATTTGAAATGTCATTGAATGCACCAGTGCTGCCAATAAGTTTAAAATGAAATTCCTAAGTCCCGATGTCGTTTTTTTTAACAACTCTATATGGAGTTGCAAACAAAACCCGGCTATTATTGGAAAGTTTTTAGAGGTTGATTTTTATATGTATTTACATATGTGTTAATCTAATAATTTTATTCCACTTCATGTGATAAAAAAGAAGTGAAGATTATATATTTTTGTTATTTTTATTTTCTGTTAATAAATTTATACTCTTAGTTTTGAAGATTAGTATGTTTATTTGATTTTCCTTAAACGGACAACTCCCTTAGGATGGACAAAATTTTCTGTACCATGGCTGTCCGCCCAACGTAATTCGAATTTCAGTAGCTTGTTGAAATTAAGGCATAACTACACAGATTCATCTAGTAGTGTTGGTGTGATGCTCTTGCACTTTCCATCCGATCGATACTAGAACATTATGTTAAATAATAGTCGCATCGATACAATTCGTCGGGAAAGGCTGAGATTTTGGGCAAAACTAATTTGATTGGATCATAAGGTATCGCCTGGAACAACCGGAACCGAAATAATGTGAAAATGCTCTGGTATTCTAAAGAGGACAAGCTTCAATTTTCAGTTTAATCGAATACCAAACTATTGTTAGATTTAAAGACTTTGTGTATGTGGGTCTTGACTTTTCAATTACGTCAGCACAGAGAAGATTTTGACATTTGCTTGGAAAGGGGCAAATTCAAATTCCTTTTCGATGTTTCTTTTTTGTTTATTTTACAAGTCTGCGAAAGCAGTGGTCCAACATAGCGATGCGATAGAAGACAAGTTTGCATACCAGAAATATATTTACATTTATTTTTATAAATGCGCGCACACTTAAGCGATAGAGTGTGTGGCAATGGCGCAGTCGATAAAGTGCTTGATTGCTAACTTAGACGTGTGGGTTCGATTCCCACGCTAGGCGCATCCTTTTATATACCTCCAATTTTAATTGGATGCCGCCCATGGGTTAAAATGAGACAGTCAATACCTGGTTCTCAAATCCACTGTGCCAAACTAGTGCCGTGCAATTCAGGTTTGCATTTAAAAGACCGTAGGTCTTACAGCCAGATAGTTAAATTAAAAAAAAAATATATTTGATGCGAGTGTTGCGAGTATCTCACATACCTAACCTATAGCAAGCATTTCGCTTACAAGCTCTTTTGAGCGCTTTTTCAAGTGAGTTTCTCCTAAAAGCTTCATATCGAGCAACACAACCGTGCCAAATCGCTTCTACTGTGCGCGCTATATCGGATATAATTATAGCACCTGGAATCATTTGTGGCATAGCTTTGTCGCACGTCTGTACGCATCACGGCCTAAGGCTACCTCCTAATTGAACATGCATCGCACGACCGAGCGAAGAGCTTTGGTCGGTCGCGTCGCTTGTTGGTAAAATGCATGTACTAATTGAACAGTTTTGTGAGTGAAGATGCTGAATTATTATTTGAAAATTCATATACAACGGTTTTATCTGTTTGCTTTTTTTTTAAATTTGTTTACCACTTTTTCCTAGACTAGATCTATTTTTCATTGCTTTTTATAAAAATCATCCCATAAATGGGATTTAAAAAATTTGACTGCTTACATTTTGTTCGTATTTCATTTTAATTTGTCCAAGGGCGCGACGAAAAAAACAAACTTGTTTGATTTCAGGCGACCAAACTTCTTTTCAAAGCGCGTCGGGCTCAAAGGCATAATGTTTAATTATGAATAGCTTTTGTGATGTAGCTTGAGCGATATAGAAGCAAACATGTGCAACTGTGCTACCTCATCGCGCAACTGCGTTTATCTTTGAATAGGACACACATTAGGATTACTGCAGTTTAATATTTTTATTATCCGATGCAGGAACCATCGCTCGTTGCTGCCAATTAGGACATTGGGTAAGGCGGTGCGTACAGTGGTGCGCACGAGAAGAATATATATAAATTTATTCTTATATTCGTACGTACACACAGTGAAGCGATATTTAATGCGAGTTTCACACACACCTATCGCAAGCATCTCGCTCACAAACTCTTCTGACCACTTTTGAAGCGAGTTTGTGGGAGAATTATTTGTTTTGACTTAAGCGTCAAGAAAAAAATCAAACAATTTAATTTCAGTACTTATGTTGTTTTTTATTTCATCCTTTCTAATTGGAAGTTGCTTCTCGCATCGCATCGCATCGCTTTGTTGCACCACTTTACGCGCTGCCTAAGGATTCATATCTCGCATCGAATTTCACATTACATCTAACATAGCATCACATCACATCTGGCAACGCATATTATATCACATTTCTCATCTAATCTCTCACCGATCTAGCATACCACATCGCATATATCTGGCATTGCACCTAGTATCGAATAACGCATCTAATGTCACATTTCGCATCGCATATCGCATCGCATCTCGCATCTCGCATCTGGCATCGTATCTTGCATCGCATCTCGCATCGCATCTCGAATCGCATTTCACGTCGCAGCTCGCATCGCATCTTGCATCGCATCTCAAATCGCATCTCGCATCGCACTTAGTATAGTATGTACATTTTGAACAAATGAAGAACGATGTTCCATCCAAGAGTGTCATCAAATCCCAGTCCCAGGGTTAAGGTTCATGATAGTAAAGAATACCGAACCTCCGCTGTTTTATTAGAGTCAAAGTTGTCCCAGTTGCGAAAGCTCTTGGTCTGGATTACTGAAAGCAGCGTTTCTGAGATCTAGAAATGTAATGTTTCAGGCAGCGAACTTATCCCGGAAGCATAATAAGCAAGTAAGTACGGAAGTTAATTAATTTTGTTTCAAAAAAGGAGCTCTCAAGTATAACCTCAAGGGATTCTAAATTCAAAAAATATAAACATTCAATCGAACTTTAACATGTAGGAAAGACATATTGAGTACTTCGAACTTTATGGACCGCTCAAAAGCTTACACCATCAAAAACGAGATTAGTTTTGGCTAAGGCTTTGGTTATACCAGCTCTTGTGTATGGTTGTGAAATATTTTACAACTGTGATACTGAATGCAAGAGAAAGCTTCAAGTAGCATTCAATAGTTCTCTTCGTTATATATATAATCTAAGAAGATTTGACCATATTTCACATTTGGAAAACAGTTTATTGGGCATGTCTTTTTTTAATTACATAAAGTTTCGTACCATTTTTTTTTATTATTCACAATTATAAAAACTATTCAGCCATCATATCTTTACGATAGAATCCGGTTTCCGGCATCCAACAGATCTGTTTGTTTGATTTTACCACAATATACCTGCCTTACATCCGAGAGACAATTTTTTATTTCACCCATCCGCCTTTGAAATACACCTCCGCGCAGCTTGAGAGAACTAAATGACACACGTCGATTTAAGTACAGGCTAAAGCTGTTTTTCACTAACCAGGGCAACTAGTTTTTTTGTATTCCCATCCCCCTCCCACTTACCTTACATCAAGCTAATTCAATTTTAAAATTATTTTTAAAATTTGTTTTGAAAAATTTAAATTTAACTTTTAAAGGTTTAAATTCTAAATTATAATGTAATAATATAAGATTGTGTAATTAATTAATTATCTCAACTAAAATTTTTTTTTTGTTTCAATTTTTTTTTTATTAGCTTATTATATTGTTTTATTTCTTATTTTTTTTTTTCTAATTTATTTTATCTCCATATACCTTTTGTAATTTATAATTATTAACTTTTCACAAACTTAAAACTGTATTCTTACTGTGAATTGATGTATAGTTGAATAAGTAAACTTATATTTTATTTTTCCCTTAATATGAGCCTTGAAGTAATTTCCTATCGTTAGGCGTGTCCTGTTTTCCCGAAATAAAAATCACATTGTAGTGTCCCACGTGCGATAGAGCTTTCTCTTAAGGAACTCCATCTATTTCTAGCCCTTTAATTTCCATTTCACCCACGGCGGTCAGTTTCGTAATCTAATATAATTATACACATTTTAGAAGAACTTGACATGGACTCGATATCCTTAATTGACACTTGTATTAAACCTTTCCCAGCGCAAGACTTATTTTATCATTTTTCCCACAGTCCTTAGCTTCAAAATGTCATTGGTGAACAGTTAAACAAGATAAATTTTGCCATTCATGATTCATGGCACCCACTTCATCCGCCATAAGCCAGTTGTTCCTTTGTATCCATATTGTCATCGCCTCCATATAATATTCATTCCTGGAAGAGTGATACCTACTCCATTAATATACGTATGTAATCATATATGTATTCGTCGATTTATCTTGCAAGTTTTGAATAACCGATCCGATCCCATAGAAGCGTAAAACCAATCTATCTTCATTTCATTGGTAATTGCCAGACAATCAAACAATCAACTATGCTTTTACAATAATCCCCAACAACCTAGCATCTCGAGAAAATCCCAAATCAGACAACGTGCGCTTACAGCCACCACATATCCTGTGAAATGCTAATCCAAACGATACTTTGTCAAACCGAATTCTCACAACACCTCCGCTCAATCTCAGACTTTTTCATTCATATTATCGACCTACGACGCGATGTGGTATTAACCACCCACTTTCCTAGCATTCCATCCAACTATGGGATCTAGATACGAATGATAGTTCTCCTCGCCTCCAGATCAATGCCATTGAGAGCCTTCGCAAGGGAGTTCAATGAAGACAAAGGGTTTCCATCAGAGTGCGTGGGCTGACTGGCGGAAGAAAAGCTAGCTCTTAGCCACCCACTCCCATGAATTTAACAATACGTCCTCGCGGAGCTGACTCAAACTGGTGGGCCCAGCCCAACTGATGTTATCTAAATAAGGAAAAAAGACAAAAAAAAATATTTTTGTCACAGTAGGAACTCCAACAGTCCCTTAAAATCTCATCGCTCACTGTGGCGTGCCCTCTTCTATCCTTCTTAGCCATGGTCGATAAGTTAACACGTCTGACAAACTCAATGCCAAGATATTCGCAATCCCACAGGACAGCAAACAGATATCCGCTTCACCAACTCCAACACTGCAACTGCTGCTGCACACAGGTAACATGATTTAAATCAGCACCAGCAGGCTGCAGCACCATTCGAACTATCACCAGCAATAGCCGTAGGAGCAGTAGTGCAAGTAAAAGAAGATGGAGATTCAAAGGAATGATTACATCCATTGCCAACGTCTGCATGGACTTCACGACTGTGTCGGTCTTCCTCTTGGCGTCGGTTGTCGAGATTAATGGCCAAGGGGTTTTGTGTGTTTTCTTCTGGATGAATATCCTTGACGTTGTCAAAGTCTGAGCATTGTCATCATCATCACCATCATCGTCGCTTTACAACAGACTTTAGGGAGAAGCACGAGCAGCAGCGGCTGGCGGCGCGGTAACATCATCGCTGATTCTGAAACGAAGTCATTTTAATAAATCGCCAGTACAATGTGGACATCTAACAACGCTCTCCATTTCCATGGTCACGGCTGGTTTTGTATGTTTCAAAATGCCTTTGGGTCTCTTATACTAAAGGGCCTTTCTAATCGAGGGAGTACTTTTAAGATGTATTGAAACAACTTAAACATAAAATCCAGAATTCGAAAAGTTGGAGCTCGAACTTGCTCTATCTCGTTCGGTAAATTAGGGGAGCGTATCTTAATTCCGCAGGATTATAAAAAATGGGATTATAAGAGTCCCGCTTCCCCGGGACTTAAAATCGTGATTTTAAAAAAGTGGGATTTTAAGAAACGGGATTATAAAAAGCGGAAAATCGAACCCAACCCGTAAATTAGTTAAGCAATTTCTAAAGTTTTAAAACGGGTTTTTGCATGATGTGCCCAATACAACCTTCAAAGTATTTGGACTATCAATTAGGGCCGGGCATATAGTTCACATCTTACCGGAAAAAGTGACACTTAAGCTTCCAATTTTGGTACACAGATTTCTTCAGGCTTACTAAGTGGTACTTAAGTGTACTGTGTGAGTCGCACTTATCCTGATAAATGTCAGTTGTAACATTGCACACGTCTATTAATATAGCCTCTTTAGTATCACTTATATTGACTATTTGCGTTAGGTTTGTGTAAGACCATCTGGTTGAGGTTTTTCTTTGGTCCCAGGCCCAACACCATTTATTGTAATAGATGTTGTTTTTTTTGAAAAATTCTAAAAAGAGTCTCAATCAGCTTGGGAGATGCTTTTATCCACGGCTTTCTCGAGAACCATTTTACCGATTTCGATTGAATTGCGATCTTGGAAAATACGAAAAGTATTTTTTTGCTTACCGGGTGTTGGCGTGGATGCCTGGGTGATTTGTACTTACGCTGGCGGACGTGAGTCCGTCCGACTGGATGATAATAGTCTTGATGGCGGACGTGCGTCTGTCCGAATATCTGATAAATGTCTTGATGGCGGACGTTCGTCTGTCCGAATATAAGATAGATGTCTTGATGGCGGACGTGCGTCTGTCCGAATATAAGATGTCTTTGATGGCGGACGTGCGTCTGTCCGAATATAAGATAGATGTCTTGTGTTGGAGAATCAAGCGTACGATGAACGAAGTATGGGTGAGTGGTGAATGCTATGCAGTGCCACGCAGAAAAAAATTAATAAGATTTTCTCGATTATCAGCGTCGTTCAGTGATGAAATCAATCAACCGATCAGATGACGACTCCTGATGACTCCGACAATGATGATCAATGAATATACACATGTACACAAATTTTATAAGCAGATTATTCCAATTAGATTCAAGAAATTCACAATATTTTTCCCAGCGTATATTGTGTGACACAAGTGAGAGTGTAAAAAAAATGTTTAAAGCTTGTTGAAGAATTAAACTTATCAACAAGACGACACAACAAGGACCATTTCTATTCTAACTGTAGCGATCACTTGCCAATGGATGTGACAGACCTAGGAATTTCTCACAGTACTCACTGTCGGAGCTATGGAGAACAGCAGTAGAAGGAAACAGTAGTTGATTTGTTCTGACAGTCATGGTGACTTATACTTACTTAGTGTGGACTTGAGCCTTAGCCATCCAGCCGTATCTTGGTCCTTACTTTCGCACTCCAAGTTGGTTGATGTACATACTTCCCCCCTTCTTGGTCATCCCTTCGGTTTCAATTTGAAGACTTTGCGGGCTGTACCATTGGTCTCCAGAAACCATAGCGAAACTTTCCATTTCAAAATCATTTTCGTCAAGGTCCATGCTTCTGTGCAATAATTTAAGACTTGGATGAAAAGTGCCTTATGCGGGGTTCTTGAGTTGCTAGAAATTTGGGCATTTCTTCATACCTGCCCATAAGCACAAACGAAGCGCGGTTGGCAAAAGTTATTCTTCATCTGATGTCTTCATCCATGTGCCCTGGCCAAAATCAGGGCGCAATTATTGGGAAGCATATTTTCCGGTAACATTGACGAACTCTTGGCTCTACAACGAACTTCGATTAGTTAAATACCATTGCCTTCTACAGTTTTCCAAGACCGCCATTTAGCAGATGGCACTTTGGTGGTGGTTACCTAGTAGTTCAAAGTGACAGGATAATCACTCAATGGGACTAGTCGTCGTTTTTGGAATTTTTCGTAATTATTCTTTTCTAATCTTTTCTTATTACTTTTATGAAGAATAATAAAGAGCCCATCACCGCAACTCGAAATCTAGCCCTGTTTAATTTACGTAGGCGGATAGAAGTGGATATACGCAACTTCAAGTGCATGCACCAAAGACACTTAGACATCGAATAAATCTTTAATGGTACCGTGTGGGCGATTGTGTGGAATTTACTGCCTTAACTTGATGTTGGACAGTGTTTCACATTTCTTCAACAGCGCGCATATCCAGATGTATGCACGTTAGTCCCTTTTTCATCTGCAGCATGACCACTATCCATATACAGAGGCAGGGGGGCTTACATCTTGGTGGTCGCCCAAAGCCTTAATTGCCTTTTGTCGTCGTCGTCAAGTGGGTGTTGTTTATCCTCGGCAATTTACATTCATCGGACAGTGTGTGAATATGCATGTGGGTATTGGTATGTTAAGGATGCAATACACATTTCAAGGCGAAAGGATACGAAATCGATTCGATTTAATTAAGATTAAACGGTGAGAAACTTAACAGGTGAACTTTGGAATTCCATTTCAAGTTCGCAGACGTAACTTCTCATCGCCTGCCTCTACTGTGTGGTGTGCGATGGCATAATGAAAATTTTGTATGTACAAAAAGTAGACGTACGAAAATAAAACGATAACCATGCTAAATTCAACTAAAAACAACAACAGCAACAACAATAACGACGGCAATCCCAGAACTGATGGTCGCGTCTCGTGTGTCGGGCAATAAATTAATTTCGCAACATGGGTATGAGCCGAGGGATGATGTTTTGTGTTCTTGCGTTTTTTTTTTGTGATTGTTGTTTTTGTGTTAAGAAAGAGAGCCATCGGGTGTATGGCTTACGTCATACGGATGGTTAAGACCAAGACGCATTAGAGCTAGCCAGCGGCAAACAAATTTGCATAGAAAATGCGTTTTACTAGTTTTTTTTTTATTTATTTTTTTTTTTTTTAAATTAAATAAGAGAAAGGGTTTTATTGAAGCAAGATTGGTGGTAGACGCTTTAGGAAAATTTAAAGGAATGTTTGTTAGATTTTGGGAAAAAAATGAAACTGATGGTTGGGCGAATTTTGTAGGGACTTTTACAGCTAATCTTGCAACATCTGTGAATTTGAAGCATTTAATGATCGGAATGGTTTCCCTTATGTTAATAAACAAAATGGACCATATAGCGCCCACTTAAGGAAAACAGACTTAACGTGGGCATCTGGACCTGCATATCTTCACCCAAATTAATAAACATAGACTATGGACGGTTTAGGGCTCATTCAGTGGACAAAGTGCGAAATGCTATCAATAAAACAGAATTTCCGCTAATTGACGTTTACCAACTTCGTTGCCCGCTAGACCATCTAAGACGGTGGTCCAGTGAAAAACCAAGAATTGACATTTAGGAACAAAATTTACAGGGACATAGTTAGAGTTAATTTTTTTTTTTGTATAACGCACGCGCTCAAGGGATTATGAATACCCTTTATATGTTTTTTCTTAACAAAGCGCGGACATCCGGTGGAAGAAGAGAAAGAAGGATGGGAAAGATGTGTGGCGCGATGTTCTAAAACTAGAGCTGGTTGATGTCTCAGATTAATCTTCAGGAATGGCGGCTGAACGAATGCGGAAAGAATTAGCCTGTCTTATTTATTTATGTTTCTTATAATTCACAGTATCTTATTCATTTTGTTGCCATACTTCTGCGTATACTAGTTTACTCTAACACATGTTGTTAGTGTTATGCCTAAATAGCATGTAATGAGTAAACCAGCAACTTATTTTATGACAATTTTTAGAACTGGTTTTTAATGGAATATAAGAAGACAAGACAACGGCAGGAATTAAACCTGCGACCACGAGGTTGACAGGCGAGCACACAACTATCGCGCCACGCCCACCCCCAAAACACTGATACTTATTGTAGTAGATTTTGTCGATTTTTTGTCAATAGGAAATTTTGCTCCATGGTCTAACTCTTATTCCATTGTTTTGTAAGTCCATAGACTAAATTTCGACTAAGAGTTTTTTATTAATTTTGGTTGGGAAAACCACCAATCTTGGAACACTGCAGTTATGAGAGTTTTATTCTCGCTATGGGATCACAGATATAGCATGAAATAGTGCCTCATTTTTAAGTCTAATAAGGTTCAACTTAATATTATTATGAGCATGCGATTCATAGAATTGGAGTCGCTGAAAGAGAATAGACCTTAAGCAAATTATATATCTTTCTCATTTGAGTTAGTTTTAAGAAAGAAACATACTCTTTTCAAGTTTTTGCGTATACATATACCGTATATTTACAGTGAAAGCTCTAATAAGCACTCCAACACTCATGGTCGACCAATTTTTATCGGGTTATGCGAATTGTCCATCTAAGAGAAATAATAAGAAAGCAAATGACTGTAAAAATTAACAGCAGAAGAAAAGAAAATGACATGTGCAATAATGGAACCAAACACCCTTAAAATTACTCACGAAGTCCCCTAAAAAACTCAACAAAACATCGCTCTGTCCAGTTATTAGAGCTTCGCGTCCGGTTAGTGGAGATTTTTAATGGCTTTTCTTATTTATTAAAAATAAAAGATAGAATTTTCTGAGCACGATCTTTTTGTTTTTTTTTTTTGGTTGTCAACAAATCGTTGATAAAAAATAATGCCTCACTGAAATTATGTGTCCGCGTATCTAAAATTTTCTATATAAAATGACTATGAAAATGTGTCTCATCCGCTTATGAGAGTGTCCGTTTATAGGAAAGAAATTTGTAGAAAAAATTCATAGTTTGTTTCCGAAAATGTGCTGTTTAAGGGAATTGTCCGCTTTTTGGAGGCGTCCGCTAGTAGAGCTTTCACTGTATGTCATATGCATACGGCTAACAACTGATTGAATTGATATGCATTTTTGAAAATATTTATATTGGCGGTATTTTTTTGGCAAAAGCTAAACGCAGCAAAGCAGAATTTACACGCATTACAAATACAAGAACCTGCTTTCGATAAAAGTAAGAGCAAAACTCTGCTTTGGGTAGAATTGTGACCTCGAACATCGAATGATATTGGGTTGTCTAGTTGATTACAGTTCCGATGACTTTGACGAATCTCTTTGTTCGTAGAATTCTTCTTTCTGTGAATGGAAACGTTCACCCATTTATTATATAAGTTATCTCGGAAACGAAACTACTCGAATATATTGTGAACGATTCTAACTAAAGCAGTCAAAATAAATAATTTTTGGTTAAAAATAAATAATTTTGGGTTAAAATGAGACAGTCAATACCTGGTTCTCAAATCCACGGTGCCGACAAAAATTCTTTCCTATAATTCTCTTTCTTCTAACTAGTGCCGTGCAATTTAGGTTGCATTTAAAAGACCTTAGGTCTTACAGGCATATAGTTAAATTTAAAAAAAAATGTATGTGTTCTTCCTTAAGAAAAATTGTTTCACACCTATTCACGTAGGTACAAGAAATAAAAATTATGCAACGAACTAGGTTAAAAGTACCTTTTATTTATTTCTGTTGCTTTATAAATGCGAGCGTATCGGAATCCTGCTTTATATAATCCCGTTTTCACAAAATTCCCAACCAAAAAGTTTAAAAATCCCGCCTACTAAAATACTGTTCTTTTTTTTAATCCTGTCTTCTAAAATCCCGCTCGATCAAAATACAGATCTATTATAATCCCGCTTTTTAAAATCCCGACTTATCCCGTTTAATCCCGCCAAGCTGGTTTTGTATTTTGATAAATGTTACACAAAAAACTTCACATACACCCAAACTCGACCCCACCCCAAATCCTCTAATTGTCTATTAAAAGAATAGTGAAAATTAGACAAAAAAAAACGAGTAAAACAGGTTTTTTGTGTCGAATTGCTCATATACAATTACATTCGATATCTACAAATGATTAAGATGATAAAGAATCTGATGATCGACCTTGGCAAGTCGTGAAATAGCTATAATTCCAGCCAAAAATAATTGAGAAAAAACTTGGTGGTAGCACCCTCAGGTTGTTGTTGGGCATTCAAAGTCATTAGATTAAGATTATTGTTAATGGTTTATAAATCTTTTTTGATATTTTGTTAAACGTTATAATAAAAATGCATTTAAGAAAATCACTTGTTGCTTATTTTATTTTAATTTTCTTATTCCGCTTTTGCAATTAAAACTAGTTGTTTTATTTAAAAAAATGGCGCGATTTCTTAAAATAAAACAAGTAGTTTTGATTGCAAAAGCGGTGTAATAAGAAACGGGATTATAAAAAGCGGTATTTTAAAAAAGGGATTATAACAAACGGAATTATAAAAACCGGGATATCGAACCTAACCCTTTATAAATTATATTAATAAAATAAAAGATAGCATAGGTAGGGGGCGCTCTTTCACTTTCAGTAAAAGTTGAAGTAAGTTTATTCGTGCGAAACTGCCAGATCAAAGATATTTTAATAAATGATGTTTGAGTGGACTTGTGTCAGCTTTGACAGCAGCTAAAAAATTAACTATTTAAAACTTCAGCAGCAACCTGTAACAAAGCTCTTAAATGGGAATAGCAACAAGCATTTACGGACCAAGTCAGTGCATATCAACTATTTAGTAATAAATAAGCACTCATTAGCAGTAGATACCTACGTGACACGATAGAGCACTTATAAGACTTGCAAGGCATAAACTGTCGAATTCCATTGAAAGATTATTAAGATTTCTACTAAA
This sequence comes from Philhelius pedissequus, assembly GCA_910595825.1. NCBI lineage: Eukaryota > Metazoa > Arthropoda > Insecta > Diptera > Syrphidae > Philhelius > Philhelius pedissequus. The sequence goes on from OU343160.1 coordinate 329,625,453, forward strand.
AAAAACCTTAGTTTTGTTATTGCAAATTTTCATATTTAATTGTATAACTCCGGAAAGGCTGATATTTTTTTACAGCTTTTCGTCGAAATTTGGCAAGAAATAAATTCTAAATATTTCAAAATATAGAGTATTGCCTAGTTGGATAAAATCAAATTATATTGACACTTGTCGTAGATAATTAACTTGACCTTAAAATTTATGCCAAGCCATAATTTCAAGATTTTTTAAATAATAATAATAATTTTAACTATATGCATATAAGGCCTAAGGTCTTTGAAATGCAATCTGAATTACACGGCACTAATTAGAATGAATAGAAAGATAGGAAAGACATTTTTTTGTTGGCACAGTGGATTTGAGAATAAGCTATTTACTATCTCATTTTAACCCACGGGCGACATCCAATTAAAATTGGGGACGTAGAAAAAAATGCTGACTAGCGTGTGGATCGAACTCACACGTCTAAGTTATCAGTCAAGCACTATATCCACTGCGCCATTGCCACCCGTACATTTCACGCCGTTTTGAATTCAGAGTCGAGTTGATCGTTGACATGCCATTGAATATAAAAGCGGACATATAAACTAACTAAACTATTTTTAACAAGAGTTAAAGAACAGAATGGGGATTTCTGTCCACATTTTATCTAACTCATTTTAAATTAATCTCTCCACCACTCCAACGCAAACTTTAAACCGCATATAAAAGAAGTTCAAAAAATACTGAATAGTTAAATAAAGAATTCGATCACTTTTACAAGTAAGCACTGTGCGAACATACCCCTTCATTGGTACAACATTTGATTTATTGAAGAAAGCGTCAAACATATAAAATAATTTTAAAATCAACATTTAGGACAACACAGATGTGATTTTTGCTATTTGTTACTGCTTCATAAATATTCCATTTTATTTGGATATTTTAACTCAAGCTTTAGTTTTCGTATATGCCCTTAATCTGCAGAACTAAAAACAAATCAATTATTGATGTTCTGCATTTAGTTATTTTACACATGGTCGGTAATACCAACCTAAAAATACAAAAAAAAAATCAGACCGCTGGACATCGTTCTTTTGGAAAATCCTGCTTTACTGCTTATAGATTTCCCAAAAGAACACGGCTACGTGTAAATATCCATTATTTTTTCAGCTTTTGATACAAATTACTGAAATATATCGCTCGTGTAAATTCAACATTAGCTGCGTTTTATTATCTACGGGTCTGGGTCTGGGTTACATTTTAACACGTATTACAAAAACAACACGAGGTCCAGATTTCTATAGGGGTTTCTATCTGGGTTTGCAAATATTAGTATTAAATTCAGCGAACAAAGGGTACATTTCAGTACATAACCCAGATCGTTTTATTTTTACGGGTTGAACCAATTGGGTTATTGGCGATTATATAACACGGCTATTGTGCATATTGCAAATCAAGAATGCATCAGTGTTCTGAATGGGGAATGTGCAAAGAACTACCGAAATACATATTTGAAGCTGTCGTAAATTCGTGAACAATACGCACACTTTATAATTTTTTTTTAGCTAAATTAAGAGCCCATTTTCACTTTTGAAATTATTTAAAACAATATTTTTGTTTTGGCTAAACTAAAAGTGAATAAACCAGCAACTCATTGCATGACATTTTATTTAGAATTGGTTTTAATGGAAAAATAAGAAGATATAGACTACGTCAGGGATCAAACTTGTGACGAATGAGGTTGAAGGAGGAACATGCAACAATCGAGCCACGGCAACCGAAATCATTCAATGATGCGCAGCATTAGTTTAATTATTTTGCCCGTAGTTCAGTAAATTTAGCTGGAAATTTCGGCGGGTTAAATGATGCTCAACAATGGTTCTAGGTACAAACGTGTGATAATATTATTCATTCATCTATTAACCTCAGTTAATCCACCAAAATCGGTGAGTTATGATTGGTAACCCACGGACAAAAATCTTAGACAACGATCAACCTCACTTAATCGTCGATTACAGTGAACTAAAATTGTGAACCATTAATCAAATTCTCAACCCCATTTGTACAACCATGTGGTTACTTGTACGAACGTGGATCAAATGTTTATCCGCTATTTAACTCACCAATGTCACCGAACCATGGATCAAGGTTCAAACGAAAAAAAAAAAAATAAACTTAAGCTAAACTATCCTTAAATATCATTCAATTCACCGTTATCGGTGAGATCACATTGATCACAGATTATCACATTTCATTTGAGTTGAATGCATTCAAACACGCAAAATGCTATTTGAACAACAATTCATCATTATGAGTGACATCTACCGGTCATCTTCTTAACTGTCATTAAATCAAGTACTTGGGCCCGATTCCGCATGGGTGAATCATTTTTTAGTTTGGAGAATATGGAATTTCATCTCACTCAATTTCACAGCTTATCTCAAATAATTTGGAGGTTATGGCGAAACTTATTTGCTTCGATTCAAATATAATATTATACATATACCTATATCATTTGAGACTGTACACACGAAAATATATCGACAAAAAGATATAATGGAAGAAGAAAATAATAGGGGACACAATAAACGGCTTGTACACAAGCTACAAATTAGACGACTCATTTTCAAATCTCTCATTTTAATTTGATTAATTTTGACTCCTTAGAAAGAGAGATGGCCAACTGAGAAAGAACTATTTTAATTTGTTTTGGGAAAATCCCGAATCAATTCACTCACGATTGATAAGATGATGGCAAAATAATGGTAAAATCAAATCATTAATGATAAACATTTACACGGGCGAAAGTATTGACTGTTTAATTGATCATGGTAATCTGCTACTAAGGAATAAACAAGTTCATTCTTCCTTGCGGTGTGGTATTATTTTCAAAATGGTGTCACTGTGCATACAGAGGACGCCATTTTAATGGCAATTTTTAATGCCAGTTACCACTGAGATTTTTTTAGTGGCGATTTTAAACCATTTACATGACTTTGTCATTAATGTCAATAAAATGGAAAAAATAATGGCAATTTGTCACTCGTGTAAATCCGGCACTATTCGTTTTCAATAGACCTGTTCAGTGACTTCTTCATAACTGTTCTGGACATAAAAGTACACGTTTTTGCTGTTCAGTGAGGAATTTTCTGTTTTGACTTGTTCTGATTTGATGTTCAGTGAAGTATTCTAAAACTCATTAGAACAGAAAACAACAAGATTTTGTGTTCTAGCTTTTGACTAATATCAAACTATTAAAGAATCGTTACAACTGTCAAAAATATTTGCTTATTTTAGTTTTGTTTATTTTGTGGTTTGTTTACTTTTGGTATGTAGAGATAAAATGTGTTTTTCCTCAAACTTAGTACTAAACTTTACGGTTAGCTGTTCAAAGAATAGTGCATTTGGTAGCCTGTTTACATTGAAAATATTGTGTACTTACTACATCGTGTTTATACTAGAAACTTTGCGGCTCATCAAACAAAGTTCGCGTATGGTGTCAATGGATTAAAATCTCGATTTAAATACTTTCCATGGTTAGTTAGAACTATATATGTATCTTCATTCTCTCAACGGTACTTCACCTTCTGTCAATAATCTTAAGAAACGAGAGACGAAACAGCAAAATTTGACAGCATGGGTGTCAAATTTGTCATTGCAGGTTTATTCAATGTTTTGAACAAATTCCATTCACGTTTGTGATGAACGATTGCATTTTACTTTCCGAAAAATGAATTTTCAGAGTCGTTATTTCTATTTAAATTTTCAGGTCAATCGGGTGATATTTATGACGAAATATTCTAGATACGTCAAGATTTAATTTGTCAATTATCTGTCAAACAACATAATGCAAAAGTTTGACTTATTCATTCGCCATCAAGCCGTCAAGCCATGAAGTGCTCAATGAAGACCTCAATAGCCTTACCGGTAAGGGGTGAAGGAGTGTAGCAGAATGAAACTAAGTTTCTGCACAGCTCACTGAATCTGTCAAAAAACTAGTGGAGAAATCTGTGTTCAAAAGAAATATCATATTCTTGTGCACCATTAGGGCGTTAAAATTTCTGAACAACGAATCAAAGTTTGAATGACCGACAGCGATGGTGACGTTTCTACAATTGAAATATAGCTGTCGTTATGGGGTATGCATTTATTTAAGTACGGGGCTGGATTCAGAAAAATCAACTTCGTTGATCTGTCACCGATTTCCATGAAACTGAAACTTGTTGTAGCTGACATACAATTATAAAAGAAATAAAATGCACGGCTCTATCGCACGGACTTGATCTTATGTTCGCTCACATTTAATGCAAAATATTTCTATTAAAAATCTAAATATATTTTTAAAGTAGTTTTTATATTAATTTTTATTTACGAAATTTCCTTAATTTGTTTCTTTAAAAAAAAATTGTGTGACAATTTGAAACTTTAATAATATAAATGTAAAAATAAAATTTCAAAAAAAAAATCATTACACGTTTTCAAAATATTGAATTTTCAAAAAAAAATTTTTTTTTGAAATCTTTGGGATCTCCCGCTTTCATAATTGAAATAAATTGGAACCCCATTTTTATTTTAGCTAAACTTAAAGCCTATCTATTAAAAATGTTGCAGTTTTTTCACTTAACTGATTTAAAATATTTATATTCCGTAAATCTGTTAAATTGTAATCTTTAATTTATGTAGCATGTATTATCTATATCTATACATCTTTTCATCAGAAAATCTTGCTTTCGCATGTTTCTTAAAATAAAAACCGAATGTTTAAGCTCAATTTTTTTCTGTTTTTTTTTTAATAAAATTTTGTTTCTTTATCTATTTAAATGTTTTTATAAACAAAAGTATTTCAAAAAATTTTTACTAATTTCATTATTTTTATCTGATTTAATTTTATAAACTCTCAAAGTCAAATTAATAAATAGGCAGATTTTATAGCCATGCTTTAAAATATTTATATATTGTATATATGTATTATCTTATAATCAATAAAAAAATTAATCTAATCTAAATTAATTGTTTTATTTTAATCATTCAATTGTTTGATCTGAACTAGTAACGAAATTTAATAAATATTCTTTCATAATTCTAATAGTGGTTTCACTGCATAATAAGCAAGACTTATTACACATTCCTTGGGGAAAAATTTGGCTCAGATAATTGTAATACAACTTCCCTTGGATCACATTGAAAAACAAAACTTTTTCGTAAATACCCCAAAACAATTTCGTATTTCTCTTTCATCAAAAACTCACTTATTCGCTTCAAATTTATTAAAGTTGTAGTTCCCTTTTTAAACCCCAGCCTTTCAGCCATGTGCTATTAATGTTTTTGTTTATACCGTTTGTATCTTGCACCACCAACTTAAAAAAAAAAGTTTTTTTTTGTTTAGGAAAAGCAATCGAAACTATGAAAGCACTTTAAAAGCAATATACTCGTAATATAATATAGTTTTTTGTTTTCATAAAATAAAACCACAAAAGTACACTAAAAAGCACTAAAGCATATCAGTGCATTCCGTCCAAAATAAAAAAAAATCAAATCCTTTAAAAAAACAAAAAACCCATCACACTTAAATACAAACAAATAGAAACTCAATAACTTCATGCTGGTGTAGTATAGTACTGCCTCAGCCACTAACAGCAACAGCTGATGCAAACTCTTCCCTTTCAATTGGAAAACTTTCGATTGCTTGTCTTATTGTATGCAAAAAAAAAAGTACACAAACAAAACAACAAATAAACCACATCCACTCAAATGTCTATTAGAACAGCGAAAGCAAATACAAAAATCGCTTAAATTCAATTTATGTGTGTATTTTTACCCGAGAGTAGTTCCTTTACCCAACAACAATATCAGCGCCTCGTGCCTTCATCAATATTCGTCTGCATGCATGCGTTTAGTGCAAGTGATTGCGATTGCTAAAACACACATTCAAATCGATGTGTGATGTAAGATACATTGTGTTATCAAAAGAACGAAAGGATTCATAATACTCGACTCGTACTCGTGCCATATATCATATTCACGCTCCTTGGCTGTAGATACGATGACACAGGAATAAGGAACAATTTTGAATATCGTACGTGGAGAATGTGGGAAGTACATGCCGCGCCTAAATAAAAAGGAAGCATTATCAGTTAGAAAGGCTTTGAGTTCCCTGAAAAATTATATGAACATTTTAAGCCCAAGAAAAATATTTAAAAGTTGTGAACTCTATCCAATTTTTAAATTCTATTTTTATACAATTTTTAGTGTGCAAGTTACAATTAATAAGGATATCAACGTGTGTTTACTGATTCGGTTTCAGTATTCAGAATAATTTATATATGACAGCTGACCATGGTTACATTTTTTTTTTTTTTTTTATAACTTTGCACGCGCTCAAGGGATTATGAATACCCTTTATATGTTTTTCTTAACACAGCGCGGCATCAGGTGGAAGAAGAGAAAGAAGGATAGGAAAGATGTGTGGCGCGATGTTCTGAGACTAGAGCTAGTTGTTGTCTCAGATTTATCTCCAGGGATGGCGGCTGAACTAATGCGGAGAGAATTACCGTGTCTTATTTATTTATGTCCCTTATAATTCGCATTATTTTATTTACCGTTAAAAAATCATCTTCAGCTATACACGACACAAGACCCTGGAAGTTAGAAGACATACACAAAAAGAAATAGCTAAATATATTTTTAAAGTCGATTTTTACTTAATTTTGTATATTGATTCAAAATATTTAGCTTTTAACGGCCTTTAGTCCACAAAATTTGCGTTTCATCCCGGCAATCTCACGGGCAAAAATTGCGTCTTACCAATACGCAATTTTTGTTAAGTTCAGTTCAACTTACTTGCATTTTTTGTATTTGTATATGAACAAAAATTCTATATTTTTTAATAAAAAGTAAAAATTAAATATTGGCAATTTTAAGTATTTAACTATAAAAATTAAAAAAATATAATTTAATAAAAAATCCACTTGTTTTCGAAATACTTTCTATTTAAAAATTTTGATCGAAATCCGTCCATCCGTTTATGAGAAATTCGAAAATTAATAACTGGTTGTAAGGAGCATTTGCAAACAAAATAAAATGCACGACTGGATCGCACGTACTTGCGAGTATGTTCGATTACACCTTAAGCACAATATTTTTAGTAGAAACAGCTTAATAAGTTTTTTGTATTTTTTACTTAATTTTTTAATTATATAATTTTAATATAACAATTTTAGGTATTTGTTAATATAAATTTCAAAACTGAATTTCAAAACAAAATCTTCCGACAATTTTCGAAATATTGAATTTTCAAAAAAAAAAATATTCAAAAATCCAAAGGAAATATTTTTACAAAATGTTGGTAAGCAGTATTTTTTTAGAAATCAAAGCACCTCCTACATAAAAATCGTGATCGAAATCCGTTGAATCGTTTATAAGAAAGTCCAACATCAAGAAAATGGTTGTTTGGCAGCAGTGTGACCAATGAAATTTTTCAAAACCACTATTTTAGCAGGATTTTTTTACTGCTAAAAAAATGCAGAAAAAAAAACTGACAAAAATCCTGCCAACTCTGAAAATCCTGTAATTAGAACTCAAAAAAACGTAAATATATGCCTAAACCAATCGAACTTGTCTTAGGGTGACTCTTAAAATACCGAGTTTATATTTTTTGTAGTTTTTTTTTTTCTGTAGTACTCGTATGTTGGATTTTAAATAACTTATCAAACCCAAAAAGATGTTGTTTATTTTGTTAAGTTTATTTAAAAAAAGGAAACAACCTCACAAATACATAGTTATTAATCTATTTCGCAACAAAAAAAAATTAGGTATTAGTGTTTGTTAATCTAAGAATTCAAGGAATTTATATAAATTTTTTACTGCAATAGTTTTCTGCTTCATTTAAAATATATTCCAAAATATCACAAATTTCGTGTTCTTCTTTTACGGTTAAATTATATTTTAAGGAAGCAACTTGTTTGATTATATTAGGAGTAATAATGAAGACTTTACAACTTTTTTCAGATTAATTATTTCGGATAAAAAGTGTACTATTTAACATATCACTTTTCATTTTATTGCTTCGTTGATCCTTTACAAGATTCATAAGAATAAATACTCTTTCAACTTCAGCATTTGAGATAGGAAAAACTAAAAACAAATTGACAAAGTTTGACAACTCTTTGTAAGGGTTTTCATTGGATGCATCGGTGAACCTATTTACCTCGCACCAAAATTCAACAGTATTTCAATATTTTCCCTTTCATTTATGTAGATTTATGTTGTTCCATTGCGATTCGTTTTTGGAAAAAAGTTCAGAATTCATGTTTTTGTCTTTAAAAAAATGTTTGAATGTTTGCTTTTAAATCCGTAAGACTTTTTTTTTAACAGAAAAGAAGTTTACTTGCTCCAAAATTCGTAGATTTTGAGAAGTTCACGATTGAAGCGCTTTAATGAGCGATACGCATTTATGTTTGATTGAATTTTATTTTAGGTTCGATAAATATGAAAACCTGCTAGATTTCCTGCTAAAACTAAGTTCCCTGCTAAAAAAAACCGCCGCGCCGGCAAATTAAAAAAAAAAAAAAAAAATGTACGACTGGATCGCACGAACTTGCTCTTCGATCACATCGTATGCAAAAGATTTCTATTTAAAATCTAAATATATTTTTAAAGCCATTTTTTACTTTATTTTTTATACACAAAATTTCTTTAATTTTTTTTTCTAAAAAAAATTGGTATGACAATCTTAAATATTTAATAATATAAATTTAAAAACAAAAAAATTAAATCGGATTAATCAAAGAAAAAAATATTTTAAAAATCTGTGGAGCGGTTTTTGAGAATTTTTTTTTTTTTTTTTAAACTTTTTGAAACAATTTTTTAAAAAAATTCAAAAGGTCAATTCATAGGTATTCAGCAAATACATATAACTATAATTTTTGAAAAAAAAAATTATTGAGCAGTTTTCAAAATATAAATTTAAATTTTTTTTTAAATACTTTTAAAAATACAAAAAAAAAATATTTATGAAAAATATTGGTACGCATTATAAATTGGGCAACCTAAACATATATACGTTTGAAATTTCGAAAGAAGCAGTCGAGCCATTTATGAGATAGTCGAAATAAAAAAAACGGTCCCATGGAATGTACCGTTTTTATACATTTAAAAAATTTTTTTCTAATCATATGATCCGTCCTACATTAAAAGCTACACCGATTTTTATAATCAAAATCGTTAGAGCCGTTTCCGCGAAAAATAGGTTTTAACATATTGGTTATATGGCAGGTACCGTTATTTTTTGCGCTCCCTTCTGTATGATACCTAAAACACTCTATATACTAAGTTTGAAGCAATTCGGGCCACCCGTTTGGGCTGTAGGTGCATATTCATACCCACAGACAGACTGACAGACAGACTGACAGACAGACTGACAGATAGACTGACAGACAGACAGACATACAGACGGACAGAATTTTTAGACCATCTTTTTTCATCTTCGCTATCATCGTAATGTCATTGTTGATTGTTATCTCAAACTTTTTTTTTGACGAATGCATAACTTATCTTATAGTACCTATAATCGCAAATAAATATAATTTTAATCATCGTATAGTGAGAAAGTCGAAAATATAGAAAGTGGGTCTATGACTCAGAAAATAAGGCGGGCTAAATTCAAGTACGAGCAGGCTTATATTTATATATTTGTATTCTCACTTACTTTATCCTAAAAACGGCACTGTTCAATCTGGAAACAAGAATTTTATTTTCAAAACAAATTTTTATTCTGAAATTAACAAACTTAATTTCAGTATGGCATTCTCAATATAAGATTTATTTAATCTTATTTCAATATTCATGTTCTTAAATTGAGCTCGTCATAGTCTTGATCTAGTTTTTTATTTGTTATGAATAATACAATCGTAATTCAAGATATCTTATAGTTAAAACAATCCGAAACAATATTAAACGTGCATATGTTTAAAACAGAGAATTAAAAATTTTAAATCAGGAATATTATTCTCAAATCAAGCCGAAAGCATATTAAACTCTTAACTCGATTTTAATTGCAAAGCGGTTTTTTCGTTTTGATGTTAGATTGAAACAAATGAAAAGTATGGACTTTTTAAACGGTTGGTCGGCTCTATGACAAGCAAGAGCGGCGTATTTGGTAAGACTCGATTTAATAACTTTAAACTATTTAAGTTCATTTTATTTTTAATCATAAATGTTTTAGATAAAAATTGACTTTGCAATATCCATCAAAAGTTCATCTGCTGATTTCAAAATGGGAAATAATTCAAACGAAAATTGAAGTTAAAATCCACAACGTTCCGTTCTCCTTTCAGATGGGCAGGACCATATCTACAATATACTAAATGCGATACTACCATCAGCAGCAAATGACTACGGCAAAATTTTAAAATTTAATAAATATATTTATGTAAGTATTTTGTTTGTAAAATAATAAATAATGAAAACATAAATACATTTAAATGAATTGCATATTGTTTAATTTTGGTATCGTTGGGTGGAAGATGTGGAGGTGGTGGGCACTGGATTCTAAAGTTAAGACCACTTAATCTTGATTCAAGATTTAATGACCTAGAAATAATCCGAAAGTAACTTAAATACAAATTTTTTTGTTCTTATTTTAGTTTGTTAATGCTTAATTTAAAAATAAAAAACCTTCATTTAAGTGTGTATTGTTCTTATCTCTTATACGAGTATATTTAAGAATTCGTGATCTTAATTTAAGGTCGGGATGGTTTAGAAATAAGCTTTTCCATTATAAAAATGAATTGATTGAATACTTAACTTAAGCCTTATTAGTCTTGGAATAAGAATTCGAAACTTATAAAAAACGGATTCAAGACTAGAATTTTGGGCTTACATTAAGAATTTTCGAGCTTAACAAACTTTCGTCAACGAATCGGCTTGATTTGACACCGGTATTCTTGATTTTAGGTCGTTTTTTTCTGAGTGTATGGGAAGTACCCCTAATAAGAACGCAACATAAAATATTTATCGACTTGAAAGTGGAAAGCACTAATAGAAAAACACGCCAATTTTTTTTATCAACATTCATGGAGCCGTTATTGAGAAATATATATTTTTCTTAAAGCTTTTTTAAGATTAGTATAGGATGTACAGTTTTTTTTTATTTTAGAATAATATTTTTTTTAACCTTTCAAGAGAATATCATGAAACTACCAAATACAACTTTTCAAAAAAATCCATTGCGTAGTTTTCGAAATTAAGAGTTTTCAAAAAAAAAGTTTTTTCTTAATACCAATTTTTTTTTTGAGAAGTCTTGGTTTTTATTAGTATTTAAACTTTCTAGGGTCTTCTGCATACAACAGTTAAAAAAATCAAATTAACCGTTTTCCAGAAAATCGAAAATCAAAAAAAAATTTCTACTACAGGTGCCTATACAAAAAATAACCATTTTTTGATTAAAAAAATTAACAGCATGTACGTTTTCCCCTTTATTAATGAACTGATTTTTTGTTTATAAAAATAAAATTTTTCTTTTTGGCAAACAAAAAAATGGTACCGATATTTTACATATTAAAAAAATAATGAAAAAAACGTGCGGGCATATTATCGAAAAAAAACTATGTTTTTTGTTTGTTTGAAGCAAATCCATCCAACCGCTTAGACTGTAGACTCGAGGACAGACAGACATACAGACAGACAGGCAGACAGACATACGGCTTTTGTCTTTGCTATCTTCGTAATGTCAACTATGATTAAAATCTCGAGTTCGATTTTTTCCAAATGCAAAATTTGCCCTATAGTACCTACTACTAACATATCGCAAGTAAGTTAACATAGATTTCTTAAACATTGATAATTTCCAAACTGACAATCGAAGTTAGTAAGTCAAAACTAAAGACCGAAATGTATCTAAAGGTTGTCAAGTGATAGGAAAACGCCTTTAACGGGCAGCACTTGAATTAACAAGTTAGTGCATTGACACGGTTTTAAGAGTCAACGCGTTTACTATTTCCGCTTACTATGTAATCACTCTATCAGAAGTTTGACAGACGGGTTTGCAATGCGTCGTCTAGGTTCTAACGTTGACATGCCAAACATTTCTACCGTATCAATATAGCTGACTTAAAATGTTTCACTCGTTTAACAATCTTGATTTAGTTTACATTTTGGTATAAGATCAGTTGAGTTTGAAAACAAATACCCAAAGTATAGCAATGACCCAACTCGATTTGTTTAACTGTGTTAAAACAAAATAAAAGAGAGTTGCAACAATATCGATCGATTATAAGAATCTCCTACTAAAGGTTGTTAAATCAACCCGCCGAGCTAAATCAAATTAAATTACGCCCACAGTTCTAACGTCAACGTAAATAATTACAGTTTTTTTTGTACATGATAAAAAAAAAATGGTGATTGTCAAAGATAACTTTTCAATGCCATCCTTGACACCACTTGAAAATAATCTGTGACATTTATAATCATCGACGCATTTTAGGACAACACTGACGGAGTCTACTAAAAACAATTTAATGAGGTAGAAGTTGCAGGCATACTCGTAACATCATTTGTGAAAATTATAAAGATTGTCGCAGACAAAACGGAGCCCTGAGGCAAACCACTAATTATTTTTTTTATGGATTTTAGGCTTGAAAATTAAAATCATCCAATACGACTTACAATGACGGGTAAGACAGCTTGATGCCAAAAAAATTCTACAGAACAAATTAGAGATTTATTTCACTGTACTTCCGTCCACTAGTGGACCTATTGCCCGCTTGAGTCTTGATAGGAAAGAAAATTCGCCTTTTGTAGGGACGGACTGGGTGAATACTGTTTTTATCAGAAAAATGGCAGTAGAGTATACGACAGATGGTAAAATTTTCGAATTAGTTTTAACAGTGTGGAAGAAAACTATTGTGCAGAACGATGAGTAGCATACCTACTATCAACCTATGGTATATTGCAGCATTGCTTGCCTCAATATTTTGCCATGCAAAAACTTGGAATTCTAGCTTGATTTATCTTTTACCAGTTTTTCTTAGTTGGGTTGGTTGACATACACCTCGAAGTAAACCATGTTTTTTTTTTTGGTCTCATACTCTTACCTCTATTTGGGATGAAAGTTCTTATTCCCGATCATAAAGACATGATAAGAGCTGTTTCACTGAATGGATGCGTTTGACACGAAAAATGTGCATATATGGCACAACAACAGATAGATGTGAATATAATATTCATAGTCTTGGAATCAAGGCAATTTGAAAACAGTTAAGAACTTGTTGGTCGTAACCTTCATATAAATGGCGCCCATCACTCAATGCAATGCATCACTGTTGTTGAATATTCTGTCTTTAAGAGTTTTTTGGTTCTCATTAGGCCAAACGTATTTGCTTCGTAAGATATTATTGTTAGGCTTTATGTAAAACCTGCTACATATTTCAACTCCGTCCTTCGTTCTTACCAAGTTACATAAGGAAAATCAACTTTTTTAAGTCACATAAAAGAATGTTCATGGAAGTTTAAGTCAACAAAAGTCATTTCATTAAAAGAAATCATCTTTTTAAGCCCCTATGTAACTATATGTACAGGACTTTAAATTAAGGTGCAAGGACAAACACGTAAGCATTAATGGTTGTGCGCATTATGTGCAGTGCTTTGTCGGGAATTATATCCTTGTTGCCGTTATAAATTCTCTGCGAAATGTTGTGTGTATGTTAGAATAAAATAACATTATAAAATGGATTAAAATGTTACAACAAAAAAACTCACACATACACATACCTAAAACAATTCCCATGGGTTGTAAGAAGTAACAATGACAGTCGTGGAGAATTTCTCCAAAAGCCCCAACACAATTGGAAGTAGGCATACAATATATGTACGTAAACACGAAGGAACGCGTTTTGCGACAGATAAGGATGTGTAATTTCAATTCAGTTGAATAGAGTCTTCTTGTCAACCTATACCAGCCAGCCAGAACCCACACAAACAAATTCTTACAAGAGGCACTAAGTCGCACAGGAAACAACTAATTGCTAGGTTGTTAAATTTACAGAGTCATATTTATGGTAGGAGCGGCCTTTACGTACATTTAAGTTGCCTTCAATGAAGGGAGTGAAATTATATAAATAGAAGAAGTATAATATTATAATTCGCAAAAACTGGCAGGTCATCGCATTTATACCGAACTTACTGCCATCATTTTGGGGACTCATCACCCATCACCCTAGGAGCCTTCCTCAAAAAAAGTCTTAGCCATTACCGACTAGTTCAAAGTCTCTGAGCCAAACCGAATGTTTTCGAAAGACATACAATTTCCTTCTGGGAACGGGTGCGCAATCTTAGGGTTTAACTCTTATCTCAGAACAATCTATGAATTTCTTGTTGCAATGAAGCTTAAATTGAATAATCAAAAAATTCAACTGCCATCCCTGGATATAAATCTGAGACAAAAACCAGCTCTAGTCTCAGAACATCGTGACACACATCTTTCCTATCTCTTCTTTCAACTGACTCCCGCGCTGCGTTAAAAAAAGGGTTATCATAATCCCTTGAGCGCGTGTAAAATTATAAAAAAAATCTATTTTAAGCACTCTTTTTAAGTGGGCACAAATTTTTACATCCAGCACTCTTAACGAAAATGCATGCATTTGACAACGATGATTCTCTTATTTTCTACTCGTAGCTTAAAAATAACTCTCGAACCATTCAATACAAGTCGTATTGCATGGTTTCGAGGCTGAAATCCACCAAATAATAGCTGGTGTGCCGCAGGGTTCAGTTTTGTCTACCACATACTCTTTCTCATTTTAATTAATAACTAAATGATCTTTTGTATGCAAGTTTGTTTTGAGATTCTTTTTCTATGATCTTCGGATGTGAGAATTTAGTGCTTCAAAAGCACTTTGGTAAAGGCTATAATATGCCATTAGGTTAATTTTGATTGCAACGGCAAATCCAAATTTTTTGAACAATTTTATTATGAGAAATGAAGCACTTTGTCATTTAAATGGATAGATATGTATGCTTTTTGTTTTAAAATTTCGCCTTCTAAAAATGCCATTTTTTATAATCCCGAGTTTTAAATCCCACTTATTCAAAATCCTCATCTGTTATAATCTCCCTTTTTAAGATCCCGACTTATTCCGTTTAATCCCACCAAGCTCGTTTTATATTTTGATAAATGTTACACAAAATACTTTGAATACACCCAAACTCGACCCCACCCCAAATCTTTTATTGGGTCAAGCAGGGGGTTTGCGCCGTCCCTTTTAATAAGACAAGGGTGTTGATTCTTAAAGCGGGATATATGAAAAGGAAATATAAAAAACTGGATTATAAGAGAGGGGATTTTAAAAAATCGGAATCTTAAAAACGACATCTTAAGAAGCGGGATTATAGACACTTCACACTTAGCGAAAAAAAAATTACTAATTAATACTTCAATTTTAAAATAAAATAAAATAAAAAAATAAAATAAAATAAAATAAAATTAAATAAAATAAAATAAAATAAAATAAAATAAAATAAAATAAAATAAAATAGAATAAAATAAAATAATATAAACAAAAAACCTTAAAAATAAAAACAATTAAAAGCATTTCAAATTAGTCTCTCTTAGTCTAGATATAGAGTTGAATTTAATCGTGTCCTAAGATTGTTCTATGGGTGCACAGCCATATGCTACCCACTCACGTAAGGAAAACAATACGCCGCGCAGCTGTTACTTAGTAAATTCTACGTGATTGGCATCAGCTGACAAGATAACCATAGTTTTTCTTAGAGCCAATTCGTCACGTTGAGAAAACTAATTTAATGATTGATCATCTTTTCTGGGTTGCTATGGGAATTCATTTAGTTCTTCAAAGAAAGAGCTTGGGTTCGATAACCCGCTTTTTATAATTCCGTTTCTTAAAATCCCGCATTTTATAATCCTGCTTTTTATAATCCCGCTTTTTAAAAATCCAGCTTTTAAAGATCCATTCACCATAAATCCCGCTTTTTATAATACCCTTTCTTATTATCCCTCTATTGGAGTCAACACAATGTGCAAAAAGGACGGCGCATAACACCTTGCTCCAGCATAGCCCCATTATAGGATTTGGGGACTGGTCGAACTTGGGTGTTTGCAAAATTTTTTGTGTAAAATCTATCAAAATTCAAAGCGGGCTAGGCGGGATAAACCGTAATTTTAAAAAGCAGGATTATAATAAACCGGGATTTTGAATAGGAGGGATTTAAAAGAAAATATTATTTTAGAAGACGGGATTTTTGAATCGAGACTTCGAAATTGGTTGCCTAGTCTGGCGCAAGCAGGGTAATAATAGAGAAAATGGGAAAATTTTTAGGAAAGTCCAACATTCAGTATAATTTGAAGCTCTAGTCCATTCTGATTCCAAGCCTACATTATATCTTTTCCAAGCTAAGAAAGAAGAATGTACTCTAGGCATATATCAAGTCTTAGAGTAAAGTCTCAAATCATTCATTTAGCATAATTTCAATAAAAATAAAGGCGTGTTTCTTATTTTGAAAACTATAACCTATCCTGTGCAGAATAATCCTTACTTTTTTTTTTATTATTAAAAATGTATTTGTTCAGACATCACTAGACCTCCGGATGCATAATAAGTCACAATGTAAAATTGTCCACAATAGCGGAGCGGTTGGGTAGAAGGATGTTCAACTATTCCACTATTTTTTTTTTGTTTTTATTAATTTTTTTTAACTCGGACGTGCAAAATCCTCTAACAATGTATCTCATGTCAAGTCTTAGTATCTACTATATTAGCTGTTGCTTCGATTTGGTAGAAAACTCTGAGCCCCGCCCAGTCCAACATGAATGGTTGACAGTGTAAATCCCTTTGGATAATGTTTTTCCAAGATCTATTCAATTATTAATAAATTAATTTTATTCCAAAATGCTTAGCGCCTCCTATTCTTCGGAGCCCCGATGTTATCTTTTCAATCAAATTCACCCCTTCTTAGAGACCTCTAGACACATTGAGAGCAGCACAAAACAAGGCCGGAAATAAGTCCTTGCTTTGGTTTTGTGTATCTATTATAACATGTAGTGAGTTTGACTTCTTCGCACCTCCTTCTCTACGACACCAAGTTTCAGATAAATAAGTAAGTTGGGTCTTATAAATGTACGGTAGGGTATATACTAGCTAGGCAGGGTATCTAACAAAATCCTTGCATGAGCTGAAAGCATATGTAATGAAGGTTCTACGGAGGCTTTAGTTAAAACAGAAATTTTAAGCACTCGACATCATGAGCGGGTGTAGTGCATATAGGTACAGATACCACAAAATATAATGGATTTAGATATTACGACACAAACATACACATGAGAATGAGATGAACAGAATTCATTCATATTGTGATTCTACGAGTTGGAAGCTTTTAGGAAGGGTGGGTGTATGAGTGTAAATTAGCAATTTAAATTTAATTACGTCGGCTTTGAAATTTTTCAACAAACGTGTGCAGCTTTGGGTATATACAAATATACAAGCGAATTATGATGGCAGGAGTTAAAAATACCCAGAGGGAGGTGGCTTCCTGTTTTAAATATTTTGTTAGTGTTCTCAAGGGCATTGTACCGGAAAAAGCTTTTTTTTTTTTTTGTGGTATTGTACTCCTCTCACCGCCTAATACAGTTGCCAAGACTCCCAGTTGGGCATTAAGAATTTTTATTGTGATATTTATTATTCTTATGGCAGTGTAAATGTTTCCATCATAATCGGCTTATGTTATAAATTTATTATTTATTCAAGCAGAAGTATATTTTTTTTATGTGTGGACAGAAAATCCAGAAATTTATTGGAGTGTTGCATTGTTTTGACTTTTTTGAACAAAAACATGATTTTGTTTAATTATGAGCAATCTATGGGGAACTTTAAACTTGAGTGGGAGGTTTTTTTTTTATTTTAATTCAGTCCGAAGGGAACTTAGCTTTGTGTATCGTGAATTAATTTTGATTAGGCTTCATGACATTTCTGAAGAATGATCAAGGACATGTAATCGTTGAGTTTCCTGCTGGCTGGTGGCTGGCCACCTAGGTACTAGGGGTCGTGGTACGAATGGTTCTTGGGTTCAATCTTATTATTTATCTTGTCCCACATTGCACTAATTTACCAGTTATACATCGATACATTTTTGTTCAGGTAGGTATCAGTTATCTAATTTTTACTTGTGATTATAGGTAAGTACTATAAGGCAAGTTATGCATTCGGCGAAAAAAAAAATTTGAGATGACAATCAATCTTGACATTAAGATGATAGCGACGATCGAAAAAAGATGGTCTAAAAATTCTGTCTGTCTGTATGTCTGTCTGCTAGTCTAAAGCCCAAACGGTTGGGCCTAATTGCTTCAAACTTGGTTTATAGAGTTTTTTAGGTATTGCACAGAAGAAAAATCGAAACGTTTTTTTTTATTTTAGCTCACAAATAACGGTACCTGCCATATAACCGTTACATTAAAGCCTATTTTTCTCGAAAACGGCTTTAACGAATTTGATTTAAAAAATCAGTGCATCTTTTCAGGTATGACCTATCATATGGTTGAAAAAAAAAATGTTAAATGTCTAAAAACGATATTTCCCATAAGACCGTTTTTTTTATTTCGACTCTCTCATAAATGGCTTAACCGATTATTTCTAAATTTCACATGTATATATGTAGGTGTAGGTCAATGGCGGATTAAGCTCGTCAGAGGTCCGGGCCGGCAAAGGTGAATGAGGCCTACAGTTTTTTTTCACACTATCAGAGTTGGTCGAAGAGAGCTTATAAACGGTGATTTTTTAAGAGCTTGGTTTTTGAAAATTCAAAAAAACATAGAAACTTGTAAGAAGTGAATTAAATTTTTATTTGGATCGATAAATCAATTTCTGCCATTTACTTTTTAAAAATAATTTCACTTAAATGTTGCCCGCGGCTACGCTTCAGGTGGTCCATTCTGAAGGTCCAATTTTGGCAAACTTTTTCACACATTTCGGCCGGAATCTCAACAATGACGCGTTCAATGTTGGCTTCCAATGCAGCAATCGTGTTTGGCTTGTCCCCATAGACAATAGACTTAACATAGCCCCACAAAAAATAGTCTAACGGGGTCAAATCACATGATCTTGGTGGCCAATTGACTGCGCCAAAACGTGAGATCAACTGCTCACCAAATTCGCCTCTCAATTGATGCATGGTTTCGCGTGCAGTGTGGCATGTGGCACCATCCTGTTGGAACCACATGTCGACCGATTTCAATTCTTGCATTTTCGGCAAAAAAAAATCTGTTACCATCGAACGGTACCTTTCTCCATTGACCGTAACCCTGCGGCCTTCATCGTCCTTGAAGAAGTACGGCCCAATAATGCCGCCTGCCCATAAACCGCACCAAACAGTGCATTTTTCGGGATGCATTGGTAGCTGCTGAATTGCCTCTGGCTGCTCTTCACTCCAAATACGGCAATTCAGCTTATTCACGTATCCATTTAGCCAAAAATGAGCCTCGTCGCTGAAGACAATTTTGCGATAAAAAAACGGATCCTCATCCAACTTTTCTAAGGCCCATTCACCGAAAATTCTACGTTGTGATAGGTCGCCTGGCTTCAATTCTTGCACCAGCTGTATTTTGTATGGCTTTAAACCAAGATCTTTGCGTAAAATCTTCCAGGTGGTCGAATAACACAAACCCAATTGCTGCGATCGGCGCCGAATGGACATATCGCGATCTTCAGCAACACTGGCGGATGCAGCAGCAATATTCTCTTCGTTACGCACTCTACGGATACGATTTGGTGGATTAATGTCCAATAAAGTGAAACTGGTGCGAAATTTGGTCACAATGAGCTGAATAGCCTGCTCGGTGGGTCGATTATGACGACCATAAAACGGACTTAGCTTGCGAAACACATTTTTCACAGAGCACGAATTTTGATAATAAATTTCAATAATTTGCAAACGTTGTTCAGGCTTAAGTCTATTCAAGATGAAATGGCAAACAATACTGAAACGAAATGTCAAATGTTCGTGGAATTTGTTATGTGTGATCTGTCAAAAATATAAACCTCAAAGACCAAGTAGCAAAAAAATCACCCGTTACATAGCAAGGACCGCCTTGCGACCAACGGTTTGCCAACACAGAAAACTGTGTTATACCACCGGCTCATCATTTAATGCAGTGTAAGATGTTAGTAGGCAAATTCAATTAGAAATAACACTTACACAAGTACCTACAAAATGAATATATAAACGAATAATATTACGGCAATACAAGGAACATAATACGAAACAAAAAACATTTCAGAGGGTGGAGCACTGGTTTTGAGAATATTTTTTAATTTAATTTTACTAATATTGAAATCAAAAATGTTTGAATTCCAATTTAAAATTCTTCCTATACGTGTCAAGGGGTTGCCTAGCTACCAGACAAATCTGGTCAGTAATAGATCTTAGACCCTTAAAACGTCTGCTCGCTTTGAGTAGGATACATCTTGGCTCCGTAATAGGTGTCATAACTGGACACGGCTTAATTGGCAGACACGTTGAAAGACTTGGCGTATGTAAGGGATTTCATTTATTACAAATTATAAATGAATCATAATTAAATTATCTTAAATAATTATCGATAAAAAAATAATAACGTATTGGCAACGCGCATTTACGATGTTATGTTCCATGTTCTATTTTTAATTATGATAAGAAAAAGTTTTCTTTGCAATTTATTTCGAAATACAAACTGTAAAATGTAAAACTATCTCACTTTTAAAATCAAATGATCATTTTACTGTTTTTATGTACATTACTCTTCTAAATGTTAGTGTTAAATTTATCGATCTACTGTTTAAAGTTTAAAGACACTCGGTATAAAGAAATCAAATAAACTAGTTGTGTTTTTTTATTCGCTTGCCTTGACTAAATTTTATTTGCACGCTTTTTATTTTATCCTGCACATTTATTTTTCATTTAGCTTTTTTTTTAATTTTAATAATTGCATGAAAAATATATCTTACACGTATTCTCCAATGACTTTTGCAGAAGTTGATAGGTCGAGGAGGAAGATGAGACCTTCTCCCATTTTCTTTGCTCATGTCCTGCTCTCTCCCAAGGACGTAGATTACACATGGGAGAATATTTCTTCGATGACCCCGAGGATCGAAGACGCATATAGATTCACCAGCTGAACCGCTTCATTAGAGGATCCAATTGGATCGAAAGATCTTAAAAAAGAAGAAAACAGTCAGAATTATTACGGAAAGGTTTTAGATCGTCAGGAAAAATAAGGCTATTTGAATTGTGAAAAATATCACGTATGTCGTTTACAAATAGCAATAATAATAATGGACCCAAATGGCTTCCTTGTGGAACACCAGGGCCAATGTTCTGTAACTCAATTGTTAACTTTTTCACTTAACGGCTCTGAAAAATGAATTTTTGGTAAGTTGAGGCGATACCTTAAATTTTAATTTGTTTGACTGGGATTTTCTAATGGAAGGCGATAAATTGAAAATGTAATTTTCGCAGCCCATATACATATTGTACATATGATTCAAGCCATTTTAATAGGGAAGAATATATACCTAGGAAAGTGAGTTTACTTAATAGATTAGGTGATTTACTGTATCGAATGCCTTTGATAAATCAGTGAAAATAACATTTTGTAATCCTTTTTCCATATTTGTAATGATGTTGTTCCTTATTAAAGTTAAGTTTGTTGACGTTGGTTTTTCTGCTACAAATCTATATTGATAGATTTAAATATAGTTTGAAGTGATTGAGCTAACCTAATTCAAATTTATTTTTCAAAAACTTTCGGAATTATAAAAATTTACAAATGGGTCTGTAATTAGTTATATTCAGTTTTTGTATGATTACTTACTTGCTTTTTAAAGCCATTTTTCGTATGATTTGATGACTTTGAATGCCCAACAACAACTTGAGTGTGCTACCACCAAGTTATTTCTCAATTATTTTTAGCTGGAATTATAGCTATTTCACGACTATCCAAGGTCTCTTCCTCACTAAGTTTGGTTTTGTATTAACCCCAAAAAACAAATATTTGTTTGGGCCCACAAAAAGCCCTTTAACAAACGAAGACATTGTACAAACTTTCTGATCAAAGGAACATGTAGCCGCCCCACTATTAGTCGGCCACTGGTGTAGGTAGCTCAATTTATATTGCATACCAATATCTTTACTTAATATTTTTTTACTTGCGATTATAGGTACTAAATATAAGGCAAGTTATGCATTCGTAAAAAAAAAAAATTCTCCCAATCAAACATGACATTATGATCATAGAGAAGCCTAAAAAAGTGATCGCCAAAAAATGTCAGTCTGTCAGTATGTCAGTCTGTCAGTCTGTCAGTCTGTCAGTCTGTCAGTCTGTCAGTCTGTCAGTCTGTCAGTCTGTCAGTCTGTCAGTCTGTCAGTCTGTCAGTCTGTCAGTCTGTCAGTCTGTCAGTCTGTCAGTCTGTCAGTCTGTCAGTCTGTCAGTCTGTCAGTCTGTCAGTCTGTCAGTCTGTCAGTCTGTCAGTCTGTCAGTCTGTCAGTCTGTCAGTCTGTCAGTCTGTCAGTCTGTCCGTATGTCAGTCTGTTAGACTGTCAGTCTGTCCGTCTGTATGTATAACGAGCTACAGCCTAAAAGTTTTAAGCGATTGCCTTCAAATTTGGTATGTGTGATTATTTTGGCATTCCTCAGAGGGGAAATTGAAGTTTTATTTTTAGACCTAAAAATGACGGTACCTGCCATATGACCTTGAAGGAAAATCTTATTTTTCTCGAAAAGGGCTACAACGATTTTGATACAATTTTTTGAGAATTTTTTCGTTGGTAATAGCTATCATTTGATATGAATCAAGTTTACGGGACAAGTCTATTAACGGTACTTTTCATATAATGGTTTTTTTAAATTTTTGGCTTTCTCGGTAACTGTTAATTGGATTTCTGTTAAATCTTATATCTCAGAAGATCTAGGTAGTTAAACTAACCAAACTTAAATAACATTTTTTATATAATTAAAATTAATTTTTGATTTTTTTTTTTGAAAAATCAATATTTTAAAAACTAATCAAAAAAAATAATTTTAAATCTTATAGTCATATGTACATTAAAAAACTCTACAGAACTGCATACCAAAATTTCAAAAAAGTTTGTTTTCAAAAAATTAAAAATGAAAAACCGGATTTCATCAAAATCCGTCCTACAATTTTCGAGATACTTTTTATAAAATTTTCACTAATCCTTGGCATCTAATTGCATTCTTTGTTTTTCAAGAAACTAATTGAAGTGATCGTTTTAGCACTTTTTATTAGTTTAAAACACGATTTTTACCCACCTATACACCATTCACTTTCATTATTATACATATGTATATTATATACAAAAATATGTACATATATTTACATAACTAGGCGCCATCTATTTACATATTTAAAATCTTTTTAAATATACATTTGTAGGATGGTACCTATGTCACCATTCCTTTAATCATATGCATTCGACAATTCATTGTTGTTAGCTACAAGAGCAAGTTCGTACGATCCAGTCGTGCATTTTATTTTCTTAGGGTAAAGTCAAGAGGGTTTGACAGGTTAACAGTTTTTTTTTTAATATTTTGAGATGCAACTATTATTTCAAATTTAAAAGTTTTCGATAAGTTTAACTGTAATTTAAGCATCAAAGAACCATCATACATTTGTCCTTCTAAATATTTTTTCCAAATTTACAACATTTTTTTCTAATGCCTTTCCAAATGTCAATTGCTCCTTCCTTGAATGAGGCTTTGATAGCTTCGCAAGGTAGATTCTGCAGTATTTAACAAAAAACAAAAGCAACAAAATATTAGGTAGTTATAAGACCAATAATTTTTTTATATTATTGGTATAAAATTCAGTTTTAATTTCTGTTTTTTTTTTGAATCTACTTTGATTCAAATAAAAGATTTATATCTAAAAAAGATAAGCAACAAAACAAATGAATTATTAAAAAATAAAATACACTTCGTTAACATTTACATAATTAAAATAACGCAGTAACAAGGTGATGAAATAAATAAACAAAACACAAATAAAATGAATTGAAACGTAACGTAAGTATGTAGATACGAGTACATAAGAAAATATTAATCAGCGAACATTAAAATGTTCAAAGTTAACGTTAAAAATATTTTTTTGTCTTGATCTAGAGCTACTTGGAAGATCAATTGTCATCGACAATTTGGATTCGAATATATTTGGCATTTTAACATTCTGATGAAGAATAAGAAAAGTTTATTTTTAACTTCTTTGTTTAACTGATAAAAGAGGACTTGACACTGTCAATTGCTCCTTCAACATTGGTGTCAAAACCTCCTTTCAGTTGACTTTTGAAAAAGAATTTAAAAAAAAATTAAAGAGTTGTTGCTCAGGAATATTTATAGTATATTGTGATATAAAAACAAATCTATGTGTTGTATACTTCACTTAAAACAACTAAAACTACTTACTACCGAAAATGCAGTTAGTTTAGTTATCTCAAATATGAAATCAACTGGACTCAAAAATTATTTTTTCCTATTTCACACAACAGTTATAATTTTTTGGTAGATCAGATCAATCGTTAGTATCTACGTTTTTTCATAACTAAAGTGCTGACAATCACCCTTATTATAGCAAGCGTTTCGCTTAAATAGCGAATGTCATTTTCAAATATTTGTATTGCGATTGGCGTTTTATAATCGTTTTGCAAAGCGTAACGCATTCATTCGAGTGGAACTTAAATTTTTGTGAGAAAAACGTCACTCATTCTTATTACATTAGGCGTCACACCTTATTTATCATAAACTAATAACATAAAGACCTTTGTATATGAAACCTATAATATTGCTATGAGACAGAATTTTTTAGCTAGTAGTTCCGTCGATGAGGGCGCTAGTTTCTCTTTTCTTGATAGTGAATTGTTGATGTGGAAGAAGAAAAGGTAGAGGCAAAAACAAAAAAAAGCAAGGGAGATGGTCGAAACTTATTAGTTCTGACAACAATATGGAGGGTAAGGGAGAAAACCGAATAAGCTGTTTTTGCCATGGCAACCTTCAAAATATGGTGGGTATAAATAAATTATATCAAGTCTATTGCAGTATACATGGATTTGAAGTAAGAATGTATATGGATATACATGCTTGTATAGGTTATTATAGATTTTATTTTAAATTTTTCTTTCAAATTTAAGATATTTGGTGGATTTTAGGATTTGGAATTGTAGCAACGTTGCTACTTTTCACTTTTTCTATGCGAAAATAGCAAAGCAATGTTGAGATATTTCAATATGTTTTGTTTAGGTAGGTACATGTGTACCCAGATACCCATCTACATACAATATGTATGTACATAGGTACTTTTTGTTCTTTTTCAAATATAATATCTATTGAGAATAATTTAATTTTTTCTCCAGACAGTTTTATTAGGAAATAAAGTAGGTATACCTAGGCAATATTTCATTAATTTTTTTTTTTGACTAGCGATAATTGTACGAAGAATTGAAACAGTTGTAAGATAAAATAGAAAATCATTTAAAAGAAACTGCAAGGTATATGAGAGGAAACGGTTCTATTTAGAGGAAGAAATGCTTAAAGAATACAAAATAAAAATGAGAAGAGAAGCACGTGAACAGATACAAATACAGGAGGTAAGGCTCATGGATTTAGAAGTAAAAAAAAGCAATTTTATATTGAGGAAAGAAAGAAATCCACTAATCTCACAAATGTTGCTACGAAGGATGACATCAGACTTGCGTGGTGAACTAAGTGAGGTTAGAAGGGAGAATGTGCAATTGAAGGAGGCGGTCGGTGCACTCTTCCAAAGATGCAATGTTCTTCAAACCGAGATTGATCAGTTAAAGATAGCTGCAAATGACAGCAACTTAATAATTCGAGTTAAGAATGGACAATCGAGTCCTATAGAACAAGCTCTAAATATTTGCAAAAATATATCCGACTCAAATACAATCATCACTGCACAAGAACTGAGACAAATCGCTTCGAATGAAGAAGTAGTTACTATTTTGGCAGAATTCAAATCTAAACAAAACGCACAAAATGTTCTGAAAAATGTTAAAAAGCTGAAAGGAACCGGCATCTCCATAAGTCGAGACTACCCATTGAAGATTCGGCAAAAGCGCATCAAATTCCTTCAGCTCCGAAAACACATTTACGCCAAACAACCACGATTGAGATTGTCCCTACGTGATGATAAATTGTGTACCTATTGATGATTTGGTGGTGGAATGGACTCATGACCAGCAAGTTTTTGTTACAAATAAGAAGCATGGGCTGCAAAAATTGGAAGAAAAACACAAACTTGGGGAGAATTTCTTTCAAAATGTTTGTTTACAACTTTTACAAAATGAGTCAATGTCGTCCATCGGCGAGAAATGTCAAATGAAGTTGGCGGGGGTTCATCAACATCAATTTCGGCTACAAACAACACGAATTCTGCTCCTTCGGATCTAGGTGTTAACAAAATAGCACATTCTAATTATAACTACTGTAATTAGGTAAAAGCCGTCTGTCAAATTTTTAAATTAAGTAAAATTAGAATTATAAGTTATAATATTGGAGGTTTAAAAAATAAGATTGCAGTTTTAGATTTTATTCAATTTATAAATAAGTATGATATTATTATATTAATTTAAACACATGTAACTGAACAGCATACACAAAATTTTGAATCAAGTTCCGTCGAATACAAACTAAAATGGTTACCAGCACTTAAAAATCACCGAAAAGGATTTTAAACATAATTTCAAAGGCGTCAGTTGCAAATACAAGCAAATATGAGACACACATTTCATTGAAATTAAAACTTATCGATCCTTACTTAATCTCATCCCTATATACTTAAATTGCAACAGCTGGGAAAGTGACTTCACTAAGCTTGGAGACATTTTATTTGATATGGACATTAACAATTTATTGTTTATTGGAGATTTCAATGCCCGAAGCGGAGCGCTAGAAAGTGAAAGTAAGCTTATAGAAAATAGGAATCGTAGTTCAAAAGATACAACAATTAAAAGAGAAGGATAAAAAGTTATCGATCTATGTAATTCCTTTGGATTGAGTGTTTGCAATGGTACTGCGGAAGGAGACAAATTAGGTGACTTCACTTTTATAGGACCACAAGGAAACTCAGTAATGCACTACGTAATGGTGTCAGGAGACTGGAGTGCTATGATGGACGATTTTGAAGTCATAACAGAAATACATTCCGATCACCTCCAAATCCAACTAATAACCAACCTAAACAGAAACCAGAGGCAACCAGAAGACTCAGTAACTCCGGGAAAATTCAGGTGGAAAAATGTTTTTGCCGAAAGGTACTCACTTTGATTGAATAATAGTCTTCTCCTTCAAGCGCCATCATCTTCAGCATTTTGTCTTAGCTTATCGGAGCTGGACAATATTGTCCTTAAGTCTATTCCAGTGCAATGTCAGGTAAACAACAATTTTATCCATTACCACGAAAAATGGTTTGATAATGATTATATGGTAGCTCGTGGAAAATCTTTTGCTTGTCTAGGATTACTAAGAAGTTTTCCAGAGAATAACTTTTTTAAAGCGCAATATCTTGCAGTTAACAAACAATACAAAGAGCTACTAAGCTATAAACGTCAAACCTACTCAAGAAAACTTGCTCAAGACCTTGCAGACTGCAGAAATGCTGCTGAGTTTTGGACAGTGGTTAGAAAAATTAGTAAAAAGCGTAACAATCAAGTTATTTCACCCATTGAAATCGAAGACCTTGCAAAACACTTCAAAACGTTAACAAAAGACAATTTCTCTTCCACATTCCAATTTGCCAAACCTTTTTATGAGAACGAAGAGTTGGATGCACCTTTTTCCTGTGCAGAGGTTCAACTTGTATTGAAAGAGCTCCAAAACAACAAGTCTCCAGGATCGAATGGCATACCTCAAGAGTTCTATAAGATAGAAACTTATATTTTGTATAGTGGCTCTAATAAAAGGTTTAAACCACGCATACGATTCAGCTTATTTACCGTTCTATTTCAAAGAAGCCATCATTTGCCCAATTTTTAAAAAAGGTGACAAGGAAGATGCTGCGAACTACAGAGGAATATCATTGCTGAATTCATCTATGAAAATTTTTACGAAACTTCTCTGCAAACGGCTTTATGATTGGGTTCATAACAACAACTTACTAAGCGAGTCGCAAGCTGTGTTTCGAAAGAATTATTCGACCATAGATCAAATCTATTCGCTTACCAATATAGCTGAAATCTTTATAAATTCTAAAAGAAAACTGTACGGCTTTTTCATCGACTTCAAGGCGGCATTCGATACCATAGACTAAAAAGCACTTATGCTAAAGCTGTGTAACAAAGGAGTATCGTCAAAGTTCTTGAACGTTTTGGAAATCCTCTATAACTCAACAACTTCTGCAGTCGCTTTTGGATCCAAACAATCCGAACAATTCGAAGTGGAAATAGGAATGAGGCAAGGATGTAATCTGAGTCCTTTACTATTTGCTCTATTTATAGATGACTTAGAAGAGGTATTGCAGGGTGGAGCACGTGTTTCAGCTAATCAAGGTACTAACGTTCGCCGATGATATTGTGATGCTATCGGAGTCGCCTCGTAGTCTCCAATTGATGATCAATAGATTGTTCGAGTACTGCAACAAATGGAGGCTCCAGGTGAACCTAGAGAAGTCTAAACTCATGATTTTTCGTAGAGGAGGCGGCCGAAACGGCCGCAGTGAAACCTGGAAATTTCGAGCTCAAAACATCGAAGTCGTAAATGAATACAACTATCTTGGTATGCGGATATCTAGAAACTTGAACTGGCAAAATCATATCATTGATAAGTTGGCCAAATCGAAGCATGCATTAAACGCAACATGGAGGACTGTGGTTCACTGTAAAGATGTTCACTACGAATGCAAATATCGTATTTTTGAAACCACAGCGAAAGCGATCATGTGTTATGCAGCTCAAGTTTGGGGCCATGAGGAGTTCGATGAAGTTGAGCAGCTTCTGCGCTATTTCTTAAAAAGAAGCTTGAAACTACCTAATAGTACTGCGAATCACATACTAATGCTAGAGACAGGTCTACCATCTTTATTTATTTCAACTCTGAAAATACAGATAGACTATATTTTAAAGACTATAGCAATGGATGATAGGAGACTACCAAAGAAAATTACGATGCTTGTGATTCAAAAACAAATATCATGGTTCGAGTCATGGAGAGATCTAGCAGAGTACTGTGGACATCCACTATTACTCCGAAGCGATAGGATGGAAACGTGGAACAGCGAACTCTATAGCCTCATATCGTTAGTGGACGACAGAAAGAGAGAGGATTATACTATGAAAGCCAGAACTTCATTACACAGGGACATATATGCATGGCTAAACTATAACCTGTTACGAAATAACTATTTCAGGGCGGAGTATCCAACCGATCTCATGTCACTGGTTTTAAAAGCAAGAGGGGAGATACTTCCCCTGAACTATGTTACTCATAGGAGTGATTTGGAAGAAATGTGTGGATTATGTAACACTAGAGAACGCGAAAACGTGTTCCATTTCGTGGGAAGATGTCCTGTTTTGGTGGAAACCAGAAGGAGTACACTTGGAAAAAACTACCTCAGTGAAGAGGAAGTCATAGATGTTTTAAACGGAGTTTTAGACTGCGAATCCCCTTACAACTACACCAAGCTAGCACTTAACTACAGAAAACGGATCTTAGAAGAACTTTTTTAATTTTATGTTTCAATTTTGTATATTAAACAAAATTAATTAATAAAGTATTAATAATTGTCAACTGACAGACGGCGTAAGCCATGTTTAAAAAATGAATGATACACTAAACTTGTAATTTGTATGAAATAAAATCATTTGGAACCTAACCTATTGAGGAAAGAAAATTAAAAAATGAAAAATTATAAAAAAATTTCTGTTTTTGTATTTCTCATTAGAAAAGCCTTTCAAAAATAAATATTGGTCAAATTTGCACTTAGTTTAAATTAATTTTTTTATGATAAAGTTTCTAACAGTTGGTTTCTGATATTATGAGCTATGTTATTTGTTTCCACGTTCTCTTCATCATTTGCTGCTGTTATGTTTTCAATAGTGACTGTTGACTTATTGGCAGCTCAGATTTGTAGTGAATGCAGACATTAGGCAATGCAGAACAAACGTTCGCTATTTGAATCGCTTTTCGAGGAGTGTAATGCAACTGCCTTGCACCAAGAAGTCGTCGGAAGCGATTTTTAAGAACTCCAATTGTGCGTTCATTAACGTTTCTTGTTTTTGAATATCGTATATTAAATGCACTTTGTCTGCTTCCTTCTTGGGCGGACCTGAACGGAGTTATAAGGAATAGTTCCGAGGTATACCCAGCATCACCTATAAAATTGATCATTCTGAAAATAAGTTTATTTAGCATAATTTCATTCTGGCCTAGCAGCCAGGTATTTCGGTCTCCGTTATCATAATTCCTTTGAAGAATCCCTCGGAGTTCACTGGTTGTGCGATACCGAAGTTGAAATCGTTACCAACACCCTTTTGGTAACTGCCTTCAGCAAAAAAATCGCAATGCAGCAAGTTTTAAAATTGGTGCGACACACGATATCCTTCTTTCTTGTGGCATTTTGTACTGCACTTCATTCAGAAGGTACAGAAAAGCTTCCTTATTCAGCCTGAAGTACATTGCAAACCTGGAAATAAGAGAATAATCTAAATTGAAAATATTTGGAATTTTTGTATGCATCTATGTCCTTACTTCGTATCTGGCAAATCTAACGGGTTCGATTTGGATCTAATTAGTCTTCTTTCTCTAATTAGATCAATTTTGTTGGTTTCTTCTCTTCTCTGCTCTTCGTTGTTTTCAACATTCACATTTCTTCACAAAATTAATGTTGCGATGCTATTCATTTTACAATTTTTATTAATTTAATCGGCAGAAATTGAATATGAATTTAAAAATTAATGACAGTTGCATTGAAAATTTTTTTTTTTCAAAATCAGCTGGTTATGTTGGAACGTATTTCGATTGACAACGAGTGGCGTTTTAGTTTCGTAATACCGACACTAAAACGCCTATAAAGTGAATCGACACGAAAAAGTGAGAGCTGTCGTTAAGATAAACGCCAATCGTAATAAAGGTGAATTTCTACACTTTTTGAGAAAAGTTCTTATGTCAATTCCTCCCACATGTTTAATCCGCCCTATATTTAAAAGCATTAAAAAAAAACATAAAAATTTATATTTTGAAAACTGCTCATTAAATTCTTTTTTAGATTATGGTTATATGTATTTGCTGAATAGCTACCTATGATTGGGTGTTTTTGGATTTTTTTTTGGAAAATGTTTTCCAAAAGTTAAAAAAAAAAAACTTTTTTTTCTCAGAAACCGCTTCACAGATATTTAGATTTTTTTTTCTCATAAATTCAAATTTAGCCAAGAAATAACATGGCGTACTTTTTTTTGAGCTCATAGTTAAATTTAAAAAAAAAGTTAGTTTCAGTATTTCAGAAATTCTGTAATAATTTTCATTTGATTAAGTCGATATAATCTTTTACTTTTAAGTTTATATTATTAAATACATAAGATTGTAATACCAATTAATTTTAGACAAAATTAAAGAAATTTAGTAGATATGTATATACATATACAAAAATTAAGTAAAAAACGACTTTAAGAATATATTTAGATTTTTAATAGAATTCTTTTGCATACGATGTGATCGAACATAAGAGCGACCCTAGATCCGATGGAGCATACATCAGCATTTAATTAATAAAATAATACGCACGACTGGATCATTCGAGCTTGCCCTTATGTTCGATCACATCATTTACAAAAGATTTTAATTAAATATCTAAATATAAAGGGTTTTCCAATAAGAGGTGTTATTTTGATATTCAAAGAAAAATGGCATTTTTGGAGATAAATGATCGGATGTTTATTTCATTATAAAGAGGAAGGTATGCCGTTAATAATGAAACACAATATCAGCCAAATGGCCGCCAAGACCACCCTTACAGGACCATATCCTTTTCATGAAATTTTCCATAACCAAATCGCAAAGTGGCTGCCCTATGTCCTCGATAGCCTCACGAATTTCATCTTTGAGGTCTTGAATCGACGCTGGGCTGTTGGCGTAGACCTTATCTTTCACGTGGCCCCAAAGGAAGAAGTCGCAAGGTGTTAAATCACAAGATCTCGGTGGCCAATTGTGATCACCTCTTCGAGAGATAACACGGTCCGGAAACTTTTCCCGTAAAAGATCGATGGTTTCATTGCTTGTGTGGCACGTAGCGCCGTCTTGTTGAAAGTAAACGTTGTCCAGATCAATACCATCCAATTCAGGCCATAAAAAATCATTAATCATCTCTCGATAGCGCAATCCATTGACCGTAACTGTTGCTCCAGCCTCATTTTCGAAAAAGTAAGGTCCAATGACCCCGCGGGACCATAAACCGCACCAAACATTCACGCGTTGAGGATGGAGAGGCTTTTCAACAATAACTCTTGGGTTTTCCGAGTCCCAACAGCTCGAATTTGTCCACCAATTTCTGTATTGCGGTCCGACAAGGTGCTTCACGACGACCCAAAAATGTTTTAGTTTTACGAACCGTCTCTGCCAAATTTTCACCATTTTTATAGTGAATTTTAATAATTTCAATGCGTTGTTGAAGCATGTATCGTTCCATTTTTATTAATAGCGGAGTTTCTACTTGTCAAATGTCAAAAAATGACAGCTTCAAAAGTGACAGCTACCGAAATAGCGGGCTATTCAAAATAACACCTCTTATTGGAAAACCCGCTATATTTATAAAAAAGAAAGAAATATGGCAGTTACTGTTATTTTTTGAGCTAAAAAAATATTTCAATTTGCCCTCTGTACAATACATAAAAACTCTATATACCAAGTTTGAAGCAATTCCGCGTACCTGTTTGGGCTGTAGGTTACCATACATACATACAGACAGACTGACAGACAGCAGACATACAGACGGACACAATTTTTAGACCATATTTCTTGGTCTTCGCTATCATCGTAATGTCATGTTTGATTCTTATCTCAAAACTTTTTTTTCGATGAATGCATAACTTGCCTTAATACCTATAATCGCATGTAAAAAAATAAGTGCACACTTATTTTGGTCTTTAAAAAAATGTAAATACATACATTTAATTATTATTTATTGGTACCTGCCAAAAAAGTGTATTCTTATTTTCGATTTTCTCATTGAAAATGTTCGAAAAATAATTTTTTGGATTTTTCAAACAAAAAAATATGATTAAAATATAATATATACTAAAGGCAAAACTATAAAAACGGATGAATTTTATTTCTTTTTGAAATCATGGCTTAAAATTAATATTTCAAAATTCAGCATACTAACATTTTTAAGAAAACATTTGAAAGAAAGTTAGTTTAGGTAAGGTTCCTAGTTATACAAAAATTAAGTTAAAAAACTATATTTAACTGCATTTTTTTAAATGATATCTTGCATTTACGATCGAACATAAGAGCTAGTACGTGTGATCCAGTCTTGAATTTTATTATTTTAAAAAATTGCTTGAAAACATTCTTAGTGCCGTTTTAAATAATATATATATATTTAATATATAAAATTTTGAAAACATTTATAAGACAAAAAATTAGAACACCAATTTAAAGTAGCTATAAAAAACGTATTAAATTTTAATTAATAAAAATCAGTGAATCGTTTTTGAAAAACCGAATTTTCGAAATAAGAAATTATTTACGTATTTTTTAAAAATCGAAAAAACATTTTTTTTGAAAATATGAATATGGAATATTATTTATACTTTTGAATTTCCTAAACCAAATGTTGTTCATTGAATGGGATGGGAACAAAGTCGGAAGAGCTGCAGCCCATAATCATTTCGAAATTGTTTATGATTTCTCAAATGCCATACTTGTGATCTATTACTTTTTTTTATTATTTTTTTTTATATAATTTTGCCCCCGCTCAAGTGATTATGAATACTCTTTATATGTTTTTTAACACAGCGCTGGTATCTGGTGAAAGAAGGTTAGGAAAAATGTGTGGCACGATGTTCCGAGACCAGAGCTGGTTGTTGTCTCAGATTTATCTCCAGGAATGGCGGCTGAACGAATTCGGAGAAAATTACCATGTCTTATTTATTTATGTCTCTTATAATTCGCAGTTTTTTATTTATACCGTTGTCATATTTTATGAGTATAATAGTTTACTCAATCACATGTTGTTAGTGTTTTGCCTGAACAGCATGTAATGAGTTAACCAGCAACTCATTTTATGACAATTTTTAGAATTGGTTTTTAATGAAATATAAGAAGACAAGACAACGGCAGGAATCGAACCTGCGACCACGAGGTTGACAGTCGCGCACACACCTATCGCACCACGGCCACCCCCAAGTGTTTAAGCTGTCACTATTCTATAAAATAATATATGTATAAATGCATGTCGGTTCGTAAATACCCATATAACTTACAACTCTCAAATTATTTCTCTGTGCGTGTCGTTAATCTGACTGGAGCGGAGAAGTCCTTCTGACTATTTCGAACGACCAAAGTGATTTTATTGTGTGAAAGTCTGTCACTTCCTCACAAGACGCAGTATACTCGTACTCGTGATTAGAGGATGGGATCCAATCCCCATCTCGTTAACCATTACGCCATCGGCTTCTACGTCAAACCTCTACAAGCCACTTAATTCTATCGTATATCCTTGAGAAAACTGCGTCACACAAAGAACACTTAAAACGCTCAATTTGAATCACATTCATCATCGGGCAGTCAGTTGCAATCATAGGTATAGAATTAGGTGCCTGCCGCAAATTATATGTAAGCCATCATAAGTAGTTATACTTGTGCGCCAGTTCCATGATTTCTATACTCTTTAGTTTAATTGAAGCATTTAAATTTAGAGGCCGGGATAGCCTCAATCAATCATTACTCATTTAATTCAACTAACTCGTACCCTCGACCAGTTAAGGTCGAACGAATATTGCCCTCCATACACACACACTTGGTGTGTCCTCATACTTTTAATAACAACCATGTGTGTTGAGGTTATGTTTGCGAGGTACATATGTACCTACCTTACATGCTTCTTATTTTTATTCGTAGTACCATTCCCCATTAACCTAATTGGCATAAATCTAAGTGTTCTTGTGTTACCATCCATCGCCATTGCCCATCGCCCCTCACCCATCTCAGCCATCGTTTTTCGTTTTCGTCTTTAACCTCTCGTCTATTCCTTCACCAGCCTAGTTATGACATCGAAGAGCACAAGAAAAAAACATATTACTCGTATTATTAATAAAAACAAGGTCTCTGGGGCAAGCAACTTGAAATTCCAACAAACATGAATACAAAAACAAAATAAAAACATATATTTTTATTGTATGTATAAATAATAGGTATCCTTAAAACATTTAAGCATTATCCCTACAAATTTAACGTAACAAGCTTCTTGGGTAAACAAAATATAACAGCGACAGGACGACAGCACAAGAAATATGACATAAGTAAACAAAAAAAAAAAACATAAGACTTTTCTTACAGTGTTATTTTATTTAAGGCAGGGTTGTCAGAATATAATCTCTAAGACTCAAACGAACATGCGGGATGCTCTTCAGCCGTTCTTATTACTTTTTGTATCGTTATAGATAGAAACACTCACCTAACCTATATAGTTCACAAAGTCTTAGTAGCCTACCACAACAACGAAATAAAGTTTATTACTATTTACATACAGTAACCATTCATTCATTATTATAGTGAACTATTCATTATTTGAAGAAGACGTTCATTATGAATTATTTTCTTTACAAAAAAAATTTTCATTAATTGATAAGCTGTTCATTATTTGTTCAGTATTTTATTTTATTTTGTTGAAGCAAAAACGAAAAACTAACCAAAATCAAAATTCTGTCTACAAAATGATAATGCGAACGTGTATTAAATGTGCAAAAATGGTAATCTAGTGCAAATCTTTCATTTTTAGAACACTCCCTACACTTAATTCTTGGAACACACCCAATGTCAAAACGTTAAAATCAAGCAATCAGAATCAATTTAAAAACTTTTCAAAATTTGAGGACAAGTTTTCTGTTTTTTTGTGGTACACATTTAAATTGGTAATATTTTTTTTATATTAATAATTCAAAAACACCTTATTAAATAATAATAATTATATATTTAGGTTCAAATTATAAATTATTATAATATAAATTCGCAAAAAAAAGAAAGTTGTTACATGGGAAGATAGGAGAAAGATGAATGGAAATTTTCCAACATTTTATAGAAAAAGACATCCATTTCAAAAACATTTTAAACATTGTAGAATTTGGTTTGTGCCTTCCGGGGTCGACTGCTTGAACAGAAAGAGTTTTTTCAGTCCTAAATAATGTTTAGATAAATGAAAAAAAACCAAATGAAAGTTGAAACTATGAAATCATTTTTTTTTTAAATTAGTAAGTCAACTATGAAATTACCTGCTTATAGTTTAGAGAATATTTAAAACAAAAATCAGAATTGACTATACGAATCTATACTTCAGGGAAGTATCTTTATATGTAAACTAATAAATATTAGATGCATAAGATTCTTGTTTTAAATAATGAGGATACTTTTTTAGTGCTTAAGCGTTAATTTACTCAAACGTTTAGTTACAGTAATCACTGAATTTTATTTATTTAATAATTTTGCTAAATATACATAGATATGACTAAGAGTTCCTTCTGTAATATTAATTTTAATTCACTTAAGCGAAGACTGAATCTTTGATCTGTTTTTTTTTTATAGAGATATTTTAAAAAAAAGAAATAAAATAAAACAAAAAGGAGTTTAAATTTTTTTTGTTCATTACTTAAAATTTTAAAATATGGTCACCGTATATATACATAAGTTGAAATCAAAATAAAAAAAATTCTGTGAACAGTATTTGTGGAACGCAATCATTTTAGTTTCCGCAAGAGACTTTCAATTTCATATGTATATGTATCAACTCCACGAAACAATGATATTAATAATTTGTATTTTTTCCTAGTGACAAAAGTTGTGGGACCTATTTTCTTTTATTTCACTTGACGCAAAATGTATCCGCTCACTTAATTTATTCATATATCGTATTTCAGGGATTCAAAGAAAGTTAAAATCAGAACAGGTTATATTGAATAAAAAATTCTAAGTGAAATTTATATGGATCGTGTTAATTATTATTAAATGTTTAAAAAACTTAAATTTCAAAGCCAACTCCTGGCAGTTTCACATGACGATAACGAAATGAAGTTTCATATATTTGAAGTCAAGTTTCAAAATATGTTTCCCGTGAACAGTTATTGTAGAACGCATTCATTTTTTTCTCAATTCGTAAGAGACTTTCAAGTTCATAGCTTTTATCTACCACCGAAATAAGATATATTATATTTTACCCTAGTAAACAAATTGTATAACCTAATTTTTTTAATTTCATTTTATCAAAGTTCTATTAAATTTATTTAAATTTTAAATTTTAGGAATTCAAGAAATACATAGTTAGTAGTCCAAAAAGTTATTCTGCATACAAAATTGTAAATGAAATGCAGGTGTATTGTGGAACTTATTAAGTATGGTTAAAAAAAATATGAACAATAACGAAATGAAGTTTTATAATTTTCAAAGTTTCAAACATCAAAATTCAGAATATAAAAATGTTGCCACTTACCAGTAATTGTGGAACTTATTAATTTTTAATTTCGCCCGAGGCTTTCAAATGCATAGGGTGATACCTCCTGGAAAAATATATGTTAGCGATCCATAATATTTTATTCTGTAGTGAAAGAAATTGCGGAACCTGTTTTTTTTTAATTTCACTTGACCAAAGCTTATTCGCTAATTTAATTTTAGAAAAAGTTGGAAGCCAAAAGTAATTCCACGTAAAAAATTCAAATGAAATTAAAATGGATGGTGGAATTTATTATGGCATTTAACCGACGTTTTATTCGTTAATTTAACCGTTTAAAAAAGTCGTTCCAAATAAAATAATTATAAGTGAATTTGATGTGGATTGTAAAACTTATTATTAAAATTTGAACAAATATGAATTTCAAAGGAAACTCTTTATTGGTTTCATGGATGTATGTCAGTAAGGTGTCGATAATTTAAAATGTTGCTATGAGATAAGGAATTTGTGAACATGCCCCTGGAAATCCATAACCATTGACATACTAGTTATGGACTGCAAGTCGATTGTCATTTCCATACAAAAGCTCCATGGAAAAATGGAGTGAACGATCCGGAAAAATCTTTCCACTCGGAGCAAGGTATCAAACAAAAATATTACTTTCAAAAGCCATCTATTGCCACTCTTGGCATGCCCATCATATTTAATTTAGGCAACAGGCAAAGAAACTACGCCCATCTATTGGTATTTGGTATACGATAAGTGCTGACATCTATTGTTTATAGAAAGTCAACAATTGCTGTTGTTCTGGGGGACTATAAGAAAAATTCCTTTTTGTTTCATTTTATGAAAGAGATTGCTTTTAGAATTGCATTCAAAATAACACAACAAAAAATCTTATTTTAATTTTTCAATTTAATTAATTCTTGATATTAAATAAATGTATTGTTTCTCTTTTGTTACTTTTCCGTTTCAGCAGTGCTTGGCTGCCATTTTCGTTCTTCTTAAAAAATACAAAATTTTATATAAACAATTAAATAATAATTTCGTATTATCATTCTAATCTTTTGTTTTATTCACAACGGCCAGAAAATTGTTGAAAAAAAAATTTAATTTAAATAAAGCCAATAAACGTGTCAAGGCCAAAAAAATCCGAACAGAAGCCTGTAGAGATAGGAATGGAAATCTCAGAGTAGAGTCACAGTCGGTATGAGTATATGGTTTCAGACTGTTAAACGACGATGAAGACCAAAATCCCGAAGTCAGGCAGAATGAACCATTCAACATGGACGATTACACACAAAACTTCCGCCCACCTGACCATAATGAAGTGAGGATAGCAATATCCAAACTAAAAAACAACAAAGCTGCTAGCCCCGACGGACTACCCGCCGAACTCTTTAAAGCAGCCCGAGATGACCTGGTACAGTGCATACACAGACTCACCTCTAAAGTCTAGTCAGAAGAAAGTATGCCTGATGAATGGAACCTCAGCATAGTTTGCCCGATCCACAAAAAAGGAGACACTCTAAACTGCGCCAACTATAGAGGAATAAGTCTCCTGAATATCGCGTACAAGATCCTTTCTGCTGTATTATGTGAACGTCTGAAACCATTTGTCAGCAACCTGATTGGACCCTATCAGTGCGGTTTCAGGCCAAGAAAGTCCACAATCGATCAAATTTTCCCGCTACGGCAGATCCTGGAAACTACCCAAGAACTCCAAATTGATACTCACCATCTCTTTATCGATTTTAAGGCCGCGTACGATAGCATTTATAGAAGCGAGCTATACAGAGCCATGTCTGGTCTTGGCATGCCCACAAAACTCATCCCATTGGGTAGCGTGACGATGGAGAACTCTCGCTGCTCCGTCAAGGTTGGTATAGACCTCAGAGAAGCTTTTGATGTCAAGAAAGGATTCCGACAAAGTGATGCGTTATCGTGCGATTTCTTCAACTTAATACTTGAAAAAATTGTTAGAAATTCCCAAGTTAACTCTACTGGCACAATTTCTTTGTGCCAGTATTCAAACAATTGCACAAAGTTTGTGCAATTGTTTGAATACGCTGATGACATAGACATCATTGGCAGAACCCAGCGAGCTGTCACTGGAGCTTCAACATTGAAGCTGAAGCGGCTAAGATGGGACTAGCAGTCAATGAGGCCAAAACGAAGTACCTGCTGTCCACAAAAAGGGACACACAACACCGGCGGATTGGTCAAAACGTCACAATAGACAGGTGCAACTTTGAGGTATTTAGGGACTATGTCTACCTCGGATCCGCTATAACATCTAACAAAAACATCTCGTTAGAAATATAGCGAAGAATAACTCTTGCCAATCGCTGTTCCTATGGGCCAGGGAAGTAATTGAGTAGTAAAGCTATCTCTCGAAAAACAAAGGACACTTTATAAGACTCTAATCATCCCAGCCCGGCTCTATGGTGCGGAGACATGGACTCTATCGAAAGCGGATGAAGATATCCTCTATCGTTTCGAGCGTAAGGTTCTTCGCCAGATTTTCGGCCCTATCTGCGTTAACGGGCTTTGGAGGAGAAGGTTCAAATACGAACTGTACGAGCTGTACAGCGTCATTAACCTGGTACAAAATTAGGTCATGTAGAGCGTATGGACAATAATGCTCCGGCTTGCAGGATCTTGGATTCCAACCCAGAGGGAAGACGGAGTCAAGGAAGACCTCGCCTAAGGTGGCGCGCTCAAATGGAAGATGAGCTCAACCAACTTGGAGTGCGCAACTGGAGGCATCTAGCCAAAGACCGAGCTAGCTGGGGAGGCATGTTGGTTGAGGCCCAGGTTCGTCCCGAACTGTAGCGGCTCCTAAGTAAGTAAGTAAATAAAGCCAGTACTTTCCATACATACATACTTATATGGAAGAACTACATAACTAAGT
The DNA here is from genome assembly GCA_910595825.1 of Philhelius pedissequus. Lineage (NCBI taxonomy): Eukaryota > Metazoa > Arthropoda > Insecta > Diptera > Syrphidae > Philhelius > Philhelius pedissequus. Next base: position 329,666,010 of record OU343160.1, read on the forward strand.
ATTGAGGTTTGCGACTCGAAAATGTTGGAAATAGTTGATATATGAGTTCAGTATCTACTTTGTACATTAAGAGTATTCACGAAAACGCGTTAACCTTCCCAAATCGGAAAATGGAAAAGTTTACCGCGCACGCTTCATGAGCGCACCTAAAAATCAACTTATGTAAACGTGGTAAATTAGTTTTTTCTTCCTGTTTTTTAGCTTGACTAATAACGGTGTGTTATTACTCTCATTTAAAATGTCGGCCAAGAATAATACGAGGAAGAGAGATAATTATACCAAATTTTTGAGTCATAAAACGTCAAAATTAAAAGTGAAACATTTTCAACATTTACCAAATTCAGATGGTAAACTTTCCGCACAAAATTATGTGGAAAAGAAAAGTTTTTGGTAAGGTTTTTCTATATAAATTTTGATAGCTCATTTACCAAGTTTACCATTCTAGCACTTTAATTTATATTACGCAGTATCTTGTGTAAAGTTGGCGCGAAGCAGTCCATATCTTGTATGTCAATGTCAACAACAGTAAGTCATCCAAAATAATTACTTGGTTGATTCAGAAACCCATACTACCTGATGTTCTTAAATTTTGGGATATGGCAGATAAATGGACTTCAGTTTTGCATCTCTTCATCCGCACTAAGCTTGTTGACCATCATTGTGACTCTTGTCTGACCTTTTTCCACTGCTAGAGCATAAAAAATCCGTAAGCATTTAAGCCAAATATTTGTTTACCTACTTTAAATGGGAATGAATAGATTTCGACAGTTCTTTCTTCTATCATCTGTATTCACTGAGTTGATTATGGAGCAGTTTGAAGGTGTCAAGAAGTCAGCTTCGAGCATTGAAGTTCTCAACTTCAGATGAACGGTAAATACTTCAACTATAGACGATTTTTGACGATGACAATTCATACGTGGTCATCCAAAAGTGCCAATGCATTCACTAAACATCACTGTTGGCAGTGGATTGTAAGCCGCAAAATAATCGATCCGCCATACATAAAAAATGATGACCAACACTATCAACAGATTGGTCTACCGAATGATAAAAAACATTTATCTACAATTCTGCGAATCACATGTGGTTTCAATAGGCCAAGAGCTTTCAGTCGCTAAAAGTAAACATGGCAACTCTGATTTAAAGTCACCCTATAAGTTCTTATTTCCCCGACATGAGCAAAGGAGAACGGTTTTCGAAGGAGGTTGAGGAGTAGAAAAACGTACTTTAAAAATCTCCCCATGTGTAAATCAAGATCTAGGACATTTTTCTGTACTGTCTCTGTTCATTGCATCGGTTTTACTTCTATTGGACATTTCTCGTTGCATTTTTTTTTCTTTTCTGAACTATTTCAGGTCAAGCCGGTAAGCGTGTCTATTTACATAGGGCCACTCGACACACACACAAGCACACACATAGAAATACAAGACAGCACGCAGCGTTAGCAGTCCATTATCACACAGAGAATATGTAACGAGAATGATGCTCCTAAACATCTTCCGTGTGACAGATTCCAGCTGTCACCGTTTTGCCAGGCAATTAGCATGTCCCTGACTTCCTCTTTTAAGCTTGGTCTTCGTTGTTGTTGTCGTTTTCATTGTGTTTGTCGCAATCGTTTGTCAGATTCGCATTCGCATCTTTTGTAGGTCAGGTGGTTGGGCATAGTAGAGTGGAATGGAACTGATGCGCTGTTGCTATATTGCCCAAACAAAAACATTTATCCTTAGAATCCTTTGTAGAATCTCTCAAGCTGAAGACGAAATCTGTTTGTAACCGGCAGATAGAGGAACAACGACGACGCACGCACGACAATTCCATTCATCATTTTTGGTTATAAAGTTGTTTGGTCCTATTTTTGTTAGGACACACCAACTAGGGACGAATTGGATTAGAGGTAGGCAGAACACATCACATAGAAATAAAAAAAAAAAAAACACACACACACACATACAATTGTGGCAAGTTCCGGTTAAGGAGGCCTACGCAGGATTTTCCACAAAGATCCAAATTGAATTTTCGTTGGACAACAAGGACAACTCACAAACTGAGGACACGACACACCGCACTGACGACGAATGGAGACGAGAAACATTCATCCTTTCTGCTGATTCTGATAGATTTGTGGAATTCCATGAGCGTAGTCGTTGCCGTCGTCCGTCGTCGTCCACCATGCGTTTGTTTGTCGACGTCCTCTTTATGTGTGACGTGTCGAAGGATATATTCAGATCTTTTGGGAGATTAAGTAGAATCAAATTAGGTACACAAACTGAGTTGTTGTCCTCGGTTGCCTAAGTTGTTGTTTTTGGCTTTTGGTGAGAGGTGATGAAGATGATGGCGGTAGGTGGTGCGGTGCGGTGCGGTGTAGCTACTTCGGTTGATTGGTCATGTGTGTGCCTGGGATTGACATCAATGCGATAGCAAGACATGTGCTGAGCTCTGCGTTGCTTATATGGGGCAATCGGGTGTATAGAATATGTAGTGCGTATGTGATTGTTGATGAGACAGGATAATTACAAATGCAATTTGCGTTGATTTAGTGAACTTTCTCAGGCACATTTTGACAGTTTAGGACAAGAATAAAACAGGGACGAAAAGTAAAGTTAACTCAATGAAAAAGGCAGAAAACTTTTTGGTTGACTGCCAAAGACAAAAATTACACTTTTCTTGTAGTGTGTGTAGATGTGTTTGTAGAAATTGGCTTCTATGTGTCTTGTACCAACATATATAGATACATGCAGTGCGTATCACGGAGGATTTGTATGCCTAAGAGTGGACTCATTGAAAATGAAGCAAATAAGTTTGTTTGGATAAGGTTTTACGTGTTGTGGAAGCTCAAGCTAATATCAACCACAGATTGTATATCCCTGGTCGATCTTATAAATTGAAAGTTCAAGAGTAAATTCTGTCACACAGAATGTCGGAAGCTATATGGCTATAAGCTGTTGAAAAGTTAGAGTGGTTTAAATAACATTTTGTTGATTTTGTGAAATCAGTTTCGCTCGCATGAGATACTGAGATTTTTATTTAATAATTCGTTGGCACGAAATTGATTAGTTTTTTGATTACAATGTGTCTTTCATGGGCAAAACTTTACTGGTCCAAATTCTGTTTAACTATTTTTTTACTCAGAAATTCCGGAACAAATGTATGTGGGCTACTTCTTCTGCAGAAAAAAAAATTAAAATCATCGACCGATCTGACTGTTTTTGTTTTCTTTTGTTCCTAATTGATTGGAAAATTTTGATTTGGAAAATCCAACGGAAATTTGAGTGGTATTTTTGTAAGAAAATTTAAACACAAAAATGAGACGTTCAGTTTGACATGTGACAGAAGACATAATTTTGTAACAAAAACTAATTGCGCTGTGTTTAGTGACGTTGTCAGTTTGATTCGATAGCTGGCAAAGAATTGACTGTTCTAAATATATTGCTTAACTCATTCTGACTTTTCTGGTCTAAGCTCTTCTGTCTCTTGCTGTTCTGTTCTGTTCTATTGTGTTCTGACTTTCCTTCAGAGAACTTAGCTGTTAAAATTTGGCGAAAATGAATTAACGGGAAGCGATAGATTAGTCTAGTTTGTTATGAGTGGAACATTCAAGCCATTAAAACTCTTCAATGAATGGATTTCATACAACATATTTATTGGTTGTTTAATAGATAGAGATATTTTTGCTTAGGAAAATAAGAATGAGGAAGAGTTTTTTTTAATGTTTAATCGCTGTCCAATTCATTAATCAATTTATCAATAAAAAATATTATCCAATTGAATTTGTAGATTTCATTAAATATTCTATAAATTCCGTCACACAATTAGCAGCTCAAATGTCTGCTAGGTTACAAATTACGCAATGTGAAAAAGCCGAATTTAAGCAATAAAATAAAACTGGCTGCTACCTAAGCTTAATAAGTTCTTATAATGATATTACATAATTTTAAACTAGATGACTAAACGGCAGAAGCGATTTTTTTCCAAACTTGGTACTTAAGCGTTTTAGGTCATTGGCGTATATAGATTTTTAAATCGTTTTTTTTACCTCCAAAAATAACGGTACCTGCCTATAATTGTTTGTATCATTTTAATATTATCTCGAAAACTACTTAAGCAATTTTGTTTAAAAAAAATGTGTGCACTACCTTAGGTAGGCTTAGTCTCCAGTTTGGTACAAAATTTCTGTTTTTACATATTTTGTTATTACCGGTACCTGCCCTACTAAAATTTTCTAGATTTTCGACCTCCTCATAAACGGCTCCATCTAAAGGGTTATCCATTTTGCGGTCTCAAAAGTATAGGGCTGGAATTCGAAATCTGTCAAACTAAGTTGTTAAGCCAATCTTTTTTTCAGTTGAAAGTCTGACATTTACGAAAATGGATCGCTTAATTATCGCACAACGCATACAAATTGTTAAAACCTACTACAAAAATTGTGATTCCGCCACAGCCACATATCGTACTTTAAGAGGAGATTATGGTTTACATAACCGTCCAACTACGCAAGCAATTGGCAAAATTGTGAATAAATTTGAAAGGACTGGTTTGGTTATAGATATTGTAATATCTGAAAATATCGCTGCTGTAAGTGAAAGTGTTGCCAAAGACCCGAGTGTGTCGATTTCTCGTCGTTCTCAGGTATTAGGACTGTCTTACGGCACATTATGGCGTATATTGCATTTGGATCTACACCTACATCCATATAAAGTCTAGCTCACACAAGAACTGAAACCAGCTGACCATTCACAACGTCGTAGATACGTCGAATGGGTGCTTGAACAACAGGCGGTTGACGTCGATTTTTCGCAAAAAAAATTCTTCAGCGACGAAGCAAATTTCTCACTCGGTGTGTATTTTAATAAACAAAATGGTCGTATTTGGAGTTCTGAGAATCCTGAAGTAATTGAAGAAAAGCCATTACATCCACAAAAAGTCACTGTTTGCGGGGCTCTTTGGTCCGAAGGTGTGATTGGACCTTACTTCTTCGAAAACGACGATGGAACGACTGTCACCGTCAATTCGGAACGTTATGGTCATATGATTACCGACTTTTTTTTCCTGCTGTTGAAGAATACGACTTCGAGAATATGTGGTTTCAACAAGACGGTGCCATATGCCACACAACTCGAGCGAATATGGCTTTATTGCAAGAGACATTTCCTGTCCGCGCAATTTCTTGTCGTCGATATCAACTGGCCACCAAGATCATGCGATTTGACACCGCTGGACTTTTTTTTTTTGTGGGGCTACGCGAAAGACCGTATTTATGCAGATAAACTTTTAACTCTTGAGCACTTGAAAACCAACATTCGTCAAGTAATGGCTGAGATGCCGCCCAATATGCGTCAAAAAGTGGTCGAATATAACCTCAAAAAATCGATGCTTGCAACAATTCACGTATTGGTCATTTAAATGATGTACGCTTACTTTTGAAACCGCAAAATGTATAACCCATTATTTGGATTAAAATTTTAATATAGGATGTCCTTCGAATTCTAAATAATACTTCCTACCAAAATTTTCGAAAAATAGTTTTTTCTGAATTAAAAAAAAATATTTTTTTTTGAAAATTCAATATTTCGAAAATGCGTAGAGGATTGTTTTTACAGTTTGTTTTTAAGTTTATATTGTTAAGTACTTAAAATCCTCATATCAACATCTATAAACAAATATTTATAAATATTGTATACTAAATTAGGTAACGTAAAAAGTGACCTTAAAAATATACTTATTTATTTATTTTTATTTATTTAGCTTATTGCAAGCGAATTACATAAATTATATAATACAAACTTAAATTGTAAATAATATACTTAACGCTAATAAGAAAATAGTGCGGTGGAGTGAGGTTAGGGAGAGAAGGTGTATAGAGTTCTTCTAAGGGAAGGGGAACTAATGGAGAAATCGAAAATATCTTGTGCTGTATTGGCTAATCGAAGCATTCTGCTCATTGGATTGAAATGGCCGTAGTTGGTGCGGTGAATGGGGAGGCGGAAGAAGGGGACAGGTCTAAGGTTACGTGGATTGTTATCGATTTAATCCATTCGAGCAACGCAGGAGAGTCTATGGCTCCAATGATGAGCTGATGTACGAATATTATGTCAGCGATACGGCGACGTTGAGAAAGGGTGTGCATGCCAATTAGTTGCAAACGGTCTTCATAAGGGGGTAAAATAACGTTATCAGACCAAGGTAGACTGTGCAAAGCGAATCTGAGAAATCTCCTCTGAACAGCTTCAATTCTAAGAGATTGAGTGATTTTAAAGGAGGACCAAACCTGACTAGCATATTCAAGGATAGGCCTGACGTATGTGGTGTATAAAGATTTGGTAACATGGGGGTTGGAAAATTCTTTAGACCACCGTTATCAAATCCGAGGGTAGAATTCGCTTTCCCGATGATATGATCAATGTGAGAGCGAACATTTAACTCCTCATCACATATAACCCCGAGATCACGAATAGATGAAACGATAGGGACAGGTATGTTACAGAAGTGATAGATTCGAGGATTTGAAGGTATACGTTTACGGGAAAAAGTCATAGATTGGCAGTTACTAATATTAATATCAAGAAAGTTTTTGTTGCACCAGGTAAGAAAAGTATTTAGATCAAGTTGAAGCAGCGAAGAATCATGAGATGACGAGATTACTTTAATTATTTTAATGTCGTCTGCATAAATAGAAAGGTCTGAGAAAGAGATGATTCTACCGACATCGTTTATTGCAAGCACAAATAGAAGTGGACCGAGATGGCTACCCTGGGGAACGCCAGAGGAGGCGAGGAAGGGATCGGACACTTCATTTCTGAAAACAACCCTGTATAAACGGTTCTCGAGATAAGATTTGACCCACTTGATGAACGATGGTGGAAAGCCAAAGGCTTGTAGCTTAACGTAGATTATTTGGTGACTGATTTTATCGAACGCCTTGCTGAAATCAGTGGTGATAACATCAACATCGTAGCCTTTTTCCAGGGCCGAGAGTGTCGTGGAGATAAACTGGGTAAGATTAGTCGTAGTGGATCTTCCCTTTAAAAATCCGTGTTGAAGTGGAGAGACAATTGATTTACAATGGAAATAAAGGGAATCATACACTATACTTTCAAAAAGTTTGGGGATAACGGAGAGTTTAGCAATCGGTCGATAGTTAGAGATTTCGTTCTTACAACCCTTTTTAAAAATTGGAAAAATAAAGGATTCCTTCCAAAGAGAGGGAAAAACTGACTGTGAAAGCGAGAGTTGAAAAAGATTAGTGAGGGGTTCATAGAGTGCAGAAGCGCAATTTTTAAGAAAAATTGCTGGGATACAATCAGGACCGGGTGAAAAGTCATCATTTAGTAAACCTAACTTTTCACGGACGGTATGCGAACTAATATTAAGAGAAGACATAGCAGTATGCGGGCTATTTGAAAGAAATTTGTGGTAGTCAAGGTCAGGTTCATTTGTATTATTGCTATAGGATTGACTAAAAAAGGTAGCGAATAGGTTAACAATTACTTTAGCTTCAGAAGAAGATGTGCCGATGAAATTGAATGTTGAAGGAAGACCGTCGGATTTTCTTTTCACGTTTATAAATTGGTAAAAGCGTTTTGGTTCGGTGATGAGACAGGTTTGCATTTTATTGAGATAGATTTGGTATAGAGAATTGCAGAGAACAGAAAAATTAGAAGATGCTTGTTGGTAGTAGAAATAGACGACGCGCTTTGGCTCTTTGGACTACATCCACATCTTAGTACAGCTCGTAAAATTGTCGACTGTATCTTCTCCTCCATTCGCCCTCTTAGCATATAGGACCAAATATCCTCCGAAGAATTGTTGTCTCGAAAGTGCCCAGTATCAATTCCGCTTCTTTACTTATCATCCGGCACTCGGCACTGTAGAGCAGAACTGGTAAAATTAGCGTTTTGTAAAGCGTGCACTTTGTCTTTCGAGACAGGAATTTTGAACCCATTTGTTTGGCCAAACCGAAGTAGCAGCGGTTCGCTTGGGTAATTCTTCGTCGGATTTCCACTAAGGTATCGTTCGTGGAATTGATGTTTGTTCCGCGGTAGGTGAACTCCTTGACTACCTCAAAATTACTGCTACCAACAGTGACGTGTTGTCCTAGGCGATAGACAGATGATACTTTGTGTGTTGATAGCATATACTTGGTTTTGTCCTCATTCACTTCAAGACCAACATATTTTGCCTGTTCATCAATAGCTGTGAATGCTGCAAGTACAGCTCGCTCGGAGCGGACGATGATATCGATGTCGTCCGCATAACCAACCAGTTGGGAAGACCTGTTGAAGATAGTGCCTTCCAGGTTAACACCACTCTTGGGTACTATCTGCTCCAGGACTATGTTGAAGAAGTCACATGATAGCGCATCTCCTTGTCTGATAACCCTGTACGCGTCTGGAATAGCTAAGATGAGCTGTTTCCCATTTGCAGGTAGCACCGCATATTTTATAAAGTCATGCGGCATATCTGGATAATTTTTTTCAGGATCCCGAGTTCCGACATCGCCAATAGAAGCTCTTGGCAACTTATGCTATCATATGCGGCTTTGAAGTCGATGAAAAGACGGTGCGTCTCGACTTAAAATTTGTTGGTCTTTTTTTAGACTTACTAGGTTTAAGACGCTCACATAGTGCATTGGATAGGATCTTGTAGGCAACATTTAGCAGTGATATACCTCTGTAGTTGTTGCAGGACATAGAATCGCCTTTTTTGTAGATTGGACATATGCAGCTATTTGACCAGTCGTCGAGAATGCTTTCCTCCTCCCACACTTGGTTGGTGAGGTGCGTACTTGAAGCGTTCAGCAGGTAGGCCATTCGAGCTGGCGGATTTGTTGTTCTTAAGCTTGTGGATGGCTTTCTTTACCTCTTCAGTAATCTGAATCTGAATCTGAATCTTCATTGACTGGTCTCATGCTTCTTTTTTCTCATGTTGCTTCCTCTACATAATGCCTATTAAGCAGTTGCTGGCAGTGCTACTTAAACACGTCTACAACTCCCTGTGCTTCGGTGACTAGGTTCCCTTAGCTGTTTCGAAGAGGTGGCAGGTGGCGTGCCAGTCCTATACCCAGATGCCAGTCGCTTAGCTGTTTTGTAGAACCGGCGGGTGTTGGTTGCGGTGCAATATTCCTCGAGATACCTGAGCTGACAGGCTGCGGATGCTCTTTTCTTTCATCGCAGGGTTTTTTCTCGTTCCTTCTCTTTTCACGATACTCCTCCCTTACTGCTCTTGTTTGCAGCATTTGCATTCGTGCATTTTCCGTTTACCGCGCATTCATCATCATACCACGGGTTCTTCTCGTGGGTGGTTGGTAGCATATGGTGGTCTTGGCTGTCTCCTTAATGATGTCGCGATACTGGTTCGATTGGTCGCTTGTGCCTGGGGGTACGGCAGAGAGTTTCCTGGTCAATTGCTCACTGTAGACTCTGGCTTTCTCATATGTGCTAAGGCATGCGATGTTGAATTTCTTGCTTTGGGCGGTCTTTGTTTTATTTTTCGTTTGACAGCCGGGCTCTGAACTTTTTCACAACAAGAAAGTGGCCACAGTCCACATTTGTACCTAGAAAAGTTCGCACGTCCAAGATGTTTGATTCGTGCCTTCCTTGCGCCAATTAGTACGTGGTAGATTTGGTTGGCGGTTCGACCATCTGGAGTGCTACTTATCACCGTATTACGAGCCGCAGCAAAGTCGATTAGTTGGAAGCCGTTATCTCTTGTCGTTTCGTGGGGGCAGTGCTCCCCCAAAGATATTTCCTTGCTCCAATTTAGCATTGAAGTCTCCGAGCACGACTTTGGCATCGTTTTTCGGACAGGCTCCGTAGGCTCCGTTCAGGAGGTTGTAAAAATCCTTCTTGTTAGACTCCTCAGCTTCATAGCTTGGGGCGTGTTCACATATAAGGCTGATTTTTTGGAAGGTAGCTTTGATGCGGATCACAGCCAGGTGATAGCTATTCGCCTTAAAATCGATGACTTTCGACCTGAGTCGATTTCCCACGACGAATCCGCATCTCAACATGTGCATTCTTTGATGACAGCTGTAATAAATGTCGCAATCTTTTCTTTTCCTTATTCCTGATCCTATTCATCGAATCTCCTGGATCGCGGTAATGTCTATTGGCATTCAAATTTCATATGTATATTAATAATATCTTCAAAATGGCGTTTCAATTTTTTTTGGTAAAAATGTTTTTAAAATTGTATACATAAGAAAATATTTTTTTAAAAAACCGCTCCAACGATTTTTGAATTTTTTTTGATAATATTCTTATTTATTCAGGAATTGAAATGGCATCTTTGTTTTCCCTCAAACTATAACAACTAAGCAATATAAAAATATTTAATTATGTGTATTTCTACTTTATTATTATTTCCTTTTAACATATTTTTGCGTACGTCACTGAATACTAAATACAATGTATACCTATGTGTCTTTAAAAATCACATGAATCTTATACATGCATATTGCAGCTGACCTAAATTATAAAGATATATGCACCTACATACCTTCATCCTTCATGTTTATTATTATAGTAGCTGACCCAACAGACGTTATTCTGTCTTAAATTTGAATATCTATTGAATTCGAATTGGTTTGCAACCGTTTAAAGTCAAATGGCATGTTGTTCGGAATCAAAGGAATTCGTGGAATGAAAAAGTCTACGCCTTTGTATTTCCTTTCCAAAATTGTGGCTTCGATGACGTTGTTCTTAAATTTCTTCACCACAATACGGGTGCCATTACAAAGATGTGGGTGGTTTATATTCCGCATCATAATGATTACCGGTCCGATTTCTAACTGCAGATTTTGAGGTGGTAATCCAGTCAATTCCAGCTAATTTAAAAACTCCATTAGTCTGTATGAATAATAATTCATTGAATTAACTTTTTTGTTAGTTTCGGAACCTGTAACTTGATTTACAACCTTCATCGAAAAATAATATCCTTTTTTACCTTGCTAAAATAAGATAGGATATTGTAACGCATCATATGATCGATGTGTTTCAGTCACATGCTGCAGTTGATTGCTACGCCATCTATGTAGATACATTTTACTCTCCTAACTTACGTAATTAAAATCCATAACCTAGATTTAAATATACATTTGTAGGTAGGTAGGTACGTAAGTAATTATTCGTTGTATCATCCTTTCAACAACTCATTATACTAAGAACCAAGGTAATCTTACCAATATCGGCTTTAAACCTTCCTAACTAGACTACAGACGTATTAACAGCGTCAATGTTTTTGAAATGGTTGCATAGAAGTTACCGTTAATTTTGGGTTTACCTTTGTGAAATAAAATTAGACACTTAAGAAACTAAATAAATCGTTTCAGCGATTTAGTCTGCAAATCGATCTACAGACAGACAGACGGAATTACTCTCTTAACTAAAGAAACTTTCAAGATTTAGCCTTCAAATTACAATGCCACCTCAATCAAAAACTCATTAAGATCAAATGTATGTAGCTATCCTCCTAGATCCATTAACTGCGATGTAATTGTAAAATCTTCATGTAGCGTATCCAATTGTCAATTTAATTGAGAAGATCTCATAGCTATTTATGCTGGGCTGCACCCGTGTACTGTCTGCATTTTACAAGTAAAAATAAATTAAATTTTCCATGAAAATTTGTCACCATACGAGTAATAAAATTTAAACGAAGGAAAGTACAAAAGAATGCTTGCAGATTATTTGAAGCACTAGCATGAAATTGTGACAGAATGTACCCGTTTGCGTCGTCGTAGTGTCGTTTCGGTTCGGTGAAAAGAAACTGTTCTTCAGCTGTGCGGTGCGGTGGTTGATATGACATTGCAACATCATCATCAGCCTAGGTAAATCTTTTTCTCCTTCGACGTAATATGATGCCTCAAATAATTGGACCTTAAAACGAATTTGTACAATCAACATCATCTCTTGCTCTTGCATCACGGTAAAAGAGAGTTGGATCGTGTATATGTTGCATGTTAGCTAACCAACGGAAAGCATATTATATAGACGGGGTTTCACAATATCTTAAGCAGCGGGATCGGAATGCTATCCAAGCATGCCACAATGGAATTAAGATATCCAAATGCTTCCTCTCGTGTGTCTTCAGACCGTTTGTTTGTTGGTTGGTGTACTTATTGCAAGGTAACGTAGTAGGTGGAGACGGCTTGACAATGTTGGCTTCGGAGGAGCAACAGCCAAAGACGGTGTTTCACATGGCTGCCGCAGCATGAAAGGTGCACTTACTTATAACGGGACAACTAGCTCGCTGACAGATCACTCACCTATGGCGACACGGTGTGATCGTGAATAGAAAATGGGAAATTCAAGATGTCTCTGATTTATCGCGTTGAAGGGAAATTCATTTTTATTTTTAGATTTTCTTGGTCATGCAACATAGGATTAATCTGTTTGTATGTAAATGCGGATAGATGCGGAAGAACCGTTCCAATGCATGTTCCGCTCATTAAATCGATTGCATAATCTATAACTTTAATATTCAAAGATATTAGCAAGCTATTTCAGCATCAGTGAATACTTTTCTGTAAGCCTTCTGTTATTCATTGAATAGATTCCTACTAGTTTAAAAAATCTCCTAGGAAAATTGAACTTAGTTTTTCTTTAAAGCTACTGATAAATCTATCACTTATTAAGAAACATTGTAATGGTAGGAATACAGTAAGGCACACAATTGAATGTTAGTAAATGAAAAGGACATGATATCAACAAAAAATAAACTACACGACTGGATCGGACGAACTTGCTCTTATGTTCAATCATATCGTATGCAAAAGGTTTCTATTAAGAATCTAAATATATTTTCAAAGTCGTGTTTTAGGTAAGTACTTAATTTTTTATATATATTTTTTTTTTTTATTTTTTTCTAAAAGTAAGCTTGGTAGATATAACAATCTTAAATATTTAATAATATAAACTTAAAAACAAAATTTCAAAAAAAAAATCACCCACCCATTTTCGAAATATGTATTAAATTTTCATTAAAAAAAAACATGTGTGTCCTAAAGTAACCTAAATTAATGTAAAAAGTTTTTCACACCAAACCCAAAACGGGGTATTCAGCTTAAAGTTTACGAAAACTCGAAAACCGTTCACACTGAACATTTACAAGTTTTCGTTTGACATTTCAATTATTTTGGCACCACATACAACAACAAATACGTTGTGAATTGAAATTGAAATTACCCCAGCCACCTGTCTTTTACTTGCGATTATAGGTACTATAAGGCAAGTTATGCATTCGTCAAAAAAAAAATGTTTTGAGACGAAAAAAGATGGTCTAAAAATTATGTCCGTCTGTATGTTTGTCTGACTGTCAGTCTGTCTGTATGTATGTCAAGACACCTACAGCCCAAACTGGTGGGCCGAATTTCTTCAAACTTGTTATGTAGATTTTTTTAGGTATTGTACAGAAAATTTTTTTTTTAGCTCAAAAAATAACGGTACCTGTCATAAAACCGTTACGTTCATATCTATTTTTGTCGGAAACGGCCCTAAAGATTTTGATAAACTACGGCCGATCATATGGTTGAAAAAAAATTGAAGAATGTCTAAAAACGGTACTTTCCATAGGACCGTATTTTTGCTTTCGACTATCTCATAAACGGCCGAACCGATTCTTTCGAAATTTCACACATATATAGGCTTAGGTTGCCCAAATTATACCGCGTACCAATATTTTTAATTAGAATTTTTTTGTATTTTTAAAATAATTAAAAAAAAAAACTTGCGAAAACTGCTCATTAAATTTTTTTCAAAAATTATATTTGTATGTATTTATTGAATACCTATGAATTGGCGTTTTTGAATTTTTTTTGAAAAATGTTTTCAAAAAGTTTTTAACAGAAAACTTTTTTTCTGAAAAACCGCTCGACAGATTTTTAAAATTTATTTCTCATAAATTCAAATTTATCTAACAAATAAAACGGCCTACTTTTTTTGAGCTTAAATTAATTTAAGTATTTATTTCAGAATTTTGAATTATTTTTTCTTTGATTAGGCCGATTAAATATTTTGTTTTTAAGTTTATATTATAATATTTAAGACTGTCATACCAATTTTTTTTAGAAAAAAATTAAAGATATTTTGTATATATACAAAATGAAGTAAGAAACTGCCTTAAATATATATTTACATTTTTAACAGAATTTTTTGCATTCGATGTGATCGAACATAAGAGCAAGTTCGTGCTATCCAGACGTGCATTTTATTTTTTTCGTTTTTACTGGCAGCAACCCATCAGCTATTTATGTGACGATTAATTGAGCACTGAATGTTTCACAAGTTGTGTTTGCTTAGTTCATCTTGCAAATCCAACATGTTTTCGACTGGTTTTATTTAAAACTTGTAGTTTATCAAAACGAGTGGCTTATCGAAAATGTATGGGAAAACTTGTGTTTTGGCTTTAGGTTTTCAGCCAAAACCGATAGTTTCGCGAAAACTGTGTTTTGGGTTTAGTGTGAAAAGGCTATAAGTTGAAATATATAATATTGAAATTGTTTAACTAAAAAAAAACTTTAAAGGTTATTCGTTAATTTGATTAATTTCAAAATCTCTCCGTATGCGTGAGAGAAAGGGAAGCCAGATAGATTGGTGCCGTAACGCGTTACTTAACGAATTGGATTACCCTCACATAAGAAGTTATCACTGAAAATAGGCGCCTCCGAAATGCTTTACGAATACATACGTGTATTTATCGATATACTCGTACTTATGCTAGCACTTTTGTAGAAGATGGCTGGGGCAATAACTTTGTGGAATACTGTTTTTTAAAATATTTAAATTTTTCATCAACTTTTGCTTTAAGGCACGTTTGCTGATAAGAATCATAAATATTTATGTTCAACTTAAAACGCTGATGGGCTACTTTTTCCTCTGCGTAAGCTGTCACATAAGTGCTTAAGTAAAACTTAAATGCTAAAGGTTTGTATCAGCAAACGGGCCTTAGAATGTCAAAAAATCCTATTAAGCTATACATATAGTAAGACACATTTTTCTAATTTTTATACCGGCATACAGAATCAAGCTTAACCTCAATTTTAAGAACTTAACCTTAAAGATTGAACTATAAGAACAGGCGATATAAGCTCAAGACAACCACATCTTTTCTTTTTAATTAATTTTCAAACATAACTGTTCTTCTTCAATATACACTGAACATGGATAATAGGAGTAGGCAGGCAATTATGAAAGTTTTTCTTCTGTATAGTTTGTATAGCTCATAGGGTAATGATTTGGTGACTGAAAATAATCGTCATATAGTTATTGTCTGCTTATGCTTATGCTTATTAATTAAAGACAAACCAAATGCATTTATGGAACCAGTCAAATGTAAATGACTGATATGTGTAATCCTCTTAATATTACAGTTTTCGTACGGTTCCTTACATTCTAGGATTCCAACATGCTTACCAAACATTCAAGTCAATATACTGTGTCATTCCTGAAAATTTCAGATTTCTAAGTCCACTCCTTAAAACGATAAAATTCTTTTCTTTTCGTAACGAAGCGGCTTAACCGGCCATAAGAAATTATTAGTTCAAACAAAAATATTTATTTTCAAATATGTGATTCGAACCCTCGCGAACCTGAGCTTAAATCTAGCGACTTAGACCGCCCGGCCAGGCTGAATTATGATCGATAGGGTGGCAAAAACAGGTTTTATAATTTTTGTATATGTATTAAATGAATTCAAGTAGTAAAAATAAAACCAGGCAGATGCTTCAATAAGAACTATATAGTTGTAATATTGCATTCCATTAGAATAACATTAACTCTGTTATATCAGCATCAGATAAGTTTATGACACCAGCTTTAAGAATGCGTTTACTGAAACCCAATAATGTTTCAATCGTAATTTAACTCAGAGAAAGCAATGTTGACCGTAACGCGTTACGCAACGCAGAGGTTTACCCTCCCATAAAAAGTTATCACTTAAGAATATATTTTTTTTTTTTTTTTTCAAAAATCCTAAAAGATATATTTCGAAAATTATGGTATGCAGTATTATTTACAATTTGAAGGACCTCCTTTAAACATTTTGATCGAAATCCGACAAGCCGCTTAAAATTAAAAATCCCGAATGTTTCCATTTTGTAAATAAGAACATTATGTCAAACAGAGTCGAATGCGCTTTCGATATCTAATAGGACCATACCTGTAGATCTACCTTCAGTACTAATAAGCTAAGTTCTTTCTTAAATACTTTTTCGTACACCTTACTCAAACTATTTAGAAGGCTAATCGGCCTATAGCTACCAGGGTTTTCCCTATCTTTACCAGCTTTTAATATTGGTATGACCTTCGCCATTTTCCAGATCTCTGGAAAGTATTGGTTTTTCAGACAGGTCAACACTATTAATTGGCAGCCAAACTATTGCAGTCAGTTTTCTCCATTATTTATTCAAAAGCAATTAATTGATTTCAAGCACGAATCTTGATTTCAGAATAAAATCTTTCCCTACCTGAGAGTGGTCAGCAGTTTACACGAAGAACGGACTAAGCTGATGAGGCTTGTTTTTGTTCGGTCTTATATGCATTTTTTAAATACAGTTTTTACTAATATTTCAGTAAAGTCTTATCGAAGCTAAAATGTTAGTTGGAATAGGTACCCACGCCATAGCATCTATATCCTTATACAAAATTTTAATGCAAAAGCCCTACCCATATTCAATAACATCTAGTTCGACACAAAGTACTTTTAACAGGAAAATGCAGTATAAACTATTTTAATTTTGCCATTGTCAAAAATGTTCAATTACAATTTTTTTTCCTAGTTAAGCAAATTTATTTCAAAAAATTCCTATCCTTAGTATCCATCAATTCCATCCAGCAAATTCTATAGTACCATATATTAATTAATTCACATCGCAAACACACACACGACACACACATCCATATACATGTCTTTCTCTATTCCACCTGTCAGAATTGACCTAGTTTCCGGGGTAATATATTGTATGTTTTGAAAATATTTAAAAACCTCATATATGGCTGCGTACGTTATGGTATTCCTCTTCTTGTGTCCCAAAATGTGAACAATAGGGGACTCTTTGCGAGATCCTTTTTTCGTACCTACCTACTTACCTATAGTACCTTACGTTCATTTAAGATTTTGGCCTACTTTTGTATGTATTTATATATTTTAACCCGCATTCAACCATCAGCCCGCCCATCCCTATCTTCATGAATAAAATTATGTTTCTCTTTTTTAGCTTTCGAGTCCATGAGTGTATAAAGGTAGTACGTCTCAGGATGTGTGGTATCCTTTTGGGTTTCAAAGGCTACAACATACAACATGCCAAAATAAAAAAAACATCATAAAACATTTCATGTCTGCAATAAGTTTCAATGTCAGTTTTGCCTTTGTATACTCTTGTAGACAAAATAAAATGAAGGTATTATAATGTAGGAGATAGTCACTTTGAGTTAAAGCAGACAATTTCATTCATATAAAGATAAATAATGTAAAAAACGAAAAGGAACTCTTCATAGGGGTTTTTTTTTTAGGTCGAAACAGAAAAATACACTTATCCTGCAAATGAATCAAACATTGTTTGGAAAATTTTATGGGTGCAAATCTATTTTTTTATTATTTGTTATTTTTGTATAAATTAGTTGCGCATTTTTCAATCTGTCAGAAATAGCTGTGAACGTTTCCCTTATTAATAGGCTATATATGGATTGTGATGGCAGCTCTATAGGTTACTCTGGATGGGGTGCATAATTAACTACTTTTCTAAATTTAAATTTAAGTTTCAAATTCTTTTTTTTAATTTTTTGGAAATCCGCCAATTACCACGCCTATTATTCATATTTGTATAGTGTTCTAGTTATTTAATACCCCTTGGTATTCTCAGCGGACACAAATTTTATTTTTGAAACTATTCTATTATTTATATCAAAAATTTCTATAAGGTTGTTGAATTGAATATTAATAACGGGTCCGCCATCTAACGTTTTTTTTCAACTAGTGCTTATTTCGTGAATGGTAACACTTAGCTCATGTCTGATTTGATAAATAATTAGTTTTATCCTTCCGCTGAACGAATATGGTTGTGTATACGCTTCAACAATGCTGGGAAATATTGCGACATTACTTTGAAAATCATGGTAATGTTGCAGAATGTGTGCGAAAATTGCGTACGGATTTTGGAAGAAGAGAAGCACCGTCAGCTCCGTATGTTCGTTATCTTGTGAAAAAAGTGAAAGAAACTGGCATCCTCATCGATAAACCAAAGCGTGAAAAGCCAAAAACAGTTCGTTCACCCGAGAATATTGCTGCTGTGGCAGAAAGTGTGCGTGAAGCGCCATCAGCATCAATTCACCGTCGTTCTCAACAATTGAACATTTCGGAGACATCATTGAGACGAATTTTGCATAAACACCTTGGTATGACGCCATACAAAGTCCAATTGGTTCAGGAGTTGAAGCCAACTGACCATCCAATGCGTTTTCGCTTCGCTAAGTGGGCTTGCGATCGACTTAGAGAAGATGCCGATTTTGACAAAAAAAAATCATCTTTTAAGATGAATGTCATTTTGATCTTTGGGGCACAGAAAACCCGCACGCATACATTGAAATGCCGATACACCCAAAACGAGTCACTGATTGGTGCGGATTTTGGGCCAGAGGCATAATTGGGCCATTTTTCTTCGAAAATGAGCAAGGAGTGGCCGTTACAGTCAATGGCGATCATTATCGGGCCATGTTGAACGAATTTTTGTTCACAAAATTTGAAGAGGAGGATATTGGCAATATTTGATTTCAACAGGACGGCGCAACGTGCCACACAGCCGAAGCTACACTCGATGTTTAGCGCCCTGTTTTTGAAGATCGCATTATCAGCCGCAGAGCTGATGTCGTTTGGCCACCTCGGAGCTGCGATTTGACACCGTTGAACTATTATTTGTGGGTTGCGGTAAAAGATAAGTGCTACGCCGACAAGCCAGAGACAATTGACACTTAAAAGGACAATATTCGTGAAGCCATTGGTGAAATACAGCTGCACACAATCGATAATGTGCTTAAAAATTGGACCGATCGTGTAGGCTACTGTATGTCCAGTTGAGGCAGCCGTTTGAATAAAATTATTTTCCATTATTAACCGGAAGGATTGTACTTTCAAATAAAAAAAGAAATTTGAGAAAATATTCAGTATTTTTTTCTTATAGCATTTTCAAAAAAAAAAAGTTATTTGGCGGACCCTTTAGTTGAAAATACTCTAAACAACAATTTGTCCAGCAACCTCCAAGCTGAAGGGGATAGAATTTCACGATGTCGAATAAGCACAATATAAGAGGCTGACCTAGCTACTGATTCTAACTGAATAACAGTGGAGCTCTTGATATATGGTATGGAAGTTCTTTAATAGGTCGCAGGCATCAAATCATCAACTAAATATGGGTGAAAGGACACATACCTGATGACTGGACAATCAGCTCCACATGACGCAAATACAAACAATGCGATCCTATATTTTGCAAGAACATCTTTCCTATCCTTCTTTCTCTTCCTTAACCTTACGCCAACGATGTGTTGTAACATTTAAAGGGTAGTATAATCCTTTAAGCGATAGGGTACTGTCGAGCATCGGCAAATATCAGTACAGTTCTTGGCCCAACAGAGCGATCATAGACCAAAATTTTACATTGAGACACGTACCGGAAAAGACAAATGAATTTCGAGTCGAGATTTTACTATCTCTTCGTCGACTTCAAAGCTGGATATGATATCATTCACCGTCGAAAACTCTATATGAAAATGGTCGAATTCGGGATTCCGGAAAATGTGATACATGTGCCGGTGCAATGTGAAACTGGAGAGTAATACCTCCAAACTTTTGTCCACATATTCAAAGGGTTTCGGCAAATGAGGTGTGCTATCATGTGACTTTTTCAAATTCGTTTTGGAGCAAATAGTTTGTAGAGTGAGGTTGAAACGCGGAATGCAGTATAGTAGTTGTAGTAGTAAATTGATTTTATTTTCGAATTCAAATTATGTATATAACAAAATCAAGTATAGCATGGCAATGCCGTCTGCCAGATTGACAATTTAAATAAATTACAAAGATAATGTGTCAAAGTTTCTTACATATATAAAACAAATTTTACTTAATTATTTTGGAAGTGATAACTTTTTATGGAAGGAAAGTGATTTGTTACGTAAAGCATGATGCACTATCAAGTAAAAGAATTTTATCTTTTTAAGATCTAAACTTTTCAGGAATGATAGAGTATATTGCGACGATGTTTGGTAAAAAAGTTGAATTCAAGAATGTCAATAACCGTAAGAAAACTGTAATATTGAGAAGATTGCATATATAAATCAGTTACTTTTGACTCGTTCAATTAATAGATTTGGTTGGTCTTTAATTGATAAGTAGACAATATGGCGATTATTTTGATGTATTAAAGATTACTCTATGATCTATACAAGCTTTGCAATCTTAATTTCAAAATAGGAGAAAAACATTCAAAATTGCCTGCTTAGTTCGACTCTTTTATCATCGATGAGTAGAAGAACAGTTATGTTTGAAAATTCATTAAAAAGAAAAGATGTGGTGGCTGTTTTGAGATTATATCGTCAGTTCCAATAGTCGAAACTTTAAAGTTAATGTCTTCAAATTGAGGTAAGACTTGGGGCTATATGCCGGTATAAGAATAACATGAATGTGTTCTACAACATAGAGGGCTTAAAATAACAAATTTATTCGATTTTTGTTCGTTTTATGACATTATAAATGCAAAAGTTGATGAAAAAATTCAATATTTTTAAAAACAGTGTTCCACAAAGTTATTACCCCGTCATAGTCTACAAGAGTCCTTGCGTAAGCAAGGTATATGCATCAGAAAAGACGTAAGGAGGTTTTCCAGTAATATAGGTACGTACAAATATGTCAACTAAATTAAAGCAAAATTAAATTTTTGAAAATCAAGACAGTATATCTTTTGTATATTGTATACGCACATTTGTATGTATGTAAATGCTTAGATTTTTACAAATGGAGTTGGTATCTCCAATATGATGGGTAGGTTTTCTAGCATATATGTTTACACATGTGTACAAAATAATATGTAGGAAAAAGATTAAGAACTTTGGTGGCTTCTAATCTGGCCAACTCTCTTCTCTTATCTATGCATGTTATATCCAATTGTACCATTGAGATTAACTTACGGGCAAGCCTTGCATTTGGAAAATATCGTTCTCGAGATTTTAATCAAACTTGACATTACGATGAAGGAGAAAGACAAAGTGTTTCCCGCAATTCCATCTGTCTACAGTCTAAACCACTGAACAGATTTTCTTCAAACTTGGTTTTTTAACCCCCAAAATAACGGTAATTGCCGTACAATCGTTTCTTCTATCTCAATTATCTCAAAAACGGCGTTAACCATTTTGATTTTTAAAAAATCTGTGTACCTTTATAGACATATTCTACATTTTGGAAAAAAAAAAAAAAAAAAAAAAAAAAAAAAAAAAAAATGATCAGATATCAAGTTTTTTGTATATAAGTTTCTTGAAATATAAAATAAATAAAAAAAAAAATTAGATTTAATTAAAATAGTTTTTAGGTCGAAAGACATTAGTTGTAAGAGTTATTGTTTAATTTAGAGCGCCCGTAAAGGGCCAGTAAATTAGTTGTAAGTTATTGATAATTAGGCTAGTTTTAAACATTTTTGTCTAGCTTTAAGATAGTTATAAGTTAAAATGAAATAAAAATGAATTAAAAAAAAAAAAAAAAAAAATTCTACATTTTGGTATACAAACTTGTTTATATATTTTTTTATTAACGGTACCTGCCATACAACCATTTACATTTTTTGATTTTCAATTTTCTCATAAACGGCTCAACGCATTTCGATCAAAATGTTTATATAGGATGCCCTTCAAATTCTAAATATGACTGCATTCCAAAATATTTAAAAAAAAGTTTTGTGGAAAAAAAAATATTTTGCGATAAACCGATTTGTTACGTAATGCATTTCGGCGCAAGTCTGTCTGGCTTTCCTTTCTCTCATGCATAAGGAGAACTTTTGAAATTAATCAAATTAACGGAGAACTTTTGAAGCTTTTTTCAAGTTAAACAATTTCAATTATAAATAGTTCAACTTAGATTAGTTTAAGTTATTACTTTTGTCGGGCGTCCCGAGACGACCATGTTTTTTTTTTTTAATTCAAAAGTTTTCGCTGAGAACTCTATTTTGGTAAGCGCAAGTGTCAATAGTTAGCCACATTAAAGTTATTAGCTACAAGAGCAAGTTCGTACGATCTAGTCTTGCATTTTATTTTTTGCTGTTTTCATGATTCTTCATGGAATCCACTTAAGATCAACTATGAATCCCTTTGATTTTACGTCGATCGTAGTTTGAAAATGCAACATAAATTTTAAAATGAATACGTTTCACTTTGTTTCTAAATTGCAGCCACTTTAAATTTTATACATTTCGGTTTTACATTGGATCCACTTAAAATTGACTATGAATGAATTTAAATTAAAGTTGATCTTATATTGAAAATCTTTCATCAATATTTGTGGAAGAATAATTAAATATTATGTGTAAGTGGCTGCAACTTCGAAATGATGTTGAACAAAGTAGAATAAACTATGTTACACTTTGAAAGTTCTGCATGGAATTTTAATTTTGGATTCATTTTAGAATTTTCGACTTTAAATCAACGTTGAACGTACTTAATAATTTATGAAAGTTGTTTCACTGTTGAATCGACTACGGTTCACTATAAATCAAGAATGACATTACTTAAAATAACGATGCGTAGTTAAATTAAATACGTTCATGATACTATTTTCCAACGTTAAATCAAATACGATTTCTTAGATTCTATGTTGCCCTTTTTTCCTCAATGTAGATACTCTATAAAAAGCGCGAATAAAACAGGGCTCAAAGCACACCCCTGCCGAACTACCGAGCCCGTTTGAAACCATTCTGATGTTTATTCTCCATTCCAAATTGCGGCTTTAGTTTCCTTGTACCTGATTTTGTAAAACATTTACATTGCAGACATTCCAGGTGCATAAAGCTTATAGATAAGCACACGCCTATTCCACGCATCGAACACTGATTTGAAATCGATGAAGAAGCTGTTCAGTTTTTTACTGTTTTGAAGGAATGATTCTTCAATGCTCCTTAGCACAAATAAAAGGACAAACTTAACGGAATTCATCTACTTCGGGGTAAATAGATGTATTACCCACATAAATAAACGCTTATAGGGAACCGATAAATTGCCCTAGTAGGTACACTGCTTGGCACTACGATTTGGCTAAGAAACAAATGGGTTGAATGTCCCTCTCTTGAATGATTAAGTACATCCTCTTCAAAATGGTTATATACTGTCAGCAGAAACGAAAAGCTGATACCGGGCTGTTTTGAAAAAAAAAAAATCTTCGAAGTATGTTTGGTCCTATAGGGAAGGCGAATTGTGCTGTACAAAGACTTGGATATAATTAGAAAGTCAAAATATTTCACCCATATTGGTAACGCTACATCAAGCGAATATACAACAATGCTCCATCCAAGAAAGTTCTCTGATCCGATCCGCCAGGTTCAAAAAATCAAGGAAAGCCGAACCTACGATTTAGAGATCAAGCTATCACGAAAACCCGAGCGCTTGGTCTTGATGAGTGGAAGAGGCTTAAAGGTTAATAAGTCCTCAATTTTGTTGGTTTCGTAATTTTTAATAATAATCCTTTCTCAATATAAAAAAGTTTTTCCTTTGGAATTTAATTCGCGAACATTTTGATTTGAGATTCTTCAAAATCTAATACATTCCGTTAAAATTTGTTCATGTACTTAGGTTAAGCAACAAAAATCTAAATGAACTGTGTTTCAATCTTAAATTGTGTAGCGGCAATTTCCGATCATCCATGGAATTCAAGAATATACGATAATCGAGAATTATCATAATCACTAGCTGACCCGACAGACGTTATCATGTCTTAATTTTGAATATTGAATTCGAATTGGTATATTATCTAACTATTAAAAAAAATATTTCGAAAAAAGTGTTTATTGTTCTAATCTTATATATAAAGAACAATCCAAATTAAGCTTGTGCGCTATATTCTTTTTTTCGGCTTAATAGATTTGAATGAGGACATGTTTCGAGAGTGCATATACAAAAAATGTTTCCCGTCCGATCTCTATAACCGAAGTTATGACCAAAAATGTAACTACATGTTTGTTATTGCTTTATTAGTAAATTAATGTGTTTTGTTTTGTATACACACACTTTCAATATTGTTTCTCTTTGTTAATTCGCTGTGCAGCTTAGAAAATTTTAGTTAATTGGGAAACTTATTGTGATAGATTGACTTAGGTTGTGCGCGATTTGACAGGTGTCCTTTTCACATTATAATTTTTTATTCAGAAAATGTGCTATTTTTCTTGCTGAAATTGATTCCAATTTTGTGTATTATTACACTGATTCCGATCTAACCTTGGACGACGTACCTACACTTCTTGCAATAATAATCAATCAAAATATCCATGATAATCAAACGCAAGAGTTACGTACAAAAGAAATAAATGTGTCCATATTGCTCAGCTTTAAACTGCACAATCACCACCACAAATTTGACAAAAAGTTATTAGAAGAAGAAAAGTGGTAAATGTAGACTTTAATCGCGCTGCTTTGGAATACAATTCCGCAATCGCATTTACTTTCTCGGTGGCCCCGGTGGGATATGCAAGACATTCGTCATTTAGTTGATTCTAGCAACAATTCGGCCAAGATCTTTTTCGTTGCTTATTGAATCCTATGGTACAGCAAAATTGATGCGAGAATGCAAAATCATAATTTCGGATGAATGCACGATGGCGCATAAACGAGCATTGGAGGCAGTTGACCTAACAATGAAGGATTTACAAGGTGATTCCAGATGATTTGGTGGTCAACGGAGATTTTCGTCAAACGCTTCCCATCATCGCAAAATCTACTGCTGCCGATGAATTTAACGCATGCTTGAAATCGTCGTCTTTGAGCAGGGATGTCAAGAAGTTGCAATTGACCACAAATATGAGAGTAATTTTGCAAAACGACCCATCGGTCTGAAATCTGAAGCCAACTGCTGGCGCTTGGCAATGGTCAAATTTCTGTTGATGTCTTGACTGGATTGATACCATTTTCGACAAATTTTTGCAAGTTAACAACGGCGAAGGAGAAACTCATTACCAAAATAAAGTGTTCGCCGCCATTGTAAAAACATTATAAAAATTTCGATTAGATTTATGAACGGGCAATACTTGCAGCGAAGAAAAAGGACGTCGTCGATAGGTGGGTAAACGGTATTTGCTGTTTTGTTTGTGCGCCAGCAAATCGAAAAACATTGTTTGTCATATCACTCTCTACTGATTTTTATTCCATTCAAATAATTGACATTGAAATTTGAACTATCTGTGCTTTATTATAGCTCTGCAGTTCATTTGAAGGCGTTAAATTGGGGCGAGACGAAGTTCGCCTGGTCCGCTAGTGCTTTATAATATACGCGTATAAAAATAGTATTTGCCTTTGTACTTTCCTTTCAAAATTGTGGCCTCGGTGACGTAGTTCATCAATTTCTTCACCACAATTCGGGTGCCATTACAAAGAAGTGGCTGGTTTATATTGCGCAACATAATAATTAGCGATCCGATTTTTAATTGTAGGTTATGAGTATGAATAATAATTCATTGAACTAACTTGTATGTTAGTTTCGGAAACTGTAACTGGATTTATATCTTCATTGAAAAATAATATCCATCTTCACCTTGCTAAAATAAGATAGGATATTGTAACGCACCATACGATCGATGTGTCTGAGACACACGCTGCAGTTGATTGCTACGCCCTGCCGCAACGGCCAATGTAAAACAATATCTCGGTTTTCTAAATTTTCACCCACGACGACAATAGCGACTTCGTCAATTGTTGGCGCATTAAAACGTCTCACTTGTTGTCCTGCAGGCGTCTTATCAGCTCTGATGACAATTTTGTGATTATCAGATGGCATGCGGTCTAAAGCGGTCGTGAATAATGCAACCAATTCGTTATGTTGATGAAAAAACGTTTAGAGGTGTTCCTCAATTATTGGTCTTTTCACCGAAAAATAAATTTGCAAAAATGTGTAGTCACTATTCGGCGTTGGCAATTACGAACCTGTTAGATGATATATTTGACCCTGAATATTCAAAGTTGTCATAAAATATTCTTAAATAACTTCTTACACCAAGTGACGTCTTTTGAAAACAATTTTTGTATTGCTTTATATGAGTAAAAAAATGTTTAGAATCGGAAATCAATGAATGTATTTGTGTGGACCGAGGAACATCTCATATAAATTCGTAAATTCTAATGTTGATTTATCCCGTCCAAAGTAGTCCGAACGGATGTGTTAACCTACGCACGGAATTCTGTATGCACATACGACATTTCGAACTTTCGAAGTTACATCCCATCTGTCATAAAATTTTTTTTTGAGCTTAATTTCATTTCCATTTCCGACAATTGTTCTTTTCTAATTCAATTCTTGCACATGGTAGCCGACAAGCGAAATCAATCGCACTCTGATAAAGTCTATATTAAGTACTTATACAGCTATAAAAACTCATCTGCAACCTCAAAAGAATAAAGATTGTACAAATAGTCGATTCTATTAATTATTTTATTAAGTTGTTAGCATCAATTATACGGTAAATCAATTTTTACACACATATACGAGACAGTAATTATCTGTGTCATGTGATCATAGGAATTTCTAAAAGTAAATCCAGTTCCTGAGCTTGGTGTAGTAGTGCTACGCGGTTGATTGCATCCAGACCCAACATTACCCAAACTGAGCCAAAACCGAAAAGCCAGCGCTGCGATCATCATCAAAAATCCCATCTAAAGTGCTTTACCGAACAACCTAAGTATCACAAAGCGGTACTTATATAGATTTTGGGATCACCTGGATTTTTACTGTTATAATTAATTCAAATTGGCATGAAATATGTTCGGTGGTTCAACGACATGTGCAAGTACCCACCCCAACGACGAGCTGGTCATATGGTGATGCAACCATGCTAAATCGTACATGTTAGTAGGACAACCCGTCCGAAGTTCCAACATTCTGCTCAGGGGATCCTGTGGTCCTGAATGAGCAATGGAGAAGCAAAATATCGCTCTTCTTCAGATGGCAACAGTTTGCTGTTACATTTTGGCTGTACTAATGGCCTTAATTTCAGTTGACCGCTCGCGAAACACAATCCAGGAGCTTCAATTTTAATCATAAATGCCTTGCAATATTGGCACACAACGTTCATTGGTCCAATAGAGTAGAAGTTTAATAGATTTCCGCGTTATAAATAAATGCAGCTCGACAGGGGTTAAGGGCAACATTTCTATGTTGTTGATTTCGGTTTTACATGCTCTTGTATATCTTTAACTCGGAGCATTGCGCGTTCTGCGACTTAAGTTTTTACTTCTATTTGCTGGCATTTTCAAAGCGAAAATTCAAATGTAAATTAGAGAAAACTATGTAAGATTAGAAATATATGGTGTTTAAGTACTCATAAATTTTCTAATTTTCCGCGAAATTTTCTTAATTTTTTCTTACATAAAAACCTTCTCTTGATAATAGCAAATACAACCAATAAAGAATTAGCGAAATCGGTCCAGCCGTCACGCGTGATGGCGTGACCAAGGGAAATAGGAATTCATTTTTATATATATAGATTACTAGCGGACCAGGCAAACTTCGTCTCGCCCCAATTTAACGCCCTCAAATGAACTGAAGAGCTATAATAAAACACAGATAGTTCAAATTTCAATATGATTTATTTGAATGGAATACAAATAAGGAAAGAGTGGTATGACAGACAATATTTTTCCATTTATTTTCCGGCCGAAAAACAAACAACAAAGACCGTTTACCAAGCTATCGACGATTTTCACTTTCTTCACTGCTAATATTGCCCGTTCACAAATCCAATCGAGATTTTTGGAATGCCGGGGAATACTTTACTTTGTTGATGCGTTTCTCCTTCACCGTTGTTAACTCGCAAAAATTTGCCGGGAATGATATCAACCCAGTCCAGATACTAACAGAAATTTGGCCATTGCCAAGCACCAGCTGTTTTCTTTAGAATTCAGCAGCCGAAAGGTCCCTCTGCAATGCGACTCTCATATATGTGGTCAATTTCAACTTCTTGACATGCCCGCACAAAGACGACGATTTCAAGCATGCATTAAATTCATCGGCAGCAGTAGATTTTGGGATGACAGGAAGCGTTTGACGAAAATCTCTGCTGAGCAATATAATAACTTGTCAAAATTTAATTATGTGTGGTGATTTTAATGATAATCTGTTAATCCAAAATGATCTTTCAGATGGGTTAAGTATTTTCAATTTACAGCCTGTAAATACTACTGTACCTACGCACTTCACTAATGAAAGTTCAACGCTGTTAGACTTATTCTGGGTAAGCAATATTAACAAAGTTCTACTCTACGATCAACTCTCTGCCCCAGCTTTTTCAAGGCATGATTTAATATTCTTGACCTTCGACTTTGATATTATAAATCCTGCTTTCAGTTTTAAATTCAGGGGCTTAGAGGAAAATATTCCCTATTCAGAAAAACTTAAAGGGTGACGATTTTAGACCAATTTCAATTTTACCTTTCTTGTCTAAAGTTTTTGAAAGAATTATCCAGAAACAAATGAACGCATTTCTCACTGAAAAAAACCTAATTACTCCTTTGTAGTCCGGATTCCGAAAGAAACATAGCTGTGTTAGTGCTTTAATTAATGTAATTGAAGACTTAAGACAGGCGATCGACAAGAATCATATTTCATTGTTAATCTTCTTAGACTTCTCGAAAGCGTTTGATTGTATTATTATTTTATACAATATTGTGCGAAAAACTTGTCAAGCAGTTTAATTTTTCATCAACAGCAGCAAAGTTAATATTTTCTTATCTCACTGGCAGGTCACAAGCTATAGAAATGAATGGCTCCTTGTCAAACTTTCTCTCAACCACTTGGGGTGTTCCGCAAGGCTCCATCCTGGGCCCATTGTTGTTTTCCTTGTACATAAACTCTCTTCCATTATGTATTAAATATTGTCTCTTAGCTATGTACTCCGATGATGTGCAACTGTATTTGAGTTGCCCACTCGGTCTAATCGAACATTATGTCACATGCCTAAATGAAGACCTTGATGGAATATTACGCTGGTCCATAGGAAACGGACTTCTACTAAACCCCAAAAAAACTAAGTGTTTGTTAATATCACGTAAACCTTTGGATTTATCCTACTTTCCTCCAATAGTTATGAACAATATTTCCATAGAGTTTGTTGAGACGGCAAAAAACATAGGTATAACATTTAATCGTGGTTTGACAGGGGATAATCACATTAATTCCATAGTGGGTAAAACCTATCCGGCCCTCCGTTCATTGAAAGCGGCTCAATATTTCACTCCTATTAAAACTCGTACTATGCTTGTAAAAACCTTAATCATACCTATTCTAACTCATGGTTGTGAGATATACTGCTCTGGCAGTTACGAAAGCAAATGACGACTTAATGTTGCGTTTAATAGTGCATACGTTATATATTTGGACTGCGAAGGCGTGATCACGTCTTTAATTTTTATATTCAAGTATTGAACAAGCCATTCGATAATTTTCTTAAGTTGCGCACATTAGCCTTGCTCCTTAATGTCTTGCTCTCACACTCACCCGACTATCTTTCTGAAAGGATACGAAGAACTTCATCAAACCGATCGTGCCAACTTATGCATCCCCACTACTCTTCCCTTATCAGTGAGCGTCAATTTTACGTTAACAATATTCGTGTTTGGAATTCTTTACCGAGCTCAATTCGCCAATTAGGTAATGCACCCAATACGAAAAATGCAATAAATAAATATTTCTTTACTTCTTAATTAAAAATATTATTTAAATAACAATGCACTATCAAAACTTGTTTCAATATAACCATCAAAATTTATATTATATAAAATATATTAAGTTTCATAAGAATTAATTATCAAGCATTTAAAGCTACTTTATCTCAATTTGACCTTTTAATGAAGTTCCATATTTTTGTTAAATACTGCACTTATCACTAGCTTATAAGATATTCTATCTTACGGTGTTAAGTAAACCGAATTTGAAATAAATAAATAAATAAATAATATCCCCACAAAATCATCTAGAATCACCTTGTAAGCCTTCATAGTTAGGTCAACTGCATTTAAAGCTCCTTTATGCGCCACCGTGCGTGCATTCATCCCAAATTATGATTTTGCATTCTCGCATCAATTTTGCTGCCGCCGAATTCTTGGTCTTTGTGCATTATTGGCTTGTCAACCGTGAGAAAATTCATAGCCAACTTCAAAGCGGAATGTGCAGTTCGACCGCCTTGAAACAGTGTGACAGCAATGCAATAGATGCCATAGGATTCAAGAGGCAACGAAAACGATCTTGGCCGAATTGTTGCTAGAATCAACTTAATGACGAATGTCTTGCATGTCCCACCGGGGCCACCGAGAAAGTGAATGCGATTGCGGTCTACATTTACCCCTTTTCTTCTTTTAATAACTTTTTTGTCAAATTTGTGGTGGTGATTGCGCAGTTTGAAGCTGTGCATTATCAAAATGGGCACTTCTCCATTTATTTCTTCTGCACGTACCTCTTGCGTTCACGGACATTCTGATTAAGTATTGCAAGACGCGTACGTCGTCCAAGGTTAGATCGGAATCAGTGTAAATTTACGTTTGTGACCGAACGTTTATTCTAAAAAAAAAACTCAAACGTATTTTTTTTTCTTTTTTTTTCATTTATTTATTCATTATTATTTTTTTACAATTATTTATTTTGTCTTCAATTATTTATTTTGTTTATAATTAATTATTTATTTGCTAAGGAGTAGCCACTGTCCTAAGCGAGGCTGCACTTCTCAGTAGCTTGGTGAATTAAAGACTGTCTTAAAATCTAATGTTCAAAATTCATTAAAGCTATGCTATTATAAATTAATTGTCAAGTTAGCAAAATATAGAAACGAACCTTCCCACGATTTGATTGGTGGTTTCAGATTACCGCTTGGAATTTTTGGTTACGGGACAAAGGGGTGTATCTGTTTGCAATGCTTGCAAAAATGGCGTGAGAAACTGTAGCTTATGAATCTGTAATTTATGAATGCCGTTAGGCAAAGGGGAGTTTCCGGGGAAACGGGATTATGGTCTCAGGTGGAGGTTACGACGTAACTGTAATAATACGCAAAATTCGAATCAATTGCAGCAAGAAAAATAACACATTTGCTGAATAGAAAAAGATAATGTGAAAAGGACACCTGTCAAATCGCTCACAGCCTAAGTCAATGTATAACGCAACATATAGGGTTTGGCATTGATCGCAACACAGCATCATCTAAAATATATCTCATAAGCTTCTCCACCGAAAATACACGCAAACCGTCTTCTGTCACAATGAATTTCACAATTAACCGAAATTTTCCAAGTTTTACAAACGAATTTTCCAACTTGAAATGGTCCAAAAAATCCATGAAACCATAAAGAGTTCGACAAAAAAAATATCAAAATCCATTTAGTGGGAATCAAACACTGTAGTTAAAAAATGAAGTCTGTGTATACAAAACGAAACACATTATTTATACTAATAAAACAATAACAAACATGTGAGTGTATTTTTGGTCATAACTCCGGTTCTAGACATCGGACAACAAACAGATTTCTTATATGCACTCTCCAAACAAGATCTCCTGAAAATTTCATTCAAATCGTTTGAGCCGAAAAAAAGAAGATAGCGCACAAACATAATTTGGATTGTTCTTTGTATATAAGAATATACAAATTAAACTTATATCCAGGCTTTAGGCTCAAAAGATTAATATTTATGAAACACCCTAATGTCCAAGTCATATAGAGAAGCTGTATAATAACAATCCTTTGTCTATCTTAATTAAAGTCTACGAAATTCGCTGATATTTTCAGAAGACCATAATTAAACCAACAAATTAATAATGTACGGCTAAGGTTAACTCAAAACCACTCAGAATAACTCGCAACAAAAATAGTCTACAAACTCTTTTTTTTTTGACACAAATAATAAACAGAAAACAATCAATCCCAAAATTCATTTGTTGTTATACTCCTATTGTTGTTGTATGAATAAACTGTATTTCGGCACTGTTTCATATTCTATCCAAGGGGCATTTTTCAAATTTCCGTTACTCATAAATTTCCAGTTCAAAATCTATAAACTTTCTCTTCCACCTTTTTGTATCTCCATCACAGCTTTCTAACAAAAAAAAAAAAAAAAAAACTAAAAATTCCGAAAGGAAAACATCTGCCTATTTGCACATAACTCAACCGAAAGGCTTCTTTGTATTTTTGCAGCCCTCAAAGAGCCCCGCTGCACAAACGAATATGGAAAACTCTTAACGGTGTGTGGTGTCCAGTAGAGCAGCTCCATCCTGAAATCAACCTGAGTTTCATTCCACTACTGTATGTGCTACTACAAAACACAATACGAGTAGTTCATGGGTTTTGGGATCTCCATGAACCAGAGCCATCATGCTTCACCCATTCCTATATCTCAGGGGCTGCTGACCCGTTTATTGTTTATTGCACAATTCGAGAAATTTACACACGTTATACAATGTACACGAAGCATTGTTGGTTTGGCAACTTGATTGTTGGAACCTGCAGTGGTGAACCGGAGACGTCGAATGTACACCAAAACTAAGAATATAAATTGGAATTGCCGGCAGCGATTGCTTCTTGGTCGGTTGGACAATTCGATCGGAGCCCTGAGCTTTTCAAACTGCTGCCTGTTAGCCACCTGCACAACCAGGGTCTGACTCATTTTTCATCTGACGAGAAAGCCGATGAAACTGCGGTATAACGTATGTATAACTGATATTCTATATTGATACCTCTACACTCATATTTGTGTTCGTATAGGAATTCAAAGTCCTGGAATATAGCAATAAGGATGTACAAGCGAGAAGGGGAGTATGATGGTTAACAGGGTGGTAATCTGTGAAAGACATATTGCAAACTTCAAGTAGTGCATATTTTATGGTTGCTGCCAAAAAGTGAACTCAGCAGGCTTGGCACCCCTTCATAGGTAGGTATATTCATATATGAATGTAAATACTCGTATGTGGGTAGTAGGCACTTACATATATATTATGAGTGTATGCTTTCATATGTCGACTGACTTCTGTTAGCGCACACACTCTTAGGTGTATTTGATTTAGAGATGCTCCCTGCATTATTTAATTTAGTATAAAGCATTGAGGTGAACAGCTTATTTTTCAAATAGTCCTAAAGGGCCCTTATTCAAGGGGGCCAAAAGTAGGTAATTCTTATGGGAATGGAAATCTTTTAAAATATTTTTCCGACTTTCAAAAAAGTATATACCTACCAGGCGAAACCAACGCTTGATGGTGTCACTTCAAAAAAAAAAGGATATATAAATTTGTGAGTAAGACGAAAACATTTAAGCCCTGATGGGATGGGGTGGGGGGCAAGGTTATATGTATTGAGTGATTTTATGTTTTGGAATATTGCCTGAACCCCTATTTTAAGAAGCCATTAGCGTCATGTATCTAAGAAACGTTTTGATTAATTTATCAATACTGTTTATATTAAACAAAAAAAGAAGAGGACCTAAGTGGCTACCTTCAGGGACCCCAGAAAATTTGAAAGAATAGCTAGAAGACGATGATGTAAAACGAGCAAATTATTAGTTGTTTTCGGACTTTCGAGGTAAGAACAGTCCATCTCAATAAAACGGGTTCCAAGCAAAGGATGCACAATATCTAAAAAAGCTCCTTGCTAAGGGAAATGAGAGAATTAACGTTTAGAAATCAGAATATAATTGATACTTGTCATCGCATTTTGGACCATTTCTATAATATTAACTTTTTTCTGAGGAAATTTTCGTTGAGAAAGGAGGAGGGTGAAGCAATTTAAGAAGACCATTGGTACTAATTACGTCCATTTAGTTTTTTTTTTTAAATTGCTCGACAAAGAGCTGGGGAGGGGAGGGGGACACATGGTCCACTGGAAAACTATGTTAAATAGATTCACGTTCTTAACGTCGTTGTAAAATCTGGAGAGCTCACTTCCACTAGCTGCTTAATGGCGATGAAAATCAAGATTACGTCTACGACCTGTCCTGTCCAGTCTATTTGGTTGATGATCTGAAATTTCACCAACCCGATCTAAATGTGATCGAAGTAGCTATCATCAGACAAAAATCGAACAAAGCAGCCGTGGGCGATGGTCGACAGGTGGAGCTTTTCGAGCTCGTTAGAGATGATCTTGTAAGGAGCATACATAAACTTGTAAAAAAAATTTGGTGGGAAGAAAGTATGCTTGACGAGTGGAAACTTAGCACCATCTCCCCGATCTAAAAGACAGTTGATTGTTTTCTCTGCATCAATTAAAGAGGCATTAGCTTTTGAAACATCGCCTACAAGATCTTATCAAGCGTACCATGTGAATGTCAGAAGCCGTTTAGGGGCGAACTGATTAGCTCTTATCAGTGTGGTTTCAGACCTGGAAATCTACCATCGGCTAAGATTTCAAATTGCGCCAAATCCTAGAGAAGACCCAAGAATTTAATATCGATACACATTGCAGCTTTTCATTGATTTCAAAAGAGCTTGTGACAGTGTTATCCGGGATGAGGTATACTGTGACATGTCATGTATTGGTATTCCTGTCGAACTGATATGCCTTAACAGAATAACGTTCTGGAATGGTCTCGGCTAGGTCAAAATTAAAAGAGATTCAATCGAAATCTTCCAAACCGAGACAACGACGTAACTCCGAGGGACATAAGTCCAAAAATCAGAAATTTGAACAAATTTCCTAGAAAAATATATTGTGCAGTGAGTAATCGCAGAAAATTTTATTAAAGTCGGTAAACATCGACCAACAAATATTGCACCTTAGAAAGGTACTACAGCATCTAACTGATGAGTCCAACTGTAGTACCTGGGCGAAACGCATTTTGGACTTAAGGTCATAAATGTATTCAATTCGACTACCAAACAACTGCGACAGAGCCATCTTGGATATTCGGATGACTTCGACATAATAGGAAGAACCACACGAGCAGTTACCGGCGCCTTTTCCAACTTCGAGATGGTCAGTGAATCCCTCTATCATGAAACTGCTGAGAAGTCTACAAATGAAATCACCGCTGAAAGCAAGCGTAGAAGAGCTCTTGCTATATCGCTGGTTTTATGGTAATAAGTAATTGAGGAATAAATCCTTAGCAAAAAGTATCAAGGGGGCGCTGTACAAAAATTTTATATAAAAAATATAAGATGGCTAAAACATATAGAAAGAATGAAAATCAACGCCCCAAGCAGTAAGGTGTTCAACGCTTCCCAGAGCGAACGAGAAAGAGAGGCTGACATCATCTCCATACTCCAGTGGACCAAGTTAACCGAGATAAACGGCCGAATTAGTATTCAAAATTGGAGACGGTAACCTAGAGATCGAGAAAGATGGCGGAGTCTATCATTTGCGGTCCAGCTCCACCCGCGCTGTAGGGCCAACTAAAGCCTAAGTGTATTCTCATAAATCATCTCCGAGTGGGGTTGATCCACCATTGGGTTTTTCAACAACGTTGCAGGCTGATAGCTCACCCTATGAAAGTTAGCTTTTATTAATATTTGACTTAAATTTTGCCAAGTTAAGCCCACATTAATCAAAATTAATGACCAGGGTTGCCATTTTTCTGGAGTGGGCAATCTTAAAAGTATCGCTATGATCTGGGGTGCCTGTTACTGGAGGAATATTCTATAAAAAAGGCTTCCGGCTACAAGTTCCTAGGCCAATTACGAGTATTGTGTAATATTGCTATTGGATGATAAAAACTAGAAGTCTTAGGCCACGAGTTCCTCAAATTAAAAGGCTTTTAAAATTCTTTAGATATTGAAAAATCTAAACTATAAACGAATCGAACAAAATAGTTTACCTGAACCACCCCACTGTGCGCTAAGAAGACTTAGCTTGGTACAGTACACCATAAGCCCCTTATATGGTATGTTGGTGTTCTGTTTTGAAGTACCTACACTAAACTATAATCCTATTTTCCATTTTCTGAAAAACAGGCACAAACGATACCTAAACTCGTGTCTTGTATACCTTTGCTACACTCTACTCGCAATAGACTACTATCACAACGATCAACGTTAGGGAATGAGTTTTATGGTAAAATCAGAACAAATTTTGGGGAAAATTTCTGCATGTTTTTTTGTTTTGTTTTTGCTTCTAAAAGAAGGGTTCCTGTTCCTGTTCCTGTTCGTTTATTCGTTCGTTGGTCTTCGATGAAACGATAAATTTCATTGCACCCCAAAAGGCTCAAGGTAACGTACAAATAAATGTTTACTCGTACCTATAGCAAACCTTGAGTGCAACAATCATTGTCAGGAAGAAAGAGGGCTATGGAGATTTTCGGTTATCTGTTTCGAACAGCTCCCTTTCAGTTGGATGATTTCAAAGGCGAAACAGGTGTTGCTGTTCAGAAAGCCAACAGGGACATAACTTATAGTAAAATGGACGACCGAAGGGACATTTGGCATTGATGGAATACTTTAACCTCGGGGGGATTCAAAATGGGAATCTCTGATTCTTCAGATTTTTTTGTTTTTTTTTGTTTTCTGTTTAAATTTTGAATTCCAAATGACCACAACGAAACCACACACATATTCACATTAATTCCTCTACTGAAAGTCATCATCAAAATAGTAGTTGGTTGGTCGGTCCGCGTCGCGTTGCATGCTTCACCTGCCCACTGCTTTTATGAAATCCGCGCCGAGCAATCAAGGACTCTTCGGAATTGTGTAGCATGTGTGTGGTCTGTGGCTTCTAATTGAATTAAGGGTATTTACGCTGTGCCGTCAAGCCACAGTTGCCAATTAAATGCGAATACAATTACATTGGAGACGCTATATAGTGGGTAGGTATACAATATGGATTTGGAGGTAATCCCTGGAGGAAATGGAGTTTGCAACGCGGGTGGTTGCCATAAGAACACATAAGGCTTTTGGAAATGGTTTTGGTGGATATGGTCAGAAGCAGAGAAAACTTCTGATTGTGCGTTCGTTTTTGCTGAATAACCTGCGGTTGTCCATGACTGTGATTTCATATCGAAAAGGCAATACAAAAGTCATCATAATTATTGTTGGCATCAAACGTTCTAATATTGTGAATTTATATTTATATGAAAGCTTGTAAATAGTTCGACGATAGATTAAAGCCTTTGGAAAATTGGTATAATTACATAAAGTACCTTTGGCATGATAATACACAAAATGGTTAGATTAGGGATTATTTTTAGAATGAAGATAATTGAATCTTAAATCTGTTTTTAGAAATCCTTAAACACATATTTTGGTATTTTGTATATGATATCTAATTAAGGGATGGATATTTCTGAATGCTTCTCGACCATATCTTCAGAGTAGGTCGAATTTAACCTCCTCACAATGAAAATCCGCGGAGATTGAGAAAATATTTTTTTTATTTAAATTTGTTTTGGAAGAAAATATTTTTACATTATACCAGTGCTTTGTAGGATATTCTTTGTACGAAATTTAGGTTTCATAAATAAAACTTTTACCCCAATTTCACAGTGGAAGTTTAAACTTAAGATCTACTGAACCGTAAACTGAGTTTAATTTTTTGGGTTAATTCGTGAAACAGTGAAATCTGATATTCAGAGCATTATATTATTTTATGAAAAAAAGTTGGCAGCATTTTTCTTGCCTCATCCTCCCTTTCTCTCTCTGAAACAAAAAAACACGCGAAACAATGAGAATAATAAATAAGATAATATTCAAAATCACTATAACAACTCGATAATATTTGAATACAAAATTTTGCTTTGTTCATATTTTCTGAAAAAAAAGATAACACATACGCTGAACTGAAATTTAAATGGCAGAATAATCCCGGTTAACTTAAACTACAAATTGAACTCAGTTCAAGGCTTAGACTACACTGTGAAACCGAATAAATTGTTGATCCGAAGCTTAAACTAAAAGTGGAGCTTAACTCGCACTTTGAAACTGGGGGTTAATGAGTTAAGTGAGTTAAAAATAGTCACTCAAAAAGTCTTTTGAAAAGTTCGGAATTAATTCCTTTATTTAACTTAAAATTTGCTAGAGATAGCGTAATCTTGATTTTAAAGAAAAAAATCCAAGGAAACTTTAATGAAATAAAATGCACGACTGGATCGCACGATGTTCGATCACATCGTATGCAAAAGATTTCTATTAAAAATCTACATATATTTTTAAAGTCGTTTTTTACGTAATTTTTTATATATAAAAAAAAATTTTTTTTTTGGTATGACAATCTTAAGTATTTAAGACTTAAAAACAAAAGATTAAATCGACTACTTTATCAAAGAAAAATAATTCAAAATTTTTAAATAAATACTAAAATTAATTTGAGATCATAAAAAAGGTACGCCATTTTATTTCTTGGATAAATTTGAAATTATGAGAAAAAAATTTTAAAATCTTTGGAGCGGCTTTGGAGAAAAAATGTTTTTTTTTAAACTTTTTGAAAACATTTTTCAAAAAAAAATTCAAAAACGCTAATTCATAGGTATTCAGCAAATACATATAACTACAATTTTAGAAAAAAAAAAAAATAATGAGCAGTTGTCAAAATATACATTTTTTTAAATTTTCTTTTAAAAATGCTTTTAAATATACAATAAAATATTAAGTCAAAATATTGGTATGTTCGCAGTATAAATTGGGCAACCTAAGTCTACATATGTGTGAAATTTCGAAAGAATCGGTTAAGCCGTTTATGAGATAGTCGAAAGCAAAAAAAAACGGTTCTACTGAAAGAACAGTTCTTAGACATTAAAAAAAAAATGTTCAACCATATGATTGGTCGTACCTAAAAAGCTGCACTGATTTTTTTAAATCAAAATCGTTAAAGCCGTTTCTAAGAAAAATAAGCTTTAACGTACCGTTTATATGGCAGGTACTGTTATTTTTTGAGCTAAAAAACATTTAAATTTCCTCTCTGTACAATACCTAAAAAACTCTATATACCAAGTATGAAGCAATTCGCCCCACTCGTTTGAGCTGCAGCTGTAGACTGACAGACAGACATACAGACAGACAGAAGTTTTAGACCATCTTTTTCGTCGTCGCTATCATCGTAATGTCATGTTTGATTGTTATCTCAAAACTTTTTTTTTCGCCGAATGTAGATTTTTTTGCTACTTGGTTTTTGACGTTTGAATTTTTGACAGATCACACATGACAAATTCCATGAACATATGACATTTCGATTCAGTATTGTTTGCCATTTCATCATAAATAGACTTACGCCTGAACAACGTTTGCAAATTATTGAAATTTATTATCAAAATTCATGCTCTGTGAAAAATGTGTTTCGCAAGCTACGTCCGTTTTTTTTCCGCTCATTTTTGGCTAAATGGATACGTGAATAAGCAGAATTGCCGTATTTGGAGTGAAGAGCAGCCAGAGGCAATTCAGCAGCTACCAATGCATCCCGAAAAATGCACTGTTTGGCGCGGTTTATGGGCAGGCGGCATCATTGGGCCGTACTTCTTCAAGGACGATGAAGGCCGCAGGGTTACGGTCAATGGAGAAAGCTACCGTTCGATGATAATAGATTTTTTTTTGCCGAAAATGCAAGAATTGAACTCGGTCGACATGTGGTTCCAACAGGACGGTGCCACATGCCACACTGCACGCGAAACCATGCATCAATTGAGAGGCGAATTTGGTGAGCAGTTGATCTCACGTATTGGCGCAGTCAATTGGCCACCAAGATCATGTGATTTGACCCCGTTAGACTATTTTTTGTGGGGCTATGTTAAGTCTATTGTCTATGGGGACAAGCCAAACACGATTATTGCCTTGGAAGCCAACATTGAACGCGTCATTGGTGAGATTGGTGAGAAGTTTGCCAAAATTGGACCGTCAGATTGGACCACCTGAAGCGTAGCCGCGGGCAACATTTAAGTGAAATTATTTTTAAAAAGTAAATGGCAGAAATTGATTTATCGAACCAAATAAAAATTTCGTTCAGTTTTTACAAGTTTCTGTGTTTTTTTTGAATTTTCAAAAACCAAGCTCTTAAAAAATCACCATTTATAACTTGCCTTATAGTACTTATAATCGCAAGTAAAAATGGTCCTTATAGAAATCTGGACCATTTGAATAGTTTAAATACAGTAGACGCTCTATAAAGTGAATCTCGTTCGAGTGAATATAATGAACACACACAATTTTATGCAGGGTACTTTAAATAGTGAAAAAAAACCTCGATATAGTGAACACCGATTTTTGTCTAAGAATTTTCCATCTACAATGCGTCCATAGCTTGTCGATAGGGTTTTACCCTTTAGTTTCAAGTCGTTTTAACCATAAACTATTCAAATACGTTTGTTTGTGAGTCCTATTTTATCAAAGAATGATGTTATTTATATTGGTAAGGTCATTGAATGTGCGGTACTAAAGATTTACAAAAATAGCTGTGCAAAACAATTTAAAATTAAGAAAGACACAAACGAAGTGAATTATTTTTCCACATTTTAATTTTATGTTATACGAATACAAACCATAATTTCTACCTTGGTACTCCATTTGTTGTTGTTTTTATGAGTTATAGAACCTTATTTTATGTTTTTTTTTTTTTTATTATTCACGTGATATGAAATGTTCCTTTTTTTGTTCTATTAATGAATTTTTTTTCAAAGGAAATTTAAATAATAATACTTTTTGTCAAACCTCACTCTGCCTCTGTATTTTATTTAATGTTTATAAAATTGCTTATTTACACTTAAGAATTATAAAAAAGGTTGTCTGTATATACTACTCAATGTATATAGTTTTTATTAAATTTAGCTTTGAAAAACTAATAAAAATCCTCTCTCGAAATAGGGAACAATCTCGAAATACTGAACATGTCTGGTTTTATTACATACTTCACTATATCGAGCGTGTACTGTAATGTGTGTTCTGTTTTCTTCTTTCTAGAACTTCGGGCATTGTGGGTGATATCAGTATTTCATTTTTCGGATTTGTAAGCAAAGATAGAACCAGTAGATAACTCTAATCAAAAATATTTAGAGCATTTTATTAATCATTCATCTATAAAGCTATTTCGTCTAGAAATCTAGTTACATTAAATTATAAAAAACAAGACTGGACCCATAATACTACCTTTCGGAATACCAATTATTTTGTTTATAAGCTCAGAATATTAAGTTTGTTGTTAAAAAAGATTTGAAAATTAGAAGTGCATTATGATACCTTCCTTTATTGATGAATTTAAAAACTTTATTGAGTCAAAACAAAATTAGTATAAAAACCCCATCGCATCGATTTTCCACCAATTAATTGAAAGTTTACATGAGTTATTTTGTTTGCCGTACTCAAATTTAGAGGGCGTTGTTAAACCTTCCATAATGCTAAATTTTACCGCTAACTAGTATTCTGCATTTTTTTTTTATTAAATGTATGATCACCCTCCTGTCACCAACTCATAGTTTGTATCCATATTTGCATTCCAAGTATCAACTTTTAAACAGTTTTATTTGAAACCATTCACAAATGACTTATATGAAACTGATCGCCAATAAAAAAAAAAAAAACATTAGTGGAAGATGTTTTAGTTCTTGAAAACTTCGATTTCGATAGTGATCAGAGAAAAGTTAAACTGTAATAAACCAGCACACCAAAAATTATCACAAAAAGCCATCCAGAACATAAATACTACATTAATAAGTGAAGGCAATAAACCCAAAGGCATCGAAACATTAGATGGGAGATGTAGTTGGGATACTTGGTGGTGCGTAAAGAAAAAAAATAATATTTTCATGATCCCAGTAATATTATGACTTAGGTTGTAGAAAATTAAATTTCCTACAGGTTTTACTTCAATTATTTTTGTCGGAAATCCAAAATGGCGGTGTTGTTTGCCAAAATGGCGGCTGAAGCTCCAGCGCGATTCTCCCAAAAACCTAAATTTAGACTCCCAAACGAACTTTTAAATAAAATTGTTCGAATTAATTGTTTTCCATTTCAAATGTTCAACAAGACAGGACTACAATGGCAATAAAGAATCTAATAGCCCGTTTTCATTAGGGCAAATTACGTAATTTCGTTGAGAATTTGCAAATTGAGTCCCAAATTATCTCATTTCCCATACAAAATCCAATTTCTAAATTGAGATAATTTCCACAAAATTATCTCGCAAATTGAATGGAATCATTCAGTAAAACTAAAATACAAATCGAACACACCTTTGCTGAATAAATTGAATCCAAATAGAATACAAACTGAACCAGCATTTCATTCAAATTGTCAAACTTGGCACACGGCGTGCTGTTTGTTGTGAAGAGAAATATTTTGCCAGAATAATTTCTCTGATCGATAGTGATAGTTGATACGCGGAAAATAAAGAAATAAAGCTTAGGCTCTTGGATTCAAAATAAAAATAAAAATTGAAGAAGTCCTTCGCCAGCCCACCTGGCACTGGAAAAACATCTATTGCCCTCGCCATTGCACAGGAACATAGAATTAAAATTCCATTCTGCCCAATGGTTCAATTAATCTTCGGTTTTGTGATCACGTTGGCCGGTCGTGATTTTTGTCGCATTTTCAAAGTGAAAAATCAGCCTCCACAAATGAAATTAAAAATGCATATCGCAAGCAAGCCACAGAACTACATTCCGACAAGACCAAGGACGATCCGACGAATCAACTAAATTCCCAAGATCTACGAGCTGCCTATGAATTACTGTCCGATCCTGAGAAGCGCAAAACTTATACAATAGAGGTGGTGAGGATTATCAGAAAAAGGATGGCATAATCCTTTTGCCAATTTCTTCGGAGTGTGATGTTGAATCATTTTTCCAAAGATCTCATCTATTTGGTACAGGTTTCGGATCGGCTTCATATTTTGGTGTCAAAAACGGCTACTTGAAGGCTAGCATTTTCATACTTATTTGTTATCTTCTGGTTTCAGCCAAATGTGAAATTCGGGGCTCTACCAACAGTGATGGGTTAATTATGCAATCTATAGTTAAGTAATAACACACTCCATTTTAAACCAAATTTTATCTAATACTTTTTTAAAAATTCTGATTTTGTAAAAATAAATGCCTTAATTAAAGACCAGTTGCATATTTAAACGCCCTTTCTACTTAAGAAAAATGTCCAACTTGATTTTTTTTTCTTTTTTTTTTTTTTTAATATAACTATATGCCTGTAAGACCTTAGGTCTTTTAAATGCAACCTGAATTTCACGGCACTAGTTGAGCACAGTGGATTTGAGAACCAGGTATTGACTGTCTCATTTTAACACATGGGCGGTATCCTATTAAAATTGGAGGTATAGAAAAGAATGCGCCTAGCGTGGGGATCGAACCCACACGTCCTAGTTAGCAATCAAGCACTTTATCCACTGCGCCATTGTCACCCAACCTTTTATCTCTAATTTACAAGTCTAAATAGGCATTTTTTATTTTAACACTTTCCTTAACCATAAACTCTAAATTAATGAACCGCATTCATTCCTTCATTCAATCATTCATTGATTCCTGGTTGACAGATAACAGGTACGTCAG
Source organism: Philhelius pedissequus (assembly GCA_910595825.1). Taxonomy (NCBI): domain Eukaryota; kingdom Metazoa; phylum Arthropoda; class Insecta; order Diptera; family Syrphidae; genus Philhelius; species Philhelius pedissequus. Next base: position 329,709,666 of record OU343160.1, read on the forward strand.
AGAATATTGACAATTATTGTGATTGTCTAAAAAATGTCTTAGTTTGATAATGAGTGGCTGGAAAAGGGTTTTCGAAGAAATTTGAATAAACAAGTAAGTAAAGCTTTTAGTCAACAAAGTGCTAAACAAAACCATTCATTAAAAACAAATTTAAATGACGTAGTCCCATCTTTAATATATTTTTAGAAAGAATGGAAAAATCGAACGAACCTTATTTCAAACTGACACAAAAGCAGACGTACCAATCTTTAAATATTAAAATAAGCAAAACACAAATCTTAATTGGATCATTTTCAATTCGCTTTGGTATGATTTCACCAAAACACCGCTTTTGACATTTTATATTTTAGATTAGTTTTAGAATTCCTTATAAATTCCATCTTGGAAAGTTGTTTTTTTTTTGTTTTTGTTATTCTATTTACCATCACCTTCCTTACGATGCTAAATAAAGAACTAGCAACCAACCTGCACTGCAGTTCCCACTCTCGTTATTTAATGGATTCCATTTCGTTATTTTAGGAAAATTTATATTTATGTTTTGCTTATTTGTAGTATATAGTCTCCGATAATGGAAAGAGGAAAAGAGGGAAAGAGGAATCCATTGCATACTCTTAGTATAGGTGTTTTGCATGTTTTTTTGTGCAAAGAACCTTATATAACTTTCATCAGCATCCCGTAAATATTTATGAATTCAGCGTCAGGGTACATAAAGAAATAGTGTAACGGTTTCGAAACGATATACAAAATTCCGCCAACAGCCATCACCGTCAACGCGTTCACACGGGCTTATACTTATACCTCCAACCTACCTCCGTTTTTTTAAACATATTTATTGCTGGATGAGCTCAGGCGTGTCAAATGGGTGTTTTTTTTTTTTTTTAAATTTTTTATCCAATGACGATATACAGGGTGCTTCATAATAAGGTAAGAGAAAAAATAGTTCGAAGGTGGAATCTATTTAGTTGCATCGCTTAGGCGGAAAAAAATATTACAGAAACTAAAAATAAGGCAGCAACATTTTCAAAATTGCTGCAGTTTTATTTCCCTGGCAAAAATTAATCTTTTGTTTTTTTTTTTTTGATCAATTAGTTTCAGTAAAAAAATCAGTAGTTACTATTGCAGTCATGGGGACTATTGATGTAGTATTGTGAGGGTATCTACTGGGGAATACTGTTGTCCAGACAAGTAAGACATTTACTTCGAAAAAATTCCGACAAAGCTGAATTTTGGTGGAGAGCTTCATTTGTATGTCTTTCCTAAAAACTACCATAAATTTGTAGCGGAGCAAAAATGTTTAGGAGGGGGGAAAGGGGCAAAATTCATTTTTATTCCAAATTACTTGAAAATTATAGGTTCTTTTGAAAAAGAAATTTAGGGTACTTTTTAGGAAATGCCTAGGACATACAAATGAAGCTCTCCACCAAAATTCAGCTTTGTCGGAATTTTTTCGAAGTTTTATCATTTTCTATCTAATTTTCCTGGACTACGGGGCTGTACTGGGAAATATTGAGGAAATACTGGGGGACTACTGCGATGCACTAGGAGAGAACTTTGAAAGTATTGGGGGATTACTGGATGAGCACTAAGGAATACTGGGCGATTACTGGATGAGTTCTGAATACTGAGGCAATACTGGGAAATACTGGCAGAACACTGGAAAGTATTGGGTGTGTAGTGGCAAGTACTGGGGGATTACGGGGAAGTAATAGTGTATACTGGGAGAGTACTAAGTACTGGGAAGTGCTGCGACAGTTCTGAGATAGTACTGTGAAGTACTGGGAGAGTACTTTTGTATATTTATTTATTTACATCAATAAGATATCGTTAAATCTACAGCTACATCGAGATGAATATTTTTTTAAATAATTAACTTAATCACTAGGTATATGTTAGTATATTTATAAAATTAGGTAAAACGAATAATTCATTTAAAATAATTTAATTAATTGATTAAAAAGTAATGGGTTATCCATTCTGCGGTTTCAAAAGTAAACGTGAATAAAACACATATAAAATATTTTTTTTCATGATATTTCTTTTTATTATAAAGTATGAACGTTGACATCATGTGTGAAACACTACATCATTGGGCGGTATCTCAGCCATAACTTGACGAATGTTGGTTTTCAAATGCTGAAGAGTTAAAGATTTATCTGCATAAACACAGTCTTTTGCGTAGCCCCACAAAAAAAAGTCCAGCAGTTTCAAATCGCATGATCTTGGTGGCCAGTTGATATCGCCTCGACGAGAAATTACGCGGCCAGGAAATGTCTCTTGCAATAAAGTCATATTCGCTAGAGTTGTGTGGCATGTGGCACCTTCTTGTTGAAACCACATATTCTCCAAGTCGCTATTTTGCCTGCTATTCTTCAATAGCAGGCAAAAAAAAGTCGGTTATCATATGACCATAACGCTCCGAATTGACGGTGACAGTCGTTCCATCGTCGTTTTCGAAGAAGTAAGGTCCAATCACACCTCCGGACCAAAGAGCGCCACAAACAGTGCCTTTATGTGCATGAAATGGCCTCTATTTAATTACTTGAGGATTCTAGAACACCAAATACGACAACTTTGTTTATTAACATACCCACCGAGTGAGAAATGTGCTTCGTCGCTGAAGAAAATTTTGTTCGAAAAATCGCCGTCCACCGATTGTTGTTCAAGCGCCCATTCGACGCATCTACGACGTTGTGAATGGTCAGTTGGCTTCAATTGTTGTGTGAGCGGGACTTTATCTGGGTGTGGGTGTAGACCCATATTCAAAATACGCCATAAGGTGCCGTAAGACAGTCCTAATTCCTGAGAACGACAAGGAATCGACACATTCGGGTCTTCGGCAAGACTTTCACTTACAGCAGCGATATTTTCAGTGGTATAAGCGAAACGATGATGCACAATCCAGTCTCTTCAAATTTCTTCACAAGTTTGCCAATTGCTTGCGTAGTTGGAGGAATATGTAAACCATAATCTCCTCCTAAATGTCAGACTTTCAACTGAAAAAAAAAATTGGTTTAACAACTTAGTTTGACGGATGTGCAATTTCAGTAATATACTTTTGAAACCGCAAAATGCATAACCCTTTATAATAACAAATAATTTTTGTAAGTGAATCTGCTTAAATGAAAATTAAAATCAATGGCGCAAAATTTTAAACGATTTAGTAATATGTTAAATCATTTTTAGTATGATACTAGGTTAAAAAGGTGATTTTGCTAATTGAAACGAGCTTAGTACCGTAATATCTTCTTAACATTTTACTTAAGTTAAAATCACGAAATCAACTTTAATTTTTTAGTATCGTACTAAATCCATAGTGTCATCTGATTGTATAATCAGCCACGCACGCGGGAGGCCCAGGTTCGAATCATTTTTTTAAAGAGTAGGCATCTTGTAGAATATGGCTGGATTTCGATGTTCCAATCTAATTTCTGAATTGTAAATTGTGAATTTTTTTTGGATATTTTCAATTCTAAAATTGACCTAACATAGGAGTTATATAGATATTTAAGTGCAAAAGGGTCCTTGAAGTCTTTAGAATTACATTTAATAAGACCTAGCATGGAGTTTGTCTTAGCTACAAAAAATTCAATATGACTGGTAAAGTTTAGTTTTGAATCGAAAAAGGCACCAAAGTCTTTTTTCTCCAAAAAATACTGGAAAATACTGGGGAACAACTGAGAAGTACTGGTAGATTACTAGAAAGTACTGGGGGAGTCTTGAAAATATTGAGGGAGTCGTGAAAATATTGGGGGAGTACTGGGAAGTACTGGTGGCAATGGTGGACTGGTGGATTACTGGGAAGCACTGGGAAGAACTATAGAATACTGGAGGAACTGGAAACTGAATAGTTCTAGGAGAGTACTTGCCACTTGGAGACAACTAGAAATTCATTGGGGGAGACCTAGGAGGACTGGGGGTTACTAGAAAATACTAGGGACGTACTGAGGGTATGGGGAAGTCCTGAAAAGAAATGGTGGAGCACTATTAATGTTTTTTTTTTGTGTATATTGTTGACCCAATTTGCTCATAATCTACTATAATGTAGGTGTAAAATGGGCTTATCTATATTTTTAGATGTTCTGTGAACACAATTCAGGCCGCCATTTGAAGTCCCATGAATACAGCTTTAATTGGCTTCGCTCTAGACCAAAAAGAACGTTGCGATGAACCGTGTTTTGACAAGATAGGGGAATAGGTAGTATGCTTTTTCTTCATTCAGATTATTAGTGAATGTCTCTTTTGAGACATTCACTAATAATCTTTTAGAGAAATGCGCTTCTCTAAAATGTTCCGTAATAATTCAACAAACTAATCAATTATTTAACAATAAGTAAAAAACTCTCCAAAGTACATTATCTCAGTTACAATAATCTAAAGCCTAGATATGTATCTACATAGAGTATGGCTTTTTTTGCTTTTGAATAAGGCACGTTATGGTGGCCTCCCTTTCGACTTTACTTTAATTTTACCGATCTGGAGCACTTGTAGCATCTTTCCGGAGTCACCCTGTATGGGTTGTGGTGGCTTAGACTGGCTTGAATAATGATGCGGGGTGAGATTCATATAGCTACACAAATATCACATATCCTGAAAATTGTTGATTTTGATTTAATTATGGAAAAATGACGCGACATATTTCCACCGAAAAACTCATCGAGTTGTGAAAATTGATGCTGCCTTCAACTTTTATTTTTATCAAACGTATTTTGTTTTTCTATAGACTAGGCGAGCGACATTTGAAAACAAAATGCTGAATAGATACATTTTAACTTCAACAATTACGAAAGAGTGCGTCTATGTCCCTTTCGTTTAAAGCACTCAGTCGTATGGAAAAAGGGTTTTAAAAATCCCCCATTTTTTTCTTGTGTTGTGAGGATGGTGCTTTTAGTAGATTTGGGATTTTATAGCATATTCTAAGCTAAAATTTTCCTTATAGAACTATTTATTAAGTCGTAAGTTTTTATTTAGGTATCATTCTATAAACCACTCAAATTGAGCAATTAAGTCACACTCAGCGAAGTGCTGGAGTAAATTAAAAACTTATACGAACTTGAAATCATCCGTAAATAATCAAGAATCGCATATAGCGTCACTTAATCTATCGGCCTTTTTACGCATTTTATTTCTCTCGTAGGCGTTATGTAAAAGGATAACACAAAGCATTTTTTAAGGGGTTCAATTCTTCCATTGTCTTACATCTCAACTTTACCCTCACATTTCTAGCAATGTTCGAAAAATTTCCTCATTTGTTTCACAATAGGGTACCATCAATTTTATATTGAAAAGAAAATTGTTCGCTTGAACCCTCCCGTAAGTCCTTATAATGCACACAAACACGCTAATACACCGTCAGCTCACTTGCTCATTCACTCACCATCATCAAACCCAACTCCCATCCAGGATTGAGCGATGTTTATCAGCAGTTGGCCCCGTGCACCCGACACGTTGGCTTTTTAGCTGACACGTTGCTGGCACATACTCAACATTGACGCGTTCTGAAACGTGTAAACAAATTGCGTTTGTTTACACGTAAGGCTAATGCATTTCATTCAGTTCCTAACACACACACACACACACACACAAAATAAATCCCACTCTCTACCACGTTAAACCTCTTAGGACAATTATTAAGCCCGATAAGATAGGTTATAAGGTGGTTGTTTTGTTGTTGCTGGATGGCGTTGTGTTATAGCGTTTTCTATTCTCTTCTGGTTTGAGGTCGGTCGGTGCAGGGGAGACAAAATAAACAGCAAAATAGGCTTAACTGATGATGGGGTAACCAACCATCTTGTTCCTAACCAACCAACGCAATGAGCTACTAAGAAATTCTTGATTGGGCTGAAGTTGGTGCATGTTTGCTGATGCCAGCGAACTGATGCATGCTAATAAATTGTGAATGTCAACGAATGGTGGGTGTCGTCGTCATAGGATGAAGTGAAAACGAAAAGCAAAGAAAGATTTCAAGATGAGTTAAGGACTTTGAGGCTTTCGTGAGGAGAAAAACATTAAGATGCATTAAAAAAGATAAGTAGAAGAAATTGCAGAATCAGTTTGCTATGGCAGGAGGATTACAAAACATGCAATACTGTGAAAGAGAGACTTATGGTTTACCTATACTGAAAAAATGGTGCAGGTATTATAAATTAAGCTTATGACAATTTCATTAGAGAACCTTTATAACACCCAAACAAAGGGTTAATCCTGAGACTTCAAACAAGTTCCTTATTAAAAGAAAAACAAAACAATAACTACCATCCACAAATTTGCATGACATATTTCAATTTTGCAAGGCGAGCCAAAAGGGCAAAAAAGTTGCTTCTCAAAGTTTGTCCTTTGCCACCGAGTTAAACGGAAGGCTTGACATTTTTTTCTCCATCGACATCTTACTATCAGAAATGTGGGTATTTAAAATAAATTACGTATGTAGTAGTTACTTCCGTGTGATGCACGAATATTGAAGTCAGTGACATTTGGCCTGGTAGACTGCATGCATGTGGCATCTGAACTTATTTCGCGTGCTTTAAAAAAAAGTGGAAGATAACCACCTTCCAAAACAGGTAGCCTTAAAAAATTGGGTTACTTCAGGATAACTGGGCTAACTACTTGCAGGTTTTTTTTTTGTTGTTCTTCAATGCTTTAGTAGTAACAGGTGTTTTTTTAGACGTGTGTTTTTCAGAAGAAATAAAACGCATACAATTTAATTTTATGGCCAAGCCAAGAATTAACTTTATTATAAAGATAAGTGTTTGCCATTATGTCTTAAAGATGATTTCGGGCAAGTGGCCGACACGGCTGGCTCGAATAAATTCCAGCCGAGAGGCCCAATTTTCGACCACTTTTTGCAGCAATTAGGGTCGTATGTCAGCAATAACGTGCCGTCTCTTCCAAGGGGTCAATTGTCTCGGACTAATCTGCGACTGCACATAACTGCACAAAAAATACTCCAGCGCTGTTGAATCGGACATTCTTCGAGGCCACGCCATTCCATGCCATAGGCCCACTGCGCGTAATAATGCTCTCACCAAAGCTTTCCTTCAACAAATTGATAGTTTCGTTGGCTCTATGGCATGTTGGCACCGCTTTGTTATAACCAAAGGTCGTCCACGTCAACATCCTCCAATTCAGGCACGAAAAAGTCATTAATCATGTCTATATAGTGTTCTCCATTTACTGTAGCATTATGGACGTCTTCATTTTTGAAGAAATATGGATCAATGTGTCCCTCTGCCCATACAGCATACCAAACAGAGACTTTTTAAGGATGTAACGGCGCGGCTTCTCAACAATGGCTTGTGCATTATGATCAGTTCAAATACGACAATTTTGCTTACTACCGTACTTATTTAACCAAAAGTGAGCTTCATTACTGAACAAAAATTTCTTGTGAAAATCGGGATCGGTGGCCATTTCGTTTTGGTAATCAATTTGCTCAATTTGCAAACGTTGTTCAGGAATAAGTCTATTCAAACTGAGAATAAATCAAGTGACAGCTGTCAAAAAGACCAACTCCGAAAAAAATACTGGTAGATTGAAAACCACACGTAGAAGAAAAAATAACCGTTATAAATAATGTGTTTTGTATACACACACTGCATTTTACTTTGTCGAACTTTCTGGAATTGGAATGTTCTATGGATTTGAATTGTCTAGAATGTTCCGTGAATTGTTTTCACGATTTAAAGGCGGAAAATTAGTTGTGAGGCTTGGAAAATTTCGGATAATTGTGAAATTCATTGTGATTACAAACATTTTGGGTGGAGAAGTTAACGAGATATAGACGCTGTGCTGCGGTCATTGCCATAACCAGATAGATTGCGATATACATTGAACTAGGTGCGATTTGACATTTGGCCTTTCACATTGTGATTTTCTATTCAGCAAATGTGCTATTTTTCTTTCTGTAGTTAGTCACATCTGCAAACCGTAACATAATTACGATCAATTGAAATTCAATGCCATTTTTATCAATTCGACTTTTTTTTTGAAAATAGGTTGGGGCATTCATTGGGAAAAATTCATTCATTAATTTCTTTTGAATAGGATTAGTCAAAAACACTTTGTTATTTTTTAGGAAGAATAATGCTTTCTAATAGACGATCAAACCGAAATAGAAAAAATTAATGGAGACGTGCCCATATTGCTGCACAATCACACCTCAAATTCGACAAAAAGTTATTAGTTTATCGATGCCCCCAGTGGGTGGTGATGCAAGACATTCAACATTTAGTTGATTCTGGTAACAATTTGCTCAAAGCCTCAAATTTCGTTGGCTGTTGCATCCTATTGTGTGTATTGCATTGCTGTCACACTGTTTGAAGGCGATCGAACTGCACATTCCGCTTTGAAGCTGGCGATGAGTCTTCTCACACTTGATAAGGAAATAACGTGCACAATGACAAAGAATTCGGCTTCGGCGAAATTAATGCGAGCATGCAAAATCATCATTTGGGATGAATGAACGATGGCGCATTAACGAGCTTTGGAGTTAGTTGACCGAACAATGAAGGATTTACAAGGTGATTCCAGATGATTTTGGGGGGGGGGGGGGGGGGGGCTATGATATTACTCTCCATCTATTTTCGTCAAACGCTTCCCGTCATCCCGACATCCACTGGTCCGGATGAACGGATGAACTAAATGCATGCCTGAAATCATCGACCATGAACATAAGAGTCGCGACCCATCAGTTGCTGAATTCTCGAGATAACTGCTGGCGATTTTCAATGGCCAAATTACAGTTGATGTCTCGACTGCATTGATATCATTCCCGGCAAATTTTTGCTAGTTAACAACGTCACCGAAGTAAAGTGCTTCCAGGCATTGCAAAAAATTATAAAAATATCGATTGGATTTGAAATCGGGCAATACTAGCAGTACCACCAAAGAATACGGATATGGTCGATCGCTTGAATTTCATTAATCAAAGTCAAATCGCTCTGAATAACTGCATTCTGTTTTTCGCACAGTCAGCTGTACGTTGCCTGTTCGCGTGTTAGTAAACAGTGCGGTGTTTGTTTTTGCGCCTGAAAACAAATCGTTGTGCGATATTTTTGTGCTCGCCTGTCAACCTCGTGGTCGCAGGTTCGATACCTGCCGTTGTCTATGTCTTCTTATATTCCATTAAAAAACTCTTCTAATATTTGTCATTAAATGAGTTGCTGCCTTACTCATTACATGCTGTTCAGGCATAACACTAACAACATGTGATTGAGTAAACTAGTATATCCATAAAATATGACAACAAAATAAATAAAATAATGCGAATTATTAGAGACATTAATAAATAAGACACGGTAATTTTCTCCGCATTAGGTCAGCCCCATCCCTGGAGATAAATCTGAAACAACAACCAGCTCTAGTCTCAGAACATTGCACCACACATCTTTCCTATACTTCTTTCTCTTCTTTTACTTGATGTCCGCGCTGTGTTAAAAACATATAAAGGGTATCCATAGTCCCTTGAGCGCGTGCAAAATTATAAAAAAAACACTTTCTGTCTCTGCTGATTTTGATTTCATTCAAATAATAAATCAAATCGAAATTTGAACTATCTGTATTTTATTAGAGCTTTGGAGTTTATATGAAGGCTTTAAATTGGAGCGAGACGAAGGTCGCTGGGTCCGCTAGTAAAAAATTTAGAGGTGCTTCATATTGACAGCTTCGCACAATTTTGTAAACAAAGCCTCGAGGTTTTCATCTTTAGAATCCTATATGCATGCATACCAAGACCACTTCCACGACTTTCAAGTTCCTTTTACAGTGGAATTTTATTTCTCCTAATTCGAGATATTTTTTGTCAGATGTTTCTCAATATTGTCAAATGAAAAATTCTCTTCTACTCCAGCAACTTGTTAACATTTTTACTTGTGAAATAGGTACTATGGGGCAAGGTTTGCATTTGGAAAAAAAATCGAAGTCCAGATTTTAATCAAACTTGACATTACGATAATAGAGATAATACTAAAAACATTGTTCCGAAATTTCCGTCTGTATGTCTGACTGTCGTTTGTTTCGATTTTGTGTGGGTCCAAAACAAACGGTACCTGCCATACGATTTTGTCTACCATCTCAATTATCTCGAAAAAGGTTCCCACGATTTTGATAAAAAAAAAAGTGTGTACTAGTTAAGGTATACTCTACATTTTGGTCAAGATTTTTTTTTTATATTTTGTTATTAACGGTACCTACCATACAACCATTTTTTTGATTTTGAACTTTCTCATAAATGGCTAGACAGATTTCGATCAAATTTTTTACATAGGAGTTCCTTTAAATTATAAATAATACTGCATACCAAAGGTCTCGAAATTTTTATTGAAAATTCAATATTTCGAAGACGTGTGGATGATTTTCTTTGAAATTTTGTTTTTAAGTTTATATTATAAAGTACAAATTTTGTATATAAAAAATTAAATAAAAAACTTCGTTGAAAATAAAGGGTTATCCATATTGCGGTTTCAAAAGTATACTACTGGAATTGGACATCCGTCAAACTAAGTTGTTAAACCAATTTTTTTTTTTCAGTTGAAAATCCGACATTTACGAAAATGGATCGCTTAACTATCGCACAACGCACAAAAATTGTTAAAACCTACTACAAAAATGGTGATTCTGCCACAGCAACATATCGTGCTTTAAGAGGATATTATGGCTTACATAATCGTCCAACTACGCAAGCAATTATCAAAATTGTTAAGAAATTTGAAGTTACTGCATTGGTTACAAATATTTATAAGGCCTGTGCATCATCGTTTCGCTCGTACCACTGCAAATATCGTTGCTGTAAGTCAAATTGTTGCCGAAGACCCGAATGTGTCAATTCCTCGTCGTTCTCAGGAATTAGGACTGTCTCACGGCATCTTATGGCGTATTTTGAATTTGGATCTACACCTACATCTATTTAAAGTCCAGCTCACACAACAACTGAAGCCAAAACATTCACAACGACGTCGTAGATACGTCGAATGGGTGCTTGAACAACAGGCGGTGGACGTCGATTTTTCGAACAAAATTTTCTTCAGCGACGAAGCACATTTCTCACTCGGTGGGTTTGTTAATAAACAAAATTGTTGTATTTGGGGTTCTGAGAATCCTCAAGTAATTGAAGAGAGGCCATTACATCCACAAAAAGTCACTGCTTGGGGCACTCTTTGGTCCGGAGGCATGATTGAACCGTACTTCTTCAAAAACGACGATTGAACGACTGTCACCGTCAATTCGGAGCGTTATGGTCATATGATAACCGACATTTTTTTGCCTGCTGTTGAAGAATACGAATTGGAGAATATGTGGTTTCAACAAGACGGTGCCACATGCCACACAACTCAAGCGAATAAGTCTTCATTGCAAGAGATATTTCCTGGCCGCGTAATTTCTCGTCGTGGCGATATGAACTGGCCACCAAGATCATGCGATTTGACACCGCTGGACTTTTTTTTGTGGGGCTACGCGAAACACCGTGTTTATGCAGATAAACCTTTAACTCTTGAGCACTTGAAAACCAACATTCGTCAAGTTATGGCTGAGATACCGCCCAATATGTGTCAAAAAGTGGTCGAAAATTACCTCAAATGAATCTAAGCTTGCATAAGTTCGCGTGGTGGTCATTTAAATGATTTACTGTTTCACACATATTGTCAACGTTCAAACTTTATAATAAAAAAGAAATATCATGAAAAAAATATATATTATGTGTTTTATTTACGTTTACTTTTTAAACCGCAAAATGGATAACCCAATATATTTAGATTCTTAATAAAAACCTTTTGCATACGATGTGTCGAACATAGGATGCAAAAAGCTTAAATACTCTTGGAAATACCATGACATCCAGAGTAAGCGTCAATGGTTATTTGTTTCATTTAACTTGGTCCATTCATTAAGAATAGATAACAACAAAACAGTAAACAGATATCGAAACTCAGCTAGATTAAAGAAAATCCCTTATTATCCTTGTTTATATTCCACACAAAGAAAAAAATCAAAAAAAAAATCTAACATTAAAAAAAAACATTATTTTTGTTTGAACTTTGAATAAATCTAAGTTCTCCTTATCGTCTTCATCATTTTCTGCACGGCAATTTCATATCCTGATTCCGATGGACGAGCGCATTATCTGCAAGAAAAAAACACATAAAATACAAAAAAAAAAAAAAAAAATTGATGATTTTCTTTTATGCGAATGTGATAGGCACAGAGCTATCAAATTTCCGCAATCCATGAGTGTACGTGGGAATGACAAGCAAATCAAACGAAGTCCTACGGGAAGAATGCTAAATAACTCACACAGCATGGAGTCTCTAACCTCAAATGAGATTGTTTTGTGTGTGTGTGGTTTTTTTTTTAAAGAGTCAAAAAAGGACATCGTTACATGAACGCACAACCAAATAAACCGAATCATCAAATTATTGAATTAAATCTGACATCCGGTCTATTGGGAGTAGGATGGTATTCAACAACTACTCGAGCCGCCATAGCCAGCCTCTTATACACTCCAATAAAATCATTCCGTCAAAGTACGTATCACACAAAAAAAAGGACATAGTACCTTTCTATTTGTATAGGTACATCACAGAGAATTTCGGAATATGATGAGACTGCCTGCCCCCCTTCTACTTTGACACACTGTCAATAACACAAAAGGCAGTACATATCTTTAGATGCTATGCTCAGCCTCACAAAATCAGAAACACCGCACATAATGAAGTCAAAAGGAAATGATAATTCAGCTCCAGCATCAAAACATCAATGGCAGAAGGGACATTTCGTTCGATTTCAATACTAAAGAAGGCACACAATGATAGAGAATATAACTCAGAAAATATAGGGACGCAAAATAAATACGCAAACATAAGAACTAAAATCCTCGTAAAGGATACACACAAGACACAACACATGCAGATAAAAAATTTAAATTCGATTCGATTCGGCCACACGTGAATTGACTGACTAACGAATGCCGTGCCAACTGTCGAGTACCGAATGCCGAATGCCGTATAACGAATGCTGATGCCAAAAGCCAAAGGCCCATCGTCAAGGCAAAGGAATATACACCAAAGGATATTCTCATCCTCATCTGACGTTGATATGGTGACCAAGCAAAGAGATAAACCATGCAGAGAAATAGGGTAGGGACGGGTTCGTCCTTTTAGGAATATAAAAGTCCGACAAAGATGTTTTTTTTTTTAATTCTACTTCTGAATTCCATGCGAAAATGATCAGTCCTTTAAAATTCAGAAAAAAAGGATAATACATCCTTACCCACAACACACGAGCAACAAAATAATAATACAACAACAAAGAAAAAAGAAAGGCAAACACATGCTAGAACTTATAGGTATTACTCGTATTTGCATCGAACGAGTTCGATTCGATTTTATTTGACCAGAAGGGAATTTTAAACAAAACCGCCGCCATCGCCATCTTTATGCTGGCTGTCACTAGCGGCTGGCTTCGCATCACTTTATCGACAGCCGAAATACCTTACTTTCACAGGCTATATGGATAACGACAATCCGATTGACCGACACTGAATTTGACTGACCTCACCGTTTCGCGGTGTGGGCAAAATGGAATCGTGTGGATGTGGATGTGAAGAGATAGAATTCACTTGTTATGTCTTCAAATGTCCCCAGGGAAGAACCGCAGCATATATTTCGTCCTATACGCGCGTTATACTCGACCGACGACAAATGTTAATATGAATGAACCGGTTCGGTTGTTGGAGGCTACGTTTATACTGTAGCATGTGTTCCTCTCTGTTTTATGATGATATTTGCATTGTGGTTTCCTTGTCATCATCGCCAGTTGTTTGGTTTTCGCATACAGAAATAAATTCGACTTCGATGCCCTCTGGCGGGCACTTCGTCAATGAAAGATCAACTATAAGGGAAATAATGTAAATTTTCTGACACTGCTACAAATTTGTTTAGACATTGTCTTTTGGTGTTGAGTTTGGAATCGATAATGGGTGTATGTGTTTTATGTTCATCTATAAATTTTCAATATATACATAAATATTGACAAAACGAATTACCGTATGCAAGTCAGTTTAAAAATTCAAACAAATATTTCATTTATTGCATGACATACGTAGTGTTTAAGAGGTCTCAACAAATAAACACACTGTTGAATTAAAATAACACTGACAGTTGTTTGCAATTTGACAGTTGGTTTGTCAGATATAACTGTTTGCAATTAGTACTTGTTATTATTGGAATTCGTAGATGTTGAAATGATTTCGAAAAATGTACTAGAAAATCTAGTAAGGTGGAGGAGACAAATTTCCCCAAAATTAAAAAACGAGTTTCTACTAAACGAGTTAGTGCGGGGAATAGATGTAACAACTGTCAAACAATGTTCTGCTATGTAGACTATAAAAGTTGACTACATGATTGTCTACATAAAGACAATTCGATGTAAACAATTCATGTTAAATCTTCATCTTAATCATTTTTATTATACTTTTTATTACTCATATAATATATTGTACGTACTAAATATACTACTTAATAGTACTGATTATTCCAATTTACTACAAGTCAACACTGACAAAATGTCAAATATAATTTTCTCATTGTTAACTTTTAAACTAAATAAACTCTAATAAAGTCAGTCTTTTTTGTAAAGCCATCATTGAAGGCAGAATTCTTTGTTTTTCTTCAAGCTGAGTTTCGGAAATATTTTTCCTCGAAGAATTTTGTTACAGGTCATGTATCAAAATTAACAATTCACAAATGTCTACATAAATTTGTCGACAATGTAGACATTGTAGACAATTCGTAAAACCATCATAATTCATAATTTTTCCTACTAAAATTTATTAAACGATTATAATACAAAAGCATGTGTGTGCTAACAAAATAGTTGTGAAAAAATCATTTGATCTAAATCTAAATGTATAGATACCTAGTTCTATGTTTATAAAAGTCTTATGTCTGATTTCATAAACATTAACTATAATCGCTTTTATCTAAACTCCTTTTTAATTATATCAGACCATTACATTTTTTCAGTTTCACCAATATAGAAAAGGGTAATAGTTGGGATATTTTAGTTAAAATTGAGTTTGCTTCATAAACTAATAACTTAAGGACCCGAAACCTCTGCTTTCATTTGACATTTGCCTACAAGCTAAAACACGCACACAAATAACTTTTCTGTTCCTCTTCCAATAGACACATTGATAAAAACGCACACAAGAATTTTTTCTGTTCCTCTTCCTATAGACACATAGACACCACAGCCCTAGTAATTTGTTTTTGTTTTGTTTTACGATTTCACATCTATTCATGGATAGAGTTTCAAAGGTACAAATACAACAATGTAAACAAATGGGCTTTGGGGGGTGAAACGTACGAAGGTTTCCGATCTTAGTATGGCTTATTTGTGGTTTGCTTACATCCCTGTATATAAAATATAGGTTCTGCTTCTCTTACATATGAATTAAACGAGAAAAAGTGAAACAACAGTATTCATAAATGAAAATGAAAAAGAACGCTACACGAGTATCTAAACTTCAAACTTTTCTTCCGAAATCCAAATATCGGCCGGCCGAAAGATTTTTAATTGCAATAACCTATCTTAATTGAAAATGAGTGCCAACAATAAATCAAATAACAGAAAGAGGAAACAATTATACAGAGCAAGAGGAAAACCAGCTCATAGACATTGTGATCAACTTCAAAGGCATAATTGAAAATAAGGCGACCGATGGAGTAACTGTGGTGGAAAAATATAGTGCCTGCGAAAGAAGCAGATTCGAATCCCTCAAGCATAAAGCAAAGAAGATGATGTCAAATCAAAAAGTAAGTTAACATAATGTATTGCAAACAGCTTGAAATGTACAAAACTGGAGGTGGTCTATCTACCACAACGCTCACTTACCTGGACAGTTCACTCCAGAAGACAACACATATGATTCGAGTGCAGACTTTCCTGTAATGGAAGCTACCCAGCAAACATTTTAATTCAGAAATGAAAGATAATTAATTCATAAAAGTGAAGAAACCGGACGAAAAAGAATTCACTTTTTAAGCAATTTGAATCCTTTTACCTGGGCTCTTAGACACCAATTTGAATCATTGTAATGATTCATTTATGATCTGAAAATTCGTCCTTTAAATGAACGTATATAAGAGCTCCATATATTCATTTATATGATTAATGCCTGAATCTTTTCTAAATCATAAAAATAATTCCAATAAAATTCAATTAAGTGAAGGATTTCTGAGTATATACCTTCACTTTAATTAATCGTACAGGAATCATTTTTGCGATTCAGAAAAGGTTCAGGGATTAATCATTTAAAGGAATATATGGAACCCTTATATACGTTAATTTAATTGCAGAATTTCCACACAGTCCACTAAACCAAAAACAATAATAATATGGTATTATTTGCGTTTTCTTCTATTCATTTACCACTAGCCAGACCACGGGCGTAACATACATATATTTCTGGGTGCATGAATTTGACCAAATTCCCCTAGAAAAATATAATTTTCAGTATGTATGTGCTGAAAATATTATTAGAGTTGGTAGTCATCGACCAAAAAATAGTGCGTCTTAGAGCGACACGATAGCATCTAACTGATGAGCCCAACTATCGTGTCCGGGCGAAACGCATTTTGGACTAAAAGTCATAAAATATTTCAATTTGACTGAAATGATTTTTATATTTCTAAGAAAATTTAACACCATTTTGTACATACCTTTATGTTTTACCATTTGCTTTTTTATATATAGTTTTTGTTAAGTAAGTAGGTACCCATTTACTATTAAAACGCAAACTGATGGTTATATACCTATCTAAACCGATCTTTCCAAAAACTTTTCCGAACTGATAATCGACTATGCAAACGAAACTTTTGCCATTACAATGACCCGTCATCATTACCACTTGGTAAAAAGGAAAATAAAAGGATGAACAAAAAAGGATCTCCATATGAAGGATCCAACAACAAAATCTGAGTGTTGTTTTTTTTTGACACAGAATACATATCTCTTTGTGTCTCTCTGGTAAGAATTTGTAGGATCCTTGTTTATATTCATAATTCATTAAAAAACTGAAGGTTTCCTGAATATTATTCTTCATTTTTGGTGATTAGAATCTGAACTTTCAGATAAATGTTTGCTGGGTACGGCAAGAAATAAAAAAAAGCAAATATAAAAAGTGAACGTGCACAAATGTGATGATATTTGCGAATTAAAAAAAATTAAGCAGGAAAAAGAGCTCGAGATACTCGATTACAAGAAAAAATAAAGGAAATAGAACTTCAACTAAAAGAAAATGAACTAAATAAACGAGCCCAGTAATAGATTAGTTAAGTTTTTGACTGTTATGTTTCAAAGAAGAAGTGAATAAAGAAGTATTTATATGTTTTGTTTTGTGTTGTATGTTTCAAATAAAAATAAAAAAGAAGTACCTACATATTGATAATAATACCTACATTATGTGTGTATATTTTATTAATATTAAAATAAAATGAATTATTTGTATTTTACATCAATTTATGTTTCATTTTGGACCTCTGTAATAATAGAAAAAAAAGTATGTAAACGGTGATTTTTTAAGAGCTTGGTTTTTGAAAATTCAAAAAAATACAGAAACTTGTAAGAAGTGAATGAAATTTTTATTTGGATCGATAAATCAATTTCTGCCATTTACTTTTTAAAAATAATTTCACTTAAATGTTGCCCGCGGCTACGCTTCAGGTGGTCCATTCTGAGGGTCCAATTTTGGCAAACTTTTTCACACATTTCGGCCGGAATCTCACCAATGACGCGTTCAATGTTGGCTTCCAAGGTAGCAATCGTGTTTGGCTTGTCCCCATAGACAATAGACTTAACATAGCCCCACAAAAAATAGTCTAACGGGGTCAAATCACATGATCTTGGTGGCCGTTATATTCCAATGATATTCTTTTATTTAAACATCTCGATCACTCAAGAGCTATTTTATATATTTTATCAGGTATGTGGATTCTTGACTGTGGGTAGCAATTTTATTTTATTTTATTTTTATTATTGCGCAAAGTTTTCGAGAATCTTACTTCTTTTTGGATAATTTCAAACGTATAGTTGACATTCTTTATAAAAGTAAGTTGATAGTGGGGGAAAACTTTCAAATTCTGGCCCGTGGCGAGCAAGAGCTCAACTTTATTTATGATGAAATTAGCAAGCAGGTAAAAACTGTTATTTTTAACCATTAATTAATTCTTATCAGATGACATGAAACATGAATTTTTAAGGAGTATTGATTCACTTTGGAACTGCGAAGATGTAAAACTAATGGATGAACAAATAAAAAAAAATAAAAAAATCAAGCTTTAGCTTCTGTTGATAATAATTTTTAATTAATTCATTTTAATTAATAGCTACATAGGTATACATAGGTAGGTATTTAATTCATTTTCAGAAGATGATGATGATGACCAATCTACTCGCATTATTCTAAAAATAAAATCAGTAAAGTTATTATTGTTCACAAATAAACCCAAAATGTATTACCATAATCATAATTTATAGTTGCAATCTGTCAAAAATGCAAAAAAAAAAACACAAATTGGATAAAACATTTATGTATGTTCACGGGATGTTATTACTTTCACGACACTTAAAATTTGTTTAGAAGCCTGTTAAAATATAAAAGTTGTTGGTGAAACCAAAAATCCACATTTTAAGGTTAAATGACTTTTTAAATATTTAAATTTACGAAATCGGCCATTAGTTTTAATTATTTAAATTAGAGATAAAGAAAAACTTTAAATTATTGGAGAAATCTGTAATATAAACATTTAATCATTTACATTTGATATGTTTTTAATTCAATACTGGTCAAGTTTTAAAAACATTTTTAAATTTGAGGAGTAGTTATAAAATTAAAATATGCCAATAAACCTTGCAAATTTGGTTCAGTAATCAAATCGCTAACTGACTAATTTCTCACATAATTTGGAGTTGTTTATTTTTTTTGTCCGATTTCAATATTTTATAAAAAGATATTGGTGCAAAATTATAAATATTCCTCGCTTAGAGAATAACCTAAATTCTAGTTTAAGCAGTCGTCTCGTTGCCATGTCTTGTCTAACTTTGTCTTAATTTTAAACACACTTAACGACTCTTTTACTCGTAATTAAAGAAGATCTTTGGGAATACACTAATCAAACTTATGCTGAACTCACCTTTCTTGACAAGATAGAGTAGAGTAAAAGCTCAGGTAAGATTTGTAATATTTCAGAAAAAGGTTTGTATAGAAACAAATTATTCACCACCGGAATTGAATGTATTCTTTTCAAGTAAATTTTTCAATTAAAAATCAAACAGGTGTTTTTTTTTCAAATCGGTATCTTGAAAAAAAGTTCTTCGAACGGATTTCCTCCAACTTTGTTTTCCTTTTTTCTTTCTAAAAAGCTCAAAATATTCAAAAATATTATAAACTTCTTCTTCAGAAAACAATTTTCTTTAATTTTCTGTTATGAAGTGACAAATTTCAACTGGAAAAAGTATAGTTTAAGAAAGATAAAAAAGCTCTGTTTGAAGTTAGACTACCTTTTAATGTTAAAATATACTTTTTGTTGTTTAAAGTGATCAAAAAGTCGACCCTCATTTTAAAACTCATTTAGAGTAGGGTTTCAGTGTTTAACATTTTGCGCTATTATTTAGATACAACTAACATCGTCCATTACCTGTGCCTGCGAAGACCGTTTTCAGCAGTTTTTATCAGAGTTTGGTTGAACACTGTGCAAGGAGCTGAGTATTTATTATTGATTTTCAGCACCAAGAGATAGCCAAGCTCTTCAAGGCTTTGTTTTTATGTGGCCAAGTCATCTTAATCGCAACCACGGGTCTTAAACTTTTATTTTTAAAGCAAATGTTTTAATTTAATGTTGAAACTTATATTTAAATGGAAAATATTAAACCCACGTGTCTATCGTAGTAGCAAAGTCTTTTCGAAATGATTTTATTTGTGAGAATTAAGATGTAGTAAAAGTTATTGTTTACATTGTCGACACATTGTCTACATTGTCGACATATTGTCTACATTTTTGGCGTTGTCGACCGATTGTATACGTTGAAATGTACACAATTAAAGTCGACACGTAGAGGAACAACACTGCTGTCAACACCTGTCAAATTGTTGTTGCTAAAAGCAAAGATAGTAAATTTATCTTTTGTTTGATTTTTAACATTTTCCTATTCTTGAAGTTTGACAGCTGCTGTTGCCATTCTACGAAAAAAAAGTAAACAAACATACTTACTGGATTCGACAAACTATTTACTTTTCTCTATTTTAAGTACTTACAGGCTTACTGAGTCCTTGAAAATTTCCTACCCTTTTAACTATGGAAAATATTGTATGGTTCAAATAAAATATACTAATTTTTAATGAGGGCAGGTATTGGATTTGAAAAAAAATCTAACTCGAAATTTTGATCAAACTTGACATTAACGGGAACACTGAAAAGTGGTTTCCGCAATTCCGTCCGTCTATATGCCTGTCTGTATCGATATACAGCCTAACCGGCTTAAGCGTTTTAGGTCATTGGCTTGAATCTGTTTTGAAATATTTGTTTAGCATTAACGATAACGGTACCCGCCATACAATTTGTTGTACCACAAATTGTAAGTCTTAATAATCTGGAAAACGGTTCTAACAATTTTGATAAACAAAATTCATTACACTATTTTAGGTTTACTCTACATTTTGGACAAAAATGTTGTTAGGTACTAATTTTATTATTAACGGTACCAGCCATAGAATAGTTTTTTTTATTTTTCTCATTAACGACTCAACAGATTTCGAAAAAAAAAATTGTACAGGAGTTCCTTTAAACATAAAATAATACTACACACTAAAAATTTCGGAAAATGTGTTTCGTTTTAGATTTTTTAAGAAAAGATCAATTATTTGAAAATTCACTTTTTTGAAAATTCAATATTTTGAAAACGGGATAGCGTATCGGAAGCCCGCTTTTTAAAATCTTGTTTTGCTAAAAATCCCGAAAAAATTTAAAGATACCATCTTCTAAAATATTGTTTTCTTAAAATTCCACCTTTTAAAATTCCTCTTGATTTCATTTTGGTTTAAGGAAGTGTTTACATAAAAGGTTGTTAACGGCAAAACCTGTTCAAACAAAATATTGGGCAGGAGGACACTTAAATTCAAAATAATACTGCATTCCAAATTTTTTGAACAATTATTTTCTGGGTTTTTGAAAAAAAAATAAATATTTCGAAAACCGGTGGACGATTATTTTGAAATTATGTCTTAAAGTTAAATATATTAAATACAAGGTGCCGCAGGGGAAGTTCCTTATTTGAAACGCGAGTCATTTTACCAGATTTATTCTGATAAGGGTGGGGTGGCCCTCGTTCGAAAGAGCGCAACTAATGTTTTATTTTATTTAGATTTACTGTAGTTATGATAATTAAAAATAAAATAATAAAATAAATAAAATACACGACAGGATCGCACGTACTTGCTCCTATGTTCGATCACATTATATGCAAAAGATTCTTAATGGAAACGGCTAAAAGTATTTTTTAAAGTCGTTTTTCACTTAATTTTTAAATATAAATTTCTTAATGAAAAAAAAATTGGTATGAACATTTTAAATATTTAATAATATAAATTTAAAAACAAAATTTTAGAAAAAATCGCCCACCCGTTTTCGAAATATTGAATTTTCAGAATTTTTTTTTTTTTCAAAAATCCAAGAAAACTATTTTTTGAAAATTTTGAAATGGAGTATTATTCAAAATTTAAAGGAAATCCTGGAAATTCAATAAAATGGTTGTTTGGCAGGTACCGTTAATAAAAAAATATTTAAAATTTTTTTTCAGCCAAAATGTAGACCATACTCAACTTAGTACACATTCCAATTTTTATAAAAATCGTTAAAGCCGTTTTCGAGATAATTAAGATGGTAGAAAACTTTGTATGGGAAGTACCGTTATTTTTGTGGTTAAAAACGCCTAACCACCAAGTTTGAACAAAATCGGTTCAGCAGTTTAGGCTGTAGATCGTTCTACAGACAGACAGAATTGCCGGTCCCACTTTTTTGGTGCTCTCTATCATCGTAATGTCAACTTTGATTAAAATCTCGAGTTCGATTTTTTTCCAAATGCAAAACTTGCCCTGCAGTACCTATATCGCAAGTAATTAAGTAAAAAATTACTGCATAAGAGCAAGTGCGTGCGATTCAGTCATCCGTATTATTTTTAAGTTTTTTTTTTTCCTTTTAACTTTTACAAATGCATTGCGAGTGGATTCGTGAATTCATGAATAAACCAACATTAAGTCTGCAATCTAGTTGCTGGAATCGATAATAGGTTTGAAATATAAAAAGTTGGACAAAATTTTGTATACAATCCGATTGCAATTGATATGGAGACTAAACGTGCTGAATGCTAGAATCGCTTATTGGTGGAAAGAGCTCCCTACGCAACTAACATTCATTTTAGCTTCGATAAGGCTTCGTTAATTTGTTCTAACTTCGATAAAATCTTGCTAGAATCTGAAATATTGGTAGAGTAGAGCTTTCACTTTCTCCTGAGGAACTTAAATAATATAAATATAATTACCAATCAAAGCGGATATCCCCATGATGAGATGGCTAAGCAGCTCAACATTAAACTTTGTTGGGCTCCAGATAAAGTGTCTGATATCCTTATAGCTATTTAGTTATGATATCTATCATAAATGGAACAGGACATTGTTTATAGTATAGGAATGCCTACAACGAGTTTTGTAGAAGCTGCATAGACGAAGAAGATTTTGTGATTAAGTTCAGTTTCCACTCTCGGTTATAATATAAACGGTCTTAAATGCTATATAAAGAGGCCCAAATTTCTTAGAAGAATTTGTATAAAATCTTGGGTATATCAAAATGGAACAACTTATACTATAAGTGTGTGTCTCGGTTTTTCAATGGCAGCCATTTCTGCCTGACATAACCTTGTCTGTGGTAAACAAAATATTATTGTTAATAGTGACAACACAGGTTCTCTGGATCTACGAAATTTTTTGTTGTTGTCGGTCGTTCTCTGAAACTTAAGACTCCTAAGATCGTTTTGATTGTTATTTTCCTAAAGTCATTGGGCTAAGGACCAGGTTATTTTGTGGTAACAGGTCGCAAGACTCTGATTGCAAAAATGAACTGCCGAATTCGGTTTGATTTTATTTTTCAACATAGTCCCTATTAGCCCGATACACTTCATCCAACGTTTCTCCAATTTTGTGACGACCTACACATAATACGGGTTCTCCTGCGCCTTATAATAAGCATGTTTTGCGGCGATTACCTCTTTATTCGACTCAAAGCTCTTACCTCCGTATCATATTTTCATGTTTCGAAACATAAAATATTCGGGTTGGTGATGTTTGCTCCAAAAACATAATCCGAAAAAAAATCCGCAAAGACAGAAAGAGAATCGCGCAATTTTATTGCTTGATTCACTACTTGGACTGCTTATTTTGGGGATTTTCCCATGCTGATTTTTTTCTTTGTGAATTTCGCTCGGGGAGATTTTGTCTTTGCTCCATTTTCACTTGGAGATTTTGTCTTTCGGGATTTTTTTTTTTGGGATTAAGTTTTTTGAGCAAACATCACCAACAAATCGCCAAGCCAAACAAATTATATTGGATATTATTTGAGATTTTGGAGATTTTGACAAAAAGGAAGTATATTGGGGATTTTGTCAGGGCTTCTTTTCTCATGAGTATTTCGTCGTGTTGGATATAATTTTTGTGGGGATTAGTCCGATGGAGATTTTGTTCTTTGGGGATTCCAGGTGCCTCCCGTAATATTGTGGGGATTTTGCGGAATGAGGGAGGATGAGTTTTTCGCATATCTCATTCAATTTTGCCATTGCGACTGCCCAGAAGAAGTCAATTGTTTTGATTATTTATTGGTTTCTGGTGTGCTGTGCTGATTCCAGGTTTCAGCTACGGTTACAAAACGGTACAAAACTCAGTCGATTATTTCTGGAACACCACCAACAACGCTCTTCAAGTTGTTAAACGAACACGGCATCCATCTTGCGGAAAGGTTTTCAAGTCCACATATTTATTTAAAATCGACATCAGTGAGCCACATTCACTCGTCGATCACCCTTTATCAAACCTTCGATATTTTCGATCAGTTCCTGTGTGGTGACTTCAGTTGGCGCCACTTGTGCTTGAACGACCATACCGAAATTGATTAAACTAGTGTTGAAGTGTCCTCATAATGTTTGTCAATCTTTTTTTTTGTGGTTGGCGTGATGGTATGTTAAATGGAGTACTGGAAATTGCCTTTTTATGATTTGAACGAAAATCCTCATATGTGTTTATAGTATATAAAATGGATGCCACAAACATTTTTTTTGACAAATCTGTCTAAAAATTTGGTTGCGTTCTTTGGAAAGATGATTGCTGGCAACAAATAATGATTAATTTAAGGTGACGATACAGTTTGTGTTAATTTTCAGGGATGTATTGACCAACCCTATGCCAATAGTAGTTTTGCGGTATTTGATCTCTAAATCAAGCTGTAAAACTATAGCTTTTGATTTTAATGCAATATAATTTTCTGCTTAATCCAAACACTACACGAGTGTTAACAACAGACAACTTTGCGTATTTCCTTGACATAACCCGAAAACAGGTCGACTTTTCAGTGTAAAACCATAAAAACCACAATTATGTATAATAAATATCCTTGCGGGGTTATTTATAAAATCCTATTTAAATATGATTTTTTTTTGGAAGAAACAAAACACCAAATCCTTTGCAAACCATATCCACTTAACACACGCCTCAAATTCCAAACCACAAATACTGTGTGTCCTAGTTATAGGAGATGCACTCTATTCAACCTCCTATGATGATGTATACCCACCTACCACCACGTTGACGATGCATGCGAAACTCCTCTATAATACATGAAAGTATTGCTTCCACATACATATATATATATATATATATGGGATATAGTTAGAGCATAGATCAGCCATCAATAGCATATCATTTGCTTACACCTAAGAGTCTTATAATTAAAATCAACAACATCGACACTGTTGACACCAAACTCTCAGCCGTACAATACCCCAAATGTAAACCTGGATGGCAATAAAGTACAAATATGTGACGACAGCGATGTATACGTCTTCTAACCATCCAGCCAGCCAAACAACCAGCCAACCAGCATGGTGTGAAAGAAGAACGAGCTTATATATGTTAGTTCTTCTCTAAGATTATCCTTCGCACATCTTGGAAATTACTTTCTTAAATAATTGATCCTGGTGATTAAGTGAAAACGGGTGCGCCCTCGCTCTCAAGTTGCAAATATATATTCACATATTGCTTCAAGCTTCAAGGTAAGCAACGATAGCAAACAAAACGCATACCTATATGAGTGTATATGGATTGAGCAACACCCCGTAAATGAGGCTTGATTAAAATTACATAAGAAGAAACTCGCACACATATACAGCAGAAAGGATTTTGAACAGGATCTCATTGCAAATTGCCATCTTTGCTATGGTAAAAACGGCTTTAGATATATTTTTTTCTTCTATGTAACTTAACTACTTGTTAAAAGAAGAAATCCTAAATAAGCTTAATCCTTGAAGAATTTTCATGCGCTTCAAAAGGACAAAACTTCTGCTTCTGAAAGTGACTATAATGCTAAAGTCATATTTCTTCTTTTTTTTTTGGAGTACATATATGTTTGTGTTTATGCTTTTTGGCTTGATGAGGAATCTTGTGCGCCCTTGTGTTGATTTTCAATTTGACAAGGGTTTGACATTCGACAATCGCCCTGGGGTCCTTCGTCGTTTCAAACAGCCAACAATATCGAAGTGAAATTGCCAAATACGAGTACCTATTTAGTAGCTCTTTTTTTTTTCTTTTGAGAATATCCTTTTTTTGGCCGCGAGGAAGCCTATTTAAATTAAAAGCAAAGCTCTATGACAGGAAAGTGATGTGATAGAATGAGCAGAGCACGAAGCGGATTGAGGGAATGATTTTGACATTTTTTGACAGGATTCAATGACATTTTGACCAGATGTGATCAGCTTCAGTATAATCTAATCGAACTATGTTGAGAATCCTTTAATTTTTTCTAGAAAATTGTTTTAGACACGCATCGCGGGACAATCTCTCTCTAAGTAGCTACGAGTACCTATATGCGTGTTATAATAGAGAGCAAGGATTATGTGTTTTTTTGACATTTATTGTTGAGTCTGACTGTCGTTTTTAAGTGTCGGCCTATTGTATAGAGCCCGACAATAATGTCCTGTTCTATCTACGAGTCAACTGACAATATATACGAGAGTTTATATGGATGTTTTATCGTCGTCAAGGACTTAAGTTTGCTGCTTTTGACTGAAATGGGTTTCGTCAGGACCAATTGAGTTTCCACTTAATCACTTTCGAAGAATAGATCAGGGACTATATAAATGCCTTCAGCATGCTTTGGGAAGGTATGGCATTTTTATTTGAAATAAATCAAATAGGTAATTGTATTGGTATTGTTGTTGTTGTGATGCTGATGATATCATTTCAATTGGCAAAATGGGTTATAGATTTCTATAATTGGTTTTTAAAAACTCTTCAAATCCTGATGAAGTGGGGCACTTATGGGGTTCTATGTGGATGATATATTAAAGGGATGTTTGCTTTGTCTCCGCATGTATTGTGCAATGGAGGAAGTGAGTCCATTTCGGATAATATAAATTTAATCACGCTGAGCTTGTTGAGTGGGTGGTTTTTGGTTTCGATTGAAAATCAGGCTTTTGTATACGTGTCGGATAAAGGAATATTTTAAAATGGATTACGGTTGAGTGGATTCGAGTGCGAATACTACAATTTTTTTAATAAATTTGTATACAACTTTTAAAGTAAGAGATGGTATTATGTTGTAATTAATGTAAATATTTCAACTTAATTTTTTTTTGCTTTGATCTTTGGATGGTTTTCAAGTGGCATTATTATTAAGCATAACTCGTTATATCATTATGTACCTAACGTGAAGTATGCTCTTGCTAATTGCATTCGCTTTTGGGACGATTGGGATTAAAATTTGAAGTCTGCAAATGCAGCCGGAATACATTTTACTTCCTATTTGTTTTTCTTTTTTTTATAACTCTCCACGCAGTCAATGGGTTTTGAAAACCCTTAAAATGTACAACCAAAAGTGGGAACGTTAGGAATTTTGCTAAAAGGTGATACCTTTCGATGCAGTATGTTATTCATGTTTCGAATATCAAAAGTGCAGGGATAAATAGAACAATGTTCAGTCTTACGCATTCGTATTGTACGGCTAAAGAAATAAAATGCACGACTGAATGACACGTATTTGCTCCTATGCTCGATTACATTATATGCAAAATATTCTTAATAGGAACGGCTAAATGTATTTCAAAGTCGTTTTCACTACGTAAAGGGTTATCCATTTCGCGGTTTCAAAAGTATAGGGCTGGAATTCGACCATCTGTCAAGCTAAGTTGTTAAACCAATTTGTTTTCCAGTCGAAAGTCTGACATTTACGAAAATGGATCGCTTAACTATGGCACAACGCATAAAAATTGTTAAGACCTACTACAAAAATGGTGATTCTGCCACAGCCACAGCCACATATCGTGCTTTAAGAGGAGATTATGGTTTGCATAATCGTCCAACTACGCAAGTAATTTTTTCAAAATTGTGAAAAAATTTTAAGAGACTGGAGTGGTTACAGATATTGTAAGGCCTGTGCATCATCGCTTCGCTCGTACCACTGAAAATATCGCTGTGAGTGAAAGCGTTGCCGAAGACAAGAATATGTCGATTTCTCGTCGTTCTCAATAATTTGGACTGTCTTACGGCACCTTATGACGTATTTTGCATTTGCATCTACACCTACATCCATTTAAAGTCCAGCTCACACAACAACTGAAGCCAGCTAACTATTCAAAACGTCGTAGATACGTCGAATGTGTGCTTGAGTAACAGGCGGTGGACGGCGATTTTTGGAACAAAATTTTCTTCAGCGGACGAAGCACATTTCTCACTCGGTGGGTATGTTAATAGACAAAATTGTCGTATTTGGGGCTCTGAGAATCCTCAAGTAATGGAAGAGAGGCCATTACATCCACAAAAAGTCACTGTTTGGGGCGCTCTTTGGTCCGGAGGTATGATTGGCCCTTACATCTTCGAAAACGAAGATGGAACGACTGTCACCGTCAATTCGTAGCGTTATGGTCATATGATAACCGACTTTTTTTGCCTGCTATGGAAGAATACAATTTGGAGAATATGTGGTTTCAACAACACGGTGCCACATGCCACACAACTCGAGCGAATATGGCTTTATTGCAAGAGACATTTCCTGGCCGCGTAATTTCTCGTCGTGGCGATATCAACTGGCCACCAAGATCATGTGATTTGACACCGCTGGACTTTTTTTTGTGGGGCTACACGAAAGACCGTATTTATGCAGATAAACCTTTAACTCTTGAGCACTTGAAAACCAACATTCGTCAAGTTATGGCTGAGATACCGCCCAATATGTGTTAAAAAGTGGTCGAAAATTTGCTCAAAAGAATCGATCCTGGCAAAAATTCGCGTGGTGGTTATTTAAATTATGTAGTGTTTCACACATAATGTCAACGTTAAAACTTTATAATACAAACGAAATATCATGAAGAAAAATATTTAATGTGTTTTATTTATGTTTACTTTTGAGATCAGAAAAGGAATAATCCTTTATATAAAAATATTTAATTTTTTCTAAAAAAAAAATTGGTATGAACATTTTAAATATTTAATAATATAAATTCAAAAACAAAATTTCAGAAAAAAAACCCATTTCTGAAATATTGAATTTTCAAAAATCAAAACAAAATATTTTTCGAAAATTTTGAAATGCAGTATTATTTAGAATTTGAAGGGGCTCCTTTATAAGAATTTTGATCGAAATCTCTTGAGCCATTTATGAGAAAGTCGAAAATGAATAAAATGGATACCCGAGTAGTACACACAACAATTTGCTAGGCGCGCACGGCTCGCCAAAATTTAATTATTTAGAATTAGTGGCTTCGTAGATATAAGACTGTAAAAATTTCATAAGTCGTAACTGACTGACTCACTGATTCACTTATTCACTGAGAGATCATAAAAATTATGGAGCACATCCAGACATCGTAGCTTCTTATGATGCATACAAAGGAATAAATCACAAATTTAAGATTTTCCAGTCCGGGGGCGCGGTACACGGGAATTTTCAAAGAATTGATATAAACTACCTGGAGCACTTCTGATTGTCGTCGATTGATGATATTTGATACAGCGATAGGACGTGACATAAAAACAAAGGGAAAATTAAGAATTTGAGATTTTATATTCATAGTGGGCGTGGTAACCATACATTTTCACAAAATTAATATTTAATTTATTGAGATCACATTTGATTTTTGTGGGATTATGATATTTGTTAGAGCGGTCAGCTTTCAGGTGTATACAAAGAAAAAGTTGAAATTATAAATGTTTTTTGCAGAGGCGTTTCATCCACCCACTTCTTATCAATTACATATTATCATTTAAATGGAGCACTTCTGACTTACGAAAATTGGTAGACACACATTTCAGGATAAAGCTCTCATTGCGCGTTTTTTTCACTCACTTTTCCTGATGAAAAGAATCTTTGCAATAATTAGTGAAATCTCACCAAAAACATTAATGTTAAAAAAGTAGTCAAAGTCTTCTTCAAATAACTTTGCGTAACAAGTCAGCCGTTAACATTATTGAGATCTAAAAGTACGCCAAATTCTAGGTTTATTAATGTTAAATATCAAATAGTTTAAGTAGAGTAATAAGAAAGAACCTGAAAATTATCTGAGAAATCTGTTATTTAATAATTACTGACTTTAAATCATGTTAGTTTACTTGGCAAGTTGTCAGTTCATTAATTAACAGATTTCTCTGATAACCAAAATTGCCTAATACCTTATAACAGATTTATAGGGTAAAAAAAAAATCTAAAACATTCGACCTCGAACGTCAAGATTCATCAGAAAACAAAATCAGTGAGTTTAGCTTAGCAAGGACATCAACATATTATTTAACCCTACTATGGTGTTTTCAAACCTTCAAAGATAGTACGGGTGGCGGCCGTAAGAATACCTATCTCATCGGGAGAGTCGAAATTATGGTTACCAATCGATAGAGTTTATTAAAACATTCGGTACAAGTATCACAAAACAAAGTTTTAAAAATGATGCTAAATTTACCTTTACTTCAACTTTAGAACTGCACAGAAGAGCGGATGTTGAATCGATTTTTGAAAGGATTCGCAAACTTTCAATTCATTTTAAAAATAGCTGTGATATTTCTGAGAATAAACTCATAAACCAGCTCAATGCTTAATCTGTGATAATTCTTTGTATATATAATTATTGCGTTTGCTTTGATTCATTGTGTTTTGTGTTTTTTCCGTTTACGTATTTATTATATTTTATTAATTTATTTACTTCTTGTTCTTTATTTATTTATTTATGTATTTATTTATTCATTTATTTATTGTTTCGTTGTTTTTTTTTTGTTTTGTTCATTAATAGATTTATTTGTTTTGTGTATTTCTTGCTACATATATATTATATATTGTAACTTATACAGTTTTTTTTTTATTTTTGTAATAAGTTCCAACTTTCCAAATATTATCAATATAATTAAATTTACAATTACTTTTCTTGGCAAAATTTTAGTTAAAAAATTGTTTAGTTTTTAGTTTTTAGTTTTTTAAACTATGCATAAAATTTCACTCAACTTAAAAATAAGTTTCCCACCAAATACCATCGTCCTACTCAGTGGAAGAAAAGCAGAAACGTTTAGCAGATATGTCAAATATTGAACCCGTTCGATCTCCAAGCAATCCGCCGCATCAAGCTAGCTTTAAGTCTGCATAGAAAATTTTAAGAGCTAACTACTCTATATATGTACAAATGTACCTATTTCTCAAAGTATATATTTATAAGTATTTAAGCCGATACAATGATATTTATAGTCTAGTTGCCCTTATTAAATAATTTTATAAATTCACTTTATAGATTATTTTGTTAAATAAATAAATAAACAAATTAAAGTAAGTTAATAGAGTAGGGTATTGGCTTTATAAAAAATTATAACATTTATATGTAAGTATTACCGTATTCCTTAATTTTTTTTATCAATTGTTACTTTTTTTATGAAATTGTCCCTCCCGCCCAAACAGGGTGAGACAGACCCCAACCCATAGTAAGTCTTGTGGACCCCTCTACAAATTTTATCAAATTTTGGTGCCAAAGTTAACGTACTGTCCCCAGAGATTAATGTATTAAATATTATTTCAAAAGCAGCTTTTTTGTCTTTCATTTTGATTGTGAAATATCAAGTTATTTATTGGTTTTGAGTACTTTGGTATTCCAAAACACAATTAAATTACGCTATAAAGAATGTTTTGAGAGTGATCCTTTTAAAAATCAAGCTTTTAAATCACAAAAAATCACATTTGTGGCTAAATGAATAGTTTATATAAAGTTTTGTCCACTACGTTATAGTGAGCAAATTAGAATATCATTCAGTACTAATTTTAAATTAATATCTGCATCATAATGTTATTTTTTACTTTTCAATTTAAACAAAAAAAATCGTTGGCCCACCACCGGATTTGTGAAGAGGACAGTCTAACCTTAATCTTACGGCCGCCTCGCTTTACTATAGATTTGTAAACATTGAAATCCACTTACAACAAAAAATTGACCACTAAGACTTAACCTAAATTTTCTGTAATTTGTTTACTTTCAAAATTATGAAATTTGACAACTGGTTGACTAGCAAAACGACAATATTCTCTTTCTCCTACAAGACTTTTCTTCCAGATATTAATTTTGTTTTAGTGTCAAATGTAGATGCATACTATTATTTTCGTTCTTTGCATATTAAAAATGATCAATTTTGTTTGATAAATAGAGTTTTCTCCCAAAATCAACGATTGCCAAATTTATCAATTTTCAATTAAAAGCAAAAAAAAACTCAATATAAGAAATTTTATTTATTAATGAAAAAGTTATGATAAATAAATCAATTTAGAACAAAAGAAATAACAAATAACGGTTAAAATCAATAATATCTACAATAGAATTATCAAAAACCCATTAATCCGATGATTAAAAACGAGTTAGATTGTTCCCTTCCACAAATCTTTTCGTAGTTAGCTATTACCAAAAATTTCTGTGTGTGCCTGGAGGGCTGCTGAAACCAGGACGAATAATTTCAACACAACATTTCATATACGATTAGTATAGAAGTAAGTGTGTGTATGTGTGTTTATGTGTGTGTAATGCAGAATAACAAAAAAAAAGAATTCCATTGATATTTATAGCCTGTCTGTCTTCTAGATTGTAGAAAACCAATTCCAAAAGAAGCAAAAAATTAATCAAAAAGAATCGAGAAACAACATAAAAGGTTTCAAAACTAATTATGGAACGGAAATTATGAGAACAGACAAAAATCCATGAACAATGGAGACATAGAGAAGAGATACAGAGAGAGGGAAACAATATGTTTGCCCGTTTACGTTTTTACATGTGAACTTAAGCAATCATCAAGCTCCTGAATCCAATTAATATATGGAACTAGGAATATGAGGGAGTTCAGATAATCGGGATGAGAATGCTTTATACTCGTAGTATACATCATGTGTTGTGATGGATAAAGGATCAGGGACCTAGGAAGGTGAAATAGCATTTCGTTTAAGTTTCATGGTCAAAAAACAATGAATCAACTCCGACAGGCACCGGGTCGTTGGTTGGGGAATTGTCACTAAGGAGTGATGAGGTGTGGATGCCAAAAGGACGATTCGTTTGGATTTTGCATCTGCACTGCAACGCATCCATAGAAATGGAATTTTGTTGTAATTGTTCATATTCTCCCTCTCACTCTCTCCTGTGAATTAATACATATTTGAACAGTTTTTTTGTATATATTTTAGAAGCTTCATGATTTTTTAAATTCTGGTGAATTCTGACACAGAACAGACATCCTGCCCATCATACAATTTTTGTTTGCTAACGAAAAATAAATAAATGAAGCGCTAAGCCGGGAAAAACCACGTAAAGTTTGATTTCCCAGGGGAATTGTTACATACATACATATAACCTTACATGATTTAAATTGAAACTGAAGACCTTGATTTGATAGGTACATGAACTCAATTTTTTTTTCAAAAAATAAAAAACGAGTGCAAAATAAATTATTTTTGAGGAAGGTTTTGAATTTTTGAATAAGTTTAGACTTTATAATTTGACTTTTTCATTTCACACATACCCACATTTTCTTTTTAAGATTTTTTAGCTTAAGTGTATAGTGCTAAAAGTAACACTTTTACTGAAGCCTATGCTCATACCACAATTTTGGAAAAAAATTCAGCGAAACCTATTTTGAATAAAAATTCTTGTTGTAGTACAAAATCCTCAAGGTAAAATTCAAAATATAGTTTGAGAAATTAAATAAAATGTACGACTGGATCACATCGCATGCTTAAAATTCTTATTAGAAACGGATAAATACATATTATATTTTGCTTAAAGTCGTTTTTCACTAAATTTTTTGTATATCTAGGTACAAAATTTTTATAATTAAAAAAAATGGGAATTTTACAAAAGATTAGAAATATTATTTCTAAAAAAATCATCATCCATTTTTGAAAGATTGAATTAAATAATTTTTTTTTAAATCCGAAAAAATATTCTGCAGTATTATTTATAATTCGAACGACTTCTCACAAAAACATTTTGATCGAAATCCGGCGAGCAGTTTATGAGAAAATCCAAAATGCAAAAAAAATTGTTGTATGGCTTGTACCGTTAATAACAAAATATTTAAAAAATATTTTTGACCAAAATGTAGGATATACACAAAATAGTGCGCACACTTTTTACTGGCGATAATAGGTAATATAAGGCTAGTTATGCATTCGTCGAAAAAAAAAAAGTTTTGCGATAACAATCAAACATGACATTACGTTGATAGCGAAGACGAAAGAAGATGGTCTAAAAATTCTGTCCGGTTATATGTCTGTCTGTCCATAGAGTTTTTTTATGTATTGTACAGAGGGGAAATTGATTTTTTTTTGTAACTCATAAAATAACGGTACCTGCCATATACCCGTTACGTTAAAGCCTATTTTCCTCGAAAACGGCTGTAACGATTTGAATTTTTAAAAAATCATTGCAGCTTTTTAGGTACGACCGATCATATGGTTGAAAAAAAAAATCAAAAAATGTCTAAAAAGTGTCCATAGGACCGTTTTTGTTTTGCCTTCGACTATCTCAGGAATCACTTAACCGATTCTTCCGAAGTTTGAAACATATATAGGTTTAGGTTGCCCAATTTATACTGCGTACCAATAGTTTCAATTAATATTTTTTTGTATTTTTAAAAGCATTTTTGTAAAAAAAATGTATATTTTGAAAACTGCTCCTTAATTTTTTTTTTTCAAAAATTATATTTATATGTATTTGCTGATTACTTACGAATTGGCGTTTTTGAATTTAAAAAAAAATTTTTTCAAAAAGTTTAAAAACAAAATTTTTTTCCAAAAATCCGATACAGATTTTTAAAATTTTTATTCTCATGAATTCAAATTTATACAAGAAATAAAATGGAGTATTTTAATTTAGCTCAAATTAGTTTAAGTATTTATTTCTGAATTTTGAATTATTTTTTTTTGATTTAACCGATTTAATCTTTTCTCTTATCTCTTTTGTTTTTAATTTTATAATATTAAATATTTAAGATTGTCATACCAATTTTGTACAAAAAAAAAAATTTAGTAAAAAACGAATTTTATAAAGTATATTTAAATTTTCAAAAGTAATCTTTTGCATACGATGCGATGGCACATAAGAGCAAGTTCGAACGATCCAGTCGTGCATTATATTTTTTTTATCAAAATCGTTAGAGCCGTTTTTGAGATAATTGAGATGGTAGAAAAAATTGTATGGCAGGTTACGTTAGTTTTAGACCTAAAAAAAACGATTCAAAAATCTCTTGGGCCGGTTAGTCTGTAGAGCGTTGTAAGACAACCAGACAGACAGCCAGACGTAGCTGCAGGACCCAATTTTTCTTCTTTGCTATCATCGTAATGTCAGGTTTGATCAAAATCTCGAGTTCGATTTTTTCACGAATCCATAAATTGCCCAATGCCCATAAAGTACCGTTCTATCGTGAGTAAAAACATGCAACAAGTTAAGACTTATATATCCGAGAAAAGGGCGCTGGTATCTTAAATTCTTAGAAGAGTAATGTGTCCAGAATGATAAAAGGCAAAATTCCAAAACACTGAAAATCCAATAATCTGAAAGCGCTAAATCCGTGTTTGGCTGACTTTTGTTTTGTTTTTACTTTAAGGGGAGCAACGAAACTGTATGAGCAGTACACATTGGTGTGAAATGGGGACCTTATAATCCCCGAAACGATCCAGTAAACGTAATACATACTTATGTCCTAGTAAACTTTTGAAAATTGAACATCTTAAAATTTCTTATCTTAGAAAAACAAAAAATATGTCTTTAAAGGAATTCGGTATTCGAGTTTTCTTCATGAAATTTGGTTTGAGTTTTGAGGTTCCAAATGATTTTATTTCATACAAATTACAAAAGTTTAGTGTATCATTCATTTTTCAAACATGGCTTACGCCGTCTGTCAGTTGACAATTATTATTACTTAATTAATTAATTTTGTTTAATATACAAAATTGAAACATAAAATTAAAAAAGTTCTTCTAAGATCCGTTTTCTGTAGTTAAGTGCTAGCTTGGTGTAGTTGTAAAGGGATTCCCAGTCTAAAACTCCGTTTTAAACATCTATGACTTCCTCTTCACTAATGTAGTTTTTTCCAAGTGTACTCCTTCTGGTTTCCACCAAAACAGGACATCTTCCCACGAAGTGGAACACGTTTTCGCGTTCTCGATCGAAATTCTTCGATCGAAATTCTGAAATACGAGTTTGCCGGTGGCCTAATATTGCGTTCTTGTGGTTTATTCGGTGAAAAATATTTTCTTCGTTTTCCTATCTCAGATCAAATGTTCTTAATTTTCCT
Source organism: Philhelius pedissequus (assembly GCA_910595825.1). Lineage (NCBI taxonomy): Eukaryota > Metazoa > Arthropoda > Insecta > Diptera > Syrphidae > Philhelius > Philhelius pedissequus. Next base: position 329,745,769 of record OU343160.1, read on the forward strand.
TAAATAAGTTTTAAGGTTTAAATGTAATAATAACTAATGAGCACTTTTAGATTTGGAAAAAAAAATCGAACACGAGATTTTAATCAAAGTTGGCATTGCGATGATAGAGAACACCAAAAAAGTAGGGCCCGCAATTACGGCTGTCGGTCTTTCTGTAGAACGATCTATAGACTAATCGGCTGAACCTATTTTATTGATTTTCGATTTTCTTATAAACGGCTCAACGTTTAATCAAAACTTTTATACAGAAGCTCCTTCAAATTGTAAATAATACCGCATTTCAAAATTTTTGAAAAATTAATATTTCGAAAACGGGTAGACGAATTTTTTTTTAGAATTTTTATATATAAAAACTAAGTGGAAAACGACTTTAAAAATACATTTAGCCGTTTCTATTAAGAATCTTTAGCATATAATGTGATCGAACACAGGAGCAAGTACGTGCGATCCTGTCGTGCATTTTATTTATTTGCGAATTCATACACATAGAAAATAAAAACAGTGCCCATGACCTGACTTGTTTAAGGAAAAATACGAAGGTATTAACCTATAAGTAATAATAACTCTTAATTATTAGCAAGGGAAGTGACACAAAGAACATGCCAATTTCTAACAGTTTTGTGTGTAAAGCAATTTAAAGAAAGGACTTCGGGTACCCTCTGATTTTTTTGTTCGGAATTCTGCAAAATATTTCCGACTCTTAAGGCCCACAAACAGTTATAAATATGAATTTCTTTATTCTCTCGTCCCTTTATTATTAATCCTTATAGAGTTACTGCCGATAGAATTTCAACGTGCAAGCGAAACAATGGATATTTTTCTTCGCCCAGGCATCAGTTGATAAACATCAAACCCAGCGAGATTGTTTAATTCAAATTCAATAGAAATACAAAAGCCATTGTAGTTTCTTACGTCTCATTTCTCTGTCACGAAAAAAAAAATAAATAAATATATAATCACTGAAACATTTGCAATTTAAAACCTTTTTTCTTCGAGTTTATTTTATGAATTTCACTGAACATGCCACACAACCCCAATTACAGTCGCAATCCAAGTAACATATTATTGTTAGCCTCTAGGCCACAAGAAGGCCCTTACACTTACACAAAAGGGATACGAAACAAGAATGATCCTCAGTCACCTGGCCTTTTTTTTCCTTTAAATTTATTCTGAAAGACAGAATAATACTTCCTCGGATGATGAAGGATGCGGACTCAATTGAATTATGAATGAAAATTTATTCAATCGTCCATCATCAAATCAGAAGTATGTATGTATATACGAGTACCTACCTAAGGAGGATCGAGTTCGAGATCACAATGATCATTGAGATTCAAGATAAATGTGCAGAACAACAGATTCGCATTCCTTTGTGGCCTCATGTGGCCTCATGAGTCTTCTGCTTAAGTGAGGCTGGTGAATGCGGCGGCTTTGGGCTTAAAATCGATTTTCTGACGAGTTTTTTTTTTTGTGAACATCTTTAAGATTGTTTTTGTTGATATTTGCAGAATGTGGATTGCTTTGCCGCACGAATACGAAGACAAACTCTATAACAACTGTGGGCAAATTCCTTTTAGCAGCATATGGCGTCGATTTGCAGAAAATTGATCAGCAGCAGGATATTAACAATTTTGTCATGATGCCTGCCTTGCGTTCGGAACATATTTTGCCGAATGCTGTCCGTCTTCTTAATTAGTTCGTTAGCATGGGTGGTCTCTGCAGTTTAGACATTTAAAGGTCTACCGAAACAGTGGGGAACTTATGGAGTTACTTTTATTTAGAAATAAGTAAATGTATGAATGAATGAGCAATTGTATTTATTGGACAGGTAGAAGGTTAGAGTGATTTTATTGGAAGAATTAGAAGAAAAAGAGACACAATAGATATTAATAGTTTTTGTGGATCGTATTGGTTGAAGTCAAATTAAAAGTTTTTCATGATCTTTAATCGAAATGTATATTAACCAAGCACGATACTTGTGCTTAGCTGTTCTGGCGAAGAACCTATATAGTAACTCGGGGTGGTCCAGAACGTATCAATTTAACAGAAGATACTACGATTATAGATGCAGAATACACTTTGTGGCTCGTGAATTTTTTTTTTACGAAATAATTCGCCGTGAATTAGGTGGAACATGAATTTTAGCGACTGTTTGAACACTTAATCGTTAACGCGCTTATTTAGAAAAGCTTGGAACAACAAGTGATAGAATAACTACACAATTGTTGACCTCGATATCGCCTGTCCTCTTTTTATGGAACGCAGTTTTACTTCAGCAAATTAACTAGTTTTGCAAGAATGCCAAAAACTTATTCATGGTCTAGAAACTTGGTCTTGACTTATAATTCCTGTTATTTTAAGATCTGCTGTAACAATGGTAGACTTTCCGTGACTAAGAAGAAATGGCTTCAGGAATTTGAACAACATATTGTATTAACAATACTTAGGTGGTTCCAAGTTTGTAGTTTCTCCCAATCTTTCCTTTCAGTTTTTCATACCTTAAGAGCAAGACCGTCAGCTCCAGTAGTTTTATGGCAGATTCAGAAAGTAAGATATGAGTTCAGTCAGTTCCAAGATATCATCCCTATTTAAACTGTTGGTAGTCTTACTTAATAGAGAAATCTAGAAAGCTGACTATCCTACCAATACAATTCACATTGTTATAGACGAATAACTGATCCAGGCTGACCATTTGCTAGGTATTGATTTTGAACTCTCAATTGGGAGAATATACTTCTAGGCCTAGTTTATGTGGATAATATCTTCCCTTATTAAAATAAACCATGAGGAGATATTTGGTCCGTCCGTATCATTTTTGTGGAAGGAGTTCAATATCAGTAAGAGTACGAAGCCATAATACTCAGTAAGATGTAGGTAAAGTCCCAAGCGTTTCGTCGCAGAATATTATAACAAAAGCGCCGCGAATCCGGAAATATATGGAGCTATTATTGGCATTACATATAATATACTGCATGTGTGGACCTAACACAACACAGTTAGAAAGTCTTCGACGAACTATAAAGATTCTAGAGAAACTCCTATTAAAATCTCACCAAAAACTATTGATATCTTATTTGACAATGCCTTTTCCCGGCTACATCCTTCTTCTCGTATAACTAACCGTAACCCTAAAATCTTGAATAAAGTTGACTCAGCAGTGCTTCTATAACTCATCCCCACCCGCAGCCGAATAATGATTTTTTTGTTCTTATTTATGTTTGCAAAAACATATTCTATGAAAAAAAAACAAATTTTAAGTGTGGAACCGGAAGGGTAATGCTGCCATCTTAAAAATCCTAATTTTTTTATTTTGCTTTATAGCTCCCAAGATCTTTACTTTTTTTTTAAAAAAAGCTCTTAAAGCAGATTTAAGATCATATTCCACTTCCTTTTTCGGAAAACCAAACATCGTTTGCAATTATAGCAACGTAAGGCTGTATAAAGCTTCAGGAATTATCCCAATTGACAAATATGTACAAATACATTACCAAGCTGTTGGTGAAAATCCTATCCCATATCAGTCGTATTATTATTTTAATTTCAGTAAGCCCATCAGCGATAGGCGACCGATATCTGCAGGTAGTATCCATGATGGATCCAACATATTTTGGAATATCTATATCTATAGAGGACATCTCCGGAGACTTCTACGATGCAGCATGAACGCAGTACAACAGAGGTGTATCAATCAAAAGACTAAGCCAGCTATCAAGCAACAGGAATTAAGGCCTCCAATCCCATCACAACCACACTTACCATCTAACCGTCAGCACTGCTCAAGATGGCGAGAAAAATTCAATTTTTATTTAAAAAAAAACCTATGTTAGACCAAAGAACCTTTTTGTGCAAAATGTATAAAAACCAACGATTTAACGAATCAGAGCCCCTTCTGTGGTCGCGGATAATCCTAAAACTTTTGGTCATATTTAAACACAAAGAGAAACTCAGTTGGGATTCCATCTACCATTACTTATAATGGCATACCTTCCGATGATATTAAAGTAATTTGCAATAGTTTTGCGTCATTCTTTCAATCTAATTTTGTAGATCTCAAACTAGACTTTGTTAATACGATAAGCACCGAACTTCTTGTTGACCTTGAAAACTTGCAGGTATCTGTAGATGATGCCTTACAAGTATTATTATCTCTTGAAAATAATTACTCTATTTCACCCGATAATATTCCACCAATTCTTTTAAAAACATGCGCTCATATTTTTGCAACTCCACTTTGTTTTATATTTAACCTTTCTTTATGTAGTGGTGAGTTTTTAGATATATCGAAATACTCCATAATATCTCCCCTTCATAAATCAGGTACAAAAAGTTCTGTTGAAAACTACAGACCCGTTGCAAAATTGCAGTTAATTCCTAAAGTTTTCGAAGCTGTAGTAAAAAACAAACTGTTCAATTTAATAAATAGTAAGATTTCAATACACCAACATGGTTTTTTAAAAGGCAGATCGACAACTACTAATTTATCAATTTGTTCACATTATCGTCTAACTGAAATGGATATGCGTTCACAAGTCGATACCATTTACACCGATTTTTCAACGGCGTTCGACCGCGTTCAACATAGCGTTCTGTTAAAAAAAAATCGAGATTTTCGGCTTTCAATCTAAACTCCTCATGTGGTTGAAAAGTTATCTAGAAGGTAGAAAACAAATAGTGAAAATTGGGAATGCGCGCTCCAAAGAAATACAAAATTTGTCAGGCGTCCCTCAAGGTAGTCACCTTGGACCACTCCTTTTTATTATTTTTATTAATGACTTGCCATTTCATCTTTCTTTCTTTTAAATGCCTTCTTTTGGCTGATGATTTAAGAATTTTCAGCACCATAAATTCAATAGACGATGCAAATAATGTTCAAATTGATTTAAATAATTTAATTAATTGGTGTAATATTAATGGGCTTTATTTTAGCAATAAAAAATGTACTTTTGTAACATATTCTAGAGGTCACAATCCCCTGTATTACAATTATAAGCTCGAAAATAATATTTTACAATAACTTGAGAATCAAAAGGATCTAGGAATAATTTTCGATTCTAAAATGAATTTTTCGAATCACATAGATCACATTATCTCGAAAGCAAACTCTATGTTAGGGTTTGCCATTCGTAACTCAAAAAATTATGAAGACCCCTATACACTAAAAGCTCTTTATTCCAGCCTTGTTAGACCACATCTAGAATATTGTAGTGTTATATGGAGTCCCTCTGCTGCATCTAGTATGATTCGTGTAGAAAAAGTTCACAAAAGGTTCACGAAGCTTGCCTTACGAAAGATTTTTGGTTATTCAAATGTTCCATCTTACGAAACGAGATGTATTTTAATAGATCTTAAACCTCTTTAGCAGAGAAGAAAATTAAATTCTATTCTTTTTGTTTATGATGTCTTGAATTTTATTATTGACTGTCCGGTGTTGTTGTCAATGTTTTCTATGTATGCGCCTTCTCGAAACTTACGTCTGCGAAATTCTGATATTCTTAATGTCCCCTACCACAGTACTAGCTATGCTAAACATAATCCCATCACAAAAGCTTGTATAGATTTTAATGAATTTGATTTTGCCATAGATTTTAATGTTAAAAGAGATGTGTTAAAAAATAAATTGGTAAACTCATTATAATCTAACATACATATATTATTTTTATTTATATCTTAAAATTATGTTTGTATTTTTGTTATTTATCTTAGTTTGTAGTCTAAATAGAGTTTGCAACTTTTAAGACGAAATAAATAAATAAATAAATAGACATAAGAATTAATTATTTTGGAATACCAAATTGCATTGGTGCTATCCCTCAATCAGTGTTGGAGAAGTAGAAGTACCAAAGAAATACACTGCTAGGTGCCTTAAGTACTTAACCGTAGCGGTGGTAGTGTGTGTCCTTGCCTCGGTATTCGGACAGAGTCCAGAGACTTTTTTCCACCTACAACGCCCTGGAACCAAGTAATTTGTGCATTTGATTCACCTAGTGCCTGGGACTCTATGCCACTCTATTTATGGTTTTGCTTCGTTAAGAACTCTATCACCAAGCAATAGGTACATTTGTACTTTTTCTCCGAAAAGAGACGCGGACTTTATCCTTATAGCCACGAGGTAGATTTAGAAAATTTGTAAAATAAGAAAAAGACCAAGTTTTGTTATTAGCACACCAACCAATTTGTTCTTGTGCATTTTAGAATAAAAGTCTTGGGTTGCAGCGGAAACTGTCAGCAACAGTTTACATACACTTGTTATAAAATAATTTCCACAAAAATGAGAGTCAGCTAGATGATAGTTATAGATTAAATAAATAAAGGATTTTTTATAAAACAGGCTTACAGATCAGTAATTTCCGAATGTAAATAAAACTATTTCATTCTTTCTCGACGTTTTGTTGGGGTTTTCCAACTTTTTCAAGAGACTGGTTTATTAAACTGTAAAAAATTCCATTATACCTACAATTATTTTTCTTTTTGAACAATTTTGCTTACTTTTACATTAGTGGTATATTTTATATTTAGACATCACTTTTACGTTGAACATTAATTACATTGAAGAAAATAAATAAATAAATAAATATGTACGTTAAACACTAAACAATAAAACAGATAAGAACTTAAATGCTAATATCACAGAACTTTTTTTATGGCCACACTGTAATTTGACTTTATGTTGTCTTTGCCTTCTTTCGTATTCATTGTATCCTCAAGCTTTCTATAGTTATAGATTTTATTGTAGCCAAATGTTTATAATATTTTTTCCTTAAAACTAGATTGCACAATTTCCAGAGATATGGTATAACTCTACCTTACTACTGATAACTAATAATATATATTTGTAGAATTCGATTTTTATTTATTTAAATTATTCGAAATTAACAATAAAATAATGAAAATTAATAGGAAAAATTGAAACAAAGGAATGCAAAAAAGTTAATTGAAATTTAGAAAAAAAGATAAGATGTCAGCGAGATTGATACACGTCTTCGTCGTTCGTCGTATACTTTTCGTCCGTCCTCTTTCTTAAGGAAAATTAATTTCTTTTTGGAACCGGTGAGCAGTCCGAAAGTGAGAGCGGGTTCAGCGTTGCCGTCTAACTTTATTTCTATCCTACAGATCGGCCGTCCTGATCACAAGCTGTCCTCAGCGTTCTGTCAAAAAGAAATAATAAAGAAATTAATTAGTCATCGCTTTCCTCTTCCGAAGAATAGTCTAAATCAATGTCCGTAAGGCGCCAACTCTTCATCATATCGACACAGCTGGTTGTAACTGAGGATCCTTCATGGTCTCTAATCTTCTCCACCTCGTACCTGTCATGATTACAAGCTTTGGTAATTTTGTAGGGTCCAAGATACTTCCTAGCAATCTTCAAATTAGGTCCGAGCTGTGTGCGACGAATCGCCACCAGGTCACCTTCATTATACTTTCGGGCTGGACGTCTTTTTCGATTGTAAGTCTTTCGATTCTCATCTTGGATCTTTGCGATCGATTCTCGTGCCTGCTGCCTTGCTTCATCTCTCTCCTTGGCGAACAGCTCTCTTATATCGTCGTCGATTAGTTTTGTCAGTTCAGGGTCAGTGTTGCTTTTCATTTTTGTGCCAAACATTAGTTCGAGCGGTGTGGTTTTAATGCTTCGCTGCAAGGTCGAGTTGATGGACGCTTGAAGTTTACTATAATGAGTGTACCACTTACTTGAATCTGTCGCTGAAAGCTTGGTTAGAACTGAAACGATTACACGATTTATGCGTTCCACTTGGCCATTCCCCCTCGGCACTCCTGTCGCTATTACTAAATGTTCGATCTTACCTAACTTGCAATATTCCTCGAAGTTGTTGCTGGTAAACGCTGATCCACGATCCGAAATAATGCGTGCGTTTGGTGATCACCTCAGCTGCTGAAGTCGTCTTCGTTGGGTAAATCCATGTAAATTTAGAAAACGCGTCGATTACACAAAAAATGTAGCTGTACTGCTTTGCTGTTTTGGCCAAAGGACCTAAATGATCGACGTGATATATACACAAAGGGGGGTTTTCTTTGTCGATAGGGCTAAGGAGCCCTTCCTGTTTTCATGATTTTCTCTCCGATAAAATACAGGCAATGCAGTTGTTTCGGGTTTCCTCTAGCTTCTTTGCGAGATGAGGGATGAAATAATCTCTTTTCACGATCTCCATCATTTTCTTAGTAGCAAAATGCCCGTTGCTGTGAACATTCCTTAAGAGTTCAGCTTGCATCTTCTTTGGTATATACAACAGCTTCCGTCCTTCGTCATCTTCCTTGTAGATTATTCCGCGTTCACAAACTTAATTTTCATAAGGGGTATACTTCAAAATATTTTTTATTAACTGTATGTTTTCGTCGTTGTCCTGTGCTTTGATAATTCTGGTTAGGAACTCACCTTTAATGACGCCTACCGCATTTCTACTCAGTGCATCAGCATGACGCATTCTTACCGCATTCCGATGTTCCAACTCGAAGTCGAATTCCTGCGTAATGAGCACCCATCCAGCAATTCGTGAAGAAAACTCTTTTTTCTCCATCGTTCCTTTGAAAGCTACGCAGTCCGTCGCTATTTTGAATCGCAGTCCGAGTAGGTAGTGTCTAAGCTTCTTCAAGGCGTTCACTACTGCTAGAGTCTCCAGCTCATAGCTGCTGTAGCTCTGCTCCGACGATGAGGTCTTCTTACTGTAATAAGAAACAGGATAAAAAGCATTATTATCTTTTTGAAGCAAGACGGCGCCAAAACCCCATTTGTATGAAGCTCCGTCTCTGCGCCTGGTCGATATAGCTTAAGAACAGGAGAAGTCGTCAAAATTCGTTTTAGTTCCTCGAAGGCGGCTACCTGTTTTGGTCCAAACTGAAAATGTTCACCTTTTTTTAGTAGATCCGTTAATGGTCTTGCGATTGTGGAGTAGCCTGGCACGAACTTCCTAAAATATCCGGTGAGTCCCAAAAAACTTTGGATTTTCAGAACGTTTATCGGCTGTGGAAATCCTTGAACGGCTTTTATTTTTTCAATTGATGGCTTGATGTTCCCATTCCCGATTCGGAATCCCAAGTATTCGATAGATTCACACAGAAAATGACATTTCTTCCAGCGAAACTTCAGACCATATTCGCTTGCCACCTCCAGCACCAACTTCAGATTATCCAAAGCGTCATCATAATCTTTCCCCAGGATTGCAAAGTTATCTACAAAAATCAAAAGAATTTTTCGAAGTCTTAAATCTTTAAAGACTGCATTGACATGTCTTTGGAATACAGCTGGTGATAGACAGATTCCAAAAGGAGCAACGTTAAATTCCCATTGATCATCTGCCGTCACAAAAGACGTATACTTACGACACTCTTCGCTTACAGGCACATGGTAAAAGCCATTTTCCAAGTCCATTGTCGTAAAAACTTTCGCCGAACTCAACAGATCCAGCTGTTCCTCCACCAGAGCATTTGGGAACGGGTCACGGATGATAATCTTGTTGAGTGCACGATAGTCGATGCACAACCTTTTCGTGCCGTCTTTTTTATTTGCGAGTACAACCGGTGATAAGTACTCTGACTCGCTTCGTCGTATAAAACCCTTCTCGTGCCATTCTTCTACCTGCTTTTGTATGATGTCTTTTTCGAGTGGAGCAAGTCGTCTTGGACGATGAACAATCGGAACATCAGAACGGAGAATAATTTTCATCTGAACATTTGTTGTCTTCGTTTTTACAGGCTTGTAGTTGTCGACCAACTTCTGAACTTGTTCCCTGTACAACGGTTTGCCCACAAATAGTTCTACTTTTTCGTTACTAACTTGGTAACAGTTCTGAAATTCTGACTTTATCTGCTCTATGTGCACACCATCTTTCGCCAGTGAAATGCGTGTGCCTCGTAAGACGTCTTTGCCAATCAAAAGCGCGTGCTGCAGGCACCTTGAAGAAACAACGTAAATCTTGGGTTCATAGAACATGTTGTCTATTTTCATAGTGGCAAGAAAGTATCCAAACGGCTTCGTACATTCTTGAGATAATCCTCGAAAAACTTGGTCATCAAACTCTAATGCTAGAGAGCCTATCTTGAAATACTCTGTCGAATCCATCATCGTCACGTCGCTACCTGTGTCAATTCTTGCTCTAACCCGAAAGCCATTCACCGTAACCATCTTAACCTCCAACTCGCTTATGTCAGTGTCAACCACATTCACTGCTTTTGGGACGTCTACAGTCTTCTTCGGACAGTTTGGTGAAAGATGACCGAACATATCGCAGTTGAAGCACTTTGGACCTTTCGACTTACTTTCACACGACCTGCTTTTATGTCCCGCCATTCCACAGCTATAGCATCGAATTCTCGAATTATTGCTATGGTTAACATCTTTCGTCTTCGATTTGGTGGTTTGCCACTGGTGTGAAGACGATCGTTGACCGAGGCTACTTCTGAATCGCTCGTACTCTAATAGTTTCACCCTAAAATCACCCATCGTTCGAGCACCATAAAGCATGGCTTTATTGAGGGCCAAGTCGTCAATGACATCGATGACGTATTGTATAACGGAGTGTTCTTCTAGGCCGCCCTTAGCCCCTAACTCCAGCATTGCAAACAAATATTCCTTAGTTGTTTCTTAGCAGCCAAACCTTTGTGTACATCTGCAGTATTCATAGCGTGTCCAAATTCGTCCAACAACAGTTCTTTCAGCTCCGTCCATTTTGTTAAAGTTGGCTTAGCCCGCATCGCCATTTTAGCGGTACCAGACAACAACCGTTTGGCGAACAAAATTTTTCGCGTGTCATCCCACTTCATCAAGGATGATACCGTTTCAAACTCGTCGACCCATGAAGCAACATCTCCCTGACCACTGAAACTAGACACACCATTAAGAGCGTCCTCAAAAGATCCGATACTTGCCTGAATATCACGCCTTTTTAGCTCCTCGAGTTCAGCTCGGAGCAGTGAACACTCTAGTTCAATGCTAACAGTATTTCCACGTCCTTGGTCATCTTTTGAGTGTGTTGATTTGACATTATCAGCTCCTCCACCACCATCGTTCCGACGTTCGTCATCTTGGAGTCCTCTTGTAGGAGGTAGTCGTACTCGTCCACCGAACAGACTTGCTTCAGCCCCGCCATTGTCCTCCTGCCGATCGGCACATCAGGCAGAACGTCATCCATCTCATACACGTCATTTTGGGGTGCTTCCGCGGTGCCTCTTTGTGTAAGCATGGACATTCTCCACTTTTTTTTGCTAGACTCCAAATCTTCCTCACGTCTTTTGAGGTCGATTTCTCGCTGCTTCTGGAAAATCAGCACCTGAGTTCATTGCAGTGCTGTTTAATTGTCTTCCTCGTCGTTTGCCTACCATCGTGTATATTTTTTTTGTCGCGATAATTTTAATTCGAGAGTACTGTTCTCCCCACGTGACTGATAAAAAGATAAAAAATTGTTTCTTCGATTGAAATTTAATGTTTTAAAATCGAGTTTCTGGCCTCAAAATATTTAAAAAAAGGAATGGTTGAGCCCCCAATTGTCGAATTCGATTTTTATTTATCTAAATTATTCGAAATTAACAATAAAATAATGAAAATTAATAGGCAAAATTTAAACAAGGGAATGCAAAAAAGTTAATTGAAATTTAGAAAAAAAAAGATAAGATGTCAGCGAGATTGATACACGTCTTCGTCGTTCGTCGTATACTTTTCGTCTCTCCCCTTTCTTAAGGAAAATTAATTTCTTTTTGGAATCGGTGAGCAGTCCGAAAGTCAGAGCGGGTTCAGCGTTGCCGTCTAACTTTATTTCCATCCTACATATTTAAATTATATCACAGATTAAATATTGTTTAGAATGAAAAACTACAAGAAACACCTCCATGTAATAATAAATGAACATAATTATGTACATATCACTCAGGAGAGAGAAGTGGAGAACAGGTAGCAGGTAGCAGATGTTGTTCACAGAAGTATTGCAAATAATAATAATTATAAATATAAATATATCACAGATGTTTCAAATACATATAAGTAAACAAATGATAAAATATATAAATATTTGTGTGTATATATAAATCAATAAAAAATCAATAAACAAAATAAATAAATAACACAGTAAATAAATATATAACATAATAAATAAAAAAATAAATAAATAAATAAATAAATAATAATAAATATATCCAAACAAATATTTTGAAAAAACAAAAAATATTAATAAATAAATAAATAACATTATTAGATTCGAAAATAAATAAACAAATAAAAAAACATTTAACAAGAAAACAATTTAATCAAATGGATATATATCTATATATGTGTGTGCATGTACATTCCTACTCAAAATGTGCATACATTATTATATACATTAAAAAATTAAAAACTCTACAAGAAGTTAAGTTAGCGATTAAATCATTGTCTGAAGAATTGCATGAGACAACATAACGTTCATAAAACGGTGATTTTTTAAGAGCTTGGTTTTTGAAAATTCAAAAAAACACAGAAACTTAATGAAATTTTTATTTGGATCGATAAATCAATTTCTGCCATTTACTTTTTAAAAATAATTTCACTTAAATGTTGCCCGCGGCTACGCTTCAGGTGGTCCATTCTGAAGGTTCAATTTTGGCAAACTTTTTCACACATTTCGGCCGGAATCTCACCAATGACGCGTTCAATGTTGGCTTCCAAGGCAGCAATCGTGTTTGGCTTGTCCCCATAGACAATAGACTTAACATAGCCCCACAAAAAATAGTCTAACGGGGTCAAATCACATGATCTTGGTGGCCAATTGACTGCGCCAAAACGTGAGATCAACTGCTCACCAAATTCGCCTCTCAATTGATGCATGGTTTCGCGTGCAGTGTGGCATGTGGCACCGTCCTGTTGGAACCACATGTCGACCGAGTTCAATTCTTGCATTTTCGGCAAAAAAAAATCTGTTATCATCGAACGGTACCTTTCTCCATTGACCGTAACCCTGCGGCCTTCATCGTCCTTGAAGAAGTACGGCCTAATGATGCCGCCTGCCCATAAACCGCACCAAACAGTGCATTTTTCGGGATGCAATGGTAGCTGCTGAATTGCCTCTGGCTGCTCTTCACTCCAAATACGGCAATTCTGCTTATTCACGTATCCATTTAGCCAAAAATGAGCGGAAAAAAAACGGACGTAGCTTGCGAAACACATTTTTCACAGAGCACGAATTTTGATAATAAATTTCAATAATTTGCAAACGTTGTTCAGGCGTAAGTCTATTCATGATGAAATGGCAAACAATACTGAATCGAAATGTCAAATGTTCGTGGAATTTGTCATGTGTGATCTGTCAAAAATATAAACGTCAAAAACCAAGTAGCAAAAAAATCACCCGTTAGTTTTGAAATTTGCATTGGTACTTTTGCTATTTGTACAATATTTTGAAGATCATCTGTAGAATAGTGCCATGGTAGATTTAACATAAGGTTTAGAATTTTATTTTGCATTATTTTTAGTTTCCGAATGTGGCTTTTTGTACATTTGCCCCATACAGGAGAACCGTACAACATAATGCTTTGAAAGATAGTTTTGTAGATAATTAATTTATTTTCATTACTCAACTTTGACTTTCTGTTAATAAATGGATAAAGAGTATGTATTGCAATATTTAACTTATTAATGGTTTGTTCAATGTGTAAGCTGAAAGTTAAGGTTATCCCGAGGTGTACTCCAAGATACTTAGCACTTGACTTCCATTCTGTTTGGACACCATCCAACATAAGAGATTTGCTTGGCAAGAAACATGGCTTTCTTTTCTTTGTAAAAAACATTAATCTTTATTTTCCAATTTTTAAAATAAATTTGGACAGAATACAGAGCAGATTGCAAATTGGTTTCAATATTTAAACCAATTGAATTTGATCAATATATACATGTGTCATCTGCGAAGACAGCAGTTTTACAATTCTGGAGTTTTGGAAAATCGTCGGTGAACAGAATATATAATAATGGCCCAAGTACAGAACCTTGAGGAATACCGGCTACAACATTTATCTCATCAGAACACCAGTTATTAAGAGATACCTTAAAAGTTCGATCTGTGAGAAAGGACAATATTATTTTTACTATGTAAAGACAAACTCTTAAAGAAATAAGTTTATGGATTAACCCTTCATGCCAAACAGTGTCAAACGCTTTCTCAATGTCTAAAAGGACCATATCCGTACTGTTTCCTTCTACAAAGTTTTCATTTATATCTTTAGCTATTCTGTGAACTTACCGGACAGAGCTATGGTGTCTTTGAAATCCAAATTGTTCAGGTGGTAATATTTCATTTTCATCAGCATGTGTAACTATTTTATTCTTGATTAATTTCTCAAAGCACTTGCTCAAAGAACTTATTAAGCTGATAGGCCGGTAGCTACTAGGCATACATGCATTTTTACCAAGCTTGGTAGATGATAATGTACTACTTCCACCATGGCATTAGAGCCACAGCATAAAATGATTCAACTACCAAAAATCCCATCCAAAATGTCTCCATTCTTTACTAAGGTCAATGCCATTATTTAACATCAATAGAAAATCAAAAAAAAAACAGTCTTCACAAACCGCTCACCTTAAATAACATCATTTCCCAACTAGGTTCGTTCTACCACAAACTTCACCAATAGAAATACTCTACACTGTCCTTTATTACTTTACTCCAAACTCATCACTATAGGTACCTACTTCTACCTACATACATATATCGCAAATGGTGTAAAATTATAATTTCCTTTTTGTTCCATTCAAATTGTGCGCACGTGTGTAACTCGTCATTCCTCATTTGCTCCGAACAAAACAAAAATATATTTCTAAGGATAACGACCGACAAAACAAATAATTAAAGACATAAAAACATGAAAGCGAGACGACGACCGACGCATCCTCTTTTCTTTTTGAAAAAATAAAAAAAAAAAAATGAGATCGCTTCACAAGTGTAAAATCATTATTTTTATTACTTAAGTTCAAGTTTCGGCTTTATTTTATGTTTTTCTCCCTTCACAAAACTTTTCTTGTTTTTATGAGGAAACAAAAAAAAAAAACACAAAATTTTATAAGATCAAAGTCCTTGAACCAAAAAAAAAAAAAATATATCTATGGAAGAATGACACCCAAATTCGTCCTTCGTTTCTTAATAATGCGACTTAAGGAATTTATTATAAAATCTATTCCTTTATTTTTCCAAAAAAAATCCCGCTTTTTTCCTTCATCTTTCTTTTATACCTCACCTACTTCTGTAGAATTCTATACAAGCTAGACAGGATATCAAATTCATAAATAAGTTTTTTTTAAGCTTATTTTTTTCCTTAAAGGACACCCAGTGTCTATATGGCTTTTGCAAAAAAAAAAGCAAACAAAAAAATATGTGCAAATGTCCTGCTGATGAAAAATATAAAAAAAAATAATAAATAAGACAACTCGTGGACAAAATCTAATTTACAAAAGTAGACACAACCTGCCTAGCTTGGTATTTTCTGCGGAAAGAGGAAAGACCATCAATATGTCTCCCATTTTTCAATTCCCGCATCATCCAACGGAATTCGAAAGCGAGGAATACAAAATTCTACTTCTCTGTCGGCATTTTCTTTTTGTTTAGTACGAAAAATGTAGTATAGGTACTAGGTATACAATGGCCTACCCAAGCCCCTTTTCTCTGTATCTAATTTTATTGGAATCCCAGCCATTTCACCAATTGCTACCAAAACCATAAATCACCACCCCATTTCCCTCAAAAAATAAAGAATCCTTCATTTAAGGTATTATATACTATACGTACCTATCTCTACACACTTTCTTTTGAAGCTGATGGTACTGATGCTTTATGGACCCATACCCAACCCAGAGGACAGGCCACGCCATGAGAACAGGTGTTGATGTTAAATCTAGATGGAATGGTAAAGAGGTTCCAAAATAGCTAAACATTAAATTTGATTTGGTCACGTTTTGATGCTTTGTTCCTCTTATGGTTCATTTTGGAACTTGATGTAATGCAAGGCCTATTGCCAAGATATTCGTCAAGAGACGATAATGGCATGGATGTAATATGACTTCCGTACAAAGTTACTACACCCGCCGCCGCCGTGCCCTCATTGTCGCCTTGTCAGTCTTCCTTCGGTTATTGTGGGTTGTGATGAGTTTGGTTTCTTGTGATGGCATTAAAGGGCCCCTCAGTTTTATGTTTAAGTCCCACACACATCCCGAAGAATGAAGTCCGAATAGATGAGGGCTTTTATTTTAATAAATACCAACAATCAAAACCTCGTTAGCCATTGACGCACATAAAACAGATGCGACGGGGATCTGTACACTACACCGGTAACTGGAAGGACACATAAGTTTTACTTTACAGAAGGCTTACTTTGTAGTCGGGGTATTTATGACA
This sequence comes from Philhelius pedissequus, assembly GCA_910595825.1. Classification (NCBI taxonomy): domain Eukaryota; kingdom Metazoa; phylum Arthropoda; class Insecta; order Diptera; family Syrphidae; genus Philhelius; species Philhelius pedissequus. The sequence goes on from OU343160.1 coordinate 329,762,130, forward strand.
TTTTTATAGCCTGCCAAATGGAAACCCAAAATAATGATAATATATAATATGTGGGAGAGGATTCGAAATGAGCATTTCCTGATTTATGTGATGGCTGACGGGCACCGGGAAGTGAGTAAGATTTAGAGTCCACAAAGTTGATGGATGGTGTCCCAAAAAGTTGATATTCTTCGTCAATATTTCATTTGTACATTATTTCGAAGATTCATTTCGAATATACAATATTCTTACAGGATTTTTTTTTTTTGAGAGAATTCCTTTTCAGAGAACTCGAAACGGAAACCGTTAACTCATTTGCTCTTTTTGCGCATGATCGTTCTCTTCTCTATCTAAAATTCATTTTAACAAAAAGAAGTTCGAATAAGTCACTCGTTTTTTTTTCGAATTTCGAATTTGAATTCCACTCAAATCGGTGTAAACATTTTTGAGTACATACTCTTAGGAGTTAGAGCGAGAGCAAATGTGTAGAGTTTTGATTTATTTTTGTTGTCCTTTTTAATGGATTCTAATTTTGTGTGCCTTCTAGGAGCTAAATCATAATACATAATTGTTCTTTCGTTTTCAAGACGTTTTCATATTTTATGGTGTAGTGTATTGCTCCCAATAGGTTTTTGTGGGGGGGGAGGTGTGGTGTTTCTTTTTTTATTTTTAATTGCTCACAGTTTATGACCTCATCAATCATGAAAAGGATTTTTTTTTCATCGAGTAAGTAGGTAAGTGCCTACCTACCGACACAGGCATAGTTAGGTATGTATTTTTTTTTTCATTTACCTGTCTTTATTCTGACATTTTTGCCACTAATGAGATACACCACGATATTCAGAAGTTTCAAGGCTATGGAAGAATGTTCCATAGGTAGGTGGGTAGGTGTTTCTTTTTCTCTTTCTCATTATGCTCGTACCTACCTATACCATACGACATAGAGCTTAACTTGTGCGCCTTTGGGATAAAAACCTTGACCTACACACAGAATTATTGTCGGGTTTGTTTATTTATAAGGTCTAAGGAGCGGGAGCCATCAGTAGAGGTGTATACTTCATACCATGTTTTCTATATTTATTTGTGTTGGAATTATATTTTGGCGACGCCAAAAATTCGAAGGCCTTATTCGAAGGAGACAATAAGAGTGGTTGTGTATGGATTAGGCAGTTTGGAGGCAACAACAGAAATGTACATTTTAATATTATGCCTACAAGCACTCATGTCGTTTTGTGGAATATAATTGTATTAACATATAGCTCCTTGGGAACTTGTCTAGCTGTAAAATCAATAACGGCTGACACATACAAAAAATGGAGTTTGGCGTGTTCTGAGATTTCTATTTGGAATAGAAATAGGCAAGGTGGATATAGTGTTGTCCCTCTCCTTGAGGCACTTTACGTAACATATCTACAACTGTTTTATGAATTCGATGGTAATAGACGTGATAAATGAGTTGTTAAGTTGGGCCTATAGGTATCAAATGATGACAGAAAGTTTCGGGATGTAAGAATACAACTGATTCAGCTTTGTTTGATTTTAAAATATTAAAAAAGAGTTATTTTTCTGACAAGTTGTATTTAATACAAACATCAAAAAAATGTATGTCATCAGCATACTTATTTTGACTTCAGTGTGATCGCTCTCAAAGGTGTATTTACTCTACATGCAAGACGGCTATGGCCCGGGGCGGCAGGCTACAAGGGGCGGTACAACTTTAAATTTTTTTTTCTTTAATAATTATTTATTTATACAATTCTAATACACATAGTTGTCGTATTTGATAGGAAAAAAACTAGTTTCTTACTTTTATTTAGTGCAAAAGTTGATGCCTACATAATGTACCTACGTGTATTGCAGTGAAAATGTCAACATATTTTAACATTATGTGATGTAGACTCCAGCGCAGATATGATAACAAATTTAACTCTTCTCGGAATGAGAAATTTAATCCCGAATAGGGTGGTGAAGTCTATCAAACTGAAAGAAAATGCATGGAGAAAGAAGTAATTTTCCGGAATTATAAAGCCAAGACCACTGAGGAAAACCGGAAAAAGTTTCATCAAGCTAGAAAGACTTGCAACGTTCACATTCGTAGAACCAAATTTTTACATGACCAAAAACTAAGGCAAAAAATACTCAAACGTCCCAAAGGTAGTAAGAATTATTGGTAATTTGTAAAAAATATTCATAATTCAACTTCGTCTTTGGTTCCAACGCTCGTCTTTAATTACACCCCTTTTGTCAGTTCTCGCGAAAAAGCCAATTTGCTTGCAGTGCAGTTCGCTGCTAATTCGACGCTGCCAGAAAGTGTTATGACTTCTCCAGTACTTGAGAGCGAAAGCGATTTTAAGGAACGAATCTTCTTTCGCACTCGTGCAGTTGCCAGAGTCCAAACAAATCCGCTGGTCCGGATAGTATCCCTCCCATCGTTCTGAAGATGTGTTCTACAACGCCGGCAAAACCACTGAGTAAGCTTTTCCATCTGTTCCATTCTACAGGTCTCTTTCCGAGTGGATGGAAAACAGCATTTGTCCAGCCTGTCACTAAAATAGGCGCATCTTATTCACTCTAATTACCGTCCAATTGTACGAGTACTTACGTCCCTTTTTTCCAAGGTCATGGAAACGCTGATTATTTATCAGCTTAAGAAATATTTTGAAGAACGAAAACTCCTTAATGACCGGCAATATGGCTTTCCTAGCAAAAGGTCAATAACTGATCTGATCTCACCGAACAGTGGCACAAATCTTTACATCGTTTTTGAGAAAGTAAGATTATTGCGCTTGATATTTCAAAAGCAAATGCTTTTCAAACTCTCAGTGCTGTCCTCTGTCGTTAAACAAAATCCAACCCCCATGCCGCTGTCCATGAGTGGTACTTGCAGTGAAGAAACCGATCAGCTTTCGGTACTTGGTATGTGCATCACAGACCACCTCTTGTAGAATGAACACATATTTGATGTCGCCAAAAATGCTGCAAATGGGATTTCTTCGAAGATGCGTGAAATCCTTCTCCCCCTCTGATCTGGCTGTAATATATAAGGCCTTCATTCGCCAAACTGGAGTATAACTCGCACATTTGGGCAGGAGCTCCCAAAACTCATTTGAGTCCCTTAGATAGAATTCAGAATAGAGCTCTAAGAATGGTAGGCGATAGAATTATAATGGAAACATTTACATCTCTTGAACACCGTTGAAATGTTTCATGTCTTGCATTATTTTATCGCTATTTTTATAAGCAATGTTCCAGTCAAAATAGCCAGCTGCATTCCTCCCCTTAAACTATTCAACCGTTAAACTCGCGCTTATAGGAATGCTCATCAGTTTACCCTTGAGCCCAACTTCGGATGTATAACTCGAATGTGGAATACATTACCATGCACTCCCATTTTAATATTCTGAACTTCAAGACTTCGCTTCGGAATGCTTCTGGATATCAAATTTAAAACCAAATTTATCCATTATGCTCATTCGAAAAAACATATCCCAATACTTATGTCGTTTTTAGTTGGCAATCCGGAAGCTTTCTGGACTCTTTTGAAAGTGTTCATTTGGGAAAAAATGACAGTTCTGATTCTAAAAAGAAGAGAATTTTGCTACTGGATTTGAAATCAGAATCGAAACCAGAAGCATTCACACATTTATACACTTGAACGTCGAACTAGACTTTTGTCATTTTTTCTATCATAATTGTGCAACAAACATTATTTTTGATTTTGATTATTTTCACGTACCTAAACAATTATTTTAACATATGCAATCACAGTCAAATTCAGAATCATCAGAAACAAAAAAAGTGTTCAGTTAGGATCCGGGATTCCGGTTTACAAAATAAAAATGACATTAATCTTTCGATCAATAAGTACTCTCACTAGAAAAAAAATAAATGACAATTCTAATGCTCACATAAAAATAAAAAAAATTAAAATTACTGCAAGGCTAACACCAATTTTTTGTCTTTAATTTTTGGGATCACGGAAAATTTTGATGCGAATAAGTAAAATCTCATGCTTATAATTAGACATGAAAGATGAAAGGTATGAAGGGGCAGCTTATGTAGCTTTTTAAATAACTGACAAAGTATGTATTTTTAATAAAGTGGGGGTAGGGCTGGCAACGAGACGAGACCAGGCGAGACTTTTGTTAATCTCGTCTCGGTCTGGTCAAAATCGAAAAATTTCAGTCTCGTCTCGGTTTCGGTCCAGGTCTCGCCTAACCAAGTCTCGTCTCGGCCTTGGGCTCGCCTTTTTCTCGAGAAAATTTAAATGTGCGGTCTCGTCTCGGTGTCGGTCTCGGTCTTGGTATCATCCTTATTCCTGTTTTGTTTCGTGTTTTTTTGGTAGTAAAAAGATGTAAGATAAAGATAAGACGCATTGTTCGGATGGCAAATATAGAGTATGGTTGTGGTATCTCAGCAGTTCGTCGGTAAGAAAAATGCGGGAAAATGTATGAAACAAACTCGTGAGTCTGTTTTGTCTTTTGAGTTAAGTGGAAATAACATTTTGGAGGAATTGTGTAAGTTAATATATTTCATAGCAAAAACAAATGAAATATTTAAAAAAAGAGTACCTACATACAACGCTCGTTTTTTTTTTTAAATAAATTAACCGGTTTTGTCAAGCCACGATCTGTCAAAAACCATTTAAGGATGTCTCCGATTTAAATGAATTAAAAAAACCTCTACAAAATTCAAATTTAACCTAAAAAAAATCGAAGTTTTTCGATTTAATTTATTGCTACCTAAAAATGTGATTTTAAACCTTTTGGGTGACATTTGGAAAAAAAGTATTATCCTAATGTCAAGATATCGTAAGTTGCCTACCTTTCAAGTTATGAACTGTCACAATCCATTGAAGCATCGCTCCGATTTAGATGGATTCAAAATCCTCTACAAAATTCAAAATTTACCTCAAACATTCGAAATTTTTTCCTCCGGCAAAAGTTGATTTTAAGCATGATTTTTATGATTTGTTTAGCATGAACAACGTACAAGGGTATATCATTATTAGATTTATTCATAATTGACAAGCACAATAAAATTGGAAAAGATGTGCAGATGCCAAGTTTGACTATATTTAACGTTGATTTTCACAAAGTTTTCCAAACTTGCTTTTTTTCTATGGGTTTTGACAGCTGAATGTGAAAATTCGTACCAATTCGTACGATTTTTCAGGCTACCAAACACTAAAAGCGGAGGCATCCTTCAATGGATTTTGTCAGCTTATGGCTTGACAGGTAGGCAGCGAACTATATTTTGATGTTCTGATGATATTTTTTCCAAATTTCACCCAAAAGGCTTAAAATAAAATTATTCCGGAGCATAAAATTTTAATTTTATAAGGTTCTTTTTATCCATTTAAATCGGATTAAATTCAATTGATTTTGACAGCTCATGGCTTTACAGGTAGGCAACGAACTATATTTTGACGTTTTCATAATATTTTTTTCCAAATGTCATACAAGAGGCTTAAAATCAACTTCTTCCGGATCAAACTTTTTTTTGAGGCAAAATTTTAATTTTATAGAGGGTGATGTTCTTTTAATACGCTTAAATCGCGATCGTTAGATGGATTTTGACAGTTCATGACTTGACAGGTATGCAACTTACTATGCCTTGACATTTAGATACTATTTTTTTCCCAAATGTCACCCAAAAAGTCTAAAATCAACTATTTCCGGACCAATAAATTAAATCGAAAAATTTCTAATTTTCTGAGGTAAAATTTTACTTTTGTAGAGGTCTTTTAATCTATTTAAATCGGAGCCATCCTTCATTGGATTTTGACAGCTCATGGCTTGACAGCTAGGCAACGAATTATATTTTGACGTTTTGGCAATATTTTTTACTAAATGTCACCCGAAAGGAAGCAACGCCATGCATACATAAATGGTACGTATTCTTCTCTGGATTTTCGGAATGCGTCTATCTCTGTATAACTATGTACATACTGAATATTATAAAAATTGAACATGATTAGATACTAAACAATAATGAAATAAAAACAAAATTTTCTAATAGAGAAAACCGAAACCAAACCACCGAGACCGCCGAGACTAGCGAGACTCTCGTCGAATTTCGGTACCAAAAATTCGGTCTCTTCTCGCTCTCGTCCCGGTCTCGTCTTCGGTACTTTTAAAGGAGTCTTGTCTCGTTAACGAGACTAATCTCGGTCTCGTTGCCAACCCTATGTGGGGGTCGGTAAAATTTGTTTACTCTCAAAGGGTCGCGTGCCCAAAATGTTTGAAAAACACTGGTCTAAGGAATCACTTTCCATGAGGTCTATAATGAGTTCCGTACTCAATTATAAAGGAGTTAATGGAGAGTGTCAAAACAAAAATTGGTTTGATCCAATTTGTGAATTGATAAATAATTGCCAACATTCACTGCTTCACTAACTGACTCTGTCAAGTTATGATTAGAATTAAAGGTTCCAAAACAGTTTTCGAAATCACTATATAAGTCCAGTCTTGATAACAAGATTAAAATAAATACACTAGCATCTTACTATTTCCAAAAGTTCTATTCAAAAAAAAAAAAAAAAAAATTAAATAACAATTATGTTTTTGAAATTAATAACTTCCTTTTAAAAATGTTAATGTTATGGGCTTAATGAACGCGAACAGTTTAAAAATCTAAAGATGTCATTTTTTAAACATTATAGGGAAAAATGTTATTAGCCCAATTTTGTTTTGGAAGACAGCCGACTTATATGCTTCCAATCTTTCAAAACTTGTTCTGAAAATGCCAAAAAAATTTCCCATTTCATCCGCCGAAATTGAACGAAACTTTCCAAAATTGTCGTTAATTCATACGACCAAGAGAAATCGGCTGGCATTCAGACCGTGAAAAAAATTTTGGTTTATTAGGTGTATAATGAGATGTAACTAATTTCAATTAGCTACGCGTAACTATAGGGTAACTCACTCAAGATAACTTACGTTGCCAACAATGCTGGTCACGGACTCCCATAAAAGTGCTTTCAAACGTGTCTGTACTTACGTCTGGAAGATCCTGGTTGACTGTCTCAACGGTACGGAAGTTTTGGTTCTAGGCCCAAAGATTCCTGTTTCATGAATGATGATGATAAATATTATTGATGATGCCATCACCTGGACATTCGAGAAAATATTCCAAAGGTGTGTCCTGTTTAAAGGTTCCTTGGCTTTAGTATTAACTAAATATCTTAGAACGGACACTTCTTTGGGAAATCGTAATATGGCACCGTTAGGATTTTCTATCACTTAGTGGGGCATATTACTCTACAAAATCGACCTTAACCAGGAAACATAGATCATACACAAAGACATATAGTTACACTCTCAGGGTTCTGGGGCAGTTGGGAAATATCCATATTTCCGCTAAAAATCGTCTTCAACGAAATGGGTTCAATTAGTTTGTCACACCAGCTCCAGAAAGTGGACATTTGGTTTCGACAGTGAGGCACTATATTTGACGATAGGCTAATTCCACAAGGGAACTTCTCCAACAGATAATAGAGGAAATCAGTTAATCGGTATCTCACACAACTACATTGTGCGACTGGACACGTCATGTATAGACATTTTCTGGTGAGGTTTCCTTGACTCACAGGTCTACAACAATGAGCCGCAAGCGAACGATTCCCTCAAATTCGACATGACCCCTGTCATGTTTTCATCGGACTAATTAGTGTTACCGTAGTTTTTTACTGAGTTCCGGTTATGACACCTACCAGGAAACTTATGTGGTTTAAGTTTATCTGGCGCCCAACAAAGTTGAAAGCAATTTTGTCGTTTGTTGAGTCAAAATCCAGGGATGCAAAGCATTTCGTTGCTCGTTTACTATCAAGTTCTAATGGAGTGGAGATAGGGCGCCGCTTTGCGGTGTACCTCTTGTACAAACAAACCGCCTAGTTTTGAATTGGTAAACCAGCTGTTCAGCAACTAGTTAATTAATTTTCCAATACTCCTATATATCTGGCTTCAGGAATGATAGTCATATGCCATTGCAGGTACACCGACATTGCTTAAAACTCCTTCTTCCAGGAAAAATAGATATTTATGGAGGCAATATTCGATAGTACCTATATCTACTTACCAGTTTGAGTACTGGCATTTTCACCGTCTCGGCAAGGTTTTCTTCAGTAAAGTAAAATTGTTTTCTTGGCATAACAACTGTTCAAAGCTAAATTACGTTGAATATGAACTTTAACATGTTGAATATACACATCCCATACATAATCCTTTTTCCCGTGTGTAAATACCTAATATCTAATAGGTATTTACCAAAAGAATATTAATTACGTAAGCCAAGCCCTTAAGCGAAAAAAAAATCCTGTCTGTTTTTTTTTGTGTAAATCAAGAATAGCCCGAAGCAATACGCTTCTTCAAAGTCATACGTACCCGAATATAACAAAAAAAAGGACTATAAAACTGAACTGACGGTACGAGTATGTAATCATCAGCAAGCAAATTACCGATTTGTGTATTGCCGAGTTGGAATTTACAAATAAAGAGAAGGGAGCACAAAAAAACTGAATTTTATTGAATTTATTACGCAAATTTCGCGCACCCACCGAACTTCACGGAGCCTCATCAACAAAATTGAGAAAGTAGAAAGGGATTTTTTTATGTTTGAATGGGTGCTTGCCCTGAATTTGGCCCAAAATGGAAAATTGTTGCAGCAAACGAACGAACCTAGTCCCGCAATCGACTTTCGTCCTTTATCGAATACTGAGTCCCTTGTTCTAGTTTTCTAGTAAAACGCTCTACGTACTCGTACTTAGGTGCCTACCCACTGTATAAGGACATGTATAGTGTACAGAGTCTTTGAAAATACACACGATATGTGAATAAAAAGCTCACATTCATGTGAGACTCCGGCTTGGTTAGGCCAAACGGTGGATGAGGGACGCTAAGGCTCTGTGGTTGATGTAGATGTGTGTAGTTTTATATTCGCAATTAGGCGATGTTGGTTGTCCTTGCATTGTAAGGCTCTATAGTTGGAAATATGGAACAGTAACGGCATAACAAAGCGGTAAATAAAAAGGAAAGAAAACAAAACAAAACGAATGGAAACAACAACTAAACACTAAAAAAGTCCTTACAAGTCCTACAAAAGGAAGGATATTTCTGATTGCAAACGGTGCGTGTTGAAGTTGAAGTTAGTTAAGTCGATTTCGGTTAAGGGTTGGTGGTTGGGGGTTGAGCTGACACAAAGTTGATTACAATTTTGCTACAGGCTGCCACACCAACACTTACGAGTACTGAATGCAAATCGTACCTTCAAACTCGTATATGTATGTATGTGGATATACCCTAACGATGAAGTGTTGAAAAATCGAACTTGTTGGGCTGGATTATGGGCGGTTACTTTAGCAAAAAAAAAAATGGCCTTGAGGCTTTTCTAATGTTTGCACGCCAAGAACAAACAGGTGGAGAAGGACAATAGATTTACTTGTAATTTTTAGAATTACCTTCATTTAGGAATAAAAGGATATACTTACCAATAAAGTTTTCGTTTGTGGTAAGATTATTGCAATTTCTTTATTTAAAGAATAACAAACGATTTAAGGAAATAACCAGGTGTTACCTAAATATACTTACTTACTGGGGAGTCATAGGAGGAGCAGATAAAATCTTCTTCTTTTCATTCAAGAAAATGAATCAACTACTAATATCTCTACATCTTTATTTACATTAAAAGGGATCAAAATATGACCTTTTTCCATGTAGCACCAGTCGATATCAGCAATGTTGAAATCGCCAAATATACAAGGAAATTGGTTATGTGATAATTCACCCACTATTGCTCTGAGATGCACATGCCGACGACTGAAAGCTGATCGGTTTCTTCAATGCAAGTGCCGCTCATGGATAGCGGCATGGGGGGTGGGTTCTGTTTAAACGACAGAAGACAGCACTGAGCTTTTGAAGCATTAAATTCTTCTCGGTTTTTTATTCCCCATTGGGCAATGCTGTCAAGATCAGAATTTAATGAGCTTGTCATTCGCTGTCGTAGCAGTTGCACAACCGAAGAACAAGGAAGTGAATCTGAAAACGAATATAAAAAGCTGAGAGCACTATCGTCGGCAAAACAATTAAGTGGATTAGAAGTTCCGGATAAGAGATCAGTAATGAAAATGAGGAAAAGAGTTGGAGGCAAAACTGAGCCCTAGGACACATTAGCATTTATTTTGTGAACTTCCGATTTGAAACCGTCCAATACGACTTGTTTTGAGCGGTCCTTAAGGTAATTTTTATTCCAACGAAGAAGAGATTTATCGATGCCAAATGCACGCATTTTCGATAAGAGAGCTTGATGCCAAACTCTATCAAATTCTTTAGAAATATCACATGAAAGTAAAATTTGTGTTTGAGCACAATCCATTATTGTGGTTGAAGTTGGTACGCAACATCATTTATAATGTAAGCGGCGAGACCGTGGTGGGAAAAGAATAATGACACTAAGCTATATCCTGACAGATGAAATTCCGAATCATCAGAATTTTCAACTATCTGAGTCTCACTCAGTGCCTAAACAGCTGGCCTGTTTTTCACAGTGTATGTCCACGCGGCACAAAAATTTTTCCTAAGTCCACGAATGTTGACATAGTCGACCCTAAACCTCCCAACCATTTAAATATTTAAAAAACTATTAAATGCGCAAGTCAAACAATTATCTGAACTGAATGTTTATTCATGTTCCCAATTTGAACTTTTCAATATCAATTTGTCACTAGTGTTTAGCCTTAGTGAGCCGCCCCTGGTTAACAAGAAAAAATCAGACAGTTATCCATCCGACATCACATTAGCCTAATCGATGCATGCACTGTATGTAATCTCAACACAGTACCCACAACGATCAAGCGTGTAACTGCGTTATGTGATGGGAAAAGGAAAGGTGGGACTTACTCGCTGCAGTGTGTTGTATGTTTGTATTGATAACTGTTGAAAGTCCTTCGGACGGCAACCAAAACACCTCCTCCTCGATCCCATCCTGTGTTTGTTTGAGCACGATGTAAAATTCGAAATCAGCCGCGATTCAACGATGATAATGACATCGAAATCTTGAAGAGAAGATGATAGAAAGAGCATTTTGAAAATATACGCAAATTTAAGATAAATTCGCTTTACATTTAGAATTAGTTATTTCATCCTGGCGTTGCCTTTCACATTCGGAAAATTTACAAATTTCTTTAACCGGACATGTTTAGGGCATATTGAAGGATCCAAAGCAGCATCAAAATGTCCTACGGGAATCCCTGACTTGAAATTAATAAAACGGAGTAAAATCTAATGCTACTCCTTTTTTTTATAAGTTTTGAACAGCGCATAGTATTCTTTTCAATATTTAACTTAGTTGCAGCATATTCAATTAAATTTTCCTCCGTCACATTACTATCCAAGCGGGAAAGATGTAGAAATTGTAGAGGGGGAACAGACTTCAATAAAGCTTCACCTTCCACAACAGCAGTAGTCGCAAACATAATATTTGTTGAACGTTGAGATTTAGAATGTTTTAACTTTGCTAAAAACATTGGCGCAAAATATTAGTCGATTTAGGAATAATGTTAAATCATTTTGCTAATTTTAAACAAGTTGAGTATCGTACTAGTCTCTTAACATGTTACTAAAGTTAAAATCACAAAATGGCTACTTTATTTTCTTAGTATCGTACTAAACCCATGTGCCACTTTGACATTTACAAACGTCCACAAGTTATGTTCGCTTAATTTTTCGCACAACTTTAGGCGCGTTTAGTTATAATTTATTAAGAAAATAGATTTAGTATGGTGCTAGTTAAAAAGTATTAAAAATTAGGAAGATATTAGTTAGGTATTAGCAAACTGTTAAGTAGTATTTATAATGCTAAGCCCTTAATATCACGATGTTTAAAATCTTGCGCAATTACTAACAGCACTCTTATTGGATTTAGTCGCATTCGCTAAATTGGCAACACTGTCATCGAGAATAGCATTCATCGCAGCATGAACACGATCCCTATCAACAATAGCAGCAACACCAACCACCAGCAACATTTACCTCATGAATGTCAGGGGGCCTGTTCTGGATCTGTGGAGAAGTGAATCGAAAAAAAAACTTTCATATTCGCTGTCACACATTGCTTTCACTTTTTCGATTCATTTGGTACAAAAAAGTGATTCTCGTTCTGCTTTTCAACACATCAATATCTTTCGCCATGGTGAATAATTTGTTCTGTATATTGTGAATTGCTCTCTATTGCGAATACTATAATGCCAAATAACAAATGTCAAACGAAAAAAAAGAAATTATGTTTAGTTTTGCTTTGTTTCAATTTGGTTTCACTTCGTCTAAGAAATTGTTTTTAATTATTTTATGCATTGTAATATATTATTCATTATTAAAATGCCGTCAATCTATATTAGACTTATTCAATCAAATCGGAGAAATACCCAAAGGTTTGTATTTATTTATCTAAGTATGTTTTGTATGTCAATACAAATAATTTTTTTTTAGAAACAATATGAGGATAATCAGGCGAAACCTTCGAAACACTGCAAATCCTTTTGAAATGATAACCGAGGAACATTTCATACAATTATATCGCTTTCCAAAGCATTTATGCAAAATCCTGATAGCTGAACTAATCCCATTTCTAGAAACATCATCAAGAATACATGCACTTCCAGCGCACATAAAAATACTTTGTGCATTGCGATTTTTTGCTCAAGGATGCTTCCAACGAGCTGTTGGTCAGTATTATTTATCTTCCTTATCGCAAACATCAGTATTTAGATGTATTACAGAGATTGCAATTGCTTTGAATTGCATTGCCAACCGACATGTAAAATTTCCAAGCGCTGCTCAGTTTTTGGATATCAAAAGAAAGTTCTTTGACATCGCAGGTTTCCCGTGGGTAATTGGATTGATTGACAGCACACACATCAAGATTGCAGCACCGATAAAAGAAATTGAGCACGTTTATTACTGTAGAAAAGGTGGGCATTCGAAAAACGTGCAAATCATATGTGGTGCAAATTATTTGATTTTTAGTGATAATGCCCGTTTTGGTGGAACTTCGCACGAATCGTATATCTGGCGATGTTCCAAAACAAAAACGCTGTATTCTTCAGGTGAAAGAAATTTGTATTTGCTGGGTGACAGTGGGTATCCATTGCAACCGTGGTTGATGACACCGATTCTTGATTCAAATACAAACGTAGAGGAGGCGTTTAGCAGGGCCCACAAAATAATAAGGATCCTTGTCGAAAGGTGTATAGGTGTGTTGAAAAGCAGATTTCGCTGTTTGTCGGCGAAAAAAGTCTTACATTATGCTTCTGGAAAAGCAGGCGTTATTATTAACGCAAGTATAGTTCTGCATAACATGCTGATAAGAGCAAGAATTCCTTTGCTTGAAGACGTCTCAACTGAAGCTAATATTGAAGATGAAACGAAAATGTCTAAGAGTGGAAATTTTAATAATGATCCCAATGCTTTAGCTGAAGGTCGAAATGTTCGACAGCAAATTGTAAGAAATAATTTTACAAGTCCTTAATTTGTTTTTTTCAAATACTTATCTACCAAACAAGCAAATAAAAATATCAATTTAATAAAGATCATTGATTTAATGTTTTTAGTAATTTATCAAGAGACATAGAAATTTTTTCAAGGGCTAAGGCTTCCCTCTCTTCTACTTTAAGCCGTTTTCTCTATTATAAGTTTTTTCTCCTCCAATTCCAAAAACTTCTCCGTTTGAAGTGCTTGGGCTGGCACCAAAGGTCTTCGCTTTCGCTTAGGCGGTCTCGTGGTTGAAGGCGTTCCATTTGCCGTTTGGAAATCAGTTTCCGCAAGAGCATCAGTTCTCGTTTCTGGAAGAGCTTCAGCCGCAGTTCAACCAGCGTGATTCTATCTAAGATTAAAAAAATTACGTTCAAATAAGAAATTTATAAGACTCAATAGTTTGATGAATTTACAATCTCAATGTCCTCGACTCCTATTTGGAGAACAGGTTCGTCGCCTTCCACATTTCGTTCGGACATTATGTGTATCAGTCTCTGCTCCAAATCGGTCAGCTGCTTAATGCGTACATTTACCCCACTGCGGTTTTCTGACTCTTTAATTTCCCCATATTTTTTTTGCTGTTTCTTCTGAAAATACAACAGAAATATGTTTTTAGAAATATTTTTTATTTGTCTTACGTTTCTTTTACTTACTTCAAATCGCCCCAAGTCTTTCTCCACTGATCATCAGTTTTAAATGCTCCTCCTAACGCATTAAGATCCCTTGCCAGCGTTTTCCAAACGCTATCCCTTTGGTGGGCACCATCTACCGATACAAACCTATCGTGGGCTATTTCTAAATTTCTTTCTAGAAAACTTATTAAATATTCTTTTTGCCCTTGGGTAACACTCTTTCCCTTGCTTTTTTTAATAGTAATTTCCATTTTCTAAAATTGAAATTGAAAATTGAAAAAAAATTGTTCCGTGAACGTGCTATCGCTTCTAACTTTCACAATCGAATAAAAGCGTGAAAGAAAAATATTCATATGAATGTTTTTAACTCATGGCTTCACCTTTTCGCAGGACGAGAATCGAATGTAGAGTGAAAGGGTGAAAAGTTTTGCGTTTCACTTTTTCGCAAAACCAGAATCGCCAATATGAACAAAAAATATTCAGATAAAAATTTTTGACGTTTGCTTTCCCTGAACACGAATCGGTTTTGAGGTGAAAGTGTGAAAATGTTTTCGATTCACTTTTTCACAGAACCAGAATAGGCCCCCAGATGGAACAGCATTATTAGAAACGTTGTAAACTACAGCAACAGCAGCTACATATAAGGTTAGTTAGTTAGTTACTAAAGTGTGATTCTCCATTCTTTCTTAGCCCACATAATTCTTGGGTTGTTCTTTTATCAGATTCAATTCTGGAGCATTTTTGGTATGTTCTTTGCATATTGCAATATATCGTCGTTTAATGGCACTATTGTTTCTATAGGTCTTCTGAACTTGTCGCTGACTGGGAGGTTTAGGGAAACATTGCTACCACTCATAAATTGCGGGATTCGCAACATGGTCGATAATGCTACGTTCATCTAGATATTACCATAATTCCCTTGGGTACTAATATCTAATAAGGCATGGGAATCTCGTTCCTGATGCTAGGATTTATCTCACTCTCAAGTCTTTTAGTCTGTGTGTTAGTCCATAACCGAGAGTCTTGCCGTTCAGCCAATGTCTTTCACTAATCGAACGAAAGCTGCCCTCTTTTCCGCAAAGAAAAATCTTGACCACATTCGCTCTTCCTTGATTCAGTCAGTTAAGTCTATCTTTCGTGGGGCTGTGACAGATCCAATTACATCCTGAAAGCTCAGTTCAATTTACTTAATTTTGAATAACCTTATCACAAAACTAAAACCAAAACCAGCCGGTTATTTTCCACTTACTAACCAGAGTTGATATTAACCGTGTTTTTTTTTTTTTTTTTTTTTTTTTTTATAATCTACATGCGCTCAAGGGATTATGAATACCCTTTAAATGTTTCAACACAGCGCGGGCGTGAGGGTGAGGTTAATGAAGAGAAAGAATGATAGGAAAGATGTGTGGCGTGATATTCGGAGACTGTAGGTGGTTGTTGTGTCAGATTTTATCTCCAGGGATGGTGGCCGAATTAATGCGGAGAAATTTCCATGTCTTATTTATCTATGTCCCTTATAATTCGCATTAATTTTTTTATCCTTTTGTCATATTTTATCGGTATACTAGTTTTACTCAATCACATGTTGTTAGTGTTATGCCTAAACAGCATGTAATGAGTAAACCAGCAACTTATTGTATGACAATTATTTTTAGAATTGGTTTTAATGGAAAATAAGAAGACATAGACTACGGCAGGGATCGAACCTGTGACCATGAGGTTGACAAGCGAACACACAACTATCGCGCCACGGCCACCCCCGTGTGTTCTTTTGGTAAATCTATCGGCAGCAAGGCAGGTTTTTCCAAAAGAACGATCCGCAGCAGCTCGATTTTTTGTATTTTTAAGTTGAAATTACCGACCTTTTGTCTAATAACTAAATGCAAAAGTCAACAATTGATTTGTTTATATTTCTTCAGATTAAAGTCATATAAGAATACTAAAACTTGAATTTATTGCAAATAAAATGGAATGAAGTAGTAAGAAATAACAAAAAGTTGAATTTTTCACATCTGTGAGTTCCAAAATGTTGATTTTAAAATTATTTAATGTGTTTGACGTTTTTATCAATAAATCAGGTATTGTGTGAATGAAGAGGTATGTTCACATTGTATTTCCTTGCAAAAATAATCGCATTCATTATTTAACTATTTAGTATTCTTAAACTTCGTTTACATGCGGCTCAAAAATCGAGTTGGAGTAGAGAGGTTATTTAAAAATGAGTTTTATAAAATATGGACAAAAACGCTCTTTTAGAATCTCATAATTTAGGTAAATAATCGTCTTTTGGTAAAAATTTTTAACGTCGCAACAAATAAACACTGACAAAAGACGATTATGTCCATTTTTATATTCACTGGTTGGTCAACGGTCAACTCGACTCTGAATTCAAAATGACGTCAGATCGTAAAAATCTCGTTTGACACGAATTTTAGGGTCAAGTTGATTATCTGGTCAAGGACAAAATCTTCCAATTTTAATAATTAAAATTTTAATCTTGTTGGATATAGTTCACATTGCTTTTTTGTCAAAAAATGCATGTAAGTTGAACTGAACTTAACAAAAATTGCTTATTGGTAAGGCGCTAAATAACCAACTGATGAGTCCAAGTGAGATTGCCGGGGCGAAAGGCAAGTTTTGTGGACTAAACCCCTTTGAAAGCTATTTTGAATCGTTGATTATCTACGACATCCATCAATAAAATTTGACATTGTCTGACCAGGCAATATTCTATATTTTGAAATATTTAGAATGTATTTCTTGCCAAATTTCGCCGAAAAGCTCTTTTCCGCAGATGAAATTAAATCTAATAATTTCCAATTGTTGGTATAACAAAGTTAAGATTTTCTAGATAAAATTTTAATAATCTTCACAATCGAATTCGACAGTTCATGTATTGCACGTGTTAGAAGTACTCTATCGATCTTGGATCTTATTACTAAATAGGAGATATACACTGACTTGCTCCTTAAATTTTTTTGCTATTCCAATTTAGAGCTTTGGCAGGGGGCTCTGCTCAAGCTTAAGTAAGTTAATTTTTTAGGTAATTTGACAGCAGCTGACACAAAGCCGTACTCAAACATCTTTTATTCAAGTATCTTTGATCTGGCAGTTTCGCACAAATAAGCTAAATTTAACTTTCACTTAAAGTGAAAGAGCTCGCACTAACTATGCCTATTAACATGATTTATAAATCAACAGAAATAAAACGTATTTTTGACCCAATTTGTTGCGTTAGTCACTTTTATTTACTGTATGATAATAACAGTATTTTTTTACGAAAAGAACACATAATTAACCAAAAATTATTGATTTTTGACTGCTTTCAGCTAACCTATTCGAATCATTCACAAATTTATTCGTATAGCTTAGTATCGGACATAAGTTATCTAATAAATGGGTGAACGTAGCCATTAATATCGGAACTACCAACTTAACAACATAATACCATTCGATGCTCGAATAAACGTCGCAAATCTATCCAAAGCAGACTTCTGCTTTTATTTTTATTGAAAGCAGGTTCTTGTATTTGTAATGTCTGTAAGTTCTTCGGCACGTACCAGTGTGGCTTCAGGCCAGGCAGATCAACGATAGACCAAATCTTCACATTGAGGCAAATCCTGGAAAAGACCAACGAATTTCAAGTCGAGATACACCATCTTTTCATCGACTTCAAAGATATAATATGATATGATAAGTCGCCAAGAGCTTCTATTGGCGATGTCGGAACTCGGGATCCCGAAAAAACTGATCCAGCTATGCGGCATGACGTTATAAAATACGCGGAGCAACGTACAAATGGGAAACAGCTCATCTGAGCTTTTCCAGACGTGTACAGGGTTCAGACAAGGAGTTGCGGTATTATGTGACTTCTTCAACATGGTCCTGGAGCAGATAGTACGCAAGAGTGGTGTTAACCTGGAAGGCGCTATCTTCAACAGGTCTTCCCAACTGCTTGGTTATGCGGACGATATCTATATCATCGGCCGCTCAAAGCGAGCTGTACTTGAAGCATTCACGAACGACACCTTAGTGGAAATCCGACGAAGAATTACCCTAGCCAACCGCTGCTACTTCGGTTTGGCCAAACAAATGAGTTCAAAACTCCTGTCTCGAAAGACAAAGTGCACGCTATACAAAACGCTTATTTTACCAGTTCCACTCTACGGCGGCGCCGAGTGCTGGACGATAAGTAAAAAAGCGGAATTGATACTGGGCACTTTCGAGAAAAATTCTTCGGAGGATATTTGGCCCTATATGCGAAGACGGCGAATGGAGAAGATTCAATTGAGAATTGTACGAGCTGTACCAAGATGTGGATGTAGTCCAAAGGGCCAAAGGGCGTCGACTACACTGG
Source organism: Philhelius pedissequus (assembly GCA_910595825.1). Lineage (NCBI taxonomy): Eukaryota > Metazoa > Arthropoda > Insecta > Diptera > Syrphidae > Philhelius > Philhelius pedissequus. Next base: position 329,780,624 of record OU343160.1, read on the forward strand.
CTCGGCCACATCGAGCAAACGGACAAAAACGCTCCAGCCAAGAAAATCTTCGAATCCCAGCCCGCAGGTTCGAGACAACCAGGAAGACCGAACCTTCGCTACAGGGACCAGGCTTTTACAGACGCAAGAGCGCTTGGTCTCGACGACTAGAGGGAGCATGCGAGGAAACGCAAACGATGGAAAACCGCAATATGTCAGGCATTGACCCTCCATGGATACGGAGGCAGATAGGTAAGTAAGTAAGTTCTGCTTTGCTGCCGATGGATTTTTCCAAAAGAACACGGTTACTGTCAAATTTCATCTTCCATGGATGCCTGGCTGTACCAAATTTCGGGTTCTTCACTAATAGCCTGTTTAATATGCAGTCATTTTAGACATGTAAATTCTTTGGACTTCGTTCCCCAATATCTGAATCATTCATAATCGAGGTTTGTTGATTTTTCGAAATCGGCAAGCATATTGTGGAGAAACAGGAATTACAGAAATCACTTAATTGCAATCTGTGATATCAGATGCCTTTAACTAGTTTTAAGTAGTTTTAAGTGGTTTTAGGTATTTTTAGGTATCTTAAGCAGTTTAAGTTATTCTTAGTGAGTATAAGTTAGTTAATTATTTTTAGTCTAGCTAAGGTAGTTTATAAGTAAAAATTTAAAATAATTTGATACCGAGTTTTTATTATAAAAGTTTTCCTGGTTAAATAAAATAAATAGAATTAATTAAAATGGTTTTTAGGTGGAAAGACATTAGTATTAAGAGATATAGTTAAGTTTAGAGCACCCGTAAAGGGCCAGTAAACTAGTAAACTAGTTGTAAGTTATTGACAATAAGGCTAGGTTTAAACATTTGTGTCTAGCTTTAAGATAGTTATAAGTTAAAAATAAATAAAAATGAATTTAAAAAAAAAATTTAAAAAATGCCTTTAACTACACCTAAAACCAATAGAGGCTTGACTTTGTTTCTTCGTTGACGTGGTTGGTGATATAGTGTTGCTCTACTGCTATATCGATCGAATTTTAGCCCGATACATTGCTAACTTCCAGATAGGAAAATTTTACTAACCAGATAATTACCGATTGCAGTAAAAAAGACACAAAAAACAGCAACAACTAAATTCCCTGCAAACATCATACTAGCAACATAACTCAACTACTATTACAATTCCTGAACACATCATCATCAGCCATGTCATAGCCATCACCACCCATCTCGAAAAAATAAATAAATTCCTGCAAAAGCCTACGACCACTCACCTACCATAAAGAACACCGAACGATTCTATGCCAGAATGGCAAGGAAGTCATTTACATTTGTCATGATTACAGTTCACAGTGTGTTAATTGACAAAACATTACTAGAGGATGTAAGAAATTGCAATGACATGCGATGTAAATAAAATGCACGACTGGATCGCTCGAAAATGCTCATAAGTTCGATCACATCGTATGCAAAAATTTCTATTAAGAATCTAAATATATTTTTAAAGTCGTTTTTTACTTAATTTTTAATAAACAAAATTTGTTTAATTTTTTTTTAACTTAGTACTACAATTTTAAATCTTACTAATATTATAAATGTGAAAGTTTGGATAAATGGATATATGGATGTTTGTTGCTCAAAAACTCCGGAACGGCTGATCGGATCTGGATGAAATTTGGCACATGGACACACACATACTCGGTTATCACAAAAGTCATTTTTATCCCGAAAAATGGAACCGAACAGTTCCTATTCCTATATAGGAGAGGCTTATATGAACAAAATATATACTTGGTTATTTGTTCCGCATTTATGCCTCAACCGTTGAATGGATTTTAATGAAATTTGTTAAGCAGCTGGAAGATTAGCCATGATTTATTTTTCCCAAATTTATTTTTGTAGTTCTTACTTTTTGAATCCAATATTAAATCTTCGCTTTGTTCGCGAACATGACCATACACGACGAACATCGAAGCCAACGAACACGACAAAATCTAAATTTTTGGCCAACAGGAAGCGGCTCGCGAACCAGCCCACATACAAGAAGAGCACAGCGAGTGCGAGCATGCTAGGCGAGAATGTTCGTCGTTTGTGCCTACATTCAACAACTGAAGGGTTTTGTATGAAATTTTGTAGGTGGATACATGATTTCATTAGATTCCCGTGGGTCCGTAGCATCGCACGGGTATCTGCTAGTATTTAATAATATAAACGTTAAAACAAACCCGTTTTCGAAATATTGAATTTTCAAAAAAAAATGTTTTTTTTTTTTAAGAAGGTGTTTTTTTTTTTTTTTATATAATACAATTTTGTATACTACTAAAATTACTCGTCCAAGTAGAAGACTTAGCATTATATATAATTGGATTTGTCGAATTATTGATTCAAAATAGCTTTTAACGGCCTTTAGTCACCAAAATTTGGGTTTCGTTCTGGCAAACTCACTTAGACGGGACGAAACTATGCCTGGCCACGGACAAAGTCTTCAAATTTTAGTGACTAAAATTTTAATCTTGTTAACGTATAGCTAGTTTACATTGTTTTTTTTTTTGTCAAAAAATTCATGTAAGTTGAACTGATCTTAACAAAAATTGCGTTTTTGTAAGGCGCTCACTAACCAACTGATGAGTCCAAGTGAGATTGCCGGGACGAAACCCAAATTTTGTTGACCGTTAAAAGCTATTTTGATTTTGATTTTTTTTCAAAAAAAACCAAAAAAAATATTTTTCGAACATTTTGGTATGCAGTAAATTTATAATTTGATGAAGCTCGTACTTAAAATTTGTAGATTTGTAATTTGTTGGATGGATTACAAAAAATTTGAGGAAAACGTAGCCTATATCTAAAATAGGTCAAATAATTTATTTTTATCAAAATCGTTAAAACCGTTTTCGTGTTAATTGAGATGGTTGAAAAAATTGTATGGCAGGTACCGTTAGTTTTCGACATACAAAAATGATTCAAAAATAAATTTTAGACAATCACCTAAACCGCTTAAATACCAAGTTTGAAGAAAATCGTTTCAGCCGTTTCGACTGTAGAGAGTTGTACAAACAGACAGAGAGGCGGAATTGCAGGACCCACTTCTTTGGTTGTTTTTTTTTTTCAAATACAAAACTTACCCCATAGTACCTATATCGCAAGTAAAAATTATTTAATGATGTGGTCGAAAAGTGTAAACCCGATTCTAATATGTTTGTCCACATAATTAAGTCCATAAGTCGAAACTTTAAGATTCATTGTATAATTCTTGCTGATGATGAGGAACAAGATTTCCGTTCCATTGATTGTATAGTTCGGTGTCCTAAAGTGGGCATTTTTGTTGATTCATTTTATAAATGTTGTTTTTCCTTGGACTGGTTCTGGCTTAAATCAGTTTCCTTTACAGTTGTTCTCTCTACTTGTTCCTTCTGAGTGAGATTCTAGACCAAAGTAATTTTGCCTTGGAATAGCCTAGGGCTCGAATCAGATTCTTGACATCGAAAACAAAAATCGAAATCGAAAACAAAATTCAAGCTACGAAATTATAATTTTTTTTTTATATAATGCTCAAGTAATAACATGCAATAACTAGTGCCGTGCAATTCAGGTTGCATTTAAAAGACCTTAGAGTTAATCATCTGTAAATCAATCAGTATACGCCTAGGTATTTGGAAGTATCAACTCGTTCAATTCTAAAACAACCATCAGAACAAAGCTGCATTTCATTATAAGAAGTAATAGAATCATGGAAGCAATCATTTTTAAGCCGATAACGAAGACAGTAAGGTGAATGGTAACTTATTGAAATATCTTCACTCATATTACTCTTTAAGCTAAAAATCATAAATTTTCTTTGTCACTTATAATAGGTCGATGAATATAAAACCATTTACGCAGTATCTCAATATCATAATTTAAATCAATAAATAATTTTAAATAGTCGTCAGCAAAAGCTGTGATACTGCCTTTAAAAGGTTGAACAAAAAGGGAGTTAACAAAAATAAAATAAAAAAAATATACGGCCCAAAACAGATCCTTGGGGGACACCGATTTTAATCAACCTCACTGAGCTAAGATTATCCCGAATCTTTACTCTTTGTTTTCTATTCATTAAATAGGTTTCAAACCAATCGTACACGGTTCCCCTAAAGCCGACTCTATACAATTTATCAAGCAACAAAACATGATCCACCGTATAAAAAGCATTAGTTATATCCATTAACAGAGACGAAGTTACCTCATAATTGTTCAAGCTGCTATTAATTTCACCACAAATTTTTGAGACGGCATCCTCCGTAGACCTACCAGTCATAAAGCCGTATTGGTAGTCACTAAAAAAATTTGTTTTATTTAAAAATGAATGCATTCTGCAATTCATCCCTTCTTCAAAAATTTTTTTAAAAAACTGATAGGATGGATATGAGACGATAATTATTTAGGCTTGAGGTGGTACCTATTTTATGAAGTGATATAATTAATTCTTTTTTCAAGGCATCAGGAAAAAATCCTTTTTGCAAGCTGAGATTAAAAATGAAACTTAATATATCAGAAATGTATTTTTTTCAGAGTCATTAGAGGAAGAGTTTGAATTTTTTAATGACATTATGACTTGAAATAATTCTTCCGAACTAAAATTAAAGAAAAAACTTCTTGGTTGAAAACTAGCATCAATAATAGTGTTACACCACGCATTTTCAAAAGATGAAAAATTCTATTTTCTTAAAATTTCATTCAAGCCATACATTTCAGCTAGATAAGTGACAGGTTAGATTTTCCAAAGGGTAATCCATTTTGCGGTTTCTAAAGTAAACATAAATAAAACACATATAATTATAAAGTTTGAACGTTGACATTATTTGTGAAACACTACAACATTTAAATTACCACAACGAGAATTGTTGCAAGCATTGATTCTTTTGAGGTAATTTTGACCACTTTTTGACACATATTCAGTTATTTATTTATTTATTTATTCATCAATGGATTTGATTTAACAATCTGCTGAAAACAAATAGGTATCTATTTACATTAATTTTAATTTACTTATTCTAGCTATACTTGAATTAAATATATTTTGAACAAATTTTTTTAAATTATCCCTACTCATGGACAGGTCGACTGCACTGAAAATGGAGGAAACCTAACATAGAATTAGCTTTCAAAAAAAAAAAAACCAATGAGGGACGAAATAGTGAGCTTGAAATCAAAGATAACACAGTGACATTTAAGAGAGTTTCCATTCCGAATTTATAAGTAAACGCTAACGGAGTTAACGTTTTGTAAGCACTAAAAAAATTTTAATGTTGATGTATTTAATTCGACATGATTATACTAACTGCGGATATTTGCCTGTACAATTTAATGTCATCTGTACACATCAATCAGTCACAACAATTAAAAATGCCAGGAATATCATTTACAAACACAACAACAATAGTGGTCCCAAGTGACTACCTTGTGGGAGACCCGACTCCACCTCTATAAATATTGATGTAAAATCATCAATCTGGTCGATCTGTTTACGATTTACCAGATAGGATCTCAACCATTTCAAAAAATTTGTATTAAGTCCCAGCTTTAGAAGTTTGTGCAATAATAGTCCATGGTGAACTATATCAAATGCCTTAACAAAGTCTTGCTTTTTGTCTTCCGTAGATTTTAAACAAAGTTAGGAAAAAAGGCACAAATTAGTCGCAGTTGACCGGCCACTAATAAATCCATGTTGTTTTGACAAATCCGGAAAGTTTTGATATTGGTCTGTAATTTTTAACCATGTGTTTAAGGCCACTTTTGTAAATTGGGTTAACAAAAGATAACCTCCAATCATCAATAAAAACACCGGATGATAAAGATTTATTAAAAATAATTTTAAGAGCGTAGCAGAGACTCGTGACACATTTTGACAATAAGAGCGGGGGGATTTTATCCACTCCAGCTTTTTTAGTTGAATCGACTTCAAACAAACCGTCAAGAACGTCTTGTTTTGAAAAACGCTTTAAATCGAAATCTGTGCTGGGGGAGATGTTTGAATAAAAGTCATTTATATTTGAGATAACATCTGTATTATAATTCGATTGAAATTATTTAGTAAAAAGATTACAAGACGATTTAATATCGCTTGATTTTTCGTCATCAATTTCCATTGATGTTGGCAAAAAGGATGTTTTACGTTTGGAATTCAGAAAGACCCAAAAGGATTTACTATTCTTTTTAATATTGCCTTCAACAGCATTAATTTACTGCTGCCAAATTTGTTCAACAAATCAAATTCTCTCCGAAGCTGAAGAAACCGAGCACGGTCCTGAGATATTTTCGATATTTTTGGCCTTTTATTAAACCACGTGAGCTTAAAAGAAGGTTTTTTATTAAAAACCGGGACAAACTGCTCAATGCCATTAAAAATAATTTTTGTTAAGTGACATACATATCGTTAACAGATATATTGCTAAATCTATGTTTCCAGTCAGTTTAATTAAAGAAATTATTTAATCCAGTAAAATCGGCCTTTTTAAAGTTAAAGTTTAAACAATAATTCTCAGTTGAAAATTCTTGGCTAAATTCATAAATTTAAAAAATTACATAAACAGCTTTGTGATGAATTTGATTATTAATCCAAGGAAAGTCTGATTCATATAAGAAGAATTTCATATCATTATTAAAAGAAATAAGATCTAATATTCTATTTAATAAATTTCTAGAATGATTTATTTTGAAATAAACCCAGTGAAGCTAAAGAGTCAACAACTTCAGTTTCGATGTCAGTGGTTATATAAAATGGGACCAGGTATTGATTTTCATAGACCATAAAACGCCAATCTACATTACCGATGTTGAAGTCACCTAACACACAAGGAGACTGATCAATTGTCAAACCAAATGTTTGAAATAAGTTGAGCATATAATTGCAAACTACTATTAGGTCTAATATAACTTACAATGAAACAAATTTCATTACTTTTCGTTGTAACGTAAACACAAAGTTCTTCAAAAAATGATGATTATGAAGGGAAATCGGCTTGCCTGCTATCAAGTGTAGAACGTATATCAATTAAAACGCCAACTGCTCGTTCCATTCCAGATTCAGTCGGACGATCTTACAAGATAGACGACGTAAGATGAATCAAACAATTCAGATGATAGAAAGTTTGAATTTAACCAGGTTTCAGTTAAGATTATCACATCATGGTCATGCAACGAAGAGTTTATAAAAAGCTCGTTTATTTTTGAGCGTAAACCACCAGCATTTTGATGATAAGCACTCAATTATGACGGACGAAGGGATGATGATGAAGCACAATTTACGTTTTCACTACCTCCTGATGATCAAGAGAACTCTCGTTTTTTTTGGATAATTTAAGAATTTTTTGATTTGAACACCAATAGACCAAAAAACTGGATTAAGGGCGTCATTCAAAACATATTGGGCGGTATCTCAGCCATAACTTGACGAATGTTGGTTTTCAAGTGCTCCACAGTTAAAGGTTTATCTGCATAAACACGGTCTTTCGCGTAGCGCCACAAACAAAAGTCCAGTGGTGTCAAATTGCATGATCTTGGTGGCCAGTTGATATCGCCACGACGAGAAATTACGCGGCCAGAAAATGTCTCTTGCAATAAAGCCATATTCGCTCGAGTTGTGTGGCATGTGGCACCGTCTTGTTGAAACCACATATTCTCCAAGTCGTGTTTTTCAATAGCAGGCAAAAAAAAGTCGGTTATCATGAACCACAACGCTCCGAATTGACGGTGACAGTCGTTCTATCGTCGTTTTCGAAGAAATAAGGTCCAATCACACCTCCAGACAAAAGAGCGCCCCAAACAGTGACTTTTTGTGGATGTAATGGCCTCTCTTCAATAACTTGAGGATTCTCAGAACCCCAAATATGACAATTTTGTTTATTAACATACCCACCGAGTGAGAAATGTGCTTCGTAGCTGAAGAAAATGTTGTTCGAAAAATCGCCCTGCACCACCTGTTGTTCAAGCACCCATTCGACGTATCTACGACGTTGTGAATGGTCAGCTGGCTTCAGTTGTTGTGTGAGCTGGACTTTATATGGATCTACACCAGACCCAAATGCAAAATACGCTATAATGTGCCGTAAGACAATCCTAATTCCTGAGAACGACGAGGAATCGACACATTCGGGTGTTCGGCAACACTTTCAATTACAGCAGCGATATGTTCAGTGGTACGAGGTAAACGATGATGCACATGCCTTACAATATCTGTAACCAATCCGGTCTCTTCAAATTTATTCACATTTTTGCCAATTGATTGGACGATTATGTAAACCACGGTCTCCTCTTAAAGCACGATATGTGGCTGTGGCAGAACCACCATATTTGTAGTAGATTTAACAATTTGTGTGCGTTGTGCGATAGTTAAGCGATCCATTTTCGTAAATTTCAGACTTTCGACTGGAAAAAAAAATTAGTTTAACAACTTAGTTTGACAGATGTCGAATTCCAGCCCTATACTTTTGAAAGCGCAAAATGGATAACCCTTTATAAGTTTTTAATGATTTTTGAACATAAACTAATCTATTATCTATAATTCTTGTCTCAAATATTGCTTTAAATTTAGCTTGAAAAAATATTGCTTGAAATTATCTAGCGACATGGAAACATTTCGCCGAGTGGAAATATCCCAGAATATAGTGCCAAAAAGACAACCCTAACTATAGCTGATAATAGCATGTAGAAAGTGAATGCATTTGGTTAATTGTGTCCTTTTTGACATCATGCCTGGCAATCAAAAATAATCAGAATATTTCTAATTTCCAAACTGCAAAATCAACAAAATGCCTTCATCAGCATAATTTTAATCGCTGAACAAAATATCAAAATATGGAAATACTATAGAAAATCCAAAAAAAATCCTAACAGATGTCACTATGTCAACTTTGTTCTATTGGCTCATAAATGCCCATTACATTATTCTGCCCGCTTTAGGATTAGAAACAACATACCCCCCGCTGTGAGAGCAAACAAAAACACCAATGGCAGTGTTTCTCTCCCCTGAATAATTTAGAAAAAAACAACAAATTAGAATTTTCCCATCACACATGACATAATCTTGTAGTCATCCCACTGTACTCGTATAAAACGTTATTTTCACCCCCTTTGCAATTCAATACGTATATAATACTCCTCGCTTACATTAAAAAAACATCGAGAAAGCTTACAATCCTAAGCAAATAAAATTAAAAAAAAAATATAGCAAACGAGATCCTTTTGTGATCCGATTTCAACAAATCGATTTTGATTGTTATCTCCTGCAGTTACAAATGGACCTTTTCTAAGCCAAATCCCCTTAGTAAACCTTGCTACCTTCTACCCTTGCTTGACAAATTTAACAGCCAAATGATGGTGAAACTTTTCGAATTCTCTTGCTAATTGTCTAAAATTGTTGCAACTCATTTATACCTACCCTTTCATAAAGGAATCAAAAACGACCCTCAAAAAAGTATCATATATACAGTAGATATAGTTACAGTATTCCCATAGGAGTATATTTCAGACAAAAATCATAAAAAAACGAACACCAACTAGCTATACAATATTTCCTTTTTTGAAGCTCAAGTTAATAAAAATCAAAGTCAAAAACAACAACAATATTGTGAGCGACAATAAAAACAAAATCACTTCAATTAATGATGAAACGTATATGGGGGACTGACGCCATGTCATCTTTCTAATGATACAAGGACCTTAGTCTCCTCTCACCCATATACCCTGATTTTGTAATGCATTCACAAATATTAGAAAACACATTCACATGAGGTATAGCGGGGGAGATAAGCGTAAAATCGATGACACAATAAGGGGGACAAAGGCACCGATAAAGGATCGAATTAATAATTGTTGTATACGTATCGAATTTCGATATGACATCAGTCGGTCGGTCGCCTATATGCTATATGAATGATGAATATCTTTAAGTTTTATATACGAGTACATATAAGTTCCACTCTAGATTCTATAGATAGGTATGCCTTCCCCCATATAAAATTCTACTCAGACCCACCCACATTATGGTGCAAAAAGCCTTTGGGTTAGACTTCCTTCTTTTGTTCCCAAGGGCGTCGAAAACGATGATGATGATGATAACGATGACTGGGCTGGGGTGATTTGTATCTAGGACAGTTAGCAGGGCTGGACTTATTAATGGTCCAGATGAAATAGTGAAAGTTTAACAGCTTACTATCTACCAAAAAAAAAATAAGCATATAAATTATTTTTCGACAAAAAAAAATAAAACAAAATTGAAAAAAATGTCTTAAACCAATTTTTTTCAAATAGTGATTACTTAAAGAGTTCGTCGGTTCAAAAGGAACATTTTTAAGGAAGTCGTGGATAGTGTATCTGTGGAAACAGTGAACGTGATTCTGATCTGTGAAAGGACCTGTTCGAGACACCCCATACCTCCATCCTACCTGATTCATGACACACTGCTTGGAGACACCCAGAGCAAATTCTCTTTCATCCTCGATAGCGCATATGGAGCTCTCAGTCTTCCCTTGCGTCCCAAAACATATGGACGACTGAGATTAGAAGCCTCTGCTGATCGGAGCATTATGGTCCTTTGGTTCGATGTGGGATTACCTCAACATCTTCGTACAGCACGGCTCAAAAAATTCGAGGTTTAGTATATTCTTGCATTCGCCTTCTTCCTTCCTAGGACCAAGGTCTACTAAATATCTTTCTTTTCAATGACCCCAGTATGAACTCTCCTTTTCTGCTTATTGTCCACCATTCGGCTCTGTAAGGCAGTAGCGATAGTATTAGCGTTTTCCATAGCTTGCACTTAGTCTTTAGAGGGGGCAGTAGTAGTATTAGTTTGCTTGTGTAGTTCTTCGTTAAAAAAAATCACCAAAGGCATCATGCGTGGGGTAAGCTACTTAGCTTTTTTTTAAATTGCTGTCATCGATACTCAAGTTATAAGTCTTAAGTAACTGAAAGATTCTTGTTTGAGAGCAGATATTTGGTCCCGTGCTCGTTAATTCAAGACCAACTTATTTCGAGTATTATTCAGTCGCCAGAAAAGCTTCTATAACACCAAGCTGAGAACGGCAGCGTGGATGATGACAATATATCGTCCACATAGTCAAGTAACTAGACGTATTTGCCAAAGAAGGTTTGTCCTTGCGAACCATCTGTTCACGAACTTGATTTAAGATTAGTATACATGTGCAAACATGCCCTTTGTCAAAATCCTTTACATGCTTGGAAGTCTTCATTGATTCGAGGTGGGTTCTCTTCTTGTTCAACAACAGTTGCTGGAAATGTAAATGTTTGCGTGTTAATACGTATGTATTCTAAAAGAGACTTCCCAAGAAAATTGCACGAAGAGACACTATGCGGATGCATTTTCTATTGACACATTTTGAAAACAAAGACTAAACATTTACATGTGTTTTACTTTATTGTATTTTATTTTATTTTATGTTATTTTACTTTATTTTATTTTATTTTATTTTATTTTATTTTATTTTATTTTATTTTATTTTATTTTATTTTATTTTATTTTATTTTATTTTATTTTATTTTATTTTATTTTATTTTATTTTATTTTATTTTATTTTATTTTATTTTATTTTTTCTGAAGTCACAAATAAGGCGCTAAAAGTCAACATATCGCCCAAATTCAGCCGGATATATGCGGGAAAGTTATCAAAAAAATTAACCTCTGAAATCTTTGTCAGCGGGAAAAACAGAAGTTGGTATGTGAACGATGCATACGTGGGCCTCAATCATTTACAGCTTACCTTAGTTGGTTTCAGCATCGAGCCGCCAGTAATGAAACACCCATTACGTTGCAAAATAAAACAATATTTGTCAACTAAGATCTCAGGGGCACGTTTACCGCATGTAAAGTTATGTCATGCCAAAGTAGAGATGTGGTATAGTCCTTAAAACTGTAAAGTTGGCCCTAAGGTGTTGATACGCTTATCAAAAACTGTCAAAAGGCAGGTGTCAAAGTTTTTGGCAACGTCAAAGCATTGCCAACATTTTTCGTTTCATTCGTTCATTCTTTAGTTAGAGGGGCAGCACTTTTCAAAAAGAAAATCATCTTTTGTTCATGTCCTTTCTTAGGCCGACCACATCTTTTGGGCATTGTCCCGTCAAAGAACATCTTCGTTGAGAATTCGACAATACCACTCTGCCTCAAGCATATATTGATCCTAGCGCCTTTCAGTGTCATGTTTTCATGAAACAGGCCGTGTGGGAGAAAGACAACACTTACAAATAGCTTAACGGTTTGTTATGGCTGCCACACTGCGAGCATAATATTGTTTTGAGGGTATGACTTACATTTCTAACATCTCATCTTGGTAATTTGTTGAAGATACGAGTATATAGTTGAGCTGTTGGTGCTAACAGGACTCAATAGCTCGAAGGCCAGATAACAACCCTTCGGACTAAAATTTTTTCCCACTTCTACATACCTACATTGATAGTGTTACCATACATATATGTGGATATGCAGTAACATAATATATGTGTACCTAGACCTACCCAGTAAGTGTAAGTATACCCAAACAAATCGAAGGGTCTCCAGAAGTGCCCAGGGCCAAGCAATTGCGCGCATCTGATAAGCACAAGACGTTGTTGGCATTAAAGCATCAGTTAAGTATAAGAACATTTAGATGTGGTATCATGTTGCAGCAGCAGCAGCAGAGGGATAATGATGGAATATGCCCCAGTGTACACAGTTGTTTCAGGATAAGAATAAAATACATAAGTATGAGTATACTCGTATATGTGAAAAGCAGGCGGATGTAACAATGAGCTAAAAACTAAACAAAAGAAGAGACCAAACAAAAAACCTGACTTTTGAAACTTGGCCCAAAGAAATTTCTTCTTCTTTGTAGTAAGTGAAATGTGATTGTGAGAGAGTCACAAACGGTGAGAGGGGAAAAGCGGCGTTAATGTGACCCTCTTGCTGAGTTACAGCATAGAAAAACTTGACGACTATGCTATCCTTTGGAAAATTGCATTTTTCCTTCTTGATGTCAATGTGTACACTTAGTGTGTGAATAGTTTACCCATGCTTTTATATTTTTTTTTAAAGAATGTCGGTGGGTGGTGGGGGGTTTGAAAAATTCTTAACTATTTTGTTGCATGATGGTGTATGTAGAAGAAAGTTGGTTCACAAAACTTCCGGAAGGACATTGTTCACACCAAATATAATAAACGCTTACAGGCGACACAGACTTGGTCGTCATCTTCGTCGTGGATAGTAAACTGCTGATGGCTGTGGTCACGTTCCTCCATTATTTGTCTGTTTAGTTCACGTTGTTGGGCTTTCTTCCGCAAAAGTCGTTGTGTGTGTTCTTTTTTTTTTGTGTTCCTTTTTTTTTTTGTTTAACCGAACACTTTTCTGACACCAGTTCTACTAGGAAAAGCAATAGGAAGTTGCCCGGAAGGGTATTTTTGTATGTTGACTTGAAATATATTTACACACACACACACACATACAGAAATACACACAATAGAAAAAGGGGAAGGGTGGTGAAAACTTGGGCATCACTTTGTTGGCAAATTTCTTTTGTTGAAATTTATTGGATTCTAATATTGCAACTGTTGTGTAGACTTTGGACACAGTTTTCTGGGAGTGAGGGGGAAGTATTTTTCAAGCCGACACAGATTTTAAATTTGTGATGTCACGTCGAAATGCCTAAAAACCGACAAACTATGCTTTTGTCTTAGTAAGGGAATATTGCAGGTAAGAATTTGTTAGGTCGAACTGGTCTTTAATAAATTGATAAAATAGGGTCTTGAGATATTCTCAACTATAAATCCAAAAACGATATTTTTGCCGTTTTTTTAATTAAGAAACGACTTCTTTGCCGTTTCTTTCCGAAAACGTCATTTCGAAAAGCTCTTGTATCTTTTTTATGTTAATAGATTTTTTTTACTGAAAAGTTTATACTTTTTCTACGAACTTAGTTCAGTTAGATGCAGACTACATCTATTAAATTAAATTGAAAGTTAAAAAAGAAGAGAGAATTTCCTAAGAATGAGCCATATTTAAAGCGTAGATGTTGTTCTACGATCAGAGTCCAAGACTATAAGTTTGTTTGAAGAAATAACAAATATCTGTCGACCTGATTGTCATCGCCCATCTGAGCTCTTTTTTCGCCGTATTGATTGACCGCTTTTGCGTAGCATTTTCTTTGCCAGACGCTAAAGAAAAAAAGATTGCATTTAGGAGACTGCTAAATACAATTTCTTGCACTTAAGTCATTCATAACAGCTTTTAGTCGCAAGAGTGGAGTTGCTACTGGAACTAATAAAAACAATAAGAAATGCAACGCACTAAGAAATTGACTGAAATGGATTGAAGGCAAAAAGTAGTGATGGAAAGGTAATTTCACATTTAGGGACAATTAGTGTTCAACAGTGATCGACTGTTACTTTGTTCAAGAAAAATGAGTCAAATACATATCGGCTTTCATAGATGAACTGAAACATTTGCATCACTTCGGAACCTTCCTCCATACATAATGCCAAGACTAAGGTGGAAATTGAGCTATTGGAGGACTAAATCTATTGTTACCAATTATTCTGGGATGGACAAATTCTTGGAAATAATATTGGTTCGAAACAACAGCTGCCTTACAAGAATGATGTCTTTTGAAACCACTTATCTGTTCAATATTGTATCGATGACTCACTACCTGGCCTGAAGCAGGAGTAAGGAGTCCACGAAGTCTCACAAGTAAAAGAATGAATACAGATGCAGTGGCCAAGGCCTGCAAACCTGCAATAGTAAATGATCTAGCAAAGCAGAGCAGAACAGAGCAGAGCTTGGCCAAATCTCACTAGTTGAAGACGGAAGCTTAAGGAGAGCGGAGTATAGCCTGTGCCTCCTAAAGCGTCCGAAAGGCGAAAAAGGGAAAGTTACTTTGTATTGCCAAAAATGTCGCCGCACATTGGTCGGATTCACCAATATAACGGGACAAAATACAATAATGAAAGTCGTTTCAAAATGATGTGGCTTAATTTTCAATATAATGGTTAACTATTATTCAAATTTTGTTTTTAAATCTCTTTCACTGATAAGTTGAGTTGATGAAACCAACTTAGCGCCAGCAGATAAAAGGTGTTTTATATGCAATTTCATTAAGCTATCAAAAGTGTAACGGTGCGTCTTTTGGAATATTTTTTTTTCTGGAATAGAATTATTTGTGGGTAATAAGGAAACGATTCCAGGAGTTAATTGGTTCTTTAAATAGATTAGATTAGATTGATTTTATTTTTTCTACAATTTGTTACAATTTGTTATATACAATCAATATTGCATGGCATTGTTGCCGTCTGCCTGATTGACAATTTGTTAATTCTTTATCATAACTAAGTTACAGTTTAATACTAAAATGCTTCGTTAAGTATTTGCTTTCTATAACTGAGTGCTGTCTTGCAATACATTGATAACTTTGTTACATCCATTTCATGAAGTAGGCCAAAAATTTCTTCATCAGATAGATAGTCGCTGCCAAACGTGTACCTTCTTGTTTCCTTGAGTACTCCACACCTTCCGACAAAATGCAGAACATCTTCCCGCTCTCCCATATTACACAGGCTGCATAATAACGGTAGATCTTCTCGATGTGGCATAAAGTTCAAATTAAGTAACTCTCCTCTTAACCGGAACATGAGCGAAATTTGTTCGATTGTATAATCGTCACGGAAATAGTTTCTTTCGTTAAGATTGTAATCTAGTCTGCTATGAAGCATTCGGTGTAGAGAGCTTGAAGCTTGTTCCTTGTGGCGATCTCTTGCAGCATCGTCCAAACGGGCGATCAACGTATACAAAGCAGGCTTCCATAAAACAGGGTCGCTGTAGTTTACTTCGAAGTCCACCTGCTCTGCTAACTCTACCCAGTCCTTGAACCATCCCGTCCGTGTTTGGATAGCTTGTAGGACAACTTTCTTAGGAAGCCGATGGTTTGGCATATTTAATACTTTCATAACGTAGTCTACTTGCAGTTTAAAAGTCTTAATGAACAGTGGTGATACTCCTGTCTCTAACATTATCATATAGTTAGGAGTGTTTTAAATAAATGTTCTTTAAATATTTTTTTTTATAGTTTCTTAAGTTCAACGTGATAAATTGGACTGGATTTTTTTAATTGAATTTTCAACTGGAATAAAACTAAATAGTTCCGCGGAGTTCCGACTCGAAAATTGTAAAAAGTAATTCTGTGGAGTATTGGCTTTTAGGTAAAACAAACACTTTTTACGCGTTTTTGCGACGCGCATACAATTATTTTCAATTTTCGGAATTGCCTCGCTAATATCGCGAAAACAAATTTTTAAAATATGGCGGCAAATGGATAAGACAAGAAGTGTTGATGTGGTTAGAGCAATTATTATAGACAAGTTTGAGATTCCTGAGCTCTCTGAAGAGTCTAATAAAAAACTTAATACATCCGGAAAAAGTTTTCTGACCAAAATTGGTGAAAAGAGGGTAAAAAGCGGTCGGCATGTTAACCGATTTTTAGCTAGAGGAAACTTATACGTTGCCCGACATATTGTACAGTGAAATTTCAAAAAAAAAGGTCGGAAGACCTAGAAAGTCTTTTGAGGAATGCTGTGAAAAATCTAAAAAAAACGCAAAGTTCAAAATTTAATTACATCAACTAACCTTAGAGAAACAATACAAGTGAAGTTGTGCTTCGCAAAATGGGTACAGGAGATTCAGCAAACATCATAAAGGAATCTTCATCCAGTAAAGATACTGAGGTAAAAACATTATTTAAAAATCTCATATAATGGGTTATCCATTTTGCGGCTTCAAAAGTAAACGTAAATAAAACTAATATAATATATTTTTTTTTTCAAGATATTTCTTTTTTATTATAAAGTTTGAATGTTGACATTATGTGTGAAACAATACGTCACAACGGCGAGGAAATGTCTCTTGCAATAAAGCCATATTCGCTCGAGTTGTGTGGCATGTGGCACCGTGTTGTTGAAACCACATATTCTCCAAATTGTATTCTTCAATAGCAGCAAAAAAAAAGTCGGTTATCATATGACCATAACGCTCCGAATTGACGGTGACAGTCGTTCCATCGTCGTTTTTGAAGAATTAAGGTCCAATCACACCTTCGGACCAAAGGACGCCCCAACCAGTGCCTTTTTGTGGATGTAATGGCCTATCTTCAATTACACGAGGGTTCTCAGAACCCCAAATACGACAATTTTGTTTATTAACATAGCCACCGAGTGAGAAATGTGCCTCGTCGCGGAAGAAAATTTTGTTCGAAAAATCGAAGTCCACTGCCTCTTGTTCAAGCATCCATTCGACGTATCTACGATGTTGTGAATGGTCAGCTGGATTCAGTTGTTGTACGAGCTGGACTTTATATGGATGTAGGTGTAGATCCAAATGCAACGTACGCCATAATGTTCCGTAAGACAGACATAATTCCTGAGAACGACGAGGAATCGACACATTCGGGTCTTCGGCAACACTTTCAATTTTAGCAGCGATATTTGCAGTGGTTCAAGCGAAACGATGATGCACAAGCCTTACAATATCTGTAGCCAATCCAGTCTATTCAAATTTCTTCACAATTTTGCCAATTGCTTGTGTAGTTGGACGATTATGTAAACCATGATATCCTCTTAAAGAACGATATGTGGCTGTGGCAGAATCACCATTTTTGCAGTAGGTTTTAACAATTTGTATGCGTTGTGCGATAGTTAAGCGATCCATTTACGTAAATGTCAGACTTTCAACTGAAAAAAAATTTGGCTTAACAACTTAGTTTGACAGATGTCGAATTCCAGCCCTACACTTTTGAAACCGAAAAATGGATAACCCTTACCTCTGTCTTCCTACTTGGCTTGGTTTTAATGATTGTCATAGACCTTTCCAAGCATCAATATCACGGTCATATGTCAAAAAATCAACGCTAAATGAAAATATAATATTCTCTTCTTTTAAAAAAGTGCTTAGCGCAAAAAAAACAAATGTTATCCCACAGAAATTGAGGTCACTGAAGCATATGCTAAGAGTCAACTTCAATCCTTGGTTAATCATGATTTAGAACGACTTTAATTTGGTCGGGAATTGGAAGTAAGTGAACTTCAAGGTGGTAAAAAATATCTTAAAATTTTGATCAAATGGGGACGCAATGGAGCTCAGCATTACAAATACAATACTGCAAGAAGTTTTTCCGAGCTGCAGAATAAAGTTCAGAAATAACTGGAGTTTTCAAATTATTTTATTTTAAATGTATTTGAAAACTATGTATCTGAAACAAGAAACCTTTATTTAAAGGAGTATTCATGGTACACTATTCCAGTGAGTATTCACAAAGTGCTTTTTAATGGAAATGACATCATTGCATCTTGTATTCCTTCTATAGGATAACTCTCAGAAGAGGCTGGAAATAAGGACACAAGAAAATATAGACAGATATTCACAAGGTAGAATTCAATATTGAACACAAACACAGATCTCTTAAATCGGCTATTGATTTCTTCAGATTCATATATCACGTTACATAACGAATACATAACACAATTCCCTTCTATGTTATCCATCGATAACAACTAAGTCGAAATTTTGGCTGATGAAGATTAAAGTAAATTATTTAACTACAATAATTTATAACAATTTTTTTAATAAATATAACATTTTATTTTTTTATTTTTTTTATCTAATTATTCTTATATATCATAAACCTGAGTAATGGCATTTAAACAATGTCTTAGAGTATTATTCCAATAAACTTGAATTGAATTGAATTTTAAAGCCAAGAACGTATATTATAAAAAAACAAAACAAATCGTTCTTTTTTTCTGATATGAAATCGATAATAGTTCGGATATTTTTCATTAAAACAATATTATTTCTAGGAAGGATCGTTTAGTTTATCTATTATTACCCATAAAACATCAAATCATTAATTTGAAATATGATTTTCACATTCAAAATAATTTTGTTCCGCTAGATTGGTGAATACGACCACTGTGCGGCGGTCGGAGATACTTAACTCCAACAGGTTTGAAACATATTCCGATTAACTCTTTATAATAAACATTACAAAAGAATTTCAGCTTTTCTATAGGAATTTTTCTTCTACTTATATATACTATCGGTGACAAGTAAATGTGAATTATAAGAAATTAAAGACTAATATATAAAATAAACTTATTCTAATGACAGGATTGATTGTTGGATGGTACACTTCGTATCGGTGTATGTAGTATACTTTAAATTGATTTGGAACACTCAGGTTCGGTCGGTTATGTATATTTGGAGTGTTGGGGACATAATTGCGCTTTGAAGTGTAACGTTTCTTTACATATCAATTCAACATTTGTAAGAAAAACGAAGCGAGCAATAAATGCGTAGTACTAAGCAAACAAAATATTGCATGAAATCTTTAAAGTAGTGGGGAGATCAATATTTTTTTTATTTTTTTACCGCGCATCACAAATTTGGGAATGTTTTCCTGTTTGATGAAGTCGAAAAACTTCTTCGAAATTTCTTGGTGAAATACCAAAACAAATCTTCGTAACACCGACTGAAAATACAACAAGTCTACATGTTGAGCCTAGAAAATTTTCATAAGTTACTGTTATTTCTCATGTTCTTAACAAAACATGAGGAATCAATCGAAAATGCTGGAATAGAAATTACTTTTCGGATTGCTCAATACAAGTCGTATTAGTCGGATTCAAGTCCGATATTTAAAAAAAATGCTGGTGTACCTTAGGGTTCTCTTTCCGACTCCTTTTCTCATTTTCATTTATTATCTTTAGTCTGGAACTCTATATACTAAAACACAAAACGCAGTGAGATTTTTACTCAAATAATCCAAGTTGAATCTTCTGATTGAATTTGCTTGTTTGCTGGCATCCCACAAGGTTCCACTTTGAATCCTATTTTCTTCTACATGTTTATTAAATTACCCAACTAACATTTCAACTTCGTGAAGTAATTTTAGCTTCGACAAGAGCTTACGGAAAACTCAAAGAAGCTTATATGTTAGCAGTGAACCTCATGTTACCAAAAACTGTCAAACTGTTTTAACTTTTTGAAAGACCTAATCTAAAGAATAAATGAAGATTTAAGTTAAATTCGAGATTGGAGATACGCATACTTGGATACTAAAATTGATCTTCCGATGATATTTTTGTACCCTGAAATACCGCTGCTGAAAACTACAATATACAACCTTAGTCATTCGATTTTTTTTGACATTTTACCAGGGATGGCAGTGCTTTAAGATCTTTCTCACAAATAAATATAATGTCATAAGGTTCTTAAGGCATTCTTAATGAAGTTTTGTGGTTTATTGGGCGAGAAAAACATGTGATAAAAAAGAGCACATTCAACATCGAAAAGAAAGTAGTTCAAAGAATTGAAAGCTGGGAGACATTTTGGTTTTTTTTAGATTCTTTTAGAAAGCTTAAAAGGGTTTGAGTACCCTTAAAGTGATCGACCACAGTGTGAACATTAAAAAAAAGTACGGAAGAATATAAAATCCGATATCTATACCGATGTACTTTCGTTTTTAAAATTCTGAATATCAAAATAGGAGGGTAAGACATAGCCGATAAAGCATTTTACATTTGTTTTAAATGACATGTCAAATTTTTGATGAGAAACATAATTAACCTTATACCGAAATCAAGATTCTAAGACAATCGATTTCTTGTCACAATTACATCACTGTGCATAGATTATCAAATGAATAGAAGAAAAAATTATATATAAGAATATACATAAAATACATACATACCTAGGTCTTGGCATTCTTTCTCACAGAGGGGTATCTAAATCTATGTAATTTTAACTGCATTGGATACTTGAACTGTCTCGATTTCCAGAACAATAAGCTATATTACATTTATTTCTTGTTAATGGATTTATTGTATTATCTCAAAATCGTAAACCTATTTCCAGTTAGTGTTTTAAGATATCTTACTCGTATATATTATAGGTATGTATAGGTAGGAGCTCTAAAAAGACCATGATAGTTTTGTGATATACATTTTATTATCAAATAAATTCTTGTGTGTCCTGTGTTAGGAATTCAGGACGATGATGGATTAATTTCTAGTTTTGAATTTGAATTACATGCATTATCATATTTTACTTTTTATTTGTAAATATGATCAATGGTAAAACTGAAATCTCGATTATAAGGTTATTACGACATACCAAACATTTTCTCTTATATGTCTTAGGTAAGTGTCCTTTAGAAGATCGTCTCAATTTACACACACTGGCACCATCAAGTTGTGACGTTGAAACACTAGTAGTTTCGCAACCATAACCAACTGATTTTTAAATACATTTTATAACACCAATTTCGTCTAAAAATATAGGGTGTTTTTTTGTTCAGTACTTAAAACAGGTAGTGTCATTATTAAAAAAAGAAAATGCACGACTGGATCGCACGTACTTGCTCTTATGTTCGATCAGATCTTAAGCACAAAATTTTGAGTAGAAACAGCTTAATATGTTTTAAGTCTTGCTAACATATTTTTTTACTGTACAAAATTTCGTTTATTTTATTTTTCTAAACAAAATTTTAGTACGACAATTTTATGTTTTCAAAAAAAAAATCGTACACGCGCCAGAAGTAAGACCTCAATAATTTTGAAACAATTTTTTTTTTCGTAATTCTAAGCTCGATACAACATATATGTATTTCAATTTTATGGAAACTGGTCAAAGAACAACGAAGTTGAAATTTTTTCGAAACCATCTGCGTACTTGCATAAATGCATCGCTCACAACGACCCTGCCTTCCAATTGTACAACGACAGCGTTGCGACATTCGTACTTTGATTCATGGTTAGGCAATTTTACATTATCTATATACATTATACTACTCCGTATATATAAATCTATACGAAGTAGATACACTTAATCACTGGCAACGAGACCATTGACGTAAACATTAAACACATTAATACAACGCAGTATACACGAATGTATGAGAATTAACAAAACAGGCAACAAAAATCGGCATCAAATACACATAATACGCACTAATCTAATCTTATCAACAAAACGAACCAACAAAAAATTCCTCGTCCAATACACACAATGCAGATAAATACATAACTGCACTGCTATGAAACCCACAAAACGAACAAAAATGGCAAATGTCGGTTCACGTCAGATGTCGGTTTGATATTTCCATAGACATTTTTGTACCCCCAGCAACGCCGCAAAAGAAGCTTTACTTCAAAAAATCAACTGTCAAATTCAAAATTGTCAAGTTAGTGTCACTTTAAATCAGTAACTTTCAGTAGTTTACATGCTTCAATAACATTACCCTTAAGGGCTCAAAAGCACCAGCTCGTGCAAGAATTTAAGCCAAAAAAACCTTGATTTCGTCAAAACTTTTATGTGGTGAGGTATGTGGACCATATTTTCCCTTCCAAATATTAGACTACCTAATCAAATTTTGACTGTAAGCGCTATTCGCTTTTGTAGGTTGGCGCTACATACAGCAAGCAAAAAAAGCTTATATTGGAAGAAACATTCTATAATTGAATCATTTCGCGTTATAATCAATGGACCTGTAACAGCTTATGATTTGGTGTTGCAGTTTTTTTTTATTATTTTCTTTGGGGTATCCATAATCCCCAGATCAGAAGGTTAATGTAGTTATGTACTCTCCCAATCAACTTGCAATACTAGCACCACCGAAGGCACTTGCTCGCCTGCTGACATAATATTTTCGAAGACTATCTGCTGGCTTCGAAAATGTTATGCAAGTTGAAAGGCAAGTTGGAGAGCAAGTAAGAGAAGAACTTAAAAGATGTAGAGAAATTGTCAAAATTAAAACATGAAATAATTAGAAAATATCAAATTGTAAAAAAGATCTACACGAAAAAAAATGTAAGGCAACTTGCTTTTCAATTGGCATAGCCCAAAATAATGACAGTTAGCAAATTATAAAAATGGACTTGACACTTGATTGCCATTGCGGATTCAAAGTAAAGTCGCTAGTCTCTTGGAAAGCCAATATCAATCGACATATTAAATGCCTCGACTATTTTTGTTACTGAAGATTTTAGGCCACATTAACTAAAAAAAAGTGGCTAAATGTGTGATGTTTTTTTCTTCAAAGGTTGAATCTCGCCAGATCCCAAGGTTTTTTCCGAAAGATGAACCTTTTAAATTGTCAATTTCAACAATATAAATACTTTTTATTTCATCAAAAACCTTCTTAACAACTAGGCAGGGACTGTTTTAAGTGGTAATTGTTTTGTTTTCTGGTAATTACTATTTGAAATTGGTAATTCTCAATCATGTTTCTGGTAATTACTATTTTGCACTCCACCCTATAATTTGCTTTTTATCTTTTTTTATACAACCCGTCATGCTCTGAAATACAGGGTGGCGCATGAATCGTGCTACAAAAAGAAATTTAAATAACTTTTATTTTAGTCGATGTATTTCATTAATTTTTTTTATTGGATTAAAAATTAAATTTTATTTTAAATAACTAATGGTTTTTAAAGATGATAGACCGCAAATGACCTCCACACTCATCACCTGATTAAAAATTGTTCATTGCGGCCTGAAGGGTTGAAATTGGGATCGCCTCAATTATTGTCTTAATGGACTGCTTCAATTTTCAATTCAGTCAAATTCCTGGGTTTCGTTTTGTACACTTCCTGCTTGACATAACCCCATAAAAAAAAGTCTGGTGCAGTCAGGTCAGGTGACCTTGTAGGCAAGCGGAAAGTGCAGTTTCTGGATATCAATTTGTTTGGGAATTTTCATTGGAGCTCCGCCATAACTTGTGTGGCTACGTGTGCACTTGCTCCATCTTATTGAAACCAAATCCTGCTCAAAGGGATACGTCTTCGGCGAAGTTCTGGATAAAAAAAACTCCTTCAACTTCTTTAAATAACGGTCTGCATAGACAGTTTGTGTTACACCGTTTTCTTCAAAGAAGTATGGCCCGACAATACAGCTTGATGAATCTGTGCACCACACAGTGACTCGTTCTGGGTGCAGCTCCGTCTCATGGAGCATTTATGGATTAAATTCAATCCATATACGGCAATTTTGCTGGTTAACATTGCCGTTTAATTCAAAATGGGCCTCATCAGACACGAACAAACAATTTATCATTGTGTTGTCTTATTTTGCCATTGCAATCAATTTTCGTCAAAATTCCAGGCGAACAGGCAAATCCTGAGGGTTTAACTTGCTTCATCATGAATTACCCGTTGTAATGACCATCTGCTAACTCAAATTTGGCCCGATACGTTTCGAGTCGAAACACTTGCCTGTATTGCCGATGCAACAGCCACGATTGTATCCTGAACCAGAACATTGGGATCTCGATTTCCTCTAGATATACATCCTTTTAACATTATATAAAGCTACCTGGATCGTTCGAAACCAAATACGCTACTAAGTTCTTGGCCACCCTAGCCGATTTGTCCAGTACAATGCGGGCACTACCAATCATGCAGTGTTGATTTCAATGTATTGTATTTTTCTGGTCGGATTCGTTGACAATTAATATTATTTTGCTAAAAATGGTCAACTTATTTTGAATACGGCCCGCTCTGTGTAATGGAAGATACTTTTCGACACGATTTCGTATATGATGGTTTTCTGAAAATGATCTCTTCAATTTGCACCAACGAGGGACCCAATGTAAGAAGCTGTGAATCTGGTGGCGAATTTAGAAAGACGAATATCTGAAAATGGTTCCAAAATACCATTAATGAAGATTTGCTTTCAACTATCTACCAACTTTTTTTCCTAAATCGATAAAATTCCTTTAACTCCAATTCGAATTTCATCTTATTTTCATGCCTCAGCCATTCGGTCAACGTAACTTCAGAAAATAGCCTCGGAAATCAAGTTGAAACTACTGTCGATGACAAAAATATTTCAAGTGCGTTGGATGCAATATAAATTTCAACTATTGCCCACTGTTTCAAATAATTGCCGATCCATTGCATTTTATTTTCGAAGAAATAATGATGCGCAGTCCAGGGGATATTATTCTCTTCTGACTAATATTGAAAATTTATATACATAGTATTGCTTTTATTCATTTCTTAAAGGTTTCAAACAAAACTTTAGGCAGAATTATTAAATATTCATGCAAGAGACTGCCAATTCCAACTGGTTTCGTTAGGAAGTTAGAAAGCAAAATTGTTACTACCGACGGTAATAAGTTACTGCATAATATCGAGTTGAATAAGCAAATACTGTTAAGCTCAACTCTCGAAATCGATGGTTGTACAACCGATGAGTTACGTGAAAATGATAGTGATAAACTAGTCATGTACTTACAACAACGATTTCAATGTGAAAGCAAAGATCGTTTGCCTGGTTTTGAGGTTTTCTTAAAATTTTACGTTGACAAATTGAATAAGTTAATTGAAGCAGATGAAGATTTGACAAAGCTTTATTTCCAGTATAATGATTTTGGATAGAATAAAATGCTGATCAAATTACCTTTAAAAAAATTGGCTGAACCTGAACGATACTATAATTTTAAAGAGTTCAAAAAAATATATGCACGTCTGCAGATGTTGAAAAATGCATATAAATGTTAATAATCTCTTGAAAAATAACAATAACAGTACATGGTGACTGAGACCAATTATTTAATATCTATTTCAAGTTACCCAACCTGGAAAATTAGGTACCGTTACCTGAGATCATCCATCAAAAAATGGCTGTCGGTGTTGCGTCAAAATGGTTCAATCGATAGAGAGACAAGTACCACCATGAAACAACCGTATTTCAAGGGAATATTCAATAATTGTAAGGACGAATTTCATTCCAGGAAAAAAATTGTTCTTCTTTTGGTGTTTTTAAATTTTTCATTGAAACAAAAAGAGCAAATCTATATCAAATCTCAACACGAAATATTTGAAATCTAATAGGCTGGCAGATTTGATCTGAATGCACACGTCCATGTAAAAAGTCTTTTCTTTCAAGCGAGAAATTGAAAATATTTTGTTATTAATTTGTTGTGAACTTGTGCCAGTCAGTGCTAAAATAATTTTAAATTAATAATTTAGAATTCGTAAATTTATTGGATTTTATGATTGTTTCGTCTTTCTATTGCTCGTTATCTGATGATGAGGATATGTTTTTCTCTTTTTCAGAAATAGCTGTGTCAGCCATTCACAAATACTGCAAGTAAGTCTGGAAAAAATTTTCATTGAAAAGATCAAAACTCGATTTTAAGATATCTTTAAAATTTGAATGAAACTCGTTTTAAGTGTGACATCGAAATAAGATCCGATCTATTTCAATGAATTAAAACAAAATGTTATGTATGTATTCTTCGAATAGAAAGGAAGATTTTGAATAAACACGAACATTTGCAGTTTCAATACCTTTGAAAAATGACTTTTTTAATTTGTTGGTAATTCAGATTTTTCCTTAAAACAGTCTGTGCAACTAGGTTAATATGGCGAGTTGCTCGAATGTTGGTGTGATAATTAATCTAGAAGCAGAGATTCAGTCCAAACCACTCTAGATAGTCAGGAATAGGAATCTAGAAGTAGTGAGTATGCCAAGCTCTTGCTAGAGCAGAGGAAATAGGAGCATACCAAAATCTTACTAATTGAAGATGGAAGCTATATTAGCGCAGGCTAAGGGCAACATGGAAACCAACTTTTTATTGATAAAAATTACTCTGGTGGAAATAACTTAATTGCATCAGGTGGGAAACTTGTAGCGATTTACTTTGGGTTTTCCAATAAGAGGTGTTATTTTGATATTCAAATAAAAATGGCATTTTTGGAGATAAATGATCGTATGTTTATTTCATTATAAAGAGGAAGGTATGCCGTTAATAATGGAACACAACATCAGCCAAATGGCCGCCAAGACCACGCTTACAGGACAATATCCTTTTCATGAAATTTTCCATAACCAAATCGCAAGTGGCTGCCCTATGTCCTCGATAGCCTCACGAATTTCATCTTTGAGGTCTTGAATCGACGCTGGGCTGTTGGCGTAGACCTTATCTTTCACGTGGCCCCAAAGGAAGAAGTCGCAAGGTGTTAAATCACAAGATCTCGGTGGCCAATTGTGATCACCTCTTCGAGAGATAACACGGTCCGGAAACTTTTCCCTTAAAAGATCGATGGTTTCATTGCTTGTGTGGCACGTAGCGCCGTCTTGTTGAAAGTAAACGTTGTCCAGATCAATACCATCCAATTCAGGCCATAAAAAATCATTAATCATCTCTCGATAGCGCAATCCATTGACCGTAACTGTTGCTCCAGCCTCATTTTCGAAAAAGTAAGGTCCAATGACCCCGCGGGACCATAAACCGCACCAAACAGTCACGCGTTGAGGATGGAGAGGCTTTTCAACAATAACTCTTGGATTTTCCGAGCCCCAGATGCGACAGTTTTGCTTGTTGACGTAGCCTCCGAGGTGAAAATGGGCCTCATCAGTCGAGATGATTTTTCGATGAAATTCCGGTTCATTTTCATGCATTTCAAGGACCCAATCAGCAAGGACACGACGTTGTTGATGATCAGCCGGCTTGAGTTCTTGTGTTAACTGAACTTTATAAGCCTTAAGACCCAAGTCTTTATGCAAAATACGGTGTAATGACGTTTGTGGAATGCCTAATTCCAAAAAACGACGAGGAATTGACAAACCTAGGTTTTCTTCAACACTTTGGGCTACAACAGCAATATTCTCAGTTGTTCTTGAGCGACGTGCACGGGTTTTATTCTTCACATCACTAACTTGTCCCAACAGCTCGAATTTGTCCACCAATTTCTGTATTGCGGTCCGACAAGGTGCTTCACGACGACCCAAAAATGTTTTAGTTTTACGAACCGTCTCTGCCAAATTTTCACCATTTTTATAGTGAATTTTAATAATTTCAATGCGTTGTTGAAGCGTGTACCGTTCCATTTTTATTAATAGCGTAGTTTCTACTTGTCAAATGTCAAAAAATGACAGCTTCAAAGGTGACAGCTACCGAAATAGCGGGCTATTCAAAATAACACCTCTTATTGGAAAACCCGCTATAATGAAAATTACTAAATAATTTCAGATTTAATAAACTTCCATTTGCTATTGGAATTTCACTAATACTTATAATAGTTTCGGTTAAGAGTAAATGTGAATTATAAGAAATTAAAGATTCATTTATAAAATAAACTTATTCTAATGACATAAAGCAGGTGGTTGCACTGCCGCCGACATTGCTGTGTGATGGATGGTACACTCCAGATCGGTGAGGTACTCTTTAGTTCTTTACCCTGGTCGGTCGGTTAGGTACTTTTTTGTGTGTTCGTAACGATTCGTTACATAAGTTTTTTTCTGTCACGACATTCATTTATTCCAGCCCTTGCCACTAAAAAGAGCTGCTAAATAAACTTTATTCTCCTAAGCACAAATAAAACACAATCTATTACTGGCTTTAGAAAAACCACCCTGTATTTTATAACTTCCCACTAAAACACCCTACAACTACAAATCCATACATAATTGAAGCTGGTTAGAATTTCTCCTACTCCACTTTGGCTGTGCTTCAAATAAATTTTCCATATTTAATAACAATAATTAGATGAGGTTGGTACTAAACCCCATCTTACCAACACCACATACACCCCCTTCCACCCACCATCTCTAAATCGATTTTCTTAACAAGATGAAAAAAAATTCATAAATTAAATGCATAGAGGAGTAGCTTAAAGCATAAAGAATTTGCTTTATAAAGTAGAGAGAAGATATAAGTCTACCTCGAAGCTGATTTAACTACATTCTTTCACATAATAATCCTTACTCCCCCCCCCCCGTCAATATACTCATTTCCTATCCAACTACACAATGACTTGAATATACCCATGACATAGACCCATCCTGCAAACTTTGAAAAGTACCTAGATCTACCTATGCCCCAAGTAGCAGAGGAGGACTGGTCATCAAAAGGAACCGGTGCTTCAGGATAAAGGGCCAATAATTACAATATTATTTCATTATTATCTGAGGACCCCGAAGCCCTTCTACATGTTAGGGGACTTAACTCATCTCTATATTTATTGTGAGACCCACCAGAAGCGCAAAGTTATGATAAAATTTTCCTTAAAAGTCTAAAAAATTAGAGCCAAACAAAATATTCCCTCTAAGAACAACAAAATTTCATGCTTAATGCCTGGGGCCCACCTGACATTTTTGCGGCTAGGCAGTAGGCCAATCCGTCCCTGCCCAGTAGGGAGGTACAAACCTTAATACTGCGACGATGATGGTGGAAAAATACAAGAAAATATTGATGAGGCTAGAAAACTTTGATTGGAGCAGCTTTCAAAACATAAAATTGAGTTTTTTCTTTCTTCATTTCATCGATGATGGCGAAGCGATGGATGTGGAAGGAAAAACTTTCAAATCCTCGTCTCCTAACTTATCCCAGTGATTTGTTTATCCCATAGCCCTTGTGTGTTGTATTGAAGTGGGGATACAGAGGAGTGTAGTTCCTACCCTCGATTACCCGTACCAAAAGATCCCGTCACGTTCACATGGGAATTTAAATCGACTATGGCTTAGGCAGGAGGGTGTATGAGGAGAGTACTGGAGGAGGGTGGTAGAGTATAGTTGAATAAAAGTCTATAATAAAAAGACTCCACTTCGGCGTTAAGTTCATTTGTTAAGATTTTTTATAACATCCAAACTTTCCGACCCACTCTAAACATTCAGAATCCGACATTAGTTTGTTCATTGGGCCATGTGCGCTAAAGTCCTCGAAGGTTAGGTATGTGAGTTGCAAGCGTGAGGCAGGAAATCATATTAAAAGAGATTTGTTGACAAAGTTTCAATCGTTTTTTTCTTCTATCCACAACATAACACGCCCTCTTTTCGACTTTTTTTTCAAGGGCAGAAAGTGGATACATATTTTGGCCGAAGGAAAAAAATTCTTCATAAAAAGTGAAACGCAAAAGTTAATAATATTGTGGGTGCGATACTTATACAGGATATGTAGAGAGTGAAAGAAGGCTCCAGCCATCTGTATAGTGTACAACCAACGCAGTGTCAAATTGACAGAGTGAGTGTGTGTGGTACCGTTTTTGAATGTCCTGTAAATTGGGCGTAAAAGAAATTCACAGTTTATTTCATTCGGGGCCAGTATATGGAATTTTACACTACCCCTTCTTCGCTTTCCTCTAGCTGGACTTGGACTCGATCTTAAAACGCTGGCGCTGGAGGAAGCATTCCGCAATTATTAAAAATTATTTCTTACTTTTGAATTGTACGGACTTTTGTTATACCCATTTTTTTTATCTTTCTTTGCGTTGGGGGTCTTTGTCGTGTAAAATTTCATTTATTACATCGCCATGAACATTTGGCACCAAAGAGGCAATGTCATTTAAAAAAAAAGTGGAGGAGGAGGATACAAAAAAACGAAACGAGCATAAAAAATTAAAATACTTAAAGAATGAAGAGAGCACACTACTCTGATGAAAATGATGGAGGAAAGTTTTCCATTCGCGCTGGCTCAAATGTGAAAAGTTTTTCGTGTAAACTTAGAATTAAGTAGGTTCATGAGTCTTGTCGCTCGACTCGGAAATAGCATGGGATGGATTTTAAAATTTAATCACCTCCCAAAATAGCTTGAGTGTACTTGTTATAATTTTTTTTTGTTCTTTTAATCTCCATAGCTGTGCTCTGGGAGGGGTAAGGATAATACTGAAAATATAACAAAAATTAATATGTACTGATATTTTGAAAGAGTTTTGAATTTTTGAAATGGAACAAAGCGAAGTTTAAGCTATTTGATAGTTTATAAAAGTTTTTAAAGTTCTAATTTTTAGATTTAAGGAACTGGAGGGATTTCTCCAGAATTTTGTTTGGAAGAGCTTGCTTTAATTTTCTACTTGAAAAGATGATCTTAAATTTAATAAGACACTCGAGATGGCTTAGCATTGAGAAGGTTCTCGCGAAGAAATGAACTCTTATAAACTATTGAAATGGGATTTTTGTTTGCTTATTTTGAATTGAAATAGGTAGTTGCGGGGTAGAAATGGTGGCCACTGAAAGTTAAGCCCAATTAGGGTTAAGATTCGGAGCTTAGACACCACAGTCGTTTGAAACTGTGATTCGAAGAAGAGAGCCGTCAAATTTGAATTAAATGTTAAAAGAGATGTGTCGTAAAAATCAGGCGAAGATATCGATGCAAAAGTAACAGAAGTTCATCCTAGATCTACTTCATAGTGTTGACAAAGTATTTGATCCTAATTTCTGAAAGTCCATCAACGTCGACAAAAAAGTTCCGATGAAGAATACCTATTGCCATTTGCTGATTGTCTGTGCTAAGATAGGAACATTGTCAATAGTCAATTTGAACGCTTGAGATGAAAATTCTCCGGATGATTTATTGTCCTGTGAAAGAGTAGTGGAAGATGGGATACAACAGGGAACTCTTTCCACCGTACAAGAACAATAATAGGTGTATCGTCAAATTATATGGCTGGATCACATATAGAAAATCGATACCAATGCTCCCCCGGAAAGTATTCCAATTCAGCTTGAAGGGATAACGCAATACATGAAGACTGTGACTCCGCTGGCATACGAAAGTGTTGGGGGAAATCAAACAACACGGCGTGCGAAACTGGAGATAGCTTGCTAGGGACTGAGGTGGTTGGCGAAGACTTGTTGGTTCCGAACATAGAATGTAGTGCTACAAGAAATAAGTACGTATGGTCATTTGGAGAGCAAACCAATAGCCATTCTCCTAGTCGCCATAGCTCACAGAAAACTCGCGGTTCGATGTGAGCCGTAAAGTGGTTATTAGGTTGAGGGAGGTACGTTTTCGATGTTTTAAAGCCAACCCAACTGATGAAAACCGAAATAAGCTTCGACAAGATAGAAAGACCTGCAATTGTCATATTCAACAAAAATCGTACAAAATGTTTGCAGTCTATCTCTTCTACTGTTCCAACGCTCGTTTCCAATGACACTCCAGGGTAAGCTCACAAGACAAAGCAAATTTGATAGCAATACAGTTTGTTGTTAATTCTATACTTTCAGAATGTGTTATTACTCCACCTGTATTTGAGAACTTTGGCAGTTTCATGGGACATATCTTCTTTCGTACTCTTACTAGAGTTGTTAAAGATTTTGACATACGCAAAGCCCTTGGCCCAAGGTAATATATCCGCTTCTTCTTCTTCCAAAATAGGAAAAAAACCACTACATTATCATTTCCATCTGTCCTACTCTACTGGAAAAGGCATGGAAAGCAGAATTTGCGCAGCCTGTCCATAAAAAATGCGAGTCTTCTTCATGCTCTAATTACCGTACTTATGCGCCCTTACGTCACTTCTTTCCAAGGCCATAGGTTGCGGTAGGTTATTGGACTGACAATTGATGATATTATCGTTACACTTAGATCAATATAGATCAATTGTGTTACCCGGGATTTTAATCAAAATCATTCTTTGCCGATCAAAACATGTGTTCTCTTAATCAAGCCATTTAGAGTATTAGAGAGTTTTCTAAATTATTAAAGAAGTAGTTGCCTAGCAGATTCCTTCTCCGGTGGCAGAGTACAGTACATGGCAATGGCAGAGAAAGTTTGAGGTGTTCTCTTGTACCTCTTCGTAAATGGGTGATATGCATAAAACAAAGTAAATGCTTTTACTGGAAAATTTATAAGTATATAAACATATTGTTATATTTCTACAATTAATTTGTTCAAATTGTACATACGTTTTCATTAGAAATTAAATGTTTATTTAAACTTTTCCACCACTTTTCAGTACTAAGCTATTCACCATCCTAGTATTGCCCAGCACTAAAACAATTCAACAAATAAGTATGCAACGAACACTCAAGAGTGTGCAATTTCTAATTCCTTTTATATATTTCATTAAATTATCCAATGCACAAACCATTTTCTTTTTCAGCAACAGATGTCGCTACTGAATGTGTGTATTTGTTGCAATCTTATTTATTGTTTTAAACAAATTCTGTGTAGTATATTTAAATAATTTTGGCATTCTGCACATCTATGCAAAAAATTCTTTCGCTTAATATGTAATTTATGCCCCTTCGGTTTTTGTGGACTGAGAAAAGTGTACCACAAAAACCATGTTCGCCGTTTTATTATATGATAACCAAATGTCTTGCAAACGCTGTTAGTAATCAGTTCAAGACATATCTTGAAGAATGAAGGCTCCTTAATAACCGGTGGTATGTCTTTCGAAGCAATAGGCATAATACAGGTGCTCATCGTTTTGGAGAAAGTAAGATTGATTTTTCCAAAGGCATTTGATACAGTTTGTCATCCAGATCTCTTATAAAAAATGCGTACATTTGGTATCGATGAATCTCTTCTTCGTTGAATTAAGAATAAAATTTCGGACCGCTCATTATAAGATGTATTGGACGCATCTATATTACATTCATAAAATAAAAATTCTGGTGTACTATTGGGCTGTTCTCATTTTTAATGATCTCTTAACTTCTTATCCACTAAATTGGTTTGCTGACGAGAGTACTCTCAGCATTTCATACTCGCTTGCAGATTCACCTCCTTGTTTTATGAAACATGATTCCCATTTACCATCACCTACTAGAAATTCAGCTTGAACACCTAATCTTCTCTACTGCTAAGGGACAGTGTCTAACTTTTAAACCAGAACACAATTGCTTGGTCTTAAAAAAAATCTGTTTCGAGACATTTCTATCTAGTGGACTGGGACTAGTACGTATGATTCTAGCTATTAAGCTTATATTTCGGAAAGTGGCATTAACGAGTATTATAACCAGGCAGATATCTCCAAACTCAAATTTTCCAAAACCCAATATCTCTAAAAAAGTGTCCTGACTAGGTTTCTTCAACATGAGTACCTTGCACCGATTGCTTTGTGGGTTTCTAAAGATTTCAGCTTCCTTTTTGGATTTGGGCCCTCGGTATACCGCCCACGCTATACCCCCTAGCTACGCTTTTATATACGCTTTATATATAAGCGTGAATACTTGGGTGTATATGGAATTTAAGAATTATGGCTGTTCTCGATTATAATTTTGGGGATAAAATGCATTTTAGACATGTTGAGTTTTTGGACTTGAGAGTTATAATTTTTCTTCGTAAAGTCAAAAATTTTCTCTTGAGCTAATTCGTCACAAGAGACATAAGAAAGCGATATGTAATTAGTATTTATGCTGACTTTAAGTCCAGATAAATCCCCCCACTGACTTAACATCTATAATATATATGTATGTTAAAGTAGCTTGGGGAGATTATTAATCAAGTATCCCGTTCTCGTCCTAACTGTAACTGCAGATGCCACTATAAATTTTAACTACAGACTTCTTCGACTACTATGTTTTTAACGAACTTTACTGAGTGGTCCTTCTGCATAAACGATTTCCTCGATTTCAAAGCTTTTAGGTCTTACAGCGTATAGTAGTCCATCCCTCTCTGACAATGATTATCCCAATGAGGGGGGTATAATTTTCTTATGAAGTTCTCTAAACCGAATTGCTTAACAATATTGTTAGATTTATGTCCTCACAACTCTTTATGAGAATTGTCAAGCCTATCCTTCTACTCCTGTGAATAAAAATAATGTCAAGAAATTATCCTGCCTCCTGTTCGACCTATTTTCAAAAAAAAAAAACTATAAAATCTTTCCAGTGCTATTATGTTCATAAATTTCTATTTCCATAAGCTATCCATATTCTTCTTGATATAATAAATTGTCCACATGACTAAATTAATTCGATATACAAGTTGACCAGCTCGGCCTACACACACATACATACATACATACAATAAATGTACTTAGTCTTACTATAATAGAACAATAGAAAAGAGAACAGCAGTAGCAGCAGCATCTATTTTCATCGAATCACGGTCATAATTTACAACAACATCGTTGTGTCTAGCGTAACAACATGCTCGAAGCCTAACCAAGCAGCGCCAGCCAGCCAGCGCCAGCGGGAGAAAAACAATATATTCATTATCCTTGTTACAAGTCATTTTTGGTCATACACCACCGGGACGATTTATTAACCTATCTCTCTGCCAAAATACCCCTATCGCACCAATCTCCTTGTATTTCATTCATTAAAATTATCATCCACCCAACAGGACACACATTTGGAATGCCATAAATCTCCGATCTCCGGTAGAGCCTGGCGCACCCAATTCTCTTACTCCTTTGCTCGTCGCGTCAGCCATCAACTCAATAAATGGAACCGGCTATACTTCTTGCCTTTAATGTATGCGTTAGTACAAGGATAATGTTCATCGGGTTCGAAAATTGCGTTGGACCTTAAAGCTTAATTAGGATGTCGTCGTCGTAAGGACATAAAGTCACCCTTATTTATGTGTACTTATTAGATATATTTCTGTTGCTGTTTTGTTTGGTCCTGATGATGGGTTCTTCTTCATTGCGGAACTGGTTGGGCCTGGGTGCGTTTCGATGTGGTTCTGTCTCTCTCTGTGCGTTGTGCGTACATTATGGTCATCATCATAATAACGACGAAAGGACAATTGGATATTTGCATTTAGTGTTTTGTTCTGTTGGTTGGGCGTTG
The DNA here is from genome assembly GCA_910595825.1 of Philhelius pedissequus. NCBI lineage: Eukaryota > Metazoa > Arthropoda > Insecta > Diptera > Syrphidae > Philhelius > Philhelius pedissequus. Next base: position 329,816,136 of record OU343160.1, read on the forward strand.
GGGTTGGCTTCTCATACTCGTATACCATCAATTTGGTAGTGGGGTGGATTCCAGCAATAAATTGAATATCCTGTTCCCTTGTCGTCCATAACTGTATATTCCCTCGAGTGCGAGATAGAAAGATTTCTCCTGCTCTTTGTCGTGAGATCTCGTTGCCATACCCTCTTGCATAGTAAAAAGTGCAATTTACAGAATTTACGAGGCCTATATACTCTCTAGGCTCTCCACAATCTGATAACTGGCTAGATTGGGTGGCAGATTTATGAAGTCCTCGCCAAAACCATTAACCTCTCTCGCATTACGATTTGACAATAAAATTTTAATTATGATTCGAATGGACAACGGAAACTGAATTGTTACTTTATAGCTGTATATAGACGGACCCTTGGGCCGCAAGGACATTCGGTACTTTTCAATAAAATTTAATATGACCAAAATTGAAATTGCCTATATAGCTCCGAGATTGAGTCCCTTCATGCTGTCAATCAAATTTTGGCATTAAAACAGCGTGCAAGGGGCACATCGGTATAACCGGAAATGGTTTGGTTAGTCATAGGCATTCGTATTCCTCAATGGTGGCGCAGTCCCAGTGTGCTCGGTGTGCTTGGGAAATTTTGAATTTCAAATGCAAATGACAATAAAGCGAAGTTTAACATTTATAAGGGGAGATCATAAAGTAAGTCTTTTGGGAATTGTTGGAATTGTATACGTCTATAAAGTTCATAAGCAAATGCAGGGATACTTTAGTACCTATCGTAGTTTGTATATATTTAAGGTAAGAAAAACAGCCTTCTCTGCTTTCAGATTGTGTCTCGGTTGAGTTTCGCGAACAGCTAACCTTTTATTAATTAAATTTAAGGTATTTTACGTAAGGCTTAATAAGGCTAATACTAGACTCGGAAATTTCCATAATTTATTCCATTTTTTAACTTGAACCACCTAAACAGCTCTGCATAGTTTTAATCAAATATTTGTTACTGTTACAAGGATGGAGACGTCTTCAGGAGCTTCGACGATTTTTGTATAATTTCCTCGAAAACAGCTTCAAGGATTTTGGTTAAACGTCATATAAGAAATTAATTAGGGAAAATTCGCATAAGAGAAATAAGGTTGTCAGGGTTTCTTAAAATAAAATTGCGTTCATCTTGATAATGACTTATCCATTTCTGATATAATTGTAGTGTACCTACTTTATTTCAAAGTACTCAGTAATATTTGTATTCATACTGTACACAAATATAATATTTATTAAACAAATGTTCATAGAAAACGTTGTGCCAATTTGTGATTGGAATGATCGAATGATCCATCCGTAATATATATTGATTCTAGATTTCTCTAGCTACATAAAAATATTTTATGATTATTCAATAAAGATCCTATAATTTTGCTAAAACATGTACTTCTTAATCAAAGGTTTTCTAATTCGAAACTGGTAGATATTGAAATTGAGTACTTTGTGAAAAACAAGCAATGATTTCTTTTATTTGAAAACACTACAAACATTGTAGCTTCTATAAGGTTTCCGTAAGGTAAGGATTTTCGCGAACATTTATCGATGCTGAAATATTGGCTTGGAGACTGGACACTAAAGTTATGTGTGCAATTATGGCATATCTTACTAATATATTAACTTCTATAAAGCTTCGGTAACTTATAAGATCTTAGGGAAACTTTATTTAAGCTATATCCTTATAAATTTTAAGGTTTCCGCAGTGGTTGGACATGACTAATTATTTAATTAACGGATTAACTGCGTAACGCGTAACTTTTTTCTACTCAGGAATGTTTCGCATCAAGTTGCACGAGCGTGAGTTGGTTTTCCCGGTGGCCCCGCTCAATGCAACTTGATACGAAGCGTTCGGGGTGAGTATAAAAAGGTGCAATTTAATTAAAAAATAAATATTTTTAGTTAAGATCATTTCAAATTGAGAGATTCATATTCCGATGATTTTGGCGAATAGATCAGACTTAAATTAGAAGCGATGGCACGGGTTACGTTATTGAGGGCATGTGAGGTTTCCAACTTATTTTCATAGATCTGTGATTAAAGGAAACCCCCATAAGGTGGCCAGTTCATGTCAGTTTTCTATGATAAAACCACTCTAATTACTCGTCCAAGCTGTTCATTGAGTCAAGCCACATTGTCAAACATTTGTTCGTCTTATTCAAACCACTCATGTCGTTGTCCATAGGTCTTAATTACTGTTGGTGGAAATATCAATGTCAACGTCGTTGTAAAAGAAACGGGGACCGATGATACCGGTGAAATTAAATGGGCCTCGGCTTCCATCAGCTGTGTCTAGAAATTTGTAAAGATGTAGCACCAAATGCGGAAGCAAAATTTACTGAGATGCGGCTTCTCCTGCGGAATCTCACCAACTGTGTTGATATTTTTGGCAGATTTTGCCTTTCGGTGATATATGGCATATGGTACTTGCTGAATGTTCGCACTGAATCGGTCAACTCGAATTTGGCCACCAAGCGTTGAATCAATAGTCAACTGGAAAAAATTAACATGTAAAGCCTTAATCGGGCGCAAAACTCGAATAGTTGTCATTGTCACAAGAGAAGAGTTTGTATCGCATTATGGCTATTGCTTTTGTTTTGATGATTGTTCTCTCCATCTTGACCTAAAGACATGATAGATAAATAGACAAACTGAGGTTACGATTTTCGTTCATCTACTTAGAATTCACATTTGGTTGTTACCGAAAAGCTTACATGAGGACCACTGATGATGAACGAAAGTCATGGCCCCTTCGATCACACTTGAAGCCTTTTGCGGACATTGAATCTGATTTTATTGATCAGTTTGATTCTGTACATAGGCAAATTCGGTCTGGTCATCTTAGATTTATTTTAAGGGGTTTCGTTGCAAGGTTAAGTTAATTGGCACCATGGGCGTTGTGCCGGCTGATTAACCATAGCTTTGACATGGAGATCACTTTACAATTTATTTCGTAATTGGTTTGTTCGATTTTTTGTGTTTTCGTCTGGTTTTCTTTCAAAAAGTTAGAAAATAGTGTGGGAAATGGCTGTATACGTTCATCGTGTTCGCGCGCTCCTGGAATTGACACGAACGACCAGAGAATTCCATGATTACTATTTTTTGTGCGAGTAAGTAAAACCGCTGGATTTCGTTAATGGTGACACTGTTCCGCAACCTATCTGACAGTTGCTTACAAATGACGTGAAAGAAGTCATCGGGCTCCGATTGGCTGAAAGCGTAGGGGAAACGAAATAGCATAAAAGTGTGCTGGAAGTTCTTCTGATCTGAAGACGAGAGTATTGAGTGAATTTTTGGGAGATGTTTTTGGAGGACCGTTCTTGAAGAATCGAAGAAATTAATGTTGGTGGTATTTTGAAAACCAAAATAAAAAACAAAAGAAAAGATGCAAGGAGATCTTGATGAGAAAAAAAAATTGAGAGGAATATAGAGGAAAGCAAATCTACAGAAGAGAAGAAATTGGAAACAGGATAAGTAGTTCTAATCTAAAATTGTACATTTTCTGTGTAAAATTAGGTCAATTTTTGATCCATTGGTTTTCTCCTGAAATTGCAGGACACCCGGTCCCGCTATTTAAATCCACTTTGGTTCTTCCTGGACAAATTTGCAACGGTTCATCTTCTTTTTTTTAATCTTAAATTTGTAAATTCAATTTAAACGATCTTGGGTCTTAATCCTTCGATTTTCAAGGTTTCCCAAGCAAAATTAGTAATAAGTAATCGGCATTCGAAATTATAATTTTACTTTTTTATTTCAAAAATCTTTTCACCGTGTCGCTCTTCGCTCAAAAAGATTTAAATTTTCCATTATAAAAAAAAAACATTATTTAAAATTTCCTATCTGTACTCCCCTGTGGCAGTCAAAAATAATATAATTCAGTCTTCCATTTCTACTCTAATCAATCACTAATTAATTTGATCAGGTGTAACCAACCCTTATGAACATAGCTATGTTGGCAGTACTTTAATTGTCGCTGCAATGATTGTAGAGGTTACAAATTTTGCGGTTTCAAAAGTATAGGGCTGGAATTCGACATCTGTCAAACTAAGTTTTTTTTGTTGAAAGTCTGACATTTACGAACATGGATCGCTGAGTTATCGCACAACGCATAAGAATTGCGTAAACCTACTACAAAAATGGTGATTCTGCCACAGCCACTTATCGTGCTTTAAGAGAAGATTATGGTTTACATAATCGTCCAACTACACAAGCAATTTGCAAAGTTGTGAAGAAATTTGAAGAGACTGAATGCGCTAATTGCAATGCAACCCACAAATCCACCGACCTCTCTTGTATGAGTCGAAAGAGCTTTTTTCGAAATGAGAGAAAAGCTTTCTTCCAAAAATAAACGTCATACACTTGCTTCAACAAAATTGCAACATGTATTCGAACCAAATGTCTTAGATTTCTCTCCTCTCCCAAACAAGAGAAGGGGGTCCACTTTTGTAAAACCGGTTTCAGTACCAGTAACAAGCGCTGTTGAGTGTGGAACATGGGCCAACAACAACATTGGCAGCGATAATTCCACTGGCGATCTCTTTTCTATCGAAGAAATAAATAAACTTACTGCGGAGATGATAACTTTGCTGAATAATTGTAAATCGAGAGCAGATCAGTTTAACACAATTGCACAATTAGAAATGAATAGAACAGCCATGAAAATTATATGTTGGAATGCTAAAAGCATTCGATGTAAACAAATAGAATTTTTTGCTTTTCTCAATAAGCATGATGTAGATGTAGGTTTATTATCTGAGACTTGGCTATCTTTTAAAGACAAATCATATAATAAAAATTATGTTTGCTATCGTCTTGATAGAGATGAAAAAATAGGGGCGGTGTTGCCGCCTATTCGACATGAATTAATTCCTATTATAAGTACAAAATTAATACAAAACATTGGAATTAAAATACCTTTTGAAAATGGCTCTTCATTAAATATTTTGTCTGTGTATTTTCCCAGTGGTCCAATTACACCTACTAAACGTTATTATTTAAATAATGGTTTAAGAAAATTAATAAGTCTAAATGGTACTTTTTTGATTGGCGGCGATTTTATTTGCAGACATACGAGATGGGGTTGCTTACGAGCAAATGCATGGGGAAATATTCTTGAAAATCTTCACAGTAGTCATCGATTCAATATCCTATATCCTCCTCATCCTACTTATTACCCACCAAATCGCAGATCGAATCCCTCAACATTTGATCTATTTCTTACTATTATGACCAATCTTTTTGACCAGCCTATGATCTTAAATGAACTAAGTTCCGATCATGTTCCAGTGGTAATCAATTCTTTTTCATCACCCTTAGTAAGAAAAATTGAAATTTTAGATATGAAAAGAGCAAACTGGTTTAAATATAAGCGTGAAATACGAAAAAAATTGTCAAATTATAATTTAAATTCATATGATATTTACAACGAAGCAGATATAGATCAAGATATTACATATTTCACAAATTCATTGATAAATCTGTTCCTAAAATAAAAAGTAGTTCTGAAAGCGTAAACTCACTACCACGTAATATAATCAATCTTATCAAACATCGAAATTTCGTTAAAAGAAAATGGATAAGAAACCGAGAACTTCATTTCCTTGTTGTAGTTATTACACTCAATAAAATAATAAACGATGAAATTTTGCCCCATAGGAATCGATCTTGGAACCGGAAACTTGAGAGTTTAGATAAAGGAAGTAAGCCTTTCTGGAGTATAGTTAAAATTATTAAGAAGAAAAACACTCACATCCAGCTTTTAAAATAGGAAACAATATTTTAATTACGAGCAATGAAAAGTCAAATATTTTAGCAGAAACTTTTTCTGCCAACCATAATGCCAATAACAATATGAATAATAGTAGTATTGAATCCATTGTCAACAACTCAGTTGCTTCAATTAATTCATTATCTATAAATGACTACCAAATTGAGGTTTCGCTGGATGATATTTTAGATATACTTCAAAATCTTAAAGCAAGACAATCAGCTGGCGTTAAAAATACATATCTGAAGAACTTACCAACATTAGGATTAAAATTTTTGCAAGCACTATTCAATAAATGCCTCAAAATTGGCTATTTTCCAAATAACTGGAAAACTGCCAAGATTACACCAATTTTAAAACCTGTTAAGAATGCTAGTCTACCAAACAGCTACAGGCCAATTAGTTTATTAAGTTCAATTAGTAAATGTTTTGAACAAGTAATCAAAAATAGAATAAATCTACACTTAACAAATAACAATATTTTACCACCCGAGCAGTTCGGCTTCAGAGCCCATCACAGTACAATTCATCAAGTACATAGAATTACTAAACATGTAAAAAGTAACTTAAGGTCTTGTAAAAGTACAGGTATGGTACTTTTAGATGTCGAAAAAGCATTTGACACAGTTTGGCATAATGCGCTTTTACCCAAGTTGTCAATACTCAACTTTCCAATCTACTTAATAAAAATCATTCAATAATTTTTACTCGAAAGGAAATTTAAGGTTTCAATCAATAACTGGTTCTCTGAAACATATAACATAAAGGCGGGTGTTCCACAAGGATCAGTTTTAGGTCCTATTCTATTCACAATATTTACTTACGATTTTCCATTACTTCCTTATTGTGAAACAGCAATTTTCGCTGATGATACTTGTATCTTCTCTTCGGATTCAGTTGGTTTCACAATCGAAACTAATCTGCAATCTGCACTGAATGTTACACAAAGCTAATTTCATGATTGGAAAATAAGAATCAATGCTTCAAAAACGCAGGCAATCTTTTTCACTCGAAAAAGAAAACCCTGCTTTTTACCAAGCAATAATCTTCTTATTGATGGCACAAGGATAGAATGGAGATCTGAAGTGAAATATCTTGGAGTGCATTTAGATAAAACATTAACATTTGGCTTACATATACAAAAAACGATTCAGAAAATAAATTCTACAATTAAAATTCTTTATCCTTTCATCAACCGCAAGTCAAAACTAAGTACCGAAAATAAGCTTCTGATTTATAAAGTTGTGTTCCAAGCTATAATGTATTATGGTTCACCAGCATGGAGTAATTGTGCAATCAGTAATATACGACGACTACAGGTAGCTCAAAACAAGGATTTGAAAATGATTCTGAAGCTTCCGTGGTCATTTTCAACAAATGAACTTCATTCCATTTTAGCTATGGATATGGTATCAGAAAGAATTGCCAAACTTAATGAGCGATGCCTTACATCATGTACTATGTCTGATAATACCTTGATTTCAAACCTAGCTTTACTATAACATTTTATTACCTTTATTTATTCATTTATCTATTTAATTATTTATTTATCTATTTGTCTATTTATTTATTTATTTATTTACTTATATATTTGTTAACTTATTTATTTTCATTTATTTATTTGTTTTTTTTATTTATTTATTTATTTATTTATTCTTACTTGTTTATTTATTTATTTATTCATTTTTTGTTATTTATGTATGTATTTTGTTATTCTGTCCACATATTTATGTAGTTTTGTTTTAATAATTATATATTTTACCTACTTGTTGTAAGACTCAAAGCTTGGTTTGAATCTCTTTTTCACCGCCCTCCTTTCTTTCATTCTCTTCCTAAGTTTTTAATGAAGGTTCTTATGTAGCTTTTCCTTCAACATTATCTTTTTTGTATTTGTGTTTGATTAATTGTAATAAATATATTATTGACAGTAGTAAGGTAGCTTTATACCCCATCTCTGTAAATTGTGCAATATAGTTTAAGAAAAAATGTTACAAAATTGATGCTACAATAAAGATATATCTATCTATCTATGAAGAGACTGAATTGTTTAACAGATGTACGGCCCGTGCATCATAGTTTCGCTCGTACAACTGAAAATATCGCTGCTGTAAGTGAAAGTGTTGCCGAAGACCCGAATGTGTCGATTCCTCGTTGTTCTCAGGAATTAGGACTGTCTTACGGCACATTATGGCATATTTTGCATTTGGATCTACACCTACAGCCATATAAGGTCCAGCTCACACAATAACTGAAGCCGGCTGACCATTCGCAACGTCGTAGATACGTCGAATGGGTCCTTGAACAACAGGCTGTGGACGACGATTTATCTAACAAAATTTTCTTTAGTGACGAAGAACATTTCTCACTCGGTGGGTATCTTTTTTTTTTGGTTCTGATAATCCTCAAGTAATTGAAGAGAGGCCATTACATCCACGAAAAGTCACTGTTTGGGGCGCTCTTTGGGCTTTACTTCCTCGAAAACGACGATGGAACGACTGTCACCGTCAATTCGGAGCGCTATGGTTATATGATAACCGACTTTTTTTTTGCCTGCTATTGAAGAATAGGACTCGGGGAATATGTGGTTTCAACAAGACGATGCCACATGCCACATAACTCGAGCGAATTTGGCTTTATTGCAAGAGACATTTATTGGCCGCGTAATTTCTCGTCGTGGCGGTATCAACTGGCCACCAAGATCATGCGATTTGACATGGCTGGACTTTTTTTGTGAGTCTACGCGAAAGACCGTCTTCATGCAGATAAATCTTTAACTTTTGAGCACTTGAAAACCAACATTCGTCAATTTATGGCTGAGATAAAGCCCAATATGTGTCAAAAAGTGGTCGAAAGTTACCTCAAAAGAATCGATTCTTGTAACAATTCGCGTGGTGGTCATTTAAATGATGCAGTGTTTCACACATAATGTCAACGTTCAAACTTTAGAATAAAAAAGGAATATCATGAAAAAAAATATTTTATATGTGTTTTATTTACGTTTACTTTTGAAGGCGCAAAATGGATAACCCTTTAGCTTTTGTGTTTTATTTTTCTCAAAATAAATAAAAATTAATCGCGATTTAAATTAAAATTGCAATCATATTCACATTATGACTTTTGTCCCACCTTGTTGAGGTGTATACAACAGAGAACGTACATGTCGAACATAAGTACTTGTATCTAAACTGATTATTCTTTCATTTCAATAGCTAATGTATATTCGGTATCCTTATCTAATTTGATAATTTTAATTTTGGTTATTATTATGAAATTTTAAAGAATGCTGATTTGTTTGGAAATTAAAAAAAAAAAATTTTTTAGGAAAAATGCCAGGACCTGTGAAATTTTTCCATAATATCCAACGAGTAGATATAATATTCAATAATTTTGTGAAGGTCGACAGGAAGTCATGGGAGTTCTTGCAAAGTCATGAAGGTTTTTATTTCAATAAATACTGGTATGTATACGGAATGTTCATTCAATTTTTAAAGCTATTAATCAATATTTTTTGACTCCTTGTTTTTTTTTATTGTTCCTTAATCACACCACCAACCGACCCACGTATATTTCCTTCATATATAGCCATGTATAGATATATTTTTCCTTTATTCATATTACGCCAATCATTTTCCTTAAAGCCCTGGATTTCACCTCATTTCCATTAATCAAACCTGATTACATTTTTATTTTCTCGATGGATGCCGAGATGTCGATGATCCCGAAACTTAGCGTTACATGTTGTTCCAAATTTGTTTCTTATCTTTATCAAGTTAGTGATACGAGATTCGGAAATACAAAGAAGAAGTGGAAAAAAAATAAAAAATTGTTTTTTTTTGTGAAAATTGTTATTCATATCATTTGGAGCGCATGTTTCCGTCATAATCTCTTAAATAAATTCATTGTGCCTATAATATCTCTGAGGTAATTTAAGCTCCATATCCTGAACGAGCCCAGCTTTGCCTCATACGACAAAATGCGTGTCCCTCTCCGCCTCTCTCTTGTCGTACTCGTACAAGAAAAAACACGGTACATGAAATCATAAATAAATCGATCGAAATATATATTCTCACAAAGGGAAGCCGAAGAAGAGCAAAAGGAGTCTTGAATGAGTGATTAGAAGTTTGGATTATGTTTCGGTCCTCCGATGAAGGTATTTGGGGGTGTTTGAAAATAATAATGGAGGGGGTAAGCTTAGTTGGTGTATTTGCTTGTGTAAGCAATATGGACTGGACACTGAAATTAAACTTTTCCATTATCTCTATCGATATTCCGGACCAGAGAGATTCTTGGATTTTATTTTTGTCTGAGAAAATTTGTGCAAAATGTTTTTACCTTAAGACATATTACTGTCGGAATTGACCTAAAGTTCGTGGGCTAACAAATAAGAACTTTTACTGAGGGTAGAATGGATGACAAACATTCTTGGAAATTCCAATACCATTGACATGGTGATACTATCACAGGTCATTACGATGATGATAATGAAGTTCTAGAGTAGTTGGTCATTATTAAACAACATCTCTTAATGTAGTATTTACCTCATAAAAGTTCTGGCCGAATTAAATTTATCCGAATATGGGATTTTTCATCATATTGAAAATAAGTAAACAAGTTAACCTTTTGTTTCTCAACTATTTAAAGGACATCTTGTTAAGGACTATCACCTTGTGACTTACAAATCAACCATTCATATGTGCGTGTTGTTAATAGGCCTTACAAATGAAGGGTAACCTGCAAGCCTAAAGTTTCCCAAAACAAAGAGTGTGACTCTTATAAATTTCTTGTAAAAGAAAATACAAGATTTTGCTTTTTAGATCCAATAGATTGTGATGCTTTTTAAGTCTATAGCTGAGGTAGCGTTAGCGGGTTCAAGATTTGACCAAAGAAAGCAATAAAACTCGGTGCGTGGAGCTTTCAGGTCCCCGTATAAATATCAATTTGTATTAGGTTTTTAATATTACATTAATTTCGCTCGAAAATAATTTAACAAGGTATTTATTATACTTAACAAAAAAAGACGATAGCAGAATTCAAAAATTCTGAAGTTGGAAATTATCTTGAAAGCTTGACAGCAGGAAAACAATTTAACTACTCACTGTGGAAAGCTGTCAAAGTAACGAAGAAACCAAAGCTCCCAGCGCCTCCGATTAAGAATGATCAAAGCGAATGGGCAAAAAGCGACAAAGAGAAAGCAAACGTTTTCGCGGATTACCTGGAGAACACATTTAAACCTTTTGATGGGCAATAATGACTCAATAAAAATTTAAATATACGTTCTATCTCAAGCGAAAATTACATCACAAGAAATGCTACCCTTGCCCTATTAAATAGAGAAATAAGAAAGCTTAAGTAAAAGAAAGCTCCGGGATATGACTTAATTACGGCCGAAGTTCTCAAAATGCTTCTTTTCAAAGGGCTAATTAATCTTCTTTATATAATAAATGCCACTCTAAGGATAAAGTACGTTCCGAGCCAATGGAAGGTTGCGGAAGTTATAATGGTTCTCAAACAAGGAAAACCATCACATGATAAGAAATCTTATAGACCCACTTCGCTTCTGCCCGTAATATCTAAGGTCTTCTGCGCATGTAGCCATTAATAAAGCGTTATCCAATTTGCGGTTTCAAAAGTATAGGGCTGGAATTCGACATCTGTCAAACTAAGTTGTTAAACCAATTTTTTTTTCACCTGAAAGTCTGACATTTACGAAAATTACGAGATTATGGCTTACATAATCGTCCAACTACGCAAGCAATTGGCAAAATTGTGAAGAAATGAAGGGACTGGATTGTGCATCATAGTTTTGCTCGTACCACTGAAAATATCGTTGCTGTAAGTGAAAGTGATGCCGAAGACCCGAATGTGTCAATTCCTTGTCATTCTTAGGAATTAGGAATGGCTTACGGCACATTATGGCGTATTTTGCATTTGGATCTACACCTACATCCATATAAAGTCCAGCTCACACAACAACTGAATACAGCTGACCATTCACAACGTCGTAGATACGTCGAATGGGTGCTTGAACAACAATCGGTGGACGGCGTTTTTTCGAACAAAATTTTCTTCAGCGACGAAGCACATTTCTCACTCGGTGGTTATGTTAATAAACAAAATTGTCGTATTTGAGGTTCTGAGAATCCTCAAGTGATTGAAGAGAGGCCATTTGCCTGCTATTGAAGAATACGACTTGGAGTATATGTGGTTTCAACAAGACGGTGCCACATGCCACACAACTCGAGCGAATATGGCTTTATTGCAAGAGACATTTCCTGGCCGCGTAATTTCTCGTCGTGCCGATGTCAACTGGCCACCAAAATCATGCGATTTGCACAGCTGGAGTTTTTTTTGTGGGGCTACGCGAAAGACCGCGTTTATGCAGATAAACCTTTAACTCTTGACCACTTGAAAACCAATATTCGTCAAGTTGTGGCTGAGATACCGCCCAATATGTGTCAAAAAGTGGTCGAAAATTACCTCAAAGGAATCGATGCTTGTAACAATTCGCGTGGTGGTCATATAAATAATGTAGTATTTCACACATAATGTCAACGTTCAATCTTTATAAGAAAAAAGATTTATCATGAAAAAAAAATTTTTTGTATGTGTTTTAGTTACGTTTACTTTTGATACCGCAAAATGGATAACCCTATAGAAGAAAAGCGCCTAATACCTGAACATCAGTTCGGATTTAGAAGCAAGCATTCGACAATTGACCAAGTGCATAGGATCACTGACGTCATTGAGAAAACTCTTGAAGAAAAGACAATTTGTTCGGCGATCTTCCTAGACGTGTCGCAAGCTTTTGAGAAGGTGTGGCACGAAGGCCTAAGTTTTAAATTAAGCATATCTAGAAAATAGACTTTTTAGAGTAAGACATGGAAACGATTACTCGGATCTAAAAGATATAGTGGCTGGGGCACCACAAGGAAGTGTCTTATGTCCCATATTGTTTCTACTATTTACAGGTGATATACCTCAAACAGAAGACACTATCATATCGTAGCCACGTTTGCTCTGACGACACTGCAATACTAGCAGTGGGTAAATCGATAAATGATTCTACGACAAAATTACAAAAAGCTCTGAATAATGTCAGTGAATGGACAAAAACATGGCGGATATCGCTTAACGAAGTAAAATCAGTCCATGTAGATTTTACGTATAAGAAAATTAATAGATTACCGGTATTTGTTAATACGGTTCAAGTTCCGTTTGCTAACGAAGCAAAATATCTCGGAATGACTCTAGACGCGAAATTAAAATGGAAACCGCTTGTTAAAAAGAAATGCGAAGAGTTAAATAATAAACTCAGAGATATGTACTGGTTGCTCGGGAAACACTCTAAGTCAGTATCGAAAATAAGCTAATTTTGTACAGGCAGGTGCTTAAGCCTGTCTGGACTTAAGGTATACATCTCTGGGGTTGTACGCGAGATTCTAATTTAAATACCTTACAAACATTTGAAAATAAACTCCTAAGATAATTTCTAAGCACACCTTGGTACATTAGAAACGAAGATCTCCACACAGATCTCAGGATTCCCACGGTTCGCGATGAAATAAAAAATTTTGCACGAAATCATAGCAAAAGGCTATTACAACACAGTAATATTACTATAATCGAAATTATCAATGAGAAGAATTTAGTACGCCGCCTGCGAAGGACTAAGCCTTCCAATCTGGTGCACTAAACGAGAATCCGCTTTAAAATCGTGGTATAGGCGGGAACTATCACCGGATAGTTAGTTACCTGCATCACGTTAATTGAATTTGTTAAAAATAAATTGCTAGATAAGTTTCAACTTAGTTGCAATCGGGAGGAGAAGGTGTTTTTAGTGCAGCAAGAATCCCATGAGCACGCGTTTTTCGGTCCTCATAGAGCCTTTCGAAGATTTGATACCTACCCACGGGGAAAAAAAAACAAAAAAAAAATATATACTTTACAATATATTCCCTTAAAAATAAACTAACACTAACAATTTCATATAATTTGGGATAAAGTCCCCGGCCTTGATCGAAACCAAAGCACAAAAGTTACTGCTAACTAGTGCACAACGCACTCAGCAGTATATTTCTCGGCACTTCCATTATGTACACTAGATTGGTACATATAACACACAATGTGGCTAGCAGTCCATGCTTTTCCATACAAATGTTACCTCCTCTTGATATACTGTTAGTAGCAAGCAAATGTGAATTGTAAGAGTGCAGAAAACTCATCCCATGTAAATCTTATGGCGTGATGTTTGACTTGATGATGATGTTCTGCTTTCAATAATTGAATCGTATGGTCACGTGTCTGCTTACTTACGATGCTCTGCATATTTGCTCTTTGACGGTTATATCTTTTGAATTTGAAAAGTTGAAGTGACAGTTAAATCGTCGATGAATGCAATGTGTGGTGGAAATTGGAATATCAATTGTTCTTTTAGGGATAAATTTGAAACTTCGTTACAAGGTTGGATATTGAGAGTCCAACGCACTAACGAATGGGCAGTGCAGTAGTAGAATTCTTTTTAGGTGGTGGTTTCTTTTTCGTCGACAGTCACAGTTTTTGTGTCAGCGTTTAACTATAGCTACGGATCAAATGCTGAACCAAAATTGGTTATGTTGCACTCTTCCAATAGAAGACAATATATAGTGAGTGAAGTTTTATGGAGTTTCAGACCTTTGAGAAGTTTGCTAAGACCTAAGAAGAGGGAAATTGGCAGCAATTTCCTCCAGATTTCTTTACGGATAGGAAATTTTACAGCTGTGTTTCCTTATTTGGGAAATAGGATGGGCATTTTCTAGTCGTCTGTCCATTGGAATTCCGGCATTGGATAGAAACTTAAGGAGTTATCGGGTTTCTGAAAATATCATCAGCTCGCCTGTAGACTGAAATGGATTTTCTTCGAAAACCAATGTTAGGGATTAAATGTCAATCTAATGACCTAATTTGTAACATTTGAGAAAAAGTCAGGCATCTAAGCGAATTAGTGGGGGTGTAAAATTTGAAATTTCTTTAAAAGAAGTCCCAAAAGCATTCGATTTTTCCAGCAGTTGACCAAATATTTCTTTGCTACAATTTAGTAAATTTGCTTGATATTGTCCGGTCCTGATTTTTCTTTTTCTGAAGTCTTTGAATATACTTGTACATAGCTATGTATTTAGTATACCTTATGTTCAGGGATGTCTCTGTATTTGGGTCCACTAATCGAAGGCTGAATCTGTTTAGCTAGAGTTTCTTTGATCATATGGATTGTGAAGCTAATTTGTTGATAAGTTAGATTGGTCGAAAGTAACAATTTAAAAAAATCTATCTACAGTAACTTCGAAGAGGAAAACGGTGTATATTGTACATTTCATACTAAGTAATCATGGTCCACTGAAAATGATCAGGCACTTTTGCTATAAGTTTATCAAAATCTGATAACGAGGTTATTAAAATATCAAATATCATTCAGAATTGTGAACTCAATTGTGTAGAGAAATTAAAAGTTGCTTGCATTTGATCAATTTGTTAATATGTATAATGATGACATTTTGAATGCTTTATAATTTTTTGAAGAAGTTACTAGCCAAAGATACAGGAGTGAAATAAATGCACGAAGTCACCAGAAATGTACATGCTTAAATTAACCGCAAAGTGCGTAGGCCGACCGGTGGGCCTACGCACTTTGCGGTTATTCCTCTGTTAATTTCTCTATATCAGTATTCAATCCTTAACTGTGGGGGTGTTGGCTGTGTTGACACATTTCCCCTTTTATTATGAACATTACAAATGTCCTCGATAATAGCACAATCCCAACTTTACTGCACAAACAGATCTAGATATCCTTGGCTAAGTGTTGTTCTATCCAAACCATTTCAACGCCCAACAATGGCGCTCCCACGAATTTGGGTATAAACTACAGCCACTACGGTGCTCCCACAAAGGGGCCGATACCATATTTTAGGCACGGGAAAGTCCGTGTGCACTCTTGTTAACCCGCAAAACCGAATATACGGTTTATAGTTTAGGAATGTCCAATGACAGCTAGGCCCATTACCATAACCAGTCCCGGTTTTTCAGCTTCATGTTCTGCATAAGACATGGAACTCTGCACAATTACTTTAGTAAGCTGAACTTAAAAACAGTATAAAATCGACCCTCTATCCACTAAGCCTACCAATAGCCTGCTGTGTTTGCTATCACGGAGTTGGTAACATGCATCAAATAATATGGGATTGAATAATCATAAAATCATACGATTCACATAAAATATCATAAGCTCATTTCATGCAAAATGACTAATTCACCAACATCCGTAAACACATATGCGCTTCTTAGGTTTGACCATCACCAGAAAGTCGCGATCCTTTCGAACCGCTAATTCTGTAGATACGCTTCAAAATATGGTACTACCATAACCCCTGCCACCGGTGTTACCGTCTTTCCCCAATTAGTTTTGTAAGTTGTAAGCTGATATAGCTGAAATTAGATTCCTTTTGAAATAAGATATTGGGGCAAGAATTTTTCCTGGAATAAGCATTGGCCAAAAATCATGTTCATACCGTTTTTTCTCTTCTGAATCAATTAGATTTCTACGCGATAACCTGGTACGTGGACAATGAAGAATTTAACTCAGCGATTAGAAAACGAATAACAGTACAATGACCTTAACTCAATTATTGGAGACCACACAATATACTGTAGTTGACTTCCTGGCCTTGAGATCAACTATCCTTATACTATCCTAATTGATCGCTTCTTCGACGTCAACAACCAGCCAAGATTCCTTTTATACACCTTCACACATATAACTTCGTGGAAAGTATTATGGGGAAAATTCTTGAGGTTGCTGGAAATTTTACGAACACTGCAAGTCCCTGCGGTAACTTAAGAGTCTTACCCCAAACGTTTCTACCCCGTAATGTAAAAGCCGAAAGTGGTTGATTAATGCAATCCACTCAGAATCCGCTATGACAAAACCGACATTTAATTTTGAAACTAATCATGTATTGCCTTAGCGTTTCTTTATAAAAATATGCATATGCTCAAAGCCTTCCCACTTGAATAATCCTACTTCAGCCAACGAGGCTTTTTAAGCCTTACCTTCGATTGTATATAAGTCAAAGTCACTTGCATTTACTAATATAAATCTTCTATAAAATAAAGTAGAAGTCCTTTTTTCCCTAAAATGTACTTAACTATCTACCTCAAAAAAAAAAAAAAACCATCAACCCTACCTTTGACCAAATACTAGATATATGTAGGTATACCCACCTACTACTAATGGACATGGTAAAACATTTATAGCATTCCGTAATGTACTACACATCATACCTATAGCTACACACATTTTTGTTGCAAGGTAAAAACGCCATTAAAAACACACGGAGCCTTAATTCTATGCTCAGCTCATGCAAATACCAAAAGGGCCTTTCCCATGCAGACAGTGTAACATAAATTACAAGAAGCTCCTTGAACATTCCTCGGTCATAATTCTTGTGGCAAGGAATTTTTTTTTGTATTATTTTTTTTTTCTTTATCACTTTTCTTTTCAATTTTTTAACTCTCCAAATACACACCACACATGTGTCTGAATTAAAGAGTAAATGGAATAATATTTGCACAAAGTGCATTGAATTTCGTTTTTCTTTTTCTTGGAGAAAGGTAAGGGAAAAGTGAATACTCGTAGCAGGTATGGGCATACTATTGGAAGCGTACAATCATTCCGAAGAGCAAACTTAAGAACGAACATGATTGCATTATATCTGGTTCGAGACAGGGTTACCTTTTGGGACGCCTTTTGTTTCTTTTTTAAGGTCTGGACTCCAGACGCAACTTTTGTAAACTAGTCGAAAATAGACTCCTTTTAAAAATTTAGGAAATTTAAATAACTTTGTTAATACTAAATCTTCGTTAAAAACGTTTCCTCTGCATTTGCTCGCATTCTGCTCTGAATTCAGCCATTTGTGAACTCATTCAAATCCTTGTCTACATGTAAAAGCTTTTCTCAGGTTTGACATTTAACCTTATGTGATTTGTCTGTGTACGAGTGCATTTATTCCAATAATATCGTTCATTTGAGTACAGACTATGACCGGGTCATCATTCCGGAGGCTTTGAAGCTTAGAGCACTTAAATATGTACAAGAAGGTCATTGGGGTTGCACTCGAATGAAACAATTAGCCCGTCGATACATCTGGTTCCCAGGAATGGATAATGCGATTGAGAAGATAGCAGCTGGGTGTAAAATTTGTTAATTAGCAGCTGCTGATCCAAAAATGGAATACATAAGCTCGCCGCCACCAACACAAGCGTGGGAAAGGATTCATTTGGATTTTGCTAGTCCATTCTTTAATAAAATGTGGCTGATTTGTGTGGATTCTTTTTCGAAGTTTCCGTTTGTGGTGTATCTAACTTCGGTGACATCAGAATCTACAATAAAGGCTCTTCAGAAAATCTTTGCCATCGAAAGACTTCCAAAGACGGTAGTGACAGATAATGGTACTCAATTTACCGCACAAGTTTTCGAAGAGTTCTGCCACAATCTTTAAATTTTGCATTGGAGAACAGCACCGTTTCACCCCGCCTCCAACGGACAAGCGGAACGGTTCGTGCGAACATTCAAAGAAGCTTTTAAGAAGATCATGGAGGAAAGAAAGAACTCAGAAGAAGCGGTGAACATTTTTCTTGCAACGTATAGAGCTACACCAAATCCGATATCACAAAAGTCTCCAGCCGAGCTGTTGCATGTACGTCGACATAGAAATCTTCTATCGTTTTTCCTGCCAGACCAGCAAGAAAGGGTTTTTGCAAGACAAGCCAAATATCAAGTACAGGAACATGTTTTTGCACGCCAGTACAAGAAGTCGAGAAAGTGGGCGAAGGGAGTGATTGTACGAGTTTTGGGAAGTAATATGTATGGTATCCAAACAAAGGAAGGATACCTAAGACGTCATCAGAATCAGATACGGGTGATGCAGAAACAACAAGTACCACACTTCACTTTCACTGCTAATGAAGAAGCCGATATCTATTCTAGTAACTATCAATATGAACCTGGCCTGCCGTTGAGTCAACAAGATTGGTCGCAGCCTCCTTAAGGTGAAGTGCATCAGAATGCGTCGACAAGTAATCAAGCGGATCCAACACCTCAAATTGAAGTTAGAAGATCTCAACGTGTCAGAATGCCACCTGTGCGGTTCCCAAAAGGAAAATGAAGAATTGAAGTCGTTCCAAATGAAGGAACGAATGAAACGCCACTACTGCTTAATTCAGAATGACTTTTATTTTTCAGTAGTAAAAGAATATACATAGTCCAATCTAATGACAGGTACACTAATAATAGAAATTAAGTACTAATAATAGAAATAACGTAAAAGCTAAGGGTGAGGTTATAACATCTCCTCCACTACCATTACCGAACTATCCAAATATTCAACAGTAATCATCGACCAAAAAATATTGCGTCTTAGAAGGGTACGATAGCATCTAACTGATGAGCCCAACCATCGGGCCCGGGCGAAACGCATTTTGGACTAAAGGTCATTAAACGCATTAAATATAATTATTCGGTATTTAATCCCCGAATACTTTGAACGTCAATTTGTAGTCAGAAATTATATATTAATATTCTTATTGACTGCAAAATATCGTTAAAAAAAAACAATCGACAAAGACACAGTGAAGAGGAATAAAGCTTTATCTAGTCTGAAAAGACGGAATGTGTTTTATTTGAAAGCTGATAAGGGTAACCAAGTCAAAATCATGAATAAAAGTGATGATAATGAAAGGATGGTGAAATATCTATCCAAGAAGACAATTTTGTTGTTTGTAAAAGATCTTCTTTGACAATGAACCGGAATTTTCCAAGCTTCATAACCAATTTTCCAACTTTAAGTCGTCCAAAAAATACATGGAACATTCTAGACAACCGACAAAATAAAACATCAAAATCCATTTAATGGGAATCAAATCCTGTAGTTGTGTTCATACACGCGGCAAAAAAAAAGGTGTGTGTATAGAAAACAAAACATATTATTTATACTTATAAAGCAATAACAAACATGTGAGTGCATTTTTGGTCATTACTCCGGTTCTAGACATCGGACAGCAAACAGACTTCTTATATGTACTCTCCAAACATGTCTTAAGATCACCTGAAAATTTTATTCAAATCGATTAAGCCCAAAAAAAGAAGATAGCGCACAAACATAATTAGGATTGTTCTTTATATATAAGAACGATTTATTTTGTTTATTTGTTTTACTGTTATGAAAAGAAATGAATTGTTTTATGTTATAACGCTTATTTAATTTTTAAAAAAATATTGGTTAATGTTTATAATATATTTGTTGATTTAATATATTTTAGTTAAGGTTTAGAATTTACCTCTTTTTTTTAGCCAGCACTCTCTTTTTGGACTTCGAAAATTTTAACCCTGGTTGGAGATCTAATTTTTATTTATCTCTCCACAATTTTATTATCATAATTTCATCATGACTTCATTACTATTATATAAAAACGCACTAACTACTAAGCTTGTCACTCATGATCTCAGAACGTATTTCACTTATTAACATGAACTAAATTTTATAAAATTCCTTATTCTTACAGGAACGCTTAGCCCTATTTTTTTTTTGTTATGTTTCCTAGTACCGATTTTTTTTATTAGGTCAACTTTTTCTTTGAAGCTTGCTCATATTTTAACTTATTCTTCTTACCCTATTTTGATATAAAATTTAGAATTTTTTGACACTTCAATTCAACTTTGCACCTGAAATTGGCAATTTTTCTTGCTAAGCTCTGCAATTATCCATGCCTTCTATACATAGGAAGCTGATTCTACATCACACTAATTGACTACTGAATTGAGTATAAAAATGTTTTTTCTTCTCTTTTTTCACTTTTATTTTCTTGTCTTTTTAACAAAAATCAGAATCTTATCTTCGCCCTGCACTTTTATCATGTTGATAATTTAATGTTCAAAAAAAAAACTTGAATACAGATTTCGGTTCTAGTATATAGCTTAGTTATTACTTGCGGTATAGTTACTATAGGGCAAGTTTTGCATTTGACAAAAAATCGAACTCGAGATACGAGATTTTAATCAAACTTGACAGTACGATAATAAGGAACACGACACAAAGGAGTCCCGCAATTCGGTATGCCATTCTGTCTGTAGATAGATATACGGCCTAAACAGCGGAAGTGTTTTTCTTCATACATGGTACTTCAGCGTTTTAGATGATTGTCTAAATAGATTTTTGAATCATTAATTTAAGCCCCAAAAATAATGGTACCCGTCATACAATTTGTTCTACTATCTTAATTATATCGAAAACGGCTTTAACGAATTTGATTAATAAAAACTGCGTGCACTACTATAGATATAGTCTACATTTCGACTCAAAATATTTACATATTTTGTTGTTAACGGTTTCTGCCATACAACCAAATCTTAGATAATTTTTTTAAAAATACTGCAAATGCGTTTTGAACATATTAAATTATTAAAATAAGTTTTAAAATATGCTTTTAAAACTACAAAAAAAAATTTAATTAAAAATATTGGTATACAGACAAATTGAGGTTCCTAAACCAATATAATATGTGTAGAATTTCGAAAGAATCGCCTAAACCGTTTTGGGTTTTAGACCAAGTTTTTTCGTCTTCGCTATCATCGTAATGTCATGTTTGATTGTTATCGCACAAGTTTTTTTTTCGAAGGATGCATAACTTGACTTATATTGTACTTATCTATAATCGGAAATTAAAAAACAACCTACGAAAAGTAAAGTCTAGTAGAGTCCCAAAATTGAAAATAGTTCGTTTGTAAAAAAAATAGAAATAATAATTCTTCTTTGGTAAATTTAATAGGAAAAATAATCCTGTTTAAATAAACGACAAAATAAATGAAAAATCATTTTTCTTACAAAATTTGTTTCTTAATTTTTCATTTCATTTGGAATATATTGCATGAAAATACATTTGACTCGGGTGCCTGGGCAACGACGGGGACTTTTTGCTAGTAGTCAATAAAAACAACTGATGAGACTTACCAGATCTTTAATTTTGAATGTGTTTGTATATTCACAGCTTGTCCTCGTAAGTATAAAAATATAAATGGCACAATTAACACCCTCCTTCAGAGTCTTCCAAAAACAACTCAAATATATCCAATGGATAATATTGAACAGGAGCAATACTCCAAAGCTCCGTTATTTTTTCGCCAACGACACTAATTACCCACAATTGTAAAATCTTTGAAGTTAAAAATATACTGCTTCGGAGCAAAACAAGGTCCTTGAAGTTGTATTGGACAAAATTAAAAAAAAAAAAGAATAAAATTGTAAAACAAAGAATTAAAAACTCAAAAATCGAGCAAAAGCAACTCTAAAAATAACCTTTGAATATCACTGGATTTATTCTTGCATATAATCCCACAAGGACTTATTCCTCGAAATATATCTCCAAAGATACAAAACTCAAAAAAAAAAAAAACACAAAAAACAATTTGCTAGGATGTCATGTCGTATACACTTGTGTGTGTCGTGTACCTATATATTATGTTTGCGCTCTTACCATATTAGCTCACTAACTTTTTACAGTGCAGTTGACAGAAGACATTCTGTCAAATGATTATACCATACTAATGAAGGTCCTTAAAAATAACATTTACCATCAACAATAACTCTTTCGCTACTTGACACTCTCATTACCGGGAAGGAGTGTGTTCTACTACGAGTAACATGTACACATACGAGCATTTATAGATACATAAGCCATGCAATTTTTTTTTTCTTTGAAAGCAATCCGGCGTAGACTTCACAGTTAGGTACCTGTTAACCTCGTTCCTTTATAGGTAGGTACATCTATTTTTATGCCCTACATTCATAAAACAAATCTCTTTTCTCTAATTATACACTTGCTCGACTAGGACGAGGATGACGACTATGACGACAACGACGACGTACGTCAACTTTGTGAGTAACAAAAAAAAATGACAAATGTCACAACGGCAACGCTTATACGGAAAGCGAAATATGAGCGATGGGTTGCACGGCGGGCATAATATGAAAAATACATTAACCCTCGATAGATAGAAGGTAATTAATCTCGGGGCAAAGGAACATGACTGGAAAACACAAAACCGTCCTTTCTATTAAAAAAAAAAAAAAAAAATAATACCTTGTGTAGGAAAGATATCTATCTACATCTATAGGTACATACAGAGAAAGCTGAAGGTGTGTTGCACTGATGGGGAAGAATAGAAGGTTTATCCGGCCAACATATTTTCCATGACAATGTGTCTTTTTTTTCTTAATTTCTTAAAAAAAAAAAAAAAATCACCAACACACAATGACAGTCACATCTATCTGCGATAAAGTAATTAATCTGACAAGAGTATGTTTTCCGCCCCAACTCTTATGCTCTTTAATGTATCTTTGGTCACAAAACAGCAAAAAAAAGGATAAATCTAGCCGGTATTCATATACCTATGCGTTTGAGTTCGTGAGTTGGGTCTTAAGCTGAAGGAAGCTTTCGGATCGAAATATAGTATTTTTAATGCCTTTTTAATTGGAAAGATGGGTCCTTTGTTGTCAGAGACAAATTAATCAGATGCAGGATAGGTAAAACCTGAAACGGAACCTATATCCTTTATGATATATGTTGGTTGGTATGTTTGTGTGCGTTTGTGTACAAAAGGGATATACTATATAAGCCCTCCATAGCACAAAAAACCAGCTTATAAAGGTATTTTGTATATAATAGGTAAGGACTATACATCAGTGAGGGATATATATATATATATATATATGTATGTATGAGGGAAGACTGAAGCCGATTTCACATTTAATTGTGTCATTCGGTTGGATTTTTGTTTTTCTTTGTATCTTTTTGTAGGTAGAGCAAAAAACATGTCCTGAATCCAGATAATCTCTTCATGTTTGTTTTTTTTCTATGCTTATGAATAGGGCTAGCAAATCAGATATTTGTATGTGTGTGGATACCTATAGGTAGTACATTCCCAACCCACGCCTATAAAGGTATTCAAAAGGCAAATATTGGACTCTAATAAGTAGCTATATAGATTCTCATATATATTCAACTAATATAACAACAGAATTACGGTGAATTCATCCTGTGACGAGTCCAATTAAAAAGAGATTTCAATTCTAAAACATTTTTGTGTTTGGTCCTTTTTTTCCTTTTTTTTGTGTAAACATCCAATTTGCATGATTTATAGGATTTTTTGTTTACATTTAGAGACATCAGCACAGTTTTGATGTTGGAGCTAAGTTTTACGGGTTGCGGCTGCTACTCTAGAAGTCTGCAGTATTGATTGATTCACTCGTTCTAGTAGTATGTATGTTGATGAAATATAATTTCTCGCATTTATGGAATTTTTGTCCTGGTTTTAGGGTATACCGTGAACTAGCATTTTGTCATTGAACCTTTAGTCTCAAACGGATCGGTTGGTATATTATAGGGCCTTGTTGTAACGCAGCACCGTTGCTTGAGGGTTCTCTTTGTTGAGGCTTCCTAAACTACTGGATACTACTCGTCAAGGTCATACTTGGTAGGCTTGCAGAAGGCACAGCTAGGTAAGTCGGTGGGCGTGGTTGTTTGACCTGCAAGTAGCCAGACGCTGACAAAGATTATTTTCATAACAAGATTTTTTTTACAAGAAGACTTTGGACGGACACTCTCATTTTTCCAAAATTTGTTTGTTCATTGACCAGCAGGTGTTAGCTGTCTAAAGTACCTCGTTAACGTTACCCACCCTCTGACACTTGAAGTGTATACCTTGGCATCTTGTACTTTGATATTAAGCAAGAGAGCTGTCCCTTTTTTGTTTCTTGTTTCCATCAACCATAAGAGACATAACCCCACTAAATAAACAACAGTTTTAGTTCATGACAGACAGTTTACTTACAATTTTATTAATTCAATTTTAGGTAATTTACATGATCATTGTTTCTTAGTATTTAAGTAGATTTTAGATAAATGTAGAGAATTTCTTAATAATATTGCATGTTTAGTTCATTTAAATTTAATTTTAACTATAAATTTAATTTTAACTATATGCCTGTAAGACCTAAGGTATTTTAAATGCAACCTGAATTGCACGCCACTAGTTTGGCACAGTGGATTTGAGAACCAGGTATTGACTGTCTCTAATTTAAAATTAGAGGTATAGAAAAGAATGCGCCTAGCGTGGGGATCGAACCCACACGTTCTAGTTAGCAATCAAGCACTTTATCCACTGCGCCTTGCTACCCACCTTACTTAATTTAAAAAAAAAGACGGAAGTTTGTATAATCAAATAATAGTTTAAATAATTTCCACTCGCAGCTTAAGGCAGATATGTATTTTATAAATCAGAATTTTATTCCGTGAAATAAGATTGGCAAGCTATGTATTTACACAATAGAGGAAAACTAAAACAAATTTAAGAGAAAGAAAACTCACCACTTGTCCGGATATTGTGCACAATTCCTTCGTTGTAGTACTCCCGATTATGCTGTAAATATGTATGTGATGTACCGCAATACATCCAATACTACTTTACAGATATGCCTTCTTGTTAATTTAATTTTGTAACTTTGATAATCTAGTTCGCGCAAACTATATTCTTTTTTTTTCAAAACCTAAATTCACCCTTTTCCCTTTTTCTTTTTTTTCTCTTTCTTACTTGCGATTATAGGTACAAAAGGGTTATCCATTTTGCGCTTTCAAAAGTATAGGGCTGGAATTCGACATCTGTCAAACTAAGTTGTTAAACTAATTTTTTTTTTCAGCTGAAAGTCTGACATTTACGAAAATGAATCGCTTAACTATCGCACAACGCATACAAATTGTTAAAACCTACTACAAAAATGGTGATTCTGCCACAGCCACATATCGTGCTTTAAGAGGAGATTATGGCTTACATAATTGTCCAACTACACAAGCAATTGGCAAAATTGTGAAGAATTTTGAAGAGACTGGATTGTGCATCATCGTTTCGCTCGTACCACTGAAAATATCGCTGCTGTAAGTGAAAGAAGAATGTGTCGATTCCTCGTCGTTCTCACGAATTAGGACTGTCTTACGGCACATTATAGCGTATTTTGCATTTAGATCTACACCTGCATCCATATAAAGTCCAGATCACACAACAACTGAAGCCAGCTGACCATTCACAACGTCGTAGATACGTCGAACGGGCGCTTGAACAACAGTCGGTGGACGTCAATTTTTCGAACAAAATTTTCTTCAGGGACGAAGCACATTTCTCACTCGGTGGGTATGTTAATAAACAAAATTGTTGTATTTGGGGTTCTGAGAATCCTCAAGTAATTGAAGAGAGGCCATTACATCCACAAAAAGTCACTGCTTGGGGCGCTCTTTGGTCCGGAGGCATGATTGAACCTTACTTCTTCAAAAACGACGATTGAACGACTGTCACCGTCAATTCGGAGCGTCATGGTCATATGATAACCGACTTATTTTTGCCTGGTATTGAAGAATACGACTTGGAGAATATGTGGTTTCAACAAGACGGTACCACATGTCACACAACTCCAGCGAATATGGCTTTATTGCTAGCGACATTTCCTAGCCGCGTAATTTCTCGTCGTGCCGATATCAACTGGCCACCAAGATCATGCGGTTTGGCACCGCTGGACTTTTATTTGTGGGGCTACGCGAAAGACCGTATTTATGCAGATAAACCTTTAACTCTTGAGCACTTGAAAACCAACATTCGTCAAGTTATGGCTGAGATACCGCCCAATATGTGTTAAAAAGTGGTCGAAAATTACCTCAAAGGAATCGATGCTTGCAACAATTCGCGTGGTGGTCATTTAAATCATGCAGTATTTCACACATAATGTCAGAGTTCAAACTTAATAATAAAAAAGAAATATCATGAAAAAAAATATTTTATATGTGTTTTATTTACGTTTACTTTTGAAACCGCAAAATGGATAGCCCATTACATTAAGAGTATTCTTAATGCCTTAACACATCGGAAAGCTTACGACACACGTTTCATGAACGCACCTAAAAATCAACTTGTGTAAACGTGGTTAATGATTTTTTTTTCTTCCTTTATTTTAACTTGAGTAATAACGGTGTGTTTATTGCTCTTATATAAAATGTCGGCCAAAAATTATACGAGGTAGAGACATAGTTATACCAAGATTGTGACACATAAAATGTCAAAATTAAATGTCAAAAGTTTTCCACATTTAACAAATTCACATGGTAAGTTTTCCCCCATAAAATTATGCGGAAAATTTTACCATTTATTGGTAAACTTTTTAATTTTGACAGCTCATTTACCATTTTACCACTTTAACTTATATTACGCAGTTGTGTTAAATCTTATAGATTTTATTTATTTCGTCGAAAAGTTAAAAAAAAAACTTAAATGTAGTTTAAGCTTAAAAGCGTGTGCTAAATTTTATTAGTCGCGTCGAAAAGTAAAGAAAAAATAAATTGATATTTGATCTAGCATTAATTGTATTCCGCTCATCGGCAAAGAACTTTAGTACTTTTTTCTGTAGAAAATAGAGAAAGGGAAATTTTTGGATTTATGTATGGATTTCTTTGAAAAAAAAAATCCCTTAAGCACTGGTACTTGATAATATTCGTGAATTCCACTGGGAGCTGGGTGGCGCTCGTGTGGTCCTAGGTGAGGCGACATTGATATACTAGTATGTCAATTTGCCCAGCACTAACACAATTCAATAAATTTCTAATTCCTTTTATATATTTCATTTAATTTTCCAATGCACAAACCATTTTCTTTTTAGACCAACAGATGTCGCTAGTGTCCGTATGATTTTTTTTGCATTTCTGAGTAATAGATTTAAATAATTTTGGCATTCTGCACATCTATGTACAAAATTCTTTCATTTAATATGTAATTTATGCCTCTTCGGTTTTTGTGGGCAGCGAAAAGTTTACCACAAAAAACATGTTCGCCGTTTTATTATATGATAAAACTCTGTACTGTTCATCGCCGTCGGATCCACGGGGGAAGTATCGTAAAGATTTACGTTATTCTTAACCACTTTTTTGAAAATTATTTATCACATATTAATTAGGAATTAATTTGAAAAGAAAAAATATTAAAATGGCTAATCCACTAAAATACATTCCTGTACCAAATTATATTTCACAGAATACTCTTGAATAATTTTTATCTGTTGAACATCTGTTCATTTACTGAAATGTAAACATCGAATGGGCCATTGTTGCTTTAGCCTCCTACTACCATTCTATTGTATTACTATCTATATTATTAAGGAACAGCAATAAACCTACCGCCTACTATAATCATATACAAATATATTATTATGTTCTCAAAAAATCACATAAATTCCGCAACTGAAATAACATTTATCATAGAATTATTAGGCCGAACAATTGATGTTAAATTTTCATTCGACAGAGCACACACACTATAGTTCAATGTTTAATCTGTTCTTTACGACTTTGTGAACACGGTCGTTACCATTTTATATGATTTGTGTATTTTTTTTAAATGTGCACAAATGTTCGTATACTGAATAGACTTCATTATTATGTGATACGTCATCGCTTGCTGAAAGTTTGATCCTTAAAAAAGCAAAAATGAAACACAAATTTAACTATGATGGGCTCAGACTTACGGATGACTGCTCATAAAGTCCACACACGGATACGCCGATTAATTTCGTGTGAACAAATGAATTGCAAGATGATTTTCAGCGCAATTAAAAAGGACCTCGTCGTTGATATAGTTAGGAGTATATGTACAGTGCCGGTAAAAAATAAATAGCACCACTGGTACAAGTTTCATTTTAACTGCTTTAAATGAACGAATAGACAAATATTTACAGCCTCTACTAATATTATGTTATTAGTGGACGAAAACCTGTTATGACGACAACTCTCATCAGGCGCCTAGTCCGAGAAAGCCATAAAAAACACTTTAAGCCTGCAACTGAGCTAAAAAAAGAGCGGAATATTACAGCTTGCGTGAAAAACGTTCGCCACAGATCAATTACCCTAAGCACACCAGTAAGAAGGATACAAATGTTTTGGAGATTAATCAATTAATGTGATGGAGTGGCCAGCGTAATCCCCTAACCTAAATCCGATCGAAAATCTGTGGTCTGATGTGAAGAAAGCAGTATCTGAAACCAAACCGACTAACAACTCTGGGCTGCAGTAAAGGTCGCCTGGGAGAATATTCCGGTAGAAAGGTGCCAAAATTTGGTAAATTCAATGACCAGGCGTTGTGAAGCAGTAAAAGCCAACAAAGACTATTCAACGAAATACTAATTTTGCTGGACTACCCCTTAAGAATAAAATCATAGAAAAAATTGGTTGCTATTTTTTTTACCAATTATTTATTTGAGTTTTTCGAAAAAAAAACGATTTTTTTTAATGTGAATTTTTGGACTTAATATATACTTTTCGCCCTCAAAATATTGGCTAAAATTTCATTTTTAAACCAAATCTGATTCTAGCAATGGTGCTATTTTTTTTTTTGCCGCAGCTGTATATCAAGACTCACGAATAGAAGGATTAAATATTCGGCCGATTAAGTAAACAGGATTATACAGGCATTAATGTGCGTATAAGCTTTCTAATGAATTGAGGTACAAAACTCTATCTCCCCAAACCATTAACTTTTTATTTTAAAATAAAAGGAGGTATATAGAATAATGCAGCACACCATTCGATGTGGAAAAATTTTTGTGGTCAAAATTATCTTAACAATTTTTTTAGAACGAAATCCACAATTTTGTATGTCATCAATACATATGTCAAATTTTGTTAAAAGATTCTTAAGTAATGTAAAATACCCTTCTAAGCTCTAAATCTAAAGTGTAGACCCACACAACAATAAGATCTCTCTTACACCGATAGCAAAGGTGGAGACTTTTGTCCAGTCAGGCCACGTTCTTAACTAATATGCCATTCGGTTAGTAAATAGAGTCTCCCAGCCAGTTATGCATGCCATGTTGGTTCATGTCTTCATACAATTGCACAATGGCTGGCAACGAGACTAAGATGATAAAAACTTAAAAACATCCGAGACGAGACCGTATTTTTGGTACCGAAATTCGCCGAGAGTGTCGCTGGTCTCGGTGGTTTGGTTTCGGTTTTTGCTAGAAAAAATATTTTGTTATTTAATTATTTTTTAGTACTCATGTATGAAAGTTGATTTTAAGCTTTTTCGGTGACATTTGGGAAAAAAATATTAATCAAACTTAAAAATAAAGTATGTTGAAAACCTTTCAAGCCATGAACTGTCAAAAACGATTGAGGAATGTGGCGAAGAAAAAAGTTATTTTTCACAAGGACAACGAAAGATCGCAGTCGCAATTACAAAATTGCATGAGTTTTGGACTACTTATTTCTCTCTTATCCACATTGTTCCCCAGATTCAATCATCTGCGACTGCCAATCATAAAGAAATGGCTCGGAGGTAAGAGAATTGATTCGACAGAAGAGGTTATCAGTAACTTAATCGCTTATGTTTAGACGCTCGATAAATCTTATTTGGAGGGCATCAAAAAATTGGAGAAAAGGATTCTATTTTGAAAAATAAAATATTTTTACGCCTAAAAGAGTGTTCCTTATTTCATTCTTCAGGCACTTATAAAAAAAAAATAAAATAAAATAAAATAAAATAAAATAAAATAAAAAAAATAAAATAAAATAAAATAAAATAAAATAAAATAAAATAAAATAAAATTAAATTAAATAAAGTAAAATAATATAAAATAAAATAAAATAAAATAAAATAAAATAAAATAAAATAAAAAAAAATAAAGTAAAATAAAAAAAAATAAAATAAAATGAAATTAAGCTCCCGTTGCGAGTTCATGGCATCCATGTTGTTTTCTCTAAAAATAAACCACCTTAACTTAAGTTGGTATACGAAAACATGCCCATTCCGAAACCACCAGAGACAACGCACGCCATTGTGTTCGCTGATTATGTTGTGGTTGTTGGAAATGATGTGGCCAATTTTTTAATGAGCGATCCTATATTTAACTCTGTTCAACCGCGGCTGCCATTAAAATTATGTCATTTTAAAATCTAACCATACTTTTAGTGGAAAATATTTTACTAGGACTGAGATGTTGAACATTACTACGCAAAATTAAATTTTTTTTTTGCCAACCGACACTATTTATGAAATCATATTTTAGCCAAAAAGTTAAATAATTCGTACACTTTCGTGTAACGTAGTTATATTATCCCCTCATAATGATACAGAGGTTAAGTGACAAAATCACAGACTCAAACTGTTGCAGGATTTTAATCCTTAGCCAATATTGTAGGAGTGATACGAATTAAAATCTACATCAAATTGGTGTTGCATATCACATACAATTCTGGCGGTAAGTAGGTGATAGAGGGAGCTAATTACTTGCATCCAACACAACAACCACACCGTTTTCAACAAATGACAGAGGACAAAGGTTAGGGATATTCAAAAAGTGCAGATAAAACTCAGAACTGTTCACATGTTCACACGCACTCACAGCATATATACTTCAGAGTAAAATTTGGATATGGTATATGTTCTTGGGATTTAAGGGTTTTGGTTGTTTTAATCATGTTGTGTGGACTCACCAACATTTTATAAGAGAATAAGCTCTGACAAGTGTCAAACAAGCTTTGAGACACTACCCCCTTAAACATATCAAAAAATCAGCTTTGATAAAACTGATGTCTCCGTAGTATATAGAATTTTATTATACAAAAAAAACTCCTTCTTATTAACTATGTCTGGTCCAGGACAAAATCGTCCAATTTTAATGATTAAAATCTTAATCTTGTTGAATATAATTCACATTGCTTTTTTGTCAAAAAATCCATGTCATTTGAACTGAACTTAACAAAAAATGCGTATTGGTAAGGCGCTCACTAACTAACTGATGAGCCCAAGTAACATTTTACCTCTCATAACATTCTCCAATAACTTAATGAGACTAATTTAAGGGAGCCAAGATAGTCTTGAAGAATTCTTCTAGATTATTATAATACTGCTTAAAGCGTTAAATGTTCTAGTTATGAGAGCCTCTCTATACTCCCTAACAGAGTTGTATTCTTCTTATGGGTTGACAGATATAGAATAATGAAAAAGGCATCTTATATGACTCTAATAAAACTCTGCTAAATCTTGTTGTGTGAAAGCGTTTCGCGCAACTGGAGTTTCGAAAAGAGAATAGAGAAAAGAGAATAAACCTTAACAAAATTATATCTTTCTTATTAATGTTTTTTCTTGAAAGAAACAAACTTTTTTAAAGTTTTTGCGTGTATATGTCATGGCTAAAAACTGATGGGCTTGATATGTATTTGGGATAGTATTTATTTTGTAAGTCAATTATTCATTATTTTATAATGGCGATACATTATTTTATTTTATTGTTTGTTCGTATATGGGAGCTAAAAATTAATGCGGTTGAAATTGAATCTACTAATTCTTAGATTTTGTATCGAAAGAAAACAAAGCGCCTTCGAAATAATGCATATTTAAATTATTAAATTTATACATTTTATCAAGGAAAGGGTTACCTTGGACACTTTTGGGAATCAATTAATTTTTGAAATTATAGTGGATGATATGCCATCCTAAATGCATAAAAATTAAATTGTGAGTAAAATTAAATCTGAAATCCAATCCATATGACACACTAAGAGCATTAATGCTGCGTTTACACAAATGAAAAAATGTAATTGTTGGTAGATATTTTTATGTCACAAAACAGAAATACCTAAGTAACATTTTTCATCTCACAAAAGGTTTCAATAGAGAAACAACGAAAAGTTAAAGTAATACCCATTTCGATTGTTAAATATTTTGTATCGAGATCAGAAAGAATCTTCTACAGTTAATGATATTGTTTTGCCATTTATGCTTGTGAAATTTATAATAAAAAATGAATAATGAAAAAATGGGTTTTTAAAATAAATAATTTTTAGAATTAATTTCAATATATCCACATTTTGTATATGTTGTAACCCTCAAAATACTCAGAGAATATTTCCTGCGTACTTAAATACGCCTGCTGCTGAGATGAGAGAATCCTTTAATAATTACAATACAATAAGACCATTATAAGAGTTTGGTTTCCTCTACTTTTACTCACTCTCACTCTCATTTACTAAGTTTATGTTAAGCCTTCTTATGGGAACATTCATTATAGTATGGGATTATTTAAAAAAAAAAGCGTGCGGGGTAACAAGTTACATATATAGTGAACTATTAATCACGGACGTAGTAAGGGAAGGGGCGTCAGCTAAAAAAGTAAAACCTGAATTTGTTTTTATCATAGCACGACACTAGAAGAATGCCAATTTATTACAGTTGTCTGCCATTGCAAGTGTGAAATATTCAATTATTATTCAAAATATCGAGCCCAATAGAGGTGCCATAATCATAATTTTTTTTGTAAATTTGATTTACAAACTTTTAAGAATGTTTCTTTTTTGATGACACGTTTAAGTCGACGGCGACGATCGATCTTCTACTAAAATCCATAGCCCTTTAAAAACAAATGTTGAATGCTTCACATGTTAAAGTTGGATTATTGTAGAAGCTTGAAATAAAACGACCGATTTCTAACAATGTTGAAAACGGAAGAGAGCGTATTTATTAAGAATGTTTTATACACACATTACTTCACCTAGTCTAATTGTTCGTTCACATTTTTAACAACACTTGCATTTTCAAATATTTGAAAAAACCCTTAGAACAATAGACACTTTTCGGAAAATTAAAACAGACAATTTACTTCCATTTAATAATCTCGACTACGTCCCTGACTTGGCGTGTGACGAGTAACTTTGTGATTCCATGTGGCAATTGGAAAACTTCAAATCATTTTAGAATCCTGTAATAAAATGTTGTATACCTTAAAGTCTATAAGGTTCGTTATAGAATTTTAAAATAGTTTAGACTCCGATAAGTCAGTTGTTATGGGTTTGAAGGTATATAGGCGTTTAAATTCCATAACAAGATTCTTATAAAACTCTAGGTTCTTGGAGTCTTGTTAAAGGAGGCAAATTTGTTTTAAGTACGAGTATATGATTTTAATTATTTGAAATTTAATTTTCTTATAAGAAAAAAACGTTATGAGAATAATTTAAGTTTCGTAATAAGAAATTAACTCTAAGGATAGTAATGGGACCTAAAAGAGGCTTACAAGATTGTTTTTCAGATTTTGGGAGCTTAACTCTGGAGAGTATATTAGTTGGGAGTCCAAGTGAGATTGCCGGGACGAAGCGCAAATTTTGTGGACTAAAGGCCGGTAAAAGCTATTTTGAATCAATAATTCAACAAGTGGGTGGCAATGGCGCAGTGGATAAAGTGCTTGATTGCTAACTAGGACCTGCGGGTTCGATCCCCACGCTAGGCGCATTCTTTTCTATACCTCCAATTTTAATTGGATGCCGCCCATGGGTTAAAATGAAACAGTGAATACCTGGTTCTCAAATCCACTGTGCCAAACTAGTGCCGTGCAATTCAGGTTGCATTTAAAAGGCCTTAGGTCTTACAGACATATAGTTAGGTCCAAACCATATAATGCTAAGTTTTCTACTTGGCTGAATAATTTCAGTAGTATATAGAATTGTATTACAAAAAAAACACCTTCTTATTTTTATAACAGTAATGCAATTGAGGCATAGCCAACCCTTCGTAAAAAACGTTTTTCAATATTTTCGGGAAAATCCAATGGAATCCTATTTTGTTTCATTATCTTACCTGGGTAAAAGTCCTCAAATAATATTTCAACTTCGGTAAATCTTCGCTAAGGCTTCGGCGATGCTTCGGTAAATCATTTTAGCTGCATTAGGGCTTCGCTTAATCATTTAAGCTTCGAGAAAGTATCAGTAAATCTGGTAAATTTCGTTTGGATAAGGCCCTACACAAAATTTACAGAAGCTTAAATCTTAATAGAGCTTACTCTAGGTTTATTCTGTCTGAAAAATATCTTTCCAATTGTATTTCATATTTCATAATTTATTTTAGCCAAAAAAGGTTTTTAGAATTTACTGAAAATTAACAAAATACACAAACAAATTTTCTGGTAAAATCTAAGTTTTTTTCTTGTAAAATTGACAAAAAGACAAAGTAAAATTAGCAATAATAGAGCTTTCTTAAGGTCAAATTCTAGTAAACCTTGCCAAGATCGGTAGTGAAGTGATGGGTACTGCGCAAGTTGATGCCAAAGTTATAAGTCTCAATGTAATACCACACATACCAGAAAGTGGTGCTTCAAAATGTCCATCAATGCCCGATTGATGATCAACACAATACATAAACTTTCAGTGAGTTAAGTATTAAATTATTCGTTATTAAAAAGTTAATTAAACAAATTAAAAAAAAACTTTTTGCGTGTTCCTTAATATCTATGTTCTGCTTTGTGAGAAGTAAATATAAGTACTTTACCAAAAAAACCGACGCCATTTTAAAATCATATCTGAAAGAAGTATTTAAAGGCTTATCCGTCTCCCAAGAGTTTCTTCCTCTTGCCAGACTTATGATCCTTCATGTGAAGTGAGGTGGTACTATGTAATCTTCTTCAGAACTGTCAAAATCCCAAGGTTTATTTTTTAAATAATGCCAAATTCAGTGATGGTACTTATATTAGTGTGCAATGTATGTTACACTCTTACAACTCAAGATCATACCAAACTTAGCTAGGTGCCAACTACAAAAGAATCCTAGAAAGGAAAATATATAATGTAATCCTTGTATAAACACTTTGAGTTCATAAATCCAACAAGAGTCCCTTCGCACACATTACATTTGCAGGATTTCAAAATGTAGTTGGAGTGGCATTTAAGGGAACACTCATACAAAAACTATGTACCTACATCTCGCCATTATGTTGTCCAGCCAAAGGAACAAATCCCCATATGTTCTATGTGTTTGAAAATCATGCATCAGCAACGTACGGAGCTGGGTTATTCTCCAAGTTATCTTCCATATGTAGCACTGTGTGGCATAATGTCCTTGGAATCTCTTACAAAGTTCCGTCTCGACCGATTTTGATTCCCTTGGAATATAGGTATACCTCCTAAGTATGGCTGTGGCTGAGTTGAGTGAGTTAAAGGGACAAAACCCTAAAAGCCTTTTCATATATATATAAATGTAAAACAAAAGAAACAAAAAAAAACTAGAAGAACATTGAAAACCCAACTGGAACTCCACCATCGAGCGCCAGCACCAACCAACGTGCCATACTCACCGTGCAACGTAAACACACACGTCGCCATGTTCAATGAAACCACGTCACAAATTCTCTTTCAATGTTGCCACAAAAGCATGCGATTTGTTACTACGTCAACGTGCCATATCTTTATCCTGAGTGGCATCTTCCACTACTAGGTATGGGTACTAACCTATCAGCTCTGCAAGCTCCCATAGTTGCAGGAATAGCAGCAGCTGTTTTTCGTTTGACAATTTAAAATGGTATTCACGTTCACGCAAAAAGTTATAGCGAATTTTTGGTCGTTTCTCCGTTTGGGATATATAACGGCATGGCAACTGCCGTTATCCGTAACACCCGGAAATCCGTTCGTACAGAGTATTTTCACAACATTGCGACAACAAAGGTGACGCATGGTGTGGGTGCGGAGTAATAGTAAAGGTGTATAGGGAGCATCGTTGTAACGCGTATCACATGTTGTTGTAACAAAGCAATGGCGTTTTTTTTGTTTAGGGGTTCTACCAGGATATTCAGAACATAAACGTACTTTGACGGTTTCGCAGAAATCATTTTAATGGTGTCGGATAGAATTATTATTCTACGAATATTTCGGTGGCGTTATTATTGGAAGGAACTTGCTTTTCCCGCACCTCCTTTAATTGCGTCTGACATTTTTTCTTTCAACTTTTGTTTTGTTTTCGATTTACAAAACGTCCAGCAAGGATTTTTTTCTTTTTCTATAGACATCAGCAGTAGGTAGGTTTCGAGGAAAAGTTGTGGTTTTATTTTTCATATGTTATCCTTTTTTTACCATCGCTCTTGGTGTGTTTATCTTTTAACTTGTGGTACATTCAGCAAGCGAGCCCACTGAATGTTTCATTTTAAGCGTTGAGGTTAGCAAGATTGTTTGGTTAAATTATTCGATTGTGCGCTGCCAGCAGTGCATCCTTGTAGATATACATATTAGGATGCATACCTATTTCCTTAATAACAGGGTGGTCAACAGAATTTCCAGGCACTTTACACCGCTTTGACTTTTGCGCCACTTTTTTGTGTGGCTTCGCGAAATTATTCCAAGTGAAGGTTTCAACATATTACATATACATACCAGAGGTGCAGTGAACACATTATATGCTATGCTATTTCACTGCAGTGGCAAACCAAAGGTAAATGATGAAAGCCAGCTAGAGATTCTTTGAAGTGTGTGGGCTTTTGGTGCATAGCCACGCATCGTTTTTGGTGGTTTTTGAGGGTAGGTGTGTTCAAAAAACTTAGCAAGACTGCTGGGGTGGCTGTGCTCTGTACCAACTACGTGTATGTATAAGGATAAAGAAATATTCAGCAACGATGGAATTTTGCACATGAATAATTCTTGCAAAAGCTTATGGAATTATAACTTGCTAGGTGCACTAATTTTTGATTTGATTAATTCTGCTTCGTTTAAATGCCATGACTTTTAAGGCCTTTACATAATATATTGGCATTCTAATCCCACGATTATTTAACAGCAATATGAACAAAATTAGTTTAGTCATTAATGAGATACCAAAAATGACAAAAACATCTGATCTTTTCGCAGAAATCATGAAAATCATATGTATTACTTAAAATATTTTAGGTCCGAATAGCAATTTTGGTAAGTTAGGCGAGTTTTATACAATTTAATTAGTTACGCGTAACTAATGTAAATAATGTAACTAATGAAACTAATTGAATTAGTTACGTAACTCTAGAAAAATCTTCACATCAAAATAAAATTCGAAGCAAAAAGTCACTTTTTATAAGTTATAATTTAAAAGCTAAAAAAAATCTGATTTGTAAAATGTAGTTTTCAAGAAATGAAACAATCCGGAAGGCATGTTACACCTTCGTATGAGGATCTTGGTTTCATACCAAAAAGATTCCCAACAAAACACTGAGTTATTCAACAGTTAATAACTTCATTAGCTGACGCTGTCAAGTTCTTGTGGTTAGAACTAAAACTTCCAGCACAGTTTGAAAATCTCTACAAATCTCGTCTTATTAATTCGCTTAATGTTTATGCACTAGCATTTTACTACTTACATCCTTGGTACACTAATGACAAATTGTATTCACACTCTTTTGAGAAATCGACTAGTTTTCTAACGTTCCAAGTAATTAATGTTTCTTTATGGAACTTTAAGAATGGAAGACGCAAATTTATCTTTGGAGGCCTTTGAGTTTGTCGAATTCAATTAATTTAATACCTGTATATGTATTTGCGTTACGTACATGCATTTTATCTCTAAATTCTTTTATAATCTTTCTTTTGTTATTTGTTATTTATAGAACAACATTTTTGTTTAGTTATAAATGTTATTGTTTATTTGTTTTCAATGTTCAGTCAGTCAACTTTTTGTTACCTTCTTAGTTACATTAGTTACGCGGAAAATGAGATGTAATTAATTGCAATTAGTTACGCGTAACTATATGGGTAACTTACTCGGAGTAACTTACGTTGCCAACAATACGAAAAAGCCAAAATATTGCTTGGTTCCAAAACTGGAAAGGACAGAAGAAAACTTGGAGAGGTACTCCTCAAATCTAAATCACCAGCTTAATCTGAATAAACTCAGCAACATGGAAGCAGCAAAAGGAAAAGATATTCTAACTACCTGGATCTAGACCTCTTTAATCAAGGAGACAAACAAATGGAAAGCAACCATGGTATGACTGAGAATATGAAGTAGACAGAAAAGTGGCAAAAAAGTTGAGGCCCCCGTTATTATTTTGAAGAGCTACTGAATACGACACTTCCCGGATATGCTATACAATTTATTTTATTTGCAGAATTTCAGACTATAATAAACGGTATAAAATCCAAAATAAAATCCGGGACCGTTGCCGTGTAAAAGCTAGAAGAAATGCTTAAAGTACTAAAGCAAGCGGTATTGACTTTGAAGATAGGCAAATGTGCATTTCTCAAATCTAAGCTCGCCTTTTTCGAACACCAAGAATAAGCGAAGTCATACAACCAGTCGAAGCAAAGACTAAACCTGTTGATGACTTCCGGCAACCTTAAACCAAGCATCAAGTTAGACAGTTTTTGGTGTTCACCGCTACTACCTAAAATTTGTTCCCAAATATATGCTCATATTGCTGCCCTATTAAGTGATTTATTCAAATGGACCAGCAAGCAACTAGTCACATTTCAGGATCTGAAAGCCTGTCATTTAAGCCATAAATAACCAACATACAAAATCAGTCGACAACCGACCGCAACCAATTGGCAAATTTGGATAACGATAAGGCTCGTCATCGACTGATAACAAAAACTGGTTATCACCGTATACACAAAAAAGAAAAAAAGCAGCCGCCGCATGGAAGGTGTGCATTACCCACAGCCAACGATAAAAATCAATGGCATACACATTATGTGCATGAATCAAAATAAACAAGATGACGACACTTCTTTGTTTTTTCTTATTTTATTGACGTCACCAGAGACAACAATTTGCAGATTTTATATAATAGAATAAGATAAAAAAAGAAGTGTCATAATTTTGTTTTCTGTGATTCATGCATTATGTGTACATTGATATAAGACTAATTACAACAACAATACCCACGAGAGAGTCAATTGCGCATAAAAGGTATAATTGCAACAGAGGTACACGAAAGGGCAAGTACCAATGTGTACCAGTAATAAAACTGGAAATAATAATAATAATAAAATGCACGACTGGATCGCACGTACTTGCTCGATGTTCGATCTCATTATATGCCAAAGATTCTTAATAGAAACAGCTAAATGTATTTTTAAAGTTGTTTTCACTTAATTTTTTATATATAAGAGTTCTAAAATTTTTTCTTAAAAAAATTGGTATGAACATTTTAAATATATAATAATATAAATTTAAAAACAACATTTCAATAAACAATAAAAATATTTGTTTTTCCAAAAATCCAAAAAAAATTAGTTTTCGAAAATTTTGAAATGCAGTATTACTAAGAATTCGATAGACATCCTGCATAAAATTTTTTTTCGAAATCCTTTGAGCCATTAATAACAAACCATTTAGAAATTTTTTCGGCCAAATTGTAGACCATACCCAAATTAGTACACACACCAATTTTTATGAAATGGTTAGAGCCGTTTTCGATATAATTAATAAAATGGTAGAAAA
The DNA here is from genome assembly GCA_910595825.1 of Philhelius pedissequus. Lineage (NCBI taxonomy): Eukaryota > Metazoa > Arthropoda > Insecta > Diptera > Syrphidae > Philhelius > Philhelius pedissequus. Next base: position 329,856,252 of record OU343160.1, read on the forward strand.
ATTTGCGTGGCAATTAGCATTATTTTTGGGGCTAAAACAACGATTCAAAAATCTATTTTGGACAATCACATAAAACACTTAAGTACCAAGTTAGAAGGAAATTTCAGCCGTTTAGGCTGTAGAGAGTTGTACAGACAGACAGACAGACAGAATTGCGGGACCCACCTTTTTGGAATTCTCTGTCATCGTAATGTCAACTTTGATTAAAATCCCGAGTTCGATTTTTTTTCCAAATGCAAAACTTGCCCTATAGTACCTATATCGCAAGTAAAAACAGTGAGCAGCATGTCATATGCGGTACATTAAGAAATAAAGAAAACTCCTTCACCCGTAGGCCAGTGCAAACAACACGAATATTGGTGTTTTGCGATTAAGGAACAAGAGGTAGGGGAGTATATGGCACAACGTTTTAGTGGGCATTTGTACGAAAATCATTTTACTTTTTAAAATTAACATTCACTATGTACCAGGAATACTATGAAAGAAGGCGAATTATTTAATGGAAATAAGCCCAAACGTAACAGAAAAATAAGAACAAGAAAAATAAAACTAAATTGAGACCAAATTAAAGGTTCTATTCGAATCGTTAGGGTTTCCCTTTTATTAATAGGTTTCCCCCCACCAGTGGTAAGGCATCTTTTGATATTAGGAAGTACCCGCGAAAGCCGTTGATAAGCCAGTAGAAATACTGTTTGATGAGTAAATTACAGATTTCCCCCCACTAGCGGTAAGGAATCTCAATTCGAACAAATTACTTTCAGATCAATACAAACCGTACTCCAGGACCATTTTTGCCGAAAAAACCGAGTACCGTTATCAGGAACACCGGGATCGCTACAGTCCGCAATGTCAAGAAAATACTGAATCAAGGAAATAGGAAATAGAGAATAAATTTACCGGAGAATTAATCAGCAATTGGTAATCAGAAAAGGCGTTCTTCCAAAAGACAGCAAGCAACCAAGCGTGTCCGAATTTTTCGACCCTCACCAATTTAAGGGATAATAATAGTTAAATGAATCCAAATTGAAATAACTAAGCTTAAGATTTTTACAAAACACATTTTGAATTTGAATTTGAAATAAAAAAAGGAATAATCTTTCAAACTAAAGTTTGAAAGCCTTAGAACCAAAGTACATCCCACTATTCAGACGATATTGTAATTCTGGCAAACAGTCCAAACGGAATGCAATTAATGACAAACAAGCAGAGGCAGTATTGTACTTTGTGGAATATACATCTCAACAAAGGTAAATAAAAAATCATGGTTTTTCAAAATGGATATGAAGATACGCATGTGATGAAAAATAGATATGGCACAACGCAGAATTGGCGAAAGTCAAACAAAATAAATAGCTTGGTATTAGAGACTTCATCACGACCCAGCTCTCATTAAAAAAAAATACCTGCAAGACAAACTGGTAGAAACTAAACATGCAATAAATTCCAGCTGGAGTGATGTCCTCAGCAAAAACAGTGTTGATCCGAGCGCTAAGTATGTATAATGTATTTGAAGTAGTGATGAGATCAAACATGTCTTATGTGGCGCAAATTTGGGATACATATCTGGAGATACATAATTCATTATAAGAATATTTTGAGACTGGTCTACCAGGATTACAGATATACACAGTGAGACTACAAGTCCTATATATCCGGAAAATCATGCAACCAAGCAAAACACCTCCAAGCAAAAAAACTCAGTGAATGGGTAAGACTAGGGAGAATGCAAGAATAATGGGTGAAAATGATAAAGCTTTAAAAAGAACACATTTAGTACTACTGGAGAAAATTGGAATTTCCTTACGAGACAACTCTCGTATGCATTCAAAAATCAAACGCGCAAATAAGAAAAACTTATAAAATACTCAGACATCAGTTCGGATCCAAAAATTATTTCGACAACGAGTACAGCCTTGACATGATATCCCTTATTTTCAAAGCCAGAGGTAAGCTTTTACTCCTCAACTGCTTGTCACTTAGAACGAATAAGCCCAACATGAATTTTGTACAACAAGAACTTCTTAAAACTATAATGAAGATATTCCGCACTTTATTTGATTCTGCCCTGTCTTAAAACACATTATCTGTTGATGGAATGGTTCGATTACTGAATACAGAAGGATGAAAAAAGCCTAGAACGAAGCATTATACTTCAAAACTCAATTCAGCCACCAACACGCAACAACGTACCTAAGATAAATAAGATGTATCTTATCCGCCGATCTGGAGTGTACCGTGCAACAAGCGCTGACAGCGACAGTCAACCGCCTATTGTAACCATTAGAACAAGTTTATTTTATAAATTACTCTTTAATTTATTATAATTCACATTAACTTGCAACGGAAACTTGGTATTATTTATTTATTTCTTCAATTGATATTTAAATCTTCTGACTACAAAATTTATATTAATATTTAGAGCACATTTGTTTTTTTAATTTGTTCATATATAATTAATTAGATAAATTTCAAATGAAAAGATTAAAAAATTATAATTTAAATATGTGAAAAAATTATTGATTTGAATTTATCTCTTTACATACAAAGGTCTACTTCAGTGCAAACTGAATTTAATTATTTCAGAGAACGTGCTATAGGTTCATCTAGCCCATAGTTTGTCCTATTTACGGGATTATAAAATAAATCATTACGACTTCTAAGCCGTCTTTCAGCAACATAAAAAGAAATAGATGAAAGAAGTTCACTAGAAATCACTCGTTTGTCAAAAATATGTTTTCCAACAAAAAAAGATACATTGACAAATTCTTCGGGATTCAAGTGTTTTCATATTAATTAGAGCACATCTTGATAGATAGTCTGGTAAACATTCATTCCAATTAAGATTCCGTAGTGCAAACCGGGTGAATCTTTTGTGTATTCTTTCGATTCTGGATATACTATTCTCGTAAGATGGAAACCAAATTACTGAACAGTATTCCAAAAAAGGCAGAGATAAACTCATGAATAAAGTTTTAAGAGTATACACATCTTTAAAAACTATTGAATTCCGTTTTAAAAAGCCAAGCATAGAGTTAACTTTTGAGACTATAAAATCAATATAAGCTCTAAAGCGAAGTTTACAAAAAACACTCCAAGGTGGTTAACTACGTCAACTCGTTGTAATTGTTCGTTAAAAAATATGTTATTAAATGTATTCGAGTAGGTTGACCTTGTTGCGCTAAATATTTTGCATTTTGCGAAGTTTAACTCGAGATGGTTTTCAGCACACCAAACTAACAAGTTTTGTATATCAGATTGCAAATTAAAACAATCCAAAGGAGAAGAAATATCAAGTAAAATTTTTACATCATCCGCATACATTAAGCAGCAACTATATTTAAGAAATGCAGGTAGATCATTAATAAACAGAATGAAAAGCAGAGGTCCCAAATGACTTTCTTGTGGAAGTCCTGAAAGAACATCAATAAAGTTTAAGTAACACCCATAAATCTTAACGACTTGTTTTCTGTTACACAGATAAGAATTTAACCATTTAAGAAAATTATTTCTGAATCCTAATTTTTCCAGTTTTTGAAGATGTAGACCATGATGTACACGGTAAAAGGCTTTTACAAAATCTGTAAATAACACATCAATTTGTTTGCCCTGTTCAATCTTATTTATACAAAAACTTTTAAAGATACAGAGGTTTGTTTTAGTCGATCGACCCGTAACAAAACCATGTTGCTTAGTGGAAATTTCATTCTGAATGGAGAAGTAGAGCTTTTGGGTAACTAATTTTTCAAAAAGCTGTGCCAAGGCTTAGAGATTGGTCTATAATTTTTAACTAAAAGTTTTAAACCCGATTTAAAAATGGGATCTATAAATGATATTTTCCACTCTCTTAAAAAGCAGGCTGATAAAATTGATTTATTAAAAAGAAGAGTCAGAGCAGGGGCAAGAGAATTGGAACAATTTTTCAATAATATAGGTGCTATATTATCATAACCAGCCTCCTTAGAGATATCCAAGCTATTTAAACTTCTTAAAACATCATCCTCTGAAAACTCATCAAGAGAAAAATCAGTTATTGGAATAATGTCGGAGTTATAAGACGTTTGAAAAAATTCCGGAAACAGATTGCACATCATAAGATTTATGAGTCTCATACTCCATACATTGAGGATATATTGAAAATTTTCTTTTTGAATTAATGAAAACCCAAAAGGCCTTACTTTTTGTCTTGATATTTGTTTTTTTTTTTTTTTTTTTTTTTTTTATAACTTTGCACGCGCTCAAGGGGTTATGAATACCCTTTATATGTTTTTCTTAACACAGCGCGGCATCTGGTGAAGAAGAGAAAGAAGGATAGGAAAGATGTGTGACGCGATGTTCTGAGACTAGAGGTGGTTGTTGTCTCAGATTTACCTCCAGGGATGGCGGCTGAACTAATGCGGAGAGAATTACCGTGTCTTATTTATGTAAGTCCCTTATATTTCGCATTATTTTATTTATTTCGATGTCATACTTAGTGGGTATGCTAGTTTACTCAATCACATGTTGTTAGTGTTATGCCTAAACAACATGTAATGAGCAAAGCAGCAACTTATTTTATGACAATTTTGAGAATTGGTTTTTAATGGAATATAAGAAGACATAGACAACGGCAGGATTCGAACCTGCAACCACGAGGTTGACAGGCGAGCACACAACCATCGCGCCACGGCCACCCCCAAAGTAGAGCTTAACGGGTGATTTTTTTGCTACTTGGTTTTTGACGTTTATATTTTTGACAGATCACACATGACAAATTCCACGAACATTTGACATTTCGATTCAGTATTCTTTGCCATTTCATCATGAATAGACTTACGCCTGAACAACGTTTGCAAATTATTGAAATTTATTATCAAAATTCGTGCTCTGTGAAAAATGTGTTTGGTGCCACATGCCACACTGCACGCGAAACCATGCATCAATTGAGAGGCGAATTTGGTGAGCAGTTGATCTCACGTTTTGGCGCAGTCAATTGGCCACCAAGATCATGTGATTTGACCCCGTTAGACTATTTTTTGTGGGGCTATGTTAAGTTAAAGGTGTGAAAAAGTTTGCCAAAATTGGACCTTCAGAATGGACCACCTGAAGCGTAGCCGCGAGCAAAATTTAAGTGAAATTATTTTTAAAAAGTAAATGGCAGAAATTGATTTATCGATCCAAATAAAAATTTCATTCACTTTTTACAAGTTTCTGTGTTTTTTTGAATTTTCAAAAACCAAGCTCTTAAAAAATCACCGTTTATAACTATGGTACAGAAATTTATTAAGAAAAGCAAACTCTTTCCTTAACCGTAAAAAATTTGACGGTCTTCTAGGTTTTCTGTTAACTTAGAACGCTTATAGGCTTTATTTTTTGCATTTTCCAAGTTTTTTAGCCTTTTGTTAAGCCACGGAAGCTTAAAAGATTTTTTCTTGTTTGAAATTGGTACAAATCGTTTAATACCATCAAAAACAATATTTTTAAAAGTATCATTAGCGTTTTCTAGTGAACCACCCTTTAATAATTCATTCTAATAAAAATGTCTGTAGAAACTATATAATGCAGTGAAATCTGCCTTTGGCAAATAAAACACTTCTTTTGGTTGAGCGGAACTGATGCAAAAAAATAAAAATCAAAAACTAAGCATAAAACTTTATGATGTATTGAATTTTTAACATATGGAAAATCTGCTAATTCTAAATGATAATTAAGATCATTTTTTATAAATATTAGATATAATATTCTGTTTAAATCATTCTTGACATAATTTATTTGATTTAAGTCTAAAGAGGTTAACGAATCAACAACTAACGATTCCACATCCTTATTTACATTAAAAGGAATCAATATCTCATCATTCTCAATACAACTCCAGGCAACGTCACCAATATTGAAATCGCCGAGTATAATAGGAAACTGATTAGCTGTTGATTCACTCACCAAAGAAACTATATTAGATATATGATTAGAATAAATTTCCAATACACTTCTAGGACGAATATAACTAACTACAAAGAATAAATCTATTATAGTTGAAGAAGAATTACTACTATAACTTATTTTAACGCAAAGTTGTTCGAGGTCATCAGGATCGTTTTTTAAATTACAGCTTTTACTAAACAATGATGACTTTACAGCAAGTAAGACTCCTCCACCTAAATTCATTCCAGATAGCACAGACCTATCTTAGAATAGGATGAATCGAAAAGCTCATAAGATGAGATATCAGAGTTGAGCCAAGTTTCAACTAGAACAATAACGTCGTACTCATATAAAGATGAAGACGGAATAAAACTCTTTAATTTTGGTGCGCAGACCACCCACATTTTGGAAATAGACACGCAATTCCGACAAATTAGCAGATGATTCTCCTACACTTCCTTTGTCTCCTTTTGGCCGCTGTCGTTTTTTGACAAATTGACGAATTTTTTTTATTTGAACACCAACAGGCCAAAACGATGAATTAAAAGCAGCAGAAAACGAATCACAAGGTAAGCCAAGTTTAAAATTGACATAGTGAAGAGTTGACACATCAACATCTTTTTTTATCAAGCATGAACATTTAAAAAAGTTTTGTGGGATATTAAGTTTTCCCGCAGCATAAGCAATAATATTATCAGCTGTTAAGCTTTAGTCCAAATGAAAGAGGTGCAAGAAACGAAGACTAGGTACTGATGGCAATACGTTTTTGGAATTTATATCTGTACCATACGTAACTTTTGATGAGCGATGACCTCTTTTCCTTTGCCATCGTTCATTCGAAATATTCTCATTCTCCAAAAGCACCGTCTCACCATCTTCATCGTCAACATGCGCTACACCAACAGTACTTACAGGCGGCAAAGTGATTGACTTTCTTTGCTCACATTGATATTTGTTGTTGTTTGCTTCCAAGTCATTATCATCTTTTACCACTTGATGATTCCCGGCTGATGTAGAAGCACATCCCCGGGAGTTCGTTTTCTAAAACATGCCGCAGATATACATATCGTAAAATTTGCTTATTTGCAATTGGATTCCCACATCTATTTTCTTCTGCAAATTAGACTAAAAAAAAATAATTTTCGAAGCAGTGTCCTTAGAAAAATAAATTTTATATAGGAGTTCCTTATTGGTTTAGATCAATTTCATTTAAATGGAGAAATTAATTAAATATTGTTGTTAATGTACTGCGACTTCAAAAGACCTATAATTATGCCTCCACCTAGCGATGGATTAGATTGATCATCTTACACAACTTCCTTCTTGTTTCTTGTTTCTTGTTTCTTTAACCGGCTGAGAGGATATCAGAAGTTTTTTTCTGTTTCTGAATTTTGTATTTTTCACAGTGCTCTTTGGCTTATTTAATATTTAATTTATTGAAAATACCTTTGCTATCTAATGTCGAATTGTCAACCGTTAAAGACCTCATTCTGAAAATATTTAAATTAAAAATAAATTTATTTCATTACAAATCTACATACATACCAACATGTACTCGTATATCCTTGATGATGAACAACTTATAAAAAAAATCTCTTTGAGCATTAACTTCTCCGAATTCCATGGAAAAAGCTGAATTTTATTTTTTAATCGTTTAGCAACCGTCACAAGGATATAAGTCCTTATTTATAAATTTGAAGCTATTTACCATTAGTTTCAAATTTTTTTTGTTTTTTGTTTGTTTAATATTTTATTTACGTCCTTGAAAGTAGACAGGTAGTAACTTTCTGATAACGTCTTAAATTTCAAATAAAGACCAAAATTAAAGCCCCGCACTTTTTATTTATGGCGTCGCGTACGAATATTTATGAATTCCAAAGAGAGAATATTGTATGTACAAAATTTGTATATTTTATACGCAATTTGTTATAAATTTACGATGCCTTATTCCATTTGGTATTTTTTTTTGTTTTATGGTAAAACTAACAAGACAAGAGCAACAACAAGGACGACGACCTACGAACGATGACTGTGGGCGCGTTCCATACCATCAGCACATTAACACCCTAAGCAGAAGCGGCAACACTTAAATGCGTACATATTATATATATAAAATTATATGTCCTGCACATAAATAAGCTTTTAAAATAAAATAAAAATTGTGAAAAAGTCAAAGGACTCCTCCGAACAAAACCGACACAGGCTGAAAAAAAACTGGACAAAAACTGGTCTAAAAGCATTTTCTTCCTGTGTCGTTGCCATTGCCGTTGTGTCCTTTGAATGATGCATTGAACATGGGAATTTGTGTTGTAGTTGTTCTCTATGCTCTTGCTCTGGCGAGTTAAGTGGCGATGTGAAATTACATCATTTGTCAGGATTACCGCCAGCACACCATACCGAACTGTGTATGTCCTTCGTCGTCGTACTTTCTACTTCCCAGAAAAGCAAAACGACAAGAAACGAGAAACACATTGTCGAAACTTTTAATCGGTGGTGATACAATTTGTGCTGTGGTATTTCCTCTTCCTCAATTGTGACAATATATCCTGCTAAAATATATGTGCTTCCTTGTTAGATTTATACGTATACGAGTACATACAAGTATGTGTACAGCCTGAAGTAATTTTTTTTTTGTTGTTGTTTTGTAAACTTTTGAAAAAAACTGTTGAGATGGTGATGATTTAGAAGTTTTAAAGGATCTTCTTCAAGGAGAACATAAGAGGAGCTTGCCTCTATGAGAGACCTTAAAGGCATTTGACTACTAATTGTGAGTTATGATACATATTTTCAAATGACCTTTAAGGTTATGTCGGGGCAGCGGCGAGCAGTGTATTTTTTCGTTTTTAATAATTTATACTTACAGAAAATGATAAATGATGTTTCAAACGATCGTAGGATTTTTGTCACGAATGTCCTTAATGATGCTTCGTTTTGGAAGTTATTTTATTTTAATTTTTTGTAAATAAATTAGATTCTATAATAAACATAGCAAAGCACAATTATTTTCCTCTTTTCATTTGAGTTTTAGAGATTTGTTTAAGGGCTATGAATTGGTTTTTTTTTTTGATTACCTACCAACAATTACACCCCCTGGGCATAAGCATACAGAAATCACTTTATTATAAATTTAATTGTAATACCTACATAAATATTCAGTTGACCCTTTCCATACCGGACCATCGGCAAATTAAGACAGTCAATAATTGTCTGATACCTCATTAAACAGAAATTGCAATGACGTTATTAAATTACATTTCCAGTATTTAATTCCACCACATAGGAGAAACAACAATACAAAAAAAAACAACAAACATCCCTGACAGGATTGGCGCCCAACGTGAACCCATTAAAATACCAATTTGTTTTACAAGTGTTTCACAATTTATGTACAAAGCTGTTTAAAACAAATTTAAATGCGCAATTAAATAACATGTTTAAATTAATCTACATGCCTGCCTAAGGACTTGCGTTGGAGTTCTGTTGTTTGGTCGCTCGGTCGCTTTCAGTAGGAAAAGCTATAAATTCTCAAATCCTCCAAGCCCCCCGATACTATAAAAGATTCACTACATACATACAGTTGAACAATCCAATTTCAAATACACATACTTATACATGCAAAGCAGCAGGCGATGTGTTTAATTTATGCGTCGCAATCTCATCTCTCACCTGCTCGCAATAATAATAATTTAATAATTTAAACAAATCCATTCGACATTAAACATAATGAAATTCAAAAAAATTACATTTTACCTGTTGAAATTTCACCAAAAAAAACAAATATATATACAACAAACTCACTCCCACACAATCGTAATCGTAATCCATTTCCATGCACAATACACATATGTTTGTGTAAAAGAAGAGATTCATACAAATATTGGAACTTGTTTTTGCAAGCCCCAGGGCTAATTAATTAGTAACCATAATTTCCGCTGCATAATAATCTGAAATAACATTACAGTTAACATTTTATTATTGGCGTCAGTATTAAATGATTTATTACAAGTTTTGTACTTTAGTCGTAAAACACGAGCCAATCTGAGTTAAGTCGACGAAACAAAAAAAAAAATCATAAAAAAAACAATGACAACAGCACTAAAGCCACCATCTAAAAGTTTTGAGGGTTGTTAAGTTAAACAAAGGGGGTTTTTGGGTTGGGCAAAAAAAAAAATAACAAAAAGCGATTTATAACCCCACTGAGAGTTTTGAAGCAGCAAAGCAGCCTTTTTTCCATAATTCAAATAGCTCTCCGTTTTGCTTTAGGGAAGTTCCGCCTTAATACCCTTCGCGCCGCCACCACCATCTTAACCCTAACCTCTCATAGCTTTATTCTTTGGAATCCATCCCCAGAGGCGCAAGCAAATCCGTAAAGGCAGAGATAAAAATTATTTTAAAAAACAAACCCATCGCCTTCGCTGAAAGAAAATATCCCTCTTCAAATCCTTTTACCAGCCACGTCTAGGCGAACAACCGGATTCACTCTGTTGGTGTAATTAGGTACAAGAAAATATTTTGTTCTAAAAAAAAAACATGACAACGAACTGGGAAAGAAGCAGAAAATTTTCTAGAAGAAAGCATCCCTATTTCCCGGGAGCCCGGAGGTTGGGGTGGAGTACGAATATGGTAATGGTTATACCTCTTCTTTTCCGTTGACAAAGAAGATGCAAGAAGATCCAGTGTAATACCAAGTTTGTCATCAAAAATACTACCTAACTCAAGAACAACACAAATTCGCGAGTTTGGATTTATGAGCTTAAAGAAAATTTTACTCGTGTATAAAGTTTACACATACGGCTTTAGAACTTGGGTGGGACGAATTAAGCTAGACTATTTTAATGCTGTTGTTCACTTTTTTTTGCTATGCTTCTAAGACCTAACATCTTTTTAATGTAGTCTGAATTGAGCGGCACTAGTGATCAGTTTTGTTGACAATCCAATATCTCATATATTCCTAGGCGGAGTTTCATTTGGTTCTAAGAATGTTGCACCTCTAGGTTGGCAGTCAAGCACTACATCCCCACCTGAAATTGAGACTCGAAGGCTTTGAAATTTTCCATGCAGCCGTGTCCAAAATAATAGGTGTGTGCGAGAAATTGACCCAATTTATTTGTATCTTTTAAATTATATCATAACAAAAGGATTTTTTTTCTTTTTTTTTTATAATTTTGCACGCGCTCAAGCGATTATAAATACCCTTTATATGTTTTTATTTGAACACAGCGCGGCATCCGATGAAAGAAGAGAAAGAAGGATAGACAGATGTGTTGCGCGACGTATTGAGACGGTGGTTGTTGTCTCAGATTATATCTCCAGGGATGGCGACTGAACTAATGCGGAGAAAATTACCGTGTCTTATTTATTTATGTGTCTTATAATTCGCATTATTTTATTTTATTTCGTTGTCATATTTATGAGCAGTTTACTCAGTCACATTTTGTAGTGTTATGCCCGAACAGCATGTAATGAGTAAGCCAGCAACTCATATTATGACAATTTTTGAATTGGTTTTAAATGGAATATAAGAAGACATAGACAACGGCAGGAATCGAACCTGCGACCACGAGGTTGACAGGCGAGCACACAACTATCCCACCCCGTATTTGATCCTCAAATAATTTTTAAGAATTTTATTCTGTGCGAGAAAATAGCTGAATTTTCAAAGATTTGCTTAACGTAATATTTTCTTCCAAATCCATTATTAATAAGAATACATTAACACCTTTCTGGTATGAAGTTCACTAACTTTTTACACCTATCAATAGGAATAAACTTTCAAGCTCTTTTTAACAATTCGTCGCCCTAGTATTGAAGTGCCCTATACGCCAAATTGCATTTTTTGAACTGGGTATGTAGCTCTTTTCAAATCTGTTATCCGATTTATTCTATCTCTTTTCGTTCCTGAGATATTCAGAATGGTTTTGACGTATATCCATCAAAATCATCAAGCTTACGTATTGTTTTGACGTAAACACCATTTTTTGGCATTAACGTCAAATTGTTCATGCAATTTACGAAAAAAATTGTTTGAGAATTGTTCTGACCTAAGTCTTACTGTCTTGCAATGTGAGTCACGAAAAATCAAATGGTCGTTCACTATTGACTTGACGTATGTATAAGCATACACCATAAACACGAAAAATATTATATTTTTCATTTGCCGTATGTGAATACAAGTCTAGCTGTGTCGATAAAAAAGTAAATATCACAGACGATCACAGCCTCCTAAGGTTTGTGAAGGAAGCGCTTAGCTGTCGCTAAAACTGAATCCTCTAGTGCCCGATATGAATCTGGATCTTCTTTCGTAAGACTTATAATTCAAATTGAATAAAGTTTCATTCAATTGTTGCACATGTTTTTACATCAATCGACGAGGTGGTCCCAAATGAGAGGATTTTCGGGATGATGTAAATTATGACTGGAGTTCAAGCGGCTCAGACTTTTTTATAAAAAAATAAAAATAACACGATTTTTTTTGGAAACTTATTATGCAGCTATACATTTTACTAAAACAAACTATTATACGAAAAGCCAGATTTGTTTCAACTTTCATTCAAGAAAAATACGAGTGATTTGAGACATGAAATAGTCTCAATTATATAAAAACAAAATACTAAAAACAAATTTTGGAACGCCGTAAAATGTACGCAATCAAGAGTTACAAGTTATTCAGAAACGAAAGAAAAACATTTAAAGAAAAAATTGAAGATATAAAAGGTCTTTTCCCTTTTATGTCTTCGGAACATAAGTTATACTGCTTAATTTAAATTATGTAAACATATTATAAGTAATTTATTTATTCATTGAAAATGTTCTTTATTTGTTAAATTTTAAATACAAAAGTGCTATTTTTCCTCGTCCCTTTAATAAAACAAAGTACACAAATGTATGAAGTCACTAAGTTTAAGTTTATTTTTCATTTTTTCTACTCGTATGTAGGTATCATAACTTGAAGTGGTATATACATTTTAAAAGACTGTATGATAGTTACCTTACATTACATTACATTTTATACTACTCCGCAGGCAAATCTACGAAGTAGAGACACTGAAGCACTGGGATCTAGACCATTGGCTTAAGCTTTTACATACATTAATACAACAGAGAGAGACAGAAATAGGAAGAACACACAACAGAAGAAACGCATGTCAACAGCACATGGTTGGTTTCCGACGCTCCACCATCGAAGTACTAACCACGCGCAACGATGCTTGATTTCGATGATCTTGGCTACGATGAAGCGATGCTTTCATCGTAGCCAAGGCCGTTGACTATGATAGTTTTAGATTAAAAAATGGAATGAAGAAACTTAAAGAATTTTGAAATAAAATGTATTTTTCGTTTTAAACTGTGTCTTTTATTAAGAAAAAGCATTTAAAAAGTGAAAATACAGAATCCTAATTTAGTTCATTAGTGTAATGCCGTATAGGTTTTTTTAACGTACGTGTATGAAGAAAAGGAACTTTTTATTTTTATGGTGTATACGGCAAACTCATTTTGGACAAAAATTTAAATATTTGGAAAACTAAAACAGTTTCAGATGTCCAATAACATTTGTGTATAAAAGAGAGTTCTCAACTATATCGTACTAAAAAATCAAAAAATGCCAGCGGTTAGTTTTTTCTTAATAGACTTCCAAACATTTAAACGCGATTTCCCGAAAATTTAAAAATGGCGTATACGGCACTTCAATACTAGGGCGACGAATCGCCTTAGTTCTTCTTTCGAGGTATGTTTTGTTTAGCCCAGAGCTCTATTAATATCCCTCTACAAGTTTTCATAAGAAGTTTTTTTTTTTTTTTATAATAATACAAATTCTATATACTACTGAAATACATCAGCCAAGTAGAAGACTTAGCACTATAATATTTGGACTTGTTGAATTATTGATTCAAAATAGCTTTTAACGGCCTTTAGTCCAACAAAAATTGGCGTTTCGTCCCGGTGATCTCACATGGACTCATGCAGGCCATGGGCAAAAACAAAAATTTCCAATTTAATGATTAGGAATTCTAGTCTTGTTGGATATAGTTCACACTAGATGTTCTTCACGAAATCTATGTTAGATGAACTGAACTTGGCAAAAATTGCGTATTGAAAAAGGTCCTCACTAGTCAACTGATGAGTCCATGTGAGATCACCAGGACGAAACGCCAATTTTTGTTGGACTAAAGGCCGTTAAAAGCTACAAGTTTTCTACCATATATACCCCATAACATTGAAATATTTCCTCATAAAGCATGTCTATGCTGCCTTTGAAGTATGTTTAGTGTCATTATTTTGTTGGAACGATCGCCTAAGTGGCATTTCTTTCTCATCATAGGCCAACATTACTTTTTGGAGGATATTGATTTACCCTACTGAGCTCATAATGTCCTTAAGCCAGAGTTTTGTCCCAACACTAATCAACACCAAGCATACCCATATCGTCACAATTCCGCTGCCATTTTTGATTGTCTTAACTGTGTACCGTTGTAAGTTTTGTTCTCCTTACACACTTTTTACAGCTATCTGCACAAAATAAATTAATTTATGACTCGTTAGACTATAAGATGTCTGGTCATTTATGTTTACTCCATAGAAGATGCTACTGTTTCCGTCTTTGTCTATGCCGAATTATTGGCAATGGGCAATACCTCGGTCTTCTGGATAGCAGTTTGTTTTGCAGCAGGTATTTTTAAACAGTCCCTTAAATCTGTCGATCAGTGGTACTTATCGATTTGAGATTTTCCGGGGTGGCCGTGGCGCGATAATTGTGTGTTCGCCTGTCAACCTCATGGTCATAGGTTCGATCCCTGCTATAGTGTATGTCCTCTTATTTTCCATTAAAAACCAATTCTAAATATAAATGTCATACAATGAGTTGCTGGTTTACTCATTACATGCTGTTTAGGCATATGACTAACGACATGCGATTGAGTGTAAACCGATAAAATATGACAAAGAATAAAAAAATGTATGCGAATTATAAGGGACATATAGATAAATAAGACACTGAAATTTGTCCGTATTAGTTCAGCCGCCATCCCTCAAGATAAAATCTGAGACAACAACCACCTACAGTCTCAGAACATCGCGCCACACATCTTTCATTTCATTCTTTCTCTTCCTTAACCTCACGCACGCGTTGTATTGAAACATTTAAAGAGTAGTATATACAAGAGCAAGATTTGATTTCGGTTTTGCTTTTTGCTAAGGAATAAGATTCTCGTTGATCCCGATCGGCAGCCAGCTTGATGATCAATTCCGTTAATCTAAATTTGTACAAGGTGTGCCATTTAAGGCAGACTTTTTAGGCAATAACACTATAAGATTTTCGTTTGGATAAGCCTTAAGCACGAATTATATTTCTAACCATCTTTCCCCCTCTTACTCAATCTGACTAATTTGCGGGCTATCCGACTTTCACTTGGATTAGCCTTGGGCTGGAACTAGATTCCTAATGGATTTTCTCTTCTTGCTCCGTATGAGTAAGATGTGGGCGTATTTATTCGCTATTCCCTGTCTGCTTCTGCTGAAAAGGTATGTGGGCCACTCGCTTATATGAAATACCATGTTATTTATCTTAAGTTAAGGTCTTTGTAAAGAATATTGTAAGAGAAAACATTGTGAACAAAAAAAGATACCTAATTAAGCCGAGTTCTAGCCTTCTCAAACCCGAGTTTTATTTGCTTACTTCGGAATAGCCTGTACACCAACTAGCTTACCTCAGCCTTGGGGAAAAAAGCACCACAATCTGGAATATATTTTGACCTTTCCTGACTGTTAATGATCTTGAAGGAGTATTGTATCAGAAGCTCATAGCCCAAGATGGCAACTAACATTTTTTTCTTCACTTGGTCTGCTGGTTCTTTCCTGGCACTTGATACCTTATGGGGCACGTATGTATATTATCACTCATGCTGCTTCGGGCTACATCCTTACCACCAGACATCTGTTTCACGGATCAATGTCTATGCAAGAGTATCACACGCTTCTGAAAAAAAAATTTAATATCTACTGGACCTAGGATTCTCAACCTTCTCACAACAGAGAAGCCTAGCAGAATTCACCCACTCTACTAAATTAACTATTATAAATTTCATATTAATAAAAGCAAGCAGCATAAACTAATAATGGAGCAATAATAAGGTGCAAATATGTGCATTCGTCCATATTCCTGTACAATATCCCTGTTCATAACGCCGAGAGTGCAAAATTCCTTTTATTTTTCTCTTAACCTTTGTTTGTTTTTCCTATAAGGCATTCTCTGCTTGAGGGAGAGCGATTTAAAAAAAAAAATTCCTCTAGTAGGTAGACGACGCATTTCACAGCCAGACATGCATCAGAGCTGGGCATATTCGAGCTTCCTATATAAATAGCTACATAAGTATGGGTACTTCGAATTCCATTTGACTCCATCTTTGTATTTTGTACTTTTTTTTTGTATTGTTGAGCCCAAGGACAATAAGGAAATGCGAAAAGTTTTTTTTTTTTTTTATTTGAACATAAAATATTTTCACTTCTTTAATCCTGCCATTTTCAACATCCGCCTGCTTCGCGTTTGCTTTTTTATTTTCTTTATTATTCCGGCTATGCGAACATCCCCTGGCCTGGCTGAATAATTTCGTCCTGCCCAGAGTTGTGATTCTTAAAATTATTCATATTTTTTTCATTGAAAGGAAGTAAATCATGAAAAATAAAGCACACATATAATCAAGTACCTAGCAGACTTGTGTGATGATAAATCGATGGAATTAAATTCCTAATTTTAAAATTTTCAATTCAACAACAAAAAAAAGTCCCACCCGGAAGTTCCCAGAAGCTCAATATTTAATTAGAGTTAACCCACTCCCTTGAATAGAGTGATATTTTTAAGCGCTTTCATCAATTGATATTCAATGAAGTGTACAATGTCAATTTATGAAATCAGTTTGAGCGTAAAATTAAACACAGAAAGCGAAGCAAGGACAAGGACGATGAAGCGGTGGAACTCCGTGAAGTCAAACGACCAAAATATCGAAAGGATCAATGTTACTGGTTGGTGTATTTTTTTTGTTTTGTTTTTGGTTTGTGGCTATATGCTTCAAATGAACGCACACACATATACCCGTATCAAGGGAGTCCCTATGCGACAACTGTTTCCTGTTTGCGAAATCGATTCTGAGTAATTGCTTCTGTCAGTGGCAGATTAAAAAGTTTCACTCGCAATATATTTCCCTCCCCATCACTCTATCGCATTTCGGAAGGAAACTTTGCCAAAACGTTTAACTGCCTCCATATTTGATGGAATTTTGGTCGTGTACTTTCGCAAGTATTGTATCAAATGGAAAAAAGAAAAAGAGAAACGTCACAAGTTCAAATGATGTGTACCCTTTTCTTGGAATCGTGGACGGCAAAGAAGTCATATATAGAGAGAGAGAGAGACAGTGAGAGAGAAAAAGAGGAATTCCGTTTGAGTGGTGGTAACCGGGAACTTCCGGAAAAAGAATATTTCATTTCCTTTTTGCTTGAAAAAATTGTAAACTGACAGATGTGATGGATTTTGTTTGTTCTATTGAAAACTGAAACTAGATAGCTATATGTAGAGGTATTTTAGTGAATAAGTGTGCTTGACAGCACGTGCGTTTTGAGAAATTAATTATTTTTGACAAATGATTTGGCAGTTAGTTTTTGAAAGTTAATGTTGCAAAAATAATAGAGCGATGCTTACTGCTGTAATGGGAATTTTACTTGCCGTCGACAGATGAACCTCACTCCAAGCCTTGGAATCTTTCCAAAGAAATATCAACACTTTTGAAACTTGAAGGATTCATTTTCAGCAAAAATGTATTACTACATCCGTAGAAATAGCTGTTAAATTTTTAAATTACAATTATTCCTAGTAACTTAAAAGTTACTCAGAAGGTAAATATTGTAGGTTTAATTTTAAGTACCCGCTATACAAAATGCACAATGCGCTGGACACGAAAGAATTCACTAGGAAATGACCAGCATTTAATAGCTCGTTCCATGAACAAGTTGGCGTTTATTTGGAAATTCTTAATTTTTCTTAAGGAATCTAGTCTTTGGCTGTGAAATAGTTTTACCGGCTAAAGCGTTACTCATATATCTTGACAGATTTGGCAGGAACTTAGACAAGATATGCCCAGGATCGATTGTCGCCATGTTTTCGGAATAACTGGGGAGGAAATACCAAGCGTTGACACTTGTGTTTCATCAAAAATGCTCTCATGCTCTTTCTTTTTCCTTCTTAGAAGCTTGTGTTCCTCTCTCCTCTTCTGTTCATAAAGATCTCGAGCATCTCTGGTCCTTCAATGCAGCGCCGCTTTGTATGCCTGTTATTTGGCTGCATGTACTTGCCGGCATTATTCATCGAACCAGGGGTTTCGCTGTGGTGGTCGTGCGTGGCCAAGTACGTTAGAGGCGGCACCTCTGTGGTGAATTCATCCGCCGCATACCATCCTTCTGATAGGCTCGTCCAAGACTTCAGCCGAATTATACAGCCAGTTATTTCCGACAGAAGATTATAGTGTTTCTACTTTTGTCTTTTGTTCAACTCTCGCGCTTATTAGTTTAGCAAGTCAAGTTCGGATGCACGAGACCAGTCTCCGATGGTTACCACATGTAGGTTAAATGAGTACAATTGACGTGACGTATTCGTTGCATCACTGGACGTTTCCAATCAGTGACTTCCCACGTCCAACAACGCCCAAATATGTGATCTTACATGATTTCGAATACAATTATTGTAATTTACTACACTCACTTTTGTTAAAATTACATTTATGTGATGTTATATTAAACAATTAAGACAAATTATTAAATATTAATTTAGAAAACGAACAAGAACAATAAGAACAATAAAACTAAACTCTAATATCACAGACTATTTCTTATGGCAGCAAAGTCTATTGCCCTTATATAATTATCACTATCCTCTTTCTGGTTCATTGTTTTGCTTATATTTTTTTTTGGATGTGCGCAGACTCTCTAACGTGTAGCGGAGACCATTCGTCTCGCATTGTCAATTACTCTCGCTTTGACAAAATCAGGTTGACAGCCAAGTTCGATCATATGTTGTGGGAGAGCTGCTGCTGTCTTTTTCCTTCTGATGTCAGCTTCATGCTCAGACAATCTCACTCCTTAAGTGCGTTTTGTTGTTCCAATATAAATTTGTTCACAACACTTCTTCATTTTTACTTCTGCATGGAATGGCATAGATAACGTCATTTTGGTCTATTTTTTTGACTAGTGGTTTGGTGTTGGTGAATATTTTGTGGAGTGTTCTGTTTGATTTGTCTGCAAAAACGGCTTTTCCTTTTCGATCTCAAATGTTTGATGTAGTGTCAGGTTGTCAGTGAGATGTGGGACGTATGTTACTAAGTACGAGTAATATGCAGTGTTACCAGATGTGTATTTTTTGCTTCATGTTGGATGTCTTTTTGACTGTTTATCAGACTGGATCGAAATCAGTTCAGGCGTTCATGGGAAAGTCGAAAATCAAAAAGAAATGTTATATAGGAGGTACAGTTAATAACAAAATAATATTCGGAGTTCATCGAACACATCGACGTGACACGAGAATTATATATAATAGATTTGATTTGTCTGATCAAGGTAGAACTCCGGTAGCTTCTGTACCGATCATTTCTTCAGATTCCTAAGAATGTACGACACCAGAATACAAATTTTCAAGAAATGTATAATGGTGCAGAGACGTCGGAAGATCATACCATAGGATTTGTTGTCGGTCCAGTACCAGCCAGCAAAATGCTGCCACAGTGTGGATGATGGTTTTGGGTAAGGATGGTGATCCAACTGATTAGTATTATAAGATCCGTCTTCGCTTTGCCAAATATACAAGCTCTACAATCGAACCGTATGTATTTTCGGTATTTTCAAGGATAATGTGTGCATTATCGAACATATGTTGATACTCGAATGTTACCTCCGAACATGTAACAGAACAGTTCCGCTTAGGAAATTTTTGTCAAACTCAAATTCGTCGATTTCGAAAAGGCCTTCGATCGCGTCAATCGCGAAGTTATTCGGAGATCGCTTGGTACTGAAGGCATTCCTGAAAAGATTGTTGCAACGCAAGGTGTTTCGTTATATACAATGGAGAGCTTTCCGATGCATTTGAAGTGGACTGGGAATGATACACTGTGACTCTCTACAAAAAAATGGGGATGTGGCTATCTTAAGGACGCACACCAACCAAAATCAACAGTGACATGTTATTTTAAGACAGGAGACATTAAAGAGCTCACTCAGTTTAACTGTTTTGGTAGTTATCTGGCACTCGACTGTGGAACAGACCTGGATGTCAGCAACTCGCAAGCTCGCAGTGAATTTAGAATGCTTTCTAAGATGTGGAACAGCAGAAAAATATCGATTCATACTAAATTGAAAATCTTTGAATCCAACGTGAAACCCGTACTGCTGCCTGCGAAATGCTGAAGTGGTTCGCTGTCTACGTTACACCCTGAACATTAAGTTGTCAAAAATCATATCCATCAATAAACCGGTGGCTCAGAACTTGGCAAACAAAAGTGGCGCCAGATTGGCCATACACTAGCAAATCCTGATATAACATTAGCAAAGCAGTGCTTTGAATGGAATCCTCAAGTTGCATGGCGGATTAGAACCCCAAAAGAAAGATGGATATATGGATATCATCTGTAATGAAGGAAGCTCATCACCAGAATTTTAAGTCGTGGTCCTAGCTGAGGTATTGTGCTAAGAATTGACAGAGATGGACGGAACTCATAGTCGTCATATACTCAAGGCGAGGAGTTAAAGTGCGGGAACTAATAGTATCTTTCAGAGTTAAAGAGAGAAGAGAGAAATGCAGACATATGGGATCGTCACGGTATCAGAATGCCACACTTTAACCATAGCACAAAGCAAGTTTGCTGAGGGTTGATTTTTTTTAACACCTAGGTTAGGTTGAGTTTAGGTTGAAGTGGTCGTCAGGTAAACAACTGATACACTTAGACCTTAGATAGGTCCATTGTGATACCACATGAAGAGAAATTTACTCTTAAACCAAACCAGTTGAAGCCTCGAATGAAGCGGTGAAGTCGGTAAATCTCTATGTGTCTAAGATCACTGGTGTCGCTGAAAAAGTATTCCGCCAGTTGTAATCTACGTCCTTACGATAGAGCAGGACATGAGCAAAGAAGATGGGAGATAATCTCCTCATCCATACAACTTCTGCAAATGTCAATGACGAATAAATCTTTCGCCTTATTGGCGTGCCTGCCAATTAAACAGTGTCCAGTTACAACACCTATTACCGAGCCAAGATGTTTCCTGCTGAAAGAGAGTAGACCTTTTGAGCCTCTTGTGTCTTTTACTGATCAGATTTGTCTGGTAGCAAGAAGTGATGTTCGACCATCTAAAATTGATTTGTCTTATGGAGTTTTGATGTAACAATAGTTTGCTTGTAGTGATAGGCATACCGATTTCTTCCATTTTCGGTAGAATAGGTATTTGGGCTTTGAAGTTTCCCAAAATATCTCTATGTCCCGGAACGCAAATCAGGTGAATGTTAGACTGTTCTGCCATCTCTCTGAGAGATGATCGACAGTTGCGGGCAGATATAGAGTTTGTGGAAACAGTGCCAATTGATTTGAGGGCTGCTTGAATGTCAGAGAATATACGGATATCCGGTGTAGATATCACGTTTCGCTTAGCTACGATAACATCTCTTTAAATGCAAGGAATTTTCGCTTGGAACACGCTACAATGGTCAGGGACACAGAAAGAGAGACTAAGATTTAGTCTGTCTGAACACACCACCACCCACTCACCCTCCGGTTTTCGAACCGTCCATACAAAAATGGGCTGACTCATCCCTTAAGAAAGCTTAACACCTAAAGTAATTTCATTCAAATTGGAAGGGCACTTTTAAGTTAGAGTAGAAATATAGAAAAAAAAAATTGATGGCACATACTATTGAGAATAGTGTTTACCATCTCACTATACCTAACACCAATGATGATAAAGGTATATAAAATGGTTAATGATGCCTAGAGTTGGTCCCGAACTCACACGGCGGATAAAGAGGAGGAGATGAAACGACTGCTTGAAACTGTAAACATTTTTTTTTTTGTAGTGAGAAACTTATCCAAAAGTCCCAGATACTCTTTCTACCTTAATAAACCCACTTTGTATATTTCCTAATAAGCAATTTTCAATAGAAATTAGTGTCTTCGACATTATTTTCAATAACTACACTATTTACAAAAAGGTGTGGTCGGGAGATTATTGAGTTATATGATCTACGCCATCCCTTCAATTTTCATCATAATATCATGCAATTCCTAGAGAAAAAGGACACCCACAAAAATCACTTTAAAATTTGTATCTCATTTTATGTCAGCTCCACGAAAAAGGCAACAAAAAAATTCTATTTCAATTTCAACAAGGTAATCCGTTTGGCGTACTTCTTTAACCCGCATAAGGACCACTAGCAAAAAGAGTATTTTGGGACAAAAAGAGGATCCCATTGACATCAACAAGAACCAAGGTATAAGTACATATGTATACATACGAGAGAAAGCCATCAAATTTATTGAAATCACCACACAGACAGGGATTGGGGGTTGCATAAGTACCATTTTCTTCTTCTTTCCCCACACAGACAAACAGAAATATTTATTAGAAGCTTCTTCTTCATGTCCTTGTTTTTTTTTTATTCTTATGTGTACGCACGCACAATCTTCCGGACAGTTGGGAAATAAAAGTGATTGTTGTGTTTAAGGATACACTTATTCACTCAGTTTTACTGGTATGATTGCTGGGGATTTTATATTATTATTATTTTTTTTATAACCATCTCCTTTTTTTACCTTTTGGCTTTTGTGTGTATAGATTGTATGTAAAGAAACTTTAAGCATCAAAAATGTTGTCGACTATAAACGTAAGTTTTTACTACTCAAAGATACCTTTACCCTAACTGCTGGGACTATGAAAAAGGACACCAACCCAACTATAGTGGTTGATGTTGGTATTATAGTGAGAGACTTCGTTTTGGGAACTATTACTATCCGCAAAATACCCTAAAATAAATGGCGATGACGACAACGACGGTCTTCGACGTAATAAAAGTAAGTAAAAATAAAATGAAATCTTAAAAGAAAACGGAAGTCTTTAAAATTTAAGACGCCGCGGCGCGCCGAACTGAACGAAGAAAATCGATTGAAAAATGGCTAGTGGTCTTATTTCAATTGGAAATGTCAACTAGTGGAGGGATGCTGAATGTACATTATGTATGTGTCAGTGGCGAAGGACTATATCCGAAACAAAATAACCCGAAACATGTGGGGTTTCAAAAATTTATCGCTGGTTAAAAGAAATTTGTTTTCTTTCCTCTCGTTTCATATATTGTTCAGTGCATTTGATACCTCATATTCAATAAACGCTTTCTTATGGAAGAAAATAACCAGATTTTTATCGACTTTTTTAAGGTGAATTTGTATGTATTGAGTTGATGAATCACATGTGTTGGGGAGTGCGCTGCGCATGTCAATGTTGCTTGAGGTAGATTTCATAGAAAGAATAATAACTCGGTTTCCTGCGACTTATTTGAAAATTTGTGTGTATATCTCATTCGCTACGGTGATGAAACAACATGCATGGCTACCCCATGACATTGAGGCATTGTAAAAGGTGATTTTTTAAGAGCTTGGTTTTTGAAAATTCAAAAAAATACAGAAACTTGTAAAAAGTGAATGAAATTTTTATTTGGATCGATAAATCAATTTCTGACATTTACTTTTTAATAATAATTTCACTTAAATGTTGCCCGCGGCTACGCTTCAGGTAGTCCATTCTGAAGGTCCAATTTTGGCAAACTTTTTCACACATTTCGGCCGGAATCTCACCAATGACGAGTTCAATGTTGGCTTCCAAGGCAGCAATCGTGTTTGGCTTGTCCCCATAGACAATAGACTTAACATAGCCCCACAAAAAATAGTCTAACGGGGTCAAATCACATGATCTTGGTGGCCAATTAACTGCGCCAAAACGTGAGATCAACTGCTCACCAAATTCGCCTCTCAATTGATGCATGGTTTCGCGTGCAGTGTGGCATGTGGCACCGTCCTGTTGGAACCACATGTCGACCGAGTTCAATTCTTGCATTTTCGGCAAAAAAAAATCTGTTATCATCGAACGGTACCTTTCTCCATTGACCGTAACCCTGCGGCCTTCATCGTCCTTGAAGAAGTACGGCCCAATGATGCCGCCTGCCCATAAACTGCACCAAACAGTGCATTTTTCGGGATGCATTGGTAGCTGCTGAATTGCCTCTGGCTGCTCTTCACTCCAAATACGGCAATTCTGCTTATTCACGTATCCATTTAGCCAAAAATGAGCCTCGTCGCTGAAGACGATTATGACGACTATAAAACGGACGTAGCTTGCGAAACACATTTTTCACAGAGCACGAATTTTGATAATAAATTTCAATAATTTGCAAACGTTGTTTAGAAGTAAGTCTATTCATGATGAAATGGCAAACAATACTAAATCGAAATGTCAAATGTTCGTGGAATTTGTCATGTGTGATCAGTCAAAAATATAAACGTCAAAAACCAAGTAGCAAAAAAATCACCTGTTATATAGAATAGATTTTATATGCAATGGTTGAGGTAAGTTTTTGCATTTTTCTTAAAGAGAAAAAAAGAATAGTCCAAAGTTGAAAGAAAAAAATTGGTATACACTCTAAAAATTAATCGTGTAATTTTACTATCATAAAGCGGGGAAACTTGTTGCCTACCATAATTGAAGTATTTTTGCCCACGTATTAGTTAAATTTTGTATGTGTAATTTAAAATAAAGATTTTAGGTAAAAATGTGTATTTCTACACCCAAGATTTTGAAATTTGATTTATGTATACATAATTTATGTTTAAAATTCAACAGAATTTAAGCAAACGTTTCTTATATATAAACATAAAATGTGTAAATATAAACTTTTTATTTTCAAATTTACAGCGAAATTCGACAAGCAATGTGTAAGCTTCCAACTAAATTAGGTATGAAAATGTTTAGATTAGAACTTATGTATATGATTTCGCTTTTAAAGATCTTAAGCGTTTTAAGTTGAACAAAAATATTTATGATTCGTATCAGCAAACGGGGCTGAAACTTATTGCATAGATTCATTATTTAATATAAAAAATTAATAGAAAATTGTACGCTTTTTTTGTGAATATCACTGAAATAAATGCTTTTACTTGTGCTTACAAAGTAAATAATGCAGACAAAAAACCAAAACAATAAAACAATCTTTTTTGCTAAAAACTTAATACAGTTTTTTTTATTATTAAAATTCAATTTGAGTAAAAACATAACAAATCGAGCCATTTTAGTTTTTTTTTTACTTAAGAGAAAAAGTAAACTAATTTCAAATAACTACACAAAAAATATTATAAGACATAATTTATAAATACAGAACGAGGATGTTCTGTGTTCACCAATGGTCTGATTACGAATGAAATGAATAATGAACGCGCAAACGTATCGTCATCGTCACAAAGGAATTGCAAATTTACACATAAAATATGTAACTTACATCAAATGGTTATTAATATAATTATAAGCATTTATTGTTCAATTACACACTTTTTGTGTATTTTTCATAAGGTGTTTGAATTTAAACAATATTTGTTTAATTATAAACATTGTGGGTGTAACGTTTAATCATTATTAGTTTAGTACTGAACAATGGTGATTGAAAGGTACACAGAGGGTGAAAATTTGCAACAAATGTTTCTAATACCCACATACTGTGTTCAATTTTTTTTTTCCTATTGTCATGTGTATAAAGACGCAGCTTGCCTACTTTTACACTAAAAATTACATACAATTTCTTGGTAAATTTACACGCGTTTTTAGAGTGTAGAACAAAAAAACAAGCTGCTTCATTTTTACTTATCTTATAAATTTGTATGTTTCACCCCTTTGGCCTGAATCAGGTTTCTCAAAGTTTAAGTTCGCCACTCAATTACTTACTAACATTGATATTAAATTTAATTTATTTTTGGCAGAAAGTGCAGAAAAAAGCCAAAATTTCAATAATGTGGCACAACTGGCATAAATGAATTCAGCAGGTCCCAATGAGGTTTAAACTTATTTAAAAAAAAAATTCAGTTTAAAACAGAACCCAGTGAATTAAAGTTGTGTTTGTTGTGAAATTTGAAAATATTGAAAATTAAGATTTGAAACGTCATTTTTAATTGTATATTAGATATAATTGTAACTTTTATTATAATATTAGACAAACCTAACGAACGGGTCACTGACTCGCTTTCTATTGCCGAGACCTTGTTGATTAAATTACGAGTAGAAGCAAAAGATTTTTGTTTCTTTCTTTTCTTAATACTACCTCTGACATTTTTGGCAAGACTGATATTCTTTTCAATTTAATTCAAAATAAGCTAACGCTTGTTGAATTTGCAACAAGTGAAAACAAAAGTTTTGAGTCTTGACATAGCTCTGACTTTCTTAATAAATTTGAATCCATTTTTGAAAGCATAAACAATTGCGCGGAACCACAACGGAAATGTGGATTGCTCGAAATTGATTCCAAAACACGTTATAAACTTTTTTTTTTAGAAATAAAAGACAAATAAATACAAGATATAAAACTTTCAGGAATTAATTTGTTTTTAGATTTTCTTAATAAATCAAAATATGATAATTTTGCAGTTTCCAATCCAGATGAAAAAATATCTTCTTTTTTTGATTTTTGATTTTATAGCTTTGGAAAATGAACATTAGTCGTGTATACAACTTCGTCTCTTCGACAACTTGACGTTTTAGTACTTCATAACCATTTAAAAAAAGAAACATTACATGAAACATTCCCGCAAATTCTAACTTCAGTAGTTTATTTTTCACACTTCCGCTAACTGTTGTTTATTTAGTTTCCTTTTTTTATTTATTATTATTTATTTCAAAATATTTGTGAATTAACAATTTTTTTAACAATAAATTTATTTTTCCATTTGCATTTGCCCAAAAGGTTTTTTCGAAACTGCTTTTATTATGTTTTAAGCTCATTGTTTCATTTAATTTAAATGAATTAAGGTATACCAAAATTTGTTTGAATTGCTCAACCTTATGGTTTGATATTTGTACAAACGTAATTGTCATGTAAAATTTATAGTAAGGCCTGCAATAATTTATAAGACGTATGTACGTCCTACTTTGTAAGCGTTTTTAAATAATAAAATACAAAATACAAATACTAAGTTATGCATTGCATGAAATAATTTCAAGTAAATTTTCTTCGACAGACCTTTTGAAATTATTCAGGCCTCGCCACTGGTATGTGTTTATAAGAGTTTCATCCACAGATCGAATTAAAAGGGACATTAAAAAGTAAAATATCTTGCGATGCTTTTTTCCCAAAGGATAAGGTCAGCTCGTCGGTGTCTAGGGTTTCCCGAAGAAAAAAAAAAAAAAAACTCGGGTTTGAGAAGGTTAGAACTCGGTTTATTTATCTCTTAATTGCTCACGATATTTTCTGCTACAATGTTCTTTACAAATTCTTTAACTTAAGGATAAATAACACGTTATTTTATATAGGCAAGTTTGCCAATTTCCTGCTCAGAAGTAGCAGACTGGGTGTAGCGAATATAAATCTAACATAACGCCCACACCTTACTCAAGGAGCAACAGGGAAATGTCGATTAGGAATCTAGCTCCTGCCCAACGCTAGTCCGAAGGAAATTCGGGTAGACCACAACTTACTCAGGAGCAGTAAGAGAGTAAAAGTGGTTAGAATTCTAATTCCTGCCCACGGCTTAACCGAGGTAAAATCTTTTAGTTCCTTAACCCAACAAGTCTGCCTAAAGGACACACCAGTTGCTATAATTTCAACATTTGGTATTCTAATAATTATAATGTACCTACATACATATATATGTCATATTAGGAATTTTTTTTTTATTTGTAACAATTTGTCTAGTAACTTTTTTTTATTTAAATATCTAATTTCATTTACCAAGTGGTAGATTGCGTTTTTGGCTTAACCCACATTATATTTTTTTATTTCTAGAACTATTTTGTCATCGACATTTTTTTGAAGGCTTATCCATTTTGCGGTTTCAAAAGTAAACTTAAATAAAACACATATAAAATATTTTTCATGATATTAATTTTTTATTATAAAGTTTGAACGTTGACATTATGTGTGGAACACTACATCATTTAAATGACCACCACGCGAATTGTTGCAAGCATCGATTCTTTTGAGGTAATTTTCGACCACTTTTTGACACATATTGGGCAGTATCTCAGCCATAACTTGACAAATGTTGGTTTTAAAGTGCTCAAGAGTTAAAGGTTTATCTGCATAAATACGGTATTTTGTGTTACCCACAAAAAAAAGTCCAGCGGTGATAAAATCGCATGATCTTGGTGGCCATAGTTGATATCGCCAAGACGAGAAATAACGCGGCCAGAAAATGTCTCTTGCAATAAAGCCATATTCGCTCAAGTTGTGTAGCATGTGGCACCGTGTTTTTGAAACCATATATTCTCCAAGTCGTGTTCTTCAACAGCAGTAAAAAAAAAACGGTTATCATGTGACCATAACGCTCCGAATTGACGGTGACAGTCGTTCCATCGTCGTTTTCGAAGAAGTAAGGTCCAATTACACCTCTGGACCAAAGACCACCCCAAACAGTGACTTTTTGTGGATATAATGGCCTCTCTTCAATTACTTGAGGATTCTCAGAACACCAAATACGACACTTTTGTTTATTAACATACCCACCGAGTGAGAAATGTACTTCGTCGCTGAAGTAAATTTTGTTCGAAAAATCGACGTCCACCGCCTGTTGTTCAAGCACCCATTCGACATATCTACGACGTTGTGAATGGTCAGCTGGCTTCAGTTATTGTGTGATGTACATTATATGGATGTAGGTGTAGATCCAAATGCAAAATATGCCATAATGTGCGGTAAGATAGTCCTAATTCCTGAGAACGACGAGGAATCGACACATTCGGGTCTTCGGCAACACTTTCACTTACAGCAGCGATATTTGCAGTGATTCAGCGAAACGATGATGCACAGGCCTTACGATATCTGTAACCAATCCATTTTCTTAAAATTTCTTCACAATTTTGCCAATTGCTTGCGTAGTTGGACGCTTATGTAAACCATAATCTCCTCTTAAAGCACAATATGTGGCTGTGGCAGAATCACCATTTTTGTAGTAGGTTTTAACAATTTTTATACGATGTGCGATAGTTAAGCGATCCATTTTCGTAAATGTCAGACTTTCGACTGAAAAAAAAACAAATTGGTTTAACAACTTAGTTTGACAGATGTCGAATTCCAGCCCTAGACTTTTGAAACCTCTTAATGGATAACCCTTTAGTATAACATTGTGTACCATACATTTTGGGGAGTTTTTTTAATTATATATTTCATAATATTGCTGTTCGATCTGCATAGTTAGTTTAATTTTTTTGAAAATGAGGGTTAGGCGATTTTGGCGCTGAGCGCCTCAATTGTATTGTGTCATTCTTGCAATATAACCGTAGTAGCGGTATACTGACTTTATACCTTAACTACTATAAATTCGCCTACAAAAAGTTGATTATATCGATTGCTTATGGCACTTAACGCTATTCTGTTGAATCCACTTTTTGAATCAATAGTGGGTAATGTTCAATAAAATGTTCAATACATTATTATATATTGCAGCCATTAAAGCCACTCTGATTTTGAAAACTAATTAATTTAAAATTAATTGGCGCCCAATGTGGAACTTTTTTTTATTTATGAAATTACTGATTACTACACATTCTCAAATCAAATTACTTTCATCATTATTCAAACCAGGTCCCCTTAACAGTTAATGATTAATGTGCGACAACATGTGTCACTCTTAACAATCAACGAAGTAAACTAAATTCCGCACAAATAAATTGTGTCCACACCATTTTCGCCAAAAGGTTAGCCTCCGCATTGTGCATGTATTTCTTATTCCGCTTAAAGCGCCACATGCACCCGTTTGCAAATTAACAGAAACGCTTGTAAAGTCAATTATCGATAGGATTACGCAAAAATGCATGTTCATATTTTTTGTTCCTTTTCTAGTTATTCTACTCACTGATAATTAAATTTTCATCAATAACAATAGTAAAAACCTCAAAAACCGTGAGGGTAGTACATTAGATATTAATATGGAGCGCATGCAGGCCACAGTTTTTCTTTAGAATCTTACTTTCTTTCCGTCTTCCTAACCATTGTAGCGTGTTCCAGGCGGAATTAATGGCAATTAAGAAGTTTCTATCCTGGCTTAAAGAAAACGTGATATCTGTAAAGGATACCATCACTTTCTCCGACAGCCAGGCAGCGCTCAAATCTCTGGATTCAATCTTCACTAACTCCAAAACAGCCCCCGACTGTCGATCATCGCTCAAAGAGATGGCGGAGCAGTTCAATATTCACCTATGCTGGGTGCCAAGACACAGAGATATTCCGGGAAACTGCAGGGCCGACGAACTCGCCAAACAAGGAAAAACACTACCCATTTCAACTGACTACAGCAACCTGGGTATTCCAATCGCTACATGTAAATTGATGCTAAGGCTAAATGCTATGGGGAGGACAAATCTTAGGTGGACTAGTGGTAACACGTGTCTAGCGACAAAAAAGATTTGGCCAAAGCTGGATCTTAAACGATCTAAGGCTTTGACTTGCAGACTTAGCTCCATGATAGGTGTCATCACAGGACACTGCCTCATAGGCAGACATGCTGCAAGACTTGGCGTGCTCGCAAACGACTTTTTCAGAAGCTGCTTAGAAGAGGAGGAGGAGGAAACTGTTCTTCATCTCCTCTGTACATGCCCTGCACTTTTTAACAGACGAAGACTTCTTCTAGGAGACTTCTTCTTCAGCGACATTAGTGAACTAGCACCCTTAGACATTAATTCTCTCCTCCGCTTCATAAGAAGCTCAAAATTGTTTTAAAATCTGTGGTACCACAATGGTCCTTTCTTCTTGGACTAAGTGTGTTAGTTAGTTATCTTTAACAGCTAATAGCCACTATAACCTAACCTAACCTAACCTACTTCTTTAACTATTAAAAATCGGTATGGACTTACAAATCTTTATACTACAAGGAAAGCTAGGCTTAAGACTTAAAATTTTAAGCATACATTTCTTTAATTCATTGTTAAGTTTACTTTAAACTAGATTATAAAATTTGTACTAGACTGGCAAAGTGACAAATATGCCGCAATGACTTAAGGGCCTACACATTTGTAAAAATCATTTTGCCAAATATTTCTGAGAAATAGTTAATAATTTAAGTCTGCAATCCATAGGAAAGTAAACTTAAAATGGATTACAGGTAACAGGTAACGAATGAATACAAACTTTTTAAAGCAGCATTCACTTTGAATAGTATTAATATATTCTTAATTGGCGCCCGACGTGAGACTAATTAACTTGAAAAAATGAAAATAAATCATGCTCAGAAGTAAATATTGGCCTTTTTTTCATTGAATAGGTTCAAAGTTTTGTTTTAATAAACCAAACCATAAAACTAATCGGATTGGCGCCCAATGTGAAACCTTGTCTGTTTTTATTAAAGCATTCCTTAAGCGAATCAAAGAATATTTATTTAAATATTGTTTCATCAAGTTTCCACAACTCACATAGCCTATTTTGAAAACACAGCTTAATCTGGCGCCCAAAAAAAAACACACACAATATACGACTACCGGCCCTACTGATGCTATGAAACAAACAAAATCAACTAAGCACTTCAATGTACAAAATAATCCCTGTGAAAGGACCTGCCTAAATTAACACAAATTGTCAACCAAAATTTATCTTTTCCTACTTAACCTAAGCCGGTATTAAATTCAAGCTGTGTGTAAAGTTGGTTTGTCTCGTTTCACTTTATCCTTTCAAAATTAAAACGAAAAAAAAAAACAAA
Source organism: Philhelius pedissequus (assembly GCA_910595825.1). NCBI lineage: Eukaryota > Metazoa > Arthropoda > Insecta > Diptera > Syrphidae > Philhelius > Philhelius pedissequus. The sequence continues at coordinate 329,888,108 of OU343160.1, forward strand.
ATATAACAAAAAAAAAACTAGAAACCTTTCATTCACTTTTAAACCCTTCTATTAAACTCTAAGGATAATAACTTACCCCGTTTGTATAATTAAATGTGAAAATGAATATTACTGTGGCACACATAACACTAAATCGATGCTAGATGACGCCGACGAGGATGGTAGGAAGCTTAGCCAAAGTTTCGATGCCGAGCCACATACAATCATCGCTGTCAACCTCGTTTTAAGTCCATAAATAAGAATTAACAATTTTTTGTTCGTCTATCTTTTTCGATTTTTTTTGTTTGTTTTTTTGTGGGTGTGTGTAGTGTGTGTATTTTGAAATGCTTCTATTTTAGCATTACACAACCGAGAGGGAGGATGTCCTTAGAGCGCCATTTTAGTTCCGTAAAATACAATACACATAGTAATTTGACTCAATTCATAAATAAGAGAGAATCCGTTTCCAAGAGTATTAAGCCGTCACGATTCATCATGGAGTCGTTAAGTGGAGTACAAAATGAAAGCCGAAAGGACATGTGTATATGTGTGTTCTGGTTAGATTTAATAGAATTTATTCTGCATATATACGTAGGAGCTAGAAGGGCGACACCAGGGTGACAGTAAATATACTCAACATGCTCAACAACGTCCTTCATAAGTCGTTGTCTATTTGTGTCTTGTGTCCCTGCCGTATAAATGTATACCCTAGGTGACTGTTATTCAATTTCTATGATTTGACAGGTACTGAATGTAAATATATGTACATACCGATTTGATGATATTTCAAATTTTATTTGACAGCAAATCATATAAGGACTCTCATGGAATCTATGGTTAATTTGTATTTGTATAACTTGGCTGTGTCCTCTGGGACTCTGGGACAGGACGTATTGTAATCGCTTAAAATTGACCATCAGATGTGAACGGAAATGTATTATGTGTGGTATGTTATTCGAATGGGCGTGTGGATTTAAGGTGTTTGAATAATAAATCGCACTGTGCCAATTACTGTTATTCCCAGGAAAAGATCTTAGCATATAAATAAATAAAATGTCAGCACACCAAATCAACAACTTTCTAGCTCCTCGCGTGCGTGATGTGATATACGATATACACGAATACATAGATATCTGGTTTAAGTGAACAGGAGGAATTAGGATCCTTTGTATATGTACCTTTGTGTACATTTATGGTAAATTTTAGGCGCTATCTGAATACGAGAGTATTAATTGTGCTGTAGGGCAATTTGCGAAATTTCACCATTATACCGCACCGAAACAAAACCAACAGAAGTCCAGCAGGATTCTAGAGGACACAAATATAGAACATGTCAATGAATTAAGTGGAATTGTTTGGGAACAAGTTGTGCGTTGATGGGTTTGTGGACGATCGGTAGGGTGTTGTCATTGGAAAAACGTGTGTTGGGTTTCGGGTTTGCGATTACCAATAAGACATGGCAAAATTAAGTCGGACTTGTAATATCCTGCGGCTAACAAATGCATTAATCGAGCTATGTAATCGTTGTGTTCGAGTGCGCGGCAAACAAGAATCAAATTAGAAAGCAGAATCATGATGCAGGGCATGAGATTTCCTGATGGTTATTCTATATGCATTCAACGTGCATGTTAACAACTTGATTTTAGTCAGCTGCGAACAATACACTTTGAAATTGAGCTTATATTTAGACATGGTAAAGATAATTCCTACAGAACGTTTCAAGGATTTTCCAATACCGACAGGTATTGATTTGGTAGCCATTTTAAAATATTTTTTTTTTTAAATTTTTCTTATTGTGTACGCACTAAATATGTGAAATTACTTTAAAGCGGTTTAGATAAAGAGGTAGGATTAAAGGATTATTTAAGGACACCACGTTGTATGCTCTCAATTCTGGAAATGTTTAACAGTTGGGATGGTGGTCAGATGAGCAGTGATAAGTGGGTTATATTTGGGTTGAATAATTAATTGGACCATCATCTTATGTAACCAAGTGCTAAGTTTGCCTTCTGAATGATTACATCGTTAAAGCTCCTGGTTAAAAAATATGGTAAATGTATTGAGTGGAGAGGTTAAGTTGTTTGCATGTTATTGAGTGGCAGTTGACAATGTATAGCTTTAATAAAACTGCAAATGTATAGCTTTAATAAACTGCAAATCTGTCAAGTTCATCTTGAATGAGAGAAGAAATTGTATTAATTATTTTGGTGCCATTGACACAGAGAGATGAAAGGTTATCCATTTTGTGGTTTCAAAAATAAACCTTAATAAAACAAAAATAAAATATTTTTTTTTTATGATATTTCTTTTTTATTATAAAGTTTGAACGTTGACATTTACTGTGAAGCACTACATCATTTAAATGACCAGCACGTGAATTGTTGCAAGCATTGATTCTTTTGAGGTATTTTTCGACAACTTTTTGACATATATTGGGCGGTATCTCAGCCTTAACTTCACGAATGTTGGTTTTCAAGTGCTCAAGAGTTAAAGATTTATCTGCATAAAAACGGTCTTTCGCGTAGCCCTACAAAAAAAAGTCCAACGGTGCTAAATCGCATTATTAGTGGCCAGTTGATATCGCCACGACGAGAAATTACGCGGCCAGGAAATGTCTCTTGCAATTAAGTCATATTCGTTCGAGTTGTGTGGTATGCGGCACCATCTTGTTGAAACCACCAGTTGAAATAGGTCGTATTCTTCAATAGCAGGCAAAAAAAGGCGGTCACATATGACCATAATGCTCCGAATCGACGGTGACAGTCGTTGCATCGTCGTTTTCGAAGAACTAAAGTCCAATCACACCTCCGGACCAAAGAGCGTCCCAAACAGTGACTGTTTGTGGATGTAATGGCCTCTCTTCAATTACTTGAGAATTCTCAGAACAAATACGACAATTTGTATTTTAACATACCCACCGAGTGAGAAATAAGCTTCGTCGCTGAAGAAAATTTTGTTCGAAAAATCGACGTCCACCGCCTGTTGTTCAAGCACCCATTCGACGTATCTACGACTTTGTGAATGGTCAGCTGGCTTCAGTTGTTGTGTGATCTGGGCCTTAGATCCAAATGCAAAATACGCCATAATGTGCCGTAAGACAGTCCTAATTCCTGAGAACGACGAGGAATTGACACATTCGGGTCTTCGGCAACACTTTCACTTAGAGCAGCGATGTTTTCAGTGGTACGAGCGAAACGATGGTGCACAGGCCTTACAATATTTGTAACCAATCCAGTTTCTTCAAATTTGTTCACAATTTTGCCAATTGCTTGCATAGTTAGAAGATTATGTAAGCCATAATCTCCTTTTAAATCACAATATGTGGCTGTGGCAGAATCACCATTTTTGGAGAAGGTTTTAACAATTTTTATGCGTTGTACGTTAAGCGATCCTTTAAGTATATGTCAGACTTTCAGCTGAAAAAAAATTGGTTTAACAACTTAGTTTGACAGATGTCGAATTCCAGCCCTATACTTTTGAAACCGCAAAATGGATAACCAAATGGATAAATCTTCTTTTTCTCAAAAACGGCTCCAACGATTTTAAGAAACAAAAATCAAGTCATTAAAGAAGGGAAATGGAACATTTTGGAAATTTTTTCTGGTACCAGATTTTCTCATAAATTCAAATTTATCCAAGAAATAAAATGGCGTACGTTTTTTGAGCTCAAATAAGTTTAAGTATTCATTTCAGAATTCTGAATTATTTTTTCTTTGATTAAGTCGATTTAATCTTTTGTTTTTAAGTTTATATTATTAAATAATATATTATTAAAATTGGCATACCATTTTTTTGGCTTAATGTACTTGTATCGTACGGTCGGCCGAACTACATAGTCGTGGTCAAACAAAAGGCATTGATCTGTATCCCAGGGCATGAAGAGCAATTCTGTAAGCATGTTGAAGAATGTTTACACTGTTTGGACCTAAAAAAATGCTGGCATCAAGATGATTGGTGCTAAGCTATCATAATTATCGTACATGTTACAGATGCTTCCGTCTTCTTTGGTGCCAGACATAGCTTCCAGTGGTAAAGGAAATAAAAGTCACTTCCAGATGATTTCCTTATAACTCAAGGGCTCGCAACCTCGGATATGAACCTAAGCACCCCAAGCCAGTATAAAAGGCGCTGTCGCCTGCCAGTGATGGTTAAGTCAGGAAATCACCCTCCCGCCCAAGCTTCCACCAGCTAGACTTTGAGGGAGTTGTGGATTCTTAAGAAACTAGGAATCATGGAAGTACATAGTTGAAACTGAACGACCCACGCAAACTCCTTGTATACGACATCAACCATTCCTGCCATCAGAACCAGTAGCTTATAAAACTCAGTGATGTATATAGCAAGCAAAGCCCGATCAGGAAAGATGGCTTAATTCTCTTAGGTCTCTCTCTAAAATTCCAGGTGTTGAAATTAGCATTTGGTGGACACTCAAGCAGCTCGTGCCTGCATACTATACTCTCTCGGTGCTTAACACCCACATTTCGGACGCACGGAGTGAGAAGTCTAGATTTTCAGCGTCACACGTCACAGCTAATTGGGAAGGGAACTCGAAAGTAGACCTTCCCTTTCGCTGTCCAGCCAATGTGTCCATCATCAAGAAAAGACATACTCCTTCAACAGAGTTTTCCTGTCATGAATGCACTTTTTAAGGGACAATAGGATTTATGCATATCGAGATCTTTCAGTTGTCAATTGCGAAAGAAGTTTTGTCCTACTAAACGGTTAATTAGAGCTCTGTCAGTGAGCATCAATATTGTATCAGTTATATCACGCGTCTATTTAGAGAATTAGATATGTGTGTTGATTGGAACTCGATAGACTTAAGAATTCCAAAAGACATACTATAGTAAGTTCTACTTTTAAATATTTAATTGTTTTTGTGTTAAAGTATTTTTTTTTACCTGATCGAAATTCTACAAAGTGTTCAACTGGAATCTTTTCCAAGTACCAACGTTCCTAGAAACTCACCCTCTTCTTAAGGTATATTTTATGGCGAAAGTGGACTGGGAGCTCGTAAAACCCCAGGACGAATAAAAATTTCTATTTGTGTTTATACCTTTACCATACATACCTATATATTCATCCATTCGAATAGTCGTTGCATATCCTAAACATATCCATCCTAGCGCCATCTATTTGCACCATTTATCTTTTTGTTTTCTATTTAATAGCCCTCCTGGCCGTTTGCGTGCTACCCATTCATAAAGCCGCGTTAACTTGCCCCTTATTGCCTCCCTAACAGTGTCTGCTATTCCATTCTGAATTATGCTTAAAACCGAATACGATTGCAACCATAAATTCCCAGTCTAAGTACAGTTTTAACGTGTTAATTTCCTGAACGATTAGACACAACATTCTTTGGCAACAGTCTTAAGGTATGTTTACACTTCTTCGTTTATTTCTTCTTCTTTTTCTTCTATTCTATATATAACTTGTGGTAGGGGGTGGGAGGTGTGTTGTTGGGTAAAAATAATTGAGGTTAGTCTCGGTGCTTGGCACGAAGGAATACCACAGTTGGATCATTTGTGCAGCAAAGCAACCTGACACTGTGACAGCTATAATATATATATAGACAGATGGGTATATGTACAAATCTAAAGGCAATAGGAGAGGAAGCGATTTGCATTTTCCTTAAAGGATTCTCCAAGGAAAACACTGGATTCCTAGTCCATAGAAAATATGACCTCACTTCTGATTTTATCATTAGCAATGTCCTGGACTGGACATGATTTTCTTTGATTTTATGTTGTGGTTTCAATCTTCAAACTTCACTTTACACTCCTCCTCACTAAAGCACATCACCTTGTTGCAGTAGCATAAGCGTTTGAGTACGGTGCGGCGCGCAACATGGGTTACGTTATAATATTGTCTACACAACAAAGATGTCCCGAGTGTAAACCTTATGGTGTCATTTAATGCCAAGCCAGGACTTCGAATGAAAATAAGATGTCATAACAAGGAAACATAAACACAAGCAAGTTTTGTCGGGGTGTGTTGTAGGGGAGGAAGGTTGAATGACGAATCGAAGACTACGAGACACCTTTGGAGAGAGCGTCTAGAGACGTCTCGCAACAACGGAGTATTTCTCTCTGTCACTTGGCTTCGTTCTTCCGCTGGTGATACTATTATCCTGGTGCTTCCTGCAAATTGGATTATTATAGGTGGTGACATGGCTGAAGGTGGTGGTGGTGACAGCGACAGGAGCAATGCACTTGGATTTGTTGCAGAATTTTATAGCCATGTATATTCTGTTGATGTTGTTGTTGTTGTGTGGAAAAGTGTCTTGGGTATAATAAAGGTGAAAGAAATCTTTTTGGATTTATTTTTTTTTCTTAGATTTAAAATTTAAAACGAAGTAATTACGTTGCACGGCACAAAACAACACCGATGGAAAGATCGAAGGACAAGAAAGGCACACAGGGGTAGTATTTTTTCCTTGTCAATTTCGACATGGCATTAAAAAAAAATTTAAAAAAAATAAAACAAGACATTCTATGTATCCTGTCTGCGTTCAGGATAGGATGTCCTTAGTCATTCTTTGCATGCTTGCACTTGAGTACAAATTGAACTGATTTGTATGCACAATGAGATGTTGTTGTTTCTTGTGCTAGCATAATAGTTGTGTGGTAAATTGTTAGATTCACCTTGCGAGATTAGCCATTAAATTTATCAATAAACTATTAGCTACTAAGTTAACGACATTATGAGAAAGGTTAGTAAGTAAGTAAGTTATCTTAATATATTTATCTCATAAAGGAAGTAAATTTACAAGATAAAAATGAATTATAAACTATGATAATGCCGTTAGCTCAGTTGGCAATAAATAATTTAAGCAATTTTAAAATGTTGGTTTAATAAATTAACATAACAAATCAAATCTATATTTTGGTAATAAAATTCATTTATCAATAACATTCGATATTTATAAGCACTTTTTACGAAGAAATAAAGATTTTGCCAATATGGTCCACTAAAAAGATCCACAGTTTCCTGTACCGTTAAAGTTTTTGCTCGTAAATATTGTTGTCTTTGCAGTGCATAAGTTGGGCACACTCCAATTAGGTGAAAGCAGTCTTCTTTCGATTTAAGGTTACACAAAGTACAAAACTGATAAAACTTCCATTGTATGGTACTCCGTTACGCCCAAGGATCTCGCATCTGGGTTTAAAAATTAAAGAAATATTATTGTAACTTAGCAAGTCGCAAAAATAGTTATAAGCCTCTAGATTAAAGTTAAGTTTTGAGTACAAAATCTGCTTTCCGACAGCTGGGCTTGCACTACAAGCAACTCTCTTTGTGTATCTTCAAACTTCTGAATTGTACGATACAACCGATTTTTAACGTATTTCGATCACTGTAAATAGCGTTCGTATCTTCTCCATAGACTTCGTCACGATTTCGCCATTTCTCCATAAACCAATCCTTATTTCTTACTTCATACTGAAGCATTTTATTTGCGAGTCGCGTTTCGGGGAGGTCAAGCACTTTTATAAAATAGTCAGCTTGTGTTTTGAGCGTACTGGTATAAAGATGGGGCAAGCCTGTTTCTAAATAAACAGCATAATTTGGCGTCTTAATTTTTTGATGAAATTTCTCTGCAGTTTTTCCATTTCCTCAAGTTCTTCAGTTGCCCAATACTTGCGCAGCGTAGCACAAGGTTAATTTAATGACTGAATCAAAGATTTTGTACTTTGTAGACAGGCAAACGTGTTGGTTAGACAAAACATTATTCCAAGTAGAGTTTATAAGTTTCTGACAGGTTTTAGTTTTCTCTTCGATGTGGGTTTTAAAATCCAGTGTTGAATTCCTCCCTCACGACGTCAAGGCAGTTACGTTGCAGGAACCATTGATAGTTTTGTGGTGAATTACACCGATTATTTCTTGAAAAGCCATTATCTTCGATTTACCCGCGTTTATTATAAGTCCTCCACAGAATGAAACCAGGCGGCTTATCATCAACTGCACATTTTCCGGTATTGCAGATAAAACCACCAAAACATCGGCATACACTAGAACATTGATAATGCTGCCAGTGACTCTAACTCCACCAGTTAGTTCGGATACAACATCGTTAATGAAGAGAGCAAATAATAATGCACTAAGAAGGCATCCCCGTTTTACGCCACTATCTGTTTCAAACCAGTCTGAGAAATAAGTACCATCCCAAACCAGCTGCATTGGATCCACAATACGTTTCTCTAATGATACGAATGAATTTAGTAGACAGTCCTATATGTGATAGCTTTTACAAAATTGCGTTTCTATTGACGAGATCAAAAGCCGCCTTAAGATCTACAAAAAGTGCGTAAATCTTTTTTTTCTGGATTGAAAGTTTAGTATAAAAACAGCTCACTATAACGTGAGTTAATTACCACAGGTATATTGCCATCAAAAAATAGCACGTATACGCCACAGTTACCCATTGATTACTGGGTTCTTAGAGCGTACGAAGAAATAAAATCGCGCGAAAAGACTAGCATATAATTTGCGGAAATAGGCTTAAAGGCTTCCATATCAGATTCTTGAGTTTATTTTGAATTTTTGGCATTATGACACAAAGAGGTATATGTTCGAAGAGTGAGTATCGCGTTGGCGATGTGGCACGATTGCGTTTTTATTCACACGAAAATGACACATTTTGTGTCAGCACTTTCTGAAATAGATTTTTAACCGACAAGCCTATGAAAGAAAAGAAGGCATATTCAGAGTGCCAGTATTGTCGAAAACTCCTGATTCCAATCTTTAAATTCACTTATAGATGCAGATATACGTAATACATATGTATATATTTTTTTACAGATTATGGGAAGTAATAAGTAAGGAAATACCATGAAACTTCCACTAGGTGGCGTTTTCGATAGTCGGCGCTGTCTAGGCATAGCACTGACAGCTCGACCAACTATACTCTTCTGATTGAAATTTTAAATTTTTAAATTTAAGATCGAATACATCGCAATTATCTGATTTTTTTTTTTGTTTCTATCCTACGCATATTCAAGGGATTATGATTACCCTTTAAATGTAAAAACACTGTGCGAGCGATTAGGAAAATTAGAGGAAATAACGATGGGAATTAGTTTTGAATGTTAAAGTATCATAAGGGAGGTGGGGGGGGGTTGAATTGGAACGAAAAAACATTTCACATTTTTGAAGTAAGGCTTAAGTGGGAATCTCTATACTTGACAGTACGTCCGAAGTTGGGCTCAATGGTAAACTGATGAGAATTCCCAAAAGGCCGATTATTACGATTGAATATTTTAAGGGGAGGAATGCTGCCGGCTATTTAGTATATTATCGATAAGAATAGCGATTAAATAATAAAAAGGCATTGAACAATATGCTGGCGTTCAAGAGATGCCATTGTTTCCGTTATTGTTCTATCATCTATCATTTTTAAATCTCTTCACTGGATTCTGTCCAAGAGATTAAATGAATTATACGAGCACCTACCTTAATATAGCAGTCGTACGTAAGCCTTGGACTAATCAAGGCTTTATAGATTACAGGCAGATCAGATGGGGAAAAATATTTCTTGCATCTTCGAAAAAAAGGATCCAAACACTTTACAGCGTTTCTCGTGACATCGAAAATATTTTCATTCCACAAGAGCTGATTGGTTTCTTCAATATAAAAATCGCTAGTAGATAGTGACAAGGGTGGTGGCTTCTGCTTAAGTGAGAGAAGATAGCACTGAGTTTTTGAAGCATTGATTTCAACAATGTTTTTTATTCCCCTAAGGATAATGCTGTTGAGATCAGAATTTAATGAGCTTATTATACGCTGTCATTGCAGTTGCATATCCGAAGAAAAAAGTGAATTTAAAAACGAATATGGAAAGGTGAGTATATCTGCTATCGTGAGCAAAACAATTTAGTGGATTAGAAGTTTCAGACAAGAGATCATTGATGAAAATTACTATGTCTTTTTTTTTAATAATATTTTTGAAAATGTTATATGCTGTATTTTTTCGAACTCAAAGGAAATTTTATATACAAATTTTAATTGGAATTCGTTCAACCGTTTATGAGAAATTCGAAAATAAAACAAATGACTGTAACAAAATATGTAACAAAACAATTAAGTTTAAATCAGCATGTAGCCGCGTAAAAGTGTATCCCGCCATTCCGTATTTCTGTCTGCCAGTGTGTAGTTTGATTCACTGCCAATGGACTGTATGGACTTACTTCAAACTTGGTACTTTAGCGTCTAAGGTGATTGTCTCAAATACATTTTTGAATCGTTTTTTATCCATAAAAAAATGACGGTGCCATAAAATTTGTTTTACCATCTTAATTTTCTCGAAAACGGCACTAACGATTTTGAATACAAAATCTGTGCACTACTGTAATAAGTATATTTTGTTAATAAGTGTTCCATTATTTTATACTCACTTTCTAATAAACGGCTGGACGAATTTTGATCAAAAAAATTAAATAAGAGGTCCTTTGAATTCTAAATAATACTACATATAAAAACTTTCTAAAAATTGTTAGTTTTGGTTTTAAAAATAAAATATTGAATTTAAAACAGAAACCTCTTTACATTGCTTCTCATTGAAAATGACAATCGGCGAAATAACATTAACCACCATACCGCATAACCAAATCAACCGTCTGGTCGGAAATGTAAAAATACTGCGTATTTTGGGGATAACTTAGTCCTTTACATCTTTAAACAGGCTTTTGTTACTTTCAAGAAGGCTTATACCATTCCTATATTAATGTATATTCATGTTAGGTAAGAAGGTATGACAGTTTCCCTAGTTTTAACACTCGCCCGCTGGTTATGCCCTATAAAAACTACTTAAAATACTTCGCAGTTTGACACTTATTTCAGATAACTCTCTAACTTACCAATCGCAAAACTATTTAGACAGAAATTAAAAACCAAACTAGATATCATAAACTGATTCATTCGACGCCATTTTTACTTGCGATATAGGTACTATAGGGCAAGTTTTGCATTTGGAAAAAAATCGAACTCGAGATTTTAATAAAGGTTGACATTACGATGATAGAGAACACCAAAAAAGTCGTTTCCGCAATTCAATCTGTCTGTCTGTCTGTAGAACGATCTACAGCCTAAACGGCTGAACCGATTCTGTTCAAACTTGGTGCTAGGAGTTTTAGGTGAATGTCCAAAATAAATTCTTAAATCGTTGTTTTAGCCCCAAAAATAACGGTACTTGCCATACAAATTTTTCAACTATATCTTAATTATTATTGAAAATGAAAAACATTGCGTCTGAGAAGGGCACGATAGCATCTAACTGATGAGCCCAACCATCGTACCTGGGCGAAACGCATTGAACTACAAGTCATAAAATTCTTCAATTTGGCTTCATCATAATTATCTTGAAAACGACTTCAACGATTCTGAAAAAAAATGGTGTGTGTACTACTTTGGGTATGGTCTACATTCTGGTAAAAAAAAATTTAAATATTTTGTTATTAACGGTACCTGCCATACATCCGTTTTATTGACTGTCGACTTTCTCGTAAATAGCTAAACGGATTTCGATCTTAATTTTTATGCAGGCACTCCTTCAAATTCTAAATAATACTGCATTTCAAAATTTTCGAAAAATAGTTTTTTGGATTTTTGAAAAAAAAATATTTTTGTTTTTAAAATTCAATATTTCGAAAACGGGTGACGATTTTGTCTGAAATTTCGTTTTTAAATTTATATTATTAAATATTGAAACCGTTCGTACCAATTTTTTGTTAGAAAACTTTGAAAATTTTTATATATAAAAAATTAAGTGAAAAACGACTTTCAAAATACGTTTAGCCTTTTCTATTAGGAATCTTTTGAATATAATAAGATCGGACATAGGAGCAAGTACGCGCGATCCAGTCGTGCATTTTTTTTTTTTTTTTGAGAATCGGCCGTATGGAGAATTCCAAGATCTACCAGAAATGGACACTTCCTTTTGACTTCAAAATTAGAAAATTGTAAAATAAAAACACGAAATTTAAATTTTCAAACGTAACATATTTTTTATTTAAAAATTTTAAAATCGAATGCATTTCAAACCGACGAGCGAAACTCAACACTCGAAAAACCATAGAAAATTAAAAGTTTAAAAATTTAGACAAGTGAACATTTAGCAATTATGAATAATAAAATTGGAGACAAAACAAAGCTCTAGGCTATCCGTGAATTTGTTTTGAGAACTTCATACACTTGAAATAGGTGTTGATCCAAATAACACAAATAAAATTTCTACGCTCAACTAAGAAAAGATTTGTAAGTACCAAATGCATCTAATTTCGCGTGCAGTAAAAAAAATTTTCAGCACAAACATTTTGGAAATGCCGGCTCCATGAAATTACGCAATAGGAAATTTCGCATAAATAATAAATTGAAAAAAAAAACGCCCAAGAAACTCCATATAATATTTTGTTTTTTTCCTTGGAAAAATGCCCAAATTTTTCGCGTTTTTGCCTGAAATTTTTTTTTCTTAATTTTATTAGGCCTCTGTTCCTTTAAAAATATTGAAAAAAGGCCAAACGAACTAATTTAAAAAAAAACGCTGCCGTGAAACGTAGGATTTGGCCTAATCTCCAAGCCCGTTTTTTTTAATTTACGTCACAAAATAGCTGGTTTTCTGGTCTTATTTCCAAACAAAATTAGGAATATAAGATATAAAGGTTATATTTTTCGGCGTAATTTCCATTTTCACTTTTTGGCTTTTTTTCTAAATTGCGATGTAATTTCTATAAATTTTTGGCGAATTTTCCTAATATTCATATGTTGGTCGTTTTTTCCAAAATTATTACGCCCAATTTTTTTGGGCTGTTTGCCAAAAAACTTTGGGGTGTAATTTATCATGGAGGCGAAATTATATTATTTGAGAATTCTTACCATTTCTGAACTCATAAAATTAAATTGTTCTAAAAAATCATAACACCTCTCTTATATTCGTGTACATGCTTAGTTCAAAATAAAATACCAAAATACCTGCCTCTGTCACGTTTCTATGACATCAATGCAGCACAAGCCTTTCATTTTTATTTAATACTAAATCTGAAATATTTTGTCTCTGAAACCATAAACCCCAACGAACATCATTCAGTTTTCATGCCAGCTTACGAATAACTAAGTGGTTGAATATTATCTTCATTCATGTTGTCTGTTGATATAATCATCATCACTATCATAGGCGACGTCATCATATTCATAGACATTTTACCATCAAAATTGACATCAAATTCTAACCTAAACTGACTTGACTGACTGACAGTCTAATGTCGAAAAATATGGAGGTATGATATTTTTTAAGAACTGAATTCCTAGTGTAAGTCCATGAAATGGAGATATTTGTTTAGGATGAAAAAAGCTGTTTCCCGCCTTTACACGGCCGGTGGCGCACGGCGGCAGCGTATCCTTCCGTGAATGCTCAAATGATGATGATAATAATGGTGGATATGGTGGTTAAATCCCAACGGATATTGGTTGCGGAGGTTGAAATCAACCTCAAGCCTTAAAAATCGTTGCTGTTAAAACAGGAAACGTACGTATTCATTCAAAAGCAACCACATTTCATGGAAATGAATGCTAACAAAGAATTCGACACCGAAACTCTCATTATTCAGTTCATTTCGAGTTTATTCGTTGAAGGATAATAAGGGAATAATTATATGTATAAGTGGCAGCTTTAAATTTACATAAAGAATGGAATTTAAAATAAAACATGAAAGAGTCTACATGTTAAATGAATAGTTTTTGTGTTTTGTGGCTTTTAAAATAATTTCACCTAACTCAAATATGGTTGTTTACAGTTAGTTTATTTAACAAAAAATATCGTTAAGAAAAAAAAAATCATTTATTGCATTTTTAAGGAATTTACCGATGCACAGTGGATTGGTTCTTAAATTACTCTTGCAATTGTGCGGATTTAAACGGTTATTGATATTAAGCCAGTTAAAACTATCATATTAAAAAATCGTAAAACCGTTATTCGTTACAGCAAGTGCCTTCCAACAAACAAAAAAATTGCAATTTTCTAATTAGCAAAAAAGGGCTTCCACAAGGCCGTATTCTTGTGCCCCTTCTGTTTTCATTACATTTTTATGAATATACTAATTTGTTATTTATTCTATTAACATTATACATTAATGATGATTGACCTTATAAAAACTGTCATATCCGCACCCTAGAGAACTGTGCACTTGGGTTCAATTCTTCTTTAAAATAGAATAGACGTTCACTTTGTCAGGAGGCCTTTAGTTCTCACTAACAATTTTGTAAAAATTGTCATTAGGTTAGGTTGACAGGAAAACAACTGACACACTTAGACCTTAGATAGGTGAATTGTGATACCACATGAAGAGATTTTATACTCTTTAATTAAACCAGTTGGAGCTTCTAATGAAGCGATGTAGCCTGTTATAGAATTTGTGGAAACAGCACCGAGTGATTTGAGGGCTGCTTGAATGTCAGAGAATATACGAATATCCGATGTGGGTATCACGTTTTCCCTTAGCCAAGATAACACTCCTTTAATCGCCATAATTTCCGCTTGCAAAACGCTACAATGGTCAGGGAGACGGAAAGAGATACTAATGTTTAGTCTGTCTATCCGAGAACACACCGCCACTCACTCCCTATTCGGTTTTTGATCGGTCCGTATAAAAGTGGGCTGACTCGTCTTTTATGAACCCCTCATCCTATCAATCTGATATTGGTGGGATGGTAACTTGGAAGTTCTTGTCAAAGATTAGCTGGTATGTGGTATTCCGACTGAACGTCCTGATTTTGGTTCGAATTTGTTCAGAATATTAGAATGGCCTACCGAATTGCTAGTCCATTGAGAGATCGCTTTGAGATGAATAGCTGTAATCGTCGCCAATTGTTTGCTTAATATATCGAGGGGTGTAAGATTAAGTAGTATGTTAAGCGCAGGCGATGGTGTGGAGCAGAGTATTGTTTCGCTGATACATAATCTGGCTGACCTTTGGCCTTTATTTAATTTGTCAAAATAAGTGATTTTGTCCAATGCAGTCCACCATACTACAACTCCATATAAGTACGTATAGGTCTGATAACCGCTGTATACAACCAGTGGGTAATACATGAGGAAAAGACCCATTTATTCCCAATGGCTTTTTTGCAAGAGAAGAGTGCAACTGTTGCTTTCCTTACTCTTTCTTGTATACTGGATTTCCAGCTTAGATTTTTGTCTAGTATGAGACCTAGATATTTGGCTGCATCTGAGAAAGTTATTGATGGCGGTATAATTTGGGGAATTTTATATTTCCTAGTAAAAAGGACAAGTTCTGTCTTGGCCCTCTTAATATCCTGAATACATTTGGTTGTCCAAATCTTTAGCCGATTAAGATCATCTTGCATTAAGTCTGTAAGAGTTGGAGCATGCTTACCTGATACAACAATGGGGATATCATCAGCATAAGCGATTACGTCTTATATCCCTCTGCTTCCAGGTCTATTAACATTTCGTTGGTCACTGTGTTCCATAGAAGTGGGGATAAAACACCACCTTGTGGAGTCCCTCTACTGACATACCTTCTTTCCTAATAGTCCCCCAGGGTAGAGTTGATTAATCTGCTGCCTAGCATGAAACTAATCAGCTCTGTCAATGAGTCGGATACCATAAGGTTTCTCAGCGCTGTAATTATTGCCGCCTTACTAACGTTGTTGAAAGCACCTACAATATCAAGAAATGCTACCAGAGTGTACTCTTTATGGTGTAATGAATATTCTATGTTTTGTACAAGCGTGTGCAAGGCTGTTTTAACCGATTTTCCCTGATAATATGCATGTTGGGTAGTAGAAACGAGATTGGAGTATATTGTACTGCGTAAATGGATTTCTATCAGTCTTTCTAGAGTTTTAAAAAAGGAACGAAGATAAACTGATTGGTCTGAGGTTCTTCGGATTTACATGGGTGCTTTTGCCTATTGTCATTAATAGTATTTTTTTCCATCATATCAGACTTAGTGACCCTAGAATTTAATATTTCGACACCCCTGTAAGAATTTCGAAGTATGTATTCTTTAATAAACACTTACATGGAGTAATGATATATCAACGATACTGTCAAAAAAATCTTTAGTTTGTCCAAGAACTATCTATACACATAGAAAAATCCTCTAGTAAAATTTTCGAGAGACTTCAAATTATCCGGACAGATATTCTGACCAATTTAATTCATAACATTTTTGTATAGTTACTAGCAGATGTGCGCTGCTACGGATTTTCTATCAAACGGAAAACTAATGACATTATCCATCCACCTACAAAATTTAATCAAAAACCGTTCAGTCGTTGATGCGTAAAAGCGGAATAAATACACAAATTCTCCCATTTGAATTGATAATTTTTGTAGGATAATCCAGTTCCTCGTCCATCTGGTTACCAAATTTCATTAAAATCCATTCATTGGCTGAGACGTGAATAAGGAAAAAACACACATTTTGCGATCTCTCCTGATAGGAACCGTTAATTTTATCGGGATTAAAATTACCTATATCATGCATAATGCCCCATGCATCTACTTATCAAATAATATCCAAATATGTTATATATATTCTATGAAAAATTAAAACAAACCTATCCCACGAGAATATACATTTTATCGAAATAAAGAGTATCATGTGTGCTATTCCATACAATGATCTATCTCTATGCCAAATTTCAGCCAGATCCATTGAGCCGTTCTGGCGTTATTGAGCAACAAACATCCATCCATCCATCCACCGATCCATTAATCCATCCAACCGAATCACTATGTATCGAAGAAATGGGATGTAGTCTAGAACAGATAAGTAAACAAAACTGTTGAATTCCTTGGTCTCAATACTGGTTTTGTAAGCTCCGAGTGCTAGATAAGAGATCGACTTTACAAAAGATCGAAAAGAAATAGGCTCAATAAGTCCTATTAAGTTGAATAAAAGCAGTTCCGTAACAATGTCTCAAGGACATTTTAATAATATGTAAGTAAAATTACTTCAAAGAAGCGGTCAGCCAGTTCCCCTTTTAATTGCTGCATGTTTCCTTCCTGCTGTGTTGTCGTAGCACTAGGCTAGGCATACCGTTTCACCCTTTGATAAAACTTTCAGTCATCACCCCTTTTTTACTTGCGATTATAGGTACTATAAGGCAAGTTATGTATTCGTAAAAAAAAATTTTTTTTCTAACAATCAAACCTGATATTTCTATTATTAGAGAACACCAAAAAAGTGGGTTCCCCAATGCCGTCTGCATGTCTGTCTGTCTGTCCTCGAGCTTGCAGCCTATACGGTTCGGTGGATTTGATTCAAACTTGGTACATATTGTTTTTTCCGGAATATGTCCACGACGAATAACAGTAGCGCCCATATATTTTTTTTAACAAACCCAAGAATCTTATTTTTTTCAAAAACAGCTCCAACGATTTTTATAAAAAAAATCAGTTCATTAACGAAAGGAAAGGGTATTTTTTGATTATTTTTTTTGTTAAAAAAAATGTTTTTTTTTGCTACCTCTAGTAGATCCATTTTCTCGGAAACGGTTAATTTGATTTCTTTAAATTTTTTTACGCAGAAGCTCTTAGAGAATTTAAACACTACTGTGTACCAAAATTTTTCAAAAAACAAATTTTTTGGAAATTAATTTTTTTTTTTGAAAACTCAAAATTTCGAAAACGACTTATTAGATTTATTCAAAACTTAATCTTTGGTGGAAAAAATATTTTTCTAAAATAAAAAAACAACGGTATCTCCCATACAAATGTTAAAAATTATTTCTCGAAAACAGCTCCAAGAATTTTTATAAAAAAATTTGTGTGTTCTCCGATTAGTAGAGTTCACTTTTAAATATAAAAATATTTCTTTTGCGTACTTATTAACGGTACTTCCCATATAACCACTTTTCATATTTTCGACTTTCACAATATTGGATAAACCGATTAAAATAATTTTTTTTATATAAATGCTCCCTAAAATTGTTAATAAGACTGAATACTCAAGTTTTCAAAAAAAAAGTTTTTCGATTTTTAAAAAATAAATAATTTTTTTTTTGAAAAATCTTTTTTTCAAAAACCAGTCACAGATTTTTTTTTAAATTTGAATCTTATATGTATATTAATAATATCTTCAAAGTAGCGTTTCAAATTTTTTTTCGAAAAATATTTGCAAAATTTAATACATAGAAAATTAATTTATTAAAAAGCGCTCCAACGATTTTTGAATTTTTGTTTGATATATTCTTATTTATCCATGAATTCAAATGGCATCTTTGATTTCCCTCAAACTATATAATAATATATATATAATATATATAAAAACATTAAATATATGTATTATATATATATTTCTACCTTATTATTATTCCCTTTTAACGTTTTATTGCGCACGTCACTGAATACTTAATTAAATGTAGGCCCTCATACATTTATATATACATATGTGTCTTTAAAAATCACATGAATCGTATTTAATGCATATTGCACCTAAATTATGAAGGTGTATGTATATACCTACCTACCCACCTACAGCCTTCATTTTCATTATTATATGTACATGTTAACATACTTAGATTCCATCTATGTAGATTCATTTTACCCTCCTAACTTACATAAGTAAAATTCATAACTTAGATTTAAATATACATGTGTAGAAAACTACATATTCCTTGAATCATCCATTCGATAATTCATTATATTAAGAATCAAGATAATCTTACCTACACAGGCTTTAAACCTGCATAGAATACCTACACCTAACTAACTAGCTACATTAAAGTTGTTAGCTCCAAGAGCAAGTTCGTACGATCCAGTCGTGCATTTTATTTACTATAATCTTACACGCGCTCAAGGGATTATGATTACCCTTTATATGTTTTTAACACAGCTTTGTCGTCATGTGAAAGAAGAGTAAGTGGGATAGGAAAGATGTGTGGCGCAAGGTGGTTGTTGTCTCGGACTTATCTCCAGCGATGGCGACTGAATTAATGCGGAGAAAATTTCCGTGTCTGATTCGCTTATGTCTCTTATAATTCGCATTACTTTATTATTTATATCATTGTCATATATATATGGGTATACTAGTTTACTCAATCACATGTTGTAAGTGTTATGCCTGAACAGCATGTAATGAGTAAACCAGCAACTTATTTTATGACAATTTTTAGAATTGGTTTTTAATGGAAAATAAGACGACGTAGACCACGTAGACAACGGCAGGAATCGAACCTGCGACCACGAGGTTGATAGGCGAGCACACAACTATCGCGCCACGGCCACCCCCGTTCTAAAAACAATGGCCACCTTCTTCTCACGTTTTCTTTTTTTCTTCCTGTGAATTCAATATTCTTTATTTATTATTTTATTTTCTATATAATACTCTATAGTATTCTTTACTTCTTTGTTGCAAGTAAACCTTCAAGGCTACTTTCTCAGTGGCTCTTATTTTGGTCAACAGCATTTATTGCTAGACTAGGCCTTCGTCATAGCTAAATAAGCATTCTTCATTGAACTATGCATTTCATTTTGGTCGCATAGTAAGCCCACCACATCAGTCCATGATTCTAGTAGCAATCCTGCTGAGAGGTTAAAATAAAGTTGGATGCATGCCCAAAAATGTGGCAGTCTCTTGCGTAAGATACTTCACCCACTCTGCGAACATGTCGTCTAAAAAATTGTACTGTGGTTCCTTGTCTTAACATATATAGATCAGCGGGATGTTCAAAAACTTGGTTTAGATGCAAATTTGGGCCAGGTACTCGCTTACACACCGAAAAACCAAAACATTTTCTGCAGCAGTAGATGTTCTACAATTTCATCCTTCATATGCTCTCAACATTACATCTTTCCAACTTCCTTGAGAGCTGCAATTGCATTGAAGTCATCAGTATCCTGTTGATGTATCGAAATCGAAATGCTAGGAAAGTTACGCCGATGTATAAGCCCATACAGTCTTTTAAACAACCCCCAGAGTTGAGAGCCAATAAGGTCTATACCAAGTAGTTCGGACGAATTATAGACGCCACAGTTGATCCCATTTAGAGAAACAATCGCCTGTCATCTAATGATTGGAATTCCTTGGTTAGAGCAGGTAATAATAAGTGGTGACGTTCTACTCCACCAATCGGCCTGTCGACTCCACCATGGGTTACCCCCGATACCTTCCGGTGTAGATGGAATACAACATTAATTTAGCGCGTACCAATAATAAAAATCTTATTCACCCTCTAACTATAAATAAATTTCGTACATTTCATCCATTGCCATTGCTGCTATTTGGCAGTAATGAAGCGGACCAAATATTTTTTGACAGAAGTATTATTCTGGGATTATTTGTTACTTTCTCCCCGGAGTAAGTGCCTAACTGGGATATGAATATCAGCGTAATATTCCAACGCACTAACCATATTACCCCATGGTCCTCTACATCTCCATTCATCCCAAATAAATCCCAAAGATCTAAGACCGATTAACCTATCTTCCTTCCTACTAAGAACTTTAGAACGATTGATTCATATCCATATTCGGAGCAACATTGACACTAGACTTTTGTCTACGTCTCAACATACGTACTGTAAAGGGAGATCGGTGGAAACTGCAATACACTCACTTATTAGCATTATCGAATACTGCCTACATCACAAGAATATATATTTGTAGCTTTCCTCGATATAGGAGGCTCTTTTAACAACGTCATAAGATGGTTCTATCCTGGCTTAAAGAAACCGTGATATCAGCAACGGATATCATAACTTTCTCCGACAGCCAGGCAGCGCTGAAATCTCTGGATTCAATCACCACTAACTCCAAACAGGCGGAATAGTTCAATATTCACCTATGCTGGGTGGCAGGGCACACAAAGATTACGGGGAACCGCAGGGATGACGAACTCGCCAAACAACACTACCCATTTCAACTGACTACAGTAACCTGGGTATTCCAATCGCTACATGTAAATTTATGCTAAGAAGAGGACAAATCTTAGTGTAAAAAAATGTCTTGCGACAAAAAAGGTTTGGCCAAAACTGGATCTTAAACGATCTAAGGCTTTGACCTGCAGACGGCACATTTGCTCTACTATAGGTGTCATCACAGGATACTGCCTCAAAGGTAGGCATGCTCCAAGACTCGGCGTGCTCGCAAAAGACTACTACAGAAGTTGTTTAGATGAGGATGAGGAGGAAACTGTTCTTCATCTCATCTGGACATGCCCTGCACTGTCTTACAGACGTAGGCTTCTTCTAGGAGACTTCTTCTTCAGTTACATTAATGGACTAGCACACTTAGACATTAATTCTCTCTTCCACTTCATTGAGAGCTCAACATGGTTTTAAGTTCTTTTTGGGGTAAAAAAGCCCAAAAAATCCCATTTCTCTTAATTCCTTTTTTTACAGATCATAGACACGCTTATTAATTATCATCTTCAGAACTTCAGCAACTTTAATCCTTAAGGGGCATGCATTATTAAGACCAAAAAGGTCACCCTTCGCTATGCGCTAGAAAATTATAATATTTTTTTAAATGTTTCCAATTTACGACAACATAAGAAGTCCTTTTTATCCAGATCGAAATTATCCTACCATTTCACAGTGACATTATTATCAGATAGACGAAGAAAAAATAAGAGAACTTACATTAACATTTTTATTTCATTTTGATTACCTTCGTTGTTATTTCCGTTTACCTAAATACTTCCGTTTCCAGCGTACACACATGATATCCGTTCGCGGAGAAAGTCTTCACCGAAATTGATTGCACGACACCCAAAAGTGATAAAAGTTTATCGGAAGCTGATTTGAAAGTCAATTATCCTTTTTTTTTGTTGAAAAACTTGGGATCTAGCTGAAATAGCTGAAAAAGTGGTAGGAGTGTTTTTTTTTTTTTGTATTTCTTCTTCTTCCTCTACATATAGTATACTTCTTTCAATGCAAATCCTTGCGGGTAGGTAATCTTCTTATAGTCTTCCTTTTTTTATTTTGTTGAAGTCATTTTTTGTATTTTTATTCGTTTTCGATTGAGGGAGAAAATGCCCGTTCTGGGAAAGACTATTTTTTTTTCTTTCCATTTTTTATCCCTGAAGCTAGTCTCTGTTTACTCTTTTCCTGAAAATTTTGTAGTCGTGACTCTGCTTTGTGTGTTGGCCAAATGAATTTCTATGTAAACGAAGGCTCAGAGGATATTGCAGAGAGAGAAACACGAATTTGATTTCAGTATTTCTATGCAAGGATAATAAAATAATTGGGGCGGTTTTGTTGTAAGTCGTTAGCGTTTTTTTTTTTTATTTTTTTTTTGTGAGACTGGCAAAATTTGGTATTATATGTACACTGCGCATCCTATAAGGACTTAATGATTTCTACGACACATTAGAAATGTAAATATAGAAGAAAAAAAATTGGAAACTGAATTGAAAGGCAGAAGGATAGGGAGCTGTAAAAGTCTATTGATATTACGGCACAGAGTTAAATTGTTTGAATAGTAAAATGGCTCGGATAAGAGTATAATGAAACTAAATTATATCTGCGAGTCTGCATCTTGGCAGGCAAATATATGCTTTTGGAAGATGCGGATTTGTTTTCAAAATGCTTGTGTGTGTTTGGTTTTATTGTTCAGTTTAATTTGTATAATTGATTGTGCGATCTTGTGAATTAATTTTCTCTTTAAATTGTTAAGCCATTTACAAACCTTTTTATACAATGGATTCAGATTTTTTTTAAAGAAAAACTATTTATTCAAAATAGCTTTTAACGGCATTTAGTCCACAAAATTTCCGTTTCGTCCCGGCAATCTCACTTGGACTCATCAGTTTGTTAGTGAGCGCAAGTTTTGTTAAGTTCAGTTCAACTTACATGATTTAAGGCCGAAACGGCTATTTTGAATCAATAATTCGACAAGTCAAATTAAATATAATGCTAAGTCTTCTTCTTGGCTGAGTAATTTCAATAGTATATAACTATGTATGCATTGGCTGGGAATCGAATGACATACTCATTAAAATTGCAAATCCAACGACAAATGATCTTACGATTTCGACACGAAACAATCTTGTGTTGTAAAGTTGTAAGTAAACCACAAAAAGAATCAAGTTTTGTTTACTTTATTTATCCTCGGAAGGAGATTAGGGATTCTGGGAAAGTAAACTCGTAAATAATTCATGTATTGAAATCAGACACAACCCACGATGCAATGAACTAAATCATTCGCCTCTACCCCACGACGATCATCCCGTCATTTGTTGACCAAGCTCAGGACAACGGCCATTTCGGTTGTTACTAATTGAACTTTAATTTTCAAATTCACCTGATGCCTGCAACTGTTCTTGTTAAGCATATATACCACAACCGGATAGGCAACCCACGAACTTGTTATACTGCAACAATTAGCTCGGACAGAAACCGACTTCAGTTATCGAAGTCACATGCACTTATAACTAACAGTATTATTAGACGGGGAATAATTGTATTCTAACTTCGACTGTATTCTATTGTGTATATACCAATTTAAAGTGCAAGTTAGAAGAAAACAAGGAGTTCTGCATATTTGTGCTCTTGTTTCAATTAGAGCTTTAATAACATATTTTGATTTCATAAAAATCGGTTTAAGAACACCGAAGCTGACACTTCTTGAATGCGTCGCCCATAACCTCCCTATCTACAAATTATCCAAACACAACCGTCATTCAAACTTTGATTCCTGGTTCAGCTATCTTAGTTCACCGATTTCGGCGAGATAAATAATATTTAACAATGAGCAAGAAAATGAGACATGAGCGTGACATGATTCGCAGTAAGCGTCTTTTAATTACAAAACTATTCTCCAATTCAATCAAACGAAGCTTTTCACGACTATATTTAAGAAAATAATATTGAAGCTAACTGTTTTCCAATTACTTATGCTATTAATATAACGTGTAATGAAGCGTTAAACTTCAAATGCAATTAAACATCCAGCACCCAAACACCATCCTAACCGACCGACCCGGAGTGTATCCAAATGATATAAAATATACCTCATTCAATGATCTAGATTGTACCAACCAACAAGTAATACCAGCAGCCGTCAACCATCTACTTGATATCTTTAGAATAAGTTCATTTTTATAAGTTAATATTTAGTCTCTTATAATTCGCATTTACTTTTAACCCAAACTATTATAAGTAAAACAAAAATTCCTATAGAGTATGGTAGTCCCAAAACACCAACGACACTTGATTTTTTCATTTCTACTTCTAATTCTTCTTATATACTTGCAGAACTAAGGAACTACACTTGCTCAATAATACCCTGGGACTAGGACCATGAAGCCGTTCAGCTTAACATCAAATAACAGCAACCCATATTCGTGGCAACTGAACCAACAGAGCACATAATTAACTATAGAAAGCTGGATGTTAATAAATTCCAAAGAGATATAGAAGCCAACATAACAGTATCACCCCAAAATAAACGTCTTCAAAGGATCCACCAACGCGAACTGAACACAATTAACAGCAACTACCAGACAGTATGGAGCCAACTAAAGTCTATCAACATTATGTTGTGGAACTCTGTTCAACACCATAACATTAACCAATTCAACAAGAGACTGCAGTCAATAAGACCTGTACCTGATGCCATCAAGAACATCCACAAACTGATTGGGAAAAAATCACCGATACCGATAACCATCACCACCAACAATGGGGAAGTTACAACTACTCAGGGCAAGGCTGAAGCATTTGCTGACTATTTTGAAGCAAACTTCATACCCAATCCATCTGCAGACCTTGTCTTCCTTGATGAAGTGAATGATTCTATCCAACTAACCCTGGTACCCAACAATGGAAGAGCAATATTCAGCGACACGAATCCAGCTTGTTACCCAGTTGACTGCCCAAACTTGAGCACAACAGAAGAAGTAGTTGAAATAAGCAGCAACTGCAGACCAAAGAAGTCAGCAGGACCAGATGGAATTTCCAACTTCATCATAAAGACGATGCCGATGACAGTCTTGATTCTTCTAACTATCAAGTTTCAACTTAAACAGCTGTGTTAACAACAGCTACTTCCATCAATAATGGAAAACAGCAAAAATCGTGGCAATCCAAAAGAAAGGTACCAGGAACTTGATCTCCAATTACAGGCCAATTTCCCTATTCAGCAACCTAAGCAAGCACTTAGAAGAATTGATACTGAGAAAACATAAGAAGTTTTTCGGCGAGAATAATCTAATTCCAGACATGCAATTTGGCTTTAGGGAGACGCACTCAACCCTACACCCCCTCCTGAAGTTCCAGCATGATACCACTATAGTCCTGAACAGTCACCGTCGGATGCTTTCTGGATGTCGAGAAAGCATTCGATAGAGTATGGATAGATGTCCTCATACACAAACTACATCTCCTACATTTACCCCTGCCACTAATAAAAATTCTGTTTTCTTTTCCTACAGGAACTTTTTTGTACAATTAGGAAACTGCTCATCAACTGTCAAAAACATAAAAGCTGGAGTCGCTCAATGTTCGAAACTTGGCCCCTTTCTCTACAGCCCAATGACATCCGACCAATGCGTTCCAACAAACTGTGAAAACCTGTTGTTTGCAGATGAATCACTGACGTATACAACCTCAATGTCATCACTAGTCGCAGACCGGAAAGTAGAGTCACACATCAACAAACTGTTCGACTTCTACAAGAAATGGGACATACAATTCAACACAAGGAAATCGGAGCGTGTCTGCATTAGAAGACCCAGAACGGTAGAAGTCGCTCAGCAGCCACTCATACAAATATTGTCCTAAAGCTTTTTTTTTTTTTTATAACTTTGCACGCGCTCAAGGGATTATGAATACCCTTTATATGTTTTTTCTTAACACAGCGCGGCATCCGGTGGAAGAAGAGAAAGAAGGATAGGAAAGATGTGTGGCGCGATGTTCTGAGACAAGTGCTGGTTGATGTCTCAGATTTATCTCCAGGGATGGCGGCTGAACTAATGCAGATAGAATTACCGTGTTTTATTTATTTATGTCCCTTATAATTCGCGTTATTTTAATTATTTCGTTGTCATATTTTATGGGTATGCTAGTTTACTCAATCACATGTTATTAGTGTTATGCCTAAACAGCACGTAATGAGCAAAGCAGCAACTTATTTTATGACAATTTTTTGAATTTTTATTTTTTTTTAATGGAATATAAGAAGACTTAGACAACGGCAGGAATCGAACCTGCAACTTCGAGGTTGACAGGCGAGCACACAACTATCGCGCCATGGCCAGCCCCGATGGATCATAAATTCCTGCTAAAAGGAACGTCAAATAGCTGGGAATCAAATTTAACGAGTTTCTACGGTTCAACCCGCACTCAAAAAGTGTACTCTGTAAAGCGAACTGAGCGTTCAATCGACTACCCCCCTTGCCAAGGCGAAGATCAGGGCTAAGCCAACAGACGCAATTACTTGTTTACAAACAACTCCTATGCCCAGTCATCAGCTACAGCTTCCCAGTTTGGTTCACTCTTTCAAAGTCAGCGATGAAGAAACTACAAATGTTCGGGCGAAAAGTGCTAAGAATCTGCACCGGACTCCACTTCGACCGACAATGGGGAACACATTACAGGAACGACGACATCTACAAGGAAGCAAGGTTAATACCTCTGGATAAGCATCTAACGAATATGGCAAAAAAGCTAGTGCCGAACACCGACAACCACAATAATCAGCTAATGAAAAGAATGGCTGCCGAGGAATGACATCCCGAGCCGAGGTACTCGTACTTCAGTGTGATGGAAACTCTGGATTCCAACATCTTCACGGACAACGACGAAGCAGCAGTTTCATGCTACGCTGGACACCATGGCTAAAATGCCAATCAAACCCCTACTACTACGCCCAAACCACCACAGGACAACCGGGATCGAACACCCCAAGAGCAGCACACAAATCCATTTTTTAAATTTTAATTTGACATGTTTAATATATATTTTACTAGCACTTCGTCTCCCCCCAATTTAAAGCCTCCAAATGAACTGCTGAGACTTAATAAAACACAGATAGTTCAAATTCCAATGTGATTTATTTGAATGGAATCAAAATAAGTAGAGATTTATATGATAAACAATGTTTTTCGATTTGTTTTTCGGCGCAAAAACAAACAACAACGACCGTTTACCAACACGCGAACAGGCATCGTACAGCTGACCGTGCAAAAAAAAGGGAGAATTTGAGATTTATTCCACAGACTTACAACTATTGACCGTGCGGTTTATTGATTGTCATTGCAAGAGCCAATCGAACGTGGAAATGAATCCGCTTGAATTGGAATGGAAGATCAGTTGGAATAATCGGAATTTGTGAGATAAGAACTTAAGTTAGGTTAGGTAATTGGGCTGACAATTGATGGCGCTATCATCACACTTAGATTAATGTAGATAGATAGTGTTACCCGGGAGTGTAATCATTTTTATCCAATAAAAAAACCTGTGCTCGCTGAATTAATCAATCCATTTCTCTTCCTCACCTTTGGTTTGTCTTTGATGATCATGGCTGGGAATCATCGCAACATGATTATGATCGATCCCACATTCAGCTGTAAAAATGCGTCGGAGTTCCTGGTACATTAAGGGAGTTCAAACATTTCATCGTATAGTTGATCGCTTCATCCTCGTCGGTCACCCTGTCAACTGATTTGTACGAATGCAGTTCTCCAGCGATTTGACTTTGAATAATAAAATTCAAGCTATCGACGACGTTCTTTTTCTTCGCTGCTAGTATTGACCGTTCACAAATCCAATCGAGATTTTTATAATTTTGCCTGCCAGGGACCACTTTACTTTGGTGATGAGTTTCTCCTTCGAAGTTGTTAACTCGCAAAATCCAGTCGAGACATCAACCGAAATTTCGCCATTGCCAAGCACCAGTAGTTGTCTCGAGAATTCAGCAGCCGATATCTCGTTCTGCAATGTGGCTCTCATATTTGTGGTCAATTTCAACTTTTTGACATGCCGCCACAAAAACGATGATTTCAAGCAATCATTAAATTCATCGGCAGCAGTAGATTTCGGAATGACGGGAATCGCTTGATGAAAATCTCCGCTGAGCAGTACCATTTCCCCACCAAATCATCTCGAATCACCTTGTATATCCTTCATTGTTAGGTCAACTGCATCCAAAGCTCGTTTATCTGCCATCGTGCATTCATCCCAAAAGGATGATTTTGCATTCTCGCATCAATTTCGCTGTCGCCGAATTCTTGGTCATTATGCACGTTATTGGCTTGTCAACCGTGAGAAAATTCATCGCCAGCTTCAAAGGGGAATGTGCAGTTTGACCACCTTCAAACAGTGTGACATGAGAAATTTTAGATCTTGACCGAATTGTTGCTAAAATTAACTAAAGGACGAATATCTTGCATGTCCCACCGGGAGCATCGAGAAACTAAATGCGATTGCGAAATCGTATTCAAAAGCAGCGCGATTGAAGTCTACATTTACCAGTTTTCTTCTTCTAAATTTTTTGTCGAATTTGTGGTGGTGATTGTGCAGTTTGAAGCTGTGCAATATGGACACGTCTCCATTTATTTCTTCTGCACGTACCTCTTGCGTTTGATTATCACGAACATTCTGATTAATTATTGCAAGACGTGTACATCGTCCATGGTTAGATCGGAATCAGTGTAATAATACGCAAAACTCGAATCAATTGCAGCAAGAAAAATAGCACATTTGCTGAATAGAAAATTACAATGTGAAAAGGACACCTGTCAAAACGCGCACAGACTCAGTCAATGTATAACGCAAACTATCAGATTGTGGCATTGATTGCAGCACCACAGAGTATATTCTTTTCAATGTACTTATAGTTGCAAGTTAAACTGTATATAATTGTTCAATAAGATCGTTAAATCCTTAAAATAGAGGTTTAGCTTAAAAAGAAAAATCTTATTTTCTCAGAAACGGCTCCAGCGATTTTTATAAAAAAAATCAGTTCATTAACGAAGAGAAAAGGTACTTTTTGGTAATTTTTTATTCTTTTCGATTTTCTGGAAACGTTTTATTTAACTTTTTTTAATTTTTTTATGCAGAATAAAGTTTAAATACTAATGTAAGCCAAAATTTTTCCAAATTTCGAAATGTCGAAAACGACTCAATGGTTTTTTTTTTAAATATCTTGAGCAAAAGAATTTTAATAAACGTGTATATATTCTTAAATTAATGTAGTCCACTTTTACGTAGAAAAATATTTTATTTTGTGTATTATTAACGGTATTCCCCATAGAAACACTTCTTATATTTTGACTGTCTCACCATTTGGTTCAACGCTTTTAGGTCGTGGTATTGAGATTTTCCAAAGATTATAGTTTCCAATGTGAGTTTCAAATCTATATAATTGGCATTGCACCTCATCTTAGCATCCTTGGTTAAGTAAGTATTGCCACATGCAGGTTTTGTGATAAAAAAGAGGAAACGCCGGACCATACTCTGGGCAATTGTGATGCACTTGTTGATCAAAGGAAAAAATACCTTGGACGATACCAGGAGGAAGAGAGTGACTTAACATCTATAAGAATACTTCAAATACTCAAATTCATGAAGGAAATAAATTTGGAGGAAGAGCTGTAAAATGAGCTATCCTCACCCAGCTCTAGGCGGGGCACAATAGATCTCAAGGTCACAGTGCAACAACCCCATAGTAATATTCGTATTCAATGCGCCTAACTAGACAATTGTGGAATGAGTTTGAAAGACTGATTTTGGTCAGTCTTATCATCCGAAATCCGCTATTTTGGCTGCCATTTGTAGGTAACCTAATGTTCAACAAGATCCATGAATATTGATAATAGACAATCGGCGAGTAAAAGTGTATAGGATTGAAGAAGCCAAAAGCTTATTAATATGGATCAGCCATTTTGATTTTACATAAGCATTTACGCCAGATTGGTGCTGCGTCTGCTCACAATCGACATCAAACTCAGTATTTGACAACTTCGAAGTTGTGTTTGGCAATTTTTCAGAAAAATTTAACGAGTTTTTTCGCCGTTTCATAACCGTGAATGAAACCTGGATTCACTACAACACACCAAACACCAAGGAACAGTAAAAAAAAATAGACTTCTCTTGGTGAATCGAAGCCCAAAGTAATGGCGACCGTTTTTTGGGAAGCAGGCTGTTTTATTTACTTCAATTACATTTAAAAGGGTAGGTAACTGGATTACCGGCATATACTACGCACGTATCTCCAAGTTGGAGAAACGTTTGGTGAAATGAATCGAGCTAAAAGGAATCTAAGTATGTTGTATGTTGAAAAATAAACTGGTTTTCTAAAAGCGTGTTCCTTAATTGATGTTTCAGGGAATTATTGATCCACCCTTAGCTTGATATTTCTGGTCGAAATTTACATTTTTGCAAGATGCTACGCACGCCCTTCAATATTCGATAACTGTTTACCTTGATTGTGTTTTTTTTTTTTTTGATCATTTTGTAGTTTTCTGTATCTAAAAAAAATCTAAATACCGACAAGCTGCGGAATTCCTTGTTGATTTAAATTGTTAACTTAACACCTTCAATGTTTTCGAGTTTAACTCATTTACCTTATTAGGACCTTCGCTCTTGTCTGAATTTATGTTACTTTTTATGAAATTTTCACACCAACATAAAATCTCACTACCATCGTCCACAGCAAGTCTAATTTAAAATATTTCAACCTCCATAGAGGCTATAGTTCTCGCAACATTTTATTTAATATTTTTTCCTGCAATTTTGGCATATCCAAGTTCTTTTGCGTCTACCATGTCATCATAAAGCAACAAAAAATCATTTAAAATAAAACAGTTAAAAAAGTATGATTGCAGCACTCTAGCACATCCTTTAATTCACTTAAATAAAAATTTACCCTTTGGCAGGAGCAGGATACCTTGCATGTAGTATACCAGTGTAGTAAATCGCTTTGAATAATTTTCACACATTTTGAGCTCTCGCGTGCCGTCCCGTCGCGCCTTTCCCATCCCACGATATGGTGCGGCGCGAAGTAACAAATTGATGCTGTGTTGCATCGCAGTAGGTATACACACTTAACTTCCACCGCCACCTTCTTTTCCCATCGTCGTCGTCAGCCATCGCATCAGCATCATCATGAGTGTGTAATGTGTATCCTGTGTGCACATCAGGATAACATCTACAGCATAAATCCTGTGCGCGTTTCCCTCGCCAAAATTCCATTTGGCTAGGAGCGTTTTAGGTGTTTAAAGAGTCCTGAAAATATGCAACGCGCGCTTAAATTAGTTTGCACGCTTGCTGTAAATATATTTCGTTTATTTTATTTTTATCTCTCTCACCGAATAAAATTCCTCTCGTAAAACCGCGCGCTATGAACAAAAACACACACAAATGGAAAATAAAACAAACAAAAAAAAAAGAATTAATTTTACGCGCAATCATTTCCAACATACCCTCAGTTTATGATGCCCAATACAGAAACCAAACATCACATCCCAGTGTAAGGATATTTTTACTCATTTCGTATGGAAATATAAAGCTTTGAAATGGCATATACATAATTATTGTGCCCCCTACCACAAAGCAAGTTGGAATTTGAAAGTGAGAGAGTCCCAGTCCCGACCGACGTTTTCACCAAGGGGTTGGCTAATAAATTGACTCAAATGAAGTCCGTAGCGTGGGACGTTCGAAAAAAAGTCAAATATAAAAAAAATATTTAATTTTACTTTGACCCCAGGGCAGTTGTTTAAATTGCATTATTTGCGGGATATATGAATATTATTTTTTCCGAAAGTACCTGAAATGGTAATTTTTTTTCTGTTACTTTTTTTTACATTAAGCATTTTTATTAAAACCTTTTGTGTAGCTAGGTATGTTTCATGTGGCATACTGTAGCACATGTAAACTTAAAACACGAAAAAGGACGAATTGAAATAATCATAACTTACCTACATTATGATTATGAACATTAAATTAAGCGTCCATTAAAATCCTCATAGTTTTTGGTCCGCTGGTCCTTTTGTTAAATCGAAAACGAAATAGTGTTTCATATCATTATAATAAGATTTATTGTAGCAATGTTGGTAGCATAATTTAAATATATGCTCGGTAATAATTTGAGGTTTTTAATTTTTTTTTTTAATTTGAGGTGAGTTATTTTAACTTAATGTTGAAAGTGTGTAACCTACACACTTAAATTTATAAATTAAATTTGTATTGTGTGTCAATTACTATATTGCTACGGTGCTGTATTTAATCTTCTGAAGTTTAATCCGATCAATAGTTATGCGACCGAAGAAGGTCAGAAGTTCCATCCGACTTTCTGAACAGCAGGAAGGGCGGGATATATATCACACTTTTGGTCGAATAACTATTAGAAATAAATTGGCATTTCGCTAGTGAGGTCCTTTGAAATCACCGATGATGATTAAGTTATCTTGCCACTTCATCATTCTTATTCGCTTTAGAATTGAGAACGTATGACGTTACGAAAAATTCACAGAAATTGCTATGTTCGTTCGTCGAGCTTATAGTTCACATTCGGTTGATACATATAATCAGTGATGAATAAAAATCTTCTGACATGCTACTGCGATGATCCTACTTCCTGGAGCGAGCACTTCACATATGTGTGGACATTTTGAAAGTAAACGGGTACCGTATTAGTTCAAAACCGACTGAATACATATGATGTCCGTTCCATGATCTACCCAGGCCAATTCCAGATATTTACTTGAAAGAAACAATGCCTTCCAAAATGCGAAAAGTTTAAATATCTAGGATCTGTGATATCAACCATCGTAAGCGTAGAGTAGATGAAGCGATGCATACATCACTAACATACCGTAAACAATGTTGGACAATATACAAAACGTTTGAAAGTATATTAACAGTAGCTGACATGAAGATGATTTTTTTGACAGCAGGAGTAACAAAGCTTGACCGAATAAGAAGTATGAAAATCCGAGTAAGCTGTTACCTCAAAAATACCATCTTGGAAAAAATAGAGTGCCACCGGTTCAGTTGGTATTATCATGTTTTAAGAAGAATTCTGAAAACTCCTTCAAAAATGCAATACCATACATCATTCCAGCACAATAACGAATGAGAAGTTTCAGGTCTAAGCAGTAAGTACTCTCCTGGTACAAGCAAATGCAAAAACACAAGCAGTGAAAGAATTCAAAACCAGGAGATTTACCGACGTTTTCTGAAGTCAATGCACCAAGCCCCACGGGTTCAACACTAGTGAGAAGCAGTAAAGTGGGAGAATTATGTACCCAGTCCACATTAGAAAGTCGTCGGGAATAAGAAGAATGAAGAACTGGAGTTACAACATGATATGACCACTGCTCTGCAAAGACAGCGAGTAACCATCGGATTCTTTCTGGTATAACGAAGCGTTACACTTCAACATGCAATTAGCCCACCATCGCCTAAACAAGTACCAAACCGGACGAACCGGAGTATGCCTAAATAATATAAATTGCATCTCATCCATTGATCCGTAATCGTAATGTACCATCCAACAGGCGACAGCGACTGAATAAAAATAGGATTTACGTAGGCGCCTGAGTTGGGGGAAAACTGAGGAACGAAATGGCAGGAAAATTTCAGCTGCCTTGTAAGTTAAATTCGTGCTCGTCAGTTTGAACCATAACAAAAGATGGTCCTCATACTATATTTTCCGGTAGTACTTTGTTTAAGCTGTTAAAGAATCCAATTGATGTCCAACTCAGATGTGACGTCACGAGTTGATTGTGGCTGTGTATTATATTTGCGAAATGTATTAAATACCATATCCGGCTGATTGTGTACTAAGCGGACTGTAATTCCATAAAACAACGGAGATTTGTTTAGTCGGGAAACGTGGTTAAAAAACCAGGCAGGAAATCTAGCAGGTTTTCATATTTATCAAACCTAAAATAAAACTCAATCAAAGATAAATGCGTATCGCTTATTACATAACTTCAATCGCGAACTCCTCAAAATCTACGAATTTTGCAGCAA
This sequence comes from Philhelius pedissequus, assembly GCA_910595825.1. Taxonomy (NCBI): domain Eukaryota; kingdom Metazoa; phylum Arthropoda; class Insecta; order Diptera; family Syrphidae; genus Philhelius; species Philhelius pedissequus. Next base: position 329,922,026 of record OU343160.1, read on the forward strand.
ATAAACTTCTTTTCTGTTAAAAAATGTTTGTGGATTCATAATTAACCATTAAACGATTTTTATAAAGATAAAAACATGAATTCTGAACTTATTTTGAAACAAAATTGAATCGCAATGGAACAACATAAATTTAAATAAATGGGGGAATATTGAAAATGCTGTTGAATTTTGGTCTGAGATAAAAAGGTTCATCGATGCGTACAATGAAAACCCTTACAAAGAGTTGTCAATTCGTTTTTAGTTTTGCCTATCTCAAATGCTGCAGTTGAAAGTGTGTTTAGTTTTAGGATCAAAGAAGGAATCGAATGAAAATTGATATATTAAATAGTATACTTTTTATCCAAGATAATTTATCTGAGAAATGTTGTGATGCCTTCCGTTAAAGAAGAACAAGAAACTTGTGATATTTTTGAAGATGCTTTAAATGAAGCAGACAACTTTTGCAGCAAAGCATCTATATAAATAACTTTTACTTAATTAGATTAACATACTCTGATACCTGAGTGTGCACAATCATATGAACGACCAGCTGATGAACGGGGATACCGGAAATATATTTTCACCTTTGTTCGATTTTATTTAATGTTTGTCTCTTTCACACTAAATGTTTAAATGTCAACCTAAATAATTTCATTTAAGTTACAGTTCTTATTTATTTAAAAAATAAATTTGTTATATATACATCTCTACCTGTTTGTCTCTTTTGTACTTAATGTTTAAAGTAGCTTTTAACGGCCCTTAGCCCACAAAATGTACGTTTCGTCCTGACAATCTCACTTGGGCTCATCAGTTGGTTAGTGAGCGCCTTTAGCATTGCGTATTGGTAAGGATGAGTCCAAGTGAGATTGCCGGCACGAAACGCAAATTTTGTGGACTAAAGGCCGTTAAAAGCTATTTTGAATCAATAATTCGACAAGTCCAATTAAATATAATGCTAAGTCTTCTACTTGGCTGATTAATTTCTGTAATATAAAGAATTGTATTATATAAAAAAAACACCTTCTTAATGTTTAAATGTTAATTTAATTTCATTTTGATAACAATTTTTATTTATTTTGTTTTGATTATGTGTTCCTTTTTTAAACTTATTAGTGTATTGCTGAGGATGAGTCGTAGTAGACCCGAAATGCATCCAAATTAAAATAAGAAACTATTTGACTAAGTAAATTTCTTACTTTTGTTTCATTTTTTGTTTTTATTAAACGTTGTGGTCATTTCGCAGATATTTTAAATACAAAAAAATATACACTCGTTATTTTAAACGTCATGTCACCCTAAAACAAGTTCTATTGTTCCGGGCATATATTTACCTTTTTGGGGTCAATTACACAATTTCCAGAGTTGGCAGGATTTTTGGCACTTATTTTTTCTAGTTTCCCATTTTTTTTAGAAGTTTTTGTAGTCAAAAAATCCTGCTAAATTAGTGGTTTTGATTTGAAATATTTCATGATCACACTGCTTCTATATGTCTATACTTTATACTTCTGCACTACGCGTGGGCGTAAAAACCTTATGGTAGCTCTGTCTGGACAAGAATGACATTAGCTCTGTTCTTTTGGTAAATCTATCGGCAGCAAAGCGTGATTTCCCAAAAGAACGATCCGCAGCAGCCTGATTTTTTGTATCTTTAAGTTGGTATTACCGAACTTGTGTCTAATAACTAAATGCAAATAATCTACAATTGATTTGTTTTTATTTCTTAAGGTTAAAGGCATTTAAGTATACTAAAACTTGAATTGAAAGATGCAAATAAAATGGAATATAATATCACAGTAAGAAATGACAAAAAGTTGAATTTTCTACATCTGTGTGTACAGATCGAGATTTTCTATCAAGCTATGTCGCATTCTATGAAAATTGCTCATCGAAACCACAAATAGCATTCTATAAAAAAGTTCATGCTAGACATTGCACAGCTCATAGCATTCTATCTATAGTATACTATTTGGCTGCCATTTTCACTTTGAGGTTAGTGTTTTTGGCTGGTGAACGTTTGTGATGTGTTTATTGTTATAATTCCTTGTTTTTTTTTTTGTTTAATTCCTTTTGTTGAAGGTTTTTTAAGTCTTGTAATGCCACTAGAGCAAGAACACAGATATACGTATTTCTTCTCGACCTTTGTGCAATTGAAGTATGCTATGAAATGCCAAATGCGAAATTTTGAAGCATTCTATTTTTCTTTCTCTCTATCAAAATGACAGATAGTGTACTATAAACTATAGAAGGTGGAGACACCGGAAGATGGTGTAGTATTGGATACAGATTGTTTGGTGTGGTCGATAGATGTTATGTTGTAGGAAGTTGTTGTGTGATGTTCTCGGCTGCTGCTGCGTCGTAGGCACACTCATATCTCGTTTTTTTATCGCATCCCATCTGTTCAAGAATACAAAATTCTTTCAAATGCATGCCAATGCTATTTTAAACAGCTGACAGTTGCCTATGGGCTATGGGCCACTTTTTCCCCCAACGCCGCAAAAGAAGTAGTTTTACTTCAAAAAATATCTAACTATAAGGAAAGACTTTATTATTTTATGTAAAAATACTGTCAAATTGACCTCTCCGGTCAGGCATTAGGCCTGCTGAATTTGCAAATTCATTTTTCCCAAAAGTAGCTATGTGCAATCTCCGCCTTTAAACTTGTACCTCACTTATTCACCGAACATCCAAGTTTCGTACACATAAAATTGGAAAAGATTCTTCAAATTTATTCTACAATTTTTACACTTTGACATTTAAAGCTCATAAATTCAATCGAAAAATCTGGAAGTAATGTGATAAAGTTTAATATTAATCAGCAATATTTTTTTATTGCAATCTGTCGAACGAACCACTTCAATCGAAAGTTGTAAATTCCTCCATGAATTATTTTTTTTTCCTTTTAAATATTTCATTTTCACTCCAATTGTGCAAATCATTTGAAGAAAAACGATAAATTTATGAGTTATGTAAGTATCAATCTCAACCAAATGGATCATCAATTTTATTTGTATTTATTTTCAACAATAACAATAAAAAAAAAAACAAGTAGATAGGTAGCTGCGTACAGCAAAGCCAAACGGAAGTTGAGTACCTTCGTCTCATAGTCCTGAATTTATGCTTTTTTCCGGGAAAAGTGTGTTGTTTTTTTTAAAGCTACTTATGGGCGATTGCTTCACATGAAATTTTAATAAAATAAAATGAGAAGAGGGATATATATTTGTGTTTTTTTTGTTTTTTCAAAAACACATTATTTCCTACTAGGTGTGTATATCTAAATATCTGCTGAGGCATAAAGAGAGTGAGATTGTTGCAAATCAACATTCATTTTTTTATGGCCAATTTATATACTCTAAAGGGGATGGTATTTGATTTAATGGTGAGTGAGATATTTTTTCGAGTGTCTGTGGTCACAGAGGGCGAGGCGGGAAAATTTCAATTGGGTTCTTATTAACAAAAATGTATTATGAAAATCCATTATTTTATGGAACTGATTCAAAAAAAAGTTCAAGTTGAAGCAGGTGTGGGCTGGAACCTATTAAAGTTTTTTTTACTGTGTTGAACCCTTCAGTGTCCGTTTAGTGAAGTATCCATTATGCCTGAATAAACCATAAATTGTTATTTAACTCATTTTTTGTGAATTATTTCAAACCAAACCATACCCGTTTGGCAGGAAAACTCTTGAACTTTAAAAATGTTAATAAGGGTAATCTCTTGAATTTATATTTTTATCTATTTACTTTATTTCAACTGTTGGTTCCTGGTGAATTATATGCCTGTATTGCGATTCTGGAGGTAGATCATCGGTGATCATCATCAGGACATCCCAACGGCATAAGATAAAACTCGGGCTTGCGAAGGCTAAGACTCTGTTCTATTATACTTATTTACTAAAATATTAAGGTTTTACAATAATTGTATTATAATCTTAATAAAAAGGGAAAGCTAAATTTAAATGGAGCTTCAGAAGTTGTATGAATCCACTTTTTAGAATCTGAGTCCACAGTAGAATTCTGATTCCAGCCCAAGTCTATTTTTGTGGATTGGCATGGGGAGTTGTTGAGGGAGAGGTTGGAACTGTGAGTTTTGCCACTTCTTTAGGATCAGGTAGACTGATTGGAGCATTTTTTTTGCTGAAGCAACGTTATATTTACCTTGCCAAACTTATAGTGCAGTTGGTGGTGTGCCTTTATGATGCCTTCAGCTGATTTTTCATAAATGCTGAGCACCAATAATTGGCACTTGCTCTCCGCCTTGGTACTTAGGAGCCGCCGCCCGCCGTGCTTGTACATTTAGCCCTTTATTTTGGATTCAATCAGTGCCAGCGATTCCTTGCATTTCTATCCTGTACCTATTTGCATTTTGGGTACCCCGACCCCCCTGCATGGCACCAACTCCGTCCACAGGTACTGTAGCGAATCTAGTTGGTAAACCTATCCCTCCCTCTTACTACCATTACAACCCCATACTTACAGGAATAAGAGGCTGATGCTAGCAACAGGAAGGAGAAGGTGTCCAGGCTACGGCAGCTTGGCATGCTTGCGGTTCTTGCCACCGTATCAAGGGACTGTTGTCACGATTGCCGGAGATATATGTTGGGTTCAAAACTCATGAAGCCCGAATTCGTCCTGTAGGGGTGTGATTCCTTTATGGAGGGGGGGGGGGTCCTTAGTGTTGATGCCCCTCCAGAGGATATAGCCCAAACGCGTATCTCTACCATACCACCATGGCTACTGTGTCCCCCTAGTTCGCACAGTAGCCCCTAATTTAATGTCCTAAGCTTACCAAGTCTTCATCTCGTCCTGTTTCCTCTCATCACTTTCACCTGTGACCTTGAGGGATTAGACTACTATCTTACATAACAGTCGACATAATTCCCGAGAAAACTATCTTCCCTTCCAGCTAAAAAAAAAACTTCACTCATTCCTTGAAAAAGTCGAACACGAAAATAAGAACCCAAACTAATTCCATATAACACATTATTGTATAACAAAAGTTGGTAAATAACAAAAGGAAAAAAAATATCGGAACAGAATTATTAATCGACTAAATAATTATAGATGCTTTGTTTATAATTAAAATTTAAAAGGGTAATATATCAACAACAAAATATATTTATATATATAAAGGAAAATTATATTTGGGTATGTAGGTAACTCTGCCTCCAATGATATCGAGAAATCCAAAAATATGATATAACTAATTATTCAATATATACCTGTGTTTATCCGGAAATCCAATTAATCTTTTCTCATATACGATAGTAAGCAAATCGATATATCTTTATTCACTTAATTTAAAAATGTTTGATGTTTCACTAGTTTATTTTGTACTTCATTTCCTTTGTTTTTCTTTTATAGAAAATAGGCTTACCCCAGATCCAAAAACAAAAAAATAACAATCTTTCCAAAATCTTCAATAAGGAACATATACATACAAAGAAAATTTGTCTTACCTTGCCATTCAGACTACCAAGGAGGTGCACCACTTTGGCGGAATTAACTAAATGGTAAATGAATTGCAGCCGTTTGAGGTATTGTGATTTTTTTATTTATTTTTTTTTTTTATATATATAACTTTGCACGCGCTCAAGAGATTATGAATACCCTTTATATGTTTTTCTTAACACAGCGTGGGCATCCGGTGGAAGAAGAGAAAGAAGGATAGGAAAGATGTGTGGCGCGATGTTCTGAGACGGGAGCTGGGGGTCAATTCCCGATCTGTGAAATTATGAAGTGATAAAAAAAATATCATTTCAGTTTTCACAGAGGTTTATCATTTTCCAACTTCACGCACATGCCTAATGCGATTCTAGAACTCATTGTGATAAAGTTTGTACTAAAAAGTACTAAATGATAAATTCTGTCATTTCTGATTAGATTTTTTGTTGGGAAAGGTAAATATTTCATTTCAGTTTCTAGATTTGCTTAAGAATAATGTCCGGAATAATAATTCGTTTAATAAATTAATAAAAGACGTCGTACTGAACAATTGTGGGTTTCATATTATATTCAATAGTATCTCTGTTTTGAGTAAGATTTATTATTTTTTCATGTGAGGATATTGAGGCTTTCCCTTCGAGATGGGCAGAATCTATTCGAAGTTACAACTAGGAGCACTTTATTGAACTTTATAGATTCCCAAAACATTTATGCATGGATTTAATACGTGAATTGAGAGCATTATTGAAAAACACTCAACTTATAAGTGCGCTCAAAAGCCATTTAAATATGGTAAAGTGCTCTGCATTTTTTTGCAATGGGTAGTTTCCAACGATCTGTCGCGGGAATGAGCACCGTCGCTTCGGCTGTTGTGAATCTGTTCAATAATTTGACAAAATGATTTAACAATTTCTTTATTTACTCGAATTAACACAAATATAACTTACTACCAAAATAAATGTGTGTATAAATATAATTGTTGCTTAGTTGTCATGTGCCAAATCCTGTTTTTCTTCTTAATATTCGATTAGAAACATTTTCTTCACAAAACAATTGACTGTGATAAAAAAAATATCATATGAAAAATGTTTGGCGTTTAACTTCACTTTTTCACGAATCGAGAATCGAATTAGACGTGATTGCGTGATAAAATTTATCACTTCACATCTTCACAGATCGGGAATTGACCCCCTGGTTGATGTCTGTCTGGTTGATGGATTTATCTCCAGGGATGGCGGCTGAACTAATGCAGAGAGAATTACGGTGTCTTATTTATTTATGTCCCTTATAATTCGCATTGTTTTATTTATTTCGTTGTCATATTTTATGGGTATGCTAGTTTACTCAATCACATGTTGTTAGTGTTATGCCTAAACAGCATGTAATGAGTAAACCATCAACTCGTTTTATGACAATTTTTAGAATTGGTTTTTAATGGAATATAAGAAGACATAGACAACGGCAGGAATCGAACCTGCAACTACGAGGTTGACAGCGAGCACACAACTATATCGCCACGGCCACCCCCAGTTTGATTGTAGGATGACAATAATATTACTACAGCCTATACAAAATGGCGTTCCAAATTTTTTTCTAAAAATGTTTTCAAAATTTTATACATAAAAAATTAATTTATTGGAATTTGTTTTTGATATTATATTCTTATTTATCCATGAATTCAAATTGCATCTTCGTTTTCCCTCAAACTATAACGGCTTTCCAATTTAAAAACATTTAATTATGTGTATTATCCATTTATTTCTACTTTATTATAACTATTTCCTTTTTACGAATTGTTGCGTTCGTCACTGAATAGTAAATACAATATATATACATATCTGTCTTTAAAGATCAAATGAATGTTTACATACTTAGGTTCCATCTATGTAGATACATTTTACTCACTTAACTTACATGATTAAAATCCATAACTTAGATTTAAATATACATTTGTAGGTAGGTACATATATAACTATTCCTTGAATCAAGCATTCGACAATTCATTATAAAAAGAATCAAGGTAATCTTACCTACATAGGCTCTAAAGCTGCATAGGATAACTACAACTATTAACTAAGCCTCAACGATTAGCTACATTAAAATTGTTAGTTACAAGAGCCAGTTCGTACGATCCAGTGGTGCATTTTATTTTAAATTGTACCCGTTGTAAATTACGATCAAACTATCAAACAAAATTGGAGCTCTATACCGCTACAGACCTTTAGTTTTTCTTAAAACTAGACCACAACGCTTGATTATTTTGTGCTTCGGGACTGTTTCTTTTCTCTGAAGTTTGGAGTGTAACCTAAGCTCCTTTGAGTGGCGGCCATTTTCTGAAAAATACTGATCAGTCAAAAGCATGATATCAACTGAAATCGGTGACAAGCACAATGTTACTGCCCACTTTTCTAGCCAACCAAATGGTCGAGTAACGTATTTTTCAGACTCCCAAGCTCCGACACCCCTTTTTGCCAAACCACCCTCTCAACAATAATATGATATTTTGCATTCCAATTAGGGAAACATCCTTCCATTCAATTGGCTGTTTAATGCTTTTGCATAATTATTTTGATGGAAGTATTTCACCAAATTACCAAACCCCATGGAATTATTATTTTATGCTCACAAATCTACATACGTTCACATATATAGATCTTTTTATAACTATAAAATAAAACTCCCACTCAAAGCCTGCCAGGCGCCTACCGTGTGCATATTCCCAAAATGCACCCCTTCCGCCAGTAGTAATTGATATCTCGAGAGCCGAACGCTCGTTTTGAATTCGCGCAAAGAGAGTCTCTGAATAATTGAAGTTAATTGAACCGAAAATTCTGTCGCAGGATATCGCTGATACGGCCTCATTATGCTTCAGCTAATTTAACTTCGATTCTCTTCCTTTTTGCCTTAATATATCAACACCATACCCCACGCGCGACGACGACCCAACACCCAACCCAATTCACCAACCAAGTGATGACGACAATTCGAAATGCACAGATAAGTTTAATTACACATCAAGGAACAGATTGTTAAAACAAAGCTTTAAATTTAAAGGGTGGCACAAAAGCAATTAATGTCAGAGCTTGCATATAGCTAAGGGATAAAATAAACATACATTATATGTCTATGTATGTATATGTGCTGGGCACGAGTACGTGAAGGCTCGAAGTTGCTGTGAACTGTCATAAAAATGAAGGCCCTTTTTGGTGGGGATTGCAAGGATCTTGTGGGGTGGATAGCATTTTTATGGCATATTAAATGCTCTAAAAACATAGCAACACAAAGGAGCTCCAACATTTGAGGACATTCACCATGGTGGCGAGGTTGAAAGGACACTGCTAGAAGACCGACCAAATTTTGAGTGATATAACGGTGTAGATTCGAAGCATCATCGTGTTCATTGTTGTTGTTGTGTTGACAAGTCGAGGCTTTTTTTCTTTATCATCATTTCGAGCCCTTAAACGTTTGGTGTGTTTTTTTTTTGTTGGTTCATTTTGTGTGTCCTTGCAATGGTTCTTACTATCACTTAAACATTTTTATTTGGTCCCGTGTTGTCATCCAACAAAATGCCATGGGTTTGTCTTTGTCCTTCTTATTTTATTTTTTGTTAATGGTATATGGGGCTTCAGGTTATAGCGTGGCTTTGCAACTCATGTATGCACGACGACGTGCGTCGTATTCAATAAAATCAAGTTATAAACCAAAAGTAGGATCTCTCCTACTGCGGTATGGTAACGGTAGGTCCTGTCAATATATGGCTTTCCTTTATTATTTTTTTTTTAACTGTCAGGGAGGAGCAGAAAAATAAATAAATTTGTGTGTGATGTGATGTGCTGGTGCTGTGCAAGCCATAAGTGATCCGGCTCCAGCTCCGACTGATGATGGTAAAACTCCTAAAATAAGTACAATAAAGGGGAAGACACAGTTATATGTTGGGTGAAATGTGGTATAAACTTTTTTTTTTCAAGTACGTGACTGACATGTGCGTGGGTAATGAAGTTGAGACTGTGTGTCGGTAGTCTCAACTGTTTCTTGTGAATTAATTTTGTTTTGTTTTCTTTTCATTGTTTTTGTTGTTGTTGTTGTGTTTTTGATTGGAGACTTGATTGCGTGGTTGACAGTTATTAAAGTTGTAACCCACCTACCTTTATCTACATTGGTTTCTTTTTTATATTTGTTAAGACATTTTATCAGGCTTTAATAAATTTAATACAATTTTCTTGGATAGCTTACCATATTCTAGTATCTACAACACATATGAAGAATTAAGTAGTTACATACTACTTTACTATCATTTTATTTTTGGAGACGTCATCAGAGACAACAAAATCTGACAGCAAATGAAATTGTTTTGTTTTTCCGATGTGGATTAATGGATTTTACGTGAGCGAATAGTATAAACTTACAATTTATTTAAATAGTTGAATATTATTGAAATAAATTAACTTTAATTGAACTTAAATTAATTGCGAAAAAAATCAAGAATTAAAGAAATTCGGAGTGCTAAATAGATATCGAAGATTTAACTTAAATTAAGCAAAACAAAAATTTGTGAGAATATTTGCATTAAATAAATCGAAAATGTTTAAATTATATTTTAATTTTGTTGTATTTTCGTTTTTTTTTTTGCATTTGGATAAGTCTACAATTGTTCTGTTAAGTGTTCTTATTCTAAAATACATCCTCGCGCGGAAAAAAAATGTTATTTATTTCCACATCGCAGTCAATGTCTTTGGCCAATTCATTTCGATTTGTTTGGTAACCTAGACAAATTACACTCTTCTCCGTTGAATGAAAATGTTGTCCAAGTTCGTCAAGTCATTCAACATCCTTGGTGATGGATTTGACAAGCCGCCTTCATTTGGGTAGTCCACCCATGAATACTATGCGACATTTTCTTCTGCTGGAATTTTTTTTTTTTTAATTTATGGCATATTGTGGTGCTTTTTTTACTTAGAGCTGAGGTAACGTCAGCGGATCCAAGGTCTGACCGCATGAAGCAATAAAACCCGGTGCATGGAGAGTTCCGAACTCCGCTAAATATCAATCTTTATTAGTTTTTTAAATATTACATTAAATTCAATCAAATTACATTCAATCAAGAATACTATAACACGGTATTTCATATATATATACTCCTTTACAATAGTTACCCTTAAAAATAAACTTACGATCTAATATATGTTGGGATAGAGTCCCCGGCCCTGGTCGAAACCAAAGGCACAAAATTAACGGCACAAGCCAAACAATCACGAAACTCTTAACTAGTGAACCACGCACTCAGTAGTGTGCTTCTAGAAACTTCCCTTCTGTACACCGAATTGGTACTTACCCCCTCTTAATATATTCCCCGTAAAGATGGTGTGAATCGTAAGTAGAGAAAAACTTATCCCATGTAATGCATATGGAGTGGCGTTTGATTGGATGATAATGTTTTGTTTTCATTACAAATCGTATGGTCACGTGTCTTCTTGCTGATGATGCTCTGCATATCCGCTCCTTGACGGTTATCCTAGCTGTGAATGTAAATTCATTGATTAGGACCGAACGTAGAGCGAATTTATTCCAATTGCTTAAAGACATAAGTCCAGATGTGTTTATGGCTAGCGAAACTAAGCTTAACCAGAAACATAAATTGACTAACAACAATTACAATATCGTAAGAAGAGACCGACCCAACTCCACGCAAGGAGGAGGCGTCGCAATCTTTATACGTAAAGGCATTAGTCATAAGGTAATATATAATAGTGATGTGCGAAAATTTCGGACGTTAGAGGCATGCATCATATGCATTCATCTCCAACAGGGGAAGCGAATGTATGTGATCGCTGCCTATGCACCGGAAACACCTCAGCCCACGCAGTTTATAACAGAGCTTGAAAAGCTTTTTGAATGCTTAAGATTGAGCTCGGAAGAGAATTACTATATATTGGCGGGTGATTTAAACGCCAAGCACACAGATTGGGGAAATCAAATACAAAATCCTCGAGGTAACCATCTATTTAATTGGATGGGTCGATACAACCTTGAGTATCGCATCGATCTTCTAGCCACAGACAGGCCATCGTTCCCAAGAAGCGGTGCCTATCTGGATCTATTGCTTAAAGACGCAAGACTAACAATTACTGACGCTGTGGGTCAAAGGCCAAGAAATTGTTTACGAACGATCGAGTACGACAGTGACCACTGCGGACTCGCAGCCTTAATACAACTTCCGAACCAGCTTATGGAGTTGGAGGAGTATGTGCCTGTGCATACTTACAATTACAGTAAGGTGCGCTGGCCACGTTTCTCCAATGCCTTATTGAGTGAATTACGTTCAAATGGTATATCCCCACCAAATGACAGGAACCTAACAAATACTGAAATCGACAGATACTTAGAACAAATTGACGAAACGATTCTACGAACAATGAACAGAACAATACCGAAATACAAAGAACGTAACGCAACTGACATGTACCGTAACGCGACAATTGACGCACTTCACAGACAAAAAAGTGGACTACTCACAAGACTAAAACGCTTGTACAGGCGGTTTACTGATACACGAGACCTGGAGATTAGGACACTGAAGTCGTCCATCAAAAACATCAACCAATTGATCAAAGAAAATTATAGATTGGCTATTAATTCGTTCTGGGACAATAAAATTCGTGCCGTTAACTCCAGCGACCCAAGTATGTTCCCAAAAATTAATAAGATTTTTAGAAGAAAGGATCAAAACGATCTTCCGTGTCTTAAGCTCCAGAGGACGACAGAGAACAGAGACGTACTTCTGACAGCAGGCATAGACCCAGAGGATGCCGTATTGGACGATGACCTCTATATAATCGAAGATCCGCAGGAGAGAGTGGAGGCTGTGGGGGCTGCTTTCCAGCAAGTGTACAAGGTGAATGCTAGCATTCGCCCGAATCATGACCTGGAGAACAGAGCTCTGCTTCATCACTTATGGCTCCGGAACGATATAACCGAATGGCGATCTGAGAACCTTGGTTTTACCAGGTTTAATGATGAAGATTTGGCAAACGCCATAATCGCCGACCGAAATGGGCCCAGCCCCCTGTTAATTTCGAAGAATGAGCTCCAGCTCATCTTCGATTCATTAAAGAAAAAGAAGTCTGCAGGACTCGATGGTATATCCAACGTTGTACTACGACATTTGCCTCAAGAAGCAGTTGACATTTATACCACACTGTTTAACAACGCGCTGAATAATGCATATTATCCAGTGCGGTGGAAGACAGCTGTGGTGCACCCTCTCCCAAAAAAGGGAAAGGACAACTCCAATCCGGCGAATCTCCGGTCGATAAGTCTTCTTCCGAGTATCAGCAAAGTGTTTGCAAAGGTTATTAATAGAGCCCTGTTCAAATGGGCGGAGGACAAAAATATCATCCCGGATAAACAGTTCGGTTTTAAGGCGGGACATGACACAATTCATGCCGCGTCTAAACTTGTTTCTGATATCCAATGGAACAAAACTAAAAAACAGTGTACGGGTGCCTGTCTGGTTGATTTGGAGAAGGCCTTCGACACCGTATGGTTAGAAGGTCTCTATCTAAAGCTAACCAGACTAGGTATAAGTAAACCTCTATTGTATATGCTTTATGACATGCTAAATGGTAGAAAGTTTGTTGTCAAGAGTGGCAATGTAACTTCTACTGCAATTTTTAATATTAATAATGGTCTTCAGCAGGGAGCGGTTAACTCGCCGATTCTATTCAACATTTACACCAGCGATCTGATAGGTAGTCTAACTCAGGCAATTGCGTACGCCGACGATCTAATTGCGTACAGAACAGCTCATACAGTTGAGGTCATCAAAAGTCTCTTGCAGAGTGACTTCGACAAGATTCAGCGATATTGTGATGACTGGAAGTTGAAAATCAACTTCCAGAAATCAGAAACTATTTTGTTTAGGACTCCGCTGTCTAGCGCCTCAAGGGATACGAGAAAGAACTGGCGCAAGCTGGTGATCGTAGGGCCACATGGACATCCACTGGCGAGTAAAAGTGTAGTAAAGTACCTTGGCATCTGGTTGGATCAGTACCTGTATTTCGACAGACATATAGGTGCTGCTTTGGCCAGGGCTAGGGGAGCCTTAGCCTTGACAAAACGACTGTTTTATAGCAGCCGTCTTGACAGCAGGGTGAAGGTGATTTGCTACATGGCCCTCATCAGGCCGATGATTGCCTACGGATGCCCGGTGTGGTTCAACGTTGCCCCATCTCAAATGGAAAAGATTCGGGTGTTTGAGAGGCAATGTCTTAGACGTTGCCTTGGATTACACAGAACACCAGAGTCGGAGTACACAAGATATTATTCCAACCAGGTTCTATACAACGGAGCCAACATAAACAGAATAGATAATTTTTTGTTCAAGCTGATTCGGGGTCACGTTGCAAGAGCGATGTCCTCAACTAACAGCTTAATTTTTGGGGCTTATTACCCCAATAACGAATATTTTGAGAGTGCGCGGTTAAGTGGTTACATCCCTCCTGAGGCATTCCTCTATTTAGACAGTCGAGGGCTGATACAGGATGGAGGGGCGGTTCCGCTCATCTACCACGTCAGCCGGAAAACTGTGGATAGGCGACTCCTGTATAGTCGAGACGTCATCGCTCAAGGTGGAGAAGAGCGCCTTCGGTTCAGTAGGACTGTGTCCGATCGGGACCGGAGGGATAGGGCGAAACAGGAGAACCAGTTCTGGTGGCTCTCTGAACAGCATCGTGATATTTAAAGTCGATGAAGATGATATATCTTGGCCGACTTACATAGATTTAGGGCATTAGGTATAGGTAACAGTCAGGGTGGCACCAAAAAAAAAAATTAAAAATATGTATGTATGCGGGGGCATGCGTGCATGTATCTGCGTGTCTGTACATGTGTGTGCGTACGTATATGTATGTGCGTATGTACATGTGTGGGTGGGTTGCATGCTAGTGTGTGTCTGCATGCATATAAAAAATAAACAAAAAAAAATTAAAAAACGAAAAAAATGCTGCTGTGGCTGTTCTAGTTTTTAAGTAGTTATAAGTATTATTAGGTATTTTAAGTAGTTTAAGTTATTTTTAGTTAGTATAAGTTAGTTTTATTTAGTTTTAATTATTTTTAATATATATTTAAGTTTAGTTTATATAAAAAAAAAAAAAAAAAAAAAAAAAAAAAAAAAAAAAAATGATCAGATACCAAGTTTTCTGTATAAAAGTTTCTTGAAATATAAAATAAATAAAAAAAAAAAAAAAAATTTAGATTTAATTAAAATAGTTTTTAGGTCGAAAGACATTAGTTGTAAGAATTATTGTTTAATTTAGAGCGCCCGTAAAGGGCCAGTAAATTAGTTGTAAGTTATTGATAATTAGGCTAGTTTTAAACATTTTTGTCTAGCTTTAAGATAGTTATAAGTTAATATGAAATAAAAATGAATTTAAAAAAAAAAAAAAAAAAAAAAAAAAAAAACGGTTATGTGAAAAGTTGAAGTGGCAGTTAGCTCGTCGATGAATGCAATAGGTAATGTGTGGTAGATATTGGAATGACTTGTTTGATTAATTTTGTAACTTCGTTACAATATGTATATCCGGCCATAATTTCTATTCCATCGCTCTCTAAAGTCGCCAAATCTTGATCATCTTTGTTGCCATCAGTAT
Source organism: Philhelius pedissequus (assembly GCA_910595825.1). NCBI lineage: Eukaryota > Metazoa > Arthropoda > Insecta > Diptera > Syrphidae > Philhelius > Philhelius pedissequus. The sequence goes on from OU343160.1 coordinate 329,937,090, forward strand.
TATCGTCTTCTTGTTAACAAGTTTTTGTAGTTTTAAAATCATTAAAAAAAATTAAAAAATTTATATTTCGAAAACTGCTCATTAAATTTTTTTCAAAAATTATATTTATATGTATTCATTGAATGCCTATGAACTGGCGTTTTTGAATTTTTTTTTGAAAAATGTTTTCAAAAAGTTCTTAAAAAAAACTTTTTTTCTCAAAAACCGATCCAAAGATTTTTTTCTCATAAATTCAAATTTATCTACCATATAAAATGGTGTACTTTTTTTGAGCTTAAATTAGTTTAAGTATTTATTTCAGAATTTTGAATTATTTTTTCTTTGATTAAGCCGATTTAATATTTTGTTTTTAAGTTTATATTATAATATTTAAGACATAACAATTTTTTTTAGAAAAAAATTAAAGATATTTTGTATATATAAAAAATGGAGTAAAAAACTGCTTTAAATATATATTTAGATTTTTAACAGAAATCTTTTGCATTCGATGTGATCGAACATAAGAGTAAATTCGTGCGATCCAGTCGTGCATTTTATTTTTTGTGCAAATGCTCCCGAAAAGTTTTAATAAAACTGCTTACTCAAATTTTCAAAAGAATGGTTTTTCGATTAAAAAAAAAATTAATTTAAAAAAATCGATTTTCAAGAACTAGTCACATACACGCATGTTTTTATTCATATCTAAATTCGAATTCAGTGAGAACAGAGACATTTGTATAAACAGTTACTTTTAATTGGGAAAAAACATTCGAAAAGCCAATATGTATTTGTTTACACCAAAATATCTTGCCGCCTAGCCTCTCTCAGTGGGAGAGTACGATAACTCAGGCGGCAAAAAAATAAAAATGGATTCTTGAAGAACAGTTAGTTGCAAGTATTTTTTAATATGGGAGGGGGTATATTCCCCACGATTGGCCGGGATGGTCAATTTCATAAAAAAAGGTACTAAAAATGTAAAACAAAATATTTAAAAATTACGGTAATACTTACAAATAAGTGTTATAACTTTTTTTTTAAAGCCAATACTTTAATCTATAAGCGAATTTTTAAATCAAGTGGAACCTATGCACAGCTTTTGGAAAAAGAAACGAATTTTAATCTAGAACTTTGGGTAGAAAAGGGTTTAAAAAAGTTTCAAAGAGTAATTTTTTTCAAAACTGTAAAATAATATAATTTTTTTTTTTTTACAAACTCGTTGCTCTGGAAAAATCTCAATCAAAAACGGAAATATGATTTTATGTGTTCTTGATTTGAGAAAATAGAAAATTACTAAAACTAATTTTTTCATGAGACAGTGATCATTTTGAGGGGAGAGCGCCATAACCACAGTGCGGCGAAATAGTAACTGATTTTTGTAGAGGGGCTTAATACAATCATTTTATTCGGCGGAAGAGGGGTCTATCTCCCTACTTTTAAGCGGGAGGGGCAATTTTCTAAGAAAAAATGACTAAAATTTAAAAAAAAATAGATTTAATAACAACGGCAACACTTACAATAATAAAATTATAGGTTTTCTGAAGCCAAAAACTTGTCCTTATCATTTATTTCAACCTAGTTATTTGCGTTAATAATAAGCACAAAATTTATCAAACATTTTCTTAAGTTGCGAAATTAAGTACTTATTGGCTTTAATTATTAGATGCCCTAATATATTCGTAATCGAGCTATGAAAACTAGATGCTTTTATGTCCTCTAGTTTAAAATTAAAAATTACCAAAACTGCGTTTTTATGAGATTCTTAGTTCTTGTTTAGAAAACAGCTGTTGGATAAAGAGGGAGGATAAAGTCAAAGTTTCCTTAAATCCAGACTCTGCAATTCAAAATAAACCTTGAATACGCCCAACCTCGCACCCACCCCAAAGTATTTAGAGTGCCCCAGCAGGGGGGTTGCAGCATGCGCCCCTTACACACCTCACTGTTTTTTTTTTGATAAATTTTGGGTTTTAAAATATTTTTCCAGAAAATATTAATGCACATAACTAGGTTGAAAAAAAAAAAGACGACAAGTTCTTGCATTTCAGAAAACTTATATTCTTTTATTGTAAGTGTTGCAGTTGTATTTAAATATTTTTTTTTTTGTTAATTATAAGTAATTTTTGTTGAAAATTGGCCCTCATGTCTAAAAGAAGGGAGATATACGCCCTCTTCCGCAGGATAAAATGATTGTATTAAACCCCTCTACAAAAATCCGTTCTTATTTTGCGGCACCTAGTTATGGCCCTCACCGCTCAAAATGAGATTAACGTAAATACAAAAAAAAATTTTCTTTAAAAAAGTAGTTTTAGTAATTTTCAATTTTCTCAAAAACTAGAACACATAAGATCATATGGTTTTCAGTTTTTAATTAAGAATTAATCAGAGAACAATCAGAGATTGTGAAAAAAAAATATATAATTTTACAGTTTTGATAAAATTACACTTTAAAACTTCTTTTAATCTTTTTCTATACAAAATTTGAGGTTAAAACCAGTTTTTTTCAAAATTTATTCATAGATTCCACTTAGTTTAAAAATCAGCTAATATATTAAGGTATTGGCTTAAGAAAAAGTCATTACACTTAATTGTAAATATTACCGTTATTTTTAATTATTTGGTTTTTCAATTTTAGTACTTTTTTTTATGAAATTGCCCCTACCGGCCAAACGGTGGGAGATAGACTTACCACCCCCCCGCCCATATTAAAAAAAATACTTCTATTAAGCCCCTCTAAAAAAAATTAGTTATTATTTTACGGTGCTTCTTATGGTACCCGTGTCCCTCTCAGAGCCGATTAAAGAATACTTACACAACTTATATTTCTTTTTCATAAAGGAAAACGCATTTTCTTTTGTATACGCTTTCGTATAAGGATAGAATAAATAATAATGATAATGATGTATATGCATTTATGCTGCCTTAATAGTAGTGACTTGAAACTAGGGCGCTTTTGCTCGACACAGCATTATTGAGGATCAAAATTCGAAACGAGCGCCAACCGTTTGTTCGCATACAGAATTAGAATTTGGGGGCTGGAGTTGGTTGCTAGCAGCAAATTTGACGGCCTTGTGTCATTCGAGTAATTTATAATATTTTATACGTTGAAATGGTTAACGCTGGACGGAGTACCAAGGCTGTTCTTTTGGCAAAATGACATCGGCAGGAAAGCAGAATTTACACACATTACAAATACAATAACCTGCTTTCGATAAAACTAAAAGCAGAAGTCTGCTTTGGATAGATTTGTGACATTTATTCGAGTATCGAATTTTTGTATGTTGTTTAGTTGGTAGTTCCGACGACTTTAATGAATCTCGAAGGGCACGTTCACATATTTTTTAGATAAGTTATCTCGGAAGCCTAACAATTCGAATATAATTGTGAACGGTTCGGAAAAGTTAGCTGAAAGCACTGGCGTTTTCACCACTAGGCTCTTGAGGCTCGAGCCTAGGGCGGCAGCAAAAAAAAAACAAAGAAAAAGATTAATGTCATTCAAATGGGGTATTCATCATTTTTGGTATCTGAAAATACGAAATTTATATCTATGGCCGATTTGCCGTCTCTGAATATTTGCATACACGGTCGCCATAGATAGATTTTAAATATGATCGGACACGACTTATGCACTTACATATGGGTCTCAAAATTAGAAAAAATAAACTCCGTAATACTCAAGATATTCTTCTATATATAGTGAAAAAAGTGACTTAAAAAGACTTTATAGTGAAAAAAGTGACCAACGTTTTTTTTTCAGAATGTAATATTAATGTGTATGTAGGTAAATTAATCAGCTCAATTCTAAATGACAATTCCCAGGGAAATATTTATCTTTTCCCTACATTCTTATTACAAACAAAAAACTCCCAGGATTTGTTTCCCTTTTCTCTTTCTCTTCTTCTAAACAAACTTCAAATATGGGAAAAAATAATCGGGGAAAAAGTAGACATTGTAAATGCCAAAAAAGGACCATTTTCCCTTTTGGCGCTCGTTTTTACCGACACATTTCAATTTAAATTTTTTACTTAATTATCCCATCCCATTTTAATTATAACATCCAATCTGCAAAACTTTTCTTTTTTCTAAAGTCGTTTTATACACTTTACACATCCATTGTGGATAGGACAGATACTCCTCAAACATTTGCTCGATTTTAGAGAGGATCTCTTGAGAACATGCAGCAAGTATTTAAACGCTCATGGCTGTCGATATCGGGTTTCTTCAAACTGCTCTTCATTCAAAATTCTAAGTGCGATGCTGAACATTGTGGATACCTATTATATCTATTTAATTTTTCACTTTATTTATTTAACTTTTAACTTTCACTTTGGATAATAAATTATTTTTTTCATTTAGTTATTTTTTTTTTCAATTTTAATATAATATAATATATATTTTTAATATTAATATAATATAATATTATGTCATACAGCTGATTCGAATATTCAGAATTCTCTTTCCCGCTTTGGAAAGGAAAAATAGTTTTCCGGTGAATTCATAATTGGAGAACACTACTCTCGGGAAAATACATCTCCCGTAGAGTAATTTTCCCGGGGAATATTTAGAATTGGGCTGAATATTTTATACTGAAATGGGTCAAAATGGTAAATAGCTTTTGTTTAAATAAAAATAAGTAATTCTTAAAATTTATATACAAAGATTATTTATCTTTTTTAATGGAAAGAAATTGTTCGGAACAGAAATTTCTTCCTACACTTACTTTTGTGACTAACTAAAATAAATTATCTTCTCTCACACCAAATTCATATTCCACTCAACAAGTTCTTGGATTTTTTTTATAAGAAAAGGTATATACCAATGCCATTTCTAATATAATACTACCAAAGAACTATAACTGTTTGCCTCTTCAACATCAAATATATAAACCACCTTATAATGCGCAAGCTCGGCTCCAGAGGGATGCTCATGAGGTCATGAGCAACCAAAGTTCTAGGAGAAAACAATAAAAGGCAATATGACATACACCATTTAATTTAAGGACGAACGCAATCAACTTCTTAACTTACTAGAATTTATTATTAAATTAATTGAAATACCCCTTTGCAGTACAAAAAATATTTGACGGGTTCCCAGTTTAAAAACTTACGATACGTTCTTCGTTGAAATATAAGGGAAAATATATTTTCGCCATACAAGTATAGTAAACACTTAGTAATGCAATTTTGCTTACAAAAGTTGTATCAAAGTTTTAATAAATTTTTATTTATTATATAATAAAAAATGACAATAGACATAATTCGAACATACTATCGCCGCATTCAAATTCCTCACCCCCAAAAAGACAACCGTGTCCCATAACTCTTTGATGTTAGCCCATTCAAATACGATCCTTGCATAGTACTAAAAAAATAGGCGTTAGGCACTAAGCGTGTCTCAGGGCGCCGAAAAAGGTAATCCGACACTGGCTGAAAGTAGTCACAAATTTAAAATTTGAACAGCGCCACCTACCAAAGCTCTGAAATTGGATTAGCAACAAGCATTTAAAGAGCAAGTCAGTGCATATCCTTTATTTAGTAATAAATAAGCACTCATTAGCAGCACGTAAGTGTATGTTATCGATAGAGAACTTATAACACGTGCAAGACAAGACTGTCGAATTCGATTGTGAAGATTTTTTAGATTTCTTCTAAAACATCTCAATTTGGTTAGGGTGATACTTTAGAGCTTTTTGGTTCCGATCTTACCATCATCGCGAGCAGACGTGTGTCGGAAAGTCTAGTGACCCGCTCGTTATCCAGTTGCCCCTTCTTCCCCCCTAAAAAAATATCACAATAAAATCGAATAAAAACAAAACCAAAACATATCCAAAAATAAAAAGAAAATAGCCCAAAAAAATATAAAATTAAAATATAAACAAGTGTCAGTGCTAGTGCCAGTGTTCCCTGTGCTAAAATCATTAAATATTAAACACAAATTAAGCACAAAAACAAAACAATAAAATAAAACTAAAACCCAATATGATGCACTCACCATCAACATTTACACCACTAAGCGAGCGGTAAAATTCCTTTCCTTCCCCTTCATAGTCACTCGCAATTGCTTCGACTTGTTCATTACATGCAGTGTGTGGTCATCCCACATAATGTAGGTAATGATTAAGTCAAAGTAATATCAGATATATTGCTGTTATTGGCTTTGGGAATACAGGGGCGGATCAATTCAATTGCTTCTAAGGCATAACACTAGTAGTAATTGTATTGTGAAGTCCTATTTGGTACTCAAACCTAATATTAGCATAGTTAACTGTCTGATTTGATTTTATTTATGTTTATTTTTTCGTAATGGGTAGTGAATTCAAGGTAGAGTATTGTAACATACGTGGGCTTAGGAAGAATTTCTATGCTGCGTATGTTCATACTGCGAACAGCAGGCCAGCTGTTTTTGCACTAAGCGAAACCCAAGTAGGTGAAGATTCTGATCCGTTAGAATTTAGCCTACAAGGATATAGTTTAGTGCCACTCTTTTTTCCACATCATGGTATCGCCGTATATGTGCGAAAAGATGTTGCTTATCAGCTTCAACCACAATATGGCCATTATTTGTACAAATTTTAACTTCATGTGGTTCAAATTTACCGTCCAGAAGCACATCATTCACACATGCTTTATTTATCGTAGCCCAAGTTTGGACAGTACTTAGACTTTTAACGAATTCGATGCGCTGTCCGACTCTATCCAAAGAATTGTTTCCCAATATCCGCACAGTGAAATCGTTGTTACGGGCGATTTCAATGTACACAATTCCAAGTGGCTACGCTATTCTGGCCAGACAACACCCGAAGGAAGGTATGTTGAGCTCTTTGCTGAGGTGAATAATCTGACTCAGCTGGTTACTGAGCCAACAAGAATACCTGACATTGCAGGTCACTCCGCCAACACCCTAGACTTGTTTCTTACCTCTCTACCTGGTAAATATACTATTAGTGTATTATCGCCTCTAGGCACATCGGACCATTGTATCATATCAGCCAATTTCTCGTGCGCAAAGTTCTCAGTTAAAGAAAGCATTCCGAAGAGGACCGTATGGCAATACGAGAAATCCAACTGGGACGGTCTGAATAATTTCTTCAGGATCTTTAACTGGTCACTATGCTTCCTCGATAGTGACGTTGACACCAGCGCTAATATGATTACAAATATAATTCTTAAGGGGATGAAAGCCTTTATACCGAACAAAACCAAAAGCATCAAACCAAAAGAAAACTCATGGTTCGATTTGATCTGTAAGGATGTTATCAGGTTGAGAGAGGTAAGTTTCCGATATTATAAAGCCAACCCAACTGAGGAAAACCCGAATAAGTTCAAACAAGCTAGAAAGACCTGTAATAGACATATTCAAAGAACCAAATTTCTACATGAGCAAAAATTAAGGCAAAAAATACTACAATGTCCCAAAGGTAGTAAAAATTTTTGGTCATTTGTAAAAAACGTACGAAATTCCACCTGCTCGTCGGTTCCAACGCTCGTTTCCAATATCACTCCTGTGGTAAGCGCACAAGAAAAAGCAAATTTGCTAGCAGCTCAGTTTGCTGCTAATTCTACGCTTCCACAAAGTGTCATGACTCCTCCTGTACTTGAGAGCATAAACAGTTTCATGGGACGTATCTTCTTTCGTACTCGTGCAGTTGCTAGAGTTCTTAAAGATCTTGACATACACAAATCCGCTGGTCCTGATAGTATCTCCCCTATTGTTCTGAAGATGTGTTCTTCTACGCTGGCAAAACTACTGCGTAAGCTTTTCCATCTGTCCTACTCTACTGGTCTCTTTCCGAGTGTGTGGAAAACAGCATTTGTCCAGCCTGTCCCTGAGAACGGCGAATCTTCTTCACCCTCTAACTACCGTCCAATTGCACTTACGTCCCTTCTTTCAAAGGTCATGGAAGCGCTGATTAACTATCAGCTTAAGAAATATCTTGAAGAACGAAAGCTCCTTAATGACCGATAGTATGGCTTTCGTAGCAATATGTCCACTGGTGATCTGATGGTATATCTCACCGAACAGTGGCACAAATCTTTACATCGTTTTGGAGAAAGTAAGATTATTGCGTTTGATATTTCAAAAGCATTTGATAGAGTTTGGCATCAGGCTCTCTTATCGAAAATGCGTGCATTTGGTATCGAAGAATCTCTTCTTCGTTGGATTAGAAATTACCTTTCGGATCGCTCAATACAAGTTGTATTGGACGGTTTCAAGTCTGATATTCGTAAAATAAATATGTGCCCCAGGGCTCCGTTTTGTCTCCGACTCTCTTTCTCATTTTCATTAATGATCTCTTGTCTGAAACTATTAATCCAATGTACTGTTTTGCTGACGAGAGTACCCTCAGTTTTTCATACTCGTTTTTAGATTCTCATCCATGTCCTTCGGATATGGAACTTGAACGGCAGCGTATGATTAGCTCATTAAATTCTGATCTAGACAGCATTTTCCAATGGGGAATAAAAAACCGCGTAGAATTTAATGCTTTAAAAACCCAGTGCTGTCTTCTGTCGTTAAAGCGAGACCCTCCCCCAATGCCGTTGTCCATTGGCGGCGCGGCGCTTGCATCGAGGAAACCGAACAACTTTCAGTTCTCGGTATGTGCATCACTGACCACCTTTTGTGGAATGAACACATATTCGACGTAGCCAAAAATGCTGCAAGATGTTTGGGTTTTCTGAGACGATGCAAAAAATATTTCTCCCCTTCTGATCTGGCTGTAATCTATAAAATCTTTATTCGTCCAAAGATTGAGTACAATTGTCATATTTGGGCAGAATCCAAAAAAGAGCTTTAAGAATGATAGGTGATGAAACAATAACTAAAACAATTGAGCCTCTCTCGCACCGTCGCAATGTTTCATGCCTTTCATTATTTTATCAGTATTATAATAAACAGTGTTCTAGTGAAATAGCCAGTTGCATTCCTCCCCTTAAACTATTCAACCGTAACACTCGCGCTTCTAGCAAAGCCCATCAATTTACCCTTGAGCCCAACTTCGGACGTACTGTGAAGTATAGAGATTCTTTCTTTAGCCGCACAACACGAATGTGGAATGCTTTACCCGACCGAATTTTTCCCTCCCATTGCGATAATCAGGCATTTAAAACCAATGTACATCGGTATCTCCTGTCTAATCCTATCCCATTTTCCTAATCGCTCGCACTGTGTATAAACATTTTAAGGGTATTCATAACCCCTAGAGTGCGCGCATAGTTAAAAAAAAATAATAAAAAATAATAATAAATAAATTCTAAATATTCCAAAATATAGCTTATTATTGTCTAGTCAGTAAATGTCAAATCTTATTAATGTCGTAGATAAATAACTTGACCCTAAAATTCGTGATCTAAAGTCATTTTGAATTCAGAGTCAAGTTGACCGTTGTCCAACCAGTGAATAAAAAAGTGAACATATTCATTTATGTTCAGTGTTTATTTGTTGCGACGTTAATAATTTTTACCAAAACACGAATACTTACAACAATTATGTGATTCAAAAAGGGGATTTCTGTCCATATTTCATAAACTCATTTTTAATTAACCTCTCTACTTTTGAACCACATGTAAGCGAGGTTTAAAAATACTTAATAGTTAAATAATGAATGTGATCATTTTTGCAAGGAAACATAATGCAAACATACCCTTTCATTTCCATTAGATCTGATTTATTGAAAAGAAAACATCAAACATATAAAATAATTTTAAAATGAACATCTTTGAACACACAGATGTAGAAAATTCAACTTTTTGTTACTTCCAACTGCTTTATATATATTCCATTTTATTTGCGTCTTTTAATTCAAATTTTAATATTCTTAAATGCCTTTAATCTTAGGAAATAAAGACAAATCAATTGTAGATTTCTTGCATTTAGTTATTAGACACAGGTTCGGTAATACCAACTTCAAGAAACAAAAAATGAGGCTGCTGCGAATCGTTCTTTTGGGAAATCATGCTTTACTGCCCATAGATTTACCAAAAGAACAGGGCTGTTGTCAACGCTTTGACAATTTTTTGGTGACGCCTATTATGCATGCGAGTATTCTTGTCGATTATGGGCAATTTAGAGTTCTCTGGCGTGTTGATGCGTATTGTCTATTTTTAATTCAAATAATGTAAGATTGTTTTTTTTCTTAGAAATGTTCCTTATTTTCTTACTCTATATTTGTTTAAAGGAAGAAATTCAACTCATGAGTAAAAACACCTCCATAAATATTCGTTCACACTTAAAAAAAAAAAAATTCTCAATCAACCATCATAAAAAACATGATGCACATTAAAACGTAATTGATTTATCCAGGACTAAATCGACTCAAAGGACAAAACAAATAAGACCATACATCGCAAGGTCGGTGCCTAATACAAAAAATAAAGAAACAGACAAAATTGCAGAAAGATGAACTCGGCACTATACAATAAATAACGCATTTGCTTAGGCAAAATACTACAGCGACAACGTGCGGCAGCAGTAATGGTGTTGTGAGGATACCTTGAACACCATCAAGAAAAATGTATACACATTACGTACATATAAGCTTCAGATTCAATCTGCAGCCATTTTTCTTTTCTTTTTCAAGTTCTTCATTCAGCAACCAACCTGTCTACGTAATCACACTATCAAAAACGAATTTCGAATACATAAACCTCATGCCATCCAGCGAGTCAGCCAGGATATCCAGGATATGTGTGTGGTATTAAGGGATTCCGCGCTGATAAAATCTGATTAAATGCTCTCAAGCAAAAAAGATGAGATAGTTGCTGCTGTGGAAAAGCCATGGTAAAATGATTTATATTTAAATCCGATTCAAGGATGCGACCTCCTCCAAGCCACCGCACCGCACCCCTGCCGCCCACACACGCTTATACGAATGAATGACTTCTTCAGCTATATGTTTATAGGTAGGTGGGTTTAAAAAAAAAAGGAACAGAGCCAACAGAAGTATGCCCACAGAAAGTTTGAGGACACATTCACGGTATTTGATATTAAATCGCCCCTTTTCGTGGTCGAACTGACATATTAAGCTTGGAATTTATTTGCCAGGACTTTTGCTATGCTACTATATATGAAAAATGAATAAAGTCAGAAGAAGGACTCCTCTATTTTTCGACTTAATTACATCACTTGCAACAAACACACATATACAAACCGACAAAACGACAGCCAAGCCGTTAAAACTCTTGAGGAACTTCTTATCGAAACCAGTTCCACAACCGCAAAGACTGAAACCCTGATGATACCATGCCGCACTATCACCCACCATTATTATAACCATAATAACACTTCTGGCACTACATAAGGATAAAAACAACAGAAACAGACAGACATAGCAGCAACTCTTGAAGAAGAAGGATAAACAGAGTTTGTGTTTCTTTTTCGTAGAAACTTATTTGATTATTCACTGGGGTGTAATAAATTATATCCTTGGGCGCTTAATAAAAACACTGAAACCAGCCACCAAACCAAAACTGCTCATCATCATTTTTGGGGTGGAGCGGACGACTCTGGTCGTAAGGTTTGATGGTTGGACGGACCGGGTGGGCCGAGTGGTCTTGGGATGACTTGACTTGAGGTGGTCTTGGTTTATGTTGTATAGCTTTTATATAAGTGTTGGGAGGAAGGATATTGAAGAAGAAAACCAGAACGCACCCATTACTTTGGTTAAGAAGCAAACAGGAAACTTTTTTTGATGAAAAGTTGCACATACTTTCGGATGTTAGGCTCAGGGGCGTATTTTTGTTTGGGATCGACCTTACCATCATTATTTTCAACGATTTTTCCAAAAAAAATCAACATGGCTGCCAAATTGAGTTTGCAAACAGTTCTTAATTCTTGCATATATCCAATTGATTGATAGAAAAAAAATTAGCAGATAGATTAAAAATGGTGAAAGAAAAGTTCCAAAATTGACTAAGAGCCGAAGAGTTGAACTCAACTTGAGTGTTGTTTTTCTTCACTCAGAGTTGATAGTTTCAACTTTCGATCTCAACTCTCGAGTTGATCAACTTCTTGTTTTCTCAACTTCCGAAAATTGTAGAAGTTGAGAGAGCAAACTTGAGAGTTTTCTGTCAAATTGAAATTTGTAATACATTGTTGCATCTACTGTCAAAAATTATTCTCGGTTTCAATTTAAATATGAATATTTTTTTAAATAAATTGCTCTGAGAAAATTATTATTGGGAAAATCATCTGCTTCCGGAAGCAAAGAAAATTTGTCCACGGGTCGGGCTCGAAAAATGGGAGACCATGATTTTATCTACAGATTTCGTAACCAAAGTGATCAACAATTTTGCTCTTGGAATTGATAAATGGTAGTTTGCCTTGCACTCAAACAACGTACTCAATGAAATACTATGAATATTCTTTAGCTTAAATTATGCTAACCTCCATACATATGTGTAGATCGCGCTTATTACGACCAAATACCCAACTTTTGATTGTGCTGAGGTATTATGCACTCGGGTCAATTCACTTGGCCGTTGCTGATTTTATTGGCGTAACTATTCAACAATCCATCGTATTTTGAAGTGGGTGTCAAATGCATATATCAACCAGTTCCAGTTTGTTCGCATGCCCGAAACATGAAGAGAACGCGTTACAAGAGGATAACATTATGATGTAGCCGAATTTCCAAGAACAATTGGGACATTCGGGTATGGATTATTTAAAACGATCCAATGACCCAACCCAATCATCTGTCTATGTACATTATGTAATCAGTGATTTTCTATAAAACTGGAATTTTTTGTATCATAACTGTGCAACTAACATTATTTTTTATTTTGATTATTTTTGCGTACCCAATTATTTTCAAATACATAATACAATCGCATTAAGATTCAGAATCGTCAGAATAAAAAAAAGTGTTCTGCTGGGATATCGAATCGGAGAGTGATTCCGGAATGCCAAATAAAAACGCAATTGAGTTTGGTTTAATGAATATTATGCCTTAATTTGTTTACGTTCGTTACGTACTCCACCGTACAGTCACCTAATATACATAATTCACAACATATAACATCTGTACAGAGTCTTCAAAGAACTGAATAAATATCCTTTTCCTAATATGATAAACTAAACATTTGCACTATTAAAAGAAATTCTACGTGTATGAACATAAAGTGAAATTTAAATTCATGGTGTCAAATCGGTCGGTCCCAAAATTATATACGTGGTTTGCCGAAATAATGGCACAGAATAAATTCAAATCACACAGAATAAATTCAAAAGTAAAGTTGAAACATACGTAGCTGTCAAAAATTTCGCAGGGAAATGTTTAAAAACGTAAGTTGGCTAACTTTTGAGTTCCAACTCTCGTGTTGGGATTTAAAATAGTGAAGAAAAACAAATTTAAGCTTGTCACTCAAATCGCAAGTTTGTTTCAACTCTAGAGTTGGCCAACTAGAGAGTTTGCGGCAAGTTGACAAAAAGTGAAGAAAATGGCCCTAAATACTACCCAAACATTTTAAATTAAAATCAAACTGAACGAATTGTATTGAACCCTCGAGATGACGAATCACCATCTGGTGGTTTTGGATATATCCGCCAATTTCGTGTATCGTGTGATATACTTCTCCGATGACACGAAGAGTATGACCTGTCATGCTACTTCCTGGATATCATCTTGTAAAGAAATGTTACAGTATCCCTCACTATTGATAAAATAACACCAAACGACCAGTACTCTACCAATAATACATCACCACCAGTCACACATTAGATACTACTGCCCACCTCGTCTACATCAGCCGATCATACTACGGTGCCACGTCAAATCTGCGAGTATGCAAACAAAAATTCTTTCGTCGTTTTTACAATTCACACTGTGTCTCACCAGCAAATATAACAAGAGGATGTAAGAAATGACGATTTGGCACGAAACTTACATACCTGAAGTGAACCTTAGTCTCAATTGGGATTTGCTGAGGAATAAGTTTCCCGCTAATTATAAGTGGTGGCCAATTTTTTGATCAATTCCGATACTTTATTTGGTACACTCCATGTGCCATTTAAAGAGAGAGAAAATATTTTGGCTAAAATATTTTTGCCTCAGATAAGCTCTGTGCTAGAATTAGGTTCATATACGGCGCTTTCCTTGCTCTTGAATCATTCGCAGTGAGATCGTAGGCTACTGCAATTATATGGAATACCATGTTGTTTAGTTTAAGATTCTAATGAAATTCTAGGATTGTAAAAACCATGTTTCAAAAGTAATTAAGGTAATTGGACAGCCTTCCTTAACCCGAGTATTACTTGGTTTTTCTGGGATACCAGTTTCACAATTTTAAAGCAAGAACTCAATCCCGCCGACCCAACACATACGCAGATTAAGTTACTAGTAAACTCAGTACGACAATATCATTGACTTTTGATCGTTACATAAGTTATTTTATGGACTTTTTCTACAGATCAGACAATGTGATTTTTAACTTGGCTGTATTTTTGTGCCAGAACGAATTTAAATGCCCTTTATAATTTTACTAGCGGACCAGGCGAACTTCGTCTCGCCCCAATTTTACACCTTCATATAAACCCTTGAGCTATAATAAAAAACAGATAGTTCAAATTCTAATGTGATTTATTTGAATGCCATCAAAATCAGTGGATAGTGATATGATAAACAATGTTTTTCGATTTGTTTTCTGGTGCAATAAAAAACAACAAAGACCGTTTACCAACACGCGAACATGCAACGTGCAGAGAAATTCGAAATTTATTCCACAGACTTACGACGATTGGCCTTGAGGTTCAATAATTGTCATCGCAAAAGCCAATCGGATATGGAATTGAATCCGCTTGAATTGGAATGGATGATCAATTGGAATAAACGGAATTCTAGGGATATGCCCTTGATGATCATGGCTGGAATCTCACTACATGATTATGATCGATCCCACCTTCAGCTGTAAAAATGCGTCGGAGTTCCTGGCACATTATGGAAGTTCAAAAATTTTGTCGGATAGTTGGTCGCTTCATCATTGTCGGTCACGCTGTCAATGGATTTGTACAAACGCAGTTCTCCAGCGATTTGACTTTGAATAATGAAATTCAAGCTATCTTCCTTTTTCTTCGCTACAATATAATTGCCCATTCACAAATCCAATCGATATCTTTATAATTTTTTGCAATGCCGGTGAACACTTGGCCGCCGAATTCTTGGCCATTGTGCACGTTATTGTCTTGTCAACCGTGAGAAAATTCATCGCCTGCTTCAAAGAAGGATTATTTGCTGTTCGACCGCCTTCAAACAGTGTGGCGGCAATGTCATTGATGCAATGTTGCTAGAATCAACTAAATAACGAATATCTTGCATGTCCCACCGGGAGCATCGAGAAAGTAAATGCGATTGGGGCATCGTACTCCAAGGCAGCGCATTTGAAGTCTACATTTACCACTTTTCTTCTCTAATAACTTTTTGTCGAATTTGTGGTGGTAATTGTGCAATTTGAAGGTGTGCAATATGGACACATCTCCATTTATTTCGTCTCTCGTAGCTAGTTTGATTATCACGGTTTAATTATTGCAAGACGTGTACGTCATCCAAGGTTAGATCCGGAATCAGTGTAATAATACTCAAAACAATAACGAATATATTTCAGCAAGAAAAATAGCACATTTTGTGAATAGAAAATTATAATGTGAAAAAGATACTTGTCAAATCGCGCACAGCCTAAGTAAATAATGTATAACGCAATCTATCACGTTGTGGCAGTGATCGCAGAAAAGCGTCATCTAATATATGTATATCTCATAAGCTTCTCCACCCAAAATGAACGCAAAACGTCTTCTTTCACAATGAATTTCACAATAAACGGATAGTTTCCACGCTTCACAATGAATTTTTCACATTTAAGTCGTCCAAAAAATCCATGGAACATTCTACACAACCGACAAAATCAGTGACGTTTATTCATAGGTGCGCAGGTGTTCACCGTCCACCCTACCAAAATCATCTGTATTTTGCATGTGTTACCAAAATCCCGAAATATTTTTTATTTTTATTTGTTTTCTAACTACCTGCCTTATTCAAAGATTTTCTCAGACACCCTAATCAACCGCACGGTTTTCTTTTTCCTTTTTCGGATAGCAAGAGAGTTCATTCTCAATCAAAAAACACAAATGCACACATTTGGGTGTTATCCCAACATCAGCGCATCCAAGTGATACAAATCCAAATATTAAAAAAATAGCCAACAGAAAGAGAAGAGATAATTGCCAGTTCAAGCCTATATGGTTAAGTGTTCAACAATATTCAGTGCACCGACAGCCAGTGTCTTTCATTCCACCATAGGTTTTCGATTTGATAATGCAAGAGAAGCAAGATCAGGGGCCGAATTACCGCATCAGTTATCGAGTCATACGTGACTGAATTATGTAAATTTGGCATTACCGCTCACGTTATCGAGCAGTCTAGTACAATAATTTGACATTCTCTCATCAGTTATCGAACTGAATTTTATTCGTCAGATGAGAAGCCGACTGATAGAACGTATTTGATTTGAATTCCGGATTAAAATGAAGTATATGTATATATATATATGTAATGTAGGTATATGTATATTTGCATAATATAATTTTTGGATACTTACGCAGAATTTGACAAAGACAGAGGATTGCTTTTGTCCCTTAGGAGTCTGAAATTTGTTTGTCCAAAAATAAATTAAATGAATACAAATTTCATCTGTCAAACAAGAAAGACTTGATAAAAATCAATAGAGACTCGATGTAGTAGAATAGAATTACTACAATTTAAAATAGTTACACGATACGTTAGTCTACGAATGCCATCATGCCAAAGTGATCACTAGTTCATTCGATAACTGATGGGACTCACTCACTCGATCACTGATGCGGTAATTCGGCCCCAGTACACAGTACGAAGAGAATTGGTAATTTGGTATTCATTTTCATTGGGCCTGCTGTGGATGTGCGCTGTGGTGCGGATTCATTCTTTGTACCTGTACGAAAACGTACCTTATAACTAGATAGATGCTACGATCAGAGAAAACAAATATGCCAGCCAATGCCATTCCACGCTACACGTAAAAAAACAGGATAAAGAGAAAAGACAGCTTTAATTTCTTTTTACTTTTTGTGTTTGGCTCTTATTTTGTTCATTGCGTGCTTGCGGTGCGGATTCATTGTATGAACCAAGTACAAATACAAACATACTTATAAGTGACGTTAACGTTCAAGTGTATATAAAGCGACGTTGAAGGTCGAACAAAATACAAAATGATTTAATTAATGAAGTATTAAATGTTATTTCTGATTCTGATAACATTTAACGACAGTGCTACATTTCGAAAAATAACTTGA
The DNA here is from genome assembly GCA_910595825.1 of Philhelius pedissequus. Classification (NCBI taxonomy): domain Eukaryota; kingdom Metazoa; phylum Arthropoda; class Insecta; order Diptera; family Syrphidae; genus Philhelius; species Philhelius pedissequus. Next base: position 329,954,382 of record OU343160.1, read on the forward strand.
GAACCAGTTTTCATCATATTTTGGAAGCATCTAGAAATGCTATTGATGTTTTTCAAAACGAGGTCTAGAAAGTTTTGAACTGCGATATTGCCAATTATTTTTTTAGATAATCTTCAAATTGAAATGCGGTTCAAGTCGTTGACAAAATTTAAGTTACTAGCTTTACTTTCTACGAAAAACATTGTTGAGTATGGAAAAAAATGCCCTACTGAAGGTTTTGAATGCCTAAAGTGTTTATGTGGTGCATTTTTTGATTTTGCAAGGCCGAAGAATGAATTAATTGTTTTTTTTTTAATTTTCCTCAGCTTAAAAATATTTCAATTAAAATTATTCCAAGAATGGTTGATGCTCTTGAATTAAAAGAAACTTTTTCGAGAAAATTTAAACTAAATTGACTGATCTTAAAAATAGCCACATCGGGTGAATCAATCGAACGTTCCTTTTCTGATCTTAAACACGTTAAATCGAATGATAGAAATAAAATGCAGGAGCAAAGATTATTACAAATTGCAATTATGTCCATAGACAAATCATTTTTAAAGGAAATGTGCACCACGGCAGGTCACTGGACAAAATAAAATATGAAAATCAATTTAATGGGAATCAAATGCTGTAATTGTGTGCATACACGCGGCAACAAATAGACACCAAAATGAAAATGTGTGATTAAAACAAAACACATTATTTATACCAATAAAGCAATAACAAACATGTGAGTGCATTTCTGGTCATAACTCCGATTCTAGGCATCGGACGGCAAACAGATTTCTTACATGCACTCTCCAAACGTGTCCTAAGATCACCTGAACATTTCATTAAAATCGATCGAGATGAAAAAAAGAAGATAGCGCACAAACATAATTTGGATTTTTCTTTATATATAAGAAATTATTATTATGGTCTTACGGCACAACGAGAATTACTTCGGAAAAAAGTAGAAGGCGATTATAGTGAATGCGTTCTGCAAAACTTATAGACTCCAATTCTTATTTTAACATGATTTACTGCTCAAATAACACTTAGCAGGTTTATTTGAAAACATTTCAATATTGATTTAACATCACGCATATGTAAAACGGTAGCCAAAATACGGACTGATTTATTAAGCTACAAAAGTTTACAAATTTAGAAGTTTTAAGATAGTAAAATTTTAAACAAATTAAAACACATATGAACTTGATTTTCATAAAATAACTAGCTGTACCCTGCGCGCGTTGCTACGCCACCAACTAATATAAATTTGAATACAATACAAACACAAATATTCAATTCATTTGGAGTCATTTTATTGATTTTGTTCATTTAGAAAAAAATTGTGACATTGCAGCGTTTCGTTTCAATTCGATATTTATTGAAGTGTTATGGGATACACAATATATTCCAGCCGAAAACAATTGAGAAAAAACTTGGTGGTAGCACAGTCAAGTTGTTGTTTGGCATTCAAAGTCGTTAAATGATACGAATAAGTTCTTTAAAAACAAGTATGTAATCATACAAAAATGAATATAACACAATATTTCTTGTTTTTCCATCTGGTGCGTAAACGAAAGCAATTATAATGTTGCCACATTTGTAAAAAAAAGACAGGCAATAAATAGAATAATTTCATAGCCACGAACTTTTGATCAATAGAACAATTTAATTTTTCTATATATTTTTTTTTGGATTAAGTCAACTGATATTGGGGGCGTTCTGTAGCGCACAGCTTTGCTGCGTAATACGTTCGTTGTTGTTGTAATACGTGTTAAGTATCTGTCAAATAACATCTGACGACCATAAAAACGAAAAAAACATATGATTTCCAAATCGAGGCCAAGCTAGCGCTAAATTTCTGGTATACTTAGGTATCGTAGTGCTAAGCTCACAGCTGTCTTTTCAATTGTTGTTTGTGAACTTTAATTACGTACCTAATACATCATCTTCTTCTTCTGAATCGGTTGAAACATTTGTGGTTCTTACTTCCTGATTCATTTCTAATTTATATTTTAGCCAACAAATGTATGTTTAATTCACTTTGAGCCGAAGCGTAATCATAAGCAAATAGTTTTTTTTTCCATTTTGACTTTTGACAGAAATGGTTACCTATTGGGTTTTATACGTTCACAAATGCACAATATATTTTTCAGCAATGTATCAGAAAGCTGTGCGACACCGAACGCCCTCATTCTTTTAGACTTGCTTTACACTCGATGTGCACTGGATGCAATGGATGCCATAGCCTGTTCAATTAAGCCGGACATGAATTTCACAATATACATTGGAACGACAGTGGCGCTATCTGTCGAAAATTGGTCGTACCAACTCAGAAACCTTCTTTGACATGATCAACTGCAAAGTTTACTATTCACGTTTACGACAAACATTCTATTTTATATTAAGGGGACACTCATGGTCGCCCAATTTGTGTCCAGTTATGAGAACTGTCCGGTTATTAGAACTGTCCGGTTAAGGGAAAGAAGAAGAAAGCAAATAACTGTAAAATTTAATAGGAGAATTAAAGAAATAGATATGTGCAATAATGGAACGTTAGAAGAAAAGGAACCAAACGCTTTCAAAATTACAGCAACTTAGTTACCCGGAAAGTCCGCTAATAAGTTTTCAACAAAACATCGCTCCGTCCGGTTATAAGGGCTTCGCGTCCGCTTATCGGAAATTTTCTATGGATTTTCTGACGTATTAAAAATAAAAGATAAAATTTATTAAGAACGGTTCTTTCTAAAATGAGAAATGAGAAAAATGGGTGGAGACAAAACGGAGCTCTTGGGTACACGCACACCAGAAATTATTTTGTGAGCTTCAGACTTGAAATCGTCAAATACGATTTGCATTGAGCGCTCCGAAAGGTAATTTCTAATCCAACGAAGAAGAGATTCATCAATGATGTCAAAAACTATCAAATATTCGGAGATACCATGCGCAATAATCTTACTTTCTCCAAAACGATGTAAAGATTTGTGCCACTGTTCGGTGAGATATACCATCAGATCAGTAATTGACCTATTGCTAGGGAAGCCATAATTCCGGTCGTTATAAGCAGCTTTCGTTCTTCAAGGTATTTCTTAAGCTGATAATTTATCAGCGTTTTCATGACCTTGGGTAAAGGTATACGTAAGTGCAATTGGGCGATAGTTAGAGGGCGAGGAAGATTCGCATTTTTTAGGATCCGGCTGGACAAATGCTATTTCTCATTCACTCGGAAAGAGACCAGTAGCTTAGGATAGATGGAAAAGCTTACGCAGATATTTTGCCAGCGTTGAAGAACACCTCTTCAGAACAATGTTAGGGATACTATATAAAAAATTACTATGAAGTAGAGGCAGGAAAACTAGCTACGTGTAGAAATCCCTCAGAATTTTGGAACCTGGCTCGGAAATTAAATCGAACAAAGTATGTTATTCATCGAGGACTGGATACCACTATTTTAAAAATGTATTTCAACCAACTGCTGAACCCAACAACCTCGAATCCATACATACCACGTTTTCTTTATGACATTTTTGATAGGGCAATATCGGAAGAAGAGGTCCGCGTATCGGTAAATGCACAGGAAAATGGGAAAGCAACAGGTTCGGACAGGATACCAGCGGAATTTTACAGATATGGTACTGCCGAACTCTTCAAGAAACTCTTAAAAATCTTTAACCAAATCTTTGAAACTGAAATAATTCCACAACCATTTAAAGATGCATTAATTTTTCCAATTTACAAAAAACGGCAACATCGAAGATCCAGCTAACTATAGAGGAATCTCATTTCTGAACGCCTCATCTAAAATTTTTACATCGATTCTTCTCAAGCGGCTCAATACGTGGGTAGACTCGAGAAAATTATTAAGTAAGTTTCAAGCTGGATTCAGGACGGGTTACTCTACCATAGACCACATATTTGTGCTAAATAGCATCGCCGAGTCATTACTGGAAAAAAAAATAAAAAACTACATACACACTTTTCTTGTAGATTTAAAAGCTGCATTTGACTCAGTTTTTTTTTTATTTTTTTTATTTTTTTTTTTTTATAACTTTGCACGCGCTCAAGGGATTATGAATACCCTTTATATGTTTTCTTAACACAGCGCGGCATCCGGTGAAAGAAGAGAAAGAAGGATAGGAAAGATGTGTGGTGCGATGTTCTGAGACTAGAGCTAGTTGTTGTCTCAGATTTATCTCCAGGGATGGCGGCTGAGCTACTGCGGAGAGAATTACCGTGTCTTATTTATTTATGTCCCTTATAATTCGCATTATTTTATTTATTTTGTTGTCATATTTTATGGGTATGCTAGGTTACTCAATCACATGTTGTTAGTGTTATGCCTAAACAGCATGTAATGAGCAAAGCAGCAACTTATTTTATGACAATTTTTAGAATTGGTTTTTTAATGGAATATAAGAAGACATGGACAACGGCAGGAATCGAACCTGCAACCACCATGTTGGCAGGCGAGCACACAACTATCGCGCCACGGCCACCCCTTTTGATCGAAATGCGCAGATGATAAAGCTGTTCGATTCCGGGATGTCATCTAAGTTTGGACAAGTTCTACAGAACCTGTACGTGGACACTAGAGCAGCTGCCTGGAATGGTGAAAACATGTCCGAATGGTTCTAGACAGAGTCACGAGTAAGGCGGGGTTGTGGGCTCAGTCCTAGCTTAATTGCACTATTTATTGAAGATATTGCTATTCTCAACTCCCTAAGAAAACTGTTTACAAGAATTCTTTATAATAGATTCGTCAATTGGGCTGAGCATAACAATATAATCAGTTGCTTTCAGGCTGGTTTTCGAGCCAACCTTTCGACGGTCGACCAAATTTTCGTTCTAAATACTGCAGCAAGGTGTTTAATTGATAAAAAAAATGTTTGTACGCCTTTCTTGTAGACCTAAAGGCAGCTTTCGACACTATCAACCGTAAATCATTAATCTTTAAGCTTGCAGCTATAGGAATTTCAACTAAATTTATCAAAGTATACGAAAAACTTTTGGGAAACATGACTGAAGTAATACATAACGATAATGACATATCAAAGTTATGAGTTACGGCAAGATCATACCAACTCTTGATTGGACTATATCCACATTGAAATGTGTTTCATAACTCTGATAATATAATCGGGGTTTGACTTTAAATTTCTAAGAAAAATTGAAGGTAAACCGGACTCCACATGAATGGCGTAACTAGGGGTGTTAACAGGGGTAACTTGAAAATGCGCTTGAAAAAGTATCTTTGTATAGCTTCCCTTTCATCAATCTGTTTGTACCCTTAGACTTCGTTTCCATAACAGAAACAACTGTTGATTGTAGCGTTATAAACCTTAAATTTAGACTCTAGGTCTACATATTTGTTAGTGAAAAACCGTGACCACATTGTGTTTGTACCTAATTTTGCCACTTTAGTTTTTTCCTTAATATATGCTCGAATATTTAAGTTGTAAGTGAACACGTAACCCAAATATTTAAATTCGCTGACAACTTCTATTGTTTCACCATCTAACGTCCAGTTACGCCCGTAGTTAATAGATCGATTTTGGGATCTGAAAACTATTATTTTTCATTTGGTTTTATTTATCCCACATATTACAATAGTTTTTCAACTTATTAATTTGGAGTTGTAAGGTTAACGGATTCTCAGACAAAATTACCATATCGTCGGCGCAGAGCAGTACTTTGATTGTCAGATCTCCAAAACCAATCCCACCTGGAATATGATGTTCAAAGACGGTAATGTATAACGCGAACATTAACGGACTTAAAATGCAACCTTGCGGTACACCTGTTTCGCAATTAAAAACCCTTCATCATGAGATCCGATGGCTTCATTTGAGATCCAGTTTTCTAACTTTAGAAGAATGTATTAGAGTTCTAAATGGAGATCCTTGTTGGAAACCACTTATACACTCTGTTTTATATATATATACGAGTACACATGCAAAAAGTTACTGAAATACGTATTTGAATTTGTTTTGAGTCCCGATCTATAATAAAAATATTGCTTTAACGAAACTAAACTATATATTCATTGTTTCTTTTTTTTAATTGTTTCAAAGCATAATCCTTTTCCTTTTATTTCTTATATAAAAAACACACTGCAAATTAAATAGATTTTACTTTTTCTTTATAAATTATTAATCTCTCATTTTAATGTTTAAATTTTTTTTTAACTGACAGACGGCACATGAACCCATGCTATTGTAAATCTTTATAACTAATTGATGTAACACTTTAATATGAAAACAAACAAAAATAAAGAACATAATAATAATAATAATTATTATTGGAGATATCACTGAAGCTCTACCAGGAGGTGTAAATTATGCTGGAGACTTCATTAAAGCCCTACTATTTGCAGATGCTTATGATAAATCGACGAGCGGAGTACTGTAGGAGATGGAGTTTGGTAGTGAACCTGAACAAGTCATAAGTGATGGTAATAAAGAAAGGAGGAGGAAGATATGGCTCAAATGAACATTGGAACTTCAATAATTAAAGCATAGAAAGAGTGAAAGATTGCAGATACTTATGAGTATATTTTACCCAAAACTTAAGCATGAAAAACATCTCTCCGAAAAATTTCTGAAGGTAAAATCTGATATTAATGTGACTTGGAAAGAATGCTTTAATAAAAAAAATATCGCGCGGAGTAGCAAGTATTAGTTTTCCAAGCAGTATCGCAATCAGTAATGTTTTATGCAGCACAAGTGTGAGGAGCAAAGAAATTTGAATCGGTAGAAAATCTACTGAGATTTTATTTGAAACGAACATTTCGCCTTCCCTCAAGTACACCTAATAACATGCTGATGATAGAAACAGGATTATCTCCACTCTTCATAAAAACGTGGAAACTACAAGTCGACTATATATTAAAAGTACTGAATATGCCCAACAAACGTTTGTCAGAGAAAGCAGCGTTACATGCTATATAAAGCAAGACCGGATGGTTAAACGAGTGGATCAATCTATCGAAGGGTCAGGTGTTGCTTTAAATTTTAGCGATCGAAATTCATTGAAACCAACAATGTATAAGATAATTATGCGGCTGGTGAAAATTTTAAGGATGTGTACATAGAACAGGCTACAAGCTCAGTTCATCGTTTGATCTATAGTAGACTGAACTATAATCTAAGCGCAAGAAACTATTTTCGAGATGACTATAATATAGAACAAATATCAAACATGATGCGACTAAGAGGTGAACTTTTAATCATTAACTTGGTTCCATATTGCGAAGATCTCCCTCTACTCTGCGGAATTTGTAGCATTGGGGATCGCGAAGTTATATTTCATTTTGTTGGAAGGTGCCCAGTCTTGAGGGAAACTAGAAGACACATACATGGCCGATACTTTTTAACTGCAGAAGAAACTCTAGCTTTCCTTAATGAAATGGATGTCCATTAAATGTTAAAATATTGCCAACCGCACTTAAAACTTGCAAAAACTATGCTTTAATAATTTGTATCTATTAATTGTGAAAATATTTACAAGTAAATAAAATTAATAAATCTACTATACGGGCCAGCGGATATGTGTATATCAAGGTCTTTAAGGACTCTTGGAATTACTTGAAGAAAACGCAAACAATATGTTTATATTATTTTTGTTTTTGTTTTAGTGGACTGTGTCGACTTAAAGCCAATTGAATGAATTTGTGACCTTTAGTCCAAAATGCGTTTCGCCCAGATACTACAGCTGGGCTCATCAGTTAGATGCTGCAGTACCTTTCTAAGACGCATTATTTTTTGATCGATATGTACCGACTTTAATAAAACTTACAGCGATTACTCACTGTAAATTATATTTTTCTAGGGGAATTTGGTTAGATTCATGCACCTAGAATTATGTTTTGCCCGTGGTCTGGCCAGTGAATTACTTGAAGAAAACGCAAACAATATGTTTATATTATTTTTGTTTTTGTTTTAGTGGACTGTGTGGATTTAAAGCCAATTGAATGAATTTGTTCATTCAATTGGCTGGACTCTTGGAACTGCATGAGTGCATTGTCGAAATCACAGCGAAATGCGTTGCAAGCAAATTTGCTTTTTCACGTGGGCTGACAGAAGGGGTGTCATTATAGACGGGCGGTGGAACCGAAGATCAAGTTGTGTTTCGCCTCTTCGTTCGAGAAAGTTTTCCAATGTGACGTAGTCTACACTGATTTCTCGAAAGCGTTTGACGCAGTTCTGCTATCCAAACATGGAAATTTAGATTTTCACTCAAATTTATTAAAATGATTTGGTTCGTATCTTACTGGTAGAACTCAGTATGTTCGTATAAATAATATTAAATCAAATCCTGTGCTAGTTACTTCCGGTGTCCCCCAAGGAAGTCATTTAGGACCCCTCCTCTTTTTGATTTTTATCAACGATATTCCTAAATATTTCAATCATTGTATGTGTGCTTAATGTATGCCGACGATCTCAAACTTTTTCTAACTATTAAATCAGTTTTAGACTGTGTTAATCTTCAAAATGATTTATCTAAATTATTTGTTTGGTGTAGCAAAAACGATCTTCATCTTAATGTTTCAAAGTGTCAAGGTGCTTCTTTTAGCTGAAAAACCAGCCCATTTATATTCGATTACGAAATTAATGGTACCCCATTAACAAGAGTAACCGAAAAAAAAGATCTCGGGGTAATTTTTGACACAAAGTTAACTTTTACTAGTCACTTTGACTACATAGTAGCCGAAGCCAGCTCTATGCTAGGTTTTATTTATAGAAATTCAAAGGACTGAACTGATCCCTTAACATTGAGATCGGTCTATTTTAGCTATGTAAGATCTATTTTAGAATACTTTTGCATCGTGTGGAATCCGTACTATAGTGTTCATTCGTTAAGAATTGAAAGGATGCAGAAACGATTCACTACCAGGACTTTGCGTTGGAATATCGATATGCCCTCTTACAACACGAGGTGTTTGTTATTAGGGATACAATATGCGGAGGTTCGGAGGACATATTTTGAAACAATGTTTGTCAGAGATCAACTGTCCTTCTTTGCTTTCAATGATTACTTTTAATGTACCTGCGCGAGATTTTCGCTCTTGTTTTCTTTTCTTTGTCGCTTTCCACAATGTTAATTATGGAAATAATGAGCCATTAACACGCTGTTGAAGGAAGGCAAACTCCGTTTGTAGTGTCCTTGATTTTAATATGTTCTTAAGTAGAGATTGTTTTAAGAAAAAATTGTTATCTTTTATATCTATTTGTGGTTAAACTTAAGTATTTGATTATTGTTATGATTTTTAGTAGTCTATAAGATATTTTTATATGCTCTGTTTGATGAATGAAAATAAAAAAATAAAGAATGTTTTTTTACAAATGACCAAGTGACTACAATCTTAAAATCGTATTATATTTTACAATACAGTCCCTTTGTGATAAATTTTTAGTTATGTATGAGGTCTGCTGCCCTTGTACAGGATCGGCCCTGGACGGATCTCAAAAGTCTCCAAGACCAGACCAATGCTCTCGCAGTCAATGAGTACAGAATTTTTAAAATGTATTGCAATTTTTGAAAAAAAAAAAAAAAAAAAAAATAGGAATATTTCTAAAAAGGACCATGAAAAGGGTCTCGCTCGGCTCCCCTACTACCAGCACTCATACCACAAATACAAAAACGAACCAAATTTTAACTTCCATTCACACAGTTGTCAAATATGTGCTGATATTCAAAAGTTTTCACATTAAAGAACATTATAGCTATGATATCATATCGTATCGTCCACGCTATGCTTTTTCCTACGTTATCCTTTCTTCGAAAGTGTGTTGTGTTGAGTATAAAAGTTTGCCGATGGCGGTCGGTGTCGGTGAGGTGGTGTATTATTATACATTTGCCAAAAATGAATTTAAGTGCTTTCTTCCTTCGACTTGCCTTTATGTAAGTAAGGTTATAGCACATACATATGTACGTACATCCATACATGTATGTAGGTATGATTAGTGCTCATTTGATAGGAGAAATGTTCGCTATTTGTAATACAAAGTGTGTTCCTAGCAAACGGGTATATTATGTTGGCAAAGGGTTGACAAAGTACAAAGATGGTGGCAGGAAACTTTCCGCCATCATCATCGCAATCGCCAACACTAGCGATACAAAAATGACGGCAACATTGTGTGAACAAAATGCGAAGCGATAGTAGAGGTTATATAGCAGAGCTAACAAACGCGAACAATCATTAGCAAAGGAGAAACATTAAAATGTATTTTAATGCGACGTTATGGAATTGTAAAAGTTGGAAATAATTTCATTGCTTCAGGAATGTGCTTGGGCTTCGGTTTAGATATTGTACATTATTATAAATGGGAAGGGAAATCTAGGCCACAAAAGGTCTTTGTGGTGAATCTTCTTCGGTTCGTTTATGAAAGGAATTTTAATTACATTTATACATGTCACTTTTGAACATTTTCCTATCAAAATACATATATCTGAAACAAAAACGGTAAACTGAACTAATTAATGGAAGAGAATACATAGAAAGTAGCAATATTTTCAGTAGAACAATACATTGCGGTGTAAAATATCAAATAGGCTTCAGCCTTAATGTAAATTTCTAAGCATTAATATTCATATACGGCATGTCTAAATTGGTTATATCACAACACATTCGACTTATGCGCTTTAGGTTTATTGAGCAGTTAGCACGTACCTATGCAATTTTAACTCTGAAACAGAGTTGGAGAGGAATGCAATCTTTTGTGAATACAATCTTAACAAATTTAATTATTTCAAATCAATTTGGAGCTGCGACTTCAAATTCTCCAATTTCCCTTCATTTTTCTTTTTTTATAATCTACACGCGCTCAAGGGATTATACTACAATTTAAGTGTTTCAACACAGCGCTGGCGTGAGGATAAGGAAGAGAGAGAATGATAGCAAAGATGTGTGGCGCGATGTTCTGAGAGTGCAGGTGGTTGTTGTCTCAGATTTTATCTCCAGGGATGGCGACTGAACTAATGCGGAGAAATTTTCGTATCTGATTTATCTATGTCCTTTATAATTCGCATTAATTTTTTGTATTCTTTTTCATTAAATTAACAGGGCTCAATGTGGATCATATTCGGTTCCTTCAACTTAGAAGAGAATTTGACTTTCTAAACAGGTTTTTATATAGACAACACATAAGCTCCACTGAATCAAACATAAAGGCAAATAGTAAATCATTCTGGATTTTATAAACTCGAAGCGCAAAAATGTGTCTCAATTTCCGCAGTCTATGGAATATGAAGATGAAGATTCTAACGATTTACAATCCTCATCCAATCTTTTTGCTAAGTTTTTTAAATCTTCTTACAACACTGACTCGGTCAATTATAAACGGTGATTTTTTAAGAGCTTGGTTTTTGAAAATTCAAAAAAACACAGAAACTTGTAAAAAGTGAATGAAATTTTTATTTGGATCGATAAATCAATTTCTGACATTTACTTTTTAATAATAATTTCACTTAAATGTTGCCCGCGGCTACGCTTGAGGTAGTCCATTCTGAAGGTCCAATTTTGGCAAACTTTTTCACACATTTCGGCCGGAATCTCACCAATGACGAGTTCAATGTTGGCTTCCAAGGCAGCAATCGTGTTTGGCTTGTCCCCATAGACAATAGACTTAACATAGCCCCACAAAAAATAGTCTAACGGGGTCAAATCATATGATCTTGGTGGCCAATTGACTGCGCCAAAACGTGAGATCAACTGCTCACCAAATTCGCCTCTCAATTGATGCATCGTTTCGCGTGCAGTGTGGAATGTGGCACTGTCCTGTTGGAACCACATGTCGACCGAGTTCAATTCTTGCATTTTCGGCAAAAAAAAATCTGTTATCATCGAACGGTACATTTCTCCATTGACCATAACCCTGCGGCCTTCATCGTCCTTGAAGAAGTACGGTCCAATGATGCCGCCTGCCCATAAACCGCACCAAACAGTGCATTTTTCGGGATGCTTTGGTAGCTGCTGAATTGCCTCTGGCTGCTCTTTACTCCAAATACGGCAATTCTGCTTATTCACGTATCCATTTAGCCAAAAATGAGCCTCGTCGCTGAAACGGACGTAGCCTACGAAACACATTTTTCACAGAGCACGAATTTTGATAATAAATTTCAATAATTTGCAAACGTTGTTCAGGCGTAAGTCTATTCATGATGAAATGGCAAACAATACTGAATCGAAATGTCGAATGTTCGTGGAATTTGTCATGTGTGATCTGTCAAAAATATAAACGTCAAAAACCAAGTAGCAAAACAATCACCCGTTATAAATTCTATGTATTCAAATTTTAATCCCAGCATTAATTTTATGCTTCCACAACTATCTGTTATTGAAGTAATGGAAGCTTTATGCGAATTGGATGTGTCCAAAAAAGCAGGCGATGATAAAATTCATTTATTCAATTATTATTTTTACTAGCAAAATGATCCCCTTCCTCTCACACTCCTCTATAACAAATCCCTTTCTTCAGGGAAGTTTGTGGATGAGTGGAAAATATCATACATAAACCTTAGCTATAAAAGTGGTCCCAAGCAATTAATTAAAAATTATAGGCAAATTTCAAAGTTTTCAGCTATACCAAAGCTTTTGGAAGAGATTATTACTGATAAGTTCTATTCAACTGTTAAACAGCTTTTATCGTCAGGTCAACACGGTTTCATGAAAGGTCGCTCATCGGCCACTAATCTCTGTCTATTCACAAATTTTTGTTTGAACGAAATTGAAAAGGGATTCCAAGTTGATGTACTCTAAACGAATTTTATTAAGGCATTTGACCGAGTCCATCACGGTTTACTATTACATAAACTAAAGATGTTAGGATGTAATAATCATTTTGTTATGTGGTTAGAGTCATATCTTTCTGATAGAACACAAATAGTTGATATCAATGAATAGTACTCAAATCCTATTAATGTTGATTCAGGTCTTCCTCAGGGAAGTCATCTTGGTCCCTTGCTCTTTCTGCTTTTCATTAATGATCTACTTTTGACATTTCACAAACCTATTTGTCTAATGTATGCTGACGACGTTAAAATTTTATATTCCATTCGCTCTATAGAAGACTGTTCTAATTTTCAGATGGAAATAGATCTTTTCCTAGATTGGTGCGTATACAATCACTTAGAATTAAATTTCTCTAAATGTAAGATTTTTAGTGCAACAAGATCGCTCAACGTTTTAAGCTATTTATATAAATTCAATCATGACGCATTTTTAAGAGTTGATCTGGTAAAAGATCTTGGTGTGTTTGTAGATTCAAAATTAAATTTCAGGGCACATATCGATTTTATAGTTTCTAAAGGCAATTCAATGCTAGGTTTTCTAAAACGAAACTCAAATGAATTCAAAGATGTTTATACACTTAAAACCTTATTTAATTCGTTAGTTCTTCCCTATCTGGAATACTGTTCTATAATTTGGTGTCCATTTTATGCGAATGGGATTCAAAGAATCGAGCGAATTCAGAAAAGATTCACCAGATTTGCACTTCGAAATCTTAACTGGGCTGGTGAAATGCCAGATTATACTTCAATATGTGCACTTATTAATTTGAAAACGCTTGAAATTAGAAGGAAAGCACATAGTATCATATTTATTAAAGAAATTCTCTCCAATCGCATTGATTCTATCGATTTATTAAGTTTTATTACGTTTTATGTCCCGGAAAGATTACTTCGGAACAGACGTGTTCTATTTTATGTATCTAGTCATAGAACTATGGTTTAAATGAGCCTATCTCACGATCTTTGATATTTTTCAATTCCGTCTGCAATGAAGCCGACATCGTAAGGAGTAGGGATCAATTTAAACGAAAAGTCTTAGAGTTTTTAACTTTATGTTTGCAAATTTATTGTAATTAAAATGTCTAATTCACTATTGTTGTTTAATATAATTGTTTGTTTTGTAAGCTAATTTATTGTTTTAAATGTAATCAGCAGATTAATCCATTGATGAAATAAATATAAAAAATATAAATATATTTTATCGGTATACTATAGTCTTACTCAATCACATGTTGCTAGTTCTATATGCCTGAACAGCAGTAATGAGTTAACCAGCAACTCATTGTGTGACATTTATTTTTAGAATTGGTTTTAATGGAAAATAAGAAGACATGGACTATGGCAGGGATCGAACCTGTGAAAATGAGGTTGACATGCGAACACACAATTATCGCACCATGGCCATGGAAAGGTTGAAAAGGAGAAAGGAAGATGAATAGGCTGATGCCACTTGTTGTGGTAAAATTTACCGCAACAGTTCGTCGGATTTCTTGAGTCGATTTGAAGAAAACACAAAACTTCACTACATATTCTAAACAAATCGTTTATTTATATAAAAAAATAACCGTTTATAGAAATAGTCTGGACTTCCTTTCAACTACTCCTTATGTCGTGCATCTGGTAACATTAGTTATCTCCTTGGCATCATGCTGCTCTTAATTTCCTTAAACGGTGTATTCTGCTGGGAAACGAAACGATCAAACAATTTCAGCTGCCTTGTAAGCTAAATTCCAGCTCGTCAGCTTGAACCATGGCAAAGAAGTGACTTTTCTTCATACAAGTCATACTATATTATCTGGAAGGACTGAGTGTGAACTATATTTTGGTTGAATATGCAAATGGCAAATATGTTCAACACAGCGGTGAATGCATGTTATTTGCGAAGTGTATGAATTGCAATATCTCGCTGATTTGTTTGGTATGCTCGATAGTAGTATCGTATGGTGTTGAGGTGTGGTGTTGTCCTCTGCTGTTCCGGAGGTGACCATGATTTATTTCTTGATATTGTTGGTAGCATGTAACTCTTCGTTACAAAGTATATTTTGGATAAATCATTATAAAGTGCATACAAAGACACTTTTCACTTGAATTACAATCCATACTGTACCGTTTTGTGTTGACTATTACTAATGCGAAAACTAATCCAACTGTGCAATTATTCGGTCACTTAAAGTCTTCTTGCTCCAGGTCCTGAATTCTGAAGAAGTTTCAGGGATCTAATCTGTAATATCAGAATCAGTTCGCAAAGTTCTAGTTAGAGCGGAATATTCACAGAGGTAGTTCATGTAAGTTTCCTGTTCAAGTTGGGTTTTGAGGTGGCACCCAGGTGCGTCTCATGCTCTACTATAGACTTATGGCGTCCAGCGTATTTTGCAACGCCTATCGTTATGACTTATGTGTGTCTGTAAATTTAATTGTTTTTACGGGGTTTATTTTAAGTTATAGCTAGATCTTCCTAGATATGATGGACATATTTCAAGAAAATAAAAACTTCAATTAGAATGTTGACTTTTTCCGCAAACGAGCGATTAACGACTCATCCTTGTTAGTTGAACTTGTCAGCTTTTTCACTTCCCTCAATGCCGCTATGATCCAGTTAGGGATTGCAAGCTCACTTTGACATTCCTGATCCATTTTAGAGGATAACAGAATTTCAGTTCTGATTTGGGTCCTGTAGTTTGAGAGTTAAATAACTGCTTTGGTGCTGGACAAAGAAAAATCTAGAATAAAGAAGTATTCAGATTTTATCAATCATGTATTCTATAAATTGTCGGAAAAGCCAACCAATTTTTGGATGTCCTTTTATGGATTGCCACAAACACCAATTATGATTTGGAATACTAAAAAAAAGATTGTCAGGTACTTTTACGCGATAGGTAAAGTATCCAGTCGTTTCTAAACCACTTGCATAGGAATATCAATAATAATATTAGTTATTGCTATGTTTGTGTCCTTTATTATTACGACGGCTGTTCAAAATCGATGGCTTCGCACAAAATTTCCTCCGAATTATTCGACCAATGCTTCAGATTTATGCTGGTCTTTAATTTTACCGATGCTGTTCATGCCATCCTCGATTGTAGTCAGATTAATTTAGCCTGTGCCACCGCACTGATTTAGTGCTAAGCTGTGCTACCGCACATATGACAATTTGGCAGCACCCATCATCTACTACAATCGAGGATGGCAGCCAACGTAAAAAGAAAAAAAAAACCCATTGTAAATTGGTGGGCATTTCCTGGTTTGCTTCTAAGTTTCTTTCCTTTTCGTTTTGTTGGTTGCCAGAGCAAGCACTTCGTGCTCTCTGCTTTTAAAAAGAAAAAAAGATATATATGTTCACATAAAATTATGTAATTGTAAGAAAAATTAAATTTAAAACAAAGATACGTTTTTTCGTTAACAAAAAAGAACAAACTGAAAATAAATAAATAAACACAACCAACCGCTGGCTATTTCCATCGTGTCGTTAAATAAATATAACTTAAGCCAACGCCGGCGTAAGATAAGAAAACCATCACAGTGTTTATTCTTGTTCGAGGCGATTGTTAGCCCACTCACGATTCACGAAACCTTCAGCTTTTGCTCGAGTGCCTGATGGCACATTTGGGCTTACATATTTAGTCGATTTAGTCCTTGGCTAAGCCCGAAGCCGAGTCCCATTGGGCCGGTATTCGGACAGACGCACGTCCGCCAGCAAGACAATTATCGCCAAATTCGGACAGACGCACGTCCGCCATCAAGACATCTATCAGAATCGGACAGACGCACGTCCGCCAGCAAGACAATTATCGCCAGATTCGGACAGACGCACGTCCGCCATCAAGACATTTATCAGATATTCGGACAGACGCACGTCCGCCAGCAAGACAATTATCACCAGAATCGGACAGACGCACGTCCGCCAGCGTAAGTACAAATCAACCCAGGCACCACGCCAAACAGATGCTGAATGCTTTTCAAGCATTTCTATCCTTGGTCTTATTAAATCGCTTCGGATTCAGGATCAAGGGTTTTTGTCTTTTTGTTGCTAAAGCAGGCACTGCTTTCAGACTCTCTCAATCGTCCATGTTAAGGGCTAACAATTGACTACTGGACTAACACTCCACTAAAATGGATAATGTGTACTTTTGATACACCTGGTGTGACTTGGTGAGCAACCGATAACAACTTTATCGAAAAAGTAAGATATTGCCCTTGAAACCCCTTACTGTCAGAAACTATAAAAGTATAGAATCCAATGAAGAGGCTACTCATAGCTTTGAAAGAAATATATAACGACTTTTAGGGCTTTATTTCTTTAACCGCGTAAAAAGAAGTTGATTAATCAAATGACTTTCAGTGTGAACATAAAAGCAGTTGGCATTTTTAAGTATGGGATAGATCTTCGATAAAATATAGGTTAACTACGAATTTGAGTACCTGCATTTTTTTAATAATGAACAGCCTTTTGTCCAGATTCTCACATTTTTGAAAAAGGTTATCTCTCTCCATGCTAAATGCAATAAATAAAAGTTCAAGACCATAATTCAATTATTAACTCAATTATTTATATTTCACTTAGCTGGACTAGAGCAATGCCGCAAATGCCAAAACGAAACGTTTGAAATAAGCAATCTTATACATATTTTATTTAATTGATTTAAATTTTCCAGGAACATTTTTTACTCAATTTATCCCCAAGAGAATTTGCAATTGTAAAGGAAGAACAAACGGATAATGCCTTTTTAACACCTTTGACCTTCTTTTACTTTTTATAATTTGGGTATTTTCGTTAATGATATCAGGTTCGAATTTTGAAAAGCTTGAAATTTAAAGTCTGTAACCGCACATTTTTTTTCATTCATTTTCAGAAAAACCACATTTTTAGTCGATACCTGTCTTCAAATTTCTATAGTAATGCCGTCAACCAAACCATTGGAGCCATTATGATTCAGTACGTCACGCATACACTTTTCGCAACATAAACATGATAATGATCCTAGATGAACGTGACCTATGGCATTAAGTATTATACTGCCACATATGTAACATTCCCAACATGTATCCGTATCTGCATATAACTGTAATCAGTCCTCACTTTCAGTATGACCTTCACATACAATGAACATTTGTGTTTATTCACAAAATGACGAGTATACCATACCTATACACTGTAGGATCATAACCTTTGACCAAATAAAACCACAGTAGCCTAGCAAGCCTCCAAAATGAAACTCAAATACCGCATCATCATAATAAGGCGGCACGAAATTGCTCGCAAAAATTCTTGGAATTAACTCTATATAAATAATTCGAATTGATTGTAATAGTACAGGAACGTCAGTTGAAAACACAATAGTTTGTGTTAAGGTGACAACAGACTATTATAGAAGATAAGGGCAGATTTTGAGACAGCCATCACCATATCAATTCCGAAGTCGGTCATGTTCGAAAGTATTGGCCTTACAGGGAAACTAATTTATGAAGTATAATATTATCTATTAGCATTTCCAAACGCTGCTTCGAACATCAACATCAATAGGTAACAACAATACGAGTTTCTTTGGGATAAGCCCATTGTCGAAAATGGGCTTACAAGTACAATATTTGGTATGTGGAAGCGATCCAATAACAGTGAGTAATCACAGCTTCGTGATGTGCCTTTTACTTTCCGAACAAATTCTCCCTGCGATAGCTGGTTCTCAGGATCGTGCTGAGTAAGACACCATAAGCTTCAGCAGAAGGTAAATCATTAGGTATTAGTCCCCTGCTAACCGTCGAAAAGGACAAAGCAAACTTTTGATCTAGTAAAACATCAGTTACTGCCACATTGGAGAGAATTTGCTGAACAGCATTGTCTACCTAATAACCTCTATGATTCTTACCGCTGCTGGGGGAAACTCCAAATGGTCAACTTTTAAAGAATAACGTTTATCAAAGTTGATTGTCATTCACCATCGAAGTCATCATCATTGTTACCACAGGTTTAATTCTTAATGAGTCCCAGTCTTTTTCCTCAGCGTAACGCCTTAATTCGAGTGGAACTTAAATTTTTTTGGGAAAAACGTTACTCATCGTTATTACAATATGCGTTACGCCTTGTTTATACGCCAACTAAAACGCTCATTTTTGTCGAACAAAAATATTTAAACGACTTGTCGCGAAATTGCCCAAAAATATAAGTTTTGTTGTTTTGTATATTCTTTTTTAACACATTTTATTAAGTTTGGGTTTATTAAAGGGTAAACATTACAAATGCTGAACAAATGAAGCATTTCGTGGACTTATTGCAACGAAATCCATCTCTTGAAACTAGTTTTAAGGGAGGAGGAGGTATCACAAAATGCACAAAACAAAACGAAATTGGAATGAAAAGCACAACATTGAACTAAGGCCGAATTTAAAACACACAATATCCTTCTTCTTTTTGGCATTTTGACCTGCTATTTTCTTAAGTAAAGCAAAGCTAACTTCTTCAGCCTAAATTATGCATTACAAATCAGGAAAGAAGAGAATAATCTTAATTGAAAATATTAGGAACTTGATTTGTCCCTTTAGTTACTTCGTTTCTTGTAAATCTCACGATTTTAATTTGGATCTAATTAATCTTATTTTTCTAATTATATGAATTTTGTTGGTTTCTGCTCCCCTCTATTCTTTATTATTTTCGATGTTCGCATTTCTTGAAAATAAATGCAGCCGCAATATTTATTTTGCTATTTTTATTAACCAAATCGACAAAAAATGAATATGAATTTAAAAATTATGACAGCTGCTTTGAAAATTATTTTTTTTTCAAAATCAGCTGCTTATGTGGAACGTATTTCGATCGACAATGAGTGTCGTTTTTGTATCGTAATACCGAAAATAATAAAACGCCTAAAAAGTGACTCGACACAAAAAGTGAGAGTTGTCGTTCAAGATAAACGCCAATCGTAATAAGGGTGAATGAGTCATTTTGAAAATAAATGAGTCATAATAAAAAATCTCTTTTAAGTTTATAATTATACCTTTTTTAATACCTAAAATTAATAATTTGAAAACATACATAAAATGTCAAATTCATAATAGTCTACGAAAATTAGATAACAAATGATGTTACTTCGAAAAAATTCCAATAAAGCTGAATTTTGATGGGGAGTTTGATTTTTACGTCCTAAGCATTTTCTAAAAAGTGCCCTAAATTTAGAGCGGAGCAAAATAATTTAGAGCGATGGAAAGGGGGGAAAATTCCAAATTACGAAAGCCATAGGTTTTTTTGAAAAAAGTTGGTGGTACACATTGTAGATCATGTAATTCTACACAGACGGTACCTATATTAAGTCAATTCTAGTTGCTTTAACGAATGAATTTAATCTATATAACCATTTTGACGAACAATTTAACTTTGGCACTCTATAACTTACGAACGAATTGACACCCAGAGGTCATTGTCTACAAGGTGTTGTTAGAAAATTTTGAGAAAATAAATGTTTTGGGAATTATTGAACAAAATAAAATAAGTTATAATTTTTAAGATGGCAGCATATCCTTGATTTAACTTAAAATTTGTATTTTTTATAGAACATGTTTCTGCAAACATAACTAAAAACAAAAAATTTCACCATTCAAAAACCTACATTTATTACACTTTTTTGAAAAAATGTACCACTCCAAATACCATTTTTCTCCAAATCTATCAATTATAAAATAAAGAGTCTTAATCTTTTTTGTGTAGAAGAACATGCTCTACAATGTGTACCAACACACTTTAAAAAAAAAAAAAACCTTTCCCCTCTCTAAAATTTGTTACTCTCTCTAAATTTTGGGTACTTTTTGGAAAATGCATAGGACGTAAGAATGACGATTTCCACCAAAATTCAGCTTTGTCAAAATTTTTTTGAAGCGAATATCTTATTTTCCTGGACTATAAATACTATATTAAGTTAACTGAATTTAAATAATTCACATACATGAATTACATATATCACAAAAACAACGATGTATTTTCGAGAATATTAAGAATATTATGATTAAAAATTTAAAAAGTCTTAAGAACACATTTTTAAAAAGTAAACAAACAGGAACAATTCAATAATAAGGCAAAAGTAAGAGAACAAATAAACAAAAGGGTAGTTTTGATCTGGAGTCCAAACTTTATCGGTTGAGGCACATAACTCCTTTGCAAACATAATTGGTTCAACGGTTTCTAATTTAAATTTGTGGAATTATTAATTCAAAATAGCTTTTAACTTTTTAAATATAATGCTAACTCTTCTCCTTGGCTGAGTAATTTCAGAAGTATATATAAATGTATTATAAAAAAAAATAAACACCTTCTTATTAACTAGCTATGTCTGGCCAAGGACAAAATCTTCCAATTTTAATGATTAAAATTTTAATCTAGTTGGATATATAGTTCACATTGTTTTTTTGCCAATAAAATTCATGTAAGTTGAACTGAACTTTACAAAAATTGCTAATTGGTAAGGAGCTCACTAACAAACTGATGAGTCCAAGTGAGATTGCCGGACGAAACACAAATTTTGTGGACTAAAGGTCTTTAAAGCTATTTTGAAATAAATGAACTTTAAAGTATAAATTGACTGGTTATTAGAAAAATGAGTCCAATCTAAAAAAGATGAGTCCCTGAGCCAACCTAAAAAAAATTAGTCCCTTTGACTCAAATGAGTCCTAGTGGTAACAGTGGTCCTCTAACAATATTTTGGATACTCTCTGAATGTGATCTGTTTTATTATTGAACGAAAATCACAGCTGTTTGCTAAATCCTTCTAAGAATTCCGGTGCATGAACACTGCCGCTTAACACAAATTAAATGGAACGCCGTTAAACACCAAAAGTGTTGAGCAAAGCTCACATATATGCTGCGATTTCGCAAACATGGCATTCAATTTTATTGACAGATAATGTCTACACAGATACGCAAATTTAATCGTCCGTATTTTGAGCGTGAATACATTTTGTTCACGGAATTTGGACCCTGGGGATCAAGTCCAATAACTGTCAAAAATTTCAAGAGATAATACCACTCTTCGAAATGTTATCTAATATATTTTATCTCATGAAATAATGTATAAAACTTTGGACTGTTACAGAAACTGCTGATGCAATTTTAACAAGATTATGTGCTTTGACATCTATGATAAATCTTGTCAGCCAATGGGAAACACCATATACTGTAACTCAATCACAAAACCTGCTGAAGTTCGTTTACTATTTTATTTAAAGGAAATAGGTTTTGGTTTCAAAATCTCCCATTCGACTTTAAGCTTCACGTTATTTAATGTACACACATCAGTTTAAGCAAAATAGACACCACCGTTGAATACTTTTTTGACATTGAAACATCATTTTGACTCCGTTAAGAAGGAAGGCGGGGCCTATATCCTAAACATTGACAAGTGACAATTCAACAAATTTGTCCAACTTATCTGAAAAATTTTCATTTCATATCATATTGACAGGTGACATAAATGTCAGTTAAACACAATGACAATTTTGACACTGTCAGACTATGACAGATGCATGTATGTATGTATGTATAAGTAAAATATCTATTTTCCTCTTTTATTTAATTTTGAAGTTCTTTACAATCCGTTCCAGAAAATTATTTTTCCTTAGAAACACCCTGTACATCACCAACTGCGTGATACTGAGCTCCAATTCCAAGCCAGTGTAAAGCCCATAAAAGTGGGGTTTTACCATTAAGAGCGCGATTTGTTTTTGTGGGATGCTGGGGTTGACGACCGATTTTTAACAAATTATATTCCGCTGTAATTTTGCAGACGCTAATTACATACTTGCGATACACACAAGTACTATAGGTACGGTGACCATCTGTCCCGTATTTCCCGGGAGAATCCCGTCTTACGCCCGACTGTGACGCCTAAATTTTAGAAAAACACGGGACGTACAACTGTCCCGTATTTTATTTTTTGTTCTGGGTTTGTCCGATATTACCATATATTTATATTATTTTAATAACGTTAAAAAACTTTAACAATTTAATTTGCATTAATTTAATTATGCGTTTAATATTTTTATGTCAAAGGCGAATCAATCCGCCTAAACAAATCCTTCAGAAGGATTAAAGAATTTGTTTAACAACCCTTCATCCGAGGTCCCTCTTTCTCTTTTTATTCAATCCGAGACCTCAATTTTTCATGTGAGCATAATATTATTAGCAGAGTCGCAAAAATTTGCATGTCTAAAGTTGCGCTAGCAATTAAATGCCTTAAATTAAAATTAAAACAATTGATTGAGAACAATTGATAATTTTGTTTATAAACAAATTGATCAAGGAATAATTCGAAAAATTAATTGACCAAAAGTAATGTAAAGCAAATATTCATCAATTTTACAGAATGTGTTACGAATACTTAAATCATTGGGATCTTTTTAAGAATATGAATTTTTTAGTTCGGTAATTCTTCGACACATTCCCATTTCCTTCCTGGCCAGAAATAGAAGCTTCGTTATCTTTTGTCAATCAAAAGCAGATGGATACAACTATTAATTATTCGACCTTGTTTGAGGAATTTGTTTGACACAAAATTATGACAAAATGGATAGAGAACAAAATAACTGTGGCCGAGTAAAGAAAAGTAATTTTTTAGCATTTTTGCAAGCAAAGTATAAACTTTGTCGAGTTAGGCCTCTGTCTGCCAGGATCAAATGCTCTAACCGAAAGAGTGAATGAATAATATTTGGACAAATGAAAAGAAACAACTGAATGTTGAAACTCTCAGAGCCATGCTAATGGTAAAACTAAAGTATAATTTTAGCTGTCAGGAAATTAAAAAATATTTAATAGGAAACAATAATCATCAAAGAAATTTGTTAGGCAAACAAGTACCAAGTAGCAAAAATTTTGTTGGTAATGTGTTATAAATGTTTATTTTTCAAAGACTTTTGCTGATTTTGTGCCAAACACATTTTTCAATTTTAAAATTTATGTCCAGGGTTTTGCTCAGAGAAATATGGTCACCATGACTATAGGGCAAGTTTTGTAGTTGGAAAAAAATCGAACTCGAGAACCAAAGTTGACTTTACAATGATAGAGAACACCAAAAAAGTGGGCCTCGCAATTCCTTCTGCATGCCTGTCTGTC
Organism: Philhelius pedissequus; assembly: GCA_910595825.1. Classification (NCBI taxonomy): domain Eukaryota; kingdom Metazoa; phylum Arthropoda; class Insecta; order Diptera; family Syrphidae; genus Philhelius; species Philhelius pedissequus. The sequence goes on from OU343160.1 coordinate 329,978,230, forward strand.
TGTCTGTCGAACGATCTACAGCCTAAACGGCTGAATCGATTTTGTTCAAAATTGGTGCTTAGGCGTTTTAGGTGATTGTCCAAAATAGATTTTTGAATCGTTGTTTTAGCCCCAAAAATAACGGTACTTACCATACAAATTTTTCTACCATTTTAATTGTCTCGAAAACGGCTATAACGATTTTTATAATAACTGGTGTGTGTACAACTTTGGGTATGGTCTACATTTTTAGCAAAAATTTTCTTAAAAATATTTTGGCGCAAAATTGTAAACGATTTAGTAATATGTTAAATCATTTTTAGAGTGATACTAGGTTAAAAAGAGGATTTTGCTAATTTTAATCTTATTAACATTTTACTAAAGTTAAAATCACCGAATTGCTGCTTTAAATTTTTAGTCATGTCATTCTGATACAAGCCGATAGCTTTGCACGCGGCAGGCCCAGGATCGTGTCCTGCTGGTGTCAGTTTTTTTTATTTTTGTAAATAATGAAGCTAAAATGATGAAAATATAAACATCGAATGCTTATTTAGAGCACATGTTGGGTTTCTATCAACATATAATCAATTTACAACGCATAAACACAATAATTGTGTTCATCAAAATTCAAACCCTAAAAATGCTTTGCTATCTGTTTAATCAGCAGTTTAGTAGTTAACAAAAGGTTCAAAATTTATGAAAAGTCAGTAGACTGCTATGTATATAGCAAATTGCTAACTCGTATCGTGTTAAGGCCTTAATAATAGGTTGTTTAAAATGTTGCGCCTTTGTTTTTAACGGTACCTGCCATACAACCATTTTATTAATTTTCGACTTTCTCATAAGCGGCGGCACGCATTTCGATCAAAATTTTAACGCGGTAGCTCCTTCGAATTCTAAATAATACTGTATTTCAAAATTTTCAAGAATCATTTTTTTTTGGATTTTTGAAAAAAAAAATATTTTATTTTCTTTTTTTTTGAAAATTCAATATTTCGAACTTCTGTTTTTAAATTTATATTATTAAAAATTTTAAATGTTCATACCAATTTGTTTTAGAAAAAAATAAGAATTCTTATACATAAAAAATTAAGTGTAAAACGACTTTAGAAATAGATTTAGCCGTTTCTATTAAGAATTTTTTGCATTTAATGTGATCCAACATAGGAGCAAGTATATGTGCGATCCAGTCGTGTATTTTATTTTTTCAATAAATTGAGAATCACTTAATACAGCAAAATCGTTTTAATGCTCATCTAATTTTTATCACTTTCATCAATATTATAGAAATTTCTTACCGAAATTTTGACTTCATGACCGAGATTCAATTATATGTCACAATTGTCACTTACATACTGACAAAATTGTAAGTTGTATTTTTTTTGTTCCATAATAAAATTGGCACTACAAATTTTCGTTAAATTTGTGACAATTTTGAAAAAATCTCTGACAATTCAATGTCATGACCATTTTTGTATGATCCGAAATCTTGACAATTGTCTAAATTCCCCAGCAAATCTACAAAATAGTAATTTTTTTATGGGACAGAATTTAGACAATTATCAAGTTGTCAATTACAAATTGTCACCTGTCGCCACTGTCAATGCTTATGAAATAGGCCCCTGGTACATTATAATAACGAGTGGGTAAAAATAATTCACGCACCAACAAAATTATAGCAGGATTTTGTTCAAGTCTTGATTTCGTCAAACTGTATACCTCTCACTTACTCAGCAATTAATATACCTCGAATTTGCTGATGACTGCAACAACTCAAATAGCACATCAAAGAGCCCAGATATAACTTTCCGAAGGCCACTTTTAAATTCTCTAGGAAAACTACCTGCAATAGGGAATCATAATCTACCCTGTATTTATATTTTCATAACCCCTTGGCGTAGTATCCTAGCCATGAACTAAATTTCTCTCCCTGATTCTTCCGAATAACACAGTAATCAGAAACAAATGAAGTTATTAGTACCTAGAAGTTCACTTCTTCGAAGACCAGCATGCCAAATTCACCCTTCGCAAGTCGAATCAAGTCTTACATTTAGTATGTCTTCTTATGAGAACAAGAGGAGGATTCTATTTTAAGACGAATCTTTGCCTTTTAAGAAACTAATTCGCCCAACTTTAAGTATGAACTTGCCATTACTACAAATTCCTCTGCAGAAAAATAACTTCTATTTCCCAAATCAGGCAACGTTAGACTCTACAAATATTGTAGAATTGTCCCGAGTGACAAATACCTTTACCACATCAATATCAACATCCTCAGACTGTCCAACAGTTGAACAGAATGTCTTACCCAGAAATCAAAACATTGTTCTGTTTCTCTCCCTTTAATATTCATTACCTGGAACATAAAGACAATTCAGCAAAGAATCCAACAAAATTCCTTCACTCGCACTTTTTGACAATCAAAGTGACGAATTTTTGTCAGAAGTGTAGATAGCTACCAGCAATTTCAATTATATAAACTTATCAAGTAAGCATTCTTAGTATGATATCAAATACTGAAAGCAAAAAGGTCGGAACTGGCTAAACTGTATTTGTTTTATAACATTTCTAAGAATACTGAAAAATTCTGTTATATTATAAAAATAGACTAATAGACAATTCGTCAAGACTTTCTTAATAAAACAATTGGTCTTCCTTGAATATTTCGTTCTACGAAAAAGTTTTTATCTTTTCCGTACTATGAAACTAAGAAAGAAAAAAAAATACTCGGGTATAAAAATTCAATAAAGCAAGTCGTTTTTCATTTTGCATGGTCTGCCTGCTTCCAAGGTTAGAAGTTAATCATAGATAAAGATTACCAACAACATGAGTTCTGTTTAGTTTTAGTAACACTCTCACATAATTTTCATAAGGGAAGCAATTAAGTGCACAACTAGGTCGAAGGACTTTGCTTTTATCCGATTATCGACATCAAAAATATGGCCTACGGTTAAAAATTGAAGGTTCTAAGCAAATGATGGCATCCTTAAGAAATCTCGTGATATTAGAAAATTACACAAAATATCAATCTTCTGCGATTTAGAACAGTGAATCGATTTTTCACGAAATACAATGGACGTTGTCGTTTTTTTCAAATGTTTCGACATTTATTCCTGACAGGCAAATGTTCCTTTGTATATGGGAAGTATCTGCTTTTTCGTCTAGTCAAAAATAGGGATACATGCTTCATTTCTTTATGTGAAGTTTTATATATGGTAGTATATTTAGAAATCTGACATTAAAGCAGGCTTTAAACTTCAATTGAATTGGCCATGCACTGTCAAATGGCCATGCACTACACAAAAATTACACGGCTCGAGTCTACAACTTTTTAATAATTTTTTATTAAATATATTTATAAAAATTTAAAATTTGCAAACACGACGAGTAACAGGGAGAAAATATTCGCACTTTGAATCAGATTTAAACAAGGTTAAATTATACTCTTACCCCCTTCGCCGAGTTATAATGGGTTTCATTTGACAGTAAGTTGAATGACAGTCCTATGCGTAGTTTAATTATATTGGGAGTCTAGTAAATTAATTTGAAGAAACTAAAAATCGTATACGATCTTGTCCAACACAATCGTCAAGTGTAAAAATGATCAACTGATATTTCAGCACTCTGGTTGATTCAAATTGAAAACCAAGTTAGGTGTATTCAAATTTTAACACTTTCTTATCTTTCGCTTGGTATTATTCGACAAAATTGCAGTCCACTTATACAGTGTTTTGCAAAGTCGAAATTGCTAACGCGAGAGGCACATTTTTAAGCAGACCTACTTCTCGCCCACACAAAGGAAGTGGAATGCAGAAATAAACAGGTAAATATTACCTCCTCGCTCCTAGTAACAAACTGGAAGAAAAATCGCTCTGTGTTCGCGACAACAGGCTCGTCTGTGGCACGCTTAGAGGGAGAGCAGCCACATAAATGGGCTTTCGATCCCCAAAACTTGCCGAAAGACGGAAGTACAATCAGATCAGGCCTAAGCCTCGTCTACAATACACTTAGAAGCATTATATTGCAGAAATACATATGTAAGGTTCCGTCTCGCTCCAAGCAGTGCACTAGAAGAACAATCGGTTTCGGTTCGTGGTCAAAGATTCGTCTGTGGTACCCTAAGAGAAAGAGTAGCAACAAAAATAAATGTTCAGAGGTGGTGTGGCGCTTTGAATAAGAGTAACTAAACCCATGGTTTCGTAAAACTGCCGGGCTGCGGTAATAGTCCAGGAAAATTAAACAAAAAAATGATGAAACTTCGAAAAAATTCCGACAAAGCTGAATTTTGGTGGAGAGCTTCATTTAAATGTCTTAAGCATTTCCTAAAGAGTACCCTAAATTTGATGTGGAGCAAAAATGTTTAGGCGTTGGGGGGCGAAGGGGGAAAATTCAGTTTTTTTTCCAAATTACTCGAAAAATATAGGTTCATTTGAAAAAAAATGTAAGTGCGCATTGTAGCTAATGTTTTTCTACACAAAAAAGATTGAGACACTTTTTATCGTACAATTGATAGATTTGGAGAAAAATGGCCGAAAACATTGGGGTGCAGTACATTAATTCAACAAAATGTAATAAATTTATGTTTTTGATTGAGGATTTTTTTTTTGTTTTTATCTATGTTTGCAAAAACATATTCTATGAAAAAAATACAAATTTTAAATGTGGAACCGGAAGGCCAATGCTGCCATTTTAAAAATTATAATTTTTTTTATTTTCCTTAATAACTCCCAAAATCTTTATTTATTCTAAAAAAGCTCTAGAAGCAGGTTTAAGACAGTAAGATTCTACAAAATGGCATATTAACGACTCTTGTATGTCACTTCGTTTTTAAGTTATAGTACTTACTTACTTTACTTATCCGGCTCCCGATCCATGGAGGGTCGCTGCCCGACATATTGGGGTCTTCCATCGATTGTGGTCCCTCGCACGCTCCCTCCAGTCGTCGAGACCAAGCGCTCTTGCGTGTGTCCCTATAGCGGAGTTTCGGTCTTCCTTGTCGCCTCGAACCCAGGGCTGGGATTCAAAGATTTTCTTGGCTGGAGCGTTGTTGTCCATTCGCTCGATGTAGCCGAGCCAGTGTGGTCGACGCGCTTTGGCTCTTTGGACTGCATCTATATCTTGGTACAGTTCGTACAATTCTTCTTCTCCATTCGCCCTCTTCGCATATAGGACCAAATATCCTCCGAAGAATTTTTCTCCCGAAAGTGCCCAGTATCAATTCCGCTTTTTTACTTATCGTCCAGCACTCGGCGCCGTAGAGTAGAACTGGTAAAATTTGGGTTTTGTATTGCGTGCACTTTGTCTTTCGAGACAGGAGTTTTGAACCCATTTGTTTGGCCAAACCGAAGTAGCAGCGGTTCGCTAGGGTAATTCTTCGACGGATTTCCACTGAGGTTCCGGCGGCCGGCGCGGCGTCGGTTTGCTTAACAGATGGTTCGGTCGGGGTATAGAGGAAAAGTGTAACGCCTCGTTACAACCCTCAGATCTATTATGTCAGTGCGACAGTCGCACGGAGGGATCTTCTAAAATATCATTAATTCATTTAATGAGAATCAAATGCTCTGGTTGTGTTCAAGAACCCGTGCTGCAGTTCTGTGCACACACTCGGCAATAAAGAGAAACCAAATGTCATAAATGACCGGTCATCCAGCCTAATAAGTGTACTAACTGGTGTGCCACAAGGATCTATACTTGGACCGATCCTTTTTTCGCTATACATCAACGAGCTTCCTCTAGTTGTTAAAAATTGTGTAATTCACCTATACGCCGATGATGTACAACTTTTAATAAGTCGCCCATTCCTTGCTAAAAACGACATGGTTTCTTTAATGAATGAGGACTTGCTTCGTATCTCCAATTGGTCCAAACAAAATAATCTTTGCTTAAATCCTGTAAAGTCGAAAACCCTACCCATCTACCGAAAGGCATTTGATTTATCAGTTTTAAACCCGTTGAAGCTGGATGACGAAACCATTGATTATGTCGGCTCGGTGAGAAATCTAGGAATGGTTTTCAATCGTAGTCTCACATGGAACGATCACATAAACAGCGCGATCGGGAAGGTTTATGCTAGCCTTCGTGCTCTTCAGATCACTCAAAGGTTCATTCCCAAAAAAACTAAAATGTTGCTAGCCAAAACTCTGTTACTCCCTGTTTTACTGTATGGATGTGAAGTTTTCTGTGACTTGGACTATGCGACGAATCGCAAACTTAATGTTGTATACAATAATATTGCCCGCTATGTATTTAACCTACGCCGATACGACCATGTATCTGCCTTTTCAACACAACTTTGCAATTGCAGTCTGGATAATTTACTGAAATTTCGTCAACTGAGCTACTTGCATCAAATAATTCAAACTCAAGAACCCGATTATCTTCACAGCAGACTGAATTTCCCTCATTCAACAAGGTCTCTCGTTCTAATACCGTCTCGTTATAAATATCTAAATACTCACCGTCAGTTTTTTATTCATGTTATACGCCTCTGGAACTCCCTGCCAATCGCATTGTTTCTTAATTCGTTTCAACATATAGCTACACATACATGCATAAATATATTATCTTTTAACTTAAATTTATTAAACTTAAATAGAATCCAATTGAATTCATAAATCCAATTAAACTTACTCTTAATTCTTATATTAATATAAAGGCTTGCAACAACTTATAAGACGAATGTCTTACTTTGTAAGTGATTTTTGAATAAATAAATACAAATACAAATAAATACATATAGAAGTGTGTGTATACAAAACACATTATTTATACTACTAAAGGATTGACGAACATGTCAGTCATATTTTTGGTCATAACCCTGGTTCTAGATATCGGACAGCAAACAGATTTCTTATATGTACTCTCCAAACATGTCCTAAGATCTCCAAAAATTTCATTCAAATCGAAATCAAATCAAACCGAAGAGAGTAGTTCGCGCACAAAATATAATTTGAATTGTTTTTTATAAGAAGATTAAATTAAAAATTAAAATTAAATTAAATTAAATTAAATTAAATTAAAATAAAATAAAATAAAATAAAATAAAATAAAATAAAATAAAATAAAATAAAATAAAATAAAATAAAATAAAATAAAATAAAATAAAATAAAATAAAATAAAATAAAATAAAATAAAATAAAATAAAATAAAATAAAATAAAATAAAATAAAATTAAATAAAATAAAATAAAATAAAATAAAATAAAATAAAATTAAATTAAATTAAATTAAACTAAATAAAGTAAAATAAATTAAAAAATTAAAGTAGCTGCTCAAAAAGGGAAATTCATGAATGAAGTTCATGAAAGTGAAACGAATAAATGAGTAACTTGACGATGACAAAATGGGCCTGCCTAAATGACCAAGTTTGTGTGAATTCTTTTGCCTGTGTGTACATCGTCTTTGATGTTTTTTTTTTTTTTTTTGTTTAACTTAATGTGATTTTGTCATTGTCATTTCAACAAACTACGGTGGTGTATTGAACATTTTTCCACAGCACAATTCTCTCCACCAAAATCACAACGACAACATTATCGAGTGACAAAATTAAGCACACACTTAATTCATTGCCATGCATCACTTCGTTAGTAAGTGAAAATGGCAGGAAAACTTCCCAGAGTCCTTTCATGTATTAAATACCTTGAAGTTCGTTGAAGTATAGAGAAACTACAAGCAGAACTTTTATACCGCCACCGCACTGCCCGCCACTACTGCTGTCGACATTCCTTTGCTATGTATATGGTTAACTCCTACTATTACAACATTCTCAGGCAGGATGAAAATGATGATGATGATACTGGCTTGGGGTTGGGTGTGTTAGCTGGTAAAAAGTTTCTCTGTCGCAACAGCACTTGGTGTATAGTGTTTCATCCTGAATGGAGCAATATTTCTATTTAATCATCAGCAACCGAAATGAAACGTTTGAGAAAGTTTCCCTTGCTTCTTTTGGTTTCACACTAAAAGCAGCAATAGTCGTACAAGGAACGATGGAAATAAGAAATAAGGAAAAAAAATAAAATACACGAAGAAAAATTCATCCTTAAACGGATTTAATTATGTAATTGAATAGCAAGCACGATAAATTTTTCAACCGCTTCAGGCTGTCTAAAGCTTTAAAAGGATCAAAATCTTTTTTGGTTTAATGTGAGAGTATATAGGTTGGTACGCGTGAATGGGAATATTTTATAAAGAGACAGGGGGTTCTGTTAAGAATGTTTTATAGCTATAGGTGTATTGTATACCCTTTCGCTTCAATACTATTTACGAGGCTTATAGAGGTAAGTGTACATCAGGTGCGAAGATTATAAGATAGAAGAAATATGTTACATTTCCAAAACAGGAGTTTTTCTCCTTTTCAAGTGAATTCTGAAAACGAACAAAAAAAATCAAGATGAAAGGAGTACGAGTGCATATTATATTTATTCATGTTCGACGATAGATATTTTAGTCAGACGGAGAATTGAAACAAACCTTCAACTGGAAGTAACCGGGAATGTTTGTTTATCACGGGGAAGTTGTAGTCCTTTTTGGCATTCATTGTTTAAACACGCGATAGGTTCCTTCGAGTCATGACAAGCATATAATTAAAGGAAACTCACATCCTTGTAAGGTCCGATATGAGTGTTCGCCGCTGAATCCCTGTTTTTGTAGATGTGAGGAGAATTCGAGATTCGGTCCAGGTAGGCACATTTTAATTGATAGGATCTAATGTTACACATCAAGTATGAATGTTTACATACAAATAAATTATTTTTTTTGGGCATGCGATAATTTTAAAGAATGTTGTAATCTTGCGATTCACACATAAGCTTGCTGATGATAAGTTTCCTTTAGAATAATTTAGAGAAAATGGTTTTGATGAATAAAATTTACAAAAAATAAAAGTTTTTACACAAGTAGATCTGGTTTTTTTTGAGGACCTCAATAGTTTTGACTTAGGTACCTCCCAGTGCAATGAGAAGAAATTGGATCCGGAATTAATTTTACTGTGTAAAAAGATCCTACAAGGCTAAAGTTTGGATACGAGACATTTTTTTTATGTTTCAAGGTCAAAACCTTAAATTTGGATTACAGATAAGGTTTTAACTTTCATCTCAAATTTAGAATTTGAAGGACGCCCTGCATGGTGGTTTAAAACAATTCCAAGCATCGAACAATGAAAAGTTCGGAGGAAATTTGGTCCCCGAAAGATGGCGCTCTATAGAGAATGGTCGAAATACATAAAAAAATAGAATCCTAGTAGCTTATCTCCAATTAATTTTATTCTGAAAAAGCCCATAAATTTGTTTTGTTCGAAATCACCAGTTGGGAAATAACTTTCAACTCGACTTTCGTAAAAATTATATTCTGGAGTACTTGCTTTTCATTTCAGCTTGTTAATGTTTTCCTATTATTTTCTTAGGTTTTATTATTTTTCTGTCAAAATTGTTGTTTTCTTATTTTTTTTTTTTTTTATATCTACGCGCGCTCAAGGGATTATGAATACCCTTTAAATGTTTCAACACAGTGCTGGCGTGAGGGTGGGGCTAAGGAAGAGAAAGAATGATAGGAAAGATGTGTGGCGTGATATTCGGAGACTGTAGGTGGTTGTTGTCTCAGATTTTATTTCCAGGGATGGCGGCTGAACTAATGCGGAGAAATTACCGTGTCTTAGTTATCGATGATGTCCCTTATAATTCGCATTAATTTTTTTTATTTTATCGGTATACTAGTTTTTCAATCACATATTGTTAGTTCTATGCCTAAACAGCATGTAATGAGTAAACCAGCAACTCATTGTATGACATTTATTTTTAGAATTCTTTTGAGGTTGACAGGCGAACACACAACTACCGAGCCACGGCACTCCCCAACTTTAACTTATTCTGAAAAAAATGGTAGAAAATAGTAGGAAAATGACGTGGTCGACGTTCCTGGCAGTGAAAACAGCAGCCGAAAAATTCATTATGATGAGGCATAGCATGCGTAATGTGTCCGAAGAGGTAGGACCATCGGATTTCGTCAACGGTGACACTCTTCAGCACAATATCTATATGTAACATTCAAATGAGTGAACCGAATTCCGGGGATACCTATATGCTGCAAACACGTAGTTGGAGGTGAAGAAGAGGTTCGAAAGGTCATTAAAAAATCTAACTGGAGAACTTAGCGAGAAAGAAAATTTTGGAAAAATTTAGAGTGTACAAAAAATCAGAAAAAAATAATTTAAGAAAAATTTTGGAAATTGGTTATTGTTCTGGTACAGAAAATTTAAGAGAAATGTCAGGCAGGTCTCGTTTGGAAAAAAAAAAGAAACGTATCTAGATTTTGTTTTATTCCTCTGGGCATCTTTTTGATCTATTGGTTATTTTATTTGGTGGCTGTGATATTGGAAAGAAAAATTAGTTCGAATTATACTTAAATTTCAGGACCCCATTAGTTTCATTACCGATCAAAGTATTTATAAAATATAATTTTATATAGAAGGTCCTCCAAATTATAAATAATTCAGCATACCAACATTTCCTGAAAATCATTTTTTTTGGATTTTTGAAAAATAAAAAATCGTAAAAAGTAAAATGCACGACTGAATCGTACGAACTTGCTCTTGTAGCCAACAACCTTAATGTAGCTAACCATTGAGGTTTAGTTAGTTAGGTGTAGTTACCCTATGCAAGTTTAAGATCTATATATGTAGGTAAGATTAACTTGATTCTTAGTATAATGAATTATCGAATGGATGATTCAAGGAGTAGTTACATATAGGTACCTACCTACAAATATATATTTAAATCTAAATTATGGATTTTAATTATGTAAGTTAAGAGAGTAAAATGCATCTACATATTTATATATATAGATGAAACCTAAGTATGTAAACATGTACATATAATAATGAAAATGAAGGGTGTAGATGATTATGTAGCTATATGGAAATAACCTTATAATTTAGGTGCAATATGCCTATATAAGATTCATGTGATTTTTAGAGACACGTATGTACATATATAATGGGTTATCTATTTTGCGGTTTCAAAAGTAAACCTAAATAAAACACATATACAATATTTTTGTTCATGATATTCCTTTTTTATTCTTAAGTTTGAATGCTGACATTATGTGTGAAACACTAAATCATTTAAATGACCGCCACGCGAATTGTTGTCAGCATCGATTCTTTTGAGGTAATTTTCGACAAATTTTTGACACATATTGGGCGGTATCTCAGCCATAACTTGAAGATTGTTGGTTTTCAAGTGCTATAGAGTTAAAGGTTTATCTGCTTAAGCACGGTCTTTCGCGTAGCCCCACAAAAAAGTATGATCATGGTGGCCAGTTAATATTGCCACGACACGAAATTAAGCGGCCAGGAAATCGCTCTTGCAATAAAGCCCTATTCGCTCGAGTTGTGTGGCATGTTGCACCGTCTTTGAAAACACATATTCTCCAAGTCGTATTCTTCAATAGCAGGCAAACAAAAGTCGGTTATCATATGACCATAACGCTCCGGATTGACGGTGACAGTCGTTCCATCGTCGTTTTCGAAGGAGTAAGTTTCATTCACTCCTCCGGACCAAAGAGCGCCCCAAACATTGACATTTTGTTGATGTAACGGCCTCTCTTCAATTACTAGAGGATTCTCAGAACCCCAAATATGACAATTTTGTATATTAACATACACACCGAGTGAGAAATTAAAAAAATTCTGTTCGAAAAATTGCCATCCACCGACTGTTATTCAAGCACCCATTCGACGTATCTACGACGTTGTGAATGGTCAGGTGGCTTCAGTTGTTGTGTGAGCTGGACTTCATATGGATGTAGGTGTATATCCAAATGCAAAATACGCCATAATGTGCTGTAAGACAGTCCTAATTCCTGAGAGAAGGACGAGGAATCGACACATTCGGGTCTTCGGCAACACTTTTACTTACAGCAGCGATATTTTCAGTGGTACGAGCGAAACGATGATGCACAGCCCTTACAATATCTGTAACTAATCCAGTCTCTTCAAATTTCTTCACAATTTTGCCAATTGCTTGCGTAGTTTGGCGATTATGTAAGCCATAATCTCCTCTTAAAGCATGATATGTGGCTGTGGCAGAATCATCATTTTTGTAGTAGGTTTTAACAATTTTTATGTGTTGTGCGATAGCTAAGCGATCTGAAAAAAAAAATTGGTTTAACAATTTAGTTTGATAGATGTCGAATTCCAGCCCTATACTTTTGAAACCGCAAAACGGATAATCCTTTATAAACGTATAATCTTGCTCCCGATTCAGGGATTTATAAGTTCCTCAGTTCAAATTTATTATTATATTTCTCATTAACTATATAGTTAACTAATTATTACTTCACATCATTCAACTTGCAAATAGTCTACTGGCGCATACAACTCTCAATCCAGATGAACCTAGGTCAAATCCAACAAATTCGTCATGTATTTGTATTTGAAATCTTAATTCAGAGAAAGGAATTCTCACCGTAACGCATTACGTAACGCATCGGTTTACACTTCCATAAAAAGTTATCACTTCAAAATTGATGTAAGCATTTCCAATTGTCTGCCTCCATTATTCGAATACTCATTCGATTATTTTGACTACTCGATTACTAGTATCTCGATTATTGAATTCATTCGATTATGCCCATCCCTAGGCATAACTTCGACTACGCCTACATCATTCAGGCACATTTTTGCGAAGTTTTGCAAAAATTTTTTCTGTTTGATTGTATTCTTTTGTTTCACATACATACAAAATGAATAATGTAAATTTAAAAAAAATCTTATAAAACTCATATTTTCACTACAGTCATGAATACGTAAAACTGGAAAAACTTTAACAAAATACTCCACCACATTAAAACGAAGATGGCTTTGCAGCTTTTCAAGCGTTAAATTAAAGGTTTAAATCAATACATACCCCAAGCACCGAACCAAAAGTATTTATCCTTCAACAACTTACTAACTTATTCCTAGCATCACTGCTACTTAACAGAAAATCCACCAACCAACAACACAGCATCCGCTCAAGCACTCGCCCAAACTCTATTTCCACATAACAACTATACCTACCGATTATTTTGATTAAAAATTCCCGATAAAGACGTGATTAAAAAACTTTCTGGCTCCTTAAACTTATAGCTATATCTTTTTTCGCATGGCAATTCGCATAGATGCGACGATAAACAGGATTTCGATCCCCGAAAAAAAAGCTAACTATAACAACAACTCTTCAAAGTGTGTTCCTTTGTTTTTTTTCTTTTTTTTTTTTTGTTAGATTGGTAGGTACCTTCGCTGTGTCAAGCTATGGAGACCTCGAGGCAGTGGGAATTCCAAACTTGGCCAACATTTATATTATATCCCTCCTGTTCCTGTTTCCTAGCCACCTGCACCTATATAAAATGGGTATATCATGCCAAATGGTGATTGAGTCGGAATGGCAAAATCAGAAAACGATAGCTCTCTCTTCTCTCGCGGGAGCAAGTCCTTTACAAGACGAAGAAGACACCTCATCCTTTAGTTTCGTGACCACTCTTTTGAACTGTTTTATTATTATTTTTTTTTTTTTTGTTTCAAAAGTTTGCCTTGTTGTGTAGCTGATTCACCCTTAAGGGATCGTGTTGTGTTTGATGGTCTTATCCCACAATCGAAGAAAAACTTAAAAGTAAACAAAAGTTTCGTGCGAGATGTGATACTTTGGGAAAAATCCTCTTTAGCTTCCATATGTGTTTGAATTTTTCGTTTTATAGTTTTGTAGGCGTTGAGAGTTCTGGTGAAGAGGGACCAAGGGACGAAGGACTATTTGGCATTAGCAAGTATCGAGTAAGCCATCTGTAGGATCACTCAAAGTTTTCCCATTTAAGAAAAAGTTTGCGCTTGGCCTTTTTTTTGTGTTGCTGCTGCTTGAAAATCCATAGACCAACCTGGTGTCGGTGGCAAATTCTATGGAAATGGTATCAACCTAGCCCATAGGTATTGAAAAGAAGTAAGAAACAACCGGGAACTACGCCACTCGTTTGCTCATTGTTATTTCATCTGCAGCACTAGAAGTTGAAAGTTTTAGTTCATTTTTTTTAGTTTTTTTTTGTAACATGGTTTGTATATTTTCAATGGGAAAGAGAAGGATTGTGGCATTTTGTTTGTCATTTCTGGCAGGTGAAAGTTTTTCACTCGTTTTTAAACGGAAGGATTTAGAGTGACACGTGGAATGTGAAGATTTCTGTTTGTCTGCAATTTTTGTTTATCTTTCAGTTTCATGAGATATAGGAGACACTGGAGAAGCTAGTTAGGCCACAAGCAATTGGCTGATCCTAAAGTGAGAGGTTTACATTGATTTTGATGTCTTAAATTTGTTTGGAGGTATATCCGTCAAGTTGCATTGTCCGTCAAGAACTGTTATTTCGCTCCCGAGAAGCTATTTCGTCATCATGTTTTTACTTGCGATATAGATACTATATGTCAGGTTTTGCATTTGGAAAAAAATCGAACTCGAGATTTTAGTCAAAAAATGATATTACGATGCTAGAGAACACAAACAAAAATAGCTTCCATAATTCCGTATTTTTGTCTGAAGGTGAATCTACAGCTTACACCGCTGACGCGATTTCCTTAAGGTTTGTTTTTTAAGCCTCTTGGTGAATTGGCTCGATTCTTGTCTTGCCATTTTTTTTCGTTTAATACTAATGTACTGGCCAATAGGATACCATGCTGCGAAAATGGGTCCAAGATGGAGATTAAAGATTTAATCCTTGAACGAAACATAGTGTCCTTAGGACAGATACAAACTAAAAACTACATGCAGTGGTTAATAGGTTTCCGTTGGAATTTCACTGTAACAATCCGTGGTTGAATAACTATCGCGTCCCTGTACAGTCTGCACAGGGTTAAGGAAAGGTAACACAGGTGGGCTGATCCAGCGATGTAGTGTGATTAAGCCGTCCGAAAATCCTCTTAAGACTGTTTTCCAAATTGATTGCAATATACAACACCCACAACAAAACTACAACCCCATCCTTCCTTAACAGAGAAAAACGTCTGGGTCCGTGGGAGAAATGATAATGTGGAGGATCACCAGGTTGTCGGACCCAAATATATCAATCGATGATATTTCTGAGAAATCGGATCGCACGCATTCCGAAAAGAAAAAAACTAAATCCCCAATTTGGAATAATAGTTTTCTACATTCGCGGCGTTTGCGCAAATCCGCCGGACGGGTTTCAGTTTGTCTCATCCCAAATAAAGAATTTTTTAAATCAAAGTGTCAAGGAGTTACAACTTACAGTATCAAAATAGAGCGCTCCAGCCCTAATTGGGTCAGCGTGCTAGGTTGCCCTTGACCACTATTTCTACCGACCTACCTTGTAAATGAAAAATTCAGTAGAGAACGACTGACAACCATTAGGCTTTAAAACCGGGTGCATGTATTGCCTTCTATTTGTTTCAAAATAAGATTGAAGAAGTAGGTTAGATTATATGTTAGATTATATGTTAGAAGGTTAGAAAGGGTGGTGAAACGGCTAGCCGCCTCAGCTCACTCAGATCTACATGGA
This sequence comes from Philhelius pedissequus, assembly GCA_910595825.1. Classification (NCBI taxonomy): domain Eukaryota; kingdom Metazoa; phylum Arthropoda; class Insecta; order Diptera; family Syrphidae; genus Philhelius; species Philhelius pedissequus. Next base: position 329,993,740 of record OU343160.1, read on the forward strand.
TCCATTGCGGTCCCCAGGGTAGGAAAAGTGATTTTAAGGGAGTAAATGGGAAGATTATGTTTGAGGTGCCTCCCTAAGCCATCGTGATCTTTGAATAAATTGCAGGATATTTTTAAGGGGCTTAATAGAGATATCACCCAGTTTTTCAGAGATGTAATCTCCGAGGGCTTTTTTCCTGGGTCGGTCTAGGCTGGGGTATTCACAAAGGAAGTGATATGAGTGCTCTTCATTTGGGTTCCCATTGAGTTGTGACCCGTTAGGATGCCCATCAGGAGAGACAGTTGAGGTCTGCTAAGACCTGGAAAATTATTCCGTTTTTTTTTTTATAGAGATATCTGCCCGAAGATTTCTCTAAACCCGACAACTGTCGATACCTGACCATTTGACGTTTGCGATTTTGAGGAAGGTTCGTTGGATTGAAAGATTCTATTGTTGCAGTTGCACAAATATTCCAGAAACCATTTGGCTCGGTTCAAGTGATGATCCGGATTTGGCAAATTCATCTGCGGTCTACTAGTTTTGACCTTGAGACGATTGAGGAAATGGCTTTGATTGCCTCCTGGCTGGCTACGAAAATGTCTATATTTGTGTAGATCTGCTTACATGTGGAGAGATGCTTAGCCGCCTCACTAATTTAGAGCACCTCCGCTGAAATCCTGAAATACTGAGCAATAATATGGGAGTATGTACGATTTGGTTAAGGGGGGATTTTCTGACAAGATTCCTGACCCTACCCTCATTTCTTTTTGTCGTATAGCCCTCTCGGTCTCCAACTCTTTCGCTTAAAATCAAGTGGGGCTAAAGAAAGAAAGAAAAAAAAGAAAGAAAAGTTTCTAGGGCTGCGGTTGGTTAGTTATCCTAGAACTAGTTCTACCAACACACGCTAATCTTTGTATTTTTCTCATGGTTTTAAGATTGGTGGTCTTTTCCACGGAAGACCAGCAGACCAAACATGCGAACCTCAAAATTTCCCATGACTGTGTAGTGTGTACATCCAATGTATGGCTTTAGGGCTTGGACCCCATTTATTATCAAATAACCTACTACATGTGTAAAAAGTTGTTGTAAGTTTTTCTTTAATGTTGTCTTTCCAGTTCAGTTATTAAGAAGAATCATCACATCCTGTAGAGTCTTCGAATACTTGGGAAGTGTTATTCCCACTCCCACCACCCCCTCCTTCCTGGATCATCTGGTCCAATTTGTCTGGAATCCAGAGTTCGCATTTCCCCATAATAGATATAGAGCTCCTGGCGAAGGCTTGAATGCTAAGTCTTCCTCTTCTAAACTGATTTTTGAACTAGGTCTTCATTGACTTAAAAAAGTTGGTTCTCCTCTTGCCATTTCATATAACTTATATAACTTCCACTAAGCAGCTGTTGGAGCTGCTGGCTGAACAAATCAACTTTTCCGTGTGCTTCGGTGACTAGGTTACATTTTTTGCGCCCTGGTAATAAAACCAGCAACCTCTTACTTGAATATTTTGTCTCCTTGAGCTGGTTGGTTTCATAGTTTCTTCTTCATTCAACGCAAGAACATTTTTTTCTTACTTTCTCCTAGCTCCATACATTTCAGTTCACTCCTCAAGGTGTACGCTTTGTGCGTATTTGTTGAAATTTTCCTGAGTAATATATTACCACAGCGTTTCACTCTAGAGTGGCTGGTAGGAATTTGATAGTCCTCCTTCTAATCACAAGTCAAAAGTCTTTGATAAAATCATCAGTTTTGCAAATTAAAATGGTGACATGGGCAATTTTCTAACGGCGTAGTTTGTTCCTTTTATAATAACTAATTACCGTTGTCCTGAGTTGCGGTAATATTCGTTTTTAGCGCCTGAAGACAGTAACAAGATTTTAAATTGAGCGTATCAGTCATATTCTCAATTAAAATTGAAAATGGAATGATAGTCTTAGTTTTTTCCGAGTGTCGTGCTGTCATAAGTCATAACCATTGAGTTTTACGTGATATGAAAGTTTATCCAATGATTTTTTGATTCGATTAACCAACAAAGGGTTCATTCGCTATATTTCTTTTTCAGCACACTTGCTTGTACTAAAAATGGATACTGACCTCCGATCTTAGTAATTTTAGTGGAGATCAAATATGATATCGTCGATTCAATCACCATCCACCAAGTCTTAAGTCTAGTATTTTAAAAATGTAAGGCGTGCCGTTTATGACTGACAATAATAATAATAAACCAGCAACTTATCAAATTTATAACTCTTCAATGGGCCAACAAAAAAGTCATATGCTTCTTCAATACGAATTTATCAGAAGCGTATTATTGTAAAAAAATTGTGTTTGCACTTGACGAATTTACTTTTAAACGCTTTGCTCATTGAATTTAGACCATGCGATTTTTCTTCATTTCGCAATACACTCCCTCACTCGATATATCATTATTCAAACTTTTCAAAATGCACTTTATTTCAACTCTGAAGGATATTTCATGCAGTATATATTAATAGCAAAATCTTAAATGTTATTTCAAAATCAAAATACGAACAAAACACCCATGATTTTTCTCCCTTCTTGCAGAAACTAATACTCGCAAATATTATACCTATTCAGTTGCATCCATTTTCTTCCATTCCAATGGGTAAAGATAAGCAAAAATCGTATTTTTACTTGGGGGATTTGCCCGCTCTTTAGGCTCTAACTCGAAGCATTCATTACAATTGTAATTTTATTCAAACCCGGTAGGTTGGATATAGATATTGTACAGTATTATAAATACTTCGCGGCATCTTATGAAAGAATATTGTGCAGTGATGTTATTGCATACAGAGTTGCCAACAAGTTGGGCTTTTATTTTATTTAGCCAATTTAAGTCAGGAAATTCAGATCCAAGAACATATTATATCGTTGAAGCATACAAAAATTAACATTTTAGATGATTGGTTTTCGGGACTCCCGGCAATGGAAACAAAATTTTCTAGCAATCTTTCCAAAATGTCTAGCAATTTTTCGGAAAACTTTTCTAATATTTTGCCCATTTAAATATATTGAAAAAGTTCAGACTTAAAGAATTGCGGCAATGTTTAAAAGATGGGCGGATCCAGGATTTCAGTTTCGGGGGGGGGGGGGGGGGGGGGTCAAGTTGATCGAAGACAGAATACCGAAAAAGATTATTTTATTAGATATAGGTACCTATACTTAATATAATCACGTAATATATGTATATCAATTGCTTGAAAAAAAAAAAAACAGCAACCAAATTTTAACGCGCCTAAATATGGAGAATTGCTTGGGTGTAATTGTGCTTAACAAATGTCTAACATTTCTGATGGTGGAGACTCTGGTACACTACGTCTTTCTTCAATTTTCTTTATCCATTTTAATATCCATAGCTCAATTTTTGGATAACGACAGAAACAGGTTGATAATTGAAAAGTTGGCTGTCAATTCAGCTTCTGTGCATGTAATTTTTGGCAAAAATACTCCTAGCTGAAATATTGCCAGTACATCTGAAGAAAGACGATTTTGCAAGTCTGCCACGACAGAATCCAGTTGTGGACTATAAACGGCCCTTCGAAAATACTTCTTGAGATGTAGACTGTCAACGCATCATACGAAAACAACACGTTATTTTAAGGATCCAAATTTTTTTTTTTCTGTCAGTATAAAATTTCCGTTTCAAGGTGTATTTATATGTCTATGATCAGAGAGTTATCGTGAATAAAAATTTCCCTGGAAATTTTTTTTCAATCCGAATCATGGCAACGTTAATATTGGGCTGGTAGCTCTACCGCAACGTTACTTTAAAACTTTTATGAACACAAAATAATCAACATCATTGCGGTATACAAACTTGGTATACGCTCCGTTCATCAAAGTATACAGTAATTATACCCATTGAAATTCATCGAATTTTTTTTCGGATATGTCTAACGAAATGAGAGGAAAAAAAATTTCAAATTTTAAACGGATCTAATTTAGGAAATTTTCATCTTTTTAGATGTTAACGTTTGTCAAAATGGCAGGCATCGATCAAATATTTCCCACTCCCTTGCTAAGTGTTTGATTTCCATGGGGTTAAGCAGATTCCGACGTATACAGTTTTTCTAAGAACAATACACGAATATCCCGAAGACGTTTTTAGAAGTCATTTTGATATGATTTCGTCGAACTCTTCAAATAATAAAAAGTTGTTCTTAAAAATAAACTATTGTAAAAGATGTAAAAAATACACAGCTTGCTTGTATACTTTTGTGCAACAGAAAATTGAAAGATACGAGTTTGCGATAATTTTACTCTAGTATTGCAGTAAAACTACATTAATGAATACAAGTAGTGATACCAAACTTCTACAGAAATATTTCTGGTGTTATACATTAATGAACTCGATACTGGTAGTGTTATTGTATCCTTACAATTATCATGAACTCAGTCACGCTCAAAAGTTTCCCTCTGAATTTATTGGTATCGGGAATAAACTTTCCCAGGGAATTTTCTTGTCAATGCATACGATTTTTTTTCCAGGGAAATTTATTCCGTGGGAGATTCACGATCACAGGAAAAATTTCAAGGGAATAAAACATTATATAGGAAGCGAAATTCCTGGGCGGTTCCCGATAGGCTAAGTCCTGCCAAATAAGATCTCAGTGAGCATGCAATGTCAGATTCACAGCCTGGGGGTTCAATTCCGCAAGCGTCAGTCTTATCTGTGTAAACAGAAAATCATGTATACATACATATTTGCGATACCACAAGGGTGCGATCCAGTTTTTTTTTGACGGATAGTGAAATATTCATCCATATTTTGATCCTGAATATTTTGTTTTTCACAAAAATTCATTAATGCTTGTGGAATTCGGGCCCTGGATCCCTTAATGGGACTAGATTTCCCGTTGAATTGTTAAAAAATAGATATTTTATAATTATGATTACATATATAAATTATTTATTTATTTATTAAATTAAGTACTTAAGTATTTAAAATTTTTGTTTTGTTTTATGTCATAAGTAAAAAGGTATATATACGTATATTAATATATTATACGAATAGTATTTTTATTGTTTTTAAAACTGAACTGATGTTTTTTTTTGTATTCATTTTTATTTAATCTTAACTTATAACTATCTTAAAGCTAGACAAAAATGTTTAAAACTAGCCTAATTATCAATAACTTACAACTAATTTACTGGCCCTTTACGGGCTCTCTAAACTTAACTATATCTCTTAATACTAATGTCTTTCGACCTAAAAACTATTTTAATTAAATCTAATTATTTTATTTTTATTTAACCAACAAAACTTTACTACAAAAACTTAGTATTAGATCATTTTAAATTTTTACCCAAAAACTACCTAAAGCTAGACTAAAAATAATTAAAACTAGATACTACTTATACTAACTAAAAATAACTTAAACTACTTAAAAATATCCAAAACCACTTAAAAACTAGAACATCCACAGCAGCATTTTTCGTTTTAATTTTTTTTTGTTTATATTTTGTATACGTATGCAGACACAGAACAACATGCCACCTTCACATACATGTATATACGTACATACATTTACGCACGCACATACATATACAGCCGCGCAGATGCATGCACCTATGCCTCCGCATGCATAAATATTTTTTTAATTTTTGTTGGTGCCACCCCGACTATTCCTTATACCTAATTTCCCTAAATCTGTGTAAGTCGGCCAAGACATACATTCTTACCGACTTTAGCTATCAAACTACTGTTCAGAGAGCCACCAGAACTGGTTCTCTTGCTTCGCGCTATCCCTTCGGTCCCGATCGGACACAGTCCTACTGAACCGAAGGCGCTCTTCTCCACCTTGAGCTATGACGTCTCGACCATACAGGAATCGCTTGTCTACAGTTTTCCGGCTGACGTGGTAGATGAGCGGAACCGCCATTCCATCCTGTATCAGCCCTCTACTGTCTAAAAAGAGGAATGCCTCGGGAGGCATGTAGCCACTTAACCGCGCACTCTCAAAATATTCATTATTGGGCTAGTAAGCCCCAAAAATTAAGCTGTTGGTTGAGGACATCGCTCTTGCAGTGTGACCCCGAATCAGCTTAAACAAAAAATTATCTATTCCGTTTATGTTGGCTCCGTTGTATAGAACCTGGTTGGAATAATATCTTGTGTACTCCGAATCTGGTGTTCTGTGTAATCCAAGGCAACGTCTAAGACATTGCCTCTCAAACACCCGAATCTTTTGCATTTGAGATGGGGCAACGTTGAACCATACCGGGCATCCGTAAGCAATCATCGGCCTAATGAGGCCGTGTAACAAATCACCTTCACCCTGCTGTCAAGACGGCTGCTATAAAACAGTCGTTTTGTCAAGGCAAAGTCTCCCCTAGTCCTGGCCAAGGCATCACCTATATGTCTGATCCAACCAGATGCCAAGGTACTTTACTACACTTTTACTCGCCAGTGGATGTCCATGTGGCCCTACGATCACCAGCTTGCGCCAGTTCTTTCTCGTATCCCTTGAGGCGCTAGACAACGGAGTCCTAAACAAAATAGTTTCTGATTTCTGGAAGTTGATTTTCAACTTCCAGTCATCACAATATCGCTGAATCTTGTCGAAGTCATTCTGCAAGAGATTTTTGATGAACTGAACTGTGTGAGCTGTTCTGTACGCAATTAGGTCGTCGGCGTGTGTAATCTGAAGTGCAAACATTTAAAAAAAATATCGTTTGTACCAAAGCTTGTTTAAGTTAATTAAAGGTTGTCCTCTTTTTTGCAGGTGAAAAAACCGTACCTATAGTACCTATATCGCAAGTAAGGACTTACTAATTTGAACAACAAACAACATTTTTGCTATTTCATAACAAAAATTTGACGAATTTTCCAGTAATCGGTATTGGGCTACAGATATACTTAATCTGTGTTATTCAAGTACTTCGGTACCCCTGGCAACCCTGATCGCACGTTGCACCTCTGTCTTGTAAATATTTTTTTTTTTTTTAAGAAAAACGAAATAAATTTAGTAAACGTGAGCATCTTACGAGGTATAAGAGGATTATTTACGACAAAGAACCTCAGCATCTACAAATGGAATAAAAATCCAACTTGAATAGTTCCGCCATGTTCGCTATATCTATAAATGTACACGTACATACATTATAACTGCAATTTTGAATGGAAAACTATGTTACCTTTATACATATTTAAAAGGATAACTAGCGCGTAATTTCATTCCCTTGTTTGTTCAAAAATGAGGAACGTTCTGCTGGTGGACAACAAGATTAATTAGCCATTAGAACGCTTGTACGTGCCGCCGCCGCTCCGCCTGCCACCATCACCGTCACCTTTACAGTCGGCGTCTGTGGCATCAACTTAAAGCGAAGGGAAGGGAACACATTCATTTGCATTCTATGGAATAAGTATTCACCTCACCTTGCCTTTGAAATGGGATATGATTTAATAATAGTCACCGGAGTGTAAGGGAAAAACCCAAGGACCAAAACGAGAACTCCTGTCACCCTAACATGGTTTCTACATATATACCTATACATATATAAATGTAGCTGCTTCTTGTTTTAATTCATTCATTTTTGATGAGGGCGGCGGCATCCAAGGGAATCATGAATCATGAGGCATGAAGGAACGTTTCTGAGATCATTTTGGTAAGAAATGAATAGATTGGTGTGTCTCTTCAACGGTAACATTTTAATTCAGGCATTGTTCCTTTGTGAGGCAAGATTTAATTCGTTGTCGGTCGTATACCAAAAAAAGAAAATCAAAAGCAAGTAGCACAGAGGTGGAGTCCTTACTTAATGGTTTTTAATTTAAAGACCTAAAATAAAAATACAAAAAAAAAAAATTGTTATGAAAAACCAATTTGAAAAATTTAATTTTATTTTAATTTTTTTTAATTGAAAGATACTGCTTGAAGTCTTAGAAGATGTAATTTAAAAGTTAAAAATACTTCAAGTTGTGTCGCTACTTATGCTTTGTCATTAGAAAATGAACGGAAGTCCCTTTTGTATTAAGCTCAAAAAATAATCGAATTATAATTTTTGTTCTTTTTGGAAGAAGCATTAGGCTTTGGAAAAATATTTTATATTTTTGTTTCTTTTCGTTTTTTTTTTTTTTGAAAAATAAAAGAAATCAAATTTAATATCACAAAGGAACTTTATGACCGTGTCGTAAAATCTTAATGAACTTTCCATTTTAATTTGCATGATATTTTGAAGTATTTCAAAGTTATAAAATTGGGAAGGAATGGAAATTCTATCTGAATTTATAACTGTAATCATATTTTATTTTTTACTTGCGATTAAAGGTACTATAAGGCAAGTTATGCATTCGTAAAAAAAAAATTCTAACAATCAATCATGACATTACGATAAAAGAGAAGCCTAAAAAAGCGATCGGCAAAAAATGTCTGTCTGTCTGTCTGTCAGTCTGTCAGTCTCTCCGTCTGTATGTATAACGAGCTACAGCATAAACGGCTTAAGCGATTACCTTCAAATTTGGTATTTGTGATTATTTTGGCATTCCTCAGAGGGGAAATTGAAATTTTATTTTTAGGCCTAAAAATAACGGTACCTGCCATATAACCTTGTAGGAAAATCTTTTTTTTTCTCGAAAAGGGCTCCAACGATTTTGATAAAAAAAATTTGAGAATTTTTTTGTTGGTAATATACGAGTATAATAATCATTTGATATAAATCAAGTTAGTTTACGGGAAAAGTCTATTAACGGTACTTTTCATATAACGGTTTTTTTAATTATTGGCTTTCTCGGTAACTGTTCATTTGATTTGTGTCAAATTTTATATCTGATAAGACCTAGGTAGCTAAGCTAATTCTGCATATTAAAATTTTACATAACATTTTTGTATATAATTAAAATTAATTTTAGATTTTTTTTTTGAAAAATCAATATTTTTAAATCTAATCAAAAAAAATTGTTTTAAATTTTGTAGTCATATGTATAATAATAAAGTCTACAAAACTGAATACCAAAATTTAAAAAAAAGTTTGTTTTCAAAAAACTAAAAATGAAAAACCGGATTTCATCAAAATCCGTCCTACAATTTTCGAGATACTTTTTTATAAAATTTTCATTGATCCGTGGCATCTAATGGCGTTCATCGTTCTTACGAGAAACTGATTAAAGTGATGGTTTTGACAGTTTTTATAAGTTGAAAAAAAAAACGATTTTTCCCACCTATACACCATTCACTTTCATTATTATACATATGTATATTATATACATAAATATGTACAAATATTTACATACCTAGGCGCCATCTATGTAGGTAGGTACACATTACCCTACTAATTTACATAATTAAAATCTTTTTAAATATACATTTGTAGGATGGTACCTATTGCACCATTCCTTTAATCATATGCTTTCGACAATTCATTATACTAAGAATCAAGGTAATCTTACCTACTTCGGCTTTAAACCTGCACAGGATAACTAAACTAGACCACCTATACCTACTAACAACTTCAGTGGTTAGCTACTACTTTACACTAAAGTTGTTAGCTACAAGAGCAAGTTCGTACAATCCAGTCGTGCTGTTTATTTTTCTATGAACTAAAGCAAATATTTGGAAGATTAATATTAAAATAAAATTTCGAGCTATTTTATTTTTATCTTAGGTCCGTAAATACTAAATATAAAATTTCGGAATAACAGAAGTTATATTCTGCAAATCGTAGAGTGAATAAGTCCGTCGGATCTCTTGGACAAAAGTCTACAAAATGTAAAACATCATCATTCAAGCACAAGTTGGGAAGTGAAAATACAGGGTTAAGATCTTTCCTATGCGGTCTATAATTCAGTGCAATCTAATTTTGAAAATAAAACTCATTTCAGACAATCTGAAACTTTGTCTAAAATAGTTGTTTTCTCCGAGTTTAACCCTCATACATGCACTGTGAGTATAGCATCCAGGCACTTCAGACAATTATTTTATATACGCAAATTTCTCATGCCAACACCTCTTAGTCTAAGAAAAATCAATCAGCTAAGAAAGCCGTTCGGCAATATGAGAAAGTCAAATGTGACGGTCTCAATTTCTTCAGGAACTTTATCTGGTCTCCAGCGTTAATTCTTCAATTTTATCCCGAATATGGTGAAATCTATCAAACCGAAAGAAAATGCATTGTTTGATTTGAGCTGAAAGGAGATTATTAGGATTTGAAAAGCCAAACAGACTAACCAAAACCGGAATAAGAATAAATAGGCTAGAAGGACTTGCAACAAATGTTTGCATGACCAAAAATTAAGATAAAAAATACTGCAATGTCCCAAATTTAGTAAACGTTTTTGATCATTATTTGTATAAAAATATTCAAAATCTAACTTTTCATCGTTACTAACTCTCGTCTTCAATGACACCCCCTTTGTCAGCTCTCGTGCAAAACCCAATTTACGTGCAGCCCAGTTCGATGTTAATTCGATGCTGCCAGAAAGTGTCATGACTTCTCCAGAACTTGAGAGCATAAGCGATTTTATGGGAAGAATCTTCTTTCATATTCATGCAGTTGCTAGAGTTCTTAAAGACCTTGATATATACAAATTCGATGGCGCGGATAGCTTCCCATACTTCTGAATAGGTGTTTTTCAACGCTGGAAATACCAAAGTGTGAGCTTTTCCATCTGTCCTACTCTACTGGTCTCTTTCCGACTGGATTGAAAATTACAGTTGTCCAGCATGCACCCAAAAATTGCATCAAGCTCTTTTATCGAAAATGCTTGAATTTGATATCGCTAAGCCTCTTCTTCGTTTGATTATAGATATTAAGTTTCTACTGCTCAATACTAGTTGTATTGGGCGGTTTGGAGTCTGAAATTCACAAAATAGATGCTGGAGTGCCCCAGGGTTCCGTTCTGTGCCCGCTTCTCTTTCTAATATTCATCAATGATCTGTTGTCTGAAACTTCTAATTCAGGAAATTATTTTGCCGACGATAGTACTCTATGCTTTTCGTATTCGGTTTCGAAGCGTCTTCCAATGCCGTTGATCATAAGTGGCCCTAGCATCGAGGAAACCGAACAACTTTCAGTTCCCGGTATGTGCATCATCGACCACCTATAATGACCACATATTCGATTTCGCCAAAAACGCTGGAAAGTGTTTGCATTTTATTAGACGACGCAAGAAATATTTTTCCCCAATTGATCCGGCTGTATAACTATAAAGCCTAAGATCTCTTGGATATAATCCAAAAAAGAGCTTTAAAAAAGCGAGACCCTCGCTGGCCTCGGCGGTCACGGTTGTTTGGTTTCGGTTTTGGCTAATAGAAATATTTTAGCATTTAATTATTTTTTAGTACTCAAGTTAAGTTTTTATAAAATTCACAACTTTTTTTTAGGCAATATTTTAGTTATACTCATTAAGATATCAAACCACATACATATGTACATAGTGTTAGACTCAGATAGGCGCACTGCGAAAATCCACAGAACGATAGCTCCTCTTTAAAATGAGTAAAAAACTGCAGAAAATTCGAAATTTTTATGACCAAGACCGAGACCGAGACTTGGTTAGGCGAGACCGAGACGAGACGAGAATGAAATGTTTGGATTTTGACGAGACAGCTCGACCTACAAAAGCTTGGCATGGTCTCGTCTCGTTGTCAGCCATATTAAAGAAATTACACGATCGGATCGCACGAACTTGCTCTTGTAGCTAACAACTTTAATAAAGCCATATATTGATTCTGTTAGAAGGTAAGTGTCTCTGTCTATAGTTGAAAGCCGATGTAGCTAAAATTAAGTTGATTTTTAGTTAAATGAATTATCGAATGGAACAGTTATATATGTATGTAGGTGCCCACCTACAAATGTTTATTTAATTTTAGGTTATAGATTTTATTTATGTATGTAAGTTAGGAGAGAAATATGCACCTACATACATCGGTGGAACCTATGTATGTAAGTCGTGTTAGTTACACTTTTAGAAACTCAAGAACGGCTGAACCCATTTGGCTGAAAATTGGTGAGGAGGTAGCTTAGAAGCAGGAGACGGACATATCATACTTTTTATCCCGTTCGACCGCGTTCCCGTGTGACGTGACATAAAACATCAAAGAGATTGTAAGTCACTATAAAACGTGGTGTAAGTAAAACGCATCTGACATGGAGTGGTCAAGTATGGTTAAAAATTTGATAATTATAAATTTTTTCAGAAATCAATAATCAGTGAATGCTTCTATAAGTTATTGATGCTGGTAAATCTGGTTGGACCAACGTCATTTGAGACACTACAATCTGTTAATGGTATAATATTTCCCACATATCGTACAGCATGTCAGTAACTCAATTTACTAGAAAACGATACCCATTGGGATACAATCGTTGAAGCCATTATCGCTGCATCTCCAAGTCAGATAGGCACATTATTTGCTATCATCATTTCGACATGCTTTCCATCGAATCCATCTATCTAACCTGTGGCAAAAATACAAGGATAATATTTCAGAGGATATTTTACATCAAATTCGTGTCAGTTCCAGAAATCACGATATTGAGATGATTGAGGAGATACATAATCGGGCTTTACTCTTGATCGAATACATGTGTTTCCTCATGTGCGGTAGTCTATTAGTCAGGTTAGGAATGCCAGCGTCAAAACGTGAAATGAATTAGACATTTAACGGAGAATTGGAACGGGAACTTGAATATGATCATACAAAAAAAGGAAGTTTGTGTTACATTAATGAAGGCTATTGATGATGGAAATGGCGGTTTATATTTCCTGGATTCACATGCTGGAACTGGTAAGACATTCCTCATGTCAGTAGTTTTAGCCACTGAGCGATATCCAACATTTCGGTTGCAGTTGCTTCTTCTGGAATAGCAGCCACGTTGTTGGAAGGATCCCGTACTGCTCAATCAGCATTTAAATTGCCGTTAAATCTTCAAACTATTGAAGAACCGACATGTTATATTGCAAAAAACTCAGCAATTGCCAAAGTTGTATCAGCATCGAAAATCATCGTCTGGGACGAATGCACAATGGCGCAAAAACGTGCATTAGAAGCATTTAACCGAACATTAAAAGATCTACGCAATGATTTGAGATGATTTGGAAGAGCAATGATTTTACTGTCTGGCGATTTCCGCCAAACACTGTTATTCCAAGACCAACGGCTGGCCGACGAAGTAGCCTCAAATCATCGAATCTATGGCGCTATGTGAAGAAACTTCAGCTGACAACAAACATGAGAAGTGCATTTCTTAGGCTCGTTTGCTGATACGAATCATAAATATTTATGTTCAACTTAAATCGCTTATGGGATACTTTTTCCTCTGCGTAAACTGACACATAAGGGCTTAAGTAGAATTTAAATGCTTAAGTTGTGTATCAGCAAATGGACCTTAATGACATATCTGCTGAAGATTTCTCTGAGCAATTGCTGACTATATCGGTAATGGTCGAGTTCTTGTCGACGACTCCAGCGGATTGATTTCATTTCCACATCATTTCTGTAACCTTGTCTCATCAAAAAACCAAATTTTCAACAAAGTATTCCAAAACATCATTATGTACTAACTTCAAAAATAATGAATGGTTGAGTGAGCGAGCAATTTTAGCGGCTAAGATTAAAGATGTAAATGACGTAAACTACATAATTCAGAATGAGATCATTGGAACAATATTCATTCAAATCTATTGACAGTGTACCAAAATAATGAAGATGAAGCCACCAACTATCCAATTGAATTTTTATACTCCTTGGATGTGCCTGGCTTACTACCGCACAATTTAAGCCGAAAGGTTGGCTCCGTAGTAATCATGCTTCGAAACATAAACCAACCAAAACTGTGCAACGGTACGTTAAGTAAATTGATGAACAATGTGATTTACGCGATGATACTCAAAGGAAAATAACAAGGTGAGGAAGTTCTCATTCCGAGGATGCCGATTCGTCTTGCATTCGCCATGACCATTAACAAATCACAAGGCCAATCCTTGAACATTTTTGGTTTGAACCTGGAATATCCATGTTTTTCCCATGGTCAATTACATGTGGCATGTTCCCTTGTCGGAAGATTATCTGAGTTGTTTGTTCTAGTGCCTGATAATAAAACTAAAAATGTCGTGTATAACTGAAGAGAGCAACTCATGCACCAAAATACATGAACAATAAAGAATCATCAAAATACTTTATTTTTTTATTTGTATTTCCAAAATTAATAATATCCTAAATCTGCTTATTTAATGAATCTAAGGCGGAACAGAGTTCGCTGGACAGCTATTATACATATAAAATTTAAATTTCAAAAATATTCAGTGACTACACCCAGAGAAAAAACAACGTAAAATTAAAGAAAACCACTTTGATTTAAGTATATTTAGGAATGATTCGGGGTTAAGGATGAAAATTTTAGAATCAAAGTGGAACATCATTGATTCAACATTTTCATATATGAAAACGATTAGTTTTCATGCTTGATTTTAATACGTTTTCATTTGATTTAATGTGGAATCATGGTAAAATCAATATCATCAAACTTTAAAACAAAATGGAACAACTTCGATTTTATTGTGCGCCATATTAGATTCAAAGGCGTACGTCTTTGAAAGTATAATGTTCCAACTTTATATTTAGAATGATGCATCGCTATATTAAATGTATTCGACTTTAAAAATATTACGAACCAACTTTGAAATTACTATCTTTCAATTTTAATTTTACTACGTTTCAATGTTGTTTTAAGTAAATCCTAATAGAAATTACTTTGAAATGGAAATATTTTAGTTTTAATCTCACCAATCATGAAACGTTGTAGAATTTACTACTTTACGTTTTTAAAATCACAACTTGGATTCACCCATAATTTACGGCAATCTGAATTTAATAAAACTTTTCCAATTTTTTTAAATTAAAAAAAAACGATCATTTTGAAATATAAAAATTGTAATACAAATTTAAATTTTCCGCTTTGTTTCAAACCGCACATCCCAAGAAAATCTTAACGGTCTACATTTCTTAATTGCATCGAAATTCGGGATAAGCCACCAGAAAATGGTGTCTTGCTTAAGACTTGCTCCAAATAATCTAATGTATAAAAAAATAAACAAATTTCCATCAAACTAGGATTAATTTTCTTATGATTTCACTAAAACAAAACTTACTTTTCAACGTAGGGAAAATGCATTCCATTTCAAATTCTCTTAATAGTCTTACTAAAAGTTCATCAGCTTTAATTTGTACATTAAGCAGTTTAAACTCCGAAAGGTAAAACACGACTGAAAATAAAGGGTTATCCATTTTGCGGTTTCAAAATTAAACGTAAATAAAGCACATATGACATATTTTGTTTATGATATTTCTTTTTTATTACTCGTATTAAGTTTGAGCGTTGACATTTTGTGTGAAACACAACATGATTTAAATCGAATCGCCATTTTTGTAGTAGGTTTTAACAATTTTTATGCGTTGTACGATAGTTAAGTGATCCATTTTTGTAAATGTCAGACTTTCATCTGAAAAAAAAAATTGGTTTAACAACTTAGTTTGACAGATGTCGAATTCTACCCCTATACTTTTGAAACTGCAAATGGAAGCCAATGCTTCACGATCGACGACGCCGGCACGGCACGGCTCCGACCCGACACTACGTTGCATGTAGTTTTTTTGTTTCCTGTTTTCATGATTCTCCACTTAAGATCAACTATGAATCCAATGCAAAAGCAATTTGAAAATGAATACGTTTCACTTTGTTTCTACATCCCTTCCACTTTAAATTTTAAACATTTCGCTTATACATTGGATTCACTTAAAAATGACTATGAATGAATTTAAATTAAAATTGCTTTTACATTGAAAATTTTTCATCAAAGGTTTTGGCAGAAGAATTTAATAGTATTATTTATAAATGGCAGCAAATTCGAAATGATGTTGAACAAAGTAGAATCAACTAGGTTACACTTTGAATGTTGTGCCTGGAATTTTAATTAAGGATATTTTTTCATTTTCCACTTTGAAGCTCCGTTGAACGTACTTAATAATTTATGAAAGTTGTTTCACTGTTGAATCGACTACGTTTCACTTTAAAACAAGAATGACAACACTAAAAACAACGTTGCCTAGTTAAATCAATATATTTTCAACTTTAAATTAAATACGTTCATGATACTATTTTCCAATGTTAAATCAAATACGATTTCTTAGGTTTTACGTTGCTTTTTTCCGTCAGGCTATAGTTTTCTTTAAAAATCGATTTTTCAAAAAAAAAATTATTTATTTTTTAGAAATCGAAACACAATTTTTTTTGAAAATTCGAGTATACAGTTTTATTAACACTTTTAGTAAACATTTGCATACAAAAAATAAATCGATTCATCCAATAGTGAGAAAATCGAAAATATGAAAAGTTGTTCTATGGGAAGTAGCTAGCGGTAATAAGTACGCAAAATAAAATATTTCTATACTTCAAAGTGAACTGTATTAATAGAAGAAAACACACATTTTTTTATAAAAATTCTTGGAACCGTTTATATAACATTTTTATGGGGGGTACCGTTGTTTTTCATTTTAGGAACATAGTTTGTTTTTAACTATTCGCGATAATGTTAAAAGACTACCAAAACCGAAGCTTCGCAAAAGTTCATTGAGTCGTTTTCGAAATTTTGAGTTTTCAAAAAAAATTAAAATTAAAAAAAAAAACATTTTTTTTTTTAAAGTTTGGTTTACATTAATGTTAAAACTTTTTAGGAGGGTGTGCACATAAAAAATTGAAAAAAAGGTACCGTTTCCCAGAAAATCGAAAACCCAAAAATGGTTCTTAAAAAAAAAATTATTACTGGTTTTTTTTTTATAAAAATCGTTGGAGCCGTTTTCGAGCAAATAAGATTTATCTTTTTGGCCAAACAAAAATGTGTGGCAGATACCGTTATTTTTTGTCTTAACAAAAATAAAAAATGGACAATGTAAAAATAATGAATCTTTTTTATCAAGCAATAAAAAACCTAAACCAGTGGATGATTTAGTCGTCAATTTGTCAACCGAAGTTTTTTCACAACAACAACTTGATGTTTTGAACAAAGGATTAAATTACACTCCAAAGCCTTTGCATATACCAATTATCGAATCTATCGTTGATTTAGAGACTTGCATAAAACACAAACCACCACAAATTAAGGATGAAATAAGGGAATTTGCTAAACCTATCATTAGAGATGCAAAATTAAAATTCAAATGTGATACGGAATCCGTGAAAACTCATGAGATTATTCGTGAATTGCAACAAAAAGATGTGTTCTACATGAAGGCCGACAAAGGAAATAAGTTGGTTATTATGCAAAAACAAGACTATGATGAGAGAGTTAAAAATTCATTGCTCACAAATAATATAAAATTACTATCAAAAACACCTTTACCAAAAATGATACGCGAATCAAAAGAAGTTATAAAATGTATTAACACAGTCTTTGGTGTGCCTAAATGGAAATTGGATATTTCAAACCCAGTTGTCCCAAAACTGTATGCACTACCAAAAGTACACAAACCTGGCCATACAATGCGACATATAGTATCAAACATTAATTCACCATCAGTTAAAATAGCCAAATGGTTGGTCGAAGATCTAAAGATGTTTCCAATTAAAACCCTCTCTGTGAAAAATTCGTTTGACTTCGTTGAAAAGTCAAAAAATATTCACATCGATGATGACGAAATCATGATCTCCTTTGATGTTGAAGCTTTGTTTCCCAGTATTCCTATTCCAGATGCATTAGCTGCTCTAAACACGCATTTAGACAATTATAGAGTCGATGATGACAAAAAACTATTGTACATACAAACTGCGAAACTATGCATGTCACACAATTTTTTCCAGTACAGAGGACAATTTTATCAAATTGATAAGGGCACTAGCATGGGAAACCCTCTTTCACCCTTAATTGCCGAAGTTTTTATGTCTTCATTTGAAATTAATTTGAAGTCGAGAGGTTTACTTCCACGAATCTGGTATCGCTACGTGGACGATGTTTTCGCTGTAATCAAAACTACAGACATAGAAAAAGTTGTAAAAACAATAAATTCTCAATTCGAAAATATCAATTTCACCTACGCAAAAGAGTCAAACAACACCTTGAGTTTCTTAGATTTAATGATAACAAGAAAAAACAATAAAATCGAATTTTCTATATATAGAAAACCAACAACAACAAATCGTTATATAACTAGTGACTCTTTCTGTCCGATTCAACATAAATTAGCGACCTTTCACTCGATGGTCCATCGACTTTGCAAGCTTCCTTTATCGATCGCAAATTATTCAAAGGAATATAAACATATAAAGGAAATCGCAACCATCAACGGCTACAACGAATCTTTTGTGGATAAGCTAATCATAAAACACACCAACAAAATTAAAAAATCCAAGTTATCAACACTATTTACACAACACAGACGACTAAACAACAACAACAACTCAGAACGAGCAAGTATGACTTTCTTTCCAACAATTACTGACAGGTTAAAGTCCAAATTCAAAAAGAAAAACATTGAATGCGTTTTTTCTAGTAATGGGAAAATAAAGAACATGCTTGGTACAACGAAAGACAGAACCAAAACAAATGATAAATCGGGAATTTACGAGGTTAAATGTGGAAACTGTGAAGCTAGGTACATCGGTCAAACGAAGAGGAGCATCGAAGTACGTCTCAAGGAACATTCTAGCCACATAAAATTCAATCGCCCCGAAAAATCCTCCGTTGCCTCGCACGCCCTCACCAACAATCATTTCAATGTTAAGTTCGAAGACGTAAAGCTTCTTAAACACGTCACAAACCCCAGACGACTTGATGCGTATGAAAGCTTACACATACACATCAACAACAACTTGATGAACAGTGACGACGGGAATATAATTTCACCGCTCTTCAACTTAATATAACCATCTCTCTCACTCTTTAACTTTCTGTGATTTGTTAATCTTGTAAAGCTATTTTGTTTACATTTTTTTATTCTATTGTCTTATGTAATTTTGTTGTAATTTCCATACCAATTAGTGTATTGCTGAAGATGAGTCACATCAGACTCGAAATGCATTCAATTTAAATAAAAAGTTAAAATAATAATTTTTAAATTAAAAAACGTTTTTTATTTTGTTTTTTCTTATTAACTTTTTTACATTTTTTGTGGTCAATAAGGTTCCTTTCTTTCTCTATATTTATCTATGTACTAAGTTTGAAGCAAATCCATCTAACCGATTAGGCTGTAGTCTCGAGGACAAACAGACAGTCTGTCTGGCTTCTCCGTCTCTCATGCGTACGGAGAACTTTGGAAGCTTTTCTCTAGTTAAACAATTTCAATATTAAATAGTTCAACTTAGATTAGTTTAAAACTTTAAGCTATCACTTTTGTCGAGCGTCCAGAGAAAGAATAACTTGCCTTATAGAAGGTACCTATAATCGCAAGTAAAAATTATATGTGGTAAAACAATAACAGAACAAATTGAACATCGTCTAAAAACTATTTTATTTCGGAACCCTTTAAGACGCCAATAACCTTTAGATCAATAATAAGGATGGTCTTAATTGACAGGTATATAGTTTTTCAAGTTGACCAGCTACTAACTTCTAAATATCAAACACTTGCACCGAAACCCAAACACTAAACTACAACCCTAAGTCCTTAATAGAATTCCTTTCTCGAAAAGGTTCCCACTTAAAACTATATTTTGGAAATGAGAACTTCATGCAGAAATTTAATTTTATCAGCAAACTTCAACCTGCAGCAATAAATAACCCTTAGGTCAATACCATCAAACTTATTTCCCAAAAAGAAGATTTTTATTTACATACACAAAAATTTCTGTTTTCGAAAATGCACCAGATGTACATCTGGTAAATTTCACCAACTCGAAATGTCCTATAAAATGTTTAGTCCCTATTGATGTGAACATGGTGCCATAATCCTTCCTCAATGCTTTCACAACCGGTCAGCATTTAGATGAATAGGCCACACGTAAATTCTGTACAACTGAATCGACCTCTGGTCGGTCTTAAATCAGCAAATCGCATCCGAGGGACTGTATTTCGTGCGTACTTCGCCTGGCCTAGTCATATCACATCGTGCATGAATAAACCGTGGCTTTTGTCGCGCTCTAATTGTTGTTGCCTCTCATGCCTCTACAACTTCAGTATAGTAATAGCAAAGCTTGATTGAATTAACCGTTTTCTGAGTGAATGAATGCGTTCACATGTGCGTGACGTCTTGTTGATGATGATCCTATTACCCAACCCCCGCCATAAAGGGATATCAAACAAAGTAATTTCAAATCCCTTTGGCTCAGTTTTTTTTAGTCAAGCTTTTTTCAATTTTAGACTAAATAAGACGACAACGATGAGTACGACTATATCCTATGTACCATCACCACGCACGTCTTCGACAACCAAGAAACCATCTTTGCGACGATAAGAAATAAAATGAACAAAAAAAAAAGAAATATGTAACGCTTCTTTTCCCCCAAAAGCAATTTGCATAATTCAATTCGTATATAACATCAAAAGGATCCAAGGGCTTTGAGCGTACGCACGCGATTCCCGGGCGCCACTCTGCGGCAGGGTTTAAGTGGCTAAAATCTAATTTCGCCGCCGTTTTAAGCATTATCTTCGAAAGCGAAAACGAATCGCGTGTCCCAGTAATGTTGTCATTGTCATCGTCCTCGGCTCGACTCGGTTTAGTTTGTTTCTTTAGCATAGCACAGCAGTAACATTAGATCCCAAAATAATTTTGGCCAAATTTCCTGCCGTCAAGAATGATGATTATACAAAAGCAGTTTTTAGTAGTATCCTGTGCCCTGGTCCTTTTTCCCACTCCACCTCCTCAGAAATCATCAGTGATGATTTGTCTATATATTCATAGAACTTAAAGACTGATGTAACTGTGTACGTGGCGGGGTGAGAAGCAGTAAAAGCAGCTCCTCATTCATTATCCTTTGATTTATCTTCAGTTGGATGTTTGATGGTGATGGTTAGATGGTGAGGTGGTGAGCGCTCGCGCTCGCTCGACTTTTCTAAGTATTTTAAATTGGAATTAATGAAATTTGTATCTCAGCACAACAAAAAGGACATTTATTACAGAAAGGTGATGAAATAAAAAGGAAGAAAACCTACAATGATAATTTAATTTTGTATAATATTTACACTCTGAATCACTTGATGAGAGACTAGCAATATCTTCTTGGAAAATTGTTACTTAAATCTTTTATTTATAAATGAAAGTATAAAATCCATTTCTATTTATTTGTCTCACTTAATCTCAAAAACGACTTGACCGATTGTATTTTTTTTAAGTTCTTGTTCACTCTGGTATAGGGATAGTTTATAAACAGAAAACAAACTAGCCATCCCGTCCATCTTTGCTCTGGTAGACAAATCTAAGTTTCGTAGCATATACAAATAAAATGCACGACTGGATCGTACGAAGCTGCTCTTATAACTAACAACTTTAGTGTAGCTAACCACTGACGCTGTTATAGGTTGTCTAGTTATCCTTTGCAGGATTAAAGCCGATGTAGGTAAGATTACCATGATTCTTAACATAATGAATTGCAGAATTCATATGATTCAAGGAATGGTTACATTGGTACATTGGTTTGTAGGTAACAAATGTTTATTTAAAAAGATTTGAATTATGTAAAGAAGGAGGTTAATATATACCTACCCACATATAGTGAACCACGGTATGTACATACATATGAATATAATGAAAGTGAATGGAGTATAGGTGGGTAAAAATCGTTTTTCAACTTATAAAAACTGCCAAAACCATTACTTTAAAAAGTTTCTCGAAAAAAACGAAGAATGCCATTAGATGCCAAGGATCAATGAAAATTTTATGAAAAAGTAGTTTGAAAATTTTGGGACGGATGATGAAATTTGATGAAATCCTGCTTTTTATTTTTAGTTTATTGAAATCAACTATGTTTTGAAATTTTGGTTTACAGTTTTGTATTGTTTATTAATATACATGTGATTATAAAATTTTAAATTAATTTTTTATTAATTTTTTTTATTAAAAATTAATTTTTATTAGAAAAAAAAAGTTATTCAAAATTTTGATAGGGCGAATTAATTCGGCTACTGAGATCTTCTCAGATATAAAATTTAGAAGAAATCCAATGTACCGTTACCGAGAAAGCCAAAAATTAAAAGAAAACCATTATAGGATAGATAACGTTATTAGACTTTTCCCGTAAACTTGGTTCAGATTAAATGATACCTATTTCCAACAAAAATTTCTCAAATTTTTTTTATCAAAATGTTTGGAGCCGTTTTCGAGCAAAATAAGATTTACCTAAACGGTTATATGACATGTAGGCATATTTTTAGGTAGTAGCTCGGTAAACATACAGGCGGGAAGACTGACAGACTGACAGACATACATTTTTTGCCGAACACTTTTTTAGACTGCTCTATAATGGTAATGTCATGTTTGATTGTTAGAATTTTTTTTTACGAATGCATAACTTGCCTCATAGTACCTATGTATAATGGCAAGTAAAAATGCGGGTTAGTTATAACTGGGGCTAAAAACACGAATCAATCAATTTGCTTTAAAATGCCATTTAACCGTTAGTGCATATTTTTGTATATTTTATTATAAATGCATATTTTAGTTTTAATTGCATATTTTCAAGAATAAATGCATATTTGGGCATATTTTCGAAAAACAAAATAATCCTGAAGTAAAAACTGTACACTTGCCTCTAAATTTTTACTTAATTCAGTTTCTGTTGACAACTTTCACGGCAGCTTTTTTCCATATTCTAGTATTCCATTTTACACATGTATATATATGAGTTAGTATGCCTATTTTGTAACTTGAAATTTTCGCCAAGTTCCCCAAACTTGTTTTTTTTTTCCTATGGGTATTGACAGGAAAATTTGCAAATTTGTACAAATTCGTACGAAATTTCACGTTACCAAACACACGTGGGTTTTGTTGTGTATATGAAAGCTGACATTGACATACTAGATATGGACTGCCATTAGTCAACTTCACCAGTTCTTAAGGGATTTTTTTTCAAGGAAATCCGTACACGAATCCAAAAATTTCCTTTCCTCTATTTTCTACAGAAAACAATAAGCATCTAACGGGTGATTTTTTTGCTACTTGGTTTTTGACGTTTATATTTTCGACAGATCACACATGACAAACTCCACGAACATTTGACATTTCGATTCAATATTGTTTGCCATTTCATCATTAATAGACTTACGCCTGAACAACGTTTGCAAATTATTGAAATTTATTATCAAAATTCGTGCTCTGTGAAAAATGTGTTTTGCAAGCTACGTCCGTTTTATGGTCTTCAGCGACGAGGCTCATTTTTGGCTAAATGGATACGTGAATAAGCAGAGTTGCCGTATTTGGAGTGAAGAGCAGCCAGAGGCAATTCAGCAGCTACCAATGCATCCCGAAAAATGCACTGTTTGGTGCGGTTTATGGGCAGGCGGCATCATTGGGCCGTACTTCTTCAAGGACGATGAAGGCCGCAGGGTTACGGTCAATGGAGAAAGGTACCTTTCGATGATAACAGATTTTTTTTTGCCGAAAATGCAAGAATTGAACTCGGTCGACATGTGGTTCCAACAGGACGGTGCCACATGCCACACTGCACGCGAAACCATGCATCAATTGAGAGGCGAATTTGGTGGGCAGTTGATCTCACGTTTTGGCGCAGTCAATTGGCCACCAAGATCATGTGATTTGACCCCGTTTGACTATTTTTGTGGGGCTATGTTAAGTCTATTGTCTATGGGGATAAGCCAAACACGATTGCTGCCTTGGAAGCCAACATTGAACGCGTCATTGGTGAGATTACGGCCGAAATGTGTGAAAAAGTTTGCCAAAATTGGACCTTCAGAATGGACCACCTGAAGCGTAGCCGCGGGCAACATTTAAGTAAAATTATTTTTAAAAAGTAAATGGCAGAAATTGATTTATCGATCCAAATAAAAATTTCATTCACTTCTTACAAGTTTCTGTGTTTTTTTGAATTTTCAAAAACCAAGCTCTTAAAAAATCACCGTTTATATCACTGTTCTTTGCAGATGAACGAAATACGATTAAAGCTAGATCAAATATTAATTTAGTTCTTTTTACTTTTCGACTAAACGAATAAAATTTAACACACACTGCTTAATATAAGTTGAAATTACATTTCATTTTTTGTTTCAAATTTTCGAGGAAAAAATGAGATAGATAGATCATTTGATTTATTTTCTTTTTTAAATCATACTCTTACAATTATTAAGATTTTTAAATCATATATAACTATGAATTTAAAAGCCGTATGCCAGAGTTTGGTTATTTTTTGTACAATATAAAAAAAAAATATGATAAAAACGAAACGAATAAATTTTATAGAATTTAACACAAAATACTGTGTAATATAAGTTTAGATTTTATTTTTCACGTGACCTACAACCATGTATTTTGCAGGGTTAAGATGTATTCCATTTATTTCGAATGTAACTCTAAAAGCAATCTTTTAGATATAAGCTGAAAGAAAAAGGAATTTTTATTTTTGTCCCCCAGCACTACATCAATTATTAACTTTCTAACAAGCACTAGATGGCATAGCTTCTTATACTTTGTGCCAATAGATAGCTCTAGTTTCTTTGCCTAAAATTTGTAGAAATGTAATACCGGCAGCAGATGGTGCTCAATTTGTCTTTCTTTTCGCCGCTTGGCCTGAAATAGTCGCTGAAAGCAGGGAACCATATTTTTTGCAAATATTGTATGGAAATTAATGGCCTCATTCAGAGGTAGGTACGATAGCCTATCTAAGATATGTTAGTATCCACTGAACTTTCTGAACAAACAAAATCGAATAGGTTGAATATGCATGGGTTAGTGCATATGTTTTTGATATTTCTCATAGAATACAAAAGTATACCAAAGTTTTTCGGATAGCTTAAGATTTTTTTTTTTCGGCAGCAGTTGTCTTGTCATCAGCTGTATTCTTACATATGTAGTAGTAGTAAGTAATAGTAAATTGATTTTATTTTATAATTCAAATCATGTGTATAACAAAATCAAGTATAGCATGGCAATGCCTTCTGCCAGATTGAAAATTTAAATAAATAACATAGATAATGTGTCCAAGTTTCTTACATATTTAGTATAAAAAACAAGTTTTGTTTTTTTTAAATTATTTTTTGAATTCAGAAGTTTTCGCTGAGAACTCTATTTCGATAAGCAGCTTGCGCTACTTTGCAATACATAAAAAGTTCTTGCACTTCCTTTTCGCTTAAATACTCTATCATTTCTGTGTCTATCAAATAATTGCGGCCGAAGAAGGATCGCCTAGTTTCTATTAAAACCGGACATTCTCCTAGAAAATGAAAAACATCTTCTCTCTCCGTCAGGTTACACTGATTGCATCGGCCCGGAAGGTCCTCTCTATGCGGCATATAATTTAATTTCAGAAGCTCTGCACGAAGTCTCACCATCATCGAGATAAGCACCACACTAATTTCATCTTTGAAGTAGTTTCTTGGTCCTAGGTTATCACAAAGGCTACTGTAAACCACTCTGTGAACAGAGCTAGTGGCATCTTCGATAAACTTCTATAGCTTCTCATCAACCATCGCAATTAGCTTATAAAGCTTAGATCTCCATTCATTGAGATGTTCAAAATGCAAGTTTAGTTCCATACCACACCATTGCGCGAGCTCATTCCATTCCGCATACCAGCTGCATCTCCGGTTGATTACGTAAAGGGTTATTTTCTTGGGTAGTCTTTCACTATTCATATTCAAAACGTTGATAATTTAATCTACCTGTGTTTTGAGGGTTTGGACGAAGAGTGGGGATAGTCCTGTTTCTAGCATTATGACGTAGTGCGGTGTGTTGGAAGGCAAATGGAATATCCTTTTAATAAAAAACCTCTGCAACTTTTCCACACTTTCCTATTGTTTGTATACCCATACCTGTGACGCATAGAATATAATCGATTCCGAAACTGCTGCAAATACTCGGAACTTACAGCTATGCGTGATGCTTCTGTTGGCAAAACACTTTTTCCAAGTAGCTCCAATCGCACTTTTGGCCTTCACAAGTTTCTCACTTAGATGCTTTTCCATACTTAAGTTTTTTGTAAGACACACCCCTAAATTCGTTTACGACTTCGATAGGTATTAAATTATAGAACCATCTTTCGTTTAGATTATTTCTTCCCCCACCATTCCTGAAGATCATTATTTTTGATTTGTTGAGGTTAATTTGAAGATTCAACTTAAAAGAGTATCTATACAGTTGGTTGATCATCAGTTGGAGCGATCGTGGTGAGGTTGATAGAAGCACTATTTCGTCAGCGTATAAAAGGGCCTTTATAGTGACTCCCGCAAACTCTACACCTCCAGAAATGCCATCCGTTAGATCGTCTATAAAAAGGGCGAATAAGAGAGGGCTCAATGAACACCCCTGTCGAACTCCCGACTTCGTTTGAAACCATTCTAATGCTTCTTCTCCATTCCAAACTGCTGCTTTAGTTTCCTTGTACAGATTTTGTAGAACATTTCCAAGCTTTGTAGACATCCCAAGTCCATAAAGCTTATAGATAAGCGAATGTCTATCCACCGCATCGAACGCTGCTTTGAAATCGATAAAGAAGCTGTACAGTTTTTTCCTGTTTTGAAGGAAGGATTTTCCAATGCTCTTTAGCACAAAAATGTGATCGACCGTGGAGTACCTTGAGATTCTTTTAATAAGCCGTTTTGGTTAATCCACGTATTGAGTCGTTGTTGCAGAATTGTGGTAAATATTTTGTATGAGACATTAAGAAAGCTAATACCAAGATAGTTATCCGGATATTGCGTACTTCCTTTCTCGTGAATAGGAAAAATTAGGGACTCTTTAAACTCTTGCGGAATGGTTCCATGTTCCAAGATTTAGTTGAAAGATAAATTAAGCTTACTTATAAGTTCCGTGGTTCCGTTCTTATAAGACTCAACAGGTATTCCGTCGGAGCCCACCGCCTTGCCGTCTTGTAAGGTTTTCAAGGTGGTAATTATCTCTGCCTGAGTTGTAGGGGCATCAAACAGCAGATTTTCGTTCCTCGGTTCAGCATATGCAATACGTACATTACTGGATAGGGGATTCTAAAGTCCCTTAAAATATTGATAGAGTACTCCCTGAGTGAGGGCTCTATGTATCATAAATTTATTTCCTTTCGGGTTTTTTACCAACATTAAAAAATCAGAAGCATTCTTGCATAGCGTCAGTCTCCTTGACTCCATCACATAAAAATTGTTTCATTTGCGCTTAAATTTGTCTTTGAATATCTTATTTGCTTCCAGGTATTAAATTTTGCAAAATTCATTATCGTATACACGTAGGGACTTCAACCACGCAAACGACCTCTGTCTAGCACGCCATCACTCATAATCAAACCAAGGTTCGATTGGTATCCAATTCTTCTTATTGCTTCCAACGGCTGGATAAGCAGATCTAATACAGTCAGTGATCGATGCTATTTCGGAGTCGGTACATCTAGCGAAAAGTTGAGGTTTATCCGATAGCTAGCTGAGTTGTTGATATTCCATTTAAGATTTGGTAGCATTTGTAAATTTTTATAGCCAAATTCTTTCTTGCTTTGAATTTGGAACTCCGTAATGGTTGGCTTATGATCGGAGAAAGTCACCACATCAACTTTGAAATCTCGTATACAGCCAACCCATGCCCCACCTGCCATACAGTAATCTATGACCGCTTTTCCTTGATTTCCAACAAACGTTAGTTCACCAAATATATCTGATTATGAAATCCCGTTCACAATTCACAGGCAAAAGGTATCACAAAGGTCCAAAAACCTTTTTCCTCTAGCGTTACCCGTTTCGTTGTTAGATTGGCGCATTATACCTGCTTCTTCATTTTCTAATCCCGCTTCAATCCCACTTCTACCGTTAAAGTCGCCTACTAGGAGTACGCTTGGATTAGCATTTGACATCATAAACTCGTATAATTTCTAAAAATCTGATTCCCGTTTATTGCAGTTTAAGTATATTGGTAAGATTATAAGTGTTTGGTTTCCAACAATATTCAAACGTACAAATGTGATCTCATTTATGTTTTCAAAGCTGTATATCACCTTTTCAATTGTTTTTTTTTTTTGATTCCAAAATAGCAACCTCTACGCGTTCTACCACTCACGTTCGTTCTTATAGCTGGGATCCATACAAAGTCAAAGTACTTAAGGATATTTGCAAATGTGTCGTAATCTAATTCTGTTATAAAAGTTAGTTATAGAAACTGCTAAATAAGATCTTATTACCTAAACCTGATACATTATAAGCAAGGGCTGAATATTTACTTTTTTTATCTCTTAATACATTTTTAATACATTTAATATGGCAGACGGCATTTTTATTAAATTTACAATTTTCGATGGTTTCATTATAAACGGCATAGTTTCCGTTCGCATCCATTGTGTTTACCGCATAAGCATTTGCAGAGTAATTAGCTGTCACCTCTGTAACATCCCCGATCAGTTGCTGCAGAAAAGTCAATCCATTACAGCTGTCACTTGAAAGGTTGTTGCACTTATCAAAATAAAATGTGATTTCGTTAACTTTTATGTCGATTTCGTTTCAATAATTAGGATTCGCTACTAAAACCAATAATTTTTTGCTTTGAAACGAACGATTACGGACCGAATCTCTTTTTGGGACTGTGTGTGTTGCTTGGCAGCTCTAAAAAAAAAAAAAAATCTTCAATTCGTTTTTACATCATTATTTCGTTTTAATTTCCCGATTCCGACGCGGGGAGTTCCTAAACCCACTTGCACTTTTTTAATATTTGTTTCCAAGAAGTTTTTAACAATTTTTTTTTATTTTTTAATATATTAATTTACTTTTTCTGTACACTGCCACAAAATAAAAATTAATTCACAACACAACATTTGAAAGACTTCGAAACAAATATTGTAGTGTGTGTAAGAATCTTTGCACAAATCCGTTTTGAATCCGTCTCCAAAAAGAGATTCAATACGGATCTGTTTTTTCCAGAAAAAAACTGGTTTTAATTTGAAACGAATTTGATTTTCAGAAAAAAATTGACGGCGGATCGACGGCAGATCGATGTTTTTGTTGAAACGAAATCGACATTAATGTTTCGCCTTTGATTTGTGGTTTTATTTCCTTGTTTTTTGCAGTAATTTTATTTCTTAAGTTGATAATTCTTTTTCTTCGTTCTCTTGCCGCCATTGGATAGTCTTTATGCATCGAAATACCTGTGCCGAAAATATTTGCTTTGGCTCTTAGCAATTGAATTACATCATTCTTGTCTTGCATATCAACAATAACATTTGCAACAATTCCCTCTGGGGAAGCTCACGTACTCTTCGGATTTTATCAACATTGTCCGATTGTAGCATCTCAAGACAACGAGTTTTTTTTTTCTGTGGCGCTTACAACATTTTGATTGGGTAGATGAACAATTATATTTTGTTCCTTGGTCTTTCTTTCAAGCAACTCTACCTGTCGCTCTAGGGTTAAACAGCGGGACTGAATATGTTTCCAATTGTACTTGTAACATTTTATTTTGTTGCAAGTTTAGTATTTCTGTACTTATACCCTCTATGTCTGATTTTGTTGCCATATTTTTCAATTTATCATCAAGAAGAGAAGACACCGAAGATTGAATTAGTTTTCTTAAATCGTTTACAGATAAATTTCCTATCATCGTCGTCGACTGCTCGGTGATAGTTCCATTAGATGATAAAGGTGATGGAGTAAGCTCTCTATGCTGTCTCTTCGCAGAATTATCAGCATTTCTGACGAATTGGTTATTTTTGGGGGGTGAACATCTCAGGGGCATTTTTCGTGTATATTATTGCTAATTGATACTTTAATACCAATTGACGACTCACCTCCTTATCTGATTTCTGGGCACAATTTTTGAATAATTCTGTTTTAAATTATTTATTAATTTTAATTTATTTAATTCGATTGTGGGAGCGTAAATTCAAATCAACTTGACACTTAAACACCACAGTTGTCAATCCAAATCTTACATGGGAATACAGCAACGCCAACCTATCCGGATAGCTATAGTTCGGTTATTGAATGAGGCCAATCACAACTAGCAGTCCATATCAAGTATGTCAATGACAGCTGATGTTTTTGTTCAATTTTGCTCTTACATATACACTCTCCCAAATCGTAATGTTTTTCAGTTTTAGTTTTCAATTTGTTTCTGTGGGAGTAACTTGAAAGAGATAAATTTGTGGTCTATATATGTTTGAATTTTGTTTGACAGTTTTTTTTTGTTCTATTCTAAAATTTCTGGATTTACTTTCATGTCGATGATCTTTTGTTAATGGTTGTATTTTTTTATGTACTAAAGTTCATATTAAATTTAGGAATTACTTTATCAAGCGATTAATTTGAGAAATGTAGTTATGTGAATGAACTCACCGACTTGGAGCTCAAATTAAGCACTATAAAGTTATTTATGATATGTTATCTATACAATAAGAAAATTTGGTGTATATATTTCCATTCAGTAACATTATCTCACTATTGAACTTTAGGCGATCCATCGTCAAAGAATTTATTTCGCTGCATCGAATGTTGCAAAATGTGCTGAAATATCTTTCAGCGACATCATTGACCATTTTTTTTTATTTTCCTCCAATGATGCTCTACTGTACAAACGTACTCATATACCACGTTTTAATACTTGAAGCGTTTCATCTAAGAAACTTCAACTTCGGAAGGAAGGCAGTGCAGCTTCCTATTAGGCCGAATTACGCTGTAATGATGCTCTTGGTCACACTTAGAGCCTACATCCTAGGAATAATGAATGATTCTAATCGCTGTTGTGTATTTTGTGGTTCAACATTATTTGAATCACATTGAATTGCTAATGGTGTGCCCAACATTTCCGGCTACATAAGTCATCAGCTAAATTTGCTTGAAAACGGTTTCCTTTGCAACGTGCCAACAACACGCTTCTACTTCTACAAGTCATATACCCAACTTATTATGTATCATTATTCCGAAATGATTCTCACAGAATCCACAATCTCTTATCCACAAGAATGACATGTCAACAAATATTTTCCATCGATTTCGTGTCATTTCAGTTTATAACGAATTCGAAATGAATGAGAAAAAAATAATAAGGCTTTAAGCATTCGAACGAAGACAGTAGTGTTACATGTGTGGCAGTTTGTTATAGCCAAATTAGAATATCAAAACCAGATCGTGACATTAACAATGCTTTCAATGTTCAATCAAGAATCTTAACGCAAACATGAATATGATCCAGATACATTTAACCAATCAGTTCGAACGAATATATTGGTAAGCCGCCAATTCCCAGCAAACATTTATCTGAAGGTTCAGATTCTAATCACCAAAAATGAAGAATAACATTCAGGAAACCTCCAGTTTTTTGAACTAATTATGAATATATACAAATATCCTACAAATTCTTACCAGAGAGACACAAAGAGATAATACGAGTATGTATACTGTGTCAAAAAAAAAAACACACTCATTTTGTTGTTGGATCCTTCATATGGAGATCCTTTTTTGTTCGTCGTTTTATTTTTATTTTTGCAAAGGGGTAATGATGACGGGTCATTGTAATGACAAAAGCTTCGCTTGCATAATGGATTATCAGTTCGGAAAAGTTTTTCGAAAGATCGGTTTAGATAACCAGATTGTGTTTTAATAGAAAATGGGTACCTTCTTACTAAAAAAAAAATATATATAAAAAAGCTAAAGATAAAACATAAAGGTATGTAAAAAATGGTGTTAAATTTTCTTAGAAACATAAAAATCATTTCTTCAATTATAGCATCGTGTAACAAGTAAGAAGTCCTGGAAGCTATAAAAGCCAAACAAGAGGCAAATCAAAAAATGTTCCAGAGGCTCACCGATGAAATATTCAATCATAAATGAATCAGAAATAATGAATTCACTTATGATGCAATTTGAATCCTTTTACCTGGGCTGTTAGACACCGATTTGAATCATTTTAATGATTCATTTATGATCTGAAACTTCTGCAATTAAATGGACGTATATAAGGGTTCCATATATTCCTTTAAATGATTAATACCTGAACCTTTTCTGAATCGCAAAAATGATTCCTATACGATTAATTAAAGTGAAGAAATCCTTCACTTAATTGAATTTTATTGGAATTATTTTTATGATTTAGAAAAGATTCAGGCAATAACCATTTAAATGAATATATGGAGCCCTTATATACGTACATTTAAATGACGAATTTTCAGGTCATAAATGAATCATTACAATGATTCAAATCGGTGTCTAAGAGCCCAGGTAAGAGGATTCAAATTGCATCAAAAATGAATTCTTTTTCGGCCGGTTTCTTCACTTTTATGAATTAATTATCGTTCATTTCTGAATTAAAATGTTTGCTCGGTTGAAGGGTGTATCGAAATTCTTCAATGGATTAGATTAAATATTATTTATATATGTGATAGTAAAAGCTAACCTACAAAGAAGTATGAGTAAGCTCATTTGATATTGCATGAAATATTTAGTTAGTCCTGTTCCAACAGCTCAACAGAACTGAAGTACAGATTGGTACCGGTTTAAGCATTCAAGTTTGTTTTCAATAAAAGTTATTAATGGTCGGGTTACCTATAACCATTTTTCTGGACTCTAAAATACCGCGTTTCATTTATCCCTATGGAAGTACAGGTCCGCATTAAACAAAGAGATTGAACGATACACAAATCTGGGCAATTGATGACGGAAATTGCGAATTTTTTCCTCGATGGCCCCGGTGGAATATGTCATCCCATTAAACTTACAAGTGCCTGAGAAACAGACATGCAACATTTCAAAAGACTCGGCAATGGCACATTTTTGACAGTAAGTAAAACCATCATCTGAACTCACCAAAACTATCACTGGGAGCACTCAATCGAAAGATGCGACAAGCAAAATCTGCGTATTGGCTCAAGATATTTTGAAAGGTAACTCGGCAATCATAATTCAAAATCGGACAATTCAAAAATATGTAAAGAAATACGTTTTCTGGTGAAAAAACTCCTGGACACGATGATTTGGGTGCGACAATAACAAAATGCAAGCTTAAACGTGAGGAAGCTCAATTTTGATCGGTGTGATTGGTAAACCCTTCGCTTTGTTCGTTCGCACAACTGACTCCAGGGTTTATTTCTTTAAGTCCCGAATATTCCCCGTCTTGTTTAACTCGAAATATTCTATCTTCAAGGATCTGATACATATATATGTTCCGGAAATACATGTCGTAGTTTAAACTTCAGGTCATCCTGCCAGACCTTGTCGAAAGCTTGGAAAACGTCTAGAAATGCACTGGAACACAAAATATTTTCATCCAATTACTTCTCAATTTCATTAGTTGTTCTATTAGGCTGATCAATTGTTTAGTAGATTTTCAACCAAACTCCTTATCCGGAAAAGGTAGGTATGGAGGTAAAATGGCGGTCAGAGCGAACTCGTATCTTAGGCCCAAGTACCGCTGGAAAGCGCTGTTTTGATAACAAAGAACTCGTACGTACCTGAACAAAAAGATTTTCAGCGGAAATGAGACGAACCACCCGGCGTCGCTAGAGCCATTTCGATCCGTTGAGGAAAGAGATTAAGTATTTACCTTTTGTATTAAACAGTTCTTTTAGATCAGAAAATAAAGCCCTTCCAAGGGATTGCATTCTTAGCCTGACCAAAGCGGGACACTTAAAAGGGCCAGTGCCCAGTACAGGTAGTGACTACACTTGCTATGGCACACATTGGTCTACAAATGAGATAGTTTGTGAGGGATTTATTGAAGATAGGCCATATTCATCTAGATACCGCACAGTCGGTTAGATAGTTCCATCTTTAGTTGGACTCCATGAGGAAAACTGAAACAATTTTGCCCATCATAGCAGCTAGTGGGATAGAGACATTCTCAACAAGCGAGCATTAAAGGGCCGATCGCTACCGGGGCAACTCACCTGCCCGTTCATTACCCTTGTTGCCACTGTATCTTGGAAACCAGACCAAATTGATTCTATATTTAATGTCAAGATTTTCAAGCTCATTTCGGCATAGTTGGACCAGTTTTAATGATGTTTTCGTTGGATAGCCGCTTGGCTATCTGTGAATATTGTCGAATTTTGCCTTTGAGTTGGATTTTATTAAAGAACTTTACATTTCTATTATTGCGCACTTCAGCTTGAAAGACGCTAGAAAAATTTAGAAGTCGGAAAGATCTAGAGACTCTTAGCGACTCTGAGAAAATGTTTGCTCCGACACCACACTCCATTTTAGATCCGTCGGTAAAATTTTGTAAATCGAAATCGTTCGACACTTCGTAATATTCCCATTTCGTACTGGATGGGAAGATAGCGTTAAAGCCTTTGCTGAGCCCCAGAGTAAGGGTGCACTAGTCATTGTTTGTCAACAGAATATTAAAGAAGAATATATATATATGTATTGATGTGACCGTAAGATTTGGCAAACCTGCATTTTGACTCTTTGAGAGAGATTTTTAATCTGGATCCAGAATAAGTCATTAAGTCGTTTTTCTTCAATTATGAGAAGCATTCTATTGAGGAGGATTTTTTCAAATCTTGAAGATCAGCAACAAAAGAGAAATTCTCTAGGTAAGAATTTTGCTAAGATTTCTTCTCGTTTAAGGGGTTCTCCCGGGTTTAAGACTATTATTAATGTAACAACTTTCGATTGACGTGGATCATATTATAATGGTAAAATACAATATGTCCCCTACCACCCATACAAGTTATTAAACATACATTAAAACAATAAGCTAATGTGTTGATACTCCGGTCAAAAACTCGTCATATGCTCAGGAGCCTTATTGGTTTTAAAATGTTCAATTGTCTAGTAAAGTTCGGATAATGAGACATTTCAAATAATAGAGTTCACCGATTCAGACAACGATTGAATCTCATCAAGTTTGTTTTCTTACTCCCGTCCATCAAAAGGTTTGAATCTCATCAATCCGCGAGCTGTTTAGGAAATAAAAATGTGCTGGATACTTGTTTTTTCCTGATTGGTGCTCTTGAAGCTCGAATGCCTTTTAGAGCTTTCCAGAGGCAGGAGTTTGTATTTTTTTCTGATAAATAGAAATCCCATTTTTTTAAATTGCAGATTACTTCGATATTTAAAATGGTTTTTGGCTGAGGAGCACGGGATTATTGTCATTTCTTCAGTGATCTTCTTTTTTCGAGTAAGTTCTATTATTTATAGAGAAATTTTGCTTGTGCTTTTTATAGATTGCCTACTACCTATTATGTGGAGAGTTGTTTCATAAAGCATTTTGTATGACTTTAATAAATTTATGGACTTCATTTTCTATCTTGGACGTATGTAGTTTTCAGCCACGTGTTAGTATACAAAAAATATTAAATTGTGTTGAAAACGTCACTCCAAACTTAAAATAGAACGTGACAATATTTGTGGAACGTATTTTCTTGTGATATTTTATTTTGGTGTGAGTTATTTAAAACTCAAAAAAAATCTAATCTGCTGTTGACAGTATTTAGTAGGAATTTTCGAATGAAAAAAATATTGATAAGCTTAATGAATTCTACGATTGTAATACTCCCAGACACTTTATGGAATATCTTTGTGCTAACATCAGCATCAGCGATGTTTTATTGAGAGAATATTAAATATTCATTTCGATTTCATCAGATGAAGGATAAGATTCTGATTTTGTGTGCCTGTGTTTGTGTGAAAACCCATTTCCTTCCCAATCTGTTCTTAGTTGAGTAATTTGGATAACTATTCAAACAGCTTTGGAAAAAAACGCAACCTTCCGTTGTTGCTTATTTATGTTTTTTGTTTTTGTGTGTTTTTAACTTTATTCCAAGAACGTGTCCTTGTAATATTTCATATTGTATTTACTCATTGGATTGATTGAGAATTGCAACCGGTTGTGATGTATCTATATGTGTGCATTGTGCATTATGTCTGAATATGCATTAAGGGTTATTTTTTCATAATGCTTATGAGCAAACATAAAACATTGTAGCACATTTGAATTTTTTATATTTTCAAAATATGCTTTGTAGTTTTTTATTTTTTTAATTGATGTGCTGGAAAACTTAAGGGTTTCTAGTTTATATAATCACAGTATAAATAGGGGCTTAAGTGTAAGATTTTAACACTTGATTAAGTATTGATCGTCTGCCAGTTTGTTGACCTCTTGTAGATTGGTGTCATTTACGGTAATTATACAGATCGATATTATAGTATTCCTTACGGAACTTTCTGTTAAGAGGTCACGTTTTAGCTTAGAGAAGACGTTATATCAAGAACTGAAACAAACAAATTCTAAAGCTGCTCTAAGCTGTCGATCAGTTTGTCTAATAGAAATTACATAGCATTTCAATATTCAACTCTGTTTATTTTTAGGAAATAGGGACATTCCAGGAAATTATAAAGGTGACGAAATTGCTTGAAGCCAAACAATATTACCTATTTTAATAGTTAGGGCAAATATTAGTTTGCTTGTGTGAATGTATTCTGGAGTACAATACATGCTTAGTGGCAAAATAAGTCTGGCTAACACTGGATCTCCAAAGCAATCTAAGTATCTGGTATCTTTAAGCAGACTGCAATTAAGCTCCGTAATAGATATCATAACAAAAAACTTGCAACTAACATTTCAGCTCCAAAAATGCTTCAGTAAGTGATTTAAGATTCGATAAGAACACTTTTCTGCTGCAGATTTTTATTAAATAGCCCTTAAATTTAATGGGCTTTCGGTGTTTACGACTAGAATGTATGGTTAGAGAGAATCAAAGAATACTTACGGTGTGTAGGAATTTTTCTTTAAGCCTTACATAAAGTCGCACATTTATTGAGATTTTGACTTTGGATGCGTGACCACCAGATTCGTTTTTCTCTTTTTAAAACATGAAAATACTAACTGAATCGGTCACGATCTATTTTCCTAAGAGGATATTTTTTACGAAAAGGATTCCCCAGATTTTTGTAATTTTTATTCGGTCAACCTCTGTTACTCCTGCTATCAGGCGAAGTTCTTAATCTCTGTTGCTTTTAATTCAATTTCATACGTTTTGTACATTGTCCAATATTGTAAGGCGGTTATAAGTGCTAAGCGCAAAGCTGCAATATTGAGCAATGAATAACAGATTCACATTTGGGTCGTTCACTTTACCTTCAAGCAGATAGTTAAGGCTTGTAATATAGAGCAATGGGCTGTTTACGCTTCCCTGGTGTATGCCCACTTTGAATGGGAATTCTTTGGTGATACCGGTAGGGCACTTAACATTTCTTTCTTGCTTCCTCGTACATTTCCATAATTATCCACAGGTACAGATTTTCGGACTCCTCGTTTCCCAAGAGTTTTGCAAATTTATTTATTACAATATGCAAATTCCTTAAGGAACCGCTATGTTTTTTTCCATTACGATTGTTTTTATTTTGGATTGCATCTATTTTTCCCTTTGATGGTCATCCAAAAGCCTAACACCCACTCCACGATCTTTATGGTGTGTGTTATCAACTCAATTGAACGGTAATTATCACAGTTTTGCGGATTACCCATTTCGTTGTTTATCGGGATAAGGTAAATTTCTCTCAGTTGATAAGACATTCGATCACGAGCAACCTAGAGCCAATGACTGAAATCTTTTTCCAAAACTCAGAAGGTGTCTCATCTCGCGCTATTACATTTTATATTTTTGTAGTTCTTGGCTGCTTTGCCAACTTCTTGGACTGTGACGTCGGGTATTTCATCGAAGTTAGATGCAGCTAATGGAAAGTTAAGTGTTCACAGTACTGTCGGCAAGTTTGAAGGATCATGGCGTCCTCTACAAAAAGATATCCTTGATCATTGTCAAACACGTTTGGTGAACGAATCACCTCAGCATTTCTCCATTATGGGTATGGTTGTGGTTGGTTAAACTATAACACACACACAAGTTGGCACTTACGTCATACTGTTATGCCCCTACCTCTCTCATCCCTAATCCTATTCACTCCAATCCGAATACCAAGCCCACACACGAATATATTTCATCATCCGCAATAATTAAATAAGATGCCCTTCAAGTATCTTATATAAACACAGTTTATGATGTGTCTTTAAAACAACCAAATATTAAACTCAAGATATTACAGTTTCCTTCTCAAAAAGGCTATGGCACACTTAATATGTGTCTTGTAAAATGCAACGGACCGTAGCCAAGACATAAGATAAAAATACTAAACAAGTGTACCAAACGATCAATCCCAATCAATCGACATTTTTATCATTCCCTTGACCAAACCTATATCCAATTTCCCTATACATATGTACATATCTAGCTACATCTTTGTGTTATCAAGAATGATTAAGCGAATGCATTGGTGACTCTTTAGAAAAACATACAGTTGTCTTAACCTTCCACGAGCCAAGAGAAGGTCTTCATTTATTAGAATAAAAACGAATTAAAACTTAAGATCGAGTGATGTTCTTATTTCCCTAAAAGTGGCGCAACAATACAGAAAACTCATTTTCTCTCTATATTTTTCAAATGTGCTCTTTAGTCCCCCCAGAGTCTGGTAACAACCTTTTGCAATACAGAATCCCTAAAAGCAAATAACTTCAATGCTGAGAATACAAAAAAAAAAACAGAAAACAAAACAAAAAACTACTTCACAACCGCGGGTGCTTGAGAACAAAATATAAATTTTCCCATTGCAGAAATGTGCTCCATACCCAACCACCACATTATTCCAACTCCACCATGCTCCCATTAAAATGCATTAAAGTCCACCGATATAAAGCTCTGTTCTATGTTAAGCATGGGGAATAAAATAACGGTGGGTCGATTCCTATTTACCATACAATACTCGTGCATTCGAAAACCTTTCAATACAGCCAAGTATAACAATGCACCCTCTATCGAGCACGAGCATATCTGATCCTGCAGAATACAAAGTTATATATAGATAATCTGGGAGTAAATATGAACTCATAAAGACAGCGCGGAAAAATAGCAATCATTAATAGAGATTTTCCATCAGAGATTAAGTGGCATACCCCAGGACTCTCATATTGAAAATATCTACGACCAAGGACATATTGGCAAGGAGTATCTTTTGTGCGGTCTTGCAATATTCATTGTGGCATATAAACAACACAACTGTCCCTTCCCAACCGCAAACTTTCATTCATATGGTGCTCTCTGGTTGCAAACCGAATTGTTCCATGTAGCTAGGACTACGAGTAGAGTTGTAATGACATGTGAGTTTATAAGATAGTGTGGTAAAAGATATACACATTCCTTCAATCTTTTTGCCTGGCGGTATTCTTGTGTTGCCAGCCAAATGTTGTTCTGATTTTTAATCGATTCGCCTTGGATTCTCATTTATTTCCTGCTTACAATGCAAAACAAATCTAAATGTGAATTTGAATTGAAAAAAAAAAAAAAAAAAATAGAAAATAAAATCGAGTAGAAAACTTGCAGGAGGACATCGTCGCATATCCTTGGTCTGAGCAATTTATTAAATCGTTTTCTTTATTAGCCCATAATGTGCATGTGCGAGTGCCACATCGGCCGCGCTTGTTTGACATTTTATAGACCCTTTCGCTAACCCATATTTTTGCTTCATTGTGTCGTTTATAATGACAGGACTTAAGAATCGGGCGGGCTAAAAGGACACACTAATTGAGTTGACTTCAAAATATTCTCTTTTCAAATTGGCATGGCGGTTTGTGTATTATGTCCTGTGGATTCAGAATAGGTTAGGAGTATGGCAAAGGGTTTTGTGGAAATGGCTCTATTTCGTGAGCTAGCAGCGTGATATGCGCGTGCTGCTCTATGGGCCGACGACCAACATGGTGAATTGTTGACCGCAAAATGTCGTTAATCGTTAATATTGTATTGCCTGTGATGTGGTGACAGTGGAAGGCGAGCACCAGAACAGACAGCCCAGCTAAGTATATATATACATGGTCGCACCGGAAGAGATATTTTAAACGCGACCAACTTATAAGCAAAACACCCCAACATCTGTTTTGTCATTTATTTGAATTGCGAATTTATGTCGTAAAAAAAAAACAAACGAGCGTGTTTATATGTTTCGTTTTAATGTTCGTGAGCGATTTTGTCCTCTGTCAGGCAATTTAACGAAATTTGTTGTTTTCCCAAAGGGAGGGGCTTCTTCGTGTGGTAGTTTTGGACACATTTATATGATTATTTCTCTCCCAAATGACCAAAAACTTCACTAATGTTTAGAAAGACAATAATATGTTTGTGTTTTTTTTTTCTTATTTTATTGAATATGAAAAATATTTCATGAATAGGTTTAACCTCGCTTATGTGACCTGGCCATTTATACTATCAATAATTTAGAAATGAGACAGTTTTCTAAAAATACGTTAATTTTATTTAAGTTACTATTAACAGGAAATTACTAGTATGGAGTTAAATAGAAATGGTTGCAGCCATTTTCGAGAATATTTAAAAACAAATTAATAAATATCGTTGCACGTAAAATTTAAATTTCCACTCTTAATCTTATGAATCACATACAAATATTCTGAAGCAAATCAATCCTTGGACTTGAGTTTTAACTCGTAATATAGAATAGACGTAGAAACGCACAGATCGCATACGAAGCTATGACGAAAATCAGTTTTGTTGGATTTCTGCTTGGTAAGTGTTAGATGTTGCCTCATTTTCTTGTCCCTTTTGCTTTCGATATGTATGTAGGTGCTATAGGGCAAGTTTTGCATTTGGAAAGAAATCGAACTCGAGATTTTAATAAAACTTGACCTTGATGCTAGAGAACACCAAAAAAAATGTCCCGCAATTCCGTTTGTCTGTCTGTTTGGCTGTCTGGCCTCGAGTCTGCAGCCTTAACGGTTCGATGCATTTGCCCTATTGTACCTATTGTTTTTCGCTAATATGCCCACGCGTTTTTTTAAATTTTTTTTAAAGACGCCAAATCATCACAGTAGCTATCATACATTTTTTTTGACCAAAAACAAAAATCTTATTTTTCTCAAAAACAAACGACTCCAACGATTTATATAACAAATAAAATTCACACCTGGATCACACGTACTTGATCTTATCATCACATTTAATGCAAAGGATTCTTAATAGAAACGGCTAAACAAATTTTTAAAGTCGTTTTTCATTTATTTTTTATTTAAAAAAATTCTTAAATTTTTTCTAAAAAAAAGTTGGTATAAAAATTTTAAATATTTAATAATATAAATTTAAAAACAAAATTTCAGAAAAAATGGTCCACCCGTTTTCGAAATATTGAATTAAAAAAAAAAATCTTTTTTTTTTTCAAAAATCCAAAATAAGTATTTAAGGAAACATTTTAAATGCAGTATTATAAGGAATTCGAACTCCCTCCTGTATAAAAATTTTGATCGAAATCCGTTGATCCGCTTATGAGAAAGTCGAAAATAGATAAAATGGTTGTATGGAAGGTACCCTTAATAATAAAATATGTAAAAAAATGGCCAAAATGTAGACCATAATTAAGGTGGTAGATAGGTACACATGTTTTTTTACCAAAATCCTTAGAGCCGTTTTCGAGTTAATTAAAATGGTAGACAAATTTGTATGGCAATTACCGTTATTTTTAGGGCTAAAACTATAGCTTTGTTTTATTATCTACAGATCTTGGTTATTTTTTAACACGTATTACAAAATCAACACGAGATCTAGGTTTCTATCGGGGTTTCTATCTGGGTTTTCAAATATTAGTATAGGTTATTGGTGATATAGGTTATTGGCGATAATAAAACACTGCTAATGATTCAAAAATCTATTTTAGACAGTTACCTAAAACGCCTAAGTATTAAGTTTGAACAAAATTCGTTTATCCGTTTAGGCTGTAGATCGTTCTACAGACAGACAGACCGACAGACAGAATTGCGGGACCCACTTTTTTGTGTTCTCTATCATCGTAATATCAACTTTGATTAAAATCTCGAGTTCAATTTTTTCCAAATGCAAAACTTGCCCTATAGTACCTAAAATATCGCACGTTAAAATGAGTAAATTAATGAAGGGAAAGGTACCTTTCGATTTTTTTTTTTTTTTTTTTTTTTATAATCTACACGCGCTCAAGGGATTATGAATACCCTTTAAATGTTTCAACACAGCGCGGGCGTGAGGGTGAGGTTAAGGAAGAGAAAGAATGATAGGAAAGATGTGTGGCGCGATATTCGGAGACTGTAGGTGGTTGTTGTCTCAGATTTTATAATTTTTTTTTTGGGAAAAATGGTTATTTTTGGTACCTCTAGTAGAACCATTTTTTTTTTGGTTTTGGATTTTCTGGGAAACGGTTAATTTGATTTTTTTAAATTTTTTTTACTCAGAAGCTCTCAAAAGTTTAAACACTATTGTAAGCCAAAATTTTTAACAAAACAATTTTTTTTTGGAAAATAATTTTTTTTTTTTTGAAAACTCAAATTTTGAAAACGACTCAATAGATTTTTTCAAAACTTCTTATTTGGTTGTTTTTCGACTATCTTAAATAGTTAAAAAAAAACTATTTCCCTAAAATATAAAACGACGGTATCTCCCATACAAATGTTTAAAAAAAACGTTAAAAAATATTTATTTCTCAAAAACGGATCCAAGATATTAAAACAAACATGAAAAAAATGTGTACTTTCTTAAATTAGTACAGTTCACTTTTAAGTATAAAAATATTTTATTTTGCATATCTATTAACGGTACTTCCCATAGAAACACTTTTCATATTTTCGACTTTCTCCCTATTGATACACCGATTAAAATTTATCTTTTTTATGAAATGCTCCCTTAAGTAATAATAAAATTGCATACTCAAATTTTCAAAAAAAATTTTTTCGATTTTTAAAAAATAGATAAAAATTATTTTTGGAAAAATCGAGTTTTCAAAAACCAGTCAGTGATTTTTTTTTTGAAA
The DNA here is from genome assembly GCA_910595825.1 of Philhelius pedissequus. Taxonomy (NCBI): domain Eukaryota; kingdom Metazoa; phylum Arthropoda; class Insecta; order Diptera; family Syrphidae; genus Philhelius; species Philhelius pedissequus. Next base: position 330,036,617 of record OU343160.1, read on the forward strand.
TTTGAGTTTTATATGTACATTAATAATATCTTCAAAATGACATTTCACTTTTTTTCTAAAAATGTTTTTAAAATTTAATACAAACAAATTAATTTAAAAAATAACCGCTCCAAGGATTTTTGATTTTTTTTTGATATAAGAATATATATTTATCCAGGAATTCAAAAGGCATCCTTTTTTAGACCTACCCACCTACATCCTTCATTTTCTTATTATGTGTACATATATATATATATTTACATACCTAGGTTCCATCTTCTTATATACACACCTATATATTACTCTCCTAACATACATAATTGAAAACTATAATCTAAATTTAAATATATTGTATAGACAGGTGTAACTATTCCTTGAATCATCCATTCTACAAATCATTATACTAAGCATCAAGGTAATCTTACTTACATCGACTTTAAAACTGCATAGGAAAACTAGATTACTAAACAGCGTCAATGCTACATTAGCTACATTAAAGTTGTTATTTGTAAAAACAATTTTTTTTTTTTGCCGGTTAGATTATGAAACAATGTATATAGAAGTTTAGTAGCAAAATGTGAAAAATCAAAATAATTTAAGAGTTTATTGCAAGCAATAGTATAATACATGGTATCAAATTCTCGGGAAAAAGTAAATTAGAAAGTTTTGGCTAAGAGATTTTCTATCTATATTTTGGAATATTCTTCTTAAATTTTTAAAAAACTTTTATCAAAATGAGAGTTAAGCTTGTAATCGGAAAACTGAAGCTTTATTTTAACGAATTTAAGCAACAGTCTCTTTTTGAATAATTGGAGTTTCTCTATACCCACAGTCTACCCAGCTTATATCACTACCATGGTCATAAGTAAAAAATTATCTTGCACTTAGTAAATAAGTAATTCAGTTTTTTATTATTCTATCAGGTCTCCCACCAGAAGTATCTCATTCCCATCAACAAATTCTAAAAGCAGAAACTTCATTTGAACAATCAAGCTCACAAAGCTCACACTTTACGAAACACGAAATACTCAAGTTGACGTAAGTAGCAACCCCTCAACGATTACATCTAGTTCGATCAGCTCAGAAAATTAAAAATAATGTTACTAATTTTTTTTTTTTTTTTTTTTTTTGAAAACCACAATGTCTGTGAAGCACAACGTATCAAGCGCTCTTATGGCAAATGCAAGCATTTGGTATTGAATCTTCACTGGACTAAAAAAAAAAACTTCTTCAGTGGTCCATACATTGATTGATTGATTTTGATAATAAATTCTGGTGTGCTAAAAGTTTCCGTTTTAACTACACTTCTTTTTGTCTTTTTCTCATATTAAATAATTGCCTCTTCATTGAATAATTATTCTTGTGGACTTGGATTAGATGATTCGACAAGTTTTTATTTTTAATTAGGAATGCACCAAAATCTTAACAAATTCAGTGATTGTATAGTAGGGACATAATTTTGAAGTGGTATCATATTGCATGAGCGGGACAGTGGACAGTGCCCAAAAAAGAGTCAGCGTTCTTATATCTCGCGAGGCGTGGTAGTCAAGCTTACTGTTGACTTGGCCGCAAATCCTTTAAGATTGCTTGCAATATAAGTACTATAGGGCAAGTTTTGCATTTGGTAAAAAAATCGAGCTCGAGATTTTAATCAACCTTGACATTACGATAATAGAAAATACCAAAAAAGTGGGTCCCGCAATTCCGTCTCTCTGTTTGTCTGTCAGACAACGACCTACAGCCTAAGAGGCTGAACCGACTTTCCTTAAACTTGGTATTAAGGCGTTTTATGTGATTTTCTAAAATAGATTATTGAATCGTTTTTTTAGGCCAAAAACTAACGGTACCTGCCATACAAATTTTTCTACCACCTTAATTATCTCGAAAATGGCTCTAAAGATTTTGATAAAAAAAGAGTGTGAACAACTATAGTTATAGGAGTATAGTCTACATTTTGGTTAAAAATAATTTTTTATAAATTTTGTTATTAACGATATACAACCATTTGTTTGATTTTGGATTTTCTCATAAACAACTCATCGTATTTCGATCAAAATTTGTACGAAGGAGGTCATTTGAATTCTAAATAATACTGCATACAAACATTTTCGAATTTTTTTTTTTTTTGGATTTTTGAAAATTCATTTTTTTTTGAAGATTCAATATTTCGAAAATCGGTTAACGAATTTTTCTTTATGTTCAGTTTTTAAATTTAGATAGCTAATTAAATACATAAAATTGGCATAGAAAAAATTTGTTTAGAAACAAATTTACGAAGTCTTGTATATAAAAAATGAAGTAAAACAGTCTAAACCATATTGAGCTGTTTCTACTAAGAATCTTGTGCAATATTGGTTTAAGAGTTGAATAAGGGTTTTTATTTGATTTGTATCTTTCCTATTAAAATTATTTACTATTTGTTATTATTATATGTTAGTTTACTTTATAGTTGTAAAATGTAAGATAAATCCTACTTATATTATAAATATGAAAGTTTGGATGTATCGATGTTTGTTGCTCAATAACTCCGGACCGGCTGAACGGATCTGGATGAAATTTGGTACATACTCGTATATAGATTACTGTCTGAAATAGAAGCTACTCCTACTTTTTATCCCAGAAAAAATTATGGTTTCCGTGGGATAGGTTTATTTATATTTTTCATAGAGCTCATTCTACAAATATTTTATTCACGAGGCGCCTAAAAGCACACGGATTTGCATGAAATTTGATTGATAGATGAATGGGGTACTGGCTTATCACATAGGTCATTTTTATCCCGAAAAAAATCAACGGTTCCTATGGGAGAGGCTTAAATATGAAAAAATATATACTTGGGTGTTTGTTCCGCTTTCATGTCTCAATGACTGAAAGGTTTTTAATGAAATTTTCAGGTGGATAGATGTCATTAGATTTCCGTTGGCTAGAAAGTCCGTATAGCATCGCACAGGCATTTGATATTAAAAATGGTGTGCAAAAATGCCTCGAGCTCTTTTTTGGTTGTTCGTAATATCAAGAAGAAGGATTTACGAAAGAAAATTTTGGGAAAACCCTCCAGAAAAGTCGGGAAATTTAAAAAATCGAAAATTGATTTTTTGTATTTAATTGTGTATGTAAATATGTTTCGGAATGGCTTTTCGAATGAAAAATTAGAAAATCCTTAGTGGAAAACTCGAAAAATTCTAGAAGAACGCGAACATTTTTTTATCGATGGTATATAGATAAATTTAAAGCATAATTTGATGGTTTCGGACAATATAAAGGTGGAAAATTCTTTGTGAAGCTTGGATAATTTCGGATAATGATACTAATATTATAAATTTAACCCGAAAAATGGAAACGAATGTTTCCTAGGGAGAGACTTAAATATGAACAAAACAAATACTTGGATTTTTGTTCCGCATTCATGCTTCATACATTGAATGGATTTTAATGAAATTATTTAAGCAGCTAGAAGATTAGGCATGATTTATTTTTCGGAACTTAATTTTTATAATTCTCACTTTTTGAATCTAATATAAAATCTTCGCTTTGTTCGCGAACGGGAACATAAACGACGAACATCCAAGCCAACGATGCCGACAAAATCAAAATTTTTCGCCAACAGCAAGCGGCTTGCGAACCAGCCCATTTACAAGAAGAGCACAGCGAGCGCGAGCATGCTCATCGTTTGTGCCTAAATTCAACGACTGAGCGGTTTTGAATTAAATTTTATAGGTGGATAGATGATTTCAGTAGATTTCCATGGGTCCATAGCATCGCACGGATATCTCCTAGTAAATAAATAAATAAAAAAAAATCATGTGATAAAGATGTGATCGAACATAAAACCAAGTCCGTGCGATCCAGTCGTGTCTTTTTTTTTCTAACAAATGCTTGCCTTTTTGCAAAACCAAAAATTTAAAAAGGTTAAGTAATTCAATGTTTTTTGTTTTCCTGTTTTTTTTTTGATTTTTTTGTTGGCAATTTTAAAAACCAGAGAAAACTTTTTCGAAAAGTTCAAGAACTAGAAAATATTCTGGCGTAATTTATGGAGCAAAAAAACTGTATTCCCTACAAAAGTAGGTATACTAGGACCTCCTATATTATCTTGAACTTACAGACCCATTTGTAAAATGTTGAGGTTATTAACAAAACTTGTTGAAGTGGTTTTTCTTCCACATCGATGCGACGCGACGGTATATATCAGTCACTCCTGAATGAGCTGCATATATACGCACACCTCACCCATCATTTCAAAATATATATATACTGCTTTGAGTTCCAGAAATTAAATCAAGGATTTGGCAATCTTCACCAGCAACAATAACCCCTATATTCGAAACCCTAAAAGCAGAAGAAAAAAAAGTTGAATAATGCATATACGCCACAGTGCACCGATATTACTTTGCAGACATACAGCGCAACTGACACAAATGTGAATAAATAGCGTTTGAGAGACTCCAAAATAATACAACAAAAAATTCAGCCAATACCATTATTCACAAGGACACTTCGAGTGCAGCATCAATTTGACTCCTTTGTTGATTTGAAATTTTTCTTCATGAATAAACTCTAAATTTCTGATGAAGGACTATCGCAGGACAGGATTGGTGACAGACACAGAGACAGAGACAGAGATAAGCTAAGAAGTTCTCATGCTGATAAATGAAACAAAAATATATATGTACATCATCGCTCAGTGAGATAAATTTAAGCTCTTCAAAGGTATTTTCCCGCACACTAAGCTGAAAAGATTTGATTTCATTGTGATGAAATAAAGAAGGACATTTATCCTTGGAAACACTAAAAAAAAACAAAAAAAAAGATAGAGATTTAAAATTGAGACATACCAGGATAACCATCTCGTTTTTTTTTGTTAAGCTGATTTCTTTATTGAATCCTTTTTTTATGTCGTCCACTTTAAGAACAACCCAGCAACTCGCTTCTTAAAGTTTTATCCTGATTGATGAAGGGTTTATCGTTAGCATAAACATAGAACACACATGTCAAATGTCACAACATAGTGTGAATCACCGGCATATACAATACATCAGAAAAAGGACATGAAATTAAGTTGATTCAACGAAGCTTATCCCTGTGGGTCTTTTGCCTGCTCATTTATTGTATAATATGTATATATGTCATCCTTCCCATTATTTCTACAAAAATGGTCTAGGATCATTATTAAGAAGACATGCCATTAATTTTACTCATCACACATATACCACATATAAGAGAGCCCTCTCAAGAAAATACATATACAAAATACCATATTTTCGCAATAATATTTTATTATGATTTATAATCACGTGGGCATATCCTTCCATTAACGGCAGCGTCTCAATTTATTACAAGTTGTTCTTTCGTTATTGTCGCTGTTGGGCTTCGTTATGCTGGTCGTTTGTTTCCTAACTCGAGTGTGTTGTCTTCGTTTAGTTTACTTCGCTTCGCTTCGGGCAGAATTACTAATTCTTTGATTTAAAAGGATAAATAGTTTTTTCTTGTTTTGCTTGCCAGACACACATACTCCTCTTGTGTGGGGTTATGGCAAGGAGAAAAAGTATTTGTTTGTGATTTGATTGATGAATTAATGGCGACGCAGCTCGTTGGGCATAATGTTGTCATATTGTATTTTCGGTTGTCATCATCACACTTACTTCGACTATTCACACACATGCACACTGGGCGATCATTGTGACAGGGTGATAGAAAAGTGTATTTATCAATTGAGTTGTATTATTTGTCAGAGAAGGTGATTAAGGTGTATTACATTGAATTGGTTAAATTCATTTTTTTCGATTTTTTCATCTGTTAATTGGAACCAAAGGATATTTGATGGCAGGCAACTCGATGAGTCCCTATATAGTAATGTTCACGTTCTGACTTTGATCGTCTGTGTTCTCAACATAATAAACCTTCCAATATCGAGCTCATCGCATCTCCGAATTAAACCATATTATTTTCCTTCGATTAGTTTTACGGGATATAGTTGGGTACTGTGATTTCTTGCATAATTAATAAGAAGGAACCATCATCGAGTTTGATCCCTAGCCAAAATACGGCTGCGGACATAGCGATCAATGCCAGAACAAGCCAATATTGCGCGGAAGTTCGTCGCACATCGCGTCGGACTGCTACAATTGAAAGAGATTACAAGATCCTTTCCGATAAAATATCTATTACCTCCTCAAAAGTTTGCTGGGAATACGCGTCATCATTACGAATAGTCTATATTAACCATCATCATGGGTTGATATGAGTACTAGCGAGCACATGCAACTTAACAAGAAGCGAGTCATGTTAAGAAAGTCAAGTGATCATCGAAGTAGAAACGCTGCCGGTGTTGACCAGTTGGAAATATCATTATCTTAAAAAGGCGATAACTCATAGAATTCCGCAACAAGATAGCTAGGTGGAACAATTCAACGGGCTTGCAGCAGGCAATGACTTTGGTAAGAAGTACGCATCAGATCACATGTAAAATATGGTCACAGGAAATCATGTACCAGTAATGTAACGTCACAATGCTGAAGCGCTTTTGAAAAAAGAAGTTTCCTTAACATCATCGCCCCTAAAATTCTCTCTGCATGTCCTGCGTTAACACTTGAAGCCCTTCGCCATTAATCTGTAACTTGCATAATGAGAATAGATTGAGGCCTGGAAAGTCCAAATATTTAGTTTGTGGAAAGAAGTGAATTGAATACCAAGGCCCAATTTAATCAAAGTCCTGACTTATGACTCAGAAACAGTATCATTGATTCATGAGAAAGCTTTTTTGAAAAGATTTATGTGGAAAAGGACATACTTACTTACTTACTTACCTATCCGGCTCCCGATCCATGGAGAGTCTCTGCATGAGATATTGCGGTCTTCCATCGGTTGCGGTCCCTTGCACGCCTCCCTCCAGTCTTCGGGACCAAGTGCTCTTCCGTCCCTGTTGGCGAGGTTCGGTCTACCTGGTCGTCTCGAACCTGGGGGCTGGGATTAAAAGATTTTATTGGTTGGAGTGTTATCCATTCGCTAGATGTGGCCGAGCCAATGAAGTCGAAGTGTAGTCTCTTTGGACTACATACACATCTAGGTACAGATGAATCTTCTCCTCCATTTGCCCTCTTCACATATAGAACCAAATATCCGCCGAAGAATTTTTCTCACGAAGGTGCCCAGAATCAATTTCCCTTTTACTTGCATTTGCTAAAAAATCAAACTCGAGATCTTAATCAAAGATGACACTACAATGATAGTTAACTCCAAAAAAGTGGGTCCCGCAGTTCTGTCTGTCTGTAGAACGATCTACAGCCTAAACGGCTGAACAGACTTTGTTCAAACTTGGTGCTTAGGCGTTATAGGTGTTATTTTTTTTTTTTTTAATTTTAACCATACGCCTGTATACGCTTTTAAATGCAACCTGAATTGCAATGCATTAGTTTGGCACAGTGGATTTGAGAACCAGGTATTGACTGTCTCATTTTAACCTATGTGGTTAATTGGTGGTATAGAAAAGAATGCGCCTAGCGTGGGGATCGAAACCACACGTCTAACTTAGCAATCAAGCACTTTATCCACTGCGCCATTGCCATTGATTGTCCAAAATAGATTTTTGAATCGTTGTTTAGCCCCAAAAATGACCATAATTGCCATACAAATTTTTCTACCATTTTAATTGTCTCGAAAACGGCTCAAACCATTTTAATAAAAATTGGTGTGTATACTGCTTTGAGAATTATCTACATTCTGGTCAAAAATTGTTTTCTTAAATTTTGTTACTAACGGTACCTGCCATAGCTCAACGGATTTCGAACAAAATCTTATACAGGAGCTCCTTCGAAATCTAAGTAATACTTCAAAATTTACGAAAAATATTTTTTTAGAAAACAGGCGGAGGATTTTTTCTGAAATTTTGTTTTTGAATTTATATTGTTAAATATTTAAAATTGTCATACCAATTTTTTTATAGAAAAAAATTATGAATTTTTTTATATAGAAAATTAAGTGGAAAAAGACTTTAAAAACATTTTTAAGAATCTTTTGCATACAAGGTGATCGAACATAAAAGCAAGTACGTGCGATCCAGTCGTACATTTTATTTTACTTGCGATTATAGGTACTATAAGACAACTTATGCATTCGTCGAAAAAAAAAGTTTTGAAATCAAAATCATACATGCCATTACCATGATAACGAACACAAAAAACGATGGTCTAAAAATTCTGTCAGTCTGTCCCTCTGTGTGTTTAACAAGGTGCAGTCTAAACGTAAGCGATTACCTTCAAATTTGTTATGTGTGATTATTTTAGCATTACTCAGAGGCGTAATTAAAATTTTATTTTTAGCCCTAAAAATAACGGTACCTGCCGTATGACCTTGGCGGAAAATCTTATTTGCTCGAAAACGGTTCCAACGATTTTGATAAAAAAAATTAAGAATTTTTTTGTTGGTAATAGCTACAAGAGATATGACGGATTTCCGGTAGGTATTCGGTATCCGGCATATCAGGCTCCTTTATAATATCCGGCCAGAGCCGAATAATCTTTTGCATCCGGCCGGATAGTCGTTTTTTCAATAAGAAAAATAAAAAAATATTAAGTTTTATGGTCTGATTGATTTTATTTCGCATAATAAAGATAGACTATCAGCAATTTAATATTGTTTTCTACAGCCACATTATGACGAATAAGAATTAGTTTTTCTGCATTCATGGGTACTTTAATTTATTTATATTTTAATTGTATGTACTTTCATCAATTAGAGTTTATAATAATACTCAGATTGGACTAATTAATAGTACATTTAAGACAGAAAATAAAAAACGTAATATATCTACAATAAAAAATAATTATTGACATTAAATTTTTAGTTTGTTAATTAAATTTATTAATTTGACCAATTATTTTTATGACTTGATTTTTAAACGTGTTTTCCGGCAATTTTAGTCACTTTCTTCTGTATGCAAATAAAATAACTTTACTCCATATTTTTACCCTACGTTTCGTTGGATTTTCCCAAATTCTTCAGGGGTTGTTTATTTAAACATGAAATATTAAAAGTTTACATTGATTTTTTTAAATTAATTAAATTAAGCATAAATGGATTGATTGCAAAGACTAGAAGTCGTTTTTCATTGTTGTTCAAAACTAGTTGTTAACATTGTCTTACAATCCATTATGTTTTATTGTAAAATAATAATAATTAACAAAAAAAATCAATGTAATCTTCTAACATTTCGTGTCAAAATAAACAATCGACCCAACATGCAACGCAAAGGGATTTTAATGTTTAAGTACAATTTAAATCAAAAGCGTATATGAAACCCAACATGGAGCTTGCCTTATTAACGAGAAACTCGATGTGATAAATCCAAGATTTTTTAAAATAAATAATAAGCTATTAGGTTTGTTTTCGTATAAAATGTCAACAACCCTACTAGCAATAATTTTTTAAAATCCAGAAAGTAATGAACTATATTTGCAGTGTAAAAAGTAAGAATATCTTGTGGGAGTGGAGGAGAAGGAAAAAACATGTTTAAGTTGGTTTTACTTGTACCGATCTGATTTGAGTATTTGACCACCAGACAATTATAATTTTCATTAGGGCAGATATCTAGCCGCCGAATATTCGGCTATCCGGCCTTGCTGCTATCCGAATATCTGGTATCCATTATCCGGCCAAAATCACTACTCGGTACAACTCTAATAGCTATCATTTGGTATGAATCAAGTTTCCGGGAAAAGTTTATTAACGGTACTTTTCATATAACTATTTTTTTAATTTTTGGCTTTCACCGTAACTGTACGTTAGATTTCTGTCAACATTTATATCTGAGAAGAATTAGGTAGCCAAACTAATTCTGCATATTTTAAATAACTTTTTTTTCTAATTAAAATTAATTTTTGAATTTTTTATTTTGAAAAGTAAATATTTTTAAAACTAATCGAACAAATTATTTTAAATTTTATGGTCACGTGTATATTAATAAAGTCTTAAAACCTGCATACCAAAATTTCAAAAACCATTTGTTTTAAAAAAAAAAACTAAAAATAAAACAAAATCCGTCCTACAATTTTCGAGACACTTTTTTATAAAATTTTCATTGATCGGTGGCATCTAATGGTTTTCTTGGTTTTTTGATAAACCGATTAATGTGATGGTTTTGGCAGTTTTTATAAGTTCAAAACACGAATTTTCATTCACTGTCATTTATACATATGTATTTACATATCTACATACCTAGGTTCTCTATATATAGGTAGGTACATATTACCCTCCTAATTTTGATCATTCAAATCCATTTAAATATACAGTAAAACCTATAAAATTGGACCACCCTTGGGACCGAAAAAAAGTGGTCCAATTAGGAGGTCCACCTAGAAAAGTTTTTTCTCATGCATACGTGTCCATAAAAATACGACTGCCAGTGCATACACCACCCACAAGTTTCCAAAAAAAAAAAATGGAGAATTTTACCAGAAATTGGAACATTCTTTTGTCTAGCTAAGCAAAACCATTTGAATATAAATACATCAATTTCGACAAAAGATACAAATGATTTCATATACGTTTTGTTTTCAATACAACGAATTTTTTAAATCGCAGTTTGATGTCCTTCTTCGCGCCACAATATTCTTTGCATGAGATTTCCTTCCATCAAATTTCTTTGCAAGATCTTTTTGAGATATATGCATAGCGGTGGTCGAAATGTCAAGTGGCAGTAGCGAATATCCACATCGTCGAATGGTTCGGCGGGCTCGTCCAGCAGCAGCAACAGCAGTAATGGAACGACGAATGGCCACCGGTCGGCAAAGAAGCCATCCACTTGCACATGGTGTGGCGTGAGCAAGCAGCCACTGTAGTATGTTCTTCCCACGCAGAACTGCAGAAAGGAGTTCTGCTCGGAGATGTGCATCTCAGAATTTCGCAAGGCGTACAGCAAGGGCTCGTGTGTTCAATGTTTCAATGTCATCAAAGAGACCGCTCCCAGAGGTGAGTTCTGCTCGATATTGTACATGAACAAGAACCAGAAGAAAAACATCAATCGGACCACACAGCAGCAGCCCCAGCATCAACAGCAGCAGCAGCTCCAGCAGCAGCTCCAGCAGCAGAACAACAATAATCGGGGCGACCTGGAGCGCAATCATAATTTGAGTACTGGCGTGCACTCTACTGGACCGTTCCAGTACGATAGTTTTCATGTTTTCGATTGGTATGTGCATTTTTGAAACATTTAATAATTTAAACCTTATTTTCGAGATCAAGATCACAGTTATTTCGTTTACTCATTGTTCTTTTATATATTTTTTTTAACTTAGTAGCTTTATTGAAAACCAAAACGAAACACCTTTAACATATCAATTGCTAATTGCACTGACTGATCTGAAACCTCTGCCTGCATGGAACATAAAAAATTCAAATTGTTTCATTTGCTAAATAACGAAAGCTAAAATTATAAACTTATTGGGAAATCAGAAAAATATAGAGGTGGCGAGGGGTACAACAATTAACAAATTAAACAAAATGTATTCAATGCATAATTATTTCGTATTTCCTACGCCTTGACCAAGGTGGTCCGATTATAGAGTGTCCCGATTAGCAGGTTTTACTGTACATTTGTATGTAGGCACCTATGTAACCATCAATTGAATCATATGCATTCCACAATTCATTATATTAAGAATCAAGGTTATCTTACCTACATCGGCTTTAATCCTGCAAAGGATAACTAGACAACCTACACCTACTAACAGCGCCAGTGGTTAGCTACACTAAAGTTCAGGTGCGTGGTGGGAGCAAATTTGCTACCGGGATTTAAAATAAAAAACGCCCCTTCTCCTTTTTTTGAAAAAAAAATCCATTTTAAAAACAAAAACAATTATTTTTTTATTTTTTATTATTTATTTATTTATCTTAATGGGAATCCATATTATATTACTGTAAAAGCGTACTGTATTCGAAACTACTTTTATAAAGTGTTTCTACAATAGTACATTTCTTGAAGGATATCATAAAAGAGAAATGTCGTCCGTATGTGCACGCATAACTCGAGAACGGATGTTTCGATTTTAATTATTTTGGGATTTATGAATTCATATTGACCCAAGAAAGGACATAGGACACTGTAGGAAAATCCCGAAAAATTTCCAGAAAAATTGGAAATCAGGGATCATCCTCTTTTTTTAGAATATGGTTACTTCGATTTTCAATATTTAGGGCTTAATAAATTGGTATTGGCTCAAGAAAGGTCAGAGGATAATAGAGGAAAATCTGTTCACGATTTAAGACTTTTGGCCCTAGGAAGGGCATATAGGAATTGGATACTCTGGATGAAAATTAACGAAAATTTTTAGGAAAATTGGTAACCCTGGAACATCGTTTGATTTTAAAAATTTTTGGATTGATGGATTCGTGTTCAAATTGAATTGTAGGTACTTGCTTTTGCGTACGGTCAAATAAAATTTAAAAAAAATGAAATCAAAAGAATTAACCATGATTGGTTGAGTTCGCGAGAGATTTTGGCTGCGAAAAATAAGGATGTCGATCATTTAAATTTTGTCATTCAAAATCAAATCGCCGGTGAGTTACATTTATTCAGATCGGTGGATTTCGTGATGGATGAAAACGAAGCCACTAAAGATCCCACGGAATTTTTTAATTCTTTTGATATTCTGGGCTCTCCGCCACACAATTTAAAGTTGAAAATCGGCTCAGATATAATTTTGCTGTGTAACCTCAAAAATTTGTAACGGACAGCGTTTAATTGTGAAGAACATCAAAGTAATTCAAATCACGATTTTGAGGGAACATTCAAAGGCGAAGATTATCTCATTCCACGGAACGATTTGCCGTTTGTGTTTAAGTGTCTTCAATTTCCGGTGCGTCTTGCTTTTGCTATGACAATCAATAAGTCGCAAGGACAATAACTGGATGTTTGTGGCATCAATATCGAATTCCCATGTTTCTTACATGGTCAATTATATGTGGCTTGCTCACGTATGGGCAAACCTACCGCTTTGTACGTGTACGCAACCGAAAATAAAACTAAAAATGTTGTGTACCATAAAGCACTTCAGTAAAAAAGCGTAAGGCTGGCCAACACGCCAATGATTGGAAAACATAGACATTGTTAATTTAGTTATTTTCATTGTATTTAATAAAACTTTAGAATAAATAATTTTCATCGACTGCATTACATGAAACAGCACTGTGCATGCTCGGAATTATTATTTTCTTGACATAAATGAACTTAGGCGGAACGAAGTTCTCCGGCTCAGCTAGTTTTAACATATATAAAAATTTTCATTGCCCATGGTTGATCTTAATCTATTCTTTATAATTTTTAATTTGAATAAACTCCCTTCACGCTGTACCTGGTCATCGGTAGGGTTAGCAGAAATTTATAAATGTTGAATAAATTTTTATATTTCAAAGAAAACATTCTATAATCAACTCTTAATTTTTCCTGAAAAAAAACGCCCCTAAAATCGATACGCCCCGGGAAAGTTCCCGGTGTCCTACAGGGCCACCACGCGCCTGCTAAAGTTGTTAGTTACGAGAGCAAGTTGGTGCGATCCAGTCGTGTATTTAACTACGTATCATCCAGCACTCGGCGCCGTAGAGTTAGAACTGGTAAAATTAGCGTTTTGTATATCGTGCACTTTGTCTTTCGAGGAATGCTCGTCGGATTTCCACTAAGGTGGCGTTGTTGGAATTGATGTTTGTTCCGAGGCTGGTGAACTCGCATTGACTATCTCGAAATAACTACTACCAACAGTGACGTTTTTTCTTGGGGATGTACAGATGAGCCTTTGTTTGTTGATAGTATTTTATTAACTTATTCCGCAGTTTTTACAGGACATAGCATCGCCTTTTTTTGAAAATTGAGCATTATGGAGTTAATTGACCCGTTTTCGAGCATGCACCCTACCAGAATATATCATCTTCAATTGAAGATTTCCGCAGGTTGGCCATCTGAGGCAGAGGATTGGTTTTTCTTAAGACTTTGGATGGCTTTCTTAGCCTCTTTAGTACTGGGCACCGTGAGTGGATCTGCATTGACTGGTCTCATGCGTCTTTATTCTCCTGATGCCTCTTCTACATATTGCTTTGTAAGCAGTTGCTGGAAATGCTGCTTAAACGCGTATGGGAGAATAGATATTAAAGCGAAATTTACGAGATATTAGAGCGAACCCTACGAGCTTTAAAAGAGTAAGGAACAGTAAAGTGAGAACAACTGAAATTAGTCCTAGGTCCTCTAGAGCAGATAGACACACAAGTCCAGCGCAGAAAATCTACAAATCTAACACGGACGATGTAATAGATAAAGACCATGATTAAGTGGTGGAGGGGAGCCAGTTATTGATTAAACTGGTTGACGAAAACCTGTGATTTGCACTTGAGGTCCACTTCGGATTGTACCGACTAGTTTGTCGGTATATATAGGTATAAGGAAATAAGCAAGTTATACGAAAGCAGGTCTTAAGACTCTTACGTAAATGCGCCAGCATTCGCACCTTAATTGGTTCTGAAGCGAAAGCAAGCCAAGACTTGTGATTTATCAGGTAACTGTCAGCCATAAGGTTAGGTTAGGTTGAAGTCGCTGTCAGCGTTGCAGCTGATATACTTAGACCAAAGTTGGTCCTTGGTGACAGCACATGAATCCTGAGAACATCTCCCTATTCGTTGATTAATTTGGAGCTGTTAATAAAGCGGAAGAGACTGTAGATGTCTATTTGGCAGACAAAAAATTCTTTTAGCATCCCTACTCCCTTAATCGTATGCAGTCTTATAGGTAATTAATGGAGAAAATGAAACAGAAACTACCTAATCCTAGAGATATTTCTTCGTCAGAATCAGTCTTTACGACTGCTCTCGTCCTGTCTAGAGCGGGGCATTTACAGATAAAATGAATGACTGTTTCCTTGTTCGACCGATCTCTGCAACTACAACAGTACATACTGTGAAGAATACCCAGCTTCGTTACTTGAATTCCCATTGGTGGGTGTCGAGTACAAGTTGCAGGAACCCAAGGGTCCCCCCTGCATATCAAGTCAATTGTTTCAATATTTCCTATATAATTGCAGTTATTTAAACTATTTTAACTACTAACGATTGCATTCCTTGAGAAAAAGTGGAAGAAATATTGCATTTAATTATCCGAGTATTTTGACTCTTTCAGTAAGTGAGATAAGCAGGGCTGAGCTGTATAAAGCTAGCAATTGCCAGCCTTCTCATTCTTATCTATGTTACTATAACCCGAAATACAGATTATGGTATACGCTGATGTAAATAATCTGGGCTGCATGCTCATTTCGACATTGCTGGATCAGTTTTGTAGAAACAATGAACTTAGCAGCCGCCTAACGGATTCTGGTTTATATCTTGCTTAACGAACTTGAATCTTTCCATGATTTGATTCTAAATACATTGTTCTGCTTAAAAGACGCTGGCAAATTGGGTAACCGAAAGAACATAGATATACTTAGATACTGAGAAGAGATACCTTGACAATACCACACATCATACTCGGATTTAAGCCTTCAGTAAACATTAGTTGTTTTTTGTTCACACAACTTTAACATCTTCTCTGATGAGTATTATCTGTATGTGGAATTGCTAACATTCTTCAAAAACTTTTCCGGGATTTCGTTTTTAACGGCAGTCAGCTTTTCGTACAGCAGCATAATCAACCAGCCTTACCCTGAAACAATTCTTAAATACCACGCCAATATTATTCATGACTTAAAGCAGAGGAGTTAGAACACCACCCTGAGGCATTCTCCTACTGACTGGCTTGGCCGAATGTATACTTTCAAATATAGCTTAAAAATTATCCACTTTCTGATGGTGCCGTGACTTAAGGCCAAGCGACATATTTGAATGTTTGGGCTTACGTCTCATTGCGAAAGCGACATAAGGCCAAATTTTAGGAGCTGGTCTTATGTCACTTTGTACAAGTTTGGGTATATGCAAATTGTTTTTGGAACTTATTAAAAAGAAATCTTCAAATCCAAAAAAAGTTGCGTATACCCAAACTTTTACCCACCTCAAATCCTATAATAGGGCCAAGCAAGGGGATTGCAAGGGTACAGCATGCCCCCCCTTTTACGTCGACCTTTTCGTACGCCGTGACCCTAATTGCAAAAACACACTTCACGCAAGTACCAAAAAAAAACGTAACAGTATATATAATAAAACTTATTAGCTCTTGGGACTTATGTCGCACCTATGTAACATAAGTCTCAATAACCAAAATTGGTACTTATGCCAAGGGAACGCCGTTTTAATTTTTTTTCGCAAGCTTTCATTGTGAGAATCGTTCGCCTTATTTCCCAAAAAAATTTGGCGTTATGATGCTTTACAAAAGCGACATAAGGCCAACTCCTAAAATGTGGCCTTATGTCGCTTTTGCAAAGTGACATAAGGCCAAACATTCAAATTTGGCCTTATATCGCGGCACCCTTTCTGATTATTAACGTTACCCCAAAGTCAACTATAGATTAATAACAGAATCAGTAAAGACATTTCTAAAATCTCCTTAATGGTCAAAAAAGCGTCAGGATTAAAAATTATATATATTAAATTTGTTTTCTAAATTGTACCCAGAACATCCGGTAATGAAAGACTTATTCCATTGGTCGACCCTTCAAATATTCGTCTTTAGATTTTGAAAGGAGCTATCAAGTCCCTAATTCAAACTCTATTTATAAATAATATTTATAACTCCTAATGCGAAAGTCAATAAGTCCTCGAGCAAATAGAACGACAAGTAAACTCATTAGTCTTTATTTCTTTAAATAAACATATGTCCAGTGTTAAGTAATTCTAGAGAAACACATACAATGTAATGTATGTATCAGGTACAATACTATACAATATATGTCATTTTCCGATGAAGGGGAAAATAAGACCCAATTAATATCCTTACAATGTGAACTGACCTATAAAATTAAGTACCACTACGTGAAGTCATGTGGAAAAGCGCTTCAGGTCCTCTGTCATTTATGGTGCCTCCTACAGTCGCAAAAACACCCACTCATACACGCTTCCACACACACAAATTATTATTATTATCTCTGGCTTTCAACCTTTTCGAAGGATTGCTTCAATTTGTGTCCTGCAATTAAAGCAGTTCAATGAGATATAGCGGCATTTATGTTCATCATAATCTCCATGACGACCCTGGTGCAATTATTTTTTTTCACCTACTTCTTCACATAAACCTTAACACCCATACATGGAAATTGAAGGTGTATATTTTAAATGATACTGTTGTAAAATTTTGCAAAAATAACAACCAAAATAATTATATTCTAAAATTGTCATACATTTACGTATATGTCAATCGTAAGGTATTTATAACGACGCAGGACATTATATACACAATGATGATGATGATGGTGATGATAAAAATCTGTGAACAGACAAGAGAAGTGGGATTTGCTCAAAAATGCGGAATGTTTTAATTTAATTTTTCCTTTCAATAAAATTGCACACAAGTTATTCAAAAAAAAAAAAAAACCAACGCTATCCATCTCACCAAACAGACACCATACAACGCAGATTGAAAGGATTTAAAGTACACGAGGGACCGTATCACGTCCAAGGTGAATTTCACAATTTTTTTTGTTAATTTTTCATCACATCTAAGATTTAAACATTAAAATCCACTTTACATGCTAAAAGTAGAGAAACATAAGCTTTGGATCAGTGATGCATAAAACTGATAAATGTAGCACACTCAGAACTGATAAATCAAATTTTGAAAAGCAGGACTAGCTATTCCAAAATAGTTAGTAGTGGAAATAGATATCCCTTTCATTTGAACTCTGTAGTAATTCAGCTACTGGTATTTATGAAAGCGAATGGTTACAGAGTATGCCAATGAGTATGAGGCAGACTCTAACAAAATTTCTAGAAAAACCTAACAAGATGGACATATCGGTGTGGACTGATATTGTTCTCTTCTTCAGGAAATACAGAATTCATCATATTACACTCCTTCTATCAAGGATATGCCACTAGATTTACCACAGATATTGGGGAAAAACTCAGGAGTTCCAGATCGATGCATTACGAGGCGTTTTTAGTTTATAGCTGACGTAGCATCAGCGGGTCCAAGGTCTGACCGAAGAAAGCAATAAAACTTGGTGCATGAAGAATTCAGAACTCCTAAATCTAAATTTTTATTAGGTTCTTAATATTACAATAATTTCGTTCAAAAATACTCTAACAAAGTATTTCATATACAACTTTACAATAGATTTCCTTAAAATAAACTAGCACTAATAATTTCAGATAATTTGGTATAGAGTCCCCGGCCCTCTGAAGAAAACCAAGGCACAAAGTTCGTGGGATGGATTCCCCGGTCCTGATCGAAACCACAGGATCAAAATATACAGCACTAGGCCAAACACTTCCGAAACTCCTCACTTGTGCACCACGCACTCAGCTGTATGTTTCTAGGCACTTCTCTTATGTGCACTAGATTTGTACATATAACACCCAAGGTAAGTCAATGCTTTTCCATACAAATGATACCTCATCTTGTAATATTTGCAGTAACAAGCGAATGTGAATTGTAAAATTGCAGAAAAACTCTTCCCTTGTAAATCATATGGCGTGATGTTTGACTTGATGATGATGTTCTGCTTTCACTATAAATCGTATGGTCACTGGTCTCGTGTTTGAAGGTTATACCTACCTAGCTTTTGAATATGAAAAGTTGAAGTTGCAGTTAGCTCGTCGATGAATGTAATATGTGGTGGAAATTGGAATATCGTTTGCTTGGTAAGGTCAAATTTGTAACTTCGTTACAGCACATGATATCGATATCATTGGGAAGCGAGCTGTTACCGAAGTGTATGCATTCATCGATTCGAGGAGGGAATCTCAACATCGCCGACTTGGACTAAACGTCAGGCTGAATAGATACAACGTCGAAGTCGTTAAAGACTTTGTCTATCTGTGCTCAGTAAACGAAAAATCGTTCTTGCCAATCGCTGTTTCTGTTTGAGTAGTAAGAAAGCCATGTTTTAAAGAATTCAGAATATCTTGTACAAGACCTTCATCATCCTGGTCTTCCTGTTAGGGCAGAAGCACTTGCCCTGTCAAAGCGGATGAGAATCTACTTGGATGCTTTGAAATAAAAATTCGTCGGATGATCTTCGGTCCATTTTGTGTCGAAGAAGTATGGAGGAGAAGATATAACAGCGAGCTGAAAGAGTTTACCGCGAAGTCAACCTGGCAACAAATCTGTAAATTCAGAGGCTGAAATGGCTGGGTCACGTGGAGCACTTGGAGTACGTTACAGGAGACAGGTAGCTAGGGACCGAGCTGGCTGGATCGTGTTTGTTGTTTGAGATCGTATTCTACGGTGATCCTGGCAATCTAGCAAACACCGATACAGGAAGTCGCAAAAGCTTGATTATTAGTGAGTTAATGAGTAGGGAGTAAATTTTTTGACTTATATGAGTCATTTCTTCTGACAGTATCTTTAACCTAACCTACTTTTACATAATCTAGGTCTGTTGCAAATGTACCAAATGTAGGCTTGGCAGTGAGTGGAAGTTTATTCCACAATTGATGAGTGTTAATGAGAGGCCTGCATGATTTTCCCACGAATTGTGTTTGGCTTTTTGTGAAGCTATTCAATAAAGTTGTTTCGTTATGGATTAGAGACTAAATGACAAATGTATCAGCAGTTGACCAAGTTAAAAGCTTATGCACGTATAACTTAAAAAAAAAACTAAACGTACATATTATTAAAATTATATTTATTACAGTTATATAACAATTGTATAACAGCTGTATAACAGTTATTTAACAGTTCTGTAGAAGTTGATGGACTGTGGGAAGGCAGTCTTGAGTTCCAGAATTATACTGCCCTTCTTTGTGATTTCGTACCCACAATATTATAGAAGGTATGTACATGAATAAGAAGAACTGTTATAAGTTGACATAGCTAGAGTCACACACCCAAATTAAATAGACGTGTCTCTGGATATTCCAACAGTGTGACGGAAAATAAGGGTTTATGCGGCCCCGAGGTTAAAGCGGCATTTGACTTCTGAAAATTCGAAGGCGAGCAACTGTTATAAAACTGTTATAACTTTTATAAAATGCAATTTCTCTGGTCATGCCCTAAACTTGAATGGATGGTACCAGAAAAAACTTAATATATAACCGTTTTATAACAGTTGTATAATAGTTCTTAGCAGTCAATCGCCACCAAATATATACAAAATTACACGCATTCGTATCGCTGAAGGATATCGGTCAGGAAAAGTCAACTAAATTGCAGAAGTATGAATACTGCTCTTCTCTGATACTGCGGAGCTACTTGAATAAATAGAACTGTTATAAATTGACATTATAGCTAGGGTAACTCATAAAAATTAAATATGCAACCAAAGTAAGGGATTCGCATTAACTGTGAAATTCACCATTTCCTTTGAATTGAAAGCGAAAAAGAGATCTCGAAATGTGCTCCTATAACGAATCATCGAAGTCAGATGATGTTTTGGTGTTAGTTGTGCTGTGATGCTGTACACAGTGCGGTGCGGTTTGGTATGGTATTGGTACGAAATCAGACGCAACGGTACGGTTCAATTTGGCGAGAGTTGGAAAATTCAATTTTTCAGTCGTTGAATTGTGAAATTGTTATTTTCACTGCGATGCAAAATTTCAGAGGTTAATCCGAGTTTGGGGAGTAGTCTTCAATTCAAAGCTACACACATACTCGCATAAATACGAATGCGTATTTCCAAACACATCATGTATCTTTTGATTCTGTTGATGAGATTTAAAATTACGTCGCTCGTTTTAATTCTCGTCTTCTCGTTATACAACTCAAATCCTATGGGACTTATGTCGTTTTAACAAGTCGGTAATTAACGCTGATTTTGAGAGATGGAGTGGAGCATCTTTCAGAATATTATGTTTAAAATCCCGGCTCCTCACATATGGTTGATTGTATGTGTGTGTGGTTTCGAAGAGAGAATTTTGATTCTAAAATATATATTACTCGCTATGCTTGTTTTCACACATTCTATGGATAAACGCAACGCAGAAGGTCTTTTGATTAAAATGAGGGCAAATGCCTTAGAATCAAGGTGCAGATGATGATGCAGGCTCGTTGGTTTTGTGGTTTATTTTGAAAGAACGTTTCGCCTTGAGGTTTCCTTGACGAAAACTTTTCAATTTGAGTTTTATTCCTTGAAATGAAGGAATATACACAAAACCACAATTTTTGTGGCAAGGCACTGTCGTAACACTGTTAACGAATTCCGTCGAGTCGACAACGTTATATGCTCAAATGGTACTTGAAATATAATTACGATGTTAAAAATTAAGGTAGTTAAATGATTTCCATTGAGTTGTGAACTGACACACACATACATTCACATATTTATATTGAGGAACATAAAAAACAAGAGCAATTATTTGTTATTTGTCATACAAAATGTGTCCTAAAACGCGGATGATGATGAGGTTGAAATGAAAAATGTGTTTTTTGGAATTTGAGCTGAACTTGTGAAGAAGATTCAAAATGGTTTCTAGATATTTTAATACAAATATTTGAATATACAAATAAGGATAAGGTAATTGGTGATATTCTTAAAATACTACTTTTCCAAGAAGAAGCTTGAGACACATTGAATAATGGAAATGATTAGAATGTGAGCGGGGGGATAGGGTGTACGGTTTGTCACTATAACGGGTGATTTTTTTGCTACTTGGTTTTTGACGTTTATATTTTTGACAGATCACACATGACAAATTCCACGAACATTTGACATTTCGATTCAGTATTGTTTGCCATTTCATCATGAATAGACTTACGCCTGAACAACGTTTGCAAATTATTGAAATTTATTATCAAAATTCGTGCTCTGTGAAAAATGTGTTTCTCAAGCTACGTCCGTTTTTTTTTCTGCTCATTTTTGGCTAAATGGATACGTGAATAAGCAGAATTGCCGTACTTGGAGTGAAGAGCAGCCAGAGGCAATTCAGCAGCTACCAATGCATCCTGAAAAATGCACTGTTTGGTGCGGTTTATGGGCAGGCGGCATCATTGGGCCGTACTTCTTCAAGGACGATGAAGGCCGCAGGGGTACGGTCAATGGAGAAAGGTACCGTTCGATGATAACAGATTTTTTTTTGCCGAAAATGCAAGAATTGAACTCGGTCGACATGTGGTTCCAACAGGACGGTGCCACATGCCACACTGCACGCGAAACCATGCATCAATTGAGAGGCGAATTTGGTGAGCAGTTGATCTCACGTTTTGGCGCAGTCAATTGGCCACCAAGATCATGTGATTTGACCCCGGTAGACTATTTTTTGTGGGGCTATGTTAAGTCTATTGTCTATGGGGACAAGCCAAACACGATTGCTGCCTTGGAAGCCAACATTGAACGCGTCATTGGTGAGATTCCGGCCGAAATGTGTGAAAAAGTTTGCCAAAATTGGACCTTCAGAATGGACCACCTGAAGCGTAGCCGCGGGCAACATTTAAGTGAAATTATTTTTAAAAAGTAAATGGCAGAAATTGGTTTATCGATCCAAATAAAAATTTCATTCACTTTTTACAAGGTTCTGTGTTTTTTTGAATTTTCAAAAACCAAGCTCTTAAAAAATCACCGTTTAGTTCGATGTTGATAAATTATTATTTGTCTCGCCGATTTGTATGGCAATGGAAATGCAATTTATGATTTTTACTTACGATTATAGGCACCATAAGGCAAGTTATGTATTCGTAAAAAAAACATTTTTTTCTAACAATCAAACATGACATTACGATCATAGAGAACATCAATAAAGTGGGGCCCCCAATTCCGCCTGTCTGTCTTTTCTCGAGTGTGTAGCCTAAACGGTTCGGTGGATTTGATTCAAACTTGGTTCATATTGTTTTTTCGGTAATATGTCCACACGTTTTTTATTTTTTTTAAGACGACAAATCACAGTAGCTCCCATACATTTTTTTTTGGCCAAAAATAAAAAATTTATTTTTCTCAAAAACGCCTCCAACGATTTTCATAAAAAAAAAATCAGTTAATTGACGAATAGAAAGGGTACCTTTTAATATTTTTTTTTTTTTTTTTTTGTGAAAAAAATGTTACTTTGGTAGAGCCTTTTTTTTTGGTTTTCGATTTTCTCGGAAACGGTTAATTTGATTTTTTTGAAATTTTTTACACAGAAGTTCCTAGAGAATTTAAAGATTACTGTGTACCAAAATTTTTCAAAAAAAAAATTTGTTGGAAATTAATTTTTTTTTTTAAACTCAAAATTTCGAAAACGACTTAATAGATTTTTTCAAAACTTCGTATTTGGATTAGTACCGCCATACATATACACCCCCCCCCCCTTCCCCCACCACTTGAAAATTTCTGCTCCGCACCAAATTTAGGGTACTTTTTAGGAAATGCTTAGGACATTAAAATTAAGCTCTCCACCAAAATTCAGCTTTGTCGGATTTTTTTCGAAGTAAATGTCTAATTTTCCTGGACTACTATGACAATTTTAAATATTTAATAATATAGAATCAAAAACAAAATTTAAAAAAAAATCATACACCCGATTTCCAATTAAAAAAAAAATATACAAAAATATTTGTCGGAAATTTTAGTATGCAGTATTATTTATAATTAGTAGGACCTCCTATAGAAACATTTTGATCGAAATTCCTGCAGGCGTTTATGAGAGAGATCAAAGTTAAGAAAATGGAGTTATGGCAGGTACCGTTACTAACAAAATACTAAAAAACAACGTATGACCTATAATAGTTCATATACTCTTTTTTGATCAAAATCGTTAGAACCGTTTTCAAGATAATTAAGATGGTGTTTATTTTTATGGGTTAAAAATACGATTCAATAATCTATTTTAGACAATCGCCTAAGACTCTTAAATATTAAGTTTGCAGAAAATCGCATCATTCGCTTAAATTGTAGAGAGTTGTACAGACAGACAGGCAGATGACCAGACAGGCGGAATTCCAGGAACTTCTTTGTTGGCGCTTTCTATCATCGCAATTTAAAGTTTGATTAAAATCTCGAGTTCGATTTTTTTTCCAAAGCAAAACTTGCTCTATAGTACCTATGTATATCGCAAATAAAAAACAGAGAAGTCCTGTGAACATTCTGTGAATTTAACTAATATTACGGGAAATTAGTCCTAGAAGCATGTAGGAACAATCCAAACTATGTCCAAATTCTGGTTGGTTGGTACTAATGCAAAGGTGAATCCAAATATATATACTGCCCATGCATCCACTGTATTGTAGATCCTTCCAAAGCCTATAGGCTGCTTACTAGCTGCTTAGTGAGTTCGAAAGAAGCTCTCCATACCGGAGTTATCCCTATAAGTACTTCCTTATCAGATAAGATTCTAGATCTTCAAATAAGAATGTTCTTCGATGTCGTTTAAAAATGGCCCCACCAAATTATTCTGCTCTTATTCTCTGCCAAGCAGGAGATTTGCAGAGAAAGTTCAAGCCAGTTTGTTCCTACCTCTGGTCTACACAACTTCGACATTGGCTGGTATGGAGGAAGCTTCATCTCAGTCACAAAACTCACTTTTCTAGAACTATAAACAACTGAGATTTGAGACTGAGGCAAACCTTCCTGCATACCAGCCAATGTTTATTGTGACGAATGTTCAAATCCGCTGCATGCCCTCTAATCAGCTAATTTCTAACAGTACATGTTCCAACGACTATGGCTTTGATCCTTAGGTCTGCTAATTAGTTCAGTTAAACGCGGCTTATTATGGTTGAGCCAGATATTTTTAGATATGAAGCAGTTGGTTAAACTCCTCCAATTGTGATTGGGTTCCGTGAGAAAAATTGAAAAGATATTGCCCTTATCATCTCAAAATATGGAATATAGACTTTTTCCGAAAGAGAGCTCTTCATATCTGATTATAGCCTAGCGACAGTAAAAATGCATTAGTAAAAATAAATGTGTCGAACTCTCGTCACGATGTAACTCTACCAATACTTCCTGAATTGAAATTGAACTCAGATATTCTTACTGAGGATCATTAGTAGAAGTGCAGTGTGTTTCGAAAAAAATACCAACGGGAAGCACACTAGCGATATTAATTTTAAAGTTACTGCCTGCATAACTTACTCTTGTTACTCAGCGTTGTGGTGGGGTAAAATGAATGGGTGTATCTTATAGTTCTGGAATTAAACAGAATCAATTTCGGTTTTATTGGTTAGCAACTAGCTTATTACGCCGATAACTAATTTTTTTAAAGCAATTTATGTGATTTCAATTATTACTGGAGTTTATTTTGTACTAAATAGTTAATACCTATGACGTAATGTAGCCTGAATCATATACAATTGCTGATCAGATCATGGATGGTATAACTTTTTTCGAAGACGAGTGCTGCTTGGGACATTGTTGAAATTTCTACTTCATTTAAGAAGGTATAAAATCAGTTTTTCGCAGTACCTGATTGAATGCAGTCTCCGTGGACTTAGGCTTCAGAGGATGCTTTATTAGGATATCCTTAATGATACTGCCTATACTTCCAATGCAGGGAAGATACTTTGCCTCTCATTTTGGTAGCATTGGCTTGTATGAATCTGTCCTTCTTTAAAACTCACTCATAAAACCTGTGCTTTACTTATAAATCGCCACAAATAAGAGAGGAGAAAGAAAAGTTAGGGTTCCCGTCTTGTGATTTAAAAAAAAAAATTAAATATTAATTGAACAAAAATCACTTTATTATTAAATAAATACAATAAACATCATTACTATATTAATGAAACACAAAAAAAAACATATGTGTGTATCGGGGCGTCCGATAGAAGTGATAACTTAGAAATTGTTTAACTTGTGAAAAGCTTCAAGAGTTCTTCGATAATTTGATTAATTTCAAAAGTTCTCCGTATGCATGATAGAAAGGGCAGCCAGACAGACTGGCGATGTAAAACGTAACGTAAGGAAGCGGTTTAGCCCCCCATATAAGAAGTTATCAATTCAAAAATAAAGCAACAACACCTTTTCTTATTTATTTGTTTTTCAAAAGCTTTACAAAAGCATGAATTCTGAAAGCTCCTGAACAAAAACTAATGAAAAAGAAGTAAGTAATTGCATGAATCTGGGAATGGTAACTCTGATTAAATATATGAGGGTTGAATGGCTGATCACGAGTCACCACATCACATAAATGTGCGCTAGTTAGGTGGTTGATGAAGTGTGTTACACTTGTTTTAAATTTAATAGGCAAATCATATGCAAGCAGATATTGTTTTAATTGGATTTCTTATTATTCAGTATGGTGCAAACAAAGCATATTGGCAATACTGCTTTGAAAAAAGTGCTCTTATAAGGCCTGTAAGCGCAATTTTTATTGGAAAGAGTTAAGAACGCACTTCAAAGTTTTAAGCAAGAAATATGCTCAAGGTGATTCCGTCCAGGCCTTGAGACTTCTATGAGAGGAATAACTGCTTGATTGACCAAGCAATGATTTTTCGCTGAAGTACAATGTTAATAAGTTTAACATCTGAGTGATACTTGTTTCTATTTTCGAGGTTGTAGTATTCGCCGACCGGAAAATGCGTGGTGATTAGTTGTTTCAGGGTTTCATGTGGTGAAACTGTCAGGGATCCATTATTCTTTTTAATAAAAGAAGGTCGCGTCTAACAAGGGCTTTAGTACTAAGTTAGACGTATTAGTTAGAGCTATTCCAGGCAGCATTCATTTCTATACGTCCAATTTTTATTGGATGTCGCTTGTGTGTTATGAGACAGTAGGATCCTGATTCTCAAATCCCCTTTGGCAACAAAAATATTTTCTTATATTTCTATTCCTTAAAAATATTGTCGTGCAATTCAGGTTGCATTTAAAAGAGCTTACCCATTACAGGTATTTAGTTAAATTATTAATAATTAAATTAAAAGCTCATTTGCGCTTTTTGATGGAACAGTGAAAAGCCTGGCAATATTATTTCCTATTCTGTTAGTTGACTGATGCTTTAGCACGCTTGAAGACGCAAAGACAGTCTTCCTAAAACCTTAATTTATAAGGACAGACGTCATTATCTCCTTGATTAGAAAAAAATACCAGCAAAGCTTTTAACGAACATCAATATAATTTTAATTTCTCCTCAAATCTAAACTAAACAAACATTATCTACACATCGTATATCACCAAAAGAATTATGGAAAGGCAATTGAACTTCAGATTGAATTACCAAATCACTAAATCAATCAAATATTGAATAAATATTGATTTGAAACATAGCTCCCAATTTTGGTTTTCATTAATGAATATCCTCTTAGCAGTCGGTAGCTCCAATCAATCTAAATCAATCAAGGTTCCATTTAGTCTTTTAAATGTCAATGCAACATAACTTAATATTCGGAGGAGGTCAAGCGTTCTGTATAATATGACAGATTGTACTCAGAGTACATAGAGTAACTGACTGCTTCCAGAAAGTCTTCAAATTATAGATATTTATTGATACTCATATCACACATTGTAGAAACACAGACACAACTAAACTTCGGCTATCGACGAACCAACTGACTATACGAAGTGCCCTTGTGGAAGCTTAAACTTCGTTTGGCTAGCATCAAATTCGATTACACGAAACATTTTACAGGATCCCAACCCGGACGTCCCCATCATCTCCCTAGAGATGCATCTATCCTAGTGCATATACCTATTCTAGCACAGTTTACATGCTACAGTAATTCTATATGTGGAAAAAAATGTATACATATATGCATTCATGGACTCGTATGAATAAATTCAAAATATCTACAAAAAAAAAAAATAAATTGAAACAAAATAAAAATAAAAAAAAAATGTTAAAAGTAGAACGGCCAAAGTGAATTTAAATATCCTAGAATAGAGTTGCGCTAGAAAACTTGTAAAAGGATATTCTCATCGTGTCGGTCGTCGCGTTCATGTATGCACAAAATATAAGCTCCATGCATATGTCAATTACGTTTATACACATACGAGTACAAAAACACCGTGCGAGGATATTTGATGCTTAAAATGGTTTCATCTTTTCAATGTTTGATAAATATATAAGTAAAGTATAAAAAAATACATACGTTTATATTTATGGATTGACAGAAGTAAATGCGGCATAGCAGGGCGCATCGTGTGTTTCGATGCTTAAACTCAGGGTCGACGATGCATTGCAGTTGCAGGTGGTGGATGTGGGGAAGCGCTAACAAGCGATTTGGTTAAGATAACATCATTAAGAAGCTGTGAAGTTGAAAAGTGTTGCGATGGATATTTTTTTTTTAATTTCCCCCCCCTTATACCTCTGGTATAGAGGTTGATGATAGTTTTCTTTAAAATTATGGTGTCCTTCAAAAATCATATAACTCTGGCTACAGTTTGTAAAATCAGTGTAGCTGATGATGTCATTCATAGAGAGGGATATGCATAATTTTTTTTTCTAAAAAAAATCCGATTTTCCTTCTTTTTGATCCTTGGCGGTGTTGGTGATGGTTGAATTGAAATGCATAACTTTTACGTTAACACATTCCTAATAAGATTTGTACATGAATTCGAAATGAAATTAAAAAGGACAATATGAATAAATACATTCAAACTAGAAGGTTTAAGCTGTAATACTTTAATGGCAAATAAGGAGGCTTGTATTCAGCAGGAATATCAATCTACCGGGTGGGGCAAGATTGCGACAGGGTCGTCATTTTTAAATGTCTTATTTGATATATTTATATTATAGAATAGATCTTTAGAAAATTATTTGAAAAACAAGCAGTGGTTTTATGTATATTTCATATTGAAACTTAGAGGTTCGAGTAATTCCAAATTGAAGGTTTTTCAAACCAAAATGGTTGGAAATAGTGTCACGGTAAAATTTACCGCGACAAAAACTATCGTTTTTATACCACATCCTTGTTCCTACCGTCTTATCCACTCCTTCCTTACATGTGTTTCTCTCAATATGCTGGGAGAGAGTAGGGCAGCCATGGTCCAACAGTACACTCTCTCAGTATCGCGAGGAAACAAATACGAACCGTTGCTTAAAAGCAGTGTAGGTCTTCTACGTGTCGACTTTAATTAATTACATTTCAACGTAGACAATCGGTCGACAATGTAGACCATATGTCGACAATGTTAACAATAACTTTAACATCTTAATTCTCACTAATAAAATAATTCTAAAGTCTGTGGTACAACGAAAGGCACGTGGCTTTAATACTATCTATAAGAATATAAGTTTCAAGCTATTATAAAATCTTACTAATATTATAAATGTGAAAGTTTGGATGGATGGATGGATGTATGGATGTTTGTTGCTCAATAACTACAGAACGGCTGAACGGATCTGGATGAAATTTGGTACAGAGATAGACTATTGTCTGGAATAGGCCACATGCTACTTTTTATCCCGGAAAAATGTATGGTTACCGTGGGATAGGTGTGTCTTAACATTTCATAGAGCTCATTTTACAAATAGCCAACATAGCTATTATTCACAAGGCGCATAGAAGCACACGGATTTGAATGAAATTTCATTGTTAGATGGATGGGGTACTGGATTCTCACATAGGTCATTTTTATCCCGAAAAAAATTAACGGTTCCTATGGGAGAGGCTTTAATATGAAAAAATATATACATATACTTGGGTGTTTGTTCCGCTTTCACGCCTTAACGACTGAACCGTTTTTAATTGTAGGTGTATAGATGTCATTAGATTCCCGTGGGATAGAAAGTCCGTATACCACCGCACGGGCATCTGCTATTAAAAATGGTGTGAAAAAATGTATTGTAATTCATCAATTGAGAACGAATGGGCCGATTTGTCGCGAAATCTTTTTTAGTTGATTGTAAAATCCAGGAGAAGGTTTTTGGGAAATAAAAAAAAGAAAGGTCGGGAAATTTTAAAAATCGAAAATTGATTTTTTGTATTTAATTGTGTATGCAAATGTTCCAGAATGGATTTTCGAATGAAAAAATAGAAAATTCTTAGTGGAAAACTCGAAAAATTCTAGAAAAACGCGAACATTTTTTTCTCGATGATATATAGATAAATTTAAAGCATGATTTGATGATTTTGGACAATGTAAGGGTGGAAAATTCGTTGTGAAACTTGGAAAATTTCGGATAATCCTACTGATATTATAAATGTAAAAGTTTGAATGGATGGATGCATGGGTGGGATGGATGGATGTGTTTTGCTCAGTAACGCCAGAATGGCTGAACGGATCTGGATAAAATTTGCCACTTGGAAACACACATACTCGATTAGCACATAGATCATTTTTATCCCCAAAAATGGAACCGAACAGTTCCTATGCCTATATGGAAGAGGCTTATATATGAGCAAAATATATACTTGGTTGTTTGTTCCGCATTCATGCCTCAACCATTGTATGGATTTTAATGAAATTTGGTAAGCAGCTGAAAGATTAGCCATGATTTATTTTCCCCAACTTTATTTTTGTAGTTCTTTGAATTCAATATTAAATCTTCGCTTCGTTCGCGAACATGACCATACACGATGAACATCGAAGCCAACGAAAACAACAAAATCTAAATTTTTGGCCAACAGCAAGCGGCTCGCGAGCCAGCCCACATACAAGAAGAGCACAGCGAGCGCTAGCATGCTAGGCGAGCATGTTCGTGTTTTGTGCCTACATCCAACGACTGACGGGTTTTGAATGAAATTTTGTGGATATATGATTTCATTAGATTCCCGTGGGTCCGTAGCATCGCACGGGTATCTGCTAGTATTCTATAAAAATAAAAGTTTAAAACGTGTGGGTGCTATTGATATGTCTGGCCGACCTATAAGCAAGGCAGTTAAGTAGCTAAGATATCTCTTGGTGAAAACCAATAATAAATACTCAGCTCTTTGCAGAGTGTGCAACAAATCTCTGCAAAATACTGCTGAAAACCTTCGCGGGCACAGGTAATGGAAAATGTTATTATTATCTAAATATTGATTTCAAAACAAAATTCAAATTTTCGTAACAAGAAACGAAAGAAAAATGTTTTTTGAAGATTTTTTAGAAATCCAAAAACATAAAACATTCGACCAAATTATTTCGAACAGCTTGAGGATTCTAAATTTTATTCCAGAAACCGATTTTAAGAAAACAGAGGTTCAATTTGTATATGAAAAATGTACGTGAAAGCCGATTGGTAATTCAGCCAATTTCTCTTGTTGAACAATAAATTTGTTTCTTTATCTGAAACGAATTATAATATGAATATCAATTCATGAAATTCGTGTGTTTAAAATTTAGACAAAGTTAGACAAGGGCTGGTAATTATACGACTGTTTTAACTAGAGTTGGGTTTATTCTCTTAAGTTTTGCGCCAATATCTCTGCAAAAAATGTTAAAATCGGAACAAACAAAAATAAACAACTCCAAATTATGTGAGAAATTCGTCAGTTAAAGACTTGATTACTGAACCAAATTTTGCAAGGTTTACTGGCATTTTTTAATTTTAATACAAAATTACTCAAATTTTAAAAGTTTTTTTTTAAACTTGAATAGTAGCAATCAAATAAAGTGATTTAGTGGACCTATCAAATTTTAGTGAGTATGTATATCTTAACAGATTTCTCCCATAATTTAAAGTTTTTTGAGATCTCTAATTTAAATATTTGAAAATATTAGATTCAGACCAAATGATTTGTTCACGACTATATTGTAGTTTAGAAGAACTTGGTGTTTTTCTTTAGACATTTATGTTTTGTGATTTAATAAATTTTAGTAGGAAAAATTATGATTTATGATGGGTCTATGAATTGCCTACAATGTCTACATTGTCGACACATTTGTGTAGACAATTCTGAATTGTCTACATCGAATTGTCGACATGTAGACAATCATGTGGTCTACATATATAGTCTACGTGGCACAACACTGCTTAAAAATGGTTGAGTGATCCACTAATTTATATTCTACAGACGGGCGGTCTGAGATAAAACCAATCTTTGATGACAATGTATGATAGTTGATCCCTAAACGCAACATGTCATAGACAGACGGGCCGGGCGGTCCGTAGACAAACAACAAAAATAGCGAAAGCGTAGGTGACATTTGGTCCCTGAACGCAAGAAGTTACTCATTCTAAGAATGGCCCAGCGCCCAACATATCTTATTCATGTTTGTAAAAGATGGAACGTTAAACGGGGGTCCTCAATATTACCTAAATCTGCGCAAATCCCCAACGACTTAATAAATATTCAAGAATAAGGGACCTACTTCTTTTGTTGTTGTTTAGTAATAAATTTGAACTTTTCACTACAAATTGCATCGTATATTTTTATTTCGGAGGGGACAACTAAACGCGATTATTTCAAGTTTCTTTATGGTTTTCGAAAACTTTTCTTGTCGTGTTCGAAATATTAGGTTTCTGGCTGAATGCATTCATCTAATTCGCCGCTCCTGAGTGCCTGAGTGTAAAACCAGAGGTCGGCGAATATGACCAAGCAGAAACATGGGAGAGTGTGTGAGTAAGCAGGACCACCGGTTTTCAATATGGTTTGGTTAGTTCTCTCTCCCGCGAACAGTAGCCCGATGAGAATGTACCGAAAACCGCGGCAACTGATTGGCGATGAGATGTAAAGGGTTATCCATTTTGCGGTTACAAAAGTATAGGGCTGGAATTCAACATCTGTCAAACTAAGTTGTTAAACCAATTTTTTTGTTCAGTTGAAAGTCTGACATTTACGAAAATGGATCGCTTAACTATCACACAACGCATAAAAATTGTTAAAACCTACTACAAAAATGGTGATTCTGCCACAGCCACATATCGTGCTTTAAGAGAAGATAATGGTTTACATAATCGTCCAAGTACGCAAGAAATTGGCAAAATTGTGAAGAAATTTGAATAGAAGGTTACAGATATTCAAAGGCATATGTATCATCGTTTCGCTCATACCACTGAAAATATCGCTGCTGTAAGTGAAAGTGTTGCCGAAGACCCGAATGTGTCGATTCCTCGTCGTTCTCGTTCTCAGGAATAAGGACTGTCTTACGGCACATTATGGCGTATTTTGCATTTGGATCTACACCTACATCCATATAAAGTCCAGCTCACAGAACAACTGAAGCACGCTGACCATTCACAACGTCGTAGATACGTCGAATGGGTGCTTGAACAACAGGCGGTGGACGGCGATTTTTCAAATAAAATTTTCTTCAGCGACGAAGCACATTTCTCACTCGGCGGCTATGTTAATAAATAAACTTATATTTGGGGTTCTGAGAATCCTCAAGTAATTGAAGAGAGGCCATTACATCCACAAAAAGTCACCGTTTGGGGCGCTCTTTGGTGCCGAGGTGTGATTGGACCTTACTTCTTCGAAAACGATAATGGAACGGCTGTCACCGTCAATTCGGATCGTTATGGTCATATGATAACTGACTTTTTTTTGCCTGTTATTGAAGATATACGACTTGGAGAGTATGTGGTTTCAACATGATGGTGCCACATGCCATACACCTCGAGCGAATATGGCTTTATTGCAAGATATATTTCCTGGCCCCGTAATTTCTCGTCGTGGCGATATCAACTGGCCACCATGATCATGCTATTTGACACTGCTGGACTTTTTTTGTGGGTCTACGCGAAAGACCGTGTTTATGTAGATAAATCTTCAACGCCGGAGCACTTGAAACCCAACATTCGTCAAGTTATGGCTGAGATACCGCCCAATATGTTTCAAAAAGTGGTCGAAAATTACCTCAAAAGATTCGACGCTTGCAACAATTCGCTGGTCATTTAAATGATGTAGTGTTTCACACTTAATGTCAACCTTCAAGCTTTATAATAAAAAATAAATATCATGTAAAAATATATTTTATATGTGTTATATTTACGTTTACTTTTGAAACGGCAAAATGGATAACCCATTATATTCTTCGACCCGGACATGGTCTTCTTGGTGTATTGGGATCCTCCAAAATCGTTAAGTTGTTTCTCACTGTAGCTCATGTGTTTTTATCTTCCGCTTCTTGTTGGTTTACTCAACAAGTTGTCAAGATCGCCATGTAAAGTTTTTCTTAAGGATTGGCTAGGGAGCCTCAGTTAAAAGAATTCAGTTGGAAATTATGAATTGATTTTATTTACGGCTCTTACAGCTATTTATACTTAAATTATCTTACATTTTTTTTTTTGGGGTATCCTCACTTACAAACTATTTTAAAAATATGAATGCATCAGCATTCTATTTCTAATGCTTACAAAATAATGGGGCAATCTCATTATTATGACTAACAATGAACGTAATGTAATAAAATCTTTCTATCTTCATGTGCATAGTCGCCCAAGTGGTGGCAATGCCCTGAGCACAATACTCAGTTTCGTATTACAAAATAAACAAATGCATTAATTTGGATTGAATGTTTTCGGGTATCAGTAAAATGTGGAATGATTTTACTTTAATGAATGAAGGGTTTTGTTACATTAAAGGTCATATGTAGTCCCGTCACCAGAAGCTTTTCAATGTTTACATTTGAAGATTGTACGTAACAAAATCTGAATTGCTGCAAAGAAGACTTTCGAAGTCGTTAGGCAGATCTTCAGCAGATAATCCTACTCCAATTCCAAAAACGGAGACATTAATCTCCCTGACCCAAAATTCCTTCCAACTTTTTGAAGCTCCATGGTTAGGCATTCGCAGCCATT
Source organism: Philhelius pedissequus (assembly GCA_910595825.1). Lineage (NCBI taxonomy): Eukaryota > Metazoa > Arthropoda > Insecta > Diptera > Syrphidae > Philhelius > Philhelius pedissequus. Next base: position 330,071,228 of record OU343160.1, read on the forward strand.
TTAAGTAATTATTAACATATAAAATTTAAATTTCCAAAAAAAAAAATCAGTGACTGCATTTTAAAAAAAAATATTTTCGTAAAAACTTTATTTCTTTCTTAAAAATCGAAAATCCATTTTCTTAAAGCTTGAGTATACAGTTTTTTAACACTTCGAAGGAGCATTTGCATAACAAATATATTTCGATTCATCCAATTACCAGAAAGTCGAAAATATGAAAACTGTTTCTTAAGGAAATAACGTTAATAAATACGCAATATAAAATATTTTTTTTAACTGTAAGTAGACTGTACTAATTTAAGACAAACAATTTTTTATCAAAATTCTTGGAGCCGTTTTTAAGAAATATTTACATTTTTTTCTGAATGATTTTTTTTAACATTTGTATATTATGTACTGTTGTTTGTTGTTTAAGGACTATTAGGTACGATAAGTATATCATGATTCAGGCGCTGCAAAAGCCTGTGATCTTCCTATCATAGTCACTGGCGTTCGGAAGCAAATGACTTCGGTCTGGTCACTTAATATTTAAGTCCTCATTTGAAAGAGTACACTCATAGGTTCTCAATTTGTTCCTCCACTCTCCCAGCAGCAATTTCTGGTAGGAAAAAGTTGCGTAAGTGATGGAGTCGTCTGCGTAAAGCTTTGTTCTTGTTCCCGGTGTGTTAACTAGTTCAGTGTAGATATTAAGCAGCAAGGGTCCGAATTTGGTTCCTTGTGGTACTCTACTGCTGATCCGTTTCTTAGATAATTTTTGTTTTGCTGCGTGCACATAAAAAATTCCATTGGTAAGAAAATGTTTGATAAGTCTAAGGAAGTCCAAGTTCCGACACTTTGAATATCGAAATATTAATCCAAACGACTGTCGAAAGCCTTTCCAATTTTCAGCAATCATAATGCCGTCATTTCCGTTTTTAGTTGAGTCCTCGTCTCGACTACCAGTGGTGTTCCCATCAGTACATACTCGTAAATGGTGGTGTGATTATTCGGAATGCCGTCCTGGAAATCCGGTTCGGTACCTCTTGCTCTGTAAATTAGTGCTTCAGTTACCTTTGCATTTGCACATTAGGCAGATGGCATAACAGTTTAACATTCACCTGATTTTGGTACCGGGATATAGATATATTTTCGGAAAGTGCAAAGCCAACGAACTCGCCATAAAGGGAACCCAAATACGTATTCTACCTAAAATGGAAGAAATCGGTATACCTATTGCTACTTGAAAACTCATGTTACATCAAAACCCCATTAAACAAATAAATTTTAGATGGGCAAACATCACTACTTGCCTGGCTACCAGACAAACCTTTCCAGTAATAGATACACGACCATCAAAAGGTCTAATCTCCTTGAGCAGGGAACATCTTGGATCTGTAAGAGATGTTTTAACTGGACACTGTTTAATTGGCAGATACGTCAAAAAGGGGAAAGATTTATTCGACATTGACTTCTGCAGAAGCTGTATGGATGAGGAGGAGACTATCTCAAATCTTCTTTGCTCATGTCCTGCTCTCTCCCAAGGACGTAGATTACACCTATGGGAATACTTTTTCGACGACATCAGTGATCTTAGACACATAGAGATTAACCGGCTACACCGCTTCAATAGAGGCTAAAATTGATTTAATTATTAGTAAATTTCTCTTTATGTGGTAAATGGCCCTATCTAAGCTCTAAGTGTGTCACTTATTTTCTTGACGGCCACTTCAAACTAACCTAACCTTACTTTGCTCATAGTAAAGCAAGTAAATTGACAGATATCCTTCCACATTTGAGTGATTTACCTTCTTCGGCATTTGATCAACTTTTTCCGTTTTGCAGGCCGCAACAAAATATCTGTTGTTCGGATAGTTTTTTTTTAAATTATGGTCAACAGGAAAACAGCCAGATTTGGTAGATTCTTAAGTACGTAGTTCGAAATCCTGTATCTTTTGCTGACTGTTAGGAGTTTCAAGTTATGATGATATTGGTCACTTCATCAGGAGAAGTAAAAAACAAAAGTCAGTAGCGGCTGTTGTGAAGGGTTTTATGCGTTCAATAAGTTCACGGTGCCGGTGATAGCTGTTATCTCTTCAAAGCGGTTTTCCATGATTCGATAAAGTCAGGAAAGTTTATGAGAAGGCGGTCTTCGAAAATTATCACCCGGCAAATGCTTCAGTTTTCTAAGCATTAGTTGTTGAAACTTCTTACAACTATACAGTTGATTTCGATAAAGGTGCAAGGGCAATTTTTAATGTAATCTAGTCCCTTGCTGATTTTTTTCCCTGATGGTGCTCAACTACCTGGTAGACGAATTTTCTTACAAATTTGACGTTTTCTTATCAAATTTGCTGTAAACAAATAGTAAATTTTATGGATATAGAAAAGCAAAGCATTATTGTGCGTCTGCGTGTCTGATTGGTGTCAATTTCTATCATTTTCATAAGCGGTATTTAGCGGTTGCTAAATTGTCGTTGGATATAAAGTTTTGGCAAAAGATGACTGGTTTAAAGAAATGTATTTAACTTTGTGACTACTACCTGATACTGCTATAAAACAAAGCCGAGCCCTATGTGTGCTTCATTATATGAAAAAAAAACTTCAAGACGGACCTTTTCGCTTTTTTGAATCGACTTTAACAATGAAATAGTTTTGTCCACCATCTTTTTCATTCCAATCATGAAATTTGAATTCACATGTTTTCTTAACTATCAAAATTGACACATTCATTACCTTTGTTAACACAAATAATATATGTAGGTGAGGTGTCATTAAGACAACATGTCAGTGCTTATATTCTTGCAAAGTTGAGAATATCTTCTTCCTCTGAAATTAAAAAAAAAAAAAAAAACTTTGACTTAGAAAAGCCTTTGCCTTTTCAAATTATCTTCTAAGTGCAGTAAAAATAATAATTTGTCTTGCCTCAAGTCAGTAGTTATACCTATACCACCAACTTTCATAAAAGTCCAAACAGCTCTTCAAGGTTGGATTAAAACCCCAAGTAGACATTAAAGAATATTATTTTGTGTACCTCATACCTACATAGTATTTCATACACAAAACATCCTTTGACTAAGAAAATTATTTAATTAAAAACCAAGCCTGCTCTTGGAGCACATTCCAGTTTTTAGTCAACTCCATATTGCATGTATACCTTATGTATGGTCTTCCGTCGGCATCGTCGGTCGGTCTTTGAGAAAAGTGAATACAACAAAAAAAAAGGCTTTCATTTATCAAGCAACGGAGAGGGAGTCCTGGTGTAGTACCTTACATAAGGAAGATGAAAGTGACCGATGGTGCGGGTAATTAAAATGGCTGCAAGCCAGAAAATTCTTCCCACTTTATACTTACCTACCACTCTGACAACAACCAACAACGAGAAAATAAACATATACACTACTAAAACACCTTTTGCTTGTAGTTAATTTCTGTGTATATCAAAAACGATACGGTATTTTGAAATATGCCACAGACCAACCATGAACAGAAGTTTAAAATCTCTCATAACAAACTCATCATGTCTCACCACAAAAGGCTACATAATATAGACGAGAATATATTTATATATGACAGGACTTGCAAGCAAGGATACGCAAAGTTGAAATTTTAAAAAAATGCATGAACATATTGCAATATCGGAATGAATGAAGTGGGGGAGAGTTTTAGAAAGGGAAGGCAGGTGAAATAACCTCTTATGTAGTCAGAGTCGGCTTTGTGTGACTTAAAAGCTTCACAAAGTGTAATTCATCATTTTGTGCCAGCTCTCAAAATTACCATGATAAAAGATTTCCGGTTAATTGCGTAAAATGTCCTTCTGCTCAGCCGTATAAATCCGACTAAGAATAGGAAATACTCGTACAAAGGACGAGCAACGAGAGTCTTAAAAATGCACAGTCGTCTTGGCTCTCTTCGCCTTGACTTTCGCTAAACGGAATAGTAAAATAGCTCACTTTACTCACACTAATCTCTCATGATTGTCGTCGTCTTTGTTTTAGTTGGGTTGTATTCGTGTCCTTTCCATATTCTTTTGGCTTCGGTCGGTTTGGGGGTTACGACGCGGCAGCGGCATCATAGGGACAACGACAACGCGAAGCGGCGGCGTATCCAATTCAGTTGCCCCCTACTGTGAACTTTTGGTATTTTAACTTTATGCAAAAAACTTTTCTAATGAAAATCCCACTCCAACGACTAAAACCCCTGCATCTGCCATCATCGGAGTGTGGTTGATATAGGAATACTACAGCCTACACCCTAGCCTGAAGCAGTTCTCAGTACTACATGGTTGGTTGGTAAAGTAATTGTGGAAGCCTTTTGTGGGGGAGTCTTGAAATGTTCTGGAAAAAGTTACTGGAATGTTGTAGGCAGGCAACACAATGGGATTCAAGTTTAGAAAATAATTACGAGTATTGAAGTATACTGGCTAAAGCCAACAACCATATCACACAGAACCCAAAGACTAATGGAAACGCATACGCATAGGATGAAGTATCTGTAACAAAGGTGCCTATTTCTTAGGAAAAAGTTCAAAATTAGAAATGTCAAACAAATGTTTGCACTTAGGCGACAACAACAAACCATAAGCTACAATAAAGTCAACTAAATAAATTCAAAAGCATTTACACTCCTACAGCCTACGCATTATACGCAATTGCTCATTGATTTTTTTTTGTCTTTTGTATGTAGGCTTGCTCAAAGGCGATTATTGTTTCGGTATAAATAAATTGAGATTTTAATAGTTCTTAACACGAAAATGATGCAGAACCTAAAGAAGAGAGGTATTTGTCGCACTCTCCAGGGAGATGCAACTATTCCATCCCAAATAATTCTTGTATTCCTTGCGATTATAGGTAAAGGCAAGTTATGGATTCGAGAAAAAATAAAAAAAATCTAACGATACCATAACTGATGGGATGGTGAATAAATAAAATATATAATATATATTTCCAAATGAAATAAAACAACTTCTTGTTAAGGCAAAAAAAAATAGAATAATATATTTTATTAAGAACAAAATAGAAATTAATTTATATACAAACAAACGTAAGCATGATTAATATAGGGAAGGTAATTTTGTGTAAAGTGTTATTATGAATTTATGTTCACTTAATCAACACCCTCTCTTGAACTCAAATTAATTAAATTGTTTATTTAAACAAAAATTATTTTAACAAAAATTAAACTTTTCAGTAAATAGTAGTTTCGTTAGAGAATCTGCGACCATTTCTTCTGTTGAAATGTAATTAACAGTGATGTCATTATTTTCGATGTTTTGTCCTAGGAAATGATGTCTAACATCTATATGCTTGGTTCTTTGTCGAAATCCTCCTTTCGAAGATAGATCCACAGCTCCCTTATTGTCACAATAGATAATTGTTGGACTTCGTAATAGATTTGGTTCGATTTCTTTGGCTAAGCTTCATAACCATAACTTCTTATTCATTGGTGTTGTAACGGGTTTGCATTCTTCCATATTGTATTTTTTTTATAACTTCAGTTAAATATTCTGTCTGATCTATGCAAAGTTTTTGATTTTTTGGATCCCTTATAAATGTCATACCTAAACATCTGGATACTATTCCCAGGTCATTCATACGAAAAATTTCTTTAAGAGCCGATTTTGATATTTCCATTAAATTCAAGTTGTTAGATAGAATCATTAAATCGTCAACATATACAGCAATTATTTGAATGTTGCCGTCTGATCTTTTTATGTACACACATGGATCCGTGCGGGTTTGTGTAAGGCCCATAGATTTAAGAACGGAGTCTAACTTCATATTGCAAGATCTGCTTCCCAGTTTGAGGCCATACATCACTTTCTTCAGCCTGCAAACTTTATTCTCATAGCCAGGGTTGACGAAATATTCAATTGGTTTGTTATATATCTCCTCTTCTAAGTCGAGATGTAGGAAAGCCTTCTTGACATCCATATGGTGAAACAAAGATTGTTTCCGTAAAGTAAGATTTATAATTCGGACGACTTTTTAATTCTAATCGAGGAGAACGTCTAGGCTCTATCTCCTTATGCGTATGCTGGTCATCTAAAGGTTGAATTGTTGAAGGGCTTGCGTCATATTCATTATTGAGATAAGGTATATTCCCCTTTTCTTTCTAAACATTTTCAGGTTTTGGAAAGAAATAAGATCGCGAGTCCTTTAAACCATTTTTCTTTTGAGCGTTTTGTCCTTCATAGAAAACTATGTCTCGGCTTTTACTAAGTTGCTTAGAGTTAGGATCAACCAGACGATACCCTTTCGTATCTTCGCAAAAGCCAACGAATATAAATTCTTTGGACTTAGAATACCACTTGCCTTGCACCCAAAAACTCGTAAGTGTCGGAGATCAGGTTTAGTACCAGCCCATATTTCTTCAGGAGTTATATTTTGGGAATTATTGGTTGGTGTCCTGTTAATGAGATATACTGCTGTGGCAACTGCTTCAGCCCAAAATTCTTTATGTAATCTGGCATCAAAAAGTATACTCCGTACCTTTTCAACAATTGTCCGGTCCATGTCGCTTATTTCCCCTAGACAACACGGCTTTCTCAAATGTAGGTCTACAACAACTAATCTAGTTGAATTTGTATCGTATAAAGTCTCAGCTCTAGAAAACGGAAGGGAAGTAGATATTATCTCTACTGACTTTAGTAATACTTATACTTATACTTTTCAAATTGTCCACCCTCGGCTTTGAACCTATTTTCTTAAAATGGATTTCTTCTTATCTGAAAAACCGGTATTACAATGTTCGTTTCAGATCTGCCTTCTCCAATTCATTCTTAGCTACCTCCGGGGTCCCCCAAGGAAGTCACTTAGGACCTCTCCTTTTTATTCTTACGATTAACGATATTGAATTGGTCATTAAACATTCCTATATCTTATTATACGCCCACAATACCAAGTTTTTTTAAGACAATTTCTTCCTCACACGACTCTTCCCTTATTCAACTAGATCTCGACAGTTTCTCAGTCTGGTGTATCAAAAACTGCTTAGAGCTTAATATTGCTAAGTGTCAATCCATCACTTTTTCACGCAAACGCATAAAATCTTGTCCCAGGAGCTACTTTCTTTACAATCAACCCTAAGCCATAGTTGAATCGATTCGAGACTTCGGCATATTATGTGACGGAAAGCTCAATTTCACAACACACATCGATAATATTATTTCAAAAGCCAATTCAACGCTTGGTTTTGTGAAACGATGGTCCAAAGAATTCTCCGACCCCTACGTCACCAGATCACTCTACATAACCTTTGTCCGCCCGTTACTTGAATACGCTTGCCAATTATGGTCCCCATATCACAAAATTGATATTTCTAGAATCGAGAGCATTCAACGGCGTTTTTTTAAGATTCGCCCTTCGTGGCCTGCCTTGGAATAATTCTTTGATTCTGCCCTCTATCAAACTAATTAATCTCAATACCCTTCAAGAGCGAAGAGAAATAACAGAAATCCTCTTCATTCATCGACTTCTCTCAGGTTCCGTTGGATCTGAAACCCTCTACAACTCTATCTTTCTCAACACTAACGCCCGTTACCTAAGAAACCCTCGCCTCTTGTATATGCCTACTCATCGTACCTATTATGGCTTCAATGAACCTATTACTCGAATGCTGCGAAGGGATGATTTAAACGAAAACTCTTTCGACTTCAATCTCAGAACTTCCAGCGTTAAAATCTTACTGTGGGTCCCACAATTCCGTCTGTCTATCTTCGAGTCTACAGCCTAAGCAGTTGGACAGATTTGCTTCAAACTTGGTACATATTGTTTTTTCGGTAATATGCCTACACATTGTTTTTATTTTTTTTAAAATGACAAATAACAGTTGCTCCCATACATTTTTTTGTTGACCAAAAACAAAATCCTTATTTTTCTCCAAAACGGCTCCAACGATTTTTATAAAAAAAAAAATCAGTTCATTAATGAAGGGAAAATGTACATTTCTGTAATTTTTTTTAAGCAAATTGTTAGTTTTGGCACATCTAGTAGTACCATTTTTTTGGTTTTCGATTTTCTGAATAATGGTTGAATTGATTTTTTTTATTATTTTTTATGCAGACGCTCCTATAAGGTGTAAGCTCTAATGTAAACAAAAAATCAAAAATTCGAAAACCACTTAATGAATTTTTTTCGAAACTTCGTACTTGGGAGTTGTTTGTTATTATTTTGAATAGTTAAAAAAACTGTATTCCTAACGGTACCTAACATACCTAACAAACAAATGCATAAAAGCAACCGTTAATGTATTTCTCGAAAACGGTTTCAAGAATTTTTATAAAAAAAATGTGTGTGTTCTCTGATTTGTATGGTCCACTTTTAAGTATAAAAATATTTTATTTTGCGTACTTATTAACGGTACTTCCCATAGAACCACTTCACACATTTTCGACTTTCTCACTATTTAGGGGGTGGCCGTGGCGCGATAGTTGAGAGTTCGCCTGTGAACCTTATGGTCACAGGTTCGATCCGTGCCGTAGTCTATGTCCCATTATTTTTCCATTAAAAACAAATTCTAAAATAAAATGTCATAAAATGAGTCACTGGTTTACTCATTACATGCTGTTTAGGCATAGAATTAACAACATGTGATTGAGTAAAACTAGTAGGTATACCTATAAAATATGCCAACGAATAAAAAATAATGCGAATTATAAGGGACATATATAAATAAGACACGGAAATTTCTCCGCATTAATTCGATAAAATCTGAGACAACAACCACCAACCCCTGAAAGTGTTAATAAAACTACATACCCAAATTTTTAAAAACAAAGTTTTTCGATTTTTTTTTCTCAAAAACATCTCACTGAATTTTTTTGAAATTTAAATCTATATATTTATAATATCTTCAAAGTAGCGTTTCAATTTTTTTTCGAAAATGTTTTTAAAATTATAAAAACCCCTCCAACGATTTTTGATTTTTTGTATATATTCTTATTTATCCATGAATTTAAAATCCATCTTTGTTTTCCCTCAAACTATAACCACTAAGCAATAAAAAACATTTAATTATGTGTATTATCCATATTTATTTCTACCTTATTATATTTTACGAATATTTTGTTTACGTCACTGAATACTACATACAATCCTGGCCCGCATACATTTATATATACATATGACATAAGTGTCCTTGAAATTCACATGAATCTTATGTATGCATATTGCATATCTACCAACCTTCATTATTATTCCCATACGTACATATTTACATACCTTTATGTAACTATTCCTTGAATCCTCCATTCGACAATCCATTATACTAAGAATCAAGATTATCTTAATTACATCGGCTTTAAGCATGCCATAGGATAACTAGACTACCGACCTATAACAAGCGTCAATGTTTAGCTACATTATTGTTAGCTACAAGAGCAAGTTCGTACGATTCAGTCGTGCATTTTATTTTTGGATTCTCGCAAACGGCTTAAATGATTTTGATATAATTTTGTAGGGAGCCGTTGAAAATTCTGGCTTCAAAATACTGCCTTTAAAGTGGAAATATTCCTTTTCAAATTCTGCTTTTTATCATTTTTTCTGATTTTCAAAATTATGCTTATCAAAATTCTTTCCGTCAACAAAGAAGAAAGAAATTCCGCTTATTTTTTTTTTTAATTTTTAATTCGCTTTTCTTATTTACAAAACCAAACGGGACACAGAAATTAAACAAAACAATCCATTAAGTAAACTTAAGTGTTAAGTATGAAAAAAATACACACAAAAAAACAAGCAAACAAAGCTAAACTAAGCCAGAGACAACTATTTTTTAATTAAACTCTTAAATAAGTAACATACTTTGCTTATCAAAACTCTACAACTAATAAAAACGCGCGTTTTTTTAACATTTTCCAAACTTTTGATTTCTTAATTATTTGCAGAATTTCGGCGAGCAGAGCTTTAAAAATTAGAATTTAAAAAGCTGATTTTTAAAAGCAGAATTTTGGTAAAAGATGTTAGACACCGGCAGAATTTTGAACCTAACCCAATTGTGTAGCTCTAACATCTACTCGTATTTATACCAAAAACGAATGTTTTTATTGAAAAAACCACAAAGATTAACCGACACAACATTACAAAAAAAACTTTCTTTTTGACGAATTCTAATTTTTTTTTTTGGATTTTTGAAAAGAAAAATATTTTTTTTTGAAAATTCAATAATTCGAAAACGGATGAAGATTTTTTTTGAACATATATTTTTTATATGCAGTTATGTAAAAAACGAACTTTTTTAGCAAATAACAAAATTTTGTATATAAACTAATTTTGTATATTCACAAAAAGTAAGTAAAAAACGATTTTAAAACGATTTTCCCACTTTGTGCATACGATGTGGTCGAAAATAATAGAAAGTACGCGCGATCAAGTCGAGCATTTTATTTTTGTTCGACTTTTAATTTTTCACATAGCCGAGTTGTTTTCAAAAGAAAAATAGAAAATTTTCACTTAGCCGGGTTTAATTATGAAATAAATCAAATAAATGACTGGATCGCACCTACTTGCTCTTATGTTTCATCACAACGTAAGCATAAAGTAGAAAAGGCTATTTTATAAATCGTTCTTTACTTAATTTCTGTTTTTATACAAAATTTGTTTATATACAAAATTGTGTTTATCTATTTCTAAAAAAATGTTTATATCATTTTTAAATATTTAAGAACATAATTTTAGCACTATATAATAAAAACCAATCATACACCCGTTTCGAAAATTCGAATTTTCAGAACTTTTTTCAAAAATTCCAAAAAAAATTTTTCGTAAATTTAAGTATGCAATATTATTGACAATCCAAAGAACCTCCTATATAAATTTTTTTATCGAAATTTGTTAATATGAAAGTCGAAAGCAGGTATACCGGTTATAAACATTTTATTTAAAATACATTTTAAACCAAAATGTAGACTACTCCTATAATAGTGCACTGAATTTTTTTGTTTTATCAAAATCAATGCTGAGATTTTTGAGATAATTGCAACTTACCATTTTTAGTTTAAAAAAAATGTATGGCGGGTACTGTTGTTATTGGGGTTACAAAACCGATTAGAAAATTGAATTGAACCAATCATCTAAGAAGCATTAGTACCAAGTTTGAAGAAAATCGTTTAAGAGCCGATTTTTCAATTTCCAGATAAACATCCAGTTAGTTTTCAATGGAATAAACTTACCTGATTATTAAACAACCGGATAACCGCATCGAATTTTTCATAGATATTAAATTTTGTTTAATGTTTATCTTAAAGCAATAATTTTTCAAAGTGTTTTTGACATCGAAAATAGCTATTAATTTTATTCCTCAGATAACTCCTTATTCTGTTCTAAAATGAGCAGACAACTTTATTCCTAGATTAAGTTTTATCTTGTTTTGAAAAATTGATTTTTGCTCTATCTGGAGAATATGTACTAACTGACTGCTTAACTGGCTATTGAAAAATTCACCCTTAGTAGATTAGTCAGATAAAAAGTCGACAGACGGACGAAAATGTCAATTTTGATTAAAATATCGAGTTCCATTTTTTAACGATTCCAAAACGTACACTATAGTATGCATATCACAAGTAGTAAGAATCAATACCAGGTTCATGGAATAACCCATAGATTTAATAAAACTGGGAAAAACATTGACATCGCAATCTTCCTTCAATGCCTCATAAACAACGTTAGAAATGTCATTGAGCCGCATCAATTCATATAGTTTTCCAAAATCCTCTTCCATTTAACAACAATATGTTTTATGATTTTCGAAAAGCCAATTATGACGGTATGCTTGATTATCTTTTGTATTTTTCTTGGGATAACGTTTTTTGTTCATCTGAATTAGATAGCGTGTATTCTTCTTTTGTAAGCGTTTTGATGGGGGCAATTGATGGATTTGTACCTAAAAAGCGTTCTAAAAATAATTCTTGTCCTATCTGGTATAATATAAGGTTGGCCAATCTTAAAAACAGAAAAAAATAAGGCATACAAATCTGATAAGAATAATTCTGAACTACGTATAGATTATCTGAATCGCCAGCTAGAATTCGATTTTCTTAATAACTTTTTATATCGAAATTACTTGTTTTCTATCGAAAATGACATCAAATTAAATGCCAAGCGTTTTTGGAATTTCATAAGCTCCAAGCGCAAATCAAGTGGATTTCCTAGTAGTATGAAGTATCAGGATACAATTACTGGTGATTTACCTACAATTTGTAATTAATTCGCTGACTATTTTCAATCAGTTTACTCTTTAGATGCTCCTCCAATCCAGAAGGTACCTTATATAAGTAGAGTAGTCAATATCGACTCTTTAGTTTTTAGTCCATTTGAAATTGAAGAAGTCTTATCTAAATTGGATGTTAATAAAAGTGAAGAGCCCGATGGGATTCCTGCTATTGTGTTAAGGAAATGTTGTATTGCATTAGCTCGACCACTTTCGTCGATTTTTAATCTTTCATTAGCCAATGGGCAATTCTTGGATTGCTGGAAGGTTTCTTATCTATCACCAATTTTTAAATCTGGCTCAAAACAGGATATAACTAATTATAGAACCATTTGCAAAATTTCCTGTATTCTATCTTCTCTTCTCTTGACATTCACTTTTTTTTTTTGTAAATTCATTTTTATTTCATATTCACTTATAACTATTTTAAAGCTAGACAAAAATGTTTAAAACTAGCCTACTTATCAATAACTTACAACTAATTTACTGGCCCTTTACGGGCGCTCTAAATTAAACAATAACTCTTAGAACTAATGTCTTTCGACCCAAAAACTATTTTAATTAAATATAATTATTTTATTTTATTTTATTTTTCCAAGGAAACTTTCACAAAAAAACTTGGTATCTTATCATTTTTTTTTTTTTTTTTTTTTTTTTTTTTCTTATAAACTAAACCTAAATATAGATTAAAAAAAATTAAACCTAAATAAAACTAACTTATACTGCCTAAAAATAACTTAAACTACTTAAAATACCTAATAATACTTAAGACTACTTAAAAACTAGAACAGCCACAGCAGCATTTTTTTCGATTTTTAATTTTTTTTTTTTTTTTTTTTTTTTTTCGTTTATTTTTTATATGTATGGAGACACACAGCAACATGCAACCCACCCATACATGTACATACGCACATACATTACATATACGTACGCACATACATGTACAGACACGCAGATACATGCACGTATGCCCCGCATACATACATATTTTTAATTTTTTTTTTTTGGTGCCACCCCGACTGTTCCCTATACCTAATTGCCTAAATCTATGTAAGTCGGCCAAGATATACCATCTTCATCGACTTTAAATATCACGATGCTGTTCAGAGAGCCACCAGAACTGGTTCTCCTGTTTCACCCTATCCCTCCGGTCCCGATCGGACACAGTCCTACTGAACCGAAGGCGCTCTTCTCCACCTTGAGCGATGACGTCTCGACCATACAGGAGTCGCCTATCCACAGTTTTCCGGCTGACGTGGTAGATGAGCGGAACCGCCCCTCCATCCTGTATCAGCCCTCGACTGTCTAAATAGAGGAATGCCTCGGGAGGGATGTAACCACTTAACCGCGCACTCTCAAAATATTCGTTATTGGGGTAATAAGCCCCAAAAATTAAGCTGTTAGTTGAGGACATCGCTCTTGCAACGTGACCCCGAATCAGCTTGAACAAAAAATTATCTATTCTGTTTATGTTGGCTCCGTTGTATAGAACCTGGTTGGAATAATATCTTGTGTACTCCGACTCTGGTGTTCTGTGTAATCCAAGGCAACGTCTAAGACATTGCCTCTCAAACACCCGAATCTTTTCCATTTGAGATGGGGCAACGTTGAACCACACCGGGCATCCGTAGGCAATCATCGGCCTGATGAGGGCCATGTAGCAAATCACCTTCACCCTGCTGTCAAGACGGCTGCTATAAAACAGTCGTTTTGTTAAGGCAAAGGCTCCCCTAGCCCTGGCCAAAGCAGCACCTATATGTCTGTCGAAATACAGGTACTGATCCAACCAGATGCCAAGGTACTTTACTACACTTTTACTCGCCAGTGGATGTCCATGTGGCCCCACGATCACCAGCTTGCGCGAGTTCTTTCTCGTATCCCTTGAGGCGCTAGACAACGGAGTCCTAAACAAAATAGTTTCTGATTTCTGGAAGTTGATTTTCAACTTCCAGTCATCACAGTATCGCTGATTCTTGTCGAAGTCACTCTGCAAGAGACTTTTGATGACCACAACTGTATTAGCTGTTCTTTTCTAAAAAGAAACACCAAAGAGTTCTCAGATTCATATACTGTAAAATCTATTTACAATTCTCTGGTAAGGTTAGTTTAGTGTATGCGATTATATGAGGAGTGGAGATAAATGATACCACGACAATCAGTTGAAGACTCACTTTATTGTTACACAACTTATACTAATTAGGTACATGCTTACTTACTAGTGTTATGATAAGAGATAATATAGAGAGAAGCATAATAGTTGATGCCGAGAGATGAAGTTATGAGTATTACTTTGCATATTGAAATGTACTATAATACAGTGGTGTTACAAAGTAATATTACATATATATCAGTTAGTTCTTGAATACTGTAGCATTGTTTGGAACCCTTATTATAATAATTCAATTAACAGAATTGAAAAAGTTCAGAAGAATTTTACAAGATATGCTTTTTATAAGCTTAATTGGAGGATTGCACGGCCTTCTTATTATAGCAGATGTTTATTATTTGGTAAGCTTTCCCTTATTGATCGTCGGGCCTATTTTTCAGTTATGTTTATAAGAGACATAGTAACATTTCATATCAATTGTCCTCCTTTATTAACACTAGTTAATTGCGTTAACGCACCCTCTAGAACTACACGCTACCGGTTTCAATTTTATGAGCAGTTTCATCGTACAAATTATGGCCGTAATAAACCCATCACGCGTTGCACAAGAGAGGTTAATTTAATTTGCAATAGGATTGATTTTAATCTTGATGTTTCGAGAGATACTTTTAAAAAATATTTGTTAAATAATATTCAAACCATCACTTCCTAATAAACTTCATAAATTTGTATTTATTAATTGGATGAATAATTTTAAATAAAAAATATCAATCATTGTAATATCTATTTAATTTATTTAATTTTATAAGTATATAGCCCCCAACAATTATGTTATTAATTATCTAGTCTATGAAGATTGTAATCTGATTGATGAAATAAACTAAACTAAACTAATATAAATAAGTATGAGTGCCTACATTGTGTATAGTATTTAGTGATGCACCCAAAAATTCGTACAAATGAAATATAATAGAGTAAAAATAAATGCGGATAATACACATAATAAAATGTTTTTTTATTGCTTAGTTGTTATAGTTTGAAGGAAAAGAAAGATGCCATTGGAATTCCCAGATAAATAAGAATATAACAAAACATACATTCAAAAATCGTGGGAGTGGTTTCTTAAAAAAATAATTTTTTATGTATAAAATTTTAAAAACTTTAAAAAAAATTTGAATCGCCATTTTAAAGATATTTTTAATGTACATTATAAAATTCAAATTTCAAAAAAATCTAGTGACTGGATTTTTGAAAAATAGATTTTTCAAAACAAAACTTTAATTTATTTTTTTAAAAATCGATTTTTTTTTTTTAAACTTGAGTTCCTATGCAGTTTTATTCATACTTTAGGGAGAATTAGCGTAAACAAAATTATTTTTAATCGGTTCATCCAATTGTGAGAAATGCTAAAATATGAAAAGTGTTTCTATGGGAAGTACCGTTAATAAGTACGCAAAATAAAATATTTTTATAATTCCAAGTGTACTAATTTAAGAACACGAACAATGTTTATCAAAAAGCTTTGGAGACGTTTTCGAGAAATAAATTTTTTGAACGGCTTTTTTTTAAACATTTGTATGAAAAGTACCGTTGTTTTTTATTTTAGGAATATAGTTTTTTTAACTATTCAAGATAATATAAAAAACTACCAAATACAAAGTTTCGAAAAAATCTATTGAGTCGTTTTCGAAATTTTTTCAAAAAAAAAATTTAATTTTCAAACAAAATTTTGTTTGAAAAAACTTGGTTTACAAAAGTGTTTAACGCCAAACGGAAATATTTTGTGACCTATAGTCCAAAGTGCGTTTCGCCCGGGCACGATATAGGGCTGGCAACGAGACCGAGACTAGTCTCGATCTCGTCTCGGTCTCGGTCTCGTTAACGAGACGAGACTCCTTTAAAAGAACCGAAGACGAGACCGAGATGAGAGCGAGACGAGACCGTATTTTTGGTACTGAAATTCGACGAGAGTCTCGCTGGTCTCGGCGGTCTCGGTGGTTTGGTTTCGGTTTTCGCTAGAAGAAAATTTTGTTTTTATTTAATTATTTTTTAGTATCTAATCATGTTCAATTTGTAAAATATTCACAAGTTTTTTTTGCGAAATATTATATGCGCGTTAACAGAGATAGGCGCATTGCAAAAATCCAGAGAAGAGTACGTACGATTTATGTATGCATGTCGTTGCTTCCTTTTGGGTGACATTTGGAAAAAAATAACATCAGAACGTCAAAATATATTTCGCTGCCTACCTGCCAAGCCATAAACTGACAAAATCCATTGAAGGATGGCTCCAATTTAAATAGATTAAAAAACCTCTGCAACATTAAAATTTTACCTCGGAAAATTCGAAGTTTTTCCGATTTTATTTTTGGCTTCGGAAAAAGGTGATTTAAGGCCTTTTGGGTAAGGTTTGGAAAAAAATATTTTAAAAATGTCAAAATATACAGTCCTATTCTGTTAAACGTTCACGTGAATATTTGAATTCTGCTATCCGACAGAAAAAACGAATTGTTTCAAAAAGTATATAAATTTCGATCAAAAATAAATTTTAACAAATAGATTCTCTTAAGAATTAAGCAAAAAAAATATTAGTAAAGCTTTGGACTCAAAAAATAGAAGACATTTGAAAATAGCTAAATAGTGAAAAATTGAGTGAAATTCTCACGTGAATCGAAAGATACGATCGGATAGCAGAATAGGGCTGATAGTTTGTTGCCTACCTGCCAAGCCATGAACTGTCAAATTTATTGAAGGATTGCTATGATTAAAATGGATTTAAAAAACTGTACAAAATTCAAATTTTATCTTGGAAATACGGCTCTTCAAAGATGTCTGATAACGTTACTTCACAGCCTATTTTTAACGTTATCACACACCTTTGAAAACTAAATTCGCACAAAATTTAAGTCATTCGGAGCGCTTTCATACGCAACTAATAAAATTCAACTTAAAATTATAGTTTTCGATTTACACAAGTAAAACTTACTCGTTTCAAGTGAAGTCTATGGCCTTATGCTTCATGGACCTACGTACTGCAGAACAAAATTTCTAGTTTATGATTTGTTTAGCATAAGCAACGTACTAGGATTTATCATTATTGGATTCATTCATAATTGACAAGCACAATACAGTTGGAAAAGACATGCAGATGTCAAGTTTGACCGAATTCTTGAGATCCATATTTTAAGTTTCCCAAACTTGTTTCTTTTTCTATGGGTTTTGACAGCAAATTGTGAAAATTTGTACCAATTCGTACGATTTTTCATGTTACCAAACACTAAAATCGGAGTAATCCTTGAATGAATTTTGACGGCAGCTAAATATATCTTGACATTTGAGGAATATTTTGTTTTCCAAATGTCACCTAAAAGGTCTAAAATCAACTTTTTAGGGAGCAATAAATTAGATCGAAAAATTTCTATTTTTTTGAGTTAAAATTTGAATTATGTAGAAGTTTTTTTAATTCATTTAAATTGGAGACATTCTTAAATGGTTTTTGTCAGGTCGTGGCTTGAAAAACCCGGTTAATTTATTTTTAAAAAAATCGAGCGTTGTATATATGTACTCTTTTTTTTAAATATTTTATTTGTTTTTGCTATGAAATATATTTACTTACACAATTCTGCTAAAATGTTATTTCCACTTAACTCAAAAGACAAAACAGACTCACGAGTTTGTTTCATAAATTTTCCCGCATTTATCTTACCGACGAACTGCTGAGATACCACAACCATACTCTATATTTGCAATCCGAACAATGCGTCTCATCTTTAACTTACATCTTTTTACTACCAAAAAACACGAAAAAGCCAAGACTAAGGATGATACTAGGACCGAGACCGAGACCGAGACGAGACCGCACATTAAAATTTTCTCGAGAAAAAGGCGAGACCAAGGCCGAGACGAGACTTGGTTAGGCGAGACCTGGACCGAAACCGAGACGAGACTGAAATTTTTCGATTTTGACGAGACCGGGACGAGACTAATAAAAGTCTCGCCTGGTCTCGTCTCGTTGCCAGCCCTAGCACGATAGTTGGGCTCATCAGTTAGATGTTATCGTACCTTTCTAAGACGCAATATTTTTGCTCGATGTCTACCGACTCTAATAGAATTTGCGAAACGCACTTTGGACTATAGGTCACAAGATATTACAATTCGCTTTAATCCACACAGTCCACAAACACAAAAATAATATGTAAATATGGTTTGCGTTTTCTTCGATTATATTTAAAAGTGTTTAACGTTACTAGGAGCTTCTGCATAAAAAAAATCGAAATAACCGTTTCCCAGGAAATCGAAAACAAAAAATATTTCTACTACCGTAAGTAAAAATAACAATTTTTGTCACAAAAATTCATTAATGACTAATTTTTTTTATACAAATCGTTGGAGCCGTTTTTGAGAGAAATAAGGTTTTTGTTTTTGGCCCAAAAAAAATTTATGGGAGCTACTGTTATTTGTCTTTAAAAAAAATTTAAAAAAAACGTTAGCGAAAAAACAATATGTACCAAGTTTGAAGTAAATCAATCGAACCGCTTAGACTGCCGACTCGAGGACAGACAGACAGACAGATGGAATTGGGTTATCAACTTTTTTGGTGTTCTCCATAATCGTAATGTCATGTTTGATTGTTAGATTTATTTTTTACGAATGGATAACTTGCCTTATAGTACCTACATATAATCGCAAGTTAAAATAATGAAAAAAAAACTGTGCGTAGCGTCGGTGCATTATTGTTTTGTCCTTCTGCGATTGTTTTTGTTTTTGAGTTCGTAGATAGATAATACGCTTTTTCATATTAATTGTGTTTTTTTAATACATACTTTTAGGTTTTCAAAGTCGCGTTTTATTTTTTAGAAAAGTGATGTCCAAGGTAGAAAATAAAAAGTGTGTGTTGTGAAAAGTGTTATTAATTTGAATATATAAATTAAAGAATGGGGCGCTAAACGTAGAGCTTGCACAGGGCGCTTATTTAGCTGGGACCGGCCCTGAATATCTGATTCTACTTCCAGACCTCTGGAGTGCCAACATAACGCTCACTGTTACACCAACGGCCACTAAGGAAGACCTGCTACCTAACACAGTTGTTCCCCTTGGTTTTCGTCTCGTGTAATAGAAACTCAACGCAGATTACACTATAATTAAGCATTGTTAGAAAAATTATATTAAGCGTTAATTAGGCCAAGTTGGTCACTTCCAATTGCTCGAAAATGGTTAAAATTTATTTCTTTGACAATCTATAGTGTTAATTTTCTAATTTCTCATGCGCCTAGTAAACATTTTAAAATTATTTAAAATAATCATGTTAGCTTATACACACAGCTGCGTGCATTAAACTCGTTAATCCTTTAAACGTTCCGGATAGCTTAATAGACGAATCAAATAACAGCAGCGAAATGTTGAATTAGTGCGGCTTTTAACGAATTAACTCCTTGTTGGTAAAACACTTTGGCATGAATCATAAACCAAAAACCAACAATATATGTATTGCAATCAAAAGGACCTTGGCCACGGGTCCTCTTGTTGTGTCCGTTCGTTTGTCGTGTTAATTTTTCAATTGCACTCAATAAGTCAAATTCACGGGTATAAGTACACAATACGAGTATAGTATAGGTACTGGTTTAGAAGGTACTGTCACAAGTGGGTGCAAAAATACACAACCGCCGCCTCCGACCGATTTCGGGGGATGGGCAGTTGAATGCTGGAAACAGTGCAGCATGTACATTATGGTTAGAAATCACGAACAAATTGACTTGTTAAAGAGGCTTTCGTGTCAGTTTTGGTGAAATACTAGTAAAGTTTTTATATTGCAGGGCCATTCATTCAAGGTATGAAATGATTTATTGATGAAAATGTAGGGTTGCACTGTTGGTTGTGGTTGAAATTCCGCCTTAATATTTACATATATGAAAACAAGGGCTCTGAACATTTTCATATAAATTCTATGTGTTCTGCTTTACATCTTAAGAGTGCTACTGGACAAAAGTTTTGCTTAAAACGTTGCTTTTAGTTTCGTGTAGGAAGATTTCGTAAGAAAACGTTTAGAAGTAATTGTGGAAAATCCATTTGGGTTGAGAATAATTGATGTCATTGCGATTTTCGGATAAAAGATCATTGATGAATTAAAGTAAGACAGTGTAAAGCAGAAAAGGCACACCATTATTAATTGTAACCAATGTAACTGTAGTTGTAGCTAACTCTCAAGTTATCGTCTGGAGGAACTTCTAACTAACAGCTGAACTGATGGAATAGTAATGGTTGTCTGGAGGATCTCCTAACGGACCAAACTATAATGAATTATTGCTAGCTGTATCTGCTTCTAAAGATGTGTGGTTGCCGGGAGGATCTCCAGATCAACCTCAAGCTGCAAAGTAATGTTAATTTCTCCAATTCCACAATGATGGTCGACAAAATATTTAATTTTCACAAAACTTTTATTATGTATATTATAATTATTTAAAATCATAAACTACACTTTCAATGACTTTTGATGGATAAACATATGATATTCAAACTATTACTTGTAAATGATTTTGTTTCAAGCCAATGTGAATTTTAAGAATGTAATGAAATGGATATGCTTTTTTCTAAAGTAAAATAAAATGGGTACAATTTGAATCTGATAGGTAGGTTTTATAATGAATGTGAACTCTAAGAAATAAATGAAAGAATGAAATGAAATGAAATAAAATGAACGTTACTTATTGAATTTGAAAATACATGTCGTGATGCGAATGCACTCTGATGCACAAAACTTTTTGTCTGCAGCCCGAGAGAGTCGTTCCATTCCAAATATTTCAAAGCTTTATCTACACTATTATCGGCACTCTTTTTACTGGAGAATTTATTCTTACTTTTCCTTTGTTGTTGTTTACTGAATTAAATTTTGCTGCACTGTCTATACATTTACCAATAAAAAAGGGCGAATATATTGGAATAGAAAAACAGAATTGATCCCTGGGGAAAGCAAGCATTTATTTTGTGAATTTCAGATTTGAATCCCTTCAATGTATATTAGGTTAGGTTAGGTTGAATTGGCTGTCAGCATTGCAGCTAACACACTTAGACCAGAGATAATCTCTCTATTCGTTGAACCTATTGGAGCTCCTAATGAAGCGTAAGAGACTGTAGATACCTATTTTGTTTGGATCGCTGAGATCATCGAAGAAAAAGTCTCCAAGGTGGAGCTTACGTCTTCGTCCATGCAGCTTCCGCAAAAATCGTGTGAATAAACGCCAAGCCTCGTTGCGTTCTTGCCTATGAGGGAGTGGTCCAGTTATTACACCAATAACGGAGCTGATATGCAATCTGATTAAGGATATCAAACACTTGGAACGTTTTAGATCGAGTTTTGACCGAAACTGTTTTGTTGTCAGACAGGTGGTTGTATTTTTTCATCTTTGGTAAGTTCTTTCTAAATCATCTTGTTTCAGCATTAACTTAGGTGTAGCGATAGGGATACTTATGTTTGACCTTTCAGGTAATAAAGGTAGTATCGTTCCACTTTTGGCGAGCTTATCAGCCTTACAATTCCCTTGAATACCCCTGTGGCCTGGCACCCAACACAGGTGAATATTGAACTGCTCCGCTATCTCCATGAGATATGAACGGCAGTTGAGCCTGACTATCTGAGAGAATAAGGATATCAGTACTTGATATCACGTTTTCTTTGAGCCAGGGAGGACTTCTCGAATTGCCATATTTTCCGCCTGGAACACGCTAAAATGATTAGGTAGACGGAGCGAGAGACTTCATTTTAGTCTGTTTGTGTACACACATTCACCAATCCCGTCATCAGTTTCCGACTTGTGTAGAGCGGTACGAAAGATAGTTTATAATCCAACGAATAAGGGACTCATTGATACTAAATTCAAGCATTTTCTATAGGAGAACTCTATCAAAAAATGCTTTTGAAATATCAAGCGCAATAATCTTACTCTCAGCAAAGACGAAGAAAAGATCTATGATACTGTTCGGTGAGATATAATGGGTTATCCATTTTGTGGTTTTAAAAGTAAACGTAAATAAAACACATATAAGATATTTTTTTTCATGATATATCTTTTTTATTATAAAGTTTGAACGTTGACATTCTGTGTGAAACACTACATCATTTAAATGACCACCACGCGAATTTTAGCAAGCATCGATTTTGAGGTAATTTTCGACCACTTTTTGACACATATTTGGCGGTATCTCAGCCATAATTTGACGAATGTTGGTTTTCAAGTGCTCAAGAGTTAAAGGTTTATCTGAGTAAACATAGTCTTTCGTGTAACCCCACAAAAAAACGTCCAGCGGTGGCAAATCGCATTGTCTTGGTGGCCAGTTGATATCGCCACGACGAGAAATTACGCGGCCAGAAAATGTCTCTTGCAATAAAGCCATATTCGGTCGAGTTGTGTGGCATGTGGCACCATCTTGTTGAAACCACATTATCTCCAAGTCGTATTCTTCAATAGCAGGCAAAAAATAGTCGGTTATCATATGACCATAACGCTCCGAATTGACGGTGACAGTCGTTCCATCGTCGTTTTCGAAGAAGTAAGGTCCAATCACACCTCCGGACTAAAGAGCACCCCAAACAGTGACTTTTTGTGGATGTAATGGCCCCTCTTCAATTACTTGAGGATTCTCAGAAACCCAAATATGACAATTTTGCTTATTAACATACCCACCGAGTGAGAAATGTGTTTCGTCGCTGAAGAAAATTTTGTTCAAAAAATCGACCTCCACCACCTGTTGTTCAAGCACCCACTCGATGTATCTACGACGTTGTGAATGATCAGCTGGCTTCAGTTGTTGTGTGAGCTGGACTTTATATGGACGCCATTGGGGGTGGCCGTGGCGCTATAGTTGTGTGCTTGCTTGTCAAACTCGTGGTCGCCGGTTCGATTCCTGCTGTTGTCTATATCTTCTTATATTCCATTAAAAACCAATTCTAAAAATGTTCATAAAATGAGTTGCTGGTTTACCCATTACATGCTATTCAGGCATAACACTAACAACATGTGATTGAGTAAACTAGCATACCCATAAAATATGACAACGAAATAAATAAAATAATGCGAATTATAAGGGACATAAATACATAAGACACGGTTATTCTCTCTTCATTAGTTCAGCCGTCATCCCTGGAGATAAATCTGAGACAACAACCAGCTCTAGTCTCAGAACATCGCGCCACATCTTTCCTACAGTTCTTTCTCTTCTTTTACCGGATGCTCGTGCTGTGCTAAAAACATATAAAGGGTATTCATAACCTTGAGCGCGTGCAAAATTATAAAAAAAAAAAAAAATGTGCCGTAAGATAGTCCTAATTCCTGCGAACGACGAAGAATCGACACATTCGGGTCTTCGGCAACATTTTCACTTACAGCAGCGATATTTTCAGTGGTACGAGCGAAACAATTTCTTCACAATTTTGCCAATTGCACGATGGGGCTGTGGCAGAATAACCATTTTTGTAGTAGGTTTTAACAATTTTTAAGCGTTGTGCGATAGTTAAGCGATCCATTTTCGTAAATGTCAGACTTTCAACTGAAAAAAACATTGGTTTAACAACTTAGTTTGACAGATACCGAATTCCAGCCCTATACTTTTGAAACCGCAAAATGGATAATCCTCTACCATGATTACCAGTGGACCTATTGCTACGAAAGCCATACTGCCGAAAATTTAAAATCTTTCGTTCATCAAGAAATTTCTTAAGCTGATATTTGGTCAGCATTTCGAAGATATTGGAAAGAGGGAATGTAAGTGCAATTGGATAGTATATAGAGGCTGAAGATAATTCGCCTATCTGGGCAAATGCGGTTTTTTTCTTCCACTTGGAAAGAGACCAGTAGAATAGGACAGATATAAAAGCTTACTAATTGTTTTTGCCAGCGTAGAAGACACCTCTTCAGAACAATAGGGAAGATACTAATTGTACGAGGGAATTTTTCTAGATCTATAAAAACTCTGGCAACTGTATGAGTATGACAAAAGATACGTCTGAAACTGTTAATATTCCCAAGAACAGGAGTAGCCATAACACTTTTTTGAAGTGTTAAATTGGCAGCAAACTGTATTGCTTTGGTATGTATGTTGCATGAGTTCAAGGTTAATTCCCAATTAGCTACGTAGCCTGCCCGACCCTTTCCAAATATGTTGTTTTGTGGAACAGTAGGGCTTAGCCCCCCTTAAGGAACTTGAACAAATTTTTGCTAAAAACAGGAATGTTTAGTATATATCCTGGGCGGCCAATCAAATGTGACATATTTTTCTGGCCAAGTATATTTAACCTGCTGACACACTTTGAGTCAGTTGGAGTTCTTCGTTATTTCTAAGATTTCACTTCCAGTCAAAAAGTAAGTTTGACACTGTAGCTTATAAACTGTAGGCATTTTGACTGTAAGCACAAAATTTCTTATATATTTATGTCACTATGGAAATGGTGACCCAAACAAAAAATATTTTTCAGTCTAACTTCTTATTTCCTTCATATAATTATAGAAAAAAGTATAACACCTAAAGTGTCAAGAAACGATTGAAAATGTTTGCGAAAATAAAGCCGAATTTAAAAAAATGGCCTAGTAATTGAAACAAATCTAATCATAAATGAAAAAAAAAACAAAACAAATCTTAACAAACTTTTCAGACACCATGAATTTTGGATTATATTTATTCAGTCTCTCAAAAGAGTTTCAAAACTTTTAAACACCAATTTCAATCTTTCTTAAAAGCTTCTATTTTTATAACAATATTTCCTCCGCTTTTATGTACTTGTACACCATTCACCATTTAAATTTTTTTCCTTGAACACGAAAAAAAAACAAATTTTCAATAGAAGTGCTTAAGCTTTATTAGCCAATCCATTGAATATCCAAATCTTAAAACAAACGCGATGCCTTTTATCCACTGGCGTGAGCTGGGAAAATAAAATAAAACGGTACTTCTTTACAACATCCCCAAGGGAGCAAGGAAGGCAACGCAACAAAGTATTGAATTCTTTTCACAAAATCGTTCTTTAATAATTTTATTTTCCCATCAAAGCAGTCTTGTCGAGCGTAAAGCCTTCTCTGTATAGGCAACTTAGATACTCAAATGGATTTCCATTTGATAGAAAAACAAGTAAAAAAAAGGAACAAGTTACAAAATTTAAGGCCGAGAGAGAGATCACTTTTCATGCATTCTTTTTAGGCAAAATGCTGCAAATCCACGTAAATCATTTTGAAATCTAACCCATTTGCCAAGAGTAACTCAACCAGTATACTTAAGAAAGAGAGAGAGAGGGAGGGAGACAAAAAACTAAACACACCCCTCAATCTCTATCCATTTGGAAGAAACATGATAAGGTCCTTTTTTATAAAAAAAAAAAAAAAAAAAAAAAATATGAAGTAACTGAAAAAGCAGTAAAATGAAGCCAAATAGAAGTAAAGAGCTAACGGTTGAAAAAATACAAAGAAGAATTCTCCAAAAAAAAAAAAAACATGGAGGTTGTATACCCCAATTCCATTCGAAGCTGCAAAAATCAAGCGAAATAATTTACTTTCGAATATAAATTTCCAATTGGCTGCCCGATTGATGGATTGACACATGGTATAAGGTTTTCATTATTATTTTTTTTTTCTTTTATTTTCAACGTTTCCCCACTGATTGGTGCTGACTGTGAAAATCATAGCAGACTGAGGGGGTTGCGAATGATTGTGTTAAAAATGAGCAACCATTTATGTTGGTTGCCCAAAAATATTAACCTCATTTCGGCGATTTGTTTTTGTTTTTTATTTTTTTTTTTATGATTTATATATTGGCGGTTAATCGTATTTGATGGGGTTTTCGAACACAATTTTGCATGTTAAATTTATTGGGCTGTTAACAAAATTGTTTTCGATATTACGAAATTGGGGATTTTAAGCAATATTTTAGTAATTTGGGGTTTGAGAAGGTGTTTGTGATGGAAATAGGTATATCGCAATAGAAATTTGATGGAATAAATTTTCAGCTGTAAGCCCTAAAGTTGTTCTTAAGAATTATTAATATAGTAAAAATTAATTTTAACGTTTTTTTGTAACAATTGTATGGGAAGTGCTTACCGTTGATTTTTATTAAAAACATGCCATTTAGGAAGTATCAAAAGTATCCATGGAGTCGTTTTCGAAAAAAAAAACATAAGACGTTTCAAAAAATCAAATGAACTGTTTTCCAGAAAATTCAAAACCAAATAAATGGTTCTACTAGGTACCTCTAGTTTTTCCAAAAAAAAAATTACCAAAAAGTACCTTTTCCCTTCATTAATGAACCAAATTTTTTTTATAAAAATTTTTCGAGCCGTTTCTGAGAAAAATGAGACTTTTCTTATTTACTTCTTCTATTATTTTTTGTCTTAAAAAAAAAAATGAAAAAAACGTGTGGGCATGTTACCGAAAAAATAATCTGACAAAATTTGAATCAAATCCATCCAACCATTTAGGCTGTAGACTCAAGGGCAGACAGACAGAATTTCGGGACCACCTTTTTTGTCTTCGCTATTATCGTAATGTCAAGTTTGATCAAAATCTCGAGTCATAATATATAGTACCTATTTATCGCAAGTAAACAATGAAAGGTGATTGAACTAAAACGGCGGGTTAAAGAAACGGCAAACTAACCACATATCGTCACTGTTTAAAAAAGTGAGTACTTATTTGTAATATTTTTCTGGTTTAAAACAAATGAAACAGATGAATGGAAAAATTTTTTTTTTTGGAAGTGACACTTTTATGAACTTTTCTAGAAAATAGTTTTTTAGAAATCGTAAAGAAATAAATTGATTTTATATCTAAAATAGAAACTTAAGTCGTTATAATATTTGACAAGAAGAACTCCGAAATAAAAAAAAAAACTTGTCTGAATATCATAAATTATTTTTTGGAAAAGTGACCTAATTTGGTAGGATCTTTTTAGATCCTCATTTTAACAAACTAATCGTATCCTGTTTTATTTTTTTTTAATTTGTTTTCATTAAATAAAATGTGGAACTTATTAAAATTGAAAACATAATTCGAAAAAAATAATTTAAAAAATTAAAAAAAATAACATTATAAAAATTTGACAGACTCAAAAACTTTAAAATGATATTATGAAGAATCAAGGTTCTTGAGTTATGCCGGTTTTCTTAAAGGGCGACTATATATGACCTGATATTCAGACTGCTAGAAAATGAACACCCAGGCGATGAAACGTGTTGTTAATGAAATGGCGAAATATTAAAATCAAAAATAACATTCAGCTTAATAAAATTTTGCAAAAGAATAAATTGCCAACTAAAATTATGCAATTTAAAAAAAAACACAAAAAAACGTATGCCAAATGATCGATTTGAGGGTGCGGGTTAGTGTTGCCAGACGTTCCGGTTTATCCGGGATGTCCCGGATTTCAGGATTAAATCTGCTAAATGAAGGGCTGATTAACAACAACAGTTCGAAGCTAATGAAATGGGGTTGGAAGAAATAATAAAACATGTAACTACCAGATTTTTTTCATTAGGTCCAGCTGTTGAAAGATTACTGAAAATATGGCCACGTCTTAAGTCACACTTTAAGGAATCTGAAAACGAATATCCTCGTCTTATTGAGAAATCCATTGAAACAGAATGCCAAGAAAAACTGCTTACCTATTTATAATTTATTCATAAATTTTAAAAATTTTAAAAAATTATTTAATAAGATCTTATGAACATTTTATTGAATATATAGAAAAACGATTGGTAGCATTTTTCAGACAATAATATTCTGTTTAAGCTGTCATTTTTAAATTTAAATGATTCCTTTAAATGTGACAGTTTTGAAAGTGCTGTGCACTTACTTCATATTGATGAAATAGTTCTAAGGATTTTCTTTATGCAGAATATCAAATCATTCGAATGTCATTAGAAACAATTTTGGAATTAAAAGATAAAGAACTCAACTCCTTCTCAAAATGGAGGCAAATATTTAAAGGTTTTCAATTGAAGAAATTCCAAATATATTCAAATTAATTTCCTTTGTCTTTAGTATTCCAAGCTCCAATTATTTTGCTGAAAGACTATTTTCAAAATGGTTTTAAAGTGGAAGGATGTACGAAATAAATGCTCTCCTGAATTAATTAAAAGTGGACTTTTAACTTTGACTTTACCTGTTCAGAATTTTAAACTTTTGTAAAAAATAATTCTGAGATAATTAAATGTGCCAAAAGTTCCTTAAAATATTGTAAGTAATTTTGCTCCACATCAGATTTTTTATCTGTATACCTACTTTATGTAAGATATGTAATTACAAAAAGACTGATCATTATTTTTATTTCGTTTTTCTAAAAATAATTTTGTACTCGAATTTTAAGGATTTGTTAATTTAAATTTAAATTATTTCAAAAAAAAGTCCACCGGATTGGGAAAAATCTTACAGCATAATGTGAATTACAATGTCCTGAATCGCCAAAAACCGAAGACATGAAATTCTAAATTCCATTATGTGGAATGCTGACCAAAATAATAATGTCAGTCATAATAAGACAGTGATATTTGGCGCCCGGGAGACTACAGTAATTTCATGTTATTCTAACCGATTTTCAGTTTTTTTTAATGATTATTTTGCTGGAGTACCTAAAATTGGATAGTTGTTAATAATAAATTGCAAAGTCGACTTTTAACTATACATAGATACTATATGGCAAGTTTTGGATTTAAAAAAATCGAACTCGAGATTTTAATCAAACTTTACATTAAGATAACAAAGTGGGTCCCGCAATTCCGCCCGCCTGTCTGTTAGTCTGTCTGTATGCCTGCCCACCTATTTGTAAAAAGAGCTACAGCTTAAATGGCTGAGGCGATTTTCTTTAAACTTGGTACTTAAGCGTCTTAGGTGTATTGTCTTAAATAGATTTTTGAATGGCTAATTTTACCCCCAAAAATAGTTGTACTTGCCATACAATTTTTTCTACCATCTTGATTATATCGAAAATGACTGTAACTATTTTGATAAAAAAAAGTTTGTGCCCTAGTTTAGGTATAGTCTACATTTTTGTCAAACATTTTTTATTTGCGATTATTGGTACTATGGTATAAGGCAAGTTGTGGATTCGTGCAAGAGCAGACAATGACAATTTGTGGTTTGGGCTTGGAGAATCCTTGTTTCTCCCATGGTCAGCTGGTAAGTTGCATGCGCACGCGTTTGCAAACCATTAAAATTTATTTGCTTTAACGAAGCACAGATTAAAAAATAATATTAAATTAATCCTTTAGTTCTTAATTAAAGGAAATCAATTATTTCTATTAATTAGAATCTTTACCAATTACTGTCTTAACAATACCAATTTTAATAAATAAACAATACCAATTTTAATATCTAATGATTGAACGAAACACAATAAAGTCGCATCAGCGCGTGATCAGGTCTGCTAGTAGATTTTATATGTTTAAGAAAAGAGTTTTTTAATTGAAGTTTCTCTCCAGGAAATGTAGATACACGACATTTGGTAAAATTGAACATTTTTTTTCCTGAGAATAACTACTATACATATCTCTAATTCCTAGAAATAATAATAGCATCTGACTCTTAGAAGTTCACCTTTTATTCTATGCTGAAAATTAAATATATATTGACTGACAGCTTTAGAAAATTAATAGGAAAACAGACGTTCGTTTGCCAAAGAGGGATTTCAGGGAAATTTTATTATGCATTTCTATCTCTTTCACAATTATTGACAATTTTGTATAAAGAAAAAAAAAACTATATTTACTTACTTTGAGTGTTGTTTCCTTGAAAAAAGGATTTTGCAATTCTTATGATAGATCATAATGTAATTTTGAATTCTTTTTGAACGTGTACTGGTTTGGAAACTATCCCCTCACACCGATCTCGGTGGACTCTATGTGTGAGCTCGTAACTCCATAACGAATTGTTGGATTTTCTGATTTTTCGCTTGATGTATTCGTATTGGCCCTCGAGAGGCCGAGGATACCAATACGAAGGAAAATACCAGAAAATTTCCAGAAAATTGGAAATATGGCATGATTCAGATCATTATTTGATAATTTTAATTATGTCCAAAGCATGTGTGACCGAATCTTTCAAGTCAATTAAATCTGCATAGGGATTTTTATGAATTTTGTTTAATTTTTACTTGCGATTATAGGTACTAAATATAAGGCAAGTTATGGAACAAAAAAATTCTAAAAATCAAACATGACATTATGGTCATAGAGAACACCAAAAAAGTGGGTCCCCCAATTCCGTCCGTCTGCCTGTCTGTCTGTCTGTCTGTCTGTCTGTCTGTCTGTTTGTCTGTCTGTCTGTCTGTCCTCGAGTCTAAAGCCTAAAGGGTTGGATAGATTTGCTTCAAACTTGGTAGAAATTGTTTTTTCGGCCTTCGTTAAGTACCACCGCAAATCACATTCTCATGGTCGAGACGGGTGTTCCCCCTCTATTAATTTCGATATTGAAAATGCAAGTTGACTACATACTGAAGACGTTAAACATGGATGAGAATAGGCTGAATAAAAAACTAGAGAAGGAAATATTCTTGATTCGAACTAATTTCTGCCGTCGTTAACTTACTTTAAATGAAGATAGGCCCGAACAATGGAAAGCTGAACTTTATTATCTCATTAGTACAGTAGATGTGAAAAAAGAGAGGAGTTCGTTACAAGAACGAGACAGTCAATATGCAGATGAATTTACAATGCTCGACTACAATTTTTCAACTAAATGCTTTTCAAGGAAGAGTACTCAATCGACCTAATGTCCTGAGTTGTGGAGTTGCTAACACTTAACTTTATACCGCATATGGACGAACGCCCAGAAATCTGCATTTTATGCAATCAAAAAGAAAGGGAGAATAAATAACACATCCTTTATAAATCCCTGATCTTAATGGAATCTCGGAGGAGCGTTTTCTGAAAGAGTTTACTCAGTGACAAAGCTGAATTTTGGGGGAGAGCTTCATTTTTACGTCCTAAGCAATTTCTTAAAAAGTAGTTAAAGTAAATTAGGAGCGAAGCAGAAAATTTTGAAGGGGTGGAAAGGTGAAAAAAGATTAAGAAACTTTTTATCTTGCAATTGATGGATTCAAAAACAAATGTTATAAATTTGTGTTTTTAGTTGGGAAATTTTTTGTTTTTAGTTCTGTTTTGCAAAACATATTTTTAAAAAAACCCAAGTTTTAAGCGTAGAACCAGAAGGGAAATGCTGCGATCTTAAAAATAATAATTTATTTTGTTTTGTTCAATAACTCCCAAAACCTTTATTTTTTCTCAAAAGAGCAACTTGTAGACAGTACAATTATCTTCAAAAATACATATTAAAGACTTTTGTATATCGATTCGTTCTTAAGTTATAGCGTACCTACCAAAGATAAATTGTTCGTCAAAACAGAATTTTACTTTAGAAAATGCTAAGTACGTACAAATGAAGCTCCCCACCAAAATTCAAATTTGTCGGAAATTTTTTTCGAAGTAAGATCATATTTTATCTAATTTTCCGTGATATTTTTTGTATGTTTTAATAAAATTATTAATTTTAGTTATTAAAAACAAAAGTTTTTACTTTAAACTTAAAAGAAATTGTTTATTGTTTATTGGGCCTCCTTTATTTTCATAATGACTCAGTTCTGCAGCCCCTGGGACTCATTAAAAATTTAACCTGTGGTAACACTGATGATTACCCTTTTAAATGTTTCAACAAACCGTGGTCGTGAAGTGAAGGAAGAGAAAGAAGGATAGGCAAGATGTGTGGAATGATGTTCTAAGACTGAAGGTGGTGGTTGTCTCAGATGTTTATCTCCAAGAATGACAGCTGAACTAATGTGGAGAAATGGTGTGTCTTATTTTTTGTGATTTTTAAAATTCGCATCATTTTAACTGTTGTCATAATTGTTGGGTATACATGTAAATAAGTAAGCCAGCAACCTATTGACGACAACTCTTAGAAGTTTTTAATGGAATTTTTAAGAAGAAGTAGACGACAGCAGGGATTGAACCTGAGACCATGAGGTTGGCAGGCGAGCATACAACCATCGCACCGCCGCCAACTAAGAAACCTAATGTAACCCTAACATTCATCATAAATTGAAATTATTTTTGAATAAAATGGCCATATCATAAATGGCTTAAAACATCCGTACTAATTTATTATTTTTGACTCAAACTTCATAATTTAGTCATGTGAACAATTTATCTACCATCGTTATGAAGAAATATTTAAAAAAATATATTTTTGGAACTCTCAATGAATACAATCGGAATAAATAAATCAAGCGCAAGCATTCAATACGCCATTAATGTTTTTCTGGGATTTTTGTACCAATACTTATATACAGTGACGAAGATAGAGAGAAAGAAACATTTAAATTATATTCTATTAATTCTGATTTATTGATTAGATTATGTCAACTGGGTATTTGTTCGCACAAAAAAAAACCACACACATACGACTATCATTGGTTCACCATGGCGTATACGTAACATTCAGTGAGGTGATTTCTTTTTCCTATTTAACCCTCACCATTTAACACTCACTATCTACAATCAGTAGCCGGTATACCACTACATTCAATGTTCTCTTATTATTATCATTATTGTGAGTTATTGGTCCTGCAACCAGTTGTAGATTCAAATGGAATCCTGCATAGCTTGGATATTAGAAAATAATATATTCAAAGTGTAATCGGCTTAACTGTGGCAAATTATTATGGGATTATTATTTTGCAAAACTCAAAAATAACGAGAACCAAAAAGCTGGAATCATGTAGAAAATTCCTTGAGTATTATGTCATAATTTGGATGATTTTCGGTAAGTTATTCATGTTCTCATCCTTGGGCTGCTTTTCTATATCTTTCTCTCTATACTCGTATCTATGGCTGTTGTCTAAAATTGTGAATATTGAAAATCATTTTTCGGCAAAAAATAAAATAAATAACTCCTTAAAGGATAATTACGAAGCATAGAGGAGTTTATTTGGTATCCAAAGATAAGAACGAAATGTACTTGTTAGCTTAATTCTTGTTGAAAGTGCGGTACTTGCTGTAGCATAATCAATTTGAATTTATTTGTCTTCATCTTGGAATAATATTAAGGATTCGAAAATACATATCTGTATTGGGTATAAGGATTAAATGTGATTTGGAATTAATTAGAAAATGATAAAGTAAAATTTGAAAATTTATATTTTTGCTGACAACATACTTGTTGTTATTGGAAATTTTAAGCGAATTATTTGCTATCAATCAGTTTCATAGAAACTGAGACATTTGTTTTGCTTCCAATAAAAAAAACAAGCATCAAAGTATGTTTATTTTGTTATGCCTTTTCATCAGATTTTTGGAATAAAGCCAAGAACTTAAATCCGGATTAAACCAAAAGTTTTGGTTTTCAATTATTGATGGTTAGTGAATAACAACATTGACTTGAATCTGCTACCACAAAGTTTTTTTTTCTTTTATTTGTTAGCTGAAATTATAGCTATTTCACGACTTGCCAGGTAAATTTTCAGATTCCTTTGTTTTCCTAGTAGTTCTGGGGCCTTTTTCATAGAAAATACATCACATACATTACGTACAATATATGTATGTACATTAAAATTGATTGAGAAAAAATAGATTTGATTGAAAGTTATGTATAAAATCTATTTTGTTGTATTTGATGTGTTTATTTTGACAATTGCTTTAAATAAATTGTGTTTCTTCAAAAGAAACATACATTTTTAAAACAATAAAGATTTCTCGAAACCCGAGAACTGTTGATACTTGACCATCGGTCGTTTGCGATTGTGAGGAAAATTTGTTGGATTCTAAAATGTTTGTATTGTATCTTTTTTTCTCTTTCTTTAATGTTCGCTTTCCAATTCAACTTATGATCTATAACAAGACACAGATATTCACAGATGTTCTGAAGAATTTCGCACAGTGTGTGACCGAATTTACCTAATGCCCACAACACCATAAGCATATGGCACGACTTTGAGACTCGTTGGACTTAGCTTTAATAAGATCTTATTAACGACCAGAAGCCAAAGAAGGAAAGATAGTACCTCTGCATGTCCGAACATTGTTAGGACATGCAGATGTCAATTCTCCGTTCACGATCCTGGACTAAAGCATACAGTCGATCTCATTTGACAGTAGCGGGTTGCTACCACTTGAGTCCAGGGCTTGTCAAATTACTTTATTTCAGCATTATTAAAGGCCCCTTCTATATCAAGAAATGCACTCAGCGTAAGGTCTTTGAATTGAATAGATTCTTCAATTGTGACTACCACTTCATGAAGTGCTGTCTTAACAGATTTGCCCTTAGTGGCTTAGTGCTGGGCATGTGACAGAACACCATCATTTAGCTTCACGCGAATTTGTCAAGTTATGGCTGAGATACCGCCCACTATGTGTCAAAAAGTGTTCGAAAATTACCTCAAAACAATCGATGCTTGCAACAATTCGCGTGGTGGTCATTTATATGATGTAGTATTTCCCACATAATGTCAACTTTCAAACTTTATAACAAAAAAGAAATATCATGAAGAAAAATATTTTATGTGTGGTTTATTTACGTTTACTTTTGAAACCGCGGGGGTGGTCGTGGCGTGATAGTTGTGTGATCGCCTGTCAAACTCGTCATCCCATGTCCGATTCCTGTCGTTTGCTATGTCTTCTTATATTCCATTAAAAACCAATTCTAAAAATTGTCATAAAATGAGTTACTCATTACATTACAGTTTACTCATTACATGCTGTTCAGGCATAACACTAACAACATGTGATTGAATAAACTACTCATAAATATGACAACGAAATAAAATAAAATAATGCGAATTTTAAGAGACATAAATAAATAAGACACGGTAATTTTCTCCGCATTAGTTCAGACGCTATCCCTGGATATAAAATCTGAGACAACAACCACCGTCCCAATACGTCGCGCCACACATCTTTCTATCCTTCTTTCTCTTCTTTCACCGGATGCCGCGCTGTGTTAAAAACATATAAAGGGTATTATAATCCCTTGAGTGCGTGCAAAATTATTAAAAAAAAAAAAAAAAAAAACTCATTATATCATAATTTCATAATAAATAAAAAGTTGTATAAGGGAATGTTTTTTTTTGACTACCCTTAAAATGAACAAGCACAGTGCGAGCGTTAGGAAAGTAGGGAAGGATGCAAGAGGAGATACCGATGCACATTGGTTTTGAATTTCTGAATATCAAAATGGGAGGGTAGAATAGAGCCGGGTAAAGTATTCCACATTCGCGTTGTACGGCTAAAGAAAGAATCTCTGTACTTGACAGTATGATGTAGTTTCATTTAATCTCACTCAATATTTTTTACTTGGTAGCACCCGCGTAGCCCGTTGGACGTTACTGATTAAAAGGGTAACAGATTTGGTCGTTTTGTGGTTTCCATCTAAAGAAGTATTGAAGCAAGACGGACCAAACTGTCAGATTGGTCCTTTTTAGTTTTTATTAGCTGAAACTAATTTTATACAAAAAGGGTCAAACTGCACCTTGTTGTTATTTTTATTTTCTAGTTGTAAAAAGTAATGTTTAGGTATGTTATTTAATTTAATTTTAGTATTGCTAAAAATTTATTAATTCAACAGATTAACCAATATTTGTGCTTTGAATAATTTAATCTGATCCATAAGATATTAAAAAGTCAGGTTTCTACCTGATTAAAAATATCAGATTGGTCCTTTTTGCGCAACACCTTCGATAAAGGGAATAAAACTCCAAATTATTTTTTCTGAGAAAATTCTAGAAAAGTATTAAGTGCAGATTTTCTATTTCAATGTTTTTTATTTACTTTCACAAAACATTAATCGGCAGCAAAATTTCAAAAAACTGTGATATTCTGACATGTTTTCAAAAACGAAAACTTAAACTTCTGCTAACAAAACAAAATTCCAAAATGAAACTTGACATAAAAAACTAAGAAGTCCACTTGCGGAAAAGTTTTTTCCGAAAATGCCAGTTAAATGTCTTGTTTGAAAACATTCAAATTACAAGGATATTCTGACACCGAAACCATTTTTCCGTTTCAGTATACCACCGCAAAAACCCTTCCGCCAAAAAGTTTCCACCTACAATTTTTCAAAAGCATTTACCCACCACTCCATCCTAAGTATACCTACAATCCTCGCCAGAACCACTGATAGACTTAAACAATGGAAAAAAAAAACAAAAATTAAATCCACTATCCGCCTGCATCCTGGATGGAGAGCATCGTCTGTTAATTCATTACTTCAACAACAAACCGAAAACAGGGAATGGGAAAAAAGGGGAAGGAAGGCAGTAAGAGCAACACGGGAGAGTGCCGGGACTTGAGCGGCTGGTGTCATGGTGCTTCTTGTTGAGACTTTCAATTAAGACCCAGGCTAGGCGGTCGCTAGGATTCATGTTTTTTTTTTACTCTGCGTTCAAAAATCTATCCTGTATACTCGTATAGTGCACTCTCTCAATCTGCCAGAGCAATCCAGGCAACCATATAACAGACAAAAAGCAAGGACCAAAAACGACACGAGATGGAACTGACGTATCCTTGCTTTACCTATCCACATATATCTATATTTATATCCAAGGCAATAATACTATTTGGTTTTTGTTGTGCTTCGGGTTGGTGTTTGGTTGGGGTGGGCTAGGGGATTGGCGGTGTTT
Source organism: Philhelius pedissequus (assembly GCA_910595825.1). Lineage (NCBI taxonomy): Eukaryota > Metazoa > Arthropoda > Insecta > Diptera > Syrphidae > Philhelius > Philhelius pedissequus. The sequence goes on from OU343160.1 coordinate 330,108,153, forward strand.
TGTTTGAAAAGAGTAGGTAGTGCTTCAAACTCTAAACCAAGACCGTTAATTTATTTTCTTTAATTGCTCCCACATTATTTGAATGGAATTGAAATTGGAAGTTCTAGCGGAAACGTGCTTGCTTGCCTTCCTTTCTAAAACACCACCCGGCCACCGCGCCGCGCAGAACCATCACCGCTCAAGCAATATTGCCAAACCACACAACTTCAAGGACGAGATTTATAAATGCTAGCTCTCAATACTTCTGCAGGATAATAAAGCAATTGCAAATGGCAAAAGGACGACGACAACGCAGAAACGATGTTATCCGGTAATACTGGTCGTGTCGAAATGGAACGATGGCGGCGCGGCGGCGAGATGATGGTGGTGAAACGAAAATACGGAGAAAGTGTTGTAAGGTATTCCTATACTATATTTCAACACAGTCAGTATAGCGTACAAGACCAGAAGGGAAGCTTCTGCTTTTGTGTCTGCTTTTGTTCCTGGTTTTGATGGTAGAATTGGTGAGGACAACAGGTGTAGCTTTTGTTTTAATTAAAAAAGATTTACGCAAAGTCCACACTCAAACTGTGCTTAGTGGTGAATTTGAGCGAGCAATGGAATTCCTATCGCACGATATCATCTATATATTCTAAACAAAAAGACAACAATGAACTGGTTGCCGAATGTAGCACAAGGTTTGCCTCAATTCTACTTTGCCATATTTATTGTTCGAAACTAATTAAACAATGCCAAATGCTAGAAATTGATTGTTCTTCGCCGACAGTTGGGCATCTGGTGCCGAGCTATTGTTACATCCTTTTAGTTCGATATTGTATTTATGGTTTCCAAATATAGAATTTAGTTTGGTCGCATGTGCATATACTATACAATACATCCCAACGACCTTCATTTTTTTATCGTCAAATTTATGGATTTTTTTAGTTGAATATTAATAATAAGTTGTTTATATAAGCCGAGTGTCGATTCTTCCGTTTGTAGGAAAGGGCGAGAAAGACTAATTCTAACACTCCATCAAGACAGGTGGCGAACTTTCGAGCGACCATTCAGACATGGCTTCTTTAATAGAAATAAATGCATTTATCTTACGATAATATCAGCCAAATCCCGCCGATAAAAATCAAGGATCTGGATTAGTCTATGTACTGTAACGAAGCTTTACTTACTAGCAACTTTTTTTTTAAGGAAAAGAAAATTTAATTATAAATAACCGTCACGGACGTAGGGCTGGCAACGAGACCGAGACTAGTCAACGAGACGAGACTCCTTTAAAAGTACCGAAGACGAGACCGAGACGAGAGCGAGACAAGACCGTATTTTTGGTACCGAAATTCGACGAGAGTCTCGCTGGTCTCGGTGGTTTGGTTTCGATTTTCGCTATAAGAAAATTTTGTTTTTATTTCATTATTTTTTAGTATCTAATCATGTTCAATTTTTGTAATATTCACAAGTTTTTTTTTGCGAAATATTATATGCGCGTTAACATATCAAACCATATATGTATGTACATAGTTATATGGCGTTGTTTCCTTATGGGTGACATTTGGTAAAAAATATTGTCAAAACGTCGAAATATAGTTCGTTGCCTAACTGTCAAGCCATGAGCTGTCAAAATCCAACGAAGGATGGCTCCGATTTAAATGGATTAAAAAACCTCTACAAAAGTCAAATTTTACTTCAGAAAATAAGAAATTTTTCGATTTAATTTATTTCTCCGGAAAAAGTTGATATTAGATTTTTGGGTGACATTTGGGAAAAAATAGTATCCAAATGTCAAGGTATACTAAGTTACATACCTGTCAAGTCATGAACTGTCAAAATCCATCGAACGATCACTCCGGTTTAAATGGATTAAAAAAAACTCTATAAAATTAAAATTTTATGCTCCGGGAGAATTTGATTTTAAGCCTCTTGGGTGACATTTGGAAAAAATACCATCAGAACATCAAAATATAATTCGTTGCCTACCTGCCAAGCCATAAGCTGACAAAATCCATTGAAGGGTGGCTCCACTTTAAATAGATTAAAAAACCTCTGCAACATTAAAATTTTACCTCGGAAAATTCGAAGTTTTCCGATTCTATTTTTGGCTTCGGAAAAAGGTGATTTAAGGCCTTTTGGGTGAGGTTTGAAAAAAATTATTTTAAAAACGTCAAAATGGACAGTCCTATTCTGTTAAACGTTCACGTGAATATTTGTATTCTGCTATCCGACGGAAAAAAAACGAATTGTTTCAAAAAGTACATAAATTTCGATCAAAAATAAATTTTAACAATTAGATTCTCTTAAGAATTAAACAAAAAAATATTAGTAAAGCTTTGGACTCAAAAGATAGAAGACATTTGAAAATATGTAGATAGTGAAAAATTGAGTGAAATATTCACGTGAATCGGAAGATAGCAGAATAGGGCTGATAGTTTATTGCCTAACTGCCAAGCCATGAACTGTCAATTTTATTGAAGGATTGCTCCGATTAAAATGGATTAAAAAAACTGTACAAAATTCAAATTTTATCTTGGAAATACGGCTCTTCAAAGTTGTCTGATAACGTTACTTCACAGCCTATTTTTACCGCTATCACACACCTTTGAAAACTAAATAAGCACAAAATGTAAGCCATTCGGAGCGCTTTTATACGCAACTAAAACATAAAACATACTCGTTTCAAGTGAAGTCTATGGCCTTAGCTTCATGGGCCTACGTAGTGCAGAACAAAATTTCTTGTTTATGATTTGTTGAGCATAAGCAACGTACAAGGATATATCATTATTAGATTCATAATTCATAATTGACAAGCACAATAAAGTTAGAAAAGACGTGCAGACGCCAAGTTTGACCGAATTCTTGAAATCCATATTGTACGTTGATTTTCACCAATTTTCCCAGGCTTCTTTTTTTTCTATGGGTTTTGACAGCAAAATGTAAAAATTTGTACCAATTCGTACGATTTTTCACGTTGCCAAACACTAAAATCGGAGCAGTCCTTCAATGGATTTTGACAGCTCATAGCTTGATAGGTAGACAACATACTATATTTTGACGCTTTGATAATATTTTTTTCCAAATGTCATAAAGGAGGAAAAAAATTCGAATTTCTTGAGGTAAAATTTGAATTTTGTAGAAAATTTTTAATCCATCTAAATCGGATCGATGCTTCAATGGATGTTGACAGTTTATGACTTGACAGGTAGGCAACTTACTATATCTTGATATTTGGATAATATTTTTTTTCCAAATGTCACCGAAAAGGTTTAAGATCACATTTTTAGGGAGCAATAAATTAAATCGATAAATTTCGATTTTTTTGAGGTAAAATTTGAATCTTGTAGAGGTTTTTTTTAATTTATTTAAATCGGAGACATCCTTAAATGGTTTTTGACAGGTCGGGGCTTGACAAAAACGGTTAATTTATTTTTTAAGAAATCGAGCGTTGTATGTAGCTACTCTTTTTTAAATATTTTATTTGTTTTTGCTATGAAATATATTTACTTACACAATTCTTCCAAAATGTTATTTCCACTTAACTCAAACGACAAAACAGACTCACGAGTTTGTTTCATACATTTCCCGCATTTTTCTTACCGACGAACTATAGATACCATAACCATACTGTATATTTGCAATCCGAACAATGCTTCTTATCTTTACTTACATCTTTTTACTACCAAAAAACACACGAAAGAAACCAAGACTAAGGATGATACCAAGACCGAGACCGAGACGATATCGCACATTAAAATTTTCTCGAGAAAAAGACGAGACCAAGGCCGAGGCGAGACTTGGTTAGGCGAGACCTGGACCGAAACCGAGACGACACTGAAATTTTTCGATTTTGACGAGACCGAGACGAGATTAACAAAAGTCTCGCCTGGTCTCGTCTCGTTGCCAGCCCTACACGGACGGTACCCACTACCGAATTTCAATATCCAGCTGGAATTACATTCTAATTCCATACTATTAACTGGAATAATAGAGATTATAACGTCGCTGAAAAATCAATACAGATTTCCATTTTCGTTCATCATCTTTGAGTTCAAACTTGGTTTTTACCAAACACATTACATGAGAATCTGCAATGACGGAGGAAAATCATGGCCCGCTTTGACCACCCTTAAAGTCTTTTGACTTTTGCATTAGTTCTTATTTTATTCATCAGTTTAAATATGACCATACGTATATATGAGATACTATGGCGATAAAATGAACATTATGGTCATTATAGCTTTTGATCGACCCCACCAATGGTAAAGGGTTTCATAGCAAGTTAAGTAATTGCCACCAAGGGCTTCGGTACCTGTTGATCTACCGGAGCTGCCGTGCCTAGTGCCACCAGGACCTAGTACCTATTGATCCGTTCCAGTCTAAGCTCTAGTAGAGAATCAATAGGCCAAGGCAATAGACCACTACATTAGAAACCAGAAAATCCAAAACTAGTACCAGATCCAGAAGTAATCCTAAGGACCAATTAAAACTAGAATAAGAATCCACCTTTACGAGGAAGTACCTCCAATGCCGGCCGTTTTATAATCAGAACACCACTACACAGGACTGATGACGTGCCGTAAACAATAATTATTTGAACTTAATATCATTTGTTGTTAATTAATAAGTTGTTTTTAATAAAGACTTTGTAATTAGGTGCTAAGGACCTTCATTAGGAGTTTCGTATTTTTTTCGTTTCAAACTCGGCTGGAAATCACATCACAGTACCTGTGGTTTTTGGTAAGCATGTTCAAGAAAGCCCATACAAGAACTTATGTGGAACATACAAAATTTGTTATGTAATCTTTTATCTTAAATACGATATTTTTATTGAATTGATAACTTCTTATGGAAGGGTAAACCCATTCGTTACGTAACGCGTTACGATACGAGTATGATAACTCATGCGTAGCGAAAAAATAACGGATTTTCTTAGAGGGGTCAAAAAAAAGCATTTTCAACTACGGGTGGCAGGGGTATGTATCCCCTCATTGTGGCGGAAGGGCCAATTTCATAAGAAAAGTACTAACAATGGAAATTCACCATTAAAAAATAATGGTAATACCTATAAGTAAGTGGTATAACCGTTTGCTCTGTCAGCGAATAATTAAATCAAGTGAAATCTATGTATAGTCTTAAACAAGTCGGGTTTTAAACTCTAATTTTGGGAAGAAACAGATAAAAAAGCAAAGCTTACAGTGTAATTTTTCAAAACTGTAAAATTATATATATTTTTTTTAAACTCTTTGCTCTGATTAATTCTTAATCAAAAACTGACTAAAGTCGAGTCCGCATATCTTAGGATTCTAAAAACTTTTATATACAACGTTCATACAAACTACATCGCATAACAGAAACCCACTTAATTGAAAGATTCGATTAATAGAAAAAATAATTACGGGAAAAATAATTTCTTTATACTGAGACTGCTCTTAATATCCTTGTTCAAATAATTTAAAATGTTGGCACAAGTGGTAAATTGTCTTGTAAACCAAAACATAAATTCTAATTCTTAGATTGGATTGGGGAAATTATAATTTAGTTATTTTAACTCCGGTAAAGTATTTTTTTCAGTTATTTAAACATTGCTTAAGTGAAAATAGCGCTTAACTGAAAAAGTATGACAAATTGCCGTTTCAGTTAAGCGCACTGGACTGTATATGAAATTTTCATCTTAAATTTATTTTAAAAAAATAATAAATATTATTCTTGATTCCTGTATATAAAACTATCAACCTTGTCAGAGCTAGAGGCAGTTGTGTATTTGGATACCGTAAATGTATCGAAACTTCTCATCAAATAAAACGCAAACATTTTTCGCACCACAGTTTTGTTGTGTAAACATCTAAGCTCTCGCTAGGAATAAAATTGCCAATTACGTTACGGAACTAACGCACGCCATTTTGTTTAAAATGATTGGGGAATTTGCTAACGGACTGAGCATTCACTTTTTTAAAAGGGTCGTAAATTCGGGAGAATTTTTTTACCTTTTCAAACATGCCTTGCCAAATTTCCCAACCTCGTTCGTCAAGGTATTTCTTTAGCTGAATTAATAAGCGTTTCCATGACATTGTAAGGAAGGGACGTAAGTGCAATTGGACGGTAGTTAGAGGCTGAAGAAGATTCGCCTTTTTTTAGGGACAGGCTGGTGCTGGACAAGTGCTGTTGTCCATCAACTCGGAAAAAGACTAGTAAGGTAGGACAGTAGTTTTACCAGAGTTACAGAACGATGGTAGAGATACTATCAGGGCCAGCGGATTTGTTTAGATCAAGTCCTTTGAGGACACGCTAGCAACTGGACGAGTTCCAAAGGAGATTCGTCCCAAGAAATCACTTACGCTCTCAAGTATTGAAGAAGTCATAACACTTTCTGTTAGTACTTGTTTAACAGCGAACTGAGCTGCAAGCAAATATTGGCTCTTCCATGTGAGTTAATAGAAGGGGTGTCATTATGTCATTATACGCGAGTGGTGGAACCGAAGACGAAGTTGAATTTCGAATGTTTTTTTACAAATGACCAAACATTTTTACTACCTGTAGAGCATTGCATTATTTTATGCTTTAATTGTAAGTCATGAAAAATGTTGGTTCTGTGAACGTTGCAAGTCTTTCTAGCTTGTGTCCACGTATTGCGGTTCGAATAACCATGCATTTTATTTTGTTTTAGTTAGATTTCAACCTTTTCGAGATAAAATGTATCGTTCCGTGAAGAATTAAATTAGTCACTATTATCTGCGATGGATTCTATGTTTGGCTGTCAACGAGACGACACCAGGAGATACTTTTGTAAGTATCATCTCGGTCTCTTCAAAATCGAAAAATTTCAGCCTCGTATCGGCCTTGGTCTCGGTCTCGCTGATCTTGGTCTCTCCTTTTTCTAGTGAACATTTGAATATGCAGTCTCGTCTCGGTCTCCGGCTTGGTATTTGGTCTCATCCTTAGTATTGGGGCCTTTCTAGTTTTTTGGTAGTAAAAAGATGTAAGATAACACGGGTGCTCAGATAGAAAAGAAGTGGAAGAGATAGAAGATAATATATTTAAATCGGAGCCGTCCCTCAATTTTGACAGTTCATGGATAGACATACTATGTTTTGGCGATTTGATAATATTTTTCCAAATGTCAACCGAAATGATTAACATACCCCTTTTTCGGAGCAAAAAATAAGATCGGAAAATTTTTTTAATTTCCTGGGGTCAAATTTTAATTTTGTTAAGGTTTTTTAATCCATTTAATTTGGAGCCATCCCCTAATCGATTTTGACAGTTCTTGATAGGTTGGCAAAAAACTATACCTTGACGTTTCGCTAGTATTTTCTTCCAAGTGTCTCCTAAGAGTCTTAAAATCACCTTTTCCCGAGAGGGGAACAAAATCTAAAAAATGATTCCAACGATATGCATACATAATTCGTACGTATTCTTCTTTGGATTATCGCAGTGCGCCTATTTGAGTGTAACTACAGTGGATCACAGCTTATTTGATACAGTTTCCCTTTTCAAATAAAAATCGTTGTAACTTCGCAGTTAGGAAGGATATCAACAAAATTTGAATGAAGGTTTTAATATCCTTGTTCAACGAATATAAGCTGTTGAACAGAGTTATTAATAATATACCACATCATCCCGAAAGAGAGAAATAGCAATTTTGTAAGCAAAAAACACCTCACAGCTTATTTGATACAGTGTCTTCAGTGCATTTTTTGGGTTGATCGTTGTTTGTTTCTGTTATTTCAATTGTTTCTTGGAAGTCGATTAGCCAATTTAAAATGAAATGGGTCCTCATACAAGTATCGAACAGCATTAACTGGTCATAAGCCATTATAAGAACGGAAATCAGTTCGGAAAATTGCTAAATTTGTGAAGCTAAGTCCGTTTACAGTTCAGCACATCATTGAGTGGTTTGTGCATGAAAATTGGGTTCAAAATAAAGGAAGAAATGCACCAAACAAAGTCTTAAACGCCCCTGATGAACGATATATTGTGCGGAAAATAAAAACTAATCCGAAGTTATGGGCTCCAAAACTGGCTATTGAGTTAAGCCAGAACTGGGTAAGGCATGCAGTGCTGAAACTATCCACAGTATTCTTCTCGAGCATGTCTTTAATGGCTAGTAACAAACCCTTCAGTAGCTAAAAAAATCAACGAAATCGACTGCCTTTGCTAGGGAGCATATTTCTCGAAGTTTGACACATTTGGTTGCGATGGTAAGTCCTACGTTTGGAGGGAACACAGAGCTTAAGAAAGAGAATTTGAAAGCTACTTTAAAGACTGGTGGAGGAAATGTGATGGTATGGGCATGTATGTCTGCATCTGGGGTGGGCATTTTAGAATTAATTGAGGGGGTGATTGATAAAAATGGTTACCTCAATATTTAAAAAAAAACAATTTGCTTCAAAGTGCAGTGAAACTGGGTATACGCCAACAATTCCGTTTGTATTAACACAACAACCCGAAGCACAAGTCAGGAATTATGCAGACCTGGCTCACATGGAACTGCCCCCACTTGATGACACCGACGGTACAGTTATTTGATATGAATGTAATTGAAAATCTGCGGTCCTTATTGGACAATAAAATTTTTCAGCATAACATGTACAACAAAGAGCAGTTGAAGAGGGTGTTACTGGAAGAATGGCAAAAAATTACACCTGGGATAACACAAAAGCTTGTTGATTCAAGCCAAACATGCTCAAGGCTGTTCAAATGGCAAAAGACTATCGCACCGAATATTAAGAACACACATTATTGCCAATTGTTCATAGCACTTTTTGATTTTATCAAATAAGCTGTGGTATACAATTTTACAATATTTTAAGAATTTTGAATTTGCATGTTATTATAAAAAAAAGATTGGTAAATAAATGAAGTTATTTTGCTAAAAAAAGTTATTATTTGAATAACTGCATTCAAATTTTATGTATAATCCTCCTCGTTTTTTGAATTTCGCAATTTAACATAAAATAGGCTGTGAGCCACTGTATGTACATAATGTCATTTGATATTGAAACTTGTGAATATGAAAATAATTTTTAAAAAAATGTCTCCTAGCTAAGACCGCCGAGACCACATAGACCTGCGAGTACAAAAAATACGGCCTCGTCTCGGTATCGACTTGGGTGCTTTGAAAGTAGTCTCGTCTCGGAGACGACACCGAGGCTAGTCTCTGCCTCGTTGCCAGACCTAATTCTATGTCACTACTCACAATGGCTGCTAAGTTCTTAGGTTTGTTCGGTGATGAACTCAACTGTTATACTAAGACTTATTAATGTCCACCAGTTGTTTACAATTAAGTGCACCTCAAGACGTACATTGATTCTATCTTTAGACGAACGGCAGGAATGCGAAATACTTAGCAGAACTTTATTCTCTCAAACCTATTCCTTTGATTAACTTCAGCTAAATTGCCTTCCAAATACCAGCAAACTCAGTCGATGCTGCGATTCTTCTATCTTTATTCCTTATGTTTGATGCAAAAATAGCTTAAGTTCTCTAAGAACTTAAGCAAAATTGCGAGATCAAATGTGGGATGTTTCCAATCAAAATTCAGCTTTGATATGTACACTGCCTACATTCAGGAATATTGAAATCGAACAAAAACTACGACCTCTTTTCTTGCTCCTTCTCTTCGGGAATTCTTCAGCGAAACTCCATTTTCCAAAATCTAATAATAGATACAAAATGCAAACAAAAAACAATACACGCACACACATTCCTGCGCCAATTATGAATACGTCCATTGCGAAACGCTGCTTCGCTGCACTTTGTATACCAAAACGAAACCTACATTCCGTTTGCTTTCCGGAATTATTCCTCCTTCGAACATATCCAATTAGACTAGTTGAACCATAAAAACGAATTTCAAGTAATCTCTAGTTCTTGGCGTTATTTTTCCTTTTTTTTTGTGCAAGGGTTTTTTTTTCGACCGTGGAGTATCGTTGTAAAAAAGTTAACTGGGGTTTTCTTCCTTTATCTTTTCCAAATTAAAAAAAAAACAATACAACAGCTCAACTATCGGAAAAAAAAAGGGAGAATGCAAAAACAAGACACAAACGAACACTTGACATGGATGGTGGAAAAATCCTTCTGCATCGCTCAGGACGTCAGCAGACACAGGATGCTGCAAAACGCACGCTGTGAAACATAGCATCCGATTTCGGATGAATAGTTTGCTGCACCCACCCTGAACTGTATTTCTCCCCTTTTCCTCTCTCTCAAACATGTATTTAGCCTCTGGGGTAACCCAATCCGGACCAGGCCAGGACATATGGTTCGTTGGTGCTAACTTTTAATCCACTGTGCTGCGATCTTTATTCCACATCCCTATACATCATGTACAATCACTAATTCGATGGCGGATATGCAAATAGAGACGAGTCAACCAACCCCGCGGCCATATTGGAACATTGAACATATGTTGGTATTGTGTGGTAGGAGAGCGAGCAGGGATATACAGAGGTATTCAATATAGATTGTCATTCCAGATAAACTCTATAACATTCTCTCTGTCAGAGTTATTGTGCTGCGAAAATTGAAACGCTTATAATTTGACTGTCCACTAAAAATTGTTTGGTTGTTCAAGCTCCAATTTGCCCTAGCTGACTTATACTATACACATAGAACAACATCATATAAATTTAGAACGGAAAGTGGGAAATTTTTGAGTCGAGAAAAATTGCCGGAAATTTGTCATTATTATTTGAAAATTTCACGAGTGGTAGTTTTTAATTTTTGTTTAGATGGTTGTTTTTTTTTTTTTTAAGTTGATAACAGTGCTGTGCTTAAAATTTAATGAAAAATATTAGTTTTCATATTTTATGACATAAGTTAACTAGTCCCAATCCCAATGTTGTATTCGTATTATGCAGTTCTCAAAAATTGAGTAAGTAATGTAGGTTTGGGCTACTACCTCGTATTAATAGACTGTTATCACAGACACTGTTAAATGTGTGTAAATAAAGCCAGTACTTTCCATACTTATATACTTTACATACTTATATGGAAGAACTACCTAACTAAGTATTGAGGTTTGCGACTCGAATTCACTTCTGGTGGAAATACTAGATATATGAGTTCAGTATCTACTTTGTACATTAAGAGTATTCATGAAACCGCGTTAACCTTCCCAAATCGGAAAATGGAAAAGTTTACCACGCACGCTTCATGAGCGCACCTAAAAATCAACTTGTGTAAACGTGGTAAATGATTTTTTCTTCCTGTAGTTTTAGCTTGACTAATAACGGTGTGTTTTTGCTCTCATTTAAAATGTCTGCCAAAAATAATACGAGGAAGAGATATAGTTATAATAAATTTGTGAGTCATAAAACGTCAAAATTAAAAGTCAAACATTTTCAACATTTACCAAATTCAGATGGTAAACTTTCCACACAAAATTATGTGGCAAAGTTTACCATTTTTTGGTAAAGTTTTCTATACAAATTTTGATAGCTCACTTACCACGTTTACCATTCTAGCACTTTAATTTATATTACGCAGTATCTTGTGTTAAATCTTAAAGATTTTATTTATTCCACATCTTTCCTATCATTCTTTCTCTTCCTTAACCTCACCCTCACGACCGCGCTGTGTTGAAAAATTTAATGGGTATTCATAAAACAAAAACTTAAATGTAATTTCAACTTAACAGCGTGCTTAGCACACGCTGTTAAGTTCATTCGTCTTGTCGAAAAGTTAAAAAAAAAAACTGATATTTGATCTAGTTTTAATCGTATTCGGCTCATCCGCAAAGAACTAAAAAAAGTTGGCTATTTTTTCTGTTGAAAATAGAGAAAAGGACATTTTAGGATTTCCTGTATGGATTTCCTTGAAAAAAAATTCTTCTGCACTGGTTTGAGTTAATAATATTCGTGATTTCCACTGGAAGCTGGATGGCGTTCGTTTCATTCTAGCACAGGCGAGATCCAACGTGAAGTTGGCGCCCAGCAGTCCATATCTTGTACGTCAATGTCTACAACAGTAAATCATCTAAAATAATTACTTGGTTGTTTCAGAAACCCATACTACCTGATGTTCTTAAATTTTGGGATAGGGCAGTTAAATGAACTTCAGTTTTGCATCTCTTCATCCGCACTAAGCTTGTTGGCCATCATTGTGACTCTTGTCTGACATTTTTCCACTGCTAGAGCACAAAAAACCCGTAAGCATTTAAGCCACATATTTGTTTACCCACCTCAAATGGGAATGAATAGATTTTGACAATTCTTTCCTCTGTCATCTGTGTTCGCTGACTGGATTATGGAGCAGTTTGAAGCTGTCACCGATTTTAGTCATCTTAAACTGTTATTTCGTTACGCCTGCTATCGCAAAAATACATGTCATTGAACAACGCCTTCTATTGCAGTTTGTAATTCAGCGAAAACTTCTGTATCAGACTGTATTTAAGAAATGTAGTTTAGTTACTGTAGTTATGTAAAGATTAATATCTCATACTAACTTTTAATAACGTAAGTTGGGTACTATAATTTGGTAAAGTATTTTATCTCCGAATTATGAACTTATGTGACGTTTTCTATCTCAGCTATAATTCCGAGATATGTGATATTTTGCATTGTAATTTTGTAACGTAATTCACTGAAGTATACTATCTTACACTGTATTTTAGTGTCATTTACTAACTCAGACTGTAATTTAGTAAAGAATTCCATTTAAATCTGCAAATTAATGACGACTTGTGTCTCAAATTGTTATTTTGCAAAAGTGTCTCACAATACGAGTTTTTTTTATTAATTTCAAAATTTCTTAAGAAAATAGTGTCAGAATTTGTATGCGATTTACAGTAATCCAAACAAGCGATTCAATTTTTTTTGCGAAATATACTCGTAGGTTTTATATGCGATTGGAAAAAATACGATCACGACATTTTTGGTAAACTCGACATTACGATAATACAAAACAAGAAAAAAGTAGATCCCGCAATTGTATCTGTCTGTCTGTCTGTAGGTCGATCTAAAAGCTTAACTCTTAAATCGATTTCTATTAAACTTGGTACTTCGGTAATTGGATCGATTCTTTTTTTAATCATTTTTGTGTACCAATATGTTTTTAGTCTATTTTAAATTTTTTTTTTTTTTAATTTTTAAAATTAATTTTTCTATAAAACATATTTTTGTATGACAATTTTATGTATTTATTATACAAATTTAAAAACAGAATTTCAAAAAAAAATCAACGTTTTCGAAATATTGAATTTTCAAAAAAAATAAGAAATATATTTATATTTTCAGAAACGCAAAAAAACATTTTTCGAAAATTTAGGAATGCAGTATTATTTATTGTTCAAAGGATCTCCGATGAAAATAAGTTGATCGAAATCCGTTGCACCGTAACCAAAGAAATGGTTTTATAGCAGGTACTGTTAGTAACAAAATATTTAAAAAAAATTAACCAAAATATAGACTATACCAATAGTAAAGCAAGTGTATTTTTCTTATCAAAATCGTTAAGGCCGTTTTCGTGTTAATTAAGATGGTTTTTTTTGGTTATAAAAAAGATTCAAAAATCTATTTTAAACAATCACCTAAAATACTTAGGTACATAGTTTGACGAAAATCGCATCAGCCGTTTAGTCCATAGAGCGTTGTACAGACAGAGAGACAGAGATACGGGATTATGGGACCCAATTTTTTGGTGTTCTCTATCATCTTAATGTTAAGTTTGATTAAAATCCAGTGTTGTTCCTCAACATGTCGACTTTAATAGTCTTCGTTTCAACGTAGATATTCGGTCGATAATTTAGACAATATGTCGACAATGTACGAGTAGACAATAATGTCGACAATGTAAACAATAACTTTCACATCTAAGTCTCACAAATCAAATCATTCCAAAAATTGTGGGGTTTGATTTAAAAAGGAGTACTATTATTGACAAGATTTTGATTTGGACGTTTTTCCTAATATTTGGACGTTATTTCCTTATTTGGGCAATATATCCAATTGTAGGTGTTCTTTCCATTTAAAATTTCATATTTGAACTTTAGGCGTTCTTTCCTTAAAAAAAATAGAAATATGATAAATAATGCCCAAAAGGAGAAAAAAATACAAAAACATTTTGCTAAGATTTTGTTGTAGGTGATTTTTCCAAATCGATTTGGGCGAAATTGCCTAACGCCATTTCTGTTAAAAAGAGTTTTTTTCTTTCTTTTTTGACGTAACAGAAATAGAATTCGGATCAAAACTTAATTTTTGGAATCTTTGGGACTTATTCCCTTCTTCCAATCGTTGGTTGAAAAAAATTCCTCAGACTGCTGTAGGATTTTAAAATATGGTATAGATCGGTATGTCTTGACTTGAAGTTCATATACCTACAAAAGAAAAATCGAAAAGCTTAGGACTTCCATTTCCGGGAGTGGTATCCACCCACTCTCTTAGAATCGATACCAATTCGGAAGCACTTCGATTTGCTGTAGAAAATTGAAATGTGCTAAAGTGATATGATTTGAGCTCATATTTAGTATAAGGGTAAAAAATAAAACTGGATATTTTCGATTCTCAGATTTTTCTCAGATTAGTTGTATCAATTGTCAGAAATACTTTCACGTAGGGGTTCCTGTTCTTAGGGAATCGAAATATTGAAAATTTGATATTTAGTATTAAAGGCCATGTCATTCAGCCATTTTATCAGTGTAAAAGCAACAAATCTGCTTAAATAATTTAAATCAGACCAAAAAAAATAAACAACTATAAATTATGTGAGAAATTTGTCAATTTATGATTTGATTACTGAACCAAATTTGCAAGTTTTACTGGCATTTTTTAATTTTATTACTAAATCCTCAGATTAAAAGGTTTTCAAAACTTGACAAGTAGTAAGCCAGTGAAGGTTTATCACAACAAATTTTTCTCATAATTTAAAGTTTTTCAATATCTTCTCTAATTTAAATATTTAAAACCAAAACTTTTAGAACTAGGTCAAATGATTTTTGACGGCTATGTTGTTTTTACACACGTTTTTTTTTTATTATAGAAGAACTTGGTTCTGTTTTTAATTATTATGTGTAGTGGTCTGATAAATTTTAGTTAAAAAAATTATGAATTATGATGGTTTTACTAATTGTCTGCATTGTCGACAAATTTATGTCGACAATTATGAATTGTCTACATCGAATTTTGTATATGTAGACTATCAAGTAGTCTACATTTATAGTCTACATGGCTCAATTTTTTTCCAAATGCAAAACTTGACCTATAGTACCTACATGTATCGTAAGTAAAAATTCTGGATAATACAAATTTTGAAAACATTTTCTTCGATTTTTGAAAAAATATTATTTTTTATTTCAAACTCAATATTTTCAAAACGCATGGAGTATTGTTTTTATGTAATTAAATACTTTAAATTTCCGCACCTACCAATTTTTTTTAATCAAATTAAAGAGATTTTGTATATATAAAAAAATATGTAAAAAACAAATTTAAAAATATAGTTTAGCCATTTATACTAAGAATCTTGTTGATCGATCAAAAGAACAAACACGTGCGATCCAGTCGTCCATTTTATCTTATTTTTGACAATTCTATCTTTTTTTTTTGTTTGAAAAGCCACAGATTTCACCAAATCATTTGGCACAGTACTGTGTTGTCTATTATTAAAAAGTAGTGGAGAGTAGTGGAGAATACATTCCAATAATGCTCGGATAAGGATCAGTGCATACACAGCAAAAGCTTTTAGTTTCAATCAATTAAAATTTTGAAATTTAGAAGCGCCTGCCGTTCTCGTTTTATTGGTAAAGTGATTTTTAAACAAAAAAAAGTGTATATTAGTTTTGTCATCCATATTCTAGGTATGAGCTCGTAATATGGTCTTATACTCACTAAAGCTTATAATTAGGCATGGAAAGCACGGAATTGAAATTTTGAAAATTCAAATGAAATTGTGTTGGATTTAAAGGTATTTTATATATATCTCCAACAAGCATGACAAATTTGCGATATTTCGTTTTTTTTTTCATATTTCTGATATACATATAAATAAATTTATATAGGTAGTATATGAATAGAGACAGTGCTTTTTCCTGATGATGATGTGGTAAATTAAAAGGCCATTAGCTGAACTTATTAAAAAACTAAGTTCAAAATTCACGAAACGTTTTCGAGGTACTTTGAAATTGAACTGACATAGTGATTTTTGCGAATTATTCATTACCAATGTTAAAATACTATACTGTTGACCTAAAACAGTAGCTAACCGAAGCCCCAATATTGTCTTGAACTGCCACTGGTCCTAATGCTACCGATTTCGGATCCTTTATGTTTGTTCGAAGGGAAATGCATGCGTTCAGAAGGAGCAATTTACATTTTTTCTGCGATACTATAACACTTCCTAGTCCGACTTGACAGATCGATAATTGACCCAATCTGTACCCTGAGACAAGGCCAATTAATTTTAAGTAAAACATCAGGATCTTTTCATCAAATGTGAATTCGAACATGATCGACCTGTATGTAAATGGCAGAGCTCAGAATTTCGGGAAAACTTTTCCTACAAAACCATTGATCATTAAGAGAGAACTGATACTAAACTCTTTCGAAAGATAAAAAATTCTTCTAACTTAGTATTTGTTCTTGGTTGATGTTGGAATAGATTATGTAAGAAAACTTTTGAACAATATTCCCCATTTTCGAGGAGACAAGGAAAGGCTTGCATTTCTAACTTAATGGTCGATCCAGAAAATTTCTTCATATCTGCATAATTAAAGAAAGCATGGAAGCCACCAGCCCGCGACGCACGGGCCGTGTTTCCAGCAGAGACCCTGCATGGCTTGGTAGCAAACTAAGGAATACGTATATGTATAAATAAGAAGAAGGATCCAATAGCTTCATCTGCATTTAAGCCTGCTAGACTACTTTTAAAACTTTTTTTCAATATAAATCGTATGGCACAAAATCATTCTAAAAAAATGTGATTAAGTACCAGTTTTGCAGTACGATTCAAATAATTCAGTTAAGGATAAAGCTAATAAAGAGAATTTCATTAGGGAACACTCACGATACTTTGTCTTATTGTGTACATGGAACGGGAGGGGTGCACCCTCCAGCATGGCTTTGCTTGTCATTATTCAATTCAATTACTATTGAATTCAAATTAAGCCTTAAACAAAAGCCCCTTGCAAATCAATCAAAGTCTTAATAGCTGAAATGCTTTATTCTTAATTGACACAGATCCTTAAATGATTTAAAAGATCCAATAACCTTTATACGCGAAACAAAGAACAAAGCAAAACATTAGGCTAAGCAATACAAAAAAAATCACAAAAACAAACGGAACCGAACCAAAGCGAACCGGAAAAAAATCTCAACATTGTAATTGAAATGTAAGGAAATTACACACAAAAACGGAATCAATCTTATTCCTACAAATGTCTTACAAAAGGATTTACAAAAATCACTTCTATAAATATCTGCGTATACGTACGACTCACGGCGTCTTTGAAGCATGTTTAACCTCAAATTCTGCCAGACGACTTTTGATCACAAAAATTGATTTCGTTTTTTTTTTCTTTGAATACATTTTTTCCCTGTCGAGAGGAAGGAAATGAAAATCCAATTTCAATAAAAACTCGTCCTCTTGCTTTTTCGCAAGAAAAAAAAACGCACATTCATATGTCAAAGAGGATTCAACACAGCCAGTTTTAGAATAAGAATCGTATATATAGCCATTTTTGTAAAGACGAAAAAGAGAAGCCTTTTCGATTTATTGGGAAGCGTAATCACAAACAGTAATCCTTTAAAATTGTAATCCTTTTAGGTACTTGAGTTTCTTGCTCCTTCTTTATTTTTCTGCTTTTTTTGTTGTTAATTCTTTTTAATTTAGATTTTCATTTTGAGAGTTGTAAATCGGAATGACAAAAGTACCAGTCGTTTATTAAATGTCGCGAATTTGCATTTAAGGATTTAATTTCTATGCCTGTGATGTGATTTACAAAAGATTCGGTGCTACTTGAATCACAATAAGAATTAAATCGAATTGAAAAGATATACAGCTTAATATTTTAAATTTGAATAGTAGGGAAAGTTTTTCCTGTAAGACGAAATCACACCAAAATCATAAATTTTAAAAACGTAGCCAAGTTCTTCTATATAATACAAAAACCTTTGCGTAACAAGCATAACAAATATTTTAAGTAGAGTAATATGGAAGAACCTCAAAATTATCAGAGAAATCTGGTATTTTATGATTACTGACTTAAATTTTCTTTGGTTACTTTGCAAGTTTTCTTTTATTTCCTAATTATTCAATTTTGAAGTGAAAACTTACCAAGTAAACCAACACAATTAAAGCCAGTAATCATCTCTTGAGTTTCTTCCATATTACTCTACTTAAAATATTTGATATTTGACATTAATAAACTTAGATCTTGGCGTACTTTTGGATCTCACGACTTTTCACGGCTGACTTGTTAAGGAGGCTTTACATGTAACTTCATTTTCATCTGCATAAAAAGAGGAAACAAAATAAAGAAATCATACTTGTGCCATATAGAGCAAAGACCGAAATGGAGATCATCTTCATGTATGAAGATTATAGGAAGTATGAATGTGAAGATTGTAGATTATAGTGAAGATTAACATGTTCATCTGCATTATAGCATTTTCATCTGCACCATAATTTGTTCCGTTCAAATAACGAATTTTCAAGTTTTTTTTAACCATTTCACCTCAGTTTGCATAAAAACAACGAAAATAGCGAAAATGTTCTTCTCTAAACTATATTGCTGAACGCTTAGAACATGTGATTGTCAGATGTGTCAAGAAAGTTATAGCAGAGTTCGAGTAAGCTATTAGTATGTACCCTGTCTTACTTTTATGTTTGTTTTATATTATGGTCCTGCTCTACTTTTCTTCAAATCTGCAAATGCAAATCCATGTAAAGCCTCCTTTACGCAAAGGTTTCTGGACATAGAAGAACTTGGCTACTTTTTTAACATTTATGTTTTTAGGGTGTGATTTCACTACTTCTTACAAAGATGCTTTTTATCAGGAAAGGTGGGTGGAATAAACGCCCAATGAATGCCTCATGAGATAACGTAAGATTTTAATTTATGCCTTTTGTATGTAATACAAGTTCTATCCCTCTAACAATTTTCATTAGATAGAAGCAGGCTTGTTATATGTGGCGATTTATCGCCAAACTGGCGATTTTAAATTTATTTTTGCTACTCAAAAACTACTTTGGCGATGTACCCTAGAAAAAGCGATGTTTCTCGTTTTTGTTTTTTTAAACTTTTTGAATCGAAATCCTAATACTTTTTTCATTTTTCTAATTTCCACTTAAATTTTATCTTACCATTCCTGCATGCTGAATGAAGTCATCGAAATAGTAATTCTGAACGCAGCCACTAAAGATCGATTTCTTTCTCCTCCCTAAAATAAATGACGTTCGTCAAACGTCAAAGTATGTATATAGTGCCTGGTTACACGAGCGTAAAAACTAACTTAAGAAAGAGAGCGGATGTTTTTTCGAATGCAAGAAAGGGACGAAAAAAGGCCAAGTTTCATCATTTTCAGATATGAGTATTGCGTTAAAATTCATATTTAATTCTAAAACTTTCCCGTTTGGCATATATTTTCATTTTTTTTACGCTCGTGTAACCACGCTCATACTCAAATTCTAACTGTTGTGTGAAATTCATTTTCCATATGATTGTACGTACATCGTATTTGTTGTGTTTTGTTTTTTAAATAAATTTTTTGACTCCAAAATTGCAGGTTAACTTTATTTATTTCAATTAACGATTTTTGAGTTTGGTGATGTATGGGTGGAAAATTTTTTAATTTGGCGATTTTTATATTAAGTTTGGCGATTTCGCTTTTTTAAACCTGACAACCCTGGTTAGAAGTGATCTATTGAAACTGTAATAATAAGTGATAACAATTGTGTGGATGAAAGGCCCCTGCATGAAAAATTTCATAATTTGTATTGTATACACTTGAAAGATGTCTGAATGAACAAACATAATCCTGAATCGGAAGTGCTTTCAATATATTTAATATTAATTCTGTGAAAATGGGTGTTTATCGCTATCCTATCTCTCTACCAAATTTCATCATTCTGACAATCAGTAATTCTCTACATGGGTGATATCAATTCTATGCAAATGGGAGGGTACCACGCCCCCTGAATGGAGAATCTTAAATGTTCGATTTATTTCCTTTGTATATACCAGAAGGCCTACCGTTATGCAAAATTACAAGATTCTACGAGGTCGGGAAGTGCTGAACGCTACCATGCCCTTTGATACAAGCAAGATATGGATTGTTGAAGTTAATAAATTTCAAGAACTCGCTTACAACCAGACCTATCAAAACTACTCGAGAAATCATGAAAACACATAGTAGGACAATGGTTTTTAATCAATATCTCGACAACGGGTTACCGAACAATCAAATTTGTGTACCTTTTTAATAAACAGGGTGTCCCACAGTCACCCATGAAAAAAATTGGTTCCTGAAGTCATTCTAAGTCGAAAAACTTATAAGGTAATTTTCTCTTTTGCGGTCCGTTTTGGAGTTATAACGGTTTTACAATCTTGGCTCTCTTTTTCTTAAACTGGTTCTTATTTTGCTAAACAACGTCCGATTCGTAAGATTTTTTTTATCAAATCAAGAATTTATTAATTTGGTAGCAAAGCTTATGTAGTTTTAAGGAAATAAACTGGGCTTTCATAATAAGCAAAAAAAATACTATATACTTATAACAGTGTTTTTTTTTAATTAAATGATATCAAATTGGGAAAACAATTTAAAAAAAATACAAATTGGGATTGATTAAACTTTGCGTGAAAACCAGTATTCGCACAAAAACAAATTGCAGAGTTATAAATTCTTGATTGGATCAAAAAAAAATCTTACGAATCGGACGTAGTTTAGCAAAGATAATGCCAATTTAAGGAAAAGAGGATAAAATCATAAAAACAGATATAACTCCAAAACGGAGCGAAAATGAGAAAATTACCTCATGGGTTTTTCAACTTAGGGTATGGATTGTGGGTTGTTTTATTAAATACTTAAGTCTTCCTTATTTTTTCAATCACCACATTTTTAGGCTTGGAACTTCATAGACAAAATAAACCACATAACTCCTGAATGTCCTGGTCTGAGCATCTACTCTGTGCTGAGAGACTAAAAACCTGCAAGCATAGTAAAAAAAGGCACAAGCACACGGATTGTGTCAAACCTTAGACCCCGCGGACCTAATTGCTCTTCTTTCCAATGAAACCCCTTACCACTGGTGGGCGGAAGCTCCAGCCCAGAATTATTGTACTCGACTGATTGATGCTTGATGATTGCATTGTTCGATGAATGAACTAATTCATTCACTTATGCTTAGGGTAGTCATATGGTATTGTGTAGCGTGAGTGAATGATAAATGTATTATGCAGAAGAAGCAGACATGGAGTTTATCACTCTAGCTGTGATATAATATTACATATAAATTTAAGTTGTTCCAAATGGTAACATCTGTGACGATGATTTTTCTAGTTGAAATTTCAATACTATCCAGTGGTGTATTTATGAGAAATTATTATATTTCAATCAAAAAAAAAAAGTTGGAACTATAATTTGAGCATAAAACAGATTTGAACGCCGGAAAACTCAAACGACAACCCGATTTTCTAGTAAATCTCTCAAAACACATTGTTTATCAATTAATAAAAAGTATTTTTAAAATGTAATAATAGTTTTGAATTTGACATATACGGCATTCGCATTTAAGCAAATGAGTTGATTCTCGATTGAAATACACCATTCAATATGAGGTCAATATTCGACTCGCCCTAAGAATCGTTAAAATGGTTAAAATTATGAAAACGATAAGGCACAGTGGCTATTCTGTTATTTTGTAGTTGTTAAACTGGACTCTGGAAAATATGATCAGCTAGAATTACGGACTTATACCAATCACTTATTGAGGAATGAATAGTTAACAAACGACGGACACAGTATATTCATGAACAGTTTAATCAGTAAAGTCACAATCTTGAACAGCAAACTCGTTGCCAGTAAGGGTAGCAGTTGTGCCCCTTCATATACTAGATGCAAAGGAAAGCAATAAAATTTGCCCTCATTATACGAAGATGACTCATAATACAGAATTTCCACTCAATTGCAACTCGGTTGATTTTTAATTGAAAGCCACCAAAATATTACTTTTTTTAATAAAATCCTACTTGCTTGGGTACACTGAAATTGGCAGCACTGGTCATTGCAGCTAATGAAACGGAATTATAAGGACAGATTCGATGATGTCCATATCTTTAAAAAAGTATGCGTTACCTTAACGTTTAATAACGTTTTAATAAATAATAATATGCGTTACCTAAACTCAAAATGCTGTCAGAAAAAAAGAAATGTATTTCTCCTACCTAACCAACCGATCCGGAGTACCTAAGCGATATAAAATGTACCTAATTTGCAGATCCTGAATGTTCAACACTACAAGCAATGCCAGCAGCCGCCAATCACCTACTTGAAATCATTCGAATAAGTTTATTTTTATAAATTAATCTTTAGTCACTTATAATTCACATTTGCTTGTAACCAAAATTAATACACGTAAAAGTAAAATTTCCGTAGAAAACCGAAGATTTTCAGATTGGAAATTCTTTTGTGATTGTCTTTATAAAGAGTAAATTAGAATAAATTTCAAACTTGGTGGAATTCAGTAATTCCGACAGGTGAATTTTTTGGCTCTAAGAGTATAGTTGATTTTCCGTCTTTAAGCTAATTAAACGTAGGCGATTCCCTGCTACTGGTTCCACCATTCTAGAAAGTAAGTCTTGGACGTTTCCCTGCTTCTAGATCTAGATTCTTTACCTTTACGTCGAGAGTTGGACTGGTAACTTTTCCTAATAAAGTGGGAATGGATTAGGGTAGACCCTATTACTAAGACTAATGTTAAGACCGTTTTTGATATAGTAAAAATTATATTATTGATAATTGGAGAGAGTTCTTCCGTCTATTCAGGAGCTTTACTTTGCTTTTCTTCAGCAAAATCGTTTCGATCCGGGGAGCTTACCTACCCCAGCCTTTGAAAAAAGCATCACATACTACCTGTTGTAAGAAAACGTACGTGAAAGTGCTAAGAAAAAATTTACAAAATTATTCCACAACTTTAAAATACGCCCATGACGTATTGAAGGTTTTCCATATTTTTATAATTTAATTTTTCTTTCTAATTTCGCCTCCGGTCGAAACAGCGTAAATAGAATTCAACCCAGTTTTTTTCTGACCCAACCTACACTGTCTAGCTTTTTAACTTGAAATTAAAAAATATTTCCATAAATATTACAAAAAGAAAAAAACATTAAGCACTTAACATACTAGTATATTAAGCTATACGATCATAATAAAATAAAATTCCGTCTGGCAACAGTTGACATGTTTTTCTTATTAATTTGAATATAATTCCATATTTCAGATTTTCTCATATTTTCCATCCTCATCGCCAATTTTATACTATATGAGACAAAAAATTATAGAACAAAAAAAAAACATCAAGGAAAAAATAATTTTATTCCAGAATATAAAGCGGAAAAATGTCTTCTTTTGCTGTTTTCAAGTAACCGTTAACGTCCGTCCTCGCCGAGTGTGTCGTCACTCGTTATGGTTCAACGTTGCTATATTTTTTCTTTCTTATTTTTACCAGAACCCAGGACTACACCACAACCCAGGAGAAAAATAATTTTGTTCTCTTATCAAATTCACTAAACAAACCAACCAAACCCAAATGCATGCATATGGATGCTCGAATAAATTTTCAACATCTCATCTCCAGAGCCACACAACATATTATCTTTTTTTTTTTCTTTTTTTTTTTTATTTATGTGCGCTTTCCTCGTCCTGCTAGTCCCAGTGAGCAACAAATAAGGTTGCCAACATTATTTTTATCTCTTTTCGACAAAATTTATTAATATACAAACCATTTCTGATATTTTATGTTGATTGGAGAAGTCACATCAAAAAGTTTCATAGCAATCACATGGCAACCCTAAGTAGATAAGTATAGAAATAAACGTCACGAGCAACCCAATTAACGCAGGAGTGTGACGCCTGACATTTATAATCGTTAAGAACTTTTTTCTCAATACAACCACATCGTAGCCATCCTTCAGTGGAATTTGACAGTTCATAGTTTGACAGATAGGAGACAAACAATAGTTTGATGGAAATAGTCTATTTTTTTTTCAAATGCTTTACAATCTGACGGAACACATTTTGAAGTCCATCTTATCGTCATTATGTTGTGTTGTGAAAAGAGATCAATTCCCAGTCATTGATTTTCAATGAGGAACTTTTGTTCAACTCGTCTCATGGCAACCCTAGCTCATCCTGACTATTACTGGGAAATATACCAAAACCAAAAAAAAAAGAAAAAAAACAAGTACCCATATATGTAGCTACCATATCTGATGAAAATGCACACACATTAACTGAGCGTTAGTAGGAGTGCGGGTATATACTCAACTGAAAGTCCCCTCTGCCATCATTACACCCAGATCTTTAGCGATTTTATATCATTACCATATATACCCAGGATATTCCAACGAATCTCTCCTATCCAAACCCATTTCCATCCAAGCCCACTTAAACTACTTCCTCAACATGATAGCGTATAATTAATTTATCTCAAGTGCCAAGAAAAAAAAAAAAAACTTCTTACTGAAAAACTGTCTGTAGTGTCGGACTGAATTCTTGTGGCAGGAAAAATTATAAAAATTTCAGAAGCAAACTTAAAAAGTGCAAGCTATCATTCTTTCGTATATACAATCCGACCAAAATGAAACGAACGAAGGATATATATCCTGAGTTGAATATGGTTATGGTTATGTGTAAAACAGTGTAAGGGATCTTTCAAGAGCAGATTATGAGATGATAAGGGTTCCATCAGCATCATCCATTTGGAAAGACATTAATTGCTCTGTTACCAGAAATTCAAGTATTATTCTCATTAGGCGTTATACACATGTATGTATGTGTGTAAATATATAATGCAGAAACTGAAGATTTCAAGTTAAAAATTCCAAAGGTAGTGGGTAGGGCAACGAGTTGAAAATAGATGTGAGTCTTTTAATTTACATAAAGTGACGTATGTAAAAATCAAGGCAAACACTCGGGAAAAAAATTTTGAAAAGTTAAGCTGTAGCAGTCAATGGGATTATGTAGCCTAGGAAGCCTTAAAAAATATAAGCCTTCTTTAAATATAGTGATAATCCAAGATGATGCAACAAAACGTTATAAGTACTTGTCTGACAAGTGACAAAGCCACAACCTCAACAAAGGGCAAAGATCATCGTGGACATAAATAAAAAATACTACATATTTCGCATTTTGGCATTTCATTAGGTTAGGTTAGAAGGGGTGGTGAAACGGCAAGCCGCCTCACCTCACTCGGATTTTAATGGATTAAGGGGATGTTTAAGGAGGGTGAGTAAATGACAACTGTCGAAATTATGTCCCATAAAAATTTGACAAATTTTTAGAATTGTCAGGGAATTTGTGACAATGTCAAGATTTCGGATCGCATAAAAAAAATGTCACGACAATGAATTGTCAGGGATTTTTTTGAAAATTATCACAAATTTCCCGACAAATTTGTAGTTACAAATTTTTTATGGAACAGAAAAAAAATACAAATTACAATTTTGTCAATATGTAAGTGACAATTGTAACAGGCAATTAAATCTCGGTCGTGAAGTGAAAATTTCGCTAAAAAATTGAAACAGTGATGAAAAATTTGATGTGTCATTTTAGCGAAGTAGGCCATCATCGAATTTTTAAAAAAGAATTAAACTGATTTGGTTGCATTAAGTGATTCTCAATTTAATAAAGAATTTCCCATCTGCAAAAGTACATTGGAATATAGGAATATACTTTCTTAAAAATCGGTCGACAGCTCCAGCATCCCAGAAAAAGAAATCGTGTTCTCAATGCTAAGACCCAACTTTTACGGGTGTTACACTGGCTTGGAAGTGGAGCTCAGTAACAGGTAGTAGGTGATGGACAGGGTGTTTCTAAAAAAAAATTAAATAACACTCTAAACGGATTGTTAAGAAAGTTGTTGCCATGCCTGGCAATGCCCAACAAAATTTCGAAAACTGCATTAGAAAGACACAAAAATATATATATTAGAGCAGAACAAGTCATTATGTAAGGTAGAACTAAGCTAGAATTATTTGAGTTAAATTGAAACATTTGGCGCATAAGGTCCAGAAGAAAATTAGAACGTAAGATAAATTGTATATATATATATATATATATATATATATATATATTATATCATTTGTACTTAAAACTATTCATTTTAGAAATTTAAAGCATATTTGTGAACTAATAAAATATTGAATTGTAACAAGCTCATATTTGGAATTTGTCTGTCTGCGGCAACAAAAGTCAAAATTAATTGAAAGAGAAAAACTGTTCTTTTACTTATACATACATACATATAAATGCATGCGCATACATAATATGTACACACATAAATAATATTGTAGATCAATTTAGCCTTTTGAGTACTTTATAAAAAAAATTGTCAAAATACAACTATGACAAAATTGTCACGACAAATTTGTCATAGTCTGACAGTGACACAATTATCAGGACAAAATTGCCATTGACTTTGACTGACAATTATGTCACCTGTCAATACAATATGAAATGAAAAATTGTCAGATAAGTGCGACAAATTTGTAGAATTGTCACTTGTCAATTTTTATGAAATATGCCCCATGATGGACAGTTGAGGTCTGTTCAACCCTAGTAAATAGAATAAGTTGCGGTAATGTGGTACACGTTGTTCTTATTTAAACTAAGCATGCTTCGGCAACGATTTTTGAACTAGTAGGTGACGGCATTGTTGTAAAGAGTAATGAGTAATCATACACTTCAAAATTTTCAGTTCTCTCGAAAATATTGACAAAATACAACAGCGTGTGCAGTTGACATTTTTCTGACTATTGTTAAAAGCATTACCACTCGATAAAAAAAATATTTTTAAACCAGCATATCTTTATATATATAATCGTTTCGTTGGGGTATATGCAAATTTTTTTAACTTTTTAAAAAGAAATCTTCAAATCCAAAAAAAAATTGCATATACCCAAACTTGTACCCACCCCAAATCCTATATTGGGCGAAGCAGGGGGGTTTGCAGGGGCAGCATGCCCCCCCTTACGCGCCGAGTTTTTTATACGTGTGAGATGGTCTGGGGTCATGAAAATTTCATTCCCAAAAGAGTGCCATATATTTCTGTACTTCTTGCGCAGAAGTTTTCCAGGAATGTAATTAATTAAATTAGTTTATTGAAATTAATATTTTAAAAACCAGAAGAATTATATATGTATCTTGTTTTCTTTTCTTCAGTCTTAATAAAGTAAAAAAAATTTCTCCAAAGTTTATTTTTTTAATGAAGACAATATAAGAAATATGATAAATTATAATGTGGTATAGTATACCACATTAGAAGGATTATGTGTACCACATTACTACCCACTTTTCAAAAGTGGCATTTTCGAGGTCAACGCAAATTTTTGATCAAATCTTCTTTAATTTACAACCGAATCTGGTAAGACACGCCACACACGAAGCTTATATGCTAATGTATGACTGTACTAGTTTAGGGTTAATTTAATGTAATATTTTTATAGGTACCTGCAAAAAAGGAACATGTATACCAACTTACCCGACTATACTCTATTCTGTTAAACGTGGAACGTCAATATATAGTAAATATGTTGCCTACCTGTCAATTCATTTACTGTGAACATCCATTGAAGGATGGCTCCGATTTAAATAGATTTGAGAACATATACAAAATTCAATTTTTACCTCAGAAAATTCGAAATTTTTCTAATTTTATTATTTGCTTCACAAGTCTTCGCATCTCGTGTTTTTCTTACCAACAAACTTCTGAGATACCGTACTCTATTTTTTCAATCTGAACACCCGTCTTATCTAACCAAAAAACACTAACGAAACCAGAACTAAGGGTGACACCAGGACCGAGACGTAGACGAGAGTGATATTTTTCGATTTTGACGATTAAAGTTGTATAACTTTTAAATTAGTATTCTAAGTAATTTTAAAAAACATTTGTAATTCATTCAAAACTTTCTAACAATATTGCATTATTTCACTACCACCCTAATGTGTTCTAAAGTCGTTTTTAACTTAATTTTTTATATGTAAAAATGCTTAAATTTTTTCTAAAAAAAATGGTATGAACATTTTAAGTATTTAAAAATATAAATTTAAAATCAAAATTTCATAAAAAATCGTCTAACCGTTTTCGAAATTTTGAATTTTCAAAAAAAAAAAATTTTTTTTTTGTTCAAAAATCAAAAAAAAAACATTTTTCGAAAATTTTGAAATGCAGTATTATTTAGAAGTTGAAGGAGCTCCTGTTCACAAATTTTGATCGAAATCCGTTGTGCCGTTTATGAGAAAGTGGAAAATAAATAAAATAATAACAAAATATTTTTAAAAAAATGTTGGCCAAAATGTAGACCATACCCAAGGTAGTAGGTACATACACAAATTTTTATCAAAATCGTTAGAGCCGTTTTCTAGATAATTAAGATGTTTGAAAAATTTGTATGCACGTACCGTTATTTTTTGGTCTACGACAACGATTCAAACATCTATCATGGACAATTATTTAAAACGCCTAAGCACCAAGTTTGAACAAAATCGGTTCAGCGGCTTAGGCTGAAAATCGTTCTACAGATAGACAGACAGAATTGCGTGGCCCACTTTTTGATGTTCTCTATCATCGTAATATCAACTTTGATATAAATCTCAAGTTCAATTTTGTTTCCAAATGCAAAACTTGCCCTATAGTACCTATATCGCAAGTAAAAATCATAACATTACTTATGCGTTATGTTATCAAATAATAACAAGTGTTTTGTGTTTTATTTTGCTTTAAGCTGTGTTCTTTGTTTGAGCTTTATTTTAATTGTTTGGGTAAGGAGATTTATCTTTTTATCTCAGTGTGCAGCCATTTATTAATGTGCACAGTTTGACGTTAGGGACTAGAGCAAAAACGTGTTTGCTTTCCTGTTTTATTTGATTAACGCAGTGTTTGGAAACTGTTGCAAATGGTGTGTATTTAAAATTTATAAAAAAAAAATCGTTTTGTCTGAAAACACACCTGATAAAGCAAAGTGTGCTTTCTTGTTTCGTGAAACAAGAGAACATTGGTTCTTATGAGACTACAAACACCAAATGAAACAAAACATAAGAACGAAAGCAAAACAGAAAAACGTTATTTGGATGCACTCACCACTCTCTACTATTTGTGTGCGTTTCCTCAATTGCTTTAAAAATTGTGTGTAGTATTGGCAAAACTTCATCGTCAGATTCCGACAACATGTTGAACAACTCTAAAAGCAAGTCGCAAATTCCATATTATTTCAATTCAACGCACACCAAACGGAACAAGAAAACAAAACGTTTAGTCCAGTCGGGTTGTCAAAAAAAAGGGCTGAAATAAAAAAAATTAATTCGGACAATTTTCTTTCACAGTTCGTTATGCAAAAGTAGTCTAAATATCGGTTTTCGGGAAAATCGCGCTGGAGCTTCAGCCGCCATTTTTAATTTAATGAACATTTTAATTTGGGCAATAACTTCGCCATTTTTGATTTTTGACAAAAATAATATAGGTAAAACTTTTTGG
This sequence comes from Philhelius pedissequus, assembly GCA_910595825.1. Lineage (NCBI taxonomy): Eukaryota > Metazoa > Arthropoda > Insecta > Diptera > Syrphidae > Philhelius > Philhelius pedissequus. The sequence continues at coordinate 330,137,823 of OU343160.1, forward strand.
AAATTTAATTTTATACAAATTTAGTTATAATATTTTGTTTCAATAAAGTTACTGTTCGCGAGATATGAATGAAAAACTATTTGGGTCTTGTGACCCCCCTATGGGACTATGAAATATTAATACGTACAGTTTTCTCTTATAGTTTGTTGGGGTCGTAGTAGTCTAAAAATCGATTTTCGGGAAAATACGGCTGGAGTTTTAGTCGCCATTTTGAATTTAATGAAGAATTGGTTATCTTTTTTTATTAATTTACAACCCTTTAGCGCAACACCGTTGATGTTGAATTGAAGTAGGGGCGTTTTTTTTTTTTTGAAAACTCAAAACAGTTTTCATTATTATCTCGCGAACGGTAACTTTTAAGAAAGTCAGTAAACTGCTTTCAAATTAACCATCAGTCGGTAAAAACTGCTTTATACATATTTGTTGCTCAGTATGTTTTTTGAGAATGTCTTTTGTGTTTATTATTCAACGAAATTCTTACGCACTATCAATTCTATAATTTTTGAAGTCCGGCGAGAAATGTATCTCTTTTTTATAAAATACATTTTAATATTTCGTGATTTTTTTGTAACAACTAACTTTACGCATGCATTCCACGAAACGTTACGAGCCACGCACAAGAAAAGAGCGATTATGTGCCCAGAATGCTACATAATTCTGCCTCTTGTTATTCCACTTTTCCAAACTTCACAATTCACAGCACCGTGAAAAATGCCCGTAATTTACGAAAAAGCCATGTTTTTTTTTTGGCTTGTGTTTAAAATTTTAACAAGTTCGGCTGTGTCTTAAAATTCATATGAAATACTTACCCCAGTTTACAGTTCCTCGCTCACCCCAAGCGTAATAAAAGCACCAAGAGTTATTCATCTTTCGGTTTACCAGTCAAAAGTCAATTCGTCCGGCTTTTGTTTTTTTTTTTTTTTAATTTTATTTTATTTTTAATTTGTTTTTTAGTCCTTTCCCATAAGCAAAGCCATAAATAAAAACGAAAACATTTTCACTCATTCGTTGACTGCACAAAGTTTACTCTGAGTACACATTAATGAATGAAATAATATCCTTAAAGGTAAAGTTGTTATAGAAATGTATGAGGAAAAAAGAGAGGGGGAGAGCGCGTTAAAATTAAAAAAAAAATTATATTTACATGCTTGAGAGGAGTGTGGCGTTAAATTTACACTCGCCAGTTTATAGTTTAACCCTGATGGTTGGTACCTACCTGGTAATGGTTGGTAGTAGGTTAATTACGCCACCACATCGCCTGGTACTTATAATTTTTCTCTCATGGAATAACGACGACGAATTTTGAGGAATATTTCATTTCAAAGGATTTCATGCTTCTTGTGGCACTCACTTCTAGTACATATCAGCATTAGTGTTTGACGTACATATATATGTATGTATGAATACATGTGTACGAATTTAATAAACAATAAAAATACTGCATGTTTTTGAAGTGAAACTCATTTACCCACGCATAACTAAAAATCTTGATTCCGAACTAAGATACATATGGGTGATTCCACAAAAATTGGGTAACTTTTAGGGACATTTTGTTTATGATTTTATTTGAAACAAATTCCTACAAATTCTTATATTTAAGCTAATCTAATGAAGATATTGCTCACGACTGGGCCAGTCACTTTTTTTATGTAGATTCTGAGATATATCGGTTTTTCTGAATTTCACTGCCAGGGGATTGTCGGGGGCACTGATAAAATACACAACTTCATAAGAAAATAATGGAATTTATTGACATTTAGAGTAAGTCTCCTTAGGATCTAATTGTTGAATATATCATTCGTAGGCTTGTATTCACTCTACATACCCAGCAAACATTTATCTGAAGGTTCAGATTCTAATCACCAAAAATGAAGAATAATATTCAAGAAACCTTCAGTTTTTTTAATGAATTATGAATGTATATAAAAATCCAACAAATTCTTACCGGGGAGACGCAAAGGGATATCCATTCTCGATGTGTCAAAAAAATTAAAAAAACAACATTCATATCTTGTTGGTGGATCCTTCATATGGAGATCTTTTTTGTTCGTCCTTTTATTTTTGCTTATTACAAAGGGCTAATGATAACGGGTCATTGTCGCGACGAAAGTTTCATTTGCATAGTCGATTATCAGTTCGGAAAAGTTTTCCGATAAATCGGACGTAGCAAATATGTATAATAAATAATACATAATAGCTCAAAATAAAGTAAAAATAATAGGTATATATCCAGCCTGTGTTTTTGTATAAAATAGGTAGCTACTTATACTTTAAAAAATAAATATAAAAAAGAAAACGATAAAAATTGTGTTAAATTTTCTTAAAAACATATAAATCATTTCTTTAATTGTAGTATCATGTAACAATTAAGAAGTCCTAGGAAGCTATAAAAGCCAACCAAGAGCCAAATAAAATATGTTCCAGAGGTTCACCGATAAAATATTCATAGATATAAATATAAATGAAAGAATTCACTTGTGATGCAATTTGAATCCTTTTACCTGGGCTCTTAGACACCGATTTGAATCATTTTAATGATTCATTTATGATCTAAAAATTCTGCAATTAAATGAAAGTATATAATGGTTCCATATATTCCTTTAAATGATTAATCCCTGAACCTTTTCTGAATCGCAAAAATGATTCCTATACGATTAATTAAAGTGAAGGTATATACTTCGAAATCCTTCATTTAAATGAATTTCATTGGAATTATTTTTATGATTAAGAAAAGATTCAGGCAATAATCATTTAAATGAATATATGGAACCCTTATATACGTTCATTTAAATGAAGAATTTTCAAATCATAAATGAATCATTACAATGATTCAAATCGGTGTCTAAGAGCCCAGGTAAGATAATTCAAATTGAATCATAAGTGAATTCTTTTTCGGCCGGTTTCTTCACTTTTATGAATTAATTATCGTTCATTTCTGAATTAAAATGTTTGCTGGGATACTACAATGTAAAAACTACTCTATGTTTGTGTAATTAGAAACTTTAGTTTTTTGTTTTAGTTTAAAATTAAAATCCATAAAGAAATGTTTTTATTTCAATACATATGTCAAAGGGATATATATATATTCATTTTCTCAAAACTAGAATTAATGGGTGATGGGCCCAGAGCTCTAAACAATTTAAATAATGTCTGATTAGCGAACATCGATTTCGAAGTTGGGAGCGGATAATTACTTCATATGGAAATTTAAGCATTAACTCCTACTACGGAGGGATAGTTTGTGGATCATTATTATCAAACCGATTCCAGATCCAGTCACTTCGGAATGGACCCAAAAGGATTATTGGCCTATCAGTAGAAGACAGTCAACTTCATCATTTGAGAAGGGCTAAAACAGCCAAGGCAGCATGGGATAAACTCAAGGAACACCATGAAAAGGCTACTCTTAGTAATAATTTAGTAAAAACTGGAGGAAGGTTGTAACATGGAGGAACACATCCAAAAGATGAAACATTATTTGAAAAATTGACTGCTCTACGGAGAATCAACTATCAGATAATTAGACTATCACTATGTTACTCAGCAGCTTACCTCAAAAATGTGATAAACTGCTAATAGCTCTGGAAACAAGAAATGAATCCGATTTGACCTTGGACTTGGTTGAAAGAAAACTTTTAGTAGAATATTCTCGCCAAAATCAAAACAAGGGTCTAAGTAATTCGGTGTGAAGGAAACAAACAAGATGAGTGCGGATTTTACTAAAATGTTGGTGAAGGTTTGGGTTTTCGGTTCAGGAGTCACGGTACGTATCTCAAACAAGCTGGATAAATTCATATTATAGTAGCAAATAGAGAGTAAATCACTTCGGAAGCAAAGGGTACCTGCAAAATAAAGACCACCAACAGCAAGAGCAAACAGGTTACAATACTTGTTGAAGACGTCCTTTATCTTCCAAATCTGCAAGGGAGCTTACTATCAATAAAGAAGTTAATGGAAAAAGGAAACACAGTTCTCTTTTGTGGTAAACTATGTGAAATTGGATCTAAAGATCGATTCAAGGTAGCAGTTGGAGATCTAGTAGGAAATCTTTTTGAGCACACATAAAAAGTAACTGAAATCAAAGTTTTATATAATGAAGAAGGTACCTGTTTACATCACTGGTACCGCATATTTGGCCATCGCAACTACAAATCACTTAAGCGACTAGAATCGGAAAAATGGTAAGTGATCCTTAGTTTATAAATTGTAATAAGATCAATGACTGTGAAATTTGTATGGAAACAAAAATGACTCGTCAACCATTTAAGTAAAAGTCAAACAGAAAGAGTACTTCACCTTTAGACCTCATTCACAGTGACACATGCAAACGAAAACACCTAGCGGGAATATTTTCTAACTTTTATTGACAAGTTCAGTAGATACACTGTTGTTTATTTGATAAAGTTTTCGATCGCATGATAGAGAACACAGAAAATAAATTTTTAACAAAACCTAAGAAATAAGATCAGAGAATGATGGTGAAGACACAGCGGGTCAAGTTTAAAAGTATGTACGAAAGGAAGGCATTGTATATCAACACGCAGCTCCTTATACACCACAATAACACGAGACTGCTGAACGAAAGAATAGGTCTTTGGTTGAAATAGCAAAATGCATGCTACTAGATGCAAGAAAGAGTTATGAGTTCTGGAGTGAAGCGATCATGACATATTTTGTGTTTTTTAAGAGGCGACATTATTTTAACTAAATATATAAAAAAAATGATTAGGCACGCTAATAATTGAAATAAAAGTTATCTAAAATTTAAAAAAATCAGTATCCTCGAAACACGTCGGCGCAATATCACACAAAGGACTGACGCCAACGGACTGATGAAAAAGACATGAATTTGAGGTTATTATTAGAAACAACGTTTATTTTGGTATTTTCTAATATAAACAAGCTACATTTGAATAAATCAAACTTAACTATGTATAAATTAAAATAAAATTATTTTTATAAGAAAATAATAACTCACCATAGGACTGATATTTTGACAGGACACGCACGTGTTTGCACGCCAAACACAACACTAGCACTGGCACAGTAATGTCAACCGTCAAATGGCGTGGCGTAGCTAACTTTACTAACAGCTTTGAACGTTAACAGTAATTTGAATTTGAGTATGTGACATTTCGCGGGAAATTTAAATTCGAACAACATACAGCGGACTAACGAATAAAACTGAACACAAAGTTTCTAATTATTTTAACAAGAGCGGTTACTATGTTACGAAAATTGTGATATACGTTATCAAGTACATCACAGATTGTAGTGAATTACCAAATTTGCTTAAATTAAAGTTAATATTTAATAAACAGCCATTTGATTCCGGATATTTGGAGTGGTGACATGGCAAAGAACTGACATTTTGAGAATATATTGTGGTGTTTTATAAACTTATATTTAAAATTAATAGCTGAAATTGGGTGACAAAATTAAAGACTAAGTTGTTTTAGAATAAAATAAAAAATATTAAAAATTATAATAACAATTAATTATTATTATTATAAATTTATTTAGTGCAATATCAAATTACAATAAATTAAGCATTAAGGCTCTAACAAATAAGCCATCGGCCTAATAATATAACAATTAATTTTACTGATTGATGACAGGAAGTTATACAATTTTTTTGGAATCACCCATATTTATTATTTTTTAATACACAAAAAAATAGATATATTACTTAGGGCCAGTTTTAACTGAGGTTCGAAGATGGGTCAAGCATGTATTAACTTGAACCATTATTGAACGTAATTTAATTCGCCGAAGTCGTTTAATTTGCTTAACCACTCACGAAATATTTAACCTACTTTTTGTAATTGAAAAATTTCCTCTGTTTCACCAAAATCAATACGGGTTATAAAAATGAGTACTAGAAAGTTACTAAATGAGCTTAAAAATTACATAATTGGATAAAGGTCACCATGTATAAACAGTGATGTTCATTCTTTTGACACTCCGAGTCACACTAGTTCCATAAGTGGGTGTCAACAAAATGTGTAATGTTTAACTGGTTTACTAACACCTTCGCAACAGAATTTTTGCGCCGAATTAAAAGATGTTCTAGGCGAGAGAGAATACAATAAGAGGTACCACACTGATCAAAATAAAGTCCACTTCTATTCATAAAGCGGTTGGCAATGGCGCAGTGGATATAGTGTTTGACTGCTAACTAAGACGTGTCGGTTCGATCCCACGCTAGGCCTCATTCTTTTCTATACCTCCAATTTTATTTGGATGTCGTCCGTGGGTTAAAATGAGAGTAAATACCTAACTCTCTAATCCACTGTGCCAACAAAAAATTCTTTCCTATCTTTCTATTCCTTCTAACTAGTGGCGTGCAATTCAGGTTACATTTAAAAGACCTTAGGTCTTACAGGCATATACATAGTTAAAATTATTATTATTATTAGAAAACGATTCAAAAATCTATTTGAGATAATCACCTAAAACGCTTAAGTACCAAATTTGAAGAAAATCGCTTCAATCACCGTTTAGGATGGAGCTCGTTATACAGACATAGAGACAGTCGGCATTGCGGGATCCACTTTTTTGGTGTTCTTTATCATCATAATGTGAAGTTTAATTGAAATCTTCAGTTCGATTTTTTTTTAAACAAGTGTTGAATTGTTTCATTTTTGAATATGTTTCCATTTATATGACAGATGTAAATGCTGAGTTTTTTAACCGTAGGGAATTTAAAATTAACACAGGTTGTTTTTCAGCTGTTTAAGTTTGATATAAATATATAATTACTTTTGTAGTGAAAATTGTTTCGTAACACAGTCTAAATTACTGAAATATGTGTTCAGTTATCCAAGACACGTTTAAGTGAAATACATATGTATGAATATTTTTCTCTTATCCGAGATCCGCTTAACTAATATATTTTTTTAGCTATCCAAGGTCTGCTCATTGTACAGGGTGTCCGCCAGGAAGCTATACTACTTTGTTCTGCATCCATTTTGGTAAACATTAGTCTTGACAATTCATATTTGGCAGTCGTGAAGTATACATGTGGCAAATTTATTACGGAAAAATATTCGGTAAACCAAAGTGTCTTAATCGTTAAAATACTTTATCAAAATCAATCATGGATTACTGTGACGATGAGAAAGTTACGTGAAATTTTTGGGAGAAACAACGTGCCAACAAAACGCACTATTTATAGAGTAGTGTATGATTTCAAGGAAAGAGAGTCTGTAGGTGATAGGCCCAAACATGGACCACAATTTACTGCAAGATCGGCTGAAAATATTACTGCTGCTCAAGGAAGTGTTCAAAACAATCCATCCACCTCAATTCGACGCCGTGCTCAGGAGCTTGGTCTTCAAAGAACAAATTTGGCCATAATTTTGCATTTGTTTCCATTTAAGATTCAGTTGACACAAGAACTTCTTCCACAAGACCATTTACGCCGCCCGACGTACATATGTCAATAGGATGTTACAGCTAGCCCATGGTAGCCCCGATTTTCATGAAAAAAGCATAATGAACGACGGGGCACATTTTCATTTGAATGGATATATAAATAAACGGAAATGGAAAACCGTCAAATTATTCATCAGTCACCTTTGAATCCATTAAAAGTTCCAGTCTGGTGTGCGATTTGTTCAGGAGAAATCATTGGACCTTACTTCTTTGAAAATGAAAACGGCGTAAAGGTAAATGTGAATGGGGAGCGATATCGTGATATGATTGAAAACTTTTTAACGCCACAACTTCATGCATGTGGTATCAACAAGACGGTGCTACAACGCATACAGCCAGGATTAAATTGGAATTACTGCGAGACCTTTTTCCACAACAAGTTATTTTATGAAATGGTGATGTAGATTGGCCTCCATGGTCGCCTGATTTGACTGCTGCGGACTTCTTTTTGTGGGGATATCTGAAAAGATATGTTCATACAGCGTGAAATGTATGAGAATGTAATGAAAAATGTGCTCAAAATGACTCGCATTTATGAGACTAACAGAGGATATTTACCTGATACTGTATTCCATAAATTATTGCTAACATTAAATAAAACGGACACCCTGTATAAAAAACAATTTTGGTTTACATTAGTGTTTAAACTTTATATGAGCTTCTGCATAAAAAATTTCAAAATAAATCAAATGGACCATTTTCCAGAAAATCGAAAACCAAAAAAATAGAGGTACTGTTAGATATGAGGAATTAAATAAATACTACTAATTCATATTAGTACAAAAGAATACTTTATTTAATTTAATTAAAAATAATTCAAGTTATAAATTAAGACAAATGTAAGTAAACGTGAGAGGCACGTGCTTATTTTTAGTCAATCACACATTCTATTGGGTGTTGAAATAAGTACGTCATACGATGACGTTTAGAGATGATGTCCACGGATGACGTTTACAACTGAAGTTCGCAGTTGATGGTACATTTACATCATTTCCCCTTTCCTATTTCAGTAAGTCAGTCTCTCTGGAGGCTTTCGAATACGGCTGGATCTTCGTGGATTGATGGGAGCTGGTACAGCTACATTGGTTGGGTTTCTGTAATTAAAGGAAATATTATTAGTATTAGTTTCTGGAAAATCTGGTGGCTGGGTCAATTCTGGGTTGTCAGGCTGGACTTGAGATGCTGATGTTTCTGAATGTTGATCAGCGGACAATAACGACGGTCGAGGCTGAGTATGTATATTGAAGAAATTTGATGAGTGTTCTGGCTGGGTAGTTTTATCGTTAGACGATGAAGATTGTCGAGTCGGGGTAAATTTGGCATTGTTAAAATTGGCACTGGGAATTGGTAAAATAGAATCATTTACTTTAATGCTTGGATTTGCTGTATATCTGGGTCTAAGTTGATTTTGATGACGTCTCAATATAAATGTGTCTCATTTGACTGTGTACATCATACTTCCCAAATTGTTTACCACAGTACCTTCCTTCCATTTCGGACCCCGACTATAGTTTCTAGCAAACACTAACTGTCCGATAACAAAACGAGGTTGTTGGATTGAGTGATCAGGTTTATTGCAGTTTGAAGTTTGATTTATTAGAGATAGCAAGTTGCGAGGCTGTCTTCCATGTAAAATTTCGGTTGGGGACTTGTTTGTAATGGGGTTAGAAGTTATTCGGTATGTCCTGAGGCAAATAGATAAAGCATTTTCTGCGCTGTTTGAATCATGGAAAATTTTGGATATCGAAGTTTTAAAAGTTCTAACGAATCGTTCGGCTTCTCCATTGGAGGCTGGATGAAATGGAGCAGTGGTGATGTGATCTATACCATTTGATGAGCAGAATTGCTGAAATTCTTTAGCAGTAAACTGCGCGCCATTATCAGACACGATAATTTTTGGCAATCCTTCGATTGAAAAAATACTTTTCAAGCCTTTGATAGTAGCAGATGGAGTTATTTATTGAATTCATTTTAATAACAAAAGGAAATTTTGAGAAAGCGTCTATGCATATAAACCAATAACTTCCAAGATAGGGGCCGGCGAAGTCGATATGCAACCTCTCCCATGCTTCTTGAGGCTGCGGTCATGAGCTGAAGTGTTGTTTGGGAAGCGAACTACGTTGCTGGCAGTTTTCGCATGTGGGTATTTTAGATTCAATGCTTTTATCGATAGCTGGCCACCAACAATAGCGGCGAGCTAGCTGTTTGGTGCGAATAACACCCCAATGGCCTTCGTGGAGCATTTGCAAAATACGATTTCGGAGGGCTAATGGAACTACAACACGAGTAGAACCAGGTTGAAGCAAGATAACATCGTTTTCAATACTCAAAGAAAATCTGCGGGTGAAAAAAGGTGCAATCTCTTTTTCATGATCTTGTAGTTTTTCTGGCCATCCTTATAAAATATATTTTCTTACGCATTTAAGAATAGGATCACGTTTTGTATGAACTGCTATGGTTGTGGCGAATATTGGAAAATATTCCAAAAGAGTTTGAATCTCCATATTTAATTGCAAACAAACTTGGTTATCAAAACAAGGATCAGGTCGTACCGGGAGGCGGGACAATGCGTCAGCATTGCCATTTTTATGAGTAGGCTTAAAACGAATGCTATACTTATAGCCCATTAGTATCATTGCCCAACGCAGCAGACGGTTGGCTGTCATCACCGGTAAATCTTTATCTGGACTAAAAATGGCGGTTAATGGCTTATGGTCAGTGTAGAGAATGAATTCACGACCGTATAGATACTGATGGAATTTAAAAATTCCAAAAACAATAGATAAGGCTTCTTTTTCTAACTGGCTATATCTTTTTTGATGAACATCTAAAGTCTTCGAAGCATGCGCAATAGGTATTTCAGACCCATCAGGAAAGATATGAGAAATTACGGAATCTATGCCGTAAGCTGACGCATCCGTGGCTAATACAATGGGGTAGTTTTCATTAAAATGAACTAAATTAGTTGTTGAAACTATTTGGCTTTTGGCTTTTTAATTTTTGAAAAGCTTGCTCTTGTTGCAAAATGTATGACCATTTTATTTCTAAAAAAATTAACAACTGGATCGCACGTACTTCCTCTAATGTTCGATCACATAGTATGCAGAAGCTTCTTAATAAAAATATAAATATATTTTTATATTCGTTTTTTACTTAATTTTTGTATATGCAAAATTTCTTAAATTTTTTTCTGAAAAAAAAATTTGGTATGGTAATTTTAATCATATAATCATATATCATATAATTGTTGGGGCTAAAAAAACGACTCAAAAATCTAATTGGAACAATTACACACTTATTTCCCAAGTTTGAAGAAAATCGCTGCAGCCGTTTAAGATGTAGATCGTTCCACAGACAGACGGAATTACTGTACCCACTTTGTTGGTTTTCTGCATCATCATAATGTTAAGCTTAATCAAAATCTCGAGTTAGATTTTTTCCAAATGCAAAACTTCCCTATATTGCCAATAAAATTGACCAAAACTACATTTTCGCTTCATTAATGAACAGTTTTTTTTTACAAAAATCGTTGGAGACGTTTTTGAGAAAAATAAGATATTTTTTTGGCCATAGATAATAAATAGCAGATACCGTTATTTTTTGCCTTTAAAAAAAAATTAAAAAAAAGTGTTGACAGAAAAACAATATACATACAAATATTGTGCCGGATAATTTTTGTAGTTCTTCATAAAATAAAAAAAAAAACATTTTTGTCTGTGTTTTTTTATAATTAATAACTAAAGCCTAATCTGTAGCAATAAATGTTGTCGGTTTGACATAGCTCCATAGAACATTCTTACCCCCAACACCACAAAAAAAAGTTTTACTTCAAAAAATCAAAACAATGTAAGTGCTTTTTTAAACTGTTATAATCTCCCAAACTTTCATTTTGAATTGTATTATATTAGCTCTTATTACTAATTCTAAAACTAATCATTATATTACTACCTGGCCATGGCACGATGGTTGTGTGTTCGCCTGTCAACCTCATGGTCACAGGTTCGTTCCCTGCCGTAGGATGTGTCCTCTTATTTTTCCATTAAAACCAATTTTTAAATAAAATGTCATACAATGAGTTACTGGTTTACTCATTACATGGTGTTTAGGCATAGCACTAACAACATGTAATTGAGTAAAACTAGTATACCGATAAATATGACCAGGAATAAGAAATAATGCGAATTATAAGGGACGTAGATAAATAAGACACGGAAATTTCTCCGCATTAGTTCAGCCGCCATCCCTGGAGATAAAATCGGAGACAACAACCACCCACACTCTCAGAACATCGCGCCACACATCTTTCCTATCATTCTTTCTCTTCCTTAACCGGACGTCCGTGCTGTGTTGAAATATTTAAAGGGTAGTATAATCCCCTGAGCGCGTGTAGATTATAAAAAAAATTACTAGTACTACTTTTACCAATACCAGTTATATTCCTACTTGTAACTACTAACGCATTGGAATTTTAATTTCTAACATTTATTTCAAATAATTTCACTTTAAACGATTTTGTTAACTAAAAAAAAATGTTTAAAATTATTCAAGCAGTCAGCCGATTTTTTTTTGTTGTTGTAAAAAACCAAAAATAAATTTACCCATCACACACATCTTTTGCCAGAAGTAATTTGAGATTATATTCCATTTTGTTGTTGTTTTGTTTGCGATGGTTATTAAATAAAACAGATATGTTAAATTCTCTGACCAGCATTTTGTTTTATTAAAATAATTCAGCCAATATATACCCAAACCCATAGAGCTGCAAAGATAAACAATCCATTCTGCTGTGGACGTCTAACAAAGCCCCTGCAGCTGAATCAAGATTATTATTTACGGACTTGGAAAATCCGGGTAAACACAAGAACACATCCACTTTATACCCAGAAGTGAAATAAGACAACAAGAAAAAACAAACAACAAATACAAAATAAGAATATATAGAATTTGTACAGTGGCAGCTTTCGACGATAAACACAACACATTGACTTCCTTCCTGGCCAACGCACCCCGATCAAACCTCCCAGTCATACTCGTATTAATATCCGTGATGTCCTTTTTTATGGGAGCTCTTCTTGTTGAACTCATCGCCACCTTTTTTGCCGTGTTCCTCCTCGTGGCCCCAGTGTTTCTTTTCTTCGTGCTCGGCCTTGTGTCCTTTGTGGCCGTGATGGTGGTGGCCCTTCTTGGCGTGGCCCTTCTTACCATAGTCGTCTTCATGGTGGGATTTTTTGTGATGACCCTTCTTGTGGCTTCCGCCCTTTTTGTGTTTCTTTTCCTCCTTGTGGCCGCCATGTTTCTCTTCGGAGCCTTCGTCATGTCCCTCGTCGTAGAACTTCTTTTCTTTTTTGTCCTCGTTCAGTTTGTGAATATGGTGTTTGCCCTTAATGGAGTGACCCTTCTTGAAGGATCCATGCTCTTCGAATTCGTGTCCTTTTTCCGCCTTGTCGCCTTTTTTGTGCTTCTTATGATGGCCACCTTCGTTTTCGTGTTTTTTCTCGAACTCATCCTCCTCCTCGTGTTCGCCTTTTTTGCCCTCCTTGTCATGGTGGCCCTTCTCACCCTTGGCATTATGTTCGGACTTCTTTTCGCCCTTTTTACCCTTCTCTCCCTTATGCGAATGATGTTCTTCGTGCGATTCCTCACCATCACCTTCTTCCCACTCTTCATCATCATGCTCGTGTTCATGGTGCTTGGAAGCAGCTACTTCTAAATCATGTCCAACCGAGGAGTCACCATGGACTGGGTCACATGCCAGTGTGAACAAGTACAAGACACAACACGATATGCAGATCCATGTTAATCGATTTTGTGGCAGCCGCAGTGGTGGCATGTTAGTTGTGCTAATTCCTTTTAGGTACAGACACCGAAGTGCGTGTCGGCTGAGGTTTTTAAAGTGAAAATAATGCTTCGTCAAGGCGGAAGTCGGGTGGTCTAGTTTTAAAACAAATCGATGCTAAGAGTTGTAAAAAGGAAAATTGCTTTAACCGCACAAGTGTCATAATTTTGTGCCAGCCAACAAATAAATCAGACAAGCGGTATATTGTTGCAGTCGACAGCCAATGAGGCATAAACAAGAGTAAGAGTGGTCACCATTGACTGACTTAATGTGGAAAGAGTATCTACCTTTAGGACAGGCGGTAGTGGTTTTCACCGTTTTGTTAATCAAAAAAAAAAAATTACAACAAATTTTATACTAGTATCTGGTAATGGTGTTGAAGCATTTCAAGTGTTGTAATAATTAAAAATATGTCATACTTCGTCTGCCTGTAAAACCGTCAATTTTATTTTAAACAAATTTAGCGGGACAGACAAAAATCATGCTAAGTCTGCATAATTGTCGACAACTGCGTTGTATTGTAGGATAAAGTAATAGCGAGTTGGATTCAAGAAAAGATTTGCCCTTTTTTGGAAAGATTTGTTCTTTTTGAATTTCATTGCAACAAAAAAAGCATATTTAAATCGAATCTCAACACGAAAGATTTTATCTCTGATTGTTTGGCAGATTTTATTTGAATGCACACATACATACGTTTAAAAAGTCTTCTGTCAAACGACAAATGGAAAATATTTTGTTATTAATTTGTTGTGAACTTGTGCCAGTCAGTGCTAACAAACAAAACAAAATTAGAAATAAAGAGCGAAGAAGTTAAAATTTTATATTTAATGGCACAAAATTTTAAACGACTTAGTAAAATTTTGAAGCCAATTTTAGCAATTTACTAAGCTAAAAGGATCATTGAGCTAATTTTAAACGATTTTAACATTTTACTAAATTTAAAATCACGGAATGGCTACTTTAACTTTTAACAACTAACAAATTGCTAAATCCATTATGGAATCTGATAGCATATCCGCCTTGCACGCGGAGTGCCCAGGTACGAGTCCATCTGGTGCACAATTTTTTTTTTTTATTTTTTATAAATAATGAAATTAAAATGATGAAAATAGAAAAAAATCATACCTTTTTAGAGCACATGTTGGGTTTTCATCAACATATAATTAATTTACAACGCATAACAACAATAATTGTGTTCATCAAAATTCAAACCCTACAAATGCTCAGCTTTCTGCTTAATTAGCAATTTACTAGTTTAGAAAAATTTTAAAAATTTTGAAATAGTTATTCAATCCATAAGCACTCAGGAAATTGCCAACTAGTAAAATGTTAAGCCCTTAACAATGGGTTGTTTAAAATTTTGCACCAATAAATTTAGTGCAGTTTTTGATTGCTTCGTTTTCGTCTTCCTCGTCATCTGGTGATGAAGATATGTTTTGTCAAATATTGTATGTGTCAGTCATTCAAATATACTACAATTAAATTTGGAAACAAGTTTCAATGAAAAGATCAAGTTTCGATTTTCAGAGCAGATCTTTGAAATTTGAATGAAATTCGCTATAAGTTCGTTAGACGCTTATATAAGCTGTTTAATTTTATAGTGACGCATTGTTAGTTTGAAACTGTTAATTTATATATTAATTTTTGTATCACATTTAACGGTCCTGTAACATAAAACTAAAAGTACTTATAATACAAGTGAATCATTACAAGTGTAACAAATTTTTGTAACACAATGCAACAAGTTTGCTGGCTCTTCTACAAGTGTAATGGTCGAAAATTACAAGTGGGAAATTGTATGATTTCTGTAATGCAAATCTACAAGTGCAGAAAAAACTAAATCTTACTTGTAGAATTAATACAATAAATCTTACTGGTAATTCAAAACTTGTAGGATGTAGAAGATGTACGTAAATATACCAAGAAAAAACAATCTTTTCAATTATTTAGCATTTACGTAATATTTTTTTTCATAGTTATGACATTTTTAACCAAAAACACAATATCAAATATCAATTTGTGAATAAATTTTGTGTGTATATTTGTGATTCTTCCTTTTTCAATAGTTAATTATTTCGGTGATAATTTTTAGGTAATTTAATATACCAATACTTTGTAAGGTTTTTAAGACTTTATAGGCTCTTGACTTATAGACTTGGCTTATTGGATTGCAATTCATTCGGCCAACGATGTGTTTATGTATCTATCTGCCTACTTCGTGACTTTTGACGTGTTATGACATTGCATTGCATATTGCAATAGTCCGAAAGTTTGGTAGTATTTATTTCAATTTGTTAGAAGTTCGTAACGCAATCGTTTGCTACCAATGAATGCCGAAAAAGTAGTTTTTATTCACCACAACTTACCATTAGTAGATTTTAGGTTCTAAAAACGGTACTTTCGATAGGACAGTTTTTTTTTATTGCGACTATCTAATAAATGGCTTAACCGATTCTTTCGAAATTTCACACATATATAGGTTTGGGTCGCCCAATTTATACTGCGTACCAATACTTATAATTATTATTTTTTTGTATTTTTAAAAGCATTTTTTTTTTAAATTTAACTATATGCCTGTAAGACCTAAGGTCTTTTAAATGCAACCTGTATTCCACGGCACTAGTTTGGCACAGTAGATTTTAGAATCAGGTATTGACTGTCTCATTTTAACCATGGGCGGCATCCAAATAAAATTGGAGGTATAGAAAAGAATGCGACTAGCGTGGGAATCGAACCCACACGTCCTGGTTACCAATCAAGCACTTTATCCACTGCGCCATTGCCACCGCATTTTTAAAAAAAATTATAGTTCTATGTATTTGCTGAATACCTATGAATTGGTGTTTTTGAATTTTTTTTAAAATTTTTTTCATAGAGTATAAAAATAAATGCACGACTGGATCGCACGAACCTGCTCTTGTAGATAACAACTTTAATGTAGCTAACCATTGAGGTTTAGTTAGTTAGGTGTAGTTATCCTATGCAGGTTTAAAGCCTATGTACTCGTAGGTAAGGCTACTTTGATTCTTATTATAATGAATTGTCGAATAGATGGTTCAAGGAATAGTCACATAGGTACCTACCTAGTACAAATGTATATTATACATTTATAGGTATACATATATACATATAAATGTATGAGGGCCTTCATTGTATTTAGTATTACGTGACGTACGCAAAATGTCGTTAAAAGGGAATAATAATAAGGTAGACATAAATGGATAATACACATAATTTAATGTTTTTATATTGCGTAGTCGTTATAGTTTGGGAGAAAACAAAGATGCAATTTGAATTCATGGATAAATAAGAATATATCAAAAAAAAATTCAAAAATCGTTTGAGCGGTTTTTTAATAAATTAACTTTTTTTGTATAAAATTTTGAAAACATTTTTTAGAAAAAAAATTGAAACGCCATTTTGAAGATATTATTAATAGATCAATTATATCAAATTTCTAAAAAATTCTGTAATTGGTTTTTGAAAAATCGATTTTTCAAAAAACAAAATTTATTTATTTTTTAAAAATCGAAAAACGTTTTTTTTGAAAATTTTCGTATGCAGTTTTATTAACAATTTTAGGAAGCATTTTTATAAGCAAAATTATTTTAATCGGTTCATCAAAATCGAAAATATGAAAAGTGTGTCTATGGGAAGTACCGTTAATAAGTACGCAAAAAAAAATATTTTTTTACTGAAAGTGAACTGTACTTATTTAAGAACACACAATTTTTTTAATAAAAATTCTTGGAGCCGTTTTCGAGAAATATATTTTTTTATTAACGGTTTTTTAACTTTTGTATGGGAGGTACCGTTGTTTTTTATTAAAAAAAAATAGTTTGTTTAGCTTTCAAGATAATGTGCAAAAACCACCAAATACGAAAGTTTGAAAAAATCTATTGAGTGGTTTTCGAAATTTTTAGTCTTCAAAAAAAAAATTAATTTCCAAAAAAAAACAATTTTCGAAATTTTTAGTTTTCAAAAAAAAATTAATTTCCAAAAAAACAATTTTTTGAAAAATTATGGTATACAATAGTGTTTAAACTAAAGCTTCTGCGTAAAAAATTTCAAAAAAATCAAATTAACCGTTTCCAAGAAAATCGAAAACCAAAAAAATGGTTGTACTAGGGACCAAAAATAACAATTTTTTCCAAAAAAAAAAATATCAAAAGGTACCCTTTCCCTTCATTAATCGACTGATTTTTTTTTATAAAAATCATTGAAGCCGTTTTTGAGCAAAATAAGATTATTGTTTTTGGCTAAAAAAAAATGTATAGGGGCTACTGTTATTTAAAAAGTGTCTTTAAAAAAATGAAAAAAAAACGTGTGGGCATATTACCGAAAAAATAATATGCACCAAGTTTTAAGCAAATCCACCGAACCGTTTAGGCTGCAGACTCGAGGACAGACAGAGGGAATTTCGGGACCGACTTTTTTGGTGTTCTGTATGATCTTTTTTACGAATATATAACTTGCGTTATAGTACCTATAATCGCGAGTTAAAAAACTTTTTTTCTAAAAACCGCTCCACAGATTTTTAAATTTTTTTCTTATAAATTAAAAATTTCACAAGAAATAAAATGGAGAACTTTTTTTTAAACTCAAATTACATAACATTACATTTTATACTACTCCGCAGATAAATCTACGAAGTAGAGACACTGAAGCACTGGCAACTAGGCCATTGGCTTAAGCTTTTACATACATTAATACAACAGAGAGAGACAGAGATAGGAAGAACACACAACGGAAGAAACACATATCAACAGCACGTGGTTGGTTTCCGCCGGTCCGCTATCGAATTACTAACCTTGGGCAACGATGCTTGATTTCGCTGATCTATGGGAAGTGATGCTTTCATCGTAGCCAAGGCTGTTGACAAAAAAAAAAGGGGCGACGAAATATAATTCGGATAGTTAGGTATCCCAGATAAATAAACAAATAAATAGGTGAACGTGGCCATTGGCAGAAAGAAGAACTCTACCAACTAAGACTTCGATATTCATGAAAGTCATCGGAAATCTACCAACCAACTAAACGACATAATGAGGGCGTTCCGTGTCGCACAGCTTTCTGATACATTGCTGAAAAATATATTGTGCGTTTGTGAACGTATAAAACCTAATAGGTAACCAATTCTGTCAAAAGTCAAAACAAAAAAAAAAAACTATTTGTTTATGATTACGCTTCAGCTCAAAGTGAATTAAATATACATTTGTTGGGTAAAATATAAATTAAAAATGAATCAGAAAGTAAGAACCACAAATGTTTCAACCGATTCAGAAGAAAAAGATGATGTATTAGGCACGTAATTAAAGTTCACAAACAATAATTGAAAAGACAGATGATTTCGTAGTCAGCTTTGCACTACGATACCTAAGTATACCAGAAGTTTAGCGCTAGCTTGGCTTCGATTTGGAAATCATATGTTTTGTTCGTTGTTATGGTCGTTAGATGTTAATTGACAGATATTTAAAACGTTTTACAACAACAACGAACGTATTGCACAGCAAAGCTGTGCGCTACCGAACGCCCCCAATATCATGCAATACTCGAATCTGTGTCACAAGTTCATCCAAAGCACACTTTTGCTTTTACTTTTATCGAAAGCAGGTTCTTGTATTTGTCATGTAAGTAAATTGTGCTTTTCTGCGTTAAGCTTTTTCCAAAAAAACACGGCTATTATAAAAAAAAAAATGTGTGATCGTCATTGGTTGCAGGTAGCGCCGAATTCTAAAAATGAGATGAAACGAAAATGTGTGACTTAGTTACAGTTTGCATTCAAATTTCAATACGCACAACGTTGGTTATAAGGTTGCTTATGTAACATAAAGGACTCAAATCACAACTTACATTTAAACTACCCAATCTTTATCCAATTAATACTTCAAGCCTAAAAATTCATGCAAATACTATATATATAAAATCCGGTTTGTTCAAAACATCTATAAAACAAAACAAACATTATATTTCTTCTCTCAAAGCTGAATATGACTGAAAATATTTGAAGATGACACTCGAATCTGAACTCTCAAAACTCAAAAGTCAAGTACATACATTGCATTAGCTCTTCAATCTCGATCTAACAAAGAAATCATAAGAGCCCACTCAATAAAGTTTGCAAACAAATGTCACTATTGAAGCGAAAAAAAAAATCATCCACTCATCCCAAGCTGATTTCTCTATAGTATACGAGTATGCTATGTATACCCTCACTAAAATCCCCTAAAGTCAAATTAAATACCGCAAAAAAGTCAATTAAAATGCATCCGAAAAGTTTGTGCGCCTCCCTCCACTCGAGAGCATGAATGCCATTTCCTCCAGCGAGCTAAGTTACATTTCATTTCATTTTTTTGTTGTTTTTTTTTTTTAATTTTATTTCTATTTCCTGTTCCTGTTCCTTGCCAGGTCTCTCAAACGAGTGATTGTTACAGATTAATGGTTGTTACTATAACTTCGAGTGGCAGCCCGAAGTTGGTCCCAGCTCCCACCGCCACCGCTGCGCCGCCGTCAGATAACTGTATATGCAGTGCATGTTAAATCATTACCGCAAAAACCAAATTCATCAGCAAAATCCAATATCCCCATAAGGGGATCGACGACGCCGACGACGCAAGGAATGAAGAGGTTTAAAATGCATAGATGTCTTTGTCTAGATCCGTTTTTTGGGCAACTTCCCATCTTCTATTTCAAGGATGCCGATGCATTTGGAAGCCTCGCGTTTACACAATTACCATCAACATCATCAGCAAGTTACTTCGTGGATTGCTGGTGGAAAAGTTTTTTTTTTTTGTCTGAGCTCCAGAGTATAAATGAAGGAGAATTTCACCAGCAATATATTGAATTCAAGCATGGAATAGGTCACTCAGTTAGGACGTGTTTAAAAGACTTTATGTTCGTTCCGATTTACAGTATCCAGATCACAATTTCTTCTCATTCAAGTTGATGTCGAGGCATTTGGGACTTTATACGGATAATAAATTAGAGCTAAGCTGGGAACGTTACACTGATGTTTCTGCAGTTTCTGGTTGAGAGGTTGTAGCTTCTTCTTCGAAGGCACATGAGTTCATATTTAGATGAATTAACAGAAATAAATGGTTCCAATTTTCATTGAAGAGAAGGTCACCACCATCTCATGGTATGCATTGATAAGAGACCATTAGTTGAAAAGAAGTGGCCCAAGTGTCAACTCAAGCTCTAGTTCTTCTATTTCTTGAAGAATTTTTGAAGCAAAGAAGAGAAAAAAATATTCAATAACCCTGCAAAAGCCTAGTTGATAAAAAAAAATAAAGTGATTAAAAGAAAGGTGTATATCTTTACATTGTGGAATGCTTTGTCGGCATTCTGGAAGTAAATTCGAAAGCTATTTAGTATTATCAGTGATTTATTTTCGCTCAACTTCATGAGCTTCCTGATTATTAGCGCTTCTAAGATCGTTTTAAATTTTTGAGGAATGGTATTCTTTATTTCGTTTGCTTTCTTCCAACAGAAAAATGAAATCCTTGGGAAATGGGTACCACTAGAATTAAGTCCAGAGGTCGTTATTGCTCTTAAATTGGTTCGACCCCTGGCCAAGCCAACTAGCTCCCTCACTTATTACAAGAGAATAGTAAAAGAGGAAAAGAATAAAAACACAACAACAACTTCTTATAATTAAACAAGCCAGACCATGGGCATTATTATCTAGGTTCAACAAAATTACCCTAGACTAATATAATTCGCTGCGCTTTAAAGCTGTAAATTGTATTTGTGTCGGAAGCCATCGACTAATTATTTGCGATTTAGAAGGGTTAGGTTAGGTATATGGGCTGCCAATTGATCTTGTTACCGGCACACTCACATCCAGGTAGATCCGTTGTGATATCCCAAAGTGTTGAAATTTCGAATTCTAAAACCTACGATTACTATGGATAGTCATTATCGAGCCATTTAGAGGCTTTTATGAAGTTCAACTGGCTTTTGCCTGAAAGATTCGAGAGCTCTCTTAAATTGTTGAAGAAATAGCTGGCCCAAGAATTTGTTCTTTATGTGGCAAAGTGCTGGACAAATGACGTAGGAAATAAGTGGTGTCCTCTTGTTCGCCTCCGTCATTGCAACCTCTGCATAGGTCATCATTACTAAGACCCATTTTCTTTTTATGATAGCCAAGTGGATTGTGTCCGGTGAGTATGCTTACAAGTGTTCGAAGGGAAATCTTGTTTAAGTGGGTAATACTTTCAGGTAGCCTAGCAGAATTGGCTACTTTAAGGTTTTCTGAAACAAAACCTACACCAACTCCAGTGTCCATATTTGAGCCGTCGGTATTGATAGATACTGTCGACCCATCAGTATGGAGTTCGTTGTTTAACCATACTTGTCTGTCAGGGAAACAGGTTTTAAAGGGTCTCTTTAAATCGAGTTTTGGTGACATGCAGTCTGTGCACACATTGTTGCATATAATTTTCTGCAGAATCTGAACATGTCCTATGTGGCTATTGCTCCAGGCGTTAGTTTGGCTTAGCCGTAAGGAGCTGTTAGCTGCTGATTCTTGTACGTATAGATCAATGGATTTTAATTTGAGTATTGCTTCTATTGCTTCTTATCACTGTTGGGGTACTCTTCATCGCTGGGACCCAGTTTTTGGAGGTGGCCGTGGCGCGAAAGTTGTGTGCTCGCCTGTCAACCTCGTGGTTGCGGGTTCGATTCCTGCCGTTGTCTATGTCCTCTTATATTCCATTAAGAACCAATTCTAAAAATTGTCATAAACTATGTTGCTGCTTTGCTCATTACATGCTGTTTAGGCATAACACTAACAACATGTGATTGAGTAAACTAGCATACCCATAAAATATGACAACGAAATAAATAAAATAATGCGAATTATAAGGGACATAAATACATAAGACACGGTTATTCTCTCTTCATTAGTTCAGCCGCCATCCCTGGAGATAAATCTGAGACAACAACCAGCTCTAGTCTCAGAACATCGCGCCACACATCTTTCCTATCCTTCTTTCTCTTCTTCCACCTGATGCCCGCGCAGTGTTAAGAAAAACATATAAAGGGTATTCATAATCCCTTGAGCGCGTGCAAAGTTATAAAAAAAAAAAAAAAAAAAAAAAAGTTTTTACCAAATATCCTTAGAAGGATACTGATGAGACGAACTGTAGGACCTGGGCTAAACACATTGATTTGGACTAAGGGTAAAGGTTGAAGACGAAAGTCATTTGATTGCCGGTAAAAGTCTTTTGATTGTCGGTGAGAAACCGTTTGATTTCCAGCGAAAGCTATTCGATTGCCAACGTAAGTCGCTTCATTGCTGACGAAAACCATTTACCCCAACATCAGCGATTACCAGAAATCATTCAGTGCTGAAGTCCGAAAAGAGAATACGGAGGAAGTATAGGAGTTTTTAACCGCAGCAGAATATTTCAACGAGAGCAACCTAAACACTAATTGTAAAATGAATTATAAGAACAAAACCAAAATATTAGAGTTACCAATTAAAACATTAAGCACTAAAGCGTATGTACTTACTTCACTTAGAACCCTAGAATCCGTTAAGCGAAACATCAGCCTTTGATACCAAAGTACATCAAATAAATTGACCACACTCAATCGGACGAAGCTTATGTGCCTCTGATCTCGATAATCTGTCAAGGGCATACAAAAATGGTTCTGGCACGGGAGAATAGTGAAAGAAATAATTTAGACTGTGAAACGAGGCGTTAAACTGCAAAACGCATTTAAACCAACAACACCTAAAAAACGTACCTTGCCGACCAAACCGGAGTGTACATAAACAATAGAAAGTGTACTTTCTCCGCCGGTCGGGGGTGGCAATACCAGCGGTCGTTAACCCATCTACTTGATATCATTTGAATAAGTTTATTTTTATAAATTAGTCTTTAATCTCTTATAATTCACATTTACTCGTAACCGAATATATTATAAGTAAAAGTAAAATTACTACAGGAAATTGAAACTTATTAAATCTGAAAATCTTTTGTAATTTTTATTATGAAAAGTAAACCGAATTAACTTTATCACCTTGTGGAGTTTAGTAATTCCGACCGTGGAAATTTTTGCAAGTAGAAAGTAGTTTCGTTTTCCCTTTCCTGGGCCCATGTTCTGTAACTTTTGAATCGATAAAAGTAGTCAAGAAACAAAAAAATATGTTTGTTTTGTTGTTAAGATGTCAAAATGACTTTTCTGGTTGTGTATAAGATTAAAATCTTATTTGCGTTGGCTTTTGTGTTCACAATGGATGTGGAAATGAAATAATTAAGTTAGCATTGGCTTTTGCCGACGTTTCGGCAGCAGTTGCTGCCTTCTTCAGGGGAACTTTATTGCACATAAAACATAAATAATTAGGAATGCAACAGACTTAAAAAAAAAACAATCAACAATAAACTTACGTTGAGTAAGGTTAGGTTAGGTTGAAGTGGTCGCCAGGAAAACAGCTGACACACTTAGACCTTAGACAGGTCCATTGTGATACCACATGAAGAGAAATTTACTCTTTAATCAAACCAGTTGGAGCCTCAAATGAAGCGGTGAAGTCGGCGAATCTCAATGTGTCTAAGATCACTGGTGTCGTCGAAAAAGAATTTCCCCAGGTGTAATATTCGTCTTTGGGAAAGATCAGGACATGCACAGAGAAGATCTGAGATAGTCTCTTCTTGCTCCTCGTCCATGCAGCTTCTGCAAAAGTCATTGGAGAGACCGCCAAGTTTTTGGCGTGTCTACCAATTAAACAGTGTCCAGTTACAACACCTATTACGGAGCCAAGATGTTTCCTGCTCAAAGAGAGTAAACTTTTTGAGCGTCTTGGATCTATTACTGGCCAGATTTGTCTGGTGGCCAGGCACGTAGTGATGATTGACCATCTAAAATTTATTTGTTTTATGGAGTTTTGATGCAACAATAGTTTGATTGTAGCGATAGGCATACCGATTTCTTCCATTTTCAGTAGAATAGGTATTTGGGTTCCTTTTCTGGCGAGTTCGTCGGCCTTGCAGTTTCCCAAAAAATCACTATGTCCCGGCACCCAAATCAGGTGAATGTTAAACTATTCTGCCATCTCCCTGAGAGATGATCGACAGTTGCGGGCAGTTATAGAGATTGTGGAAACAGCGTCAAGTGATTTGAGGGCTGCTTGGCTGTCAGAGAATATACGGATATCCGATATAGATATCACGTTTTCCCTTAGCCAGGATAACACCCCTTTAATCGCCGCTTGAAACACGCTACAATGGTCAGGGAGACGAAAGAGAGACTAAGATTTACTCTGTCTGAGTACACACCACCACCCACTCCCTCTTCGGCTTTCAAACCGTCCGTATAAAAGTGGGCTGACTCATCTTTTAAGAACCTCTCATCCTCCCAATCTGATCTTGGTGGGATGGTAACTTGGAAGTTCTTGTCGAGGGTAATCGGATTGTCCTAGTCTTGTTCCGACCTTGTTCAGAATATTAGAATGGCCTATCGAATTGCTAGTCCATTGAGAGATGCCTTTGAGACGAATAGCTGTTGCCGCAGCCACTTGTTTGCTAAAAATTCCGAGAGGTGTAGGGTTAGGTAGTATGTCAAGGGCAGCCGAGGGTGTGGAGCAGAGTGCTCCACTGATACATAAGCTGGTTGACCTTTGGACCTTATTTAATTTGTCACAATATGTGACTTTGTCCAATGCAGTCCACCATACTGCTACCCCATAAGTAAGTATCGGTCTAACGAACGCTGTGTACAACCAGTTGGTAATCTGTGGGGATAAGCCCCATTTATTTCCAATGGCTTTGTTGCAAGAGGAGGGTGCAACTGTTGCTTTTCTTACTCTTTCTTATATATTGGATTTCCAAGTCAGCTTCTATCTAGTATGATACCTAGATATTTGGCGTCGTCTGAGAAAGTCAGTGGCGTGCCATTTATTGATGGCGGTATATGTTTGGGAATTTTATATTTCCTAGTGAAGAGGACAAGTTCTGTTTTGGCTGCCCAAATTTTTAGTCGATTGAGAGCATTTTTCATTAAGTCTCCTAGAGTTGGAGCGTGCTTACCTGTTACAACAATGGCAACATCATCGGCATATGCTATTACCTTATATACATTTGCTTCCATGTCAATCAGCATTTCGTTTACCACTGTGTTTTTCATAGAAGTGGGGATAAAACACCACCTTGTGGAGTCCCTCTGCTGACATACCTTCTTTCTGAGTAGTCCCCCAGGGTTGAGTTTATTACTCTGCTGCCTAACATGAGACTAATCAGCTCTGTCAATGAGTCGGATATCTTAAGGTTTCTCAGCGCTATGATTATTGCCACCTTACTAACGTTGTTGAAAGCACCCTCAATATCTAGGAATGCTACCAGAATATACTCTTTATGGTGCAATGAATATTCTATTTTGTACCAGCGTATGTAAGGCGGTTTCAACCGATTTTCCCTTACAATATGCGTGTTGGGCAGTAGAAATGAGATTGGGGTTTATTGTACTTCGTAAATGAATTTCTATCAGTCTATCTAGAGTTTTTAAAAGGAATGAAGATAAACTGATCGGTCTGAGGTTCTACGGATTTACATGGGTACTTTTGCCTACTTTGGGAATGAAGATGACCTTAACTTCTATCCAAAGTAAGGGGATGTTAGTTAGGTCAAGGCACCCATTTAGAATAACCTCCAGGATAGGTTTGATTATATCTGAGGTTATCTGGAATTCGGCAGGTATTACGCCGTCTGGTCCCGCCGACTTATAGGGATCGAAGCTTTTAATTGCCCAAAGTAGCTTTTCCTGTGTAATCAGACCAAGATTGTTATTATTTTTATAGCCTGTTCTTGATTATTCAGTGCTACAAATATTTTGTGAGCTGCACGGGGAATAAGTATATATTAGCAGTAATAACGAGTCTTCGCTTGAGTTGGTCCATACCCCGATAGCTGTTTTTAGAGAGCTAGGCATCGGTGGATTTTTCGAGAGGATTTTTCTTAGTCTAGAAGCTTCAGAAGTGTCTTCAATGCTTTCACAGAAGTTTCTCCATGAAGTTCTTTTGCTCTTACTCAGCTGTTTCTTGTAGATTTTAAGGGACTCTTTGTACGAGTCCCAATCTGAGTGTTGTCTTGATTTTTTTAGCACTGTTAAAAAGTTTTCTACAGTTTTTCTTGAGCGGTGCTAACCCTGAATTCCACCAACGGGGTTTTTGATTTCCTCTTATGTGAATAAGAGGACAGGATATGGCCATTAATCTATTTAGGGCGAGGGTTAAGACCTTGACTTTTTCATCAAGGTCGCTGTTGTTTTAAGGTATCGTGAGAAGTGAGGGACTAATCTTCACCGCACCAAGATTTGGATCACTATAGGACTATTACAAGACGGAACTATTAGGCCATTATTATTGGAGAGTATTTTACTATGCCGTATTAACCTAGTGGTTAAGACCGTTTTTGATATAACAAAAATTATATTATTAAAATTGATAATTCGAGTGAGTTAGTCTTTTTTACCTGCGCTTTATTGTGCTTTCTTCGCGAAAAGCATGGGATCCTACGTGCTTTTACATCTGTCTTCAAGAAAAAGCATCAAAACGTTATCCTCTCGATAACCTAAATTACAACTTACACCTAAACGGAGATCTAACGGAAAACGTCTGGATACTGGATACGCAAGAACGTAATATAACGCTTTCAGATTTCTGATAGTTATACTGATTTTTTAAAAGGGGGATGTCTCTTTGGGACTTTTTCTCTCTGGACCACGATAGGTTAGATAGGTTTCTTACTTTATATAATCATAACATTTCGCCTTTGGGTAAGGCCTTGCAGAAAGGGGAACTTTGTCATAGCTTAAGTTAAGAGTAAATATGTTAAATTCTAACCTGAAAAATATTTATGGAAATTTCTGGCCACAATCTTTAAGATCTGAGTATCTAATCTATAAGAGAAAATTACATTATAAAATATTTCCACTTAATTTTAATGACCCATACCCTAAAAAGTCTCATAACTTTTGGTGAAATTCACAGCAACACTTAGCACATTTTGATTCCAGAATAGCTGGTCTTAGGATAGTATAACTCGAACCTTATCGGCATCGTGTGGAAATCGGTCCCCTAAGAGCTGAAGCTGCTTCTATAATATTATACAGCTATTCTAGAGAAAGTCTTGAGTGCTTTGCAAATAAATTTCATTCGTTGAAAACTTCCTCCTTACGGAAAGGAAATCAGAAGTGCATTTTGGAGGGAGTATGGCTCAAATAGTTAGTGGGTTAGGTTATTTGCTTCTAGGGGTTAAGACGGCCGGGCGCGCTCTAGCATACGAACATCGGAAAACAGAATGTGTATATAAATTCTCATTAATTCAATTAACACCCGACTCCCTGTTCAATTCGTGAGTCTTTTTTTTATTTTTTTTTTGTTTGGTCTTCCCTCTAACTACCCTCAAATCGAACTTTTGGGGTTTTACAATGACTATGTATATAGAAGGGGAGGCAAGATTGCATCCAGAAAGGATCTCCTACCAACAACGATTAGAATTATTGAAAAGGTAAACTCTTTAAATCAGGGCTTGAAATATCTTCCTCATACTATATATAGAAGAGGTATATACACTCGTATACTATAAACGAGGACAATGTAGTAGCTATTTCACTTCAGCAAAAAAAAAAAATAAGGACCTCCATGAGAAATAAGAAGCCACATTAAGGACTCTCGAGAGCTCGTCTCCCTAAATTTTTCAAGCAAAACAAAAACAAACGAGTAAACCAAGAACGTGAAAGGACATTCCAAACATTCAATTGAAAGCCACAAAAGCGAAAATCGTAAGCTTTTTTGTCGATAATTTATGGTATTCGACAAGGATCCTTTCTTCCAGCTCTTTACCAAAATAGAAGGACTTATACCTGAAGGAGAGCCGATAGATTGGTACGAGGGTAAGCTGAAATAGAAAGGTAATGCCAACTGCAGAGCGCTGCTGAAGGTGAGTGGTATGGAAAAGTATTCAATTTAAGATTTATTATCGACAACTATGCGCTACTGGCTGGCTGGATGGTTGCTTCGCAAGAAAGTTAAAGATGGGGGCCAACAAGGACGAAAAGGATTTACCCTGTTTGATGTTTTAATGAATGGGACACTGAGGTGAACGTGCATAGCACACAGCACTGCACAGCATAGTACACATTTGAATTTTCGATTCGCAGTTAACAGAGAGTATGTGACTGTGATTTTGTGTGTGAAAATATTTCGATATAACAAAATGGTGGCATTTAGATATATAGCTATACCCGTTTGAATGGATGCAGGGAAATATATAGCAAGAAGGATTAAAACTACCAGTACGCACATGGAAATAACATGGAATGTGATTACATTTCCTTGTACATTGTTCAAGGAAAAATTCAACTGAAGTGAGTATGTTCATACTTGGGAAGAAAGACTCTCAAGGGATAGAATCCTTAGGTCTGAGTGGGCATGGGTTTGGGTAACTAACATAAGCACAATATAAATTAAAATTTAAGTAACATATTTTCCTGTATACAAACATATAACTATGAAGGGGTTTTCTTGGAATTATTATTTCAGTACGGTGTGGTTTACAGAGAATTATTTAGATGGGTAAGTTCGCATTCGTACGAATCATTCAAATGAAGCAATCAATTTAAAATAAACTGGAGGAAACGGATGTCTGAATAGTGTTGTTATTTTAAGAGCCCTTTAACTGCGAGGTCTTCTATGTTGGCTTCAAAGTATGTTGTGTGTTTCGCAAGTTGATATTCCGAGTAGCGGGTTTATCATGGAAAGGACGTCGGGATATCGGTGGCCAGTTGTTGAGTGAGGTGTAATTAAATTAAAAAGAGAACTGGCATGGTATGGTATTTTTATCAGTAACTTGATCCTGCGGTCTTTAATCTATTTGTCAATCGGGACAGTTCTAGAAGTTTCGAAAATGTTTCCGTTGCGCTTCAATAGCAAATGAATTTGGCTTTCTGGGAAGTTTTCCTGTCAAAGTGGAAACTACAGGCAAATCATCAAAAAGAATTCAAGAAACAAGATTGAGCGCACGGTCTGATGCAGTAGACAATATAATTGGGAAAATTATGAGAGCATCACTAACAGTTTGGAAAAACTGACCGATTCAGGCGAAAGCCTTCCCTTAACATAAGACAAGATGAATGAGCTTTGCTAATTGTAATGCGATCGTTTTCTTTTCTGTGTTTCTTAGCCTTTGGAACCTAAGGATCCATGGAGAGTAATGATGCCCTAATTTACTTACACACAGCCGGAATCGACCTTCATCAATGTTCTCAAAAAATTAATTCCTTGCAGAGCTTTCTCGCAGAACATCGAACAGAGTTGGTTTACGGTTCTTTTAAATTTTCTAAGGAAGCGTTTCAAAACCTTGGCATTTCAATGGAACCTCCCGGAAAAATAAAAAAAACAACAGAGTTAACAAGAGACGCAGATCTTTCCCATGAAAACAAGTTAAGCATTCACTACATTCAACACACTTTTGTTTGTTATGTCTTTTTCCAACATACTGTTCAATCTTATCGCAAATTTTAAGTTTTACAAAAGGAAAAGTCAGACCACTTTTAACTTATACATTTATGCCAAAGTAGAATACTTTTGTAAAATTGTAAATATGAGATATAAATTTAGCAGTAGATATATTGTAAAAAAAAAAAAACATTTTTCTTACTTTTGTACAAAAGTGTGCTGACTTTAGTTAAGCCTTTAAGGCAGAAATTATTTTATTCCTTGGATAGGGTCAACGTCGAAATTAAGAAAAAGTTTCATCAGCTATGAAATTTAGCCAACAATTTTGACTTTCTTACGTCGCATCGGCCAAATTAATGGATGATAAATATGACTGCATCATAGGTAGATATTGCATCTTGTGAGCATGAAGTTAATAAGGAAGATTGTAAAGCGCTTTTGTATGCTCATCGGACAAACCCACTTGAATTTATTAAATATATCGTACAGTGTAGGCTAGAAGTAAGTCATGCCAAATATTATTATAATGCCTCGGTTATTTTTGACAATTGCAATCAGCAATGCAGGTTGTGAGAGAAGCCTCTCAAAATTATAATTTATAATAAATTAGTTATGATTCACGATGAGCACACTGAGGTTAACAAATTCAGGTATTCTGGGCATAGAGCAAGAAAGAAACGAATCCATCGACCTAAATGTATAGTCAAGGATTTTGCGTTAATGAAAATTCGAAGAAAGATTTGAAGACGTTTTCTTTTGTTGTTATGTGCGTTAATTAAAATAAAATGCACGACTGTATCGTACGAAATTGCTCTTGTAGCTAACAACTTAGTTATCCTATGCAGGTTTAAAGCCTATGCATGTAGGTAAGCTTAACTTCATTCTTAGTACATATATAGTGTGTTTCTTTATTCATTCTGATATGTCCAAAATATTCGGAATACCAGTTTTGCGTTTCTTTATTCCATGGAATATTCCGGCTAAACTATTTTGTTGTTTCCTTATTCATTCCAGACGTTTGGAATGCATTCTTTTTATTTCATGTTAAACACGCAATGAAAAGAATATTCTCGGAATAACCCTCTCATATGGAATCAAAAAATGACAGTAGGCAAAGGCGAAAGCCAAGTAATTAAACAAAATGGATGAGCAAACGTTTTTATTTTTGAAATAAATATATAAATAATAATTATCAAAAATCAATAATATTTTATTTTTACTATTTCTCATAGAGATATCTGTTGTTTTGTCATCGCAACACTTTCAAACTGCTGATCTCATCTTTTTCTTTTCTATTCCGGATAGTTTTTTTTTTATTCATTCCATTCTAGATATTCTGGATAAACATTTCGTCTTTTCTTTTCCATCTATTCTATTTCATATTCGGAATAAATAAGGAAACACACTCATAATGAATTGTCGAATGGATGATTCAAGGAATAGTACCTTTTTTTTTTTTTTTTTTTGTTAACTTTGCACGCGCTCGAGGGGGGGCATCCGGTGGAAGAAGAGAAAGAAGGATAGGAAAGATGTGTGGCGCGATGTTCTGAAACTAGAGCTGGTTCTTGTCTCAGATTTTATCTCCTGGGATGGCGGCTGAACTAATGCGGAGAGAATTACCGTTTCTTATTTATTTATGTCCCTTATAATTCACATTATTTTATTTTATTGGTTGTCATATCTTATGGGTATGCTAGTTTACTCAAGACAGGCGAGCACACAACTATCGCGCCACGGCCACCCCCTACCTACCTACAAAAGTATGTTTAAATCTAAGTTATGGATTTTAATTATGTAAGTTAGGAAGTAAAATGTATGTACATACATATACATACAGATGGACCCTAAGTATATGTAAACTTGTACATATAATAATGCAAATGAAGGATGTAGGTGAGTAGGTAGCTATATGCATTATAACTTTTTAATTAAGGTGCAATATACATACATAAGATTCATGTGATTTTTAAAGACACATATGTATATATAAATGTATGGGGGTCTTCGTTGTATTAAGTATTCAGTGACGTTTGCCAGAATTTGGAAGAAGGGAATAACAAAAAGGTAGAAATAAATGGATAATACACATAATTATATGTTTGTATATAGCTTAGTCGTTATAGTTTGAACGAACACAAAAATTGCAATTTGAATTCATGAATAAAAAAGAATATAGCAAAAAAAAATTCAAAAATCGTCGAAGCTGTTTTTAAAACCTCAATTTTATCAATTTTATGCAAATGGGCTGGTACCACGCCTCCTGGAAGGAAAATCTTAAATTTTCAATTTTTACTTGCGATTATACATAGGTGCTAACTACATATAAGGCAAGTTATATATTCGTACAAAAAATTTGTTTTTCTAACAATCAACGTGACATTACGATCATAGAGAACACCAAAAAAGTGGGTCTCCCAATTCCGTCTGTCTGGCTCTGTCTGTCTGTCTGTATGTCTGTCAATAGAAAGATCTACAGCCTAAGCGGCTGAACCGATTTTGTTCAAACTTGGTGCTTATGCGTTTTAGGTGATTGTCCAAAATAGATTTTTGAATCGTTGATTTAGCGCCAAAAATAACGGTACTTGCCATACAAATTTTTCTACCATCTTAATTATCTCGAAAACGGCTCCAACGATTTTGATAAAAATTGGCGTGTGTACTCCATTTTGGCTAAAAAAAAAACTTTTTAAATATTTTGTTATTAACGGTACCTGCTATACAACCATTTTATTGATTTCCGACTTTCTCATAAACGGCTCAACGCATTTCGATAAAAAAGTTTCTTCAGGAGCTCCTTCAAATTCTAAATAGTATTACATTTCACGATTTTCAAAACATATTTTTTTTGGATTTTTGAAAAAAACAACGTTTTTTTTTTGAAAATTCAATATTTCGAAAACGGATGGGCAATTATTTCTGAAATCTTGTTTTTGAATTTGTATTATGAAACATTTAAAATGTTTTTACCAATTTTTTTTTTTAGAAAAAATTAAGAATTTTATATATAAAAAATTAAGTGAAAAACGACTTTAAAAATACATTTCGCCGTTTCTATTAAGAATATTTTGCATATAATGTGATCGAACATAGGAGCAAGTACGTGCGATCCATTCGTGCATTTTATTCTAAAAAAAATTGGTATGACAATTTAAATATTTAATAATATAAACTTAAAAACAAAAGATTGAATCGGCTTAATCAAAGTAAAAATAATTCAAAATTCTGAAATAAATACTTAAACTAATTTCAGCTCAAATTACGTAATTTAATTTCTTGGATAAATTTGAATTTATGAGAAAGAATTTATAAAAAAAATTGTCTAGCGGTTTTTGAGAGAAAAAGTTTTTTAAACTTTTTGAAAACATTTTGCAAAAAAAAAATTAAAAACGCCAATTCATAGGTATTCAGCAAATACAAAATAACTGTATTCAATAAGTCCCTTCAAGAAGGGAATTCCATTGAAGAATGGAAACTGTCTTACTTGGTCCCTATTCAAAAATCTGGTTCCAAAAACGATGTTGAGAATTATAGGGGTATATGTAAACTCTCTGCAATCCCCAAATTATTTGAAAATATGGTAAAAAATAAGCTTGATTTTCTGACAAGTGTATATTTATCAGAAGTTCAGCATGGTTTCGTGTCCGGTCGACGTACGGTGTCTCTAATGCTATGGAACAAAAATATCAGGTGGACGCAGTTTACACTGACTTTAGCAAAGCCTTTGATTCAGTGGACCACCAAACACTTCTAAATAAACTTGAGACTTTCGGCTTCCATTCTCAATTATTTCTGTGGTTATCTCATATTTATCTGGTAGAACACAACGAGTTAAGCTTGGAGATACATATTCAAATGAAATTCAGTATATATCAGGTGTCCCGAAAGGGTGCCACCTGGGTCCGCTCCTTTTCGTTATTTTCATTAATGATATTGTCTTCGTCTTTGAACATTGTAAATGCCTGTTATATGCTGACGATTTGAAACTTTTCTTAAAAGTTTCTAATTTGAATGATTGTCAATTTATTCAATCCGACATTGATTCTCTGTCAAATTGGTGTCACACCAATGGCATAAAATTGAATATAAAAAAGTGTAATGCTATTTGTTTTTCCAGAAAATCTGAATGTTTGCTATTCAACCATAGAATTGAATCTGTGGCTTTAGATAGAGTTTCAAGTATTTAAGACTTAGGTGTTATTCTTGATTCCTCTCTTTCTTTTAAAAGTCATTTCGATTATTTGGTCCCTAAGGCCAACTCGCTAGTAGGTTTCATAAAACGAAATGCAAACGACTTTACAGATCCATTTGTATTATTAACCCTGTTTACATCACTTGTCAGATCACTTTTGGAATACGCATATGTTATTTGGAGTCCCATATATAAAGTCCAATCTGATCGGATTGAGAAAATTCAAAGACGATTCACGAAATATATAACTAAAACCAATTTGGAACTTTAGTCCTAGCTATGAGACAAGATGCCAATTACTTGGAATAAAGTCATTACAATCAAGAAGAAAAATTCATAGTATAATGCTGATTAGAGACTTAATATGCTACCGTATTAAATATCCATCACTTCTTGCTTTAGTACCTATCTATGTTCCCGCTAGGTTTATGAGAGCTAGAGTATTCTTATTTCAAAGAACTCATATGACAAACTATGGTCGTAATGAAACTTTTTCAAGATCCATTGTATATTTCATTGAAGTGCCTACAAGTACTGATTTTCTTAATATTAATCGTAATAAATTTAAAATCGAACTATTGTATTTATTCACTATTTAATTTAATCTCTTGCAGTGCTTTTATCTGTTAGCTGTAATATTGTTTGTAGACAAATAAATAAATAAATTTTTGAAACAAAATTAATGAACAGTTTTCAAAATATATTTTTTTTTAAATTAAAAAAAAATGATGTCAAAAATACAAACAAAATATTAATTAAAAATATTGGTACGCAAAATTTCGAAAGAATCGGTTAAGCCATTTATGAGATAGTCGAAAGCAAGAAAAAACGGTCCTGTGGAAAGTACCGTTTTTAGATATTTAAATTTTTTTTCAACCATATGATCGGTCGTACCTTAAAAGCTGCACTGACTTTTTTAAATCAAAATCGTTAGAGCCGTTTTTAAGAAAAATAGGCTTTAACATAACGGTTATATAAAAAAAAATCAATTTCTCCTCTGTACAATACCTAAAAAACTTTATGTATGAAGCAAAAGTAGGTATCTATACATAAATACAAAAATTCTTAGACCATTTTTTTTCGTCTTCGCTATTACCGTAATGTCATGTTTAATTGTTATCTCGAGACTATTTTTTTCGACGAATCCATAACTTGCCTTATAATGTAGTACCTATAATCACAAGTAAAATCTAAGGCCAAATTTGCCGCCCCCAAAAATTTGCCGCCATAGGCTCTAGCCTTGTCAGCCTTCTGGTAAATCCAGCAATGGTACCTTGATAATTAAATGTCAAATCTGTAGCTAGATACTAGCAAACGCTTTTCCTACTTAGCCTTTTAAATTTCTCCTAAAATAAAGATTTAACAGTTTCTTATTCACCAGAAGTCATTATAATTTCCATTTTCTTCATGCTTCATTAACAAATACGTACCTTTTCAGTTAAAATAATATTTTCCATTGAAATCATTATCCTGTCAGATCCAAGAGCTTTGTAGTTACAAGTCATTTTAAGAGTTCCTACATTCTGTTTCACCAGAACACACATATCGAAATGGAAAAGTATTAAGAATAAAAATAATGAAAAAAAATGTTAACCAAGTGAACTCGCTTTTAAAGGCCATTTTCTCCTCAAATGCACTTGCTTCTGGCTGTGAAAGTTTTGTAGCTTGTAAAACTGTAATTTTATGGGATCCTTTGGTCCTTTTCGCTTAGTGTTTTAAGTTGATGTTATATATATTTTTTTTTGTTCTTCATTCGGGACGAGGACTTTTTTAACATTTTTAACATTGTCGTTTGTTCTCTCATCTGCTTTGGCAGTAAAACCGAGAACGACAATATCAAATGTTTCCAATTTTATATAAATTTTTGGCCCAAGATGTTTAAATAGTTTTTTGTGTTTTTTTCCTTTAGATTTTCATAATAATGCCTCCGAAGCCTTTATTGGTTTGATTTTTTTTATTTTGTTAGCCTGCAACTGTTTTTGATGTTTTTTTTTTTTTTTGTTTGTGCCAAATGGGGGAGGTTGCTATTTGACTGCCAGTTCCGCAAAACAATTCCAATCATTACCCCAGCTATTGACTTCATCTGGTGGTGGTGGTGGTTGGTGGGTGTAATATTCAAGTTTGTCCTTAGTTTTAAAGGGGCTAGGCTAGGAAAATTTTTGTGTGTGTGCTTTGTGTGAAAAATGTCCTTGGCATATATACACAGTTAGTTCTTCTTACATAATGCGATGATATTTTTGCAGGCGGATATAAATTTTTCACCGAGAGGAAAATAGGTTATAGTTTTCTTTGCATCTCGATCTCGAGCATTCCCACTTTGCGTGCATTATTGGTCCTTGAAAGTTGTGCTCCTTCCAATATGTGAATTAACTCGTGCCTATACCATAATGGCGGATGTGTTGACTTTGCATTCAGTTGTATGAAAAAAAAATTCAGATTGCCAAAGTACATATTTGCGTTCTACGGGTCGTTTCTTTTTTATTTTCCTTCCTCCCATTGATGGCAATATAATGCTCTCGAATTCAATCGAATGGGAATACTTTAAAGGATTTCGATTGCAAATAGAATGGTTTAATGATGTAATAATTCTTACTATTTTGTAAAATGGCTGCCTTGTCACAAAAATGCACATAAGTTGGGCTCTATGTCGAATAAAGTGAGCCGAAGTATTACAACGTTAAGTATCTCTTTAGTGATCTTTTGACTGCACATCTAAAAAAAAAAACATGTCCATGCCTTCCTAAAAGCAATACAAATTCCTGGTCTTAAACGTCCTTCTACAAATTGTTGTTTACTATGTTGCGATACTTAAAGGTTGAAATAATAAAAAAAAATTTTAACTCAAATCTACGAATGTGTTTATACTATACTAGCAGAAAGTCCCCGGCGTTGCCCGGGCAACCGCGGCAAAAGTCTTTTCATGCAATATCTTCCAAATAAAACGAAAAATAAAGAAACTAAATTTGTAAGAAAAAAGATTTTTCATTCATTTTGTCGTTCAATACCCATGTTCTGTAACTTTCGAGTCGATAACAATAGTCGAGAAACAAAAAAAATTGTTTGTTGATGTCAAAATGACACTTCAATTCCTTCCATTGGAAATAATAACATAACATAATAACATAAACCCATTTTTTTTCAGAGGCTGTAAGTGAGAAAAAGTTATCGCCTGAGTTACAGAAGATGGGTACAGGATTAGTTTTGTTATTTTTTTAACAAACGAACTATTCTTCATTTTGGGACTCTTCGCTTTCCGGAGGTTGACTTTTTACAATTTAAGGCGAGTTATGCATTCGTCGAAAAAAAAAGTTTTGCGATAACAATCAAACATGATATTACGATGATAGCGAAGACGAAAAAACAAGGTCTAAAATTCTGTTCGTCTGTATGTTAGTATAGCCACTTCAGTCCAAATGGGTGGGCCGCATTCCTTCAAACTTGGTATAGAGTTTTTTTTTTGTGAAGCTGCCAATATGTTAAAGCTCATTTTTCTCGAAAATGGTTCTAACGATTTTGACTTAAAAAAATCAGAGTATTTTTTCGATATGAACTATTAAATGGTTGGAAAACAAATTGCCAATGATAGTTAAGAACGGTTTGCAAGTGGTTTGATGGTTAAATATTTTTTTGCAAGATTTAATTGTTTGTAGGGTGAAAGGGGCTAAACGCAAAAAAACAGAACTTGTGAAAGTAAAAATTTCGCGACTGTGAAAGCTTACACATCAAACTTGATTTACTTTGTAAACTTAACATGTGCCAATGAAAAAGGTGGCAGTTAAGTGTAAAATCATATCAACTCTTATAGCTGGCACATGAAAAGTTGAGACCCACCAGATTTTGTTTAACTTTCACGCACTTATGCAAAAGCATGAGCTTACATTTGGAAGTTAGTTTTTACGTTCGCAAGAGTAGCCTCTGGCGCTGGGGAATACTTGCAGATGTGAGCTCGGTTAATGGGCTAATTTCAATATTCTCAGCAATCTATTCAGTTCTAACATGTTGCCAAACATACGCGACCTTACGCTGAAATGTATAATATTGCATGAATTCACCGGCGCCTGTAACCGTGAAAATACAAGATTTCGCGATTGTATGTATTTAGACACTAAAATACATTTTCCTTGTAAACTTGAAAAAATTGATAGTTCAGTGCGAAACCTTAGCAATCTTTTTGCTTTCATGAAAATATTCTTGGCGACGGTCAATTCATGTATGTGTATAAGCCCGGCATAAATTACAGAAAAGGAACACGTCTAATGTCGAATTTCTTTCATAGAAATCTTCGGAATTTTTCATGCTGGGGCCCTGTTAGCGTGAAACTCAAAATGTAGCATATTTAAAGGTTTAAAGTAAGACCGCACTAATGCGACACTTTCCGATACTATGCATTATTTTTTTTCAAGCCGCACTTGAATGGCAGCCTTTCTCGTCTTCGCTATCATCATAATGTCATGTTTGATTATCATCTCAATTTTTTTTCCAAAGAATGCATAAATAACTATTGTACTAACTATAATCGTATGTAAAAAGACGAAAGCGGAGAGTCTCAAAATGAAGAATAGTTCGTTTGTAAACAAAAATAATAAATCTCCTTTGTTCAATTTAATAAGAAAACTTATCCTGGTTAAATAAACAACAAAATAAATGGTAAATCCTTTTCCTTACAAATTTTCTTAATTTTTTTATTTCATTTGGAAGATATTGCATTAAAAGACTTTTGCCTCGGGTGCCCGGGCAACACCGGGGACTTTCAGATAGTTTGGAAATAAAATCCATAAAAACAGCAGAAGTAAACAAAACAAAAACCAATTTGGATATAAAATCCATGGAAACAGCAAAACGAAACCAGGATAAATTTAAAAGGTAAGTGCAAATATTTGAAACATAACTAATATATTAAATTGAATCGCCTATAAGCTGGGCAAAGGACAACAGAAGATGATGCAATCATTTTTATGGCGTGTCAATGGTAAGTCGTCAGTATATCTGTCACATACAGACAAACTGAAATCGGAACAAAATTACACTTTTATATATTAGTAGCGATATAGTTAGGTACTGTATTACGAAGTAGGCCAAAGTGAGAGCACTAATAGAGAAAATTTTTCGATATTCATCAAAGATCGTTAAGTTCTAATGGTGATTGGAATTGCAACAAGTCAACGTATAACGGAACATATTGTTGTATCAAGGACCTTCGCCTTTATGTACCCCTTCTTATAATTATTCTACTGGACAGGTGTAGTATCACTCAGATGAAAATTTTTCGTAAATAATAGTTAGGGACAAACCTTGGGTCCTTACAAACCTTCTCTCCTTGAAACACCATTACAACCTAGGGATGACAGGATTCCATAGGCAGCAGCAGAGAAGGGTGCCCAGTGATTTTATGGCGATGGCGTGGCATGCTTGTTAGAAGCCTAAGCTCCGCTCGTCGGAATGGGTAAAGTAATTGCCAAAAATGCACAGGACAGTCGTTACGTCTAGTAAATTTCGTGCCATTATTCATAACATGTTAGTTGAAAAAAAAAAATTTAAGTCGGGTTAGAAAACATAATTTAAGACCTGCATTCGTCACTGCAAAAAACAAACATGAAAAATATATAATTTACTTAAGTCCTGAAATATATCGCTCGATTAAGAAAACTTGATCGTTGGCCAACATGGAGAGTAATGTCAATCTATTGTTAGGTCCAATGAGGGAAACCCACCCACGTATCCATGAGGTGAAACGTTCTTGGTAATTTGCCTCTTTGCTTTTCATGCAAAGCCCCCTATTTTTTTTTTGTTAAGTAAAACCGCAATTATTTATAGTCGGGGCTGTACTATTTTCTCTTTTTTTAACTACAACTACACACGACCTGAATCAACGACGTACCAAAAACCAACTGACTTACTTACAGGAAACTGAATTTTCTTACCGATTTTTTTAAATATTGATACGGCATGTATGGCTAAACAAATGAATATACAAAATACAAAGTTTCAGAGGATTTGAGTCGTTTTCGAAATATGAAGTTTTCAAAAAAAAAAAATATTTTCTTCTGTTACAAAAATACCAAAAACAGATTTTTACTTGCGATATACATATGTACTATAGAGGGCAAGTTTTGTATTTGGGAAAAAATTTGAACTCAAGATTTAATTCAAAATTGACATTACGATGATAGAGAACACCAAAGAGTCTGCCTGTCTGTCTGTCTGTAGAACGATCTACAGATTAAGCGGCTGAACCGATTTTATTCAAACTTGGTGCTTATGCGTTTTATGTGATTGTTCAAAATAGATTTTTGAATCTTCGTTTTAGCCCCAAAAATACCGGTACTTGCCATACAAATTTTTCTACCATCTTAATTATCTCGAAAACGGCTCTAACGATTTTGATAAAAAAAATACTGCTTTGGGTATTGTTTACATTTGGGTAAATTTTTTTTTTTAAATTTGTTATTAACGGTACCTGCCATACAAGCATTTGATTGATTTTCGACTTTCTCACAAACGGCTTAACGAGTTTCGACCAAAATTTTTATACAGGAGCTCCATTAAATTTTAAATACTGCATTTCAAAATGTTCTAAAAATATTTGTTTGGATTTTTGAAAAAAAAAAACATTCAATATTTTGAAAACAGGTGGACGGTTTTTTCTGAAATTTTGTTTTTAAATTAAGATTATTAAATATTTAAAATGTTCATACCAATTTTTTTTAGAAAGTGAAAAACGACTTTAAGAATACATTTAGCCGTTTCTATTAAGAATCTTCTTTATATGATGTGATCGAACAAAGAAGCAAGTACGTGCGATCCAATCGTGTACTTTATTTTGTAAAAATCGTTGTAGCCGTTTTTGAGAAAAATAGGATCCTATTTTTTTTAATTTTTTGGTTAGGAAAATACCTAAAATTCGGACATGCAATATTATTTAAAATTCGAAGGACCTTCTGTGTAAAAATGTTCATCGAAATGCGTTAAGAGTCCAAAATTAAAAACAAAAAAAAAAAACGTTCTATCGCAGGTGCCGTTATTAATATTTTATTAGCAAAGCAATTGTAGCCTATACCTATATTAGTGCACACATTTTTTTTATCAAACTCGTTGGAGTCGTTTGCGATATAATTAAAATTCGCCGTTTTTGAAATTGTGGGCTAGATACACTTATTTTGGTTCTTAAACAAAAATCATAAAAAAGCTTTTAGAATCAACACAAGGTGCAAAGGGGACGGTGTCCCTTCATGCTGCCCAACAGCACCCCTCTGCTTGGGATTTGGATGGGGTCGAGTTTGCTTGCATTCAAATTT
This sequence comes from Philhelius pedissequus, assembly GCA_910595825.1. Classification (NCBI taxonomy): domain Eukaryota; kingdom Metazoa; phylum Arthropoda; class Insecta; order Diptera; family Syrphidae; genus Philhelius; species Philhelius pedissequus. The sequence continues at coordinate 330,179,042 of OU343160.1, forward strand.
TTGTATAAGGTTTATCAAAATACAAAACGGGATAAGCTGGATTAAATGGGATTTTAAATAGCGGATCGGTGTTTTGAATAAGAGTGGCTTAAAAATGTGGGATTTAAAAAAAAACAGTACATATCTTAGAAGACTGGATCTTAAAACTTTGTTTCTTCTGAATTTTTGGTGTGTTCGCCTGTCAACCTCATGGTCACAGGTTCGATCCCTGCCGTAGCTTATGTCTTCTTATTTTTCCATTAAATCCTATTCTAAAAACAAATGTCATACAATGAGTTGCTGGTTTACTCATTACATGCTGTTTAAGCATAGAACTAACAACATGTGATTGAGTAAAACTAGTATACCGATAAAATATGACAAAGAATAAAAAAATTAATGCGAATTATAAGGGTCATCGATAAATAAGACACGGAAATTTCTCCGCATTAGTTCAGCCGCCATCCCTGGAGATAAAATCTGAGACAACAACCACCTACAGTCTCCGAATATCGCGCCACACATCTTTCATATCATTCTTTCTCTTCCTTAACCTCATCCTCACGCCCGCGCTGCGTTAAAACATTTAAAGGCTATTCATAATCCCTTGAGCGCGTGTAGATTATTAAAAAAAAAAAACGGGATTTTTAAAAGCATTATTCGGATCGCTCCGCTCGAAACTAACTTATTTCTATTTGAGTCGAAACAGGGTGGCCATGTAGACCCTTTTATTCTTGTTTACTTGTTAATAACTTACCGACAGTTTTGAAATATTTAAAGTGTCTCATTCATATTTTCTTTTCTTTGCAATTTCCACAGATATGACCCAAAAAATGAAAGAATTGGTCTAAATGCAGAGGCTCATTAATTCATTTTTATCAATGCAACTTATTTTTATTTTTATTTTTATCGTTAATATTGAAGGATTATAACTCCACGCTTACTTCTAGGTTAGCCCTATGAAAAATAAACATAATACTAATTTGTGCCCAAAGTGGGCTTATAGAAATGCAACCAACAAGGATTCACTTGTCAAAGTTTAACAAAAACACTAAGCCTGAAGATATTATCAATCACATTTCTAAAAAAACTAATATTTCACCAAACCATTTTAAATGTTATGCGTTAGTTAAAAAAGATACTGATTTATTCAATCTGAAATTCATTACATTTAAACTAAGCATTCCGGCATCCAAATTTTCAATCATCATGGATTCGTGTAAATGGCCGTGCTTTGTTCAAATAAAGAAATTTGTGCCGCGAGAAAGCAGCAATAACAATAACAACAAGAATAAAGAATTGTCTCTTCACACATCTGCATCCCAATCCACTACAACGTCATCATCATCATCATCACAGATGACATTTACCTTCTTCTCTTTCTCTCTGTCCATATGACATAGACCAAATCATAGTAAAAATAAACTTCGCAATTAAATATTTGGTAATTGTTATTGTATGTTATATTCCGCCTAAAAGCTCACTAGATATTTATAAAGTATATATACAAGATTGTGAATTCTATATATCGAAACTTAAAAAATTCGAACATATAATTATTCTTGGAGATTTTAATCTGCCTAACATTGAATGGGTATTTGATCCCGAAGAACTACATCTCTTATCATTTAATGTAAACACAGATTTTGAATGTGAAATAATCGATTCTTTTGCAAGTCATGACTTAATCCAAATTAATTGTTGTAAGAATAGCTTAAATCTTGTTCTCGATCTTGATTTTGTAGACAGAGAATTAGCTATATCTATAGATAAATCATTATGTCCTATTTTTTCTAACTCTGTTCATCACAATGCTTTAGATATTTGTTTCTCTTTTTATGATCTTATTAAATCTACAAATTGTATCAAATTGAAATTTAATTACAAAAAAGCTAATTTCGAAGGCATAGCGAGTTATATGTTGAGTATTCCGTGGCATGAGCATTTTTGCTCTCTCGATTTATTGAATTTTTATAATTTTTTTATTGATAATCTGAGAACGGAAATTGATATGCATGTTCAAAAAGTCAGAATTAAAACAAATTCCAAGCCTCCTTGGTTCAATAAAAGGCTTAGTAACTTAAACAACAGGAAAAACAAAGCTTATAAACGTCTACGCGTAGCAGAAAATGATGACAATTTTAAAAGTACTTATATTCGGTTGGAACGAGATGCTCTAAACAAATTTTCGTTTCAAAGTTATATTTTATCAGTTGAATCTAATCTAAAAAAAATAGTAAATCCTTTTGGTCTTATATCAAAAACAAAAAAAAATCTTGTGGCATTCCAAGCTGTATGAATTAACTTGGTTCAACATTTTCTGATCTATCGAGTATTTGTGATTCCTTCGCAAACTATTTTGAATCTAATTACACTAAACGTAATGTTAATTCATCCTGGACAGCTGAATATTTATCTCATGAATGTAATGTAAATATCGGTTATTTAGAGTTAAATATTTCAGTAATTGAAGAAGGTCTCTTGAGTTTAAATGATGACAGCAATCCCGGTCCAGATGAAATCCCACCGATTGTTCTTAAAAAATGTGCTGCTTTTCTTTCTGAACCGATTTTCTTTATTTTTAAGAGCTCTCTCAAGAACGGTGAATTTCTTCCCGTATGGAAGAAATCATTCTTAAACCCAATTCACAAATCTGGGTCTAAACATCAAATATCCCACTACCGTCCGATTTGTAAATTGTCATGTATACCAAAACTCTTCGAGAAATTGATATATGAAAAACTGACATTTTTAGTTAAAGAATACATTTCACCGCTTCAACATGGTTTTGTTGCGGGTAGATCAACAACCACCAATCTATCTATCTTTACCAATTTCCGTTTAAATAATCTCGAAAATGGACATCAAATTGATGTAATTTATACCGATTTTGCAAAGGCATTTGACAGAGTAAGTCATTTTATTTTAATAAAGAAGTTGAAAAACTTTGGTTTTAATTCAAAGCTCTTGAAATGGTTGGAATCATATCTCACGGGTCGAATTCAATTTGTTTGCATTGACGAAGTTATCTCGAAACCAGTTTTGGTCTCATCTGGTGTGCTCCAAGGTAGCCATCTTGGACCCCTTCTTTTCCTAATTTTTATAAATGACTTACCTAGTATTTTCCTTAAATCTAGTCAACTTCTTTTCGCTGATGACCTAAAGTTATTTCGGTGCATAAAATCTATTGGTGACTGCCATCTTTTACAAGACGATATTTTAAAATTGTCCCAGTGGTGCACGAAAAACCAATTATATCTAAATGTTTCTAAATGTCAATGTTTTTCATTTTGTCGCAACTTTTCTGAAATTACTTTTGATTATATAATTGATAACCAAGTTCTTGAAAGAGTTAGGGAGAAGAAAGATCTTGGTGTAATTTTTGACCCCAAGCTGAACTTTTCGAAACACATTGAATTTAGTGTATCCAAAGCAAATTCCATGCTAGGTTTTATTAAACGTAATAGTAAGGAATTCACAGACCCTTTTGCGCTTAAATCGCTTTATACGTCTTACGTAAGACCAATCTTGGAATACTGCTGTGTAATTTGGAACCCTTGTTATAACAGCCATTCTAAGAGAATTGAAATTGTCCAATAAATGTTTACACGGTTTACTATTCAGAAATTTGGCTGGAACATCGATACTCCATCGTATAATATTAGATGTCAACTTTTAGGAATTCAATCACTTGAAAACAGACGGAAAATTTTTTCTGTGATGTTTATTAGTGATATTTTATCTTATCATATCAAATGCCCTTATCTGTTGTCTTTAATCAACTTATATGCTCCATCACGTCAGCTTCGAGTACGTTGATTGTTTCGAGAAGATGAACACAGAGTTAACTATGCGAAAAATGAACCAATAACTCGTTGTGTCAAAGAAACAAACCTCATATTAAATCTTGTTGATTTTGATTTTCAATTAAGTAGATCTTCTTTGAGAAATAATTTAATAATGCATTTTCATTTTAATTGATTATTAAATTTAGATTATGATTTTAAAACAATTTTTATTTTTCATACTTTTAATTATAAGTATTTTAAGTATTTATATTTAAGCTAAGAATTATTTAATAAAATGTACACATATATTTATATTTATCTAGTAATCTAATTGTAGATTTTAAATCTCATATTGATGAAATAAATAAATAAATAAATAATAAAATAATTGTTCTTTGGGCCCTTAATCTAAGATCGCGGGGCCTTCTTGATAGCCAATCAGACCCTGCAGAAATTTTAAAAATTTTATTCCTATGTGGTATTTCTCCCTTTAAAATTTCTGAAAAAAAATTTGAGGTTATTGTATTTTTTTTAAATATTTTCAGTAATTGTATATCTCATCCTTGATACATATTCCAATTTCGTCCTCCCAGAAATTGTTATATTTTTTCTTTTTTACAATTTTCCAAGAAAAAGTAACCCATAACCCTAATCAAATTCTCCATTACAATGTTGCTATCCCAATATTCTTAGCAACCTTAACTGGACTGGAATAATAAATTCAAATGTTTATTGGTTGGTAAGCTCAATTCAATTTATTGAAGTTCGGTGCCTCTAGAGACGATGAATATGTGATTGATTGGGTTGTTGCTAAACCGAAGCATTCATCCTATGGGACAACATTCACTGATGCGTACAATGATTCGCTCTTCCAGATCGGAAGCGATTTATTACGCATCACATACACACGCACCTAACATGTATGAATCATAGATGTATATACAATTCTGATAATGGACAATTGCCAAGCTAATTGTTTATTCAAATTCATTTTTGGTTTCGTAGTTAATTTATTCATTGTCCTTTTTGCGAGTTAAGGATTTATACTCCCAAATGTAGAACACCAATAACAACTTTACAATACCACACGCACTTTGCTATTGTATTGGTGAACGATGACGGACGTCATCGTCTGAATGCATGGATTATAGAATTGAGACGTTACAACTATACATTCATATATTTGCATACATTCATATAAATGTACATGTACATGTACTTGTATATCGAAGGAAGGTGATATCCTGTCGACATCGACTGATAGGCTTCTGACAGATGACATGGCATTTTGATGGGACAGGATAGTAATTCTGTAAAATTGTTTGTGATTTGAGGGATGTTGATTGATTGAATTGATTATCGGGGTTGGTCATCGCATATGAAAAGTTGTTTAAGGATTCGTTGGTTGGTTGGTTTACTGATTTTGTTATTTTTAATTTTTACTGTGAATAGTATCTGATATATTTTGAAAGCTATATTAATAATCAAGTTTCAAAAGTTTTAAATTTTGCGCATGAATTTTCGTTGAGTTCAGAGACATACGAAATAAAATGAACGACCGGATCACATAAAATTGGTTGTGTGGTTTAAGGGAAAAATGTGTTCAGCCATAGGAGAAAAAGCCGTTGATTATTAACGCTACTACTGCACACTGACACCAGCAGTGCTGTAAGCTGCCGAGAGATATATAGCAACAAGCAAGTAGAAAGAGATTCAGTCCTAGAAAAAAAAAACAGTTTTATAAAACTTGTAATTAACTATTAGTATTGAAGAATTTAAAGAAACACATACGAGACCGGTAAACTAATCCTTAAAACCTACTTTATTTATGTCCTATAGGATCCAGGGCCACCAAAAGAACGCCCCAAATTTTCAGATACATCTCTCATATAGTTTTGTTGTGGCAGTCATTTTATATACAACTACGAGCATTTTCGTAAAAATGAAAAAAGGGAATTTATAGTGCTCATTAAACTCAATTTTTTGCGAGAAAAAACTATCTCGCGAGCCAAACAAAAGCTTGAAAAATATTATAGGGACTCTTCATCTTCGATTGCAAGCACTCAGAGCAGGCTTACTCAATTGCCGTGTTGTCGTTCAAGCACGCACAAGTGACCCCGAACATTCGGGTCGCCCAATTAATTTCACTACAACAGAAATGGTCGACAAAATCAATGGTCTGATAATGGACGATAGGAGGGTGAAAGTGCGTGAGCTTTAATAATCCACCAGCCTATCTCATGGCTCAGTGTTTTCGATTTAACCTAAATAAAAAGCATTTCGTAAGATGGGTGTCAAATATATAAATCGACAACAAATGCATACTTCTAACAATTTTAATACAGTGTTTTGGCGCTTATTAAAATAATTAACACAACTTTTGTGTTATTAATTGCAGTTTTGTGAAGTAATTGAACAGACCCAAAATGTAAAACTGCGAAAATACACGAAATATACAAACTTATAAGACGTCAAAAAGTGGATTAGCTAAATATCAAAATTAATCTGGGTTAACAAAATATTCCTGAGATTTTCTTTTGAAATTTTTGTAACTGTTATATACAAAATGCTTAATTTTAGAAATATTTACTTTATTTTATTGATTGAAGTACTTCTGATTTTAAAATTAAATATCCTTAGAAATTTTAAGAAACATTTTATTTATTTAAATTCATACAAAATTTTCTACACAATTGCATATAGTGGAACAAGTTTCATTATTTTTCTGAAAAATTATATTTTTTGACAGACCCTATTTGTTCTCTCAAAATTCTATGTGAGTTACAGCATATTTCAATTTCATGAAAATCGGTCAAAGTACAATGAATAAAATTTTTTTTCAATCCGGCCCCGTACTTGCATAAATTCATCCCCCATAAAGACCCCATTTTCCAATTGAACAATACGTCACCGTTCGAGTTTCAAACCTTGATCCATGGTTCAGTAATTTTAGTTCACCGATTTCGGCGAGTTAAGTGAGGTTCAACGGGACACAAAAAATAACTCAAAATGCGTAAGAATATAGGGCGAGAGAGTGACATGATTCACTGTAAGCATTTTGTGACAGTAAAACCATTTCCCAATTCAATGCTACGAAACTTTTCACGGCGAGATTTAAGAAAATAATATAGAACTTAACTGACTTTCGATGACTACTCTATTAATTTAACGGAAATACCTTATTACTCGTTATAGCTTAAGACCAATTTAACAAGAAACACGAGATCTCGTAATACTCAAGTCTTATTCTTATTTTTTTTTATTTTATTTATTTTCTGTAACTAAATTATTGTACAATACATACTATAATTATTTTAAATAAATATTATATGGAATTTTCCCTTTGCCAGAAGTCTCATATTCTTAACGCATCCATTCTGTGCAAGAATAAATAATTCTTTCAAATGTATGGCAATGCTATTTTAGATTTGTCAGCGGACTTATAATTCTTTGTATATGGCAATGCTGATCTATGTATAACAACAAAAGATAATTTTGTTTGTTTTGTGTATGTGTGTTTTTTTAGGAATATTTAGGGGAGGTAGGAAATTTCGTTGGCACTGATAGGCGAAACTTTTAGACCCATTGTGATGTCATGCTTTTTTCAAAGGCTGATCCCAGGGTTTACCCGAAAAAAGCGCAGTAAAGCCAGGCAAATATGAAAAACTCTCTCCAATTATTAATCTCAAAAATATCTGTATTTTATCAAAAACTGTCCGTATAACTATACTGCTGAGTAATATAACCGTAAAAATACCTGTCTTATAATAGAGGCTAGCAATATTTAAGATAAAGGAGTTGTTATAATCTTGGTGTGGTAAGGAATCTAAAAGCAAGGATCTAGATGCTCGGGAATTAGGGAGTTGGCCCAAATCTTTGCACTTTCGGAAGAACTAGCAGGTCATAGTTCGCCCATAACTCACAAATTGAATACGGAAGCTAGAAGGACAGTGTTTAGGGAAAAGTTGAAACCACTTTCTATTATCCGAAAATCTCACCGGGGTATGAAGTAAGCTCCACCAGGTGGAAAATTTATTCCGATTTACAAATTACAAAAGAATTTTAGATTCAATAAGCTTCAGTTTCCTATAGAAATTTGCAATCAGAGTGCCAAGCCAACAACACCTATTTTATTTATATTCTCGGTCTGGAATTCCAAATTAACACGTCAATACATACATGTAAAGTGTAGAAGCACAGAAATGTCAACCGAACTGACATTAGACGTCATATTATTTCTTCATTTATTTCCACAGAGATGGTAAGAAATAAATGCTGAAATCGATTTCGTAAGATAATTTATTTTATGAAATTTGTGGTCTGCATTGGAAATTTCCATTGCATGCTCGATTTTCGGAAAGATATTATTGCGTGTCATCAAGTATATGTGGTTGAATGCCGCTGGCATTGTTTGTTGGATGTTAAACCCTATATCGGTGGCAGCTTTGCCGGAAAAAAAATTGTAAGTGCCAATGCTGACAACAGAAAATGCCATTTAGGCCACTGGGTGCTACAAAGAAAATAGTACACGAATTCTAGAGATTCCATATGTAATTTTCAATTGAATTTATTGCACCAGAAAATTTGGGGAATAGTAAGAATAAATAAACACAAAATTAATCTCACTAATCTTACTAATATTATAAATGTGAAAGTTTGGATGGATGGATGTATGGATGTTTGTTGCTCAATAACTCCGGAACGGCTGAACGGATCTGGATGAAATTTGTAACAAAGATAGATTATTGTCTGGAGTAGGCCACATGCTACTTTTTATCCCAGAAAAATGTATGGTTCCCGTGTGATATTTGTGTTTTAATTTTTTATGGAGCTCATTTTACGAATAGCTTTTATTCACAACGCTCAAAGAAGCACACGGATTTGCATGAAATTTGATTGGTAGATGGATGGGGTTCTGGATTTTCTAGGTCATTTTTATCGCGAGAAAATTTACGGTTCCTATGGGAGAGGCTTAAATATGAAAAAATATATACATATACTTGGGTGTTTGTTCACCTTTAACGGCTCAACCACTGAACGGTTTTTAATTGTAAGTGTATATATGTGATTAGATTCCCGTGGAATAGAAAGTCTGTATACCATCGCACGGGCATCTTCTATTAAAAATGGTGTGAAAAAATGTATTGTAATTCATCAATTGAGAAAGAATGGGCCGATTTGGCTCGAACTCTTTTTTAGTTGTTCGTAAAATCCAGGAGAAGGTTTTTGCGAAAGAAAATTTTGGATTAACCCTCCAGAAAAGTCGGGAAATTTTAAAAATCGAAAATTGATTTTTTGTATTTAATTGGGTATGCCAATGTTCCGGAATGGCTATTGGAATGAAAAAAATAGAAAATTCTCGAAAAATTCTAGAAAAACGCGAACATTATTTTCTCGATGATATATAGGTTGAGGCATTCATGCCATTGAATGGATTTTAATTAAATTTGGTAAGCAGCTGGAAGATTAGCCATGGTTTAATTTTTCCCAACTTTATTTTTGTAGTTCTTACTTTTTGAATCAAATATTAAATCTTCGCTTTCTTCGCAAACATTACCATACACCACGAACATCGAAGCCATCGAACACGACAAAATCTAAATTTTTGGCCAACAGCAAGCGGCTCGCAAACCAGCCCACACACAAGAAGAGCACAGCGAGCACGAGCATGCTAGGTGAGCATATTCGTCGTTTGTGCCTACATTCAACGACTGAAGGGTTTTGAATGAAATTTTGTAGTTGGATAGATGATTTCATTATATTCCCGCGGGTCCGTAGCATCGCCCGGGTATCTGCTAGTAAATTATAAATTAATAGATAAAATAAAAGAACTTCATTAAACGCAACATAACAAAAAATAAATAAAAGCAACAATTAACAATATAAGTCTTTAGGTGGTATGAAGTGTTAGCAAGTTTCAGCCTTTATTATTTCATTAAACGACAAAAGGATTTTATACTCGTAACTTTATAATGCCGGTCGTCCACTAAGTACTTTTCATTCAACTCCATCTTTGAATGAAAAAATTTACAACCTCTTACACTAATGACAAACTTAATGAAATGTTTGATAACCTTGTTCACCTAGTTGATCAACTCGTTCAATTATTGGAGAACTCCGTACACCTAGTTGATCAATGTACTCAATTGTCGAATAGCTTCGTACATATTATATAGTTGGCAAACTTACTCAAAAGCTTATAAACTTGTTCGATTTTGAAAAAAAAAAGGATTTTCAAGTCGATCAACTGCGTTTTTGATATGCTTGTTGAATGGACGCACTCATCTAACGCAACTTAAAACAAATATTTTCACATCAACGGTAACCAACACCAAACAAAATTAAAAAAGTTGATCAATGAGTTGAACTAATAATGTGCAACAAATTATCTTGAAATCGTTGCCCAACGCGTTAAAACAAAATTCAACCAGCAACACGAGCTCGTACACTAGCCGTACACTTGTTTAACAATTCGTTGAGCAACGATCTCCAAACTGTTTAAACTCGTTGGTTGAATGGAATTGAGGAGATCGTACATACGAGTTGAATGTGTTGAACTTGAAATAAGTGCGTTGAACGCCTAATAGACGACCGGCATTAAGAAAGTCGATTTTTTTATTATTTAGCGTGAAGAACTCAACGAAGCTGATGCACTACCATGTGGTGAAACTAAGTTTGATCATGAACTTGGATATTGAAAAAAATTGCTGGTCGATTCCTAAAGTGTCATTCCAAGCGTTTGAGTGCCACAATGCCATTTAAATTAAAAAGTGCCAAAAGTGCACGATCGTGCCAATTCGGCAACGTTGATCAGTGGATGAGGTACATTTTATATTGCTTAAATACACTTCGGGTCGGTCGGTTAGGTACTTATTTGGAGATTGATGGGTTACAGTGATCTTGATCTCGGTTTTGATTTCGTGAGAATGAGGAATATACATTTTCCACTAGCCGAGTTGGCTATTGTTCAATTCAGGTTACTTTAGGTGATGCATCCATGTATCAGGCAAGATCGACCCTATTGATGTTAAAATGCTCTGGAATTAAATTCCTATCTCACTGTTTTTCCTGCTAGCTCCTAAGTCCTGCTGAGTGAAATCGTAGGCAAGGATGTTGGAGCTTTCAATCAGTAATTTATCTATTTGCATGCGGTCAGTTTCCAAGAGCGCTATAAACTACAGTCCAGGATGTGACCTCTCTCCAGCATACTCAATCTCGAAACGTTGTAACTCACCAACTGACCGCGTGACTATGTCATATCTGGAATACACTGGCTGTTTTTTTTTTTTTTTTTTTTTTGAAAATACCGCAACTGTTTTAATTTACGAAAATTCATATCACTCAGTGTTGGTACTAATTGTGCTGTTTTTGGTAACCTTTTTTATATCCCATCGATTTCATGGTGTGCGTTGCGGTTTCACTTCTCACCCGCGAAGTTTTATCCTGTTTCCTTGGATAGCCACAAACTATCACATAAAAATGTGGCGACACTAAAGACCACCATTCCATTCACCCGGATTTCATTGGAATTATTATTAGTGCGACACCAAGCTGTTACCACGTTCGCGGTCCATGGTCCACGAACCAACATCAACGCCAGCAGTGATAGGGATGATTTTATTATCTTCAATAAAATAAAAAAAACTCAAACACACACCATGCAGCCGAGCTCACTCTGAAGTATTTTTTAACGCCTATACACATAGCCATACGTATAGTCCTGTGGACAGGGTAATAAAATGTTTCTTACCCTCAAGCCATTGATTTGGTGTTACAACAGCCTCTTCGAATAAGGACGAGGTACCTCAACGTATATTTGAAATGCTGCTCTCGTATTGCTTCAAATTAAACTTCTATGCAAAGTTCATCGCTAACCAAGTTTCGAGTAATTAAATGTTCTTCGAATATTAGTTCGTTCGTTGATTCTGTTCGTCCTTTTAAAAACTATGCCGTGGCTGATCATTTTACTTGGGTAGACGAGGATGCTGTTGAATTTGGAGAATCCAATCTTGTTGGCGCAGATAAAAGGCAACAGGCTCATGCTTTACAAGCATCACCTGTAGTGCCAAGTCAGTCCTCCTAACAAACTCAAGTTAACCTACCTACCAATACCAATACCAACCTTATCTTATCATAGAGAAATATCTGTGCAAGTTTCTGGTACGAAATTTATTAACCCCAACTAAAAGTACAAGGAAGAACTTTTTGGCCAGTAGAATGCGAAGATTGTTTTGCTAAAAGAGAGTAAGAGAAAGATACCTGAAATCACGCAACGGAACAGTCTGTTGTTGGCGTAGTCATAAATTATTCCATATACGAGTAGTATGTAGGTAGATGTTGGTGTATGCTTAACGTCGAACAGTTTGAAAGTTTTTTTGTTTTTGTTCGTCCTTCTATCTTCGGTTAGCTGAGAAGAGCTTAAGGTAGTAGGATGAACTAAATAATAAAATGAAATACATGGACAGGGACACGTGTTTCACAAGATACCACATGCCTACCGTATAGTGCCAAGCTATAAGGAGTTCAGGAAGGCGAGTGTTATAAACTAAAATGGGCTGTCATGCTTGTGAGTTCATTTCATGTACAAAGCTTCTCTGGTGCTTTTTACACTACATCAAATATGGAAGAGGTTTTTGTTACGAGATTTTGGTTGTTTTTTCTTCATAACCACTCGTATAGGTATTCCTAACTAGACCTGGATTTAGGTGAATTGAAATCTGAGACTTATTAAGCTTTATTGAAAATAGAATCTTGACATATTCAAGCTAGGGAGGATAATGACTCGATCGTGTGTCTATATTAGGGATGTATTGTATTATTGTAAGTAAGACTCATATATGTAGAAATGTGCGTAATTACATCCTGAGAGAGATTTTTAGATGGGTAGCACACAGGGTTGGCCGAATTAACTACATTACTATTTTCTACGTCAAAAACTACGCGTACTAAATGGAAAAAACTACGCGTCTTATTTACTACAATTTGCTTCGTCTGCGACATAACGTAGTAAATTAAGAAAATCAATAGAATTTAAACCGGATATGAAAAAATTCCAAAATTTTGAATAAAAAAATATCTCACCGAAGGACCCAAGCTCAATGAAACCGGATTCCGGCCAATAAAATATATGAACAGTGGTAGAGAAATAGGGGTTTCCCAAAATTTTTTTCTAGTGCAATATAATTTGCTTAAATTTGCCTTTTTCTCTAAATCGTGCCTAAGGAACAAAAAAGTAAAAAGAAAATAAACTCAAAAATACATTCCGTAATCATCTCATTTATTTGTATCGTTCATTTTCAACGTATAGTGAATGTGAACAAGTTTCTTGAATTTTTTATGCTCAAGTCTTATGACAAAAAACCAGTGCGAGAAAAACTTGAAAACGTTCAAAAAACTGTGACAATCTCGTATTTTTATTCCTTTTATTCTGATAAAAACTTTAACTTGTTCAATAGTCGTCAAATACAAATGGAATGATAAATGAATATGAGTTCAAACTTCAAAATGAAATGACATTTCAGACGATTTGACATTTGAAACTACGTCTGCTACAATTTGTTTCATTTACTACATTAACTACATTTAACTACATTAACTACGTAGTAGACGTAGTTAATGTAGTTTATAAAGGGTGGCGCGCGAAACCTGTTACAGTAAGAAATTTAAATAAATTTTATTTTAATCGATGTATTTCATCAATTAATTTTTTTTATTGGAAATTTTATTTTAAATAACTAATGGTTTTTAAAGATGATAGACCACATATGCGGCATCTGATCAGAAAATTGCGGCCTGAAGGGTTGAAATTTGGATCGCCTCAATTATTTTCTTAATGGACTGCTTCAATTCAGTCAAATTCCTGGGTTTCGTTTTGTACACTTCCTACTTGACATAACCAAATAAAAAAAAGTCTGGTGCAGTCAGGTCAGGTGACTTTGTAGGCAAGCGGAAATGGCAGTTTCTGGATATCAATTTGTTTAGAAATTTTCGTTGGAGCTCCGCCATAACTTGTGTGGCTACGTGTGCACTTGCTCCATCTTGTTGAAACCAAATCCTGTCCCCATTGACAGTTTGTGGTACACCGTTTTCTTCAAAGAAGTATGGCCCGAAAATACACCTTGATGGAGCATTTATGGACAAACAATTTATCAATGTGTTGTCTTCTTCGGCCATTGCAATAATTTTTCGGCAAAATTCCAGGCGAAAAGGCAAATCCTGAGGGTTTAACTTGCTTGTGATTTGGACTTTGTACGGAAACAAGTTTAAGTCATCATGAAGTATCAGTTGTAATGATCTGCTAACTCCAATTTGGCCCGATAAGTTTTGAGTCGACACACTTGGATTTGCCTGTATTGCCGATGCAACAGCCACGATTGTATCATTAACCCGAACATTGGGATCTGATCGATGATACTGTCTTCGTTCGATGCTTCCAGATTCGGCAAACATGTTCACCAACCTCATAATGGTACGTCTACTCGGGGGAGTACCGCCAAACTATCCAAACCCTTTTTTCAGTATCAAAAGCATTCATTTTGATAAATCTAAATTGTAGCCTATAAAATAAAAAAAATACGCCTGAAAAAAAGTTATTACGTTTTATATTTGTAGCACGATTCGTGCGCCACCCTGTACAAGAAAGTGACAGTTCGGCTAACCCTGTAAAGCATATTTCTAAAAACAACATGCCTAGATGTGTGGAAGGATCGTTGAAATTTTAAGCTGCCGTTAGACATGTTCGTATTCAAGCAATTAGCTCTGTTTTGTTAAATTCAGCGCTGTTTTATTTTTTTTTTAATTCTACGGCCTTAATCGTAGTTTTAATTTAAAAAAAAAAAACGATTTACCCATCTTATTAGTAATTGATAAGCGAGTTAATTTATAATCCTCATTGACAAACCAACGGTCGGTTGCGCAGAAAGAGAATTCAAGAGAGCAAAAATAGTGTGCAAGAAATTTGATTTTATAATGTAACGGGTGATTTTTTAAGAGTTTGAGAACTTTATTATAATAATACAAGACAGATATATTGTTGGAATGAATTTTCATTATTACACTTGGCAGATAATTTATTGGCATTTATTTTTAAAATATGATTTCCTGCATATGTCCGCCTGGGCTACGAGTTACATAGTTTATTCGATCAGTCCAATTTTTGATATCATTTTCGAATAAATCTAACCGTATTGCGTCAATGGTGACTTGAATATTTGCTTTCAATATTGGTTTGTCGGTAGAGCTGGTAACGAGACGAGACTACCTTAAAAGCACACGAGAAGACCAAAACGAGAACGAAACAGACCGTATTTTGGTACCGAAATTCGCCAAGAGTCTCGGTATCGGTGGTTTGGTTTCAGTTTTTGTTAGAAGAAATTTTTTTTATTTAATTGTTTTTTAGTAACTAACCTACTCATGTCCAATTTCCAAATTCAATTTTTATAATATTCACAAGTTTTTTTTGCGAAATATCTATTCTATGTGCGTTAAAATATCAAACCACATATGTATGTATGTACATAGTTATACAGAGATAGCAGACTGCAAAAATCCAGAAAAGAATACGTACGATTTACATATGCATGTCGTTGGAATAGAAATCGCTGATTTTTCAAACTGACTTTGTTTCTTCCTCCGGAAAAGTTGATTTTAAGCCTTTTGGGTGATTTTTTGAAAGAAATATTATCCAAATGTCAAAATACAGGGTGTCCCTTAATTCGTCAAGAGTATATTTATTGTTTACATTCTTGCATTATCCTAATTAGTAAAATGTATTATATCCTGTACTATTTATAAGTAAATCTTGATGTACAGCAGTTATTTTTTTAAATTAATAAATTAATAAATTAAAGAGTATTTTAAGGGGTGATTCTCGGATATATTCTAAGAAAAAAATTGTTCTACACCAAGGCCCTATCTCCAATGTTGTTATCTCTTATCGGGGACTTATGAAAAGTCTTACTTACATGAAGAATACGATTTGGAGAATATGTGGTACAACAAGACGGTGTCACATGCCACACAACTCGAGCGAATATGGCTTTATTGCAAGAGACATTTGCTGGCCGCGTAATTTCTAATTTTGTGAGGCTACGCGAAAGACCGTCTTTATTCAGATAAACCTTTAACTCTTGAGCACTTGAAAACCAACAATCGTCAAGTTATGGCTGAGATACCGCCCAATATATGACAAAAAAATGGTCGGAAATTACCTCAAAAGAATCGATGCTTGCAACAATTCGCATGGTGGATATTTAAATGATGTAGTATTTCACACATAATGTCAACTTTCAAACTTTTTAATAAAAAAGAAATATCATGAAAAAAGGTATATTATATGTGTTTTATTTACGTTTACCTTTGAAACCGCAAAATGGATAACCCTTTACATACTCGTTTATTGTCAATTTAAATAAATCGAAACATTTCGAATTTTGTAGAGGTTTTTTAATCTATGTAAATCGGATTAATTCCTTTAATGGGTTTTGACACTTCATCGCTTGCCAAAACCAGTTAGTTTATTTACAAAAATCGAGCGTTGTTTGGAGGTACTATTTTTTTTTTTAATATTTTATTTGTTTTTGTTATGAAACATATTCATTTACACCATTATTCCAAAATGTTATTTCCAAAAAGTGTCTCCACACCCCTCATTTTTCTTAGCAACAAACTGCTGAGATACCGTACTCTATCTTTGCAGTCTGAATAATGCGTCTTATATTACATCTTTTTACTACCAAAAAATACGAAAGAAACTAGGACTAAGGATGAGACCAAGACCGAGATTGGTAAAATTTTCTCGAGAAAAAGCCGAGACAAACACCGAGACGAGACTTGGTTAGGTGAGACCGGAACCGAAACCGAGACGAGACTGACATTTTTCGATTTTGACGACACCGAGACGAGACTAACAAAAGTCTCGCCTGGTCTCGTCTCGTCGTCAGCCCTATTTGTCGACATAAGCCAATGACTTAATATAGCCCCATAAAAAGTAGTCGAGAGGTGTTAAGTCGCACGTACAAGGGGACCAGTTAGCAGGGCCACTTCTGGAAATAAAACTGTCACCAAATTGATTTTGAGATAAATTTATGGATATCAGTCACCATGGCTACATAGCGCTCGCCAATCACCGTAATAGCTGCTGCTTTTTCCTTTCGCAAGAAATAGAGACCAATGATGCCGCCAGCGTGTCAACCGCACAAAACAGTCAATTTTAATGGATATATTTGTGATTTGTTAATGACTTGAGGATTGACATTTTGCTAACTGACGAAGCCATTTTACAAGAAATGAAGTTCATCACTAAATACAATTCTTCTTAACTGTAAAACCATAGGCAATAACCATCGAATTTCTTATGCAGCTTAAAAAACACCCTTTACAATTTCTAACTCAACTTTCATTTTCCTTAAGACATGTTCACTTACGCCATAGAAATAAAATGCACGACTGGATCGCATGTACTTGCTATTATGTTCGATCACATCTTAAGAACACAATTTTTAATAGAAACTCCTCAATTTTTAGTATTTTTTATATACAAAAATTCTTAAATTTTTCTCAAACAAATGTTTAGTATGACAATTTAAAGTATTTAGTAATATAAGTATTTATAATATTTTTTTCCAAAATTTTGATATGCAGTATTACTTAGAATTTATGGATCTCCCCTACAAAAATTATTTATTTATTTATTTATTTATTGGATAATTTATAATTTCACATTAAGATATTATCTTATATTTTGTGATTGGCTTAATTATTGTAATGCAATTTAATAAAATATGATATGATAATATACATTTTTATATAAAAGGTAAGTGTCTAATTATTTAAAGTGAAGTACATAACATTTTTGCTTTATTTATTATTTATAATATTTGAATTAAATTTAAAATAATATGAATTTGTAATTACTTGTTAAGCTTATATATTTCGAGCCAAGTGCTTAAAAAGACTGGTTTTGAAAGCGTTTGCGCTTATGATTCTCCTTAATTGTATGGGCAATGAGTTCCACTGTCGGGTGACATGGACCAAAAATGATCGTTCAGATTGCAAGCAATTCAATCTTGGTTGTATTATAACAGTTGTTCTTTGGGAATTAGGAAAATCTAGCCTGTTGTACAGATATTCAGGTTGATGTGATTGCATGATGCCATGGAGAAGAATAAGTGATCTAAATGTTATTAAATCTTCAAGTTTAAGGCCTGTTATTTGCTTGGAATAGGGAGAGATATGGTCGAGAGATTTGCTTGGAATAGGGAGAGATATGGATGTTGAAGACGTATCGGGGCCAAATTATTATAAGTTAATCTCAGTTTATTTTTTGTGTTGTTATCTACACTACAGTAAACTTCACAACAGTACGTGAAGATTAGTAGGAGTAAAGCTCTTATAAGTAACAATTTTGTGGCAGTCGGAATAAATCTTTGAGTACACCAAAGCATTCGGAAGTCACTATAAACTTTAACAATTATAGTTGCTACGTGGTCTGTCCAGGTAAGGTTTTCGTTAAAAACAACGCCTAAATTTTTCGCAGTGTGGACGTATTCGATTATTGATTCCCCTAATTTAATTGGAGCGAAGCTGGATGTTTCTAGACACTGTTTGTATATGCATAGGGTTCTTGACTTCCCCGGGTTGAGGGAGAGATTGTGTCTAAGTGCCCACTGCTGAATGATTTTTAAGTCCTCATTGACATCGCCTATTGCACTTGCAACGTCGATAAGTGGACAACTATGATATAGCTCGACATCATCTGCAAACATGTGAAGTGAACAATGTTCGACCAATCCAGGTAACTCATTGACATATATGGAAAACAGTAAAGGTCCAAGTACAGATCCTCGTGGAACACCAGCTGTTATTCCTAGCAATGAAGACATTATATTCCCCACTGCCACACATTGTTGACGATCAGTTAAATAAGAGTGCAATAGTCTTACTGCAAGTGGGGAGAGACCAAAATTAATTAATAGTTTCTTGCAAAGTGCGTAGTGGTTAACGGTATCAAACGCCTTTGAAAAATCGAGCAATGTTAAGAAAGTACAACAGTTCTTATCCATAGCTCTGCGAATGTCATCAACAATAAGCAACAGCGCTGTTTTACAACTTCTTTTAGCACGAAAACCAGACTGAACGCTGCTTGAAAGATTATTTGTGAAAAGGTAACTCTGCAGCTATTTTAGAATAGCCTTTTCAAATACTTTCGACAAGAACGGCAAGATAGATATAGGTCGATATTCAGTTTTTAGTCGATTTTGGGACTTAAGTATCGGAAGTATTTTTGCTTTTTTCCATGAAACAGGATACTCGCAAGTAGTAATTATATTCTTAAGAATATAAGTAATATACTTCAGAATAAGTGGCAGAAGAAGCTTTAAAAATTTTGGATTAATATCGTCCAATCCTGTAGCATTAGACTTCACTGAAAGTATGCATTCAACAATTCTTAAATTGGATTGGCTACCCTGGTCCAAACTATAAAGAAGGTGCAAACTTAAGCTCTTGATTTTTGAAAGAATTACAAATATTTAAAAGAAAGTATAGTGAAAGTGATTAATTTCAAAGTGCACAAGAAGTCTCCTTTAATCCAAAAAACACAAAAACCCAACAGAGTAAGTCATAGACAATAAGAAAAACTAAGGCAAAAATGTACCCCTGCAAACAAAGGAAATCAAGCACCTAGCCCAAATACGCAAACACATACATACTAATATAATATATACATATATGCTTAAGCGAAAGGTAAGTGAAACTTCGCCCGAGACCCATAATCCAAACAAAAAAAATCCTTGTACAATGGGTGTAGGCGAAATGTCAGTGGAAGATTTAGAGCAATTGTTTGATCGAAAAACAGCCAACCTCGCAACTAAGGGTGATCTTGTAGATTTGCAAAACAACATCGCAGAACAAAAGGCCCAAACAGATGCGCTGCAAAGCCAATTGATGGCTACCCAAGTTCAACTGCACCAAACACAAGAAGCCCTTCACAAAACACAACTTAGATATTGTACGTGGGAACGAGAGGTAGAATTTCTTGCAAAAAAGGCATGTGAAAATAATATCATCGTGCATGTACCTACAATCTCGAATGCTGATCCAATTGTACGTGCCAAAGAAATATGCGCTGACTTGCTAGAAACCAATGCAAATAAAAATGATCTAATTAAATATGCAAGAAGGCTGGGACGTGCAAACGAGAGAGGTGCAAATATACTGGTACAGGTAAACAACACTGAAGATGTAATAACAATAATGGCCAAAGCCCGCACATTACGACACACTGGAATTGCAATTCGTCGAGATTTACCCAGTACAGTACGAGAACGTCGGAGGAGAATATTTATTCTGAAGAAGAACCTACTATCGAAAAACCGAAACTTAAACATTCTACTTAAAGGCGAACATATTCAAGTCGAAGACAAAACATTTTTTTTGATGAAAATGATAAGCTTATTTGGAAAGATGGAGATGGCGATGGAGAAGAAATTATCAATCAGCTGTTATTGACAGTGGCAAAAACACAAAAGAGAAGAAATTCTCCAACGATGGCAGGGACACCTACATCCTCAACCAGAAATAATCCCGTATCCAGGACACAAACCCAACCTTTAACACATTCATAATAGTATTGCCGTCTGCCCTAGTAAAAAAGTAGCTAAATCAAATAATAATTTAAATTTCAGAATTTTATCATACAATGTAGCTGGATTGAAAAATAAAAGTAAATATTTAGATTTTGTTGAATATGTTAAAAAACATGAAATATTTTTTTTATATGAAACTTTCCTAGTAGAAAATTATGAAAATTTTGAAAATAGTTTTAATGAATTTGAATTGTTACGGAGTGCTGCAATCCGAACACATACAGTAGGAAGAGCAAATGGGGGGACGGTTCTTGGGATAAGTAAAGAATTTTCGTCCAAAACAAATTGCTGCTTTGTAAGGAGAAAAAATAGAGACTATGTGAAAATAGATATCAAAGGAGAACCTATGGAGATTTATCCAATCTACATAAACTGTTGCAACTGGCAAATGGAATACAACGAGTTAATTGATTGCTTACTCACTACAGGTTGCAAAAATATGCTTCTGGTACGTGACTTTAACTCTAGAGTTGGAAACGAACAAGTTGCACCTATAATGAGAGGAGAATGTGAGTCTTTTTGCAATGTTACGAGTATTAGAGAGTCTAAAGATGAAACTATCGATACTAAAGGCAAACAACTTATTGAAGCATGTGACTCTTTTAACTTATGTCTTTTAAACGGTAGAACATCCAGCGATAGTAATGGTGAATTTACGTTTGTCAATGGAAATGGATGCTCCGTAATTGATTATGCGTTTATAAATGGAAATTGGCACCAGTTGATAAAGGACATGGAAGTAGCAACTCAAATTTTCTCAGATCACCTGCCTATATCTATTAAATGTGGAACAGAAACAAACTATCCTCTTACGAAAAATCTCTCGCTACTACCAAAACTTATTTGGAAAGATAACTGGGTCTATGAGTATCATCGCCATCTAGATGAATACGTCACAATGCTGGAAATTGAGTGGGGCCATGCTCTCTTATACCCTAGCTTTCTGACGAGCATAATTAAGCATATAACTGCATCAAATACAAGCAACAACAAACTAGTTAGAAAGCAACCTTGGTTTGATGAAGAATGCTCCAAAGCTAGGAAAAAATAGCTTGAATTTCTCAACTTGTTTAGAGAACTGAACACAGAAACATCGAAACAAATGTATATTGAAGCGAATTTTAACTACAAATCAATTTGCGAATCTAAGAAAAACATATATTTTAATGGACAAGGTTTCTAGTAGCAAGGATTTTTGAACCATTGCCAGAAAACTCAACGGAAACGCATTCAGAGTTGGCACCCGAGTTGAAATTGGCACTCTAAAGAACCATTTCCGAACAATGCTAAATCCTGAGGGACCACAAGTTACATATATGTATGCAGTACCACAAGTGTTTGATGAAATTTTGGACACACCATTCAGCATCGAAGAGCTTTTTGATGTGTTGCGAAAAGCAAAACAAAACAAGGCACCAGGTGAAGATCGAATCCCCTATGAGTTCTTCCAAAATGCTACAGTCAATTTTCTTGAAAAAGTACTTAAATCCTTAAATTATATATACAAAGAAGCAAAGGTACCAGAGGAGTTCCAGAAGTCAATAATCTTCCCAATATTCAAGAAAGGTGATCCTAATAATGCAGCAAACTATAGAGGAATATCTTTTATGAACACTATAGCAAAAATTTTTACTGGCTTATTGAACGCACGCCTAACAAAATGGGTCAAAGAAAATAGAAAGTTATGCCAGTTTCAGGCGGGATTTAGGGAAGGCTATTCTACTGTAGATCAGATATTTAATCTGACAAGTATAGCGCAAATTAATGAAAATTTCTAAAATAAATAACAAATCTACATTTTCATATTTAAATATTTGTAAATATACCTTTAAAATTTAAATTTTGTATAACTTTGTATAACTGTTAAATTTGTTGTCATTTCTCGGCAGACGGCTAAGCCATGCTTAAATGTACTTAGTATTAAACAAATACAATTGTAAATCTTATAAATGAATTAATAAAGTACCAAATAATAAAAAAAAAAAAAATTGTTAAATTTGAAACTTTGACCACTTTCATCACTCTCGTGCACTTGTTCCCGCGAATACAATTGCGGCGAAAGATTCAAATCAAACGAACTTGGAATTTAGCTCATCGCAATCTATATCCGCACCTACTTCTATACGCTGTTTTCCATTTCCTAGCGTTCGTAACTTTTTCCAAATATCTTTTCCAGACTAATGGTTTGGGCATAGGAAAGATTCAGAATAAATTCGTTTTGCGCTTTTTATTCGCATAACAACTGAATTACGATATGATCGGTAAATTTCAAAAAGTATATTAAGCTTATAACGTTTCCATCGAGCATATGATTCATCACGTTTTTTTAATTAAGTGAAGGATATCGTTGGTAAACCATGGCGGTGAATCACTTTTTATAATTTTTGATTTTAACGGAACATGATGATCGAAGAGTCTTTTAATGTTGTTTTGAAGCAAAAGTACTAGCTGTTCAACTGAAGGCATATAATATATTTGCTCCCAATCAACTTGGGCAGTGGCCAACTCTAAGCTTTCATAATTTATATTTTTGAAGTCCCTAAATGAAATTATATTATGATCTGCATAAATCGAGATTTCATATGTCATATAAATCAAATCATGATGTGAAAACCCTGGGGCAGATAGTTGATTATAAAATACTACTTTTTCAGTATCCCCTACAAAGAACACATCCAAAAGTGATCAAAATCCGTAAGGCGTTTTATGAGAAAGTCGAAAGTCAAAAAAATTGTTGTATAGCAGGTACAGTTAACAACAAAATATGTTAACAAAAATGTTCACCAAAATGTAATAACCTAAAGTATACATTATAAGATGGTAGAAAAAATTGTATGGCAGGTAAAGTTATTTTTTGAGTTAAACAATCGATTCAAAAATCTATTTGAGACAATCACCTCAAACGCTTAAGTATCAAATTTGAAGAAAATCGCTTCAGCCGTTTAAGCTATAGTAAATCGATCTACAGACCAACGTTGCCGAAGTGGCACGATCGTGCACTTTTGGCACTTATTAATTTAAATGGCTCTGTGGCACTCTAGGAATCGACGAGCAAATGTTTTCAGATATATCCAAATTCCTGATCAGATCAAGTAGTGCATCAGCTGAAAGGGTTGTTTCACACTTAAATAACATTAAAACCTGTAATAAAAATCGACTTTCTTATAAAAAACTTGCCAGCACTTCATACCACTTAAATAGTCCAGCAAAATAAGATATTCACTTCAAAAAATTTCGACAAAGCTGAATTTTGGTGGAGATCTACATTTTTACGTCCTAAGCATTTTCTAAAAAGTACCTTAAATTTGGAGTGGTGGAAAAAATTTTAGAATGGGGAAAGCGGAATTCAGTTTTTTTTTTACTTACTCGAAACTCATAGGTTCTTTGAAAAAAGTTGTTGGTGCATATTGTATATCATGTCATTCTACACAAAAAAGATTAAGACATTTTTTTATCGTACAATCGATAGATTTGTAGAAAAATGGTCAAAAACATTACGATGTAATAGATTTTTTCAAAAAAATTTACTAAAGATATGTTTTTGAATGGGGAAATTTTGTGTTTTTAGGGAAAACATGTTCTTACAAAAAAAACACAAATTTTAAGCGTGGCGCCGCGCCGGAAGGAAAATGCCGTCATCTTAAAAATCCTAATTAATTTTATTTCGTTTAATAACTCCCAATACATTTGTTTTTCTTTTCTCAAAATTTCCTATGAACAACTTCCAGACAGTATAATTATCTACAAAATGTCATATTAACAACTTGTGTATGTCAATTCGTTCTTAAGTTATAGCGATCCAAAATGGGATTTGAACGGACTTTTTTTGAGATATCTTTCTTTTTACTTTATCCTCTGCGTTTTTGGATAACGCTTGTTATTGCTTTTGTAGTGCTCCTAATAACCTTAAAATGACATCTGTGTCATGAACATTCGACAAATGGTGTACCGTTTATCCAACGCCAAATTACACTCTGCGTGAGTAAGTAAACTTAGTAATATCTGTTTTTTGTATTAATATAATTTTTTGCACACCACACCGCAGAGGTAAAATATACTGGCCCCAATTTTTTTTATCTTGTGATATCCCCAGGAGGCCTAATCCAGTATTGAAAACGAAAATTTTTATTTTGACTTCACTATCTTCATTGTAGTCGTATTCTTCAGCCTCGCATTACTAAATAGCAGTGTAGACCAATTTTTCTACAACTGCAACTTTTGTTACATCCTTTACAGCAATTCCAAAATATATTGTTGCCAAGTTGTTCCGGAGCTGGTGTAAATTTTGTTCCATCTTCCATTCCCAGTCTTTAGGGTTAAACTCATTATCAAGCCACTTTTGTACCTGGGGATATACTCTTAAAGGATTCTGTTGGGATGATCTAAATGTTTCTCAATTTTGTTTCTACGAGTATATTAAGTCTGGTTGATTTAACGAATGAATTAAATATATATATCCATTTTGACGAGCAATTTAACTTTGGTGCGCTATAACTCAAGAACGAATCGACGTACAGAAGTCGTTAATATGATATTTTGTAGATAATTATACTGTCTACAAGTTATTGATAGACAATTTTGAGGAGAAATAAAGGTTTGGGGAGTTATTGAACCAAATAAAATAAATTAAAGCTTGGTTTTTCTAATAGAACATGTTTTTGCAAACATAACTAAAAACAAAAAATTTACCCACCCACAAACATTAATTTATTTAATTTCTTGGAATAAAGATAATACGCCCCAATATTTTCCACCATTTTGCTGCAAATCTATCAATTGTACGTAAAAATGATATGAATGTTTTTTGTGTATAATCACATGATCTACAATGCGTACCAAAATTTTTTTTCAAAAAAACCTTTGGTTTTCGAGTAATTTGGAAAAAACTGAATTTTACCACCGTTTAATGAAGTTTTTTTATTTTATCTATTAATTTATTATTTATTAATTTTAACTTCTTATTATTTCATTAAGTTTTGAGGTGCAATAAATAAAATTAAAAATTACATATGAAATCTTCGTAATTTCTATACTTTTTTGTTGGTGGCATCCAGTGGCCTTATGGCACTTTCGGTTGTCAGTATTGGCACTTACAAAATGTTTTTTTCCGGCAACGCTGCTACAGACAGACAGACGGAATAATGGGATCCACTTTTTTAGTATTCTCCATCATTGTGATGTCAAGTTTCATTAAAATCTCGAGCAACGTTGCCGAATTGACACGATCATGCACTTTTGGCACTTTTTAATTTAAATTGCACTGTGGCACTAAAACGCAAATATTTTCAAATATATCCAAGTTCATAATCAGATCCGGTAGTCAGGTAGCATCAGCTAAAAGGTTTGTTTCAACAACATTAAAACCCATAATAAAAATCACTTTCTTATAAAAGGTGTGTTGCTTTCTAAGCCCCGGGTAAAATGAACAAAAAAAAACGATAAGTGGGATTAACAATTAGCATGCTAAATCCAATAACAACTAATCCCCGGGGGTCCTTAGCTTAAGCCCAAATTCTCGGGACTTAGCTTTTGGAGAGGATAAAAACTGTGCTACCAAATTCTTTTTAATTATTTTCATTCTTTCAAATGGAACACTGCTGCTAAGTTTTCTCACTGAGTCCCGCGGTCGTTTTCTCAACCAATTATCCCGTGGTTTGGAAAAAAACGCAACTAAATTAATAAAATCACTTTTGTCGTTTAATGAAATAATAAAGGCTTAAAAGTACCAGCAATTCATATCACTTAAAAGCTTGTATTGTTACTTGATGCTTTTATTTATTGTTTGTTCTGTTTCGTTTAATGAAGTTCTTTTATTTTATCTATTACAGTAAAAGCCCTTTAATTCGAAAAACTCGTTTATTAAATGAGAGACGGTTTTCATTTTTGTTAATGTAAAAATTATATTAGCAACAATTTAGTAACGCAATGATTGAACACGTATAGGATGCAAAAAGATTTCAAACAAGTCACCAAAATGTCTGTGTATTGGGGGAGTCCCGGCAATTCACATTTAGAAGTCGGGGAAAAAGCATTAAAAAAAATGAATTGGAATATCGGCAATCCTCATTTAGATTTTGTTTGGGAGAACACCAGTATAGTTTAATTTGGCGTTAAATGGTAATCATATTCCATAAACACAAAGTAGATACATATTTCTGCATGATTAAAAATTAATTATAATTCAAGTGAAAATGACAGTTAAACAATCAATTAAGTAAGTTAATTTGTTTTAGTAAAATAAATTGGGCTTTCATAACAAATAAGCAAAATGACTACTATTAACGTGTTTTTTTGAATAAAATGAATGAGAAAACAACTGAAAAACATTGGCGCAAAATTTTCAACACCCTGATGTTAAGGGCTTAGCATGATACTACTTAACAGCTTGCTAATACTAAAGCACTTTACTAATATTTTTCCTAATTTTAAACAATTTTTAACTAGCACCATACTAGATCTATTTTCTTAATAAATTACAACTAAACACGCCTAAAATAGTGCAAAAAAGTAATCGAACATAACATGTTGACTTTTGTAAATGTCAGTGGCATATGGATTTAGTACGATACTAAAAAAATAAAGTAGCCATTTTGTGATTTTAAATTTAGTGAAATGTTAAGAATATGGTTTAAAATTAGCAAAATCCTCTTTTTAGCCTAGTATCATACTAAAAATGATTTATCATATTACTAAATCGAATAAAATTTTGCGCCAATATAAATTGTGTTTGATTGAATTTTGCGGGAAGACCGTTATTCGCACAAAAACAAATTGTGGGCCAAATTATAAGAGTTATAAATTCTTATAAATTCATTTAGCAAAGATAAGGCCAGTTTAACGAAAAGAGAATCAAGATCATAAAAACCGTCATAACTCTAAAACATAGCGAAAACGAGAAAATTACAAAAAAAAAAACCATTGTCTATGGCTGCGGCGGTGAGTGTGGATCACCCTGTATAATTTTGCTTACATGTTTTCAGTTACAAAAATGAATTATAATATAATTTATGTATTACTAGCAGATACCCGTGCGATGCTACGGACCCGATGGAATCTAATGAAATCATCTCTCCGATTACAAAATTTCATTCAAAACCGTTCAGTCGTTGAATGTAGGCACAAACGACGAACTGTGCTCTTCTTGTATGTAGGCTGGTTCGCGAGCTGCTTGCTGTTGGCCAAAAATTTAGTTTTTGGCGTGTTCATTGGCTTCGAAGTTCGTCGTGTATGGTCATGTTAGCGAACAAAGCGAAGATTTAATATTGGATTCAAAAAGTAAGAACTACAAAAATAAAGTTGGGCAAAATAAATCATGGCTTCCAGCTGCTTACCAAATTTCATTAAACTCCATTCAATGGTTGCAGCATGAATGCGGAACAAACAACCAATTATATATTTTGTTCATATATAAGACTCTCCCATACAAGCATAGGAACTGTTCGGTTCCATTTTTCGGGATAAAAATGACCTTTGTGATAATCGAGTATGTGTGTGTCCATGTGCCAAATTTTATCCAGATCCATTCAGCCGTTCTGGCGTTAGTGAGCATAAAACATCCATCCACCCCACCCATCCATCCAAACGTTTACATTTATAATATCAGTAGGATTATCCGAAATTTTCCAGGCTTCACAACGAATTTTCCACTTTACATTGTCCAAAATCATAATATCATGCTTTAGATTTATTTATATATCATCGAGAAAAAAATGTTCGGGATTTCTAGAGTTTTTCGAGTCTTCCAACAAGAATTTTCTATTTTTTCATTCGAAATCCATTCCGGAACATTTGCATACACAATTAAATACAAAGAATCAATTTTCGATTTTTAAAATTTCCCGACCTTTCTGGAGGGTTTACCCAAAATTTTCTTTCGCAAAAACCTCCACCTGGACTAAAAAAGAGTTCGAGCCAAATCTGCCCATTCGTTCTCTATTATTTATGAATTACAATACATTTTGTCACACCATTTTTAAAAGCAGATGCCCGTGCGATGGCATACGGACTTTCTATCTCACGGGAATCTAATGACATCAATACACCTACAATTAAAAACCGTTCAGTCGTTGAGGCGTGAAAGCGGAACAAATACCCAAGTATATGTATATATTTTCATATTTAGGCCTCTCCCATAGGAACCGTTAATTTTTTCGGGATAAAAATGACATATGTGAGAATCCAGTACCCAATCCATCTTCCAATCAAATTTCATGCAAATCCGTATGCTTCTATGCGCCTAGTGAATAAAAGCTATGTTGGCTATTTGTAGAATGAGCTCTATGAAAAATTAAAACACACCTATCCCACGGGAACCATACATTTTTCCGGGATAAGAAATGTGTCCTATTCCAGACAATAATCTATCTCTTTACCAAATTTCATCCAGATCCGTTTAGCCGTTTCGGAGTTATTGAGCAACAAACATCAATACATCCATTCATCCACCCAAACTTTCACATTTATAATATTAGTAAGATTTGGAATCTTTTGTGTTAATAGCATAGTTTTTCGGTTTAAATTCTTGCATTTGTTCATCCATAAGAACGCGTTTTTTGCATACAAAATTTTGTCATTAATACGGAATTCCGAATTAACGAGCTTTCACTGTCATATATTATTTATTAATTTTGTGTTTATTTATTCTTATTATTCCTTAAGTTTTGAGGTGCATTAAATCAAACTAAAAATTACATATGGAATCTTTGGAACTTTGTTACTTTTTTGTTGGTAGCACCCAATGGCACTTTCTGTTGACAGAATTGGCACTTACAAAATTTTGTTTCCGGCAACGCTGATCTCGAGCTCGTTTTTTTACAAACGCAAAACTCGTGATCGAATATAAGAGCAAATATGTGCGATCCAGTCGTGCATTTTATTTCTTTCGTACTCGAGAATGGTACGAACGACACTTTTAAAAGGCAGAAGACCCCCCACCCCATACATTCGACAACGGTACCTTCCCTATTTTCTTATTCTATTCTATGTGGTTAAAAGTAAGAGTGAATTATAAGAATGCAGAACAATTTATACGAGAAGCTACCAGCTAATATTGAGACGTATTTGGGGGAATATTGAGTTTGAATGCAAGAACAACTGAGGTTAATTTGAAAAAGTATAAGTACGAATTGTGCTAGTAAGTTAAGTTCAATTCATACTTATACTAAAAGAGTTACATAGATATCGCACTCAGTGAAAATAAACAATCCATCGCGGATTAGCTTATAACTATGATCAATGGGAACCTTATTCCGCACCAATGTTTCTTCCTTTCGCTTCCATCGTAATTTCATACTTCTTCTTGTTAAATCTTTTGTTTTAACGCACTGTGAATTGTAAGCACGACGAACGAACAATATTCTGATGTCGGCGACCCGTGCGTGGTGTTCACTATACACATGATACGAGTAACATGTGGTGTATTGTCGCTGTGTATTCATTGCATGGTTAGTGTTAAGGGTAATGAAATAATGCATAATAGTTATTCTGCGCTTGATATTTATCATTTATTAGGGTAATGGGATGGGGGTTAAGATGGAAGAGATAACCATATGAGTATTACAATATAACCTTTAAAACACTTCAACCAACATGAGGAGTCGGTTTTAAATCTCAGTGGATAATTCTTATAAGCCGAAAAAATTAGCTGTAAATTCGATGGCCAGCTAAAAGAGAATTCAATGTTAATGCATTTTCGTAATTCAGGTTACAATAATTATAAAAATTGATGGCGCGAAAGCTCATGGAGAACAACGATTCTTAACTACTGCCAAGGTTTTAATCTGCAGCAATTATTAATTATTGGAGTTTTGAATATGATACAAATTTCCTAGAAGAAATTATTGACACGATGTCGATTTTTTTCCAAGAAATCGAGCTGAAAGGAATATAATTATTGCAGGTATTGAAATAATATTTTAAAAGAAATAAATTTATGTAGCTAAGTGAAATCTTGTTAAAAAGCAGATTTCATGGAAAAATGAAAACAATTAATTCTTATTTCAAGTGCAAGGGACTTTCAAAGTAAATGCAAACAAAATAAAACCGAAAGAAACTGCAATCTTCTTTCAGAAGAGGTATGAAGGTATATGCGCAGCACGAGTACATGTACAATATGCCAATTATAGTAACTGCCACAGCTCGAAAAGTTTATCATTTTTCCATTTTCTCCGGTGACATTTTCAATGATATTTTTTCCATTTTTTTTCCAGGTGCAGTAAAAGTGGCGACAACTTTTCTTTAATATTTTTTTCCATTTTTTGTATATATATATTTATATATTCATATATTTCAAGCTTTCGGCAAATAACAAATGGAACGCCGTGTATAATATAGAGAGAGAGCAAATCTTTTATAAACAAGTATTAGTTTTGGTGCTTTACACTCCGCATCAGATTTTTATTGTGAAATATTGAAATATTTGAAATTTTCTTGCTTAATTATTTTTTACAAAAAATGTATCCATTGCAAACACATTCGATAAGTCAGCAACATCGCGTCGGTAAATGCAAGTTATCGTTTTTAACCAGTACGTATCTGTCAAACCAATTGTCACAATGTAATCTGTCAGTGTCATTTTTAATCAGTAGTTATTTATGGTTGAACAATTTCAATTTAACAAAATAACTAATTTTACTAATAAAATTCGAGACAACATACTTATTGAAAATTCTTTTTCAAATACAAACACCTGTTATCTGCTGTACTCAATAATCACAGGTATCAACCAAACAAGCTACTTGTATCATAAACGTCAACCCAAAAACATTTTGTACTAGAACAATGAGTTCAGACAGCAACAGATTCATGATGTTGTCGAATAGAGTACAATTTTAATTCCACACACGAGTCACATGGACATAAATACCGCCATTATTAGGCGTTTTTCTTTTTTAGTTCAGAGCAGAGTCTGAGTTGTCAAAAAATTAGTTTGTGTTTCTTTTTTACTCAGAGCGCTTAGAGCTCCAAATGTGTGTTTCTTTTTTTCGTTGTGAAAATGTGCAGGGTGCTTTCGATGTGCTTGAACATATTCGTCTGAGCATTATGAGTAAATTTCTGAGCACATGAAATGTAATGTGTCGAGAAGTAAAATGTGAAGCAAAAATAATCAGATACAATTGAAATGACGAAAGAAGTTGGTTGATTGTTGATTTTCTTTATCTGGTGTATCTGTGTACAAAATAAAGATAGTTTTGTGTGATATTGCTTTTTATGATTGAAATGAAAATGTATTCTGGTTTGTGTGGTTCAAGTGTGTTTAAAAAACAAATCAGTATTCAGAGCTTGCTCTGTTGAGAACAACTTCACGCCATACTCCATACACTCTGTTCAGACCTCTGCCCTATTATAAGGGTATGTGCGAACTCGGGTCAAATTTCCTTTTTGTTTTTATTGCCTTCAAGGTTTAAGTGTGAAGATACCGATTGACACAACAATGGATTTGCTTAACGTGTACACCGGCCAGTTAAGGCATAATTACACGGTGGGCCTACCCACCTTCGGACTCAACGAGAAGGCATGAGTGTTCCTTGCAACACACTTCACTGCGAGCTCTCCGAAGAGGCCATCCCAAGACTTGTATTTTTGGGCATTAGCGGGAAAATTGTAGGATAAAAGTCCCCGCAGTACCGAATTACGGTATTACTGGAGTCTTTTCATCCACCTAAGTGAAGAATGCACTACCAGGTTTTCTTTGGCGAATGGCTACCCAGGAGCGATAATCCTGCCCTTTTTTATGTTTTGCTGCTCAACTTAGGGACAAGGGAACCCTATGTAGAAATTATTCCTCACCATCGGGATAATGGATCATCGTATTTCTACTAAAAGCAAGGTCATATAGACCTTGTCACATGGCTAGAATTCCACAACTAGCCATATTAAACGTTCGTTCTTTACTATTGTGGAAATGTTTCCCCAAGCAAGCTTGGTTCGCACCTCCACTACCCAAAAAAAAAACAACCACCCATCAGGATAAATCCCGAAAGATGGCAAACGTAATCAATAAGCCGAATCTTACTCAAGGACTGCATGTATTATAAAGGAATAATATATACCCTTGTTTGCGCAAGGAGATGATGGCACGAGTGCCATACATCTTTCAAGATCTAGACCTGTTATTCCTGAATATGTAGTTTTAGCTACACACTTACTTCTGTGATTACTGAACCACGTACAATACTGCCGCAGCAACTGCCATAACTGCTATGTTTAGCTCATTTCTTACGATTTGCTAGGCTTTACAGTGCTTGTTACCTCTGAGATCGCCTACCCGGGCAGACTCCTTACCATCCATATACCTGATCGTCTACACAGGCAAGCGACCTCTTCCCTCTAACGGCCTGATGTTCCTGGCTTACTGTCTAGCAGTGTCACCATTCGCACCTACCTATATTCCCGGCCAGCCCACACCCCCTACCGAGCGTTTTACCCCACTCTTTCAGTTGTTGGACTGACCACCGTCCTCATCTTGGTAAGTAGGGGCTTCGTTTCCAGTTCCGTAGAACGTTCCGCTTACCGCCACCACCTCAGAACCACGTCTTAACCAGATAGATTAGCCGCCCAGTGCAGAATAGCCTCATTACAGAGAGCTAAACACTCCTTAACGTTGCCCGTCTTTCACCACTAGGAGGAACTATCTTGGCTCATCACGACGGACCAGGAAGAACGGTTCCATTGCAGAGCAACTTTCCGTATATTCCCTTTGAGGCCCGCCGATCAGATTTCCCGAAAGACGATACAGATTGACAGTAAAAAGTAGAGTAAAGAGCTACCACTTTCAAGTATACTGCTGAGTACATGGCAAGTGCATTAGTGAACAGACATCACCGAGTAGCCACATCTTAACAGAACATTTTGTACAACGCACACTTTGTCGGAGGTTCAATTTGCATTCGAGATGATATGGATCATATTGGTCGAAAAGAACGCGAAAACTGGTCCGAGATAAAAAAAAGAGAAATTAATTTTTTTTTGGTTAAAATGAAAACGACATTCTCCTAAACTAGGCAATTTTTTTGACTTCGAAAAAAAATTCAGTTTGAAATTTTCAAATTTTATTGACATTGATTGATGATCGATTAACTAAATTAACAATCGTAAAATCGTGGTTCAATAATTGAACTGGGTTTAACCCCAATGTAGTATGAATTTTCGATTCTTGTGTTCTCTTTTGTGCTCGTTTTATACTTTATCAGAAATACTTCGAAATTTCGTTCGCTATTAGGTACCAAGATTTGGTGTTGTTTTTATTTACATATTAGTTGTTTAAAATTAATCCGAATTTGATCATTATTTATAATTTATTATATGACTATCGCTGTAAGGTATTAATACAAAACTTCAAATTCAAAGTTCATAAATATAAAATAGAAAATTATGTTCTGACGTTAGAGAAATATAAAATCTTGCTAGTCTACGTAAAGTAGATTAAATCGAGCTAGAAGTGCAAAATTTATTTTGACGGAATAAAATGGATTTTGTTAGAAAAAAATCGATTTTTTCCAGAAAAATAGATAATGAAGTGATAATGCTACAAAATCTGATAGCCCTATCAATACAAAAAAAAACACTTATTCCACCTTTATTCCAGGAGTTACCAAAACTATGGAATAAGAGTTAAGTCATGTATTAAAATTTCATAAAAACAGTATGTTCGTAGCGTAGTAAAGTTACGCTTACCAAAAATCTTCCAAGAAAAATCTAATATACAATAAGTAAAAATTGAAACCAAACACCTCACAATTATGTTACGACTTAACTAACTTAATCTCAATAAAAGTTAAAACTTAACTTAAACTTATTGTTTAGGTTTGCTTTTATTTTGTATTGGTTTTATCTTCCACATGGAAAATTTTATACTAAAAAGAGAAAAAGGTCGGAGACGTACCACCGTTGAAATAAGTTTTTAAGATTTAAAATAAAGTAAGCCATTTACAGAATACATATTCAAATGTATTCTTCAGAACCTATGTGCATTGAAAAAAAATCAACAATAGAAAATAAATGTGTCAGCACAAACACAAATTTAAATCAAATGCACGTCATAGTGAAACGACGTCATTTAGTCCCCTTTTACACGAATTTTTTAATTGCTTTACAAATCTCGTCCAACTTTCACAGAATTTCTGTAGAATTGTTTTGTTTCCTTTTAATGTTTCTTGGCTTTAAACATGAATGCGAATGAAAAAATAAACTAAGATGAAAAAGTTGGCACAACATATATGAAACAGAAGTTTTTTAAATAAAAAATAGATTTTTTATCAAACCCCGTTTACTTACGGATTTTAATTACCTTGAAATTTGAGCACAAAGCGAAAATTGACTAAATACTCGTAAGTCAAAAATGGAAGGAAAATTCGTTCAATAGAGATTCATTTTTTTCTGAATGGAAATCAAAATTTGATAGAATTTATCAATTGACGTGTGTGGTATCGAGGATATGAAACAATACACACATAGGTTATATTTTAGACGTTCTCCTGAAAATAATTGAGCTTAGCTTGCAAAACATTTCACTTTCACTTTTTAATAGTTGAAGTGGGAAATATAAACCTGCTAACAAAAAAAAAAAAAACAATAAGAAATATCGATTTGTCAGCCGAATGGGAATTTTTAAAGATAATTACTTCATGAACACATCCATCGAGATTCAATCCAACTATCATCTATCAATCGCACCAACAAAACAAACAAAATCAAATTCGAGACTCGAATAAACGTCAACAATTTATCCATAGTAGGATTCTACTTTAGCTTTTTATCGACAGATTCCCTATATAACACGCCTAATGTAATTTCTATTTTCTAACACATAATTTGATAAGAAATGTCAAAAACTACTAAAGTACTAACATGGATGAGGGCTGATGTCACTTCTAATTAACAGGGATATGCAATCATAGCTGCCCTGGGTTGGGCTTTGAGTGTAAAACGGCGATATTTTGAAAGAATATTTCTAAGTGTTTCAAGAAATAGCTTGTTGATAGGATTTATTTTGATTTTTACCAACTTAAAGGCATAATTTCAATTTTTGTTTAATTAGATAATCCGGGATACCATTTGGAGACACCATTTAAGATTTGATATTGTTTTTTTAGACTAAACACACAAATTGATTAAAGTTAAAAATTAGTCAGTTATTTTCTAGCTCTAGAATCACATTTAGCCTTAACAAATTCGAGTTCGAATTCCTGGCATTCATCTCCAGTTTTTTTCGTTGAAATTCTTCTCATTTCAGCGTAATTGTGTTGTATTTCTTCAAGTTTTTTTTTCACCTTAGATAAGTTTTCAATTAATCGGTACACCCGCTTTAGTAGGACCGCTGAACTTTTACGGGAATCTGTTGTCATACCTTAAACGTTTTAGTCGTTTCCTGTTAGTTATTTTTCATTTTCAAAAAACCACTCCTGATTTTCAACTTGCTTCGTGAGTAGTTGGATTGATGACAAAACTTTTCGAGAAAGGGTTGTTGTTCTTGGTTATTACCCGTCCCAAAATATTATGTTCCAATGCCCTTGACAGATTTATCCATAGCAATACGAGCTATAACTACATCTTCTAATGGGGTAAATAATTTAATGATAAAATTTTGTCGAACGATTTCGAAAAAAAAACCTTTTATGTCAAAATTTCACAAGCCTGAAGAAATGCAATTCATACGTTAAATTTTGTCGGAGAAATTATTCTCCACGGAATTGCACAGCACTAGTAAGAAGGAATAAAAAGATAGAAAAGAATTTTTATTGCCACTGTTTGCCGAATTCCAAATTCGAAATTTTATATAGAATTACAAAAATGTCATCTCAGTTTTTGAGTACTTCACTCTAACAAGCACACCATCTAAAATACACTATTAAATTGAAATGTGATCTCATTCAGTGGTCTGTAGTGTTTATTCTTAGCTGGAGTTTAGCGTGAAGCACAATTTAATGAAACTCAAATGTATCTCACAGTTAGTTGGCTTTGGATTGAGGAAGAAGAAGAAGAAGAAGAATTTCACAGCCAAGAAGTTGAATTGAAACCCCTTTAGAGTGCATAAATTTGAATGTGTAAAATTATTGACAAAAGAAAAGTAACTTCGTCCCCTCTCAAGCTGCCTCCATGCTTCCCCTATATCCCTCTTGTCCTTTCATGGATCAAACGAAGGATAGCAAAGGATACGATGAAACAAGACAAATGGAATGCGAAAAAAATTGTTTCTGAATCCAAAAGTAACACATCGTTATATCATGGGACCACCGCAACTATGCAATAGAGAATTTACTATTAGTCTTTGGCTTTGGCTAAAGCTTCGAGAGCTATAAGTATATAGGTGCGGGAGAAGATCCGACCTCGTTACTGCATAGAAATGTCCTTATTGCAAATGGAATATGTGGCGAAGAAATTTACTGATGCAAAAGTTGTTTCATATTTATTTATTTTTTTTTTTTTTTTGCAAGTCAGAATGCATCTACTGAGATACGAGTAAATTTTATTTAAAGAAAAAAAACTGAAAAAGAAATAGAAATATTTACCCTAGAACGCGGGAATAAATCATCGTTCTCCGAACTTGTAATTGAGTTTCGTGAGTTAAGTGGAACTTTTTTCGTTTACGATGTATTTTTTTTTTTTTTAACAGATTAGGAATGTGGAAAATTTAAATGAATATGATTTTCATTTCACGCAGGTGTGCAAATTCAATTGAATAAAATATGTATATATGAGTATTAAATAAAATACCAAATTCATGTTGGTATGTTATGTAGGAAGGTATGTACCTCCGTCATTACGACCAACGTTGCCGAAATGGCACGATCGTACACTTTTGGCACTTTTTAATTTAAATGGCACTCTGGCAACTCAAACGCTTCAAATGGTACTCTAGGAATCAATGAGCAAATGTTTTCAAATATATCCAAGTATATGATCAGATCATTTAAGGCATCAGCTGAAAGGGTTGTTTAACGCTAAAATAACATTAAAGTCAATAGCAACAATCGACTTTCTTATAAAGTAATAAAATCACTTTTGTCGTTTTATGAAATAATAAAGCCTAAGACTTGCCAGCAATTCATATCACCTAAAAATTTATATTAATCGCGTTTTTATTTGGCAATCCGGAATCGTTCTCCGATCCGGGATACCAAGTGAACACTTTTTTGTGATTTAGACGATTCTGAATTTTAATGAGATTGTATGTGTGAAAATATTTGTGTACGTGAGAATATTCAAATTCAAAAAAAATGTTTTTTGCACAATTATGATACACAAAATGACAACAGTCGAGTTTGACGTTCACGTATATGAATGTGTGAATGCTTCTGGTTCTGATTGTGATTTCAAATCCAGAAGCAAAATTCTCTTCTTTTCAGAATTAGCACCGTCATTTTTTCCCAAGTGAACGCTTTCAGAAGAGTCCGGAAGGCTTTCGGATTGCCAAATAAAAACGACATAAGATTGTTCAGTGACGAAAAAGTTAGAACAGAATAGAACAGAACAGGGCAGAGCAGAACAGATTCGTGAGATAATACGTCAAATTCTAACGATAAAATTACAAAAATTTAATTAAATATATTATAATATTATAATTTCAACTACTCAGAGCAAAAAATTCCATTTAAAGCTTTCAGATTTAAAATTATCATTTGCAGAACCAATGAGAATAGAGAATTTATTGAAATTTTGATTAACTGATTAAGAGGACTATTAGCGCCATAGTTTGATCTGCTAAAAATAGTTTGAAGTGGTAAATTCCTTCTTCAGCTAGTCTGACTCATATTGAAACCTATTCGAACGAGAAACGATGGATCCATTCATTACTACACCAGTTATGAAGCAGAACTGCAAGTACTCCCTGTGACCAGAAAGAGATGGGAGGTTAGTCAATTGAAGTCTTAAAGTATATGGAGGTAATTAGAGCAGTCAACTGACAGATATTATAAAAAAAATATTGTTGTTTACCTACAATTTTAGATAGTTTGTTTTTGCAGAAACATTCTTAAAAATAAATTGAGATGTAGTTGAATTTATTTAAAATAATATTTTTCATGAAATTGAGATGATTTCGATACGCAAAATGGCTCATTGAACACCAAACCATAACAGTTAAGAACAGAAAATTTCTCATTGAAAAGCAAAATCCTTTACTTTTCTGTCCTAAGGTGCTCTAATCTGTTCCGAACATCCTCATTAAACACACATATTGTTAGCTGATGCTTTTATTTATTTTTTGTATGTTTCTTTATATGAAGTTCTTTTATTTTATCTATTAATTTATTTTTTATAAATTTTGTGTTCATTTATTCTTATTATTCCTTAAGTTTTGAGGCGGAATTTCTGTTGTCAGAATTGGCACTTACAAAATGTTGTTTCCGGCAACGCTGATTACGACATATATGGTACGAAAAAGAATCATTTTAACAAAAAAAAATTTAATAAATGAAAATACATAGCTAGTGAGAACAACTTTTTTGAGACAAAAGATAGTCTTATAGGATTGGTGACTTCCTATTAAGAGGCTACACCTGTAATAAGATGGTTGGTATGTAGTATATGCGAGTGATAACCAAAAATAATTTTAAATGAAATTTCTGCAAAAACCCCATCCCCTCATATATACTTACGAATGCCTCTATACAAGGATCGATATTGAACATACAGTAGACGTTCGATATAGTGAAGTAATAAAACCCAGGCATGTTCAGTATTTCGAGATTGTTCACTATTTCGAGAGAGAATTTGTATTAGTTTTTCAAAGCCAAATTTAATAAAAAATAAATAAATTGAGTAGTAGGAAGTACACAAAACTATTCTTTTATTCTACTTAAGTGTAAATAAGCAATATTATAAACAATAAATAAAATACATAGAAAGAGTCAGGCTTGACAAAAAGTATGTGCATTTAAATTTTCGTTGAAACCATTTCATCAATAAAACAAAAAAGAAGGAACATTTTATATCACATGAATAAAAAAACATAAAATAAAGCTTTACAACTCATAAAAACAACAACAAACAAAATCATGCAAATTAATATTAACTATCGGGTAGCAAGGTAGAAATAAAATTTTGTACTCGTATAACAATAAATTAAAATGGAAAAATAATTCGTCACTATCGTTTGTTTCTTTCTTAAATTTAAATTGTTTTCGACAGCTTTCTCTTGTTAGCGTTTAAAAACGGAAATGTCAGAATAATTTGCATTATTATGTGCGCCCGATTCAATACCCTCATCAATAAAAATAACAGCATGCTCTGATAAAGCCGTACATTCAAGTTGATCATTTCTAATTCCAAATCTACTTCATAAT
Organism: Philhelius pedissequus; assembly: GCA_910595825.1. Taxonomy (NCBI): domain Eukaryota; kingdom Metazoa; phylum Arthropoda; class Insecta; order Diptera; family Syrphidae; genus Philhelius; species Philhelius pedissequus. The sequence continues at coordinate 330,218,738 of OU343160.1, forward strand.
TTTCATTTTCGGCTTAATTATAACATCAAGTAAATTTATCATATCTTCAGAAATATTTGCGACGTTTTCTTGTCTAAGAATACTGAGGTATATCACCTTCTTCATCAGAGAGTTGGGTTCCAAAATATTTGTCCAATACTTTGCCATAATTTCTACATCCAAGTTTAAGAATTATAAGAAAAATATCAGTGTTCACTACATCAAGATTTTTCCTGTTCACTATTTAGAGTACCAAGTATAAAATTTTGTGTGTTCACTATATTGGATAGTTCACTTGAACGAGATTCGCTATATCGAGCGTCTACTGTATTTGTCCATTTTTTTTAATTTTCACAAAACGGAATATGAATTTGTAAAGCTCGCACTTAGTCTTTCGCTAGAAGTATAGTATTGACTGTTTTCTAGGGTAATTCTTTGTCGGATTTGCACTATAAGACTTCTTGTCTTGAGCGATGGACAGATAATTTTTTTTTTTGTTGATAGCAGGTAATATTGTTCCTGTCATCTATATCAAGCCCAACAAATTTACATTGTTTTTCAATCTGCATAAAGTCCTCTATAACCGCACATTGGAAACGAATGATAACCATAAGTTGTTTTTAAGAACCCAACCCTGTATATCAGCTGTTACCCTCACTATCCCAAGGTTGAAACCGGAAAACCGCTAGAATCCAGGGGACATTAGTTTTCCTACTAAGACACTCCTCTCTACAGAAATACGATGGGATCAGCCGGGCAAGAGGTGAATGAGGAGAAAGAAGGTGACACTAAATGTATGATCTATACGAGCTCTTTGACAAGCCAGTGTCCTAGCTATGATATTTGAAATTGTGCATTTATCACATTGTTATCGAAGCAAGACACTCCTCCAGTATCATGGGTGTTCGAACGGTCCGAGATGCTTTCATTATGAATCTGGTCCAACTCATCTGAAGATATGGTCAAAAGAAAGCATGCCCGACGAATGGAATCTAAGCATTATATACCCAATCTTCAAACAGCAGACCATATCAACTGAATCAACCATAGAAATAGAACTCTCCTTAACATCGAATACAAGATCATCACTGTCTTGTGTGAACGCCTATAGCTGTTCATCATCAAGCTAATTGGTCCATATATGAGTGCTGCTATGAGAACGCGTCCGTTTTTGGAGGATGACGATGGAATATTCACTGTGTGAATGGGTAAGAGCATCACCATCGATACATTTGTTGTCCAAAAAGGATTTAGACAGGGCGAAGCGCTGTCATTCAATTATTTTAGCATTATACTTTGAAAAATACTGAAGAATTACCGACGCCCTTGGAATATTGATACAGAGGCAACGAAGATCAGGGCCAATACAAAGTAAATTCTGTCATCAAGAAAGGACAAGCAACACTGATATCTTGGACAGAACGTAACCACAGACAGCTATAAACTTGAGGTAGTTAGGGATTTTGTCTAACTAGGCTCTGCTGGAACTACAGCCAACGATACCAGCACTGAAATCAAACGAAGGATAACTCTTGCCAATCGCTTCTTTTTAGCGATAAAACAGAAAATTGAATAGTAAAGTTTTCTTACGTGCAACTAATAAGTGTCCCTTTATAAGGCCCTAAGAGTATCATTACCGTTTTATGGTTGAGAGACATGGGCTTTATCAAAAGTTGTAGAAGATTGCTCTAGGTTGCTTTGAAAGAAAGATTTTTCGTGTGATTTTTGGTCCCATGTGCATGAACGGTAAGTGGAAGAGAAGATACAACAATGAGCTATATGTACTGCACAGTGACAGAGTTGAAATACAATAACTCAGATGACTGGGTCATGTAGAGCAAATGGACATCAATGATCCGACCAGGAAAATCTCCGAATCCAAGCCGGATGTATGACGCATAGTAGAGAAAGACTGAAACTCAGATAGCCCATGCAAGTGGAAGGGGACCTCAACCAACATCGCGTGCAAAACTGGAGGCAGATATCTAAGGACCCAGCTGGCTAGAGAAGCTTGTTAGTGCAGTATCAGCGATACCACTTTACTTCAAATGAAGTAAATTTCAGAAAAAAAAATCTGCTCCCTACTTCGCACTATTACTAAATTCTTTATATCTGCGTTACTTTTACTTTTAAAAATCCTTTTTAAATTCACTTCAATTTAAACAAAAAAATCTACTGAATCTACTTTTAATAAAATGCACGAGTGGATCGCATGTACTTCCTCCTATGTTCGATCACATTATATACAAAAGATTCTTCATAGAAAATTTTGTATCTTGTTGGTATGAATATTTTAAATATTTAATAATATAAATTTAAAAATAAAATTTAAGAAAAAATCGTGCACCCTTTTCCAAATATTGAAAAAAGCTATTTTTCGAAAATTTTGAAATGCAGTATTGTTTAGAATTTGAAGGAGCTCCTTTATAAAAATGTTGATCGAAATCCGTTGAGCCGTTTATGAGAAAGTCGAAAATCAATAAAATGGTTGTATGGCAGGTACCGTTTGAAAGAAAATAGTTTGTCTAAAATGTGGACCATACATAAAGTAATACACACCCTAATTTTTATTAAAATCGTTAGAGCCGTTTTCGAGATAATCAAGATGGTAGAAAAATTTGTATGGCAAGTACCGTTATTTTTGGGCCTAAAACATGATATCAATGACGCCTTTGGAGTATTGATACAGAACGATTCAAAAATTTATTTTGGACAATCACCTAAAACGCCTAAGCACCAGGTTTGAACAAAATCGGTTCAGCCGCCTAGGCTGTATATCGTTCTACAGACAGATAGACGGAATTCCGGGACCCACTTTTTGGTATTCTCTATCATCGTAATGTCAATTTTGATTAAAATCTCGAGTTCGATTTTCTTTCAAATGCGAAATTTGCCCTATAGTACCTATATCTCAAGTAAAATTGATGAACAAAATGTTTTACACTCTTTCATGTAAGCCCCAGATTCACATTTCAAAAGAATAAATTAAATCAATCTTCACTCCAAAAAAAAATGTAATTTGAAACGTTTGTACTATCTGAAAATTTTAAGAACTATGAAAATTACCTTGCTGGTTTTAAACTGAAATGGATTTCAGCCACAAAAGCAGTCAACTTCGGTAAGCCAATTTAATTCTTGGCGGGGATTTCAAAGTGACAACTGGTACAAAAGGAACAGTCGATTCCAATTCGATTCCTCCATCGTCTGTTATGGAAACGAGATGATCTAAAGATTCAACCTGTGACAGCAACTGCAGACATATTTTAGAATTCCTTGAGGAAATTGGTGCATATATTCTAAATGGAAGAAGATTTAGTGACATGAATGGTGAATACACTTTTGTAAGCAGCAGAGGCTCGTCGGTGATTGACTACTGTTGCCTTTCATACTCCGCTTCAAATATGAAAGAAGAATTTAGTGTTGGTTGTGAAACCTTCTCAGACCACATGACATTAATCTGCTCCCTGAAATCCACAGTAAGGGCAACAAATTTCAGCCACAGAAGACTTGGTATGAAGAAATGGTATGAAAACAGATGTATCGCCTGTAATACTAAGCTCGAGTCACTTGTACCTTCCAAAATAAGACCAACAGATTCTATTGATGATCTTTGCAAAGAAATTAAAAGTTGTGTCTATGAAGCAAATGGAGCGCCTATTCGACAAACTATTAAGTGTGAGCCTAAAAAGCCTTCGTTTGATTTAGCTTGTTTTTTAGCTCGAAAAACTGCTTTAAGCACCTCAAAGCTTTTCGAAAATTAAATCTTGACGTCTGCAGAAAAAACTATAATGATGCCAACAAAAAGTACAGGAGCTTATGTAAAATAAAAAAACAAGCTTATTTTCAAGGCATTGCAAAAAGACTACAAGTTGTTTCTTACGCCAAAGATTGGTGGAAAATTGCCAAGGGGATACGGGGTAACAATTTTAATAGACCAACAGGGGTTGTTACAAACAGTGAATTTAAAATGCATTTTAAGAATATACTTTCGCAGTCAACTGATATAGCTAATATTTTATTTGCTCATTCTCAAAAACAAGTTCCTGAGTTCGATTCCCTCATAGAGCTTGACGAGATATATTCTGTTACATCTGTCGAGAAAAATAACAAAACTCCTGGTTTTGACCGAATACCTTCAGAATTCTATAAAAATGCGAACCCGTTCATTTGTTGACGATATAGGTTGTTCGTTTGGGTCTGAAAGTGCTTTAGACCTTGTTGCTGACATTAATTTTGATCTTGATTTATTAAGAGTATGATTTGCTGAACACAGGTTCAAAATCAGCCCTAAGACAAAAATCATGTTTTTCAATTTTTCTCTGCCTAATACCTTTGAAACTGAGGTTCTTTACCATGCTCCTGAATGTCAAAAATTTAAAACAAATAAGTGTACATCTTGTGCGGCTAACCAGTGTAAGTTGTAGCAATGATAGTTTTAAAGTAGAAAAAGTGAATGAGTTCAAATATTTGGGGCTTCTTATTAACTCGAGGGTCAACTTCTCCTGACATACGGAATCACTTAGAAAATATTTTACCTGGACTTTACGGAATTTCTACTATTTTAGTAATGTTTGCTCGACTAAACTCCTTAAAACTATATATTTTGGTATCTTCCATTCTAAGTTGCATTACGCAATTGCTTGTTGGGAAGGGGCTTATCAGAATAAAATTCAACCATTGCAGACTCTACAAAAGGCAGTAGTTTGAAAAATTTTCCGTAAACATCGTAGTTATCTAAGCTTTGAACTTTTTAGCCTCCTTAAGATACTTCCGGTCACTTATATTGTTTGAAGGTACTGAAGACTTTTTATATGAGGTCTGGAAATCTAAATTTTAGGTTGATTTCCAGCCATAATATTGGTTCAAACTTTTTGTACACTGTGAATGCTCCACAATTCGGCACCACTGCTTTGCGTTATTTTTATTCTGTGTTCTCATATCGCCTTTTTAATAAACTTCCTCAAGAAATAAGATCTCTTACCCCTGCTGGGATGTTTTTAAAGCAAGTCAAAGATTGGCTTTTAAATATTGACTATGTTACCATTGAATCCCTTCTCTCTAATGTTTGAGTTTAAGAAATATAAAACTTTAAGTTCCGAAACTATTTAATCAGAACTTTCTATATATGAATAAATTTCCTAAAAAATTAATTTAATCTCTTCATTTATATTTATTTATTTATTTATTAATATATCAATATACAATTAAAATTGCTATTAATAAAAGGAAGATCAAACAGCAGCAAAGGCTTTCGGCTCTAGGGATCATAACATTTGTTAAATAGAGATTTTTAGATCGTTAATAATTTCTTTAATTTTTAAAATATTGCTTTGTTTCGGTTCTTTTAGTATGATCCAAGAGGTTAGAGTTGATAGTGTGCGTTTGGAGTTGAGGATGTCCAGATAAGAAGCATGGACTTAATAGGTGGGTTGCAGTTATGGAATTCGTACAGTTCGGGCAGGTAGGTGAAGGTTCTTTTTTGAGTAGGTGTTGGTGGGTGAATGCGGTATGGTCAAGGCGTAGTCGGATGAATGTTCTGAGGTCGGATTTGGTTATATCTATTGGAAATTTTGGCTGAATTTTCAACGGGTTAATAGAACTATAGTGATGTTTATAGTGTTCCCAGTCCAGAAATATATTTTTATGACAATCCAGATTGATGTGCCTCTTTAAGTCAAGACGTGAGAAAGTATTGAAAGTGTAAGTGGGGGCTTTAAGTACTCCGTTTGCAGCTGCGTTAGCTAGTTCATTGCCCGTTATTCCTACATGACCTGGGGTCCACATGAGCTTGATCTTTGTCTTAGCTTTTAAAAGATTATCTCGGATTTTGGCTATGATATCTAAGTCATTTTTCGGGTTAACGGTATGGCCTTTAGTACTGACAAACTGTCTGAGCAGATAACCCATTTCCCTCCCATTTACAGTGCATTTCTTGGTAGCTTCGTGGATAGCCAATGCTTCGGTTGTGTAGATAGAGGCGATTTTTGGAAGGATGCCGTGCGTGAAGTGTTCAAATCCGTTTTAGACCCGTCTGTGTACATAAAGTTCCAACCCTTATCCATCAAATCATTTGAGATTTCCCGGAATCGAGCTCTAAAAATAGTTTTGCAAGTCTTGTACTTTTGTAATTCTTGTAGATCGAGAATGACTGATTCCTTGGGAAGTGACCATGGTGGTTGCGATGGTGTAAATTTTGCTGCCCTGGTTAGGGATAATTGTAATCTGTTTCGAGACTCAAGAACGTGGTGTATTGCAGATGGGGTCTTTCTACTCCGTGTGTGCGAAATTGTTTCATTTATACTTTAGATATATAGTAAAACTCTGAAAATACTTTTTTCTTTTTTTTTTGTAGTCATAATTTCTTTTGAAATTGGTATCAATTGGCAAGCATTGTTGTAAATAAAAATTTAAATGAGTGTCATAATTCACACTTAAATAAAATAAATTATGGGATTAACTCACTACTTCTTCCTAAAGAAAAGACGGACACGTTCCTCTTGCTATAAAAGTATATTTATTCGCCTGGCTTACAAGACACGATTTTACAGAGTGACGACGGAAAAGGAAAATACAATTCGATATGCCTTAATACAAAAGTTTTCTTATACATGAGCTTTAATGAGGACATTTACATAAGATGTAGATGTAAAAATTCTAATAGTATACTTAGTGTATAACAGTTACTCAATTATATAACATTTCTCCCTTTAAGATTTCTTGTTCTTAATAAGATATATGAAACTTAAAATAAATAGATATTACTTTTCTTTAAATGTATTAAAATATTTGTTGGCTAATCTAGCTGAATTTCTTGTTTTTACATAATTTTTTCTCTGACGATTAGATGATTTATTAATATTGTAAGGAGAACCATTATCTTTTATTATATATTCATTATTCTTAATTGGTAATTCATTTCCTTCCATGTTAAGAGATTCGGAAGTTAAAGTTATTGAAGGATAATATTTATCTTCTAAATAAGATTTCCTAAGTTCTGAAAACTGTACAATGCGTCTACACTTATTATTAAAAATAATTTCATACATACATGGGCTGACTATCTTAGATATAATAGCTGGAATCCATTTTGCTACTAAATTATTTGAATTACAAAACATTACCTTTTCTCCTCTTCAAAATGTTTGTAATTTTAGATCTTGACTAGGTTTTTTAGGTATATCATTTTCCAATTCATTAAATTTATTATTTTGGAGCTTACAAGGCGTTTGATCCGTTAAAATATTACAAATACTTCTAGGCTTAAAATTAAAAATAGCTTCGGAAGGCGATAGCTTCGTAACCGATGTTGGAGTGTGTCGGTAAGATGTTAAAAATTGTAGCAATTTCTCTGTTGATGATAACTGTTTATATTTGTTATCCAATAAAAACTTTTTAAAAACTTTTTTTACTTCAGCTACACCCCTTTCCGCTAAGCCATTGCTTTGGGGATGATAGGGTGGTGATTTACTTATCGCAATGCCATTTTGTTTACAGAACTCTAAAAATTTACAGGAAGAAAATGGTGGTGCATTGTCACTACAAATTTATTTAGGAAACCCAAAATAAGAAAAACTAGTTTTTAGTTTTTCGATGATAACTTCAGCAGTTGATCTGTTTATTAAGTAGACATCCATCCATTTACTAAAGGAATCAACTAGAATGAGGTATTCAAATTTGCTAAAATAAAACAAATCAATATGAATACGTTCGAACATAAATGTTGTTTTTCGCCACGAAATAGTCTCTGGTTTATTCGCCTTCCGCGTCTGTTGGCATATTACACATTTGTTCACAAAATTCTCTATTTCCTTGTCCAAATTTTTGAAGTGAAACTGACTTCGAGCAACCTGCTTCATTCGCGTCATGCCCACATGATCACTGTGGATCATTTTAAGAACCTCAAGTTGACAAGCTTTCGGGACAACCAGCTTGTTACCATAGTAAAGGCACTGATTTTCTACTGAAAGACTTTTCTGTTTGTCATAGAAATAAATCACATCTGGACAGTTGAGTTTTGACTTTGAAGGCCAACCTTCTGAGACATACGACAATACTACTTTCAAAACAGGGCAAGTAATGGTCTGACCACGGATGCGAGTAATATCTAGTGGATCATTTCCGGACATGTTAAAAGAATTTATCAAGGTGTCCTCAATGTTCGATGAAACCTTGTGGGGTAGTCTTGATAATGCATCTGCGTGTGACATTTGATTAGCTTTTTTGTAAACTATCTTATAGTCATACATTAACAAAACGACAGCCCATCGCTGTAACCTGACTGCAGCTACTGCAGGTGTGCTCTTATTCGGATTGAAAATTTCTCGAAGAGGTTGATGATCGCTGTTTATAATAAATTTGTTCCCATAAATGTACTTATGGAACTTGCGCCCAGCAAAAATAATAGCGAGAGCTTCTCGGTGCAATTGAGAGTAATAACGTTCTGAAGGACTTAGAGTACACGATGCAAACATTATAGGGCGTTCTATTCCGTTAACAAAATGCGACATGACTGCCCCTAGCCCGTATGGAGATGCATCTGCAGAGATGACGATAGTTTTCTCAGGATCGTACAAATCAAGAATACTATTTTCCAACAACCATTTTTTACTTCTTTGAAATGTTTGTTCGCAATCAGTCGACCAGACAAATTTTATACCTTTGTTCAAAAGGTGATAAAGTTTCTCCAACATATTTGATAAATTAGGGATAAATTTCCCGTAGTAGTTTAAGAGACCAAGATAAGATTGGAGTTCGGTAAAATTTTCTGGACTAGGCGCGTTGGCTACGGCTTCTATATTTCTCTTACTAGGACTTATACGGTTGTATGAAATACAATGACCTATATATTCAACTTCTTGTGCGAAAAAAAAACACACTTTTTAAGATTGACTTGAATGTTATGATTGTTTAATCGACTTTATACTTTATATAAATTATTCTTGCAATCTTCATATGAGGTACCAACAACAATTATGTCGTCAATATACCCAAAAGCATTCTTAATGTTTTTGATGTCCCGATCAATGACACTCTGAAAAATAGCCGGTGCAGCAGAAACCCCCAGTGGTAAACGATTACATACATAAAGACCTTTTATAGTATTTATTACTAAATATTTTTTTCGAAACCGACGTTACCTCTAACTGTTGGAATGCACCTGTAAGGTCTATGACGCAAAAGAACCTGGCATTAGCAAGTTGTGCAAAAATATCTTCACAAATAGTTAAAGGGTAATGTTCCATCTGAACATACTTCTTAATTGTTTTCTTGAAATCCACGCAAATCCTAATGGATCCATCTGGTTTCGGAACCACTACTATAGGACTAGCGGTTTCTGCATATTTGACCGGTGAAATAATACCTAACTGGCATAATCTATCCAATTCAGCCTCAACTTTTGGCCATAATTAGAAAAGGAACTGTGTATGTCTTATGCAAAAGCGGAATATATTGCGAATTTACCCGAATATCTGCTGTAAAACCTTCGATAGGTTTTGACACCCGCGGAAATTTTAATTTTATTTCGTAAATAACCCTTTCTATTTCTGACACGACACCGGAAACAACCCTATTTTCAACTTTAAATTGCTGTGACATGACTGATGGACAACCATTGCCCTCCAAATAAACTTCTGGTTCTAAATAGTGTGACTTTGAATGACTTACTTGATAATTCTGAATAACCGACAACGTATTTCCCTCAATCAAATTATTCCTCCAATTTGGCGTAAGCTTATCCAACCAAGGACGTCCCAAAATGGGTATGAAATTCTGTTCACTCTTGACCACTGACAAATCTAGGCGTTCCCCCTTCGACACTGCAACCTTCGGCCACTCCACCATGACTTCGCAAACTCCAATACAATCCAACGTATGACCTGTAACAGCCTGCATATGAATAGAACAATTTTTAAGAGGTAAATAATAAAATAAATTAGAGTAATCTACGTAACTTATAATCGATTTACTGCCTTCAATTTTGAGGGCAGTGACAAGACGACTACTTCTGCACTCCGAAAAATTGAAAATGTTGTTGACACTCATGTTGTTGACTTTTGATGGACTGTTTTCACCATCGGTATCTTCGTGTATGACTCTTATCTGCCTTCCACCACCAGGCCTCTTGCAAAATTTTGCAAAATGACCTCGACATTTACATAAGTAGCATGTGATTTCTTTAGCTGGGCACTTGTATTTATGGTGACATCCGCATTGCTGGCACTTAGCATTTGATTGACTGGACTGATTGCCCGTGTTCGACGAACCTCCCTGCCGGAACTGGTCTTGTCCTCCTTGATGGGACTGCATATTTGGACTCCGCAATGAACTAGACTGGTGCTGAGTTATTCGGCTTTTGACATTGTTGATTTGATTGGGCTTAAGAATTTGTTGGTCTTCTGCGATAAGTTTCAACTTGATAGCTTTTTCAGTTACACATTCAAACTTCACATCGTCGTCATCGAGTAATTTTTCTTGCATTTTCGGGTTATATAGGCCAAATATAAATTTATCTCTCAACGCTTGGTCTAAAAACTCCCCAAACTTACAATCACGAGATAACAGCTTAAGAGCAACGATGTAGTCTTTCATAGACTCACCCATTTTTTGATTGCGCTGGTAAAATTTATATCTCTCTGCAATTGCAAATTTCTTTGGTGCATACAACTTGCGTAGCACTGACACAAGCTCCTCGTAGGATTTTGTATTAGGCTGAACCGGAGCCAATACAGTTTTAAGCGTTTTGTATGCTTCGGATCCAATAAGGGTTATGAACACGGACGTCTTTTTCCCTTTGGTGACCTCGTTGCATTTTAAATACTCTCCCAGCCTGTCGATGTATTCTTCAAAATCGTCGCCTGGCACAAATGTTTCCATAGACCCAAGTAATTGGCTCATTTTCACTATCGGCTTGATTTGTTGCAATCAATCCGATGAAATACTCGCTGGAGCTGGTTCGACTGGTTCCTTATATTCTTCTTTTGACTTTGACATAGAAAATAACTCTACGATGACTTGCCTTTTTTCCGATTATCCTCGTCGCCAATGTTGTACTTCTTCCTAAAGAAAAGACGGACACGTTCCTCTTGCTATAAAAGTATATTTATTCGCCTGGCTTACAAGACACGATTTTACAGAGTGACGACGGAAAAGGAAAATACAATTCGATATGCCTTAATACAAAAATTTTCTTATACATGAGCTTTAATGAGGACATTTATATAAGATGTAGATGTAACAATTTTAATAGTATACTTAGTGTATAACAGTTACTAAACTATATAACAATATTCCCAAAAAAAATAATTTGTGATTCAAAGCCTGTGTGGTTCAATAAAAGAATAATTAATCTTAATAACAAAAAAAATAAGGTTTATAAGCAATTTCGCCGGTCTAATAATGACCGTGAATTGTATAAATAATATCGAGTTCTACAAAAAAACTTCGACATTTTAAATAAATTTTTGCTCAATCAATATCTGTTCTCCATTGAGTTTAATATTAAAACGAATAGCAAATGTTTTTGGAAATTTATTAACAACAAGAAAAAATCAATTGACATTCCTAATCGTATGAGTCATGATGGCATTACATCATCTGACCTTGCTGTTATATGTAACTTATTCGCTAAACATTTTCAATCGGCTTACTTAGATAGTTCTTGTACAGCACCCTATTTGGTTAACACAAACTCTGCAGATAGTCTTTTGAATATTGGTAGTTTAAATCTTACAACCTCTGAGATAGAATTATCATTAAAAGCTGACAAACGACTAGATGCAGATGGAATTTTTCCAAATGTTTACAAATGTGTGCAAAACCTTTGGATGTTCCATTAAAAATTATTTTAAATCGTTCACTGGTAACCGGTGAGTTTCTTCATATTTGGGAGCGTTCAACAATTACTCCTATTTACAAATCGGGAAATAAACAAGATGTTTCAAATTACCGTCCAGTATGTAAAATTTCTACTATTACTAAATTGTTTAAAAAATTGATTTATGATAAATTAATGCCTCATCTTAAACGAGTAATTTCCCCGTACCAACATGGTTTCGTGTCTGGTAGATCTACTGCTACCAATCTTACTATTTTCAGTAATTTAGTGCTAAATGGTTTAGGCAAAGGTTGTTAGTACGACGTTATCCACACAGGCTTTTCTAGGGCATTTGACAGAGTGAATCACGATGTCTTAATAGAAAAAGTAAATAAAGTAGGTTTTCACTCTAATTTTTTAAATTGGTTAAAATCATATTTAAAGGACAGAATTCAGTACGTTCGTATAAATAATATTTTTCCAAGTACCTAAAGGCAGCCACCTTGTTTTTTTATAAATGACATTCCTGAAACAATCTTAAATTCAAAGTGGTTGATGTATGCGGATGATCTAAAAGTGTTTCGTTGTATAAAATCCAGACACGATTGCTTAATTTTGCAGGATGACCTTGATAATTTATCGAATTGGTGTACAAATAATTTCTTAAGCCTAAATATTTCTAAATGCCAAAGTCTAACGTTTTGTCGCAACCGCTCGCCAATTAATTTTTCGTATAAAATAAATCACAAATCACTAACCATTATAACGTCTAAGAATCTTGGTGTGATTTTTGACAAAAAAATTAACTTCTTAAATCACATTGATTATTTAGTTGCCAAAGTCAATTCAATGCTTGGTTTTATCTTGCGAAATTCTAAAGAGTTCTCCGATCCACATACATTGAAGTGCCTATATTTTGCCTTTGTAAGGTCTAATCTTGAGTACTGCAATGTAATCTGCAATCCTGCATATTCAGTTCACTCATCTACAGGGTCCGCCAAATAACTTCTTTTTTTTTTTAATGGGCGCAAAACATCGAGTGTAGCTTCGGCTATGTGGCACGTAGTGCCGTCCTGTTGAAACTAAATATTGCCAATATCCTCCTCTTCAATTTTTGTGAACAAAAATTCGTTCAACATGACCCGATAACGATCGCCATTGACTGTAACGGCCACTCCTTGCTCATTTTCGAATTATGCCTCTGGACAAAAATCCGCACCAAACAGTGACTCGTTTTGGGTGTATCGGCTTTTCAATGTATGCGTGCGGGTTTTCTGTGCCCCAAATGCGACAATTTTGCTTGTTACATACCCGCCAAGATCAAAATGAGCTTCATCTGAAAAGATGATTTTTTTGGCAAAATCGGCATTTTCTCTAAGTCGATCGCAGGCCCACTTAGCGAGCGTTGTTCAAGCCTATACACAACCATATTCGTTCAGCGGAAGGATAAAACTAATTATCTGTCAAATCAGACATGGGCTAAGTGTTACCATTCACGAAATAAGCACTAGTTAAAAAAAACGTTAGATGGCGGACCCGTTAGTATTGAAAAAATTCAAAAACGATTTTCAAGAGTTGTTGTAAAAAGACTCCACTAGGACATAGATATGCCCTACTACGAAACAAGATATAGTCTTCTAGGTATTTTACCCCTGAACATTCGAAGTAAGTTTTTAGCAGTTATGTTTATTCGGGACATTTTAACAGAACATATTGATTGTTCTCAAATTTTATCTTTAATCGGGTTTAATGTTCCTGCAAGAATGCTTCGAAACCAGTTGTTGTTTAACGTGCCTTATCACAGAACTGTTTTTTGTGCCAATGAAGAAATATCTAGATATTTCAAGGAAACGAACACTGTTTGCGATTTGATCGACTTTAATATAAGTAGATATTTATTCGAAACAAATCTTTTGTTAATTTTAAATAACTTTGCTGGTGGTAATTTTTAAAATGTATTTTATAATTTTTTGTTTATATTTATACATATATTATATTAAGTAATCACTTAAGTACTTATTGTAACTTTGTTTGATCAAATTAAATTAAATTAAATTAAAAAAAAAAATTAAAAAACATTTCGTATTTACATAGGGTCACCCCACACTCACATAATTATTTTGTATAATATGTAAAAATCTATTTGAAATAGCATTAAACAATATTTTCATACCTCGGTATTATAATATACTTAATGTCATTATATTATTTCTATAGCTTTTACTTTATGTCTTTATTATGTTAATTAATTTTAAGATGAAATGAAATAATAAAAAATAACTATCTAATTATCTATTTATTTAACGAAATTTTTCAAACTGCAAGTATAACTTCGTCGTTCAAAAAATCAATAATATACCCGCTTTTTAAGAAGGGAGATGCTAGTGTATTGTCTAACTATAAAGGACAGTCTTTTCTGGACACGCTTTATAAGTTTTTTGCTACTGTTCTCTTAAATAGACTGACGTCTTGGCTAGAAATAAACAACATTATAAACGAGTTTCAAGCTGCTTACAGGAGGAACTACTCTACTGTGGATCAAATTTACAATCTTTCATGTATTATACAGCTTCAACTATGTCAAAAAAAGGAACTCTATGCATTTTTTATTGATCTAAATGCTGCTTTTGATAATGTTGATAGAAATGCTTTATTTCACAAATTATCTACTCTTCGAAAATGATCGTTATTATAAAGTCTCTTTATAAGGACACTGATGCTGCTGTTTGGGATGGAACGAGTCTATCGGATTTCTTCTCCACTAACAAATGTGTACGACAAGAATATGTACTTAGCTCTCTTCTCTTTGTCCTCTTTTTAAATGATCTACATGGCCAACTACCTATTGGTCTATTTCTAGATGGTCTTCGAATTAACGCCCTTTTATATGCTCACGACATTGTCCTCTTATCGGATACTCCTGCTGATCTACAACAACTTATTAATGGTCTTATTACATACTGCAACAAGTGGAACCTTCAAGTTAATTTTGATAAATCTGAAGTTGTAATCTTTCGAAATGGCGGACGAAGAGCTGCTTGTGAAAAATGGTTATTCAATGATGCTGAAATAAATGTGTCAAATCATTACTGAAGCACTGGTAACGAGACCATTGGCTTTAAACATCACATACATTAATACAACAGAGAGAGACAGAGAAAGAAGGAACACACAACAGGAGAAACACATGTTAACAGCACGTGGTTGGTTTCCGACGGTCCGCCATCGAAGTATTAACCACGCGCAACGATGCTTGATTTCGCTGATCTATGGGAAGCGATGCTTTCATCGGAGCAAATGCCGTTGACTGTGTCAAATCAATACAAATATCTACACGTAGTTTTCAACCATAAAATGTCGTGGAAGGAACACTTAAATATAAGATTGGGATAATCTAAGAACTCCATCAATGCAACATGGTCCAGGCTACTGAGGGATAAATCTGTCCAAAGCTCTACAAAATTTAAAATATATGATGCTGCTTCAAAAGCTATAATGCTGTACTGTGCTAAGGTATGGGAGATATCGTGAACACAACCAAGTTGAAAAATTACAACGATTCTTTATAAAAAGATATTTCCTATTACCGGAAAATACGCCGAACTATGGTTTGCACATCGAAACAGGTTTACATAAAGCTTTCTTAACGTCTTTAAAGCTTCACTTTTCTTATATAAGAAGAACCTTATTTCTTCCCAATGGTAGATTATTAAATAAAGATTAAAAAAATCTTCTGGGCTAAGGAATGGTTGGATTTTTTTCATTGTACGTCGATCGATTTTTCTTTCGACATAAGTTTGCTTGAATGATCAATTTTTAAATTTGAAGATTTCACTTCTTCGGCTTTTTTGGTCGTGATAATTTATTAATGAAAGATATTCATTAGTTTTCCCAACGTTTCGACTGAGTTTTCAGTCTTCTTCAGGGGCACTTTATTAACCATGCAAAAAAAAAAAAATAAGAGAAACATTTGTATGCTTACATTTAGTTGTTAAGATTTTACACTTACAATTATATGAACGAAACTATTTTATCAAATTACATATATATATATAAAAATTTTAAAAATAATGACAGTTTTGTAATTGAATATTTAAATTAAAACACTTCTTCTTAGTTAGAAGTTTAGTCAACAACTGTTTAATAAAATTTTCTTTTAAAGCAGCAACAAAACTATTGATGTATGTATGTATGTATCGCAGTTATGTAGAGACTAGGGAACAGTACACCGACGAGATACACTGTGTATCCTGCTTCCTGTTCATGTTATTTTTGTTATTCAAAATGTGCAAAGTTTCTAATGTATATCGTTTCGATGTATGTTTTTCCGTTTGAAGAATTTGCCCTTTTTTAAAGTCTGGAGCATGATTTCTTTATAAGCTGTAACTAGCAAGAGCTGTTTTTTGAGAACTTTTGGACTTCTGATATAGATTTGTGATTTGAGATCCTTTGTTTTAAAAGCTGCTTGGTAGTGCCAATGTAACATAGTTCACAATTTTCTATTTCGTTGCCTAAGCAATTGATCTTATATACAACGTCTGTACTTTGATCCTTTTCACTTTTCTTGTTAAGTTTTGTAAACAGTGTGTAAAGTGTTTGGTTGGATTTGTAAGCAACATTGACATCTTTAGCTTTACTAGGCACGTAAAACATACTTTTGAAATAACCTGCTTTTCATGTTTATTGCTTTGTTGGTGATGGGTTTGTTGTTGTGCTATTAATTCGCGAATCATATCTAGCGGATACCCATTATCAATAAGGATTATTTTCTCTTTGTTGGCGGGATGGAATTTCTTTTCACTAATCGTAAGGATTTTCTTAATAAGGTTGGAAGCCGTATTGACTTTAATATGTTTCGCTTGATTTGATCGAAAATTGACGATTCTTCCGGATGCTGTCTCTTTCTGATGCCAGTCAAAGGTGAGTCTGTTTCTCTCACGATTAATTTTTACGTCCAAAAATGCTATCGTTTTATTTTTTTCCCTTTCCACCGTGAATTGGATTTTGGAGTTGAATGCGTTAAGACTTTGCAAAACTTTGTCAATCTCACGATTTTCCATTACTGCAAATATGTCATCAACGTATTTGGTGATGAATTTTGGCGAATTTATTGATTTGAACGTTTCTTCTAACAAAAAATCTAAGACAAGGTCGGCGATGGTAGGTGAAAGTGGATTCCCCATTGGGATTTCATGTATTTGTTTATATATGTTGTGTTTATATTGAAAAATATTGTTATGCTTCAAACAGAAGTCAAACATTTCCAAGAACTTATTTAAGCTAAGGCTTGTGTGTCCACTCATAATACTCCACTTTTTCTTTCTAATGTGTATCGCCACCTGCACCGGAATATTCGTGAAAAGTGAAGTTTGCTTGAATGGCATGTACTGCATAATAATCTTCTAGTAAAGCTTAGAGAAAAACACTGGATTCCATGACGAATACTGCAACTTGCTGTACTCCGAAGTACCAAACTATTTTCTTGATTCGAACCCCCGTGACATGATTTCCATCATCTTCAAAGCTCATTGTGGGCTTTTTAATCTTAATGGAAGAGCGTTCCAGAGAGATACGGATGATATGTACACTTTGTAACATGGATACATCGGAAAATTCTTATCACTTCATCGGAACTTGTCCAATCTTCAAAGGTTACAAAAGAACTTTTCTAGGCAGTGACATCATCTCTCGCTCTCAACTTCTCAACGTTCTGAATGGCAATTGCTACTGAAACCTAAACAGTTTTTTAATAGTTGCAATTAAGTATCGGAACCTAATTTTAAATGAATTTTCGTGAATAATGTATGAATAATAATAATAATATGGGTAAAAAATCAGAGTTAAGCGTAGTAACTAGAGCAACTATCTAGGCAAGGTATAACAGTGGTGAAAAGGTAAAACAAATTTGTGCGGAGTTTAATTTACCGAGGCAAACAGTGCATTACCAGAAAAACAAACATTAAAAAACAAAATCTGTGCAAAATTTGAGGCGTACGGGAAAAAAAAGAAAAACTACACCAAAAGATGATAGAAAGCTTCTGCATGAATGTGTTAAAAACCCTGCACCAACACCAAAAGCTCTGGAGTTGCAAATGAAGAGATATACCCAAAATCCCGTTAGTGAAAGAACAATACGTAGGCGTCTTGTTGCATCCAATTTTGGAACGTATTCCGTAAGAAAAATACCCTATATTGCCTCTAGGAACAAGGAAAAACGTTTACAATTTGCAAAATAATATCTCCATAAAACTTAGTCCCAATTGATGGAACAATGAACCAACATAATTATTTGACCGTATTGAATGAGTACGCATTTCCAGCTGGTGACAGACTTATTGGGGAGTCGTTCATTTTTCAAGAGGAATAATGCGCCATGCCACAAGAGCCGAATGATGACTAACTTTTTGCGGGACATCGAAGTAGAAACACTTTACTGGCCACAACAAAGTCCTGATTTAAATATCATCGAGAATGTGTGGGCATATGTAAAGGGAAAAAGGAGTTTTTCTTGGAACCGAACCAGAGAAGGCACGATTTTGGAAGTAAGAAGGCTTTGGAAGGAAGTTCCTGTAGAAATGCTTCAGAACCTTGTAGAATCCGTGCCAAAACGTCTGCAAAAAGTTATAGCAGCTAAGGGAGGATACACATTTTATTAGTAAGTGCTAATTTTATTTTTATTTTGTAAAGATATTTTTTTAGTAAGCATAAAATGAATTATCAAAATAATTATGCCTTTAGGCAAAGTGAATTTTTTGTGTTATTTAAAAATCCAATAAATTATCTAAAGCAAAAAAACCTAAATATTTTTAAAAATTGACCTAACAATCTCCCATTTTCAATTTCATTGATTTATATCTGAAACTCGAAATATGTAAATTTTTCATTTGTCAAAATAATTATGCTTATGACTGTAAGTAAATCTACTCACTAAACTTAATTTTTTTAATTTGCTATTTAACCTGACAGGCAACTTAAAGTTATTGTCAAAATTAATTTTATACCAGCATACACTATGTTTTTGTAAAACCTTTTTTGAAATGAAATTATATCTATCTATCTATCTATCTATAGAAAAAGAAAAAGAAAAGAAAATTCTAAATTTTAACTTCATAATTTATTATCCTCTTTTCAGAGACCAGATTCGAAGTCACATATTTTAATACAATCTTTGTGCAAAAATCATTGACCACGAAGACCACATCCTTTATGACTCACCCAATTTGATTTTTTAGTAAGCTATAAAAGCTTATATTATTAAAAATGCGTGCTGTAAGAATTCCATACATGTTTTCTCCAAAATAAAACCCATCTAACTCTTATAGCAGCTGTCTTATTATTACTAAGCCACCCGCCATTGTAGTATCCTTAGAAGCAATCCTAAGTTTGGGGTCAGCTTTCAATGGAAATCACATCGATAAGAAGTTAAATTTTGATGTGACAGTTGTTGTTTCTTCTTTTTTATTCTGGAATTACTGAGAACATAACAGATGGACTAATAACATTGAGATTATATTTTCAATCCAACCACTTCATCTCATTCCTGAAAAAAAATGACAAAATAAAAAAAAAACAGTATAAACTATAAAGGCTTGCAGAAAGTCTCCAATTGACCATTAAACCATAAAATCGGTCTCATACAATGATAATGAAAATAATAATCCACTTTGCCAACTTGAAGGACATACAGAACGAATCCACGTATCAAATATAAAGTCTATTACAGCAATTGCTATCATAATGGGGTTAGGTCCAGGAAAGATAGTTCTTCTCGCTCAGCTATATAGTTTTTTTTTTCTCTTTTATCATTTTGTTGGTTGGGAGCTGAACACTCTTTTTTTTTAATGGCCTCGAATGAGCTTTGTGTGTTGTTCGACAACAAACATTTTCAGGGCGATGACAAAAGATTGCCATTGCTCGTTGTTCGGCCAGTGAACGGAACGTCCTCAATTTTATTTTGCTGGAAAATTGTTATCCTTCCATTTTGATAGCGATATATATGGAGAAGCAGAAGTTGCAGTGGCTATGTCTTTCTTTTCATCCGGAAAGGATATAATCCATTTTAAGTTTGATATCGTCTTTTATGAGCGGGCGTGCTTGCAAAGATACACCAACGACGACAAATCGTGCTGTGCTTTGGTGGTTCTTTGTACTTGGTTTTGTCCTTCTTCGTCTTTTAGTAAATTTTTTAGTAAATTTTTTGTATATATGTGTGTGTGCGGAGAGTGAAAAAGCTGCGGCAACGATGATGGTGACAACAACGGCAACGACGTCAATGAGCTTATAGTGGACCCATACCTACTTATATAATGTCTTAAGGAAGAACCATACGAAGGATTTCATACATATTGCACAAAATATTGTACAGAATCCTTGAAAATTGTCGTTTGTTGCTGCTAGCTGCTTTTTTCATCGCTCTGTTCTATACGGAAAAAGGATTACTGACGTTTTCGTAAACTGTTATTATCTATACGGTGCCCTGATTCTGGCACGTTAAGCCAAGGATGTTCAATCCCATGTTACAAAATTAGATATAACCAGCACAATCCTGATAGTGTATACCTTTCAACTACAATTAAATAACAACAACAACAAAAAAAAGGACGACAGGAAAATATAAAGCAGTTGCAACTAAGCCCTTTTGCCAACAACTACTGCTAAAAAGGATAATAGAAAGAAAAAAAAAGAAACCAAAGCATTTATAATACGAAGGTTCTACTCTCCAATTTGGCGATTAAATTAATTGGAAAAAATGCTCAGCGGTGGTGGAGAGAAAAAATCCTTGCTCTAAATTTACTCTCGTTTTGCCTTTTTTTTGAAACAGACAATATATTTTGTGTCATAAAAGATTATGATGCATCGGAACGCAGCTAAGACAATTTTTATTTTTTGTAAACCAGTAGATCCTTGTCTAAGGGAGCTTAGAGCAATTGGCTTCCTAAGAACGGCAACGATGTTGAATATTGTCCTTAATACGCCGTGTATACCCTAGGTACATTGCCTAAAACAAAACAAAACCAAAATAAATTTTTCTAATCCCAAAAATATAAGAGTGACACTTAAACTTTGGACGGATAAAGGCTTTAAGAGTACAGCCAGATCAGAAGACAAAGCTAATTTCTTGCATTTGCGGAATAAAGGGAAAACTTGAACAGCATTTTGAGCAACCTCAAATATGATGTCATTCTACAAAAGCTGGTCTGTACTGCAAGTATCACTGGTGGATAGTGTCATGAAGGATGAATTACGAGTGAATAACGGGAGACATCATTCAGTTTTTGGAGTTTTAAATTCTACACCGTATTTAACTCACCATTCTGTCAAGAACAGAAATTAATGAGCTTATCATACGCTGCTGTTTTACTTCGACATCCGAAGAACTAGAAGGTGAATCTGAAAACGAAAGTGAAAAGCTTAGAGTACTATCTCGTCAGCAAAACAGTTAAGAGCCGTTTTCTTCACTATTTGTCAACTTGCCACAAACTCTCAAGTTGGCCAACTCGAGAGTTGACACAAAATTGAGAGCTGAGTGAGAGGTTGAAATTTGTTTTTCTTCACTACTCTAAATCTCAACTCGAGACCTTAAAAGTTAGCCAACTCTGGTTTTTAAAATTTCCCTGAGAAATTTTTGACAGATATACGTATGCTTCAACCTTAGACTTGAATTTATTCTGTGAGATTTGAATTTATTTTGTGCAATTATTTGAACAATAAACAAACACATTGTGTAAGAAAATTTATTAATTTTTTAAACCACCTTAAATTTCGATATGTGCTAGCTCTGGGGCCAATAAAAACTATACAAAGTCTTGCTGTCGAAATGCAAGTTTAAACAAAAAAAAGGTCGGCTAATTTAAGTGAAATCTTAAAACCATAATATTCAAGCATATATTCGAGCGTTTCTAGGATGAGTTCTGGTGATCACAGTTGACGCCATATCATACTTTGTTAGACGACGGGTTTGTTGCATATGAGATCTACCAGAAGAATGTGCAATGTAAGTTATCAAATTTAATTGACAAAAACAATATTTTGTTGATAAATATCCAATCAAACTTAAGTAGCCGTGTTTGCGAAAGTATCTCATCTGGTGTAGGAATTTCAATTAATTATAAATAATTAAAATTTGGTAGGTTCACTAGTCAATTTGTTTTTTAATGAGTAATTGATTAATAATAAGAAAATGTTTGAAGTAATAACAAATTAAATTAAATAACAAATATAATTAATTATAATTTGGAGGTTTTCTGATATTACTCTAATCTCTCGGAACATTTTAGTTTAAAAATATTTTTATTCAAACTGAAACCGAGAATAATTTTTGAAAGAAAATGCAACAAAATGTATAGGGTTATTCATTTTGCGGTTTCAAAAGTATAGGGCTGGAATTCGACATCTGTCAAACTAAGTTGTTAAACCAATTTTGTTTTCAGTTGAAAGTCTGACATTTACGAAAATTGATCGCTTAACTATCGCACAACGCATAAAAATTGTTAAAACATACTACAAAAATGGTGATTCTGTCACAGCCACATAGATTATGGTTTACATAATCGTCCAACTACGCAAGCAATTGGCAAAATTGAGAAGAAATTTGAAGAGATTGGTTACAAATATTGTAAGGCCTGTGCATCATCGTTTCGCTCGTACCACTGAAAATATCGCTGCTGTGAGTGAAAGTGTTGCCGAAGACCCAAATGTGTCGATTCCTCGTCGTTCTCAGGAATTAGGACTGTCCTACGGCGCATTATGCCGTATTTTGCATTTGGATCTACACCTACATCCATATAAAGTCCACCTCACACAACAACTGAAGCCAGCTGACCATTCACAACGTCGTAGAAACGTCGAATGGGTGCTTGAACAACAGGCGGGGGACGGCTATTTTTCGAACAAAATTTTATACAGCGACGAAGCTCATTTTTCACTCGGTGGGTATGTTAATAAGCAAAATTGTCGCGGTCAGGGTTCCGAGAATCCTCAAGTAATTGAAGAAAAGCCATTACATCCACAAAAAGTCACTGTTTGGGGCGCTCTTTAGTCCGGAGGTGTGATTGGACCTTACGTCTTGGGGAACGACGATAGAACGACTGTCACCGTCAATTCGGAGCGTTATGGTCGTATGATAACCGACTTTTTTTGCCTGCTATTGAAGAATACGACTTGAAGAATATGTGGTTTCAACAAGACGGTGCCACATGCCACAAGCTCGAACGAATATGGCTTTATTGGAAGAGACGTTTCTTGGCCGCGTAATTTCTCGTCGTGGCGATACCAACTGGTCACCAAGATCATGCGATTTGACAACGCTGGACTTTTTTTGTGAGGCTGAGCGAAAGACCGTGTTTATGCAGATAAACCTTTAACTCTTGAGCACTTGAAAACCAACATTCGTCAAGTTATGGCTAAGATACCGCCTAATATTTGTCAAAAAGTGGTCGAAAATTACCTCACAAGAATCGATGCTTGCAACAATTCACGTGGTGATCATTTAAATGATGTAGTGCTTCACACATAATGTCAACGTTCAAACTTTATAATCAAAAAGAAATATCATGCAAAAAAATATTTTATGTGTGTTTTATTTATGTTTACCTTTGAAACCGCAAAATGGATAACCCTTTATCGATACGAAATGCATGCATTTTGGACGAAAGTTAGGGGAGAAAGGAAATGATGTTTTCCAACCACTCTGGAAGAAACAAGTATAGTTCTCAGTAGGGCATATAGAAAACCGATTTATTTTAGGACTCTATAAGCTGCAGGAATGCGAAAAAGGAGTCCTGTCAATAAAAAATTGCGCTCTCAAGTAAAGTTAAAACATTTTCTAGTGGCGTCATAATATCAGCGAAATGTTTTGCGAGCATTGGAACTGAAAAAGTAGTATTTCGAATGCTTTTCTATATAAATTACCAAAATTGCCGTTTTGAACATTGCAGTATTATTTGTTTTAATATTTGGTCACGTAAAATTTCCGTTCGTTGAGTTTGAACATTGGAAATATTTCTAGCTTGTTTGAAGTTATTTCGGTTTTCCTCTGTGGGATTGGCTGTATAATTTAGTTGCATATATTTACGAGTATACCTCATATTTCATGAGTCATTTTCCATCATTGTTGAGCAGCTTTTCTTCAATGATTTGGAAGAGGTCTTGAATCTTTCAGGCAATAGCCATAGAACTAATATGTTATACAGCTATTTTTTCAGAGTGTGTATAGCACTTGAAGTAAGCCGAATGTAAGTAATTGGCTATAGAATATATTTTAAGGGAAAGGGACCCGTCAACATGATTTGATAACACAACCCAGCCACTGAAATGTTAGCAACTGATGAACGACTTTTAAAGAAATTTGACCAAACGACAACGCTAAGTCGAAAACCGCACTGAACTGTCGTCACTCTTTGTGAATGCAGACGTTATTGTTACACTATTAATGGTGGGTCAATAAGTCCCTGAAAATAAACGCAAATTGTGTCGTCACCTTAAATTTATCAAATTTTTTTCTTTTGAATTTTAAGAATCGTCTTTCAAGAGAACATAATCAAATTTTCAGAGAGATATCGCCAACTGAGTTCTATCTTGTTTTATGTCCATTTTTCAAAATGTTGGAAAATCGATTTTTAAAGTTAAGATCGGAAGCTTTTGTTTATTTAACCTAATTTATTTTTGGAAGTTATGTTTTTCTGAAAGCCTTAACAATTTTGTTTTAAAAACAATTTACAAATTTCTTTTTTCTTTTGTTCTGAAATAATGACAAATAAGAATCGAGGCATAGGTCTCTTTTGATATTGAACAAAGGTATATGGAGTGAAAATAAGTTGATAAAATTGGTGGATATTGAACAAAAAAACTTAATATTGTACAAGACAGAAATTAACAACAATGCTATAAGAAAACAGAGGCATTTTGTATTAAATTGAACAAAACCATATTTCATTATTCAAATCAGATTTCATTAGGTTATCTGAATGATATAAATGGGAACAATAAAATTTTGAATAATTGGTATGTTTTTTTTCACCTGAAATAAAAAAAAATGATTTAGGTCTTGGAAAAACATTGCATCTACATTCGATTTGTCTGCAATCTTTGAAAGATACATTTTTAAGATCCAGACTAGTTTTATTAATATTCAAAAAATGTTATATATAGTTAAATTATATACAGCATTACTCCTATAAAAGTAACTCGAAACATTAGGTTTCCGCTGCGAAAAAACGATTTGCAGATTATAAGCGTTAACCGCCGTATATTTACACTCTTTTTATTTTTTTTTGATTAATATCACGCTGAGCCTTTGCTTAACTATGATTCCTGCGATGAACGTTATAATCTCGTTTTTCACATGTATTCGAAATTCTTGTTGCTTAATAACTTTTCTAGGTTTAAAAAACGATACATTGAATGATTCATTGAAAACTTTCATATAAATATTACAGGAATATTCTGATTTTCTTGATAAATTTTGCATGTATCTGTAGAGAATGAGTACCTATGTCATTATATTTTGTTGTAAAAAAAAATATTAAATCCAAATGTTTCGTTGCCCAAAGAATACATAAAGCTAAACTTTTTCCGATACACAACTACTGTTTTTTTCTTTTTGGTTGAATTCTTTGCGCGACTTTGTAATAAAATTGGCCATTCTCATGGTCTTTTATCAGAGTTGTGAATTTTGTAATTAAAAATTAAAAATCATTAAGACATAAGTCTGTAGATGACCTTAAAAAATTTAATTGATAAGTTAGTTAGTGACTTATGAATTTAAAAAAAATGTATTCATAAGCTACTTGGTAGATTGGAAATTATTAAGCTTGTTTTTAGCAGAAATATCGAACCAAAAGGAGAACATGCAAAAAAAAACAGATGAATAAACATAAGAAGTTGCACTAATCGAGGAAACACTTCTTAAAAGTTGCACTTATAGAGTCAAGACATGCTACAACTTTAGTGTTGCGAAAATAGAGGAGTTGCGCGAATCTAGGGTTGCGTTAACTGAGTTCATACTGTATTTTCGATGTCAAAACATTTTTAAAACTTATTGCTTTGAAATAAACGTTAAACAAAAATTAATTTCTATGAAAAGTTCAATACTCGACATAAAAGTGACGTTCAAATTAAATTATTCTATAGATTACATTTTCTTGATTGAAAAAGTCGATGTTGTTATCCGGTTGTTTAACAGTGAAGTAAGTTTATTTCTCTGGCAACTAACTCCGTGTTTATCTGGAGATTGAAAAATCGCCTCTAAATAATTAAATCTTTTTTAATTCATAAGTCACCAACTATCTTGTGAATTAAAGTCAAGCTTAAGCTAGAAATTGACTCAAGCCTTTGAAACTCTGCTTTTAATACTAAAAAAGCATATTTGTAGACGCTCCTCATCGGAAAATTTGGAAAAACCAATTCTTTTACTGGTAGGAACTTATTCAGAGCTAATCTTTTATAACAACGCACTGCACTTGAACTGACGTGCTTATTTATTCTAACTTGTTGGAACAATCAAAAGGTAATATTTAGGAAGAATGGAAAATTCTTGACAGTATCTTAGGTAAGAACAAAGAATCAAGTGTGATCGAATCTGTGGTAGTGAATGACATTTCGTTTACAGATTCTTGTTCAATCTCAAACAAATTCAATGAATATTTCACACTCATAGCTGAACAATTAAAGCCTACAATAGATTCACAATCTAATTGTAACTGCCTTAAAGATAACAATTTCGAAACTGAACTCTTGCAGCCTAATAGCTTCGCCTTTGAACCTATTACCTCCTTCGAAACGTACAAAACTATCCCTTCCTTAAAGAATACATTTTCTTGCACCTCTGATGGTATATATAGTGTTATTCTAAAAAAAATTGCATTTTATGTGTCAGATGTTCTATGTTATATATTCAACCAAAGTGTTGAACAAGGGATTTTCCCCAAGCAATTAAAATGCGCTGAAGTAATACCTGGCTAATTACAGACCTATTTCTATTCTTCCAACTATTTCTTAAATTTTTGAAAAAATAATTATAAAACGAATCACTTCTTTCTTAAGTAAATATAAATATTTCAGCGATAATCAATTCGGCTTCCGTTCAAGGAAGTCAACTGAAAATGCAATTCTTAGGCTATGTAGCCAGATTTATGATAGTTTGAATAACAACAAATACACTTTTGCTCTGTTTATCGATATGACAAAGGCCTTTGACATGGTTGATCACGATTTACTTCTTATTTAGTTGTATAATGCGGGATTTAGAGGTATAATTTTTCAATGGCTGAAGTCATATTTGATTGATAGAGTTCAAAGGGTTTCTGTCAATGGAAAAATAAGCGAATCCTGCTTTCTTAAAATAGGAGTACCACAGGGTTCCAACTTATTCCTATGTTTTTCCTAATTTATATCAACTCACTCTTTTCGCTTCCGTTGAAGGCTCTTTCAACAGATTTTGCGGATGATGTCTCCCTCACCTACCAATCAAATTCGGAACTAGACTGTATCATTAGTATTGACTAGGATCTTGAACTCTTGAGGACATGGTTTTTTGCTCATAAATTAATTATAAGTGTAAAAACAAAACTAATGTCGTTTAAGACGTCTGGACTCTATCCTTCTTCTTATAATTTTTTTTCCTTGATTGTAATCTGAATTGGAAAGACCATACTTGTATATTAAAAAATTATCTTCTGGGTGTAACTCGAAAAATGTATCTTTTAAAGCCATTCTGCTCAAAAAAAGTATTAACAGCTATATATTACGGTCTTGCGCACTCAAAATAATATCATATGCAAGTTCTCTTAGACCCTTGTTGACTGCTCAAAAACACTTGATTCGAATAAATTGTAACAAAAAGCGCTTTACTGAAAGTTGGCCCTTGGTGAAGGAACTGCGAATTCTCCCATTGAGACATCTTTACATCTTTAAAGTGCTAAAAGAATTTTTTAAACAGAGTGAAAGAAAGTAGAAATTCGCAACTATACAATCTACGAGTAAACAATTTACATCTTGTTACCATTCTCGAACTTTTATACTGTATCAGCGCCGCGATCGTTTAATAAGCTACCTATGTCAATCAGAACAACTCCAAACTTTAACTCCTTTCTAAATAAAGTAAAAAACTGGCTTTTCAACATTGATTTGAATAATATTGAAAATTGTTATTAAATTTTTCTTTTATCTTGCTCATATATGATGTGTCAATAAATTACTTCTAACTTAACAATTAAAAGCAACTCTTAACTTTATTTCTTGTATATTGTATAAAATCAAAACTATAAGAAATTGACGAAAACATTTTAAGCAATATAAAAAATATATACAAAAATGTAATTATTAATCTTTTTTGAGCCTGTATTGACCCCACATCAGTTTCCATTATTCATTGTAATATTCATTTAAATATGTATCATTCAACACTAACTATATGTTAAAGAATGATTACTATTATTTATTCTATTATTATTTTAGGTTTATACCATAATTTTTATAGCTCATATCATCTTGATGAATGAATAAAATGTTTTTCCTAATCTAAATCTAAGAGATCAAAACACTAAATGACCATATACTCAAATCAAGTGCAGTAATAGGTGTTTTACTTTTTTAGCTCCGAGTAAAGAACTCGACTGTCAAAAAGAATTGTATTTCTTTTTTTTTAGCTTATATAAGTCTATTCGATAAGCTTGTGTTTCTTTTTTCAATCATAGCTAAGTCGGCCAATCGAAAATGGCCGATCAAACGGAGAAAAGTGCTGAGCGCGACAATAATGACGAAGTAAAACAAATTAAAAACAAAAATGAATTCAGAAAACGAAAGCCTGGGAACTACTGGTCAACAAGTTTTAATAAAAAAAAACAACAAGTTTTAATAATATATGAAAGTTCTGCACTTAAGTTTATTTCAAAATTAAATCGGAGAGCTCCATTCAGAGCTAACTAGGTTAACTCAGGTTCTGTTTAGTGAACTGCCCGGATATAAAAAAGAAAAACGCCTAATGGTGATCTCGAATGATATTGAACAAAATAGAATTCTTATGTTCTTACACAACCAAATTCATGTCTTTTTGTTCAAAATGGCACAAATTGTAACCAAAATAATTTGAGCATTGAACAAAATAGAAACAAATGAAGTATATAAGGATATTGAACAAAAAATGTATAAATGTGGATATCGAACAAGAAAGAAATAAAAAGGAATGATTTAAGAGATATACTATTAATTGTTCAATATAATACAAACGAATGAATATTGGTTTATAGAACAAAAGTGGCACTCAAAATGGTAAGAATAGTTATTTATTGAACAAAACAGTTGTCCATAACTTGAAAACTAAATGAGGTAGAACAAAATGGTTTGCGCCAATCGAAAGAGGACCCTCGAATTATAAAAACTGCATTTCTAACTTAATTTCGTCAAAAATGGTCTATTGAACAAGATAGAACTCAGGAACGATATGTCAAATAACCTTGCTGTGGCAGCTGGCAGCCATTTAAAATAAACGAATACGAACATTTTCGGTAAAATGAAAAAAGTGAATCTCTAGTGCTCATTAAATATCTACTATTTTGTGTGAGAAAAAACTATCACGCGAGCAAAACAAAAGCTTGACAAATATTAAGGGGACTCTTCGCCATCAACTGGAACCATTCACCACGCGTTTACTCAAATTTACTGCGTCGTTCACGCACAAGTTACGCCCAGAGTTCTGGTCACCTAATTGAGGTCATCGCGCCAGAAATGTCGA
Organism: Philhelius pedissequus; assembly: GCA_910595825.1. NCBI lineage: Eukaryota > Metazoa > Arthropoda > Insecta > Diptera > Syrphidae > Philhelius > Philhelius pedissequus. The sequence goes on from OU343160.1 coordinate 330,248,263, forward strand.
CTAAATTCATGATTTGGTAATGGACGATCTGCGTGACAGGGCACGCGATTGAAAAGGCCACAATCTTATCACATGGCTAAGTGATTTTGATTTAACATAAATATTTGAATATGAAAAGTATAAGGGGAAACGTTGGATGAACTGCATCGAGCTTAAAGGACACGAAAAAATAGAATGTTTTATGTCGAAAAGAGTGTTCCTTATTTCATTATTCAGTGACTTACTGACCCACCAACTCTTGGGCTTGGAGTCACAAATGTGACAATTTTGATTGCTGACAAATTAAAACGTGGTCCATAAGTCAAAATAAATTTGTATACAAATTTATAATTGAACTTTTATTAAAGTTCAGTGTCAGTGAATGAACACTAGTTTAACACATTACTAATTTGTACGAAACGTAACAATAGAGGCATAGGATTGGTCAACTATCATTAATTTCTCAAATCAAACGACCTTGCATTTTTAGGCTCCACTCCAAAGGACTGAATTTTTTCTTCAACAGAAGACGTTCATTGACACCGCCTGCATAAAAACTAAGACCAAAATCACATTTCCTATTCAACGTAGTCAAGACATAGCCCTTTTTTAAACTCCAAATAACTAAACATAGTAAATTATGATAATAACCTTCCACCAAGGGATCATATTAATTTTCTTTCTGAACCCCACTTGATCCCGTATGGAATTACAATGCTTATCAATTATTCCCCAACAAAACCGTTTATCATCTTACATTTCTAAACCTAAAGAGAATTGCTATAAATATTAAAATAACACACTCGAATCTCGAATCCTTGCAAAATTAATGGAAAATAACTACAGGTGTCGCTGGAGCTTACAAGCGTATGCCTTGAAGGTTTTAATTAACAGCAACAAGGACTAACCCCAAAATTAAACACATACGCACACCTACACACACATATATGTAAGTAGAATGTAACATAGATACATGGAGTGGAATGAAAGGAAATAATCCCCGATAAATAAGTCAAAATAACCATCTAGGTACTTCTAGTAGGTATAATGTTTTGGCAGCTTGCTAGAGCATTACGCACCACCAAGCACTACCATTTAATATGTCTCCCAGGACTAGAGCCATCCGCAGGTAAACCGAATGTGATACCTTGTAAGGAGCAAAATCTCGTCGACTTACATCCAAAAATTACTGTAATAATGATATTATCAAATCCTTAGGTGAGAATGTATTTATTTTTTTTTTAGTTTGTTGGTATTGGTAGTAGTGTGTTTGTTAATGTTAAGATTCATCAACCTTTCGTGTTTTTGGCATAAATTCAAGAAAACCGCCACCTTACATCCAGCAGATTTACGCATGATCTCTTTTACTATTCCCACAGGATGACTAAATTAAATGAAGAGGTTTGTCATTTTTCACTTTCACCTTACAATCAGCATGTCCTGGATGTGGATCTTCGAATCCTGCTGTTTCTTTAGCTTCTCTATAGACTGGTTATAGAGTTTTATCTCTCAAAATATTAATATAAATTACAGTTAGTTATCTTGGTACGAGGAGCAGGAGTAGAAAACCATCATAGAGAAATAAAGGAAACATACCAGAGCTTGATGAAATCTTTGCATGATATAAGTAATTGGCATCATTCTATTTATTCATAACGTTAATTTGCGGTTGGTGTTTCGTACGACAAAAGCACACTTACGTAACGTGACGTATGCGTACTCATTGTAGCTTTTGAATGTGGTTTTGTGTAGTGTGGTTTAAATGGTAAGCAATTTCACAAATGTATAGTTCGCAATATTAAGGGAACAGTGAAAATGAGTGTAAATTATGTATGATTGAAAAGAGGTGAGAGTTTTACACCAGATTGCGCAGACTGAAGGTTGCCGTTTTTCCTAGGAATGAGGACTCTCTTTTTGGACATCAACCCTATTTTGGTACAAAAAGTTCTAGCGTATTCGATTATGTTAAGTTAATGTTGCTTATAAGGAACACAAGCTTATAAGAAACAAAAACACGGCGCACGAGCCCACTTACAATGTAAAAAACAAACTTTTAAGAAACACGCTTTAAAGAAAAACACTGATACATTGAACTTTTTTACAACACCGATTCCCACTTTTGCTGTAAAATTTGATGTGTATAAGAAAATTTTTTATAACACAAGAAAATCCCCTCAAGTTCTTTAAATATCAACACACCCCTAGAATCAAAAACATGCATATTTGAACTCTCGAGGAAATCTCATAAATGTCTGTCCCAAATAAATTTAATTTCAGTTTTTTGTGGGAAATTAAAAGCAAAATTCATATGTTTATTAAGACAACAATAAGAAAAAATAGGGAAAGAGGGGAAAAATTGAAGATCTTCTTTTCAAACAAAGGGAGGAATCTCGAATCTTCAAACCAAAATTGTGCGATATTGTAAAGAAACCTACATTTAATTTTTTTTGTCAGCATTTTTTACTTATAAGAAATTTACAAAATAAATAAAACACTTGTTTTTTCCACAAATTTGTAAATTTTTTTATTGGCCAACGCGTATCGTCTTATGAGGACATCATCAGGGCACAAGTTTTTTGTTTTGTGATGATGCGCGCACTAGAGGGGTTTTGACTACCCTTAAAAAGATCAACCATAGTGTGAGAATTAGCAAAGTAGGGAAGGGTGTAACAGGAGATACCGATGTACATTGGTTTTGGATTTCTGAATATCAAAATGGGAGGGGAAAATAGAGCCGGGTAAAGCATCTCACATTCAATGTCCTTAATAGTCAATGGTAGTCTGATGAACATTCCTAGATGCGCGAGTATAACGGTCGAATATCTTGAGGGAAGAAACGTAACTGGCTGTTTCATCACAGCATTATCTAAAAAATAACGATAAACCAATGACAGGCATGAAACAGCGCGGCCGTGACCATCGGCTGCCTTTAACATACAACTTAAACTCACACCCTTTGACATTTTTAGTAAACAAGTGGCCGCGAATACAGGTTTTCGTCTCAAAGCCATCTCTCAATGGACTAGCAATTCGATAGGCTTGGACCTACTACTCTAGTACCCTTTAATTTTGCAAAATCTTCATCCTCTTCTTTAAAACTGTTAATTATTTTAAACTCAACTACTTTCAGACCTTTTTCTGGAGGTTTTAAAAGTTCACTAATGATTTTCTCTTTTTCTAACTTTTCATTTTTGGGATTATCTTGCTTTATATCAGATTTCTTTGATTGTGCTCTTGTAGTCACACAAACGTATAGTTTTTGCAAGTCTTCTGAATTAATTTGTAATCTACTCAGAGCATCTGCAGTACAGTTATTTTTCCCTGGTGAATACTCTACATAAAAATTATATTCTTCTAATAATAGCCTAAATTTGGTTAATCGACTGGAAGGTTCTTTAAGCGAAAATAGATATACTAGAGGCCTATGATCGGTTAATATTTTAAAACGTCTTCCGAACAGATATGGTCTGAAGTGCCTTACTGCCCAAACTATTGCAAGTAGTTCTTTTTCTATCGTACTGTAATTCTTTTCTCCTTTGTTAAGCGATTTACTTGCGTAAGCAATTGGTTTATCGTCATAATTGGATAACACAGAACCTAAAGCAAATCCAGATGCATCTGATCGGAGTATGAATTCTTTTTCGAAATTTGGGAATTGTAGAACATTAGGGCTTATAAGAAATTCTTTCAGTAGATTAAAAGATGTTTCGCAATCTTCAGTGAATTTAAATTCTACGTTCTTCCTCAATAACCGATTTAAAGGTATTGCAAGTGTTGCAAAGTTTGGTATGAATTTTCGGTAATAATTAGCAAATGCTACGAACCTTCTTACTTCATCTGCGTTTCGAGGAATTGGGTAATTTTTCATTACATTCGACTTAGATGGATCCGGTATAATACCCTTATCAGATATTATGTGTCCTAAATATAGAACTTCTTTTCTAAGAAAAGCACATTTTCTGGGATGGATTTTAAGATTCACTTCCCTAAATCTTTCGAAAACTTCCATTAAATTTTTATTATGGTGTTCTAAATTTTTACCGAAAACTATAAGATCGTCAAGATATACGAAACAACGTGAGTAAGTAAGACCTGACATAGCTATAGACATCATTCTTGAAAAAGTGCTGGGTGATATTTTTAAACCCATGGGAAGCCGTTTCATTTGGTAATGTCCGTTATCTGTTGAAAAAGCTGTGCAAGGTCTGCTATTTTCCTTTAATTCCATTTGATAATAACCTTGACTCAAATCTATGCATGAAAAATATTCCAACCATATCAAATATGTCCGTTATATTAGGTAATGGAAATTTATCATCTTCAATAACCTCATTTACTTTTCTATAGTCAATTACCAATCTGACTTTTTGTATTCCCGTTATGGGGTCTTTTTTCTTGGGTACTACAAGAATGGGTGAGTTCCATGCGGATATTGATGGTTCTATTATATCATCTTTGAGCATCTTTTCTACTTCTATTTGAATATCTTTTTTCTGGGAATGAGGTAATCTATATGGTTTGGTATATTTTGCAGTAGCTCCTTTTTTTAGTGATATTTGGGCCTGACCTATATGTGTGTATGTTAATTTGTCGCTTTCTAGGTGAAAAATATCTTGAAATTTCGAACATATAGCTTCGAGTTCATATTTTTCCTCCTCGTTAAGAGTTTCGAAATTTATTTCTTTAAGTAACTGTTGTGTTCGTGAACTTGAAGGTATTATTGTTTGTTCGTATGTAAAAATGTGGTAATTTGATATTGACATGGACTTGGGTTCTATCCATTTAATTCTCACTTCGGATTCCCGGGTATTCAAAATTTTTATTGGAATTTTCCCGTTTTTCACATGAGAGATAGAGCCTGCCATAAAAACTCCTTCACATAGTTCTTGTGAATCGAATATTCTTGTGTCTAAATGTTTGCTATTAAGCCAATATGTGGCTTCAGATCTGTGTGCAATGATAAGTGAAAATAAATGTTCTGAATTTAATATAGGCAGAGAAGTTTGGAAAACTTCTGAAGATAATTTTAATACAAAGTGTTCTAGATCTATTACTGCTCCAAAATCTTTAAGAAAATCAGCACCTATAATTCCATCTACAGGTACCGGAAATGAGTCTTCTACCACATGAAAAGTATAGGATGTTTGGAATTTTTCTAGTATAAGAGTATTTATACTAGTTCCTAGCGTTTTTAGATTACCGGAAATACCTTGTATTGTTATTTTATCGTTTTCATTTATTTTTATATTTTCATCCAAAACACCTCGTTTTATTGTGCAAACTGATGCTCCTGTATCTAATAAAAATTTTATATCTGATCTATTGCTAATTTTAAATTGTACATATAGGCCGTTTGCTATGCCCCCTGCACATATAGCTATGTGTTGTATTGGGCTTAGAGATTTCCCCCCGATAGGTCGGCTTCCCCCTCGGTGGGTTGTTCGTTTCCCGCATTCGCGAAATATGTTGTTTCTCTGTTATTCCTCAAAGAGTTATTTCTATTTTCTATTGTGTTGGAAGTACTTTGATAAGTATTCCGTCTATTGTCCCTTGTATTAGATTGGTTATTATTTTGTCTATTTATGTTGCTTGGATTGGTTCTATTATTATATTGATTAGAATTATTATTTTGTGGTGAGTTAAAACGCGGTTGGTTAAATGATCGTTGATAATTATTGTTGTTAAAATTATTTTGTCTGGGAAAATTTTGAGAGTAATTGCCACGAAAGTAATTTTGTCTTGGAAAATTTCTATTCATGTTATTATTATAAATGTTTCTGTAACTATTTTGAAAACTACGGGGTACAAAATTCTGACCTCTTGTTTGGTTTTGCGTATTAGAATAATTAAAATTGTTGGCATATCTTATATTTTCTGTAATTTGGGCCGTACTTGGAGCTAACTCTAACAAATGTGTTATAGCATCTTGCATCTTTGTGTGCCTTGCACTATCCAGAATTATTTTGTACCTATCATTAACCCCTTGTTTTAAAAATGCTAACCCTCTACGTTCATTAGCTGCTGTTAATGTTTCTCTAGCTGTTTCCCCTTCTATGTCTATTTCTAATTCTGTCATTTTCGATATAAGATGTTCTATCTCCGACACGAATTCTCTCATTGGCCGATTTTTTTGGCGTAATCTCTCTAGCTTAGACTGTATACTTTCTATAGTATCCTTGTCTCCGCATTTTGAAATTAGACTTGATTTTAGTTGTTCAAATGTTATAATCTTTGCGGTTCCTAATTCTGTTAGAGCCCTACCTTGAATTTTACATTTTAATGCAAATTTGATGAGCGTAGCCTTTGAAGTTTCATTTAGTGTATCATGATAAAACTCTAAGTTATTTAAAAAATCTCTAATGTTTTCTGCTCTCTTATCATTTTCTGCGCAATTAAGTATAGGCAACTTTTGCGCCTTGCTAAAATCGAATTATGCCATTATAATTATATTTTCTGTTTTTTTTTCCTGTTTTGGTTCTTCTTCTTCTGATTCTGATTCCGAATTAATTTCTTTTATATTATTTTTAACTATTTCCTCTGCCAATTTTTTATATTCTTTTGCTTTAGTCGTCAATTCAGATAAATATTTATGTTCTTCGCTATTTAAATCTTTTTGGTTGATACTTGTGAAAACTTCAATAAAACTATTCCAAAGTTCTAAAATCTCTCTTAGTTTTAAGTTTGCTCCCTTTGTTTTTCGTTTACGGGTGGGAGATTTTTTTAAACTTTTATAGCAATTTCTTAAACTTCCCAAAGATTCTTCTAATTTTTCGAAGTCCATATAAACAAATGTAATAGAGTAATAATATGAAAATATATATATAATTTCTAATATCAAAACATTTTTTTTTTTTTTTTTTTTTTTTTAATTAGTTTTTAATTTTTTTTTTGTTAAACAGAAATTCTTCTTCTTTTATTATTATTTTTTATTATTTGTTTTTTGATTTTGTTTTCAAATTTTTTCTTTACAATATTTATAATATATTTTCCTATAATTAAAATTAAAACTATTATTATTACCATAGTAAAGTCGATACCATAGTGTAACTCTCCTTTGTTGTTATTCTGCTGGCCGTTGTTGTTGATGATGACCTCTTCTTGTTTTGATTGGGTTTTACCCATTATTTTAAACTTTTCAGCGCGTCTTTAGCTGTTTGCAAGGTTTCCTCGAACAATTTGTCGAATTTTTTCTTTTCTTTCTTTTTATTTTTTTCGATCTTTCTTTGTTCTTTCTTCTTCAGACGGAGTACCGACTAGCATACCACCGGCTGCACATCGTGTGAAGAAGTGCGCGCAAGTTGAAAAAATAGTGCCAGCGTCTTGTGTTGTGATAATTGTCTGCGTGTTACATTAAAAAAAATTGCAAAAAGCCCTTCACTTCCCAAAAATAAATTTAAAAAGATCAATAGCCCATTTATTTTATAACAAAAAAAAAATAGTGCAAGCAATAATCACCAAAACACCCGATCCCTCAATTCAATGAAAAATTTAAACAAAAAAATCCAGTGTACATACAATCAACATAATTAAAAAAAAAAAAAAAACCAATAACAATTAGCCGCAACAAAACAACAACGCACCAGCACAATGAGTGGTAAACTTTCCTTTCCCTTTTCCTTGTAACTTCTCACAATCATATTAACTTGATCATTGTAGGTACTGTGTAAAGCTTACTGCACAGTGCATGCAATGATTAGGTTAGTATAACGTCAGATGGATTACTGTTTGTTTTTTTCTATTTAACCAGGGGCGGATCAATATAAATTGTCACTAAGGCATAACACTAGTGACAATTTGTTATTGAAAAGTTCAAATTGGAATATAGATCAAACATTCATTATAGTTAATTGTCTGACTTGTGTTTTATTTGTTTTTAAATGTTAAAATGGTTGGTAGTTTTAGAGTCGATTATACCAATATTCGCGGGCTCAGGAAAAATTTTTGTGCCGCGTATGTCCACACTGTTAAAAATAGGCCAGCTGTTTTGGCACTGAGTGAGACCCAGATAGGCGAAAATTCTGATCAATCGGAATTTCGTCTGTTTGGGTACAACTTAGTGCCATTATTCTTTTCCCACCATGTATACGTATACGTATACGTAAGAAATGATGTAGCGTACCAACTCCAACCACAATATGGCTTGTGCTCAAACACAAATTTTAATTTCATGTGGTTAAAATTCACGGTAAATAAGCACATCATACACACATGTTTTATTTATCGGAGCCCAAATTTGGATAGAGTTTCAACTTTTAACGAATTTGATGCTTTGTCCGACTCCATTCAAAGAATTGTTTCCCATTATCCTCACACTGAAATCGTCATTGCGGGCGATTTCAATGTACACAATTCTAGTTGGCTCCGCTTTTCGAGCCAGACAACACCCGAAGAAAGGTATGTTGAGGTCTTTGCTGAGTTAAACCAACTGACTCAGATTGTTGACGAGCCAACCCGAATACCTGACGTTGCAGGTCAAACCGCAAACACTCTAGACTTGTTCCTTACCTCTGACCCTAATAAATACACGCTAAATGTATTATCGCCTCTAGGTACATCAGACCATTGTGTCGTATCTGCAAATTTCTCATGCCAACAACACTCAGTTAAAGAAAAACCACCTACGAGAACCGTTTGGCAATATGGGAAAGCCAACTGGGACGGTCTCAATAATTTCTTCAGAAACTTTAACTGGTCATTATGCTTCCTCGGTAGTGACATAGACTCCAGCGCAGATATGATAACAAATTTAATCCATTACGGAATGAGAAATTTTATCCCGAATAGGGTGAAATCTATCAAACCGAAGGAAAATGCATGGTTTGATTCAAGCTGTAAAGGGGTTATTAGGGATAGAGAAGTCAGTTTCCGGAATTATAAAGCCAACCCCACTGAGGAATACCGGAAAAAGTTTCAACAAGCAAGAAAGACTTGCAACGTTCACATTCGTAGAACCAAATTTTTGCATGACCAAAAATTAAGGCAAAAAATACTACAATGTCCCAAAGGTAGTAAGAATTTTTGGTCATTTGTAAAAACTATTCGAAATTCAACTTCTTCTTCGGTTCCAACGCTCGTCTTTAATGACACCCCTTTTGTCAGTTCTCGCGAAAAAGCCAATTTGCTTGCAGCGCAGTTCGCTGTTAATTCGACGCTGTCAGAAAGTGTTATGACTCCTCCAGTACTTGAGAGCGTAAATGATTTTATGGGACGAATCTTCTTTCGTACTCGTGCAGTTGCTAGAGTCCTCAAAGATCTTGATATAAACAAATCCGTTTTGAAGAGGTGTTCTTCAACGCTGGCAAAACCACTGCGTAAGCTTTTCTATCTGTCCTATTCTACAGGTCTCTTTCCGAGTGGATGGAAAACAGCATTTGTCCAGCCTGTCCATAAAAAAGGCGCATCTTCTTCACCATCTAATTACCGTCCAATTGCACTTACGTCCCTTCTTTCCAAGGTCATGGAAACGCTGATTAATTATCAGCTCAAAAAATATCTTGAAGAACGAAAGCTCCTTAATGACCGGCAGTATGGCTTTCGTAGCAATAGGTCCACTGGTGATCTGATGGTATATCTCACCGAACAGTGGCACAAATCTTTACATCGTTTTGGAGAAAGTAAGATTATTGCGCTTGATATTTCAAAAGCATTTGATAGAGTTTGGCATCAAGCTCTCCTATCGAAAATGCGTGCATTTGGTATCGATGAATGTCTTCTTCGTTGGATTAGAAATTACCTTTCAGACCGTTCAATACAAGTTGTATTGGACGGTTTCAAGTCTGATATTCACAAAATAAATGCTGGTGTGCCCCAGGGCTCCGTATTGTCTCCGACACTCTTTCTCATTTTTATTAATGATCTCTTATCTGGAACTTCTAATCCACTTAATTGTTTAGCTGACGATAGTACTCTCAGCTTTTCATATTCGTTTTTAGATGCACCTCCTTGTTTTTCGGATGTGCAACTGGAACGGCAGCGTATGATAAGCTCATTAAATTCTGATCTTGACAGCATTGTCCAATGGGGAATTAAAAACCGTGTAGAATTTAATGCTTCAAAAACTCAGTGCTGTCTTCTGTCGTTAAAGCAGAACCCAACCCCCATGCCGCTATCCATGAGCGGCACTTGCATTGAAGAAACCGATCAGCTTTCAGTCCTCGGCATGTGCATCACAGACCACCTCTTGTGGAATAAACACATATTTGATGTCGCCAAAAACGCTGCAAAGTGTTTGGGCTTTCTTCGAAGGTGCCAGAAATTCTTCACCCCGTCTGATCTGGCTGTAATCTATAAGGCCTTCATTCGTCCAAAGCTGGAGTATAACTCGCACATTTGGGCAGGAGCTCCCAGAACTCATTTGAATCTTTTGGATAGAATTTCTCTAAAAATGATTGGCGATAGAACTATAGTGGAAACATTTACATCTCTAGAACATCGTCGAAATGTTATATGTCTCTCACTATTTTATCGCTATTTTTATAAACATTGTTCCAGCGAAATAGCCAGTTGCATTCCTCCCCTTAAATTTTTCAACCGTAATACTCGCGCTTCTAGGAATGCTCATCAGTTTACCCTTGAGCCCAACTTCGGACGTACTGTCAAGTACAGAGATTCTTTCTTTAGCCGTACAACGCGAATGTGGAATACTTTACCCGGCTCTATTTTCCCCTCCCATTTTGATATTCAGAAATTCAAAACCAATGTGCATCGGTATCTCCTCTTGCATCCTTCCCTACTTTCCTAACGCTCGCACTGTGCTTGTTCATTTTAAGGGTAGTCAAAACCCCTTTAGTGCGCGCATCCGTTTAAAAAAAAAAAAAAAAAAGTTGAAGTAAGAACCTATTTCTTATTTCCGTCGATTGACCTGGTATTTTGGCCAATCTATTAAGCTCCAATAATTCTTCTCTACGCTTGATCTGGAGACCCCCTCTAGGTTTTGTCTTCTTTACTTCTTTTTGGATTTGCAAGGTTCCTGTTTCTGTTCTTCTGGCCGTCCGCCGTTTGTATTCTTCGATGGTGATTGGTTTAGGACCAACGTTCTTATCCTCCACAGATGTTTGTCGCAGGAGTTCGTTCGCTTTTTTTATATAGGCGGCTGCCAACGCCAGCTGGTCAGTTGACATCAAAAATTATTTATGTGAAGAGAAGTAGAGATGTTTGGTTCCAATTCAGTAATTTACTGAACTGGGAGGATCGCCATGTAAAGTGTGAAGGGTGTTATGATGGCAAGATCGCCATGTAAAGTGTAGTAAAATTGGTTGATGCTTTTGAGAGGTCTGGGATACAAAAAGAACAAATCGCTTGGCAATGAATGCCTCAGCTCGGACCTCTGGCTAATTCACTCGAGGTTTTATTCAGTTGTATTTTAAAAAGTATTTTTCAAATTCTTCTTAGCTCGCAAGCTGCACAAAAGAATAATAAAAAAGATCTTTTTGTTTTGGTGTTCTGTGAGAGAAGACAACTTTATTAAAAAATGCTATGGCTATTTATACATAATTTTTAATGTTATCAAAATCAAATCCATACTTCGATTATTGGCCCACTTACAATCGATATCCACAAGTCAGCATAATTATAAGGCTAAGGGTAAATAACCAGCTATCTTAAGTGACATAATTCACTGGGCATAATGCTTAGTTGAAATATTATGGTGCCCAAGCCGATGACCGCTGAGCAACCCATTAATGTTCTATGTGTATGCACTTTGTTTACTTGCGCCGTTCATGCCATCAGGGTAATGTGATACTTATGGTTTTTTGTTATTCATTGACTACGACTACGAGTCGGATATATGTGTATCTTTTTATTACCCAGAAGTGGAAGGCAAATCAATGAATCGTATTTTGATTGTTATGTAGGTATCTGGTGCTTAAGGCAATGCATATGCTGGGAAGTAAGTGTCAAGTATCGAAGTATGGTTTGATATAAAACAATTAATTAAGTGGTCGCTGGTGTGCTCCCTTCACACGTTATATCGAATACGTTTTTTTTCATACATATATAGGGTCCGCCAAATAACTTTTTTTTTGAAAATGGGCGCAAAACATCGAGTGTAGCTTCGGCTGTGTGGCACGTAGCGCCGTCCTGTTGAAACCACATATTGCCAATATCCTCCTCTTTAATTTTTGTGAACAAAAATTCGTTCAACATGACCCGATTACGATCGCCATTGACTGTAAGGGCCAATCCTTGCTCATTTTCGAATTATGCCTCTGGACCAAAATCCGCACCAAACAGTGACCCGTTTTGGGTGTATCGGCTTTTCAGTGTATGCGTGCGGATTTTATGTGCCCCAAATGCGACAATTTTGCTTGTTTACATACCCGCCAAGATCAAAATGAGCTTCATCTGAAAAGATGATTTTTTTGGCAAAATCGGCATCTTCTCTAAGTCGATCGCAGGCCCACTTAGCGAGAAGGATAAAACTAATAATCTGTCAAATCAGACATGAGCTAAGTGTTACCATTCACGAAATAAGCACTAGTTTTAAAAAAACGTTAGATGGCAGACCCGTTATAACTTCATTTACATATACCTATTCCTATACATATCAAGAATAGACTTATTAAAGTTGTTCAAATTATGTAAGACTCCAAAGCTTCCAAAACAGTTTTTTTCTATTGAAAATTTTGTTGACCTCTGGGGAGATATTTCTTATAAGAGCCACCGTATTTTCTAAAATGATCATATCGTCTTGATTACGGAGGGCTGTTAGTGGAATATCATCCTCCTCATCAAACTCCTCATCCGAACTTGGAGACAAAATGTTCTTCCAGCAATTGCGATGCACAACTGCGGATACTTTTGGCCATGAGAAGGCAATGAGTGATATAGCATCATAAAGATTAAGATCATTTAGAGCATTGATTATGCCCTTTCCGTAATTCACAATTTTGTTCAGCAAGCTATGTCTATAAGGAGCTTAGTCATAGGTATGGAAAACATTTTCATTTTAATTTCATTTTTAACCATGTGCATGAAGAAAAAACACCTTAATCCGTGTGAAAAGGGACCCGTATACCTTCATATGAATAAAAGGGAATTTGTCTCTAACAAGTGCAACGAAAATAATTTAAATTGAAAAAAATCGAAGGAGGCTTTGAATTTAAAATTTAAAAAATTTACAAAATCCAAATAATAATTTTCAGTGAGTAATCTCTGTAAACTTTAATAAAGTCGGTAAGCATCGATCAAAAAATAATGCGTCTTATAAAGGTACTACAGCATCTAACTGATGAGCCCAGCTGTAGTACCTGGGCGAAACGCATTTTGGACTAAATGTCACAAAAACATTCAATTGGCTTTAAGTCCACTCAGTCCACTAAAACAAAAACAAAAATAATATAAACATATTGTTTGCGTTTTCTTCAACAAAATCCAAATAGGCTTTGAAATTCATGTGTTACTCATGTTTGGTGTTTCCCCAATTAAATAAAAACATTTTGGAACTGTGTTAATTTATACATAGGTAAGCTTGTTTAAAAGGGAAAATAAAAAAACACATTTTTTTTAAATCGTGAATCCTTCTAGAGTGTTTTGAATACAGACTTGGATGTAATTGAACCATGTTCAAGTATAAGTGCCGTACGTGTAAGAATTCAACGGTACATTTCTCAAGAAAAGCGGGAAATTCTTTGAGAAAATTCATGCGACGAAGATGATTTTGAGGCATCTGATCAAGATAATTTTATTCCAATGGTTGCTGAAGAGGAAGTATCGGATGTGGAGCAGGAGAGACAAGTTGAATTTGATGTTCCTTTATCCGATTCCGAAGGCAGCGATGATGATTCCTTATTAGATCTTGGCTCAAAAGACGGAACTTGTTGGCAGACAGAACCCAGAATAGAAAAGGCTTGAAGATAACGGATGCATACAACAGAGAACAGACGGACAAAACAAAAATAAAAAAATTGAAAAATTTACGGAAAAAGAATTCGACGCCTTTCTTTGAATTTTGCCTTACTGTGGAGTTTACAAGTCGAACAAAGAACATATGACTGAACTATGAAAACTAGACGGCACTTTCCATTGATTGATTCAAGATCATTTTGCGCTTCATAAGATTCGATAACGACGTAACTCGCCCAGAGCGTTTGTCAACAGATAAAGCGGCCGCCGTTTGTGATATATGGACAATGAGGCTCTCAAACTTGAACAAAATTTATAAACCACATGAATGCATAACGGTTATTGAACAGCTTTAAAGTTACGGTGGTCGTTCGCGTTTTACACAATGTACGGTATGAAAATATTTTGGGCTTGCGATGCAAAAACTTCTTATCAACTGAATGGACAAATTTACACCGCGAAACTAGCTGGAGAAGAATGCCAGACAAATGTTGGAGAGAAGATTCTGTTGGAGCTTGTGGCTAAGTATAAAAACTCATATTTTCAAGAAGTGATAGAAAAAGGACATTTTTGAATTGCCAAGAAAATATAAAAGAGAGAGCTAAAAATCCGTATATTTTGCCGAAACTACACATTCGATCGGCAATTCAAGCTGTTCTTGGATACCTCCCACAGCCTTTATTAGCTGACTCTCCAAATATGCAAAACCGGGCTCAAGTGGACGCCTGGCTGTGGTTGGAAATTGCTTTATGTGTCGAAACATAAAACAAAACCTAAGCAAAACGAGGAAAGCTTGCAGTAGTTGTTCTCTACCGACTTCCGATGAACATTCAAAATCCGAAGCAAAATGTTAAATCTGTATTCAAGGTCATGAATAAAGTTTGATTTCTTATTTTTAAAATAAAAAGTACCAAATTATATCATTTTCTTATATTTCGTTTCGGTTTTCAGTCAAAACCGCAGTGATTTGGGTGAGAAAGTATATTTGGATTATATAAGGTACCCGGGTATCTTTTCATTAAGGCTTTTAAAGTTTTTAGGATCGTAGAATTCTTCCTATTTTGCATTGTTGATCAAAAATATTGAAATTATTTGTAAAACATAAAGGTAGGAGCTCTCACAAAATAACTCGCTCCTACTTACCGATTTAATTGAAAATTCTGTGACCATTTAAATAAATTATTTATTTATTAAAATAAAGAGGTACCTCTTCACACACATAAGGGTTAAAATGTGTTCGTAATATCGATCATTCCTAATACTGGACAACCACTGTATTTCGATTTTTTTTTATAGTTTTTCCTTTCCTGAGTGAATAGTAAAATTTGTTCAGATTTAAAGACTTCCATTTAAATTTTTCTCACAGCTGCTATATACATATGTAGGTACCCATATACTTTATTTCTAAGATCATTTCATATACTTACCTGCATATATTAGCATCAGCAGGATTAAATCTTAAAATCCATAATTCTCTTGATTCCCCATCGAAACCTTATGAATCACATACACAACTCCCTTGAACTCTGTCGAGCTGCATCAGATGCACAGATGCATGTACATACTATATTGTTTCATATCCATATGCAAATTCCTCAGGATAGAAGCAGCTACCCCAACTGTTCACGACAGCGACAAACTTTTTGCCCTAAAACAAAATCCGTATGCATTTTTACTTCTTCTTGAGTACTTTCTGCATGGAGCATGGAAACTACATATTTACGCGTACAAAATAAAACGTACAAGCCCTTGCCAAGGCAGTATTCAACATGGTATTGACATCACAGCAGGAGGAAGACGAAAAAGGGGATGAATTGGGGTAAATCCTGGATACCGAGGAGAATGAGTTCTATTAAACAATTGACATCGTCACGGTGGGTTCCGCGCAGCATTCCTTTGCAATTAATCTCAAATAGGATAATCACCTAAACGCAAATTCAAATTGTCTTTATTCTATAGCTTCCCATCACACAACACACATCCTTTCATCCTTTCCCATTGGTAGCAGAATAAGACTTTTTCTTCCTTAAGTTTATTCTGGCTCTTAAGTACAGTTAACACATGCCGGAGCGTATATTTGCACTACACTTCTCCCGATTGCGAGTTATAGAAGGAAAAAAGTTTCAAGCGTGAAGAGAAACAGAGAGAGATATATAGAGCGCAACAATCCTTGTTGTACAGTTAGTTGCTATATACTGTGCGTCGTTAGTACGTGTCTTGAGAAGCCCGCAGGGATAACCCAGATGGCAGAGTGGTGGTTCCATCGTTTTCTCTGTTGTTAACTCATATATCCTTTCAGATCGCATCCCCATACATACATCTAAAATAAAAAGTTCCCGATGATCAAACGTTATCCCGCACGCTAAGCACGCGAACCAAGGATAATAAAAATAATAATTTTCCATGAAGACGAGCGCGAATATAATAATACTTGTATACAAATTCAGAAATTGAATGAGAATCTTTTGTTTGAGTTTGTACGGATTTACTCTATGTATGTCTGACTGGTGCTAGGGAATTCCTTGTGGTTTGTCGGGATTGCTTTGAGGTTATGTTTATTATTTGAATGTTGTCACGTATATGAATTCAATGCAACCACACCTAGGGAATATCTAACCTACACACAGCCACAGACAAATATCTGTGCTGTAAGAACTTTTTCAGAGCACGAATTTGTTGTCTTTTCAATTCGTTATTAAATTTTATAGACGAAAATGAATTAGGGAGATTGTGCGAACCAAACACAGATTTGGTGTCTAAATGAGTAGTTAAGATTTATAACACAAGATGTCATTTGAGAATGGTATTAATTTTGATTTGATGATACGGTCAACGTACCAAAATAGTCAACGCGATGACTCTCTGACGTAAGAATGACGTCAAGATTTGTCAAAACTTTGTGACGTCGTAAAATTGACATGGGGATGCACACGTTTATCGCAGAGTTGACACTTGGCTATGGTTGGTTATAGAGTCAACTCGTTAACTATTTGTCACTCAATCAGAACTTTAAGGGAACATTGTCAGATTTGTTTGTACTGCCCTTAGGCCCCTTGTCTAGGTTTCATCTTTGACACGTAATACTTTTCTATTACGGCAACTTTGAAAATAAGTTTGTATATAATCATAGGTTTTATAGTACCCTGGGCGCGTTGCTACGCCACCAACTCAAATAAATTTGTAGGAAATACATAAGGGTTATTCACGATGTGGTGTAACAAGTATTGTAAAATTGTAAAATTTTATTTTTTTACAACAGACTGTGAATACACCTACAGCTTTACTAATCTGTGGCAACACTGAAGCAAATGTCAAAATCTGCTTCACGTTTGCTCTGAAATATCTTAGTTTATGTTAAATAAATTTTACACTATTGTATTTTTCTGTTATAATAGGGTTCGGGTATTGTAAAAGTGTAAGATTTTACATTCAGTATATTTTTTGTTGTAGTGCAAAAAATTGCTACACTTTTAACACAACTAATTTCGAAGTTGAGAGTGAGAGCTTTCAATGAGTTTTGAAAAGCTTTTTTCGATTCCATTCGCATTCTGTAAACGCAATTTTTCGCAAAAATCCGTTCGGAGATTTTTCACGATGGAATCTGTGATAAGGCTGAATAATCGGCTTAAGTGATACTTATGTTGCAGTAATAACTGTCTTAAGCTATTATCGGTCTAAAGGTAAGTTTCCTATTACTTCAAATACTCCTTGGTATTGAACGTCTTGCTTGGACTTCCAAATCTGATTGCTTTTATATTCAACTTTTGTTTCTATTTCCAGTCGTTTATGTTCGGTTTCTTTACGATCAACTTACTTCCATTTCAGTTGTACTTTCCTTAATATTTTTATTAGCTAGTTCTCTAATTGAAATTATAATCATCATCAATGGTTCTTAATTTAGTTGAGAAAATAAAAGTCCAAATTGTGGGGTCCTGCCATTAATTCCAGTAAGTATTTTTTTATGGAGATAATATAGTTGTCTTATTTGTTGTCATCTGTATTCGACTTAGATAAGTTATCCAATCTAAGTTTGTATCAAAATTGGTTCTTAACAGATTTGCAACTGTAACAAAATCAGCATTTCATTCTACTTGGCTATTTGCCTGCTTATTCCTGGAGCTATCATATGATGTTCAATTCCATATGATATGCACATTGCACATTTTCAATTTTAGTAGAAATTTCAATATATAATTAAATATTCTAATGGACTTTGAGTTGAAAAAGAAACTCTTCTTAATATAATATGTTTAAATTCAGAAGTTTTCCACTTTTTTTTAATTTATTAAAAAATTTGGGGGGGGGTGACAATTCCCCCCCCCCCATGGCTACGTCCTTGGTTGATACGCCACCAACTAAAATAAATTTGAAGGAAAGACATTACACAAATATTCAATTTTGAGTCATTTTATTGATTTGTGACAATTACAGGGCGCCATCTGTCAACAACTGACCGTACCAAGTCAGAAAAGTTCGCTGGTTCATGCACAACAACTTTGCTAAAAATCATCAAAGTATTGGATCTGGGACTGATTTTTTAATAACACTAAATGTAATATCACATCCTGTCAGTTCCACAGAGAAAAATCACTGCGTAAAGTCTTAGATCTGGACTATTCTACTGGTTTCTTCCCGAGTAAATGCTGGAAGCAACATTATTGTCTAGGTGATCCCTTAATAAAGCGAGTCTTTTTCACCTTCTAACAACAGTCCAATTTCACTTACGACCCTGCTCTTCAAAGTCATGAAAACGCTCAAGAATTGGCTCGAAAAACAAACGCTTAGGAGAAAGTAATATTATTCACAGGCATTAGATAGAATTTGACATCACGCTCTCTAATTGAAAATGCGTACATTTGATATTTATGCATCTCTTCTTCGTTGGATTAGAAATTAGAAATAACCTTTCGAACCGCTCAATATAATTCGTATTATCCAATAAGGAATATGAAACCTCAATTTTGTTTTTTAATTTTTTAATACGAAACCGCGTAGAATTTAATATGTAGGTACTTCAAGAAATCAATACTTTCTTTTGTCCTTAAACTTGTATCAAGGTGACACTAAGCCAAACATACATAATAATCAAACTTTTTTGGACAATAGGTAGAGAGAAAGAAAATATCGGTGATAGCATTAATGGGTAATTCCAGACATAGTGTTCGTTTCAGCCAAATTCCATATCAGTTTAAAAAAAAAAAACACGTCAGTTAAAGCATTGAATTGCACTTTCCCATAAAATCTGGCCACAGGAGATTCCATCTTCAGCTAAAAGTATTGGCGCAAAATTTTAAACGATTTAGTACAAGGGGATTTTACTAATTTTAAACGAGTTTAGTATCGTACTATCTTCTTAACATTTTACTAAAGTTAAAATCACAAAATGGCTACTTTATTTTTTTAGTATCGTTCTAAATCCACATGTCATTCTGCCAGGTGGAGGCCCAGGTTCGAGCCCTGCTAGTGTCAATTTTTATTTATTTTTGTAAATAATGAAGTTAAAATGATGCAAATATAAACATCGAATATTTATTTAGAGCACATGTTGGGTTTCTATCAACATATAATCAATTTACAACACATAAATACAATAATTGTGTTCATCAAAATTCAAAGCCTAAAAATGCTTTGCTATCTGCTTAATTAGCATTTTACTAGTTAACAAAAGGTTTAAAATTTATGAAAAGTTAGTAGTCTGCTATGTATATAGTAAATTGCTAACTAGTATCGTGTTAAGGCCTTGAAAATAGGTTGTTTAAGATTTTGCGATATTGACATTAAATCCTAAACACTTGCATATGTATGCACTCGTGTGTATAGCTTCGGCTGCATAAACAGCTTCAATAACTTATTTCGCTCCGAGCGCACGTGAATTGGTGAAAAGCATAATTATTATTATTTACTTATACAATTATTGGCGTTTCTTTTTTAATTCAATAAATGCGTGATAATATCATTTACAGGACGTGTAAAAGCATGTGTTGAAAAAGATATTTCCCTTAAGCAAAAAAAATACACTAAATAAAAATAATCCATAATGTAGGTTGCTTAGTCTTGCTCTAAGATGCTGACAATTCGCCTTTTTGCCTACTCATTCAACGTAATCTTTTTTTTTCATTTATTGAACTGTTCTTCTTAAAAATTTAAACTATCTGAAATAAATTCCAATCATAGAAATAGATTTAGAAATTCATTTAAATTTGATTTCGTAACCTAAAACATTTAGTAGTAAAATTTACCATCAAGGAGCGCGAACTGTTTGTACATTGTAGTGCGTTGGATACAGTGGCGGATTAACTTTCTCGGCCCCCTGAGGCACGCTCAGTGCCTACCGCCCCCCCCCCCTTTTTTTTAATACTATCCAAGGCTAACATCGAAGAGTAAGGGGACACGGTTGTCTTTTTGGGATGAGGAATTTAAATGCGGCGGTAGAATTTTCGAAATATGTCACATGTCATTGTTTTTAATAAATTTGATAGAATTTTTGTAGGAAAAATTGCATTAATAAGTGTTTACTATTCTTGTATAGCAAAAATATATTTTCCCTAATATTTGAACGAAGAACGTAAGTTTTAAAACTGGGAACCCGTGAAATCTATTTTGTATTGCAAATGGGTATTGCGTATAGACTATTTCAATTTATTTAATAATAAGATCTAGTAAGATATATATAAGAAGTTGATTGCTTTTGTCCTTAAATTAAATGGTATATGTCTTTTAATGTTTTCTCCTATAGCTTTGGGGACTCATGACCTTATGACCCTCCCTCGTGAGCCGCGTTTGCACATTATATGGTGGTTTATATATTTGTTGTTGAAAAGACAAATAGTTAGAGGTCTTTGGTAGTATTATCTTAGAAATTGCATTGGTATATAAGTTTTCTTATAAAAAAATCCAAGACTTGTTGAGTGGAAGATGAATTTGGTGTGGGATTAGATAATTTATTTTAGTTAGTCCCAAAAGTAAGGATAGGAAGAAATTTCAGCTCAGAATAATTTCTCTCCATTAAAAAGGACATATAATTTTTGTATATAAATTTTAAGAATTACAGTAGAAGCTCGATATAGTGAATCTCGTTCCAGTGAACTATCCAATATAGTGACACACAGGGTATTCTAAATAGTGAACAAGGAAAATATCGGTATAATGAACAATGATTTTTTTCTCAGATTTTTCCACCTACAATGCGTCCATAGCTTGTCGATAGGGTTTTACCGTTAAGTTTCATGTTGTTTTAACCATAAAATCTTTAAATGCGCTTGTGTCTGTGTCCTATTTCATCAAAGGATGCTGTTATTTATATTAAAAAGGTCATTGAATGGCGGTACATAATAATGCAGATTATTCATTTAGTTTTTATTTAAATCTGATATTTTAGTTTTAAAACATGAAAAGAAAAGCTATTCAACACAATTTAAAATTAAGAAACACACAAAGTAAAGTGACGAATTATTTTTCCCACATTTAAATTTCTTGTTATACTAGTACAAAACTTTATTTCTTCCTTGGTATCCGATAGTTAATATTAATTTCCATCAATTTGTTTGTTGTTGTTTTTATGAGATATAGAGCTTTATTTTATGTTTTCTTTTTGTTATTTACGTGATATGAAATATTTTTTATTTTTTTGTTTTATTGATGAAATTTTTTAAAAGAATTAAAATACCTATGCTTTTGGTCTTCCTATGTTTTTTATTCAATGTTTGTTAAATTGTTTATTTACACTTACAAATTATAAAAAAAATTTCTGTGTACTTCACACTACGCAATGTATATAGCTTTTATTAAATTTAGCTTTGAAAAACTAATAAATGTTCTCTCTCGACATAGTGAACAATATCGAAATACTGAACATGCCTGGTTCTTATTACTTCACTATATCGAGCATCTACTGTACTTATTTTTATTTAACCTATACGTATTTAACATTTTACCCATTTCAGTATAAAATATTCAGCCCAATTCTAAATATTCCCCGGGAAAATTACTCTCCGGGAGATGTGTTTTCCCGAGAGTAGTATTCTCCAATTATGAATTCCCCGGGAAACTATTTTTCCTTTCGAAAGCGGGAAAGATAATTCTGAATGTTCGAATCAGCTGTTTGACAGCCATGAGCGTTTAAATACTTTCTGCATGTTCTCACAAGATCCTTTCTAAAGTCCTGCAAATGTTTGAGGAGCAGCTGTCCTGTCCACAATGGATGTGTAAAGTGTATAAAACGACTGAAGAAAAAAGAAAAGTTGCAGACGAGATGTTCGTTGTTTCTTATCTCAAAAATAATTAAAATTTTATTAATATTTAAGTTGCATAAAGTAAAAAACTTAAATTTTTTCTCAAGTCTCCAACAATTGTGTCGGAAAAAAACGAGCGCCAAATGGGAAAAATAGTCCTTATTTGGCATTTAGAATGTCTACTTTTTCCCCGAGTATTTTTTCCCATATTCGAAGTTTGTTTAGAATATGAGAAAGGGAAAAGGGAAACAAATCCTGAGAGTTTTTTTTTTGTTTGTATAAAGAGAGTAGCGAAAATGAAAGTATTTCCATGGGGATTGTCACTTAGAATTGGGCTGATTCATTTACCTATCCATACACATTAATATTACATTCTGAAAAAAACCTTGTTCACTTTTTTTCACTATAAAGTCTTTTTAAGTCACTTTTTTTACTATATAAAAATATATCTTGAGTATTATGCAGTTTCTTTTTGCAATTTTAAGGCCCATATGTAAGTGCAAATCGTGTCCGATCATATTTAAAATCTATCTATGGCCACCACGTATTGTTCAGAACCGGTTTCTTATCGAAATTTTTATTTTCAGATACCAAAAATGATGAGTACCCCATTTGAATGACATTAATCCTTTTCTTTGTTTTTTGCTTAAAGAGAATTTGCCGGCCCCTACAAGTTGACGCCCTAGGCTCGAGCCTCACGAGCCTAGTGGTTAATACGCCAGTGGTTGGATAGTCAAGCCAGCATTCTTGTATACAGCAATCAAAACAATTGTCAGATGGTAAACTGTTACTGTCATATTTTTATTCAATAATGATCGTGATGACTTTACCAAATTGAAAAAAAAAGATTATAGAAAGGTCCACTACAAAGTCCACTGAAAACCGAAACCGATTGGCAATCGTACAATTAATGAATGCATAATTTTGTGTAATGGACCTGTTAAAGCGGCTTCCAAAATCTTGAACTTTGAAGCCTCTTAATTGTTTTCTTTGGCGATACAAAAAGTTTCTAGTCGCAGATCTAAACACAATCAATAATTGACACATTAGAATTCAACAATCTTCAAGTTATTGTGGATACACTGTCAAAATGTTAACAAAACTTGTCGAAAAATTTGTATCTCGGCTGGTCATGGTGGGCATACGCACGAAATTGTGTTTAAAGAATAATTCCTGCCCTATGTCAATTTTTTTTTTCAAAATAAATGTCAATATACTGTTTTAAAAATACCCGGTGCAATTTAATCGGTGTTTGTTTTTAACTCATGTACATGGAGCAATATGGAGAGTCAATTTACACGCAATAAATAAGATTGAATTTTTGCAATGATGCGTCGAATATAGTCTTCTAAGTGCTCAACTATTTCAGCTAATTTGCGAAGCCATATTGCAACCAGCGTTAAAAGCAAAATAAAAACAATTTCCAGAGTTTTGACCCGCCATATGCGTTGTAAATATAATGTAATGAAGCATTACAAGTACCAGTCACCACCGTTTATTACAATAAAACCCTATTTGCTGGAGAAATGGTCGTGGTCGGAGTGACATATTATTACAATTTATTTTGTGGACTTAGAGTTCACACTCAGTTCGTACAGATATATTTATAAGAGAGAGTAGACGAACAACATAAAATAGATATCTACCATAGTAGTAAAAGTACCCATCCGGAGTACTTGGTAAAGCTTCACATTTTGAAAGACTTAGGTTCCAGAAAGGACAGTGGAAGCAAAGGTCTAAAGTAGATAGTTAAGGACATCAGCTATTTCAGATTGTGGTTTAGTGACGTCTGCTATCCTAGAATGTGGTTTAGTGGATCCTGCCACCTCAGTCAAGTTAATGATAAGATTATATGAATTTGAAATTATATAAAGTTAGTTGTAAGACCAATAAAATCTAAATAATCAGAATTGTGAATAAAATAACCTCAAATACACTAAAGTTAGTTGCTTTTTTAGTAAGTCTCTGTATCCAATGAGCATATTACAAAAGGCATCTCACAACAAAACAATGAATTATACGACTTTTGCGGTACAATTAACGTTTTGTTTAAATATTGTTGTACACAAAAATGGTCTAATGCTTATATTTTCTGAATTGAATGCTGATTGAGGATTAACCATTTTTGTGGATAGAGTTCCTCAAAAACGTTTAAGGCTTTTTTCAATTTTTCCTCCAACTGAACTACATGGGCTTGAAGTTCCACCTCTGTCTTAAACTTATAATTTATTTTTTGTATACGAACAAAAATGCTCACTATGTCTTCCAGACAAATTTTGGTGTGGACTTAAAATGTCAAAAATTATATTGAGAGACGATAGTATGTCGTTTCTTTAATTCAAAATGTTTAAGATATGCTATCGACATTCTATATTTATACAGGCGGATGCTGTAAAAATAAAAAAAAATGCGAAATAAGCACTGACTGTTACTGAGTAAGCCACTGGCGTATTAATCACTAGGCTCGAGCCTAGGGCGGCAACTTGTAGAGGGCGACAAATTTTGTAATATATTTTATTTTAATCTAAAAAAATATTACGCAAAAAAAAACAAAGAAAAAGATCAATGTCATTCAAATGGGGTACTCATCATTTTTAGTATCTGAAAATACGAAATTTAAATCTCTGGCCTGATTTTCCGTCTTTGAATATTTCGATAAAAGAACAGTTTTGAACAATATGCTGTCGTGATTTTAAATATGATCGGACATGATTTTTGCACTTAGGTACCTATGGGCCTTAAAATTGCCAGGATTTGTTTCCCTTTTCCCTTTCTCTTATTTTAAACAAACTTCGAATATGGGAAAAAATACTCGGGCAAAAAGTAGACATTCTTAATTCCAAAAAAAGGACCATTTTCCCATTTGGCGTTCGTTTTTTACGACACATTTGTTGGAGAATTGAGAAAAAATTTAAGTTTCTTACTTTATGCAACTAAAATATAAATAAAATTTTAATTATTTTTGAGATAAAAACAACGAACATCCAATCTGCAAAACTTTTCTTTTTTCTTCAGTCGTTTTATACACTTTACACATCAATTGTGGACAAGGATAGCTGCTCCTCAAATATTTGCAGGACTTTAGAGAGGATCTTGTGAGAACATGCAGCAAGTATTTAAACGCTCATGGGTGATGATATGGGTTTTCTTCAAACCACAATGTAATGCACAAGCGCGGCTCCAGAGGGAGAGTCATGAGGTCATGAGCCCCCAAAGCTCTAAGAGAAAACAATAAAAGGCATTAAGGCATACACAATTTAATTTATGGACAAAGGCAATCAACTTCTTATATATATCTTACTAGATCTTATTATTAAATTAATTGCAATATAAAAAATGCAGTATACAAAATATTTCACGGGTTCCCAGTTTTAAAACTTACGTTCTTCCTTGAAATATAAGGGAAAATATATTTTCGCCATACAAGTAGGTATAATAAACACTTAGTATTGCAATTTTGCTTACAAAAATTCATTCAAATACGATCCTCTCATAGTATTAAAAAGAAGGGGGCGGTAGGCACTGAGCGTGCCTCAGGGCGCCGATAAGGTTAATCCGCCATTGGAGTAAGCTGTTATTAATAAAAATGACAGTATCTAAAATGTAAGATATATTTAAAAGGTTGTGCATTTCAACAAGTGATGGTTATCAATAAGACTGACAATCTCACAATTTTGCAGAACTATATTTTTTGTACCTTAAATTTATTAATTTTCAAGTTCACAATATTTTTTCGAATGCATAACTGGCCCTTTAATGCATGCTTATTACAAACAGAAAAATTTAAATATTAACTGCAAACATTTCACTTGAAGTTGGCAAATATGCGCTCACACACTTTTGCTTACGTACCTATTGATCCATGTATAACCTTAAATAAACTCTTTTCCAACTGATGATGATTATTGTATACCTATAATTATGCTTGTATAGTTGGGTACAATCCAATTTAATATGCGCACACGTTGTCGAAAATAATTAATTTTCCATCAATGGTATAGTCTTGTAATTGCAAATGAGAATTATAATAAAAATGAATTATGATGTTTACTTGCATTAATTTTTATAATGGAAGTTTCATTAAACGTATTTGGGCAAAAATGTTGAAGCAGTTTTAATCTAAAAGTAGACAAAACTTGGAAGTATGTGTCTGCCTTATGTACATATAATAATTATATATTATGTATTTAAAGAATTAATTTCAATTTGATTTGCAATCAACCTAAATGTGTTCATTATTTTTATTTTTCTACAATAATGAATACAGCCTTCAAATACTGTAACGAAGTGTATTTTTGATTTATTTATATGGCAGACAGCACTGCAAAGTACCTAATAAAATACAAAGTAGTAGGTTGTAGTAGGTTGTTAACATTTGCAATGACCTAGTGTGAATGTTTTATTATACCACAAGTTGAGTTGTGAATTCCGTGTGTTCCCTCTTCTCCATAATACAGTTCACAATCAATATCCCCACAAAATTTTATATGACAAACCAAGAGAATGAAAAAGTTCCTGCATTGAATAATACAACCGATCATTATGAAACATGAAGCCGTCTGTTGTTGTCAGATTGTCAGACAAGAGACGAGACACGGGAGTTGTTCGTCTGGAAGTGTAAGGTAATTATTCCATAATTCGACTATAGCAATATTGGATTGGAACTTCGGACGAGTAGAAACAAAAGTAGATTGGGAGTGTTCCCAGCGCAACTAGGGTCGAACTAGTTCCTGCCGATTACTTTTCCGCAAGGAGGTTTATCAAAAAATAAGTGATATATATGTAATATTACTTTGTAACACCACTGTATTTTAGCACATTTCAATATGCAAAGTAATACTCATATCGTCATCTCTCAGCATCAACTATTATGCTTCTCTTTATATTATCTCTTATCTCTTATCATAACACTAGTAAGTAAGCATGTACCTAATTAGTATAAGTTGTGTAACAATAAAGTTAGTCTTCAACTGATCGTCGTGGTATCATTTATCTCCACTCCTCATATAATCGCATACACTAAATTGGCGACGAGGATAATTGGATTTTTTTTTTTAAGATAAGAAGTATTTCGGTATTTAATGACAGTCGAAAGAGAAGAAATAAGTAAAGTCAAAGAAGAAGAAATTAAAACCGAAAATTTAAGCGGCACCGTTAAAATGTCGAATTTCATCGGTCGCATTGAATATTTCAATGCAGGTGATGATTTCAATAGCTATATTGAGCGATTAAACCATTTATTGAAGCTGAACAAAATCACGACAGATGAAGACAAGGTGTCTTTTCTGATTGGAGTTGGAGGCTCAGATTTGTACAGTATCTCTAAGACGTTGGTTGCGCCAAAAAAAACCAGATGAGCTGAAGTATGTGGAGTTGGTGGCAAAGCTTAAAGTACATTTCCAACCCAAAAGAAATACGACGGCAGAGCGTTTTAAGTTTTTAAACCGTAATCAGAATATGGATGAAAATCTGTCAGATTACATTGTGGCGATCAAGCAGTTGGCAGATAACTGCAAGTATGGGGATTTTTTAGAGGATGCACTAAAGGACAGGTTGCTAATGGGTATAAAAAACAAAAAGATACAAACTAAACTTATCGATATTGGGGGCTTGACGTTCGACAAGTCGTGTGAGTCTGCATTAAATATGGAGATGATTGAACTTGAGTTGGTTCACATGAGTGGAACATCAGCATCAGGGGCTTTGCATTCCATGAAAGCTAGATATTCGAATGAGGCAGCAGGAGGTCGGTCAAAGAGTCAGGAGAATTTAAGGAAGCAAGGGCAGGCTGGAGGCCATGTGTCAAGGTCTAAGTGGTCAAATTTGTCGGATGTCCAGTGTCATTTTTGCAAAAAGTGGGGCCATGTACAAAAGTACTGTTTTTTGAAGAATAACAGTAACAGTAGAGTCAGATCGAAGAGCAGATCGAGAGTGAAAAACAGCAATCACAGTTATGACGGAAGCAAAGGTAATAGAGTGAGTTGTATTAATAAAAATTCAGAAGGCGAAAATTATGAGCCAAATGAGTTAGGTTATATTAAAAATTTAAGAACAGAAAATAATCCTTTATTTTTCAATTTAATTTGTAATGGTTTATGTATAAAGATGGAACTGTATTCAGGGGCCTGTACTTCGGTCATGCATATTGGCACATTTAAATCTTTGTTTCCGAATGTTGAGATTTTAAAAAGTAATAGGTCTTTAAATGTGATTTCAGGCGACAAAGTTAAGATTGTTGGTTGTATTGAGGCTTTGGTCAGTTTAACATGTGAAAGTGTGTCGTTTAGTTTGGAACTGGTCATAGTAGAAGGCCCGAAGGTGTTTGTACCCCTTCTTGGAAGGACATGGCTTGATAAGTTGCTACCTACCTGGAGAAATACGTTCCTTAGTGAAATTAGGTTTCTGAATTAGTGGAAAGTTATAAAAACGTGTTTCATGGTAATAAAAAAGATTGCGTTCGTCATTTTAAAGCTAAAATTCTTTTAAAGCAAGATAGTGTTCCAGTGTTTTTCAAACCGTACACGGTTCCTTTTGGTGTAAGAGACAAGGTGGAAAAAGAGCTTAAGAAAATGGTTTCCGAGGGAATTATTTATCGTGTGCGTTATAGTGATTGGGCATCTCCAGTAGTGGTTGTAGTGAAACCAAAGGGCGATATTCGGCTGTGTGTCGATTGCAAGATGACTATTAATCCTTGGGTTCGCACAGATCATTCTCCTATGCCACTATCTGAAGACATTTTCGCGAGTTTGCATGGTTCGACGTGTTTTTGCGTTTTAGATTTAGAAGGAGCCTGCCAACAGGTCGAAGTAGATGAAAATTGTCAGGAGTTTCTCACAATTAATACCCAACTCGGTCTTTTCCGTTTTCGACGTTTAATTCTAGGTTTAAAGTCAGCTCCTGCTACGTTCCAATCGATTATGGATGATATCTTACAAGATATTCCCAAGGTAAAGTGTTACATTGACGATATTATAATCGGAGGGTCGGATGAAAACGAATGCAAAACGAATTTAATAGAGGTTTTAGAAAAGCTTAATAAGTATAATGTTAGGGTCAAATATGAAAAATGTCAGTTTTTTCAAAAAGAAATTTTTTATTTAGGCCATGTGGTGAATGGCGAGGGTATTAAACCTAATCCGAAAAAGCTGGAAGCTATTCGAGATGCACCAAGACCGGAAAATGTTACTCAGCTCAAGTCGTATTTGGGAATATTAAATTATTATGCACGCTTTATACCAAATTTGTCATCAGAGTTAAAGGATCTGTATTGTTTGACTAAGAAAAATATTAGTTTTGTGTGGTCGAAGGATTGTGAAACTGCATTTCAGAAAAGCAAAGATTTAATTTTAAATGATAATCTTCTTTATCATTACGATCCAAACAAAGAAATTGTTTTGCATTGTGACGCCAGTCCATACGGTGTGGGTGGAATTTTGTCACATATTATTAATGGAATTGAAAGGCCGGTATTGTTTGCGTCTAGCACTTTAAGCTCTTCAGAACAAAAGTATTCTCAACTGCATAGGGAGGCATTGGCCATTATTTTTACAGTGAAAAAGTTCCATAAGTATATTTACGGAAAAACTTTTACGATATACTCAGATCACCAGCCATTAAGAGAAATTTTTAACCCAAATAAGTCAACACCAGCGGTTGCAGCGGCAAGCCTTAATCGTTGGGCCGTGATTTTGAGTATGTATGATTATAAAATTGTTTATAAAAAAGGTTCTCATATGTCAAATGCTGATGCCCTCTCGCGGCTTCCCTTAACTTATCCAACTGATATAGAAGATGATAGTATAAGGTCGGTTGAATGTAATAGCTACCTCAATGTAAAATTTTCAGATATAGCCATGGAGTCAGAGAAGGATTGGAAAATCAGAAGCGTTTTAAACATGATTCAGTCAGGTTGGCCGAGCAGTGTGCCTGACAACTTAAAGAAGTATTTTTATAAGCGGTTGTTGTTGTCTGAAGATGAGGGCTGTTTGTTTTATGCGGAGCGTTTAGTTATTCCTGATTCTGTTCAGAAATCCATCTTAGAAATTTTTCATGAGTCTCATGTAGGAGTTGTAAGGATGAAGATTCTTTCGCGAAAATATTTTTGGTGGCCAGCGATTGATGCTGACATCGAAGCATTTGTTTTAGAATGTAGGTCGTGTAATCTGTGTAATAACAAACCTGTTTCTAATCAGCATGTATCCTGGCCAGAATCGAAAGTATTTTTTGAGCGTATCCATTTAGATTTTTTTTTATTTAAAAGGGTGCACTTATTTAATTGTTGTTGATAGCTATACCAAATGGATAGATGTTAAATTAATGAAAAATACGAACGTAGAAAGTTTAATTATAAAATATTTTAAGACCGATTTTTACATATTTTGGGTTACCTTCTGTTTTGGTATCAGACAACGGCCCACCATTTAATTCAGTATCGTTTGAAGATTTTTGCAAGAATAATAATATAAAGTGTTTAAAAAGTCCGCCATACCATCCACAGTCAAATGGAGTGGCAGAAAGGGGAGTACAAACAGTCAAAAATTCCCTTAAGAAATTAGTTTCGGATCAACACTATCAAAATGTCCCGTTGGAACGACTTATTTTAAATTTTCTTTTAAAGTATCGTTCGACTCCATCGACTACAACCTTGTTTTGTTCGAATGAAATGATATTTAAAATAAAACCGAAGACTCTTCTTGATGATGTTAATCCAAAAGTTCGTGAGATTTGCGATTCAAATACAATAACGAGACGGTTAACGTTGAAAGTTCCAAAGGTCCAGCATTATACACAAATCAAAACCCTATAAAATCACTAAGTGTTGGTGAAAAAGTATTGTATAAAATGAAACACAATAATTTGTATACTTGGATTCCTGGAATCATAGTTAAGAAAATAGGAAGAGTTGTAAATTCAGTTAGCATTGATGGAAATAATAAAATGGCTCATATATCTCAATTAAAAAAATGTAAATTTAAAGAATTGGCGTATGCGCCATCAAATATTAAAGGTAAAAGACGAGTAAGATTTAGTGTTCCATGTAGAAAAAGAAGATCGACTTCTCTATCTGAAGAACCGAGAAGAACCGATTATTTAAAGTTTTAATTAAGTTTGGGGGAGTGATATATATGTAATATTACTTTGTAACACCACTGTATTTTAGCACATTTCAATATGCAAAGTAATACTCATATCGTCATCTCTCAGCATCAACTATTATGCCTCTCTTTATATTATCTCTTATCTCTTATCATAACACTAGTAAGTAAGCATGTACCTAATTAGTATAAGTTGTGTAACAATAAAGTGAGTCTTCAACTGATCGTCGTGGTATCATTTATCTCCACTCCTCATATAATCGCATACACTAAAATAAGCATATGAGCTTTTAAAAAATCTTGAAAGGCTTTTTATAAGCTTATTCCGTGTTTGTAACATCAAAACTTTAGTTAAGTATAACTTAGACAAAAATTAATCTTAATAATAAAATTCTTTTTCAATACACAGAGTGATTCGAATAAGTTGAAAAAAAAAAAGAAAATGTTTTTTTTTTGAATTTTTTCTTATAAAAAAGCAGTTTTCGTTATTTTTAATTTTCTCAGTAAGTGCAAGACATTTGAATTTATGTTGTTCTGTTTTAAACTAAATATTAATAAGAGCATTGAATTTTGAGAGCAAAACTTAATTACCTAAAATTATGAAAAAATTAGTTTCACATTTATTTTTTTTTTAAACTGAGTTTGAAAATTAAGTTTTCAAAACTTCTTTAATAAACCAAGAAGAGATTTCGACAATTACGAAAATATATAGCATGACAGCATGACATTGTAGGTAATACCGTTGTGTTTTAATATTTTTCAACCACAAAATATCATGAAATTTTCATTTCTGTTTTCATTATTTCTCATTATTTCATTACTTGATTCCTTCTACATTTCCGCAACGCTCACACAATCTGTGAAAAAGGCGAAACAATAAAAAAATCGTCTAAGTGTGATTTTACACAACTGCGATTTCTAAGCGTTGATTATTTTTTTGTTTCCCATTTTCAGTTCCAAGAATGCTTTTACACGAATGATATTTTAACACAAGTTAAACTTTGTCCAAGTGAGTGGAATAATATCGTCGCACTGTAGTACCTTGCCTTAGCAGAAGAGGCGAGAAGTTTTTTTTCATATAAGAAGTTTTTTTTAATAATACAAATTCTATATACTACTGAAATACATCAGCCAAGTAGAAGACTTAGCACTATAATATTTTGGACTTGTTGAATTATTGATTCAAAATAGCTTTTAACGGCCTTTAGTCCAACAAAAATTGGCGTTTCGTCCCGGCGATCTCACATGGACTCATCAGTTGACTAGTGAGGACCTTTGTCAATACGCAATTTTTGCCAAGTTCAGTTCATCTTACATAGATTTCATGAAGAACATATTTCAGTAGGATATAGAATTTTTATTATTAAACAAAACTTCTTATATAAATAATACCAGGCCATTTGGCAAAAAACAAAAAATTCCAATTTAATGATTAGGAATTCTAGTCTTGTTGGATATAGTTCACACTAGATGTTCTTCACGAAATCTATGTAAGATGAACTGAACTTGGCAAAAATTGCGTATTGACAAAGGTCCTCACTAGTCAACTGATGAGTCCATGTGAGATCGCCGGGACGAAACGCCAATTTTTGTTGGACTAAAGGCTGTTAAAAGCTAATTTGAGTCAATTTTTTTCTACAGGGTGGCACACGAATCGTGCTGCAAAAATAAAACGTAATAACTTTTTTTTTCAGTCTGAGCAATCGGCTTTTTTTTTTATTTTATAGGCTACTATTTAGATTTATCAAAATGAATGCTTGGGATACTGAAAAAAGGATTTAGATAGTGCAGCGATACCATTCTTTGCAGTCCGTCATTTCCGTTCAAAGGGAATTTAGGCTATAGTTTTGGGGTACTCCCACGAGTAGATGCACCATTTTGAGGCTGGTGAACATGTTTGCCGAATCTGAAAGCATCGAACGAAGACCGTATCATCGAGATCCCAATGTTCGGGTTCAGGATACAATTGTGGCTGTTGCATCGGCAATACGGGCAAATCCAAGTGTTTCGACTCGAAACTTATCGACCCAAATTGGAGTTAGCAGACGGTCATTACAACGGATACTTCATGATGACTTAAACTTGTTTCCGTACAAAGTCTAAATTACAAGCAAGTTCAACCCTCAAGATTTGCCTGTTCGCCTGGAATTTTGCGGAAAAATGATTGCAATGTTCGCAGAAGACAACACATCGATAAATTGTTTGTTCATGTCTGATGAGGCCCATTTTGTCTTAAACGGCAATGTTAACAAGCAAAATGCTCCATGAGACGGAACTGCACCCAAAACGAGTCACTGTGTGGTGCGCAGTTTCATCAAGGTGTATTGTCGGGCCATATTTCTTTGAAGAAAACGATGTAAGCACAAACTGTCAATGGGGACCGTTATTTAAAGATGTTGAAAGTGTGTTTTTACCAAGAACTTCGCCGAAGACGTATCCCTTTCAGCAGGATTTGGTTTCAACAAGATGGAGCAAGTGCACACGTAGCCACACAAGTTATGGCGGAGCTCCAACGAAAATTCCCAAACAAATTGATATCCAGAAACTGCACTTTCCGCTGTCCACCACGGTCACATGACCTGACTACACCTGACTTTTTTGTATGGGGTTATGTTAAGAGGGAAGTGTACAAAACGAAAGCCAGGAATTTTACTGAATTGAAGCAGTCCATTAAGACAATAATTCAGGCGATCCCAATTTCAACCCTTCAGGCCGCAATGAACAATTTTCTGATCAGGTGCCGCATATGCGTGGATGAGCGTGGAGGTCATTTGCAGTCTATTATCTTTAAAAACCATTAGTCATTTAAAATAAAATTTAATTTTTAATCCAATAAAAAAAATTAATGAAATACATCGATTAAAATAAAAGTTATTTAAATTTCTTATTGTAGCACGATTAGTGCGCCACCTTGTGTATGTGACAAATTTTTTTTTTATTTTAACTATATGCCTGTAAGACCTAAGGTCTTTTAAATGCAACCTGTATTGCACGGTACTAGCTTGGCACAGTGGATTTGAGAACCAGGTATTGATTGTCTCATTTTTAACCAATGGGCGGCATCCAATTACAATTGGAGGTATAGAAAAGAATGCGTCTAGCGTGGGGATCGAACCCACACGTCTAAGTCAGCAATCAGGCACTTTATCCACTGCGCCATTGCCACCCGATTTAAATAAAAATAACTGTTTCCATTAACTGATAATATGCCTCACATGATTCAGGAAGTTTTTTTCAGTCAGTTGTTCCATCATCGTATCATTCGGCGTCAAAGTCGACAGCTTAATTAAAATTGTGTTCTGTATTAAACTAACAGAAATACCTGCCCTATATTGTAATTTAAAAATTATATTGAAAGTTTATTGTTAACAACAAAATTTTACATACTTGCTGAATCTGGTATGTTCTTTATAACAGCATTAGTTTGAACTCGAGTATCTAGTAAAATTGGCAAAAAAGTAAAAAAAATAATGTCAGTTCCTTAAAAAAACACTAACAATCTTTTTAAATAACGGTACTTTCTTGATAAGGCAAACAATTAATTTAGATTTAAACTGTTTATTTAAGCTTAATCTATTGCCTATTCGACACTGAAGTTAAAAGTAAAAAATATTTGCCTAATGCAAAATATTAAACCATTATCATTATTTTAAAAGGTTCAGCATACAATTTTTCTCTTGCAAAAGGCAGGAACTCTGCGAAATCTTTTTTACCAGTAAGTTTAAGACTATTGACAAGGAAATTGAAGATTTTAAAACATTTGTAATGACAGCTACAAACTGCAATGAAAATCATGTGCCAGAGCTAAGAAAAGAGTTTATACAGTTTAAATTTGGACTTAAATCTAGTTGGAAGAAAATCAAACGTAAAAGATCAGTGTTTGATAAAAATGAATTAAATTGGCTTCGAGATAAAGTTAAATTTAAAATGTATTCACTGCCCTCTGGACGCCCTCAGACTTTGATATTTTGAGTAAGCGAAGAAAACGCGAAAGAGTACTGATCTTCGAGATACACCTGATCAGTCCTGGTCAAGCTTTGACAATGATTATATTGGGGATGGCCGTGGCACGGTAGTTGTGTGTTCACCTGTCAACCTCATGGTGACAGGTTCGATCCCTACCGTAGTCTATGTCCTCTTATTTTGCCATTAAAAACCAATTCTAAAATAAAATAAATGTCGTACAATAAGTTGCTGGTTTACTCATTACATGCTGTTTAGGCATAGCACTAACAAAATGTGATTGAGTTAAACTATTATACCGATAAATATGACGACGATTAAAAAAATAATGTGAATTATAAGGGACATAGATAAATAAGACACGGAAATTTCTCCGCATTAGTTCAGCCGCCATCCCTGGTGATAAAATCTGAGACAACAACCACCTACAGTTTCAGAACATCGCGCCACATATCATTCCTATCCTTCTTTCTCTTCCTTAATCTCACGCCCGCGGTAGTATAATCCGTTGAGCAAAACTTTCGTGTGATCATTACTAAATAATCAAAAAAAATGTCACCGATGTTTTGACTTCTTTGTGCAAAAAGAATAAACAATGTTATTTAGAATATCTTACTGTAAGTGAAGAAACAGCTGCGAAGTTCCAACGCAGAAGATGCTCAATCACACTGTTGGCAGAATTTAAGCATCACAGAAATATGTTTTGAATAGTGCGAGCAGTAATGAACTTACTCTTTATGCTAAAGTGGGTTTTAATTGTAGTTATTGGCACAGCGAATATCATCAAAGGTTTTTAATACAACTGATGCAGATGACAAATTTGTATTTATAATTTGTCTAGTATCAAACAATTACAATATTTTATGGAAGAATCCTTGTGGTTCATCTCCTAGGTTCATCTAGTAGGCCTGTGGTTCATCTAGTAGGCCTTTAAATATAACTTTTGAGAAGGAAACAGAGAAAAACGAATCCATTCAATCGCAGATAAATGAACTGGAATCAACAAAATAATTGTTGAGGATAGAAAGTAAGACTTAGTCAAACACCAGTTGATAGAATCCATGGTTGATTGCAAGTTACTCGTATGCAATAGTCTGAGATTCGCAAACCAAAATTATCGACTATTTTTCGGACTCAGAATAGTAACAATAACACAAATAATTTGTTAACAACACGAAGCAAAGTTAAGAGATATGTTTTTTTTTTATTTATGTACCCAATAACACAAAATATTTTTGTTTGTTTTTTTTTATAGAGTAAATTCATATTTCAAAATCTAAATTATTTGTCTTCAAAAAAAATGTAGCTGTTGAAATGTTTCAAATATGTTAATCTTATATAAGAAAATATTCCACTGAAAAAGAAATATAACATTCTTAAAGTAAATTGAGCTTACAGAAAGAAAAATGTTAAATTCACAAATGGCTTTTTTTATTCTGTTAATCCAAATACCTCACTCTAATATACCTATACAACAACATTATCAAACAAGTGTACTTCCAACACGATTATCTCAGAAACCAGAAATGATAGAGTCCTTCTGACTTCGGAGACGAATTCAGCATATCCAAAACCTTTCGAAAAGTATATTTTGGCTTATGCAATAAAAAGATTTATAATTATCGCCGTTAATAAAGCATTTCTGCCCCACTGTGCTTTTTTAGGTTTTTTACATTTTAATGCAGTGATCCAAAATGATGATATATATGCACTGAATATACGCCGGAAGCCATTTTGACATCTAAACATGAGTTATTTGAAGTTATAACATGCACTAAGTTAGTTACGTAATACTTAATACTGTTAAAAACGCACTAAGTTGACTTAGTGCATTTTGGTTGTAATTCAAATCTACTAAATATATGGTAGTATAAATTGACTTAATGCTTTTAAGCTGTCAGCAAAACTACATTTTTGTAAATTTAAATAACGACTTACATTGAATTGGTACCGAATATAATTTATCCATTTTAGTATTGAAGAAGGATCAATCTTTAATGTGTAGTAAATACAAAAATGCATCTTCTAATGCAAAACTTGTAATACACACAGCAATTGCCCGAAAATATTGTAGAACTGTCTATATATTCTTATACTTGCGCTGGCCAGAACAAACCAAGAGTTCTTCAATTTAAATATAACTCAAAAGACTATTACCAATTTTAATACTATTAACGTTCTTAAGACTCTTCGTAGAGGTAGGAACCCAGTTCCAAAATATTATGCATTAAAAGACTGGCATAAATTATATAAGGAACCTCTTAAAATAGGCGAAACATAAACAAAATCTAATTGAAATGAGTAAAAAAGAAAGAAGTGGTTACCGAGATTGTTCATCCTTGGTTTGAATCTTAGCAATGGCAAATAACAGTGCCTATTCATTTTTTATCTTATATAACATATCTTGTATAACTTATCCTATATAACTACTATTGTTTGACTAAATCTACTAACTTTATTTTTTTTATAATCTTACACGCACTCGAGGAATTATGATTACCCTTTTAATGTTTTTAACACAGCGCGGTCGTCATATGAAAGAAGAGAAAGAGGGCTAGGGAAGATGTGTGGAGCGAGGTGGTTGTTGTCTCAGATTTATCTTCAAGGATGGCGGCTGAACTAATGCGGAGAAATTTACCGTGTCTGATTTGTTTATGTCTCTTATAATTCGCATTATTTTATTTATTTCTTTGTCATATTTATGCGTTTAATAGTTTACTTAATCAAATGTTGTTAGTGTTATGCCTGAATAGCTTGTAATGAGTAAACCAGCAACTCATTTTATGACAATTTTTAAAATTGTTTTTTTTTTTTTAATGTAAAATAAGACGACATAGACAACGGCAGGAATCAAACCTGCGACCACGAGGTTGCCAGGCGAGCACACAACTATCGTCCACGGCCACCCCAATTGTTTTTTATTTTTATTCTATTATACCTCTAAATAAATCTATTAATTTCAATAAAAAATATGGTATGTTTTTTCCTCTTTAAAATTTTTCATACAAAATCGCAATATCAGTTCTGCTAAAAAGCACTTAGTCAGCATATTTTTTAGTTTAACTGCAATTGTTACTTTTAGTAACAATAAAACACTCTTTTTAAGTATTTCTTTATCTTTATTATAAAATTAATATCTCTTTCAATAATTTAAGCAAACAAGGAGAAAAACTAGTGTTGATGGAACAAAACTCAAAGTCAGATAGACGTTAAATTTAAATCCATCGATAGCGTCTCATCAAAGAATAATAGAGTGCGACAAGTAGTTAAAAAAAAAGGACCAATACATTATTAGTTTTGAACGTGTGCCCTTCAGTACATGGATGCGTTCATCTTTTCGATACATCTTCATCAGCAACATTTCCCCCCCCCCTCCGCTTGACATCTTAACTGATGCCCTTCTCACCTGTCCATCTTTGGATTTGATTGTACTGGTAATAGTCCCTTTAGACCAAGTACATCTCGGCAACCTTTCGTCGATGATTAATACAACGTCACCTTTCTCTATCGGCTTCACTTTCTCAAACCACTTTCTTCGCTTTGTAAGGGTGGGCAAGTACTCACGCACACATCGCTTCCAACCTGTTGTACTTTTCACCAATCTTTGCGCGACATTAGGTGACGGTCATTGTATTCGACGAGTCCCTTGTTCCCATTTGACGAGCGAAGAAGAAAATGGTTAGGTCTTAAAACTTTGTTTTCAGGTCCCAAAGTAACCTAAGTAAGCGGTGTTGAGTTGACCACTGCTTCTATCTCGATTAATGCTGATTGAAAAGTTTCATCGTTTAGTCGATGGTTTTTAATTACTTCTCTAAGAATCTTGTACACCGTACCGATGAGTCGCTCCCAACTCCCTCCCATATGTGGAGCAGCGGGAGGATTGAAGAACCATTTCGTATTGGAGATGTAAGTCTGTCAACAAGTGCATTCTTGTTAATCCGGAATTGTGCTTTTAACTCTTTTTCGGCACCAACATAATTCGTTCCGTTATCCGAATAAAACTCAGATGGACTGCCCCTTCTTGCAATGAAACGCTGAATACTCAAAATACAAGAGTCGGTTGATAGTGAGAACGCCACCTCAATATGAATTGATCTGCTTGTGAGGCAAGTAAATAAGACGCCCCAACGTTTAACTTGACATCTAGCTTGCGCGACTAAAACCGGTCCGAAATAATCGACACCGACAAACGTAAATGGTCTTTTAAATGCCCCAAGGCGAGCTCGAGGTAATTGCGCCATGTGAGGAATCTTTGGTGTTGCATCCCTTATACGGCAATAACCACACCGCGTTCTGACCGACCTAACTAATACTCTCAATGCCGGTATATAGTATTTTTGTTTAATTTCATTATATACTGTCACATCGCAAAGATTCTTAAATTTTCTATGGTAAAAATCAACAATTAAGAAACTCACCCTATTTATTCTTGATAGAAGCACTGGTCGTCTGGTTTCTTCCTCCAAGAAATCTGCAAAGTCAATTCGTCCTTCGAGGCGTAGGATGCCATAACTATCAATACAAGGGTTGAGTTTGTATATTTCACTTGTTTTTGGGATCTGTTTTCCATCTGTAAGCACTGCCAACTCATCAGCGAACTCAGCCCACTGCGCCATTCTCTACAGAATTATCTCCGCCCCTTGCATCTCCTCCGACTTAATGGGACCACACACGACATTCATAGATAGATCCAACGAGATCGGTTCAATATTTCCAGACTTTAATCTTGCCTTTGTCTGAAGGTTTTGACAATATCTGACAATCCATGAAACAACTTTACGTAAACGTTCCCAGGTAGAAAAACGATTAAAATCTATCACAAGGATCGCAGATCCTCTTCGCATACGTCTTTTCGCGGAGTAATTTCCTTAGGCCAATTATCTTCCGACTGCTCGTTGGATCAAAACAAGGTTCCTTTGCCAGGTTTGTGGCTTCATCCGCGACGTTTAAGTTAGTAGGAATCCATCGATGCGAAACATCACGAATGGCATTTTTGCATCAGAACGCAACCAATGCAAAACAGTTTTGGAGTTCGTCCAGAAAAATAGCCTGTCTATCGTCTTAGCAAGTTGGGTACTCAAAAGTACTGCCTGGAGCTCTAGTATGGGAATGGAAACAGGTAGCAGTGGGGTTACTCTATTCTTCGTTCCTACTAGTGCACATTCTGTATTACAACCATTGCAGAACCTCAGATACGCCGTAGCTACGAAAGCTTCTTCACTGGAACCCATAGATATGTGAAGTTGGATCGAAACACCATTGTCTTTAACTAACTTATTGTAACATCTTGGTATTCGAACATGTTCTACCTTTGATAATAATCTTCTCCATGACTCCCATTTGATTCCCAACGAGCCTTCAATGTAATCATCCCAATCTAACTTCTGCCGCCAAACGTCTTGGAGAAGTACTTTGATTCTCACCAAATAAAAAGCCAGGAAGCCTAGAGGGTCAAATATAGACATTAAAATTCTGAGTAACTCACGCTTCGTAGGTAATCTGGATCCAGATAAAACATCCTCGTGTGATTTGATGAACCTCAAAGAAAAAGTGAAAACGTCCTCATTCGGAGACCACCATAAGCCCAATACCTTAGCAACGTTGTTTTCTTTGTGACAGTCTATGATTCTGCTTTCACTTTCTGCAGATTGTCCAAGGGACTGAAGAACCCCTGTTGAGTTTGACATCCAGCTTCTCATTCGAAATCCTGCTTTGGTATGAATCTCTCTTACTTCTTTTACCAGTAGCACAGCTTCTTCGACGGTGGATACACTATCCAGTAAATCATCAATGTAATGGTGTTCCAAAATGCTTTTAACCACCCGTGGATATCTGTCTAAGAACTGGGCAGCATTTGTATCACAAGAAGCACCGAAAGTAAGCACTTCCATTTGATAGATGTCCGGTTTGCGATCGCCTTCACCATTGTGCCAAAGAAATCGTTGCGCACATTGATCATCTTTCCATACTCGGCTTTGATGAAACATTTCTTCTATATCCGCTGTAGGGGCCACTTTTTTCGATCGAAATCCATAAAGGACTTCAGGAGAATCTTTCAGTTGGTCAGGACCCTTTAATAGCTTCTTTTTCTGCGAAACACCATTTGTTGAAGCCGCTGCGTCCCATACCAAACGAATTTTGCCAGGTTTATTTCGATTAGTTACGATGAATATCGGCAGATACCAAGTCTTAGGCGCCACCGAATCTATTTCCTCCCCCTTACACTTTCGAGCATAACCTTTCTGCACCAAGCTGGTTACCTGTTGATTAATATTTTAAATTACCATTGGATCAGAACTGACTTTCCTCTCCAAACAGCACAGGCGCTTCAGAGCCATATGATAACTATTCGGCATAGAGAAACTATCATGCCGCCACAAAAGACCACACTCAAAAAATCCATCGACTCGTTTTGTTGTAGCTGCGAGAATATCATTTGCTTTCAAATCATCTTTAGAATCAGTTCGCACCTGAAAAACACCACTGTCTTCTAATGCAAAATGTCGCTTGACCAATTCATTCAAGTCCTCCTCGCACTCGCACATCTGGAAGTTACCATGAGACTCGAAATCACTTTCGCTGCCACCACTTATGTATACACCAATCCATCCGGTTTTCAGAGCGATTGCTTCATTCCACTTGCCCTCCCGCACTTTCAATGCCACAGCTGTCTTTTCGTTGTTCAATCGTATGAGGATGCCACATTCAGCCTTGTCGTATAACAACAAAGGTATCCCCTTTAGATGATGATATTTCTCCAAAAAACGTTGTGACATGGATTGAGAAGGAAGAGCAAGTGACTTGACTGTCCTCACACCATTTAGTCGCAAGCTCGAGTAGTTATTCTTGTCAATGCAATTTGGAGAAATCAACAGCGACACTACTTCAGACTCTTCTTCACGACGAGTGGAATTGGCCGTCCATGTGAGACACAACGGCTTAGGTATGCGTTTTAATTTCAATTTTTTTGAGATCGATTCTTCTGTCAGCGTGAGCGATGACCCACTATCCAAAAAGGCATAAGTATGAACGTTCGTTTCATTACCATTAAAGACTACCGGCAAAATACGAAATGACGTCCCAATTTCATTGTCGTTTTGGTGAGAGTAGCATGCACCGACAGTCCTATCGCCTTCAGACTGCAGCAGCTGATGATGTTTGAACCTACAGCCTTCAATGCCACACTCTTTCATCTTATTGCACCTAATTCTCTTAGAATGCTTAACACAAATGCAAAGTACCTATTCTACTACTAGCTTTTGACGCTCTGGCACTGAGAGCTTGTTGAATGCTTCGCATTCCATCAACCGATGACTCCGACCACATATGTAGCACTTCGGAACGGAATATTCTTTAGCTAATACGGCTTCGGACCCACTGTTTGCCTGTGCATGCGTGTGACCATGTCCCGAATGCTGATCTACTTTTTTGCCGTCGCCCGCATGCCTGGTTACTACTGCTGCTGCCTCTGCTCTTTTGTATATCCATTCGCCAAACCCTCGGATATTCTGCTCTAAGTCGCTTGACTGTAAACCCATGGCCCATTCCAATTTCATAGCCGAAGGTAACTTTTCTACAAGCTTCTTTCGCAACACCGGGTAGGTAATGTGATCTGTCGGCTCAGATGCTTCCATCGTTGCGCTAAAATTCTTGACTGCCAACGCATATGATATGAATGTTCCCAGACGCTCGATTTTTTTGGGGCTGGAAAATTCTCCACCTTTCTAATAAGGTCTTCGATTATATACTCTAGCCGTCCAAAGAGCATTTCTAGAGTTCACAAAACTGATGGCACAGATGAAGGTAGCAGTAACTGACTGCTAACTGATTGAAACACTTTGCCCTTTAGAGCCCTCTGTAGACGTATCAAATTCTCGTCGTTGGAGAAATTGCACAAAGAAGTGCTACTCCGATAGCAGCTAATAAATATGGGCCATTTTTCAGATTTGCCCGAGAAGAAAGGCAATTCCCTCGCTACACTCTTTCTTGACGCCATTTGATTTATTGAATGGGTTTCGTTAGGCTTATCAACGTTTAATTTTGTTTGAGCTACCCAGTCCTTGGTGCGGCGAACAACCGAACCACCATCATTGATTCCAGCCCATCGCTTTTTTACCTACCACCATTATCATCCTGCTGTTGTTTTAATTTCAACAACTCATACTTTTTTGTTAGATAATCCTGGGGGTCAATTCCCGATCTGTGAAATTATGAAGTGATAAAAAAAATATCATTTCAGTTTTCACAGAGATTTATCATTTTCCAACTTCACGCACACGCCTAATGCGATTCTAGAACTCATTGTGATAAAGTTTGTACTAAAAAGTACTAAAT
Source organism: Philhelius pedissequus (assembly GCA_910595825.1). Classification (NCBI taxonomy): domain Eukaryota; kingdom Metazoa; phylum Arthropoda; class Insecta; order Diptera; family Syrphidae; genus Philhelius; species Philhelius pedissequus. The sequence goes on from OU343160.1 coordinate 330,291,710, forward strand.
GATAAATTCTGTCATTTCTGATTAGATTTTTTGTTGGGAAAGGTAAATATTTCATTTCAGTTTCTAAATTTGCTTAAGAATAATGTCCGAAATAATAATTCGTTTAAGAAATTAAAAAAAGACGTCGTACTGAACAATTATGGGTTTTATATTATATTCAATAGTATCTCTGTTTTGAGTAAGATTTATTATTTTTTCATGTGAGGATATTGAGGCTTTCCCTTCGAGATGGGCAGAATCTATTCGAAGTTAAAACTAGGAGCACTTTATTAAAGTTTATAGATTCCCAAAACATTTATGCATGGATTTAATACGTGAATTGAGAGCATTCATGAAAAACACTCAACTTATAAGTGCGCTTCAAAGCCATTTAAATATGGTAAAGTGCTCTGCATTTTTTTTGCAATGGGTAGTTTCCAATGATCTGCCGCAGGAATGAGCACCGTCGCGTCGGCTGTTGTGAATCTGTTGATTTAACAATTTCGTTATTTACTCGAATTAACACAAATATAACTTACTACCAAAATAAATTTGTGTATAAATATAATTGTTGCTTACTTGCCATGTGCCAAATCCTGTTTTTCTCCTTAATATTCGATTAGAAACATTTTCTTCACAAAACAATTGACTGTGATAAAAAAATTATCATATGAAAAATGTTTGGCATTTAACTTCACGTTTTCACGAATCGAGAATCGAATTAGACGTGAAAGCGTGATAAAATTTATCACTTCACATCTTCACAGATCGGGAATTGACCCCCTGCTCCTTATGTTGTCTCTCTTCTAACAAAGAGATTTGGCACACATCACAGCACTCCATGTCGTTTTCAGAGTCTGCCTCTGCGCAGACATCGCAAGCACCCTTTTTGGGCATTTTGTCGGCACGGAAAATCTCAACAATTTCTTTTGGAAATAATGGATTTTATTCCTTTTGAAATTGACTAGTTTTTTTAGAATTGTTACTTTTAGTAACAATAAAACACTCTTTTTAAGTATTTCTTTATCTTTATTATAAAATTAATATCTCTTTCAATAATTTAAGCAAACAAGGAGAAAAACTAGTGTTAATGGAACAAAACTCAAAGTCAGACAGACGTTAAATATAAATCCATCGATAGCGTCTCATCAAAGAATAATAGGTTGACCAAGTAGTCATATGTTAAAAAAAGGACCAATACATTATTAGTTTTTAACGTGTTCCGCTCAGTACATGGATGCGTTCATCTTTTCGATACATCTTCATCAGTAACATCAATATTTTTTAATCGGACTCTCAAAAGTTAAAATTTCTATTGGAAACTAATGTGAATATGCCAATAGTGTTTTTTATGGGATCAAAGACAAAAAAAACAATCAGCATTGAATTTTCGTGACTAAGCTAAACTTAAATATAAATGTTTTTTTTTACTTAGTGCCTTCTGCTTGTATACCTACGATATGTCCGCTGTCCTTACTTCATTTAAACTTAGGGGAGTTTGCTGAAAAATAAGAAAAAGCACACAGAAAAGGAATCGATAACATCAATTTTTCAATCTCAGCATGTGCTTAAAAATCTCAGAGTAAAATTTGTGTTGTAATACCGATCCAGTCTGGTACCATTGTACGTTAATGGTTTGCGCATTTACTTTGTATATTTCTTAAAATTGTTGGTTATTTGGTATGGGATTTTTTAAAAGGTAACAAGTCCCTCCCAAATTCACGAACCTTTAAAAAAAAATTTCAAATTACCCAACCATGATAAAAAAATGTAGCAAGCTTATGCTAAATCCCTTATCAATTTCCACAACCATTTGAAACAAAATGGCATATGTTACTTCCGTAAGTAATTTTCAATTTTACCCCTACCGAATTTATTTTGTTTTACGAAATTGCACTCAGAATTAAGGCTTGCATGAAACTTGCGTAGGTACTTAAGAAACGATTTTAGAGAACCATAATGAGTGTTGAAGTGTTTTTAGGTATACTAACGGGGTTTTGGAGTAAAATTATTTTTTAATAGCAATCATTTCAACTTGAACAATTCACTCTATAAGCCAACGAATTGTATAATTGACTTAACATTTTATTGTTATTCAAACTGCATACTCAATTAGTAATTAAAAAATAGAAAACAAACAAAATGTATTATAAACGGATGGTATCCCGCATATGTAACATACACCGCTTATCAAAATTCTCTCTGTAATCTCGAAATGTCTACGGTTCAATTTTATTTTATTCATCTTTTAATTCATTAATTACTGGAGCGATGCGATAGTAAAAATATTTTGATTTGTTTTTGCTACGCAGTTCATATGAATTTCTGGGAATTCCAATTTTTTGTCTTAATTGTTATTTACGACAGCAAAATAAATTTATATTACTCGTAACTTGGAAATTTCTGATTCACTTTCATAAATATAATAATATAGGTAATTTAATAATATAGGTAATTTTGTATAACCAAATATATACCTCACTGAACCAGAATAAAATGTCAAGGTTTTTATAAAAGAAGTTGGTGTTGTATTGGCAAATAAAAAATTTCATCAAATTTAAACAAGGTTAACTTTTGTTTTCAAAAAAAATATCTACAACAATAATTACAAAAATGTCTACAAGTGAAACAATTGACGATATCATATAACTCTCACAAAACAGTGGCTAATCTTCAACCAATGGGTCAATTTGTCTTAAGCTTGAAAAATAGAACATGTTTAACATTTTAATTTCCTTTTCAGTACAGGAAAATCTTATCTTCCCAATTCTAGAGGTAACTTTTTTGTTTGAAAATTGACTTTCTTTTTTTATTATTTCTGTGTATCTATTTTTTCGTCAACTTAATAGACTTTGTTCCGATTTTACGTGCCTACTTGCAATCGCTATCATCACATCGTCAAAGTACATTATGTCAATGCATAAATCGTTGGCAGTCACACGAATGACGCAAGTGGGTAATTTGTCGTCCCAAAATAAATTAAAGTGCCAGGTTGCTCAACGTGATTTTTATTTTTCATAGGCTTGTTCGTTTAGCCCTGAAGTCACCCTAGGGTCGCCTTAAAGTGTTTTTTTGAAAAACCTGAAGTCACCCTGATGAACAAATTCTGTGTTTTTTGAAACCTCGGGTCGCCCTCAACTCGCCCTAAAGTAGATCTAGTTTTTTAGCTGAAGTATGTTGAGCTAAATGAATAAACGTCAAAGTCACATGAGATCTGATTTGATTTGTTATTTTTAAAATGGAAATAAAAGAATACTCAAATTCATTTTTAGACAGAGACATGCAAAATGGAAACCTTTGAAATTGTGGATTGTGCATAGGGCAAACAAAATGTACTAAGATGCTAAATTTAACATACTCGTATTTCAATTTTTAATTATTAAATGACATAACTTGCTTTTCTCAACATAAGATTAATGGCCGTCGGGTGTATTTTGAGAACCAAAAAACCTAGGTCGACCATGGGTAAAGTTCAACGAGCCAAAAGTAAACACATATATTTTAATTTTGGCTATATTGAGCAGTTGTATATGTCTTTCAATTTAAATTGAAGCGAAGTTAAGTGAAAATTTAAAAAATATTAATAATTTAAAAATCAAAGGATTAATTTTCTTCATTATCGTCATCTTCCGGGCGTTCGAAAATTTCTGTTTCACTGTCATCATTTTCGTTGTTCTGAATCGTTGTTTACAGGCCTTGTAGAATTTTAGAATCAAAGTTAATTCCAAATTCCCTGAAACAAAGTATTTGTTGCAACTTAACATTTAAATATTAACTTTCTTACTTTTAGTTTCAAATCAAGTCTTTTAAGATTATTTATTTTTAATCTATACGAGTATTTCGTTTGATGAATGTCGCTGCTGCTTTATCTTGCGTCTGTTTACTTTTGCGCGAATTGTTCTGGAATTTTCTTGCTGAATTTTAAAATTTGCGAAATGTTCTTGCTGGATTTGAAAACTTGCCTACTTTGAATCCAATTATCAAATCGGCCGCCAAAATCAAGTTTTGATCATGCTTCTGGTCGGCGTTGTCAACAAGATAAATGTAAAATGTTGTTGTTCCTTCGCTTAAATCCTTCCAATGAATAAATATTGTTCCAAGGCTTAATGAGAATATCCAAAACTCAAATAAGTTATATTCTTGGAAAACGTTACAATTTTATTTTCTGTTTAACATAAAATAAATCATTTAATTAATTAAAAAAGATAAAATAACTTACAAATTGGTTTTCAGGAATACATTTAGAAAGAACAACGTGAATATGAATTTAAAATTAGAAACAGATACCACATAAATCGTTTGATGCAAAAATTTAAATGAAAATATTATAAGAAAAAATTAGAATTGAAACAGAAAGAAAATCAAAGATTCTACGATTCAAAATAAATATTTAAAATCGTTTTGAAGTAGAGTATATTTTGAAGGCTTGATAACATTCCGGGGCCCGTCTGAACTTCTAGGGTGAAGACTCCAAATCTAAAACAGCAAGCCTTCCAACTGATCTTTTTAATTTAATAATTCCATTTGAAATTTGAATATCTGCAGTTCGAACTACTCCATCTGGGCCAGGGTAAACTTTTGTAACACGACCAAGCTGCCATGCATTACGTATTTCATTAGGATCAAACAAAATAACTACATTACCAACTTCAACGGCCCTTGTATTATGATGCCATTTTGAACGTCTAGTAATAATGGGCAGATACTCATTATACCAACGTTTTGTTATTTCACTCATCAGGTGTTGAGAACGGCGGCTGTACAATCTGCTACACATATCTCTTTCTGAAAACACACCTGGTGCTGTTACGTTTCTGTCATTGTCACCGAAAAGTATTGAATTAGGGGTGAGAGGTTTAGGGTCCTCTGGATCAACTGGAATGTGGGTGAGTGGGCGACGGTTTATCTGTCCTTGGGCTTCTATCAACGCGTTACGTAAGACATCTTCATGAGGAATCATTCCTCTGAGCACAAACTCGACGCTTTTCTTAATTGACTGAATGAGTCGCTCCCATGCTCCTCCCATCCATGGTGAATAAGCAGGAATGAAACGCCAACAAATTCCTTCATACTTCGATGCAAATTCACATAAAGCAATCTCCATATCTTTAATGTCCTTGTCCATTTGGTTCTTTGCTCCGACAAAGTTTAAACCATTGTCACTGTATAGGTAACGAGTGACTACACGATTTATAACGAATCGACGTAGAGCCAATGTGCATTGATCTAAAGTCAGGTCATTTAACAATTCAATTTGCACGGCTCTAAAGGTGAGACAAGTAAATACCATCCCATAACGCTTTACAGTTCCTCTACCAAACTTAACTAATAACGGCCCAAAGCAATCAACTCCAACATGAGTAAATGGTCTTAAGTTGAAAGCCAAACGGGATTCGGGCAGTTGCCCCATGATCGGCATTATTGGTTTTGCTTTAAGCCGCTTACACATGAAACATTTTGACCTTACACTTTCAACTGCACTACGAATGTTGATTACCCAAGCCTTTTATCTAATGTCTGATATAGTTATAGCTGTTCCCATATGGTTATTTTTACAGTGGTGATGATCAATTAGTACGTTTACCAGTGGATGACATTTTGGCAAAATTGCTGGATTCCGAGCTGCATATGATATCAGTGCTTTTTGTGCTCTAGAACTCATCCGAATAGTATTTTCCGTATCAAGAAATGGAGTTAAACTGAAAATAGAGCTAGACGATTTTACTATTCCGTTCGTACTTAGAGATTCAAAATCAGCTGGGAATGAATCCATTTGAATTTTTCGATACATCCAATTCTCCGCTCGTTGATATTCTAAAGGTGTTATATAAGGCTCTTTTTCGACATGTCTTTTACGAATTATATCACAAAATCGCAAAATAAAACCCATGACTCTTACAGAAGAAGTCCATCTCGCACGAAATCTTGGCCTTAGTTCGTTGTAAGTGCTAAATGAAATTATTGTTTTCTTACTATGTAATAAACAATTATTTGAACCGACAACTTCAAAATTATTTTCTTCAACAACGCTTTTCCCTGGTTGAATTGGCCAACATTCTGTTGAAGTTTTCAGGAAATCAGGTCCCACAAACCATCTTGAATCAGACCCGCCTATTGATGGATCACTCCATTTCGTAGCATCATCTGCGACATTTTCGTTGGATCTTATGTGGAACCATTGTCGAGGTAAGGTCGTGCCGAGGATTTCTCCTACTCGTACTGCGACAAAAGTTGGAAACTTGAATTTTGTAGAGTGTATCCAAGACAAAACAGTATTTGAGTCCGTCAGAAAAATAGTTTCATCAAAGTTGATTGAATGCGAATTTTTTATAGTATGTGCTAACCGTGTTCCAAGTACAGCTGCTTGCAATTCTAATCTTGGAACTGACAGTTTTTTAACCGGAGCAACCTTAGCTTTTGCCATTACTTGATTAACTTCAACTAATGCAACTTTTTCAAACCTCAAGTAAGCAACCGCTGCAAAAGCTTTCTCAGAAGCATCGACGAAAACAATCAAACTCACCTTTGAATCGTCAAGATTCCATGACATGTATCTTCTAGGTATTTTAATGTTTTCAATATTTTTTAATTCTTTAAGAAATTCTAACCAAGAAGATTTCAAATCCTCTGGAACTTCTTCATCCCAGTCGAATCCTTCACGCCAAACTTCCTGCAAAATGATTCGCCCACGAATGATAAAAAAGGAAATTAAACCCAGAGGATCAAAAATTCGCATAACTGTTTTTAACATTATTCGTTTTGTGATTTTAGTCTGTAGCAGCAGCATATATTCTATTGAATCGTCATTGGCTAGCTTATAAGTAAAGTTATCAGAAGAGGGATGCCAGTACATTCCCAATACCTTAGCAACAATGAACTCACACTCTTTTGGATCCATACTGACCAATTTCGAGTTTACATGAGATTCTGGAATCTGTTGGAGTAATTCTCGGCTGTTAGACTGAAAGTTGACTAAATCGAAGTTCATAGATTTGCAAATGTTAATAGCATCTTGAATCACCGATATTGACTTTTCTATAGAATCATGGCTGTTGAAATAGTCGTCAACGTATGTTCGTTTCGTCAAACCATCCACTGCTTCAGGATGTCTATTTCTAAATAACTCAGCATGATGATTTTAACAAATTGTGAACATGTCGGAGAACATCTTGGGCCAAACATCATTACTTGCATTATATAAACTGTTGGGGTTTTCGAGGTATCACCATCTCTCCACAAAATGCGTTGACATTGCTGATCTTCTTCCTTTATGAGAATCTGATGAAACATCTCTTTCACATTAGCGTTAACAGCTATGGCGCGTTCACGAAACTTAAAAAGCCCTGCATGTAGGGGAACAAGGTTGTCTGGACCCTTAAGCAAATAGGTATTCAAAGACACCCCATTAACTTTAGCTGCCATATCTGCTACATCTCTTGATTTGGGAGGACATTTATTTGGATTTACTATTACAAAAGTGGGTGCGTACCAAACTCTGGACCATTGCTTATTTAATTCTTCTGGTGTTGCTATTCTAGCATAGCCTTTGGACAGCAATTCACTCATATGTTTGTTTTTCCAATTCAGTAACTCAGGATTCTTTTTCAAAGACTTTTCCAAGCTTATCAAACGCTTTAATGCCATCGGATAACTATTTGGAAGTTTTACATCATCAGACGCCCATAGCAAACCTATTTCATAGCGATTCTCAACCATTCTCAATGTATTTTGCATAATACTCATCGCTCGGCTTACGTCTTTTCCGATTAAGTCTCCCTTAGGTGCCATTACGCCGAAGTCTTCTGTAGTAAAATGGCATTTGACTAAATCATGCAATTCTTCTTCAGCCTCAATTGCTTCATGAAACATAAAATGCATTGAAGGCTTTGCTGCTTGGTGGAGACATGCAACTTTCAGTGATGGGGCTGCATTACCATACACTGCCCAACCCAATAGCCCACGACCCCATAAGAACTTAGCTTGGTCCAAGCCTACAAGTAACTTTGGTTTGGCATTAACTAAATCTATCAGCGGAAGTCCTCTCAAATGGGGAAATGATTTCTGCAATTCTGAAACGTTAACTGACTGGCTTGGTAATTCCAAATTCTTTACGGTGTAGACATTCTTAAGCATGAAACGTTTATGAGTGCTTACTGCAGATACTGGCAAGGTAGTACGCATTGAGTCTTCTTGGCGTGAAACACCTTTTGTCCACTGAAGAGTTAACTGTTCTGGTTTACCTTCAAGACCAAGTTCATCAAAAATATCTTTTTCTACCATTGACAAAGACGAACCATCATCGAGAAATGCAAAAGTGTCCACAAACTTACTATCTCTACCGTGGATGCGGACTGGTAAAATTTTAAAAATTATTGGAGATTTGGAACTTACGTGAGAAGAATGGACATGTGATGAAGGTGAGAATGGAGACGCAGCTGAGTTAAGTTCCGATCTTCTTTCAGCTAAACTTAAATGCAGAAGTGGATGATGTCGCCGACTACAACCTTCAGTTCCACAAACAGATCTCCGTTTGCATGATCTCCAGTCGTGCTTAGATGGCTCTAGACATGAAAAACAAACTTTCTTTTCTTTGACAAACGCAAGTCTGCTTTCAACTGACAATACTTTAAAACTTGAACACTGATCCAATGCATGTTGCTTGCGACCACATTTTTCACAATTTGCAACTAAGATCTCTTGCGAAACTGGTTGATGAGTCAATACTCGACCAGGAGTTTTAGGGGATCTTAGCGTCTTCCTAGTGTCCACAGATTGCAATTGACTTGAAAGAACAGGAGGCAAATCAATAACTTTTTCAGTTAAAAACTCAGCAAAATCTTGAATGCTCGCTTTAGGTATACCAATTTTCGTTTTTGTCCACTCTTGGTAGAGACCAGAACCTAACTTGCATGCAAGAGATGTTAACACGAAACCATTTTTCAAATCATCTTCCCTCTTCATAGATTTGATGTCAGCCACAAAACCATTAAGTTTAACTGCCCACAAACGAAGCTTAGGATCGCATTTAGATGTAAGAGAAGGAAGACCTAACAAATCTGCAGTTAAATCATGGACTAGAACATCGTATCTTCCAAAAATTACTCGAAGCGAGTCCATAATAGCGTCAGCATCAGAAGAATATTTTAAACGGTCACTTACCAACTGATAGGCCTCACCTTTCAGAGCCTTTCGAAGACGAGAAACATTTTCCTTTCCATTATAGTGGTCTTCCTTAGTAGTTGACTTGAAAACTTCTTCGAAGTAAGGCCATTCACGTAAGTCTTCACCAGAAAAAATCGGCAATTCTTGAATATTGTTTCTGTTTAAGATTATAAGCAAGCTTGCCATATCTTGATTTCGGAACGATGATTCTTCCAAATCTTGTCTTTTTTCCGGATACTCATTATAAGGGGTGGACTGTCGTTGTTGAGCCATATTTCCCAGTAAGGACTTATGATTATCTTGAATCTTTTTAATCATTTGAAATCTTTCATCAGCTTTGTTGAAAGTAGAACATTGTGGCAACTCTTCTCGAGGGTGTTTCCCTGTGGAGGTTTTTGCGATTTTCAACCTCAGTTCATCCATTTCCTTCCGAAGTGATAAAAGTTCATTTTCTCGTGATACAACTGCTGCTTGTGCTACAACTGCTGCTTCTATTAGTTCATCTACTGAAAGTCGTGCATCAAATCGATCGGGACTTAGAGTATTCTCGTTATTTTGGGCATTATTATCACATGGCTGACCGCAACTCTCACTACAGAACCAAGGAGTTTGTGTGTCATACTTACTTGGGTCAAATGCCACACAAGAATAATGCCACCATTTATTACACTTTTCACATGAGACCATGTAATCATCATCCGGCTTATCACAGCCATATAAATTACAGCTTGATTTTGCACCGTCCATTTGAAACTAATTTATTTAAACTATTCAATTTAAAATAAAATAATGTTGTTCCTTCGCTTAAATCCTTCCAATGAATAAATATTGTTCCAAGGCTTAATGAGAATATCCAAAACTCAAATAAGTTAATTTCTTGGAAAACGTTACAATTTTATTTTCTGTTTAACATAAAATGAATCATTTAATTAATTAAAAAAGATAAAATAACTTACAAATTGGTTTTCAGGAATACATTTAGAAAGAACAACGTGAATATGAATTTAAAATTAGAAACAGATACCACATAAATCGTTTGATGCAAAAATTTAAATGAAAATATTATAAGAAAAAATTAGAATTGAAACAGAAAGAAAATCAAAGATTCTACGATTCAAAATAAATATTTAAAATCGTTTTGAAGTAGAGTATATTTTGAAGGCTTGATAACATTCCGGGGCCCGTCTGAACTTCTAGGGTGAAGACTCCAAATCTAAAACAGCAAGCCTTCCAACTGATCTTTTTAATTTAATAATTCCATTTGAAATTTGAATATCTGCAGTTCGAACTACTCCATCTGGGCCAGGGTAAACTTTTGTAACACGACCAAGCTGCCATGCATTACGTATTTCATTAGGATCAAACAAAATAACTACATTACCAACTTCAACGGCCCTTGTATTATGATGCCATTTTGAACGTCTAGTAATAATGGGCAGATACTCATTATACCAACGTTTTGTTATTTCACTCATCAGGTGTTGAGAACGGCGGCTGTACAATCTGCTACACATATCTCTTTCTGAAAACACACCTGGTGCTGTTACGTTTCTGTCATTGTCACCGAAAAGTATTGAATTAGGGGTGAGAGGTTTAGGGTCCTCTGGATCAACTGGAATGTGGGTGAGTGGGCGACGGTTTATCTGTCCTTGGGCTTCTATCAACGCGTTACGTAAGACATCTTCATGAGGAATCATTCCTCTGAGCACAAACTCGACGCTTTTCTTAATTGACTGAATGAGTCGCTCCCATGCTCCTCCCATCCATGGTGAATAAGCAGGAATGAAACGCCAACAAATTCCTTCATACTTCGATGCAAATTCACATAAAGCAATCTCCATATCTTTAATGTCCTTGTCCATTTGGTTCTTTGCTCCGACAAAGTTTAAACCATTGTCACTGTATAGGTAACGAGTGACTACACGATTTATAACGAATCGACGTAGAGCCAATGTGCATTGATCTAAAGTCAGGTCATTTAACAATTCAATTTGCACGGCTCTAAAGGTGAGACAAGTAAATACCATCCCATAACGCTTTACAGTTCCTCTACCAAACTTAACTAATAACGGCCCAAAGCAATCAACTCCAACATGAGTAAATGGTCTTAAGTTGAAAGCCAAACGGGATTCGGGCAGTTGCCCCATGATCGGCATTATTGGTTTTGCTTTAAGCCGCTTACACATGAAACATTTTGACCTTACACTTTCAACTGCACTACGAATGTTGATTACCCAAGCCTTTTATCTAATGTCTGATATAGTTATAGCTGTTCCCATATGGTTATTTTTACAGTGGTGATGATCAATTAGTACGTTTACCAGTGGATGACATTTTGGCAAAATTGCTGGATTCCGAGCTGCATATGATATCAGTGCTTTTTGTGCTCTAGAACTCATCCGAATAGTATTTTCCGTATCAAGAAATGGAGTTAAACTGAAAATAGAGCTAGACGATTTTACTATTCCGTTCGTACTTAGAGATTCAAAATCAGCTGGGAATGAATCCATTTGAATTTTTCGATACATCCAATTCTCCGCTCGTTGATATTCTAAAGGTGTTATATAAGGCTCTTTTTCGACATGTCTTTTACGAATTATATCACAAAATCGCAAAATAAAACCCATGACTCTTACAGAAGAAGTCCATCTCGCACGAAATCTTGGCCTTAGTTCGTTGTAAGTGCTAAATGAAATTATTGTTTTCTTACTATGTAATAAACAATTATTTGAACCGACAACTTCAAAATTATTTTCTTCAACAACGCTTTTCCCTGGTTGAATTGGCCAACATTCTGTTGAAGTTTTCAGGAAATCAGGTCCCACAAACCATCTTGAATCAGACCCGCCTATTGATGGATCACTCCATTTCGTAGCATCATCTGCGACATTTTCGTTGGATCTTATGTGGAACCATTGTCGAGGTAAGGTCGTGCCGAGGATTTCTCCTACTCGTACTGCGACAAAAGTTGGAAACTTGAATTTTGTAGAGTGTATCCAAGACAAAACAGTATTTGAGTCCGTCAGAAAAATAGTTTCATCAAAGTTGATTGAATGCGAATTTTTTATAGTATGTGCTAACCGTGTTCCAAGTACAGCTGCTCGCAATTCTAATCTTGGAACTGACAGTTTTTTAACCGGAGCAACCTTATCTTTTGCCATTACTTGATTAACTTCAACTAATGCAACTTTTTCAAACCTCAAGTAAGCAACCGCTGCAAAAGCTTTCTCAGAAGCATCGACGAAAACAATCAAACTCACCTTTGAATCGTCAAGATTCCATGACATGTATCTTCTAGGTATTTTAATGTTTTCAATATTTTTTAATTCTTTAAGAAATTCTAACCAAGAAGATTTCAAATCCTCTGGAACTTCTTCATCCCAGTCGAATCCTTCACGCCAAACTTCCTGCAAAATGATTCGCCCACGAATGATAAAAAAGGAAATTAAACCCAGAGGATCAAAAATTCGCATAACTGTTTTTAACATTATTCGTTTTGTGATTTTAGTCTGTAGCAGCAGCATATATTCTATTGAATCGTCATTGGCTAGTTTATAAGTAAAGTTATCAGAAGAGGGATGCCAGTACATTCCCAATACCTTAGCAACAATGGACTCACACTCGTTTGGATCCATACTGACCAATTTCGAGTTTACATGAGATTCTGGAATCTGTTGGAGTAATTCTCGGCTGTTAGACTGAAAGTTGACTAAATCGAAGTTCATAGATTTGCAAATGTTAATAGCATCTTGAATCACCGATATTGCCTTTTCTATAGAATCATGGCTGTTGAAATAGTCGTCAACGTATGTTCGTTTCGTCAAACCATCCACTGCTTCAGGATGTCTATTTCTAAATAACTCAGCATGATGATTTTTAACAAATTGTGAACATGTCGGAGAACATCTTGGGCCAAACATCATTACTTTCATTATATAAACTGTTGGGGTTTTCGAGGTATCACCATCTCTCCACAAAATGCGTTGACATTGCTGATCTTCTTCCTTTATGAGAATCTGATGAAACATCTCTTTCACATCAGCGTTAACAGCTATGGCGCGTTCACGAAACTTAAAAAGCCCTGCATGTAAGGGAACAAGGTTGTCTGGACATTTAAGCAAATAGGTATTCAAAGACACCCCATTAACTTTAGCTGCCACATCTGCTACATCTCTTGGTTTGGGAGGACATTTATTTGGATTTACTATTACAAAAGTGGGTGCGTACCAAACTCTGGACCATTGCTTATTTAATTCTTCTGGTGTTGCTATTCTAGCATAGCCTTTGGACAGCAATTCACTCATATGTTTGTTTTTCCAATTCAGTAACTCAGGATTCTTTTTCAAAGACTTTTCCAAGCTTATCAAACGCTTTAATGCCATCGGATAACTATTTGGAAGTTTTACATCATCAGACGCCCATAGCAAACCTATTTCATAGCGATTCTCAACCATTCTCAATGTATTTTGCATAATACTCATCGCTCGGCTTACGTCTTTTCCGATTAAGTCTCCCTTAGGTGCCATTACGCCGAAGTCTTCTTTAGTAAAATGGCATTTGACTAAATCATGCAATTCTTCTTCAGCCTCAATTGCTTCATGAAACATAAAATGCATTGAAGACTTTGCTGCTTGATGGAGACATGCAACTTTCAGTGATGGGGCTGCATTACCATACACTGCCCAACCCAATAGCGTCTTAATGGCACACAGTTCATCATCTTTGCCATGACGCTGCCCACGACCCCATAAGAACTTAGCTTGGTCCAAACCTACAAGTAACTTTGGTTTGGCATTAACTAAATCTATCAGCGGAAGTCCTCTCAAATGGGGAAATGATTTCTGCAATTCTGAAACGTTAACTGACTGGCTTGGTAATTCCAAATTCTTTACGGTGTAGACATTCTTAAGCATGAAACGTTTATGAGTGCTTACTGCAGATACTGGCAATGTAGTACGCATTGAGTCTTCTTGGCGTGAAACACCTTTTGTCCACTGAAGAGTTAACTGTTCTGGTTTACCTTCAAGACCAAGTTCATCAAAAATATCTTTTTCTACCATTGACAAAGACGAACCATCATCGAGAAATGCAAAAGTGTCCACAAACTTACTATCTCTACCGTGGATGCGGACTGGTAAAATTTTAAAAATTATTGGAGATTTGGAACTTACGTGAGAAGAATGGACATGTGATGGAGGTGAGAATGGAGACGCAGCTGAGTTAAGTTCCGATCTTCTTTCAACTAAACTTAAATGCAGAAGTGGATGATGTCGCCGACTACAACCTTCAGTTCCACAAACAGATCTCCGTTTGCATGATCTCCAGTCGTGCTTAGATGGCTCTAGACATGAAAAACAAACTTTCTTTTCTTTGACAAACGCAAGTCTGCTTTCAACTGACAATACTTTAAAACTTGAACACTGATCCAATGCATGTTGCTTGCGACCACATTTTTCACAATTTGCAACTAAGATCTCTTGCGAAACTGGTTGATGAATCAATACTCGACCAGGAGTTTTAGGGGATCTTAGCGTCTTCCTAGTGTCCACAGATTGCAATTGACTTGAAAGAACAGGAGGCAAATCAATAACTTTTTCAGTTAAAAACTCAGCAAAATCTTGAATGCTCGCTTTAGGTATACCAATTTTCGTTTTTGTCCACTCTTGGTAGAGACCAGAACCTAACTTGCATGCAAGAGATGTTAACACGAAACCATTTTTCAAATCATCTTCCCTCTTCATAGATTTGATGTCAGCCACAAAACCATTAAGTTTAACTGCCCACAAACGAAGCTTAGGATCGCATTTAGATGTAAGAGAAGGAAGACCTAACAAATCTGCAGTTAAATCATGGACTAGAACATCGTATCTTCCAAAAATTACTCGAAGCGAGTCCATAATAGCGTCAGCATCAGAAGAATATTTTAAACGGTCACTTACCAACTGATAGGCCTCACCTTTCAGAGCCTTTCGAAGACGAGAAACATTTTCCTTTCCATTATAGTGGTCTTCCTTAGTAGTTGACTTGAAAACTTCTTCGAAGTAAGGCCATTCACGTAAGTCTTCACCAGAAAAAATCGGCAATTCTTGAATATTGTTTCTGTTTAAGATTATAAGCAAGCTTGCCATATCTTGATTTCGGAACGATGATTCTTCCAAATCTTGTCTTTTTTCCGGATACTCATTATAAGGGGTGGACTGTCGTTGTTGAGCCATATTTCCCAGTAAGGACTTATGATTATCTTGAATCTTTTTAATCATTTGAAATCTTTCATCAGCTTTGTTGAAAGTAGAACATTGTGGCAACTCTTCTCGAGGGTGTTTCCCTGTGGAGGTTTTTGCGATTTTCAACCTCAGTTCATCCATTTCCTTCCGAAGTGATAAAAGTTCATTTTCTCGTGATACAACTGCTGCTTGTGCTACAACTGCTGCTTCTATTAGTTCATCTACTGAAAGTCGTGCATCAAATCGATCGGGACTTAGAGTATTCTCGTTATTTTGGGCATTATTATCACATGGCTGACCGCAACTCTCACTACAGAACCAAGGAGTTTGTGTGTCATACTTACTTGGGTCAAATGCCACACAAGAATAATGCCACCATTTATTACACTTTTCACATGAGACCATGTAATCATCATCCGGCTTATCACAGCCATATAAATTACAGCTTGATTTTGCACCGTCCATTTGAAACTAATTTATTTAAACTATTCAATTTAAAATAAAATAATGTTGTTCCTTCGCTTAAATCCTTCCAATGAATAAATATTGTTCCAAGGCTTAATGAGAATATCCAAAACTCAAATAAGTTAATTTCTTGGAAAACGTTACAATTTTATTTTCTGTTTAACATAAAATGAATCATTTAATTAATTAAAAAAGATAAAATAACTTACAAATTGGTTTTCAGGAATACATTTAGAAAGAACAACGTGAATATGAATTTAAAATTAGAAACAGATACCACATAAATCGTTTGATGCAAAAATTTAAATGAAAATATTATAAGAAAAAATTAGAATTGAAACAGAAAGAAAATCAAAGATTATACGATTCAAAATAAATATTTAAAATGGTTTTGAAGTAGAGTATATTTTGAAGGCTTGATAACAAATGTTATTAAATAAAATGTATTAACTAATGATATTTGAATGATTTTATAACTTTATACATGGTATTATTCATCGTGGTTCACGGTTGACCTTGCATTTCAGTATAACTTCGAAGTAGTCAGAGACTTTGTTTACCTGGGATCCACTATTACATCGCACAACAAGACCAGTGCGGAGATCAAACGAAGAATCACACTTGCAAATCGCCGTTTCTTCGGGCTTACAAAGCATTTGAGTAGTATAGCCCTCTCTCAAAGAACCAAAGAGACCCTATATAAAAATTTAATCATCCTAGTTCTGCTGTATGGGGCAGAGGCATTGACACTCACAAAATCGGTTGAAAACCAGCTGTTTTGCTGCTTTGAGAGAAAGATTCTTCGAGTGACGTTTGGCACAGTGTGCATCGGTGGTGAGTGGAGAAGAAGATTTAACGACGAACTTTACGGGCTCTACAGCGATATCGACCTGGTCAAAAAGCTGAAAATACAGCGACCGAGATGGCTAGGTCATGCGGAGCGCATGCACATCGACGCACCAGCCCGACGAGTATTCGTATCCTCATCTTAGGTGGCGTGATCAAGTAGTGAACGACCTCAACCAACTTGGTGTGCGTAACTGGTGGCAGCTAGCTAGGGACCGGGCTAGCTGGAGAGGTTTGCTGGTTGAGGATTCAACTTGGATTCATTGGAGCTATAGAAACCGAGATAATCGCGAAAAACGATATTTGTGATTTTTGACCTTGAATAACTTAGGTTACTGACACGTGATTTTATGTAACTTTCCTAACAACTTTTGGAATGCCAATATGAAGGTGTATGCGAGTTTCTAGCTTATTATCTCTCATATACAGGTTGACCCCTATTTTTAGCTTATTTGACTGCATTACAGAAGGCCATGTGTTAGTTTAAAAAAAAAAAAAACAGATTAACTTTTGTGACTTGCCATAACCCGTCCGCAGAGAGGATTTGAAGTTAGCCAGTCTCTGGCAATCAAAATAAGTTACTATTTTATCATTGGTCCGTTTCCTTTAAAAAAAAAAACAACGTGGGTGAGGCCATAAAGGCATCACCTTCAACGGCGAGTTGTATAGAAAAGTGATTAACGGTTTCTTTTGGACCGAATTTAATGATATGGACGTGGGCAACATGTGGTACCAGCAGAATGGCGCTATGAACTTCACAATCTTCATGGGCAATTTGGGGGCATATTGTTTTTTACAAGTGTCCTTTCTTAAAGTCAACACAACGACCAGACCATCACACAAAATCAGCAATATCTATCTGTGGGTCAAAATTATTGAAAATATATAACTTCTAAATAGAATACTTTTCAGGACACATCAGAAACGCGAAAAAATCAATCATAACCGGATTGTTACGGATTATGCTAAAAAGATTATTTAAATAACGAAATATTAGGTAATTTTCTAAAACAAGTCCCAATAAGGAAAACTGTATATTAAACACAATTGGAATAATGTGCATGAATAATGTGTAGAATCAGACTTTTTAATAAATGTTTCTTCAAATCAAATCCAAAATGTGTGATGCAGGTCTTAAAGGCCGAGACCAAAATAAATTCTTCTGAAAGATTCAGAATCTGCGTCACAACAGGTTAATCTCTCATTAATTGATTTTTTCACATATTCAATTGCTTGTCAATTCAGCACAGTTTTTGGGAAATCAAAGAAATCAGATTGACTTCGAGAACAAACCATACTCAATGTTTCTCATGAAGTGAGCTTAAGCTTATTAGAGACAGTCCATCCTTATATCCTACATTGATCTTCATTAATTCGAGCAAAATACGCTTTCAGGAAGATCGTTTATAAATAGCGAAAAAAAGAGAGTTCGAAACACTGATCGTTGTGGAATACCGCTGTTATATGTATGGGTTAGAAGTACCTTGTTCGGTTTTTATCATTTAAACTCTTTTAATTAGGTAGTTTCGCAGAAGTTTAAGTTTAATTTTTTACTCAATTTAGAAATCAGAAAAGGACTATTACACACAACTGATTCCTGTCAAGAGAACTGCAAGAATCCGAATTTACTTTAACAACAGCGGATTCAAAGCTATGTTTGTTTCGAAATCTAGACTTCCATTAAAGATATGTGTTTAAAAATAAATAAAGACCTAGAAAATATAAATAATGGTTAAAAGCAAACAAACTAAGTATCAATGTTAACAAAACAAAGTGCATGAAACTTAAAATATGTGATGATATTTCAGTAATTATTAATAGCTGCCAAATTGAATGTGTTGAAAGCATTAAGTACTAATAGAATCTGAACTTAACTTCAAAGATCACGCAAAACCAAACGCAAAACCATCCTTTTGGATGCCAAAACCAAATAAAACACCGTATGCAGCTACTTTAAAACAAAGCAATAAGATTCATTCTTAAGTGTAACCGATATACGCCAATACGTCAAATGCTAGGAGCATTAAAATGGATGAATATTGAGCATAATATAACCTACAATGCGATGTTATTTATTTTTAAAATTAAAAACATACTTAGAGGAAACTAATGGGTTGTCCATTTTGCGGTTTCAAAAGTAAAAGTAAACAAAACACATATAAAATATTTTTTTCCTGATATTGCTTTGTTATTATAAAGCTTGAACGTTGACATTATGTACAAAACACTACATCATTTAAATGACCACCACGCGAATTGTCGCATGATCTTGGTGGCCAGTTGATATCGCCACGACGAGAAATTACGCGGCCAGGAAATATCTCTTGCAATAAAGCCATATTCGCTCGAGTTGTGTGGCATGTGGCACCGTCTAGTTGAAACCACATATTTTCCAAGTCGTGTTCTTCAATAGCAGGCAAAAAAAGTCGGTTATCATATGACATTAACGCTCCGAATTGACGGTGACAGTCGTTCTATCGTCGTTCCCCAAGACGTAAGGTCCAATCACACCTCCGGACTAAAGAGCGCCCCAAACAGTGACTTTTTGTGGATGTAATGGCTTTTCTTCAATTACTTGAGGATTCTCGGAACCCTGACTGCGACAATTTTGCTTATTAACATACCCACCGAGTGAGAAATGTACTTCGTAGCTGAAGAAAGATTTGTTCGAAAAATCGATGTCCACCGCCTGTTGTTCATGCACCTATTCGACGTATCTACGACGCACGCTGTGAATGGTCAGCTGGCTTCAGTTGTTGTGTGAGCTGGACTTTATATGGATGTAGGTGTAGATACAAATGCAAAATACCCCATAATGTTCCGTAAGACAGTCCTAATTCCTGAGAACGACGAAGAATCGACACAATCGGATCTTCGGCAACACTTTCAACACAGCAGCGATATTTTCAGTGGTACGAGCGAAACGATGATGCACAGGCCTTACAATATCTATAACCAATCCAGTCTCTTCAAATTTCTTCACAATTTTGCCCATTGCTTGCGTAGTTGGACGATTATGTAAGCCATAATCTCCTCTTAAAGCAAGATATGTGGCTGTGGCAGTGGCATTTTTGTAGTAGGTTTTAACAATTTTTATGCGTTGTGCGATAGTTAAGCGATCAATTTTCGTAAATGTCAGACTATCAATTGAAAAATAAATTGGTTTAACAACTTTGTTTGACAGATGTCGAATTCCAGCCTTATACTTTTGAAACCGCAAAATGGATAACCCTTTATTACCAGTGTTTACGAAATACAACCGTACTTCTTAAGAAACAATCAGGCCAAATCCGCTGCAACAGAACCACTACCTTAAATTCATTAATGTATACAGGACTGAATTGATTTAACAACCTCCCAAAAGAATTAAAAAGTGAAACTAGATTATTAATTTTAAAAGTAAACTTAAAGATTTTTTAAATACTTGGACTTGTAGGTATTTTAGTTATCCTATGCAGGTTTAAAAAATAGTGAATTTTCGAATGGATGATTTAAGGAATAGTTACATAGGTACCTACAAATGTATATTTAAATCTAGATGATGGATTTTAAGTATGTAACTTAGGAGAGTAATATGTAGCTACATAATAGATGGAACCTAGGTATGTTAATATGTACAAATAATAATGAAAATGAAGGATGTAGGCGGGAGGTAGCATATGTTACTTCATAATACGTAAGATTCATGTGATTCTTAAAGCTATGTACATATAAACGTAGGATGGCCTAGATAGTATTATTTGTAAGTATTCAGTAAAGTACGCAGAAATGAGTAAAAATGAAATAAAATTAGGTAGAAATAATACACACAATAAAATATTTCAGATTGCTTAGTTGAATTCTTGGAGAAATATGAATATATCAACAAAACAAAATCAATAATCAATTCAAAATAGCTTTTAACGGCCTTTAGTCCAACAAAAATTAGCGTTTCGTCCCGGCGATCTCACATGGACTCATCAGTTGACTAGTGAGGACCTTTGTCAATACGCAATGTTTGCCAAGTTCAGTTCATCTTACATAGATTTCGTGAAGAACATCTAGTGTGAACTATATCCAACAAGACTAGAATTCCTAATCATTAAATTGGAAATTTTTGTTTTTTGCCCGTGGCCTGGCATTATTTATATAAGAAGTTTTTTTTAATAATACAAATTCTATATACTACTGAAATACATCAGCCAAGTAGAAGACTTAGCACTATAATATTTGGACTTGTTGAATTATTGATTCAAAATAGCTTTTAACGGCCTTTAGTCCAACAAAAATTAGCGTTTCGTCCCGGCGATCTCACATGGACTCATCAGTTGACTAGTGAGGACCTTTGTCAATACGCAATTTTTGCCAAGTTCAGTTCATCTTACATAGATTTCGTGAAGAATAAATTACTTAGCACTATAATAAATAATAAATATTATAGTGCTAAGTCTTCTACTTGGCTGATGTATTTCAGTAGTATATAGAATTTGTATTATTAAAAAAAACTTCTTATAAAAATCAATAATCGTTGGAGTGTTTTTTTGAAAAATTAATATACCTCGTTTTGGGTGTATCGGCTTTTTAATGTATGCGTGCGGGTTTTCTGTGCCCCAAATGCGACAATTTTGCTTGTTGCATACCCGCCAAGATCAAAATGAGCTTCATCTGAAAAGATGATTTTTTTGGCAAAATCGGCATCTTCTCTAAGTCGATCGCAGGCCCACTTAGCGAGCGTTGTTCAAGCGTATACATAACCATATTCGTTTAGCGGAAGGATTAAACTAATTATCTGTCAAATCAAACATGAGCTATGTTTTACCATTCACGAAATAAGCACTAGTTGAAAAAAAAAACGTTAGATGGAGGACCCGTATAAAATTTTAAAACTATTTTTAGAAAAAAAAAATTGAAACGCCATTTTGAAGTAATTACTGATATACATATAAAATTTTAATTTCAAAAAAAATTCAGTGACTGGTTTTAGAAAAATTTATTTTTCAAAAAAGAAATATTTATTTTTTAAAAATCGAAATTGAGTATGCAATTTTATGAACACTCTTAGGGAATATTTGCATAAAAAAAAATAATTTTATTCGGTTCATCCAATAGTGAGAATATGCGAAATACCGTTAATAAGTACGCAAAATAAAATATTTCTTTTAAAAGTAGACTGCTCTAAGAACACACACATTTTTTTAACAAAATTGTTAGAACCGTTTTTGAAAAATACATTTCTTTCTTAACTGTTTTTATTTGCGATTATAGGTACTATAAGGTAAGTTATGAATTCGTAAAAAAATTTTTTTTTCTAACAATCACAAATGACATTACGATCATAGAGAACACCAAAAAAGAGGGTCTGTCTGTTCTCAAGCTTGCAGCCTAAACGGTTCGGTGGATTTGATTCAAACTTGGTGAATATTGTTTTTCCACTAATATGCCCACACGTTTTTTTCATTTTTTTAAAACGACAAATAACAGTAGCTCCCATATATTTTTTTGGCCAAAAACAAAAATCTTATTTTTGTCAAAAACGGCACCAACGATTCTTATAAAAAATTAAATGCACGACTGGATCGCACGTGCTTGCGATATATGCAAAATATTCTTAATGCAAACGGCTAAAAGTAAGTCGTCTTTCACTTAAATCTTTATATATGTATGTATAAAAAAAATTATTGATTTTTTTCTAATAAAAAAAATGGTATCAGCATTTTAAATATTTAATAATATAAATTCAAAAACAAAATTTCATTGCCCACCATTTTTCGAAATATCGAATTTTCAAAAAAAAATATTTTTTTTTTTTTTCAAAAATCCAAAAGCTCTATTATTCGAAAATTTTGAAATGCAGTATTATTTAGAATTTTAAGGAGCTATGTGTAAGCATTTTGATCGAAATCCGTTGCGCCGTTTATGAGAAAGTCAAAAATCAATAAAATGGATGTATGGCAGGAACCGTTAATAACAAAATATATTTGAAAAAAAATTCAGCCAAAATGTAGACCATACTCAAGTTAGTACACACACACATTTTTATCAAAATCGTTGAAGCCGTTTTCAAGATCATTAAGATGGTAGAAAAATTTGTATGGCAAGTACCGTTATTTTTGTGGCTAAAACAACGATTGAAAAACCTATTTTGGACAGTCACCTAAAACGCCTAAGCCTAAACGAAGACAGACAGATAGATAGACGGAATTGCCGGACCCACTTTTTGGTTTTCTCTATCATCGTAATGTCAACTTTGATTAAAACCTCGAGTTCGATTTTTTTTCCAAATGCAAAACTTGCCCTATAGTACCTATATCGCAAGTAAAAAATCAGTTCATTAATGAAGAGAAAGGCTACTTTTTGATGAAGTTTTTTCTAGTAGAACCATTATTTTTGGTTTTCAATTTTCTCGGAAACGGTTAATTTGATTTTCTTGAAATTTGTTACGCAGAAGCTCCTAGAGAATCTAAACACTATTGTATACCGAAATTTTTGAAAAAAAAATTTTTTTGCAAATTAATTTTTTTTTTTTTGAAAACTCAAAATTTCGAAAACGACTTAATAGATTTTTTCAAAACTTCGTATTTTAACATTATCTTGAACACTTAAAAAAACTATTTTTCTACCTCCCATACTAATGTTAAAAAACCGTTCAGGAAAAAATGTAGTTCTCGAAAACGGCTCCAAGAATTTTTATAAAAAAAAATTGTGTGTTCTTAAATTAGTACAGTCCACTTTCAAGTATAAAAATATTTTTTTTCTGTGTTCTTATTAACGGTGCTTCCCATAGAGCCACTTTTCATATTGTCGACTTTCTCAACATTGGATAAACCAATTCAGATAATTTTTTGTATGCGAATACTAATATAACTGCATACCAAAATGCTTAAAAAAAAAAGTTTTCCGATTTTTAAAAAATAAATCAAATTTTTTTTTTGAAAAATCGATTTTTCAAAAACCAGTCACAGAATTTTTTTTTTAAATTTGAATTTTATATGTATATTAATAATATCTTCAAAATAACGTTAGAAATTTTTTTCTAAAAATGTTTTCAAATTTTTATACATAAGAAATTAATTTATTAAAAAACCGCTCCAACGATTTTTAATTTTTTTTTGATATACATATTCTTATTTATCCCTGAATTCAAAATAAAAACATTTAATTATGTGTATTATCCATTTATTTCTACCTTATTAGTATTCTCTTTTAACAAATTGTGCGTATGTCACTGAATACTAAATACAATGTCGGATCTTATTTATATATACATATGTGTCTTTAAAAATCACATGAATCTTATAACGGGTCCGCCATCTAACGTTTTTTTTTTCAACTAGTGCTTATTTCATGAATGGTAACACTTAGCTCATGTCTGATTCGACAGATAATTAGTTTTATCCTTCCGCTAAACGTGTATGTTTGTGTATACGCTTGAACAACGCTCGCTAAGTGGGCCTGCGATCGACTTAGAGAAGATGCCGATTTTGCCAAAAAAAATTGTCTTTTAAGATGAAGCTCATTTTGATCTTGGCGGGTATGTAACAATCAAAATTGTCGCATTTGGGGCACAGAAAACCCGCACGCATACATTGAAAAGCCGATACACCCAAAAAGAGTCACTGTTTGGTGCGGATTTTGGTCCAGAAGCATAAATCAAAAATGAGCAAGGAGTGGCCGTTACAGTCAATGGCGATCGTTATCGGGCCATGTTGAACGAATTTTTGTTCACAAAAATTGAAGAGGAGGATATTGGCAATATTTGGTTTCAACAGGACGGCGCTACGTGCCACACAGCCGAAGCTACACTCGATGTTTTGCGCCCATTTTAAAAAAAAAAATTATTTGGTGGACCCTGTATAATGCATATTGGACCTAAATTGTAAAGTTGTATGTATATAGCTACCTACCCACTTACATCGTTTATTTCAATTATTATATGTATGTACATGTAAACATACTTAGGTTCCATCTATCTGTATATATATGTAGATACATTTTACTCTCCTAACTTAGATAATTAAAATCCATAACTTAGATTTAAACATACATTTGTAGGTAGGTACCTATGTAACTATTCCTTGAATCATCTATTCGACAATTTATTATACTTAGAATCAAGTTAATCTTACCTACAAAAGCTTTTAACCTGCATATGATAACTACACCTAACTAACTAAATCTCAATGGTTAGATACATTAAAGTTGTTAGCTACAAGGGCAAGTTCGTACGACGCAATCGTGCATTTTATTTTTTAATATTTGTATGGGAAGTACCGTTGTTTTTTGTTTTAGGAACATAAATTGTTGAAGCATTCAAGATAATGTCAAAAAACTACTAAATACGAAGTTTCGAAAAACCGATTGAGTCGTTTTCAAAATATTGGGTTTACAAAAAATTATATTGAAAAATGTTGGTTTTCACTAGTGTTTCAACTTTCTAAAAGCTTCTGTACCGATAAAAAATTTCAAAAATTCAAATTAACCGTTTTCCAGAAAATCGAAAACCAAAAAAATGGTTCTGCTAGAGGTACCAAAAAAACCTTTTTTTTTCAACTGTTTTTTTTTTTAAATCGTTGGAGCCGTTTTTGAGAAAAATAAGATTTTTGTTTTTGACAAAAAAAAAATAAATTGCATGTACTTTTTTTTTGGTCTTAAGGAAAATGAAAAAAAAATGTGGGCATATTACCGAAAAACAATATGTCCCAAGTTTGATGCAAATCCATTTAACCGCCTTGGCTGCAGACTCAAGGACAGACAGACGGAATTGAGGGGACCACTTTTTTGGTGTTCTCTATCATGCGTAATGTCAAGTTTGATCAAAATCTCGAGGTCGATTTTTTTACGAATGCATAACTTGCCATTTAGTATCTATGTATGTATATAGATACTTTTTTTTTCTATCATAAAACAAACCACTCTATTTCATGAATTAAAACTTCAATATCCTTATTATACCAAACAGAAGACTTAGATGAAAATTGGAACATATTCATCATTAAGTTTTTCATGTCTCCTGAACTTATCAGATGTTCATTGGATTCTATTTCTACCACATCAATCTCACTATACAAATGTTTAATTCTATTCATAATCTAGTTTTTGCGATCGAAAGTATTTGTTCAAAAAAAAACATGCATTTCAATGACGCCAGTGTATCTTCTTCATATAAAAGTTTGTATTTACGTAGTTGAAAATGTACACAATACACTTTTATATTTCTGTATTGTTCATTGTACCTTAACAGAAACATTAACAAATAAGCACACTATCAGTAAAATTCATTATCTAAGTTCAAGTGTCAGCAAATTTTGTGTGATTTGAAATGTTCTTTTTACATCATACAATCTCTAACTTGTCGTGAAAAGAAAATAGAAGTTTGTTTTGCAAATTCCATAATCACCATTAAAAAATTTTTTTTAACTTGAAATATGTACATACCGTAAAAAAAACTAAAAACATACCGAATATTTTTTAGTAAAAGTTTAATTTATTTAAAAGTAAAATATTAGTTTAGGTAGGTAGTCAAAATTTAAAAATTTAAAAACAACGACATCATTTTAATCTCATTTTGCGAAATCATTTTTACTTCCTAGATAATAGATAGAATTAATAATTATTATTTTTTTTGTGAGCATTGATCTCGACGTGCCTGAGCTTCTTCCTTTGATTAATCAAATCCTCTGATGTAATGATAGCCTGGCACTTGTTGGCGTAAGGATGACACCGAGTGTTTCCACAGCAGCCATATGTGCACTAAAAGGGTTTAAAATTATAAACAGATCCTAAGGATATTCAAATGTATATGCACTTACATCATCACCATGTTTACCACAAGTTCCCTTTGACAGAGTGCTGGGGCTAGCTGGCCTACTTAGTCTGGAGTTTTGTTCGGCAACAGTGGTGCGTGCCAAGACAGTGGTCACCGCAAATAAAGCAATCAAAACAAAAAGACAAGTCCTGGACATTTTGTTTTTTTTTTTTATTTTCTGGAAAGAAAAACGAAAATCGTAACAAGGAACATCAAAAGAAAACAACTTTGTTTGGAAATTCAAGGCAACAACAAACAAGTATACATCTATATTTTCTATAAACGCGCACTTAAAAGATTTAAATCACATTAGTCGAGGGAAAGTTCGTCGAAGTCGAGCTTCACATAAACAAATCAAGGTGAGGCTTTATATTATTTGCCTCTGCATTTCTATGCATGTGTCACAAAAAAAACTTGTTCCGTTATATAATTAAATAGTTCACCTTTTAAGCAAAATTAATTCTAAATTATCAACTTACTTTAAATTAAGTTCAATTTTGTTGAGAAGCACTCGTCGTTACCGCGTTTCGTTTAAGACTGAATGCTCAATTCTTAGCTGTGAATAAATATAAAACTGTTTTTTTTATTTTAATTGTGTGAATCATAAATCAATACAGTTTCATTGTCACAAACATTAAAGTGAATCACACGCTGAATAATAAAACGAAATACTATACAAACAGATAGATGAAATATACATAGCTACAATTGGATGAAGGTATTGCTTTAGATTTGAAGTAGATAGGTCTAAGCTTGTATACAGTTCTGTTTCCTTAATGAGTGGCTTTCTTAGTTCTCTTTTGAATCTATTGAACTGATCACAGTGACCTGGACCTGGCGGGGGTTATTGAAATAATGTACGCAGTCAATGTACACATTTATATGTAAGTACAAGGTGACCCAAAATTTGATACTCTATAAATTTTTGCAAATGGCGGTAACTGTGAGTGATGTCTTTACAAGCCATTGATTGTTGAACGCTATACTCCTACAGCCATATTAATAAAAAAAATGCTTACCCCACCGCTAGTTATGGGGCCTATTGCGATTGTCAATTATCAATTTGATCATTGATAAACACTGAAATTTGGTTTTAAAACCTCAATTTATTAACAAACTGCACAACTAATCATTATTTATTATCGATTTTCTTGTAGGTCTCAATATTCTGCATCGTTATCAATGACCAAAACTCTTATTAATTGGGTGGATTAATATTAAATTTCAGTATTCATCAACTATCAATTTGCAATTGACAATCACAAGAGGGGTGCATGAGTTTACTAAAACATAGAATAAAAGTTAGTCTGCGGACTAAAATTTTCAAATAATAAAAAATCGAAAATCCACGAACAAAATCTACTACAATAAGTATCAACTATATCCCTATAAATTTTGTTCTTATTGCCAATTCTTATTCCTTCACTAAACCACCGTCTTCGTTGGTCTAGCGAAGGATTAAGTTTGTAAATGTCAAATAGCAGAAATTATATTTTATTAATAGCATTTCGCACTTAGTACACGGAATAATGTCCTAAACCTTCCATAGTCCAAGTTTATTAATATGGATGGAATATGCTAAAGATCAAGGGGAACTCGGTGAATTTGTGAGTTATTTTCAATCAGAGTGAATTTTGCAGCAGATTTTTTCAATGTTCCACACCTATTAAGGCCCATTTGCTGATACGAATCATAAATATTTATGTTCAACTTAAAACGCGTAGGGACTACTATTTCGTCTGCGTAAACTGTTACATAAGTGCTTAAATAGAACTTAAATGTCTAAGTTGTGTATTAGCAAACGGGCCTAAGACGTTTAACTATTTCCCTTCAAAGATGGAGAAATCTTGTCTGAGTAATTAAATGCATCCGTGTGTTTGCAGATATACCGAACTTTTCTAGTAGATTTACAGTCTGGTAGCCATTCATTTGAATTTAAATTGGTGAACTCACTGGCCATCTCAATTGAATTCCTCGGGGTCACACTACTGTTGAGGAAAATGAACGGGTGGATGGGCTCACCACAACATTTCACTTATATTTGTGAAAAGCAACACTATTACTGCTACTATAGTTCATAGGGTGGCACTCTGGGTTTTCATTTAAACATCAATTATAGAAATATAGGAGACCATTTATGTTTTAACGAGCTTGGCGAAATTCCCGAACTGGGAGATCATACGGATTTGATGCCTTTCTAAAAGCGACAATGTGATGCTTTTCCCCAAAGCCTGAGGTAAGCTCGTCGGTGTGCAGGATATCCCGAAGAAAGCACAATAAAACTCAGGTTTAAGAACTCTAGAACTCGGTTTAATAATCTTTTATTGCTTATGATATTCTCTCTTAAAATATTTTTACAAACTCTTTAACTTACGATAAATAACAAGGTATTTCATATAAGGCCCACGTTCTGCTCAGTACGAGCAGACAGGGAATATCGAATATACACTCCCACGACTGACTCGGAAGGAGCAAGAGGGGAAAATCGGTTAGGAATCTAGTTCATGCCCAAGGCTAGTCCGAGGGAGATTCGGGTAAGTCCACAACTTACTCAGGAGCAGTAAGAGGGGTGAAACGCTTAGGAATCTAATTTCTGCCCAAAGCTAATCCAAGGGAAAGTCGGGAAGCCCATAACTTACTCAGGAATAGTAAGAGAGGGAAAACGGTAAGGAATATAATTCTTGTCCAAGGGAAAATCTATATTTATTTACCAAAAATTCCGCCTTGAATGGCACACCAGTATACCAATTAAGCGGAACGCAATTGATCGTCTATCAACTGGCTGCCGCTCGAGATTAACGAGAACCTTATTCCTCAGCAAAACCAAAATCGCAATCAAGGCTTGCTATTGAGTATACAAGTTTCTTCCTAGTCGTTATTATTCCTTACCACTACTTGATATATTTGTAGCTCTGAGGCGGTGTGAATTGTAAAGATGACGAAATTAAATGTTAGGTTGGTGTTTAGGTCGCGCGATGTTGCTCGAGTATGTTGCTGGTAATTGCGCATGCCTAATGGACGGTAGTGGTCGAACGCTGTTGCTGTGTTCTGGTTACGTGTTGATCTTATGGAATTGCTGGATTTGGTGACCAGAACGAACTGCACTGAAGACAGCGGTCGTTTAGGAATACAAATTGTAACGCTTCGTTAAAACAAAATGGGTCTAAGTAGAACTTCAAGAGTCTCCGAATTGAGAATGCACTCTCGGAAAAATGGACTGTTGGATTTTAAAGAGATTTACGGAGAGCGGAGCCTGAAACATTGGTTATGTTTGCGAATATGGTACTCCAACTGAGTGTCCAACAAGCTTCTAAAGAGATACCAAATATACACCAAAACCATAACTTATGTGTATGCCTAATTAATCCAAGGATGTTGTGTGTTTATATGAGCGGATGGCGGCCCCATTGGGGATATAACTACATACAGAGAACCGCAGACACACTGGAATATCACATATGAACTTGACGATCCCCCGGAGTAATCAGACTATATACGTCTTTGAGGCTACCAGTAAGATGACTCGCTTATATTTTCTTTGAATTGTTGTCAAACTCCGAGCGTATGCGCCACTCCGTTGGAGTTATGTCCCCAAGCACCCAAAAGGGAATGGGGTCATAATACCTAAAACGTAAGATCCCCGTAACCCAAAATCTCCAATTCGAATATCCAAAATGTATATAAAATTAAAAATTGTACTGGTTTAGTAATTTTATATGAAGAGTTTTACCTGGCCTAGCTAAGGATTTTAAATACCTTGTTGGGTCCTCTGTAGCACTCACACAACTTCCATGTTCCGCTTAGGATATGTAAAGTTGACAGGCGCTTAAGTCAATCTGAGTAATGCCATATTGCATTTACTTCAGATTCAGCGCGGGCTGCCCTTATTTTTGCTGCAACGAAAAAGCTGCTGTTTTGAACGGTTCATTAGTACACATTCTATAAAAGAATAAGTGGTTCGTTATTTTTTGTAAACATTTTACATATAAATTTAATGTTTTTCGATTCAAAATAGCTTTTGACGGCCTTTTTTGTGGACTAAAGGCCGTTAAAAGCTATTTTGAATCAATAATTCGACAAGTCCAATTAAATATAATGCTAAGTCTTCTACTTGGCTGAGTAATTTCAGTAGTATATAGAATTGTATTATATAAAAACACACCTTCTTTTAAATGTTTTTTTATCACAAAAAAATAAAGAGGGCTTATTAATTGTTGTTTTACATTTGTTAAGATCTCTGAATTTACGTGGAAAAAATTGAAAATGTCTTCAAAAGGTATAAAGGAAAAGTACAAGAATCAATGGGGAAAAAAGAAAAAGAAAATTACAAAATCAGATTGGGTGTAAGCGATATAGAGATGAGAACATTAAAATTTTTGATATCACAAGTAATTTTAATATGAAAAATTGCTGTTATCTTTCTCTTCTTATATAAACGGTGATTTTTTAAGAGCTTGGTTTTTGAAAATTCAAAAAAACACAGAAACTTGTAAAAAGTGAATGAAATTTTTATTTGGATCGATAAATCAATTCCATTTACTTTTTAAAAATAATTTCACTTAAATGTTGCCCGCGGCTACGCTTCAGGTGGTCCATTCTGAAGGTCCAATTTTGGCAAACTTTTTCACACATTTCGGCCGGAATCTCACCAATGACGCGTTCAATGTTGGCTTCCAAGGCAGCAATCGTGTTTGGCTGGTCCCTATAGACAATAGACTTAACATAGCCCCACAAAAAATAGTCTAACGTGGTCAAATCACATGATCTTGGTGGCCAATTGACTGCGCCAAAACGTGAGATCAACTGCTCACCAAATTCGCCTCTCAATTGATGCATTGTTTCGCGTGCAGTGTGGCATGTGGCACCGTCCTGTTGGAACCACATGTCGACCGAGTTCAATTCTTGCATTTTCGGCAAAAAAAAAAATCTGTTATCATCGAACGGTACCTTTCTCCATTGACCGTAACCCTGCGGCCTTCATCGTCCTTGAAGAAGTACGGCCCAATGATGCCGCCTGCCCATAAACCGCACCAAACCGTGCATTTTTCGGGATGCATTGGTAGCTGCTGAATTGCCTCTGGCTGCTCTTCACTCCAAATACGGCAATTCTCCTTATTCACGTATCCATTTAGCCAAAAATGAGCCTCGTCGCTGAAACGGACGTAGCTTGCGAAACACATTTTTCACAGAGCACGAATTTTTATAATAAATTTCAATAATTTGCAAACGTTGTTCAGGCGTAAGTCTATTCATGATGAAATGGCAAACAATACTGAATCGAAATGTCAAATGTTCGTGGAATTTGTCATGTGTGATCTGTCAAAAATATAAACGTCAAAAACCAAGTAGCAAAAAAATCACCTGTTATAAAGAATAATCCAAATTATGTTTGTGCGTCATCTTCTTTTTTTTGGCTCGATCGATTTGAATAAAATTTTCAGCAGATCTTAGGTCATATTTGGAGATTACATATAAGAAATCTGTTTGCCGTGGGATGTCTAGAACCAGAGTTATGACCCAAAATGCACTCACTTGTTTGTTATTGCTTTATTAGTATAAATAATATATTTTGTTTTGTATACACACACTTTTATGTTGCCACACTTCTCTATGTTGCCGCATGTATGAACACAACTACAGGATTTGATTCCCATTAAATAGATTTTGAAGTCTTATTTTGTCGGTTGTCTAGAATGTTTCATGGACTTTTTGGACGACTTAAAGGTGAAAAATTCGTTGTGCGAAAATGTCGGTTAATTGTGAAATTTATTGTGATAGAAGGCGTTTTACGTGCATTTTGGGTGGAGAAGCTTATGAGATATATATTAGATGACGCTGCGATCAATGCCACAAGGTGATAGATTTCGTTGTACATTGACTTAGGCTGTGCGCCCTTTTCACTTAAAATTTTCTATTCAGAAAATGTGTTATTTTTGTTGCTGAAATTGATTCCAGTTTTGCGTATTATTACACTGATTACAATCTAACCTTGGTCGACGTACACGTCTTGCAATAATTAATCAGAATGTCCGTGATAATAAAACGCAAGAGGTAGATACGTGCCGAAGAAATAAATGGACACGTGCCCATATTGCACAGCTTCAAACTGCACAATTCGGCAAAAAGTTATTAAAGGAAGAAAAGTTGTAATTGTAGACTTCAATCGTGCTGCTTTGGAATACGATTTACTTTCACGATGCCCATGTGGGACATGCAAGTCATTCGTCATTTTGTTGATTCTGGCAACAATTCGGTCAAGATCTTTTCGTTGCCTGTTGCATCCTATGGCATCTATGGCATTGCTGCCACACTGTTTGAAGGTCGAACTGCACATTCCTCTTTGAAGCTGGCGATGAATTTTCTCACAGTTGACAATCCAATAACGTACACAATGACGAAGAATTCGTCGACATCGAAATTGATGCGAGAATGCAAAATCATAATTTCGGATGAATACATGATGGCGCATAAACGAGCTTTGGAGGCAATTGTACTAACAATGAAGGACTTACAAGGTGATTCGATATGATATGGTGGGGATATGATATTGCTCAGCGGAGATTTTCGTCAAACGATTTCCGTCATCCCGAATCTACTACTGCTGATGAATTTAATCCATGAATGAAATCGTCGTCCTTGTGCCGTCATGTATAGAAGTTGAAATTGACCACAAATATGAGAGTGGCATTGCACTCTCAAGACGACTGCTGGCGTTTGGCAATTGCCAAATTTCTGTTAATGTCTCAACTGGATTGATATCATTCCCGGCTAATTTTTGCGAGTTAACAACGTCGAAGGAGAAACTCATCACCAAAGTAAAGTGTTTCCCGGCATTGCAAAAAATTATAGGTAAAAAATCTCTATTGGATTTGTGTGAACGGCCAAGACTAGCAGCGAAGAAAAAAGACGCCGTCGATAGCTTGGTAAACAGTCTTTGTTGTTTGTTTTTGCGCCGGAAAACAAATCGAAAAACATTGTTTATCATATCACTCTCTACTGATTTTAATATATATGTGTTTTATTATAGCTCTGCAGTTCATTTGTGGTTGTTTAAATGGGGCGAGAAGAAGTTCGCCTGGTCCACTAGTTATATATGGTTACAGTTTTCGATTCTATCGGCAGTTCTAACTATTGCTTCCTTTTTTAAAAAATACTCTATGTATAAATAATTACAGGCAAAGCAAGCTATATCTAAATACCTCTTGAATAATTTTAAAATGCTATATTAAGCAAAAAGATCTGAGAACACATTCGCAATCATAATGTAGCCAGTTATGGTTTTTGTAACTAACGCTGAATTTGTTCCCTCTTAATTAAATTCATACAATTCTTACAAATTTCGTTAACTTCTCATTTTGAACAGGATTTTAAAATTAATAGAGAATAATTAAATTTTGACTAGTAGTGGATAGGATTCCCCACTCAGCTTTAATGTTATATTTATTTTCCCTTTATGGGATGATCGGTCCACAAGATCGCGTCTTCAAATGTCCATGACACACACAAAAATTATCAGCCAAAAGAGCACTGCACGTGGCTTGATGCAATTATCTCTTCAAATTAAAGGCTAATAACCAGTTTTATTTATTTAAGCAAATGTGTTCTTTATTTGGCTACTCGTCTGATGAAGATGACTTTAAAGTAATTGTAATTGACATCAATGGACGGGTATGCAGGAAACTTCATCTCAGTATCGAATCTCACTTTTCTAAGTTTATTTATATACAAAAATGACTCACAAATGAAATTTGAGACCGAGACAAAGCTTCTGCATAATCAGCCAATGAGTTATTATGTGTGTTCAATGAGGCTGTCCTGAAGAGATTCGAATAGAACTATAGAATAGAAAAATACATGATTTGTCTGTTCTTAACTGTTCTGGGCTGGTGTTCAATGAGTCAGTTTCAAACACTTTAGAATAGGATTTTCCGTACTTGTTTTAAATTAGATCAAGTAAGAACAGATTTCTTAGAACTGTCAAAAACATTTGTTGTTATAAAAAAATACTTAAATTCAAAAAATCGTCCACCCGTTTCCGAAATATTGGCTTCAAAAAAAAAAATATTTTTTTTCAAAAATCCAAAAAAAAACTATTTTTGGAAAATTTTGAAACGCAGCAATATTTAGAATTTGAACAAGCTCCTGTATAAAAATTCTGATCAAAATCTGTTGAGCCCTTTATGATAAAGTCGAAAATCAATAAAATGGTTGTATGTCAGGTACCGTTAATAACAAAATATTTAAAAGAAATTTTAGCCATATTGTCGACCAGTAGTAGTAGTACATTGTCATAGTATATTGTCGACCAGTAAAGTAGTACACACACTAATTTTTATAACGTCTTGGCCATTTTCGAGCGAGATAATTAAGAATTTGGAAAAATTTGTATGGCAAGTACCTTTATTTTTGGGGCTAAAACAACGAATCAAAAATCTATTTTGGACAATCACCTAAAACGCCAGCGCCAAGTTGGTACAAATTAGGTTTAGCCGTTTAAGCTGTAGATCGTTCTATAGACAGACAGACGGAATTGCGGGACCCACTTTTTTGGTGTTCTCTGTCATCGTAATGCCAACTTTGATTAAAATCTCGAGTTAGATTTTTTTCCAAATGCAAAACTTGCACTATAGTACCTTTATCGCAAGTAAAAAACCATTTCGGTGATTTTTTTTTAGTTGATAAATTACTTTCCGACTGTTCTAAGTTGATCTATCTTGAAGTTTCTCACGAATCTGTTCTGTTCTGTACTGTTCTGTTCTAACTTTTTCGTCACTGAACAATCGTATTTTGTTTTATATTTTACAGTAAGACTTTGCGAAACTATTTAAAATG
This sequence comes from Philhelius pedissequus, assembly GCA_910595825.1. Lineage (NCBI taxonomy): Eukaryota > Metazoa > Arthropoda > Insecta > Diptera > Syrphidae > Philhelius > Philhelius pedissequus. The sequence goes on from OU343160.1 coordinate 330,327,002, forward strand.
ACAAATAAGTGCAATAATTTCATGTACTATATTATTATTCATTAAGTTACAGTGACTCAAAGTTATATCAGTGAAATAAAATAAATATTAGTTTGACATGATAATAATATTGCCGCAAACTTTTATTCGATTTAGTAATATGTCAAATCATTTTTAGTATGATACTAGGCTAAAAAGAGAATTTTGCTAATTTTAAACCAGTTGAGTATCGTACTATCTTCTTAACATGTTACTAAAGTTAAAATCACAAAATGGCTACTTTGTTTTTTTAGTATCGTACTAAATCCATATGCCACTTTGACATTTACAAACGTCAAAAAGTTATAAGAAGTTTTTTTTAATAATACAAATTCTATATACTACTGAAATATATGGCTACTAAGCGGCTGATCATGGTTCAATCCACAATGAAGGCACAAGAAGTTTTTCAATTAAAATGAAAAAATAGACCAGCACCACTAGAGCAAAGGAATCTGATGATGGACCTTGGCAGGTCGTGAAATAGCTATAATTCCAGCCAAAAATAATTGAGAAAAAACTTGGTGGTAGCACACTCAAGTTGTTGTTGCGCATTCGAAGTCATCAAATGATACGAAAAATGGCTTTAAAAAGCAAGTATGTAATCATACAAAAACTGAATATAACTGTACTTTAAGCATATTGTTGCAATTTCCTGCAGAAATAAAACTCAAATATTAAAATGCCTTTTTAATGGTTTTTATTTAGAGTTAATTCCAAAGAAAAAAAATGTGCTTGTCGGTGACAATTCAATTCGAGAGATTTCTTCTTTTTCTTTTTTTTTGGCGCGATCGCTTCTTTAAGACCCTTTTTTATGTTGACGTTTCTTTTCACCTTTTTATTTATTTCTCCCCTCCTTTGGGTATATTTTCTTTCGTTTGAATTCTTAAAGTCGAAGCCTAATGATTATTTATTTAAGGTCGTAACACTGCCCCCCGGATAAAAAGAATGACTGTCCTCAGTCAGCCGCTGTACGCACAACTATTCGAAACAAAATCTAGCCAGAAAGCTGACACAAAGCCAACCGATCTCTGTGAACCACCAGGGTCTTGGTTCCACCTTGCTTTACGATTCGGTATAGAACGTCTCCAAGCTTTTCAGTGATGATGTAGGGGCCTTGCCAATCGCATTGAAGTTTTGGACACCTTCCTTTCCTTCGTTTTGGGGCGTAGAGCCAGACCTTATCGTCTACTGCAAAGGGTGAAGCTTTCGCTTTTATGTCATATCGATCTTTCATTCGCCGACTGTAGTCCATTAATTGTTGTCGATTGAACTTATATGCTGGCTCCAAGCTATTGGTAAGCGATTCTATATAATTAGAAGTACTTACTGGTTTATCTGGAGGTGGTCCAGTGAACAATTCAGTTGGAAGTCGAAGTTCCCGTCCGAAAGTCAAAACGCGGGCGTCTGCTTGGTAGCTTCATGAACTGCTGTGCGATATGCAAGAAGCAAAAAGGGGAGGTGCGAGTCCCAGTCCTTTTGGTTTTCAGCTACATATTTGGCAAGGTAGTTGAGCAGTGTTCGGTTAAAACGCTCCACCATGCCATCAGATTGTGGATGTAAGGCTGTGGTACGAGTTTTGTCGATACCCATTTTTTCGAGAACGCATCTGAAAACGTCCGACTCAAAATTCCGCCCTTGGTCAGAGTGAAGTTGGAACGGGACACCAAATCGCGAGAAAACATGAACAATGAGAGCGTCCGCAACAGTTTCAGCTTTTTGGTCCCGTAGAGGCATTGCTTCAGGCCATTTCGTAAAATAGTCACAGAAAACCAGTACATACTTGTTTCCCAGAGATGAAACTGGCAAAGGTCCTAGTATGTCAACCGCAACACGCTCGAATGGCGCTCCGACAAGAACAGGTTTGAGTTTAGCACGATTTCTGGTCGCTGGGCCTTTGCGCTTCTGGCAAAAAGTACAAGCTCTGCAGTAATTCTCCACGTCTTGAGAACAGCCTACCCAGTAGTACCTCTTTTTGACTTTTTCTTGAGTTTTTTGAATGCCAAAATGACCACCGCTTGGGCTATCGTGCATTGCCTTAAGAATTGTGCCCTGCAAAGTAGAAGGAACAAGGACTTGATAGTACTCACCATTTTTTGAGCTGACTCTTCTGCAAAGTGTTTCGTCCCGGTACTCCAGAGTGTCAAACATTCCCCAATAGGCTTTTGTCTTGGGATGCATGCCGCGAATTTCTTCAAAGACCGGTCGCTGCCCATAATCTATCCACTGCTTTATAATTGAAAGATGCTCATCTTGTTTTTGGTGCTCTGTGATTTCCATTGCAACAATACTTGTCCGGATCCGAAGGTTCTGCTTTTCTTCCAGATGAGCGCAGTGACGACAGTTTAGTTCTTCACATGGCCTTCGAGATAAGCCGTCTGCATTAAGGTGTTTTATGCCCGGACGGAACTGCACGGTGAAATCGAACTGTTGAAGACGCTCCAACCAACGGGCCATTTGCCCTTCTGGCTCCCGAAAATTCATCAACCAACAAAGAGAACTGTGGTCGGTCCGTATAATGAAGTGCCTCCCTAGAAGATATGGCTGGAAATGTGCAACGGCTCTAACGATGGCCAATAGTTCCCTCCTCGTGACGCAATAGTTCCGTTCAGGTTTCGAAAACATCTTACTATGGTATTCAATTACTTTTTCTAATCCGTTTTGTATTTGCGAAAGAACTGATCCACAAGCATTGAGGCTGGCATCGGTGTCTAATATGAAGGGATCATCTTCGGTTGGCTGGACCAGTATAGGAGCAGAAGTCAACTTTTCTTTTAACTGAGAAAAAGCTACATCGCATTCGTTGGTCCACACAAAAGGTTGTGCCTTTTCAGTCAGTCTCGATAGAGGCTTTGCTAATTCTGAAAAGTTGCAAATGAAGCGCCGATAGTAGGCACACAAGCCCAAAAATGATTGAATTTCAGCTTTGTTGTTTGGCCTTAACCATTTCTCAATAGCGGATATCTTCTCGGGATCAGCAGAGATACCTAAACTGGAAACGATGTGTCCCAAAAATCGAACCTCCTTCTTTGCCATACAGCATTTCTCGGGAGAGAGGGTGAGGCCAGCATCTCGCAGCCGAGTAAATACTTGCTTTAAATTTAGGAGAAGTTCGTCGAAAGTTTTTCCGTAGACGATGATATCGTCCAAATAAACGAGGCAAGCGGTGTGTAACAGCCCATCTAAAACGGCGTCCATTAGCCGCTGAAAGGTGGCTGGTGCATTGGTCAGGCCAAAGGGCATTACATTAAATTCATACAATCCGGCGCCAATAGAAAATGCGGTCTTCTCTCTGTCCTTTGGATCCATCTCAACTTGCCAGTATCCCGATTGCAGATCAAGGGTAGAAAACCACTTCGAGCCACCGAGTGCCTCAAGTGTTAGATCGATACGTGGTAAGGGATAGGAGTCCTTTTTCGTGACGTGGTTCAACTTGCGATAATCGACGCAAAAACGCAGGGACCCATCTTTCTTCCTTACTAACACCACGGGAGAACACCAGGGACTTTTAGAAGGCTGCACAAATTGTTTTGCTTTCATATCGTCAAGGATTTCCTTAGCTTCATCACGACGGGCTAAAGGCAGCTTTCGAGGATGTTGCTTTATGGGATACGCTGTTCCCGTATCGATGTAGTGCTTTGTGACAGAAGTCCGTCCCAGCTTAGCTCTATTATCTGCAAAGAGATTACTGTTATTAAAAACTAGAACTTCTAACCTGTGAAGCTCCTCTTTGGTCATGGCGGGACTGCTCTTGGCTATCATTTCTTTTAATTCGGTGGACAACGTGGTATCACCTAATTTGGTGTCAGCACGACGGCATGTGTAAACTTCAGCTGGGAAATCAAGTTCAACAAACGGAGTATGTCGTGAGACCCAAACGTCTTCGGAAGAAGTATTTGTTACACAAACACGTATCTCCCTTCCTGTTATGTCGCACAGAGAAGTTGGAAGTGATATCTGTTCTGTTATCGGAGTCCCAGTGACTAAAACTGGCTGTGCTTTAGTATTGGGGATAGTCAAGCGAACCCAACAATCAGAAAGGGCAGGGAGACAAACATCGGAAGAGTTGGTGACAACCATAGCACTGTCTTGAATTCGCCTCAAATGAATCGCTTGACTACCTATTTGCAGTGTGTATTTTTGTAAATCTATTACGCAAGAATGTTTGCGAAGGAAGTCCATTCCAATTATGCAATCGTCAAAGATATTTGCAACAAACATAGACTGTTTTGTTTCAAATGTCCCCATACTCAAATCGGCTTCAAGAATTCCTTCGACTGGCGATGCTTCTCCGGTGACTGTCTGGATAAATGAATGCGATACTTTCATCGCCGGGCTGGTAGCCATCCGGGAGATAATTCTTGGATGCAAGATCGAATTTGTTGCCCCTGTGTCTACAACACAAATGCATTCTACGTTGTTCACTCTAACTTGGGTTACTAAGTTATTTGGTGTACTTCCACATCGAATAAGGACTGTCTCTGGGGCATTTGGTTTCCCCACTAATTCCGCCCCATGGGAGCTAGTGGGTTCTTGTTTTCCGCTGACTTAGCGATAAGCCTGATGTTGATAGCTCGTGGTCCAAGTCGGGCTTCTTCGACGTCACATGCAACAGTTTCCCCTTGTTTCAAATTAGGAAACCGGCGAAGCTCGCTACGTGGCAAATAGACCACCTCGTCGTTATCACCTCGCCGAACAAATCCATACATGGACTTGTGAATGAACTTGATTTGACCTTTGACGTCAAATTCTAACTTTTTTGGTGAGGAAGAATGTGTCTTGAGAACCTCGTGATAGTTTTCTCGCAGCAGCTTAGGCTCCCTTAAGCTGCGCGTTTCTCGTTTCCCGAAACCGAATCAGAGGTTCCGTCATTTGTAACATAAGCTTCGGATACACGAATTTGTTTTCGAGTAAGGCGAGTAGCAGCACGACTCGCTTCTGTCCGAACAGCTATCGAAAGTGCTTTCTCCAAAGTGTCAGGTGCCGCATCACGCACTCTTTGTTGTAAATCTAAATCATAGATGCCATCCACAAATTGAGCGAGAGATATTCGCTGTTTTGCATGCTCAGGACAGTCCGGGAACGAGAGATAAGCAAGTCGCTGAATGTCTGTAGCTAGCTCACTCAAAGACTCTTTGGGGCGTTGTACTCTACCTCTCAACTCGCAATGTGCAGTGTACTGCTCATACTCGTTGCTGAAGCGTTGTCTCATAGCTACATCGAGACGATTAAAGTCATCACAAACGTCTGGTGGCAACGTTTCAAAAAATGCTAAAGCAGTACCTCGAAGATACGGAGCAAGGTAAAGCGCCTTATGCTCGTTCATCCAACCATTCACTCTCGCAACACTTTCGAAGTGGAAACGATAAGAATGCCAGGCAGTTTTCCCATCGAACTCCCGAGGTTGGACCTTAATTCGCTGCGGTGGCCCTACAAGTGTAGATTGACCGAGCGGAGAGAGTAAATTTCCTTGTATTGGGCCAAGCGTATTAGTTCCTAGGCTAGTGGTCCCGGAGGCATGTGCGGTAGATGATAACTTTTCGCTGAAAATAAAGTTCTGCGCTTCGGTGCCACCATTTGATTGGAAAAAAACATGTGGACTCAACGTATGTGTAAGGTCAATTATTTTATTGGTGTTACTAGGCGATTGTACATCATTTGGGAAGTTTTCTTGGAGATTTATTCGGATGTTTGGTTGATTTTGCTGTACGGCTGCGTTGCGAGGCAGACATTTTGGTGTGGATAGGTTATCTAACGCATCTAAACGGGTCAAAAAGGATTGATTTTGACTGGCTTCCACTTGTTTCACTCGAGTCGTGATTTCTGCAATCGATTTTTGCAAATCACCCATCAGGTTCGATTGCTCTTCCAATTTTTTGATTAGAATCTGATATTGTTCCTGTTGTTCGGTCATATTAGCGTAGTTGAGACTCGATTAAGATGTCGTCCGTATCAAACCCCACACCTGACACCAATGTTGCAATTTCCTGCAGAAATAAAACTCAAATATTAAAATGCCTTTTTAATGGTTTTTATTTAGAGTTAATTCCAAAGAAAAAAAATGTGCTTGTCGGTGACAATTCAATTCGAGAGATTTCTTCTTTTTCTTTTTTTTTGGCGCGATCGCTTCTTTAAGACCCTTTTTTATGTTGACGTTTCTTTTCACCTTTTTATTTATTTCTCCCCTCCTTTGGGTATATTTTCTTTCGTTTGAATTCTTAAAGTCGAAGCCTAATGATTATTTATTTAAGGTCGTAACAATATTTTTAATCAATTAACTTGGAAAATTGGTCCAAGGTTGTCGAAACACCCAACTCAACCCTGGAGGCAGGACCCAGATTAGATTTAAAGCTACATCATAATAATACCTATGCAAAACAAAAATAAATTGCACATTTTATTATTTCGAAAACGATTTATTTAATTTTAATTAAGTTATTTTCGCCTTTCTTCAGATTAAAATACTCACAAATGTAAATAATTAAAAATATCTTCTTTTTTTGTTTTAACTATTTCTGTGCACTTAATACTGAACAACATTTATACTTTATTTTTTCTATTTTCTTCTTTTTATGAAAGGAAGGACATATTTTGTGACGGAAACGAAAAATAGATTTAAAAAAGACAAAAAAATAATATTGGTGCTACTTATTCCGGAATAAATGTAGTTGTGCCACTAACAGGACAATTCAGGAATTTTTCATTTACATGTCTTTTTTTAAGACTTAGGCATCTTTTTTTTAATTACTATTTAACAAGCTACAATTAACAACGATAGGATAGATAGAAACAAATTTAATCTTCCAAGTTCCTGAAGGCTTGTTGCAGATCTTCGTAGAGTTGATCGAAATCGGCCTTAATCTTAGCTTCGCCATCCTTAACGGGGTCCTAGAATTGGAAAAAGAGTGTTAAAGAAAGACTGCTACAAACAAATCAATCAATCTTACCTTAAATTTCATTGAAGAAAGTTGGTACATAATGCTACCCATGGCTTCCCTGATCACGTTCCACGTAATCTTATTTTCGGATTGAGCTGTTGATTCAACCGAATGACGGGCCATATCGTAGAAGGCAATGATGTTCCTTAACATGCCAACCGTCTTGTAGAAGGGGCAGAAACGATCGTACGAAGAATATGAGTTCTGTTGCAGAAAATCGTCCTTGAGCAACTTGGCCACTTCGAGGGTAATCTTATCGGTTTCAGCCAACGAAGCTTTACCAACGAGCTGTACAATTTCAGAAAGATCTTCTTCTTCTTGCAGGATTTCCTTGACCTTTGTTCTAAGTGGAACGAATTCGGAGAAGTTTTTGTCATAGAAATCATCCAGGGCACGCATGTATTTACTGTAGGAGATAAGCCAGTTTATGGAGGGGAAATGTTTGCGTTGAGCAAGTTTCTTGTCCAAACCCCAGAACACTTGGACAATACCAAGAGTTGCCGATGTGACGGGATCAGAGAAATCACCACCAGGAGGTGATACAGCACCAACGATGGACACTGAACCCTCACGTTCTGGGTTACCTAAGCACTTAACACGACCTGCACGTTCGTAGAAGGAGGCCAAACGGGCACCCAAGTAGGCTGGGTAACCGGAATCGGCAGGCATTTCAGCGAGACGACCTGAGATTTCACGAAGAGCTTCGGCCCAACGGGATGTGGAATCAGCCATCATGGATACATTGTAACCCATGTCACGGAAATATTCAGAAAGAGTAATACCAGTGTAGATGGAGGCTTCACGGGCAGCGACAGGCATGTTAGATGTGTTGGCCACAAGAGCGGTACGCTTCATGATAGATTCAGTGACACCATCGATTTCAACCGATAACTCGGGGAAGTCTCCAAGTACTTCAGCCATCTCGTTACCACGTTCACCGCAACCGACATAGATGATGACATCGGAGTTGGAGTACTTGGACAAAGCCTGCGAGATGACAGTCTTACCACAACCGAAAGCTCCGGGAATGGCAGTGGTACCTCCTTGAACACAAGGGAACAGCGAGTCCAATACACGTTGACCAGTCAACAAGGGATGGTTAGCGGGTAATTTCTCTGTTACTGGACGTGGCTGACGCACGGGCCAGACCTGCAACATACTGTGCTTGGTGACCTCACCATCGAATTCGGTCTCCAAAATAATATCATCTACGTGGTAGTTGCCAGCTGGAGCAATATAACGAACTGTACCCTTTGCACGAGGTCCAACGATCATCTTGTGCTTGACAAGGGTATTCTCATGCACCAAACCGTACAAGTCACCTCCGGTAATGTGTGAGCCGACTTTTACGTGGAGTGGATTGAATTCCCATGCAACTGTGCGTGACAACGCAGGAACGTTCACACCCTTCGGAATGTAGATGGAGCTAGTCAGCTCATTAATGTCCTTCAATGGACGTTGGATACCATCGAAAATGCTGCCCATAATACCAGGTCCAAGCTCAACAGATAGCGGTTTGCCAGTTCTCAAGACGGGATCACCAACAGTGACACCGGATGTTTCCTCGTATACTTGAATTGTAGCCATATCGCCTTCGAGACGAATAATTTCTCCAACAAGTTCGAAATAACCGACACGCACCAACTCGTACATAGCTGATCCAGACATGGCTTCAGCTGTTACGACTGTTAAAAAAAATTAATGAAACATCTGAATGAGATGGTTGCGAAATTGGGAGTTTTAATTATAAGTAAGCTTACCGGGACCGGAAACGGCAAAGACACGTCCGTAAACGGACTCGGAATCTTCATCTTCAAAGCACTTCAAGTTAGACATTTTGTTGTTGTTTTAACTGAAATTAAAAAAGTTTTTAAAAATATAATAAGAATAAGTCATAAAATCAAAATTAAAGTTCATTATAAAGAATCAGATTTAAAAAATAGATACTTTTATGGCTTTTTTAAAATTTCGCAAATACATATTGCAATTTCGTCAAAAACTTCGGTACCCCAAAACGACTTACATGTTCTTAAGATATAAGGCTTTTATTATTCTCGAATACCCTATGTTAAGCTAAAACTTGGTGAGGCTTAGCTCAGCTGCCAAATTTAAAGTTTACAACTTCATTGCTACTGAAGTTAGATGTGTTTCAAAAATCGCCCGAGTTTGTTCTTGTAAGAGCGTACAGTACCAGAACTATCGGCTAGGACTTCGACCTTTTATTTTATAAGTATGTAATTTGTAAGTTAAAAAAACGCAATATCCTTGACTAGATTTGCAGTCTAATAGCTTCTTTCATATTCAAAATGGAGAAGGGTTTAAGGTGTAATAGGTTAAAATTCTGGTACATATTAAAGTTATGTTTTTTCGTAATTCTGTTTATTTTTTACTTGCGATTACTGGATCTATAAGGCTAGTTATGCATTCCTCTAAAAAAAAGTTTTAAAATAAAAATCAAACATGACATTACGATGATAGCGAAGACGAAAAAAAATGGTCTAAAAATTCTTTCCGTTTGTATGTCTGTATGTCTGTCTTTCTGTATGTATTATTATTATTTATTTTTTTTAATGATTTTTATTTCATGAAATTTACAAAATGTTGTCTAACTTTCATAAGATGATATGGCCTACGCCCTCCGTCAGTTGGCAATTAATACTTAATGTAATTTAAATTAAAAAAAAAAAAAAAAAAAGTTTTTAGGTAATTGGTTTTATAAAAGTTCATTGAATATTCGTGTTCTGTAACTCAATGCTATTTTGACGTATATATAAAAATTATCCCAGCCAGTTCCTCCATTTAGGATGTCGACAATTTCAGCTTCATTCAGATTGTTCTTTCCGAAAACACTTCTTCTAGTTTCCACAAGCATAGGGCATCTACCAACAAAATGAAATACGTTTTCACTTTCTCTTAGATTGCACATGTCGCAAGTTTCTTGTAGATCATTCCTGTGAGGTATATGAATCAGGGGGAGTAACTCTACTCGTGTTTTTAAAACAAGTGACATGAGGTCGGTTGAATATTCCGCCCTGAAATAATTATTGACTGCTAAGTTGTAGTCAAGCTGCGCATAAATGTTCCTGTGAAATGAGCTTCTGGCTTTTCAAATAAAATCTTCACGTTTTTATTTCATCTACTAGACTGATTAGGTCGAAGAGTTCGCTTTTCCACGAGTCGATCGATTTCTCTTGAAGAGAGAGAGTGAGAGTCCACAGTACTGGGCTAAAATACTTCAAGACTCAAACCATGAAATTTTCTCTCTCATCACCAACATTGTTATTTTCTTTGGCAATCGTCTATCATCCATTTTTATTGTACTAAGAATATAGTTAATCTGCATTTTGAGAGTTGAACTATACAAGGGAGAAAGACCTGTTTCCAGCATAATGATATGGTTAGCCGTACTATTAGATAGCTTCAAAGGGCACTTCAAAAATTATTTGAGAACTTGCTCCTCGAATTGTGTCTCCAAACTTGAGCAACGTAGAACATTATTACTTTGGCCGTTGTTTTGAAAATTTGATATTTTGCTTCATATTCGACTTATCTGCTGTGCATCACACTTCTCCAAGTTGCAGTCAACGGATTTTTTACCTTAGCTAATTTATATTTCATGTGGTTATTCAGGTTTAAGTTTCCAGATATCAGCATTCAGAGATATTATACTCATTCACTACTTCAAAATTGTGCTCTCCAAACTTCCATTTTTCATAACCGTTACGCTCAAGCCTATATTTTTCGAAAACGACTCTAACGATTTTGATTTTAAAAAATCAGTGTAGCAGTGAAAAAAAAAATTTAAAAATGTCTATAAACGGTACATATTTATATTATTATTTACTTCCATACGGGCGTCTTTTTTACTTTCGACTATCTGATAAATGGCTACCGATTCTTTCGAAATTTTACACACATGTAGGTGTAGGTAGCCCAATTTATACTGCATACCAATAATTTTAATTAATATTTTTTTGTATTTTTAAAAGCATTTAAAAAAAATTAATTTACATTTTGAAAACTGCTCAAAAATTATAATTATATGTATTTTTTGAATACCTATGAATTGGCGTTTTTGATTTTTTTTTAAAACAGATTTTCAAAAAGTTATTAATACAAAACTTTTTTTTTCCCAAAAACCGCTCACAGATTTTTAAAATGTTTTTCTCATAAATTCAAATTTATCCAAGAAATAAAATGACTTAATTTCTTTCTATTTCTTTTCTAGTCGTGAATTTTCTGAAATAAAATTACTATCAATATGTATTGTAAAATTTCGAAAGCAGGTACCTCAACTAAAAAGCAAGGCTTTCAGAGTTGACACACTTTGTTATTAAACTGAAATTAATTAAATAAATACCAGCGCTTTTAAATATTTTTCAAATGATAATTTTTTGTATTTCCAGAATTTTGAAATAAGAATTTTTACCATAACCCTCTCGTTATGTATGTTAGGCATTGCCGATACTCGATTAATTGTATAATATGTTCCCTGAAATTGCGTTTAAATTTATAGAAAACCTTAAAGAGCAGACGCGTGTAATCAGAACCTAAAAATCAACATTTCTTGGCCACCCCAGGCTATGGCCTATAATAACACCTACGTAGATATACTTGAAATTTACAATATTATCTCCTCTGGTGGTTTTACAAGAGATACTAAGAAATAATAAGCAGTAGCGGATGTAACTTAAAGTACTTTTATATCTAAATTTAAGTTATAAAAATTTCATTCAAAACGATAGAGTCGATGGTAAGACCGAAGAAATAATAAAAAAGTGGGCAGGGCAGATACACAGTCTAAGCCTCGATTTTTTCAATCGTCTTATGTAAGTGACTGCCTGGATCCAAAATCTTTTTTTCGTAAATAACGGTACAGGCCTTAACAATTTGTTGTAAGAAAAAATTGATAAATTTTAATTATCTCAAAAACTCCTCAAACGATTTAAATAAAAACTATTATGTGCACTATTATAGGTATAGTGAAGATTTTGGTTGAAATTTTTGTGCTCAATAAATTGTAATTTTTGTACACTACGTAGGTCCTTCAAATTTAAAATTATTGTGCATAATGAAATTTTGAAAATTATTTTTTTTTTGATTTTTGGAATGAAATCATTTCTTTTCTTTGAAAACTCAAATTTTTAAAATTATGAGTTTAGATTTATATTGTAATATACTCAAAATTGCCATACTAAAATTTTTTGTAGAAAAAAAAATGAATTTAAAAATATATTTACATATTATGATCGAACATTAAAGAAAGTAAAACCAGCTAAAGGAGACAAAAGTCAAAATCGCCTGAAGTTCATTTCAGTTTGGCACTATATTTTTAAAATGCCAATCAGCTATTTTGTTCAATTTGACATTTGAGTTTGCATTTTGTGCTTTGGGCAAGTTGACATTAAATACCATTTTAAATAATTCCGCAGTTTCAGAAATTCTTTATTTCAGAATTATTATCACAGACTCGAAGTACAGGGTGCGCCAGAGAAATTTACTTATTTGAAAAAATTCCCGCGCGGTGATTTGGGTGGTTAGAGGGGTGAGAGGGGGCGCATCTGGAGGGGGAAGTTCCCAAGTTTGTTTCTCCCTCCAGTCAGTTGCCATCATGCTCTGGTCTAGAGAGCAGCGGGCCCTCGCAGTCGAGAGCTTCTTTTCTAACGGTCGCTCACTTGTTGCTACGCAACGTGCCTTCCGCGCTCGCTTTGAAATTCCTATTCACAGACTCGTTCCTGGCCGTAATTCGATTCTGTCGTGGGTTAACTCATTTCGGGAGTGTGAAAGTGTCGCTAAACCCAGAAATGGACTTCAACGGACCATCAGAACTCCGGAAAATATCGAAAGAGTGAGGCAGTCAGTTGTGCGTTCTCCCCGGCGTTCGGCCCGCAAACACGCAGCTGCTATGGGAATTTCTGACACCACTGTTCGACGAATTCTCCATGAAGACCTTTAATTTCATCTCTATAAATTGGCTGTTGTGCAAGAATTAACTTAACGCGATTTTGTTGTCCGCGACGCCATTGCCAACATACCGATTGATATGCTGCAAAGAGTGGAGACGAATTTCAAAAATCGACTTCATCAGTGTATGCGCAATGGGGTCGCCATTTATCCGATGTCATTTTCAAGACTGCATGAAAAAAAAACTGGGATATTGTATTCTCAAACAAAAAAAAATTAAAACAATAATTGAAGTACTTTTGTTTTTATTGACCTTTCAAATAAGTAGTTTCTCTGGCGCACCCTGTATTAAGCTATACAATTACACAATCAACGAAATCGGTCACTGCGTTGACTGTGATACCAAAATAACGTCGAAGTATGGCATATTTGTGTCACGTCATGTAATGCAAACATTGTCACCAGCGCCAGCGTTGCCATAATATTCACATTATTCTGGCTCTTGACCCGGGACCACCAAGAAATGGCCCGCATATCTCATTTTTTGTAATATTTTATAAAGTAATCTTTCTAATTTCATTACAAAAATTGTCAGTGTGATTCCTCCATAACCAATTTCCCATATTAGGCGTTTATCTTTTTAAGCTCAGAGCACGGAACTGAGCTGTCAAAAAAAGATCTATGTTTTATTTTTAGCTCGGATACATCAGGGCGCTCAAGTTCAAGTTTTGTTTGTTTTTCCAATCACAGCTAGCTACGAGCAATGAGTTCAGAATAAAATGTACGAGCAGATAGAATAAAACAAAATAATATGGAACTTTCTCTTTATTCATCCTTTCCTTTTGTCTAATGAATAAAATATTTGACAAGCGTTTCGTAAAAAATACAATTCGTGCCTTTTATTTATATGAAAGTTATTTAAACAATCAATCAATAAGGATCTTAACATTAAACAAAAAACATAAAAAAAGATGGACTAAACTTTTTTTTGTGTGATATGACAAAGGCAGACGGGAAAAAACAAACTCATAAAAATGGAGATTGGCGCAGGTTGTTCTTCCTCTGTAGGTAATAAATATTTATTATTTTATTATTTTGCCAGTTTTGTGCTCCAGTGTCATTCATAAATAAATCGGAGAGCTCTAATCAAACTATGCTCATTCAGACTGACGTCACTATATAAATAAATATTTATGTTGTCTAATAATTGTTAAAGTTTTTTTTTGAAAAAAAAATTCTGACGAGTTTTGGCCTCACTTTTTGGAAATGGCCTTCAGAAAGGCCCTCGCAATTGTTTTCTTTGTGGCAACGCTGATTGCCACCCTGTAATGACTTGAATTTATGGGTCAACGCACTGACAATTTTCGATGAGTATGTAATGAATTATTCATCGCCGTGCCGGAGGGACGGGGTTTCTGGAAGGGAAGGGTTTTAATTAAGGACGGGTCGATATTAAAATTAAATAAAACAAGCTGTCTTTGATACATTGAAACCCTTTCTTATTCATCCATTAATTTTTAGAAAGACACATGTATCATATACCATTAGGTATGAAATATGACACCGTTCAAAAGTTCGCATCGGTTGTGCAAGCTGATCCGGATCCCAGATATTCAATTGTTAAATAATGACAATCATGTATTGACTTCAGAAAACGCTACATACAAAAGTCTAACGAAATCTCCATAGCCAGTTAACGTCGAATCTGTGTCATATAACAGTAAAATTGGTAAACATTGATCTGTGAAACTCCACCATTGACGTTGATGCTTTGATGGACTCAAAAAAAAAAATAATAAATTGCACGACTGGATCGCACGTACTTACTTTTATGTTCGATCACATTGTATGCAAAAGATTCTTAAAGAAACGGCTAAACATATTTTTAAAGTCTTTTTTCACTTAATTTTCTATATACAACAATTCTTAATTTTTTTCTAAACAAAAATTGGTATGACAACTTAAAATATTTAATAATATGAATTTAAAAATAAAATTTAAAAAAAATCGTTCACCCGATTTCGAACTATTGAATTTTCAATAAAAAAAAACGTTCACCCGTTTTCGAAATATTGAATTTTCAAAAAAAAAAATTCTTTTTTCCAAAAAATCAAAAAAAAATAATTTTAGAATTCGAAGGACGTCCAAAATCAATAAAATGGTCATATGGCTGGTACTGTTAATAACAAAATATGTAAACAAAAAAACATTTGGCCAAAATGTACCTGGACCATACCTAAAGTAGTACACATACTTTTTTATGAAAATCGTTAGAGCCGTTTGCGAGATAAATAAGATGGTAGAAAAATTTGTATGGTAAGTACCGCTATTTTTGAGGCTAAAACAACGACTAAAGATCTATTTTAGACAAACACCTTAGTTTAAAGAAAATCGCATCAACCTATTAGGCTGTAGATAGTTCTACAGACAGACAGATAGACGGAATTGCGAAACCCACTTTCTTTGTGTTCTCTATCATCGTAATGTCATGTTTGATTAAAATCTATAGTTCGATTATTTTTCCAAATGCAAAAATTGTCCTATATCGCAAATAAAAAGGAAATAAATTTAAACAAATTTTAAGTTTTAATTGTCACGGAACATAACTTGTTTTTTTCTTGATATGTCAACTACAAACATTAGGCGTTTTTCTTTTTTAGTTCAGAGCAGAGTCTGAGTTGTCAAAAATTAGTTTGTGTTTCTTTTTAACTCAGAGCATGCAGAGCTTCAAATGTGTGTTTCTTTTTTCGTTCTGAACATGTGTAGATCGCACATTGACTGAGCATGTGACTAAATCATCGATCATTTGCGTCAAACATTCATAAACGCAACCTTTTCGCATCACTTTGCACGTCAACTGTTCATTTTTTGCAAAGTTGTAATGCGGTGATTGGCTGGTATAAATATTAATTTTAATAATATATCATTTCTCTTTCTATTTGCTTGGCTGTATGATTTTTTAATAAGAATATATCACTTTTTTATCAATTAAAGATTTTAATAGTATTATGTCCGTCATTCGAAACAAGCAACTGTTTTTCATCGTCAAACAAATTAACGATCAACATCGCATCCACACCAGATACGTACTTAGCTCTGCAATTATTTTACGCTTGTGAAGTCTTGAAACCTAGAGTCGCCCTGAACTGGCCCTGAAATTGATTTAGGTTTTTAGCTGGGGCATGTTTAGGAGTTTACTGACTGAACTGTCAAAGTCACACGAGATCTGAAGTAGGGATGAGCGATATTGAGAACATCGAATACTTATTATCATTATCGATGTTAATAATTAACGAATCTAAAACATCGATTTTTTTAAAGAATATCGTTAATTCCTTTTTTCAACACCGATATTGATGCATCGATTTTTTGCTTTAACATCGATTCTTTTTAACATCGCTCATACTTAATCTGAAGCATTTGTTTTTGTTACGTATTCTCGTTTTGTATGAATTGTTAATTTTAAGTTGGAAATTAAAAGAATACTAAAATTTACTTTCATATAAAGAAATAGAAAATAGAAACCTTTCAAGACACCCTTATTCCGATAGTCGTTTTTTCTGAAACGCCAACTACTGTCGTTTTTTGAGTCGTGTCGTTTTTTAATTAGTATTCCGTAACTAAATCGACACCGTTTTTCTCACTCTTACATTCCACAATACGATTCACCAAACCAGCGGACATATGACATATCAAATTTTATACAATTTGAATTATTTGGTTTTTGAAAATTATATTTGTGTAAATTTGTTTTAAACATAAGAAATTTGATTTGGCACAAACTATGTAACTAATGAAAAATATATGCAATAGGTAATTCGAACAATGGTCCTGACTCTTTATTTGATTGCAATTGTTAACAGATTCAAATGTTCTTTTGTCTGGACAAAGAAGCTTTTAAGTATGTTTTAACTTTGATAGAAAACATTTTCCTCAGCAACTTTCTGTGGCAATTCCAATGGTTTTAAAACTAGCTGCTAGTCTTAGATTGTTTGCTAAAGGGAGCTACCAAAAAGGGTTTGTTACGACTTCAATTTGGGACTAGCCCAGCCTACTCAGCAAAATTCCCATCCTAAAGTCCAACATTTTTTTCATAACCTGTTAAAGTCGAGGTGCACATTCGCCTACATAAGGTCGATCATTCGACGCATCTGAATTTAGATTGTTATTTTTACCCTAAGTAAAGAATTTTAAATTATAAAAACTTAAATAAGTTCAACTAATTTCTCGACGACAGATTTCGACAATTTTACAGGCGTTTTTTCTATGTAAACGACTAACGGAACACGAACAAAATATAGTAAACGCGTTCCACAAGAGAGAATCGATAAATTGACGTTTATTTGGCGTTGAACGCCTTACGTAATACAAAAATCATTATTGTTTTTTTTTGCGTTCAACGTCTTTGTTTGTGATATGGTCAAAGCAAATATGCAGTAAGTAAATAAATTTAAACGTGTTTTAAATTCATGGCCATCTGCTATTTTTGAGAAAGGAAAAATCCAGGTTTTTTGACAAGTCTTGAGGTTTCCAAAAAAAAAAATGGGTCGGCCCTGGGTGAAGTTCAACAAACGAACCTTTTGACACAAAGTGGAGGTTGACGTTAACGGTGTGGTTACGTCAGTCAATCAACGCGATGATCATTTAAGTTAACCTCCTGTTGCTGCAGATTCTTTTAGTTAAAAAAAAAATTTTAGTAAATATTGAAGGAAAATCGGACAATTTTTTATAAGTAAAAATGAAGACTAACAAAATATTTTCACAGAATTTTGAATAACATTGCCGCAAAATTTCAAACAGCCTGATGTTAAGGGCTTAGCATGATACTACTTAACAGTTTGCTAATACTAAAGCACTTAACTAATATTTTCCTAATTTAAAACACTTTTTTACTAGGACCATACTAAATCTATTTTCTTAATAAACTACAACTAAACAAGCCTAAGATAGTGCAAAAAAGTAAGCGAACATAACTTGTTGACTTTTGTAAATGTCAAAGTGGCATATGCATTTAGTACGATACTAAAAAAATAAAGTAGCCATTTTGTGATTTTAACTTTAGTAAAATGTTAAGAAAATACCCAAGTAACAGTTTTCCTCTCGTAACATTTACCAATAACCTAATGAGACTAATTTAAGGGAGCCAAAATAATCTTGAAGAATTCTTCTAGATTATTATAATACTGCTACTGGGATGACAGATATAGAATATTGAAAAAATGCCTCTTATATGAATCATAAAGCACGGCTAAATCTTGTTGTGAGAAAGCGATTCTTGCAATGGGAGTTGCTAAAAGATAATAGAGAAAATGAGAAGAGAAAAGAGAATAAACCTTAACAAAATTATATCTTTCTCATTAATTTTTTTTTGAAAGAAGCAAACTATTTCAACGTTTTTGCGTGTATATGTCATGGTTAAAAACTGATGGTCTTGATATGTATTTGGGATAGTATTTATTTTCTAAGTCAACTATTCATTTTTTTATAATGGCGATACATTATTTTATTTTATTGTTTGTTCGTAAATGGCAACTAAAAATGAATGCGGTTGAAATTGTATCTACTAATTCTTAGATTATACATCGAAAAGAACTAAGCGCCTTCAAAATAATGCATATTTTAATTATTTAATTTATACTTTATATTAAGGATAGAGTTACCTTGGATACTTTTGGGAATCAATTAATTTTTGAAATAGTGGATGATATGCAATCCTAAATGCATAAAAATTAACTTGTGAGTCAATTTAAATCAATCCATATCACACACTAAGAGCCTTAATGCTGCATTTACACAAATGACAAAATTTAATTGTTGGTAGATATTTTAACATCACAAAACAGAATTACCCAAGTAACATTTTTCATCTCACAAAAGGTTTTAATAGAGAAACGTCGAAAAGTTAAAGTAATACCCATTTTCGATCGATAAATATTTTGTATCGAGATCAGAAAGAATCTTTTACAATTAACGCTATTGTTTTGCCATTTATGTTTTTGAAAATTATAGTGCACATAAATTGTTTAAGAAAAGGGCATTTTAAAATAAATAATTTTTAGAATTAATTTCAACATATCCACATTTTGTATGTGTGGTAACCCTCAAAATACTCAGAGAATATATTCTGGGTACTTAAATATGGCTGCTGTTGAGATGAGAGAATGTTTTAATAATTACAATAAGACCATTAAGACTCTCATTTACTAAGTTTATATTAAGTCTTCTTATGAGAATATTCATTATATTATGGGATTATTAAAAAAAAAGCAAGCGAGATAACAAGTTACATATATATTGAACTATTAATCACGGACGTAGTAAGGGAAAGGGGCATCAGCTACAAAAGTAAAACATGAATTTGTTTTTATCATAGCACGACACTAGAAGAATTCTAATTTATTACAGTTGTTTGCATTAAAATTGTGAAATATTCAATTATTATTCAAAATATCATACATCTTTTCGTAAATTTGATTTACAAAATTATAAAAATGTTTTTTTTTATGACACGTTTTAGTCGATCAATCTTCTACTAAAATCCACAGCCCTTTAAAAACAAATGTTGGATGCTTCCCTATTTGATATGTGTTAATTTTTGATCGCGTCACACTTGCATTTTCAAATATTTGAAAAAACCTTTAGAACAATAAACACTTAACACGGAAAATTAAAATAGACAATTCACATCCATTCAATAATATCTACTACGTCCCTGACTTGGCGTGTGACGAGTAAGTATGTGAGTCCATGTGCCAATTCGAAAATTGCAACTCCTATTAGAATCCTGTAATAAAATGTTGTATACCTTAAATTCTATAAGGTTCGTTATAGAATTTTAAAATAGCTTAGACTCCGATAAGTCAGTTGTTATGGGGTTGAAGATATATAGGCGTTTAGATTTCATATGATTTTTATAAAACTCTAAACTCTTGGAATCTTGTTAAAGGAGGCAAATTTGTTTTAAGTATAAGATTTAAATTATTAGGAAATTGTAGAGAGCTAAGTTCTTATAAAAAAAACGTTATGAGAATAATTTAAGTTTCGTAACAAGAAATTAACTCTAAGGATAGTAATAGGACCTAAAAGAGGCTTACAAGATTGTTTTTCAGATTTTGGGAACTTAACTCTGGAGAGTATGTTAGTTCGGCAGTACGATACTAAACTGGTTGAAAATAAGCAAAATCCTCTTTTTATAGCCTAGTATCATGTTAGAAATGATTTAAAATATTACTAAATCGTTTAAAATTTTGCGCCATTGATTTTATTTTTTCTGAATTTATGACTTTTTCTTCATAATACATACATACATCTAGGTATCTATCTTTACTTCTACTTAATTTCTATTTTACTTTTAGCAAATGTTATGTTTTCAAAAATTTAAATAACTTTTTTTGGGTTGTTAATAGTTACCAACTTTAATTATCATAAAATTGGAAGAGAAAATTGCGCCGTTAAGATGATTCTAGATAAAAAAAATGATTACATAACTTTCGGTACATAATTGAAATTAATAAACATAAAACATGTTTTTTTATTAATTTCATTGGCTTCAAAGATGAGGAGTTTCCAACAGTCAACCATTATAGTAGGTACATACATACATGCATACACAATTTCCTTAATATTTTTGAAGCCAGTAAAACCAATTCAAATTTTCGAAATCAATTCAGTAAACTTCCAAAGACACCCAAGGGTACATTTAATTTTTAAATAAAGTCATGAATATGAGTGAAGGCCTAACTCCCGCCGCCTTCCACAGTTATTTGTATGCATATATTTATGTACATATCTACGTAGTTATATTAGAATCTAAGATAAAGGCAAAATAAAAAAACGAGTAAGTACGCGTTAACTACAGAAAAGTCTTCACAAGGCCTGTAAAATCAACTGATTGCTGAAGCAAAAATAAATCGGAATAATAAATGCAATTAAGACGTTATCTTTAAAGCAATTCAAAAAAATAAATCAATCTTTATTTTTAACTTTTGTATAGCGGTCATATGAATTTTATTTTATTTTTTTTAATTTATAATAATTTCATTCAAATTTGACAGCATATCATCAAAGAGCACATGACAAAATTCGTTTTTTTCACTCTCTCTCAGCTTAGTGGAAAGCTATTCCATTCCAAAATGTTGAGCTTTCAAATCACAAGACCCATCCACAGGTCAGCTGACACAGAATGTAAAAATTTTCAGACATTTTTCATTAATTTTTTTTTTTTGGTTAAAATAATAATTTATTTGGGTAATTTCTAATTAAAATCACTAAAACAATTCATTCCCTTCACGCATTCGCAAAAAAAAACTATCTCAGATACAAAAATCAACAATCAGCAAGTAAAAACACAGAAAACTTCATTTGAGACCACGTCTACTTATACATCCATCCCAAAAATAAAAGCTGACTAAATTCAATCTTAAATGTTCGATAATAATAATTTATTGAATGTTTTAACTAAAGTATACACAACACACAATTGTTTTATTACCGTTTGCTCTGTTTTGTATTTTAAATTAAATCCGTAAAATTGAATCAATAGAAATCCTATTTAATTGTGATAAAATGCTGGGAAGTGTTGCTTTTATCAATTTAGTTGTAAGCACTTGAAACGAAAACGTTGCGTTTCACCAACAGAACAAAACCTACTAAAAGCGACGACCGAAGAGAGATAAAATAAACGGTTGGTGGGGACCAGTTTCACTTGTAGTACAACATCGATGTGCGTTCCAGTGGCTCCAGTATTTCGTGTTGTTTCTATAGCGAGAGCTTTCAGTTGAATGATCGTGTGAGTGTTTAGAGCTTTTTGGGGTTTAAGTGGAGCTTTGAAGTTCATTGAGATGCGATCAATTCATGAAGGTGTATACAACGTGGTTTTATGTTTTTTTTTTTTAGTTTTGAAAAATGATATTATTTTAAAAAGTGTTTTGTGAATGAATGGTTTTGCATTTGGAAAAATATCAAACTGTAGATTTTGGACAAAATATATATTACGATAATGGAAAAGTGAGTTCCGAAATTTCATCTGCACGTATATATTGCGATCTATACAGTTTTACGTGCGTCTTATATGATTACTTAATAGGCTTTTCACACCAAACCCAAAACAGGGTTTTCAGCTCAAAGTTTACGAAAACTCGAAAACCGTTCACACTGAACATTTACAAGTTTTCGTTCGACATTTCAATTATTTTGACACCACAGACAATAGCAAATACATTGTGAATTAAAATTGAAATTACCCCAGAAAGCTGTTTTTTTTTGTTTTTCCTGGCAGCAACCCGTCAGCTATTTATGTGATGATTAATTGCGCGCTGAATGTTTCACAAGGTGTGTTTGTTTAGTTCATCTTGCAAATCCAACATGTTTTCGACAGGTTTTATTTAAAACTTGTAGTTTATCAAAACTTGTGGTTTATCAAAAATGTATGGGAAAACTTGTGTTTTGGTTAGGTGACCTATAAAGGAAAAAAATTATTGAAATAACGGTATTTGCATTACAACATTTATGAATATATCACAAAAAGCTCTAGCCATTTTGATAAATAAAAATTCTATGAAGGCTATTTTAATAGCGAGTTCCGTCCAATGCAAAGCTTTTATCTTTTTGAATTTTGAGAGTTTCATTGCAACAAAAAAAGCAAATTTTGATCAAATCTCAACACGGAAGATTATATATCTGATAGGTTAGCAGATTTTATCTGAATGCACACATACATTTAAAAAGTCTTTTCTGTCAAACGTCAAATCATCGTCAAATGAGAAATATGTTGTTATTAATTTGTGTGAACTTAGGGGTATTCACGATCCGGTGTATCTGGTCTTGTATCATTGTAAAAGTGTAAAAGTGTAGCATTTTTTGCACTACAACAACAAAATATACTCAATGTCAAAATCTTACACTTTTACAATACCCGAACCCTATTGTAACAGAAAAATACAAGGGTGTAACTTAAGCCTTCTTCAGAACAAATGTGAAACAGGTTTTGACACTTGCTTCAGTGTTGCTACAGATTAGTAAAAGTGTGTTCACTGTCTGTTGTAAAAAAATAAAATTTTACAATTTTACAAGACTTGGTACATCAGATCGTGAATACCCCAAATGTTTTTATGAACAATGTTCCATCCCTTAATAAAGTCAGAAGAAGTGTGTAATGTCAAAATATTATGTGTGTCAGTCATTCACCAATAATATCTTAATTTAAATCTGGAAAAAAAGTTTCATTGAAAAGATCAAATCTCGATTTGGAGAACAGATCTTTGGTATTTGAATGAACTTGATATGAGTATGGTTTATATGTATCTTGGTCAAGGAAAAAATTAAAGGAAAATGTTATTAATGGTACTTGATATGGAACCGTTTTTTTTTTAATTTATTTTCAACTTTCTCTTTAAAGATTTTAAGGTTTTCGATAAAAAAAATTATAATACAGATGATATTTTAAATTCGTAATAATATTGAATATTAAAATATTCAAAAATGATATGTTTTGTATTTTAGTTTGAAATTATATTTTTTTAAATTGTCATATATTTAAGTATTAAGAAAAATAATTTAAGATAATATTTAGATGGATCTATTTACTATATTAAAAAATGTATTTTTGTTAAATTGTTAATTTTAAGTAGTTATATTGTAAGTGAATTAGAAAAAAGTGAAAAGTGTTACTAAGAATTAAGTTTTAATTATGTTTAAATTCATAAAGAAATCTAAATAGAGCTGTTTGTTGCTGTTTTCATGCTATACCTTTTTGGAATACCAAAAATCTCTTCCTTAATTTTCATTTATAGCAACAGTTTTTGAAAAATTAATTTTCAAGCTAGAAATTTTGAAAAAAAAATTTTTTTTTAATTTCAAACTATTTTTTTTTCTAAATTTTATGTAATTAGGTATAATTTTTGTTTTCAAAATTCAATGCTCTTATTAATTTTTAATAAAAAAAACAGAAAACCGGATGCTAAAATGTATCTTAATTTTTGAGAAATTAAAAAATGAAAATAAAATTTTCCAAGAAAAACACTTTTTTTTCTATCTTTGCATAAATACCATTAGTTTAGTTAGCAAGTAATACAAAAAGCCTTAATTAACTAATAATATTCCTAACATCTGTTATATTTTAGCCTATTATAATAAAAATTAATGATATTATATTAAATTTTCTATATGATCCGCACTCTTCAGAAGGCAAAGCTTGTATGTTCTTCTTATGGCTGCAGATAAATTTATGTACCCCAAATTCTCCTGCAAGTTCACTCCAGCGACTTCAATACGTTTTTTTAAGTTCCTCCGAGGATATTCAATATTTTTAATTAATAGGGGTATTCACGATCCGATGTATCTGGTCTTGTATCATTGTAAAAGTGTAGCATTTTTTTGCACTACAACAACAAAATATACTGAATGTCAAAATCTTATACTTTTACACTTTTACAATACCCGAACCCTATTGTAACAGAAAAATACAAGGGAGTTACGTTTCGTGCCGAGGTTTATTCTTAAAAAAAAACTTAAACGTTTTTTTTTTTCCTTTTTTTTTTTTTTTTTATTTTATTTATTTATTCATTATTATTTTCTTTTACAATTATTTATTTGTCTTCAATTATTTATTACATTTGTAATTAATTATTTATTTGCTAAGGAGAAGCCGCTGTCCTAAGCGAGGCTGCACTTCTCAATAGCTTTATTAAAATTATGGTCTAACAAGAGAAGCCGCTGTCCAAAGCGAGGCTGCACTTCTCAGGTCAGGAGTAGGATTAGAACTGACAATATATCTTAGACTTAATTCGAAAGAGGGCTTAGTTATAATACAAAAATAGATTAGGTTAGCAATTTCACTTGTTTATGAAATGTTCATATTTCATTGGTATGTATATAAATGTATTTGAAGCACTTGGAAGGAAAAGGTGTGTATCCGATTAGGATTGGATTGTGCTAAGTATGCACAATGGCGTGGGAACCGTTGTTGTATAAGCGATGTGCCGTTAGGCAAACGGGGAATATGGGCGGTATTCGGGGTAACGGTTTGGATGATCTCCATTGTTATAAGAATAATGTGCCGTTAGGCAAGGGAAGTGTGGGAGGTTCTCGGGGTAATGGTTTGGGTGACGTCTTGGACGTAACTCCTCCCCCCTTAGGATTCTGCTCCGTAGAATCACTATTTTGAATATTTACCTTAACTTTACTTTTTGTGATTCTTTTTGTGGAACAAATAGTTAAAAGTACAATAATTAAGCCCAAGATTAAAAAGTTAAAACTATAATGTATGCTCGTGTATATTTTATGTTTAAATTTAATTTCATCAATGAGCTTTCGATTTTCTATTTGTTTTACATTGATTTCAGCACTAGAAAAATTCATATCAATTGCTTTGATTTTTACGTTACTTAAGTTAGGTATTATAAAACTTTCATAATATATAAAATTTTCGTACTTAATATTGTTTATGTTTATTACACAATTTTCAAATTTAATAGCATAATTGCCCATCAATTCTAAATTAAAATTATTACAGTTTTGTTCAATAGTTGTTTTAGGCATATTTTTAAGTATTATAATATTGTTTGCTAATTGTTTAATTTCTATATTTTTATTTTTTATAAAATTACAACTTGTATTTTTTTTGAAAATATTCTTAATACATTCATCATCAATGATTTTCAATTCATCTTTTCTTAAAATTTTCTTATCATCTTTATAATTAGTTTTTCCATCTGTTATAATTGTTTTGTAATTAGAGTTAAGTTCGAGGAATTCTAAATTTGGAATTGGTTCTATAAATACACGGTGAAATTTGGTATTATCATATACTGGGATCATTATAACAAAAATTATTTGGTTTTTATGAAATATACTTGAACTTTTGATATCCTTAAAGTTTTCAAATGTTATGTTAAAATTTTCTACTTCTTTTGGTGACAAAATATCCTTTCCTAGGAGACCTAATTGGCTTAGTAAAATGCTTTCCTTTACTTTCTTAACTTGATTGCCTAGTAGTTGAATATCGTACTGGATCTGAAATGCATGTTGCATTGTGGTTATTTTGAGATTTTCCCTATCAATTGCGTTACTTATTGTTGAAAATTGATTTTTTATGTCTGTTTGTTGTTTGTTTATGTGTTTTGTTATATTGTAAATATTTTCGTAAAATTCAGAATTTATTTTAATTTGGTCGTTTAATCCGTCAATTAGGTTCTTATTGTTTTGTTCGTTTAAGTTAAGTCTTGTTTTTACTTCGTGTTCGTCTTCGTAGTCCATTGTTCCTGTCAGATATTTCAAACTTGTTCCTAAAAAATTAAATAAAGCTCGTTTTCGTCTATGTTGAATTAAACTGTTTATTTCTTGTCCTAGTTGGTTTAATCCATGTATAATAGTTGGGTATTCGTTCTTGTCTTTTATGTTTTCAACGTTATGTTTAAGAAGTTCGAAACTTTCCGTCCATAGTGTTAAATTTATGACGTGCAAAATTTTATAGTAACTTTCAATGATTTTTGTTTCTTCGCCTCTAATTGTTATAAATCCATTGCCTTCGTTTAAATTTTGTATGTCAATCTTTTGTCCTGTTGTCACAGTTATTGGTATTGTCAGAAGGATTATTAGTAGTGCTCTTAATGCTCCTATGTCCTTGGTTATGGTGAGTTCGTCCTTTGATGCACGGAAATGCTGTTTTAATTTCTCGAGGCACTGGTTCCAACTCGTTGGTGGATCTGTTTGCAACAGATTTTTTGCTGCTCCTGATATTTTAGTATCGAAGATGACTTCAAACACCTGCCTCTTGTCATCTTCCCGCTGATAGTTGGCGAGGATTTTCGTGACTGACGTTGCGAACGAGGGCAGCGTTCCTGGTTCTCCTTGAAATGTCGTTAGGAATCTAATTTCTTTCTCGATTTTAGATCTAACACTTATTGTTTGGTTCTGGTTTGCCAACAGCTGTGTGAGTACAGCGAGGCACTGCTCTACATTATCTAGGCTCATTCTTGCGGCTCTCCGTTCGTCAAACGCAATATTCCTTTTTCGATTAATTTCGAATTGTTTTAGAAGCACTTTTAGCACACAATTTTGTTTACTTTGGCTTAATCGCACAATTTGTTATTTTTGATTGTTCTTAATCGAACTTTGCTTTGGATTAACACTTTGAGTTATGAACACGGTTTTCAATTTCTTTTTCGAAATAGTTCACTTTCCTTGTACACGCACAATTTTTAATTTTTGATTGTTCTTAATCGAACATCGCTTTGGGATAACACTTTGAGTTATGAACACGGTTTTCAATTTCTTTTTCGAAATAGTTCACTTTCCTTTGCCGGAATGCTTACACTTCTTATTCGGAAGTTTTAGGTTCTTTTCTCGAATTTAATGGCTTACGCCAAACGCGAAACTACTTTTATTAACTTGTTCGTTTTATTCCGCGTATTCGAAAATTGCCGACTGCGCCAGTTACGTTTCGTGCCGAGGTTTATTCTTAAAAAAAAACTTAAACGTTTTTTTTTTTCCTTTTTTTTTTTTTTTTTATTTTATTTATTTATTCATTATTATTTTCTTTTACAATTATTTATTTGTCTTCAATTATTTATTACATTTGTAATTAATTATTTATTTGCTAAGGAGAAGCCGCTGTCCTAAGCGAGGCTGCACTTCTCAATAGCTTTATTAAAATTATGGTCTAACAAGAGAAGCCGCTGTCCAAAGCGAGGCTGCACTTCTCAGGTCAGGAGTAGGATTAGAACTGACAATATATCTTAGACTTAATTCGAAAGAGGGCTTAGTTATAATACAAAAATAGATTAGGTTAGCAATTTCACTTGTTTATGAAATGTTCATATTTCATTGGTATGTATATAAATGTATTTGAAGCACTTGGAAGGAAAAGGTGTGTATCCGATTAGGATTGGATTGTGCTAAGTATGCACAATGGCGTGGGAACCGTTGTTGTATAAGCGATGTGCCGTTAGGCAAACGGGGAATATGGGCGGTATTCGGGGTAACGGTTTGGATGATCTCCATTGTTATAAGAATAATGTGCCGTTAGGCAAGGGAAGTGTGGGAGGTTCTCGGGGTAATGGTTTGGGTGACGTCTTGGACGTAACTAGGGTGTAAGATTTTTTTAACACAAACTTAAGCTTTCTTCAGAACAAATGTGAAACAGATTTTGACATTTGCTTCAGTGTTGCTACAGATTAGTAAATGTGTGTTCACAGTCTGTTGTAAAAAAATAAAATTTTACAATTTTACAAGATTTGGTACACCAGATCGTGAATACCCCTAATATTTTTTTGTATTTTTAAAAGCATTTGAAAAAAAAATAAAAATATTAGATTTTGAAAACAGTTCATAATTTTTTTTTCAAAATTATATTTATATGTAAGTATGTATATGTATATTTGCTAAGTACCTATGAATTGTCGTTTTTGATTTTTTTTTTTGAAAAATGTTTTCAAAAAGTTTACCAAAAACCTTTTTTTCTCAAAAACAGCTCTACAGATATTTAAAAGTTTGTTCTCATAAATTCAAATTTATCCGAGAAATAAATTGGCGTACTTTTTTTTGAGCTCAAATTAGTTTAAGTATTTATTTCAGAACTTTGAATTTATTTGATTAAGCTGATTTACTATTTTGTTTTTAATTTTATATTATAATATTTAAGATTGTCATACCATTCTTTTTAAAATTAAATAGAAATCTTTTGCATTTGAATTTAGCCGCAAAAATAACCATACGATTTTCCTCTACCATCTTAACTATCTAGAAAACAGCTCTAACAATTTTGATAAAAAAAAGTGTACTACATATTGGTCAAAATTTTGTTAAACATATTTTGTTATTAACCTCTTTATATAGGAGAACCTTCGAATTATAAATAATACTACATACCAACATTTTCGAAAAATATATTTTTGGATTTTTGAAAAAATTAAAGAAACTTTGTATACCTATAAAAATTATGTACAAAAAAAAAAGAAAAAATATTTAAACGTTTCTATTAAGAATCTTTTGCATACGATGTGATCGAACATAAGAGCAAGTACGCTACACATCCCCTGAAAACAGTCCAACACTTTAAAATCGGATCACAGTAAATGGTGTTTCCAATTTTAATAAATATAACCATTGCCTAATTAATGAATTTTCAAAAACCATTTCTATTTAACCCCGAAATGTTTCTAATACTTTTTTTGATACATTTTTTTAATAATTTCTTAGGCCCAAAAATAACGATCTCTCATACTTTTTTGTTGCCGAAAAGGTAAATATTTTTTTCAAAAACGACTTTAACGATAATTCGGTTAATTTAAAGGCAGAAGGAATTTTTTCGAAATTTATTTGATCAGAAAATGAAATGAAATTTTTGGTAACTCTAATTTTTTGGTTTTCGATTTTCTGTAAGACGGTTCATTTTATTTTATTTTTTTGTAATTTTGTTTTTATTTTTTTTTTTTGTGTAGAAGCTCTACAATTAATCATAGTAAGAAGGTAAGTTTACAAATCGCTTTTAAACCTTCTTTTGATACCTAACTAGACTATCTACCTACTAACTGCGTCAATGTTTAGCTATATTAAAGTCGTAAGGTATACCAGAACAAGTTCGTATACTCGTAGATCGTGCATTTTATATAATACAGAAAATTTATTTAAGACTTTGCTTGATATACCAATTTAATGTATTTAAGAATATAAATTTAAAAATTGAGTTCAAATAAATTCTTCAACCCGTTAATATATAATCATTTTTCTTTGCAAAAATATTTGAATATGCAGTATATTCTATTATATGCATGAGAAGCTGATGTTTGTTGTCTATGGTTTGACAGTAAGGAATGTCAAACTCTGTTGACGTTTCTGTTCAGTATAGCTTGGCAATTCATCATGAATCGTGTAACGCCGGAACTACGCTTTCAAATTGGAGAAATTTACTTTGAAAAAAAAACTGTTCGCGAAGTTCATTGAACACTCTTGCTGAAGAATTGGACTCAATCATATGATCGGTCTACTGTCACATCGACTTAAGTATCATCCTTGGCAATTTCAATATTTTGCTTCTTCAATCTACTGAGAGAGATAACCGATGGCAGATGGATAGTGGCTGCCCTATCTCTTTCAGTGTAAGTTGAAAGAAAAATATGTGAAAAGAAATATATGAAGAGAAAGGAAAAGGGAACTTAAAGAATAGTTTCTTTGCGGTAAATTTTACCGTGCCAAATTCTTCAAATACTCAACAAAGTTATCTGTCGTCAAAGTGGAACCCATTCCCTATGCATTTTCCCATTAGGGGCACTTGCATTGGTGAAACCGAATAACTTTTGTATAGTCTGATATTACACGTTGAAACTAGATGCATGCGACTTTTCGTACAAAGTAACAGCAAGAGAGAAAGAAAATTCGAAAAGATGAGACGAAAAAAAACTGCCGTGTGTCGCCCACGTAAATTTCCGTTGCAACAATTTCACGTCTCATTTTTCGAACTTTTTTTCTCTCTTGCACTTAAACCTTGTTCGAAAATTCACATGCATCTTGATTCAACGTGTAATATCATATATGTCCAATATAATGGTTGGGTTTTCTTCGAAAATTCTTTAGATGCACCACACTATTATACAGGGTGACACACGAATCGTGCTGCAAAAATAAAACGTAATAACTTTTTTTCAGTGTGAGTAATCGGCTAATTTTTTTTTATTTTATAGGCTACTATTAAGATTTATAAAAATGAATGCTTGGGATACTGAAAAAAGTATTTGGATAGTGCAGCGATACCATTCTTTGCAGTCCGTCATTTCCGTCCAAAGGGAATTTAGGCTGGAGTTTGGCGGTACTTCCGCGAGTAGATGGACCGAATATGGAAGCATCGAACGAAGAGCGTATCATCGAGATCCCAATGTTCGGGATCAGGATACAATCGTGGCTGTGCATCGGCAATACAGGTAAATCCAAGAATTTCGACTCGAAACTTATCGGGCCAAATTGGAGTTAGCAGACGGTCATTACAACGGATACTTTGTGATGACTTAAACTTGTTTCCGTACAAAGTCCAAATTACAAGCAAGTTAAACCATCAGGATTTGCCTGTTCGCCTGAAATTTTACCGAAAAATTATTGCAATGGCCGAAGAAGACAACACATTGATAAATTCTTTGTTCATGCCTGATGAGGCCCATTTTGACTTAAACTGCAATGTTAACAAGCAAAATTGCTTTATATGGAGTAAATCTGATCCAGAAATGCTCCATGAGACGAAACTGCACTCAGAACGGGTCACTGTGTGGTGCGCAATTTCATCAAGGTGTATTGTCGGGCCATACTTCTTTGAAAAAAACGCTGTAACAGAAACTGTCAATGGGGACCGTTATTTAAAGATGTTGAAGGAGTTTTTTTACACAGAACTTCGCCGAAGACATATCCCTTTCAGCAGGATTTGGTTTCAACAAGATGGAGCAAGTGCACACGTAGCCACACAATTTATGGTGGAGCTCCAACGAAAATTCCCAAACAAATTGATATCCAGAAACTGCACTTTCCGCTGGCCACCAAGGTCACATGACCTGACTGCACCAGACTTTTTTTTCATGAGGTTATGTCAAGAGGGAAGTGTACAAAACGAAACCCAGGAATTTTACTGAATTGAAGCAGTCCATTAAGACAATAATTCAGGCGATCCCAATTTCAACCCTTCAGGCCGCAATGAACAATTTTCTGATCAGGTGCCGCATATGCGTGGATGAGCGTGGAGGTCGTTTGCGGTATATCATCTTTAAAAACCATTAGTTATTTAAAATAAAATTTAATTTTTAATCCATTAAAAAAAATTAATGAAATATATCGATTAAAATAAAAGTTATTTAAATTTCTTATTGTAGCACGATTTGTGCACCACCCTGTAGAATGCGACACTGAGTTCAGACATTCATCGGTACCTCCTATATTAAATTTTATCTCATTTTGCTTCTCTGATGACATTAACTACTTTTTCGTTTTAACCATAGTCGTTACTCTTTGAGACCGCATAAAGCATTTAACAAAAAAAAATGGATTAACCTCGACAATCCTAATTGTAGGGCTGCAAGGTAATGAATGATAAGCCGTTAAGGACTTAAGCTTAACTTTTAATCATGAGCACTAAGTTGAAAATTTATTAATATTTTTAAAATATTTAAATTTGCATATGGATTAAAACAATTTAGTTTAGAATCCTGAAAATGTCCATAACCACGCAGGTCTGAAGTGAAGGTAACAGTTAAATCAAATTTGTTAAAAAAGGCATATATAGCTCACACAGTAGTCAAATAAGATTACCTCTATTTCCTGCAAATAACGAAAACCTCTAAAATATTCATCCTACTTACAGTTTACCTATGAAAATTTGTAACTTTAACATTCATCCAGAGTTCAATACTATGTCACTTTTTAACCTTTTTTCCAAAATAGAAAAATAAATCCCAAACTTTTTTTTAAACTCATTGAATTTGATGAGATTGCGTTAATCCTTCCTCAAGTTTATTTCATATCCATAATAATCTCATTTCCGGTCAATTTTTTTTTTGGGAAAAAAACTGATTGCCTTCGAAGGAATAATCCTAGTCATAGCTGTTTATCCTCAAACTTTTGTTTCTTCCTGCCCAAAAGGCCATGACTTAACATACAAAAAAATATCTTTTTTGGTTTTCATGGCTTGTAAAACTTTTTTTTACTTAAGGAAAAGTTTTTTTTTGTCAAAATTTATCCATCTGCTCTGGAACGATACAACATAAAAAATGGGAAAGGAGAAAACAAAGTTGAAAGAGCAAAGAACATTGTTGTGTATGAGTGTATGCTCGTAAGTCTTTTAGAAGCTCGAACTTTACCCCCAGAGAAAAAGGTGACTAAATTTTCTCCTCACATTTATTTATCTTTTTTGTATTTATTTCTTTTTTGTGGAAGCTAAGTGGCAAATTCTATATCTGATTGATTTGTTTCTAATATTTGTATTTGTTGTCAAACGGAAAGGACTTTTTGAGTCTTTCGTTAAGTTTCTTTTGAATAAGTTTTTGATATGTACATACTTACAAATTCTGCAAATGTGGTTCTTGGGAAAAATATCTGTAATGCATAAGACTTCAATTTATAAGTAGTTTTATTTAAATAGAAGTTTTGCAATGATATATTGGTTTGAAGATGGCAAACATGGAAAACCGATTGAATTGCATAATGTCAAACTTTCAATGGTCACCTGAATCATCAGCAGCAGGCTAAAAGATTAATTCAGTTATTTTCTGAATTTTGTCTGTATACTGATTGCAAGATATATAAATACGTGAGAGATAATATTTGTCTTTAGCTTAAGCTCACCGTAATTAGTTTATTTGTTCTTGGGAAAGGGTAGTACATATAGCGTGAAAATTAACTAAGATATCACTGAAAACAGTAGGTCAGTAAGTCCCTAAAAATTAACACAAATTTTGTTGTCACCTTAAATTTATCATTTGTTGTTGTTTTTTTGTATAAAGAACCACATTTCAAAATTCTTAAATAGATCGGTCATATAGTTTTGTTGTGGCAGCCATTTTATATAGACGCCTACGAGCATTTTCGTTAAAATGGAGAAATTTGATTTGCGAGAGCTCAACTATTTTCCTCGAGAAAAAACTATCACGCACAACAAATAAAAGTTTGACAAATATTAAGGGAATCTTCACCATCGATTGGAACCATTCACCATTGGTTTACTCAATTTCAGTGGGGTCGTTCAAGTATAAGTGACACCGAACGTTCTGGTCGTCCAATTGTGGCCAACACAACGGAAATGGTCGACAAAATCTATAGTTTGAAGTTTGATAATGGACGATCGGTGAGTGAAGGTGTGCGAGCTTTTCGCAAGATGGGTCCCGCATTTTCTCACAATTGACAACAAAGGCATTTGATTGAAAACTTCAAATGCGTGTTTGGCGATCATTGGCCAAGCTTAGGGATGTTTTAACAATTTTTTTTTCGTTAGAATTTTTCGTCTTTGGAGTTTTTTCACTTACCCTAATTTTTCCGATAATATAATCCCAAATAATTAAAATTCCGAATGCCAAAATGCCTTAATGCAGAAAACCGGAATGGCCGGAAAAAATGAAAAGACGCCCAAGACCATTGAGATACTATACATGGACTGCTTGGAGCCAACTTCGCCTCCTCAGCTAGGACCACACGAGCGCCACCCAGCGCCCAATGGAAATCACGAATATTATCAAGTACCAGTGCATAAGGGATCTTTTTTCAAGAAAATCCATACACAAATCAAAAAATTTCCTTTTCTATATTTTCTACAGAAAAAAATAGGCAACTATATTATAGTTCTTAGTTGATGAGCGGAACACAATTAAGGCTAGATCAAATATCAATTTATTTTTTCTTTACCTTTCACGCGACTAGTAAAACGCTTTTAAGTTTAAGCTACATTTAAGTTTTTGTTTTAACTTTTCGACGAAATGAATAAGATTTATAAGATTTAACACAATTATTAATTAAGAATTAAAAAGTTTACCAAAAAATGGTGAACTTTTCCGCAAAATTTTGTGTGGGTAAGCTTACCATATGAGATTGTTAAATATGGAAAACTTTTGACATTTAATTTTGACGTTTTATGTGTCACAGTCTTGGTATAACTATCTCTCTTCCTCGTATTATTTTTGGCCGACATTTTGATTGAGAGTAATCGACAAGTTAAAATTATTATTAGTCAAGTTAAAATATGGAAAGTACATGGCTTAATTTAAATTTTATTTTTTTTAACAATTTTCTGTCTGAGGCAATGATGGTAATACGAAATTATTATTTAATTCTTTATATAAAATTTTGCATTTTTAGGAAGAGTAAAAATCGCAGCCCTTAAAAGCACTACTACAAGAGGAAACTAACAAAAGAAAAACAATTTCCTAAATAAATTGATTTAAAATAAAGAATTAATTTAATTGGAAAATTAAAATTGGATTTTCATTTGTTTTATTTCGAATTCAACTGTGAAAACAATCTCTTTCCTAAAGTGAAACAAAAAGGAATTTTTCTTATAGTCCGCCAGCACTACAGTATTGTTTACTTTCTATAAATAATAGATGTCAGCACTTATCTTATACATACAAAAAAATCATTAGATGGCCCTAGCTTCTTTGCCTGTCCACTAAATATGGTGCGTATGCCAAGAGTGGCAACAGATGGCTTTTAAAAAATATTTTTGTTTGCTACTTTGCTCCGAGGGGCGTAAAGATCGTTCTCCCCATTTTCAATCGAGCTTTTGTATGGAACTGACAATCGACTAGCACTCCATGTATAGTATGTCAATGCCCAAGACGATAACGAACATCAACAGCCTTCTGAATGTAGAGTGCTTAAAAGCCCACTTAAAGGAAAATATTAGGGGATTTTGGAAATTTAGCATTGGATATGAGAAACTCCAAAGCTTCAATCCTCAATCTCCTAAGAAATCCATACGTTTCCCAAAAAATCCAAATTAAAAATCTTTATTATCTTTCAAATCTTCAAAAGCTCCAAAAATTAAATATGTCAATCCAGATTTTTGTTTAGCTTTTGCTCACTTCTTAATTGTTTTCTAGATATCTTGGCAAACCTCCTAGATAAATTCGAAATATGGAATTGATGATTTTGGTTTGATGAAATGAATACCCCATCACCCAAATTATAGCCCATCCCGTGTGATGTCTACTTGAGTACATTTCGTCTTCTTATTTCTTTTCTTGTCTTGCCGTGGCATCAATAGGTGTTTTTGATGTGTAACATCCTTCTGCTCAGTTTCCTGCAATCTGTGGGAGTGATTTAATTAATAGTGATCGTGAAATGTGCAACAGTGTAACAACAGGAAGTGCTGCTTTTTTTAAAACTTCTCAAAAAATTCTTTAATATAAATTAATAAACAGTTAATTCTAAATAACACCTTTTATTTTTTTATAATAAACCTACTTAAAATCAAAAAATAAATGTTCCTCAAATAAAAACAAAGACACCAAAAAAACAACACAATCTTTTACACAAACGGAGACCAGCATTGACATTTCGAGTAATCCTAATTCAGCTGAAAAATCTAAAATAACATTGCCATGCATTTGGAAGAATTATTTATTTTTGAGCAAAATGGACGCGATAAGAAAACGAGACAAAAATTTTTCAGCTTTTCTTCGATCACATCCAGATTTCAGAGATTTTACTGAAATAAATCAGTGAGATTGAATCGTTGAGTTGAAATCGGTGACTTGAAATTGATAAATCACTGATAAAAATTTGAACTAACGTTTAACCTAACTTAATTCGTCGAAATCAGTCAAACACAATTTTTCTGAACCACGGATTTAAGTTTGAACGACAGTGACGTTTATAGGATACAGACATAACTCCAACATTGATCCGTGGTTTAGTGACAAGGTTCAAGGTTTAATTGTGTGAAAATAAGAATATTCAAGCTTGAACCTTCAATGAACCTCAGATAACTTGCTGAACAATGGTTCAAATTTTGAACCGCATTTGTAAAACCGGTCCTCCATTTTCATACTATATTTAACTCAAAAATGTCAGTAAACGAAGGAACAAAGTTCAAGTAAGTGAAAAAATAATAGGTCTTATTCAAATGAGAGCGAACGAGTATGAATATAACTTCATATTTCCTCTCAATTGATTTCGAAAAAAGTAATGACTTTTTTACCAAATCTGGTAAATCTTAATTACCTCAAAAACGTCTCTAACAATTTTGGTAAACAAAATTCAGTGTCATATTATAAGTGCAGTCTACATTTTGGTCTAAAAAAAAAACTGGTTTTAGCGGTACCTGCCATAAGCCTTGTTTTTTAATTTACAACATTCTCAATAACGGTACAACGGATTTCAATTAAAATTTTGCACAGTTATTCCATCCAATTCAAAATGCTTGTTTTGTGTTTTTCTTTGTTTATGTTAAAATTTCAGCTATTACACATTACATATTGCTTACTTATCCGGCTCCCGATCCATGGAGGGTCACTGCCTGACATATTGCGGTCTTCCATCGATTGCGGTCCCTCGCACGCTCCCTCCAGTCGCCGAAATCAAGCGCTCTTGCGTCTGTAACCGCCTGGTCCCTGTAGCGGAGGTTCGGTCTTCCTGGTCGTCTCGAACTTGCGGGCTGGGATTCGAAGATTTTCTTGGCTGGAGCGTTGTTGTCCATTCGCCCGATGTGGCCGAGCCTGTGTAGTCGACGCGCTTTGGCTTTGTTGATAGCGCGTCTCCTTGTCTGAACCCTGTACACGTCTGGAAAAGCTCAGATGAGCTGTTTCCCATTTGCACATTACACCGCGTATTTTGTAACGTCATGCGGCATAGCTGGATCAGTTTTTTCGGGATGCCGAGTTCCGACATCGCCAATAGGAGGTCTTGGCGACTTATGCTACCATATGGTCTATCGATGATCTGCCTGGCCTGAAGCCGCACGGATACGTGCCGATGATAGTGTTGCAGAAAGGTTCTAGCTGCTCACATAGTACGTTGGATAGGATCTTGTAGGCATCATTAAGCAGGGATATGTAGTTTTTGCAGGACAAAGGATCGCCTTTTTTATAGATTGGGCATATGGAGCTATTTGACCAGTCGTCGGGCATGCTTTCCTCCTCCCACACCGGCGGATGTTGGTGGCGGTGCAAGATTCCTCGAGATAACTGAGCTGAGAGGCTGCGGATGCTCTTTTCTTTCTTCGCAGGGTTTTTTCTCGTTACTTCTCTTTTCACGGTACTCCTCCCTGGCTGCTCTTGTTTTCCGTTGCAGCATTTGCACTCGTGCATTTTCCGTCTCCTGCTTCAATACCAAGCATTCATCATCATACCACGGGTTCTTTTTCGTGGGTGGTTGGTAGCCTATGATGGTCTTGTGTGTCTCCTTAATGATGTCGCGATACTAATACTGGTTCCACTAGTCGTTGACTCTTGTGGCTGGGGGTACGGCAGAGATTTTCAAGGTCAATTATTGCTCACTGTAGTTTCTGGCTTTCTCAGATGTGCTAAGGCAGGCGATGTTGAATTTCTTCCTTTGGCAGGGCGGTCTTCGTTTTCTTTTCATTTGACAATCGGGCTCTGCACTTTGTCACAACAAGAAAGTGGTCATAATTCAAGTTTGCACCTCGGAAGGTTCGCACGTCCAAGATGTTTGATGCGTGCCTTGTCCAAATTAGCACGTGGTCTATTTGGTTGGCGGTTCGACCATCTGGAGATCGCCAGGTTGATGTGTGTATTCTTTGCCTGGGGAACCTAGTGCTACTTATCACCGTATTACGAGCAGCAGCAAAGTCGATTAGTCAGAAGCCCTTATCTGTTGCCGTTTCATGATTTTAGCATTGAAGTCTCCGAGCACGACTTTGACATCGTACTCCGGAGAGGCTCCGTCCAGGAGATCGTAAAACATTACATACTCGTATTACCAATATTTAAAAGTTGTACATTAATTTGATACTTTATTTTAGAATCTTTATTGAGAGTTATACGAGTATAAGGAGTACAGTACACATCAATAGATTTGATCCACTAGGTAATATGGATTTTTATTTACATAAAACATTCATTAATTTTTCCTGACCTTATCATTTTTTTTTTCAAAAAAATAAATGGACTCCATTTATGCATATGTACACGACACGAATGGGTTTAATTAAGTCGACTCGTTAATTAAATCCTCGCAATAGTTTAACCAAAGCCAACTGAATTAACATTTTTTAAGAATTGCACCATGGTCAGAAATTAAAAAAAAAAATTATAAATAAAAGAAACAAGAAAATTTAATGAATCCAACTTATACACACAATAATAACATCCCTTTTTGATCCTACTGGGTACTGGAGCTGATGCTTGTGCTGGCGCTGATTCTGGATGAGCCAAACCATTTCCGCGTGACAGTGCAGATTAAGAGAGAGAACTTTTATATGAAATTAATTTATATGTAGAAATAGGTATATGTTTAATGTTGATATTCGAAAAGGAAGTGACGGAAGATTTTTTTCTGCTGCGGTAATCGAAATAATTATTCATTTTTTTTTTGCCAACCAACTTCTCAGTTCCGTCACTCTGTCCCTACTCCAAATCCCCTGTACTGTCGCTCTT
This sequence comes from Philhelius pedissequus, assembly GCA_910595825.1. Taxonomy (NCBI): domain Eukaryota; kingdom Metazoa; phylum Arthropoda; class Insecta; order Diptera; family Syrphidae; genus Philhelius; species Philhelius pedissequus. Next base: position 330,365,940 of record OU343160.1, read on the forward strand.
TGCTGTTCTCTCTACACCCGGGGGCTGAATTAATTTTGTTAATTAATATTATCATTTATTATTCAAATGCAGAATTTTCGCCCTTATGTTTGCCGCCGGATAATTGAAGCGAGAAATAGAAATGAAATGAAGAGGGGTTGTTATGATTTGCATCTCTGTGGGACCAGCAAAAAAAGCCTTACCTTTTATATTAATTAATAAAAATAAAAAAAAAACGAAACAAGAGGTTTAAGGCCATCTTTGTTTTTTTAATTTTCAATTTTTATTCCCATCAGAGATATTTGATTAAAATAAAAGCTGATTCTTTTTAATTGTCAGATCAAGTAAAATGTTTTATAGCCAGTGTAAAGCAAGACAACTTTAAAATATTTGTGTAGATCATATGGGCTTTAGTCTTATTCATAAACGCATTTTAAAGACTGCGTAAGTTTACAACATCCATAAATGCAGAAATGTTATTCATACAATTTCAGCAAAGTTGCACTAAGATATTTTAACCTAAAGGCGATTAGTGGTTAAATAGTGGATACTTAAGAACAATTTAGTATTGAAGTGTCATTTTGACATTACGGGTGGGTCAATAAACCTAAAAAATGAAATAAGGAATACTCTTTTCGGCATTAAAACATTTTATTTTTCAATATAGTCTCCTTTTAGTTCATTCAAAGTATCTCCAATTTTATTATGCCATCTAATTAATACGATTTCTCGAATCTCTCAAAATAAAAGTTTATTTAAGCGATGGCCTGTTAATTCCCTTACCTCGGCATATGACGGAATAGTTCGTTGCCTAAGGGCCGCTCCCTCACTTGTCGACGCGGTACCTTGTATCAATATTTACCGCTTTACCGAATGAATACCGATCTCATGTTCATCTCCTCACTTGTTGGTAAGCTTTCGGCACAGAATTATTCAAAACTATTTTTGTTTCGCCAAAAGCAGGATAACATTTATATTTAATACAAACCTTGCGGTAAATATCGAAACACTACTGATTCCTTGTACCGAAACTCGGTATGGCGCTTTATTAACATACCGATTCCGCACATACCGCACAGATCTGTTGGTTTCCATCGAATTGTATGTCTTTAGTGAGATATCTGTACCGAATGTGTATCGAGTGAACTGAGTGAAATGATACCGCGTCGTTGGAAGTGCCGAAGCATTGTCCTGATGAAAAACAACTTTTTCCTTAGCCAAATGCGACTGTGCTTGCTCTGCCTAATATGCGCCGGTGATCGATGTGAATAACACCACGGAATCTCAAAAAATTGTTGTCATGACCTTGTTTGTGACAAACCTACATTGGCCAATGGCCTCCTTAAGCTTCGATCCAACAGGAAAGTCCATTTTTTGTTGACTGTTTCTTCATTTCTGGTGTGTTGTGGTTAACTTAAGTTTCATCCATGGTTACGAAAAAGTGGATTTTTCCTGGAAAATTGCCAAATACACCTTTAAATTTATCAAACGAATGTGTTTGCTCTCTATTGATAGCAAATGCGGCATCAATTTTTCGAAATGCTTCATGTCCAAAATATTTATGTAAAATCGAAATCACTGAGACATGTGATAAGCCTATGACCAGTGGCGCACTTTCACTCACGGATCATCCATTATCAAACAATGGATTTTGTCGACCATTTATGGTGTGGTAACCTCAATTGGGCGACCAGAACGTTCGGCGTCATTTATGCTTGAACGACCCCTCTGAAATTGAGTAAACCAGTGGTGAATAGTTCCAATCGATGGCGATGGTGAAGGGCCCCCATACTACTTATCAGGCTTTTGGTTGGTTTGCGTGATAGTTGTTTCTTACAAAAAAAGTGCATAATGAGGACTTGAAATTCACTTTTTTTCATAGATGCCACAACAATTCTGTTTAACAGAATTTTTCTGATAATTTGGGTGCTTTCTCTTGGAAAGATGTTTCTTGATAAATTTAAGGTATTGACACAATTTGTGTTAATTTTCAGGGAATTATTGACACACTGTACATTAAATAATGCAATTATCAATTTGCCGGAGGAGTAAAACAATGATTTAGCTGACGAACTCACTAAAACTGAAATAGAAATCCAACGCTACGCATTTCCAGCATTTTATTGGCGACAAAACAAATCTGGTTAATGCTGCATAAGTATGAAGCGCTCTAAGTTGTTTGGTTTATAATAACTGAACACTGTATAATTGGCTGGCAACGCACGCAACGGCATTGGTACAATTCTCCGCTTGCTTGGTATAGTACATGGCCTGTCCATCAAGGAGCTTCAAATTGTTTGATGAGTAGGAAGGAACGATAATGGATCCATAACATCGCGTCAACTTTCTGACGTCACAACTCAATCCGCACTATCGTGTACAGTGTGAATGTATAAAATGTGTCAACGTGGTTTTTGTTCTTCACTGCGTCAATGCGTTGAAAGGTAAGACTTTGCCGTTCAGAGTACTTCACCAAATTAAAATTCATTCAACATTTGACAGCACGAAAGCTCGGCAATTTTTCTCATTAACAAGCACAATATGAATTTTTGTGTCAACGCGTATAAAACAAAGGCATGAATTTGGAGACGCAAGTGATTTGACATGACTTCTGTTTCCCAATACCTATTGGTCAATATTAAATGTCCGTGGCAAACATTTTGGTTCGACTGTCTATCAATCTGTTCTTTAATATCCATTGACAGATGCCAATTAACCGTGGCAAGTAACACAAAGTACGTCCAAATGATACAATTTTAGTTCCAACGTTGCAAATGCATAAACGACGTTTACCCATAAAAAGTTAACAAGGTGGCAACGCATTCAAAATAAGTCACTCTTTGTAGCGAATTTTAACCAGTGGTTATTGGCTTCATTAAGCCGTTTGTTCTGAGATTGATGTTGGTGAAAGCCTTATCAACGAACCAACGTGAACTGCGAGCTCTACAGAGCAAACATTTTTTGAGTCCGAACTGAATATTATTGACGCTAACCAAATATCGTTGCAGCAGGAGTGTCGTACGTTCCACACAATTAACTTCATAATGGACATTCTGCACGAGCGATTTTAATTTTACTATCATAAAGCGAGATAACTTGTTGCCTATTTTTACGCACGTATAGTTCTTAATATTTAATGTGTGAATTTTAAATCTTTTATGTGTAATTTTAAATAAAGATTTAAAGTAAAAATTTGTATTTCTACACCTAAAATGTTTAAACTTAATGTATATATACATTATTTTTGTTTAAAATTCAACAGAATTTAAGCAAAAGTTTCTTATATAAATTTCGACAAACAATGTTTAAACTCCCAATAAAATTACGTATAAAAATGCTTACAAATAAGACCTTAGTTATGTGATTTTGCTCTAATGAGAGCTTAATTTTTTTTTAAATATCAGCAAAAAATGTGTAAATTTAAACTTTTTATGTTCAAATTTATAGCGAAATTTAACAAGCAATGTGTAAACTTCCAACAAAATAATGTATGAAAACGCTTAAAATTAGACCTTATATATCTGATTTCGCTTTTCAAGCTCTAAAATTTTCCAGTCATTCTTTACTTAATATGTAAATTTAAACAAAATTTTAGGCTTGTATTCCTAGGTACGTTACTTAAGAATGTGTGCAATTAACATAAATAAATAGATCCTTAGGGCCAGTTTCACACTTTATCCCTCAGCGCCAACTACCCCCTTAACTTCACTCAGGATAAGATTTTAATTTCACACAACCCAAGTTGAAGTGGCCTTAAGTAGCTATTATTGGGCACTTAAGAGCTACTTAAATACAGGGTGGCACACGAATCGTGCTACAAAAATAAAACGTAATAACTTTTTTCAGTATGAGTAATCGGCTAATTTATTTTTTATTTTATAGGCTACTATTTAGATTTATCAAATGAATGCTTGGGATACTGAAAAAAGGATTTGGATAGTGCAGCGATACAATTCTTTGCAGTCAGTCATTTCCGTCTAAAGGGAATTTAGGCTCTAGTTTTACGGTACTCCCACGAGTAGATGAACCATTTTGAGGCTGGTGAAATGTTTGCCGAATCTGGAAGCATTGAACGTAGACCGTATCATCGAGATCCCAATGTTCGGGTTCAGGATACAATCGTGGCTGTTTCATCGGTAATACAGGCAAATCGAAGTGTTTCGACTCGAAACTTATCGGGCCAAATTGGAGTTACCAGACGATCATTACAACGGATACTTTGTGATTTTTTCATAAATTGGTTCCGGTAATTTACATTTTAATTACTTCCAGTTTCTTCAGTTGGTACTGAAAAATTTGAATTTCAAGCATATGTTTTTCTTCCTTTCTTTCTTTCTCTCGTTTTAACATGTTGGTCCACTAATATGTGTTACACGTATTACAAAAACAACACGAGCTATAGGTGTTATTAGTATTAAGTCCGGCGAACAGAGGGTACATTTAAATACATAACCCAGATCGCTTTATTTTCATGGGGTAAACCATATGGGTTATTGACGATAATAGAACACGGAAATTGTGTTCCTTCTGTAGCAACTCCACCTAGACTTGACTTTTTGGTACTCTTCCAATTGGATTTTTTTTCTGCAAGCTTACACCAGCTGGATCTTGGTTCAGTGGAACACGAATACATTTTGAAACATGAAGTTTTGGGTTAACTTGCTTTTTAAGTGGAATTGGATTGTATTTGTCCGAAAATGTATTTTTTATCCCACCCGACTGACTGTGATTGCAATTATTGGCTCTTTGAGTGGTAACTTTTTAGAGCATTTTCTTTTAGTTCTGAAAAGAAAATATAGCGAACTAAAAAATGTAATTAAAAATATCATTTTATCTTGGATACCTACACCAGCCGATCGCTTCCAATTTTAAATAAAAGTTTAAATATAACGTCAACAAAACCAGGGTTGCCAACTTTATTCATGCTTTTGAGTGAAGTAATTTTAAGCGATTATGACACAGAAAAGCAACCTAAGTGCCACTTATCGTTAAGCGATTACTCAAACTTAGGTCGAACTGAAGTGTGCACTCTGAAACTGGCCCTTTGTATAATACTAATTGGGTTTTCGTTTGGTAACTTTATATTTTGATCTATAAAGTGATTTTTTTCGTAACGATTCGAATACGTTTTCAGATTGATTTTTATTTGCCACAGTATTGGTTTACATTTGTGTCTGCGAACCAGCTATCGGTATCAGCTGTTTTGTCAAACTGATGGCTGTCAATTATAATGCATAGTGGTGTTAGTAAAATAGGGGTAGATCTGCCGAAAAATCCAGATCTGCAAAATTGATTTAAAATCAAAAAATTTATCAATTTATTTGGCTAATCGAAGGCAAAAATTGTCAAAATCAGTTTTATGACAGATCTAAATCAAAAATAAATTGATTTGTGATACCAAACAATAACCACACAAGTATAATTTTATCAGAAACAAGACATCGCCGTTTTCATTTTTATATATTTTTATTTTACTTATTTAAAAAAAAAACTTGTCATAAAAGTATAGCTTCGTCTCCTAAGAAGCAAAAGATCTTATGTTCTGTGTTCACCAACGGTCTGATTACGAATGAAATGAACTTCCAAACGTATCAACTTAGTCACAATCGAATTGCAAATTTACACATAAAATGATTAACTTACATCAAAGATCAAATGGTAATAAGCATTGATGGTTTAATTGCAAACACTTTATGTGTTGTTTTCATAACGTGTTTGAATTTAAACAATATTTGTTTAATTATAAACTTTTTGGTTGAAATGTTAACATTATTAGTTTAATACTGAACAATGGTCATTAAAAGGTACACCGAGTGTGAAAATTTATAATAAATGTTTGTACTATTCAACATAATGTGTTCAATTTATTTTTTTTACCCTTTTGTCATGTGTATAAATACGCAACTTGCCTACTTTTACACTAAAAAGTACATAAAATTTCATGGTAAATTTAAACGTAGTTTTTAGAGTGTGCGGTTTTCTAAAGGTGGAGGGGTATTTTAAAGAGATGCAATCGACGACTGCCATCAAAGTCAACACAGCTCCAAGGCCATCACATAAATTCAGCCGGATCTATGCGCAATGTCATTAAAAATAGAACCGTGCGACACAATTAGAACATATTTTGACGTTTTTTCTACGTCAGATGGTCAACGCCTTGACCACACTGACGTCTAATTTAAGCTTAAACAATCTCATATTTCTTTCTTCAAAACCGCACAAATGATTCCATGTATCACATCCTTTTATCAACAGTTACTACTGAAAGAGCTTACTCGGGCTTCTGGGAATGTACATAACTTATCCCTCAAAGTTAAATTCTTTATCCCATCGCGATATCAAGACATTCAAAATCAATGTTCATGGACATCATCTTTGTAATCCCATCCCATTTCTTTAAACGGAATTCGGTCTGTGGAAAAATTATTTTGCTTAAGAAATGATGAAATATGACACACTGTGGCGTATACGTACTTTTTTTAGTTTTTATTTATATAGTCTTACGGTTTTTTTCTACAAAATAATTTTAAACTCGGCCGAAAGAGGCAACACCCCTTACAAATATACCTTATATATACATACATATATGCAAGGATTCGCCTCTCTAAAAGTAATACAAATATACTCGAAAAAATAAGAAATTAAGCTTCTCAGATTTTCAGGATTAACAATAAATTAGTCCTTCTTTAATTTGTCTCTCAAGTACCGTCAAACTAATTTTAAAACTTAAATAATGACGTCATTTTGTTTAACTGAAGTTTACTGATATATAAACGGTGATTTTTTAAGAGCTTGGTTTTTGAAAATTCAAAAAAACATAGAAACTTGTAAAAAGTGAATGAAATTTTTATTTGGATCGATAAATCAATTTCTGCCATTTACTTTTTAAGAATAATTTCACTTAAATGTTGCCCGCGGCTACGCTTCAGGTGGTCCATTCTGAAGGTCCAATTTTGGCAAACTTTTTCACACATTTCGGCCGGAATCTCAACAATGACGCGTTCAGTGTTGGCTTTCAAGGCAGCAATCGTGTTTGGCTTGTCCCCATAGACAATAGACTTAACATAGCCCCACAAAAAATAGTCTAACGGGGTCAAATCACATGATCTTGGTGGCCAATTGACTGCGCCAAAACGTGAGATCAACTGCTCACCAAATTCGCCTCTCAATTGATGCATGGTTTCGCGTGCAGTGTGGCATGTGGCACCGTCCTGTTGGAACCGCATGTCGACCGAGTTCAATTCTTGCATTTTCGGCAAAAAAAAAATCTGTTATCATCGAACGGTACCTTTCTCCATTGACCGTAACCCTGCGGCCTTCATCGTCCTTGAAGAAGTACGGCCCAATGATGCCGCCTGCCAATAAACCGCACCAAACAGTGCATTTTTCGGGATGCATTGGTAGCTGCTGAATTGCCTCTGGCTGCTCTTCACTCCAAATACGGCAATTCTGCTTATTCACGTATCCATTTAGCCAAAAATGAGCGGAAAAAAAACGGACGTAGCTTGCGAAACACATTTTTCACAGAGCACGAATTTTGATAATAAATTTCAATAATTTGCAAATGTTGTTCAGGCGTAAGTCTATTCATGATGAAATGGCAAACAATACTGAATCGAAATGTCAAATGTTCGTGGAATTTGTCATGTGTGATCTGTCAAAAATATAAACGTCAAAAACCAAGTAGCAAAAAAATCACCCGTTATTACCTATTGAGTTTCAGAATCAAGGACACTAGTATGCTCCATAAATTCAATATCAAACTCAACTCATTAACTCACATTCTCCAAAAAGTTATTCTCATGGAACAACATACAATGAATCCTGATCTGATAAAACTTATTTAATTTCGAATCGACTTATCCAATGCTTGACTGGTCCCTATGAGCTCAATGATATATTGCTTCCATGTTCTTTTATTTTATTTGTTCTTTCTGTTCGTCCTTACGTGATAAAATCATGAAGATATTGGTCGTTTCTATGGATGTCCTTTGACATCTTGTCTCACCTATATGAACATTTATCTTTTTTAGGTACTACTTGTCAAAGTTTTTTATTTTTATTTTTTTCTTTTAGTTTGTTAAATATTTGTAGCCCCGAGTTGTAAGAATTTGATGAAGGTACAACGGCCAAACGTGAGATCTGTCGTAACATGATGACACAATAAAGAGTTTGCAGGATATTATTATAAAACTCAGTTTTTGATCAAAAGTTTGAGATAATTTTTTTTTCTTTCATACAAAGATGGTGTGCTCCATAGTTTCATAAAACGTTCTCAACTTTAGAAGGCATCCGTCTGTCTAATATATAAATAGAAGAAAAAAAACGATGATGACTGTGAGGATAAGGATGGTATGATTATGACGTTGATTCACTTTCTAAGATTACATCCCAGCTAAGCTCGTAAAAGAACGAGTGCGGAGTACAAAGAGCAAAGTGATTGTAATGATGCTAAACTCTCTCCTGTTGTTGCAATAGCCATTCGGGATTAGCTTTGATCCCTTTCTCTGGTTTCTAATTGAATTCGAAGTCTGATGAGGGGATGCGATATTGTATAGAATACAACAGAGCAAAACGTTTATGTGGGTGTTGGAGTGGAGTAACATAAAAAATTAATAGGACTTTTCTAACTAATGGCTAAGTGTCGATTAGCAATTAGAAGGACTTATAGGATTATCGTTTGGATATCTTTGTAGCTCTCCGAAATGAATCTGCTCAAAAACCCTATACTTGAGAATTTGCTACTATAATATATAGATACAATGCGGAGAATGAAAGAATTTCAAAGTCAAACGACTTTAATTGCAATTGAAAGATGTATCTTCTACTTCCCACTCGTTCTGTGATGGAATGTTGACTTGTTGGTGGAGATTTGTAGATACAAAACCTTAACTTTTTTATGTTCAAAAACTAGTTGCTAGGAATTTTTAGGGATTCTATCAGTTTAATTGGTGTTTTTTTTTTGTTATGTGTTAAGTAAGTCTGCACAGTTAAGAGACATTATATAATTACAAAATACTCAAGCTACAATTTAACGGTCAACGTAGACAGAGGTAATACTTTGACTTTCTGACCTATAAATAATGTAAAAATATATTTTGATTGTGGCTCTTCGTGAGTCAACTTCGAGTAAGGTCGGGGAATATATGGCATCTATTCTTCTTTTTTTATTACTTTAAAAATAAAACAGATATTTATTTCAATTAAAACCGACTTTATTTTAAATTTAATTTATAAACAAGAAATAAGAATATCATATATTTTCTTGCAAAAATAAGAAATATTGAAAAAAAAAACCTATTGAAAATATGGAGGGTAACATGGCACCTACTCGAACGTGATATGGCACCCTACTTTCTCATGTAGTTTTTGCCAGATTTGCTAAAGATGTTGTTAAAAGACGTGCATGAGTCATGAGGTCAAAAGTGACATATTTTGCACTCTTTCGGTTTCATCATTAGATCATAATCAAATTATTATATATAATATTAGATCACACAAATGCCAATTGGCAAACTTTCTACATGGATGGAGCAAGCCCGTGTAACCTGTAGTTTTCCTCTAAACACCTAAGCAAGACGCACACCTCAAAATTTGTTTTTTACTATCCGGCGCTTCAAGCAATCTTTTAAAGGTAGTGAAGATGTTTGAGTTCTAGGTTGGTTATGGTACACTAACATTTACGTTGATAATCCTGTTGTATGCTGTGCTGAAGTTCAAAGAGCATAGTATCTGGCTTTTAAGCGCTTTGAATCCAAAGAAAAATTTGCATACACCTAACCTCGATCCCACTCTAAATCCTATATTTTGGAAAGCATGTTGGTTAAAGGGGGCAGAATGTCCCACATTTTTTTCAACCATTTTGATTATTTCGAAAAACGGCTCTAACGATCTTTTTTAAAAAAAAGTGTGCGCACTTTTCAGGCATACAATACATTTTGGTCAACATTTTTTTTTTAATATTTTGTTATTAACAGTACCTGCCATACCACCATTTTTTTATTTTGAACTTTCTCATCAACGGCTTGACGGATTTCCATCAATTTTTTTACGTAGGAGGTCATTCGAATTATAAATAATATTGCATTCCAAGATTTTCGAAAAAAATTTTCAATTCAATATTTCGAAAACGTGTCAATGATTTTTTTTTTGAAAAATCTTTTTTAAGTTTATATTAAATATATTTAGATTATTAATAGAAATGTTTTGCATACGATGTGAGTGAACATAAGCGCAAGTACGTGCGATCCAAAGGGAAACGTCAAAACAAAGATATGAACGATTCTCTGCGTCGTTGTTGTTAGCCAATCAGGGCTCACAATTCATTAATTTTATTAAGTACATAGCTTAATAAAAATAGAATAAAACTACCTTTTTGAGTTGTAGCTCTCAGAATAAGAATAATCATAAATGAATTTAAGAAGGGAAATTCAGTTTTCATAGAACCAAACAAGAAATTATTATTATTATTATTATTATTATATATTATAATTTATTAAACTTTATATAAATGCGCAGTATAATATTAGTAAACAGCACTATAGCTACCAGGGTTTAAGACTCTAAATAAAATAAAATTTAGGAATAACGTAGCAGATATATTAATAAAATCGTTTAAGCAGCGGTCGGGAGAGTGGCCGATGGACCTATTCTTTCGACCGCCCCCTAAATCAGAAATGAGGCTAAATCTTTTATTAACTATTCTTGAGATTTAATTTTTTTATTACTATATTAATATTTTTTATGTTTTGTTCTGAGAGAACTGTGAGAAGGGTAAAACAGTCCTTGTTAAATACTCGTAATTTAATTAAATTTTATTAAATTTTATTAAAGGCGGTAAACATCGATCAAAAAATAATGCGTCTTAGAAAGGTACTACAGCATCTAACTGATGAGTCCAGCTGTAGTAACTGGACGAAACGCATTTTGGACTAAAGGTCACAAAACATTCAATTGGCTTTAAATAATTCGTTTGATATTTTTTTAACATAATTACAATCGACCGACGGTTATATGTTTTATAGATATATTAAGGTTGAAATTGCAGAATTGGCATGTCGTTAAAGGTTCCTTATTAAGCAGGTAACAATGTGTCAGCTTGGTGTGTCCGATTCGTAGGCTTAAAAAGTTTGTGATGGATGTTGTTGTTGTGTTTAAAGGGTAAATAGCAGGATCTGGTTTTGGATTTATATAGGAGAAATGGTGGTTGTATTGTTTCCACTGTTCATCTTTAAGTTGTGTCCAGTAAGAATTGATCAGTTTGAGGAGATCTTTTTGTAAGGGCTGGTAATTTGAAGTGTTTGTGCTTGTGTTGGTGTCCGTGGATATAGACTTGGCTTCCCGATTTGCAAATTCGTTGCCTTGTATGCCAATATGGCCCGGTATCCAGACTAGTTTGAAATTATTTTTCTAGTTTTATAATACTTACACGAATTTTCTTAATGTAAGGTGAATGGTTATATATATTTTGAATTACTGTTATTGTTGAAAGGCTGTCGGTACATATAACTGTTTTTCTTTTGTTTTTATAGGCTTTTTCCGTAGCTTTTAGTACAGCTAGAGCTTCGATGGTAAAAATTGAAAGTTAAGTTGGAAACTTTACAGCAAGGATGGGGGTGCCATTTGAGTTGACTACAACGTATCCAGCGTTGTTTTCATTTTTTGAACAATCAGTAAAAAGTATATCCCAGGTTATTTTGGGAAATGTGTTCATAATTTCGTTGACCATTTACAGATATGCTTCTTTTGGAGTGTCATCTTTTTTAAATTTGGATACGTTGGCATTAATTGATTCAGGAGGTAAAAGAGATGGAGGGTGTTTTTCTAGGGTTATCGTATTCAGAAATATATTTAGGCCGATGGCCTTGGCAAATTTCAAGGCGTTGTAAAGAGCGGATGGAACTTTAGGAGTTTTTTTCTGTTTAAGATTTTGGCTGCATCAGCGTGTATTGCAGATCTGGAAGAATCGAATATTTTTGGTAGAAGTCGAGATGTTAGCTGATTTTTTCTGTCTTCGATGGATGAAAAGCCTCCTTCAGCAAGTAGGTTCTTTATTGGACTAGTTTTTGATGCCTTAAGACTGCATCTTATTGCAGAGTGGTATATGGCAAGGCCGTAATCTATTTTTGACAAGATTATTGCTTTTGTTACATTATAAGAGAGTTTATATGTATACGAATATTTTTGGATGCCAGATATTTTATAATATTGAGCCTGGAAGCGAGTTTATTTTTTAAAGTTAAACAGTGGGTCTTAAAATTAAGCTTATTGTCAAATTCAATTCATAAAATACTTAAATTATTAACAAAAGGTATTACAATATTACTTAGTTTGATAACGGGCTTAGAACATTTTATTTTTCTACAAACATGAATATGTTTACTTTTATTGAGAGAAATTATGGCTCCCGATGGCATGCACCAGTTATTGATGTCTTCAAGAACTTGATTGAGTATGCTTTCGGTGCGGAGGACCTCATTGCATTTAGATAATATGTAGAAATCATCAGCATATAGTGTGTGACTTATGTTTTTAAATTGAGTAATAATGTTGCTTATTTCGTCGTATGCAATGATCACTACCGAAAGGGGCGATCCTTGCGGAATGCAATTATCGAGATTGTAAATATTTGAATGGTAGTTATTTACCTTTGCTCGGAATTTTCTATATAAAATTAAAGATTTGATGTAGTTAAACATCTTTGGGCCTATTCTCCATTTTTTTAATTTCAAAAGCCTTTTCGAAGTCAATTGAAACAATTGAAACGTGATTCTTACAGGAAAGAGCAGTGGAAAAGTATTCATCTATGTGAAGCAAAGAGTCTATAGTGATCTGACCTTGTTTGAAAGCCACTTGATGAAGGTTGATAAGTTTATTACTTTCAATGAAATAAAGCAGCCTTTTCGAAATAATTTTGTCCATCAATTTGCTTATACACGGTAGAAGAGAAATAGGTCTGAACCCGTTGGTTTCTGTAGTACTTTGATTGGGCTTCGGAATTGGAATCATTGTTGAAGTTTTCCATGCTTGTGGAATTATGCATTGGTCAAAAATATTGTTAAAAAGTGAGATTATGCGTTGTTTTGCTATTGGTGGTAGCTTAGTTAGCATTGGGTAAGATGTACGGTCGTATCCAGGCGTCTTGCCTTTGACTGAATTAAGAACACATTCAAATTCTAGTGTGTTAATTGGAGATTCAAATAATCTGGCAGAGTTATCAGGTGTGAAAGGAAGACTATCGCCGCTTAAAGCTAAGGCTAAGAATCCTTTGAATAGGAAACCCAGGTTTTAGCGAAATGTTCTGAAATTTCATCACAGTTTTTTAGGGTTCCAGGTTCTGATACAAAGCTTTTATACCATACGGGCTATAACTACTGGTTAGAGTTTTTATATTAGACAAGATTTTTTTAGTGCTGGTATTTGGATTGATATTCTTGGTAAGGTCTTGGAAACTTGCGGCTTTGGCAATTTGTACCTGTTGTCTAAAGGCAGCGTTTGCTTTTTTTACCTAACGAGGTTGGTTGCATTGGGATATTTTTTCAATGATTTCCAATAATTTTGTTTGGTTTGCCGTAAGGAATTGATCTCAGGGGTCCAACATGCAATTATCTTTTTTTTGAGCTAGGTATTTTGTTTGGGGAATGGAAATATTTGCAGCAGATAGAATGCACTTCTTTATGGTTGCCGCTTCTTGATTCACGTTAGTAGATAGTGGATTGCAGTACAAGTAATCGCTTGTTTTTTTTTGGAATAGGCTAAAATCACCGTGATCGTTTCTGAATTTTGGGGTCGGTTTTGCAGATTTAAAGATAACGCCAAGATGGATAGAGGTAAGTACTGGGAAGTGGTCACTGCCGTGAAGATTTTCATTCTTCTTCCATGAGCATTGGTACCTAGTTATATGAGAAATTTGTGTACAGATTTCGTTTGGTATAATTCACAGAAGAAAATTTAATGATTGGCAACACTGATGAGCAGCGAGGTTGGTTATGCTATTTCCAGTAAATCTGAGATGACTGCGCCAATGAAATAACAACTCGTAATCTTATTTGCTACAGAAAATATTTTTGGTGGTTGTGGACCGAATTTCATTAAAAATTGCTATTTGAGACAACTTAGGCTATACCATAAAACATATTTTCATTACAGGGTGTCTGAAAAAATGACACAAACAAACTTTAACTTCAATATTATTTTATTCAATTATTCTACATTTACGGATATACTTCGATGTCGTTGTTTCTATTGAAGATCCGGTAGCTTCAAATTCTTCCAATTGTTCGCTGAAGATTAAACATGCTTCCCTCTCTTCTTCCTCAGTACTGAGTCATTTTTTTTTAGAACACTATTAAATCAAAGTAAAATATTAGCAAATTAATATACATAACACTTGGACTCATCAGTTGGCTATTGAGCGCCTTACCAATACGCACTTTTTGTTAATAATAAAAAAAAACATCTTCTTATTCCCTATGTCTGGCCCAGGACAAAATCTTCCAATTTTAATGATTAAAACTTTAATCTTGTTGGATGTAGTTCACATTGTTTTTTTGCAAAAAAATCTATGTAAGTTGGATGGAACATAACAAAAAGTGCGTATTAGTAAGGCGCTCACTAGCCAACTGATGAGTCCAAGTGAGATCGCCGCTACGAAACGCAAACTTGGTGGACTAAAGGCCGTTAAAAGCTATTTTAAATCAATAGGTGTAATTTGGTGAGAATATAGCACAGTGAAGTAAAACAAATTCAAAGCAGATTGCCTGTTTTGTTTCACGCATGTAAGATCGTAAAAATTCATCATAGTTAAACTCTAGTGTGGACAGGTACAAAGCCTAAAAATCAAAAATCAAACACATCTATTGTAGTCTATTATCAGGTTTACCAACATAGCAAATACACAAAATTAGATCAGCGCCCTCTAAATTTGAACAGCACAAATGAATAATGTCAAGCAACATTTCACTGGAATAAAAAGGTAAAGTAGATCCCAGTGGGTTTTTGTTGTTGTATCTCTTGTTACATTTTGACTAACTGAGTTTCTTTTTCTCAACCAAACACGCCTAATAATTCAACAAGTCCAATTACATATAATGCTAAGTTGTCTACTTGGCTGAATAATTTCAGTAGTATATAGAATTGTATTCTAAAAAAACACCTTCTTATATACATAACATTGGCGGTGTATTCTTACCAGCATCGTCCTCATCCAGCGTCAAGACGTAAATTTGAGACTTCAAATTTATTCGCTTAAAATTGTTTTTGCCAGGTGATTTGATGACTTTTAAATCATTTGACTTTATTATTGATGAAAATGAGATCGTCAATTTTCCGACAGAATTTTTAAATTCTCTGGATATGCCAGAAATGCCAACACACAAGTTCAGTCTGAAAATTTGTTCACCGTTCATTCTTTTGCGTAACTTAAAACCATCAAAATTATGCAACGGTGTACGATTATTCATCAGAAGATACCGGAAAGGTGTACGATATATTGACTGGAAATCTTAACTGAAAAGTCTTCCTATTAACTCGAATACCTATTATTCCATCAAAATCAACATTACCTTTCAAAAGGCTACAATTCCCGATACGTTTGGCTTTTGGCCGCAAGGGAAGACAATAGGCGTGTTTTGGTGAGAAAAAGAAACCCAGTCAGTCAAAATGTTAAATCCCACTGGGATCTACTTTACCTTTTACTTCCAGTGAAATGTTACTTGACATTATTCGTTTATGCTGCTCAAATTTAGAGGGCGCTGATCTAATTTTGTGTATTTGCTATGACGTTGGTAAAGCTGACAATAGATGTGTTCGATTTTTGATCTAAAGGCTTGTCTCGCACGTGTCTTCTTAAGGCGGAGTTTATAAAAGAGTGATTTTTCGAGTTTAGTCATTTTCCATTTTGTACAACATTAGTCGTTTTGTATTATCAGAATTGAACCATATTATGGATGATCAAAAAATATGCATTACAAAAGATCACGTTTCATTTTCCAAGAATGTAGTTCTGGGGATGGTAGTGTATTGCAAAGAAAAGAAACAAAATTTACATAAAAAGTAAGCACACACAAGGAAAAAGAGATGGAAGTAAAGCGATGTTGTCACTCTGATATCTATTGTTTTATTTTCATGAGATGGGGCCCGATTTAACGATTCGTTTTTTCGGTTGTTTCGTCCTTATGAGGAAGAAACGAAAGCACGAATGAAAATTTCAACACTTTTTATGGTTGAACTTGAATGTATGTATATTTTTATTGAGATTTTCTTTCATTTACATAGACCATTTACATTTTTTTTACTTAACTATAGATAAATTTATTTGAAGACTATGAATTGGCCGCACTCCACAAATCTTATTTTTATTGTTTTTTTTTCCATTTAACAACTTCTAGTACATAATGTATTTTTCTATTATATTAAACTGAATAATTTTTATGCGTCCACTCGATGGTTGAACTTTGGTGTCTCTGATTTCACAACCACAATGCTCCTCGCTGCAAATTCAAATTATTGAGTTGGTCATTTTTTCACAATTAAATGGTACATATTTGTGAAAGAAGTGATTCAAATCCATTTTCAATGACTACTACAATTTATTTTTACACAAAACAAGAACAAATTTTATAAACGTCAAAATGACGAACGAAATAACATACTTATTTCCATGAACGATGTAATCAAGAACGTGTGTGCCTGTCAAAATGACGAATAACAAAACGAACGAATCGTGAATCAGGCTCATGATATAGCGGTAGTGTAAAACGGCAATTGATTAAAGAAACGGACAGAATGTTGATGGTTAAATTAGTTTACATTATTTAATTCATATTTTAAATAACTTAATTTTAAAACTTGGTAGTATAGCAAAAAGCACTACAATTTACTGCACAAGATGTGAAAAATAAAAAGCCATCACCAACATTTGTTCTTATTTATGGGTTGTATGTCTTGAAAAGCCTCCAAGTTCAAAAAGTTATGAAAATCAAACAACACGTTTGCAGGTAGTTGTTTATATGTTCGCAACAAACATCGACAAGGTACTTCAAAGGTTTATCATTTTTAATCCGCTGATCAAATAACGTCAAATATTTAAATATATTGGAAGAAATTTTGTCGCATACTCGTTTTCCATTACCCTCCCCCCAAAAAAATGTAGACATTTCTGGTTCGTAGACAGTTTCATTGTGTTACGAGTACTTTCACCAAGGAACAAACTGTTTTTGACCCGACGCGACGGCCGGTGATAACATTGAGCTTTTCATAGCACTATATGCAAACATGCCACGAAATTATAATGTTAATAAAATTAACACATATTGGTCAGAATATAAAGAAAGCGTGATAGCTATAACTCCGTCACCTACTGTGCTATAGCTAGTGCTCCGCACTAGATTTTAACTATAACGATTTTTGACAATCTTACATGCGTGAAAAAGAAAAAGTCAATCTGCCCTTCTCTTCTCTACGAATGTAAGATCGTCAAAAATCCTCATAGCTTAACGCCAATAGGCGTTTTTCCAAATGTGTGTTTTTTCCTTTCTAAACATGTGTTCGGACAAAATCGACTAAGGATTTGAGTAAATTTCTGAACGCATCAAATGTCATGTGTGCCAAGAAGGAAAATGTGAAGACAAAAATAATCAGATACAATTAATTTGCGAAAGAAGTTGATCGCTTGTTGTATCTGTTTACTAAAAAGGCTAGTTTTATGTTATATTGCTTTTTATGGTTAAAATGAAAATGTATTCGGATTTGTGTGATTCAATAAAAATGCCTAATGTGATCAGCCACTTTGAGGCTACATTTTTTTAATGTAATTTAAAAAAAAAAAAGTGTGAGGTTAGCCCTAGACCAAAATTGACAGATTAGAAATGCGCAAGAATCGAACAAATCCTTATGTCAAATGAACAACAAGCAGAGGCACCCACCCTTAAAGGCCTAAATAAGTTGAAAGACATTTGCTGTGGATCGTTTTTTTGAACTTGTTTTACTTCACTCTGCTATATTCTCACCAATACACACCTAATGACAATTTGATTGGACTTGGAGAAACAATGTTTTTTCCCATGGACAGCTATATGTTGCATGTTCACGCAGTGGAAACCCATCAAATTTATTTGTTTTAACGAAAGATAGAATAAGCGAGTAATATCGTTCAGCATTTAGTTCTAAATTAATGGAAATAACTAATTATAATCCTTATCAATCACTTCATTAACAACATCAATTTTAATATCTAACAATTGAACGCTATACAACAAAGTCCCAGCCACGCGCGGCTAGGTCTGCTAGTAATTATATATATATATTAAGTATGTCGCAGTTCAAATGTTGGTTCTATATTAAAAGACTTTGCCGCATAGATCCGGCTAACCTTAAGTGAGAACCTTGGTTTGAGATATCTGACATCAGAAACTCCATATAAAGAGTTTAACGAGATCAAACGATTTTATAAGCGTTGTATCTGTCGTGAGGTAACAATGCCTTCGCATTATTCGTCCAGCATGTTCATATAGTATGGAACGTATCACCATCCTGTTGGAGTCACATATCCTCCACTTGTATATATGGAGTTAATTTGTAAATTGTTTATCATATTACTTTTTCAGAGATTTATATTATAAATAATGTCCATGTCTCCGTGTTCAACAGATTAGTTGAACACAGATGAAATCCTTTCGTCAAGGTCCCCATAAACACAAACTACCTCTAAGCACATGACACAGGCATTAACACCAAGTTAAACCGCAGGGCAAAACAAAAAAAAAACACGCAGTCAGTAACTAACTCCCGAAAAACTGTCTGCACACTGTCTGGGGCATTCGACCACCCTCCTGTTTAACATGCCATTACAAGCGCGGTGAAAAACCATCAACTGCCACCACGAACTGCCATCGTATATGGTTACCTCATATAGCCGAGCATTAAAACGATGCAATTTTTTTTTTTATAAATTTACAAGTGTCCTGTTGAGTTACAAGCCCTGGCGGCTTGGCAATTGGCCGGAACAATAGTGCTAGACTCCGAGTATTATGATACAGTACAAATACACAGCAGCGTCAGACAACTTTCGGCTGTTAGCCAACAACTCCGAACAGAAGGCATGCAAATTCCAAAAAAAAAAAAATAAGCGGACTAACTCTTCAGAGCCACATCCTTCCGCTGCAGTCGACAGTTTGCGTTGAGAGTGCGATTTATACTTTTTTTCTTGTATCCCCAACAATTGTCCTTTTGGTCCTTCAACTTGTTGGTTAGTATTTTTGTTTCACAAAATGTTCCCGGTTAATTCTTTTTTTTTGTTTTGCTTTTGTTTTTATTTTTGTATGTTTTTGTTTCAAGGACTTTTCACCGTTTGGCTAGTAAATAAAAATGTTAACGGTGAATAGATTCCTTTTATAACTGCCACTAGAACTGCGTCGCGCCATATGCACTCGAGCAGTATTCGCTACTCGACTGTTGAGTCGTTCACGTTCAGTATATTCAGCAGCAGTCAGACTCAATTAACTGCTCCGGACAGTGACTGTCAGAAGCGTTTAACTTAATGCTTAAAGTCTATAGACTTTTGTTGAGTGGATCTTTATTTTTATGGCTCCCGTTGATGTCGTTGTCGACGTTCATATCCAACAACGTCATGAAGCACTTCAAATTTAATTAGCTCTTACCTTTTATTTTTAACTTAAACTCACACAATATTGTGTGTGGGTATTTTTTGTTTTAATTTCAATCTTGTATGTCTGCTTGTGTGTGTTATAAATACATTATTGAAAAATCTGAAGTTTTTCTTATTTTATTTTTAAAACAATAAAGTTTTCGAAAAAGAAAAAACATTAACGAGTTTTAAGTAATTTTTTTTTTGTATGCAAAGTTCAGACAATAACCAGCTTACAATTATCCAAATAAGGTTAGATAATGAGACACCAAAAATATACATTTACCTTCATGAAAAGATACACAGGCGTTTGTATTTTCGGAAATGGGACTAAAATTGTGTAATTGGAAGCGATGAACCTTAAAAATAAAATTTAATCGTTGCGCGTTAGGCTTTTGATGAAAGAAAAATATCTACCATGCATATTTCAACAATGGAATGGTGGTTTTTGATGTTTAAGCATCTAACTTCTTGGCAGGGATAAGTTTAAAAATTACGTTACGGAAGTAGCGCACACCATTTTGGTTAATATGGTTGGGAAATTTGATACACTTCCTTCATATTTTTAAAATAGTTGCGGAATTTGAAAAAGAATTTTTCCAATCAGGTTCGTGAATTTGGGAGGGACTTTTTTACCTTTTTAAACATCTCTTTCCAAATTCAATAACCATTAAAAAAAAAAAGTTGGAAGCATATGCAAAAACCATTAACGTATAGCCGAACACGATTAGGCTGCTAACCTTACAATTTGAGGCTGCAATTTTAAGCACGTGCTGATATTGACTAAATTGCAATTATCGTTTCTTCTTTTTTGTACATTTTCTTATTGTTCAGCGAACTTCCCTACGCTTAAGTGGAGCAATGAAAGCGGAGATATTATTCTTCTCACTTGCACACAGTTAATTTTTATTAAAAATCGTGTTCGTGTAAAAGCATTCTTGGAACGAAAAGTGAAACAAAAGAGAATCAACGCTTTAAAATCGCAGGCGTGTAAGAGCAGATTTAATTCGTTTTTATTTGGCAATCCGTAATCGCTCTCTGCTGCGGGATTCCAACCAACGTTGCCGAAGTGGCACGATAGTGCACCTTTGGTACTTTTTAATGTAAATGGCACTGTGGCACTCAAATGCTTCA
Source organism: Philhelius pedissequus (assembly GCA_910595825.1). NCBI lineage: Eukaryota > Metazoa > Arthropoda > Insecta > Diptera > Syrphidae > Philhelius > Philhelius pedissequus. The sequence goes on from OU343160.1 coordinate 330,386,698, forward strand.
AATGGCACTCTATGAATCGAGCAAATGTTTTCCAATATAGCATGATCAGACCAGGTAGTACCTCAGCTAAAAAGGTTGTTTCACGCTTGAATAATATTAAAACCCATTATAAAAATCAACTTTCTTATTAAGTAATAAACACTTTTGTCGTTTAATGAAATAAAAAGCCTGAAACTTGCCAGCACTTCATGTTACCTTAAGAGCCCGACGCATGATCAATATTTATTGAAAGAATTTTCTGTCAATAAACATTGAAGAAAAATCGCTACCACACCTATCAGTGAATATTGACATTTTTGTTAACATTTCACAAGACAAAACCGTTATTTTTCTCAAAATTATCTACAAAATGATATATTAATGACTTCTGTATGTCAATTTGTTCTTAAGTTATAGCGTACCAAAGTTTAATTATTTGTTAAAAATGGGAGCTAGATTAAATCTGGTTGCTTTAACGAATGAATTTAATATATAATATATATCTATTTAATATACAATATATATCTATTTTGATAATTATTCCATTTAATAATTAAACTTTGGTACGCTATATCTTAAAAAGGAATTGACTTATAGAGGTCATTAAAATGTCATTTTGTAGAAAATTTTACTGTCTTAAATCTGCTCTTAGAATTTTTTTCAGGAAAAATAAAGATTTTGGGAGTTATTAAGTAAAATAATAAAAAATAGGATTTTTAGGTTGGCGGAATTACCCTACCGGTTCCACACTTCAAATTTGTTTTGTTTTTTCATAGAATATGTTTTTGCAAACATAAATAAAAACAAAAAAAATCCCCACTTTAAAACTGAAATTTATTACATTTTTTGAATTAATGTGCTACACCCCAATGCTTTCGACGATTTTTCTCGAAATCTATCAATTGTACGATAAAAAGTGCCTTATTCTTTTTTCTGTAGAATAACATTGGCTAAAATGCGTACCTACAACTTTTTTTAAAATAACCTATAGTTTTCGAGTAGTTTGGAAAAAAACTGAATTTTTCTCCCTACCACTCGCATACAAATTTCTGTTCCGCACCAAATTTAGAATATTAAAAAAATGTGTGAGTGCACGTTGTGTATTCTCCGGTACGAGTAAAAAGTATAATTTCATAAGGTGATAAAATCGACATGCTAAAGATGTGCGATATTCTGTTAAAAAAGAAACCATTCTATCATTCAAAACAACGATACCAATATGGTGTAATTTTATCGATGTTAAGTCATTCAAAACATCGATATCAATATGGTTTAATTGAGAAGAAGTCGATGGTTCTTCCTCTGCCTACTGATCAGGTGATCTATTTCAAACAAGAGAAAAAAAACAGCTAAATAAATAAGTTCAATCTAAACCAATATTAAAAAAAAATTGTAAAATCAGATTAGGTGTAATCGATATAGAGATGAAGTTCATTTGAATTTTTGATATTACAAGTAATTTTAATATGAAAAATTGCTGTTATTTTATAATTTAATGTTTTCACTTCTATCGGCAGTCCTAACGACTGCTTCCGTTTTTTTTTTATAATTCTGTCTTTTTCACAGATTGAGTGAGGGGTGTAGGTAGGAATATAGTAAATGAAAATGTCAAGACTTTTTCTGGTTGAAATTTGACGTTTCTGATTTGCCACTAAAAACTAAAAACTAAAAACTAAACAACCAAATAAAATTTATTGAGTTATAAATACACACAAAAAATTTATTAGTAAAATGGGTACGAATGATATTCGTACGAAAAATATTCTTGGATTGTGCGAAGTATTAATATTATGAAATTTTTATGAATCCATTCGTTAAATTGTACAAAGAAGTAGTAATATGCACGAACACATTCGTGGTATGTACTAATACTATTAGAAAAGCAAAATTAGACGATTTTGGTTAGTGTATTGTACGAATTATGGTGTACATATTGCTAATAATATTAGTAAATTCCCCTCACGAATAATTCTATTTTTTTTACAAATAATTCGTACTATGTACTAATGAATTTGTTATATTCACGAATAAAAACTAATATTAGTAGACAAAATTCATTCGTGAGATGACCGTACGCATTATTCGTAGAATAATAAAGGATCCGCCATCTAACGTTTTTTTTTCAACTAGTGCTTATTTCGTGAATGGTAACACTTAGCTCATGTCTGATTTGACAGATAATTAGTTTTATCCTTCCGCTGAACGAATATGGTTGTGTATACTCTTGAACAACGCTGGGAAATATTGCGACATTACTTTGAAAATCATGGGAATGTTGCAGAATGTTTGCGAAAATTGCGTACGGATTTTGGAAGAAGAGAAGCACCGTAAAAAAGTGAAAGAAACTGGCATCCTCATCGATAAACTAAAGCGTGAAAAGCCAAAAACAGTTCGTTCACCCGAGAATATTGCTACTGTGGCAGAAAGTGTGCGTGAAGCGCCATCAACATCAATTCACCGTCGTTCTCAACAATTGAACATTTCGGAGACATCATTCGGAGGAATTTTTTATAAAGACCTTGGTATGACCCCATACAAAGTCCAATTGGTTCAGGAGTTGAAGCAAACTGACCATCCAATGCGTTTTCGCTTCGCTAAGTGGGCCTGCGATCGACTTAGAGAAGATGCCGATTTTGCCAAAAAAAATCATCTTTTCAGATAAAGCTCATTTTGATCTTGGCGGGTATGTAAACAAGAAAATTGTCGCATTTGGGGCACAGGAAACCCGCACGCATACATTGAAAAGCCGATACAGCCAAAACGAGTCACTGCTTGAAGCGGATTTTAGTCCAGAGGCATAATTGGGCCATTTTGCTTCGAAAATGAGCAAGGAGTGGCCGTTACAGTCAATAGCGATCGTTATCGGGCCATGTTGAACGAATTTTTGTTCACAAAAATTGAAGAGGAGGATATTGGCAATATTTGGTTTCAACAGGACGGCGCTACGTGCCACACAGCCGAAGCTAAACTCGATGTTTTGCGCCCTGTTTTTGAAGATCGCATTATCAGCCGCAGAGCTGATCTCGTTTGGCCACCTCGGAGCTGCGATTTGACACCGTTGGACTATTAATTGTGGGGTGCCGTAAAAGACAAGTGTTACGCCGACAAGCCAGAGACAATTAACGCTTTAAAAGACAATATTCGTCAAGCCATTGGTGAAATACAGCTGCACACAATCGATAATGTGCTTAAAAAATGGACCGATGGTGTAGGCTACTGCATGGCCAGCCGAGGCAACCATTTGAATGAAATTATTTTCCATTATTAACCGGAAGGATTGTACTTTCAAATAAAAAAACAAATTTGAGAAAATATTCAGTAGTTTTTTTTATAGCATTTTCAAAAAAAAAAACAAAGTTATTTGGCGGACCCTTTACATACATTAGTATTTTCATGCACGGTATTAGTACTATTTACAAATGATTCGTTTGTTATTAGTAATGCACTAATTATTAGTAAAAATACGTATTATTTGGAAAATACACGAATTATTAGTACAAATTAAAAAAATTAACTGCAGCCAAGCCGGAAGCCGTTATTTATTTCAGTAGTTTTAGTTTTTCAACCTATTTGATAATGTTTTTCGAAGTGCGCTCAATTTATTTAAAAGTTTTCCCTAGACACTAAAAGTAAGACTAATAAATAGACCCAGAAGGATAATAAAACTCCACTAATTATTTCTTTAAATTCTTACTTTATAGTAGATAAACATATCAGTGAACAATTAAACTTTTGTGAAATAACTACGAGTTAAATAGGACGATTGGCTAAATACAGTATCTGCTTTTTGCCAAAATTTAGAGGTGAGTACCTTATAATTTTGTGTGATTTTTGTTTTTGTTGAATATAGTTTTCGGGAAATTATTTCAGCACAAAACACCCCGACGCCGCGCCGGCCACCGCCGATAGCATCTGGGAATTTGTTGATAAGCAGTTTTATAAAATGCCTTACGAAACAAGGACAAAGACAAATCCGTTACTGATGCTTTTTTACATAAGATCCAATGCAAGTAGATATTTTATTTGCAAGCTTAGTGAATCTTAAATGTATTATTTTTTTAGCCGCCATGATCAAATCACTAATTAATTTTTTGAGCTTGATATATATAACTACTACGTGAAAATTAATTTTAAAATAATTGCTTATTACATATATAACATTACTTTTGTTATTTTTTTAATTCTAAATTATCTAAATTTATTTAATTTCAGGGAATTTTGTACCATTTACGAATGGCGCCGTACAATGCACTAATGAGAAGTAAAACATTAGTAAATACTACGAGGCTCTTCGTACACGATTGAAGTCGTAGAATGAATGCACAAATAAAAAACAACACCATTGGTAATAAATATATACTAATAAATGCAAAATATACGAATACAATTCATGGCAGAAAATAACGAATAAAATTCGCACAATGTATGCAGTTATTAGTACTATTTACACACGAACATTTTTGAGTGAATAACTATACCATTAACCCGTTACTTTTTAAAATTTTGAAAAATACCGAAAACAAGAAAAAACATATAAAGAGATATAACGGGTGATTTTTTTGCTACTTGGTTTTTGACGTTTATATTTTTGACAGATCACACATGACAAATTCCACGAACATTTGACATTTCGATTCAGTATTGTTTGCCATTTCATCATGAATAGACTTACGCCTGAACAACGTTTGCAAATTATTGAAATTTATTATCAAAATTCGTGCTCTGTGAAAAATGTGTTTCGCAAGCTACGTCCGTTTTATGGTCGTCATAATCGACCCACCGAGCAGGCTATTCAGCTCATTGTGACCAAATTTCGAACCAGTTTCACTTTATTGGACATTAATCCACCAAATCGTATCCGTAGAGTGCGTACCGAAGAGAATATTGCTGCTGCATCCGCCAGTGTTGCTGAAGATCGCGATATGTCCATTCGGCGCCGATTGCAGCAATTGGGTTTGTGTTATTCGACCACCTGGAAGATTTTACGCAAAGATCTTGGTTTAAAGCCATACAAAATACAGCTGGTGCAAGAATTGAAGCCAGGCGACCTACCACAACGTAGAATTTTCGGTGAATGGGCCTTAGAAAAGTTGGATGAGGATCCGTTTTTTTATCGCAAAATTGTCTTCAGCGACGAGGCTCATTTTTGGCTAAATGGATACGTGAATAAGCAGAATTGCCGTATTTGGAGTGAAGAGCAGCCAGAGTCAATTCAGCAGCTACCAATGCATCCCGAAAAATGCACTGTTTGGTGCGGTTTATGGGCAGGCGGCATCATTGGGCCGTACTTCTTCAAGGACGATGAAGGCCGCAGGGTTACGGTCAATGGAGAAAGGTACCGTTCGATGATAACAGATTTTTTTTTTGCCGAAAATGCAAGACTTGAACTCGGTCGACATGTGGTTCCAACAGGACCGTGCCACATGCCACACTGCACGCGAAACCATGCATCAATTGAGAGGCGAATTTGGTGAGCAGTTGATCTCACGTTTTGGCGCAGTCAATTGGCCACCAAGATCATATGATTTGACCCCGTTAGACTATTTTTTGTGAGGCTATGTTAAGTCTATTGTCTACGGGGACAAGTCAAACACGATTGCTGCCTTGGAAGCCAACATTGAAATCGTCATTGGTGAGATTCCGGCCGAAATGTGTGAAAAAGTTTGCCAAAATTGGACCTTCAGAATGGACCACCTGAAGCGTAGCCGCGGGCAACATTTAAGTGAAATTATTTTTAAAAAGTAAATGGCAGAAATTGATTTATCGATCCAAATAAAAATTTCATTCACTTTTTACAAGTTTCTGTGTTTTTTTGAATTTTCAAAAACCAAGCTCTTAAAAAATCACCGTTTATATTCAAGAAGCTCTACTGGCCATACAAAATTAACTTTCATATCTAAAAAATCAGCTTCTAAATACTACAAAATACAGCTTTCCACTCTGCAGTTCGGATTGAGCACTCAGTTTTCAAAAGCACCGCAAAAGTTTTAACTGACGAAGAGGAATTGACCATTGTTGAATGACTTAAACTTTTGCAAGAAAAGTATTTCCCAAAACACAAGAAGATATTCTTTATGCTGTCCAGGAAATAGGAATTTTCTAATGCAACAATAGAGGCACTTACTTTATAGTGAGTCAATACCAGGAAAAGGATTGTTTCGATCAATTTTTAAACGTCATATCTCTTTGACTTTTATAAAAGTTGATACAGTTCCTTCATCAAGCGCAGGTACACGTACAGGTCCATTTGGTCAAGAACGATTTAAGTTGTTACCCTATCTGCCGGCAGATGGTTAATGTTTTTGCCAATAGCGGCAAATATTAATTCCACTTTGACATTTAAGAAGTAAACAGACGCAAAATATAAATCAACAACTCATTAACCCACATACTCCTAACGAACGGCCAATAATTGATTCGTTTGACATTTGTCACAATTTGAAGAAAAAATTATATCATCATCTGTTGAAGTGATAATTTGTATAACACCTTGTTATGATGAAGTTCAATAATACCAGATTTTCAGTGGGACATCATCCTAGTTTCAGGGTTAACGCCGAGTTAACTCCTGAAAAATGTGTTTTCCGGCAAAATGCATCCCGAGTTAACTCAAAGAACTCGTAAAGATTTAGCCTACCAACTAAAAAATCAATTATTTAGTACCCACTGCACTTACACTATGTGTCAAACCTTAGAGTGCAAAATAAATGTCCGGCACATTGATTCTCAAGCTACATTTTGACAGATTGTCTTTTTGCAGAATTTTTCGTCATGTGGAACTGTTAAAAATGTTGGTATTCCTTAAAAAAAAGTTATGGATCGCACTGGAATATTTAAGGAGTATTTAGAACACTATTTCAAAGGTTACTAGCCAACAAATTTGCCTTAAGCCAAAAGAATGCGGCGCAAAAAAACTACGTCAATGAAGACACAAAAAAAATCATTTTAAAACAGCCAGATATTTTGTGCCTGGAAGTTCTTCCAGCAACTTGTTTCTATTTTAAACTTGAAATTTTGTATAATATTATAATATTTTTTCAGAGAATGTCTGTTTTTGACATATTCTCGCAATTCTCCCGTATCATATCTTAGTTAGGATGTTAGCTGATGTTTTGAGGGAAAAGTGGGAGCTAAATTGTAATGCAAGCTGTGTACTAAGCTTTAACTCTGGATAAACTGTCAGAAAACTATTGAAATCAATGTACGACACTATGGATAATTTCGATGGAGTCACCACCTGCATTTTTTTTTATTTTTTTTTTTTTATTTAATTATATGCCTGTAAGACCTAAGGTCTTTTAAATGCAACTTGCACGGCACTAGTTTGGCATTTCGATTGTGAAATAGCGATTACCATACTACCGAACATTGAATTCGATAACTTTTTGACATTCGAAAGTTAAAGTTATTTCTCCACTCTTAAACTGGCATTTACTTAACTCGGAGTTAATATATTTGCGGAATTAACTAACTCGGGTTTGACTCAGATCCAAACCAGCCACAAAGAAACTGGCCCTAAGCTATTAAACAAAATTCTGTTTAAGTTTCGAAAAGCTTTAAAAAGCAAATCCAGGAATTTCTACACTATATTTTGTCCGACCAATGCAAAATTTTTCATTTTTATATTAACATAAATTTGGTTAGTTTGTTGGGTGTTTTTTTCTTCTTAGATTGTTGGGTGAATTATATCGGTTTATTTTTCGACGTATTCGACATAAAATATCCATTTAATGGAGTTCTGACAAAAAATTGCAGAAAGCCAGATTTGCATTCCCAAAAGTTAGTTATAAATCCTTAAGGGAAAACTTTATCCTCATGTGCCTGCCTGCTACCTATGTATGCTACATCAAATTTGCCTTTTTCATACAATCATATTACCTATACGATTTTTTTAATTTCAATATTTGCATCACTCTTCGGATTTTCGCATTTATTTTTAAAATGAATATTGTATTTTATTTAAAATGAGAAAAATAAAAATAAAAACAAAGCAAAACTATCACTTCCACGTTCATAATTTTTCTTCACCACTGACTCGATGCCATATCCGCATCCGTTTCCAAGCAATTTCAAGCTCACCAGATCACACACCCTCGCATGGCAGCATCTAAAAAAAACTACCAAAACTTTATCGTTTTTAATGTAATTTTTTTTTTAATTTTATTCTTTTTTTAGTTGTCTGTGTTCAAGCTCACTGAAAGTAAATTCACTACGAGCGAGTCCTTAAATAACTGCAATCTGCAACATTCATATAACGTACAAGCAAGAATAACTATAGAATGAAAAAATAAAGAAATATGTAGGTAGGTGAATTTTATCCGATATATCTGCAGGAAAAAAACAAAAAAAAACCTTCACACATACGCACACACACACATATTACACGAGCATAGTATTTAAAAAAAATATATTTCAAAAGTTTGCAGATAAATGGTGCTGAATTGCAGCCACCTAAGACCAGTCAGAGTGTATCCACTACAAAACCCCTCCACCATCATTTTCAATATCAGCCATTACCCTCCCTACCCTACCTCGCCATACCTCCTAGCAACGCCCTTACTCACTATCAATTTGAATTTCTGCTAAAATATATATGCATGCAAATAAAATAACAAAAGCGTTAAAACAAGGGGGTGGAAGTTACCAATATTGTTCAGGCAAGTATTGAAAGAATAAGTCTCATAGGGGCCCATTCCTAGCTTTTGCCAAAAATAAAATAAGGCCACGTTTAATAGTTGTACGTATTTACTTGTTGTTTTTGCAGCAACACTTCTTTTGCGTCGTTAGGGGTAAATATTTTTTATGGAGCTCTTAGAGAAATGTCAAACAGACTTCCACTTTTTTATTTAATGCTATAAATCAAACTACTTAAAATTAACAAATACATTTCCCTAAAAGAAACAAAACGCAAAAAATAAACAAAACTGTCTTATTCACAAACGTTGCCAGCATTGTCATATACGAGGAATTTAAAGTCCCCTGACAAATCTAAAATAGCATTGCCATGGATATGGAAGAATTGTTTATTCTTGACGAGAATACTCGTAGTAGCGATTAGAAATAGCGACGTGAGTGGAACGAGATCTCATCGTTCTTATTAAATTAGTTTCAAACTATGACTATTTAATGTCGTCACGTTGCGTTAAATTTCAATATTATTTTCTTAAATCTCGTCATGAAATGTATCGTCCCATTTAATTATGGGATTGGTTTTATAATTGCAATATACATCATGTCACGCTCTCGTCTCATTTTGGGAGTCATTCTTTCCTTAAATCTTGTCCCGATTTCGAGTTGAAATCGGTGAGTTGAAATTGGTGAACCACGGATTAATGTAAAAGTGAAATATGTCGTAGCTGACATAATTATAAAGGATTTTCAATTAATGGCGGGTCGATTTTAAAATTGAATAAAACAAGTTTTATATGAGATATCAATTAGGTTTTATCTTTGTTTGAGAGCCCTATCAGTGACATTATGTGTGATATATACTCGTAACATCGTTCAAATGGCCGCCGCGGCTTACGCATTCGGAAGGTCCAGTTTCCGATGACTTTTGCGCATAAATCAGGCTGAATTTGACCGATGGCATCGATTATGTTGTCTTTGAGTGGTGGTTTGCGACTTATTCGCATAGACCTGCGAAACACGATCTTGGTGGCCAATTCACGTCGCCTCGGCGCAAGATAACCGTGCCATGAAACCGCTCGTGGCACGTTGCACCATCCTGTTGAAACCATATGTCTTCAGTGTTCATATAATCCAATTCAGGCGACAAGAAATTGGTGATCATCGACATATAGCGATCGCCGTTGACGGTGATTTCAAAAGAAGTACGGACCGGCGTTATCCAGCCCAAAATACACACCAAACAGAAACTTTATTTCGATGTATTGGCCCCTCGTGAAACTCGCGCGAATTGGTGTTGTCCCAAATCTGGAAATTTTGCTTATTCACGTACCCATTCATCCAAAAATGGGCCTCATCGCTAAAGAGGCGTAACACGCTCATCGTTGCTACAAGAGAACACCCATTTTGATAATAAAGTTTTATCATTTCCACGTATTGGTCGAAGTTCTAACTTGCAGTGATTATTTGTCTTCAGTGACTGATTAAAAGACGATATTTTGACAGAAAGTAAAGAAAACAATATGGCCGCCAAGAGCTGTCAGAATTAACCCGTCCCTATTGAAAACCCCTTTATTATGAAAACAAATGCATATACATAGTTTCAAAATAGGGAGTGTCACAAATTATAATTTTATAAGAAACTAATGAACTGTGTACGGTGAACTCTAATTTTTTTTTTACGATTCTGGTACTTGCTTCTAGTACAATGAAACCTGCTTAAGCAAAACAGATGAAAAACAGAAACATTTTGTTCATTTTCATTAAAGCAGGTTTATCACTTAAGCGGACCTAAGATAACTGAATAAAAATTTCATTTGAACGGATCTCAGATAAATGAAAAATATATTTCACTTTACCGGGTCTCGGACAACTGAGAAAATTTTTCAGTAAAGCAGACTTCATGTTACAAAACAATTTTGACTACTTATAACAAGCTTAAGCAGCTGGAAAACAACCAGTGTTTAATTTGTTTTGTTCAATTTTTAATTCTTCACTTAGCAAAGTTGTTTTCTAAAGAAAAATAGAAAAGTGGAAGGGGATTTTTTTCAGTTATGCGGGTTTTTCACTAAATAGTTTCATTTAAGCGAGGTAGTTTGTATGTAAATATATACGAGTATATATGAATGTTTTCAGTTAAGCGGGGTTTTCACTTAATCGAGTTTCAGTTAAGCGGGTTTCACTACCAATATCGGAAGCTAAAAAGAACAATCAGAAAAAAACATGCAGCAGGACTCCAGACAGGTATGTAATAAAATTGTCGGTTTGGGAGATTGCAGCATTTTGGGGGAGCTTCTGCTGTTGCAGCTGCATCGATACAAGACTGAGCCATTTCACAAAGAATAAATTGTCACAATGTTGAACATAAAGACATACATACTAGGAAGATACGACGACTAGGTATACCTACTCGTATACAAGCCAAGGCCAACACACAGCCATTTGCAGGATCGACATTGAAAACCAAAAAACAAACAAAAACATGTACAACACAATATTGGCACGGTGTGGGATTGGGTGGGCAAAATTGAACTCGATTTTTCTGCGTATATATTTTTGTTTGAACTATAAGGATCTAGGGTGCTATTTCGAACTAAGCCCCCGCCTTTCAAATTATTTTCCAGAAAGGCGAACGATGGTTAATTTATGCAGAACGTGAATCTCGGGCTTAACATATGCCATTAACCCTGAAGAACGAATCAATAGCTTGTATGTAAACAATAAAATGAAAAATTTTGTATAGTAAGGATCCAAAACGGATAACGGAGTAAGGGACATTAAACGTATTTTGAGAGCTGGATGTTAACAAAAAAATAAAATGACCGACTGGGTCGCGTGTTGTTGCTTCTGTAGGTTAGGTCACTTGGGATCAGCTTTTCATAGCGAGACTGTCCTAGATTCAATGTTTTATTCGAGTAACCTCTTGAACTTTTTTTTCAGACAATTTTGTGGAGTTAAGCCTGCAACTGGTGGCTTCACTGAGTATATATAGATTTCTATATAATGATTATAAAAAAAACTATTGAAATCAATATACGACACTATGGAAAAGCCGATTTCGATAGTGTCGCCATCTCCATTTCGATTGATTTTTGGCAATTGAAAATTAAATTAAGCTAATCTTCCATTAAAACACGTCTTTCTAGTTATAACACGTGGTTACTGTATCTTAACGCAGCCCAAATTAAATTGTCCCAGTTATTGAGGATTGAATTTAAACTTTCAATTCTCAAAAATTTAAGGAAATCGATGAGCAAATTTATAAACATAGATATTTCACCACATGAAAAAATGATCTAAGTAAAAGATAAACACGTCATTTTTCCTAAAATGTTTTTTAATTTTTTGCAATTTTCTGAGTATTTTCTACTTTAATTTTATATTACAACTAGCAGACGCGGCCGGGCGTTGCTGCGACTTTATTGTATTGCGTTCAATTATTAGATATTAATTATTGTTAAGGAAGTGATATGTAAAGATTCTAATTAGTAGCAATCAGTGTTTTCCTTTAATAAATTTGATGGTTTTCCAACGCGTGGACATGCGACATGTAGCTGTGCATCCATGGGAGAAACACGAATTCTACAAGTCTAAGCCACAAATTGTAATTGTCTGCCCTTGCGGATTATATATCGTCATCCCGAAAGCCAAAAGTATCGGGAATTGTAGCCTTTTTAATGGTAATGTTGATTTTGATGGAATCATAGGTATTCGAGTTAATAGGAAGACTTTTCAGTTAAGCTTTCCAGTCAATATACACCTTTCCGGTATCTTCTGATGAATAATCGTACACCGTTGCATAATTTTGGTGGATTTAAGTTACGCAAAAGAATGACCGGTGAACCAATTTTCAGACAGAGCTTGTTTGGCGGCATTCCTGGCATATCCAGCGAATTTAGAAATTCGGTCGGAAAATTGTTTTTCATCAATAATAGTGTCGCTTGACTTAAAAGTCATCAAATTAGCAGGCACTACAAATTTTAAATGAATAAATTTAATGTCTCAAACTTACGCTTTGTCGCTGGATGAAGACGATATTGGTAAGAACACACAACCAATGTTATGTATGTATATTAATTTGCTGATATTTTTCTTTGATTTCAAGGTGTCTTAAAAATAAGTACTGAGCGAGGTACTTTATTCTCCAGCGAAGATTTGGTGGAACTTGAAGCTACCGAATCTTCAACAGCATCAAGGACAGCAAGAACTACAACAAACAATTACAATCTGAGAAATTTGGTCACCAAAAATATAATTTTGTATAGAAGCAAATTAGAGTACTTACACATTCAAGTTTGAGTCATAAACTAATAATGTAAAGACCGGAAACCTCTGCTTTCATTTGACATTTGCCTACAAGCTGAAACACGCACACAAGTAACTTTCCGTTCCTCTTCCAATAGACACATTGATAAAAACGCACACAAGAATCTTTTCTGTTCCTCTTCCTATAGACACATAGACAACACAGCCCTAGTAATTTGTTTTTGTTTTGCTTTTCGATTTCCCATCTGTTCATGGATAGAGTTTCAATGCTACAAATACAACAATGTAAACAAATGGGTTTTGGAGGGTGAAACGTACGAAGGTTTCCAATCTTTATTATGGCTTATTTGTGGTTTGAGTGGTTATTTTCATTGGGGCAGCCATATTGGATTTACTGGAAATAACGCTATCAACCTTGCTGCTGATCAGTGTTGCCAATCATTAATTTTTCTTTTGCGAATTATACGATATGAAATCTGTACACGAAATTCCCATAAATGTACCAATAATTGTTTGGTTCTATGAAAACTGAGTTTCCATTATAAAATACGTTTCTGGTTATTCTTATTCTGACACCGAAAGCGAATACTCAAAAAAAGTTCATTATATATTTATTAAACTATGTACTAAATAAAATTAAGGAAGTGTGAGCTCTGACCCAGAGAATAGTACATATCTGTTGTTTTGACGATTCCTTTTTCTTGGAAATGAATATAAAATAAAATGCCCGACTGGATCGGACGTACTTGCGCTTATTTTCTATCACATGTAACATGCAAAATATTTTTATTAATAATCTTAATATTTATATTTTTAAAGTCGTTTTTACTTAATTTGGGGCGACTTTCCATTTGGGGAGCACGCGTAGAACTTTGTTTATTTTTACAGTGAGCTAGGGTTCTCTATAGAACAGCTTTAAAATATTACGGTGAGGAAATACTCTTAAATATGATTAAAAAATGTTTTAATTTTCAATGTTGGCCTTTTTCGTACAAATTAGAACGTATTTTAACACACGGATACTTATATTCGGTAGATTTATTATTAAAGATAAAAATTAAAACGGCTTTAATGTAAAAATATAAGTTTTTCTATTTTTAACATATCTTTAAAGTGTACAATATTAATAAGCAATATAAAAAATTCGCGGCAACGAAAAACTGTTTTGACAGTTCTTGTTAATACTTCCCTCTGGTAGTGTTCTGATAAGTTTTTTTTTGCACCTAGGTACTTTTTTTTGGGGACATTTTAATGGAAACAGTTTTTGGATTAAAAGTACAAGTGTAGTTTTTTTCAATAATAAAACTTACGTGAAAACATTTAACTAAATGAAATATCATTTTTTCGAAAAGTCGTTATGCATCACTTTTGAAATACATAGGCCTAGGCAACTCGCCAAATTTCAATTCTTTAGCTTTAGTGGTTCCCGAGATATAAGACTGCAAAAATCGCAAAAATCGTAACTGACTCACTCACTCACTCACTGACAGATCATCAAAATTATGGAGCACTTCCCGACATCGTAGAATCATGTAATTTCGCACAACGGTAGGCCTTGTGGTATATACAAAGAAAAAAATCGAAAATTTAAGATTTTCTGTTCAGGGGAGTTGTACCCGCCCATTTTCATAGAATTGATATACATTATTTGGAGCACTTCTGATTATCGTAAATCGATGAAATTTGGAACAGGCGTAGGGCTCAAAGCATAAGCAAAGACAACATTTTAAGATTTGCGATTTTAAATTCCGGGGCGTGGCAACCACTCATTTGCACAAAATTGATACCAATTGTAAGAAGCGCATCAGTTTGTCGTAAAATTAGGAAATTTGGTAGAACGGTAAGGCTAGAAGTGAAAGGAATTTAAAAATTTGAAATTTTTCATTCAGGGGGCGTGGCATTCGCCCATTTTCATAGAATTGCTATAAATTATTTGGAGCCCTTCTGATTATCGTGGAATAATAAAATTTGGTACAGAGGTAGGGCTCAAATAGCAGGCAAAGGCAAAATTTTAAAATTTAAGATTTTAAATTCAGGGACATGGCTACCGCCCATTTGCATATCAACCTGTGGGTGGCAATGACGCTGTGGATAAAGTTTACAGAATTAATATTAAATATATTGAAAGCACTTCCGATTGATGCAGGATTATGTTTGTTAGAGCAGTCAGCTTTACAAAGAAAAAGTTGAACTTATGAAATTTTTCATGCAGGGGCGTTTCACCCACGCACTTCTTATCAATTATTACCGTTTCAATAGATCACCTCACAATAGGCATAAATTAAAAACTTACGTTACCATATGAATGGAACCTCAGCATCGTTTGCCCGATCCACAAAAAAGGAGACCCTCTGAACTGAACCTGCAGAGGCATAAGTCTCCTCAACATCGCCTACAATATCCTATCTGCCGTAATATGTGAACGCCTGAAACCGTTTACCAACAACCTGATTGGCCCTTATCAGTGTGGTTTTAGGCCAGGAAAGTCCACAACCGATCAAATTTTCACACTCCGGCAGATCCTGGAAAAAACTCAAGAAGTCCAAATCGATACCCACCACCTATTCATCGATTTCAAAGCCGCATATGACAGCATTTATAGACACGAACTGTACAGAGCCATGTCTAGTTTTGGTATACCTCCCAAACTCGTCCGTTTGTGTAGGATGACGATACAAAATTCTCGCTGCTCCATCAGGGTCGGAAACGACCTCACCGACACATTCGATTCCAAAAAAGGATTTAGGCAAGGCGATGCGCTGTCATGTGACTTCTTTAATCTGATTCTTGAGAGGATTGTGCAAAACTCCAAAGCCAACACCAGAGGCACAATTTTCCAAAAGTCGGTGCAACTACTAGCATACGCTGACGATATTGACATCATTGGTAGGACTCAACGTGATGTCATAGCCACGTTTGCTAGAATAGAGAAGGAAGCGGCGAAAATGGGTTTAGCAGTAAATGGGGGTAAGACTAAGTATATGCTGTCATCACGAAAGGACTCACAACATCGACGAATTGGACAGAACTTCACCATTGACAGATATAACTTTGAGGTAGTGCGGGACTTTGTCTACCTCGGCTCCGCTATTAACTCTGACAACAACATCTCGTCAGAAATTAAACGAAGAATTACTCTTGCCAACCGCTGTTTCTTCGGGCTAAGAATGCAATTTAGTAGTAAAGCCCTCACTCGAACTACTAAGGAGATCCTATATAAGACCCTGATCATCCCAGTCCTACTCTACGGCCCTGAAACCTGGACCGTATCAAAAGCGGATGAAGAAATCCTTGGTAGATTCGAGAGGAAAATTCTTCGAAAAATCTTCGGTCCCGTTTGCGTTGACGGGCTATGGAGACGAAGATTCAACCAAGAACTATACGAGCTGTACAGCGACATGCCCCTGGTCAAAAAACTCCGCATTGGACGTTTAAGATGGCTAGGACATGTAGAACGAATGGCCACCAATACTCCGGCTCGCAGAGTCTTCGATCACCGGCCAGACGTCGGACGCAGTAGAGGAAGACCTCGCCTTAAGTGGCGCGCACAAGTAGAAACCGACCTCAACCAACTTGGAGTGCGCAACTGGAGGCAGTTAGCTAAGGACCGGGCTAATTGGAGAGGCATGTTGGTTGAGGCCCAGGTTCATTCCGGACTGTAGCGCCACTTAAGTAAGTAAGTAAGTTACCATATGAGCCATTCTGTATTGCAAAATAACTATGTATGTATAGGTAAGAGAACGAGCCGGATGCATAACAAACGGCCGCTTATATGGAATAATAAGATATAAATTCAGTCTTGTCCAGACAGAGCTACCCTGCAGTATCAACGCGTGCGTGTTAGAGTATAATTCTTGTATAGAGTATAGTTTTTGTATAAAGTATAGATAAAAGCATAGTGTTCAAGTTTTACTAAATATCTAATAAAAGTGATCTCATAGTCGGATTTTTATAATCAATTTTCCCGACTCTAAACAAATCTATTTTTTTTGTTTTATCACCGTGGTTATACAGTCCGCTTAATACACATTCATTTGGCGTTTATTACACCCAGAATCTTTGCAAAAAGTAGTGAAATTACACCAAAAACATAAATGTTAAAAAAAGTAGCCAAGTTCTTCTATATAAACCTTTGCTTAACAAGTCAGCTGTGAAAAATAGTAAGACGTAAAGTGCGACAAGTTCTAAGTTTATTAATGTTAAATATCAAATATTTTATGTACAGTAATATGGAAGAACCTCAAAATTATCAGAGAAATCTGTTATTTAATAATAATTGACTTAAATTGTGTTGGTTTACTTGGCAAAGTTTCTTTTGTTATACCTAATTACTCAATTTTGAACTGAAAATTTGCCAAGTAAACCAACACAATTTAAGTCAGTAATTATTAATTAACAAATTTCTCTGATAATTTTCAGGTTCTTCCATATTACTGTACTTAAAATATTTGATATTTAACATTAATAAACTTAGAACTTGTCGCACTTTTAGATCTTACTATTTTTCACAGCTGACTTGTTACGCAAAGGTTTTTGTATATAGAAGAACTTGGCTACTTTTTTAACATTTATGTTTTTGGTGTGATTAAGTTCACGGCGTACAAAAAGCTAGGCCCCTGCCTGAACCAATTATATGAATTGGGGTGGGGTCAAGGTTGTGTGTATGCAAGGTTTTTTTGGGATTTGACATGAAACAACACTTACCATACCCAAGTTGCATACAGTAATCTGTGGATTGGTAAACAACTGCCAACACAAAAAAAAAAGTTATCGGTAGTCATCATTTGCATATATTTTGTATGAAAAATGAAAACTTTAAAAATTAACTAAAAATAGAAATAAAAGTTTCTTTACTTTAAAATTGTTATATTTATTATTTGTAAGCATAAATCTACCGAATAAAAGTATCCGCATTTTAAAATTCGTGTTCTCCTAAAGGAAAGTTAAACCCTTAATTTTGTATATGTTTTCAAAATTCCTTTAATTCTTTTCTAAACAAAAAAATATTGGTGTGACAATTTTAAACCTTTACCCCCAGTTTCACAGTAGGAGTTTAAAATTAAGATCAACTGAACCTTAAGCTGAGTTTAAATTTTTGGTTCAATTAGTCCGGTTTCACAGTGAAATCTGATCTTCAGATCAGTTGAACTTCGTTTAACTATATTTTTTGAAAAATAGTTGGCAGCATTTTTCTTGCCTAGTCTTCCCTTTCTTTCTCTGACACAAATAAACAGGCGAAATAACGATAATAATAAATAAAATAATATTCAAAATCAGTATAACAACTCGATAACATTTCAATACACAGTTTTGTTTTGTTCATAATACGAGTATGTTCTGAACTGAAGTTTAAACGGCAGGATAATCTCGGTTAACTTAAACTACAAATTGAACTCAGTTCAAGGTTTAAACAACACCATGAAACCGAATAAATTGTTGATCTGAAGTTTAAACCAAAAGTGGAGTTTAAATTCGCACTGTGAAACTGGGGGTTGATAATATAAACTTAGAAACAAAATTTCAAAAACAAATCATTGACAGGTTTTTAAAATATGTATTGAGTTCTCAAAAAAATTATTTTTTTTTTAGAAATCCAACCCCAAGACAACTCGCTTCTTTATCGAAAATAGATTTTTTGGTTGTAACAACAAAATATCACAAGTGTATTCTTAACCTTAAATTTATATATTCATCGCGTTTTCACCTTGGGAATTTTAAGCACATTCGTGATGGACGAGTGAGGAGATCTTGAACAAAGTTAACAAATATCTATTAAATATCGTATTGGTTAAACGCATCATTGCAATCGAATGGAATACAAAACAGAAAAATGATTAAACATCATTCATATGTAAGCCCAGTCAATTCCAATTGTTTAAAATTCTTCCTGAAAGAATGATAAAACACTTGTGACATACTGATTTTGACTAAAAGGCAACATGAATACCTACAATAAACTTGTGCTACCGCAATTACAACTTTTGTACATTTAAATCTGAAACACAAGAGCCAACAAAAAAGCTCTTTCCGTGTCGACTTTTTTTTAAAAGAAATAAATTTGTACCTTCTTATTTGAAAACCTAAAAACCCTTTTAGCAAAATTTATTTAAAAGCAATGCATTTATACTTGGCTGATTCAAAAAGTGCTCGCAAGAACAAATCCATTTAATCTGCTTTCTCTTTCCACTCAATTTCACCAACCACAAGATGATTCTTTACATTCTTTAATTTATTAACTGTGGCCAAATAATCAGGCTAATTAAAATGTTAAATATCAAAAAATAAAAAATAAATGCTGTTGTAATTAATACTACAATATGGCAAGGATTCCAAATTCATCCAACAAAGCAATATTTTTTGGAAGAAAAAAAATTAATCAAACTAAAATGAAAAGAAATATTAACTGACTCAGCAACCTTTACTAATGGGATGCTTTTGTATAATAACAAAGTAGCCTCATCATAATCAACCACAATAAATGGGAGAATGAGGCATTAATACAACAATGATTTTTAGATTATTTCTTCCAGTTTTTTTTTCGTATCCTTCCATCCTGTAAGAAATTAAGAATAATGAAAAATTTTGGCAATAAAAGACTATGAGATACATTTATGTATATCTACTTTTCGGATGAATTTTATTTCTTGTTGAAATAAATTTAGCAGAAAATATTTCTTCCTTGATAGCCAAACATTAGCTTTCTTTTCTTTTAAATCGAATTTTAAGAATGTACCTAAAATATTGAAAATTATTTAGGTCTTTTGACTTCTAAGAAGTAAAGTTCAGTTCTATAATAAAATACATGGAAACATTTTTTAATGAGTTAAATATGATTATGAAATATGTATGCATGTAGCACCTAAGATCTTTTAAGTCCAACCTTAATTTGCACGGCACGGCACTAATTAGAACGATCTTTACTGTCTAATTATAACCGACGGATGACATTCAGCTTACACTGAAGGTATAGAACCATGAATAAAAAAAACAAGATTACGACATTTGTTTTTTGTCTTGTTTTGCTGACGTGACGTCAGGCGAGATTAAAAAATCTGAGCAAAAGAAATTGTTTTGTGGGTCCGATGTGGATTAATGGATTTTTCGTACGGGAATAATATAAACATACAATTTGTCTAAATAATTAAATATTGTTGAATTAAATTTACTTTAATTGAATTTAAAATAATTGCAATAAAATCAAGAATAAAAGAAAGTCGGAGTGCTAAATGGATATGGAAGATTTAACTTAAATTGGGTAAAACACAACAATTGGTGTAGATATGTGTGGATTAAATAAATGGAAAATGTTTTAATTATGTTGTAATTTTATTGTGTTTGTTGAAGAATTCTCCATGTTTTTAAATAGAGATCGAGCAGCAAATCTCGTAATTTTGGGTGATATGAACCTAGACTTACTGACCCCAAGTACTGCCTTGGATTTTCATTTTTTTCATCCTTTGTTAATGAAGTCACAGAACCAATCCAAGCACCTGCCTTCATCATGTTTTTGGGCGTCTCTCTAAGATATCTATGGAAGATTGTGCGGGCATGGTATTCGATCTGCAAATTACGAATCATTGCATGACCGGCTTCATTTAAAAAAAATTAAAATACCTTGAGCAAAACACTGCGAACTTAGAACGTAGATTAATAAAAATTGATTTTAGTAAACTGAATGATAATTTGCTTCATGAGGACTGGGAGGAAGTCTATGCTGAAGAAAACCCATCCAGAGCGTATGATTTATTTTTAAGATGTTTCAAAGATCATATAATCACAATTCAACATACCCGCTTAGACAAAACAGATCTAATGTTAGGCTTAAATCTTGGATGAATCGTTCTCTACTTACTAAAATAAAATTTAAACATAAAATGCGTAAGAAATGCCAAAAACATCCACAAAACACGAGCTTAAAAATTCGTTATAAAAAAATATGTCAGAAAATAAACAAAGAGATACGTATAAGGTAATTCAAAAGAAGAGTGGAAGGTTGTAAACGATATAATGAATAGAACGGTTAAAAATCAGTCCAAGTCAATGAAGATACAAAATGGTAACAAAGAGATTTCTGATCCTAAAGAGATAGCTAACTTATTTAATGATTATTTTGTTGCAGTAGGTCAAAATTCATTTCCAATTGATCTGCCTTTTTCTTGTAATTGCTGCTCAAATTTTAGTACTTTGAACGAAAGCTCTAGTAGAAATAGTTTCTTTTTTGAATCTGTTTCTGCATTTGAAATTTTGAAGACCATTAACGCGTTGAAAAACTCCAATTCTTCTGGAAATGACGGCATTTAAAACGATGTACTGAAAAAAACAGGACTAAATCTAATAGACATTTTAGCACATATTTTTAATTTGATTGTTTTCTCTGGCTGTTTTTCAGATAGAATAAAATGTGCTCATGTTATCCCAATATTTAAATAAGGACTCAAAACATATGTAACCATCGACCGATTTCGTTATTGCCTTCTATCTGAAAAGTTTTCGGTGGTTTTTTTCACCGCTGCGCTGGTGAAAACGTAGCCAAAAAGTTAAAGTGAGCAATGCCTTAAGTGTATTTAAGAATATCAATGTAGGTGTTCCTCAAGGATCTGTTTTGGGCCCCATTTTGTTCTTAGTTTATATTAACTCCCTTTTCGAACAACCTTTTGCGGGATCCGTAAAAGCGTTTGCAGACGATCTTGCCATTGGGTATGATGCAGCTAATCCTCTTAATATAGTTGCTGATATTAATCATGATTTACATATATTAAGGTTGTGGCTAACGGATCATAAACTAATTATAAGCAATAAAACAAAACTTATGTTTTCTTAGTCACGAGTCTTTTGAATCGCTTGATACTAAAGTTATGTTTCATGACCCCTTTTGTGTAAAATACAAATTAATAAACAACAATTTCTTAAGGTTAAATTCTATGTCCCTTTATAATTCGAACGCCGTTTGCAGTGGCAATTGCTTTTATATCGATACCATAAAGCATTTTAAGTATCTAGGGGTTACAATAGATCAACATTTTAAATGGAATGAACACTTCCATAATTTGAAAAAATACTTCTTGTCCAGTATTCGATGTTTCTATCGCCTAAGAAAATTTTTTTCTAACACTACCCTAACTACAGTGTATTATGGACTATTTCTATCCAGGCTACCATATGGAATATGTTGTTGGGGGGGTGCTTATCTTAACAAACTGTAGAAGTTAAATGTGCTTTAAAAGTGTGCTATAAGAAAAATTTGCAACTCCCCGCGCCTGGCTCACTCCATGGAATTCTTTCGAAAAACAAACATTTTACCCGTTCGTCACTTATTTTATTATAAAGTCCTAAAAATATTTTTTAAAGGAGGTGGATATTTGCAAAGTCCTATTAGTAATTTTCATAACTTAAGAAGCAATACTCGCTTTGTTCCAGCCTTGACTTTCAGAACAACACTTCTTAGGTTAGAAACTCCTACACTATAGTAGCCCGCAAATTATTCAATAAACTACCTGAAAATATGCGTAAAAAAAGGATTCCATCTCTTTTCTTGAAACGAATTAAATCATGGCTTCTAACTTACAATATTTATGAAATCAAAACTTTGCTGCAGTACGTTGTTTGATAAAATTTCATGATTAGTATTGCTAAATTGTTTACAATATACATAAATCATTATTCAAAATTGTTATTCAAAGATTTGCTATGTGAGTTTATTTTTGAAGACTTTAGATTTTATTGCTAATTTTCAAATCAATTTTAATAAACTAAAACGTAATTTCTTACTTTTCCCTCCACATTGTAATTATTCACATTCCATTTAATGTTTATGAAATGTAGCCTTAGCCCTATTTTTAATTAAATATAAACGCTACAAACTATTCTCTAACATTTAAAATTGTAAACTTGTAGATTTAAGTAATTATAAAAAATTATAAACAAGAATATGAACAACTAAATAAATAAATTGTATTTTCGTTTTTTTTGCATTTTGATAAGTCTACAATGGTTCGGTTAAGTGTTCTTATTCTAAAATACATCCTCGCTTGGAAAAAAAGGTTTTTTATTCCCACATCGCAGTCAATGTCTTTGGCCAATTCAAGTAGATTTGTTTGGTCTTCTCCCGTGAAGTATTTGAACATTTTGTCCAAGTTCATCACGTCATTCAATATCCTTGGTGATAGCTTTGACAAGCCGCCTTAACTTAGGTGTACACCCATGAATACGATGCGATATTTTCTTCAGCTGGAATTTTGTGTATTAGCTTATTGAATATGTATCCGGCCATATTTTCTAAGCCATCGCTATCTAAAGTGGCCAAATCTTCATCGTCTTTGTTGCCGTCAGTATTAACTTCTTCTGGTTCACAACCAATGCTTTGAAATATAGTACCTAAAAAATATTGATAAAATATTTGTAGCAGGCTCCAGGTCAATAAAACACGGTGTTATATGGTGTACAACGTTTCGAGCATGAATACACTCTTCATCAGGCAGCAACAAAAATTTTAATTAATTATACAGGATTTACACAGATATTGAAAAAATATATTTTTAAAAAAATATATATATTTCCCCTACTGTCCGTCGTTTTTAATTTGTGGCTGTATTGACTTTTATTGACTTGGAGCCTGCTATAAATAGTTTATCAATGAAATATTGGATGTCACAAACAAATTCCTATAAGCCTAAAAAGATATTTAAGATTATGTGTTTGTATAAGCAAAAGCAATGTCTGCAAACCGGTCAATGGCGCTTCCAAATCTGGGGTATCGTCAAAGCTTACATTTGCTGGGTCCGAAATAACACCCTCGTTGTGTCCTAAAATGTGGGACCTTAACCTCAAGTGGAATTCCTCTCGATCAGGATGATCATGGAGGCCTACTACTTAAATAAACTAACCAAATTCAAGTAAAATTAAAAAAAAACTTACATTTCAAGGCGAAGTATGTCCAATTGTGCCTTAAAAGAAACACAATTTTCGCAACCGGATAAATCAAAAGATTCTGTGGCATCTTCTTGAGAAATAATAGTCTCATGGCACACTTCTTCACTGCTCAATACATAAGTATTTGCGTCTAACAAGGTTACTACTATTTTTGTATTGTCCTGGCCAAAACCCTAGTTGACCGGCCAGATAAATCAGCGTTTCCCGTTGCTTTGTAGACTGTTGGTATGGAACCAGGTTTAAGGCGATGGCTTTTTTATCCGTGCAGCCTATGAAGATAGAATATATTTTTAATTTATTTATTATAAAGCAATTCAAATGCACTTACCATATTCAAATTGGAAGTTATCGGTTCTATGTCTTCTGCAGTAAATGGTCACTAGATTCTAGCTGTTTTTGCATTAAAGATTAAAAGCATCCTTGCTTTTACAAAAACGAATCCAAATATTCAACAGTACTGGAACTTTTGGTAAAGTGTAGTATGACACATCATCTCTCCTTAATGTCTTGTTGTTGTTCTTATTGTTTTTATTGTTGTTGTGATTACACCTACAAACATCACACCACATTTTAAAGCTATTTCACAAAAAAAAAAATATAAAATTTCAAAAACAAAATCCAAACTTTTCAATTTCAAACTGTTTCGCTTTTCTCGTTTTCATTTTAAATCTCGTGTGACGTCACACGAGTTGTCAAAAATTACAACAGCAAAGCGAAAAAATAGAAGTGTCGTAATCTTGTATTAATTCATTCATAGTATAGAACGGAATGCTGCCTAGAACTAACACACGTCTAAATTGTGAAACAGATTAAACCCACAACAGCAACGTCAAGAGCGTTAGGCCAAAGTCCTAAATGAATTGCTGACAACTTAACGCTACGATACGATGTACGTACAATAATACCACACTGTGCTTGTTCGAAGAACCCGAGGCATTACAGTAGCATATATGTATTTATGTTCTATCAGCTATATCAATAAGGACACACTATTCCCACGTTGACACTACGTTTTATCTAGCACACGAGTTATACACCTTATTGGCGTGATAATCTTTTCATAAACACATTCACACTCGTAGAACCAAATTTTTCCATGACCAAAAATTAAGGCAAAAAATACTAAAATGTCCCAAAAGTAGTAAGAATGTTTGGTCCTTTTTGAAAAAATTTCGAAATTCAACTTCGTCTTCGGTTCCAACGCTTGTCTTTAATGACACCCCTTTTGTCAGTTCTCGCGAAAAAGCCAATTTGCTTGCTGGGCAGTTTGCTATTAATTCGACTCTGTCAGAAAGTTTTATGACTCCTCCAGTTCTTGAGAGCGTTAACGATTTCATTTTTAATTTCATTTTCATTCTCTTGCATCGTTCTGAAGAGGTTTTCTTCAACGCTGGCAAAACCAATGCGTAAGCTTTTCCATCTGTCCTATTCTATAGGGCTCTTTCTGAGTGGTTGGAAAACAGCATTTATCCAAACTGTCCCTAAAAAAGACGAATCTTCCTCACCCTCTAATTACCGGCCAAATTCACTTACGTTACTTTTTTCCAATGTCATGGAAACGATGATTAATTATCAGCTCAAGAAATATTTTGAAGAACGAAAGCTCCTTAATGAACGACAGTATGGCTTTCATTTGATAGAGTTTGGCATCAAGTTCTCTTATCGAAAATGCGTGCATTTGTTATCGATGAGTTTTTTCTTCGTTGGATTAGATATTACCTTTCGGACCGCTCAATACCAGTCGCATTGGGTGGTTTGAAGCAAAGTAAATGCTGGTGTGCCAAAGGGCTCCGTTTAGTCTCCCTTTTTCTCATTTATATTCTCATTCTCATTAATAATCTCTCATCTGGAACTTCCAATTCACTAACTTGTTTTGCTGACGATAGTACTCACAGCTTTTCATATTAGTTTTCAGATTCGCCTCCTTGTTCTTCGGATGTGGAACTGGAACGGCAGCGTATGGTAAGCTCACTAAATTCTGATCTCGACAGCATTATGTCCAATGAGGAATAAGAAACCGCGTAGAATTTAATGCTTCAAAAACTAAGTGCTGTCTTCCGTCGTTAAAACAAAATCCACCCCCATGCCGCACTTGCATTGAAGAAACTGAGCAGCTGTCAGTTACTGATATGTGCTCATCAGTTTACCGTTGAGCCCAATTTCGGGCGTCTGACAGAGATTCTTTAGTTAGCCGTACAACGAGAATGTGGACTAAATTACCCGGCTCTATTTTCCCCTCCTATTTTGATATGCAGAGATTCAAAACCAATGTGCATCGGTATCTCTGTTTCATCCTTCCCTATTTTCCTAACGCTCACACTGTGCTTGGTCATTTTATGGGTAATATGTCAATTATTATTTATTTAGTACTGAAAACTTGACACCACTTCCAAAATTTTACTAAATCAATATAAGCTCATTTGTCATAAGTCCCGTTTCACATAAGGCAACTAAGTATCAGCAACATTTAGTTTGTAGGGTAGGAGGAATGATCCCTTTTAAGCTACGCGTGTAATAACCCGCTGACAGTTCCGAATTTCCGCCAAACGTCAAAAGCTAGAACTTAAAAATTTTTATTTTGCGATAAATGCTGTCATGTGCAAAAATAAAACGCTTTTTACAAAACGCGGTAGATACTGCTATTGTTCAAATATCAAAAAATGACAACAGTCAAGGTTTTGTTCAGTACCTGAAAGTTATTCAAATTCTTTGTGAAGATATTAGAGAATAGCAACAAAGAAGTTTTTTGTATTCTTATTCGTTGCTTATACGTCCAATTTGGCGACTTATATACATTTATTAATAATAGGTACAAGTTAACACATATTTTAGTGCTGCCATTCTTCGTTTATTAATTAGAAATGATGTATGTATATTGTACGCACACTGCTATAAGCAAAATTTATAATTGTTTCAGAGTCTTTGGAGAATTCTCTACTTTTTCGTAAATAATTAATTCCTCGGAACTTTGTTTTTTTCTTTTATTAAATAGATTTCCATACACAACTAACAGATACTCAACCTCAAAAAAAAAGTGGGGCAGCAGACACCATTTTTGAGTATGCAAAAAAGTAGATTCTTCCAAATACAAGTAATGAAAAGTTAACTGAGTTAATTTAAATTTTTTGAATTAAATTTTTTGGCAAAAATATTCTGCTATGGCAAATATTTCTAGATTAACATAAGATTAAAGTACAAATACAAATTGGGGAGCGTACCTTTTCCTGGAAAACAATTGCCCCAATTACGATTGCCCGCAATTTTTTTTTTATTAATTTTTCAGAATAGTTTCACGTGCTTGATGAAAATCATCTTCCAAAATTAAAAATCAATAATTCATTTCTGCGTTCTGTTAAAAATTAAAATAGTATTAGTTTCACAGGTAAAGGTACTAAATGCGGGGAAATAGCAATCGTGATACGGAAATTCGTTTTGCGGGCAATTGTTATCCGGGAAATCATTACCCGGGGAATTGTTTTCCGGGAAATCATATCCAACCCACAAATTGCAATACACTTCACTTTTACCTATTAGTCTGCTTTTCTTTTTGCTTTCGTTTAGCAGTCTTCATATTTTTGGCCAAAGCTATTTCTTGGACTAAAAGTCGCAGCTTGGGAAAAAGTTGGTCTACGGGACTAAAATTGAAAGGTTTTCGTAGAAATTCGCATGAATAGTAAACGTACGAAATGTCGGAATGGAATATTGAGGAGATATTTTGAAATTCCTTAAGTCAAATAAAGTTAAATAGCTAGATATTTTTTACTTCGTTTTTTTTTTTTTAATATGCGCATCTATACAAATTATGGCAGATTCTTGAAAAAAGTATCCACTACTTCTTCGCGCATTGTTTATTATTTTGTAAATATCATAACCTTTTGTTGGTTATTGTTTTAACATGGCTAACACTTTATCTGATGTGCTATTGTAAATATTTTGTTATATGTATTATTGAAGACCAACGTTATGCCAAAGCAGTACTATCGAAAAAATAACTTTGTGAGAAATCACTTTAACGGTGCATTCATTGATTCCTAAGGATAAACTTCATTGTAAGTTATACCAATAGCCTCTCTGATTTGCATTTTAAACAACGTAACCCTCTTCTTTCATCTAAAACAACAAAATATTAGAATAAACTTTTATTTCCACATCTGCATTCTGTCAATTTGCCAAGATAACATACACTTTTGATGTTCTACATACTAAAAGTTAAGAATACATAGGTACTCATGCAAATCCAAACATCCACCGCAGTTGCATTCAAATTCAAGTCCAAATGTAGCTTAGTTTTCTACGAATGAAAGGGGCCAACATTAAAACAACAAGCAACAAAAACATTTTTTGTACACACAGAAAAATTATATAGAAAGGACATCCCAGAAGAACATACAATTCGAACAGTAACAACAAAGTATTATTATACTCGACTCGGAGCTCGAACACATCAGACACCCAGGATTCTCAGCAGAGAATTTCTAACTATGGTATATTTGTATTCCCATCATTTTGGCAATATCGCCAAGGAAGCTCTCTTAAGCTCAATCAAGCGTTTTATTCGTGTATTTGCAGACACATTAAATGTGCATAGCAAATCGGTAAACATTAGCTTTGCTTATGCTCGAAGGCGAAAAGGATTTGCCAGCGATATAATCGTATTCCTTCTTATTCTTCATGTATGTGTATGTATTCATCTTTATAGGATGACATATATATTATATGTATTTATTGAAGAACCTCTTCTACCTCATCTTCTGTACTATAAGGTATATGGTTTGACTGTAAGAATGCTTTTGGCTGGGTGATATATTTTTTGAGTGAATATAGTATAAAGGATTTGGATTTTCTATCGCAAATATCAGAGGCGGTGTTTTTGTAGTTTTCCAAGATTCAGGCCCTTGAAGTAAGATTTTTTCACGGACGAATTTTTCAATTACCATGTGCTTTTTTGCCTTCTTCAAGATGGCTGCTCGGCTGCACTTTTCCTGTAGTACGGAAAAGAAATATTAGTTGAAATAATTGTTAAGTCTAGTACGCAGCTAAAGTGAAATGAAATTATCCGGCAGTTTGCAACTGCCGAGTGAAATGTAAACGAAACAGAAAAAAAATATCTGTTTTTTTTTTTGCATTTGGAGACCGCCAGAAAATTTCGCGTCACTTCAGCTGCGTACTAGGAAAAATGAAAAGTCATAATTTCGCAAGCAATTAATGTGCCCAGCAATTAAATTGAGAACGAAAAAGGATAAAAAATTGTAATAAGAAATCTAGTACAGCTATCCACTAAAATGACACATTTCGTCGTTAGACAGCTTACTGGAAAAGGAAAACTAGAGCGAAATTTTTCGTTTGTTATTTCGTTCTGTCATTTTTGTATGGGATTTTTCGTTTCACATAAGCAGCGTATTCGGCTTTATAATTGAAGTAAATGATTGTGTAATTGTTGTGAAGCTAATAAGAACTAAACGAAAAAGAACAGGGAAAACTGTGAACATAAAAAACAGATCAACAATACGAGTATATGATATAATTTCAGGTAGGCAATCCAAATTTACGAGGAATATTAGGTTTGTTCGTTGAACTCAGGATTAATCCAGGTTTTCTTGCAAACTTCAGGAGTTGTCAAGAAACCTGGATTTTTCGTTTTTTTTTTTAAATCCCAAGAGATTAAATTAGCTTAAATTTCTCTTTTGGAGTGTATGTAATTTGGTAACTTCTCGTTGATAGTTTATTCTTTAGCTCAATTCACTCCAGCTAAAAACCTTAATCTACTTAAGGCCGAACCTAGGTCTAAAAAAAAAACAGGGTGAGTTCAGATTTTTCTTGAAGGCGGGACTAATCCTATTTTTCTTCCGGTTGGCTAGATGAAGCTACCTGTCGCACTTCTACATCCTATAAGAGAAAATGAAACATCATCTGCATTTTGAATGGTTCTGTCAAAATTAATCTACTTTTAAAGCATGAAAACACTATTCGCGATTTGGTTAATCTACAAGTGATTAATATAGCCGGTGAAAACGTAGCATCAAATGACATTAGCTTTGTTCATAGTTGTCAGTTCCAGTGGACACTAGGTACTATCAATAAACTGTCAAAAACTGAGTTAACAGCATACACCTCTGCGCTTTGCTTAAGCTCTAATTAAATGATGGTAATAATCAGGCAACGCGTCGACTCTCTGACGTCACCACAAATTGTATTTTGTTTGGGTCACAGCAGCGTCAAAGCTTACAGATACAGTATCAATGGATCAAACGTTGATGATCACACGAATATGTTTTTGTCAAAGTGATTGTTTATTCATCATTGTAAATGATTTGACACATAAAAGTGTGAGGAGTGAAGGTCATTTTTCTCGATGACAAGCCCAAAACGAACTTTTGTTTTGGGGTTGGCCGAGGCGCGATAGTTGTGTGTTCGTCTGTCAACCTCATGGTCACAGGTTCGATCCCTGCCGTAGTCTATGTGCTCTTATTTTTCCATTAAAACCCAATTCTAAAAATAAATTTCATACAATGAGTTGCTGGTTTAGTCACAACATGCTGTTTAGGCATAGAACTAACAACATGTGATTGAGTAAAACTAGTAAACAGTTAAAATATGACAAAGAAGAAAAAAAATGTATGCGAATTATAAGGGACATAGATAAATAAGACACGGAAATTTCTCCGCATTAGTTCAGCCGCCATCCCTGGAGATACAATCTGAGACTGCAACCACCTACAGCCTCAGAACATCGCACCAACCACACATCTTTCTTATCATTCTTTCTCTTCCTTAACCGCACGCACGCGCTGTGTTGAAACATTTAAAGGGTAGTATATAATCCCTTGAGCGAGTGTAGATTATAAAAAAAAAAGAAAACACAAGTAGTGACAGAGAGCCTTAAGTTTGTGTTCCAAAAAAAATTGAACTCTTTAGACTTGTCAAACAACTGTTGTGATATATACGGAGTGTCAATTTCAACAGTCGATGGCGCAAATTTTTTTTACTGCGTCTGTCAAAATGATGTGTCAATTTAACCCTAAGAGCCGACACTAACCAGGTATGCTTTTGTCAAAAATGTCGACGTGTCCATATAGCACTGAAAACAAGCTGCGGAAACATTTGTCGCTGACAATCACACGACATAGATGTTAAAAGGTCATTTGAAGTCATTTTTACATCAAAGATTCAACGGGTTAATTTAACGTTGACCGCGAATGTCTAACTTAGACACCATCTTAGATTGTTTGACAGCTTATTGATGTCTTTATGTGAAAAGATAAAACCAGCACCAGCTTCGTTTGACATTTCGTTTTGAAATGAACAATGCTACAAGTTTTTGCAGTGTGGTGCCTGGTGCCACTGAATATCGTAGTAAGAAAGTTGTCATCAATGCACCAGCAACAGTAATCTTATGTCGAATTCTAAACAACCAAACATTCGATTTTTTTCTGAACACAATCGAATTATTTCTATACAAAATATGTGAAAACAGATCTTGATTTTTGAACTAGATTTCATTGACCTTAAACGCACACTACTTTTTTGCAAGTTCATTACAACAAACAAAAAAATCGATCTGGAATCGATTTGAAATGGTTGTTTGGGATTCGACATTAGTATTTTGACCTAACGACAATAGGCGTGGTTTTTTCTAAGCCCCAGTGAAATTGGACGAAAAAAACGATGAGTAGGATTAACAATTGGCATACAACAACAACTAATCCCCAGGGGTGCTTAGCTTAAACCCAGAGAATTCTCGGGGCTTAGTTATTGGAGAGGATAAAAACTGTGCTACCTAAAACTTTTTCACTAAGTTATCGATAAAATGTATAGAAACTTCAAAACTGACAATTTGACATGTCAAATAATTATCAATTTTGTTTGGTTTGGTTGAGCTTTTGGTCTAAGTGTGTCAGTTGTTTTCCTGACGACCATGTCAACCTAACCTACCTTTTAATATACATTTCGCAACACAACACCAAATCAATTTTAACATTTTCCGCTTTTGTATTGCCTCTATGGTGTCGTAGATTTTTTCCACCTCGTCATGAGCAAAACCTTCTACAGCGATTTTCATTTTTGCGTTTATTTTTATTATATGTGTATTAAAACTTGACTGTGAAATTATTATTAAATAAAAACGTATTTCATGAAGTTGATATTCGTTCAATTAACAAGAATTGAATGAACTACAAAATAAAGGTTTCTCTGAGAAAATTGTTTTCGACTGCGTTTTGTTGTACACGGGAGCAACCCAATACAGATTATCTGCTACATCCTAGGCATACTTCAATCTTCTTGATCGTCGTCCGCTCTTGCTCAGACCTATATTCCTAATGACATAGGAACTGAACGTCCCGCCAGAATAAGCAACTCGTCCACTAATATCATGTCACCAGTGACCGACGAATGGGGTAGTTTTCAATGAGTTGAATTCTATGTACCACTGTATTTGTGAAAATTAAATTAAAAGAAAATCACATCGGCTAAAAACAATTTCCAAAATACTTTATTTCAATTTTCAAATTACTTGATTCACATTTTTTTGTATAAATAAAAATTAACTTGGTTATTTGTATGTTATTTTTATAGAAAAGTAGTTTAAATTCAATAAATATATCGAAATTACACAAAACAAATCAACCCGATGATTTTTAGAAGAATGAGGATGAGGCAAACAGTGGTGTTTATTTTTTTCTTGCATTACAGCTGTTCTTCAAATGTCATCTTTCAAATTAATAGTGCTGCCTAGTATTTCACTAAGCGCCTTGGTCGTTTTTTTCAACCAATTCCCCCGGGGATTGCAAAAATACGCACCTACTGTTGACGTTGCTGATGCTAGTGTAGAGTATAACTGGAGTATGCAGGGCACCAAAAACAATAACAATGCAAAGAAAAGTGAGCGTGAAAAGTATAATCTTAAGCCAGCCAAAATGCGACCAACAAAAAAACTTGTTAAACACTATTCAAATGAGAGCCACCACCGACCACCAATTTAAGGAATATTCATCCATTTTGACATTTCATTCACATACCTGGATTTTTTTGTTCGTCGCGAATGACATTTTATATTTTTGATAATATGGTTTTGAAGTTTGTAGGGAGCGAACATTATATTTGGTTGAGTGTTGATGGGATGTGGAAAGTAAATAGTTTGATAGTTCGTAAAAATTAGATTGCAATTCGTTGTTTTCTCAAATGTATATAATTTTGAAAATTAAGAAGCAAATTTTAATCTTTAAACTTTAATATAACTTATATATTTACCAATTTGTTTACAATTTGTAAAGAATTTAGTTATTAAATTAAATGTTTGCTTAAAATCGTATATATTCGTTAACTCGTAAGTCGTTTTTAATATTATTTAAGTGATGCCCCTTAATTTTTTTAACAACGAGTTTCATTTTAAAAATTTTACTATAAAATACATTTTGAAAATACCGATTTAAAGTTTAAATTTTTTTATAATACTTATCATACGCCATGTTTAAAACTGACCGTGACCGCAATTTTATTTGTTGCGCCTATAGTCTGATATAAATATTGGCGGCCATGTAGCAATGGCAAATCTATATTATTTTTTTTTGCAAATGGATTTAGAAATTCCAGTTTCTTTTGAGGAGAAACATAGATTTTGACTACCTACTAACTCAGCCAACCATGCATGAATACAAACGTAAAAGTGTTTATATGCACCAAGCGCACGAACAACACCAAAATAACTCCAGCAAATAAGCACAAGTTCTCTACTACCCAAGTACATACTCGTACATACCAGCTATTCCCACGAACTCGAACACAGCCACCCTATATAACATTTCTCTCAATCACTGCATCACGATAAAGGATTATAAATATCCTGCAGAAATAGATTTAAAATATCGATGCAAATGCTCCTCGTCTTATAGGTGTAGGTAAGTTATTGCACATGAAGATTTTTTTTTTTTGGATTTCACTTTCTTGCATGGTATAGGTCTTCGCTAGAAGGAAATGTTTTAGTGCTTTTGCATGAGAGGTACCAACAGCATACCGATTTCTAACGTAACCGTGTAGTCATCTGTCATATTTAGAATCTGCTCGAAGGATTGTCGAACTCGATGACAAAACTATGAATACGGCTATATGACAGACATGCCCGAGAAAAGGCAAAAGGAATTTCAATAATTCAAATCACACATGCAATTGGTCGGAAACTAAGAACCCCTTTCTGCTAAATCCATAGTTTGTTGCTATAGCATCTGCAATACACCGGAGCTGCTGAGCCTGAGTTCAGAGAAGGCAAACATCCGGATTGATGCGATTAATTAGAAAGACAAACATATCCTTGCCAAATAAGTTATTCATCGATGCCGATGCCTTTTTGTTATGAATTCATTGAACTTAAATATACCTATGATCAATAGCAAGGGTGATGTTGACTTACTATAGTGCCTCGTGACAACCTGATTTGTGATTCGTGATGTTTGGGAACTTTCTGTATGTTTTCCTGTAAGTTTATTATTATTACTTTGCATTAAAGATAACGATAAAACATTAAATCTGCCTTTGTGTCCGTATCCAATTTTAGTTTACATACATGCCAATTTATTACAGTTCTGTTCTTGAAAGTATTGCATATGCGACCCCATCCATAGGGTCAAAAGGGTATTCGAATTCAGAATTTCCATTTCCACCTTTCACACTTTCAATATTAGAATACTGTTATACAACTATTATAAATTGGCATTTTTCAAGTCAAGTCCTATATCCAAACAAGGATTGGATGACCTCTTCAATCTATTCATTTTCTGCAAGAACCAACACTCGAAATAGATGGATTCGTCGGATTCAATTCGCAAATAGGTTCGATAGCGAATTTAGTTATAAAATTTGTTTTCATCAACGATTCAAATCATCAAATCCTTCAAATATTAAATATAAATATTTTGTTCACAATTTATTTAAGAATCGAGGAAAAGCAATCCGGATGATCAGTTCGGTTTTTGTACAGTGTGGCCCACGAATCGTGCTACAATAAGAAATTTAAATAACTTTTATTTTAATCGATGTATTTCATTAATATTTTTTATTGGATAAAAAATTTAATTTTATTTTAAATAACTAATGGTTTTTAAAGATGATAGACCGCAAATGACCTCCACGCTCATCCATGCATATGCGGCACCTGATCAGTAAATTGTTCATTGCGGCCTGAAGGGTTGAAATTGGGATGGCCTCAATTATTGTCTCAATGGACTGCTTCAATTCAGTCAAAATTCTGGGTTTCGTTTTGTACACTTCCTGTTTGACATAACCCCATAACAAAAAGTCTGGTGCAGTCAGGTCAGGTGACTTTGGGGCAGCGGAAAGTGCAGTTTTTGGATATCAATTTGTTTAGGAGTTTTCGTTGGAGCTCCCCCATAACTTGTGTGGCTACGTGTGCACTTGCTCCATCTTGTTGAAACCAAATCGTGCTGAAAGAGATGCGTCTTCGGCG
This sequence comes from Philhelius pedissequus, assembly GCA_910595825.1. Classification (NCBI taxonomy): domain Eukaryota; kingdom Metazoa; phylum Arthropoda; class Insecta; order Diptera; family Syrphidae; genus Philhelius; species Philhelius pedissequus. The sequence continues at coordinate 330,421,958 of OU343160.1, forward strand.
AAGTTCTGGGTAAAAAAACTTCTTCAACATCTTTAAATAACGGTCCCCATTGACAGTTTGTGTTACGCCGTTTTCTTCAAAGAAATATGGCCCGACAATACACCTTAATGAAACTGAGCAGCACACAGTGACTTGTTCTGGGTGCAGTTCGGTCTCATGGAGCATTCTGCTTGTTAACATTGCCGTTTAAGTCAAAATGAGCCTCATCAGACATGAACAAACAATTTATCAATGTGTTGCCTTCTTCGGCCATTGCAATCATTTTTCGCCAAATTCCAGGCGAACAAGCAAATCCTGAGGGCTTAACTTGCTTGTAATTTAGACATTGTACGGAAACAAGTTTAAGTCATCATGAAGTATCCGTTGTAATGACCGTCTGCTAACTTCAATTTGGCCCGATAAGTTCCGAGTAGAAACACTTGGATTTGCCTGTATTGCCGATGCAACAGCCACGATTGTATCCTGAACCCGAACATTGGGATCTCTATGATACGGTCTTCGTTCGATGCTTCCAGATTCGGCAAACATTTTCACCAGCCTCATAATGCTCCATCTACTCGGGGGAGTACCGCGAAACTCCAGCCTAAATTCCCTTTTGACGGAAATGACGGACAGCTAAGAATGGTATCGCTGCACTATCCAAATCCTTTTTGCAGTATCCAAAGCATTCATTTTGATAAATCTAAATAGTAGCCTATAAAATAAAAAAAAATACACCGATTACTCACACTGAAAAAAAGTTATTACGTTTTATTTTTGTACCACGATTCGTGGGCCACCCTGTATTTAACTAGCTGGTCATGCCCGCCGTCACTCGATTCAATTTCATGTCTCTATCTTCAGTAACTTCGACTTCGTATTGTTTGCCAGTCATCTAAGCAGTTCGCCAGGAATCAAATTTTTTGTTGAAGTTGTGTGAACAAAACAATTTCTTTACGATCATAATTTAAAATGACATGAATTAAATCGGAATCCATTGTTTTAAAAGACATTTTGGTGTTTTAATGGGGCTATGGAAATGCTCAGATGTTTGACTGTGGGAAGTTGTTTGTTCTTTGAAATTTGCAATAGCTTGGTCTGGAACTGCGAAGTTTGGTGTTTCCTGTGGTTGAAATCTGGGTTTCGAAGACTTTCTTGGCTGATAGATCATTTGCATCCAATAACTCGAAATACCCATTCTAGTCAAAGTGTTTTGACTTTATTGGACTACATCCATGAATCAAAGAAAACAAGATTACGACACGTCTTTGTCTTTCTTATTTTATTAACAGCACCAGAGATTAAAAATCTGCAAGTTGTTGTTTGTGGATTAATGGACTTCGATCTCTGGTGACGTCAATAAAATAAGAAAAACCAAGAAGTGTCGGAATCCTGTTTCCTTTGATTCATGGACTACATCAAAATTCTCTAAGTTCCACCGTTCGCCCTTCTCATATACATGGCCAAATTTAAGTTCTACGTACACATCTCCATATTCCCAAAATTAAGGTCAATATTTCCTTTCAAATAATTTATATGGTAACTTCCAAATAAACTTTCTAAGAACATATTTCATTGAAAAATTTTCGATAATTATTCCACTTACTCAACATTAATAGCAAACACAAAAGTTAAGTGCCCAACAAACAGCCTTAAAAGCAAATTAACACTGAAAACTTTTCTATTCTTCTCAAGTACCTACCTATACCTACTTCCAAACAAAAAAGATGAAAAAAGTAAAACTCTAGTTTTGTTGCAACCTTATTCGATTTCACTCTACACATCAATAAGATGAGAAATGTGAATATAATATGAATATACTTCTGGATGTGGATGCACTCATAAAATCCTTGTAATTGTTCATTCTCTCTTCAAACAATCAATACACACCATGTGAAGGCACCATATTATACACCAATCCCTTCCCTAGCCCAAGAACCACAAACTTTCTCCATTGTTTGTGATTTCTGGACATTTGCTGAGTGAGCTTTTTGTGTGCTTTCTGATGCTGATGATGAAGAAAAACAAAAGGAGGGTTAAGAAATTATGTTAATTTATCTGAAATTTCTATGAGCTGCCTAAGGGCCAGATTATTTCTTAAATGTTATACAAAAATAGCTTAATATATTGTTGAACAAACTTATAATATTTGTAAGCTTCAATCCAGTGATTCTATGTATTCAAAAATGATTTAGATTCAACAGCAGTACGAGAATTTGTCCAAGTAAATTTTTGGAAATACCTACACTAGTATTTTTGAAAATTTGTTCCTAATTGTCAGGTTTTTAGAAAATTAAAATTAAACAACTATTTTGATATTTAACATGTTTGTCAATTTTTGTACACAATTCCTAGCTATACTCTGTTCAACGAAAATTATCGGTACATACAGTGAAAATAGAATGTTTGCATATTATTTATTTGATGTGAATTGCACACGTCTACATTTCTATTGTTTATAAAAGCTCTTACCGCGATGCCATATGAAGTATCGGTAGATCCCACTGATTTAAAAAAAAAAGATTTCTCACTGAAGACATTTTTTATTGGACAGGCCATATTTTCAATTCTTAAAATGATTTCAGAATTGTGAACTCAAATCAGTGGTTGTTTGTTGAATATTACATATTATGTATATTCAAAGAGAACCGTTCACAAACATAATCGGATAGTTTGGTATCCCAGATAGCATATCTAATACATGAGTGAACGCCCCCAATGATCAACATCGATCTGCAGTCGTTCCGCCATTATTTTTTTTCTGAAAATAAGATTCGTTTAAAATTAAAACAGATAAGAAGAATCTTTTTATGACACGCTACAATATTTGTTTTGAAGTTTCTCAAATGTTGGGTTGTCAATGAAGTTTTTTATTTTGTGACAGTGTACAGAAAAAATAAATGAATAGATATTACTAAAAATTAAAAATATTGGCGCAAAATTTTAAACAGCCAGATGTTAAGGACTTAGCATGATACTACTTAACAGTATACTAATACTAAAACACTTTACTAATATTTTCCTAATTTTAAACACTTTTTAACTAGCACCATACTAAACTATTTTGTTAATAAACTACAACTAAACACGAAAACAAGTAAGTGAACATAACTTTTTGACGTTTGTAAATGTCAAAGTGGCATATAGATTTAGTACGATACTAAAAAAATAAAGTAGCCATTTTGTGATTTTAACTTTAGTAAAATGTTAAGAAAATAGTACGATACTAAACTGGTTTAAAATTACCAAAATCCTCTTTTAAGCCTAGCATCACACCAAAAAATGATTTAACATATTACTAAATCGACTAAAATTTTGCGCCATTGTTAAGAAATTCTTTGAAGAAAATAATTCAAAAGTGCAATTCGATTTAGGAATTCCCCCACCGCGGGGAAATGATGATAAATTAAAAAATTGAAGATTTTTTTTTTACAGCTGCCAAGCAACGCACACAGTCACAAAATCAGATAGGATCCATATCCGTTCGTTACGAAGTAAAAAAGTATTGGTTTTAGTAGCGAATCTTATTTTTTGAAACGAAATCGTCATTAGCAATGGTCACATCAGTATGTTTGTTTGCTTAGCCCTGTAATGAAGTGTCTGAATGAAGTGAACTGAATCTAGTGACCAAATTCTGTATTATGAGATGTTTTGTCAGTGCCCTGAATTCGCCATTAAGTAGATCTAGCTCACAGATAAGATTTGAAACTTTCGTACGTTTCACCCTCCAAAACTCAATGTTGACGCACACATTAACAGCTAAGTTCAATTTTCAGATTGTATGTAAACCCGTTTGACAGCCGAGGATTCATATCTTGGTATAATTTATCTATGATATAGGTTTTTAACCGTGATGAGTTTTTAGCTGTGACGAGAAAAAGTTACGAGTAAAATGTCAAAGTGACAATTATGCTGAAGCCTGGCTTTTGAGGTTAATTTATTTTTGAAATTGAAATTAAAAGAATACTTAAATTTAATTTTGTAAATAGAAAATAATATCCTTTAAGTTTGAGGTTTTAATTGAAGAAAACGCAAACAATATGTTTATATTATTTTTGCTTTTGTTTTAGTGGACCGTGCGGATTCAAAGCCAATTGAATCAATTTGCGACCTTTAGTCCAAAATGCATTTCGCCCAGGTACTACAGCTGGGCTCATCAGTTAGATGCTGTAGTACCTTTCTAAGACGCATTATTTTTTGATCGATGTTTACCGACTTTAATAAAACTTCAATTGGCTTTGAATCCGCACGGTCCACTAAAACAAAAGCAAAAATAATATAAACATATTGTTTGCGTTTTCTTCAATTAATTCACTGGCCAGACCACGGGCAAAACATAATTCTAGGTGCATGAATCTAACTAAATTCCCCTAGAAAAATATAATTTACAGTGAGTAATCGCTGTAAGTTTTATTAAAGTCGGTAAACATCGATCAAAAAATAATGCGCCTTAGAAAGGTACTACAGCATCTAACTGATGAGCCCAGCTGTAGTACCTGGGCGAAACGCATTTTGGACTAAAGGTCGCAAATTGATTCAATTGGTTTAAGGTTTTATATTGTCGATCGGACGAATTCGTCCAAGTCAAGTGCACTCCAAAACAGAAATTTAACAAATTTGAAGTTTTGTTTCTTAGAGGACATACATTCTTGTATCCTGCTCTAAATGTGAACAACACAATTGACAAGACTTGGTGTTTTTGAAATCCATAAAACTTTGATTTTTATCCAATTATTTTGCGTTTGGGTCTAGTTCACACTATCCCATTATAATACGTTCACACTGTCACAGCCACAACATGGATGTATGTTGAAATGTATGTTAATCCGAAAGTGCCACACAGTCACACTAAATACTGAATAAGCCCGACGCATTGTCACATTGCCATACGGTTGGCATGTCACGAGTGACGTGCTTCAAATTCACCTGCAAGAACGAGTTGAACAAAACATTTACATGGGATTAATGGAGCTTCAATAAGCTTGTCAAAAAAATCCTTTTATATGTCGACTTCATTAGGCGTTTTTGTTTTTTAGTTCAGAGCAAAATCTCAGTTTTCAAAAAATTTGTTTGTGTTTCCTTTTAACTCAGAGCATTCAGAGCTCTAAACGTGTTTCTTTGCAGATCGCACTCGATGTGCTCGGACATAATCGCATGTGAGTAAATTGTTAATGCACCAAATGTCATGTGTATCAAGAAGGAAAATGTGGAAAAAAAATAATCAGATACAATTAAGTTGGCGAAAAAAGTTGATCGCTTGTTGATTTTCTGTGTCTGGTGTGTATCTGTGTACAAACCGTTATTTCAGCTGTAGTTGCAGCATTCTATTAGTCTAGTTGAGAAAAATGAGGTTTCAAAGATCGCAGCAATCTCTTTCATATGAATAGGATTCATCCGAAAAATTTCTCAGTGTAGCTTACAAATACTGAGGAGAAACAATATTTAATTCGCCTTGTCAATTTTTAAGTTATAGCTAGTTTCATTCAAGAAAAGATTTTCTCTGAAATCTGAAAAAAGATTGATCTTTTTGAATTTTCAGAGTTTCACTCCAACAAAAAGAGCAGATCTAAATCAAATCTTAGCACGAAAGATCTGATCTCTGATGGGTTGGCAGATTTGTTTTGAATGCACACATACATGTGAAGTCTTTTCTGACCACGGTCAAAAGGTAAATATTTTGTTATTAATTTGTTGTGAACTAGTGCTAAAAATAAATTAAAAATGAACAAATAATGGACAAAGATGTTAATAGATTGTCGAGATTTTATAAATTTAGTGGAGTTTTTGATTGCTTCGTCTTCGTCTTCCTCGCCATCTGATTTTGAGAGGAGATCTTTGAAATTTAAATGAAAATCGCTATTAGTAAAATTTGTGAGATCTCAGTTTTCTATGCCCTGGTCAACTGTGTTCAGCCAGTAAAAGTGTCAAAATGTGTAATACTTCTTTGCACATTAATATTAAGACTTGTTATGAATTTTGTTTGCTTGAATGTTTGCGAAATTTGATTGAAACGTTCACCTGAATCGAAAGTTTTGATGAAATTGAATAAGAAAATAGGATTCATAAGCATTTAACTAATAAAAAGGATATTGCAAAAACGTGCTATTAACTATGCAGTGAGTAATTAGATTTTTTAACAATTTTTTTTGTAGTTTTTTTTTTATAATAAATTCTATTAATTTGCTATAACATACAAATATTTTTAAACAAAGGAAATCTACCATTAGAAATCAGTTTCAAAATACGCAATTTACATAAATAAATTGACCGATATAATCTAAATGAAATTTGTGAGCAATTATGTTTTATAGTTTCTCTAAAATGTACTATGATTTACATCATTATTTTTTTAAAGTAAAAAAATGAGGATTTGTATTAAGTACCTTTTTCTGTGAGGCTAGTTCCGAAACTATTGTGCTTTTATGGACTTTTTCATTCAAACTGGCCAAAAACCTCGTGAAAATCTGGCAAGCCTGCTGATTAACCGCCCAAAAACCAGCCTAGGTTTTCTGTATATATAGGCGATCAAACTGAAGAGGTGATATATTTTTGTAGTTTAATGGAAAGAGAAAATATTTGCCTCCATTATGCCGATCCAAACTAATCCGATAATTTAGAGATTAAACAAACACTTCAACCAACCCTTTCCCCATCTATTACGAGTATAATAGAATTCAACATTCAAATTTCGCAAACATTTATATCCATACACACATATGGATAGCTACTTGGTATAGCTCAGCCATACTAACCGATGCGCATCGTATCCTTGAAGAGGATAATGAAATTGACTATTCGACACATATCCATAGTTTGGAATATTTGAGTAGGGCGATATGGTAGATAGTATGTATGTATGTAGTTATTTTTTTTTTTTGAATACGAAGAAACTTTTATTCTCAATTCATGATTGAATTCTCGAGAACAACTGATGATGATGATGGTGGCAGCACTATTCTTCTACTCCGTCCAATGGCAAACATTATTATTTCCTCTGTTTTTTGATGCAAAATAAGATATCTAACTCAATTGCTTGATGGCTGCTGTCGTATCAGCATATATATTTCTATAGTTCAATCAATAGGAAATATTGAATCATGAGAACTTTAATTGAATTTGAAATGGTCAGTTTCATGCGAAGGATAGAGTAAGTTGAGAAAATTGTTTTTTTTTTATTTGTAATTTATTCTGTCCATAAAAATGGTTTTTGACCACAAATTTTTTATAACTCTCTGAATGGAGATTTTGATTGTGGAACTATAAAGTTTTAAGATTTATTTTATATGCATACGTTTAATACAAGTAACGTTAATTTAGGTCAATTACGTGCTTTTGAAGCTAGAACTACAAATACGTACAATTTAACACTTATGGCGTATAATGAAAATGAAAAGTTGTTTTTAATATTATAGAAAGTAACAAATGTAGGTTTTATTAATACAAACGAAACTTGGCAACTATACTCTGTCCCAGAAAAATAGGCAGTGTAGGCAACAGGGATGGGACTTTTCAGAAATATTCCGAAGTAGATTTGAAAAAAAAAAACCAGTAGATTCATTTTTATTGCAGTAGATTTTTATATTTTTAAAATATAAATAAAAAGTAACCCACAGAATATATAGGTTTCCAATAATTTTTTTTTATTATTTTTGTATTTTTTATTTAACTATATATCTGTAAGACCTAAAGTCTTTTAAATGCAACTTAAATTGCACGGCACTAGTTAGAAGAAAGAGAATGATAGGAAAGAATTTTTTGTTAGCACGGTGGATTTGAGAATCAGGCATTGACTATCTGATTTTAACCCATGGGCGGCATCCAATTAAAATTGGAGGTATAGAAAAGAATGCGCATAGCGTGGGGATCGAAACTACACGTCTAAGTTATCAAACAAGCACTTTATCCACTGCGCCATTGCCACCCACAATCTTTTTCAACGTCACCCATTTTCTTGACTAGAAAAATATATTGTGCAAAGTGGTTATTTATTTCGAAGTTTATCCTTCACTAAACTTACTGTCAAAAATTTGCGTTCGGCTGCGGCACTAATATGAGGTAGAGAACACAACGTTAACATTATATGTAAGCATATAAATGTTCAAACGTTTTTCCCAAAAAGCGTTTTCTTCGTTAATCCGTTTAACAATATTAAGATTTTCTAGGTTTTCGTTATATAGAATGGAAAAGATGTAACAATGGGCAAAATTGTGGTCATTGTACCCTCCACAGCCACCTATGCATGTCTAAGTACCTAAGAAATATTAATTTTTTATCATTAAAATTGAAACGTTTTTTTACATTGACTGCAAACTTCTAAGTAAAATTCAACCAAATATTTTTGTATTTCATAGAGTTTGCTTTTTTTCAAAGTCGTGAGATGTTCCAAATAACTCGATCCCAAAATGTATGTCCGCATTGCAAAGATAATCTGAAGTGCTTTCTAAATCGCTATTTGTACTGATTGCGTCTATTTAAATATAATTTTTATTTGCGATTACAGGTACTATAAGGCAAGTTATGCATTCGTAAAAAAAAATCCTATCAATCAAACATGACATTACGATAATAGAGAAGTCTAAAAAAGTGATCGCCAAAAAATGTCTGTCTCTCTGTCTGTCAGTCCGTCAGTCTGTCCGTCTGTATGTAGTATAACGAGCTACAGCCTAAACGGCTTAAGCGATTACCTTCAAATTTGATATGTGTGATTATTTTGGCATTCCTCAGAAGGCAAATTGAAATTTAAAATTAAAAATAACGGTACCTGCAATATGACCTTGAAGGAAAATCTTATTTTTCTCTAAAACGGCTCCAACGATTTTGATAAAAATTTTTGGGAATTTTTTTGTTGGCAATATCTATCATATAATATGAACCAAGTTTATGGGAAAAGTCTATTAACGGTACTTTTTATATAACGATTTTTTAAATTTTTGGTTTTATCGGTAACTGTACATTGGATATCTGTCAAATTTTATATCTGAGAAGACCTAGGTAGCCCCACTAATTCTGCATATTAAAATTTTAAATAACTTTTTTTTTATAATTAAAATTAATTTTTAGATTTTTTATTTTGAAAAATCAATATTTTTAAAACTAATCAAAAAAAAAATAATTTTAATAAACTCTAAAAGAATGCATACCAAAATTTCAAAAAACATTCGTTTTTAAAAAACTAAAAATAAAAAACCGGATTTCATCAAAATCCGTCCTACAATTTTCGAGATACTTTTTTATAAAATTTTCATTCATCGGTGACATCGAATGGTTTTCTTGGGTTTTTCGAGAAACCGATTAAAGTGATGGTTTTGGCAGTTTTTATAAGCTTAAAAGACGATTTTTACACACCTATACTGCATTCACTTTCATTTATACATATGTATGTACATATCTCCACACCTAGGTTCTCTATATATAGGTAGGTACATAATAACCTCCTAATTTCCATAACTCAAATCCCTTTAAATATACATTTGTAGGTAGGTACCTATGTAACCATTCCTTGAATCATATGTATTCCACAATTCATTATATTAACAATCTGGGATATTTTTTTGCTACTTGGTTTTTGACGTTTATATATTTGACAGATCACACATGACAAATTCCACGAACATTTGACATTTCGATTCAGTATTGTTTGCCATTTCATCATGAATAGACTTACGCCTGAACAACGTTTGCAAATTATTGAAATTTATTATCAAAATTCGTGCTCTGTGACAAAAGTGTTTCGCAAGCTACGTCCGTTTTTTTTTCCGCTCATTTTTGGCTAAATGGATACGTGAATAAGCAGAATTGCCGTATTTGGAGTGAAGAGCAGCCAAAGGCAATTCAGCAGCTACCAATGCATCCCGAAAAATGCACTGTTTGGTGCGGTTTATGGGCAGGCGGCATCATTGGGCCGTATTTCTTCAAGGACGATGAAGGCCACAGGGTTACGGTCAATGGAGAAAGGTACCGTTCGATGATAACAGATTTTTTTTGCCGAAAATGCAAGAATTGAACTCGGTCGACAAGTGGTTCCAACAGGACGGTGCCACATGCCACACTGCACGCGAAACCATGCATCAATTGAGAGGCGAATTTGGTGAGCAGTTGATATCACGTTTTGGCGCAGTCAATTGGCCACCAAGATCATGTGATTTGACCCCGTTAGACTATTTTTGTTGGGCTATGTTAAGTCTATTGTCTATGGGGACAAGCCAAACACGATTGCTGCCTTGGAAGCCAACATTGAACGCGTCATTGGTGAGATTCCGGCCGAAATGTGTGAAAAAGTTTACCAAAATTGGACCTTCAGAATGGACCACCTGAAGCGTAGCCGCGAGCAACATTTAAGTGAAATTATTTTTAAAAAGTAAATGGCAGAAATTGATTTATCGATCCAAATAAAAATTTCATTCACTTTTTACAAGTTTCTGTGTTTTTTTGAATTTTCAAAAACCAAGCTCTTAAAAAATCACCGTTTATTACCTACATCGGCTTTAATCCTGCAAAGGATAACTAGACAACCTATACCTACTAACAGCGTTAGTAGTTATCTACACTAAAGTTGTTAGTTACAAGAGCAAGTTCGTATGATCCAGTCGTGCATTTTATTAAATTTCTCTATATACCTACAAATCTGTTATGGCTTGATCAGAACCAAAACCAAATACAACATAATTAAAAACCATTTTTATAAGTCAAGCTATCTGAAAAACTATGGTATACTTTTGTATCCCATAAATAATGTCAAAAACATATGCACAAACCCATATAAATTGAATCTATTCGATGTTGGTTGTTCAGGAACTTAAGTAAATACTAACCTATCTTAGGCCCTCATTATGAATAGGGAATCTAACATTCGATAAGTTTTGAATAATTTAGCGAACTTCGATTATCACATTAATAGCGAACTTAAACGTTCGCTTAAAAATAAATGCTGCTAAAAATAAATTCCAATAAGAAAACATAAAGGGTTATCCATTTTGCGGTTTCAAAAGTATATAGCTGGAATTCGACATCTGTCAAACTATGTTGTTAAACCAATGTTTTTTTCAGTTGAAAGTCTGACATTTACGAAAATGGATCGCTTAACTATCGCACAACGCATAAAAATTGTTAAAACCTATTACAAAAATGGTGATTCTGCCACAGCCACATGTCGTGCTTTAAGAGAGATTATGGTTTACATAATCGTCCAACTACGCAAGCAATTGGCAAAATTGTGAAAAAAATTGAAAAGACTGGATTGGTTACAGATATTGTAAGGCCTATGCATCATCGCTTCGTTCGTACCACTGAAAATATCGCTGCTGTAAATGAAAGTGTTGCCGAAGACCCGAATGTGTCGATTCCTCGTCGTTCTCAGGAGTTCGGACTGTCTTACGGCACGTTATGGTGTATTTCGCATTTGGATCTACACCTACATCCATATAAAGTCCAGCTCACACAACAACTGAAGTCAGCTGACCATTCACAACGTCGTAGATACGTCGAATGGGTGCTTGAACAACAGGCGGTGGATGGCAATTTTAAAAATTTTCTTCAGCGACGAAGAACATTTCTCACTCGGTGGGTATGTTAATAAACAAAATTGTAGTATTTGGGGTTCTGAGAATCCTCAAGTAATTGAAGAGAGTCCATTACATCCACAAAAAGTCACTGTTTGGGGCGCTCTTTGGTCCGGAGGTGTGATTGGACCTTACTTCTTGAAAACGACGATGGAACGACTGCACCGTCAATTCGGAGCGTTATGGTCATATAATAACCGACCTTTTTTTGCCTGCTATTGAGGAATACGACTTGGAGAATATGTGGTTTCAACAAGACGATGCCACATGCAACACAACTCGAGCGAATATGGCTTTATTGCAAGAGACATTTCCTGGCCGCGTAATTTCTCGTCGTGGCGATATCACCTGGCCACCAGGTTCATGCGATTTAACACCGATGGGCTTTTTTTTTGTGGGGCTACGCGAAAGACCGTGTTTATGCAGATAAACCTTTTACTCTTGAGCACTTGAATACCGCCCAATATGTATCAAAAAGTGGTCGAAAATTACCTCAAAAGAATCGATGCTTGCAAAAATTCGCGTGGTGGTCATTTAAATGATGTCGTGTTTCACACATAATGTCAACGTTCAAATTTTATAATAAAAAAGAAATATCATGGAAAAAATATTTTATGTGTTTTATTTACGTTTACTTTTGAAACAGCAAAATGGATAACCCTTTATATATGTACACGTAAAAAAGTAACCGAACCCGAATGATTGACAACCAAGCAGAATCTTGTATGGATTCTTTTTATTTAAATGGCGTCTGATTATAGGATTGATCCTCTTAAGACCCCGGCCACGCACTAAGTGACGAGCGACAGAGCGACGTCGCTCAGAATTAAAATATACGGTGCTTTCATAAATGCATGATTGCGAAAGTCCGACGAATGCATCTTCATAAATGCAAATGATTAATGTCAGAGTTTCATAAATGTAAAACGCAAATATTTGCAGCGTAAATGCGCTAATATAAAATTTCACATGCATTCTGATTTTGTTCTTAAAGAAAGAGACAGTATGATGTAAGCGGTGGTACACCTTCCCTTACTGTTGACATCTGTCAAAATTTCCACGAGAAAATTCAAAGTTGAACTCAAAATTCAAAATACAGATTAGAATTGTTTATGGTCTACAGGAAAATGGAGCAAATCAGAGAAAGTATTCATAAATGCATATTAAACTGCATGCTCAAATAGTTTTTCTGACGTTAATATGATCGCAACTGATCGCATGTAAACACAGCAACCATGCATTTATGAAAGCACCCATGTTCAAATTTTTTAGTCGATCGCTGAGCGACGTAAAAGAAAGGTACCCAATATAGACATTGAAAGTTTAATTTCGGCTGTTCAAAGCCGACATGTTTTATCGCAGAATAAAGAAAAAGATTTTAAAAATGAGAATATTAGTGATAAAAAATGGGAAGAGGTTGCAAAAATTTGTAACTGTTCAGGTAATTTCTTAAATATTTTAATTTTTTTTTAACTTCCAAGCTCACCAAAGTACATAGTAACCTCATTTTTTAAATTTAAAGCCGAAATACTGCTTCTGTTGTAACGGATTGATTGTTCTTGATTCCTTGCCCTGGTTTCAGTAGCAGCTTGCGACAAAAGGATCTTGACAAAGGCTTTTTAACGACTATCACTTATTTATCGTCGCAGACGAAGTCGCTCTGTAAAAGGACAATCATCGCTCAGCGTCGCTCAGTGCGTGGCCGAGGCCTAACATAACATTTAGTTCAGTTCCAGCCTATTGTTATAGTAGCAAAGTTATCGTTTTCATGTTTGATAATGTTTTGTTATACATTTTCATATAATTCATGACGTTTAGCTACCAAAGTTCTATTTTTAACATTTGCAGAGGTACACATAAGTCTAATCGAAACATTAATATACTTTATATAGTTTTTATTTTAAATTTATAAAATATTTTCTCTTTTTATTTGATACAAATCCACATAACGAGGACTGAAAAAATTAAACAATTTACAATAAAAAGAAAAACAAACTTAAATTAACTTTCAATTCAAGCCACTAGCCACTGATTGGTATTCTCTATCTCACTCACTCCTTGCCCATGCTTTATATAAATGTTTCATCATTTCTTTTTTTAGAATATTGTTATCAATGCGAATACACCATATAAAAGGGCACAAGGATAAGCAATCAGCACTTGTTGATGGTCCATCGAATATGCAGTCACGAAAAGCTTTGATGCGGATGCTGCACACCAGAGAATGCTGACTCCAGCAACGATTAAACCCAAAGGACCTCTACAAAGAGAAATAAACATTAAAGTATACTGTATTACAGTACAGTCATAAAGAGCAAGAAAATACAATTTTAAATTAAAAAAAAAATAGAAACCGTAAAAAATTGCTGTCATAACTGTCTTACATTTGCTAGTCTCATCGAAGAAATAATATATAAGTTAAATTATAAAACGAATAATATTAACTAAACGAAAGTAACAAATAAAGGAAAATACAAGAAAAAGTTGGACTGTACTAAAAAATGTATACCATATGTCACATTGTTCAACTTTACTGTGAGGTATGTAAGTATGACTGAACATCTTGTAAACTCATGATATAAAGAGATTTTGTTTCGAAATGCAATTAGTTGAAGCCCAAATAAGAAAAAATTAAACCGGGAACTGCAAAAACTTGTACTTTTTTGCCAAAAACAGTTCGGAACAATGTCTCTGAACACAGCTAATATCGCTAATAGTACGTATAAAAAGTAGAGGGTCAATATGGCCGCCTTGGGGCACCCGGAAAGTAGTGAATATTGTGATGACGATTTATAAGGTAAGAACATTTTAATCGGACAAATATGGATTCATCGGGAAAGTGAATTTTGCACTTCGGTTGACACAGGCTAAGCAGCCTGTCTCACTTCTACATATATCAAGAAAGTGAAACACCACGTAGATTTGCTAAATTTCAAATAGTGTTTTTTACCGCTCCAAAAAAGGTAGATTAATTTTGACAGCACTATTTAAAATGCAAATGGAGTTTCATTTTCTCGAATGATGTATACGTGAGACAGTCAGCTTTACCTGTGTCAGCCGAAGCTAAAAATTCACTTCCCCGATGAATGTATTCAAATAACAATTTTCTATTTAAAATTAAATACAAATTATCGTATCGTTTCATGTTTTTCTAAATGTGCCTCTGCAATTTTTAATTTGGGAATTTCCTTATTTATTTTTGTGGGAGGGAAAAAAGTCCGAAGCATACATACTCGTACGTAAATATTTTTGTTACAAAAAAAAAATAACCAAATATTTTCAACCAAACTTCATACGATTTTCGCAATAGCATCTGTTATAAATGTCAATATGAACTAGGGATAGTGGAGTTCATCCGACGGAAAGCCAAATGAATAGGTCGAGCGAACGGGGATCGAATGGATGAATCAAATTAACAATTCATCTGAATAATAGAATAGGGGAGTTAATCTAAATATACGTAAATCTCGGTTTAGTGGTCAACGCAGTGTTAATATACTTTTTAATCTTTTAAAGCGATGAACACAATATTTGAGATTTATGTATGTGGTTTTCCATTGGTAAGATAAATCAATTTATTTTGGATTTAGATCTGTCAAAACATTGATTTGCCACTTAATAAATTGATTTATTTTTAAATTTATATCATTTTTGTAGATCTAATATATTTTTCTGACTAATACAAATACAATTTTCAGTTGACACATTTATGTGTTGCACAAAACTTATTAAAACAAACCTGCAAAAAAATACATCCATTGCCACAAGTGACCATGCTATATATTCATCCAAATAAATTTCATTCATTTTAAATATTTCATTTCTTAAAAAATTAAATATTAACAATGGCAATTTCACAGATGCAATTATGAAATTATGTTTCACTGAGATCGAAAAAAAACAAATTCTAGATTGAAATCCAGACATACCAATGGAAAACCACATTACTAAATCTACAACACCCATATTAAAAAATGCGACTTAATAGCGGTTTATATTTACCAAGTGGATTAAGTGCAATACGTCATTAATAAAATGGAATTTCTGCTATTTGACATTTACAACAATATTTACAGAACCATAGAACAAAAAAAGAAAGTGATTTTACTTATTGTAGGTAGTAGATTTTTGTTGTGGATTTTTCGGACGGACACTTAATTTTTATTGGTGTCAGTTGTAAAAATATTTGATCCGTGGTTCATCAATTTTAACTTACCGATTTCGGCAGATTAACTG
Organism: Philhelius pedissequus; assembly: GCA_910595825.1. Taxonomy (NCBI): domain Eukaryota; kingdom Metazoa; phylum Arthropoda; class Insecta; order Diptera; family Syrphidae; genus Philhelius; species Philhelius pedissequus. Next base: position 330,437,731 of record OU343160.1, read on the forward strand.
AAGTTCAACAATTGTTTAAGTATGTTTTTGGCTTCTGTCACATACTTCAATCTTGAACCATCGGTTAACATCAATTAATCCGCTGAAATCGGGAGTTAAGATTGCTGAACCACGGATCAAATAATTTAACCACAATTGTACAACTGGCCACTAATAGAAAATTTGAACTCACGGGTTAACTTCTATATGGTTTAATATTCTATATAAGGATTAAGGATTTTTTATTAAATTGGGTGCAAGAAATTAACGTTGTAGAAGGCACTTAAAACGTAATGTATGTATTCTTAAAAAAATATCAAAAAATTACCATACAAAATATCAAGTAATTTTTATGAATATCCTTTATCTTGTGCAAAACAAACCAACAATTCCCTATAAAAAAATGTTTCACTTGAAATAGAAAAAAAAACAAAGCTCAAACAAAATCAATTGAAATCGAACTGAAAGGAGGTGCACCACCGCCCATCCACTATATGGTTTGCCTTGACTGTAACTTTACTGTTGTAGTGTACTGGAATGGTTCTTCATTGTAAATACTCAAAACCAAACAAAACAAATAACAATAAAATAGAAAAAGGAGAAGAGCAAAACTGATAAAAAATATTCTCCCTGTTTTCAGGTTGTGGAAACTCCCGTTGTTGTTTTTAATCAACGCATTCATTGTTTATACAGTACAGTATACTGTACTGTACTGGTCATAATGGTTGGTGGCCGTAGAGTGGGCTTGGGCGTGGGAGTTTGGGATAATGGTGGCACGGTGAAATAATGAAAATAACAATTGCAAAAAAAAAATATCGAAGAAAAGAGCAAAATAAAAATAAAAAAACATAAAGCATAACGCAAAATTAAAATGAAAAAAAAAAAAAATAATAATAAGAGATACTGAACTGCAAACAAAAGAGTGTGTGTACTCACTGAATGGTGATTAAAACGTTAATACCGGACAATACAACCATTGGAAGCAGGCAATAGCCAAGGACCGATATAACAGCTCCGAATGTGACCTGAGCCTGGGTGGCCATCACCGAGAGGAGGCAGTAAAATGCAATGCATCCTATCACTCCAATGCTATAGATGTAGGAGAATGTAACTTTGCCGCTCTGTATGGAATGGACAGAAGAATAAATTGAAATTAATCAGTTGTCTGAGGGTAGAAATTAATTTTCATGTTGTAGGTTCATTCTTATATTCACTATACTCACCAATAAAAGGAAGCCTCCCAGTGCTAGACAAAATGCCAACGGTCCAGCCATGTCTGTGTCCTGAAGAATGCTTTGATCCGCTCCACGAAGGGGATTAAGCACGGCCAATGTCTGCGATAAATTAAAAAGAAAAAAATTTAGGTATATTGAAAAAAAAAACATTATAAGTTAAAGAAGTTCAATGTTGAGTGTTCGTGTTAGTGTTAGTCATGAAATAAAGGTTGGGTTGTAATTAATTCTTTGGAACAATAAGGCTTAATGCACAGACTTACAAACAATTGGAAAGCTAATCATCAACAGCGACAAGGGTTGGCAACCCTAAGTTGCCATTAAGCTTTGTAGATTGTTTTTTAATCCCGTTTTTGTTTTAAATCTTATTAGAAAACTCTTGCCCACGTACGCCTTCAATTCGAGAGGAAAATAAAATCTTGCTCTTAAACTTTTGTAACTGAAGACGCTTCTGAATATGTAAAGGGTATAGGGTACATATATAACTTTAAAAAGGAATAAAACAGATAAATGTATTTATTGCCATAAAATTGACTTTGAATTCCGGATTTTCACGAGTGACAAATTGCCATTATTTGTTCTATTTTATTGACATTATTGACAAAATCGTATAAATGGTTTGAAAATGGGAAAACTGGAATTAAAAATTGCCATTAAAATGGTGTCATGTAAATTCACAGTGACACCATTTTGAAAATAATGACACACCGCGAGCAAAAATGAACTTGCTCATTATTGCCAGACTTCCATTATCAATCAAACAGTCATTATTTAGCCCCGTGTAAATGCTTATCATTAGGCGGTTTTCTTTTTTCGTTCAGAGCGAGCACTGAACAGAGTTCGAACACATAAATTATGCACTGAACTTGTTCCAAACAGAGCGAGCTCTAAGCACTGATATGTTTTTTAAGCACACTTGAACCACACAAATCAGACCACATTTTCATTTTAATCATAAAAAGCAATATAACCCAAAACATACCCTTTTTTGTACACTGATACACACACAGTTACAGAAAATCCTCAACTTCTTTCGCCAACTTATGTATCTAATTATTTTTTCTTCGCATTTTTATTCTCACACATGGTATTTGGTGCGTTCAGCAATTTAAACTCACATGCTCAGTCAATTATCTTGGAGCACGTCGAGTGCGATCTACACATGTTTAGAACGAAAAAAGAAGCAGACATTTGGAGCTCTGCACGCTCTGAGTTAAAAAGAAACCCAAACAATTTTTTTGACAACTCAGACTCTGCTCTAAACTAAAAAAGAAAAACGCTTATTAATGATTTGATTTCACAATTATTCTGCCAGTTTAATGACATGAATTAATGGCAATTTGTCACTCGTGTAAATCCGGCATTACTTTGAAAGATAATTCTGGCATTCTGGCATATGGCCACCGCGCCTGGATCGGATTTAGTAAAATCTTGAGGTCCAATTTTCGATCACTCTTAGCAGCATTTGGGTCGTATATTGGTAATAACGCGGCTAATGTTGTTTTCCAAGTCATCGATCGCATCTGCCTTATCGCAGCAGACTAGCGACTTCACAGCCTGGCATAGTTGGGGCCAACCCACAGACCGAAAATAGCGAAACGTTTCGTTTAACAAAATTGAGGAACGCGCTGTTTGACATGATGCGCCGTCTTGTTGAAACTTCATCTCCCCCACATCAACGCGATTCAATTAAGCAATGAAAAACTTCATTGGTGGCGGCTCTATAACGGTCTCCATTGACTGTTACGCTCTAGCATCATCACCAAATCTATAGAGATTTAAAGATTTTATGTAAAAGCGTTATCCATTTTGCGGTTTCAAAAGTAAACGTAAATAAAACACATAAACCATTTTTTTTCATGATATTTCTTTTTTATTATAAAGTTTGAACGTTGACATTATGTGTGAAACACTACATCATTTAAATTACCACCACGCGAATTGTTGCAAGCATCGATTCTTTTGAGGTAATTTTCGACCACTTTTTGACACATATTGGGCGGTATCTCAGCCATAACTTGACGAATGTTGGTTTTCAAGTGAAGAGTTAAAGGTTTATCGGCATAAACACGGTCTTTCGCGTAGCCCCACAAAAAAAAGTCCAGTTATGTAAACCATAATCTCCTCTTAAAGCACGATATGTGGATGTGGCAGAATCACCATTTTTGTAGTATGTTTTAACAATTTTTATGCGTTGTGCGATAGTTAAGCGATCCATTTTCGTAAATGTCAGACTTTCAACTGAAAAACTAAATTGTTTTAACAACTTAGTTTGACAGATGTCGAATTCCAGCCCTACACTTTTGAAACCGCAAAATGGATAACCCTATACTTGACACACACTAGCAAGATTTGACATATCTCTAACGTCAAATCCTTATTTTCTATTTTATCTTTATGAAAATCAAATTTGAAATTTTGTTTGTTATATTTTAATGACATAATTAAATAGAAATAATTATAAAACGAGCAGAAAAAAAAATACGAGAATAGAAAATTTAGCGGTGTATTAAGTCCAAAGTCCAAACTTCAATTGTACAAAACGTCATAGGAGTTCAACCGAGTTCAAATATTGAATTGAATTAGTCGAACATCAATCAATAGCCGTATTCTTTTAGCAAAAGCAATCGACAGCAAAGCAGAATTTACACACATTACAAATAAAAGAATATGCTTTCGATAAAAGTAAAAGCAGAAGTCTATTTTAGATAGATTTATGATATTTATTCGAGTATCGAATGATATTATGTTGTTTAGTTGGAAGTTCCGATGACTTTGATGAATCTCGAAGTCCTTGTTCGTAGAGTTCTTCTCTCTGTCAATGGCCACGTTCACTTATTTATTAGAGAAGTTATGCCCGATACTAAGCTATACGAATATAATTGTAAACTGTTCGAATAGGTTAGCTGAAAGCAGTCAAAAATCAATAAATGTTTGGTTAATTATGTGTTCTTTTCTTTAAAAATTGTTTTACACCTATGTTTGTTATTTCTTACTGCTTCCTATATATTCCATTTTATTTGCATCTTTTAATTCAAGTTTTAGTATTCTTAAATGCCTTTAATCTGAAGAAATAAAAATAAATCAATTGTTTATTTTTTGCATTTAGTTATTAGACACAAGGTTGGTAATACCAACCTAAAAATACAAAAAAAAATCAGGCTGCTGCGGATCGTTGTTTTTTTTTTTTTTTAGAAATCAACAAAATTACATATTTTTGGGTAATGTCGTTTTCATTTCAACCAAAAACTTGATCCCTCTAGGATTGTTTTGATCCCGGACCAGTTTTCGCGTTCTTTTTGACCAGAATGATCGATTTTTTTGTTGATCCGGGATTAAATGACAGATCCAGAGTTTTAGGGGGATTTACACGTAGGTACATAAAACACGCGCTTGAACTTGCAGTAAAATTAAATTTATTAAATTAAAATCTGCACTCTTGTATCGAAATGTATTGGGAAATATCGACATAATTAAAATGTAATACATACTCGTACATATGAATACAAAAACTATGTCATGCACCTAATAAAGTTTTGAACACATCCGAGAAATAGTAATTGGTGGCGTTCACTCATTTATTAGATATGTTATCTCAGATAACTATATTTGAATAGGTAGTTTAATTCCCGTCAGTTTAAATACAGTCGAACTTCGATAACTCGAACCATCACTTGCCAAAAAAAAAATAATTCGAGTTATCAAGTAAAACACAAAATTAATATAAATTACGTAATATTTATTTGCGAAGAAAATAAAATGCACGACTGGATCGCACGTACTTGCTCCTATGTTCGATCAAATTATATGCAAAAGATTCTTAATGGAAACGGCTAAAAGTATTTTTAAAGTCGTTTTTCACTTATTTTGTATATATAAAAATTCTTAAATTTTTGCTAAAAGAAAATTGGTATGAAAATTTTAAATGTTTAATAATATAAACTTAAAAACAAAATTTCAGAAAATATCGCTCACCCGTTTTCAAAATATTGAATTTTCAAAAAAAAATATTTTTTTTTTCGAAAATTTTAAAAAGCAGTATTATTTAACATTTGAAGGAGATCCTGTATACAAATTTTGATCGATATTCGTTGAACCGTTTATGAGAAAGTCGAAAATCAATAAAATGGTTGTATGGCAGGTACCGTTAATAACAACATATTTTTAATTTTTTTCGGCCAAAATGTAGACCATACTCAAATTAGAACGCACACCAATTTTTATCAAAATCGTTACAGCCGTTTTCGAGATAATTAAGATGGTAGAAAAATTTGTATGGCAAGTACCGTTATTTTTTGGCGCTAAAACAACGATTCAAAAATCTATTTTGGACAATCACCCAAAACGCCTAACCTCCAAGTTTGAAGAAAATCGGTTCAGCCTTTTAGGCTGTAGACCGTTCTACAGACAGACAGACGGAATTGCCGGACCCACTTTTTTGGTGTTCTCTATCATCGTAATGTTAAAGACAGCTGGACCCCATTCTTGCTCCAAACAGTATGAATATAAATACCGAAGTACAGTGTGGTATCACACATCCTATTGTATCAGGACTTAAATCTGTAGAAGGACAAAAGGTGCTATTTTTATCTAAGCTTGCTCCATCAACGAACGCTCTTGACATTAAAAACTATTTGGCGGGTAAACTTGGTACCTCTCTGATCCTCAATGTGGAGAAAATTATTCATCGGAATCACACGAAATATTCATCGTTCAAAATACGTGTACCGAACTCAGTCTTTAATGTCTTAGACTTGTCGTCGTTTTGGCCAAATGGCGTTATAGTTCATAAGTTTGAGCATAAGTCAAGCAACCGAGGCATAATTCAAAACCCTTTTCGTCAAAATCGGACAACGCTGAATCGACGTCAAAGTAGCTTAAACAAATTCTAATTTACTATCAAAATGTGAACGGCCTTCGAACAAAGACTAACAGGGTCTACAAAATATAAACAATCTTCCTCACGATGTCATTATACTTACAGAAACTTGGCTGAACACATTTATTCTTGACTCGGAGTTATTTGACGCTTCCTACCAAATCTTCAGACGCGATCGTCATGAAAACGACATTTTAGACACTGCTCTCTTACTTGCTACCTGATTGACGATTTTCGATCCACTGACATCGAAGTACTTTGCATAAAAATTAAGTTGGCATCCGGATATTTATTCATTTTACCAAATTACATACCTCCGATCTCTAACAACAACATTTACGAAAAATTTAACGACTGTATGGAAAGTGTATATGCCCTTTTGGAGCCAGAAGATGATATTTTGATTGTAGGTGGATTCAACCTATCGAATATAAACTGGATACAAATTGATGGCGACAACTTCTACGTTCCAATAAACGCATCTAGCTCAAATGAGCTTACAATAATAGATTGTATGTCTTCGTGTGGTCTTAGCCAGTTTAATGGAGTGAAGAATTGGGAAGAACTCTCAATTTAGTATTTTTCTCCGACACAGTACGTACTGAAACTGCAGTAACAGCTTCTGCTGTTAAACTTATAGAAGAAGAACGACATCATCCTGCATTAGTTATTGCACTTAATTTAAATATGGCTTCTCCAAATAATAATTATTCTTCTGACAAACTTGAATTCAACTTTAGTAAGTGTAATTCTATAAATTTGTTAGATTTATTATGTACCAAAACTGGAACCAATTATTTTTAAATTTGAATATTGATGATATGTGTAATGTTTTTTGTAACACCCTCTTTGACTGTTTCAGTAAAACAATTCCATTTAAAAAATCTCGTAAAAACTCGCATGTACCACCATGGTTCGATTTGCATCTCAAAAACTTAAAAAATAAAAGAAACAAAGCTTGGGTAAAATATAATCAAACAAGATCTGATGATGATTATAAACGGTGATTTTTTAAGAGCTTGGTTTTTGAAAATTCAAAAAAACACAGAAACTTGTAAAAAGTGAATGAAATTTTTATTTGGATCGATAAATCAATTTCTGCCATTTACTTTTTAAAAGTAATTTCACTTAAATGTTGCCGGCGGCTACGCTTCAGGTGGTCCATTCTGAAGGTCCAATTTTGGCAAACTTTTTCACACCTTTCGGCCGGAATCTCACCAATGACGCGTTCAATGTTGGCTTCCAAGGCAGCAATCGTATTTGGCTTGTCCCCATAGACAATAGACTTAACATAGCCCCACAAAAAATAGTCTAACGGGGTCAAATCACATGATCTTGGTGGCCAATTGACTGCGCCAAAACGTGAGATCAACTGCTCACCAAATTCGCCTCTCAATTGATGCATGGTTTCGCGTGCAGTGTGGCATGTGGCACCGTCCTGTTGGAACCACATGTCGACCGAGTTCAATTCTTGCATTTTCGGCAAAAAAAAATCTGTTATCATCGAACGGTACCTTTCTCCATTGACCGTAACCCTGCGGCCTTCATCGTCCTTGAAGAAGTACGGCCCAATGATGCCGCCTGCCCATAAACCGCACCAAACAGTGCATTTTTCGGGATGCATTGGTAGCTGCTGAATTGCCTCTGGCTGCTCTTCACTCCAAATACGGTTATTCTGCTTATTCACGTAGCTTGCGAAACCCATTTTTCACAGAGCACGAATTTTGATAATAAATTTCAATAATTTGCAAACGTTGTTCAGGCGTAAGTCTATTCATGATGAAATGGCAAACAATACTGAATCGAAATGTCAAATGTTCGTGGAATTTGTCATGTGTGATCTGTCAAAAATATAAACGTCAAAAACCAAGTAGCAAAAAAAATCACCCGTTAGAACGTTCCTTATCCTTAAACAATTATTTAATGACTATTCAAACTCTTTATATGATAATAAAATGGAAGCTGATCTTTAATCTAATCCAAATAGTTTCTGGAAGTTTGTCAATTGTAAGAAAAAAACTTGTGGGTACCCTAACTCTATGTCAAATTCGTCATCATCTAGGCATGTACCAAAAGTTATTGCAAACATGTTTGCAAGCTATTTCAGAGAAGCGTTTGATAATTCAAACACTATAAACCCTTCTTACTCTTCTTCTTCAGTTTTAAACTTTCCGCATACTGAAACTGGATGAGTGTTTTAGTCCTGGTCCTGATGGTGTGCCATCCTCTATTTTAAAAAAATGCGTTTCTTATTTGTCGTACCCTTTAAGTGTTCTCTTTAACAAGTCTTTAAAAAGTTCGCTTTTTCCAACTATTTGGAAAAGCTAATTTATTGTACCAATTCACAAGAAAGGTCCTAAAAATGAAATAATGAACTATAGACCTATTGCTAAGCTATCCGTAATACCTAAACTATTTGAGTCAATCGTATGTAGTGTCATTTCCTTTCATTGTAGTTCAATTATTTTTGATAACCAGCATGGTTTTGTAAAAAAGCGTTCTACTGTTACCAATCTGTTTAATTTTACGTCCTTTTGCTTAGATGTTTTTGAGAAACGTGAACAAGTAGATTGTATATTTACTGATTTTAGTAAAGCATTTGACAAGTTGTGTCATAAAACACTAATTTTTAAATTGTTTCGTCAAGATTTTAACGACAATTTCTTAAATTGGATTTCATTGTACTTAGAAAATAGACAATATGAAGTAATACTTCGTAATGAATGTTCGACTCCGTTTGTAGTGAATTCTGGTGTCCCCCAGGACAGTCATTTAGGTCCCATTTTATTCATTTTATTTATAAATGACTTGATTTCGATCATAAAAAATTCGTCTGTCCTTATATATGCTGATGACATTAAACTTTTCAAAAGAATTAATTCTAAATCTGACTGTCTACTTTTGCAAGATGACTTAAAACTATTTAGGGAATGGTGCAATATTAATCGTCTCGTTTTAAATGTTGACAAACGTAAAACCATGAGTTTTACACCAAGAAAGTTCCAATTGTTTTTGATTATATGTTTGATTCGTGTTCTTTAAGTAGAGTATCTGTTTTTTCTGACTTGGGAGTTGTTTTAGATTCGGAGCTTACATTTACTGACCATATTAGTTTTGTAGTTAGAAAAGCAAATAGAATCCTTGGTTTCATTAAGAGATTTTGACGCGATTTCCGTGACCCTTATGTTCTCAAACTACTTTTTGTTTCATTTGTGAGACCAATTCTTGAGTATGCTTGTGTAGTGTGGGCGCCTTATTATTTTGTACATATAATGAGAATTGAAGCAATTCAGAGGAGGTTCTTGCGCTTTTGTCTCCGTTTTCTTCCTTGGTTCCGTGGAAACCCTCTGTCCCCTTGTACTCAAAGGCTTGCTTTGATTAACCTTCCTTCCTTGGGAAATCATAGAAAATATTTACAATTTTGTTTTATCGCAGCAATAATAAATGGAGCAGTATCATCACCATCGGTTCTTTATCGTCTTAACTTTAGTTTTAGTCGCAGTGTTCTTTGAAGTCGTATACTTACGACTTCAAAGACCACTGAATCAAATTTTTAGAAGATCGAACTATGGTGCTCATAGCCCTCTCAATCAATTAGTTGAAATATATAATAAATTGTATTTAATAGTGACTTCACCAAATGACAATTTTAAAAATTCAAAATTCAAAACATTGTTTGACAATAGCTTGGAAATTTAGTGTTAAGTAGTTTTAAGTATATATTTATAAACATATTGTTCACGTTAGGATTTAACGAATTGAAATAAATGAAAGTAATGTCAGCTTTGATTAAAATCTCGAGTTCGATTTTTTTTCCAAATGCAAAACTTGCCCTATAGTACCTCTATCGCAAATAAAAAGTACAGTTGTTGTGATTATTTTAAATATTCTGTTATACTTTATTTGCCAAAATGCTATATTTAATAGTCACATCCTTCTTTCTTGACCCACTCTCCACCTCTTTTATTAATTTAAATTTATCTTCAAACGATGTTTTTAATGTTCGTTTAACAACATATCCACGTTAGCTCTACTTTTAACAAAAACTTCACACTACACTTTTAATATATAAGTCAGTTTCTTTGCACTTTTTATTTCGACTTTTTTTTTAATTTTTCGAACTATAATACATACGTATATCAACCTAATAATGTGTGTTCTAACAACGGAACATGACAGCTTTTACTCACACTTAACGGACTCACAATTTTTAACACACACATATGTATACAAGGTCATAGAACATACAAACAATGTATTATGAAATTAACTTGTAAAAATCCACAGAATTTGATAATTTCCCTAAAAAATTCGACTTATCGAAGGTGACGCCAAATATTATCGAGACATTCGAGTTATCGAGACATTTTAGTTATAACGGGTGATTTTTTTGCTACTTGGTTTTTGACGTTTATATTTTTGACAGATCACACATGACAAATTCCACGAACATTTGACATTTCGATTCAGTATTGTTTGCCATTTCATCATGAATAGACTTACGCCTGAACAACGTTTGCAAATTATTGAAATTTATTATCAAAATTCGTGCTCTGTGAAAAATGTGTTTCGCAAGCTACGTCCGTTTTATGGTCGTCATAATCGACCCACCGAGCAGGCTATTCAGCTCATTGTGACCAAATTTCGCACCAGTTTCACTTTATTGGACATTAATCCACCAAATCGTATCCGTAGAGTGTTATGTTAAGTCTATTGTCTATGGGGACAAGCGAAACACGATTGCTGCCTTGGAAGCCAACATTGAACGCGTCATTGGTGAGATTCCGGCCGAAAGGTGTGAAAAAGTTTGCCAAAATTGGACCTTCAGAATGGACCACCTGAAGCGTAGCCGCGGGCAACATTTAAGTGAAATTATTTTTAAAAAGTAAATGGCAGAAATTGATTTATCGATCCAAATAAAAATTTCATTCACTTTTTACAAGTTTCTGTGTTTTTTTGAATTTTCAAAAACCAAGCTCTTAAAAAATCACCGTTTAGAAGAAAAATTACATGTAAGCTTCAGGCTTGGCGCTATTGCCAACCAATTTCATCCGAGTTATCAAATATTCAAGTTATCGAAGTTCGACTTATCGAAGTTCGACTGTAATTCATTTTGAAAAAGGCCTTAACATATAAATCCCAAAAAATTAGGTTGATTGAGTTGACTGCACTGCTGTGCATGCAATCAAACTTCAATCAATTAAATAAAGCACGAGAATATTTTTTTTTGATTTTGTTAAGCAAATGTTTGATTAATTATTACAAAAATCCATTCGCGTTGCACATCATGTATTCCAAGGAACACGTTTTTTTTGTATATCTCTTTTTTTTATAGCAGAAAGTAAATAAATAATAATATTCAATATTTCCGGAGAGAAGCACTAGAGACTACCTATTTGGCAGTAGTTGCATTTAACGGTTAAAAGCCCACTTCGATCAAAAATAGTAGCGAACAACCAAAATTTATTTGTATGTTTGATATGCAATCGAAAGTAATTTTTTGTTTCCTTTTTTTTTTTTGTTAAATAAAATATTGAATTCAATTAAAAAATATATTTTTGAATACAAAACTAATTGCCAGATGTTTTGAATTTCAATGAGAGGAATATTTTTACGCAAGTGAAGTTATCATTATTATTATTTGTTTTTAAAATGCTATTTTGATGTAGCTACCATTTTTATGAACATACATACATTACACATGTATTTTTGTAAGTGCTTTGCACTTTGAGAGTGCGAGATGGTGTAAATTAATGTATTTATTTAGTTTGTAGGTTTTTATTTATTTCATACCCAGTTTTATTGTATTTTTTCTTTAGAAAAAAAATTAACGATTGGATCGCACGAGTTATATCATTCTAATTCGGAAATAAAAAAAAATATCTAAATTCAAAACAAAACAAACACGATGATTTAAACATTGAAAGTCTGTTTTGTATTATTTTTAACAAACGATTTTACAAAGACGCGTCTAGTTCGGTGCTCTAGTGTGCCCTTCTTTTTTGTAAATCCTCATTCATATGACAATCATTCAAGGTCGACATACATAGTTTGAACTAAATTAGCGGTACATAATAGGGCCCATACACCACACACGCCTGCATGCGCAATATATTGATTGCGCATGCAAACTCCGTGTGTATGGTGTTGAATATTGGGCATGCGGCATGACTGATTTCAAAATTTGTTGATATTTTCTTGTTTGTGCATGCAAGTATGTGTTGTGTATGTGCTACAATTTATGTGTATTTATATATTTATATTTATTTATTTCAAAATCGCTTACAAAGTAGGACAAGAGTCTTATAAGGGGTTTTCCAATAAGAGGTGTTATTTTGAATAGCCCGCTAATTCGGTAGCTGTCACTTTTGAAGCTGTCATTTTTTGACATTTGACAAGTAGAAACTACGCTATTAATAAAAATGGAACGATACACGCTTCAGCAACGCATTTCTTTTTTTTGAATATCAAAATAACACCTCTTATTGGAAAACCCATACTATGTTCATACCAAAACGAAATCCGAGATTTCAAATTGGTGTTCACACCGCCTAATCCACGATTTCGTCTCTCAAAAAGCACAAACAACAACCATTTTTGTTTATCTAATCCATCAACCCAAGCCACGTTGTCAAATAAAAATTCATACTCTCTCTTTTAATCTCCTTATCGTTAGAGTGAAAGATCATAATTTGCACATAAAAAGCTTTTAACCTAAGTGTGGTGAAGTTTAAAATGGACTCTTTCACTATGAATGGCCCGCATCGGTGATGGGATTTGTGATTTCAATGAAATCTCGGATTTCGAAATCCCAAAACTATATGGCGAAATCCGAAGATTTGGACTGAAATCTACGAAATCCGAGATTTTGCTTCGGTGGGAACATAGTATTATAAATTATTGAAAGCCTTTAAATTTAATTAAGAATTTGAATTTAAATAATTGTTAAGTCTATTTACACGATTAAAAATTAAAGAGAAAAAAAATTTAAAAAAAAAATATATACAAAAAAAAAGAGAAAACAAATAATAAGATAAGAATAAAAAGATATTACCAATGATTTGCCAAGTAAACATTTAAATCTTCTTGTGCTTCATATTTCTCTCACACTTCTGGGCAGGGAGTTCCAAAGGCGAATAACATGGACGAAAAATTGACGCTCAGTGATGAGAAAATTGTATCGATGTATTATAAGAGCAAATGACCTTATTGAATGAGGGAAGTTCACCGTGTAAATAATCAGGCTGTTTAGTTTGAATGATTTCATGTAGATAGCTAAGTGAGCGAACAATTTATTAAATTGTCTAGATACAACCTGAAATGCGAACAGCAAAAGACGAAACGTGATCATAGCGACGAAGATTATAGACATAACGCGAGTTATATGCGAAATTTAATTTGCGGTTAGTGACTGAGTCGCAGTTGCAAAAAATTTCACATCCATATAACACAATGGGTAGTAAAAGCGTTTTGGCAAGAAGAAGTTTGGTTTTTGTGGGGATGAAACTTCGAGTGACTTGGAGAACACGGAGACAACCATAAACTTTACCAATTACCTTAATTAGGTGGCCGTTCCATGTAAGGGAACGATTGAAAATCATTCCAAGGTTTCTAGCACTACTGACATATTGGATTGGTTTTCGTTTTCAAGATACAATGGACTTAAAATTGATAAATCAAAGAATTTGCGATAGATGGGGAGGGATGTTGATTTGACAGGGGCGTGGTTTTTCTTAGACCAATGAGAAATGAAAAGAAGGTCATCATTCATTAATGCAACGGCATTATTCTTTTTCCCAAACGGACGACTTATCAGAAGTTGCACATCATCAGCGTGAAGATGAATGAGACAGTGTTTAACAACTAAGTTAGAAGAGAATAGGGCCAAGAATCGATCTCTGTGGCACTTCATTAAAAACATTGAGAAAGATTGATGATTGACGATTTGCCACCTCCAGTGGCGGATTAACCTTCTTGGCGCCCTGAGGCACGCTCAGTTGTTACCGCCCCCCAATTGTATTCAAGGATCGTAATTTAAATGGGCTATAGTATAATGGGACACGGTTGTCTTTTTGGAAATGAGGAATTTGAATGCGCGGTAGTAGTTTCGAAATATGTCACAGGTCATTGTTTCTTAATAAATTGGATAGAATTTTTGAAATCAAAATTGCATTACTAAGTGTTTACTAGTATGGAGAAAATATATTTTTTCTCATATTTCAAGGAAGAACCAATTAAATTTTAAAAAATGGGGACCCGTCAAATATTTGTTATACAGGCAAAGGCGTATTGCGTATAGACTATTGCAATTAATTAATTAATAAGACCTAGTATTATATACATAGGTTAGGTTAGGTTATAGTGGCTGTTAGCTGTAAAAATAACTAACTAATACAGTCCAAAAAGAAAGGACCATTGCTTGCGTGTTGCAGGTGGTTTATTTATAGGTGTTTGGAAGTAGAATATTAAAAATGGTATTGGTATATACCTTTTCATATTAAAAATCCAAGACCTTTTTGAGTGGAAATTGAATTTGGTGTGAGAGTAGATAATTTATTTTAGTGAGTCTCACAAGTAAGTGTAGGAAAGAAATTACAGTTCCCAACAATTTCCCTCTGTTTAAAAATATAAATGATTTTTCTATATACATTTTAAATATTTATTATTCTAATTTAAACAATAGGTATTAAACATTTTTACACTCTTCAGTATAAAATATTAATTTACCTACATATTACATTCTTAAGAAAATCTTGGTCACTTTTTTTCACTTTAAGTCTTTTTAGGCACTTTTTTCACTAAATAAAAAAAATATTTTGAGTATCACCCCTGAATGTGGTCCACGGTCAGTCAAAAATGTGTTATCTGTTAATAGCTCGACGAGATCGTCTAAGATGCAGTTTTTTTTTTTAATTTTAAAAACCATAGGTAAGTGCGAAAATCGTGCACCACGATCTTTAAGATCTATCTAGAGTTTCTTTCCTATCATTTTGAATGTTTTATTGCCTTCAGCGAACGAGTATTGTTCAAAAACCGATTTCTTATCGATATTTACAAATTTAATTTCAAAGACTTTTAATTCTACACTAATATAAGTGCATTCTATTGACACAAAAACACTACTATAATGACTGTTTCAAAATTCCCATTACCGTGTGCTATATATTTATATATAATAATCAATGGTACTAGATTTGGAAGTACTTTGTGTATTTTCGTAAAATGTATGGGTATTAGTATGTATATTTTTTATAAGTATTTTAATACATTTTTAAAAGAATATTTCACAAGACTATCTTATATATTTATTATTGAGTAAAACGTGGAGTACGTAAATTATCGTTAATATAAACACTTATATTTACTTACAAATAATGAAATAGAGCTTGGCGAAATAAATTTGAAGAATAGGCGGGAAATCAGGCCAGAGATTTAAAGTTCATATTTTCAGATACCAAAAATGATGAGTATACCCCATTTAAATGTCATTAATTTTTTTCTTGAGAAATTTGATCTGTTAAAAAAAAGAAGAACAGCTTCTTGCTTTGGATCACCGGGAAATCGAAACACTGTTACGATATGTTATATATATACAAAAATTATAAAAAATGGCTTATTTACAAAACGACTTGTCACTTTGAAGAATTTAGGATTTTAATTGTTTTTTTTTTTAATTAACTTGTTTTCTTCTCAGTCATTTAAAGTTAAGTTTTTTATTTTGTTTTTTAATGGTATCTTTTTATTAATTATTGTACACCCCTCACATAATTTAAAATCAATGTATCATCATCTTTTTTTATTTTTCTTTAATAAAAGATGAAACTAACTATTCTTAAATATATTACAACATTGATTTTGTTAAATCTGTATTGAGTTAATTAGAATAAACAAAATTGAAATTGAATTCTTTTTTTTGTTTGCTTTATTTTTTTTTTATTAAAATAAAATATCATACAAAATTGCCGCCCCCTACAAGTTGCCGCCCTAGGCTCGAGCCTCACGAGCCTAGTGGTTAATCTGCCACTGGCCACTACGCATTGTTGCCTTCCGCTAAGGTACGAGAGAATTAACTTACAGGACTCTAAGGAAAACCCAAAGAAATTTCGCAGTTTTTTTACATAAAGTTAGATGGTTAACAGTGTCGAAAGCCTTTGAAAAATCTAAAAGTGTTTAGAAGTGTGATATGATCACTGTCCATTGTGGTTCTTATTTCGTCAGTAACAAAAAGTAGGGCGGATTTGCAGCTGCGCTTTGGTCTAAAACCAGAGTGACAGGGAGTTAAAAGGTTGTTAATCGATAGATATTTATGTATCTGCTTCATAATGGTTTTTTCAAACACCTTTGAGAGAAACGGGAGGATAGTAATGGGCCGGAACTCCGCAGCAATTCTGAAGGAAATTCAAATGTAGTTAAGATACTATTAAATGTGTGAGTTATAAAGCGCAGTATAAGGATAAGCATTAACAAACTTAGGATCCATTAGGCCCTGTAGCGTTCGATTTAATTGATATTATTGCCTCAACTATGTCTTCTTCTCGTATTCTTATAAAGCTCATTGAACAGTTAGCACCTGTTGGTTCCTCTTCAATAGGGGAATCAATAGATGTAACAACGTCTAAGAATTGTGGCGTTGAGGTAAACTTTTTATTGAGGGCATCACAATCGATTGCACAGTCAAGCTATTGATTTAAATAAGCGTACAAGTATGTTAGTAATGTCGTCGATAAATAAAAGGTTTTCGGCTGAATTCTTAGAATTCTACCAAAACCTTCCGCTTTTTATTACCAATTTAATCAAAATTGCTGCTACAGCGGACTCGGAACTTGACATTTAATAAAGTTGTCCATTCGGCGATAAGCACACGAATGAATATTGTGCAGTTTGCATGAGTAGTGTATGGCGAAAGCGATATTGTGCATTCTTGGAATTGTACATGCAGACATGCGTAGTGTACGGGCCCTATAACCCAACGTTTACTCAGCCGACCATCAGGGTGCATATTGATAATCGGTCGATGAACGAAAACAACACAAGACCAAAGCAACAAGCAGAAGATATAGGGTAGCGCAGGGGGCTGACTGGCTCAACGGGCACTCTGGATTGTTCCTGGTAGGCCCTCGGGCAAGAAAAAATTTCTCAAAAGCACTTCAAATTCTATTTTTAAAAGAAAACTCTTTCGTTCACTCACAAGAGACATTACAGTAAATATTTTTTTTCATGAATTCTTGATCAACAAAACTCGATTGCTGGCCCCTTTATTCAATATAAATCTGTTGTGACATCCTATGGATCTTTCGAGTCCTTCAGAATAATTTTCGTGGGCCGCCTATGGATCTTTCGAGGCCCACTTGTTTTTGTTTGTGACCCCCTATAGATCTTTCCAGACCCACCGAATTCTGCTTGTGGGCCCCTTTGAGAGTAATTATGTATTCTGTGGCCCTTTTCATAGAAGTCCCGAGAGGCCATTGACCCCCAGTCCGACCCTGGGGTAGCGGAACTGAAAAGTAGGTCAATGCCGACCCGAGTCATGATTTAGGTTGACTTTACGAATTAAAGGAACTGCTGGCGTTGGTTGAAGTTGTTGATATAACTCACGCACCTATTTGGTCTTATGTTCGGTCGCATCTTTTAATTTTTTTTCTCTTTCTAAAATAATAATGTTGGGTAATCTTAAATATTTAAATAGAAAAATGAAATCGTCAACCCGTTTTCGAAATACGCTTTTAAAAATACAAAAATGATGTTTCAATTTCTCTTATGATGTATAAGTGAAACAGGCAGCTTTATTTGTGTCAAACAAAGCGAAAAACCCTATTGAATTTTCAAAAAAAAAAAATATTTTTCTTTCAAAAATCCAAACAATTATTTTTGAAAAATGTCTGGATGCTGTATTATTTAAAATTCGAAGAACCGCCTGTACAAAAGTTTCAATTGATAGAGCCGTTAATGAGAAACTCGAAAATTAACAAAAGACCGCTCTATGGCAGGTAATTAACATTAGCCGTGTTTTATTGGGAAATTTATCCGCCGTAAGTTTATCCGTCGTAGCATTTTTCATACAATTCGCTACGGTCGATAAAAAGCTAAAGTAGAAGCTACGGTGGATGGCTGGTTGACGTTCAGTCGAGTCTCGATTCTGATTTTGTTAGTTTTGTTGGTACGATTGATAATTGAATTGAATCTCGATGTATGTGTTCATGGAGTGTTATAATTATTAATTTCATTCGTAAGACAAATCGATCTTTTTGATTCTTTTTTTCTAATAGTTGGCCAGTTTATATTTCTCAAATCTTAGATAACTCCATTTTTCAATAAATTATAAGCTGTTCTTCTGAAAAGTTTCTGACTTTTACTATTAAAAGCTGTATTCTTTGCTCAATTATTTTCTGAAGTACGTCTAAAATTGCACCTACATCTGCAATTTTGAATACCCCTAAGATCAATTAATCAATTTTAACAAATTTTGATATCCATTTTGAAAAAGAAACCAATATTTATCGAATGAAAATATTTATTCGTATGAAATTCTATAAGGCTAGGCGCGCACATATGCAACTTTCAGTTTTGCAACAGTTCTGTTGCTAAAGTGAATACCATGGACTTATATGAGAGTGTGCGCATGAAGTCCGCCATTCGAGCAACTTAAAAGTTCTTCAGTTTGTATTACACCGAACTATAATTTAACTGTGCGCACATCAAAGCAAAATATTGTATGTGTGTTGGTTTATATCGTTGAGTTATTTTAAGTTAATTATGTGCGAGATCATCGTTCAACTATTGATTAAACTATTTCGTTTCGGAAAAATTGCATGTGCGCGCTTAGTCTAAACGCACTAAGCGGCAACTGAACTTCACAAAATGTGCTTTTTCTTCACTGTTTAATGGACGTATTCGCAAAACTACATGGACATGGACTGGGCGTACATTTTTGTGATCCCATTGTTTTTTTTTTCTGGACATGTGCGTGGAAATGGCAAACCAAATGATAACTATTTGTTCCTTACTCCGCGTATGTTAAGTGCAGTCTGATGAGTGAATAATGAATTGAAAGCAAAACATACTCAGAAAATAAATTTGTAAATTGACTTGAAAAATAAAACTATAGCTATCGACCTACTCAGAAAATAAATAAAAGCATGAAATATAAAAGGGAAATGTAAGGGGAGTGAACAATTTAAACTACGTTGTATTGTGCATTTAAAACCAAGAAACATTAAAAGGAAACAAGCAAATTTCCGGCAATTTTGTTTCCTCGTGTGAAAGGCATAGACGATTTTTAAAGCAATACAAAAGTTGTGCTGTGTAAAAAGAGACTTGACCATAGTCTATGAACAAACCCATTCAATTATCATTTCCTTTCCATTGGTGCAAAATGAATGTTCGAATTTAAAATTACAAATGGAGATAAAATGAAAACAAGAAATAGGTTTGAAACATAAATTAAATATTGGTACGTTTTTCTACTTTCTATTTTATATGAATAAAAGCTAATTATTCTTCATAATTTTGATATTTACTTAATTTTACTTTGCAAAAGACTCTTTCATTACTTGTGACTGCTGTACAGGGGTACCATTTTTACAAAAATAAAAAAAGCTACGGTCCATGCTACGGTCGATGCGTTTTTTTGGGAATTACTTACGGTACAATGGATAGATTCCCAATAAAACACACCTATTGTATATAAAATAATTGTTTAACCAAAATGTAAGCTATACAAACCATTGTGCACAGAATTTTCAACAGAATGATGGAAGAAATTCTGATATAAGAATGTTCAAAATAGTATCATGTTGACACCGATCGATTTTGGAGAGATGCTGCGGATAAGTTGAATAGCTACTGAGTACTGGCCAATGTTGCAAGTGCAATTCTTTTTTAATCTTTTTTTTTAAAGGTACCTGCCATACAAATGTTTGGGCAAAAATGGCAAATCTCAATTATCTCGAAAACACCTCTAAAGATTTTAATTAAAAAAAAAAAGTGCACCATTATAGGTAGGTAGTCCACATTTTGGCAAATAAAATATTTAATTGAAATGTTATTAAACGCAGCTGACATATAGGCGTTTTTCGATTTTCGATTATTTCATGAACGGCTACACGGGTTTCGACCAAAATGTTTACACAAAATCTAAATGATATTGCTACCAACTTTCGAAAAATATTCAATCAATTTTTTACTTGCGATTCTATAGATACTACAAGGCAAGTTATGTATTCGTCGAAAAAAAAAGTTTTGAGATAACAATCAAACATGACATTACGATGATAGCGAAGACGAAAAAAGATTGTCTAAAAAATCTGTCCGTCTGTATGTCTGTCAGTCAGTCAATCTGTCAGTCTGTCAGTCTGTCAGTCTGTCAGTCTGTCAGTCTGTCAGTCTGTCAGTCTGTCAGTCTGTCAGTCTGTCAGTCTGTCAGTCTGTCAGTCTGTCAGTCTGTCAGTCTGTCAGTCTGTCAGTCTGTCAGTCTGTCAGTCTGTCAGTCTGTCAGTCTGTCAGTCTGTCAGTCTGTCAGTCTGTCAGTCTGTCAGTCTGTCAGTCTGTCAGTCTGTCAGTCTGTCAGTCTGTCAGTCTGTCAGTCTGTCAGTCTGTCAGTCTGTCAGTCTGTCAGTCTGTCAGTCTGTCAGTCTGTCAGTCTGTCAGTCTGTCAGTCTGTCAGTCTGTCAGTCTGTCAGTCTGTCAGTCTGTCAGTCTGTCAGTCTGTCAGTCTGTCAGTCTGTCAGTCTGTCAGTCTGTCAGTCTGTCAGTCTGTCAGTCTGTCAGTCTGTCAGTCTGTCAGTCTGTCAGTCTGTCAGTCTGTCAGTCTGTCAGTCTGTCAGTCTGTCAGTCTGTCAGTCTGTCAGTCTGTCAGTCTGTCAGTCTGTCAGTCTGTCAGTCTGTCAGTCTGTCAGTCTGTCAGTCTGTCAGTCTGTCAGTCTGTCAGTCTGTCAGTCTGTCAGTCTGTCAGTCTGTCAGTCTGTCAGTCTGTCAGTCTGTCAGTCTGTCAGTCTGTCAGTCTGTCAGTCTGTCAGTCTGTCAGTCTGTCAGTCTGTCAGTCTGTCAGTCTGTCAGTCTGTCAGTCTGTCAGTCTGTCAGTCTGTCAGTCTGTCAGTCTGTCAGTCTGTCAGTCTGTCAGTCTGTCAGTCTGTCAGTCTGTCAGTCTGTCAGTCTGTCAGTCTGTCAGTCTGTCAGTCTGTCAGTCTGTCAGTCTGTCAGTCTGTCAGTCTGTCAGTCTGTCAGTCTGTCAGTCTGTCAGTCTGTCAGTCTGTCAGTCTGTCAGTCTGTCAGTCTGTCAGTCTGTCAGTCTGTCAGTCTGTCAGTCTGTCAGTCTGTCAGTCTGTCAGTCTGTCAGTCTGTCAGTCTGTCAGTCTGTCAGTCTGTCAGTCTGTCAGTCTGTCAGTCTGTCAGTCTGTCAGTCTGTCAGTCTGTCAGTCTGTCAGTCTGTCAGTCTGTCAGTCTGTCAGTCTGTCAGTCTGTCAGTCTGTCAGTCTGTCAGTCTGTCAGTCTGTCAGTCTGTCAGTCTGTCAGTCTGTCAGTCTGTCAGTCTGTCAGTCTGTCAGTCTGTCAGTCTGTCAGTCTGTCAGTCTGTCAGTCTGTCAGTCTGTCAGTCTGTCAGTCTGTCAGTCTGTCAGTCTGTCAGTCTGTCAGTCTGTCAGTCTGTCAGTCTGTCAGTCTGTCAGTCTGTCAGTCTGTCAGTCTGTCAGTCTGTCAGTCTGTCAGTCTGTCAGTCTGTCAGTCTGTCAGTCTGTCAGTCTGTCAGTCTGTCAGTCTGTCAGTCTGTCAGTCTGTCAGTCTGTCAGTCTGTCAGTCTGTCAGTCTGTCAGTCTGTCAGTCTGTCAGTCTGTCAGTCTGTCAGTCTGTCAGTCTGTCAGTCTGTCAGTCTGTCAGTCTGTCAGTCTGTCAGTCTGTCAGTCTGTCAGTCTGTCAGTCTGTCAGTCTGTCAGTCTGTCAGTCTGTCAGTCTGTCAGTCTGTCAGTCTGTCAGTCTGTCAGTCTGTCAGTCTGTCAGTCTGTCAGTCTGTCAGTCTGTCAGTCTGTCAGTCTGTCAGTCTGTCAGTCTGTCAGTCTGTCAGTCTGTCAGTCTGTCAGTCTGTCAGTCTGTCAGTCTGTCAGTCTGTCAGTCTGTCAGTCTGTCAGTCTGTCAGTCTGTCAGTCTGTCAGTCTGTCAGTCTGTCAGTCTGTCAGTCTGTCAGTCTGTCAGTCTGTCAGTCTGTCAGTCTGTCAGTCTGTCAGTCTGTCAGTCTGTCAGTCTGTCAGTCTGTCAGTCTGTCAGTCTGTCAGTCTGTCAGTCTGTCAGTCTGTCAGTCTGTCAGTCTGTCAGTCTGTCAGTCTGTCAGTCTGTCAGTCTGTCAGTCTGTCAGTCTGTCAGTCTGTCAGTCTGTCAGTCTGTCAGTCTGTCAGTCTGTCAGTCTGTCAGTCTGTCAGTCTGTCAGTCTGTCAGTCTGTCAGTCTGTCAGTCTGTCAGTCTGTCAGTCTGTCAGTCTGTCAGTCTGTCAGTCTGTCAGTCTGTCAGTCTGTCAGTCTGTCAGTCTGTCAGTCTGTCAGTCTGTCAGTCTGTCAGTCTGTCAGTCTGTCAGTCTGTCAGTCTGTCAGTCTGTCAGTCTGTCAGTCTGTCAGTCTGTCAGTCTGTCAGTCTGTCAGTCTGTCAGTCTGTCAGTCTGTCAGTCTGTCAGTCTGTCAGTCTGTCAGTCTGTCAGTCTGTCAGTCTGTCAGTCTGTCAGTCTGTCAGTCTGTCAGTCTGTCAGTCTGTCAGTCTGTCAGTCTGTCAGTCTGTCAGTCTGTCAGTCTGTCAGTCTGTCAGTCTGTCAGTCTGTCAGTCTGTCAGTCTGTCAGTCTGTCAGTCTGTCAGTCTGTCAGTCTGTCAGTCTGTCAGTCTGTCAGTCTGTCAGTCTGTCAGTCTGTCAGTCTGTCAGTCTGTCAGTCTGTCAGTCTGTCAGTCTGTCAGTCTGTCAGTCTGTCAGTCTGTCAGTCTGTCAGTCTGTCAGTCTGTCAGTCTGTCAGTCTGTCAGTCTGTCAGTCTGTCAGTCTGTCAGTCTGTCAGTCTGTCAGTCTGTCAGTCTGTCAGTCTGTCAGTCTGTCAGTCTGTCAGTCTGTCAGTCTGTCAGTCTGTCAGTCTGTCAGTCTGTCAGTCTGTCAGTCTGTCAGTCTGTCAGTCTGTCAGTCTGTCAGTCTGTCAGTCTGTCAGTCTGTCAGTCTGTCAGTCTGTCAGTCTGTCAGTCTGTCAGTCTGTCAGTCTGTCAGTCTGTCAGTCTGTCAGTCTGTCAGTCTGTCAGTCTGTCAGTCTGTCAGTCTGTCAGTCTGTCAGTCTGTCAGTCTGTCAGTCTGTCAGTCTGTCAGTCTGTCAGTCTGTCAGTCTGTCAGTCTGTCAGTCTGTCAGTCTGTCAGTCTGTCAGTCTGTCAGTCTGTCAGTCTGTCAGTCTGTCAGTCTGTCAGTCTGTCAGTCTGTCAGTCTGTCAGTCTGTCAGTCTGTCAGTCTGTCAGTCTGTCAGTCTGTCAGTCTGTCAGTCTGTCAGTCTGTCAGTCTGTCAGTCTGTCAGTCTGTCAGTCTGTCAGTCTGTCAGTCTGTCAGTCTGTCAGTCTGTCAGTCTGTCAGTCTGTCAGTCTGTCAGTCTGTCAGTCTGTCAGTCTGTCAGTCTGTCAGTCTGTCAGTCTGTCAGTCTGTCAGTCTGTCAGTCTGTCAGTCTGTCAGTCTGTCAGTCTGTCAGTCTGTCAGTCTGTCAGTCTGTCAGTCTGTCAGTCTGTCAGTCTGTCAGTCTGTCAGTCTGTCAGTCTGTCAGTCTGTCAGTCTGTCAGTCTGTCAGTCTGTCAGTCTGTCAGTCTGTCAGTCTGTCAGTCTGTCAGTCTGTCAGTCTGTCAGTCTGTCAGTCTGTCAGTCTGTCAGTCTGTCAGTCTGTCAGTCTGTCAGTCTGTCAGTCTGTCAGTCTGTCAGTCTGTCAGTCTGTCAGTCTGTCAGTCTGTCAGTCTGTCAGTCTGTCAGTCTGTCAGTCTGTCAGTCTGTCAGTCTGTCAGTCTGTCAGTCTGTCAGTCTGTCAGTCTGTCAGTCTGTCAGTCTGTCAGTCTGTCAGTCTGTCAGTCTGTCAGTCTGTCAGTCTGTCAGTCTGTCAGTCTGTCAGTCTGTCAGTCTGTCAGTCTGTCAGTCTGTCAGTCTGTCAGTCTGTCAGTCTGTCAGTCTGTCAGTCTGTCAGTCTGTCAGTCTGTCAGTCTGTCAGTCTGTCAGTCTGTCAGTCTGTCAGTCTGTCAGTCTGTCAGTCTGTCAGTCTGTCAGTCTGTCAGTCTGTCAGTCTGTCAGTCTGTCAGTCTGTCAGTCTGTCAGTCTGTCAGTCTGTCAGTCTGTCAGTCTGTCAGTCTGTCAGTCTGTCAGTCTGTCAGTCTGTCAGTCTGTCAGTCTGTCAGTCTGTCAGTCTGTCAGTCTGTCAGTCTGTCAGTCTGTCAGTCTGTCAGTCTGTCAGTCTGTCAGTCTGTCAGTCTGTCAGTCTGTCAGTCTGTCAGTCTGTCAGTCTGTCAGTCTGTCAGTCTGTCAGTCTGTCAGTCTGTCAGTCTGTCAGTCTGTCAGTCTGTCAGTCTGTCAGTCTGTCAGTCTGTCAGTCTGTCAGTCTGTCAGTCTGTCAGTCTGTCAGTCTGTCAGTCTGTCAGTCTGTCAGTCTGTCAGTCTGTCAGTCTGTCAGTCTGTCAGTCTGTCAGTCTGTCAGTCTGTCAGTCTGTCAGTCTGTCAGTCTGTCAGTCTGTCAGTCTGTCAGTCTGTCAGTCTGTCAGTCTGTCAGTCTGTCAGTCTGTCAGTCTGTCAGTCTGTCAGTCTGTCAGTCTGTCAGTCTGTCAGTCTGTCAGTCTGTCAGTCTGTCAGTCTGTCAGTCTGTCAGTCTGTCAGTCTGTCAGTCTGTCAGTCTGTCAGTCTGTCAGTCTGTCAGTCTGTCAGTCTGTCAGTCTGTCAGTCTGTCAGTCTGTCAGTCTGTCAGTCTGTCAGTCTGTCAGTCTGTCAGTCTGTCAGTCTGTCAGTCTGTCAGTCTGTCAGTCTGTCAGTCTGTCAGTCTGTCAGTCTGTCAGTCTGTCAGTCTGTCAGTCTGTCAGTCTGTCAGTCTGTCAGTCTGTCAGTCTGTCAGTCTGTCAGTCTGTCAGTCTGTCAGTCTGTCAGTCTGTCAGTCTGTCAGTCTGTCAGTCTGTCAGTCTGTCAGTCTGTCAGTCTGTCAGTCTGTCAGTCTGTCAGTCTGTCAGTCTGTCAGTCTGTCAGTCTGTCAGTCTGTCAGTCTGTCAGTCTGTCAGTCTGTCAGTCTGTCAGTCTGTCAGTCTGTCAGTCTGTCAGTCTGTCAGTCTGTCAGTCTGTCAGTCTGTCAGTCTGTCAGTCTGTCAGTCTGTCAGTCTGTCAGTCTGTCAGTCTGTCAGTCTGTCAGTCTGTCAGTCTGTCAGTCTGTCAGTCTGTCAGTCTGTCAGTCTGTCAGTCTGTCAGTCTGTCAGTCTGTCAGTCTGTCAGTCTGTCAGTCTGTCAGTCTGTCAGTCTGTCAGTCTGTCAGTCTGTCAGTCTGTCAGTCTGTCAGTCTGTCAGTCTGTCAGTCTGTCAGTCTGTCAGTCTGTCAGTCTGTCAGTCTGTCAGTCTGTCAGTCTGTCAGTCTGTCAGTCTGTCAGTCTGTCAGTCTGTCAGTCTGTCAGTCTGTCAGTCTGTCAGTCTGTCAGTCTGTCAGTCCGTCAGTCTGTCAGTCTGTCAGTCTGTCAGTCTGTTAGTCTGTCAGTCTGTCAGTCTGTCAGTCTGTCAGTCTGTCAGTCTGTCAGTCTGTCAGTCTGTCAGTCTGTCAGTCTGTCAGTCTGTCAGTCTGTCAGTCTGTCAGTCTGTCAGTCTGTCAGTCTGTCAGTCTGTCAGTCTGTCAGTCTGTCAGTCTGTCAGTCTGTCAGTCTGTCAGTCTGTCAGTCTGTCAGTCTGTCAGTCGTTAACGCTTATTTTTCTCGGAAACGGAAAATTATTATAAAATTGATTAAAAAAATAAGTTTTTAGGTACGACCGATCATATGGTTGAAAAAAAAATTATTAAATTTCTAAAAACTGTACTTTCCGTAGGACCGTTTTTTTTCCTTTCGACTATCTCGTAAATGGATTAACCGATTCTTTCGAAATTTCACACATATCTAGGTTTAGGTTGCCCAATTTATTCTGCGTACCAATATTTTTAATTAATATTTTTTTGTATTTTTAAAAGCATTTAAAAAAAATTTTTAATTTATATTTTGAAAACTGCTCAATAATTTTTTTTCAAGAATTATAGTTATATGTATTTGCTGAATACCTATGAATTGGCGTTTTTGAATTTTTTTTCAAAAATGTTTTCAAAAAGTTTAAAAAAAAAAACTTTTTTTTCTCAAGAACCGCTCCACAGATTTTTAAACTTTTTTTCTAAAAAATTCAAATTTATCCAAGAAATAAAGTGGCGTACTTTTTTTAAGCTCAAATTAGTTTAAGTATTTATTTCAGGATTTTGAAATATTTTTTCTTGCAGATTAAGCCGATTTAATCTTTTGTTTTTAAGTTTATATTATTAAATATTTAAGATTGTCATACCAATTTTTTTTATAAAAAAAAATTAAATAAACTTTGTGTACATAAACAATAAAGTATAAAACGACTTTAAAAAAATATTTATATTTTTAATAGAAATCTTTTGCATACGATGTGATCGAACATAAGAGCAAATTCGTGCTATACAGTCGTACATTTTATTTTACTGAGAATTCAATATTTCGAAAACGGATGGACAATTATGTTTTTAAGTTAATATTATTAAATACTTAAAATTGCAATACCTACTAAATTTGTTTTACAAAAAACAAAAACATTTAAGAATTTTGTATATAAAAATTAATTAAAAAACTACTTTAAATATATATTTAGACATGTCCACTAAGATGTGATCGAACATAAGAGCAAGCGGGTGCGATCCAGTCTTGCATTTTATTTTGTACCTCAATTGTGCACAGTATTATCTTAGATTTTGATTATTTTCACATATAACGGGTGCTTTTTAGCTGCATGCGAAGTTTCGATGGTTGTTGTCTATGGTTTGACAGTTGAGAATGTCAAACTCTGTTGACATTTCTGTTGTCAATGGGCTTATTCAAAAACCGAAATATAGCTTTCCGGATAGGTTGGTGTTTTTGTAATACCATGTAAGTGCACAGCTGATGACAAAACAGCTGCTGCCAAAAAAAATCACAAGCTTTTCGAAAAACTTTGGTATACTTTTGTATCCCATGGAAATGTCAAATACATATGCACAAACCCATACAAATTTAACATTTCTGATCTTGGTTGTTCAGGAACTTAGTGGATACTAACATTTCTTAGATAGCCAATGAAACTCGCTATAGATACATAAATACTAAAAATAGATTTGAGCTTTGTTTTTTTTTTCTTAACTTGCAACACAAATTTAAATGATCCACAGCGCAAAGGGTCACATATACAACATACATGTATACACAATGCATTCAATGCATCATAACCCCACTACATCCAAGTCTAAGGCTATAAAAAAGCTATTCCTGAACTACAAATCAATAAACAACAAAATGTCTAAAACAGAAAACAATTTAATATTAAAGCAAACTTTTTTTTTAAATAAGCTTCAGCATCGTACAAATACATAGACAATATAATGTTATTTTTAACTGATTGCACTCGAATCAGGACAAAAGGATGGAGCTGTGCCCCGAATCGATTGTAAACTACAATGTTACAAAATTGTTATGTCCAAACATACATAAATAAATACATACAATACAAAAAATAAATATTTAACCCTTTTTCAGATTTTGTTAATTTTTCCAACACACTATACTGAAATTGAATTTTTTTTTTGTTTGTTAGAGGTAGAAAGTTAAGGTAGTTCAAACGAAAGAATATTTCCGGCAGTAAATATTCCTGCTGCTTTATAATTGATTGCATGGGTGTGGATTCATTGTTAAATTGTAAATCAACACAGCAATGTGAACAAGAGGAGGCGGAGGATGTGTAAAGGAAACTATATTTTTTTTCGAATGGGTTGATTTTGGTAAAATTTCCAAATCGATGTGAAATACATGGATAGAATGCCTCCTTTATCACCCAGTTTTTTTTATATTAAAATTGGTATTTTTTTTATATATTTAATAGTTTTTTTTTTGATGCACCAACAAATTAAACAAGTACGATGAAAAATGTTTTTTTCCCATTTGTTTCTTGATGAAACCATGTATTTGGGTAGAGTGCAACTACACCCACAAAAACATTCACAAAATTTATACAAATTTAATCGAAAGATATCCCAACGGGAAATATAATAGGAACAGCAGATTATTTATCAATGTTAAAAATTCATTTTTAACAATTCTTTTTGTTTCCTCTTTTTCATTAACGGCCGGCGCGAGTATTTAAGCATTTAAGAATTTAAGCACAGGATTTAAAGATAAAGACTATTTTATTTTTTTTTTTTTAACTTTTAAACCATTGAAAATGTACGTATGTATCTTTAAAGTTAAAACGAGAAGCAAAAGCGGTTTGATTAAAAAAATGTTAATCTTGGAAAATCCCTATGATAACATATTAAAAACCCATCTGCTTACATGGCGGAGATATTTCAACCGTATGGTCAAGAAACGTTCCAGTTTACATTTGTAGTAAAACACAGAAAATAAAGACTACTTCAGATGGCCTCTTTCAAGCGGGAACAGACTTCAACTGGTTTGGATGGAGATGCTTGTAGATATATAGGTCATAGTCCAACTAGACAATAAGCGCCATTAAAAGAAGTTTACTTCCGCTAATAAATGATTAAATGAACTTAATAATCTGAGACCAAGTAAAACATCCATATAATAACCGCAATATTTTTTACTTTTTACCCTTAATTCGAGGTTGTTGGATCTAAGACGTCAAAATAGATTGACACATCCAATCCCTTCAAGTAATCGAATTATTTATTGTTAGAGACACCCTGTGTTCTATAATCTGTCATTTGGCGTGTGTTTTTCTAAGCCTTGGACGAAATTGGACGAAAAAAACGATGCGTAGGATTAACAATTTGCATGTTAAATCCAACAACAAGTAATCCCCGGGGGTGTTTAGCTTAAACCCAGAGAATTCTCGTGGCTTAGCTATTGGAGAGGATAAAAACTGTGCTACCAAAAACTTTTTCACTAAGTTATCGATAAAATGTATAGAAATTTCAAAACTGACATTTTGACATGTCAGATAATTATCAATTTTGTTTGGTTTGGTTGAGCATTTGGTCTAAGTGTGTCAGTTGTTTTCCTGACGGCCATGTCAACCTAACCTACCTTTTAATATACATTCCGCAACACAGCAACAAATCAATTTTAACATTTTTGCTTTTGTATTGCCTCTATGGTTTTTTCCACATCGCCATGAGCACAACCTTCTACAGCGATTTTCATGTGTGCGTTTATTTTTATTATGAAATATTAAAACTTGACTGTGAAATTATTATTAAATAAAAAAGCATTTCCTGAAGTTGATATTCGTTCAATTAACAAGAATTGAATGAACAACAAAACAAAGGTTTCTCTGAGAAGATTGTTTTCGGCTACGTTTTGTTGTACGCGGGAGCAACCCAATACAGATTCTCTGCCACATCCTTGGCATACTTCAACCTTCTTGATCGTCGTCCGCTCTTGCTCAGACCTATATTCCTAATGACATAGGAACTGAGCGTCCCGCCCGAATAAACAACTCGTCCACTAATATCATGTCACCAGTGACCAATTAATGGGGTAGTTTTCAATTAGTTGAATTCTATGTACCACTGTATTTGTGAAAATTAAATTAAAAGAAAATCACATCACCTAAAAACAATTTCCAAAATACTTTATTTCAATTTTCAAATTACTTGATTCACATTTTTTTATATAAATAATAATTAACTTGGTTCTTTTTATGTTATTTTAAAAGAAAAGTAGTTTAAATTCAATAACTACATCGAAATTACACAAAACAAATCTACCCGATGATTTCTAGAAGGATGAGGATGAGGCAAACAGTGATGTTTTTTTTTTCTTGCATTACAGCTGTTCTTCAAATGTCATCTTGCAAATTAACATGCTACCAAGTATTTTACTAAGCGCCTTGGTCGTTTGTTTCAACCAATCCCCCGGGGGATTGCAAAAAAACGCACCTATTGTCATTTATACATATTTCTCTTGTCATAACTTTTGTACAATTACCACTTCTTACTTAACTCTTAACCGAGATACACGTGTCTGCATTTTTACACTCCCCTTATATTTATTCCAATATAAAAGTATGAGCCAACTCGAATCCCTAGGGTTGCAGGTCAAACCGCCAACACTCTAGACTTGTTTCATATCTCTGTCCCTGATAAATACACTGTAAGTATTAACGGTTCTAAGCACATCAGACAATTGTATAATATCTGCTAATTTCTTATGCCAACAACAATCAGTTTAAAAAAATCACCTAATGGGGTTTTCCTTAGGTAAATTTATATTTTGATCTATAAATTGATTTTTTTCGTAACGATTCGAATACGTTTACAAATTGATTTTTATTTGATATAGTATTTGTGTCTGTGAACCAACTAGCGATATCAGCTGTCTTGTCAGACTGATGGCTGTCAATTATGATGCATAGTGGTGTTAGTAAAAGAGGGGTAGATCTGCCGAAAAATCCAGATCTGCAAAATTGATTTAAAATCAAAAAATAAATTAATTTGTTCGGCCAATCGAAGGCAAAAATTGTCAAATTCAGTTTTTTGACAGATCTAAAGCAAAAATAAATTAATTTTTGTTACCAAGCGAAAAGCCCATAAGCGAACCGTTTGGCAATATGAGAAAGCCAACGGGAACTTGAACTGGTCAATATGCTTCCTCGTTAGTGACGTAGACTCCAGGGCAGATATGATAACAAATTGAATTCTTCAATAAGAATGAAAATTTATATCCCGAAGAGGGTGAAATCTATCAAACCGAAATAAAATCTATAGTTTGATTTGAGCTGTGAAGAACTCATTAGGGTTAGACAATTAAGTTTGCGGAATTTTAAAGCCAACTAAAACGAAGAAACCCGGAACAAGTTTAAACAAGCTAGGAAGACTTGCAAAACGTTCATATTCAGATAAACAAATTTTTGTATGACCAAACATTGAGGCAAAAAGTACTACAATGTCCTAAAGGTAGTAAAAATGTTTCGAAATTCCGATTCGTTGTCGGTTCCAACGCTCGTCTTTTGTCAGCTCACGTGAAAAAGCCAATTCGCTTACAGCCCAGTTTTCTCTTAATTCGACGCTGCCAGAAAGTGTTATGACTGCTTCAGTACTTGAGAGTGTAAATGATTTCATTGGACGAATCTTCTTTCGCGCTCGTGGAAGTGCTAGAGTCCTCAAAGACCTCGATATATACAAATGCGCTGGCCTGGATAGTATGACTCGCATCGCTCTTAAAAGGTGTTCTTCAACGCTGGCAAAATCTTCTTCACCCTATAACTACCGTAAAATAGAATGTACTGTGAGCGTCAAAAAAAAGTATACACCTTACCGAGCATACTATACAGGGCTGTGCTTATCGTGAAAACAACCGATCAATTTATTTTCTTCTTCTTTCTAACTCACAATTTGATCATCAGTGTATTTTATTGAGTTAATTTCCACCGAAAACTGCTTGTTTAAAATTATTAAAGATAATGGCGCAAAATTTTAAACAATCGTTGTTTAGAGAATAAACTAGCCAGTTTTTGTCTAAATTTATCTTAATTTTAAACACACTAAACAACTCTTTTAAGTGAAGTGGATACCATTATATTCCCGTGGGATAGAAAGTCCTTATAGCATCGCACGGGCATCTTCTATTAAGAATGTCGTGAAAAAATGTATTGTAATTCATCAATTGAGAACGAATGAGCCGATTTGGCTCGAACTCTTTTTTAGTTGTTCGTAATATCGGGAAATTTTAAAAATCGAAAATTGAATTTTTGTATGGAATTGTGTATGCAAATGTTCCGGAGTGGTTTTTCGAATGAAAAAGTAGAAAATTCTTAGTGGAAAATGTTTTTTGCTCAATAACGCCAGAACGGCTAAACGGATCTGGATCAAATTTGGCACATGGACACACACATACTCGATTATCACATAGGTCATTTTTATCCCGAAAAATGGAACCGAACAGTTCCTATGCCTATATGGGAGATGCTTATATATGAACAAAATATATACTTGGTTGTTTGTTCCCCATTCATGCTTCAACCATTGAATGGATTTTAATGAAATTTGGTAAGCAGCCAAATTTATTTTTCCAAACTTTATTTTTGTAGTTCTTAATTTTTGAATCCAATATTAAATCATCGCTTTGTTCATGAACATGACCATACACGACGAACATCGAAGCGAACGAACACGACAAAATCTTAATTTTTGGCCAACATCAAGAGGCTTACGAACCAGCGCACATACAAGAAGAGCACAGCGGGCATGTTCGTCGTTTGTGCCTATGTACATTCAACAACTAAAGGGTTTTGAATTAAATTTTGTAGGTGTATAGATAATTTCATTAGATTTCCGTGGGTCCGGAGCATTGCACGGGTATCTGCTAGTCAGACTATATATTTAACTAGAAATACAACTGATTTTTTTTAATTAATTCATATTTAACTTTTTTTTACATTTTCCGTTCTGTGATTTGTTAAATAATCTCTATGTTGTGTTTTATTTGAGTGAAAAAAAAACTAATGAATAACAACTATCACTGTTTCCTTTACTTTAGTGTTTTGTTTGCATACTTTTTAAATAATATTTTATTGCATACTTTTGTGCTATTTATGGTTTTATTGTGACCATTGCAAATCTCCAGGGCCATAGTTAAAATTGTACCCAAATTTAATAAAGTTCTAATAAACTTAAACAAGAAATTCAAAACTAAAATGGAAGATCTCAAAGTTGGCATTAATTTTTTGAATAGATATTT
The DNA here is from genome assembly GCA_910595825.1 of Philhelius pedissequus. Taxonomy (NCBI): domain Eukaryota; kingdom Metazoa; phylum Arthropoda; class Insecta; order Diptera; family Syrphidae; genus Philhelius; species Philhelius pedissequus. The sequence goes on from OU343160.1 coordinate 330,470,751, forward strand.
AATATCTATTCAATCAAAATCACTTGCTCCAAGTTGGTATGATAGTGAATTGCGTAGATTGAAAAACCGCAGGAATAAATTATGGTTTAAATACAAACAAACGGGATTAGCTACCGATTTCAACACTTATTGTGAAGCCAGAAACATTTTCAACAGAGAATCAAGTATATATTAAATACCTAAGTTACATACAGAAGGTTTAAAGTAGTTTGAAAATGGATCCTAAATCATTCTGAAATTTCATTAATAGTAAAAGAAAATCTAGTCCATATCCGTCTTTTCTTAATCATAACAATGTCTCTTACCATGACCAAAGTATCATAACGCAACTATTTTTAGATTTTTTTCAAATTACATACATCTGTGATTCTTCCAACTGTGATAACTATTCGAACTGTGATAATTTAATCTGTGATAATCTTGACGAAAATGATCAATTATTTGGTCATTTGCAATCATATTCTCACTTGACTGATATAAATTTTCATGTCACTATTGATGATATTACAAAGTTTATATCCAACTTAGAAGATAATGACGCGCCTGGCCCTGATGGGTTACCAGCTTCAGTTCTTAAAAAATGTTATAGTCATTTGTCGATGCCCCTTGCTGTTCTTTTTAATCGTTCACTGATCATTCATTATTCCTATCCATAAAAAAGGACAAAATTGATAACTATCGTCAAATAGTATTTAAACTTTTTGAAGCAATTATTTGCAAAACATTAAGCTTTTACACAAAATCATTTATTGTTTCTAACCAACATGATTTTTCGAAAGGCCGTTTGATTGCCACTCTCCTCATGGAGCTACCGGAGTTTTGTATCGACTCGTTTAAAAATAAAAAACAAACAGGCTGTGTTGTCACAGATTTTAGTAAGGCATTTGACAAACTGTCTCACAGAATTCTGCTTCATAAAATGAGTAGGCTGGGGTTTAGGGTGAACTTCATTGCATGGCTTAAATCTTATTTACTTGACAGATCCTATTCAGTTAATTTTAATGGCTACCATTCACATAGTTTTGTTGTAAATTCGGGGGTTCCTCAGGGCAGCCATTTGGGTCCAGTTCTTTTTATATTATGTATAAATCATCTTCCGCCAGTCTTAAAACACTCAAACTGTCTTACCTATGCTGACGATGTAAATATTTTTATAACCATTTCTGTGGAAATCTTCAAACTGACCTCAACGCTTTCTACAATTGGTGTTTACGTAATTATTTGTTGTTAAATATTGATAAGTGTAAAATTATAAATTTTACAAGGAAATTGTCTATTTTATCTTTAGACTATAGTTCCAATGGCGTAAATCTGTTAAATGTTAGTGAAGTATCTATCCTTGGTGTATTGTTTGATTAAAAACTCAAATTCACAAAGCATATAAATGTGACTTGCAATAATGCCAATTCAATATTAGGTTGGATTAAAAGATAATCACGTCAGTTTTCTGACCCTTACGTTATCAAACAAAATTTACTTCATTTGTCAGAACCATTATAGAGTATGCTTGCCAGATATGGACCCCCTATTACCGTTGTCACAAAATAAGAATTGAACAAATTCAAAAAAGATTCTTAAGGACACATTTAATCTTCCTTCATATAGTAGCCGTCTACAACTAATAGATTTACCCTGTCTCGAGCGCAGACGTTCCTATTTATGTTTTGTTTTTATTGTTGACCTTATTAATGGAAATATCGATGTTTGAACATTTTGTCTCACGTTAATTTTAATGTTCCAAATCGAAATTTAAGAGGTCTACCTGACCCAATTTATATAGCACACTATCGTACCAACTATAAACGGAATTCACCTTTGAATAACGTGCTTAATTTGTTCAACGTAAATCATAACTTATTAATAAATTTGTGTGATGTATCAAATACTGGTTTTAAATTGGACGCTAGATTTTAGCAGCTTGATTCAAATGAATAAATAAAGAAATATTGATAAATGATCATCCCTAATATTAATACACATAAGATAAGACTTACTTTTTGGAAGATATGATTCGGATTTATTCCCAGTTCTGAAAATGGAACACAATTTTAGTTTATTATGCATTTGAGTTTATTAAACTAAATTCGAAACCTTCTAGCAGTGGTGGTTCATCATCGAAATCTGAGCCACCATGTGGTTTAAATGCTCTTTCTTGTCCAAAAGAATTATCCACATAAGCATTAGGATCATAGAATCCACCTACACCGCTGCCAACATCTGAATAGCTAGCATTGTAATTCGGTGGTACAGATGAATGTGAATTGTCGAATGTTTGGAAGTTTCTGAAAACAACACAAAAATGAAACGTTATGAAAGTTAAACAATTTTTGTATAAGGCTTACAATTCCTGGCCGAATTCTGGGACTTCGAAGTTGTACGTTTGTTCAGGCTGACCTCCAACACCACCCCATTGGTAGTCGTTTTGTGGTGCTCCATAAGGCGATGCCATAATTACTTTTATATTGAGCTTGTTGGATTCTTAGAAATTGTAATGGTTTGCTGTTTTCAATTTTGCTCTGAAAAATGGTTGCAATTTGTAATATTTTGTATTTAAAAGAAATAGGATATTTATCTACATTATGTTTTTCGTTTGTATTATTGTTATTTCACAGTTTAATTGAGGTTTTTTTTAAGTAAAATTGGGAAATTATTAAAGTGAAAAATGTATTTACACCAACAAAACAAACTTTGACATGAGCCTCCGGTATGTCCACGTCATGAAGTGACAGTGACAGGTGCATAGCAGATGGTTCGAAGCTGAACTAGGATCTGTTCGTTTGTAAGACATTTTAAGGTCTTCTACACACATTGGGGGCGTTCGTTGAGGAACAGCTTTCTGATTCATTGCTGAAATATATATTGTGCGTTTTTGGAACGCATAAAACCCAATAGGTAACCATTTCTGTCAAAATTCAAAACAGAAAAAAAAACTAATTGCTTACTATTACGCTTCATCTCAAAGTGAATTAAACATACATTTGTTGGCTAAAATATAAATTAAAAATGAATCAGGAAGTAGGAACCACAAATGTTTCAACCGATTCAGAAGAAGAAGATGATGTATTAGGCACGTAATTAAAGTTCACAAACAACTATTGAAAAGACAGCTGATTTCGTAGTCAGCTTTGCACTACGATACCTAAGTATACCAGAAATTTAGGGCTAGCTTGGGTTCGATTTGGAAATCATATGTTTTTTTTCGTTGTTATGGTCGTCAGAAGTTAATTGACAAATATTTAACACGTATTACAACAACAATGAACGTATTGCACAGCAAAGCTGTGCGCTACCGAACGCCCCCATTTACGTGAGGCGTTATACTGCTGTTACATCATAGTTCTGATCCAGACTTTTTTTGGCAGGAATTGGCAGCTTATCAAATTTTGAAGAGTGGGTATAAAATTCTCTCATAACGAAATAAAGTCAGGAAAAGTCTGGAACAGCTTGAGTACAATTTTCTGCCAATTTTTAAAACATTTTATTTACTGATTTAATTTAAGCGATTAAACAAAAATTAAAAAAATATTAATGAATTAAATAGAAAAATTTATTTTAAATGAAAGATGATTGGGTCTATTCGGCGAGATCTTTTATTCTGTTATTCTGCTATTCTGTTATGAATTTTCATACAAAAGTTTAAGCTGTCAAAAAATCTTTTATGAATTATAATTTTGGTATTCTGCATGCTAAATCTGCTATGAAATCTGTTAAGAAATCTGCTAATGAGCTGTCAAAACTTCGAAATTCTCAACAAGTCTTTTACGAACTGCATTTTTGGTATTCAGCATGCCACAATCTGTTATGGAATCTATGAATCATAAAAGAATAAAAGACACATTTTTGTTACTTTTATCATAAAATATTTCAATATATGAAGTAAAAACATTTATTTTGTTAATGAATTGTTCGTAAAAGGACAGATATGACAAAATATTATTAAAATACATAATTACAAGCACAAACATGTAAATAATTTCAAACTAATTATTTGAATACACGAAAGCACAGAACAAATTTGATGGATGAAACGTAAAAGAAAGTGTCGCTTATCTTGTCGGAGTTCGTTTTACACAAGTTTTTATATTGGATATAATACATTCAGGAACTGTTATGGACAAATTGCAAAGATTATATATTATTTATCTACGCGAAACAAAACACGATAATTGCGCAGATTAATATTTTCATTAGTCAGTGCCTACTGCCGAGAGTTTTTATTTACCTACTACAGCTGATAATTTGATAGCAGATTTTAGGTCTGTTCGTATAAATTTTTCTTTTTCGAAGTTACATAACAGACTTTTATAAAAGATCGAACTCCTGAATAACAATTATAAAATATCTTTAATGGTGAAGATCTGTTATGCATCATAAAATAAAATTCATAGCAGAATAACAGATGTCAGAGAATAGGCCTAAATATGTGCCGTTGGCAGAGTGTGGATCAGACCTCTCATATTTCAAATATAGATTTTTAAGCACATTACACATTATTCGGTTGGCGAACTTGAACAAAAATAAAAACTAGGAAAATATTACCTTGTAATATATTGTACTGTGATTCTTAAGCGGGTGGTTTAAGGACGTAGGTATGTGGGAGCGGTAAATAAAATTGCTCGGTGGCCAAATTGCGCAAACATGAGTTTTCTCTGTGTAAAAAATTGGTACACGTACATATTTGTGATTCCGCAAGGGAAACAACCAATTTGTCTGACAGATAACATGTATACAGACACACACATTTATTCAACCCTATTTTGAGCGTGGATAAGAGCATTTGGCCCTATTTGAAATAAATAACAAATATAATAATGAAATAAAGTACAACGAAAAAAAGAAGGAAAATGGATTAAATTTGACATGAACTGAACTGTCAACGCTTATATGAGAAAAATATTCTGCAATGTGCATAAATTTACCTCACGAATATGTTGTAAAAAAGAAATAAATATACCTTATAACGTTACTATACCGAGTATACCGAACAGCTGATAATTTCACACATTCAAGCAGGTATATTTAAGGGGGGGGGGGTATGCCAACGTCTAGCGGAAAATTATATCTTTCTTCAAAAGGCAAAATTATCTCGTTGAATATGGATATACCCTTATTTGGGTCTATTCGGCGAGATCTTTTATTCTGTTATTCTGTTATGAATTTTCATACAAAAGTTTAAACTGTCAAAAAATCTTTTATGAATTATAATTTTGGTATTCTGCATGCTTTATCTGTTATAAAATCTGTTAAGAAATCTGCTAATGAGCTGTCAAAACTTCGAAATTCTCAACAAATCTTTTACGAACTGCATTTTTGGTATTCAGCATGCCACAATCTGTTATGGAATCTTTTATGAATCATAACAGAATAAAAGCCACATTTTGGTTACTTTTATCATAAAAGATTTAAATATATGTAGTAAGAACTTTTATTTCGTGAATGAATTGTTCTTAAAAGGAGACAGATATAACAAAAAATAATTAAAATGCATAATAACAAACTCAAATATGTAAATAATTTGAAAACTAAATTATTTCAATACACTAAAGCACACAACACATTTGATGGATGAAACATAAGAAATTAATCGCTTATCTTGCCGATGTGCGTTTTGTACAACTTTTTATAATGGATATATTAAATTCAGGAACTGTTATAGAAAAATTACAGAAAACAAAAATTTATCTTCGCGAAACAAAATACGATCATTCCACAGGTTAATTTATTGTTATTCGTCAGTGCCAACTGCCGAGAATTTTTATTTACTACATCTCATAATTTGATAGCAGATTTTAGGTCTGTACGTATAAATGTTTCTTTTTCGAAGTTCCATAACAGACTTTTATAAAAGATCGAACTCCGGAATACCAATTCTTTTATGGTGGAGATCTGTTATGCATCATAACAGAAAATTCGTAGCAGAATAACAGATGTGGCAGAATAGGCCTAATTATATCACAGCTTTTGGCCTTTTCGATTGGCCGTCCAGAACTGTTATCTGACCCCCACAAAATGACAGTTGTTACTCTAAACAGAGCAGACAAAATTCCTGGATTTCAATTCAGAATCGAAAACAGAATCACTTATACACTTACATAATCAAAATGTCAAAATCATCGAGATGATTTGTTTTGTGCAATTTCGATGTATTTATTGAATTTAAATTACTTTTTCTGGTAAAATAACATACAAAGAATCAAGTTAATTATTATCGATACAAGAAAATGTGTGTCTAAATTGAAATCAAGTTTTTCGGAAATTTTTTTTAAGCCGATGTGATTTTTTTTTAAATTTAATTTGCGCAAACACAGTGATGCATACAATTCAGAATCAGTCAAATTGTTTCCATGTGTTTTATTGGAGGGTCGTGTTCGGGACCCATCCCAAAAAGCCATTTGTTTCAGGTACTTATAGTTATGATTTTACTACTTTTACATTGATGTGAGATCGCCGGGACGAAACGCCAATTTTTGTTGGACTAAAGGCCGTTAAAAGCTATTTTGAATCAATAATTCAACAAGTGCAAATATTATAGTGCTAAGTTAAGTCTTCTACTTGGCTGATGTATTTCAGTAGTATATAGAATTTGTATTATTAAAAAAAACTTCTTATACAAAGAAGAAATGGCGATAACTCTGCAGTTTTTTAACCTGAGCAATTTTGTCTACCCCTGCTATCACATACGTCCTTCACCAACTTGCTTAAAAATCGCAAGCTCAAAATGAATGATGTAAAAGCTGAATTAGTCCCCTTTCACACAAGGATACTGAATTGTTGGCAACTTGGAGTTTGATGGCGAGAAGGGTAAGAAGTAATAGGTCCCCTTTCACACTGGAAAACCAGTGAAAAAAATCTCCCCGGTCAACGTTTTGAAGAGATTTTTTTGACGTTCTGCTTTGCATTCCAATTAGTCCAACAAAACTTTCCCAGTTTCCTCATCAGTTACTTGGTGCCAGTTTTTTCGTGTGAAAGCTACAAGGCAATTAAAGGAAAACGTCAAAAAAATCTCCAGGACTAAGTCCCATTTCACAAAGACCCCTTTCACACAACTAAACTGAATTGCCGGCAACTGGGGGTTTGATGGCGAGAAGGGCAAGATGTAAGGGGAATGAAAAAAAATCTCCCAGGTCAACGATTTGAAGAGACAACGATTTTTTTGACGTTTTGCTTTGCATTCCAATCAGCCCAACATAATCTTCTCAGTTTCCTCCTCAGGAAAGGAAAACGTCAAAAAAAATCTCCGGCAACTGGTTTTCCTGTGTGAAAGAGTACAAAGGGAAACCAGTTGCAGTACATTGTTATTTATTTCAAATTGTATCAGTGCTGTCGGGACGTTGCAATACGTAGTAAAGTAGCGAATATAGTATTCTTTAGTACAAAAAATTGAATAAAGAACAAAAACCACAGATGAAGTAAGGAATTCTTACGAAACATTGGGCATTTTTACCAATTCTAAATCAAAACGACCAAAATAGCCTACTTAAATACAGTCACATGCTAAAATAAGGTTTTGGAAATATAACATAAAAAATTATTCGGATTATTTAAAATGTCACTTCCATATTATTACGCAGTTTTTTTATTTTATTTTTGTATTATATTGTTATACGGTTCACTAATGGCATTTTCGATTGCCGTCCGGAACACGTTCCCTTAATAAAATACCCGGAACAATTTGACTGATTCTGGATTGTATGTATCACTGTATGCGGCTAAAAAGAATTTCAAAAACACTTGATTTCAATACACATTTTTTGTATCAAAAATAAATAAATTTTATTCTTTTTATGTTATTTTTAACAGAAAAGTATTTTAAATTCATAAGCATCGAAATTACATAACAAATCAACCCGATGATTTTGACATTTTAATTATATGAGTGTATTAGTGATTCTGTTTTCGATATTCAATTGAAATCTAGAATCGTTTTCTGTTCTCTTTAGAGTAACAACTGTCATTTTATAGGGTTCAGAACAGTTCCGGACGACCAATGAAAAAGGCCATAACACTATGACAAGAAGACCCTTTTAACCATTTTAGCAATTTTATGGCCTATGATGAGGGGATTGAAAATTCCGTATCACTCTTCACGCGTTGACATACAATCAGCGAGATAAAAACGAGTTATTCGACTTGTTTGGCTTGAATTTCCAACGCACAACTTATTTTAAAATGTAAAAAAAGAACACAAATTATAAATTTACATGTGTGACAAAAAATATTGGAGGTTATCGTGAATAAAAAATTGCCTGGAAATTTGTCTCCAATTCGAATCTTGGGAATGTGAATATGATGCTCAAAAGTTTCCCTCGGAATTTATTGGTATCGGGAATAAGTTTTCCCAGGGATTTTTGCTGTCATTTCATACGATTTCACGTTCACAGAAAAAATTTCGAGGGAATAAAATATTCCGTGGGAAACGTAACTCTCTGGAGATTCCTAGGAAGCATTAAAAAAAAGTATCCCACTGCTATACCTATAAGTTGGTGGAGTTTTTAAAGTTTAAAAAATATTTCATATAGTTAAAGTATGTATTTCGTTTTTTTAATTCTTTAATTCGGTTTAGATAATTTTTATCTTATTAATAAAAAAATTAATTTGAATTTTAATATTTAGTAAAAAAAAATACAATGAACAAAGAGAATTGTTTGTGGACACCGTAGTTGTATTCGTTTTAAATTTTTGGAACCAAAGGGGGTATTTGAATCCTTCTGAACCCATTTAGAGTTTGAATTCTGAATCGAAACCACCTACATACTAAAATACATTACATAGTTAAATGTTAAAACCGAAAGGTTGAGTTTTGTTTTTTGTTTTAATGATTTTGTAGGTTCATTTTATAAAAATATGTTTCTGGAAACGGAAGTAGAATATCAAAATCGAAACCAATTATGCCATAGGTACCACAAATTTCCCCCATAATACGATTCGCTTCTTATTCAATAATATTTTGATATGATGACCGAAATTTTATTTTCCCAAATCGAAACACAGCTCAAAGAATTCCAATGAAAACATTTAAGATCTCTATTCTGTCGGTCCAAACGATTAAACAAATTCAATTTTTTTGTGTTTAACTATCTTCACTATATAGGTATATATATATATATATTTCTTTTGGTAATAGATACATAGATAATATTTAATTTTTACAATAATACTTTAAAACAAACAAAAAAAATATTTTTTTATTTTTATTTCCAATAATTTGTCGGTAACAACAACAACTAGAACAAATAATCTCAATCGAATGCATGTGTAAATTATTATATTAATAATTTTACAACGATATAATTTTTGATATATTTTTTTTACATACATCTTCGTTACCATATTATTGTTTCGTCTTACTTCTTTTGTATCATCGTTGATGAGGATTCTTAATTCTGTTCTTTTTTTTGTAATATTATTGTAAAACATCTTAAAATTTACACATAAAATAGTTATTACATACAGCTGCAGTATTTTTATATATGGCTTTTTGTCTAGGTAGTTAGGGATTTAATGGGTTCGTTCATTTTTCTTTTTTTGTTTAAATGAACAATTCTTTGTATTAGTGGTAGATTTTTTTTTGTTTTCAATTATAACTAAGTAACGATTAACGTAAACTGGGATGGTTAGAGAGCTGCGGGCGGATAGAGAGCTTAATCTTCCAAATTCCTGAAGGCTTGTTGGAGGTCTTCGTGAAGTTGGTCAAAGTCCGCTTTGATCTTAGCTTCGCCATCTTTAACTGGATCCTTAAATGATATAGAAACAAGTCATTTTGTTTTAAATTAAATCGGGAAACGTTACATAAAAAAACATTAGACATAAGATACTATATACAAGACAAAACAAGTTTCTAGCTACACCGTGATTTCAACAGTCAGTTTGCCATTTGACACCACAAAATTGATCTACCCTAATTTGAAACAATTTTTTCTTTCATAATTCTATGTCAGCTACAACATAATTTTAATTTCATGGAAAACAGTCAAAGAACATTAGATGCCACGGATCAATGAAAATTTTATAAAAAAAACTATCTCGAAAATTGTAGGGCGGATTTTAATGAAATCCTGTTTTGTATTTTTAGTTTTTTGTAAACAAAATTAGTTTTTTGAAATTTTGGTAAAAATTCAAAAATTAATTTTACACCCCTATTATGGAAGGCCACTCAACTATGGTTTACTTGTAATTCTAATAGCGAGTTTCATTCAAGAAAAGATCTGCTCTTTCCGACAAAAGATTTCATCTTTTTGAATTTTGAGAGTTTCATTCCAATAAAAAGAGCAAATCTAGATCAAATTTTAACACGAAAGATTGGATCTCTGATGGGTTGGCAGATTTGATCTGAAAGCACATATACCTACATGTAAAAAGTCTTTTCTGTCAAGGGTCAAATGGAAAATATTTTGTAATTAATTTGTTGTGAACTAGTTCCAATTCATGCTGGAAAATAAAGAAATAATGGACGAAGAAGTTAATAATTTATATTTTATTAATTCAGTGGAGTTTTTGATTGCTTCGTCTTGATCTTCCTCGTCATCTGATGATGAAGATGTGTTTTTTCTTCAGAAATGTGTATCAATCATTCACCGATACTACAATTAAATCTTGAAAAAAATTTAACTGAAAAGATCAAATCTCGATTTCGAGAGGATATCTTTGAAATTTGAATGAAACGCGCTATAAGAATTGGTATAATAGAGACAACTAAAAAATGGATGAGTTTTCAGTTTTCTCTTTTTATTATAGATGTGAGTTGAGTTGGGTTTGCCTTCAAGCAAGCGACTCCATTTTGGATCTGAAACCACTTCATAAACTGACCCAAAAACGGACCCAAAACGATTCCAAATCGAATCAAATTAGTATGGAAATCAGAATCACCACGGAGCCATTATATGCATGTATTTTGAGAGTGAGTTTTCTACTTAACCATACTCAGCGAAAACGAAACCTAAATGAAATCCAACAAAAATTAACTAATCTAAGAAGAAATATTCTCTTTTACAAATACTACACAATTCTTTCTTGCAATAATCCCTTTTTTCCATTTTAAAGTATTATTTTATAAATTCTTTACACTTGTTATTATGTATTTTGGTTTTCCTTGAAGATACAAATTTCTTTGTTGCTTGTTTACTCGGTAAAATTGAAGAAAAAAAAACAATAACTGATTCTCTCCATTTGAATTTTGTTGGAATCGCTGAGGAACGTTGTGTTTGTTTTAAAAATGCCGATGGGCGCACTAAAGCGGTTTTGACTACCCTTAAAATGATCAAGCACAGTGCGAGCGTTAGGAAAGTAGGGAAGAATATAAAAGGCGAGATACCGATGTACATTGGTTTTGAATTTCTGAATATCAAAATGGGAGGGGAAAATAGAGTCGGGTAAAGTAAGACCGAATATTACGGTAGAATAGTTAGGGGAGGAATGCAGCTGGAAATTTCGCTAGAACATTGTTTATAAAAATAGCGGTTAAATAATGAAAGACGTATAACATTTCGACGGTGTTCTAGAGATGTAAATGTTTCCCTTTTAGTTCTATTGCCTATCATTCTCTTAGAGCTCTATTTTGAATTCTTGCCAAAAGATTCGAATGAGTTTTGGGAGCTCCTGCACAAATGTGCGAGTTATACTCCAGCTTTAGACGAATGAAGGCCTTAGGTTACAGCCAGATCAGACGGGGAAAAGAATTTCTTGCATCTTCGAAGAAAGCCCTATTGAAAAAAAAATGCTGTCGAGATCAGAATTTAATGAGCTTATCATTGGCTGCGGTTGCAGTATTCCATATCCGAAGAACAAGGAGGTAAATCTGCAAAGGAATATGAAAAGCTGACAAAAAATGAGAAAAAGAGTTGGAGACTAAACGGAGCCCAGCATTTATTTTGTGAATATCAGACTTGAAACCGTCCAATACAACTTTCATTTGAGCGGTGCGAAATTTATAATCCAACGAATAAGAGATTCATCGATACCAAATGCACGCATTTTCGATAAGAGAGCTTGACGCCAAACTCTATCAAATCCTTTTGAAATATCAAATGCAAGAATCGTACTTTCTCCAAAACGATGTAAAGATTTGTGCCACTGTTCGGTGAGATATACCATCAGATCACCAGTGGACATATTGCTACGAAAGCCATATTACCCGTCATTGAGGAGCTTTCGTTCATCAAGATATTTCTTGAGCTGATAATTAATCAGCGCTTCCATGACCTTTGAAAGAAGGCACGTAAATGCAATTGGACGGTAATTAGAGGTTGAGGAAGATTCGCCTTTTTTAGGGACATGTTGGATGGACAAATGCAGTAGAGCCCAGGAGCGAAGGAACGTTGGAATAGCATTCACAAATGCTTCTTTATTAACCCTTAAGTAACTTGGTAAAGAACCAAAAAAAAAAAATACAAACTTTAGGAATAGAAGTGTACACATAAGATTATTAAATATAAAGTATTTGGAAATTCTAACGAATTGGAGTGATCCCAAATATTTTTTCTTATTTTGGTTACATAAATAGCGAGTTTCATTCTGCCTTTTCTGAAAAAAATCATCTCTCTGAATTTTGAGAGCTTCATTCCAACAAAAAGAGTAAATCTAATAGCAAGTTTCATTCAAATTTCAAAGACCTCCTCTCAAAATGGAGATTTCATCTGTTCAATGAAACTCTGTGTTCAAATTTAATTGTAGTATTGGCCGCGTTGGGTGGCATACCTAAAGCAATTTGGATTGATTTGTGTTGTTGTAACGCCTAAAGAAAAACCAGATGATGAACTAAACATATGTTATCAAACACAAATCTCAAGCTACCCAAAAATTATTATTAATTTGAGGAACAGCTGAATTTCTTCAGATTTGTATATACAACTGACTTAACAGAGAAAACTACCTGGATCGTTTTAAAACAAACCCGCTACTAAGGTGTTGTGGCTAGCCTATCGGCATTGCACCGAACGCGGCCAATGCTGAAAAAACATATCTTCATCATCAGATGATGAAGAAGATGAAGGAAACGCAATAAAAAACTTCACTAAATTTATAAAATTTAAATTATTAACTTCTTCGTCTATTATTTGTTTATTTTTTAGTTTAATTTTTTTAGCATGGCCTGGCACAATTTCACAACAAATTAACAAAATAGTTTCCATTTGATTTTTGACAGTAAAAACGTTTAACATGTATGCGTGCATTCAGATCAAATCTGCTACCCACCAAAGATCAGATCTTTCGTGTTGAGATCTAATCTTGATTTGCTCTTTTTGTTGGAATAAAACTCTCAAAATTCAAAAAGATGAAATCTTTTGTCAGAAAGAGCAGATCTTTTCTTGAATGAAACTCGCTATACGAAAAATGGAATATGTTTCGTTATTAATTTTTTGTGAACTTGTTCCAATCTTAGCTAAAAAATATACAAATATTGGACGAGGAAGTTAATAATTTAGATTTTATAAATTTAGTGGAGTTTTTGATTGCTTGGTCTCCCTCTTTTTCGTCATCTGATGATGAAGATATGTTTTTTGTTTCAGAAATGTATGTGTCAGTTATTCCTCAATACTACAAATAAATGTGGAAACAACATTTCATTGAAAAGATCAAATCTCGATTTTGAGAGATCTTCGAAATTTGAATGAAACTCGCCGCTATAATTCTTGCTTTTCTATTTTAAGCTCAGCAGCTGATTTTGACAACAACCGGATGCCTAAAAGGCGGGAACATATTTTTTCATCACAACTGAATTTAGTTTTTTTTTGCATAATACGAATAATTTGTTTGGTTGCTAATGGGGTTATCGTTTGGTAACAAAAATCAATTTATGTTTGATTTAGATCTGTTAAAAAAAACTGATTTTAACAATTTTTGACTTCGATTGGCCACAAAAATTGATTTATTTTTTTATTTTACATCAATTTTGCAGATCTAACCCTCTTTTACTAACACCACTATGGATCATAATTGACAGTCATCAGTTTGACAAAACAACTGAAATTGCTAGCTGGTTCACAGACTCAAATATACGTCAATACTATAGCCAATACAAATCAATCTGAAAACGCATTCGATTCGTTATGAAAAAAATCAATTTATAGATCAAAATATAAATTTACCAAACGAAAGCCCCATGAGATTTGAGCGCTGTATTACCACCCAACCAGTGGATTTGTAATCCATAATAGGTGCATTAATTAGAACAAAAAGTTATTTAAAATTTTGTTTTTAGATATAAAAAACGTTATATGAAAGGTACCGTTAATAGACTTTTCCCGTAAACTTGATTCAGATTAAATGATAACTAGTATCAACAAGAAAATTCTCAAAAATGTTTATCAAAATCGTTTGAGTCTTTTTAAAGAATAATAAGATTTGGCAGGTACCGTCATTTTTAGGCCTGAATATAAAATTTCAATTTCCTCTCTGAGGAATGCCAACAAAATCACTTGAAAGTAATCGCTTAAGCCGTTTAGGCTGCAGCTCGTTATATAGACGGAAAGACTGAAAGACAGACTACCAGACCACTTTTTTAGGCTTCTCTATAATCGAAATTTCATGTTTGATACCTAGAATTTTTTTTAACAAATGCATAACTTGCCTTATAGTCCCTATAATAGCAATTAATGAAAGATTTGAACTTATATTTAAGACTAATTATAATTATGTAAATAGAAATTGAATAATAAATATATTAATGGACGGTATAATAATAATTTTGTGTTGCTAATTTTTACTGTCTATGTATGTAATGCCTATTAGGCCAACTGTCTCTTTAAACGCATTTGGGTTGGGTCCCACGACCCCACGTACTAGTAATCGAAGGTGCATTAAAGATTCTACACTTGGCAATGTTTTCACAAACCTTACCAGACCTATTCCGATCGGATAGAAACTTTCGATTCACATATTTCTTTTACTTTGCCTTAAATAAGCTTTTTTTCAATGCTCTATCACTCGAGTGCAACACGTAAGTTCTAATTATTAAAAAAAATCGACGGATAGCAGAATACAAACGTTCAGCCAAACAGTTGCAGAATAAATCTGTTGTACATGCAACAACTTAATAAAAAAAAAACAAAGAAACAAGCTTCTTCGATTGTTTTGGCTTTGTTTTTCATCTCGACCAACAAAATAAAAAAAAATCTAATAATAGAATTAGCAAGAAAAAAACTGTTTCCCAAGCGTCTATCAATAGAATTAAAATAAACAAAATCAAATACAAAAAAAAAAAAATCAAATACCATGTTACCTTGAACTTCATTGAAGAGAGCTGGTACATGATATTGCCCATTGATTCCCTAATCAAATTCCACGTAATTTTGTTCTCCGACTGAGCTGTGGATTCAACCGAATGGCGAGCCATATCGTAAAAGGCAATCATATTTCGCAACATGCCAACTGTCTTGTAGAACGGACAGAAACGATCGTATGATGAATAGGAGTTTTGCTGCAGGAAATCGTCCTTTAGTAGCTTGGCTACTTCAAGTGTAATTTTATCGGTTTCAGCCAATGAAGCCTTACCGACAAGCTGCACAATTTCAGATAGATCTTCTTCCTCTTGCATGATCTCCTTAACTTTGGTTCGTAGTGGCACGAATTCGGGGAAGTTTTTGTCGTAGAAGTCGTCTAAAGCTCGAGTGTATTTACTGTACGAAATAAGCCAATTGATGGAAGGGAAATGTTTGCGCTGGGCTAGCTTTTTGTCCAAACCCCAGAACACTTGTACAATACCAAGGGTTGCCGATGTCACAGGATCAGAGAAATCACCACCAGGAGGGGATACAGCACCAACGATGGAAACTGAGCCCTCACGCTCTGGGTTACCCAAGCACTTAACGCGACCGGCACGTTCGTAGAAGGACGCCAAACGGGCACCCAAGTAGGCTGGATAGCCGGAATCGGCAGGCATTTCAGCGAGACGACCGGAAATTTCACGAAGAGCCTCAGCCCAACGAGAGGTTGAATCGGCCATCATCGATACGTTGTAACCCATGTCACGGAAATATTCCGAAAGTGTGATTCCAGTGTAAATGGAAGCCTCACGAGCAGCTACTGGCATATTAGATGTATTGGCCACCAGAGCGGTACGTTTCATGATGGACTCGGTCACACCATCAATCTCAACAGATAATTCGGGGAAGTCTCGAAGTACTTCAGACATCTCATTACCACGTTCTCCACAACCGACATAAATAATGACATCAGAGTTGGAGTACTTAGAAAGAGCTTGAGAGATGACAGTTTTGCCACAACCGAAAGCTCCTGGGATGGCGGTGGTTCCGCCTTGAACGCAAGGGAATAACGAATCCAAAACACGTTGACCAGTTAACAGAGGATGATTGGCTGGTAATTTTTCTGTGACTGGACGCGGCTGACGCACTGGCCATACTTGCAACATAGTGTGCTTGCTGATTTCTCCATCGAATTCTGTTTCCAAAACCACATCCTCGACTGTGTAGTTGCCAGGTGGGGCAATATAACGAACTGTTCCTCTGGCACGTGGTGGAACAATCATTTTATGCTTTACCAGTGAGTTTTCATGAACCATTCCATACAAATCTCCCCCTGTAATGTGTGCTCCAACCTTAACGTTGAGAGGATTGAAATCCCAAGAGTGGGTGCGTGATAATGATGGAACATTCACACCTTTGGGGATGTAAATGGAGGATGTGAGCTCATTGATGTCCTTCAATGGTCGCTGGATACCATCGAAAATGCTGCTCATAATACCGGGGCCAAGTTCAACAGACAACGGCTTTCCTGTACGCAACACAGGATCCCCAACAGTGACTCCAGATGTTTCTTCGTACACCTGAATAGTAGCCATGTCACCTTCCAGACGTATAATCTCTCCAACCAGTTCGTAGTAGCCAACGCGTACCAACTCGTACATAGCAGAACCAGACATACATTCGGCTGTAACGACTGTAAGGAAAAGAAAATTCAGAATGAATCAATTAAAAACTAAGCCTGGAGGAATGGTGCAAACAGGAACTCACCAGGACCAGAGACAGCATAGACACGTCCATATTGGTCTTCGCTCTCCTCGTCATCGAATCTCTTCAGGTTAGACATGATTTATGCTAGTTTTTATTTTTTTTCAGAATTTGTACTGACTTATCTGCAAAAAAAGGAAAATGTTACAGGTAATAATGTTCAAAACAAGAAATTCTTAAAATTTTGATAAATAGCTACTGTCCGAAATAAAAGCACACATCATCGCATATAGCTTTTTTAGAAGATAATAAATTTATTTCAATGAATTTAAAATTAGAGATTTTATGGAGTGCTTAAAACCAGATGGTGTGGTTTTCTAAAAAAAAAACATGCGACTTTGTGTGCCTTGACCAGCGTCAACTACGAATACATCTTTGGTTTTATTAGACTGACGAATATGTAGGTGTATTCCTGAAGGAATTCAATTATATAATAGACTTTAAATTACATAATTACGCCACCGCCTTATTACGATTCAATCTAGAGATAATGCGTTAGCAAAATTAGTTTCTGCAAAAGGTCGTTCCAAAATATAATTACTCTTGCACGAATTCTCTGTTGTTTTACTGAACATATCAGTCTATATCGCATAGATGCATGAACTTTGTTTGATTTTAAACCACCAGAATAGTGTAGCATAAATGTTGCTGTATTCACTTGTGATTTTGAAGTTAGGATTAACTTTTAAGGAAAAAAGTTTTGGTCGGTCTGCTCTGAAATCCTGCCATTTAGAATATTCTGCGATGGATATTCAAATAGTGTTAAAGGCAAATAGTGGCAGTTCGATCTAACTTTTTGAAGATTAAAATTAAATCCAATTTTATTTGCACTCCCCCATCATCATCGATTGAAAGACATCTTTCCACGCAATCGATAAGAAATAACTAGGAAACTTTAAACAACATTTCCGCATGTCCTTTTTTGCTTCCGTAGACCGTAGGTATTGTTGGGAGATTTCAGTTGAATTTTGTTTTGCTTTTGTGGACACACATTTTAGTACATTGTGTTTGTTTCTTAATTAATGGGTTTTGCATAATTTGTCCACAATTCTTTACTTATCTTGTCAGCACGCACTTCCTAATCACATCATCCTTGATTTCTTTTTTTTCCTGTTTTCTTTTTTTTTTCTTAAGGAAGTCACACTGGGTTTGAATTTGTAATACAAGCAAAATTAGACAAACTACTCATAGATACACAACAGAAACACATTTAAAACAATTTAAGAAAAATTAAATAAATAGAGCAGCCCACAGGCCCTTGTAATTCAAAGTAAAGATACTTTTCTATGATAAAAGTGAAACGACCTCACTAAATTGATTTAACCCAGAAGTCAACGTCTTCGTCGTTTTTCTCCTCACCATCTCTATCTCTACTGACATGCCCAAATGTTCATTACAAATTCTTACCCAATTTAAATAGATTTATATTTTCTGGATTTAGTCGAAGATTCCCTAATCCTTTATCCTCTCGTGAATTTAGAAGAATGTGCGTTTTCTTTATTATTATTCACTATGACAATACTCTTAGCGTTGTCGTCTTGTTCTAAGTTTTTTGTGGCTGGCTAAATATTGCTGGGGATTTTGTGTGCGACATGAATGAAAAATTCTCCACTTTTGCGAAAATTTTCTCACGGTCGACGTAGAAGAAGAAGACACACGACATCTTCGGTCAGAGCAGACTCTTGTTCATGCGCAAAATTTGTATACATATGGATGTACACCGTCTATCGATTTTTCATGATTTTTATTTAAATTTTTCGATGATTTAACGATCACCTACCGAATTGAGATATAATTAATTTGATTTGTGGTTTTTAACTTACTCTCGGATGACCAATAAATATATGTGGGAATTGATATTTTTCTGCCTGCGACGGTGGTCCTGAGGAACCTTTTCACGGGACGAGAGATTCAATTTTCTATTCTTGTCGCTTCTCGCAAAAATTCTACTAGGTCCAACTAAACTGACAGATTGGCCATCGGTCAGGAAAAAAGCACTAGGAACCAACGAGTGCAAATTGATTTGAGTTGGAGTTGCGCTGTTTGCTTGAGTGCGATTTAATAGAAAGAAAAAGGTAGATTTGTTTGAACTGAAAGGTAAAATTTTTCTCCGAACAGGGTGATATTAATGAAATACAGTGTTGGCTATTGAATACTTGGGAAAAATTTCATAATTATTTTAGGTGTGTTTGTTTTTCAAAACATATTAGTCGATGTGTAAATGCTACAAGTACCAATAACGAAATTTTGGCGACAGAGTATTTTCTTATAGTTGCGTATTCTCTAATAAGACATAAAGATATATACGAATTCTGTGAAACAATCTAGAGATGAAGAAGTTGAATAAACTTTATGTATGTGTTTGTTTTTCTGAACTTTGCGGATGGAAAATATTTGTTTTAATTAAACTTTTAAATGGTTGAAACAAAATAATGGTAACAATACAATTCATTTACGGTGAAACCAAATCTTATAGCGGGTTTTATTCAAGAAAAGATCTGCTCTTTCTGACAAAAGATTTCATCTTTTTGAATTTTGAGAGTTTCATTCTAACAAAAAGAGCAAATCTAGATCAAGTCTTAACACGAAAGATCTGACCTATGATGGGTTGGCGGATTTGATCTGAATGCACACATACATGTAAAACGTCTTTTCTGTCAAGGATTAAATGGAAAATATTTTGTTAGTTTGTAGTGAACTTGTGCCAATCCGTGCTAAAAAATAAAGAAATAATGGACGAAGAAGTTAATACATAATTTATATTTTGTAATTTCAGTGGAGTTTTTGATTACTTCATCTTCCTCGTCATCTGATGATGAAGATATGTTTTTTTTCAGGAATGTGTATGTCCGTTATTCACCAATCCTACAATTAAATCTGAAAAAAATTCCATTGAAAAGAACAAATCTCGATTTTGAGAGGAGATCTTTGAAATTAGAATGAAACTCGCTATTAATAAGATCCTTTTTTATGAATACATTTTTTTTTTGAAAGTTTGTAATGAATTAATAATTTTTTTCAACTAAAAACCCTAAAAAAAACAATTGTTCCTATCAGGTTGTAAAATTTGTTAAAAACTTCGGTTTCCGCAGGTCGGAATTTTTTTTTTATGAAACCATCTACATCGAAACCATCTACATCGACTCAGCCAGACTAGACACAACCCAAAGTTAAAACTTATTTGTTTTTTTGATAAACAAAATTAGAAGTTTTGAGTTTTTGTGAAGCCCAACTGCTACCGCGGGCAAAAAAATCCACCGCTGGCAAAGCTGCTAGTGGAAAGACTGAAACGCAAAGATAAATTGCGGCAGTTGAGGATGGCCCAGTGCTATATAACGTTGGTTCAGAACAGTACAAATGTTTATAAGACTTGATACCTAGCGCGAAGTAATGTATTTACCACCATAGATATAAATTAATTCAAAATAATTGGTTTTGGGCCTACGTGTCACTTTTTCTTTGTATTTTTTCTAAAATAAACCTACCCAGGCCCTTATTACGTACTACGATTATCGTTCAAAATACCTCGTTATCGTTAATTTCCGATAGTCGTTTTTTTACAACGATATTCGTTTTCTCTTACGACTGCGTTTAGCTGTTTTTCTACCTTTCATTTCGTAATACGTAATATAGGGCCCTGAATTACAATCGCTGCTCACATTTTTTGGAAATGTTTTTATTTTGAATTTCTTCTTGTGTATGAATGTGCAACCATGAAAACACATATATTTATATTTAGAATTTTGAACACAAAATATGTAATATTCGTGTAATGTGTGGATTTACACATTTTCGTTTCATATGAGTGCCATCCGCAGAACCTGACTTAATGTAGTAGCCATTTATTCTATTGTAGAAATTTCAAAATTAAGTCTGATTCCATCCGCACAGTTCATTCATCGGATTCTGCAATCGGGTAGAATATTTAATAGTAATAATTAAATAGTTAATCTGATATTCTATATAAATTAGTATTTCTAATCTAATTTTTGATATAACTTCAATCAAATTTGTTTGAAATTAATTATACGAAAATCTAATAAACACCAATTAATTTGAATTCACTCATGAATTTTAAAGATCTTGTGCGGAAATGTGCCTCTGGCACTGATCTCTATAATACACTGGATAGTGTATACAAACAAAAAGATCGACCCCTATAGAAAACTGTAATAATTGTAGTGGGTCCATGTCAGTATAACAGTATAACATTTGTTTTGTGTTGCCGTGACATTCTAAGATGGTTGCTTATACTTCAAACTCACAGGTCAATTCAATTCTTATTATAGAGATCAGTGGTCAAACTAAACTAAATTCTTTATTTTGTTTTCAAAAAAAAATAATATAAAATATAAAAATCAATTCTCAGTACATAAAGTAACAATGGTTACAAGTTTGACCAGTGCAATGATGTAAGTTCGTCTTTTTGTTAAAAATAAGAAATAAAGTTTAAGTTGAAGACATTTTGTATTGATTGGATTAATTCTCCAGGAGATGTAATAAAAATCAGTAGAACACCTGGAGGTTTTATTCATTCCTTTTTCTTCTAAAAATAATATATCGATTAACTAAAAATCAAACTGCTATTAGAGTATGGAACCACTATGGAATGTTATTATATATTTCATTCACACTTTCAATTTATTATTTGAACGTTATATGGCCTTTTCGATTGGCTTTCCGGAACACGCTCCTCCAATAAAACACCCCGAGACAATTTGACTATTTCTGAAATGATGTATCCCTATTTGTGAACTTATTTGCACAATCAGAATACGGAATTTATAAGAATATATAATATATCGTTTATTACAAAAAACCGTTAATTAATTAAATACAAATATGAGAGCAAAACACCTTTTACTACTAGAGCTGTGTCAATCGTGATTGATTCGATCTTTATGACCCGTTCATTAAAAATATTGATTGATTGCAATCATAGCAAGTAAATCGAATCAATCTATCTCAATACCAATCGTTCTACACTATACTACAATTTCAATCAAATGATTGAACATAAGGCAATCATATTTCGTTCATTCCACTTATTTACAATCAAAATGAATTGCATTGATTGGTTTCACTTTTCACTACATTCTATCGTTCTAAAGAACGAACGAAACTGAATGGAAATGAAATATATACATATGTATTAGATATTCTCTTTATTTTCCCATAATGCTTATGGGTTAATGGTTTGCTTACTCGAAACTAAAGAAATACCTATAAAAAAATGTAGGTATGTTTTTACCAATTCGCCTCAACCACATTACATATGTACGTACATATGTATATATGTTGAATGAAAGTAAAAGATTGATTGACTTCACATACGACACAACCATGTGATTGTTTCAATTCAAAAATGTTTCCATATGGGTCGCAACTGGCAACTGTAACAAATGATTGATTGAAAAAATGAACGATTGAAAAGACCGAATCTTTGAAATGAACGACATTTGAACGATTGAATCTTTAAAAATGAACGATTGACTCAGCTCTATTTACTACTGACTATGTCAAAAGCCCAGAAGTTTCTCCCACCCGGAAAAAGAATGCGTTTTCCCTTATGTCGATTTCGTTTCAACAAAAACATCGACTTGCCGTCGATCCGCCGTCAATTTTTTTCTGAAAATCAAATTCGTTTCAAATTAAAACCAATACTTTTACTTCAAAAACAGATCCGTATTGAATCTCTTTTTGGAGACGGATTCAAAACGGATTTGTGCACAGATTCGTACACACACTACAATATTTGTTTTGACGTTTCTCAATTGTTGTGTTGTGAATTAATTTTTATTTTGTGGCAGTGTACAGAAAAAGTAAGTTAATATATTAAAAAATAAAAAAAATTGTTAAAAACTTCTTGGAAACAAATATTTAAAAAGCGCAAGTGGGTTTAGGAACTCCCCCGCGTCGGAATCGGGAAATTAAAACGAAATAATGATGTTTTAACGAATTGAAGATTTGTTTTTTTTTAGAGCTGCCAAGCAACACACACAGTCCCAAAAAGAGATTCGGTCCGTAATCGTTCTTTTCAAAGCCAAAAAGTATTGGTTTTAGTAGCGAATCCTAATTATTGAAACGAAATCGACATTAACTATCTTGTAGTTTCAATCTTGATGTTGGCATGATTGTTCATCATCAGGGGTGTCAGATGGTTTCGTATTTCCAGAGTTGTCAACACACTGAATTTGTGAAAATTAAATTTAAAAAAAAATTACATCGGCTAAAAAGAATTTCCAAAACACTTGATTTCAATTTACACATTTTCTGGTATCAATGATAATTACAACTTGCTTCGTTTCATGTTATTTTACCAGAAAAGTAATTTCAATTCAATAAACACATCGAAATCACACAAAACAAATCAACCCTATTATTTTGACATTTTAATAATGTGTGTAGATTCTGTTTTCGATTCTGAATTGAAATCCAGAATCGTTTTCTGTTATGTTTAGAGTAACAATTAACTGTGATTAGTGGGGTCAGAACAGTTCTCGACGGCCAATCGAAAAGGCCTACTAAAATCACTTTTTTCCTTTTTTAATATCTGATTTTCCAAAAACCACTTTGGTCATTAGCCTTATTTCGTTTATTGTTGCTTCAATGTAGCTATTTTTAGTTTTAGTTCACTGAATTTTGTATAAGTTTCTATATGTTTTGTTATACTTATTCCAATCATCTGCAGTATTCCTATATGTAGCTCAATTATATGAATAAGCTTTTTCACCTTGATGGCAGTTCCATAAATATTGCACAGTAATTAACGTCCTCAATAAAGGGCGATACATGTTTTTATTATATTCACTCGTGATCGGAAATTTTCAAGTCCCGCGTCGTAGCTTCACTTCAGCATTTATGGTATAATCAGCGAGTAGATACAAAATCAATAAGCATATTTGATTCTCTTGTAATTCGAGTTGGCTCTGTTACTGTTACGAACTATTTAAGACCAATATTCAATAGAAATAACTTTACATCATTAAGGGTATTCATCATGCAACGAGATAATTTTCCCCTTATAGAGATTTTTCCGCTGGACGTTTGCATTAACACTCCCTTAAAAATACTTGCGTAAATGAAGGACACAATCAGCTGTTCGTTGAACCAACTTTATGAGGCTTATTACTACTCTTTCTACATCAAATGCGCGAGATAAATTTACATGCTTCGCAGAATATTTTTCCCATAGACACTTTGACAGTTAATTTCTGCGGAGATAAAATAATCTGGTTTCTGTGGTTCATCCCGGTTTTCCGCCGTTGCATGAATACCCTTATTATAATGTTTTCATTTTCTTCTATATTTTCAGATACCAATTTACTCAATATTTCAAAACACTCAATTACTGTTGAAACACTTGATCTGTACAAAACAATTTTACTACCAATTATAAAGGGGTGTTCACATGGACAACATGCTCGACAGCATGGCTCGAAGAACCTAAACCAACTTTGCGTTCACATGGATACTGATGTTGTCGAACATCAGTGTTTTTAAATTTTCGAAGCGAACGGACGCAAGATAGCGAATATTTTTCTGGCAGCGTTAATCATGAACGAAATTTACACTTGTATGGGAGGTACCGTTGTTTTTTGTTTTAGGAAATACTTGTTTTATAGTATTCAAGATATGTTGAAAAACTACCAAATACGAAGTTTCGAAAAATTCTATTGAGTCGTTTTCAAAAAAAAAATTGATTTTCAAAAAATTTTTTTTGAAACATTTTGGTTTACAATAGTGTTTAAACTTTCTAGGGGTTTCTGCGTAAAAGATTTCAAGAAAATCAAATTAACCGTTTCCCAGAAAATCGAAAACAAAAAAATGGGTTCACTAGAGGTGCCTACCTACCTCGAGCCGTTTTTGAGAAAAATAAGATTTCATTTTTTCACAAAAAAAAAATTGTTTGATAGGTGTCGCTATTTTTTGTTTTAGAAAAAATGAAAAAACAATTGTACCAAGTTTAAAGCAATACATCCAACCGTTTAGGCTGTAGACTCGAGGATAGAGAGACAGACGGAATTGCGGGACCTACTTTTGTTTGTTTGTTTGTTAGATTTTTTTTACGAACGCATAACTTGCTTTATAGTACCATAACCGCAAGTAAAAATACGTGCGTACTTCGTTAGATGCCAAATGCAACTATCTTTTATGAGACTCAAAATAGACCTAAACCTAACACGAAAAAAGAAAACGAAGTTGTCGAACATCTGTTTACACAATTTGGTTGGTTGGACGAGCATTGGACAAGCAAGTTTTTAAAAAAATTTGAAACCCGACGAGTATGTGGTCCAGCTGTTGTTTTTTGCGTTTAATGGTCGAACATTAGTGGTTGTCGAGCCATGCTGTCGAGCATGTTGTTCCATGTGAACTCTCCTTAACAAACGTAAAGTTATGGCCTTTCCGATTGGCCGTCCGGAACATATCCCCCAATAAAACAGCCGTAAACAATTTGACTGATTCTGAATTATATGTATCACTGTATTTGTGAAAATTAAATTAATAGAAAATCACATCGGCTAAAAAGAATTTCCAAAACACTTGATTTCAATTTAGATACACATCTTCTTGTATCAATAATAATTATAACTTGCTTCTTTCTATGTTATTTTACCAGAAAATGAGTTTAAATTCAATAAACACAACGAAATTACACAACAAATCAAGCCGATTATTTTGACATTTTAATTGTGTAAGTGTATTAGTGATTCTGTTTTCGATTCTGAAATGAAATCCAGAATCATTTTCTGTTCTGTTTAGATTAATAACTGTCATTTTGTGGGGGTCAGAACACTTCTAGACGGCCAATCGAAAAGGCCATTTTTTGCCGTGGTTTTATTTCTTTCGCACGTGTAATACAGCCTTATCGTTAAACGCTTTTGCTATACAGAATAAACTCCTGCAAACAATTTTATAATTGTGATTGGCAGCCCAGATATCGTCTTCAAAACACTCATTTTATCAACCACTTCAAATAGAGTGATTATTTATTATGAGATGAGTGAGAGTGCACGTGTAATTGAGTTTGAGTACTAATTGGAATTAGATATAAATTTCGACTTTTCGATACGTAAAAAGAAAGTCGTATCTGATGAGAAAGAAGAACAAGTCTTTAACACTTAAAAGGAAGACAAATAACCAAACCCCATTAAATTGAATTAAACATTTAATCCAAAATAAAGCGCCACACATTCAATTCAGTTTTTAAAATTAAACTAACTTTTATATTCTATCAAATTTACACAAATTTCTTAATTGTTCATTCATTCACCATCAAGTCACTTCGTCCACCCATCGGCGGCTCGTAGGAAGGATGTAAAGCTTTGCCGCGATGGTTGAACGAATAGAAAGATGGCAGATTGCCCAACGTTTCCCAAGACTTCCCTTGCAGGTCGACAGCGGCACGAATTTCCTTGAAGTCGGCAACAATTTGAATGATGTTGTAAATGACAACAATTAAACTAATAGCCGTTTGAATTATTATCTAAAAATTAAAATAAACATTTTATATCGTATTGTCGACAAATGAGTTTATTACATCTAGAGGCAACTGATTCCAGTCCTGTTCAGTGACACGAAGATAAGTCCGATCTAAAATCCAAGAAAAATTATTTGGATATGTAAGCATTTATAATATTTCAATATTTCAAAACCTACGATGTGCTGCAGAAAATGCAGCATGAGTTAGCGAAGCAAACCCGCCCAAGAGGGCCATTTTATTTATTAATTTAAAAGACATTTTTTATTACTTTCTTCTGTAAAAAAGGTGGAAAATGAGACGAATACAAAATCCAATTTAATTAAAAATTGATTTATCAAATGTCGTCGTCATGTCACCAATGACAGTTGGTTAGTTTTTATTTTTTGCAGTTGCTATACCTGTTAGTGCGACCGCACCACAGGGTTCATTCAAAATCACATTTCAATTTTAAATCTAAATTCAATCAACCAACAGATAAATCGAACAATTAACTACGTGGGGTAAATTTGATTTTGTAAGGTTTCCTATTCTGGTAGAAAACTTACAAATTGTGATCATCAGAAAACCTAACGAAATTGTGATTACCCTATTATCTATTAAATACATACATTGAAGACCATTCATTATTTTGCATTTTGTAATTGTACCTGTAAAATATCACATACAAACTGAATTGAAATTTTTGAAACTGAAATTAAAGTGTAGTGGAGAGTTGGATAGCAGGTAAGGCCTAGGACTCAGTTCGTGCAAACTCAAATTTTATCTCTACATATTTTTTCTTAAGCATTAATTTTGAATTTCAAGAAAATTAATAAGTGTTTTTTCACATTTTGATCATCAATGATATGAGTGACAGTTTTAGCCGCAAAATTGAGATTCCTTGCAGAAAGATCATACCATAAAGTGGTTGGGGATGTGTGGGATTTGTAATCAGGGGCATTGAGTATTATTTTGGCTATCCCTTCGTTTTCCCTCATAAATTCTTTGAGCGCAAGAAATTGTTTCTGATTGGTGTGTTGCTATCTTGGGCACCTACACGTTTATTATAAAACAATGATTGTTTATTTCTTTAGTTTGTTCTTATTAAGAAAATAATGGTTAAACTCACATTTTTATTTATTTAAATTACAAAATAGTCCCAATAAAATATCACTTTCGATGGTGTCGATAAAGTTTCGAATTTCCCTTTCGAAAATAGGCCGAATGTAAAACGAAAGAGACGAAAGCGAAAACAGTAATACCAAATTTCATTTGCGCCACCTAAAACGATTCGCTTCGTATTCCCTAATTAGGCTTCTCAAATTTAATTAGAATCAAATGGTTATGGAAAGCTCCGAAAATTCAATCGCAAATACGATATGTTTTACATAAATAATAATGGTGGGTAAATGATGATACGTGCAAAGTTCAAAAAGTCCGCTTTCACACGGGGCAAACATAGTTGTTGGAGACTTTTTGACGGTTTGCTTAATTGCTGTAAGAGTTTCTGGTACCTTACACACAAGGAAATAAAAGTGCCTGAGATCTTTTTCGGTAACGTAGTTTTAAAGGGGACGTCAAGAAAATCTCGGGCCCAGGAAGATTTTGTTCACTTCCCTTACTTCTTGCCTACATCTAACCAAAAGCTGCTGGCAACTCAGTTTAGTTGTGTGAAATCAGTCTTGGGATTGGAAAAAGGAATCCTTGGAAAAGTGGGTAAACGAAAAGTCTTATTCAGTGGTTCTTCGATAATTTTATGTTCCAGTAGTTCTTCAATGGTATGGTTGACCAGTTCACTATAACTTGTTTAAATTTGAAAAATATTATAATTTTAGTTAAGATAGTAAATATACTGACTAATTTAAAAAGTTAAAATTTCTGAGATTGTACTAATCTTAGAAATGTGAAAGCGATTCCTCAGCAGAATTACTTACTTTTCCTAAAATCTCTTGCAATCTTAATATATTTATTAAAAATATCAGCTAAGGATATTGACTTTTTTCACATTAATTTTATTAAAATTTTGTTTTTCCTGCTAAGTTAAATTGACGTGACGGAGTAAAATTTGTGATATCTCAGAAACGTGAATTCCCGCAAATTTAGCTAAGTAAAAAATTGAGGATATGGCAAGTCAAAGTATTTTTCCATCGACAACAAAACTGAGAAATTTTGCTGAGAAAGAGTATAATCCTGTTTATATGAATAAAGATTGCAGAGATCTCACTTTTTTAACTAGCATAGTATTTATATTTATTATAAGTATTACCGACCAAATCAGATCTTAATGAATTTTTGCTTTTCCAATCCAAGCCATAGAGAAAATAGTAGTAGTTTCTCTATGGTTGTGTTCCTATATGGAGAATTGAATCGGTATTGAATCAGGATTTAGGTCTTTGTATACTTGAATCGGATTAAAATAGGATTACTAGATCCGATCCCACTAGAAGAGCTGAATCGAATTGAAAATGTATTTATATACCTGAATCGAGGAATTGAGGAAACGAATTCACATCTGTTTCTTGGTGTGTGTGTGCACCAATAGTGCTTTTTTGTTTTCAGTGGGTTTCCGTTTTCTTTGTGTTTGTTTCTGTTGCATGTTTTTGTTGTTTATTCTGTAAACTCAAATTGTCACTTCGATTCCATTTTAATTCAATCTTCCGATCCCATGAGGCCATATACCTGACTCGAAATCTCAATTCGATTCGATTCGATTCCTCAATTCACTCATATAAACGGGGTAATAGATAAATAAGATACGGGAATTTCTCCGCATTAGTTCAGCCGACATCCCTCATGATAAAATCTGAGACAACAACCACCTCCAGTTTCAGAACATCGCGCCACACATCTTTCGTATCCTTCTTTCTCTTCCTTAACTCACGCCCGCACTGTGCTGTAGAATTTAAAGGGTAGTAGTGAGCGCGTGAAGATTATAAAAAACAAAAAAAGTCGGAACTAACAAATTTAGAAATCGGAAATAAAGGAAATAAAATATCAATTGTTTGTACTAATATTTATATTACAAACTTTTACAATAAAAACCACGAAACAAAATTATTTTTATTCATTAATGATTCACAGCTCATTATAATATTTATTTAAGTAAAACACTAATAATGGTATTAACACTAAATTTAATCTTAGTGATTTTCCAAAAATATCGAAGCTCGAATTTTCAGACTTAACAAATGTGAGGTTAAAAGATTCGTTACATTCAATACCTTGACAGTAGTTACATTTTTTGTCGATAGTCTTCTTACATATTTGCAGTTCATCACTTGTTAGAGCTGAAGCACAATTCCGCTGGATGAACTCTCCTGGAATTAAAAAATATTAAATTTAAATTCATTTATAAGTTTTGAATCTTTAATGAGTTTTTAATTACTAAGTTCATCGAAATAATACAGTTTTGTGCTGCTTTCGATTAACTAACCAGTGAATAATTCTCTTTTCGAAAATAAGAGGAAATAATATATATTTTAATTCTTATGAACTCACCATCGATTTTAATGTAACATCCACGTTCTTCAAATCTCAACGAACCGACTCCACATAGAATGCTTGTTTTACATGTATTATATCCTTCTTTTATACTGTCTCGACATGCAAAACATTTTTGAGCCACTTGACTTCTTGCATTGCAGCCCTCATCAGTACATTTTTGTTCGCCTAAGAACTCTTCACTCACATCAGTTGCATTTAAATCTAAGCTGCAGCCGCGGCTAGTTGAACCGTCTAAAAATCGTCGAGTGAAACAACTCTCCATTGCCAAAAACTTCACTTCTTGCTGACAAGTCTCCAGGGTGTCATCGCCTTGCAACCAACTACATGCTTCTTCGCTTCTAGAGCATTTATGACATATTAGAGATGCGGGTCGTTTTACTGGCATTCTGTTACATCCAGACCCAGCGCAAAGTCTGCAGCCATTACTATTTTGCGATGCCAATAAGCATTCATTATACAAATTGTCTGATCGACATCCGCGAACCATAGTATTCCTTCCACTTAAGAACTCGAAGCACGCATCATCTTTGACATATTTGGCACATGGCAACACATTTGTATTATCAACAATGTTACTACACTTTTCCCGTCCGTCACAGTGATGGCACTGCAATCGCATCAGAGGATATACTCCATTATTACATAAATTTCCTGAGCATGCATAGCAGCTGGATTGTGTATCGTTACACTTAAGATAAGAACTCTCACATCCTCTTAGGGTTTTTCCATTTTGAAGGACGGCACTAATACAGTTCGCTTCTGCTATTTCACAATTTTCCACATCGATTATATTTGGATTCGCCCATTGGCCACAGTTTGGGCTGTCATCCGATGTGCACTTGTAACATTTAGTGAATTTAGATGTGTTACAACCTTCACCTTGGCATTCATAGCAATGGGTGTCTGGTGTACTGCCTGGAACTCCACAACCCCTCCTTATAGTGCCATCTTTCAATTCACATGAGTGGCAAGATGAAGTCTCAGCACCTTCACATGTTGTAGGTATCACTGACGTAGGATCTCTTTTGCACAATATGTTCGTTTGAGAGTTACAAACGATACATTTTTGCTGTTTCAAGCACTTTTTATTACAGAAGTTTCCGTTGCAAGTTTCAAAATGTTCAACATCAAGGGACAACATCCCACTATCAAATGCACATCCTCGGACAACGTGGTTTAAATTTGTATATAAAAAACATTCTGGGTGTTCATGACCCAAGAGAAACACATCGGTACAAGTTGATTTATTAGCAATCACACAAGATGCGTTATTGATTTCGAAGAGGTCCAATTTACAACCTCTAGCATCGTACGAATCGCATTTTGAGCAGGTCAATGTCTCTACAGCTGCCAAATTATTGCAGCCATTGTGTTCGCAATACTCAGCCATTCCACTAGTATTTCTTATAGTGTCCGAACCACAGCCGCGGTAAGTGTCAATTTCATCAATAACGTCAGTATAACAAATGTCATCTTCAAAAAAATCAACACATGGCGTAGGTTTTGTCAAAGGTTTTGGGGCACAATTTCTTCCACTGCATTGATGACATTTAAGTCGGCCTGGTGGATAGACACCTTTGTTGCAAAGGCTTTCTGAACAAGTTTTGTAGTATTCCGGGCCTCTGGGAGTGTTTGAGCTGCAACCCCGGTACGTTACCGAATCCACTGAAATAGACTTATAGTATTAGCGCAAAATTTTAAACAGCTTGACGGTAAGGTTTTAGCATGATACTACTTAATAGTGTGTTAATATTAAATCAAGTCGACATAATAAAGCTATTTTATTGACAAAAAACGCGTCTAAGACAGTGCGACAAGCTAATAGCGCGTTTCATTCAAGAAAAGATTGGCTCTTTCTATCAAAAGATTGGATCTTTTTGAATTTGGAGAGTTTCATTCAGAAAAAGAGCAAATCTAGATCAGATCTCAACACGAAAGATCTGATATCTGATGGGTTTGAAGATTTGATCTGAATACACACATACATGTAAAATGTCGCTTTTCTGTCAAACATTAAATGAAAAATATTTTGTTATTAATTCGTTGTGAAATTGTGCCAGTCCGTGCAAAAAATTATACAAATAATGGACGAAGAAGTTAATAATTTAAATTTTGTAAATTTAGGGGATTCTTGGATTGCTTCGTCTTCCATCTGACAATGAAGATATGCTTTTTCAGAAATGTGTGTATCAGTCATTGACCAAGAGTAAACATAAATCTGGACATAAAGTTTCATTGAAAAGACCAAATCTCGATTTTGAGAGATCTTTGAAATTTAAATGAAACTCGCTATGAGGATACATAACTTTTTGGCGTTTGTAAATGTCAAAATGACATATGGATTTAACAGGATAAGATTATCAACCGGCCAAAAAATTGTTCAAAAAAAGTTAAATTAAACCCACAGAAGCCTCTATAGATTGATTTTACACCAGAGCGATTCTTAATCCTTGTTTCTGATTTGGGCTCCTTTGGTGGAACAAATATTTTTAAACACTGTGATAATGGATAATGATCTTAACATATCTCCCGTTTCTTTACCAAAAATTTATTTAGAAAACTTCATTTGTACCATACCGAAAATCACAAAGATGAAATGACGATAACTCTGCAATTTGTCAACGTGAACAATTATATCTACATAGGGCCATATATACTTACTTCACCAACGTTCTTAAAATCGCAAACTGAAATAGAATGATGTAAAAGCAGTCAAACCATAAGTTTGTCTGGGTCATACGCGTTTTTCACATGATCTTCGAACTTATAATGCGTTAAATCTTTTAAAGCAATTTCAAGAAAAAATTATCAAATTATTTTTGTTTTAACTTTTCAGAGAAGTTAATAGATGATCTTCTTCGACTTCTGAGGACTATTATTTTTTTTAAATTAAATTTTTTATTTCATCTTCAGTGTAAAATACACAAGAGATTTATTACATAAATCATTTTAAACTGAACAGTAGATACAAAAAACTTGCAATTGATTAATTCATAATGAGGGTATTCAATATTCATGCAACTGCGGAAAAACAGTATAAACCTCAGAAACCAGATAATTTATTATACGGGTCTTCCGCCGTTTCATGAATACCCTCAATATTTATCTAAGAAATACATTGTTATAGATAGCTATACATATTTTAAATGAATAGTGTTTTCCAATACTAGAAGACTGATAGATATAAACTCTGTTGTCTAAGACTAGGTAAAGGGCTATCCATTTTGCGCTTTCAAAAGTGTAGGGCTGGAATTCGACATCTGTCAAACTAAGTTGTTAAACCATTTTTTTTTCAGTTGACAGTATGACATTTACGAAAATGGATCGCTTAACTATCGGACAATGCATAAAAATTGTTAAAACCTACTACAAAAATGGTGATTCTGCCACAGCCACATATCGTACTTTAAGAGGAGATTATGGTTTACATAATCGTCCAACTACGCAACTTACTTTACTTACTTTTGATAGCGCTCAGAGCCAGGATGGGCTACGGCCTCAAACAACAAGCCCCTCCAGTCAGCTCTGTCCCTAGCTAGCCGCTTCCAATTTCGCACACCAAGTTGTTTGAGGTCGTTCTCCACTTGTGTGCGCCACCTGTTATGGGTTCTTCCTCTGCTGCGTACACCATCGGGGTTGGATTCGAAGACTTGTCGGGCAGGTGCGTTGCCGTCCATACGCTCCATGTGCCCCATCCATCTCAGCCGTTGTATCTTAAGCTTTTTGACCAGGTGAACGTCGCTGTATAGCCCGTATAGCTCGTCGTTGAATA
This sequence comes from Philhelius pedissequus, assembly GCA_910595825.1. NCBI lineage: Eukaryota > Metazoa > Arthropoda > Insecta > Diptera > Syrphidae > Philhelius > Philhelius pedissequus. Next base: position 330,504,454 of record OU343160.1, read on the forward strand.
TTCTCCTCCACACTCCTTCGATACACACCGGACCAAAAATCACACGAATAATCTTCTGATTTTTTCAATGTCCATGCATCTGCCTTATAGAGCAGGACCGGGATGATAAGGGTCTTGTATAAAGTCTAATTAGTTCTCTGAGAGAGGGCTTTAATACTTAGATGCCTTCTTAGCCCGAAGAAACAACGATTGGCAAGAGTAATTCTTCGTTTGATTTCTGCACTGGTGTCATTTTGCAAGGTTATAGTGGAGCCCAGGTAGACAAAGTCCTTAACAATTTCGAAGTTCTATCTGTCCATCGTGATATTTTGCCCTAGTCGACGATGTTGAGATTCCTTTCTCGATGACAGCATATACTTCGTCTTTTCCTCATTAACCGCCAATCCCATTTTAGCTGCCTCCGATTCAATGCTCGCAAATGCGCCTGCCACAGCTCGCTTCGTTCTGCCGACAATGTCTATGTCGTCTGCATACGCAAGCAATTGAACGGAGTTTTGATAAATTGTACCGCTGGTGTTGACATGTGCGTTACGTACAATTGCCTCAAGAACGATGTTAAATAGGTTGCATGATAACGAGTCGCCTTGCCTCAATCCTTTCTCAACATCAAAGGATTCGGTTGTGTTCTTACCGATTTTGACGGAGCAGCGAGATTTCTCCATCGTCATTCTGTGCAATCGAACGAGTTTGGCAGGGATGCCGAGATGACCATGGCTCTGTATAATTCGTCCCTTTTCACGCTATCATACGCGACTTTAAAATCGATAAAGAGGTGGTGTGTATCGATCTGGAATTCCTTGGTTTTTTCTAAAATCTGTCGGAGTGTGAACATTTGGTCTCAACCGTCGACCTGGTCTAAAACCACACTGATAGGAAGCAATCAGATCGTTGACAAAATGTTTTAAGCGGTCACACAGGATAGCCGACAAGATTTTATTAGCGACGTTTAGGAGACTAATTCCTCTGTAGTTGGTGCATTTCAGAGCATCTCCTATTTCTCTCCTACGCAAGCAATTGGCAAAATTGTGAAGAAATTTGAAGAGACTGGATTGGTTACAGATATTGTAAGCCCTGTGCATCATCGTTTCGCTCGTACCACTGTAAATATCGCTGCTGTAAGTGAAAGTGTTGCCGAAGACCGGAATGTGTCGATTCCTCGTCGTTCTCAGGAATTAGGACTGTATTACGGCACATTATGTCGTATTTTGCATTTGGATCTACGCCTACATCCATATAAAGTCTAGGTCACACAACAACTAAAGCCAGCTGACCATTCACAACTTCGTAGATGCGTCGAATGGGTGCTTGAACAACAGGCGGTGGAAGGCGATTTTTCGAACAAAATTTTCTTCAGCGACGAAGCACATTTCTCACTCGAGGTTTGTAGTAAACAAAATTGTCGTATTTAGGGTTCTGAGAATCATCAAATAATTGAAGAGAGGCCATTACATCCACAAAAAGTCACTGTTTGCGGCGTTCTTTGGTCCGGAGGTGTGATTGGACCTTACTTCTTCGAAAACGACGATGGAACGACTGTCACCGTCAATTCGGAGCGTTATGGTCATATGATAACCGACTTTTTTTGCCTGCTATTGAAGAATACGACTTGGAGAATATGTGGTTTCAACAAGACGGTGCCACATGCCACACAACTCGAGCGAATATGGCTTTATTGCGAGAGACATTTCCTCGTCGCGTAATTTCTCGTCGTGACTGGCCACCAGGATCATGCGATTTGACATCGATGGGCTTTTTTTTAGGGGCTACGGGAAAGACCGTGCTTACGCAGGTAAACCTTTAACTCTTGAGCACTTGAAAACCAACATTCGTCAAGTTATGGCTGAGATACCGCCCAATATGTATCAAAAAGTGGTCGAAAATTACCTCAAAAGAATCGATGCTTGCAACAATTCGCGTGTTGGTCATTTAAATGATTTAGTGTTTCACACATAATGCCAACTTTCAAGCTTTATAATAAAAAAGAAATGTCATGAAAAAAAATATTTAAATGTGTTTTATTTACGTTTACTTTTGAGACCGCAAAATGGATATCCCATAATCGAATGCATAATATACTAAATGTAACATGTAGATATAAAAAAAAATATAAATAACTAAAAATAAAATTTTAAAATACTCTTTATTAAAAAAGAATTTCAAAAAAAAATTAAATTATGTAGATAAAGGAGAACGAATCGGACTTAAACTGTTATTCAAATTATGTTGCTACGAGTAGTTTCATTGAAATTGAAGTTAAGAATCTTAATATCTTAACTTTTCTATTGAAAGAGAATTCTGAGCGAATCAAACGAACTTCAATGGAAAGTTCTACTGCGTATAGTATAGACAGATGAATTGCGATTAGAAAGATAACCACTTCTTAAATAAAAGATTTTTATAACTTTAAATAGTAGAGATGTCTTAAAGGTGAAATCTAAGAGCTTAAAAATAAAAGGAAGCTATGTTCAAGATGTCTTTTTTGCCAAATTGTCCTTAAGATACTCGTATGTTTTTGAGAAACTATCAAGGGTTGTAGGTAGTTTTTAAAAGTTCCACCCCAACAAACTATCAAGTATTGTAGTTTCGATTGTATCAATTAATAATAAATCGTTTAAAGAAGTTTTCGACAGCAAATTTGTTTGGGATGATACATTATATAAGTTGCAGATGCCAAGTATTTTTTAAGAGCAAAAGTATGAGCTTTTCAATTTAATTTACTATCTATTGTAAGCTCGAGATACTTGAATTCAGTGACATTTTAAATTAAGAAACATTTTGATGAACATTTAACATCTGCATTAAAAGTAAGAGTCGAAATCGTGATTTATATCAGTAACCAAATACAAAACTGAGGAGCTAGAATAAGCACAAGCTATATCATCTGCGAAACTAGTCACTTTTCCCTTTAATTTCAAACTAAATATAGAGTTAACATATATCAAGAATAAAATTGGACCAAGATCAGAACCTTGAGGCACTCGAATATTAATACTTAAACTATCACTAAAAGTTCCTCCTATTTTGACACATTGTTTTCTGCATTCAAGGAATGAAGCTAACCATTTCAACATGAAACCTCTGAAACCAACTTTTTCTAATTTTCTTATAAATAAGTTAGGATCTACTATCTAGTTATGATCTTATATATCAATATATAAAGCAGCAGTAGGTTTTTTGATATCTATAAGATTCTGATAGATGTGCGTGCAAGAATTACGCAGAGCATCTTCGGTCGATTTGTCAGCTCGGAATCCATATTGTTTTGCACTAAAAAACAAAATCTTCTCTAAATAGTTTACAATTCTTATTTTTACCACTTTTTCAAAAATCTTGCAAAAAACTGAGAGGAGTGAGATGGGTCTATAGTTGTTAATACAGTTTCACATTTCTTAAAAATAGGGATTACTTCTGCCAATTTTAGGTTTGTTGGAAATCGACCATGAGCAAAACTTATATTGAATATTATGTTTTAGGTAAAACATCAACTAAATTTAAGCGAACTTTTGTGAGAAAGTTATTTGAAAAACTATTTTTTGTAGATGAATCCGAATTATTGTTTTACAAACCGCAAAAGATGAGATTGGTTCAAATTAAAAACTATTTGAATAAAAACCGTCATTGAAACAAGTATCTGAGCAAGTACTGTTTATTGCAGCTTCAGAAAGTGCATCGAAAAGTATTTTGGTCAAAAATTCATTAAACAATTTAGCAATTTCAGAAGGTGAACAACAACCAAAATACTGGAGCACCAAAAGATACATTTCTATCAAACAATTTTCTTAAATTACCTTCCTCGGGCATTATAAAATTTGCTAACATATTAATTTTCTTTGTATACGGGTACCTCAATAGAAATTCAAATGTAAATTAGCAATCCACAACAACAGGACGCATTCCACAAATCGGCGAAAAATAATTCGCTCGAATTTACCCTCAAATTTTAAACGACACTTTATTTGGTTGTTTTTTTTTAAGTTTGTTTTCTTAAATTATTATAAAAAAGATAAAATGACTAAATGTAGTCCCTTGGAGAAAGGGGTAAAATAAATTTAAAATAATTTAATATCTTCGTTGTTATAAGCATCTTATTTATTAAGTAACGCATTTGTTGAAAAGCTAATAAATAAGGTGTAATGTACTGAAAGTCCCCAAAATTTTACTCTAACCATAGGCAAAAACAGAATAATTGGGAAGAAATAGCCGTTATTTTGAAAAAAGGCTAAATCAACAAAACTTGAATCGATTGCAAGACTCTAAATTTTGGTAAAATTGAAATTACAATAATCTCAAGGTAATGAACACCATTTCTGGGAGAGATATCGTACCTCTTCTGAAACTCAATGGTTTCGGCTTTAAATCTTCTTCAATAATTTCAAAAAAAAAATTGATAAAATATTTTAATGGGCATTCGAAAATGCTGATGATTAGAATAGTTTTCAAGTGAAAGATTCTCCATCTTCATGGCGCCTCATGTTAATTCGATGCATGCATATATCCTTTTTAAAAAGTAGACCAGCACCACTAGCGCAAAGGAATCTGATGATCGACCTTGGCAAGTCGTGAAATAGCTATAATTCCAGTCAAAAATAATATGAGAAAAACTTGGTGGTAGCACACTCAAGGTGTTGTTGATCATTCAAACTCATTAAAAAAACTAACTTTTTTTTTTTTAAATCAAGTTGTTTCGACTTCATTTTACTGCAGTAATGCATACCAAATTCGAAACTTTATTTATTTAAATAATAATGATATTTGTCAATTGTCGGTGACCAAAAATTACTCATGTAAAAGAAACTTCAAAATTTGCAACCATCCGCAAATTCGCATTCTAAATTCGCAGATAATATGAGTGGTGCTATAGGAGTGTGGTAAAGAGCGTTTTTTATAGGCAGTGATCGTAGAGAGCAGTGAAGAAAACGACCAGCTCTTAGTAACACCTGTTTAATCACTCTTCATATAGCAGTTATCGCCGTAGAATGTACTTTTTTCAATAATAAACCCCATTTCTGAGAAGAATCTGTTTTTTTTTTTGCATAATCGATTGCATATAGTCGTTAGATTATGCACCTACTTCAACACTCTTATATTTAGAACAGTATTGTTGCATTGTATGGAATCCTTTTTTGCACAGAAGCTATTGCGGCCACTAATAATAATTGTGTAAACGCAGTATGATTTATTGATATGTTTTTCTTTCATTCTTAAACACTGTTTTTTTTTATCTGTAACTCATATCATTTGCATTTTAAATCTTCACTATAATATATATGGGTGATTCCACAAAAATTGGGTAACTTTTAGGGATATTTTGTTTATGCTATTATTGAAACCAAATTCCTACAAATTCTGATATTTAAGATAGCTAATCTAATGAAGATATTGATCATGACTGGGCCAGTCACTTTTTTATGTAGATTCTGAGATATATCTGTTTTTCTGTATTTCACTGCCAGAGGACTGACGAGGGTGACACAGTACTGATGAAATACGCAACTTCATAAGAAAATAATGGAATTTATTGACATTTAGAGTAATTCTCTTAGGATCTAATTATTGAATATAACATTCGTATGCTTGTATTCACTCGACATACTACATACAACGTAAAAACTGCTCTAGAAGGCAGATAGGTTTGTGTAATTAGAAACTTTAGTTTTTTGTGTTATTCTAAAATTAAAATCCATATACAAATTATATCTTGTTTTTATTTCAATATATATCAAAGGGATTCGTTTGTTCAGAACTAGAAATAATATGTGATAGCCCCAGAGCTCTAAACAATTTAAATAATGGCTGATTCTTTACGAACATCAATTTCGAAGTTGGGAGCGGATAATTACCACATATGGAAATTTAAGCTGGAACTCCTACTATGGAGGGATAGTTTGTGGGACATTATTATCAAACCTGTTCTATATCCAGTCACTTCGGAATAGAATAAAAAGGATTGCGAGGCCTATTATTAACTATTATTGGCCTATCAGTAGAAGATAGTCAATTTCATCACGTGAGAAGGGCTAAAACAGCCAAGGCAGCATGGGATAAGCTCAAGGAACACCATGTAGAGGCTAGGCTTAGTAATAAGGTACAATTAATGCATAGCATTTGTAACTTAAAACTAGTGGAAGGTGGTAACATGGAGGAACACATTCAAAAGATGACAACATTATTTGAAAAATTGACTTCTCTAGGGCCGAATCAACTATCAGATAATTGGACTTTCGCTATGTTACTCAGCAGCTTACATCAAAAATACGATACACTTGTAACAGCTGTGGAAACTTGGTTGAAAGAAAACTCTTAGAAGAATATACTCGCCACAATCAAAACAATGGTATAAGTAATTCGGTCATGAAGGTAACAAAGAATATTAATACGGCTTTTACTAAAATGTTGGTGAAGGCTGGGTTTTGGATTTAGGAGTCACGGTACATATTTCAAACAAGCTGGATAAATTCATATTACAGCAGCAAAAAGTGAGGAAATCAGTTGGGAAGGAAAGGGTACCTGCAAAATAAAGACCACCAACAGCAAGAGCAGAGAGGTTACAATACTTATTGAAGACGTCCTTTATCTTCCAAATCTGCAAGGGAGCTTACTATCAATAAAGAAGTTAATGGAAATAGGATACACAGTTCTCTTTTGTGGTAAACTATGTGAAATTCCATCTAAAGATCGATTCGAGGTAGCAGTTGGAGATCTAGCAAGAAATCTATTAAAGCTCACACAAAAAGAAACTGAAATCAAAGTATTATACGAGTATATAGAAGAATGCAGCGTAGAAGGTAATATTTGGCCATCGCAACTACGAATCACTTAAACGACTACAATCGGAAAAAATGGTAAGTGATCATTTAAAGTTTATAAATTGCAATAAGATCAAGACTGTGAAATTTTTATGGAAACAAAAATGACTCGTCAACCATTTAAGTAAAAGTCAAACAGAAAGAGCACTTTACCTTTAGACCTCATTCACAGTGACACATGCAAACGAAAACACCTAGCGGGAATATTTTCTAACTTTTATTGACAAGTTCAGTACATACACTGTTGTTTATTTGACAAGGAGAAATCCGAAGTTTTCGATCGCATGGTAGAGTACACAGAAAATAAATTTTCAACAAAACCGAAGATACTAAGATCAGACAATGGTGGTGAAGACACAGCGGGTCGAGTTTTAAAGTTTGTACAAAAGGAATGCATTGTATATCAACACACAGTTCCGTATACACCACAATAAAACGGGACTGCTGAAGGAAAGAACAGGTCTGTGGTTGAAATGGCAAAATGCATGCTACTAGATGCAAGCATGAGTTATGAGTTCTGGGGTGAAGCAACCATGACATATTTTGTATTTTTTAACGGGCGACATTATGCTTTAAATAAAAATAAAAATAAGTAAAAAAATATTTACGCACTCTATTAGCTGAAATAAAAGTTATCTAAAACAAAAAAAAAATCAATACCCTGGAAACACGTAAGTCCTCTGGCGCAATAGCAGACAAAGGACTGACGCCAACGGACTGATGAAAAAGGCATGAATTTGAGGCTATTATTAGAACCAACGTTTATTTTGGTATTTTCGAATCAAAACAAGCTACATTTGTATAAATAAAAGTTAACTAGTCATAAATTAAAATAAAACACCTGTTTATAAGAAAATACTAACTCGCCATAGGACGGATATTTTGACTGGACACGCACGTGTTTCCACGCCAAACACAACACTAGCACTGGCACTGTAGTGGCAACCGTCAAATGGCTTGGTCTGCAGCTAACTTTAGTAACAACTTTGAACGTTAACAGTAATTTGAATTTGACTATGTGACATTTCGCGGGAAATTAAAATTCGAACAACAGACAGCGGACTGACGAATAAAACTGAACACAAAGTTTCTTACTATTTAAACAACAGCGGTGAGAATATTATGTTACGAAAATTGTGAAATACGTTATTAAGTACATCACAGATTATAGTAAATTAACAAATTTGCTTAAATTGAAGTTAATATTTAATACACAGCCATTTGATTCCGGATTTTTGGAGTGGTGACATGCCAAAGAACTGACGTTTTGAGAATATATTGTGATGTTTTATAAACTTATATTTAAAATAATTAACTAAAGTAGGGTGACCAAATAAAAGACTTTAAGTTGTTTTAGAATAAAATATTAAAAAATATAATAACAATTAGTTTTACTGACTGATGACAGCCAGTTACTCAATTTTTGTGGAATCACCCATATATAATATTATCTTATATAATATTATCTATGTCTTAAATATGTAAAGCATGTAATTAAAATAAATCTCAATATAAATCTAAATCTAAATAACAGACAATTGACGCAAACAGAAATAAACCGGCTAAAATAACCTCAAAAAGCCGATAAATTTAATGAAAGTGCATCTAAAAACAGTAGCTGGAAATTACCAACAACATAAATGGAAGAACAACGTTTTCAATTTACTATAGGTGTTCGAGATTTAAATATACCTCTTTTGGCTGTTTTGGTCGTAATATATTTTTAATGAAACAATATCATTTCCTTTCCCGACGTTTCGACGGTGGTTGCCGTCTTCTTCAGGGGATCTTTTATTAACAAAAATAAAAAGAACATGTTATACACATAAGAACATTTAGTGTAAAATTTGGCAAACTTACATTTAGTATGTATCACAGATAAACGAAAATAATACAATAAAAGACAAATATAAAGCAATGATAAAAAAAAAGAAAGAAACACTTCGATTGAAGATTAGTCGGCTTTAAATTGTCACGAATTCTGCTTAGTCACCAAAGAGCAGTAAACTGATGAAATATTCTGGCTGTCTTGTTTACGACATGAAAACCACCAACATGAAAACAAAAACGGAAAAGGATAAGTGCACAGACGTAGTCTATAAAATTAACTGTCTTGGCAATGCGGAAGAAAATTGCAATCTTTCCTATATCGGTACAACGAAACAACTTCTTCGTCAACGAATTTCCAACCACAAATCCGACATTAATTTAAAAAGTACTGGGAAGACAGCATTGGCCTTACACTCCATTGAGCATGGGCACAAACCAGATTTTGAAAGAATGGAAATCCTGGAAAGGGAGAAACATGTCTCCAAGCGGTATACTCTTGAAACGCTTCATATTATTAACAACAAAAACAATATGAATCGTAAACAAGACAGCCAGAATATTTCATCAGTTTACTGCTCTTTGGTGACTAAGCAGAATTCGTGACAATTTAAAGCCGACTAATCTTCAATCGAAGTGTTTCTTTCTTTTTTTTTATCATTGCTTTATATTTGTCTTTTATTGTATTATTTTCGTTTATCTGTGATACATACTAAATGTAAGTTTGCCAAATTTAACACTAAATGTTCTTATGTGTATAACATGTTCTTTTTATTTTTGTTAATAAAAGATCCCCTGAAGAAGACGGCAACCACCGTCGAAACGTCGGGAAAGGAAATGATATTGTTTCATTAAAAATATATTACGACCAAAACAGCCAAAAGAGGTATATTTAAATCTCGAACACCTATAATAATTCAACCAATTGGTCAATAACTTAAAAATAAGTTTTCAATTTACTTAAATTAAAAACAAAATAATAAAAGCAGTGAAATTTTCGTTTTTCAGTTAAAAGAAACATCCAGAAGCCGCCATTTTGATTTCTGTCGCACCGACATAATTAAGACCTATAAATTCTTATTTTAACAGTATGTGATATTTAAGACACTAAGATCGAGTGCTGAATCTTGCAAAAAAAAAAACAAATAATCTTACCTATTGATGAAGCACAAGAATAAGGACTTTTACATTCTTCTATTGGTAGTAGTTCACTGTCTAAGCTTGTCGCGCAATCGGTCAAAGTCACAGAGTCGCACTTATAACAAGTGAGAGCAGCTAAACATCCACCTATTTAATCAATAGCAAAATTTAAATTGGATATAATTGTATTTTCTTTTAAATATTTACATTTAAATGTTAGAAAAGTGAAAGCCAAAAGGGTCCTTGACCAATGCATATTCTTGTGAAATAATTTAAAATACAAGAAAAAAACAATCAGTTGTTAATTATTAGATGTCTTCTTTTCACTGAGTTATAAAGAATTTTTTAAATATTGTGAAGGTGAAAGGGAAATTCATCATACCTTGCCAGTGTTGCCATAATCTCAAATTTCATCATGACTGTACTTAGAGGAGTGACAAATTCCCACTATTTTAACATTTACTCGCCTTTATCAAACAAATTGTGAGAAGTAGAAGTGATATTTCATCGTGTAAATAAAATATTATGTCATTTTGCAAATTATCGCAATATAATTAACAATAAAGAGTTAACCTTCTCGTAAGATGCAGCTGACCACCAACATAAACTAAATGAGTATTGATTAGGCTTTCATTTTATTCATTATCTTGCCATTTTTTTTTTTTTAGAAATTATAATAACTTGTATCTAAATTGATGTACTACCAATTTAAGAATGAAATGAAAATTAGTTTTTGACAAAAAGTGCTGTCATGAATTATAATACAAACAAAATGTAAATACGAAATTTGTCTTCTACATTTTGATAGCTTAATTCCGAAACAATATGGTCAAATTAACCAAACATTATTATCACTTTTACAATTAGCTTAACGAACAACTGATTTAAATACACAAAATAGTACAAATCGATTCGATTTTCGGAGTATTATATTCCTTTTTGTTTGAAATCGACAAAGGATACAAAAATACACCCATATTTATAAACAAAACATTACTTAGTTGCTGCTTATATTTTAACTCCTGATTAAATTGCAAAGAAGTCATTAATAACAAAATTATATGCTATTTGACATTTTAAGCTTATTAAGGAATTGACAATTGAGAACAATTCAGTCAATTTAGATCCATGGAGTAGAAAGATATCTAAAGTTCATATTTATTTTATTAGGTTTTCTTCATAGATTTTATATTTGATAATTGGAAATTTTAACCCGGAATAACTTCAATTTAATGGCTTAACAAGTCGTTCTATGTTTTATAAAATAGCGAATAGTAAAAATACTCCGACTATCCAGTCGAACGCTATTGTAGAAACAGGAGTGAAAAGAGAGTAATTGCGAACAGCCAAACGAAAACGGCATAATACTACTTTATTTACAGAATCGATAGATGGAGTTGAAATTTAAACGGGGGTCAAGATTTCAACTCACTTTCATTGAATGGGTGAAATCAAGGTGAACACTCCAGATCAGAATGTTCTCAACATAAAATTTCGCAAACATCATTCTAGTTATTTACGGTAGACATTTTGTTGTAATATAATGGTAAATGCGACGAACAAAAATGTTCTTCCTTCCTTCTTCATCCTTTCTCATCGTTGTCGAAACATTTAAGATGCCGAAAAAACCGCAGCTTCAACAACTGAAGTAGTATACAAAATCAATAAAATACACCCCAAGAATGTTCAAACTGAATGAAATAAATGTATTATTGAGTCATGGCGTTACTAGGTATATTTTTGATACCGCTATACTAGCTGGTTTAAAGGAGTTAGCTAACTGTAATTATCAGCTTACAGGACTTATACTAGACTTACAAAATTCTTCCGATTGGGTGATTAATTTTGCGTCACTTAGGGCCAGTTTGTTCACAGTGGGTTAAATCTACAATTTAATTATCACGGATTATAACTAATCCATAATAAAACATCCGTGATAATCAAAGACTGTTTGTTCACTTTTTTTTCAGATTAATTAACAAATCATGGCTTTTCCACAAATCATTCCATTTTCCAGTTTTCTGTCAGTTCGGTTGTCAAAACTTAATCAAGAAATAAGTTTTTTTCCAGTTTTGTTTGAAAACGGCGCGGCGTTAGCAAATTCTTATTTGCAACCATTAAACCATTTGCTAGATTATTTTCATAATCAACTCATAATTCTAAAAAAAATATTAACTTAGACTAATTTGATTGTTCTTATTGCTTTTTATATTTTTACTGTTCTTATCACGACTTTAAAACATTCTTTAAATGCTAAATTTAAAAATATAATACTTCACTTTACAAATTTAAATAATATATCCTGCGAAATGCGAGTGCTTAAGTCAAGCATGAACAAGCTGAATTCTGGTAAGCCCTTGATTAAATTTTGCTAATCAAGCACAATTCTCCAATTAACTGCTCAAATTATGGATTCCTTGATGAACATTTTATTGAACAAACTCATTCCATGATTACCAACTGGAATAATCCTTGAATAAAGGTGATTAACTGTGAACAAACTGGCCCTTAGTAAGATCCATTAATTGCCATTGAATCATACATTATATTGGTATAAAAATCGTAGAAATAATGACATTTTGGGTGGAGTGCAAATAATATAACATAACGCTTAGTATACCTAATTATGTGAAGAAAGAAATTGATAAGCTCATAACGATGAATCGATATAACGGACGCTGTCTTGTAAACCATTTTTATTTTGAGTTCGAAGCCAACAATAAGTGATTTATATAAAAATATAAACAATTAAAAAGAAGTTGGCATTATATAGGAATTGTATATTGCTTCCGCTGCTTCTATTAAAGTAGATTTGGTATGGCATTATGGCTACCCTATACCTACCACTTTTGTAATATCTTCAAAACTATACCTGTAAGTAGTTTGTTATCAAATTATTGATAACACTATCCAGTTTGTCATTATCTTTAAATGTGTAGATATATAATTACATAAAGGAAAGTGCAGTGCCTTATGCTTGATTGCAATGATAAAGCGTCGTCAATTCGAATAATCTTCTACTATACTTTAAATAGGTATCATAGATTTGAAGGTCTAATCGAAACTTATAACTTAATATCAAGTATATACACATTATACACATCACTATGTTCATATATGTATATTATTTTAAAGAAATATTGTGTATCTATAAATTTTTATGGAAAGCTAAATCATTTACAATATACCAATATCCCAGGGCCGGCAGACGTAGGTCATTTTATCATAGCTGAATTTTTTTCTGTGAATAAATGCTAAATTAGATAAGAACGAATGGACATTCCGAATTTTCAAAGCTGGGACTTTTCGGAGATATGCAGTGTTAAAAAAGCATACCCAAATACGTTATTTTATCAAAGCTGATTTTTTGATATGTTTAAGGGGATAGTGTCTCAAACTTTGTTTGACACTTGTCAAACACAATGGGGCGTTTCGTCTGACAGACACCTTTAAGATGCCACTATCCCCTTAAAGTATGCACTTTTAACACTGTATATCTCCAAAAAACCCCAGCTTTGAAAATTAGCAATGTCCATTCGTTCTTATCTACTTATCTACCCTGGTATCATTCACAGAAAAAAATTCAGCTATGATAAAATGACGTATGTGTGCCGGCCCAGGTCCCTGGTCTACAAGGTTAAATTTGTATATACATATGTATGATTTGTTGCACCATATAAAATTTGATAAAAAAGGTAACTTAAGAGCAGCGCCACCTATTGGTAATGCTTACTTAGCACTGTGGGCCGAGCCAGACAAATGGATAAAAGTCAATTATTTGAATATTTGGTTACGAATCCACATTACCACTTAGTGGTTATCATCTGACAACCCAAGCCCATGTTTTTTTTTTTTTTTTTTTTATTCATTTTTATTTAATCTTAACTTATAACTATCTTAAAGCTAGACAAAAATGTTTAAAACTAGCCTAATTATCAATAACTTACAACTAATTTACTGGCCGTTTACGGGCGCTCTAAACTAAACTATATATCTTAATACTAATGTCTTTCGACCTTAAATCTATTTTAATTAATTCTAATTATTTTATTTTATTTTTGTTTTACCAAGAAAACTTTTTTTTAAAAAATTGGTCTCGTATCATTTTTAATTTTTTACTTACAAACTACCTAAATCTAGACTAAAAATAATTAAAACTAGATACAATTAACTTATATAATAACTAAAACTAACTTAAACTACTTAAGATACCTAAAAATACCCAAAACCACTTAAAACTACTTAAAAACTAGAACAGCCACAGCAGCATTTTTTCGTTTTTTTATTTTTTTGTATATTTTGTATACGCATGCAGACACACAGAGACATGCAGCCCACACAGAAAGTACATACGTACATAAATATTCGTATGTACATATATATATAGGCACGCAGCGGCATGCACAAATGGCAGCGGCATGCACAAATGACCCCGCAAACATATATATTTTTTTATTTTTTATTGTGCCACCCCGACTGTTCCTTATACCTAATTTACCTAAATCTACGTAAGTCGGCCAAGACATACCATCCTAATCGACTTTATGTATCATAATGCTGTTCAGAGAGCCACCAGAACTGGTTCTCTTGTTTCGCCCTATCCCTTCGGTCCCGATCGGACACAGTCCTACTGAACCGAAGGCGCTCTTCTCCACCTTGAGCGATGACGTCTCGACCATACAGGAGTCGCCTATCTACAGTTTTTCGGCTGACGTGGTAGATGAGCGGAACCGCCAATCCATCCTGTATCAGCCCTCGACTGTCTAAAAAGAGGAATGCCTCGGGAGGGATGTAGCCACTTAACCGCGCACTCTCAAAATATTCATTATTGGGGTAGTAAGCCCCAAAAATTAAGCTGTTGGTTGAGGACATCGCTCTTGCAGTGTGACCCCGAATCAGCTTAAACAAAAAATTATCTATTCTGTTTATGTTGGCTCCGTTGTATAGAACCTGGTTGGAATAATATCTTGTGTACTCCGACTCTGGTGTTCTGTGTATTCCAAGGCAACGTCTAAGACATTCCCTCTCAAACACCCGAATCTTTTCCATTTGAGATGGGACAACGTTGAACCACACCGGGCATCCATAGGCAATCATCGGCCTGATGAGGGCCATGTAGCAAATCACCTTCATCCTGCTGTCAAGACGGCTGCTATAAAACAGTTGTTTTGTCAAGGCAAAGACTCCCCTAGCCCTGGCCAAAGCAGCACCTATATGTCTGTCGAAATACAGGTACTGATCCAACCAGATGCCATGGTACTTTACTACACTTTTACTCGCCAGTGGATGTCAATGTGGCCCTACGATCACCAGCTTGCGCCAGTTCTTTCTCGTATCCCTTGAGGCGCTAGATAACGGAGTCCTAAACAAAATAGTTTCTGATTTCTGGAAGTTGATTTTCAACTTCCAGTCATCACAGTATCGCTGAATCTTGTCGAAGTCACTCTGCAAGAGACTTTTGATGACCACAACTGTATTAGCTGTTCTGTACGCAATTAGATCGTCGGCGTACGCAATTGCATGAGTTAGACTACCTATCAGATCGCTGGTGTAAATGCTGAATAGAATCGGCGAGTTAATCGCTCCCTGCTGCAGACCATTTTTAATATTAAAAATTGCGGTAGAAGTTACATTGCCACTCTTGACAACAAACTTTCTACCATTTAGCATGTCATAAAGCATATACAATAGAGGTTTACTTATACCTAGTCTGGTTAGCTTTAGATAGAGACCTTCTAACCATACGGTGTCGTAGGCCTTCTCCAAATCAACCAGACAGGCACCCGTACACTGATTTCTAGTT
Source organism: Philhelius pedissequus (assembly GCA_910595825.1). NCBI lineage: Eukaryota > Metazoa > Arthropoda > Insecta > Diptera > Syrphidae > Philhelius > Philhelius pedissequus. Next base: position 330,520,030 of record OU343160.1, read on the forward strand.
TTGTTCCATTGGATATCAGAAACTAGTTTAGACGCGGCATGAATTGTGTCATGTCCCGCCTTAAAACCCAACTGATTATCCGGTATAATATTTGTGTCCTCCGCCCATTTGAACAGGGCTCTATTAATAACCCTTTCAAATACTATGCTGATACTTGGAAGAAGACTTATCGACCGGAGATTCGCTGGATTGGAGTTGTCCTTTCCCTTTTTTGGGAGAGGGTGCACCACAGCTGTCTTCCACCGCACTGGATAATATGCATTATTCAGCGCGTTGTTAAACAGTGTGGTATAAATGTCAACTGCTTCTTGAGGAAAATGTCGTAGAACAACGTTGGATATACCATCGACTCCTGCTGACTTCTTTTTTTCTTTAATGAATCGAAGATGAGCTGGAGCTCATTCATCGAAATTAAGAGGGGACTGGGCCCATTTCCGTAGGCGATTATGGCGTTGCCAAATCTTCATCATTAAACCCGGTAAAACCAAGGTTCTCAGATCGCCATTCGGTTATATCGTTCCGGAACCATAAGTGATGAAGCAGAACTCTGTTCTCCAGGTCATGATTCGGGCGAATGCTAGCATTCACCTTGTACACTTGCTGGAAAGCAGCCCCCACAGCCTCCACTCTCTCCTGCGGATCTTCGATTATATAGAGGTCATCGTCCAATACGGCATCCTTTGGGTCTATGCTGCTCTGTTCTCTGTCGTCCTCTGGAGCTTAAGACACGGAAGATCGTTTTGATCCTTTCTTCTAAAAATCTTACCTACTAACCTACCTAATTCACTCAATAAGGCATTGGAGAAACGTGGCCAGCGCACCTTACTGTAATTGTAAGTATGCACAGGCACATACTCCTCCAACTCCATAAGCTGGTTTGGAAGTTGTATTACGGCGGCGAGTCCGCAGTGGTCACTGTCGTACTCGATCGTTCGTAAACAATTTCTTGGCCGTTGACCCACAGCGTCAGTAATTGTTAGTCTTGCGTCTTTAAGCAATAGATCCAGATAGGCACCGCTTCTTGGGAACGATGGCCTGTCTGTGGCTAGAAGATCGATGCGATACTCAAGGTTGTATCGACCCATCCAATTAAATAGATGGTTACCTCGAGGATTATGTATTTGATTTCCCCAATCTATGTATTTGGCGTTTAAATCACCGGCTAATATGTAAAAGTTTTCTTCCGAGCTCAATCTTAAGCATTCAAAAAGCTTTTCAAGCTCTGTTATAAACTGGGTGGGCTGAGGTCTTTCCGGTGCATAGGCAGCGATCACATACATTCGCTTCCCCTGTTGGAGATGAATGCATATGATGCATGCCTCTAACGTCCGAAATTTTCGCACATCACTATTATATATTACCTTATGACTAATGCCTTTACGTATAAAGATTGCGACGCCTCCTCCTTGAGTGGAGTTGGGTCGGTCTCTTCTTACGATATTGTAATTGTTGTTAGTCAATTTATGTTTCTGGTTAAGCTTAGTTTCGCTAGCCATAAACACATCTGGACTTATGTCTTTAACCAATTGGAATAAATTCGCTCTACGTTCGGTCCTAATTAGTTAATTAACATTCACAGCTAGGATCTTAAAGGGCCTCTCAGGCAGCGCGCCCTTAACATCTAAGTTGCGTTAAGCTTGGCAAAACAGAGTAGAGATAATCCACCCTAGTCACCTGCTCCCTGATCTGGTTTTGGAGGCCAGTCAACTGGCCCTGGGTGGACAGTAGAATGCCCATAATATCCGCCTGTGCCGCCGGCGCCTTAGGCACGAGGGCCTGTTGGGCGACCTTTGGTGTAGGCTGTACCGTGCTTCCCCTTCCTGACGCCATTTGGGCGTAAGAAATTTGGGGGTTGACGGGCGTTGTTGTAGGAGGGCGCACTGTTGGACGCTTTTCTACCAATGTTTGCTTTGCTGCTTTATTGTTCTTTATAAGTTGAAACGTCGGGCATCCCCGATAATTAGCGGGGTGTCCGCCGCCTCGGCAGAGTACACATTTAAGCTGGGTCATATCTTCGACCCGTTCCCTTCCTAACTTGCATTCATCTGGATTGTGGTTCTCTCCACACTTAACGCAGCGTGACTGCATTTCGCAGTTTGCTGCGGCGTGGCCGAACCTTTGGCAGTGCATGCATTGAAGCATGTCGCCGCGCCTTTTTAATTTGTCCCAAGTTACAACCTGGTAGTTGAGGAGGATATACTCCTCAAACTATCCAGTTTGCTGCTGGGTGAGAGTTGAACAAGGAAGAAGGGAAGTATCCGCTTCTCACGCCTAGCTCTAACTGTAGCGAACGGCTTGACCCCGATAAAGTCGAGATCGTCATTCGCTTTTTGGCGGAGTTCATTTAAGAGCACCTGTGGTTCCGTGCAGGAACCTATGCCCTTCAAAAGGACCGTTTGAAATTTTTCGGTTTTAGGGGTGAAACTAATGAATTCAGTAGTAGTTTCTTTTAGCAACTTTTTAATTTTTTTGTGCTGTTCCAGTGTGAAGCACTGGATAGCATGCCTATTGTTATTCAATCTTTTAATAGTAACATTTTGACCTATGGTCAACTTACATAGATTTATGGTATCCTGTAACTCCATTTTATAAGTATTTATGGGTGGCACCTTTTCTTTTTTCGTAATCGGCGGCTGTGGCTGCTGCTGCTGAGACTGACTTTTCTGCTGCTGTTGATTCTACTGCTTTTGAATCTGCTGCTGCTGTTTTTGTTGCGGTTGTTTCTGGACTTGTGTCTGCTGCTGTTGCTGTTGTTTTTGCCGTTGTTGTTTTGGCTGCTGCTGTGGCTGTTGTTTTTGTAATTGTTCGTTTTGCTGTTGTTGTTTTTGTTCCTCGATTTCTTTCAGTTGTTTCGCTCTGCGCGCTTCTAGCTGACCTTAAGTTGGCTCTTCAAACTTTGGATTTCTGTCTCCATTGTTTCAATTTGGGCGGCCATTCTTTGTTCCTCGTCCTCCTCAGATGACGCCTCTGATGTGGAGAGGTTCACGAAGGCAGTATTATCGCCCGTCGTGAAGTGCCTTTCTCCTTCCTCAGACATATATTCAATACCCTCTTCGGGTGAAGTGTCTAGCTGGGTTTGTCTTGCTGCCTCTGACGTCTCGTCTATATCAGACGTATTCACCCCAGCTGGCAGCTTTGCTGAGGTGGCCATGGATATCCTCTTCACCAAATTTGGTACCCACTTGATCCTCTTTCTGCGCTTTTGATTAGCATCGGATGATGTTGCCGTTGTTGTTATTGCTGTTGATGTTGTTGCTGCAGAATCACTGCTTGTAATTCGAACATCTTTCGATGTTCCCTCAGCTGATGCCATCGCTGGCCTCATTGGCCCTAGGACACCTTTCGATGCCCCGGCGCTTAAGCTCCTACTCCTTTGCTCGTTTTCCCAACCAATAAAGTTTTCCACTTCACGGTTGTGAAAAAAAGCTTGCAAAGTTCTGATGCCTGGCTGGGAATCGAACTGGCGACCCTCGGATTCTCGGTCGGCCACTCTACCTTTGTGCTACTGCACCACTTAAGAAATCTTGATTTAATGTTATACTTAAACGCACACACGAAATTTAATTTGGAAAAAACTGGGAAGCCGAAAACGTGTTAACACCTCCACAGTACGAGATCGACTCCCCAAGCCCATGTTTCCATGCACTTCATTAACCCTGGCCACGAGCAACATCTTCAATATTCTCCCATATCTTAAGAAATATCACTGTGTGGCACATAGGTCTGATTCGGATCATATCGCTGTGCACCTGAGTGTCCGTCTCACGAATAGAACTATGACTTCGCAGCCACAATAGGTTTGAGAGATTCAATTTGGTACAATTCCGTTGTGACACTAGAAATTAGCTACCGGAGACGCTACTGTTGACTTAATGTTTAATAACTGTCTAAGCAACCACTACTTTGGAAAACTGGTAGAATTGTTCTTGTGCCAAAGAAGACCAACAGAATTTGGAAGATGCTAAATGCCTATATCACTGCTTTGCTGCGTAACAAAAATCCTAGATTCATTACTGCCGAGGAAGGTTAAATACTTCTGTTATACCTTATACCAGACTGTCACTATGCTTTTCGGAAGAAGCACACAACCATACATGCTTTAATGGGAAACTAAAGCAAAATCACCATTATACTAAACAAAAAGTAAACTACAGGCATGCTTCATAGCTTCATAGACACCGAGAGCGGCTTCGACAGCGTCTGGATAAATGCACTCATTTACTTAAGCAACATGGGTTTGGAATGAAATCCCAGGATACCTGGTATAAATATTGTAAAATAAAACTGTTTAACCAATAGATTCTTTTTTGTACTGCTATACTAAATGAGAAATCATGAATGAGGGAAATCAGCTCCAGAGTACTGCAAGGATCTAAATTGGAATCAATTCCCTCCTCTATGTACATTACTGATCATCTGGTGAACACGCCAGGAACGATAACGAAACGGTATACAGATGACTTTATAACGTACACAACATTTCTATTACCATAGATTAAGGAAACCATTGTATCTAATTACTAGAGTTGTACCTAATAGTGATTTGGCCGGATATCGGATATTCGGCCGCCAGCTAGGCCGGATAGCCGAATATTCGGCGGATGGATATCTGCCCAATTGAAATGTTTAATAGTTTGGTGGTCTGGTACTCAAATCAAACCGGTACAAGTAAAACCAACTTAAATATGCTTTTTTCTTCTCCTCCACTTCCACAAGATATTCTTATTTTTTATATTGCAAATATATAGCGCATTTCCTCAATGTTCTGTCATTTCAAATACTGGATGAAAATTTATTATTATTGAGAAGTTTATTGCTTTCTGGATTTTAAAAAATACTTTTACTAAGTAGGTACTAGTTTTGATCACAAATAATTGTTTGTTTTTATTGTTGTCAGAAGTGTTGTTGACATGACAGACGAAAACAAACGTAATCGTTTATTATTTATTTAAAAAATCTTGGAATTATTTTTGACTCCAAACTAAACTGTATTAACCAAATTGAGCAAACTCCATGAAGGGTTTCATATATCGAAGCGCTTTTGATTCAAATGATCCTTATACATTAAATTCCCTTAACGTTGCTTACGTAATGTCGATTCTTAAATTGGCTGGGTAGTTTGAAATCCATATTACAATATTCTATACTATTATACTTATAAGAATCGCGAGTATTCGCCTCCAATAGGCGTTTTTCTTTTTTAGTTCAGAGCAGAGTCTGAGTTGTGCAAAAATTTGTTTGTGTTTCTTATTAACTCAGAGCATGCAGAGCTCCAAATAGGTGTTTCTTCTTTCGTTCTGAACATTTGTAGATCGCACTCGACGTGCTCGAACAGAATTGACTGAGCATGTTAGTAAATTGCTGAACGCACCAAATGCCAAGTGTGCCAACAAGGAAAATGTGAAGACAAAATTAATTAGATACATAAGTTAGCGAAAGAAGTTGATCGCTTGTTGATTTTCTGTATCTGGGTGTGTACAAAAAAGGGTAGGTTTTGTGTTATATTGCTCCTTATGGTTAAAATGAAAATGTATTCTTATTTGTGTGGTTCAAGTGTGTTTAAAAAACATCAGTATTCAGAGCTCGCTCTGTTTGGAACAAGTTCAGTGCATAATCTATGTGTTCGAACTCTGTTCAGTTCTCTGCTCTGAACGAAAAAAGAAAAACGCCAGGGAAATCAATAATGCTTCGATAGTTACATAGATTTTAACTGTAATTTTATTAGAAGTGCATTTTAAAATATGCTAGGCTTATAGACTATTTAACAAACTACTAGTTATGAACTTATGTTATTTATTATTTATTGTATATTACGTTTTTTTATTTTCTGTTTTAAATGTATTATTAATTAGTCTAATGTGAGTTATTATAAGCTCTAATTGATGAAAGTACATAAAGTAAAAAAAAAATTAAAGTGCACATGAATAAAGAAAAAAACAATTTTCATTAACCATAATTTGGCTGGTAGTAAACGTACAATATTAAGTTGCTGATAGCCCACCTTTATTATATGAAATAAAATCAATCAGATCGTAAAACTTAATATTTTGTAATTTTTTTTACTAAAAAACGACTATCCGGTATTCGGCCGGATATAAAAATATTATTCGGCTCCGGCCGAATATTATTAAAGGAGCCGGATAGGCCGGATATCGAATACCTACTGGATATCCGTCACATCTCTACTAATTTAGTACCTGATGTAGGGGCTTAAGAGTATAAAAGATCAAACTTATATGGTTCCCATCCGCACAAAAGAAAACACCTAATATCTTGATGTAAGCTTCACCAATTTGATAAAGTTCAACAAGTTATGAGCCGACACCGACATCAGGAATTAGATTCCTACAGTGGGCTGTGAGTCTACTCCTGTAGCTTGTATATAACTTTAATGTAAAATATTAAGTTGGGCGATTTTCCCCTACACTAGTCCCGCTGTGAATCGTTTCGACTAAGAAAAAAATATTGTGCCTATGAATGGCTCAAAATTTATACGATTCCTAAAAGACGGATTAATGTTTATAAAGTATGTAATATATGGACACGTTTTAATGAATTATAAATACTCTTTCGAGTGTTCTTTAAACAAGTCACTTGTTGATAAGCAATTCCACGACAAGACCTTGGTTATGCAGCTAACTGATAATAGTCCTTTCAACTTTTCCTTCAAAAAGCAATGAACTTGATAAGCTTCATCAAACCACTATACAGACATCCTTTACATATATCCATGTTAAACCAAAAATGTGTCCTTCGTCCCACGATTAAAAATGAAAACTTTAACAAAAATTATTTATGAAAAATATCGATTTCATTATTGTTCCAGATTTCAAACAGTTTTATATATGAAAGTTCAATATTGATAACTTAAGGACTGAGAGGCATAAGGCATGAATCAACTTCAAAATGTTCAATAAACGTTCAGAACGTGTCGTCGTCGTGTACGAGTATCATCAAAAAATAAAAATAAAACATACGCTCGCCGCTTCCGTTTTAATTTGCATCGATAAGATATTTTTTGTTTGTTCGTATAAGTATCTAGTATTGAAGTGGATAAGAGTGCCTTATCACACCGGACTACTATTATTACTCTGCCACGGTTGCATAGTCCTTTTGTTTGAATAGTTTGCGTGAATAAATTAAAATTTTGCAGAAGTCATTTAAGCTGACGACATTGATTCAGTTGAGTATTCGATATCGAGAGTATTAGATGATAATCTTCGTAAGTTTTGAATAACGGGCTTTTAAAGCAGATTCGAAAATGGATTTTCGAAGGAAATCAAGTATACTTATGGCTTCCGTTGTTCTTATTATAAGTGCAATTCAAGGACAGCAAGATGGTGGGTAAAAAATTGCAAATTAAATTGGACAACGACACGAAAAAGCTCTTTAAAATCATCGAACAAGCGCATTATATATGTACTATGTCTTGAAAATCTAAAGTTTTACTTTGCAAGTTCTATTTTTATATAAGAAGGATTTTATATTAAAAATTCTATATAAAAAATTCTTTTTTTTTTAATTATTCAAAAACGCCTTTAAAGATTTTGATTTTAATTTGAAATGGTTTAAATTTTACAATATATTACAAGAATATCTACATATTACATTCTAAAATCTTATAAATATTTTTTTTTATCAACAACAAGGTATATTTATGATGTTCTCTCACGCAGAGTTATTAATGCCATTTTCGATTGGCTGTTTTGAGTTTCTCTTTTTTCACTCCTGTTACTCCAAAAATTTGTTTGGCTTGTGATATAAGCTTTTTTTGTTGGTAAATGTATACGCAGCGCAGCAACAACAAAAGAAAAGTGCCAATAAATTAGGCAGTAAAAATAGAGCCGATAATAGTGTAGATAAAGCTTTGGAATATTTGCAATGGAACGACTCGCTCGGGTTGCAGACAAAAAGGATTTTGGACCATAGGTGACAGGCAGAGGGTGATGAAAATGTAGAGCGTATATACAAAGTGAATAATAGTTTTATTCAGACTCTCATTACTGCGCTACTTGTAGCTTACCAGTAAAAGAAGGCTATAATAATATAAGGTTTTCTAAATGTTTTTCTGTTCTTAATTTCATAACGGATCAAACCACACATACCACCTTATTTATTATGGCATATATCAATAATTACATAAGGCTATCTTATCTTTATAATTCTTTAACAAAACAATGATTCATTACCGTATGTTACGTTGGATAGCCACAACATAAGCTAACCGCGTTGGATGCAAGGTTATATAGAACCTATACATAAAAGTAATATTGTATCGAAAAGTCAATTGACATCGTCTATGTCAATTTCCCTCTTTCAAAGGTGGGTAAATCATTCATCTGTATATTACAGTGAGTAGTATATTCTCACTGATCTCTATAATATACTGGATAGTGTATTCACACAAAAATATCGACCCCAATAGAAAACTGTAATAATTGTAGAGGGTACATGTCAGAATAACAGTATAACATTTTTGTTGCCAAAGTTACATTTCAAGATGGTTGCTTATGCTTGAAATTAAATTTGTTTAATCAACCATACCAAGGGCACCTTCTTCAAAAAAATATAAAATTTAAATTACACATCTATTTTCAACAAATGTAAGTACGATTTTTTCTTAATAAATAAGCCATACTAATGATATATTTGATTGTTTCTAGTGTGTATTAAATATTAAATATTGAATTGAAAGTGGTTTCGATGCTAGCTTAATATTGCCAAAAGCGGCTTCTTAAGCCGTACCTTGTATCACTGATAACGGCAAATTTATCTTATGCTGGCGGTGAGGGTCAACTCGTTGAAGTTCTCATAAACCATTGAGATTGGATAAAAATCGACCAGAAAATCGAAAAAAAACAGCATAATCATTCAACTCCACCAACAAGAAAACACATTTCCTTGAAACGTTCTGTTACCAGATTTTTAATATGTATTGTAAATAACCTAGAATTTTAAGACGAAAAAAGACAGAGAAACGCACAATAATGACTTCCATTTGTAAAAGAACTTGAACTTGTTTTATTTTCCCAACAATTACATTGCAATAATTCCATATTTAATGATAATTTTTCTGCAATATCCTTCACGTTCTTGTGACGTGGTTCATCTTCTTTGTCATCTTCTTCTAAATCTTATCTGTATTCGGCAAACATGACAAATCGACTAAATGTTGATCGTGTTCATCACTACCAAAGTCGTCGACTTCATCTTCGTCTTCGAAATTCTTCCTTTTTGATTTTTTCTTTTCAACTTTGTGCTTTGCTTTGACAATTTCCTTGAAAAGTTCTTATCGAATTTATCCTCTTCACGAAGGACTTCTTTGCATTTTCAATATCAATTCCTCCCTCGTCTTGATTGATATAATCTCTTGCGAGATCTGATTGTCCAGGTTCCGTCTTCCGTCTTACCTTTTCTGAATTGTTGGAGTTCTTGTTATCTTGATTGAAACTGACAATAAAAATAAATTTTTTTTTTGAAAAGGAGTGCAATCTATCTCTTTCTCTCTTTTTATAAGAAAAACGAGATGGGCAATTGCAATGGTGCTACTGTCAAATTCAAATGGAGTCAAAAAAACTGTTATACTTTGTAGGGAATACACTATCCAGTGTATTATAGAGATCACTGTATATTCTCTATGAGTATAACAGTTTTCTTTTTTTTTGTAGCAATTCGATGATGAGATAAATTGCGCGGGTACCATCCTTGACGTCTATTTGAATAAAAATAAGCAAGTTCACTGTTGACATTAGGCGTTTTTCTTTTTTAATTCAGACTAAAAGCAGAGTTGTCAACAAATCTGTTTGAGTTTCTTTTTCACTCAGAACGTTCAAAGCTCCGATTGTGTGTTTATTTTTTCGTTCTGAATATGTTCTGAACGCGCTAAGATGTGCCTAAGACTGTATGTCCGACATAGTCTAAGCATTCTGAATAAAGTGCTAAAGACAGGAAATTTCATGTGCGTCGAGAAGGAAAATGTGAAGAAAACAACAATCAGATTCAATTAAAATGACGGAAGAAGTTGGTAGTTTGTTGATTGTCTGTATCTGGTGTGCATCTTTCTACAAAATAAATTTTAAGGTTAAAATGAAAATTTATTTTGGTTTGTGTAATGTGTTGTTCAAGTGTGTGTTTAAAAAACAAATCAGAGTTTTCGGAGCTCCCTCCCTCTGTTCGGAACAAGTTCAGAGCATACTCTATGGACTCGAACTCTGTTCATAGCTGTGCTATGAACGAAAAAAGAAAAACGCCTATTGTGTTCTATAAGAACAAAGTTATTGTTTTATACAAATAAATTTGCAAAATTGCATTTGAAATAACAATGTGATCTCTAAAAGTAGTTCGAAGTATTATAAAATTTGAGTGACATGGTACCAGCGCACTTATAACAGTCTTCATTTCACTTTGCCTCATATTTTTTGTATGAATGCGCTATCCAGTATTTATATACAGATATAATTTATATACAAATAAAGCCCCAAAGCCCATTTGCGTACATTGTTGTATTTGTACCTTTGAAACTCTATCCAAGAATAGATAGGAAATCGAAAAATAAAACAAAAACAAATTACTAGGGCTGTGTTGTATATGAGTCTATAGGAAGATGAACAGGAAATATTCTTGGGTGCGTTCTTATCAATGTGTCTATTGGAAGATGAACGGAAAGTTACTTGTGTGCGTGTTTCAGCTTGTAGGCAAATGTCAAATGGAAGCAGAGGTTTCGGGTTTTTATCATATTAGTTTATGATGAGTAGGGCAAGTGTATATTTTTGGTATGCACCAAAGACGATGATGTTCTACACATCCAGCCAGTCTTGTCTCGACCTTGATCGTCGACTGAGCAAGATAGCTTTCGGAGCATGAGTATATTCTTATTTTTCGTTGCAAAACTCTCTTGTATGCCATTAAGAGAAAACAAGAGTTCATGTGAATCTTTTTTTTGGACATAAGCACATTCTAACTATAAGTTAATGATCTGCATAATTATGAATTCAATTAACATATTTTAATGAAAAAACTGGTAAAGGTCTTTGTGGGATTATTTTCCAGAAGTATGAATTGTTTGAAATAGTCGTTCAAGTGTGTATGCATAAATTTGTGAATACATTATCATATTCGATTGGAATCAAAAAACAGTAGAACACTCCGAAAATCCAATCGAAAATGAAATACATTTCATAACTTCGCCTTTGGTTTAACGTAATTTTCATAAACCTGAATTTGAGCTACAAGAAAAATTAACTTATGTTTTTTTTTGTTTATTTTATCAAAAATTTGACAATGTTTTGCAACGCCGGTTTTTTTAATAACAAAAATTGTGCTCCCCATTTTTTAAGAAAAACCGACTTATTTACGGTAAAGCAGTCCTAATTTATGAGCCTAATTACTGAATCTAGCTCCTTAATAATGCTCTTAATTCTATTGCTTCTAGATTTCATGAAAATATGTGACTTGTGTAACGTAGACGACCTGCAGGATTGTAACTCTACTAATTTATTTCACATCAACATGACCATAAACTGCGATATGACCAACAAAATGTGCACTTTGGGAATAAGTAAATATTAATATCAATAATTTATTAAACTACAATATTTTATTGTATAACACTTTTGTTGTCGGGGTTTTTTGTGTCTTTTTAGATGAACATTTTGAAGGCTTTGAGAATCTTACTTTGCATGATATCGATCATAACCATATTTGTATTCTTAAAGAAATGCCTAAAGACCTTGCCGATGAGTCGAACAGTTTTGTTTATGCTGAAAATTTTGATCTTATCCAAACCACAAGTGAAGCAATTTATGAGAGAGGAAAAAAATCTGTAACGGTTTTTTTGAATGAGGACACAGTTTTTGAAGAAACAACTTTAAGAGATGAACTTTTAGAATCACCTGTTATTAAGACAGTTTCTAGCGAAAACTATGGAAATCAAGAATTAACAAGTGAAGCTTCTTTTCTAGGCTTACTAGACAACCAACAAAATGAAGACACAAATTCGTCTTCTTTTAAAAAATCTACTATGGCAACATCTTCTGGTAATGTCGAAAATACGATGTTAGAAACAGAAGAGACCTATTTAGAGGAATCTTTTGGAATGCAACGTGATGAGCAGAACGATGATAAATTAGAAAAAAATGTCCCAGAACATATTATGCCCGATGAAAAAGTTGCATGTTTTGCATGTGAAAGTTCGACAGATGAAGCTTGTCTGGGTAGGATCGAGGAATTGAAGACTATTGATTGTCCCAAGCCAATTGGATGTATTTCATATTATTCAAGTAAGTTTAAAATTGTAGCCGATTAGTTTTAGTTGTTTGAAAAAGTTCATAGCAAACTGCAAAAGCCACTGCTACGAAGTCAAACGTTTGCAAATGTCAACAGTCACCATTAAACATCTTGACTTTATGTTCCGTTATAAAAACTTAACTTAAATCATTTAATAATTACTGTGTAATAATATTTTTGTTTTTATTTTTGTATAGATGGAAACCTTGTCAGAAATTGTGGATCAGTAGTTTCACCGGAAGAATCAGATATCTGTCGGAAGCCGAATAACTTTAGCTGCGATAGTTGCCCTTTAGCACAGTGCAATAAAAAACTATGGAAACAGTGTTTTAAATGCAATTCAAAGGACGACCACAACTGTGCGCTATGGTCGAAAGCCGAAACAGTACCTCTGGCAGTTTGTCCAAATCACAATGACAATTGTTTGGTTCGTGTAACAAAAGATGGTGACACATTGCGTGATTGTTCACCATCAGATATCAAGTGTTCAAAAGATGAGCTTTGCTCTATTTGCGAAGGGCCTTTGTGCAATGCAGGAGTCTTCCCGGCTGACCGGCTTCAATGTATTCAGTGCCGAGAGTGTGAAGAAGCTCAAGATCCGAATACTGCATTACCATGCCTGCATTATCATATCAATGAGAAGTGTTTTCTGTATGTAACTGCAAAAAGTAGAATGATTCGAGGTTGTGTTTCAAATGCCACCGAAATGGAAGATTGTCAAAATAATGAACCCAAGTGCATAACTTGCGGGGAACAAAATGGATGCAATAGTGAACCGCTGATGAAAGATCCAACTCTATCGTGCAGTAAATGCAAGTCCGCGGATAATCCGAGCTGTGTCTGGGAACAACCCGAAACCACTGTTTCAAAATGTGTCAACAAGTTTCTCTATTACTTGACAGAAACATGTTTAACACAATTTGATCCGTCATCTGATGAAGCCGTTCGTGATTGTTCGTTTGATTATGGAGTGTGTACTCCCGAAGATCAGGATTGTCATTCGTGTCCCGAAAATGGATGTAACCGTGAGAGCTTAAAAGTACAAAAGTGCATTCAGTGTCAAAGCAATCAGCCTGGGGAATCTGAATGTCAAAATCATGCTGAAGGTATATCTTCTACTAATTGTCCACAGGAAAAACAAAGTTTTGAAAAGCGTGGCTGTTTTACTATTACTAAAGGTACAATCAAATTATAAACATTCTTATGATGATGAAAAACTGATTGTAGACTTTTTTTTTCTAAGGAAATGTTACGTCTCGAGGTTGTGTTGCAGGGCTATCGGATGCTGACTTTAATCTATGCAAGAAGAAAGGTCAAACTTCATGCGAAATTTGTATGAATGATTCATGCAATAATATATTAGCCCCATCTTTAAGTTCCAAAATAGGAAAGATGCCATTGTTTGTCGTAGTAGGTCTATTTTTGATTGTGCTTTAGGGTAAAACTTATTCAACTTGTTTAAGCTCTAACAATTTATGTCTATGAATATTATATGTTTTCTTTTTCTGCAATACTGCTTTCCAAAGGTTTTATTTGAAGGAGAATAGCATTTTGTATAGCACAAAGATAAACAGTTATTGATAAAGTAATCAGTACCAAAGTTAGGTTATTGGACTGATAAACTGATATGTTGTTTGTTGTCTTTTATTAATTAGCCTCATCACGAGTTCCATCGTAATGGGAAAGTTCTTCGAATATCGAAAAATGTATGAGAATTTCCACTACGATGGATTCTGTTATAGATTTTTACGGGATTCGTAGCAAATTTCCGATTATCGTGTTAGAGAATTGAGTTCAAATACGATTTCGCAGGTGTAAAAATTCTCAACATTATGTCAAAAGTAATTATGTAGTCATTGATAATTTTCGGCAATGCAAATCTGTATTCTATAAGTAAACTTATAGAGTGTGTTTCTTTAAATATTCTGGAATGTTCAGAATATTCAGAATGCCACTTTTGCGTTTTTTTATTCCATGGAATATCATACGGATAAACTATTTTGCTCTTTCTTTATTCATTCCGGAACGTCTGGAATGGAATGCATTATTTTTTTCCATGTTAAACAGGGAATGAAAAGAATATTTTCGGAATATCCCCCTCATGTCAATGTCAAACAAGCAAACAAAATGACAGCAGCCAAAGACGGAAACCAAGTAAGGGGCCAGTTATAGCGATCAGGAAAACGCATCAGGAAAAGTTGAAACGGTATGAAAGTGAATATTTTTTCCTGATATTCGTTTATAGCAAACAGGAAAATTATGTCGGTTGGCAAGCCTCACTTCTAGTCTGCCATCAAGTTTTCCTCATTGAAACACACACGAAAATGTTTTTCGTCTACAATTCTGTCAGTGGAACGAGAGAAATTGGGAACCAAATCATTGGAACGATTTGTTCCATTTTGTGTCAAATAGCAATCAGCTGGCACGAAAAATGAATTTTCATCAGGGAAATAATTAAATACATTGTTAATAAAAAAAATAATTGTTCTATTGCAAATATTTTTTGCAAAAAAAATTCTCTGAGTTATTTGTCATCGATTAGTTTAGCATTTGTATTTTAAAACGCGTGAAATTATTATAAATTATATTTACATTAGAACTTTTTTCCTGATTCGTTTTCCTGTTCGCTATAACTGACCCCTAAGTCAACATTGACAAAAATGTTTTTATATTTTTATTATTGAAATAAATATATAAATAATATTTAAATTTGAGTTTTCATTAATTAATAAATTAATAATATTTTATTTTTACTATTTAGTTGGCATAGATATACCCGATTTTTTTGTCATCATCAGTTCATCACATTCAAAGGACTGATTGATGCCATCTTTTTTTTGTATTCTGGATATTATTTTTGATTCCATTCTTGATAGCTATTTTGGATAAGCATTTAGTTTTGACCATCCATTTTATTCCTTATCCTGACCAAATAAAGAAACACATTATTCTATACATAATTCGCTAGGATAAAATGTAAAACGAGGGTAATAATCTCGACCAATTTATTCTTCCAACATTTTTGGACTGTTTATGTAGTTTTTTTTAAATTTATTTCTTATTTTGAAGTGTTTGCTTTAAAAAGAGTGGCGCAAAATTTTAGTCGATTTAGTAATATGTTAAATCATTTTTAGTATGATACTAGACTAAAAAAGGATTTTTTTAAACCGGTTTAGTATCGTACTATTTTCTTAACATTTTACTAAAGTTAAAATCCCAAAATGGCTACTTTATTTTTTTAGTATCGTACCAAATCCATATGCCACTTTGACATTAACAAACGTCAAAAAGTTATGTTCGCTTCCTTTTTGGCGCTATTTTAGGCGTGTTTAGTTGTAGTTCATTAGGAAAATAGATTTAGTATGGTGCTAGTTAAAAAGTGTTTAAAATTAGTAAAATATTAGTAAAGTGCTTTAGTATTAGCAAACTGTAAAGTAATATCATGCTAAGCCCTTAACATCAGGCTGTTTAAAATGTTACCTCAGTGACTTTTACTAAAATTATATAGAGGTGTGATGAGATCTGTTTCAAAAACAAAAAAACTATAATTCGCTTACTGTTTCTTATCTTATTGCCGAAATAATAATGTTTTTTATATAAGCTAAGTACATACAAATGAACACACCTAAAATTGTTAGAGGTTGATTCAATAAAACAAGACAAACATACATTTTTAAACATTTAAGTATCACTGTCAATCTTAATGTAATAATTATTATGCAGTTAGTATGTGAGTTGGTTATACTAGTATACCACACCAGAACATATGCGCATCTGCTTAATATTTAGTACAATGTTAAATCATTTTAAGTATGATACGAGCCCATACAAGATTTTGGTAGAGAAGGGTAGCTTTGGCCACCATAAACAGATAATAGGGTATGCTCATTAGATACACCCATTTCGCCAACTTGCTTATGATGTGACGTCATCGTGTTCTGCAAGTTTGACAAGCGAGATCATTACTTGTAATTTATAAATTGTTTTTTTTTTTGTATTTTATTTGTTTTCGCGTTTAAAAGTAAATTTTAAAATGGTTGTGTGTGTTGTTTTGGGGTGTAATAATTCAATGGACAGAAAAAACAATGAAATAAAATTAAAATTTCACTATTTCCCGAAAGACGTTAAAATGTGCAAATAGTGGATTAGTGCTTGTGGTAATAAAAAATATTATACTTTAAAAAAGCAGTCGTGTTTACTCAGAACATTTTGTTGAGATCGACTATGCACTTAAAGATATACCAAATGAACTTGAGCAATCTTCGAAAGACAAGACAAGAAAAAAAAGAAAACAAATGGATCGTTAATGGATGTCTAGCTGCTTTCGAAAAGTAATAATTTGAAATAAACTGTCCTATATTATATATTTAACCATGTTTAATACCTATAGTTGTCACAAACCCTCGACAAGTAACTTTGTCCCCGAAAGTCCACAAGAGGAAGAATTTTGTGGAGACCATGATCAGGAGGATTGTTTGTATTACACAAATGGTAGCACCCATACAGAGTAAATTATACTTGGAAATCATTTTGAGTTACCAAAATAATATTTTATTTTATTCTATTTTCTAAAATAGAGTTGAATACAACTGCAGCAAGGAACTAAGAATCATGGAACTGGAAAGGCAAGTCAGCAGATTGAAGAACAATCTAAAGCGGAAGAATCAGAAGGCACAAAATGATAAGGCTATGAGGACATCTTTAAGAGGGATATTTGCACCTACCCAAGCAGAACAATTGGAGCATCCGAAAAAAAAGCACCCTGGAAAGCTGAGGATATTTCTTAAGCAATATCCCTTTATTCTGCTTGGGTGGATGAAAAGTCGGAAGGTGGACTTAAGAAACCAAGCGATACATTCCTTGAAAATGTTAAATGTAAAAAAACTATTTTTTAAGTGCAGCCTTTATTTTAGAATTAAGCATTTAAACAAATAATTTTTAAGTGAAATTAACTGTAAGAAATGAAATGGTCTTTTATTCCTTCTTATATCCGAACCAGTGACGATGACTTCACACCACAGCTGTCAAAACACAATGAGCATACCTTATTATCTGTTTACCGTGGCTTTGGCAAAGACCGGATGAACATCATCAAAACCAATAGCATTTGATCTAATTGAAATACAGCTTTTAAGGACATCAGCCTCATCAACTGCAGAGAAACTAAAACTGCTTGTGGGGTAATTGTTGAAACGGGGGATGTCGTAGTTCGGATTGTATACTTCGTGTTCTATTGGAAATGGGGTAGGCAAGGTGACGAAAGTTGAGTTCGTTGGGGTCAATGTTGTTGAGATGATTGCTTTTTTGTTTACCTATTCCTATTTGTTTTAAATTTTTCCAAAGGTTATGTTTAGCTTAAACAGGATCTAATCGTGGAGCATAAAAACGCTTCTTCGCTTCACGTATTTCGAGAGTTACTCAACGCTTAATATGCTTATAAGCTTGGTCACGTTCATTAATCAAACGCTTTATATTGTAAGTAAACCAAGACGGCTGACTTCTCAAATTAAATTTGGTTTTAATTGGCACATACTAAATCCATATGACACTGTGACATTTACAAACGTCAAACAATTATTCCCGCTAGTTTCTAGCACTGTTTTAGACGTGTTCAGTTACATTTTATGAAGAAAAAGGTTTATTATCATTCTAATTAGACAGTGTTTAAATTTTAAAATATTTCAGTGATTTGATGTTTCAAAAATATTTCATGCAAACTATCGATATCAAAGTGTAAATTCGTCGGTAGATCCGGTAAAAAAATTTTTCTTCGGAGTAAGATTCAAATCAAAACTAACATTTAGATTTTAGTCAAACCTGGGTCCATTTAGATCTGTGTCCATTGCAGAAAAGATCAGATCATAAGAGCATTTGTTAAAATAATAATAAACCAAAAAGAGAAAAAAATAAAATGCACGACTGGGTCGTATGAACTTGCTCTTGTAGCTAAAAACCTTGGTGTTAAGTAGTAGCTAACCAATGTCGCTGTTAATAGGTACAGGTAGTCTAGTTTAGTTATCCTGTGCAGGTTTAAAGCCGAAGTAGGTCTGATTACCTTGATACTTAGTATCATGAATTGTCGAATATTTAAATGGATTTTAGTTATGTAAATTAGGAGGGTAATATATACCTACCTATACATGTACAGTACATGCATATTTATATTTATAATGAAAGTGAATGGTGTGAATAGGTGGGTAAAAATCGTTTTTAAACTTATAAAAACTGCCAAAAAAACAAGAACGCCATTAGATGCCACGGATCAATGAAAATTTTATAAAAAAGTATCTCGAAAATTGTAGGACGGATTTTGATGAAATCCGGTTTTTTATTTTTAGTTTTTTGAAATGTTGGTATGCCGTTTTTTTTGGGTTTATTAATATACATATAATTATAACATTTAAAATAATTTTTTTGGTTAGTTTTAAGAATATTGATTTTTCAAAAAAAAAAAAAAATTCGATATGCAGAATTCGTTTGGCTACCTAATCTTCTCAGATATAAAATTTGACAGAAATCTAATGTACCGTTACCGTGAAAGCCAAAAATTAAAAAAAAGTTATATGAAAGGTACCGTTAATAGACTTTCCCCATAAATTTGGTTTTGATCAGATGATAGCTAGTGCCAACAAAAAAATTCTGAAAAATTTGTATCAAAATCGTTGGAGCCGTGTTCGAGAAAATAAGATTTCCCTTAATGGTTGTATGGCAGGTACCGTTATTTTTATGCCTAAACATAAAATGTCACTTCCTCCTCTGAGGAATGCCAAAAGAATCACACGTACCAAATTTGAAGGTAATCGCTTACGCCGTTGAGGCTGCAGCTAACAGACAGATAGACATTTTTTGTCGATCACTTTTTTATGCTTCTTTATGATCGTAGTGTCATGTACCTATAATCGCAAGTAAAAACAAACTAGTTCTCATGATTCTGTTCTAAAATGAAAATCCTGTGCTTTTCTTGCATAATCTGCTTTTACATCATGCATTTTCTGATTACAATTGGTGCGTTCAGATGTCGTATGATAGCCTATCTAAGATAAGTTAGTATCCGTTTAAGTTTCTGAAGACGAAACACTGGTTAAATTTGTATGCGTTTGTGCATATGTTTTTTACATTTCTCATGCTATACAAAATTCTAGCAAAATTATTTGGATAAGTTGAGATTTATTTTTTGTCAGCAGTTATTTTGTCAACAGCTGTGTTTTTACAAGTTATTAAAACAACAGCATCCTATCCGGTTAGCTATGGATCGATTTCGGAATGCAGCCAATGGAGATAGAAAAAATAGACATGGAATAGCTGTCAAAATATTGAATACACATAAATTCTACGTTCCATTAACGATGAATCTAGAGCAAGCTTTAAAGCATGCTTTCAGTTTCGCAAATGGAGACCGAAATCGTAGCTATATTTTCATAGCTTACGATAGATAGTATGCTTTCATCGCTTATCTACTGTTCATCGCTTGCTTTTTCGCAAGGTATTTGAAGGTGGCAATTTTCAAAAATTATGTTACCCTCACATATATATCATTACTTTTTGGTTCACCTTGTCATTATTCGTATTTTTCAGTAGAATACACTAATTATAAAAAAAAATCATTTTTTAATGTTTAATTTTAATACAGAACATATCCTAATGTTAATATTACACTTAATTAAGGAATCGGTAAAAAAGAATGTAGTACAAATTTAGTTGAACCAAAGTCTATAATCTTAAACGAATTTTACAAGCAACAAGGATAATGCAAATAACCCGCTTGTTAGAGCGATGTTTTGTGCTGAATTTGGCACTGCCCCCATATTGCAATTGTCTCCCTTACATGGTTCACACAATTTGTAATTAGTGTCCAAACAATTTTTCCTTGTTTTTGGATCGGCGTCAGCGAGACAACTTCTAATGACAATATCATCTGAAATTAGAATAGAAAACCATATATTTTTCTGATTATAACTTTATATTTTAATGCAACCTACTCCATTTCTCAATATAACACTGATATCCATCATTTGATGTCATCTCATTTCTGCATAAATCAGATGTAAAGCTTTCTTTCTCTAGTGGTTGACCACATTTTGGATTGTCATCACTGCGGCATTTATAACAAGAACTTCCAGTTTGAATGGCGTTGTTGCAAGCATTACCATTGGTGCATGAAGTACAAGTTCCAGATGCCGAAGCACAATCGAAGTCTTGAATACATCCTCTGGCAACTTTGCCGGATTCAGGTTTATTTGTATAACATCCCTGGGGCTTCCAATACTCAATTTTACTAGAACAGTCCTTAGCATCCTCTGCTGTGTGAGCCCCAGCACATTTAGGGTCATCTGGCTGGCACTGGATACATTTTACATTTGGAACCAATTTGTATTCGTCAACATTACAACCGTTAGCCTCGCACTCCTTACATTTCTCTTTAGGACTTTCTTTTGAACAAAGATCATATGCAGTTGTATCGGAGTGACAACCTCGTGACATAGCAGTATCAGAAGAGCCATACTCAAAACACTTATCCGTCTTTTCATAGAAAAGGCAAGGATATGACAAGATATCAGATGTAAATTTTGATGGAGTTGCACATTTTGAATTATCCGATTTACACTGGAAGCATTGGCGGCGATCGCTTGGATAGATACCCTTATTGCAACTGTTGCCATCAGAGCAAATTTTACAATCCGTATTCACGCAAGTTGTTTCATCATTTTTGGTTGCGCATCTACGTGAGGTATGTTTGTCACTCTTAATTTCCATTAAGCATTTGTTAACGCCAGAGTCACAGATTTCATTTGGTATGGAGTTCTCATTTTGCCAATATGCACAATCAGCTGTAGCAGACGATTCGCATGACTTACACCAAAATAAATCTGTGTCAACGTTGCAATGCATATTTATTGCAGTACAACTTTTACAATTCTTTCCGTCACATTTGTCAGAATCGGACACACAACCACGCTTTATATTGCCGTTGTTTTCTGTAAAATAAAAAACAAACATAATAAACAAAACTATAAGATTTGATCGATCAATTGAAGAATACATAAGATATACTAATTTTAATTTATTATGAAAAAAATTAATTTCTGTACGACTGCACTGCAACGCAACGGATCTTCACAATGCGTTAAAATATTATTTGAAATACATTGCAGAGCTACACAGTGAGGTCGAGCAAGATCGAAACAATTTTCGTAAGTTTCATAATAAAAGGTATTTTTTTAGAGGTATAGAACTTAAATTTGGCAGCACTGTTTTCATTGACAACTATTTTGTCATCTGCTATATGATTTATTTTTATATTGGTATACAATTTTATCATTATTCAGCGTACATTCGGTAATTGGGCGCGAAACGCGATTGGTGTTAATCCGGATTTTCAATAAAAAATTGACAGTTTGGTGTCCTTTATGAGCTGGTGGAAAAATTGGGGCTTACTTCTTTTAAAACGATGTCGGTAATGGAGACCGTTATATATCCATAATCAATGACGTTTTCGTTTCATGAATTGAATCCACATTTATATGGGGAGCTGTCACATAACGCGCGCCAGAATTGATTTGTTGCAGCAAGCGTATGGTGATAGTATAATATCGCATTTAGAACCTTTGAGTTGGCCTCCAAGATCGTGCGATTTAACACCGCTATATTAATTTCTGTGAGGGCGTGTGGAGTCGATAGTCTACACCGATAACTACAACTTAGAAAACAACATTCGCCCGCTGCGTTAAATACTATGCACATCAGAGCGACCAACGACCAACGAATTAACGAATATTCGTCCATTTTGACATTTTGTTCAAATGATTTCAATTTTATTCGTCACGAATATAGGTTGAAAGTCTGATTTTGTGGTTAGACGCGCGCGAACAAATAACTCGTTGATGGGTGGATGTTATGTGGAACGCGAATAGAGTTTGACTGTTCGTAGCAATCAGATGCAATTCGCGACGACCAATATTGTTTTCTCAAATTTATCTTATTTTGGCGATTAAAAAGTAATTTTTACTGTCGTAAATATTAATATAAATTATATTTCTACAATTTTGTTTTGAATTTGTGAAGAATTTACTTTGGTAAATTATTTTAAATAGAATTTATTCGTTTATTCGTCAGTCGTTGGTCGCTCTCGTGTGACTAGTTCTTTTGTAGCTTATATTCGACGCCAAATGCTCTGAGTCAGCCGCGGTGGCCATATGCCAGAAATCATATTCAAATAAAAATAACGAAGAATTATGTTGCAAAATAAAGTCAATCTTATGGTAATTTATACAACTTGTGTTTTATTTCATTTTATGGTTCTATTTCTATACCTCTAAAAAGACCTTTTACATATCTATAGTTGTGTGTTTTGGTACATTTTAAATTTTTTTTTGTAATATACTAACGGTATCGTGTAATGTACAGTATCTAAGTACGATTCCATTAAAATAAATAAGTATAAAAAGTTGCTTTTTTTCTATTTTTAGAAATTAGATACACAAATACCTTATCACACAAATGATAATATTCTACAGAAATATCGATTTCATTGATAAACGCTTAACTATTCACTGTATTAACTACTGCTTATACCTATTATGATGACTTATAAAAGCTCAATGAAAATACAAATCGACTGTCCATAAATATATTGTTTTTGCTTGAATGTTCGGAGTTACTTATGTATAAGTATATACATAATGGCCAGTTCAGAAAGTTGAGATCTTACAAATTTCGCTCTGTCAAAAATTGAGGCGAATCAAAATTTTTTTTCCTCAGTATTTGACAGCAAAACTGAGAAACTTTGCTGAGGAATCCAGTTCATATGAAGGACATTGCTGAGTTCTCTGATATTTCATTTTTCTGAACTAGCATATATATTTCAATATTTATACCATATTAAAATTTTCTATATCCCATCACATTTTTTGGGAATTTCGGCTTATCGGGTAATGTTTTCGGAGATTTTCTTCTTTAACCGATTTCATAGATGAGTGATATCTTTTTCGATTGGATATTAGGAGTGTTCTACTCTTTTTAATTCCAATCAAATATCTATGGAAATATCGTGTTCACAAATTTACGCATACATACCCAAAAATTGGCTTATTCAAACATTTTTAATTTTGGAAAACAAAAATCCGACGAAAAAATTTAAGGGTATAAATTTGGTGCCTTTTATGTCTTCTCTCTTATGACATCGCTAATGGAACAATAGTCCGAAAAAAATTACTGGGCACATAGCTAATCAAACTGTTTTGGAGTAACTGGAGTGAAATTAGAGTTACACCGAACAGGCAATGGAAGCAACAACTTATTACATGTCAAACGTGATACATGTTTGAAGAAGCTATTTTGTTGTAGGTACCTATATGTGTAAATTTGCGCAGAAAATAGTTTTCATATTCCATATAGGTATTGGAATCAAAAATGGCTAATCAAAGACGACATAAATATTGAGTCATCTATTTTGTTTTCTGGAAGTAATGTCATTTTTGTTTGGCTGTTAGGAGTTACTCCTATTTCATTCATATTTATTATGTTCAATATGAAAAAATCGGAGCAAAAATTTTAACTCCGAATTTTTATTTTGTTTTCTAATTGATTTTGACTTTGTTGTTTTTATGTAAATATGGAAGTAACGCATATTTACTTTATAGTAAAAGAAAAAACAAGTGAGACTTTTATTGCAATATTAAATACGTGAATAGTCACTTTTTCACTTTATGTAAAATATGATAACAATAGCGTCCACAATTTCGTCTACTAGCTATATATTTGTGTTATTTTTTTAAAATTTAGAAACTAAGTTTTTTTACAGTTTTAAAAGACTGAATAAAATATTACCAAATAAAATAAACAATGTTTGATTCAAAACATTAAAAAAATACATTTATATTTCGAACTTACCAATTAAAGTAAAACATTTTTCACATTCTGCCTCAGTTGTGATAGAATTAGGTTCCTTAAGACACTTAGGGTCACTACTATCACACACTCTACATTTTCCTTAAAATAACAAGAATAAACGCTTAGTAATTTTTAAATAACTAAATTTCATTTTCGAATAATTTTTTTTGAGATACCTTTTGCACTGACACTAGACAGAGATACAGTTAAAACTATTGCAAGAACAAATAATTTGTATCCAATTTCCATAATTAAATAAACCGAATTCAAAAAAACCTCGTAACGAAAGAAATATTGTTAGCTAACTAAAAATTAGGCGATTTAAAGGTATTTTCGCAGGTGTTTGAAATGATAATAAATAGTAATCTTATCGAAAAAACGATAATTATTAGTATCGACTGTTTTAGCACATTTGAATAGAAATAAATAAAAATGTGCTTCAGCTGATTAGCAATCCCATATATAAGGTTTGAGATTAGGGACAAGCATTCACACAATTTTAACATTTTGATGACTCTCCGGCAATAATTATGTGTCGGATAACTAATCAGAAGTTAACTTAGACTCTATTTACATGTTTTGTAATTAATTTAAATGATCAAGGCCGGTTTAATTCAAAAGAAATATTTCTTTAATATTCAAGAAATAAATAATAAATCATGGTTGTGAAAATAAGATATATGTAGATAACGAAGGAAAATGCAAAGTGCGATTCAAAATGTAGATTAATGCAATGTTGCCAAACAAAAACAAGCTATATTCACACTGTGAATTTTCAATTATTCTTTCTCATAAATTGCTAAACAAAGGAATATCAAAGTAATATCCAAATTTAAAAAATCTTGTTCAAAACTATGAAGTGACATGACATTGACATGTGCACAATTGGAATACTGTGGCCTGATTAGGGAATACGAAGCGAATCGTTTTAGGTGGCGAAAATGAGATTTGATATTACTGTTTTCGCTTTTGTCTCTTTCGTTTTACATTCGCCCTATTTGCGAAATACAAAACGAATTTGATTTGACATTTCAATTTTTAGCGCGTGCATTTCCGACAGGGTTTCTTTGGCGGATTGGTTTATCCGGTCGAAAGTGATATTTTAGTGGATTTTTTTCATTTAAATAAATAAAAATGTGAGTTTAACTATTATTTTTTTTTATAAAAATAAACTAAAGTAATAAACAATCATTTTTTTGTAATAAACGTGTAGGCGCCCAAGACAGCAAGACACCAACCAGCAACAATTTTCTCCGCTCATCGAATTTATGAGGGAAAACGAATTGATAGCCAAAGGACACAACATACAACATTCTCTGCAATATGTCTAGCGCTTCGGACATTGAATTGCATACTGTGGGTTGCGCCATTCCAATGTTTGTATCCTGCCCAACCACTTTCTGGTATGATCCGTCTGCAAGGAATCTCAATGTTGCAGTTAATTTTATAATTGGTGGTGTCCCGTTGTTGTTCGGTGGTCTATATTTGTCTTTTATTTCGTTCAAGACAATTTTAAATGTCTCTTTTGAAAGGCGAAACAACTTATCGAACCAAGTTTTTATAAAATAAAGCAAATTTAACAAATAAAACACTGACTCGAAGTAAGGAAGATCAAAAGGTGAAGAAACACTTTTTAATAATTTTCTTCTCAAGTTTGAATTTTAAGATGCTTTTTCTTCCTCACGTTAAGCATTTATATAAATAACATTTCTGTCCATTTTTTCTTTAAATAAATATTTTATTACAAAGTTAATACACCTCGAAAACACAAATGATTTTGATTGAAATAATAAATATTCACTGGCAATTAGCTGTCAATTATCTGGAAATCTGGGGAGTAGCATTTACGATTCGCCTCGAATTCGTGAATTGATCAAAACGAAGCGAGTCGAAAGTGAGATATCGAATTAAAAACGATTCGCTTCGTATTCCCTAATCAGCCCACTGAGCCCTCACTAATTTCGCAAAGGCGTATCCAACACTTTTATATAGATGAGATTGCTAAAATCTTATTTTTCGGAATCGGCCTGCTTAATAATAATGTAAACGTACAATTGTGAACAAGTCAAAATTCCTGAATTAAACGCATTTATAAGACAATTTTGTAAAATTTTAACAAAATCAGACATCTTACTAACGAGATTCATATAGGAAAAACACTCAGAACCTTATATTAAGCTGTATCGAACGGCAAGGGATCTCACTTTTGTATAAGTCTTGACGATCGATGCTTCCAATTTTTTTCTTTTATAAATATTTAACGAAAGAGACTTTTTCGAAACAATGACATGTAGAACGAAAGAGTTTGTTGTAATTAGCCTATAGAATATAATCAGTGGCGTATACTTTTAGATGATTTATGCCGGATTTACACGAGTCACAAATTGCCATTAATTCATGCCATTACTCTGGCAAAATAATGGTAAAATCTAATCAATAATAATAAGCATTTACGCAGGGCAAAATAATGACTGTTTGATTGATAATTAAAGAATGAGCAAGTTCATTCTTCCTCGCGGTGTGCTATAATTTTCAAAATGGCACCATTGTGCATTTACATGAAACCCTTATAATGGCGATATTTAATGCCAGTCTTCCTTGCCATTTTTTTAATGACGAAAATAATGATACATTTTCAAAAAATTTACACGATTTTCAAGAAAATAGGTTTAGTATCTTCTTTTTTATTTTACTACATTTTCACAGGTTGTTAATCTCCTATCCAATAGATTACCTAAATCTCAAATAGTTTTTCACCGCTCGAAAAGTATATTTTGACAGCACTATTTAAAATGCAAATGGTATATTATTTTCTCGTGTGATGTAGAAATGAGACAGGTATAGCTTGAACCAAATCACTTGGTCATTCTACTGCTCTTAAAATTTCCTTGATCATCTCATTAATTTTGAAAGATGCACACAATTATCTTCCAGAGTTGTACTTTATTTACATGTCTGTGGCTTATTGTGCAGTTTTCGAAAAGCATTTCATCACTGGCACTGTACTGTAATGATTAAATTTCTTGCTCACAATTGTTCCCCTTTCACACAAGGAAACTGAGATGACGGCCACTGGAAGTTTGATGGCGAGAAGGGCGAGAATATTCTTGGTACCAGTTTCTTCGTGTAAAAGCTACAAGGCAATTAAAGGAAAACGTCAAAAAAAATCTCCAGCAACTGGAAAGATTTTGTTGAGCTAATTGGAATGCAAAGCAAAACGTCAAAAAAATCTCTTCAAATCGTTGGACGGGGGATTTTTTTCATACCCCTTACTTCTGGCCCAAACTCCCAGTTGCCGGCAACTCAGTTTCCTTGTGTGAAAGGGGACTTAGCTGCATTTTATTATGTACGGGCTTGGGTTATTTTTTAAGACGTATTACAAAAACAACACGAGGTCCAGGTTTCTATCGGGGTTCTATCTGGGCTTGCAAATATTAGTATTAAATTCGCGAACAAAGTGTACATTTAAGTACATAACCCAGATCGTTTTATTTTCACGTGTTGAACCATATGGGTTATTGGCGATAATAAAACAAGGCTATTGTTGTTCTTTTGAATCCTCTGTATCTCTCTGCCCAACAAACCGTTGGTCAAGTGATTTGATTCAAGCTATAACTTCATCTATCTCAACCGAAACGAAATTCACTTTTTCGATGAATGGGTTCATTTCCATATGTAAATAGGTTAGTAGGTACGATTTGTACGTCTCTATAAGAAGATTTAAGTGAGATTTATTTTAAATCTTCTATTGATGACATTAATTGGCAATCCTCAAGATTTATAGCAGATTTAGATGAATCTAAATCTTGATTGATTGTTCAATGAAAAAGTAGTATGTATGAGCAAATGGTCAAAATTGTAGTAGATATCATGTTATACCTAAGCATCAATAATTGCGTATTTTTGCAATCCCTGGGGGAATTGGTTGAAAAAAAACGACAAAGGCGCTTAGTGAAATACTTGGTAGCACTATTAATTTGCAAGATGATATTTGAAGAACAGCTGTAATGAAAGAAAAAAATAAACATCACTGTTTGTCTCATTCTTCTAAAAATCATCGGGTTGATTTGTTTTGTGTAATTTCGATATATTTATTGAATTTAAACTACTTTTCTATTAAAATAACAGAAAAAGAACCAAGTTAATTATTATTTATACAAAAAAATGTGAATCAAGTAATTTGAAAATTGAAATCAAGTATTTTGGAAATTGTTTTAGCCGATGTGATTTTCTTTTAAATAAATTTTCATAAATACAGTGGTACATAGAATTCAACTACTGGAAAACTACCCCATTCGTCGGTCACTGGTGACATGATATTAGTGGACGAGTTGCTTATTCGGGCGGGACGCTCAGTTCCTATGTCATTAGGAATATAGGTCTGAGCAAGAGCGGGCGACGATCAAGAAGATTGAAGTATGCCAAGGATGTAGCAGAGAATCTGTATTGGGTTGCTCCCGTGTACAACAAAACGCAGCCGAAAACAATCTTCTCAGAGAAACCTTTGTTTTGTTGTTCATTCAATTCTTGTTAATTGAACGAATATCAACTTCAGGAAATACTTTTTTATTTAATAATAATTTCACAGTCAAGT
Organism: Philhelius pedissequus; assembly: GCA_910595825.1. Lineage (NCBI taxonomy): Eukaryota > Metazoa > Arthropoda > Insecta > Diptera > Syrphidae > Philhelius > Philhelius pedissequus. The sequence goes on from OU343160.1 coordinate 330,548,798, forward strand.
TTTAATATACATATAATAAAAATAAACGCAAAAATGAAAATCGCTGTAGAAAGTTTTGCTCATGGCGAGGTTTAAAAAAATCTACGATACCATAGAGGCAATACAATAGCGGAAAATGTTAAAATTGATTTGGTGTTGTGTTGCGGAATGTATATTAAAAGGAAAGTTAGGTTAGGTTGACATGGCCGTCAGGAAAACAACTGACACACTTAGACCAAATGCTCAACCAAACCAAACAAAATTGATAATTATCTGACATGTCAAAATGTCAGTTTTGAAGTTTCTATACATTTTATCGATAACTTAGTGAAAAAGTTTTTGGTAGCACAGTTTTTATCCTCTCCAATAGCTAAGCCCCGAGAATTCTCTGGGTTTAAGCTAAGCACCCACGGGGATTAGTTGTTGTTGGATTTAACATGCAAATTGTTCATCCTACTTATCGTTTTGTTCGTCCAATTTCCCCGGGGCTTAGAAAAAAACACGTCTAATGCTGTTTACAATCTTAAAACATTGGCTTTAAGAAAAAACTTTTCCATAAATAAGCCAATAGTGGCGTTTTTCATGGGACATTCTTTTCTTGATTTCAAGAGGCTTAAATGTCAAACGTAAGCGGCAACCTCTGATTGATTTTGTATTTGGTTCTTCGGCTTCGTTTTCATCAGATGATGAATTTATAAATGAAAACCACACACACGCAAAGACAAAATATTAAAATTAGCACTCTTCTATTGAATTTCAGAATGAGTGAATACCTACTTGAACTGAATCGATGGCTGTTTTAAGACCAATTGCTAAACTTTGTGTTTATAAGAGGCGAATTGGAGTAGCGCCTGCGCCAGTCTCATCTTCCGATTATGCGCCACATCCGAGCTGATGTCAATCGTCTAGAAAACATACCAGGCTAGAAAGCCAATATACATAATGTTTTCTAAATTAAAATTATTTCTATTTACAAAAATACTTTAATTACCACCCCTACTCCGTAGGTTACAATTCCATTAATTATTTGTGAAAACAGTCTCAACTTCTTTTCAGTTGATAAGATAAGATTCAAACAACTGATTAAATCGAATGCAATTAACACTGTTGTTGATTATATATTATGATAGGAAAATCGATTGGAGTCATATTAAATTTAATCAAGGTGATTGTTTACGAGTGCCTACTACATATGTATATATTAAATTTTGAAATGATTCATAAAACTTAACATAGTTGATGAAATTAACGAGCAACTGAACTATGTTCTTTAAGATCAAATTTCAGATATCTTTATTATATTATTTAAAAGAAATGTATACGGATTTATCTTATTAAAAAAAACTTCACCGATTAACCTTCAATTTATTGTGTTGACAGAAATAAATACTCTAATGCCGAATCAACACGAGTGACAAATTGCAATTATTTCTTTCATTTTAATGACATTAATGACAAAATCGTGTAAATGGTTTGAAAATTTGTTATTATTTCGTCAGTAAAACTGGCATGAAATATTGCCATAAAAATGGTTTCATGCAAATGTACACTGACACCATTTTGAAAATAAATAATTGCACACCGCGAGGAAGAACGAATAGTTAATTTATTTAATACGTTAATTTACTAACGTTAGAATTTATAGCTATTTAATTACAATTTTAATACGCTTATTATTACCTATAATATAAATACACAATATAATTACAATGATGTATTGAAAAAAGTTTACTTTAAATTGTTTGATTTTAAAATTGTCGTTTATAGAAGTAATTAAATAATAATACTTATTGAAGACTTATATCAATTGATTTAAAAGACTATTCATACCATAATTTGTTCTGCCGACTATCGGACATAAGGGCAACTGTATTCTTATGCTAGTTAGACTGTAGCTAAAATTCAATTGACACAACGCTGATGGAGAATTTATTGATCCATTGATTAGTTTAATAATGAAACAAAGGTGGAGATACTGTCTATGTTTGAACAGTGAGGGAACCTTTATTAGCATGAGCCTATGATTATAACGAGGAAGTACCGATCTTTGTGACCACGGAAGAAGACGAAGGCAAAAACGCATGAACCTTCTCTGAATACCTTCAAGTCTGCTTATATGAAATGTGTTGTATAGGGCCCGTGTTCAAGTACTGGCCTTACAAGATATGTAAATAAGTTTGAGGACATAGGGATCACGGATATCACGAGAAAGTCTTTTTATTAAACCTAGAACTTTATTGGCTTTTTTAATTATATAGTTATAGTGGTCTGTAAAAGATAATTTATTGTCAAGTATAATACCCAGATCGGAAAAAATGGAAAGTTTGCATAGATGAGAAGAATCTAATAAATAATTATAAGTTATAATTTTTTGTTTGCGTGTAAAGCACATGCTTTTGCATTTGTCAATATTTAACAAAAGTTTTTATTACACCATTCCCTAAACCTATATAGGTCTTCTTGAAGAAGTAAGCAGTCGTTTATTGAGCTTATATTTTTGAAAATTTTAATATCATCGGCATTAATTAAAACCGGGGAGGATTTTATGATCGAGGTTAAGTCATTTACATATAAAATAAACAATAAGGGACCTAAATGACTTCCTTGCGGTACACCAGAGTTGACGCAAAATTGAGCAGAATGCTCTTTTTTAAATGTTACACAATAACTTCAATTGTTTAAATAAGATGAAATCCACATTAAAAAACTTAAGCTAAGGCCTTTAGTTTATGAGTTAAAGTCTTGTGGCATAATTTATCGAAGGCCTTACTAAAATCCGTAAACATACAGTCTACTTGTTTCCTATCTTCAAAGGCTTCAAGACAAAAGGAAGTGAAATGAAAAAGGTTTGTAACAGTTGACTTATTTTGGACGAAGCCACGCTGGCTGTCGCAAATAATTGATTTACAATTAAAAGATAAGACATTACAGATAATGGACTCAAACAATTTAGGAATAACACAAAGTTTGACGATAGGTCGGTAATTCACGATGTCGTTTTTGGATCCTTTTTAATGAACAGGTGTTATAAAAACGCTTTCCCACAATTTTGGAAAACTTGAGCACCTAAGAGATTCATTGAATAGAACATGAAGAGGATAAGATGTTTGGACACACATTTTTTTAATACACAAGATGGTATACCATCAGGACCGGGGCTAAAACAATCGTCAAGTTTCGAAACGCTGCGAACAATTGAATCTCCACTAATGGTAAGATTAATTGTGTTAAGTGAGACAAATTTTGAGACGGAAAGAATGGATCGGAAGTTTGAGAAGAGATAGGGACTTCAAAAGCGTCTTTGAAGAAATTTGCGAACATGTTTGAAATTCCTTCGGAGTCTTGACTGGTTCTGTTGTTATGGGACATGGAGTTAGGGTAGTCATCAACAATTCTCTTACTATTTACAAAGTTCCAAGAGTTTTTTAAGTCTGTTTTAACTCATCTTCTAAATTGATAATATAAACAGTATAAAGATTGTTGTAATAGTCTGCAAACATAAGTTTCAGTTCGGAATATATCCTAAAATCTCCATCAGCTTTTGTAAGCTTGCTCATTCTCTAGTGGCACATTGCCATTATCAATCAAACAGTCATTATTTTGGCCCGTGTAAATGGTTATCATTAATGATTTTATTTAACCATTATTTTCCCTATTTAATTGCATGAATCAATGACAATTTGTCACTCGTGTAAATCCGCCATAAGCCATTCATTTCTGTGCGCGTTCCCTATAGAAACAAAGAGTATTACTTTCAATCCGAAATCGCGGCAACCATTGGTCACTCACATGCCCACAGTTGGTATAATGCACTTCTTAACAATGTGTTTCTTCAAAACCTTGATATATGTATAAAGAAGGTTTGTTCACTATTCTAGGCCGAAAAGTGCACATTTTGCTATCCAGTGAGAAATTCTCTGTTCTATAAATTGCTCTGATTTTATATTTAGTGAAGTGTTCTACAACGGATTAGAACAGAACATTTTGTTAAAGTGTTTGAATAATGTTTTTTTTATCCATTGGTATAAGAACTTAATTCAATTTTATACAAATATGCCAAAACTACGGATTTCTACAATTAATTAATTTTTTGATTCTGAACCAAATTCGCAGATCCGTATTTTTCGGTGAATCTACCCCTCCTTTTACTAATACCACTTAACCCTAGTAAGATTGGAAGCATTCAGTTTGACAACTATCAGTTTCACAGAAACGAATATGCCAATACGATATAAAAAGAAAATTCAATTCTAATCGAATTTCATTCGCCACGAAAAATATTGAATTCCGTATCAAAGTTTGAAGAATTTTTATAATCCCGTTTTTCAAAAATCCCGATATATTATAATCCCGCTTTTTAAAATCCCGACTTATACCGTTTAATCCCGCTAAGCTCGTTTTGTGTTTTGATAAATGTTACACAAACAACTTTGCATACACCCAAACTCGACGACACCCCAAATACTATAATTGGCTATTAAAAGAATAATGAAAAATAGACAAATAATGAGTAAAACAGGTTTTTTGCGTCGTATTGCTCATAGTATACAATTATATTAATATATCAACAAATGATTAAGATAATTGTTAATGGTTTACAGATTATTTTTTTTCTTCTTTAACAGAATATTTTAAGATTAGCCATACTTTATTTTGATATTTTGTTAAACGTTGTAATAAAAATGCATTTCAAAAAAATCACTTGATGCTTATTTTATTTTAATTTTCTTATTCCGCTTTTGCAATCAAAACCGGTCGCGCGATTTTTTAAAATAAAACAATTAGTTTTGATTGCAAAAGCGGGATTTAAAAACGGGATTATAAGAGACGGGATTATAAAAATCGGGATTTTAAAAAACGCAATTATAAAAATCGGGAAATCTCTGTTTTGTTTGTTTAATTTTGGTTTATACGAGTAGTTAGAGTTAATCGACTCCTCTATTGCTTAAATAATTATTTATCTTTATAAAGATATAAAAAAATGTTTTCAAAAACGTATAATTCCTGATTTCACTTTTGTTAGTTCAGCCTGTGTATTTCGTTGACCGCTGAGTAAAAATTCGTTTTTGTGTTGCGTAAAAAATTAAAACGATTTCTATATAATACGTTAACACTGATTCCGATCTAACCCTGGACGACGTACACGTCTCAGAATGTCCATGATAATCAAACGCAAGAGGTACGTGCAGAGGAAATAAGTGGAGACGTGTCCATATTGCACAGCTTGAAACTGCACTACAAATTCGACAAAAAGTTATTAGAAGAAGAAATGTGGTAAATGTAGACTTCAGTCGCGCTGCTTTGGAATACTATGCCGCAATTGCATTTACTTGCTCGATGCTCCCGGTGGAAAACAAGACATTCGTCATTTAGTTGATTCTAGCATCCTATGGCATTGATTCCACACCGTTTGAAGGCGGTCGAACTGCACATTCCGCTTATAAACTGGCGATGAATATTTTCACTGTTGACATACCAATAACGTGGACAATGTCCACGGAATCCGGCGACAGCGAAATTGATGCGAGAATGCAAAATCATAATTTGGGATGAAGGCACGATGGCTCATAAACGAGCTTTGGAGGCAGTTGACCTAACAACGAAGGATTTACAAGGTGATTCGAAATGTTTTGGTGGGGATATGATATTGCTAAGCTTCAAACACGTACAAATTCCGTTATTTTTTGTTATTATTGTTTTGAAAAATTATTTTTTTTCTAATCTGTTCTGTCCTGTGCTCTTCCGTGCTTTTCTGTTCTAATCTTTCCTTTAGTTAATACAGCCAGAATCATTACTTTTTCATATGGAGTCATTAAGCATATGTACAATGAACTAAAAAAGTGCCCAATTTAAACTTTTTTAAATTAATTTTAATTATTTCAATATTAATTCGATTTGAGAGAATTTTAAATGCTTGATTTTTACATATAACTTTTACTTGCGATATAAGTAGGTACTTTAGGCAAGTTTTGCATTTGGAACAAAAATTGAACTCGAGATTTTAATCAAAGTTGACACTACGATGATAGAGAACAAAAAAGTGGGTCCCGCAATTTCGACTGTATGTCCTTCTGTCTGTAGAACAATCAACAGCCTAAACGACTAAACCGATTTTGTCCAAACTTGGTGCTTAGGCGTTTTTGGTGATTTTCCAGAATAGATTTTTGACGGTACTTACAATACAAATTTTTCGACCATCCTAATTATCTCGAAAACGGCTCTAACGATTTTGATAAAAATTGGTGTGTGTACTAATTTGGGAATGGTCTACATTTTGGCCAAACATTTTTTCAATATTGGAATATTGGATTAAAAAAAAAACGGGTGGACGAGTTCTTCTGAAATTTTGTTTTTGAATTTATATTATTGAATATTTAAAATGTTCATACCAATTTTTTTTAATTCAATATGTATTTTTCCAATACCAATACACGAGTAAATTATAATTAACTTCTGGTCACATTTGTATAGCAAAATGTGTTCATCTCGTTAAAACCAGAAACTGTTTTTTTACTTGCGATATAGGTAAGTTTGTCATTTGAGAAAAAAATCGTATTTGAGATTTTAATTAAACTTGGCATTATGGTAGTATATTACACCAAAAAAGTGGTCCCCTGTGTGTCTGTCTGTAAAAAGCTCTACTGCCCAAATGGCTGAGCGATTTTCTTTCAAACTTATGCATTTTAGCTGCCTGTCTCGATTCTTTTTAAACATTTTTTTTAGCTCCAAAAATAACATTTTTGGGGAAAAATTGTTAAATCTCAATTGTCTCAAAAACATCTCTAACGATTTTAATAAGAAAAATCAGTGCACCATTATAGGTATAGCACATTTTGGTCAATAATTTTTTTAAATTAAAATGTTATTAACGGTACCTTCCGCCTTTTTCGATTTTCGAATATCTCATGAGCGGCTGAACGGATTTCGATCAAATTTTTTATACAGGATGTCCTTCAAATTCTAAATAATATATTCTATATAATTTGGATTTGTTGAAAAAAAAAATTATGAAATGATGTTTTTTAATTTATATTATGTATTAAATACTTAAAATTGCCTTACTAATTTTTTTTTAGAAATTTATTAAAAAACGACGTGAGGGTGGCCGTGGAGCGATAGTTGTTTATTCGATGCCTGCCATAGTCTATGTCCTCTTATTTTCCCATTAAAAACCAATTCTAAAATAAAATGTCATACAATGCGTTGCTGGTTTGCTCATTACATGCTGTTTAGGCATAGCACTTATAACATGTGATTGAGTAAACCTAGTATACCTATAAAATATGACAACGAATACAAAATAATGCGAAATATAAGGGACATAGATAAATAAGACACGGAAATTCTCCGCATTAGTTCAGCCGCCATCCCTGGAGATAAAATCTGAGAATACAACCACCTCCAGTCTCAGAACATCGCGCACCACATCTTGCCTCTCTTTCTCTCTCTTCCTTAACCTCACGACCGCTCTGTGTTATAATATTTAAAGGGTAGTATAATCCCTTGAGCGCGTGTAGATTATAAACAAAATAAGAGCAAGTACGTGCGATCCAGTCGTACATTTTGTTTTATTTTCTGTTATAAAATATCTTATTTTCATATACCAAAAACCGAAACATACAAGATAAACAAAATTTTAAATTTTAAAGATTAGGTAGAATATAAGCACAACAAACAAATACAGACATTCGCGAGAGTAATAAAAGTTTAAATTTAAAATAATTTTAGGTAAATCTAACAATCTATTTTGTTATGTTTGCGATGGCGAGAATTGTGAAGAATTTGACAACAGTAGAATGATGATATGCGGCCCAAAACCAATGACAACTGAAGACGAACACTATATCAATAAGCACGGAATAGGATTTAACAACTGAAGCAGCTTAATCTTCTTCCAAACTTGAAACATCAACAACGGAATTGGAGCCAACAATTGAAGTTACTTCTTCCTTAGGCAATGCGTTTTTTTTTAATTCATTTTTATTTATTATTAACTTATAACTATCTAAAGATCTAGACAAAAATTCATAAAACTAGCCTAATTAACAATAACGTACAACTAAACTACTAGCCCTTTACGGGCGCTCTAAGCTAAACTATATCTCTTAGAACTAATGTCTTTCGTTTTTTTGTTTATTTCACCTAGAAAACATTCAGAAAAAACTTGGTATCATATCATTTTTTTCTTTTTTATTTTTACTTATAAACTACCTAAACCTAAATAATTAAAATAATTAAAACTAGATATAACTAACTTATATTAATTAAAACTAACTTAAACTACTTAAGATACCTTAAACTACTTAAATTTACTTAAAAACTAGAACAGTCACAGCAGCATTTTTAGGTATTTTAAAAAATAAAATGTTTAAAACTAGCCTAATTATCAATAACTTACAACTAATTTACTGGCCCTTTCCGGGCGCTCTAAACTAAACTATATCTCTTTATACTAATGTCTTTCGACCTAAAAACTATTTTAATTAAATCTAATTATTTTATTTTTATTTAACCAAGAAAATTTTACTACAAAAACTTAGTATCAGATCATTTTAAATTTTTACCTAGAACTACCTAAAGCTAGACTAAAAATAATTAAAGCTAGATACAACTTATACTAACTAAAAATAACTTAAGTTACTTAAAATACCTAAAAATACCCAAAACCACTTAAAAACTAGAACAGCCACAGCAGCATTTTTCGTTTTAAATTTTTTTTGTTTATATTTTGTATACGTATGCAGCCACACAACAACATGCCACCTTCACATACATGTATATACGTACATACATATACGCACGCACATACATATACAGCCGCGCAGATGCATGTACCTATGCCTCCGCCTACATATATATATATTTTTTTTTTGTTTTTTTTTTGGCGCCACCCCGACTGTTCCTTATACCTAATTTCCCTAAATCTATGTAAGTCGGCCAAGACATACATTCTTAATCGACTTTAGCTATCAAACTGCTGTTCAGAGAGAAACCAGAACTGGTTCTCTTGTTTAGCCCTATCCCTTCGGTCCCGATCGGACACAGTCCTACTGAACCGAAGGCGCTCTTCTCCACCTTGAGCGATGACGTCTCGACCATAAAGGAGTCGCCTATCTACAGTTTTACGGCTGACGTGGTAGATAAGCGGAACCGCCATTCTATTCTGTATCAGCCCTCGACTGTCTAAAGCGGAATGCCTCGGGAGGGATGTAACCAATTAACCGCGCACTCTCAAATATTCGTTATTGGGGTAATAAGCCCCAAAAATTAAGCTGTTAGTTGAGGCCATCGCTCTTGCAACGTGTCTCCGAATCAGCTTAAACAAAAAATTATCTATTCTGTTTATGTTGGCTCCGTTGTATAGAACCTGGTTGGAATAATATCTTGTGTACTCCGACTCTGGTGTTCTGTGTAATCCAAGGCAACGTCTAAGACATTGCCTCTCAAACACCCGAATCTTTTCCATTTGAGATGGGGCAACGTTGAACCACACCGCGCATCCGTAGGCAATCATCGGCCTGATGAGGGCCATGTAGCAAATCACCTTTACCCTGCTGTCAAGACGGCTGCTATAAAACAGTCGTTTTGTCAAGGGAAAGGCTCCCCTAGCCCTGGCCAAAGCAGCACATATATGTCTGTCGAAATACAGGTACTGATCCAACCAGATGCCATGGTACTTTACTACACTTTTACTCGCCAGTAGATGTCCATGTGGCCCTACGATCACCAGCTGGCGCCAGTTCTTTCTCGTATCCCTTGAGGCGCTAGATAACGGAGTCCTAAACAAAATAGTTTCTGATTTCTGGAAGTTGATTTTCAACTTCCAGTCATCACAGTATCGCTGAATCTTGTCGAAGTCACTCTGCAAGAGACTTTTGATGACCACAACTGTATTAGCTGTTCTGTATGCAATTAGATCGTCGGCGTACGCAATTGCATGAGTTAGACTACCTATCAGATCGCTGGTGTAAATGCTGAATAGAATCGGCGAGTTAATCGCTCCCTGCTGCAGACCATTTTTAATATTAAAAATTGCGGTAGAAGTTACATTGCCACTCTTGACAACAAACTTTCTACCATTTAGCATGTCATAAAGCATATACAATAGAGGTTTACTTATACCTAGTCTGGTTAGCTTTAGATACAGACCTTCTAACCATACGATGTCGAAGGCCTTCTCCAAATCAACCAGACAGGCACCCGTACACTGATTTTTAGTTTTGTTCCATTGGATATCAGAAACTAGTTTAGACGCGGCATGAATTGTGTCATGTCCCGCCTTAAAACCCAACTGATTATCCGGTATAATATTTGTGTCCTCCGCCCATTTGAACAGGGCTCTATTAATAACCCTTTCAAATACTTTGCTGATACTTGGAAGAAGACTTATCGACCGGAGATTCGCCGGATTGGAGTTGTCCTTTCCCTTTTTTGGGAGAGGGTGCACCACAGCTGTCTTCCATCGCACTGGATAGTATGCATTATTCAGCGCGTCGTTAAATAGTGTGGTATAAATGTCCACTGCTTCCTGAGGCAAATGTCGTAGTACAACGTTGGATCACCCACCGACTCCTGCTGACTTCTTTTTCTTTAATGAATCAAAGATGAGCTGGAGCTCAGCCTTCGAAATTAACAGGGAACTAGGCCCATTTCGCTCGGCGATTATGGCGTTTGCAAAATCTTCATCATTAAACCCAGATAAACTAAGGTTCTCAGATCGCCATTCGGTTATATCGCTCTGGAGCCACAAGTGATGCAGCAGAGCTCTATTCTCCAGGTGGAAGCATTCACCTTGTACACTTGCTGGAAAGCAGCCCCCACAGCATCCACCTTCTCCTGCAGATCTTCGATTATAAAAAGGTCATCGTCCAAGACGGCATCATCTATGCTTGCTGTCAGAAGTACATCTCTGTTCTCTGTCGTTATTTGGAGCTTAAAACACGGCAGATCGTTTTGATCCTTTCTCCTGAATATCTTATTAATTTTTGGGAACATACTCGAGTCGCTAGAGTTAACGGCCCGAATTGTATTGTCCCAAAACAAATTAATGGACAACCTATAATTTTCTTTTATCAATTGGTTGATGTTTTTGATGGACGATTTCAGTGTCCTAACCTCCAGATCTCGTGTGTCAGTAAACCGTCAGTACAATCGTTTTATTCTTGTCAGTAGTCCACTTTTTTGTCTGTGAAGTGCATCAATGGTCGCGTTACAGTACATGTTAGTTGCGTTACGTTCCTTGTATTTCGGTATTGTTCTGTTCATTGTTCGTAGAATCATTTCGTCCATTTGTTCTAAGTATCTGTCGATGTCCGTAATTGTCAAATTGCTGTCATTTGGTGGAGATATACCATTTGAACGTAATTCACTCAATAAGGCATTGGAGAAACGTGGCCAGCGCACCTTACTGTAATTGTAAGTATGCACAGGCACATACTCCTCCAACTCCATAAGCTGGTTCGGAAGTTGTATTACGGCGGCGAGTCCGCAGTGGTCACTGTCGTACTCGATCGTTCGTAAACAATTTCTTGGCCGTTGACCCACAGCGTCAGTAATTGTTAGTCTTGCGTCTTTAAGCAATAGATCCAGATAGGCACCGCTTCTTGGGAACGATGGCCTGTCTGTGGCTAGAAGATCGATGCGATACTCAAGGTTGTATCGACCCATCCAATTAAATAGATGGTTACCTAGAGGATTTTGTATTTGATTTCCCCAATCTGTATGCTTGGCGTTTAAATCACCCGCCAATATATAGTAATTCTCTTCCGAGCTCCATCTTAAGCATTCAAAAAGCTTTTCAAGCTCTGTTATAAACTGTGTGGGCTGAGGTGTTTCCGGTGCATAGGCAGCGATCACATACATTCGCTTCCCCTGTTGGAGATGAATGCATATGATGCATGCCTCTAACGTCCGAAATTTACGCACATCACTATTATATAATACCTTATGACTAATGCCTTTACGTATAAAGATTGCGACGCCCCCTCCTTGAGTGGAGTTGTGTCGGTCTCTCCTTACGATATTGTAATTGTTGTTAGTCAATTTATGTTTCTGGTTAAGCTTAGTTTCGCTAGCCATAAACACATCTGGACTTATGTCTTTAAGCAATTGGAATAAATTCGCTCTACGTTCGGTCCTAATCAATGAATTTACATTCACAGCTAGGATCTTAAAGGGCCTCTCCGGCAGCGCGCCCTTAACCTCTAAGTTGCGTTAAGTTCGGCAAAACAGAGTAGAGATAATCCACCCTAGTCGCCTGCTCCCTGATCTTGTTTTGGAGGCCGTTCAACTGGCCCTGGATGGCCAGTAGAACGCCCATAATATCCGCCTGTTCCGCCGGTGCCTTAGGCACGGGGGCCTGTTGGGCGACCTTTGGTGTAGGCTGTACCGTGCTTCCCCTTCTTGACGCCATTTGGGCGTAAGAAATTTGGGGGTTGACGGGCGTTGTTGTAGGAGGGCGCACTGTTGGACGCTTTTCTACCACTGTTTGCTTTGCTGCTTTATTGTTCTTTATAAGCTGAACGTCGGGCATCCCCTATAATTAGCGGGGTGTCCGCCGCCTCGGCAGAGTACACATTTAAGCTGGGTCCTATCTTCGACCCGTTCCTTTCCTAACTTGAATTCATCTGCATTGTGGTTCTCCCCACACTTAACGCAGCGTGACTGCATTTCGCAGTTTGCTGCGGCGTGGCCGAACCTTTGGCAGCGCATGCATTGAAGCATGTCGCCGCGCCTTTTTAATTTGTCCCAAGTTACAACCTGGTAGTTGAGGACGGATATACTCCTCAAACTATCCAGTTTGCTGCTGGGTGAGAGTTGAACAAGGAAGAAGGGAAGATTCCGCTTTTCCCGCCTAGCTCTAACTGTAGCGAACGGCTTGACACCGACAAAAGTCGAGATCGTCATTCGCTTTTTGGCGGAGTTCATTTAAGAGCACCTGTGGATCCGTGCAGGAATCTATGCCCTTCAAAAGGACTGTTTGAAATTTTTCGGTTTTAGGGGTGAAACTAAAGAATTCAGTAGTAGTTTCTTTTAGCAACTCTTTAATTTTTTTGTGCTGTTCCAGTGTGAAGCACTGGATAACATGCCTGTCGTTATTTAATCTTTTAATAGTAAAATTTTGACCTATGGTCAACTTACATAGATTTATGGTATCCTGTAACTCCATTTTATAAGTATTTATGGGTGGCACCTTTTCTTTTTTCGTAATCGGCGACTGTGGCTGCTGCTGTTAATTCTGCTGCTTTTGTTTCTGCTGCTGGTGTTTCTTTTGCGGTTGTTACTGTTAGGATTGTGTCTGTTGCTGCTGTTTTGTCTGCTGCTGTTGCTGTTGTTGTTGCCGTTGTTATTTCGGTTGCTGCTGTGGCTATTGTTTTTGCAGTTGTCCTTTTTTCTGCTTTTGTTGGTGTTGTGCTACGTCTACGTTTTGCTGCCTCTGTTGCGACTTCTCTTCCTCAAGCTCTTTTTGTTCTTTTGCGCTTTCGATGTTCCCTCAGCTGATGCCATCGCAGGTCTCATTGCTCCTAGGACACTTTTCGATGTCCCAGTACGTAAACTCCTCCTCCTTTATTCGTTTTCCCAAACAATTATATTTTCAACCTCACGGTTACGAAAAAAAGCATCTAACTTTTTGATGCCCGGCTGGGAATCGAACTCGTGACCCTCCGCACTACGGTCGGCCACTCTTACACTGTACTATCGCACTACTTGGAAATGATTATGTTAAATTTATAATTAAAGCCACACACGATATTTAATAATTTCTGTGAAAGCCGAAGACCAGTGCACACTTCCACAGCTCGAGATCGACTTAGACTATGCGTCTTCCACCATTCCAGTACCAATTACGCAAATGCCTTCAACAACTGACGAAGGTTCATTTTCTTTGACCGATTCTCCTTCCACAATTGCCGTTATATAAACCGCGGAATTTGATTTAACAACTAAAAAGATTTCATCTACTCCAGTTCATTCATCCTCTAATGTGGATATTCATCATTAATTAATGAAGAGTGAGCCCTCCATTGAAGAATCAAAGTTACAGAAAAAGAGTAGGTTTTTTTTGATATGAATTGCCATTACAGTTTTTCTAATGTTTTTGTAATAAAAGTTTTATTTACTCGACAACTAGGCATTCTTCACGAATCACGCTACTTGTTTTCATCAAATGGTGATGGGAATAGCAAAGAAAAAGCTGAGATGGCACAAGTTATCATTCTTATAAAACAGTTTACACGAGTAAGCATTTTTGCTCGAATTTATTATTAAACATTTCAAATTTTAATTTTTACACTATTTCTGAGATAAATCAGGGCCCCTGTTCTGCAACTCAGGCGATAAGTTTTCGCATCGTTAAAAATGAAACTCTCCATTCCTCACTTATCGGCTCATAGGAAAAATGTGTTTCTGCAAGTTGAGGCGATAACTTAAATATTTCATTTTGTTTGGCTGGAATTTTCCAATGGATGGCGATAAATTGAAATGTCATTTTGCCATCTCAAAAACAAAACAAACAATTTTTTTTTAAATTTGTTTTGTTATTTATTGTTTAATGTTCTTAAAATTGGGTGCTTTCGTAGTTAATCTGCGTTTTAATATTTTAATTTGTTTGGAAATAAAAAACAAATATTTTTTCAAGGAAAATCTAGCCACTCTGGTTTACGTACCTTGTTGAATGTTTTTGCTACTAGCTATTCAAACAATGGATTTAGATTGCAAAGAACAAAAAATATTCAGCATAAGTAAACTACGAAATAATTTGAAAATTTCAAAAACAAAAAGATCAAGAACAAAATCAGTTAGACGGCCACAAAATAAAATACTTCATTTTCTCACTAACATTCTTTCGTTTCTCATTTGTTTAGTGTACAATTTAAAATTTATTGTGAAATGAAAAACACTTTTCTGCATCACAGATTTACTATTAAATAAATAATGCAAACGAAAATACAGACAATATCAATTAAATAATTATAATATAAATATAATATTAAACTAAATAAAAAAAATATGAAACGTACGAGCATCAACAGTCTTACTTTGAGCAGATGCAATTTTGCTTCTTTTTATTTTTTACCTCACTAGCTATTTTCATTTTGCTAGTTATAAAATTTGACGTTTAAATAGAAAAAGTTGACTATTTTCAAAGATACAGAAATACATTTTATCGCATTTTTCCAGTATTTCAGTTCCGGTTGTTTGAGTCAATAAAATTAACGATTGTCAAACGATACAGAAACACGATGATGCGACAAATTGATTTTTGTTCCAATTTTCACCGTTTCTCGACCATTTTTATCGATTCGAAAGTTGCCGACCAGGGGTACAGGTAATCATTCTGTTAATCGCGGCTGTCTTGCCGTTCCTGAAGACCTAAACGCCAAGATCCATCTTTTATTTAGCTAAGTTGTCACTTCGCCAAAACTTTGATTTCGCATATTCCTTTTTCAGTTTTTTCCTTTCGCTTTCTTTATTGCAATTTTTATTATTTCGGTTAACGGTATTAAGCTTTAAAATAATATTAATGTGATTCTGAACATGTAATAGATAATCTTTTCAAATTTTTATTGCTATTTTGGAAAACCGATCAAGGAAATATCAAACGTAATCATAAAAAAGATTTGGTTTATTTAAAAAAATATAAAGTGAAATAATAATTATCATCAACACAATGCAATTGTGTAATTTTTCTCAAATCAAATAAAACAATTCTGTTTTGAATGTTGTGTACGTTAATAATAAAGTTTTATTTTTGAAGACGGTTTTTGTTCTTAGAACATATTTTTTTTTAAATTCATTAATCATCACTAATTGTGAAGCACTAACTTCTACACGGTTGCTTATACTGTGAAGATAATAATTTACTGAGTTATTATAAGCTGTCGCTGTATGAAAAGCCGACAGTACTATCCCCAGCAAAGCAATAAGAAAATCTGAAAGATTATCGGTGACAAAACGGAACCCTGAGGCACACCACAATTGAGTTTTCTTGTGGACTTCAGACTTGGAATATATTAATTATACATATAAGACTTAAATAATTAAAGATCGAAAATGTTTCCATAAAATCCAAAAGAACTGGGTATACCTATAATATTTTTGCGTTTACAAGCGATATGTATTCTTAAGAGATATGATTGTAAGCGGGTTTGACTGTACCTAAAATTCTATAAAAAAAATGTTTTCAAGTACTTGATAAGTTCTCACTTAAGGAATAAAATAAAATCTGCTACTTCTGTTAAATTTTCAAATATAATTCCGATAGACTATTGAATTTGAACATATACTCGTACGTTTACTATATGTTCGGTTGGTTTTGATATTTTGAAGTTCAGTACTTGAACGATAAATTAACTTTCCCTTTAGTTTATTATATTAATACAAACATAATTGCGGAAAATAAAGATAAGAAAAAAAAACTCATTTATAATTTCTGTTTTGTAAAGAAGGTAAACCCGGAAGTAGTAGAGATAGAGAATGTAATGAATTGTGTTATTGTGTGCATTGCATTTAAAATTCTTGTCATTAGAATTGGAAATTTTATCATTTTTGACTTCGATTCAAACTGTTCTGTATAAAATGTGACATTTGTGTGTGTCACAAAAAGATTGACAACTTTAAATATAATTATGTTGTCATAGTGTAAGCAGGTGATACGGAGTACCAATTATGATTTGCTCCTTCGACCTAGCATACTGTACTAAGGCTACGAAGGATTGTAGTGTAGTGGGAATAACATTACTCTTATAGGCTATTCACATCAAACCATAAACGACATTTTATTCGTTTTCCTCAAAACGAATACTAAAAACTACTCGTTTTCCAATACAATTTTCATAAACGACTTTTGTTTTGCAAAACGACTGGTTTTTGAAAAAACGACTTGAAAACGAGTAGCAATTTAAGGATGAATTAAGCGAACAGATATTCCGTCAAGTGGAATTAATATGATTGCGGCCGTTCACTCACTTATTAGATATGTTATCTCGGATACCAAGCATCGGAGTATATCTGTGGACGAATCAGATAGGTTAGCTGAAAGCTGTCAAAAAATCAGGCGATTTTAAACTGTCGAAGTGTATATATGTTTTGTCAGTTTTCTCAATAATTTGAACTTAAAACCGTGTGTCATCAGGTTCCAGTTTAGTCAAGAAAAATTTAATTAGTGCGGTAGCGCAGTAGTAGTAGTGGCGGACCGCATTGCAGAGGGTCGCCAGTTCAAGTCCCAGCCGAACATACTTCAAGCTATTTTTCACAATCGTGAAGTGGAATATTTTATAGATTGGGAAAACCAAATAAGAAGGAGGAGTCTTAGCACGGGGCATCGAAAAGTGTCCCAGTGACAAGAATGAAAAAAGCAACAGCAGCAGTTGCCGCGACATCAAAAAATGTTCCAGTTTCAAATACAGCTGTAGCAACAACAACAACAGTAACAACGAAAACATCAGCCGATGTACCAACAACGGCAACATCAGCAGGTGTACCAATAGCTACAACATCATCCGATGTATTAAACAAAAGAAGGAAGAGAATCAAGTGTGCTCCAAATTTGGTGAAGAGGAGATCCACCACCACTTCAGCTAAGCTGCCAGCTGAAGTGAAGAAGATGTCGGATAGATATGTGATGTCAGAGGCAGCATATGAAACCCAATTAAATACGTCACCCTCAGACAAGGGTTTTGATTATATGTCAGAGGGTGGAGAAGGACACTTCACCACGGGCGACAGCAATGTCTTGATAAACCTCTCCACGTCAGAGGCGTCGCCCGATAAAGATCACGAGGAGCAGGAAACGCTGAAACAAATTGGAGCTGTTGTGGCGGAAATACAACGCCGCAAAGCGCATCTAGAGCCCCTTATACACGCGCTTAAAGGCAAGCAAAAGGCGCGCCGTGAAAAAGAAAGGAAAGAAGTCGAGGAAAAGAAGTCGCTACAGGAGCATCAAAAAGTAGCGCAACAACAACAGCAGCCAAAAGAGCAGTTGAAAGAACTACAGCCACAGCAGCAGCCGAAACAATAACGGCAACAACTACAGCAGCAGAAAAAACAGCAGCAGACATAGCAGCAGCAGAATCAACAGCACCCGCAGCAGAAATAACAACAGCAGCAGAAAAATCCACAGCAGCAGCAGAAAAACCCACAGCAGCAGCAGAGTCAATATCCGCAGCCGCAGAATAATTAAAAAGAGAAAGTGCCACCCATCAACACATATAAAATAAAGATAGACATGCTATCCACTGCATCACAGTGGAGCAGCACACAAAAATAAAGGCACTGCTGAAAGAATCCACGACTGAATTCTTTAGATTCACCCCTAAGGGCGAAAAGTTGCAAACGGTCCTTTTAAAGGGCATAGATCCCTGCACGGAACCACAGATGCTTTGAATGAGCTCCGCCAAAAAGCGAGCGGTGATCTCGATTTTATAGGGGTCAAGCCATTCGCTATAGTTAGAGCTAGGCGGGAGAAGCGGATTCTTGCCTTCTTCCTTGTTCAACTTTCACCCAGCAGCAAACTGGACAGTTTGAGGAATATCTAAGTCCTCAACTACCAGGCTGTAACTTGGGACAAACTAAAAAGGCGCGGCGACGTGCTTCAATGCGCTGCCAAAGGTTCGGTCACGCCGCAGCTAACTGCGAAATGCAGCCGCGCTGCGTTAAGTGTGGAGAGAACCTGAATGTCAGTTAGGGAAGGAACGGGTCGAAGATAGGACCCAGCGCTCTACCGAGGCGACGGACACCCCACTAATTATGGGGGATGCCAGAGGTTTCAGCCAATGAAAAACAATAAAACAGTAAAGCAAACAGTGGTAGAAAAGCGTCCAACAATGCGCCCTCCTACAAGAACGCCCGTCAACCCCCAAATTTCTTACGCCCAAATGGCGTCATGAAGGGGAAGCACGGTATAGCCTACACCAAATGTAGCCCAACAGGCCCCCGTACCTAAGGCGCCGGCGGCACAGGCGGATATTATGGGCATTCTGCTGGCCATCCAGGGCCAGTTGACTGGCTTCCAAAACCAGATCAGAGAGCAGGCGACTAGGGTGGATCCTCTCTACTCTGTTTTGCCGAACTTAACGTAACTTAGAGGTTAAGGGCGCGCTGCCGGAGAGGCCTTTTATGATCCTAGCTGTGAATGTAAATTCACTGATTAGGACTGAACGTAGAGCGAATTTATTCCAATTGCTAAGCTTAGCCAGAAACATAAATTGACTAACAACAAGCTTTTGAAAGCTTAGTAAAATACAAACTCGATTTTCTTGTGAAAGAACATATAAATAGTGCTCAACATGGGTTTCTTTCGGGTAGGTCAACTATAACAAACTTGACTTGTTTCTCATCGTTTGTTGTTGATGCTATCGAAAATAAAAGTCAAGTCGATGCCATATATACTGACTTTAGCAAAGCTTTTGATTCGGTAATCCACAGCATTTTGCTTCTTAAGCTTGAAGTTTTTGGAATCCATTCAAGCTTACTCAAATGGATTTCTTCATTTTTAACTGGCAGGGTTCAAAAAGTTAAGATTCAGGAATATACTTCAAGATCAATTAAGTGTACGTCTGGTGTTCCTCAGGGTAGTCACTTTGGCCCATTGCTTTTTATAATATTCATTGATGACATTGTCAATCATATCAACTTTAGTAAATGTCTCATTTATGCAGATGATCTCAAATTATTTTCAAAAATAACTTGTACAGAGGACTGTCTCAAGCTGCAAAAAGATCTGGATAATATATCTCTCTGGTGTAACTTAAACCATTTAAATGTAAATATAAAAAAATGTTTCATAATTTCCCTCTCTAGAAAACTTCATACTTATGAGTTTATCTATTCTCTTGAATCCAAGCCTCTTCAGAGAACATTAAAAGTGAAAGATTTGGGGGTTCTTTTTGACTCTAAATTTTCATTCTCTCTTCATATTGATGCTATTGTTGCGAAAGCTAACTCAATGTTAGGGTTCATTAAAAGGAACTCCACTGATTTTTCAGACCCATACACCCATACACCCTCGAATACGCGGATGTTATCTGGAATCCTTGTCAACAATTTTTATCGGATAGAATACAGAGAGTTCAGAATCGCTTTACAAGATATGTGTTTTACAAAATGCGCTGGAATTTCTATCCATGTTCCCAAGCCAGGCAAAGCTTCTGGGGCTTACAATCTCTTAAAGCCAGAAGAACAATTCACGATATTGTTTTTGTGCGGGATATTCTTTGCTACCACATAAGATGTCCTGAGTTACTCTCCTTTATGTGTATATATGCCCCATCGAGGCTGTTGAGGGAAAGATCCCTTCTTTTTGAGTACAGACATAGAACGAACTACGGAAGTAACGAACCAATTTCAAGGTCAATTGGAGAGTTCAATAAAATTTATGATCATGTTGACTTATATCTCTCCAGAGAAAAATTTAAGAATGTATTATACAATTTATTCTTAAGATATTAAGTATTTGTCATCTACTTTTAAGTAAATTTATAAATGTATACTATTTATTTTTACAGACATGTAATCTGTTAAGCTATTAAGCTTGTAGATGAAATAAATAAATAAATAAATAAATAAAAAAAAAACAACAAATACAATATCGTAAAAAGAGACCGACCCAACTCTACGCAAGGAGGAGGCGTCCCAATCTTTATACGTTGAGGCGGTAGTATATAGTAGTGATGTGCGAAAATTTCGGACGTTAGGGGCATGCATCATATGCATTCATCTCCAACAGGGGAAGCGATTGTATGTGATCTCTACCTATGCAGCGGAAACACATCAGCTCGCCCACCCAGTTTATAACAGAGCTTGAAAAGATTTTTGAATGCTTAAGACTGAGCTCGGAAGAGAATTTTTACATATTGGCTGGTGATTTAAACCCCAAACACACAGATTGGGGAAATGATATACAAAATCCTCGAGGTAACCATCTGTATAGTTGGATGGGCCGATACAACCTTGAGAATCGCATCGATCTTCTAGCAACAAACAGGCAATCGTTTCCAAGAAGCGGTGCCTATCTGGATCTATGCTGAAAGACGCGAGACTAACAATTACCGACACTGTGGGTAAACGGCCAAAAAATTGTCTGTGCACACTTACATTTACAGTAAGGTGCGCTGGCCACGCCTCTCCAACGCATTATTGAGCGAATTACGCTCAAATGGTATATCCTCACCAAATGACAGGAATCTGACAAATACGGAAATCGACAGATACTTAGAACAAATGGACGAAATGATTCTACGAACAGTGAACAGAACAATACCGAAATTCAAGGAACGTAACGCAACTAACATGTACAGTAACGCGACCATTGATGCTCTTCACAGACAAAAAAGTGGACTACTGATAAGACTAAAACGATTGTACAGACGGTTTACTGACACACGAGATCTGGAGGTTAGGACACTGAAATCGTCCATCAAAAACATCAACCAATTGATAAAACAAAATTATAGGTTGTCCATTAATTTGTTTTGGGACAATACAATTCGGGCCGTTAACTCTATCGACCCGAGTATGTTCCCAAAAATTAATAAGATATTCAGGAGAAAGGATCAAAACGATCTTCCGTGTTTTAAGCTCCAGATAACGACAGAGAACGAGACGTACTTCTGACAGCAGGCATAGATGATGCCGTCTTGGACGATGACCTTTTTATAATCGAATATCTGCAGGAGAAGGTGGATGCTGTGGGGGCTGCTTTCCAGCAAGTGTACAAGGTGAATGCTACCACCTGGAGAATAGAGCTCTGCTGCATCACTTGTGGCTCCGGAGCGATATAACCGAATGGCGATCTGAGAACCTTGGTTTATCTGGGTTTAATGATGAAGATTTTGCAAACGCCATAATCGCCGAGCGAAATGGGCCTAGTTCCCTGCTAATTTCGAAGACTGAGCTCCAGCTAATCTTTGATTCATTAAAGAAAAAGAAGTCAGCAGGAGTCGATGGGTGATCCAACGTTGTACTACGACATTTGCCTCAGGAAGCAGTGGAAATTTATACCACACTATTTAACAACGCGCTAAATAATGCATATTATCATGTGCGATGCAAGACAGCTGTGGGGCAACCTCTCCCTTAAAAGGGAAAGGACAGCTCCAATCCGGCGAATCTCCGGTCGATAAGTCTCCTTCCGAGTATCAGCAAAGTATTTGAAAAGATTATTAATAGGGCTCTGTTCAAGTGGGCAGAGGACAACAATTTCATAACGGATAATCAGTTCGGTTTTAAGGCGGGACATGACACAATTCATGCCGCGTCTAAACTGGTTTCTGATATCCAATGGAACAAAACTAAAAAGCAGTGTACGGGTGCCTGTCTGGTTGACTTAGAGAAGGCCTTCGACACCGTATGGTTAGAAGGTCTCTATCTAAAGCTAAATAGACTAGGTATAAATAAACCTCTATTGTATATCCTTTATGACATGCTAATTGGTAGAAAGTTTGTTGTTAAGAGTGGCAATGTAACTTCTACCGCAATTTTTAATATTAAAAATGGTCTTCAACAGGGAGCGGTTAACTCACCGATTCTATTCAGCATTTACACCAGCGATCTGATAGGTAGTCTAACTCATGCAATTGCGTACACCGACGATCTTATTGTGTACAGAAATTACGCGGCCAGGAAATGTCTCTTCCAATAAAGCCATATCGCTCGATTTGTGTGGTATGTGGCACCGTCTCGTTGAAACCACATATTCTCCAAGTCGTATTGTGCAATAACAGGCAAAAAAAGTCGGTAATCATATGACCATAACGTTTCGAATTGACGGTGACAGTCGTAAGAAGTAAGATCCAATCAAACCTCCGGACCAAAGAGCGCCCCAAAGAGTGACTTTTTGTGGATGTGATGGTCTGTCTTCAATTACATGAGGATTCTCAGAAACCCAAATACGACAATTTTGTTTATTAACATACTCACCGAGTGAGAAATGTTTTTCGTCGCTGAAGAAAATTTTGAAAATTGCCATCCACCGCCTGCCTGTTGTTCAAGCACCCATTCGACGAATCTACGACGTTGTGAATGGTCAGCTGGCTTCAGTTGTTGTGTGAGCTGGACTTTATATGGATGTAGGTGTAGATCCAAATGAAAAATACGCCATAATGTGCCGTAAGACAGTCCTAATTCCTGAGAACGACGAGGAATCGACACATTCGGGTCTTCGGCAATACTTTCACTTAAAGCAGCGATATTTTCAGTGGTACGAGCGAAACGATGATGCACAGGCCTTACAATATCTGTAATCAATCCAGTCTGTGCAAATTTCTTCACAATTTTGCCAATTGCTTGCGTTGTTGGACGATTATGTAAACCATAATCTCCTCTTAAAGCACGATATGTGGCTGTGGCAGAATCACCATTTTTGTAGTAGGTTTTAACAATATTTATGTGTTGTGCGATAGTTAAGCGATCCATTTTCGTAAATGCCAAACTTTCAACTGAAAAAAAAAATTGCCTTAACTTACAGATGTCGAATTCCAGCCCTATACTTTTGAAACCGCAAAATGGATAACAAAAACAAATTCTATACTCGAACATTCTTCGTTAGCTTTTTATCGACCGTAGAGCTATTACCGATGTTGTATATTAAATTCTAATACGGTTAAATTTTTCAATAAAATACCTATAATGTGTGTAATTTTTACTTTGCTGCCTATAGCTTTTTTCAAAAAAAAAAAAAACACGGCCATTGTCAACCCACATCAAATGCACAAACTGAAGTGCATCCACAGGAAATTTCAATTTGACGGTGTAGATATTGGCCGATTTATTAAAAAAAATTAAACTAATTAACTTATAAAATAAAATAAAACGTATAGTATTTCAAAGAGGGAAAAGTAAGAAAGCCACCAAAACATATTAGTCCAGTTAAATTAGACATTTGAAGATACATATATTCCCAACAAGCTGAAAACGAGTAAAATTGTTGAAAATATAATTAAAAAGAAGAATATGATTAAAGGTCAAAAGTCAAAAAATACGTTTTTTGCCATTTTCTGCAAAACGGTAAGTTGTATCATAAAATTACTTTAGACAATAATTGTAGATCATAAAAATATCTATAAAATATATGTTAATAATTTTTTTCCTAAGAGCCACCGTTTTTGAGATAAAATGGTTTAAAATTTATATATGCTGCAATCGTCATAATATGCTTAATTACGCCCCGTATATAACTCTCTGAAGTTTTGAGGAACTTTCAAAACATCTTTTTATTTATGTTTTAAACAATTTTACTCGTTTTCAGCTTGTTGGGAATTTATGTACCTTCACTCTTATTTTTATGTCTAATTTGACCGGTTTATTTGGAACCAATTTGAATTATCAAGTGTCTGAAAACCAAGCGTCAAAAATGAAATGGGGTAAAAATCTAAAAATCTTTAAAACATTCTCTCCAACTTCGACACCGCGCTCTAACTATAAAGAAGGAGAGAGGTATGGCACATACGAGTAGATGTCATATTAAATCGGATGAGTGTAGACATTGGGGCGTTCACTTATTAATAGATATGTTATCTCGGATACTAAACTATCAGAGTATAAATGTTTGTGAACGAATCAGATAGGTTAGCTGAAAGCTGTCAAGAAACCAGAAGAAAACTGATAGGTACCAAAATTAAGTTTGCAGTTAACTGTTCTACACATTTGTTCTCGGGTAGTTAGTTATTCAAATATTTTTGGGATAACTCAAGTTAGTTTTCGTGAGAACAGCTGTTTTTTCATCAGATGTGCTTTTGCACGCGTTGCAACAACAGAAAATTTGTCCATTTTGCTCATAATAAATGAGTGAATAACCGCATTAAAAAACCCTATGTCTTACAGGCATATAGTTAAAATAATAATAATAATTATTATTATTATTATTAGTACGTACTTCTTCGAAAACGGAAATGGTATTGCCATCTACATTTGTTTTATGTTAAAAATGCAGGTATGTTATTGCCTTGAACCACAGAAGTAAGCCCGATAGATCAAGCCGTGCATTTAATTTTATAAAATGATTGAGTTAAATTTTTAGCTACTGGCCACACCGAATCAGTGAAATGATAAGTTATGAGATTAATATGATCATCATCATTTCAATTAAAAAAATAATTAATTGAAAACATTTTTTTTTCTCGTATGTTTTTATGATTGATAAAAAAAAACAAGGATAAATAATAATCAATATATATCTACATAAAAACTATAAGACAAATATGGATTTTTTTAAAATAAGAAAATTGTTTTAAAGTCGAAATACTGTGTAACAGTATTACAAAAACTGATTTTTGTTATTATAATTATTAGAATTTACCTTTATAGATTTAAGTGCTAAAATCAGTTAGGTCATTATGGGTCTATGACTATCTTAAGTGCTCTCAAGACAAAAACGTGATAAGAAATATTAGGTAGAACTTTTGAAAGCGCATACCCACTGTTAAAATTTTGCCATTTAGATTTGTTAAGTTGTTTAGGAAAGAAAGAACTTTGCTGTCCCGATATACAAATTTTGTTAAAAAAATCACAATTAGGGGAAATAAATTTGATTTGCAATCTACGACGCGACGTACATTCGTAGAAAGCTGCAACAATGAAGTTGAAAAAACAAACGATATTTTTAATAGTATTATGGTTCATGGTCGCTACAGGTGAGGTTATCATACATATAAGTATCAAGATTAAAATTAAAATAAAATTAGATAACACTCATGCTGATTTCCCCTTTTTTTGAATGAGTGTTTCAAATTGCAATTTTTGTTGGACCAACTGCAGTTTTAATATAAACACCGATTAAAAATGACTGAAAAAATAAAAATATGAAAAAAACTTCTTTAGAATAAATTCTGCTAAATTTGATGTTTCATAAAAAAGTTTTCAAAAAGAATATGGAAAAAAATCGAACTGGTGAAGGAAGATTTAAGGTTGTGAACAAAAATTCCAGTTTTGTGAAAAAAAATCTGTAAAAGTTACCTTCCTTACCCTATGCTCACGCTGCTATGTATACAAATTTCTGCCCAAAGCAATTGCCAAAAATACGAGTATATCCTTAAATTCTTGTCACGGTGAGTTTTAAATAAACCACGAATTTGTAATAATTTCCTTCGAAGAAATGGTTCTAATTTTATTTTTTTTTAATATCACAATAAAAATTAAAATAGTATAAAATTAAACCAATAATAAGGTTTTCTCTCTAGATAAGAATAAATAAATAAAATATTTGCATTCCATTAAATAAATAAGATCAATTTTGAAATTTTAGGCAAGTCGGAAAGTTTTTCTTGTTACGTTTGCGATGACGATGATTGTGGAGAACTTGATGACGACAAACTCTTAACTTGTGGCCCAGAGCCTACGACAACTGAAACAAGTGTATCTAGTACTATACTCTTATCTTCGACAAACTCTGAATCATCAACGAAGGAATTAGATTTAACAACCGAATATTCTTCTTCCTTAGACGATTCATCTTCCACAAGACCAATACCAACCACGGAAATGTATTCAACAACTGAAGCAAGCTCATCTTCTATGACCGATTCAACTTCCACCATCATTGTATCATCAAAAACTGAAATTGATTCTACAACTGATAAAGTTTTAACGTCTGCTGATCTATCTCCTACGACACAGGAAACAGCAACCACAGAACAAGATTCAACAACTGAAGAAGTCTTAACGTCTAAGGCTGCTTTAACTTCAACGACACCAGAAGCATCAACCACGGAAATAGATTCAACAACTGAAGTAACTCCAATATTTACAGATTTATTGACTTCCACCAATTCTGATACTTCAACAGCGGATGTAATCTCAACAACAGAAGAACGTTTATCCTCTATATACTATCCAACTTCCATTAATCCAATATCATCAAGCACAGAATTAGAATCATCAACCCAATATTCTGGTTCCTTAGACGATTCATCTTCCACAATGCCAGTACCAACCACGGAAATGTATTCAACAACTGAAGCAAGTTCATCTTCTTTTGCCGACTCAACTTCAACCAACAGTGTAGCATCAACCACTGAAATTGATTCAACAACTGAAGAAGTTTTAACGTCTACGGCTGCTTTAACTTCTACGACACCAGAAGCATCAACCACGGAAATAGATTCAACAACTGAAGAAATTCCAATATTTACAGATTTATCGACTTCCACCAATTCAAATACATCCACAACGGAAGTAATCTCAACAACAGAAGAAGTTTTATACTCTACATCCTTTTCAACTTCCATTAGTCCAATATCATCAACCACAGAATCAGAATCATCAACCCAATATTCTTCTTCCTTAGACGATTCATCGTCCACAATGCCAGTACCAACCACGGAAATGTATTCAACAACTGAAGCAAATTCATCTTCTTTTGTCTACTCAACTTCAACCAACAGTGTAACGTCAACCTCTGAAATTGATTCAACAACTGAAGAAGTTTTAACGTCTACGGCTGCCTTAACTTCTACGATACCAGAAGCATCAACCACGGAAATAGATTCAACAACTGAAGAAATTCCAATACTTACAGATTTATCGACTTCCACCAATTCGAATACATCAACAACGGAAGTAATCTCAACAACAGAAGAAGTTTTATACTCTGCATCCTTTTCAACTTCCATTAGTCCAATATCATCAACCACAGAATCAGAAACATCAACCCAATATTCTTCTTCCTTAGACGATTCATCTTCCACAATACCAGTACCAATCACGGAAATGTATTCAACAACTGAAGCAAGTTCATCTTCTTTTGCCGACTCAACTTCAACCAACAGTGTAGCATCAACCACTGAAATTGATTCAACAACTGAAGAAGTCTTAACGTCTAAGGCTGCTTTAACTTCAACGACACCAGAAGCATCAACCACGGAAATAGATTCAACAACTGAAGTAACTCCAATATTTACAGATTTATCGACTTCCACCAATTCTGATACTTCAACAGCGGATGTAATCTCAACAACAGAAGAACGTTTATCCTCTATATACTATCCAACTTCCATTAATCCAATATCATCAAGCACAGAATTAGAATCATCAACCCAATATTCTGCTTCCTTAGACGATTCATCTTCCACAATGCCAGTACCAACCACGGAAATGTATTCAACAACTGAAGCAAGTTCATCTTCTTTTGCCGACTCAACTTCAACCAACAGTGTAGCATCAACCACTGAAATTGATTCAACAACTGAAGAAGTTTTAACGTCTACGGCTGCTTTAACTTCTACGACACCAGAAGCATCAACCACGGAAATAGATTCAACAACTGAAGAAATTCCAATATTTACAGATTTATCGACTTCCACCAATTCAAATACATCCACAACGGAAGTAATCTCAACAACAGAAGAAGTTTTATACTCTACATCCTTTTCAACTTCCATTAGTCCAATATCATCAACCACAGAATCAGAATCATCAACCCAATATTCTTCTTCCTTAGACGATTCATCGTCCACAATGCCAGTACCAACCACGGAAATGTATTCAACAACTGAAGCAAATTCATCTTCTTTTGTCTACTCAACTTCAACCAACAGTGTAGCGTCAACCTCTGAAATTGATTCAACAACTGAAGAAGTTTTAACGTCTACGGCTGCCTTAACTTCTACGATACCAGAAGCATCAACCACGGAAATAGATTCAACAACTGAAGAAATTCCAATATTTACAGATTTATCGACTTCCACCAATTCGAATACATCAACAACGGAAGTAATCTCAACAACAGAAGAAGTTTTATACTCTGCATCCTTTTCAACTTCCATTAGTCCAATATCATCAACCACAGAATCAGAAACATCAACCCAATATTCTTCTTCCTTAGACGATTCATCTTCCACAATACCAGTACCAATCACGGAAATGTATTCAACAACTGAAGCAAGTTCATCTTCTTTTGCCGACTCAACTTCAACCAACAGTGTAGCATCAACCACTGAAATTGATTCAACAACTGAAGAAGTCTTAACGTCTAAGGCTGCTTTAACTTCAACGACACCAGAAGCATCAACCACGGAAATAGATTCAACAACTGAAGTAACTCCAATATTTACAGATTTATCGACTTCCACCAATTCTGATACTTCAACAGCGGATGTAATCTCAACAACAGAAGAACGTTTATCCTCTATATACTATCCAACTTCCATTAATCCAATATCATCAAGCACAGAATTAGAATCATCAACCCAATATTCTGCTTCCTTAGACGATTCATCTTCCACAATGCCAGTACCAACCACGGAAATGTATTCAACAACTGAAGCAAGTTCATCTTCTTTTGCCGACTCAACTTCAACCAACAGTGTAGCATCAACCACTGAAATTGATTCAACAACTGAAGAAGTTTTAACATCTACGGCTGCTTTAACTTCTACGACACCAGAAGCATCAACCACGGAAATAGATTCAACAACTGAAGAAATTCCAATATTTACAGATTTATCGACTTCCACCAATTCAAATACATCCACAACGGAAGTAATCTCAACAACAGAAGAAGTTTTATACTCTACATCCTTTTCAACTTCCATTAGTCCAATATCATCAACCACAGAATCAGAATCATCAACCCAATATTCTTCTTCCTTAGACGATTCATCTTCCACAATGCCAGTACCAACCACGGAAATGTATTCAACAACTGAAGCAAATTCATCTTCTTTTGTCTACTCAACTTCAACCAACAGTGTAGCGTCAACCTCTGAAATTGATTCAACAACTGAAGAAGTTTTAACGTCTACGGCTGCTTTAACTTCTACGACACCAGAAGCATCAACCACGGAAATAGATTCAACAACTGAAGAAATTCCAATATTTACTGATTTATCGACTTCCACCAATTCTGATACTTCAACAGCGGATGTAATCTCAACAACAAAAGAACTTTTATCCTCTACATACTATCCCACTTCCATTAATCCAATATCATCAAGCACAGAATTAGAATCATCAACCCAATATCCTTCTTCCTTAAACGATTCATCTTCCACAATGCCAGTACCAACCACGGAAATGTATTCAACAACTGAAGCAAGTTCATCTTTTTTTGCCGACTCAACTTCAACCAACAATGTAGCATCAACCACTGAAATTGATTCAACAACTGAACAAGTTTTAACGTCTACGGCTGCTTTAACTTCTACGACACCAGAAGCATCAACCAGGGAAATAGATTCAACAACTGAAGAAATTCCAATATTTACAGATTTATTGACTTCCACCAATTCTGATACTTCAACAGCGGATGTAATCTCAACAACAGAAGAACTTTTATCCTCTACATACTATCCAACTTCCATTAATCCAATATCATCAAGCACAGAATTAGAATCATCAACCCAATATTCTACTTCCTTAGACGATTCATCTTCCACAATGCCAGTACCAACCATGGAAATGTATTCAACAACTGAAGCAAGTTCATCTTCTTTTGCCGACTCAACTTCAACCAATAGTGTAGCATCAACCAGTGAAATTAATTCAACAACTGAAGAAGTTTTAACGTCTACGGCTGCTTTAACTTCTACGACACCAGAAGCATCAACCACGGAAAAAGATTCAACAACTGAAGAAATTCCAATATTTACAGATTTATCGACTTCCACCAATTCAAATACATCAACAACGGAAGCAATCTCAACAACAGAAGAACTTTTATCCTCTACATACTATCCAGCTTCTATTAATCCAATATCATCAAGCACAGAATTAGAATCATCAACCCAATATTCTACTCCCTTAGACGATTCATCTTCCACAATGCCAGTACCAACCACGGAAATGTATTCAACAACTGAAGCAAATTCATCTTCTTTTGTCTACTCAACTTCAACCAACAGTGTAGCGTCAACCTCTGAAATTGATTCAACAACTGAAGAAGTTTTAACGTCTACGGCTGCTTTAAGTTCTACGATACCAGAAGCATCAACCACGGAAATAGATTCAACAACTGAAGAAATTCCAATATTTACAGATTTATCGACTTCCACCAATTCAAATACATCAACAACGGAAGTAATCTCAACAACAGAAGAAGTTTTATACTCTACATCCTTTTCAACGTCCATTAGTCCAATATCATCAACCACAGAAACAGAATCATCAACCCAATATTCTTCTTCCTTAGACGATTCATCTTCCACAATGCCAGTACCAACCACGGAAATGTATTCAATAACTGAAGAAAGTTCATCTTCTTTTGCCGACTCAACTTCAACGAACAGTGTAGCATCAACCACTGAAATTGATTCAACAACTGAAGAAGTTTTAACGTCTACCGCTGCTTTAACTTCAACGACACCAGAAGCATCAACCACGGAAATAGATTCAATAACTGAAGTAACTCCAATATTTACAGATTTATCGACTTCCACCAATTCTGATACTTCAACAGCGGATGTAATCTCAACAACAGAAGAACGTTTATCCTCTATATACTATCCAACTTCCATTAATCCAATATCATCAAGCACAGAATTAGAATCATCAACCCAATATTCTTCTTCCTTAGACGATTCATCTTCCACAATGCCAGTACCAACCACGGAAATGTATTCAACAACTGAAGCAAGTTCATCTTTTTTTACCGACTCAACTTCAACCAACAATGTAGCATCAACCACTGAAATTGATTCAACAACTGAAGAAGTTTTAACGTCTACGGCTGATTTAACTTCTACGACACCAGAAGCATCAACCACGGAAATAGATTCAACAACTGAAGAAATTCCAATATTTACAGATTTATCGGCTTCCACCAATTCAAATACATCAACAACGGAAGTAATCTCAAGAACAGAAGAAGTTTTATACTCTACATCCTTTTCAACTTCCATTAGTCCAATATCATCAACCACAGAATCAGAATCATCAACCCAATATTCTTCTTCCTTAGACGATTCATCTTCCACAATACCAGTACCAACCACGGAAATGTATTCAACAACTGAAGAAAGTTCATCTTCTTTTGCCGACTCAACTTCACCCAACAGTGTAGCATCAACCACTGAAATTGATTCAACAACTGAAGAAGTTTTAACGTCTACGGCTGATTTAACTTCTACGACACCAGAAGCAGCAACCACGGAAATAGATTCAACAACTGAAGAAATTCCAATATTTACAGATTTGTCGGCTTCCACCAATTCAAATACATCAACAACGGAAGTAATCTCAACAACAGAAGAAGTTTTATACTCTACATCCTTTTCAACTTCCATTAGTCCAATATCATCAACCACAGAATCAGAATCATCAACCCAATATTCTTCTTCCTTAGACGATTCATCGTCCACAATGCCAGTACCAACCACGGAAATGTATTCAACAACTGAAGCAAATTCATCTTCTTTTGTCTACTCAACTTCAACCAACAGTGTAGCGTCAACCTCTGAAATTGATTCAACAACTGAAGAAGTTTTAACGTCTACGGCTGCCTTAACTTCTACGATACCAGAAGCATCAACCACGGAAATAGATTCAACAACTGAAGAAATTCCAATACTTACAGATTTATCGACTTCCACCAATTCGAATACATCAACAACGGAAGTAATCTCAACAACAGAAGAAGTTTTATACTCTGCATCCTTTTCAACTTCCATTAGTCCAATATCATCAACCACAGAATCAGAAACATCAACCCAATATTCTTCTTCCTTAGACGATTCATCTTCCACAATACCAGTACCAACCACGGAAATGTATTCAACAACTGAAGCAAGTTCATCTTCTTTTGCCGACTCAACCTCAACCAACAGTGTAGCATCAACCACTGAAATTGATTCAACAACTGAAGAAGTTTTAACGTCTACGGCTGCTTTACCTTCTACGACACCAGAAGCATCAACCACGGAAATAGATTCAACAACTGAAGAAATTCCAATATTTACAGATTTATCGACTTCCACCAATTCTGATACTTCAACAGCCTATATAATCTCAACAACAGAAGAACTTTTATCCTCTTTATACTATCCAACTTCCATTAATCCAATATCATCAACCACAGAATCAGAATCATCACCCCAATATTCTTCTTCCTTAGACGATTCATATTCCACAATGCCAGTACCAACCACGGAAATGTATTCAACAACTGAAGCAAATTCATCTTCTTTGGCCGACTCAACTTCAACCAGCAGTGTAGCATCAACAACTGAAATTGATTCAACAACTGAAGAAGTCTTACCGTCTACGGCTGCTTTAACATCTACGACACCAGAAGTATCAACCACGCAAATAGATTCAACAACTGAAGAAATTCCAATATTTACAGCTTTATGGAATTCCACCAATTCTCATACATCAACAGCGGATGTAATCTCAACAACAGAAGAAGTTTTATCCTCTACATACTATCCAACTTCCATTAATCCAATATCATCAAGCACAGAATTAGAATCATCAACCCAATATTCTTCTTCCTTAGACGATTCATCTTCCACAATGCCAGTACCAACCATGGAAATGTATTCAACAACTGAAGCAGGTTCATCTTCTTTGGCCGACTCAACTCCAACCAGAAGTGTAGTACCAACCACTGAAATTGATTCAACAACTGAAGAAGTCTTAACGTCTTCAGATGCTGTAACTTCTAGGACAGCAGAAATATCAACGACGAATTTAGAAGCAACAACTGAAGAAGTCTTAACGTCTATGGCTGTTTTAACTTCTACAAAACCAGAAAAATCAACCACTGAAATAAATTCAACAACTAAAAAAGTTTTAACGTCTACGGCTGCTTTAACTTCTACGACACCAGAAACATCAACCATGGAAATAGATTCAACAAATGACCGAATTCCAATATTGACAGATTTATCGACTTCCACCAATTCTGATACTTCAACAGCGGATGTAATCTCAACAAGAGAAGAAGTTTTATCCTTTACAACCTATTCAACTTCCATTAATCCAATATCATCAACCATGGAATTTCAATCTACAGTTTCTCTAATTTCTACGACAGCAGAAATATCAACCACGGAATTTAATTCAACAACTGATAAAATTTCATCCACAACAGTTTATTCATCTTCTGTTATGGATAGTGAGCAAGCAAGTTCATCATTCATTAACGAAGGTTCACTCTCCATTGAAGAATCAAAGTTACAGAAAAAAAGTAGGTATTTTTTGATATGAATTATCATTACAGTTTTTCTAATGTTTTTGTAATCTAGGCATTCTTCACGAATCACGCTATTGGGTTTCATCAAATGACGATGATAATAGCAAAGAAGATACCCAGAAGCGAACAAAACGAGACGTTAGTAAACTTTTACAGAACTATCGAACACAAAGGCTGAGATCCATTGGCAATGGTATAAGTTACCATTGCTATAAAACAGTTTACACGAGTAAGCTGCTTGGATTTATTATGCATATTTAAAATTTTATTATATATACCATTTCCTAGATAAATCTGGTAAGAAGGCTGTTAAGCGCGGCTGCCTTGCCGTTCCTGAGGACCTAAACGCTTGTGACATGCTCAGAGATCCTAATGGAAATAAAATGGAGAAATGTAAAATATGCACATTTGATAAGTGCAATAACAGCAGCTCAATAGGAACATCATGGCTTTTGATCGCAATTTTTTACTTGAAAATTCTTCATTACGTTTATTTTAAGCTGTGTCTCAGCCTGTGATTATTTTTTTAATGCATTTTAAATATAAATGTACATATTTGTTGAAATAATATAAGTAAATCTGTTGAATTTTAAGTTTTTAACAACCAACAGACTCCATGGTTACTTTAAACAGATGCGAATGTTATTTTTTACGGATACATTACATATCATGTCATCTCCGAGATATAATGGTATTTATTAAGCCTCGTTTGCCAATACAAAACTTAAGCATTTAAGTTTAACATAAGTATGTATTATTGTATGCGTTTTAAGTTGAGCATAAATATTTATGAATCGTATCAGCAAACGGCCCTAAATCGACTTTATGTCTTAAAAGTGTAATTAATCTACATGTTAAACAAAAATTAAAAAAGAAGTAGAAAATATCAATTCGTATCCAAGCTACAAGTAAATCCCAATCGTGTGAATATATACATATATATATATATATTCTGTAACATTAGCTACAGATGTATAAGTACTTTTACTTTCATTTGTTGACCAACTTATACAATATTATGTTCCCACCGCTCTGGAGCAATGGCCATCAATCGGAATTGAATTTAAAATAATCAAATCTGTGGGTCTTATCGGTCAAGCCTAGGATTCCATCATCTAATCTGGGCGAACAAGTCAAAATAAAATAAAATACATGGGTAATTAATTTTTTATATTATTTTGGTTCTGAAACACACAAGTCACAATCAAGAATCAGAAAAAAAAATTATGTATTCACTTGTATGTTTATAATGGACCTACCTCCATTTAAATAGATAGCCCTTTTCTAATAGCACATACACTTAGAAAGACAAAAATACAAGACCCGAAACACAAGCCGTGCTTCATCCTCTCAGCCACTCAGACTCAGAGATTCTGTTTTTAATTATTTCGATCTTCGAGATACACAAACTAAAAAGAAAACCAAATATTTAGATACATATTTCTTCTTCATTCTACTATCAAAAGGCAAACTCCAAATGAAAATGCAATCAGTATTTCTTTGGATCTGTAGAAATAGCAACGATGGCTTTTTTGGTAGACTCGTATCAACCAAACTTGGTTGGTCACTTGGTCAGTCCTTTTCGCCGTGGTAGATTGGTAGGTTTCATTACGCATAAAGCTCTTCAATAAAACAAACATCTTTAGTCTACGCAAGTGCTAATACAAAAATTTGAATTTTCAAAAAAAAAAAACGAAATAATATTTTGTCGTGTGTCTCAACTAAAAAAAACGCAAACAAATTAGTGTTCGTCAAACAAAAAAATTGCCGGCCAATTGTTCAAAATTTATTAATATTAGTTTTCTGTACAATGAGGCATATGTAAAATGTGAGTACATTCACATTAAAGTGGTGTGTCAATTGAGCTTAATAATTATCCAAGGATAGATTTTTGATATTCATTAGTGCGATGAAAAAAAATGTGTTTTAGTGAAATTGGGAAATAGCTATCGATTGTGATACATTTTTGACGGATATTTTGGCAGCTAAATAAATTTGTGGTATTTGAGTGAATTTTAATTTGTGACATTTCATTTTTATTGCGTTTTTTTGAATAGTTTTTAATTAATTTTATTTTTAATAAGTAGTCACGAAATATTAATTTGTTATTTTTAATTAATAGGTAAAAAAATAACGAAATAAAAACAAATCTTGCCCTTAGAGCAACATACAATTTTGCCAGCTAAAAATATATTTTTTTACCAAGCTAGTGTTAAACAATTATTTTCGACTTATTGCTTCAATTAACACACGGTCTAAAAAAAAATAAATCGATTAAAATATTTTTTGTTTGTCAATTCCAAAAAAAATATTTCAATTTTGCTTTGGTTCGATAGGTTAAGCTTGGTGGGAATTTTGTTTTGCGAGTTGCAACCTTGAGTGGGAGTTTTGAAACAAAACAAATTAAAAACAGGCACCATGGACAAACAGACAAGCATCAACTTTCAAATGATCCTTAGCATTAGTTCGGTCAGATACATGTTGGTGAAGTTATGGTTACTGAAATTTTCTAGTACACATTTTTCTTTACCGTGCGGCATCTTTCCGTGTTATATGATCTTTGATTTTATTGTTTCGATGATTTGCAACCTAAAAATGAAATTAAAAAAAACAACGATATTTTTGCTGCTACTATGGTTCATGGCAGATGCAGGTGAGGTTTTATTTTTATAAAATACAATATTAAATTTTAAGAAGTTTTTTTATTTAAAATAATTTTTCGAATGATTTTTGATATTATTCCTACTAAAAGACAGCTTAATCAGTAGATTAACTTTATAACTAAAAACGGTTAATACAACCTAAGGTAGGAATTTATTTTTAATGTAATATTTACTAGAACTCTGACTTGAACTTTAGTTGTGATTTTTCGTTTTTAGTTCAAATTATGCTTAAATGGTCAATTTTGTATATTTTAATCTAGAACTTCTTTAAACAAGAGTTTATCTTTAAAATTATGATATTTCATCTAAACTTATAAATTGAAAGGGCTTGGAAGCTTGATAGCATTGTGCACCGGGACTATTTAAGGTGCCGTTGAAATCTGATCGAGACCTGAAATCCATTCTCTTTAGTTTCAACATAAATTCTTACACAATAAAGCTTAGATTTTTCGGAATTTACCGCCTTAAATGTTAGAAATATTTTCAATTTCTTTTTCCCGACGTTTCGAAAAAGTTTCAAACTTCGTGGTCACGGGATGAGACTGGCGATTGATGGATGTTGTTTTAGTTATTGTTTTTTAGCTCTCGCTCTCAAACTGTACCGGTGCGTAGATGTTGTTGCACTTGGATTGCTTGTGGGTGGTGTACTCGTTCTAGGTTGTTGTTGCGTTGAGTCGATATATTCTTGTACACATGCAAAGCTTACGATATCGGCTACAGGTTTTTTCATTGGCTTTACTTTTGTTTTACTTATGAGAGGATGCCACGTTGGCGATAATTTAAAGCTAGAATCCCTATAGGAATTTGTATGTTTCTTAATTTCAATTGCTTCTCTCACAATTCTTGGTACATGAAATCTTTCATTTGCGATTGATCTGGCTTGATCAAAACGAATAAAATGATCTTCGTTGTACGCCAAATGTTCACATATTGCTTTGTCTGCAGGTAGAATAATAATTTCCTTGTCCTTTCTAAGTTTTTCCAGGGCTTTTCTTTCAAAGAGAGTAATGTTTTGTTCAATTTGTTTGCCTTTCCTAATGAACACCGATTAAACCGGATGAAATAATGATTAGTTTTGATGTTACTTCCTTATTTACCAATGTTCCAATCGAAGAAACCCTGAATGTTATAAAATCGAAATTGTCTCATTCTCAAAACAACTCTAAGTTAATAGAGTTAATTGACATATGCCTTACATCAGGATATTTCTTATATAGTGGTAAATATTATCTACAAATTGATGGTGTTGCAACACAAGCAAGCAATCCAAGTGCAACAACATCTACGCACCGGTACAGTTTGAGAGCGAGAGCTAAAAAACAATAACTAAAACAACATCCATCAATCGCCAGTCTCATACCGTGACCACGAAGTTTGAAACTTCTTTGAAACGTCGGGAAAAATAAATTGAAAATATTTCTAACATTTAACGCGGTAAGTTCCGAAAAATTTAAACTTTATGTAATATGAATATCATCCGCGAAAATAATAACCTAAGATCTCATATAAATTCTTACCTATTTTCCCAGTGTATTTAATTTTTTTTTGCCTACAAGAATACAAATTGAATTTTAAACAATTTTAGGGGTGGCCGTGGCGCGATAGTTGTGTGTA
Source organism: Philhelius pedissequus (assembly GCA_910595825.1). NCBI lineage: Eukaryota > Metazoa > Arthropoda > Insecta > Diptera > Syrphidae > Philhelius > Philhelius pedissequus. Next base: position 330,587,177 of record OU343160.1, read on the forward strand.
CACCTGTCAACCTCATGGTTACATGTTCGATCCCTGCCGTAGTCTATTTCCACTTATTTTTAGATTAAAAACCAATTCTAAAAATAAATGCCATGCAATGAGTTGGTGGTTTACTCATAACATGCTGTTTAGGTATAAAACTAACAACATGTAATTGAGTAAAACTAGTACACCATTAATTAAAATATGACAAAGAATAAAAAAATTAATCCGAATTATAAGGGACATAGATAAATAAGACAAGGCAATTTCTCCGCATTAGTTCAGCCGCCATCCCTGGAGAAAAAATCTGACACAACATCCGCCTACAGTCTCAGAACATCGCGCCACACATCTTTCATATCATTCTTTCTATTCCTTAACTTCACCGCCGCGCTGTGTTGAAACAATAGGGATAGTATAATCCCTTGAGTGCGTGTAGATTATAAAAAAAAGTTAATATAGAAATTATATACAAAAGATTAAATACGTGTCTTCATTTAGTTTAAATATAAAAATATGGAAAAAATACATTAGGTTCATGACGGTATTGAGAATCAAGTAGTTTACATTTCCCTTCTTGAAGAATTCAAAAAAACTCTAATTCGAACTCTATAACAAATATCTGAAAACCATTGGGCGTTCTTTGAAGTTAGACCCGAAAAACTTCTGGAAATTTATAAATTTTAAAAAGAAACTTGACTGGAATCCAGTAAATCTCATTTATAATGACGTAATCTAGAGTACAACTTTTGAAATCAGTGAGGGACTTGCAAGTAATTTTAGCCAATCCTTCATTGATTCTCCAGTAGTTTGTTGACGAAAACTAAAAGGTTATCTATTTTGCGGTTTCAAAAGTATGGGCCTGGAATTTAACATCTGTCAAACTAAGTTGTAAAAACCAATTTTTGTTTTCAGTTAAAAGTCTGACATTTACGAAAATAGATGGCTTAATTATCGCACAACGTACAAAAATTGTTAAAACCTACTACAAAAATGGTGATTCTGCCACAGCCACATATCGTGCTTTAAGAGGAGATTATGGTTTACATAATCGTCCAACAACGCAAGCAATTGGCAAAATTGTGAAGAAATTTGAATAGACTGGATTGGTTACAGATATTGTAAGGCCTGTGCATCATCGTTTCGCTCGTACCACTGAAAATATCGCTGATGTAAGTGAAAGTGTTGCCGATGCCTCGTCGTTCTCAGGAATAAGGACTGTCTTACGGCACATTATGGCGTATTTTGCATTTGGATCTACACCTACATCCATTTAAATTCCAGCTCACACAACAACTGAAGCCAGCTGACCATTCACAACGTCGTAGATACGTCGAATGGGTGCTTGAACTACAGGCGGTGGACGGCGATTTTTTGAACAAAATTTTCTTCAGCGGCGAAGCACATTTCTCACTCGATGGGTATGTTAATAAACAAAATAATTGAAGAGAGGCCATTACATCCACAAAAGGTCACTGTTTGGGGCGCTCTTTGGTGCCGAGGTGTGATTGGACCTTACTTCTTCGAAAACGACGATGGAACGACTGTCACCGTCAATTCGGAGCGTTATGGTCATATGATAACCGACTTTTTTTGCCTGCTATTGAAGAATACGACTTGGAGAATATGAGGTTTCAACAAGACGGTGCCACATGCCACACAACTCGAGCAAATATGGCTTTATTGCAAGAGACATTTCCTGGCCTCGTTATTTCACGTCGTGGTGATATTAACTGGCCACCAAGGTCATGCGATTTGACACCGCTGGACTTTTTTTTTGTGGGGCTACGCGAAAGAGCGTGCTTATGCAGATAAACCTTTAACTCTTGAGCACTTAAAAACCAACATTCGAAAAGTTATGGTTATGGATACCGCCCAATATGTGTCAAAAAGTGGTCGAAAATTACTTCAAAAGAACCGATGCGATGCTTGCAACAATTCGCGTGGTGGTCATTTAAATGATGTAGTGCTTCACACATAATGTCAATATTCAAACTTTATAATAAAAAAGAAATATCATGAATAAAAATATTCTATATGTGTTTTATTTACGTTTACTTTTGAAACCGAAAAATGGATAACCCATTACAATATGCATAGTGTATAGTTATGCAGTGCATAAGGAAATATGTACCCGCTATGCAAATCCTTATAGAATATAAATTTTTTTTCATTATGTGCTTATGTCAAAATAAAATTCATGTGTGCTCTTATTTTCTCTTTGGGACACTCAAGAGAGTTTTGCAACAAAATATGAATATACGCTTCGCTACTTTAAATAAAAATAAGAAATAAAATGCACGACTGGATGGCACGTACTTGCTCTTATGTTCGATCCCATTGTATGCAAAAGATTCTTAATAGAAAGGGTTTAATATATTTTTAAAATCGTTTTTTATTTTATTTAATTTTTTATATACAAAATTTCTTTAATTTATTTTTCTAACAAAAAATGGGTATGGCAATTTTAAATATTTAATAATAAAAATTGAAAAACAAAATTCCAAAAAAAAAAATCATTCATCCATTTTTGAAATATTGAATTTTCAATTTTTTTTTTCAAAAATCCAAAAACATTTTTTTGATAATTTTGGTATGCAGTATTTTTTTATAATTCCTGTATAAAAATTTTGATCGTAATCCGTACAACCGTTTATGAGAACGACGAAAATCAACAAATCAACCCCAACGAAACGTCGAGAAATAATGAAATAGTTTTATTTACACTCGAAAATTACTGATCTGTAAGCCTGTCTTATAAGAAAATTAATTAATTTATTTAATCGAAACACCAGGGCCCATGCTCTGTAACTCAGGAGATAATTTTTCCTCATTTAATGCCTCCGAAAAAATGTTTTTTTTTTTTGTAAGTTGAGGCGATACCTTACATTTTTAATTATTTTAACTGGGATTTTTTGTTTGTTTCTCCACTACTTTTATCGATTCGAAAGTTACAGAACAAAATCAAAAAAATAGTTGTATGGCAGGTACCGTTAAAAACAAAATATGTAAAAAACCTTTTGACCAAAATATAGACTATAGATACCCAAAGTAATGCACACACTATTTTTCATCAAAATCGTTAGAGCAGTTTGAGAGATAATTAAGATGGTAGACAAAATTGTATGGCATGTACCGTTATTTTTGGGGCTAAGAAAAGATTCAGCGGTTTAGGCTGTAGCAATTTGTACAGACAGACAGACGGAATTGCAGAACCCACTTTTCTGGTGTTCTCTATCATCGTAATGTTAAGTATAATCAAAATCTAGAGTTCATTTTTTTCAGATGCAAAGTTTGTCCTATGGTACCTACATGCCATTTTTACCATAATTTTATCAAAAATCCACATAAGAAAAAGGAGAATTATTAATGGAACACTGAGAGCTATGCTCGATCTTTATCTAATCTAATCTCATGTGATGCAGTAAACTGCCGAATCAACATTTCACTAGCAACATGTTGGTTGTAATAAATTGTAAACAATATTGGTAAAGAGTATGGAGCTAGAGCACATGGACTATGTATTTTGGTTTCGTTTCATTTTTAATGGATTTAGATGCGACATCTGGATCGGGCCCAGCCACTTATCTTTATGTCAATAAGTCGTCTCAACAATTAAGCAATGACCGAAAATTGAATAAAATTAGAGGGAATTTACATAACACTCGTAGAAATACAGATACCCGTGCGGCTATCTTACATAATTTATTTAAACGTAGTAAGGCCTAGTCAGGGGTATCCAACCTATGTATATGTGACATCTCTTTTTCGTATCGAAATTATATATAATGAATATTTATAGTTTAATTCAAACCTAATATAGGTATATAGATTTATATGTATTTTGGAGAACTTTAAAATAAGAACGAATGTTAATAATTTCGAAATTTGACGGCTTAGTCAAATCGTGTTATTTTAGGACACACGTGCGCTTTGTATTTTTGTATCTCTTCATCTTAGAGCTGTGGAGTAGGTAGGATACTCGTACATTTAATCTTAATGGTTCTTATTTTATTTTAGTTAATGGACTTTGAATTTGATAAATTGATCGGTTTTATTATTAGTAATTTTTGGTCTTCGAGAACTACAAATTTATTATAGATCATTAACAATTAAAATGGGTTCTTAGAAGTTAAATTAGGACGCATATTTTATGAACACTAGCAAGCCGGTTTTCGCGAATGCATTATACATTTTGTAGATTTCGAGCTTTCATTAGGAATTTCGCAAAAGATATGTAGGTATGTTGTTAGTTGTGGAAGAGATTAGGATTCAAAATATTTTAAGTGTGGAAGAGATTAGGATGTAAAATATTTTAATTTAATCTAATTTCGTGTAGTGTTTTTTTTTGTATTTTATTTTGTAGAAAAGACTCCTGCCAGCATGTAGTATTTAGGTTGCGGTACCCGGTACCCTTTGGTTTTGAAGTGAAGATATGGTTCAACTATTGATTCAAAATAGCTTTTAACGGGCTTTAGTCCACAAAATTTACGTTTCGTCGTGGCGATCTCACTTGGACTCATCAGTTGCCTAGTGAGGGCCCTACCAATACGCACTTTTTGTTAAATTCAGTTCATCTTACAAGTCCGATTAAATATAATGCTAAGTCTTCTACTTGGCTGAATAATTTCAGTAGTATATATGTATAATTGTATTATTAAAAAAAAACACCTTCTGATATGGCTCAACGTAACAGCCCTATTCTGCCGTAGTGATGCTCACATGTCACAATTTTTTGTGAGGTTTCTTATGAGGCGGTCACAATTTCGTATTCTGTTGAGACCCTCATACGAAACCTCACAAGAAAACTCACCATTGGAAGGTGAATTTTTTTTAGTAATGGTGGCGAGCTGATTTGTCAAAACAAACAATATCAAAATAATCTGCAAACTACAAAAGTGATGAGTTACCTAAAATTTATTTAAAAACATGGGCAATAATAATTTATTCGATCAGAATATAATCATTTTCAATCAAGTAATAATTAAAATCGGTGTTATAGCTTGTAGATGAACTGAGCAGATGGCCGCGGATTCTCAAGAAGAACTTTCGGAGCCAAAGCCATTTTTTTTTTTAAATTTTGGTAAACAGTTTTTTAGAGTTTATTAATATACATGTTATTAAAGAATTTAAAAAAAAATAAAATTCAACTATGAAAAACACAAATTAATTCAATTTTGTTGCGTTTTCCTCGATTTTCTTGAAATTCCTTCCGATTGAAAATTTTCCGATTGTGATGCAGATATTACATATTGTACCTTCAGATTTATGCACTCGGGCATGTGTATCGTTCTAGTAAAGTATTGCAGCAAAAATGACGCATTCGATTTTAGACAATTCTGTATACGTTGAAATCATGAGATTTTAATTTCAGTTCACTTGGAAAGCTGAAATAATTAAAAATTTATACAGATTTCTAATAGTGGTTAAAAAAATGTGCCTTTTTTCACATTGCTGCTTCGTATTAGTTTCATTTAAATCATGATATTTTCATGACAGTCTCGTACACTACAAGATATAAATTTTCTCGAACAATGTTTGCACATAAAATAACTCCTTTTCCTCCTTTACGTGGCAAGTTTTCTTGTGGAAATCGAAACGAAAACGAATCGATTGTCGATCTTCACTAAAAGTCGGCAAATTTAGCCCGATAGATAAACGTTGTATCTTGAATGACAAACGGATCAATCATATGCCTCAATTATCTTAGAATTCTCCTGCGCTACAATCAAAGAGTGATTTATTAAAAAAATCAATTAATACAGTTTTATTAATTCTTACGTTTTACATTTATAGATGAAACTTCTTCCAAAGGATGTATCAAAATCAAATTCAATTCCATGTTTTTTTCTTATTTCGTTTTTTTTTTATAGTTTTGTTTCTCAGATATGTCAATTAGGTGAGTTGTGATGTGCCAAGAAGCAGATCATTATTTTCAAGTTTTTATGATGCTCACAAGTTGTGAGGTTTTTGCCAGAATACCAAATAAGTCCCAAAAATGAGTTCACCTCAAGTTATGAGGTTATTGTGACTTGTGAGGGTTTAGTGAGATTGCCAGAATAAGGCTATAAGTTAACTCAAAGTAGTTACAAATAAAGTTTTTTTTTTTGCTTTATTTTATTTTGGCAAAAAAAATGATTACCAAGCACTTAAATTGAAATTTGAGCAGATTTGTGAACAAGAATAAACCGTTGGGATGATTAACATGCCTTTACTCTCTTTCTATTCGTTATTCGCAGCTATTCTATTACTACATTCTATTCACCACAGATTTCTGTATACTGGTTAGATCTTTAAATGCTGAATATCTTCCGAAAAAGTGAAGCAAGCATAAAGGAGAAAAATAGATCTCTGAATAGAGCTCTCTCATATACTTTGACATATTTCTCATCTACTCAAAAAAGATGATTTGGCCTCACTTTTTGCAGGATAAACTATATAAGTTAACAGCCATATTCAAACTAAGTGCTCTTTATAATTTCTCTAACGAAAAAATGTTATTCATTACCTTATGTAACGTTGCGTTGCTGCAAGGTTATATAGAGCTTACATAAAAGAGATATTGCATCGAAAAGTCATTTGACATCGCCCATATGCCGCTTTTCTTATTTTGAGGGTGGATTTTTGGCATGCAGTAACGATGTGTCGAAGCCAGTTTTATGTCTTGTCTCAATTGAAAAAGCATGATGTGTATATTTATATTTTTTTCTGCAAAGCTCTCTTGTGTTTCACAATAAAAAAACATGAATAAACATGAATAATTTTTTTCACATAAGTACATTAAGAGTTGGGTAGAAAAATGTCTATTAGGTTTTGCATATCCGAGGCACGCATTAAGGGTATCTTAATATAAGACTGGTAGTGTCAATGTACATTTGTATATATATGTCACTGGCCATAGTAGGCGTTTTTATGTTTCTTATATCTGAGCATATCACTGAGAAGAGCCTGAGCGAAAGGAATTAACTCTGAACAGAGCCTAATCGGGGCGACATCAAAGACCCAAAGTCGATGTTTATAATTATCAAATCTGAAAAATCGATGCTATTAAGGTAAAAACTTGTTTACGTTCAATTTTAATCAAAAAAATAGTCGAGTTTATTTTTACATGGTATTTCAATTCGCTCTCAAAATTTATCGATATTGCGAAATGATGAAACGTAATCAAAAAAAAATACGTGTAAGCTGTGTCTTTCTGAACATTGTTTCTAAATAGGATAATTCTATTGCTTAAAGATGTATGATAAAATATTATGCAGTAATTAGTTTATAGAATTAAAAATTACAATAAAATGGGCTTGAAATTTTCTTAAAACAACATTAACGCAAACTTTTCTAACAAGCTTTCAAAAGTTCGTTTTCTTTCGTGATATTCAACATTATAAGTGGAGTTAGCCGCGTTCATATATTTCCTTTTTCCGTCCATTTTATCGGTAAATTTATTCAGAGCTAGCTAATGGAGCATGCTCTGACTTGGCTTTGGTTTAAAAAAGAAAAACAGTTATAGCGATTAGTTTTGTGTGACCTAAAAAATACGAAAATTGACGGAATATCGCAATGTCTTACTGCATCGTAGTCAAGGGCGGATCAAGGATTCCAGTTTGGTGGTGTGGGGGTGGGGGGGTCAAGTTGATCGAAGACAGAATACCGATTATTTTATTAGATACAGGTACCTATACTTAATATAATATATATCAGTAGTTTGAATTGTTGTTTGGGTATAATTGTGATTATTAAACGTCTAACATTTCTGAGGGTAGAGACTCTGGTACACTACGTCTTTCTTCAATTTTCTTTTTCCATTTTTGTATCCATAGCTCAATTTTTTGGATAACGATAGAAACATTTTGATAATTTGGAAGTTGGGTGTCAAATCAGCTTCGGTACATGTAATTTTTTGGCAAAAATACTCCTACCTGAAATATTGCGGGTACATCTGAAGAAAGGCGATCTTTCAAATCTGTCAGAATCCAGTTGGGAATATAAATGGTCCTTTGAAAATACTTCTCGACAGGTAGACTGTCAAGGGCAACGCTTCATACGAAAACAACACGTTATTTTAAGGATCCAAAATTTATTTTCTTCACTCAGTATATAATTTCCGTTTCAAAATGTAATTGTATGTTTATGATCAGGGAGTTATAATCTACCGTAACGTTACTTTAAAACTTTTATGAACCCAAAATATACAATATCATTGCAGTATACAATCTTGTTATAAACTGAGTTCATCAAAGTATACTGTAAATATACCCATTGATATTCATTGAGATTTTTTTTCGGATAGGTCTAACGTGTCTCGAAATGAGAGGAAAAAGACATTTTTAATTTTATTTTGTGTTTTTTTTAAAGGAACCAATTTAGGAAATTTGAACCTTTTTTAAATGTTACAAAGAAAACAAACTATTAATCACAGAAGAAGAGTGCTTTTGATTTCTAAAATATATTGCAAACCAACTTTTACCCTAGAAAGCTAACGTTTGTTAAAATGGCAGGTATCGATCAAATATTTCCCACTCCCTTGCTTACTCTTTGACTTCTTTGACTTGCTTAGGGTTAAGCAGATTCCGAAGTATACAGTTTTTCTAAGAACAATACACGAATATCCCGAAAACGTTTTTAGAAGTCATTTTCATATGACTTCGTCGATCTCTTCAAATTGGTCAAATTTTTTTGATCATATGTCCTGAAATATTTTAATTATATTTATTTATCATTATTTAATAAAAAGTTTTTCTTAACAATAAAATATTGTAAAAGATGTAAACAAAATCAGCATTACTTGCATGTTTGCTTTTATACTTTTGTGCAAAGAAATTGATGAACATTAATGAACACAAGTAGTGATACCAAATTTCTACAGAAATATTACTGGTGTTATACATTAATGAACGCCATACTGGTATTGTTGCTGTATCTTTACAATTATGAACTCAGCCATGCTCAAAAGTTTCCTTTTAATTTATTGGTATCAGGAATAAACTTTCCTAGCGAATTTTGTTGTCATTTCATACGATTTTATTTCGAGGGAAATTTATTCCGTGGGAGATTCACGATTACACGAAAAATTTTGAGGGAATAAAATATTCGGTAGGAAGCGAAATTCCTGGGCAGTTCCCGATAGGCTTAGTCCAATGTCAGATTCACAGCCTGGGGTTCAATTCCGCAAGCGTGAGTTTTATCTGTGTACACAGAAAGTCATGTGCCTACACATGCATATTTGCGATACCGCAAGTGTGGGATCCAGTTTTTTTTTTTGAAAGATAAGCAAATTTATTCACCCGTATTTTGTTCGTGAATATTTTTTTTTTCACAAAAATTCATTCATAATTGCGGAATTCAGCCCTACAACTTAGCTACAATATTTAATTGTTAAAGCATGAAACTTATTCAAGTGAATCAAAAGGAGCAACAATTTTTTTCGTATAGATCTGGATATAAGAATCATGAATAATGATCATGAGCAATAATAAAACACGGCTAAGCTTTCAGTAGCAATTCAGAAACACCGAATAACATTGGAAATATTTCAAAAATGTAAATCTAAAATTCTAACGCATCATCTTATTTATTTCTGAAACAAACCAATTTCACAGAGCTCAGGTTGCACCTTCGATCGCTATGCAGAAGCTTGCGAGTTCAAGTAGGTTACTCTTCACTTTTTTTTTTAAATAAGATACATTTATATACATTCGGAAGAAAATCTTCTACGCTATAACAACGAAATGCATACAAATCTCGCTTTCTAAAGTTCTTAAAAATTGCAGTCACTTTGTGTGATATTGCAAAAAAAGTAGCAATTTAGTAAAAAAAAAAGTTTTAATTTACGACCAAAAAATACCGAATTAATTCCACCACGCATTCAAATTTACAAATCCACTATTATTCTTTGTCGGTTATTTTCGATTAGTTTTTTTATGTAATTTGCAATCGATAATAATATAAAATTGGTAAATATTTCGATGAAATTGCGATTCCTTGATGGCAATGTTGTTTTATTTCGTTCAAGTTATTGATATTAAATGTAATGATTAAGGGGTGGAATCGGCTAAGGTGATTTATGATTGTCACATTTCCGAAAATCATATGTGATCATATAAAAATTTTCGTCTGTGTAAGGTGATCACAAAAAATTACAGAAAACTTGGCACCACTTTAAGAGAAGTAATAAAATTTGACATAAATCCATATGTTTATATTTGGTTTTGTTTGTCTGCAAATTGTTTTATTTGTTTTTTTTTATGCAATGTTGAGTAGTGCCCAAACGTTATTAACCTTTTGATATTAAAAAAAATGTTATAATTATCTCGCAATCCAAAAAAGTTAAAATAAAAAGTAGAATCTAGTCATTGAGTTCGCGAGATTAAATTAGGATATTTCCAATTTGTTCTACAAACTGAGAATATAAAAATGTTTCGCTCGTTTGCCAAAAGTATTTTAATTTGTACCTACTATTAATTTATTCTAAATGCCAATTAATAACAAAATAAATTAAAAGTTGAAATAAATATGTGTGAGAAAAACAATGCCTTTACCCAATTACATGTACATACTTCTGTTTTATCGCATATACTTTGTTGAATGTAATGTATATGGGTGTACACATGTACATATATGGTTTCTATTTTCGGAATTTGTGAAATCATAAAAGCAATTTTACAAATTTATAAAATTAGAAAACAAATAAATTTTATATGAAAATGACACCAAAATAGCTGTCACAAGAAAAGTCACAAAAATGTGATTATCACATGTGACAGTCACCTTACGCAGCCCAAATTTATATTTTGTGACTGTCAACTCTAACAAATCACCTTAGCCGATTCCACCCCAGGATTTTAGGATTATATCATCATTTAAAACATTCTTGAAAATTCCGAACAAAAAGTCATAAAAACGTAAATTCTGAGCTAGGGTAGGAAACTGGATTCGTTTTTGGTGATTTACATCGCATTTTGCTTGATCCGCTCTGAAAATATTGTTTCCGTGATGCTCACTATTGTTTTTTTTTTTTGTTGCTAACACAATTTCATTGAGGTGGCTATACATTTATCAACAAAAAATTGGTATAATTAAGTTAAACGTGCATTATATATGTGTGTACCTATGTATTATAAAATATTGCATTCGCGTTTAAAATACTATGTAACTTTTAACAAAAGACCTAACGTTTCTAACATAATATGAAGTAATTAAAAAACGTGTATTTCAGCTCAGAGGCTTAACGTTTTTGTGTACCGAATATTTTTTTGTAAGTTCTATCTCTCTTTGGTATCAGAATATATCCTTAGAATTTATGCCAACCTGTCAAAAATTTACCAAATACTTTCTTTCTGTTCCTACTTTTTATAATTATAAATAAGGATTTCTTATCAATGCTTTGGAGTTCTGGAAGGGGGGGAGGCATGACCCCCATGACACCCATATGGATCCGCCAATAATCCTCGTTGAGTTGGCAACACACATAATTGTAATGATGTTTGGGGTTATACAATACATTATACAATGTCATTTTTCGCTTTTGTATTGCCTCTATAGTTTTTCCCACATCGCATCGCCATGAGCACAACCTTCTACAGCGATTTTCATTTTTGCGTTTATTTTTATTATAGGTATATTAAAACTTGACTGTGAAATTATTATTAAATAAAAAGCATTTCCTAAAGTTGATATTCGTTCAATTAACAAGATTTGAATGAACAACAAAACAAAGGTTTCTCTGAGAAGATTGTTTTCGGCTGCGTTTTGTTGTACACGGGAGCAACCCAATATATATTCTTTGCTACTTCCTTGGCATACTTCAATTTCTTGATCGTCGTTCGCTCTTGCTCAGACCTATATTTCTAATGACATAAGAATAAGCAACTCGTCACTAATATAATGTCACCAGTGACCGACGAATGGGGTAGATTTCAAGTAGTTGAATTCTATGTACCACTGTATTCGTGAAAATTAAATTAAAAGAAAATCACATCACCTAAAAACAATTTCCAAAATACTTGATTTCAATTTTCAAATTACTTTTTTGTATAAATAATAATTAACTTGATTCTTTTTATGTTATTTTAATAGAAAAGTAGTTTAAATTCAATAAATATATCTAAATTACACAAAACAAATCAACCCGATGATTTTTAGAAGAATGAAGATGAGGCAAACAGTTATGTTTGTTTTTTCTTGTATTACAGCTGTTCGTCAAATGTCATCTTGCAAATTAATAGTGCTACCAAGTATTTCACTAAGCGCCTTGGTCGTTTTTTTCAACCAATTCCCCCGGGGATTGCAGAAAAACGCACCTAATATAATGTGAAATGCATTAAAAATGAGAAAAAAAGAAATACTAGCCCAAATGCAAAATACTTGGACTACCTATGAAACTCAATATTTTGGTATTTTTCTTAAGATATATTTATTTTGAATAGGAATACGAGTAAGTAACAAAAACAAAATGACTTCAATGAAATAACGATATAGAGCAGTTTTACAAAATAAAATAACGATACATTTTTTAAGTGCAAGATAGTTGGCCGACGTATTTTAGTTTTTACTTCACCATGGTGTTACATCGCTTCTGGCCTTGATAACTGCTTCTATGCGTCATGGCATTGTGTCAACTAACTTTTGAAATTCTTCGGTACGAAAAGATTACCAAATATTTATGATTTGAGCTTTTAGGTCTTGAACAGTCCGGCATGGTTTTATTCGCAGTTTTTGCTTCATTTTATGTCAGAGAGTTTCAATTCATTTTATTCTAGGTTTTTTCTCAAATTTAGTTCTGTTTGGTCTAATTTATTTATTACATGTAATTTATTACATTGGCTAAACAAAATTGAACAACAACTGCTTGGGACCAGAAAACTAAGCACGCTGTAGATGTAAGTATCTGCTCCATACAAATCCGTCATTAACATTTATCGTTTGAGTTATCGTACTCTCCCATGATTTATTTTAGAAAATATTCATCACAACAAAATTATATTTCATTGTATTCAGCCATCCAGAAAATTAAATATGTATTAGAATGAGAGTTGCAAAATTAACTAATTATGTAAAAAGAGAAGAAGAAGCTGTTCATCTTCTCTGCTTAGGTAATTTTAAATTATTTAGGTTAGTAAATATTCATATTAAATTCCGTTGGCCACATTAAAACGGCGATTTGAAGTTCAATGCGTCAATTAACTGTTAACGTAGGCTTCTTTATTTCGTAATAGTATTGTTAGGTGTTTAAATAAATTAATACATACAGAAGATATAAATTTGCGAGGCCTATGATCCAAACAAATCAAGTCTGAAATTCCAAAATGAAGATACGTCAATAGTGAACAAAATCGATTTATCAGGTCACTATTAGCACAATTTTATACATTTAGTTATTAGTTAGGTGTGTTGAGGTAATCTTTTAGTAATTTTTTTAAAGACATTTTTTACTTAGAGAATTTACAAGCACTAAGTATTATCTTAGCGATTTTGGCTTTGTAGATGGGCAAACATAATAAACTCCTTTGCATTTCAGGTAAGTCGGAAAGTATTTCTTGTTACGTATGCGATGGCGATGATTGTGAAGAGCTTGATGACAGTAAACTCCTTATGTGTGGTCCAGAGTATACTACAACCCATTCATTTTCTATCAACTTTCAAACATCAACGGAAGAATTGCATCCAACAACAGAAGAAATTTCGTTTTCTGCAGCACACACATCATATATTACCTCTGAAACATCAACAGCTCAATTGAAAAGCAGATTAATAGATTTTCAAATATCTACAGAATATTCATCTTCAATTTATCCCGAACCATTAGTTGCTGAATATGATTCAACAAGTTTAGAATTTCATTCCTCTACAGCCTTTTCTTCTTCGACACCAACTGAAACTTCAAACACGGACTTCGATTTCACCACTGATGAAGTATCAACCCCTACAACTAAATCTGAAACAATAACTACCGAATTTGATTCAACAACTGAAACATTTGCTTCTTCTATGAATAATTCATCATCTACGAAGCTCCAAATATCAACGACGAAATTGTATACAACAACAGACAACATTTCTGACTCTCTTACCGATCCTGAAATACCAACTAATGAATTTGATTCATCGTTCTTAAGTCAGGAAACAACAACTGAATTCGTTTCCACAATCGATGAAAACTTACGTTCTACCTATCCTGAAACATCGACTACGGAATTGGATTCAATAACTAACGATGTTTCATCTACACCATATTCAACTTCTACCAACCATGAAATATTCACCACAGAATTTCATGCAACAAATCAAGCTATTTCATCCCCTTCAACCCATTTATCTTCGTCCAATACTGATAAATCGACAATGCACTTGGATTCAGAAACTGAAAAAGGTGCATTTACAACAGTAATTTCTTCCAGCACAGAGACAACAACAACGGAAATGGTTTTAATAACGGATGAAAATTCTTCCTCTAACGTCTTTTCTTCTTTAACAAATCAGGAGCCATCAACCACAGAATTAGATTCAATAACTAAGCGTGTTTCATTTCAATATTTATCTTCTGACAACACTGAAACATCAACTCCTGAAACATCAACTCCTGAAACATCAACTCCTGAAATATCAACACCTGAAACATCAACGCCAGAAGCATCAACTCCTGATATATCAATTACGGACTTGTATTCAACAACTGTGGAAGATTTACTTTCTACAGCTAATCCTAAACCTTCTACCAATCAACTCCAAACAGCAAATACGGAATTCGATTCAGAAACTGAACAAGCTGATCCTTCTACAAACAATATATTTTCTACCACTGACACATCAAACACGGAACTTTATTCAACAAGTCGAATTGTTCCCTCGTCTTCAGCTTATTCATCTTCCGCCAATCTTGAAACATCAACTTCTGAATTTGAATCAACAACTGAAACCATTTTATCATCTACAAACTTTTTCAATTCTTTAAAACAAGAAAAACCAAAGACTGAATTACATCCAACAACTGAGAAGTTTTCTACCTCTACATCTATTTCATCTTTTACTAACCCCAAAACATCAACTACCGAATTAAATTCAATTAAACTTAATTGGATAAACCAATTACTTTCCTCAAAAGTATATTCTTCTTCTTCCAAGCCTGAAACGTTAACCAAAAAGTTTGATGCAAAAACTCAAGATAATTCATCCTCTTCAAATAATTCATCTTCTCCAAATAATGAAATCTTAACGACGGAAGCAGAATCAACAACCGAAGTAGTTTCACCTTCCACAGCCTATACAGCTTATACCAATTTCGAAACATCATCTTCGGACCTTGAATCAACAACTGAAGAATTTACTTCCCCCACACATTTTGCATCTTCAATCGACCATGAAACATCAACGACGGAATTGGATTTAACAACTGAAGAATTTTCAACTTCTACAGACTATTCGGCTTTTACTAATCCGGAAATATCACTTGCGGAATTTGATTTAGCAACTGAAAGGGGTTCATCTTCTATTGCTTATTTATCATCTGTAAGCCCCGAAACACAAACTGCATCACTCAATTTAACAACAGAAGAAATTGCATACTCAACTGCTTATTCATCTCCTTACAATACCGAAATACCTACAACGGAATTTTATTTAACAACTGAAGTTATATCAAACTCTTCATCTCAGTCATTGACTTCCGACTCCGAGAGATCAACTAAGAATTCAGACTCCAATCGAATCATTTGGAATCAACTCCATTCTCTGTTCAGAACATATTCATCTTTTAGTAACTCTCAAATAGCAACCAGGGAATTTGATACAGAAACTGCCGATTCCATAACGGAATTTGAGTCTACAACAAAAGATGTTTTATCTGCTTCAACCTTTTCATCTTTTACCAACACTGAATTACCAATGGACTTGGATTCGACAACTGCAGACATTTCATTCTCTAAAGAATATTCAACCACTTCTGAGACATTGATTTCGAAAGATGAAGAAGTTTCTTCTACGAGTGATTTTTCATTTTCTAATAATGCTAAAATATCAACGATAGAATTTGATTCGGCAACTGAACAATTTTCAACTTCCGTTTTTTTAACAGCTAAAAATGTGTCAAATATTTCAGGCTTTTCATTTTCTAACAATTCTAAAAAACCAATTTTGTTACTAGATTCGACAACTGAAGGAATGTCTTCCTCTATAGCCCATTCACCTTCTGCTATTCACCAAATACGAACCACAGAGTTGGGTTTCACAACAGAAGAAGTCTTAATACCTACAACCAATTCAACTTCTTCCAATTCAGAACTAGATTCAACAAGTGAAGAATTTTTATATTCCTCAGCTTATTTACTCTCTACAAATCCCGAAATGTCAAGCAAAGAATTGGATTCGACAACTGATAAAGAAGATTCATCTACAACTTATTTATCTCCTACGGATCCTACCAAAATTGAATTATTAACGATGGATTCAAGTTCAACAACAGTAGAAATTGCAACTTCTTCATTCAATTTACCTCCAACCAACCCGGAAACATCAACTGAGAAATTTTATTTACCAAATAAGGCTGTTTCCATTGCTGAGGCATATTTAAATTCTACAGACAGTGAAGAAACAACGACGGAACTTGATATAACAACTGAAGACGTTTCAACTATTACATCGAATCCATTTCCCACAAACCCTGAAACGCCAACCACGAAATTTAATTTACCTTTTAAAATTATATCATTTACTACATTGTATTCAAATTCTACAAAAAATGAAACAACAACAATGAAACTTGATCCCACAACTGAAGACGTTTTTACTTCTACATCGGATCAGTCTTCAACCAACCCTGAAACATCAACCACCAAACTCTATCTTCCTAATAAAATATTTTCATTTGCTTCAACTTACTCAAATTCTACAAACAATGTAACAACAACGACTAACCGAGATCTAACAGTTGAAGACGTTACTTCCACAATGAATCCACCGCTCACTAACCCTGAAACATCAACTACGAAATTATATTTACCTTTAAGAATGGTAGAATTGGCCTCAACATATTCAAATTCTACAACAGCAACGATGGAAATTGATACAACAACTGAAGAAGTTCCAATCTCTACAACCAATTCATATTCTTTCAATTTTGAAACATCATCGACAGAATTCTATTCAACAACTGAAAAGTTTTCATCATCCGCAGCTTATTCATTCTCCACAAACCACGAAATGTCAAGAAATGAATTTGATTCATCAACTGACAAAGAAGTCTCATCTACAACTTATTCGTCTGCTACCGACCCGGAAATATCCAGCACAGAATTTTCATATTCTACCAAAATTGAAATATCAACGATGGAAGAATTTGCAACTTCTACATTCGAATCTCCTATCGATCCGGAAACATCAACTGAGAAATTTTATTTACCTAATAAGACTGTTTCATTTGTTGAAGCATATTTAAATTCAACAGACATTGAAGAAACAACGACGGAACTTGATCTATCAACTGAAGACGTTTCAACTACAACACCAAATCAATCTCCGACCAACCCTGAAACATCAACCGCGAAACTTTATTTACATTTTAAAAATGTTTCATATGCTACAACAAATTTTCCAAAAAATGAAGAAATAACGATGGAAATTGATCTAACAACTGAAAGTGTTGTAAGTACAGCATCGAATCCAGCTTCCACCAACCTAGAAACAACAACTACGAAATTGTATTTACCTCCTAGTGAAAATGTTACATTTCCTTCAGCATATTCAACTTTTAGAAACCCTGAAACAACAACGATGCAACTGGATCTAACAACCACAGAAGTTTCAACCTCAACAGATAATACATCTTCTACCAATCATGAAATGTCAACCAAGAAATTTTATTTACCAACTCATGTTGTTTCAATTCCTGCAGTCTATTCATCTTCTACCTCCCCAAATACATTAACGAGGCAATTGGTGTCAACAACTGAAGAAATTCTAGCGTTTACGGCAAATATATCTCCCACCAATCCAGAGACATCAACTACGGAATTTGATTCAACAATTCAAGAAGATTCTTCTTCTACAGCCTTTTCATCTTCTACCAATAGTGAATCATCAATTAATGAATTTAATTCCACAACTGCAAAAGCCTTATCCTCTGCGGCCTATTTATACTTCCGTAACCCTGAGGCATCAACCTCAGAAATTGATTCCACTACCGAAGAAGATTCTTCTTCTAGAGCTTACTCAACTTTCGCTAACCTTGAAATATCAAATACTGCATTTGATTCAACTACTGAAGAAATATCAAACTATACAGAATCCACTGATTACAAAATATCGACAACTTTATCAAGTGGAGGTGTTTCATCTTCTTCAACATATTCGTCTTCAACTAATAGTCAACAAATAACGAAGAAACCTTATTTACAAACTGAAGCAGTTTCAGTTCCTTCATCTTCTACCAATCCTGATACATTACCGATAGAATTGACTTCAACCACCAGAGAAGTCTTACCTTTTACGGGTTATTCATCTCAAATGGAATTTGATTCAACAACGCAGGAAAATTCTTTTTTTGAAACCTCTACAACACCAACGCAAGAAATTTTAGCCTCAACAGACAACTCAGCTTCAAATATTCCTGAAATATCAACTACTAAATTTCAAAAATATTCATATTTAAATTATTCATCTTTTAGCAGTCCCGCAACAGTTTCTTCCTTTTCTTCAAAGTCAGAAACGTCAACAATGAAATTTTATTCAACAACTGTTGAAAATACTTTCCCTACAATGTTTTCATCTCCTTTAAACGCTGAAACGACAACGATGGAAATTTCTTCCTCCTTTTCATCTTCAACGAACTCTAACACCTCAACTTCAGAATTAAATCCAACAACTGAAGAAGTTAATTACACACCACTTTATTCCTCTTCTACCAAATCTGAAAAATCAAGTACTGAAATGAGTTCAACAACAACTGCGGAGGTTTCAACCTCATTAGAGTATTCGTCATTTACCAATCCCGAAACTTCACTTACGGAATTAGATTTTACTACCGAGAATGGTTTACCTTCAACAACCTATATAAAATCTGAAACATCGATAACGGATTTGAACTCCACTACTGAAGGAACTTCATCTTTTACAGGGTACTCATCTTCTACAAATACCCCAATATTAAGCATGGAATTGAATTCAACAACTGAAGAAATTTCAATGTTTTCGTCACATTCAAACTATACCAATCGGCAAACATCAACTGTGGAATTTGATTCAAGAACTCCAGAAGTGGCTTCTTCTACAGCTTTCTTTTCTTCTTCAACCGCAGAAGAATATTTCACTTCCTCCTCTTCCAACCCTCAAACACAATTACATTCAACATCTTCTTCACACCCTTCAACATTAAGTATGCAATTGGATTCAACGACCGAAGGAGTCTCGAACTCTACAGAATCAAGTATGGAATTTGATTCAAGGACTGAAGAAGTTACTTCTTCTATAGCTTCCCTTTCTTCTTCTTCTACAGACGAATATATCTCCTCCTCTTCAATCAACTCTCAAACAGAATTACATTCAACATCTTCTACAACCTCTTCAACATCAAGCACGCAAGTGGATTCAACGACCGAAGGAGTCTCAAACTCTACACAATCAACTATGGAATTTGATTCAAGGACTGAAAAAGTTACTTTTTCTATAGCTTCCCTTTCTTCTTCTACTACAGACGCATATATCTCCTCTTCTTCAATCAACTCTCAAACAGAATTACATTCAACATCTTCTACAACCTTTTCAACATCAAGCACGCAAGTGGATTCAACGACCGAAGGAGTCTCAAACTCTACACAATCAACTATGGAATTTGATTCAAGGACTGAAAAAGTTACTTCTTCTATAGCTTCCTTTTCTTCTTCTACTACAGACAAATATATATCCTCTTCAACAAACCCTCAAACAGAATTACATTCAACATCTTCTACAAACCCATCAACATCAAGCACGCAATTGGATTCAACGACCGAAGTAGTCTCAAACTCTACAGAATCAACTATGGAATTTGATTCAAAGACTGAAGAAGTTACTTCTTCTATAGCTTCCCTTTCCTCTTCTACTACAGACGAATATACCTCCTCCTCTTCAACCAACCTTCAAACAGAATTACATTCAACATCTTCTACAAACCCTTCAACATCAAGCACGCAATTGGATTCAACAACCGAAGGAATTTCATCCCCTATAACCTATTCATCTTTCAGCAGTCCTGTAGCATTGGGTTCAACGACCGAAAGAGTCTCATCCTCTACAGCATCAACTATGGAATTTGATTTAAGAACTGAAAAAGTTACTTCTTCTATAGCTGCCTTTTCTTCTTCTACAACAGACGAAGATATCTCCTCCTCTTCAACCAACCCTCAAACAGAATTAAATTCAATGTCTTCTACAAACCCTTCAACATCCAGCACGCAATTGGATTCAACAACCGAAAGAGTGTCATCTTCTACAGCATTAACTATGGAATTTGATTCAAGAACTGAAGAACTTACTTCTTCTACAAGAGACGAATATATCTCCTCCACTTTATCCAGCCTCCAAACAGAGTTACATTCAACGTCTACTACAAGCCCTTCAACATTAAGCATTCAATTGGATTCAACGACCGAAGGAGCATCAACTTCTATAGCTAATTCATATTTTAACAGCCCTGTATCATCAACCACAAAATTTGATTCTACAACTGAAGAAGTTTCATCACCTATAACATATTCATCCCTCAGCACTCCTGTAGGGTTGGACCCAACGACCGAAGGAGTATCACCAAGCACGCAATTGGATTCAACGCCCGAAGGCTCATCTTCTACAGCTAATTCATTCTTAAGCAGCCCCGTAACATCGGCGTCAATATTAAGTTCAACAACTGAAGCCGTTTCATCTCCTTCAACCTATTCATCTTTTATGAGCCCTGTGCCATCAACTACTGCATTGTATTCAACAACATCTGGAGAATTTTCATTATTGCCATTGGCATATTTGTTTTTTACCAGCCCTGTACCTTCAATCACGAATTTTTTTTTACCAGGCGCCGTACCTGTTCCATTCCCTGCAGGATATTTTCCTACACCAAATATACCAACCGTGGGATTGAATCCAACAACTGAACCAATTACTTCCCCTACAATCCCTTCATCTACAAACAGCCCCACAACAATAACCACGGAATTAAATCTACCAACAGTAGATGTTTCAACTTCTTCACCGTATTTAAATTTCACCAAACCTGAAACATCAACTAACGAATTTTTTCCAACAACTGTTGAACTTTCTACAATAAATCTACCAGAAACATCAACCAAGGGACTAGATTCAACGACAAAAGATGTTACTTTCCCTACACCTTCTACATTTTCAACTAACTTTGAAACATCAACCAAGAATTTGGATACAACAACTAAAGATGTTACGTTCTCCACAATAAGTTTCTCTTCTCCAAACACGGAATCATCAACTAAAGAATTGGATTCGACTACTGAAGCAATTTCAACAATTTCAGTGTATCCATCTTCTACCAGTTTTGAAAAATCAACCACGCAACTGGATTCAACGACTGAATCAGTTTCATTATTTACAGATATTTCTACAGACCTTGTTTCAACAACGGAAGAGTTATCCACAATTTATTCATCTTCAACCAATCTAGAAATATCAACTATGGAATTCGAATCGAAAACTGAAGAAATTCCAAGCTCTACAGCATATTCATCTTCTATTAATCCTGAAATATCAACCACGCAACTGGTTTCAACAACTGAAGTCGGGTTTTCGCCTACAGTCTATACTACAGAATTTGATTCATCAACTGACGAATTATCATCTTCTACAATTTATTCATCTCCAAACAACCCAGAAATTTTATCTATGCAATTGTATTCAACAACGGAAGAAACCCCAGACTCTTCATCACCTTCTATCAATCCTGAAATATCAACAATGAAATTGGATTCAATAACTGATGCGATTTCTTTGCCTTCAGCCGACTCTACAGAATTTCATTCAACAACTGAAGAATCGTCATCTTCCACAAGTTTTTCATCATCTAACCAGCCGGAAATATCATCTATGCAATTGTATACAACAACGGAAGAAGCTCCAAGCTTTTCATCGTATTCACCTTCTGTCAATGAAATGTCAACAATGGAAGTGGATTCAACAACTGATGCGATTTCCACGCCTACACCCTATTCTACAGAATTTTATTCAACCACTAATGAATCATCATCTTCCACAATTTATTCATCTTCGAACAACCCGGAAATATCAACTACGCAATTATATTCAACAACGGAAGAAGCTCTAAGGTCTTCATCGTATTCAGCTTCTATCAATGAAATATTAACAACGGAAGTGGATTCAACAACTGATGCGATTTCCTCGCCTACACCCTATTCTACAGAATTTGACACAACCACTGAAGAATCATCATCTTCCACAATTTATTCATCTTCGCACAACCCGGAAATATCAACTATGCAATTGAATTCAACAACGGAAGTATCTCCAAACTCTTCATCGTATTCACTTTCTATCAATCCTGAAATATCAACAATGGAACTGGATTCAACAACTGATGCGACTTCCTCGCTTACAGCCTATTCTACAAAATTTGATTCAACAACTGAACAATCATCATCTTCCACAATTTATTCATCTTTCAACAACCTGGAAATATCAACAATGGAATTGGATTCAATAACCGAAGAAGCCCCATACTCTTCAGTGTATTCATTTTCTACGAATCCTGAATTATCAAAAACTGAACTGGATTCGTCAATTGAAGCAGTTCCTTCATTTAGAACCTTTTCTACAGAATTCGATTTACCATCTGACGAATTGTTGTCGTCCACAACATATTCATCTTCGACCGGCGCTGAAATATCAACTATGCAATTGGATTCAACTACTAAAAAAGTTTCTTCACTTACAACCTTTTCTGCAGAATTTGATTCAGCAACTGAAGCATTATCTTTATCCAAGACTTATTCCTCTTTGTCTAATCCAGAAATATTAACTATGGAATTTGATCCAAATACTGAAGAATCTCCAAACGCTTCACCATACTCATCTTCTACCGATGCCGAATTATCACCCACGGAACTGGATTCAACAACTGAAGAAGTTTCTTCGCCTACAACGTTTTCTACAGAATTTGATTCAACGACTGAAGAATCATCATCTCCCACAATTTTTTCATCTTCGAACAACCTGGAAATATCAACAATGGAAATGGATTCAATATCTGAAGAAGATCCAAACTCTTCAGCGTATTCAACTTCTACGAATCCTGAAATATCAACAACTGAACTGGATTCGTCTATTGAAGCAGTTCCTTCATTTAGAAATTCTTCTACAGAATTTGATTTATCAGCTGACGAATTATTATCGCCCACAACATATTCACCTTCGACCAGCGCTGATTCTACATTAGTCGATGTTTCAAACTATTCAGTGTGTCCATTTTCAACAAATTATAAAAAATCAATCACGGACCTGGATTCAACTAATGAAGCGTTTAATTCAACCACAATGTATTCGTCTTTGCCTAACTCAGGAATAGAAACAATGGATCTGGATTCAAAACCAGAATCAGTTTCTTCGCCTTTAGCCTATTTTACAGAATTCGATTCAACAACTAAAGAATTATCTTCTTCCACAACTTATTCATATTCGACTTATCCAGAAATACCAACTATGAAATTTAATCCAAATACTGAAGAAGCTAAAAACTCTTCTGCGTATTCATCTTCTACTGATGCCGAATTATCAACCACGGAACTGGATTCAACAACTGAAGAAGTTTCTTTATATACTACCTTTTCTACAGAATTTGATTCAACAACTGAAGAATTATCTTCTTTCAAAACCTATTCATCTTCGACCAATCCAGAAACATCAACTATGGAATATAATCCAAATAGTGAAGAAGCCGAACTGGATACAAAAACAGAAGCAATGTCTGCGCCTACAGCCTATTCTGCAACTGAAGAATTATCGTTCTCTTTAACTTATTCAACAGAGGAAGGCTTAAGCAACACCAAAAATACGAATTCGGCAATTGAAAACATCTATTCTACTGGATCATCAAGCACGGAATTCACTTCAAAAAGTGAAGAAGTTACATTCTCTAAAGAATTAAAGTTGCAGAAGAAAAGTATGTATTTTAAATAATTATGATTAATTTCTAAACTTGTTCTGATGTTTTCTTTTATAAATATTTCTATTTAACCGATAACTAGGAATTCATTACAAATCACCCAAGCTTCTTTCACCAAATATTGATGATAATACCAAAGATACCCAGAAGCGAACAAAGCGAGCCGTTAGCAAACTTTTACGTAACTATCGAACGCAAAAGCTGAGATCGATTGGTGATGGCACAAGTTACCATTGCTATAAAACAGTTTATACGAGTAAGTGTTTTTGTTCGGATTTATTATACATTATTTAAAATTTTAATATTTAAACTATTTTCTAGATAAATCGGGTAAGAAGTCTATTAAACGCGGCTGTCTTGCAGTTCCTGAAGAACTAAATGCTTGTGACATGCTCAAAGATCTTAATGCAAATAAAATGGAGAAATGTAAGATATGCACATTTGACAAGTGCAATAGCAGCAGTTCAATACAAACATCATGGGTTTTGATCGCAATTTTTTACTTGAAAATTCTTCATTACGTTTCTTTTAATACATTTTTTCTTCTCTTGTGATTTAGTTTTAATGTTTCTAAGTAAGTATGTTTTGTTGTTGTTTATGGTAGTTAAATATTATATTTAAATTAAATATCTTATTTATTTGCTTAATAGTTTTATTCTTCATTGGAGACATCATTGAGCATTTCAGCGTTTGAAATTAAGTATCCTTCTCTTATGTGTTTTTAAAAACTACTTCTAATTCAAACAAAATGTTCAAAAATTTGCGTTATCTAAAATACTTTCTTGAAACAATTTTTTGTTCATTATTCTATCTCAGCTATAACATATTTCAATTTGGTGGAAATCGGTCAAAGAACAACGAAGTTAACATATTTTTTAGTTCGGCCCTGTACTTGTATAATACATCCCCCGTAACTACCCCATCATCCAATTATACAAACGTCCTGTTGTTCAAGCTTCGTTCCGTGGTTCGTTCAGTAATTTTAATTCACTAATTTCAACGAGTTAAGTGAGGTTCAATGTTGGTTCAAATTTTAATTCCTGCACCCATTTTCTGTCATTCAGGCGATAACTTTTCGAATGAAAATGAAACGCTCCAATCCTGACTTACCGCCCCTAAAGACTATGCAATTGTATTCAACAACGGAAGAAACCCCAGACTCTTCATCACCTTCTATCAATCCTGAAATATCAACAATGAAATTGGATTCAATAACTGATGCGATTTCTTTGCCTTCAGCCGACTCTACAGAATTTGATTCAACAACTGAAGAATCGTCATCTTCCACAAGTTTTTCATCATCTAACAAGCCGGAAATATCATCTATGCAATTGTATTCAACAACGGAAGAAGCTCCAAGCTTTTCATCGTATTCACCTTCTGTCAATGAAATATCAACAACGGAAGTGGATTCAACAACTGATGCGATTTCCACGCCTACAACCTATTCTACAGAATTTGATTCAACCACTAATGAACCATCATATTCTACAATTTATTCATCTTCGAATAACCCAGAAATATCAACTATGCAATTATATTCAACAACGGAAGAAGCTCCAAGCTCTTCATCGTATTCAGCTTCTGTCAATGAAATATTAACAACGGAAGTGGATTCAACAACTGATGCGATTTCCTCGCCTAGAAATTTTAAATTAAGTATTCTTCTCTTATGTGTTTTTAAACACTACTTCTAATTCAAACAAAATGTTCAAAAATTTGCGTTATCTAAAACACTTTCTTGAAACAATTTTTTGTTCATAATTCTATCTCAGCTATAACATATTTCAATTTGGTGGAAATCGGTCAAAGAACAACGAAGTTAACATATTTTTTAGTTCGGCCCTGTACTTGTATAATACATCCCCCGTAACTACCCCATCATCCAATTATACAAACGTCCTGTTGTTCAAGCTTCGTTCCGTGGTTCGTTCAGTAATTTTAATTCACTAATTTCAACGAGTTAAGTGAGGTTCAACGTTGGTTCAAATTTTAATTCCTGCACCCATTTTCTGTCATTCAGGCGATAACTTTTCGAATGAAAATGAAACGCTCCATTCCTGACTTACCGCCCCTAAAGAAAATGGGTTTCTGTAAATTTTTCATTTTGTTTGACTGGAATTATTCAATGGAAGGCGATAAAGAGTAGATTTTTCACCTTTTACATGCAGTCTTCAATAAGTCCCTATGGTACTTTTTTTTTCTCATTTTTAATGCATTAAATCACATAAAAGTGTCAGATCTGTGGAAAGAGAAAGTATGTTTTTTTTCATAGAAACAGAAATATTGTTTATGTATGGTATACCCTCAAACGTCATTTTATTTTAAAAAAGGCAATTAAAAGTAATTAAAACAGGATTCATCCTTAAAATATTGCGATACAATTTTGTATCTTCACTGTTAATTTCTCTGATCAGTTTGTGACTAAAACCTGATATAGTTAAAACGATTGGTTGGATATGATTCCTCCTACATAATAATATACAAATTCAAATTACCTTCATCTTCTCTCCGTAGGAGCCACTTTGCGGAATATTTTGTTCGGTTTTTCTTTTTTATTTAAAACAATCAATGCTCCGTATTCATTTTATAAAATATTTAAATTCAAGAAAAAAAAAAAACAAAACCAAACACTTATGATAAAATAATAAACTTTTGTTGATGTGTCAACTTTTAATGTAGAAATGTCATAGAAAAAGTTACCAATGGCTGAAAAATGTAAGTTCACTTTCATTTTTAGTACTTTTCTCTTGACAGTTTTGCATTTTTGTTTATATTGTGTACCCACTTACACTTAATGGGATTTTCCATTTGTGAATTGCTGTACTGCTCTATTTGCATTTTTAATGCATTAAGAGAAAAAAAAGAAGTATCTTACGGGCTTTGGCGATGAATCTAGAGCATGCTTTAATGCAGCTTTCAGTATTCCAAATGGAGATCGAGATCGCAGCTTTATTTTCATAGCATGCGATGGAAAGCATGCTTTCATCGCATACTGCTCATCGCTTGCTTTATCGCAAGGAGAACTCTCATTTTGTTATGGCGTTTCCAAATATCATTTGTTGTTGTTGTTTCTACCAGCATAAGTTGCTTTCGACATTCTTTCACACAAGGAAACTGAGTTGCCGTCAACTGGGAGTTTGTAGTTGAGAAGGGCAAGAAGTAAGGGGAATGAACAAAATCTCCCCGGTCAACGATTTGAAGAGATTTTTTTGACGTTATGCTTTGAAATTTTCTTAGGTTTCCATTTTGACTTCTGTATCTGATAGATGCCAAACATATTTCTTTTAAAGAGAAATTGTTTCCTACAATTATATTATTACATTAACCAAACCAAGTGAGCTACTTAAATAAATTCATTGTGAAAGAAAATTTCAAGTTTTAATTCTTGTAGGCAAGGCATTTAATTCAATCCATCACGATTTGGTACACATTTAATACATACAATTATGCGCCTAGACATGGAAAATCGACAACAAAAACGCACGGACCAACTAAGCTCTCAGCTTGTGGCTTCATCACATTTGGTTTATAATGATGTTCCTGTATTAGCGAGCAGCAGCAGCAGAAGGCAGCACCACAGGTATCAGTCATATCTTCCAGTCAGTGGCTTATGTGTCCAAGTGTACCAATAAAGCTTCGGTGCATTCCAATAAGTCCAATATAATCTTCCCATCATCACTATCATGTGTTGGGTCCAAGATTTGGATGGCAAGAGAAACGCACAACAAATCAATTTTCTCCTGGTTCATTGTTTTTCCGTGACCTTTAAATATATTAATTTAGCATTGTTAATCACAATAAAAAAACAACAACATTTACCTACATAATCGCACCAGGTTTCTTTATTTTGAATTTATTTTTCTAAAAATAAGCTGCGGTTAATTTATAACTCAAAATTGTGTAGAATTTTCCACCCGCGAAGCAAATTGTTTGTTTACAAAAAGCGAATGTCAAATCAAAAGCAATACAAAAAACGAGCAACTCAGTTTCCTCATCAATGTTTTCGTGTGAAAGCTACAAGGCAATTAAAGGAAAACGTCAAAAAATTTTCCAGCAACTGGTTTTTGCCTGTGCGAAAGGGGACTAATGGAGACCGCGTGTTAAGATGGCCGTTGCCAGTCTTTGGAAGACAATAGCAATATTAAACAAAAGAACCTAAATAAAAATACAAAAAAATGGAAAATAACAAAATCCAATGAACACAAACCTTATCATGAGGTTCAACACATCTTGAGCAGAGCCATTTTTGCTTCTTTTTATTTTTTATGTCAATAGTTATTTTCCTGGAGTTGACGTTTAAATAGCATTTTTCCAGTATTTCAGTTCAGTTTTTTTTCAGTTGATAAAGTTAAACTTAACGATTGTCAAACAATACAAGGACCCAATGATGCGATAAAATATTTTGTGTTGCGATTCTCAGCGTTTCTTGTCTATTTTTTTGTCGTTTCCAAAGTTACAGAACATGTGTAGCTAAAGTAAAATCTGTCGCAAGACATTCTGTCGGTTTGACATTTCACTGACAGCTCCATAGAAATGTTGTACCCCCAAAACGTCGCAAAAGAAGTCTTACTTCAAACTGTGTCTGCGAGTTGTTTTTGCAGTTGTAGTTGGGAGGTTCTGTACTCCTTCAAAACATACCTACTATTCTTCATTCTAAAAATGTTGTTTATAAAGTTTATTATACTATATTATTGTTCATATAACATATTTTTTTAAAGAGAAATGTTTAGTTAGATAATGATATTAGACATAAATTGTAAGTATTTTTAATTTATAAACAAAATAAATAAAAAACAATCAGCAAACCCATGACTGGATACGAAATGGAATGCCGGTTTCGAACAGCACCACTGTTGTTGCATTTACTTTCCCGGCAAACCTCACATTTTCCAACTGGAGCATCATAATGTTCATTAATGACATCGCAGGCATTTTTGTTTCCTATTACTTTGACACATCCTTTTTTGATTTTTTTCGGATTACCACCTTAAATATAGAATTTGGAAAATAAACGTTAAAACCCTTTTTTTAAATATCCGTACCATATCCCTCAATAGTGTAACAATAATGACTAACATCAATCTCCCTTGCAAAACGGCGAATCATAAGAGCTCTATAATTGACATGGCGTACGCTTCGTTTTCGGACTTTATCAGTATCATCATCATTGATCTCGGCACCAGTGGTAGATGAAACAGATGTAAAAGTTGGCGTAGATTCTAAGGCAGACACAGTTACGTCTGTAATGGCTGAGGGTTCTGTTGTAGAAATCATTGTTGATGTTGTTGAAGTTGTTGATGGTATTGTTGTTGTGTCTGGTAATGAATTATCCAGAGTCGTTGTAGTTTGAGTGTGTGGACACTTTTGAAATAAAGTGATGTTAGATGCGTTACAATCATCGCATTCATAGCAATGAAGAATCTCAGGAAAGGCTATAGGGACATAAAAAGAGATATATTCAACCCGAATTAAAAAAAAACTGCGCTTTTTTCTTTTCTTGAAACAAGCTTTGCAGAAATAAACTACAATAAAATACGACCCAAAACTGAAATGTAATTTTCCGAAAACAATTGGCCGTGGTAATAAATTGTCTGCGAAAAGTGAGTGGAGACTTTTTAATGGGGTTTTCCATTGGTAAATTCAGAATTTGATACGGAGTTTGATATTTTTCGTGGCAAACGGGACGGCGTATATTCGTGTCTGTGTTAAACTGATAGTTGTCAAACTGAATGCTTCCAACTAGGGTTTAGTGGTCTTAGAAAAAATAGGGGGAGAATCAACGAAAAATACGGATCTGCGCATTTGATTCAGAATCAAACAACAATTAATTTTTGTTTCCCACTGGAAGGATTTAATTGTAGAAATCCGTCTTTTGGCAGATTTGTATGAAACACTAATTATTAAAAGAAAGAAACATGATTAAAAACAATTTGAAAATATGAATTTTTCACAAATTCTAATCAAAATGGTAAGATTATATAATATTAAAAAAAAGGAAAACTGATTTTGTATTTACAAAAATAATATTCGCGTTCCACATAATGTCCACATTTCAACGAATTAATTTGTTTCCTCACGACTAACCTGACAGACTGATAGACTGACAGACTGACAGACTGACAGACTGACAAACTGACAGACTGACAGACTGACTGACTGACTGACTGACTGACAGACTGACAGACTGACAGACTGACAGACTGACAGACTGACAGACTGTCAGACTGACAGACTGACAGACTGACAGACTGACAGACTGACAGGCTGACAGACTGACAGACTGACAGACTGACAGACTGACAGACTGACCGACTGACAGACTGACAGACTGACAGACTGACAGACTGACAGACTGACAGACTGACAGACTGACAGACTGACAGACTGACAGACTGACAGACTGACAGACTGACAGGCTGACAGACTGACAGACTAACAGACTGACAGACTGACAGACTGACCGACTGACAGACAGACATTTTTTGGCGATCACTTTTTGGGCTTCTCTATAATCGTAATGTCATGTTTGATTGTTAGAATTTTTTTTTTACGAATGCATAACTTGCCTTATAGTACCTATAATCGCAAGTAAAAAGTAATAATCTTATGCGGAATATACACTGTTCAAATGCATGCCATGCACGTCCAAGTGTATTAGTAAATTCAGATTGAAGTTGCATATACACACATCGAGCTTGAGTCTTCAATCTTTTATTTGTACATCCACAGTGTGGTGCGACGTTCTTCTATATAAAATAGACTTTCTTAATTTTGTCCGAGTAATTTGGTTTTGTCCATTTCATCATATATTTTTTGTTTCCTATTTTAATATTTTAATCGATAAATTATAATATACTTTTTTTCCATTTTTGTTTACTTCTCCGCTTCCTATTCTTATATTACCTCAACGTACTATACGCAAATGAGCCAAATCATGCATGATCAATCATTAATCTTGCATATACACTATTTCAATGCATTACAATTGATTGAAGGAAAATCAAAAAGATTTGATTTTACTTTAACCATACACCCAACCTATACGCGTGAATTTTTCACTAATACACTTGCACATGCATGTCATGCATTTGAACAGTAGCTGTGTTTTATTGGGAAATTTATCCGCCGTAGGTTTATCCGTCGTAGCATTTTACATACAATTCGCCACGGTCGATAAAAAGCTAAATTAGAAGCTACGGTGGATGGCTGGTTGACGTTCAGTCGTGTCTCGATTCTGATTTTGTTAGTTTTGTTGGTACGATTGATAATTGAATTGAATCTCGATGGATGTGTTCATGGAGTGTTATAATTATTAATTTCATTCGTAAGACAAATCGATCTTTTAGATTCTTTTTTTTTAATAGTTGGCCAGTTTATATTTCTCAAATCTTAGATAACTCCATTTTTTAATAAATTATAAGCTGTTCTTCTGAAAACTTTCTGACTTTTACTATTAAAAACTGTATTCTTTGCTCAATTATTTTCTGAAGTACGTCTAAAATTGCACCTATATCTGCAATTTTGCATACCTCTAATGTTAATTAATCAATTTTAACAAATTTTGATATCCATTTTGAAAAAGAAACCAATATTTATCGAATGAATTCTGTTTTTCTTTTATTTTTGACTAACTTAAGACCAATATTCGTTTTGTGTTTAATTTTTATTGATAGTTATAAATAAACGGAGTTTGGTGACAAAAAATCATCTTTTTATTTAGATCTACAAAAAAGCAATTTGAGAAGATAAACCGCATTGGGTGGAACTGCACTATAGAGGAACTGCTCGACACTGCGCCGCAAAATATTTATTCGTATGAAATTCTATTAGGCTTAGGCGCGCACATATGCAACTTTTAGTTTTGCAACAGTTTGGTTGCTAAAGTGAATACCATGGACTTATATAAGAGTGCGCGCACATGCAAAAACTATTCGGTCCGCGATTCTACCACCTTTAAAATTTGTATTTTATCACAAATCGAGCGATCGCCCCAAATAAATTCTTCAGTTTGTATCACACCGAACTATAATGAACGCGCGCACATTAAACCAAAATATTGTATGTGTCGTTCAACTAGTGATTAAACTATTTCGTTTCGGAAAAATTGCATGTGCGCGCCTAGCCTAAACGCACTAAGCGGCAACTGAACTTCACAAAATGTGCTTTTTCTTCACTGTTTAATGGACGTTGGCCATGGACGGTATTCGCAAAACTACATGGACATGGACTGGGCGTACATTTTTATGATCCCATTATAGCTATCGATCTACTCAGAAAATAAATAAAAGCATGAAATATAATCGGAAATGTAAGGGGAGTGAACAATTTAAACTACGTTGTAGTGTGCGTTCAAAACCAAGAAACATTAAAAGGAAACAAGCAAATCTCCGGCAATTTTGTTTCCTCGTGTGAAAGGCATAGATGATTTTTAAAGCAATACAAAAGTAGTCAGGTGTAAAAAGAGACTTGACCATAGTCTATGAACAAACCCATTCACTTATCATTTCCTATCTATTGATGCAAAATGAATGTTCGAATTTAAAATTACAAATGGAAATAAAATGAAAACAAGAAATAGGTTTGAAACATAAATTAAATATTGGTACGTTTTTCTACTTTCTATTTTATATGAATAAAAGCTAATTATTGTTCATAATTTGGATATTTACTTAATTTTACTTTGCAAAAGACTCTTTCATTACTTGTGACTGCTGTGCAGGGGTACCATTTTTACAAAAATAAAAAAGCTAATGTCCATGCTACGGTCGATGCGTTTTTTTGGGAATTACTTACGGTACAATGGATAGATTCCCAATAAAACACAGCTAATGATTCGTGGACGTGAACCAAATGCCATTAAAATCTATTTTGAATCAATAATTCAACAAATCCAATTAAATATAATACAAAACACCTTCCTAAGGTTTTCCTGGGGCACACATATATATAGGTCTGCCCGAGGACAAAACTTCCATCTTTAATGATTATAAATTTTAATCTTGTTGGATATAGTTCACATTGGTTTTCTGTCGAAAAATCCATGTAAGATAAACTGAACTTAACAAAACGTGCGTATTGCTAAGCCAACTGATGAGTCCAAGTGAGATAGCCGGGACGAAAATCAAATTTTTTGGACTAAAGGCCGTTAAAAGCTTTTTTGAATTAAATGTTTATTTATCAAAAAGTTTTGTTTTAGTTTTTGTATATGTTAATATAGAAATAAGTACCTATGTGCACTTAATCGATTTTTTTATAACTGCCTAACCCGCATAAGTGCCTATTAAAGTGGGGTTTTTAATGTGAGGCACTTATCCGGGTTTTACTGTATCTCCAATTGCAAGTTCACGCGCAGACTTCAGGCCAAGGTGGTATGTAAAGCATCTTACGAATTGCCAAAAGATATCAATTGTTCATGCACTAGACCACAAATAAGTCAAACTAAGATTGGAAACTTTCGTACGTTTCACGCCCCAAAACCAATTTATTTAATTTGTTGTATTTAACAGATGGCACTCTATCCATGAATAGATGTGATATAGAAAAACAAATCAAAAGCAAATTACTAGGGCTGTGTGATCTATATTTATATAGGAAGAGGAACAGAAAATATTCTTATGTGCGTTTTATGAATGTGTCTATTGGAAGAGAAACGGTGAAGTTACCTGTGGGCGTATTTCAGCTTGTAGGCAAATGCCAAATGACAGCTGAATTTTCGGGTCATTATCTTATTAGTTAATGCACAAGGCAATCATGCACTAAAGTGCAATTACTCGCGATGCGATGATCGCGTGAACATTGAACAAGTGTGAAATATGAACGTTAAATATCAAACCACATATGAGTAATACCAAGTTTGGGTACTTTCTTACGTTTTACCCTCCAAGACCTAAAATTTGATTATTGTCGTTGAATAAATGTGAATTGCAAAAACAATATAATGCGGTAATTAAACGCACACATTTAGAGTAAAAGTCAATTTTTTCGCACACATTTGCAGCTTATGTCAATTTTCAGCTTGTGGGCAAACACGTTGACAGCTGAGGATTCGTACCCTTCAAGCAAGCGACTCCGTTTTGGATCCGAAACCACTTCATAAACGGATCCAACAACGGATCCGGAACGATTCCAAATCAAATCAAATTAGTATGGAAATTAGAATCACCACGGAGCCATTATGTGAATGTATTGTGAGAGAAAAGAGAGATAGTCTTATACTTCATAATTTTTTTTAAGTTTATATTAAAATTGTCATACCAAATTTTAAGAAATGTGGGTATATAAAAAATTAAGTAAAAAATGACTGCATACGATGTGATCGAAAATTTTCATACGATGTGATCGAAAATTTTCAAGGCTATACTAATTGTGAGCTTAAAAGTATAATTGTACAGGGTGTTTCATAATCTGCTGCTGAAATAAGAAGTTCTGGTTAAGTAATGCATAATAAACAAATCATTTCATGTGAGTCTTTTAAGTCTTTTTGGTTTCGTACAAGCCTTAAGGAAGAAGAAATAAGCGGATCTGATGAGATTGCAAGCATTTTAAATAGGTGTTCAGTTTGCTGAATTCTTGATGCTTTGCACGTATTTTGATATCTGTTTTTCTTGTAATCTTTATTTTTATATTTCTGGGCTTCTTCTGACAAATTCTCCAAGTGGTAGTGAATGGAATTCGATAATATTTTGACTATGAACCAACATTTTATGAAAATTAGGTATCCGTTGCTTTTCAGGGTACTTTTGTTTCAATAGCTCAGCGTTTTTACTTGCGATTATATGTATTATAAGGCAAGTTATGCATTCGTCGAAAAAAAAAGTTTTAAGATGACAATCAAACATGACATTACGATGATAGCGAAGACTAAAAAAGATGGTCTAAAAATTCTGTCCGTCTGTCAGCCTGTCTTTATGTATGTACAGCCCAAACGGGTGGGCCGAATTGCTTCAAACTTGGTATATAGATGTTTATAGGTATTGTGCAGAGATTAGCTCAAAAAATAGAGGTACCTGCCATATAACCGTTACTTTAAAGCCTATTTTTCTCGAAAACAGCTCTAACGATTTTGATTTTAAAAAAGCAGCTTTTTAGGTACGATCGATCATATGGTTAAACATTTTTTTTTAAATGTCTAGAAACGGTAATTTCCATAGGACCGTTTTTTTTGCTTTAGACTATCTCATAAATGGCTTAACCGATTCTTTCTAAATTTTACACATATATAGGTGTAAATAGCCCAATTTATACTGCATACTAATATTTGAAATTAACATATTTTTGTATTTTGAAAACTGCTCAGTATTTTTTTTTCAAAAATTATAGTTTTATGTATTTGCTGAATACCTATGAATTGGCGTTTTTTGAATTTCTTTTTGAAAAATGTTTTCAAAAAGTTTAAAAAAATTTTTTTTTTCTCAAAAACCGCTCCACAGATTTTAAAAATTTTTTTCTAATAAATTCAGATTTATGCAAGAAATAAAAAGGCGTATTTTTTTTAGCTCAAATTAGTTAAATATTTATTTCAGAATTTTGAATTATTTTTTCTTTAATTAAGTTTTTATGTATTATTAAATATTTAAGATTCTCATACCAATTTTTTTAGAAAAAAATTTAAAAAATGTTGTATATATAAAAAATTAGGTAAAAAACGGCTTTAAAATTATATTTAGATTTTCAATAGAAATCTTTTGCTGTGATCGAACATAAGAGCAAGTTCGTGCGATCCAGTCGAGTATATTATTTCTTTGGTTCCCAAATTAATTGTATTCACTTCTTCCCTACAATTCAAAACATTAAGTATACAAAGAAAATGTAGATCGATAACCTAATTCTGCCATGTTTATTTCTCGCCAAAAAAAAGTTAGAAACTACAACTTGCGATAACAACAAAAAAAAAAAATCAAAATAAAAAATAAAAGAAACAATTTCTTCTCTGGAAAATCAATAAAACCGGTTCTATTTAGACGCTCACTGGTTGAAGCGGACGTACAGACCCACAGAAGTATTAGTATATGATGACGCTTTTAGAGACTTCTCGAACTTACACAAAATACAATTCTTTTATAAGGGCCAAACAGTCGTACACCCTTATGGATAATAGCTACCGTTCATAGCAAATAAAAAATGACTGAAGTTCGTTTTTGTTTAATAAGAATACGCACATTGTATATTTTCATATAATCCACATATTTGAGGTTTCTTGCGAAAAAAAAATGTTGGGACCTACAAATTTTTCTTTTTTTGGAAAAACCTACCGGCCGAACAAAATGTATAAGTAACGTTATGAGTTTTTTATGACTAACATTTTTCATTCTGATTTTATATAACCCTGGCATTTATTAAAATTTATACTATGATTTGGAAATATGTTCAAATTGAGTGCTATTTGGAATCTCCAATCGAATTTCGGTTCCAATGGAATATTTTATTACCTCGATATTCGTACGGCGATTGTAAGTCTCGAACGTAAGAAATTTCCCTCGAACAAAAAATCGTATGAAATGTTAGCAAAACCACATCGGAAAGTTTATTCCCGTTACTAATAAATTCCGAGGGAAACGTTTGAGCATCATTCACGTTCCCAACGTTTGACTCAGAGAAAAATTTCCAGGAACATTTTTATTCACCATAGCCGCCATTAGAGCTGCAACGAGACGTGACCAGGCGTGACTTTTGTGAGTCTCGTCTCGGTCTCGTCAACATCGAAAAATTTCAGTCTCGTGTCGGTTTCGGTCTCGGCTTTTTCTCGAGAAATTTTTTTTCGAAACAAGAAATAAAATCGGAAAAATTTCGAATTTTCTTTTAAATCAGAGACATCCTTCAATGGATTTTGATAGTTTATGGCTTTGTCAGGTAGGCAACGAACTATATTTTGACGTTTCGATAATATTTTTTTTCCAAATATGATTTAGTCACCTTTTTTCGGAGGTGGAAACAAAGTCTGAAAAATGAGCGATTTCTCTTCTCTTCGTAAATCGTACGTATTCTTCTCTGGGTTTTCGCAGTGCAGTTTGATATTTTAACGCGTATAGAATTTTATAAAAAATTAAAATGAGTACAAAAAAATAATTAAATACAAAAATATTTGTTCTAGTGACAATCGAAACCAAACCACCGAGACCGCCGAAACCAGTGAGACTCGGCGAATTTCGGTATCAAAAATACGGTCTCGTCTCGGTCTCGGCTCGGGTGTTTTTAAAGAAGTCTCGTCTCGTCGACAAGACCGAGACTAGTCTCGCAAGCAGCGATACCATTTCTTCAATTGAAGTAGGTTTACTTTAATTTCAGAAATCTGCTCCCAACTTCGAACTATTTTTAAATTCTTTATATCTACTTCAATTTTATAAAACACTTTTTAATTTAATTCAATCTAATCACAAAAAAAAACTTGAATATACTTCAAAAAGACAAAATTATTTCAAAAATGTTTTACACTCTTTCATGTAAGCTTAGATTCACATTTCAAAAGAATAGATTACATCTAACTTCACTTCAGACAAAAAAATGATTTCAATTTTCTGACGTTTATTATTGTTTTCCTTGTTATTTTTTTTTCAACCAAGTAATGCGTTTGGTTTTAACTAAATTCCTGTCTGTCTGTGCTTAAATCAGAAAAAATTAATGTCTTTAATAGCCCAATTCGCTCAAAGATAGGCGTGTTTTTTTCTAAGCCCCGGGGAAATTGGACGAAAAAAACGATGAGTAGGATTAACAATTTGCATACTAAATCCAACAACAACTAATCCCCGGGGATGCTTAGCTTAAACCCAGAGAATTCTCGGGGCTTAGCTATTGGAGAGGATAAAAACTGTGCTACCAAAAACTTTTTCACTAAGTTATCGATAAAATGTATAGAAACTTCAAAAATGATATTTTGACATGTCAAATAATTACCAATTTTATTTTTTCCACCTCGCCATGAGCACAACCTTCTACAGTAAAGTGACCATACATCCAACATTAAGTGGGACAGTCCCACATTTACATGATCTGACCCACTCTGAAAATTGCCACACAAATGTCCCACAAAATCGAAAGATGTCCCACACTGTCGCACGAAATCGAGCTTACATTTTTGGATCGGTTTTTATTCATAATAATTTAACTGAGCGCTACCATCATTTCACAAAATTATTTGCATGACATAAGGACTGCACGCACGTGTAGGAGTCACAACCCTCTGATGAAACAATTAAAACCATCCATCATTGACAAACTATACATGGACTGCTAGGAGCCAACTTCACGTTGGGTCTCTACTCATCTAGGTTCAAACGAGAGGCACCCAGCTTCCAGCGGAAATAGCGAATAAAGGGATTTTTTTCAAGGAAATCTTTACACGAATCTAAAAAATTTCATTTTCATTTTAATAAAATTGAAATGTCCCACATTGAAAAACAAAAATGTTTGTGTATATTATTTTCGGGTGAATTTTCTTACTTGTCCCACATTTTAACTTTTTGGATCTGGTCGCTTTATTCTACAGCGATTTTCATTTTTGCCTTTATTTTTATTATATGTACATTAAAACTTGACTGTGAAATTGTTATTAAATAAAAAATTATTTCTTGAAGTTGATATTCGTTCAGGCACGAGTACGATAACTTTGGCGCCAAGATATAATAACGGTTTTTGGTAGAGGGGCTTAATACAAGCATTTTTTACTACGGGAGGGGGGGTCTATCTCCCCTCGTTTAGGCGAGAGGGGCAATTTTATAAAAATTTACTTAAAATCTTTAAAAAAATATTAAAAAAGAACGGCAACACTTACCGCTATAAATTATACCTTTTTCAAAAGTCAGAACTCTACAATTTATA
Source organism: Philhelius pedissequus (assembly GCA_910595825.1). Classification (NCBI taxonomy): domain Eukaryota; kingdom Metazoa; phylum Arthropoda; class Insecta; order Diptera; family Syrphidae; genus Philhelius; species Philhelius pedissequus. The sequence goes on from OU343160.1 coordinate 330,626,136, forward strand.
ATAAATTTTACGTAAAGTTGTTTCAGTCAATAGTTTTTGAAATAATTGACTTCAAACTCAAAATTTATGAAAGAAAAGTTAAAAAAATCACTTTGAGTATTATTTTTCTCATGATTATAAATACCAATAAAGAAGTAATTGATGTAGTTAACTGTTCCAATTATTTTTTAATCAAACACTGAAAACTATTCGTTTCTATGTTTTCTAGTTTTTGAGAAAACAAAAAAAAATAATTTTGTATCAGATGGGTGCATGTAAAGTTTCTTTCGCATTTAAAGAATCTGGATTAAAAAAAATAATTGATATTATATACATAAACGTATGTACATATGTCATGTCCATTTCAATCTCTTTTTTCTAAATATCCGGTTAGGTACTTGGCCAAAACTTTGCATTAAAAAAAAAATTGCATTACCTTTACGACAACACAACGGCAACAAATTCTCATAGTTTCTTAATATGCACATATGTTTGTGTCATACATAGATACGCATATAACTATGTACACACATATAATGCAACCATAGTAAAAAGTATGTATATAGTTAGATCATAAAAAACAAGAGCAAGCATTCGATGTTTGTACCGTTTTTTTATACAGGTTTAGTGCAGGTTATTGTTTACCCAAGCCATTCTTCATTTAACGTTTGAAAGAGTAGTGTTTCCTTTTTAAGAATGGCGGCTAAGCATCCACTTCTTCACCCAAAATTAAATAATTTTTCGATTTTTTGTTCGTTTGGTGTCAACAAACGAAAAAAAGTATCGCGTTTTTAGAAGAAATCGGGTTAATTCCCTCCAAAACGTCTACTCCACCTCTGTGTTGTGATATTTTAATGACCGTGGAAAATTCAAAAAGTGCAAAGTTCGGTTGGTAAATAACCGCATTAACTGTAATAAAATCACAAAGGTATATATGAAATTTACGATGCAAATAGTGAGATGCCTAAGGGGGGGCATGCTGCCCCCCCGCAACCCCCCTGCTTGGGCGCACTATAGGCTTTGGGGAGGGTGAAAATTTTATTATATGCAAAGTTTCTTTAAAATTAAAGAATCTTTTGGGTTTAAAGAACAAGTATAGTTTTACTAATTTTCAATTACATATCTTAAAAACTAGAAGACATAAAAAGAAGTAGTTTTCGGTGTTTAATAAAAAAATAATTGGAGCAGTTAACTACATCAATTATTTTTTTACCGATATCCATAATCATGAGAAAAATAATATTCAAAGTGATTTTTGTAACTTTTTTTTCATAAATTTTGACTTTGAAGTCAATTATTTAAAAAACTATTGACTAAAACAACTTTACTTAAAATTAATTATAAATTGTAGAGTTCTGACTTTTGAAGGTGAAAGGTATAATTTATAACTGTAAGTGTTGCCGTTCTTTTTTAATATTTTTTTAAAGATTTTAAGTAAATTTTTATAAAATTGCCCCTCCCGCCTAAACGAGGGGAGATAGACCCCCCCCTACCATAGTAAAAAATGCTTGTATTAAGCCCCACTACCAAAAACCGTTATTATATCTTGGCGCCAAAGTTATCGTACTCTCCCCTTCGTTCAATTAACAAGATTTGAATGAACTACAAAACAGAGGTTTCTCTGAGAAAATTGTTTTCGGCTGCGTTTTGTTGTACACGGGAGCAACCCAATACAGATTCTCTGCTACATCCTAGGCATACTTCAATCTTTTTGATCGTCGTCCGCTCTTGCTCAGACCCATATTCCTAATGACATAGGAACTGAGCGTCCCGTCCCGAATAAGAAACTCATCCACTAATATCATGACGCCAGTGACCGACGAATGGGGTAGTTTTCAAGTAGTTGAATACTATCTACCACTGTATTTTTGAAAATTAAAATTAAAAGAAAATCACAATTAACTTGGTTCTTTTTATGTGTTATTTTAATAGAAAAGTAGTTTAAATTCAATAAATATATCGAAATTACACAAAACAAATCAAACCGATGATTTTTAGAAGGATGAGGATGAGGCAAACAGTGATGTTTGTTTTTTCTTGCATTACAGCTGTTCTTCAAATGTCATTTTGCAAATTAATAGTGCTGCCAAGTATTTCACTAAGCGCCTTGGTCGTTTTTTTCAACCATTTCCCCCGGGCGATTGCAAAAAAACGCACCTGATATTTCTTTAGTGCTGTGGACATAATAACTGACATCTTTATGTGTCATTTATTTCCGTTATATATAGATGTATTTTCACATGACATAAAATTTATTTTTCAAAGCGCAAATGTCAATAAGTGCAACTAAACATATACATATACATAAGTTCGATTTACTGATGTGTTTGTTTTATGATCAATACAAAAATTGGTCTATTTTTTTTTAATTCTATTGTATTTTATTACGTTGTTTTATCTATGGTAATTTATGCCTTTTTTGTGCTTTCTGATAAACCGTGTAGACATATATATGGTCTTGTTTAATTCATTTTGTCAAGACCATGGATTTATATTTATTGATGACCCACCACATCCACGGTTTGAGGGAAATGTGATATTTTAATTATTGAATTAATTCAAATAGATTTTATGTGAATGACCATAAGCCATAAGCGTGTTAGCCCCTTTTCTACTTTTCTAACATGTGCGTTCTCAATCTTATATTTTGAGACGAATTAATAATCCAGACACATTATAGGTTTTTTGTTTTTTAACTTCAATGAAGACTTCAACAAACGCCTAATATAAAACTGACAGAAGTTTATTCGCCTGGAAGAGATGACGTTCGTAAAAATTCGATTGATGGCATGGCGACTTGCAGTCCAGATATAGTAAGTTTGCTGATGTAATGTAATAATAACAAGAACGGTTTAGCAAAGCTTTACGAATACAAAATGGTATTTGTGCATGTGCACATTATGGTGATAAATGTTCCATAGAATTTTTGAGATCTAGCTTTTACTACAAATAAAACACAAAAGAAGCTAATGGAAAATAAAAACTAATTTGAATATAAATATTTTTCGAACAACCATTCAATATCAAAAAGTTCAGAATTACACCGGATACCTACAATTTGATATCAATTGTTATTTTTCTTATAAAATAGGACTACCTATGAGAATTAACACCTCAAATATATTTGATCGTGTAAATATGGCAATACTGAAAATGTTTCAATTCCACAATTGTATTTTAATAAGAAATTTGAGATCATTTTTCATTTTCATTGATAATTTTGATGATGAATTTGTTGAACAAAACTAACCTTTAAACAACAGCAAACTATTAAATCGGCTGCGACTAAAAATAGTGTTACCAATATAAAGTTTTGTTGATTAATTTTGTTTGTCAATGTAATAAATTACATTTAATAAGTTAATTAGACCATACAGAACTAAATTTGAGAAAGCACATAATGGCTCTAGTTTACATTCTCTTAAAGAAAGATAGAGCATAATAGTTAGACTACCCTCTCTGGGATGCAAATAAGTTGGTCTATGACGATTTAAATAAATTTTCAGTTAACTGTTTTTAAAAAAATGACATGTACTTGTTTTGTTGTTTATTGATCTCTTGTCTTATGCAAGCCAGCAACAGAATGTCAACCATTTTGCGTGCGGCGGCGTTGCATTTTCACGATACCTTACGCTGCGCCTCCACAAGCAATTTTTATTTTTGTTTTTATTTCAGCAATTATTGCAGAAATTTGTATTTATTCGTTCAGTGGGCAAATCATTTCATGAAATCTTACTGACAATCAGAGGCCAAGCACAGATAAGCAAGACAAAGATGGGAAACTTTCGTACATTTTGCCCTACAAAACCCATTTGTTTACGTTGTTGTATTTATAAATTTAACTTTAAGTCCATGGAATTCCAACTAAACCCATCAAAATACACATGCAAAGCTAAAAAGTGCACAAATGTTAGTCGAACTGACATTATACAATAAATTATTCCATCATTTATTTCAACAGAGATGGTAAAAAGTAAATGCTGAAATCGATTCGTAAAATAATTAATTTCATGAAATTTGTGGTCTGCATTGGAAATTTCTATTGCATGTTCGATTTTGTGAAAGAAAATATTGCTTGTGGAGGTGCATGGTTATATAATCCACAATTAAAGCATTCAAAAGGGGACTATAGAGCTATAAAATAGAAAAACAATTCAATTTACCGCGCTCATCAATTCGAAACATTATCTCAAAGCTAAAAAATAGTGGAAATGTGAAGATTGGTAAAAAACGGGACGCCCACTAATTTCGAACCTCGAAACTGCCATGTTTTAAAGAAAATAATGAAAGAAAATCAACATCATACTGCGGCTGCAATAACTGTTCAAAGGAGAGAAAGAATCCAAAAAAGTATTTCAGTCGACACTTTGTAAGCAGACAATGAAAAAATTGGATGCAAATTGTATATCTATTTTCATTCGTTAAAAACATAGGCCAAAGAAAAACCACTTTAAACACCTAAACCGCAGAAAAAGCGACCAGAGTGGACAATACAGCGTAAGAACTGGACTTTAAGTCAATGGCGGTCCGTTATTTGTAGTGATGAGTCCAGGTTTGAAGTTTGCGTGGACGATAAAGGAAAACGAGTTATGAGAAATTCAAAAGAAGCTTCTCAAAAAGATGGCCTTTAAAAACGGTAAAGTTTTCAGCAATCTCTATCATGATATGGGGATGCATGTCCGTGCAATTTACATTTTGTAAATGGAATTGTCAATGCTGCCAAGTACACATTATCCACCAGTGTTCATATATAATAACAGTTTTTTCTTAAAACAATCCCTGCTTAAGTACATATTAAAATCTAGAACACTACATATAGAATTTGCCTGTCTTAAACAACGTGTTATGGGATAATTATTTCCATAGTTTACCCTATGAAAAGGGACAAAAAAGCGACGATACTCTCGTAGTCCTTGGAAAGATGTATATAAATTTATTAATGAAAGCAAATTGGGGCAATTGATTTTGTAATTAAAAATATCTCTCACAAACATTATATCAAAATATTTCCCCCGCGATTCTAAAGTTTGTATGCCACATAGTAAACACATTGTGTTATAAGAAGGTATATCGGTTTTCTAATGCAAGATCTTAGAGCTATCCTTGTAAAACGTTTCTGGATTCTTTCAATTCTTGTAGTAAAGCTGCATATATTGGATTCCATATGGTGCAACAATACTCTAAAACTGAACTAACATAACAAAAGTAAAGTGTTCGTGGCATAAAAGGGCCAGAAAATTCTCTCGAATTTCTGGAAATAAACCCAAGCATAGAGCTGGCTTTCGCAACCACAAAATCAACATGACTTTCAAAAGAAAATTTAAGATCGAAGATGACTCCTAGATCCTTTTTTTTCGGTAACTCTTGACAAAGAGATTCCTTCAATATTAAAAGAATAAATGATTGATGAGACACCTCTATAAAAAGTCATACATTGACATTTGGAAACATTGAGGTAAAGATCATTATTATTACACCAAGTGTACAATTTTGACAGATCATTCTGCAGTTTAATGCAGCCGGTAATGGTTTTTATGCTCAAGAACAATTTTAAATGGTCAGCATACATGAGACAAAGACAGTTTTTTAGAAATTTTGGGATGTCATTTATAAAAATTAAAAACAGAAGCGGTCCTAAATGGCTACCTTGGGGAACGCCAGAAGTAACTATCACTGGATCAGAAAGGATATCATTAATACGAACGTATTGAACTCTACCAGAAAGGTATTAACATAGCCATCTTAATAAATTTGAATGAAATCCAAGGGTTTTTAATTTGGTACATAATATTAAATGATTGACTTTGTCGAAGGCTTTTGAGAAGTCGGTATACACAATGTGACATTGTAGTCTCTGTTCGAGTACACCTAACACATAGTTACTAAAAAGGGAACGGTTGGTTGTAGTAGATCTACCACTTATAAAACCGTGTTGGAAAGGCGATATGACTTCTTTTAAAATGAAAACAAGTTTATTGTAAATTATTTTTTTAAACAATTTAGAAATACATAGCTGATATTTTGCAAATGGGACGGTAGTTTGTGACCTCATTACGCGATCCAAACTTGTAAATAGGGGATATAAAAGACACTTTCCATTCTTCAAGAGAAGGGTCGAAAATTATTTCCAGAGGGGTTGCTAGATTAAATGTACATTTTTTTTAAATAATGGGAGCAATACCATCAAAACCGGGTAGCTTATATTCACTAGGTATGTTTAATTCTTTAAGTTTTTTTTCTGGAAAATGAGCGTCTCCTATCAATACCACGACTTCAAGCTAGTGACGGAGTGGGCCTTCCACCAGCCCTAACCTTTGACCAATTGAAAATGTCTGGCATAAAATGAAACAAAAACGGGGAAAAGAACCATGCCGGGCTATTCAAGACCCAAAAGAAAAATCATAAATATTTGGGAATCTTTTGGTACTGAAGAATCATAGAAGCAGTCATCAAGTCAAAGACTGAGTAACAGCATGGTGAAATAAAAATTAAGACCCGTAGGCCAACTATTTTGTACTTAAAAAAATGTATCAATCGTTATTTTAATTTGTAAGACTACTCTGTATCGTTATTAAATTGAAGCCATTTTGTTTTTGTTTCTTATTCCTATTCAAAATAAATGTACCTTAAGATAAATATCAAACTATTAAGTTTATTTCCAATGGAATTTAAGAATCAGGACATTTTTCTTTTTATCGTAGCTAGTCCAACTATTTTGCGTTTGGGCTCGTATACATATACAAGTTATGGATTCTAAAAAAAAATCGAACTAGAAATCTTAATAAACCTTGTATGTCCTTGAGTCTACAGCCTAAATTGTTTAATTTTTTTTTACTCAATATTTCGAAAACGACACAATAGACTTCTTCGAAACTTTGTATTGAGAAACTAGGGAAGGATTAAAAGATTAGAGTCAAAATTGTGGGTTAACTCCATTTATGTCGAGTAACAAACTATGGTTGAAGGTATAACTAGCCACTGCTCAATTATACACACGTCCGGAAAAATGTTGTATTTTTCTCCAAATTATTATCAAATTAAAGGAACTTCATTTTTAATTTCGTTTTGACATTTTACATCAGCAGTGTAATAGAGGCTTAAGATCGAATTATGAAAACATTGAATTTCACTGTCAATAATCCAGATGCAGTTTTTTTTATAGATTTCGATTTCGGTATTAGCTAATTGTAATTGAAGGAATTGCATCTTCCGAAAAATCTTCATTCCAAGATCACATCCCCAAAATCAAGTTCCTTCTCAAATTTCACTTGTCACTTGCACTATCGGAAACTTGAGGTTTATATTTCCGAAAAATTAAGTTTAATCCTTAATAGAACAATAATACGGAAATATGTTTGCTTAAATTTTTTTTTCTGCGCGGCGTTCGGTTTTAAAAAGTATTTCAAATCTCACCTTTTGATACTAAGAACGTTAGAATTAAAACCGACATTTGTAATAAAATCATCCTTATTATATAGAAACTGAACCGTTGGTGCTTTTGACAACCTTCTCGGCGGTCTTTCAACAAATAACTGCTTAACGGGTATGAATAGCAACTATTCTTTTATATCATTATACCTATTGTCCTATTGTGGTATGTGACTTAAAAAAATTCAAATTCATAGTTTTTTTTCATTTTTATTATTTGGTTTAGTTCTGTTTGATATGCCTGTAATACACACCATGTATGCATAAGTCTAGGTGCAAGCATTATAGGATTTATCTATCTATCTATTGCGTGCATAAAATAATCCTATATTTTTTATGATTCATAATAGCTTGGCTACATAAAATATGACAAACGTAAACACTGCAAGGACTTTCTAACTTAGTACATTGTCCATGGTTCAATTTGGTTTCAGTGTGATAATCAATACATATAAAAATAAAACAGACAAACACGATTTATATCTTTTTTTTTTTTCTAAATAATACCTGGGACATGTTTTTTTTCTTTATAATTGTCACACTTTTTTTGTATTTAGTTGAATACCTTGGAGATTATAATGTTATAAACTGTTTATAGGTTAAAGACACATTTTCAAATTTCATTTTCAAAAATTGTTCTTAAAAATGAATCGCTTTGGTGGTGTGACTTCGATTATATCTCGAATAACAGAATTATTTTTGGAAAGGTTCCTGTTAGCATATCCCTTATTAAAGTTGTGTATAACAATTCTGACATGTCTAAACAACTTACCTGATTAATGGAGTGTCAAATTTATATCAACCAATTAATAATATCATTTGAATTATAGTTCATCTATGGAAAAATGGATTAATATCAGAAGGCAGGCGAAAGAACCGTAAGACTGACAAACCGTTGCCCATAGCTTTAATTACTTTTTGTCTTGGGGAATAAATAAATCCGCAAATTTAAAAATTATTTAATATTTTTTTTCGTGCAGCACAGATCAGTGGAGTGGTGTTAAATATCGATGTTTTTTGATGTGTAAACATCTAAGTTCTCGGCAGAGGTAAATTTGAAGATTACCTTATACTACGTTTTCACCTACCACTTAATCCAGATTTAAGTGGATTAACAATAAATCCTCTTCGAAATCTTCTAAATCTTGAAGATTTCCCATACAAATTTTATACTACGTTTCCAGCGAACGTTAATCTAGATTTAAATTTACTAATCTCAAATAGTGTTTCCACCGCTCCAAAAGTAGATTAATTTTGACAACACTGTTCAAAATGCAAATATTGTTTCATTTTCGCTTATGATGTAGAAGTGAGACAGGCAGCTTCATCTGTGTCAAACGAAGCGAAAAATTCACTTTCCCGATGAATGTGTTCATTTCGATATGGGAATAGGTTAGTTCAATTTGTACATCTATTGGCCCAATGAAGATTTAAGTGAGATTTATTTTAAATCTTCATCTGAGGAGATTAAAATTTGTATGGTAAATCTTCAAGATTTGTAGGAGATTTAGCCAAATTTACTTAAATCTCGGTTTAGTGGTCGGTGGAAACGTAGTATTAATCTCCTTAAATGAAAATTAGAAATTAATCTCATTGAAATCTTTTTCGAAGTAGAAGATTCTCAAAAGAAACAAACCTTATTTCATAGAACGCGCCTATTCTAATGTCATATTTTCTCCATTGACATTCACAAAAAAAAAAAAAAAAAAAACTGTCCAACATTATTTAATTTGTTTTTGTCTGGTATAATTTATCGTTGCCTTCAAATTTTGTTTTTGTTTATAAATAAGTATAAAAATAAAAAATGCAATAAAGCTACAAAGACCAAAGCGGTCGGTGCCTGGAATTTGTAATGGAAAATGTTTTAGCTATCCTACAGTAATACTTTGAAGTTGTTCTTTCTCAAATATATAAAAACGAAAATCGTGCTAAGGCGAATACACTATTTATGTATAAATATATCTAATTATATACTGCAAGATGTTGGGATAACTATATATTAAAGTTGTTACTCATTTTTATTTATTGGAATTAAATTTGTTCACTGCACCGAAATTATCATTCTCCGTCCCAATTATTTTGTTTTTGTCTTGTTGTATTGACTTTTGAATGACAATTCATAGTGAAAACGTCAAACTAATCTTTTTTTCACTGGTGAAAACACTTGAAGATCAATTTTTAATCTTCTCAATTTAAACCGGATTATCTTTAGGTGAAAACGTAGCATTACGGAACAAACGCACTCCATTTTCTTTAAAATGGTTGGGCAATTTGATAACGGAATTGACATTCACTTCCACCATTTTTTAAAATGGTTGCGAAATTCGATAAGGGAATTTTTGAAAAGTTCCGTGAATTCGGGAGACATTTTTATTATTATTATACGCTTAATACAAGCAAGTAACAAACTTAAAAACTAGGGTAACAATTAAGAAAATCTTAAGACTAATTTAAAATAAAAGAGCCGGGAGATGAGGACACATTAGATATAAGGATTAAATAAGGAGAGCGCGTTGAAGGGATGATTTGGAGAGTTTAGGGTCGAATATGGCTGAGCTGTTAACTTTCCGAAGCATTCTAGTCATCGGCTCATTCTGACCGTAATCGGTTCGATGGAAGGGAATACTTAATAGTGGTATTGTCCTCAAGTAACGTTGGTTTATATTTAATTTTATTTTATCATAGAGGGCTGCACAATCGATGCCACCAGTCAAGAACTGTTGTATAAAAACAATTTGTGCATTATCACGACGTCGGTATAAGGCTTGCAGATTTATAAGTTTTAGACGGTTTTCATAGGGAGTTAAGTGAAAAGGGTCCTCCCAACCAAGGCCACAAAACGCAAATCGTAAAAATCTAGCTGAACTGCCTCAATACGTTGAATATGAACTTGATAGTATCGTGACCAGACCTGAGAGGCACATTCAAGTAGGGATCTTACAAAGGTTATGTAAAGGGTCTTGGTGACGTAGGGGTTAGAAAATTCTTTGGACCAGCGTTTAACGAACCCAAACGGGGAATTAGCTCTATTGATAATAATGCTAATATGTTCTCGGAAGTTAAGTTGACAGTCACAAATAACACCTAGGTCACGAATGGAAGTAACAATAGAGATTGGTTAATTGTTAATAAGGTATTGACATTGTGGCAAGGGCGAGCGGTTGCGAGAGTAAATAATGTGGTTTTCCATTGGTACAAGAATTTATTTCTTTTTTGATACAAATCTGCTACTCTTTTTACTAACGCTAGTACAATGGGAAAAATTTAGTTTTACAACTACCAATTTGACAGACATGAATATAACGCGTTCCATTTGCCATGAAGGCTGGCAACGAGAAGAGAGACGAGCCCATGCCAGACGCCTGATAGTCTCGTCTCGGCCTTGTCAAAATTGAAAAATTTCAGTCTCGTCTCGGTCTCTAACCAAGCCTTGTCTCGATTTTGGTCTCGGCTTTTCTCGTGAAAATTTTAATGTGCAGTCTGGTCTCGGTATTGTTCTCATCCTTAAGGCTTGACTATATTCAACACACTTTTCTACAAAATTGAAAAAAAAATCTTTTTGTCATATCTCAAATTTTACAAAAAGTAAAAGTTAGACCTCTTTTAGCTTTTAATTTTGTGCAAAATTGGAACACTACTACATTCAAACAAATATCTTACTGAAATCACTACTATATGTCTCTGATGAGATGAAATAATGGAAAAAGGAGGCACCACAGCCTCAATTTTCGGTCGCTTTTTCGCAACTAGTTGTTGGTAGAATGTGTACACTTCTCACTTTCGTACTTTACCTCAAAAGCAGGTCTATGTAGTTAAACTTTAATCGGCTAGAGATAGAGGCATGAACAACTAGTTTTTAAGCAAGGAATTTAGTAGAAACTTTTACCATTCAGCAGAAAGAGCCATTCAAATAATTTTCCTCCTACCTACCTAAGTTAAAGTTATAAAAATATATAAGCGTATTACAGTAAAAACCACTATAAGCCCCAATAACAACTATTTTGAAGCTACAACGATATCTAGATGTCAAATGTAAACGCAGAAGGATATTAGCAATGACAACTACCTAGGGAAATTTAACTAACAGAAATGGAAAGGAAATTTCAAAAAGTTTGAAGAGCACTCACTTACCTACTTATGATGGCGCTACTAGAGCGTGGTGCTCCTGGGCATTGCTTAGTATGCCCTCCAACAGGCTTGATATCTAGCCTGCCGTCTAAATATTGCACTCCAAGTTGTGGGAGGTCTCTCTCTAGCTGGTCGCTCCATCGAAGATGAGGTCTACCTCGGCTGCTGGCTCCCTCTGGTTTGCCGTTGAAGACTTTACATAGCCTAGGCATCTAAGTCGTTGAATTCAAATTTTTTGGCTGGGCTTTTGTCGCTGTACAGTTTGTATTGTATGTTGTATTTTCTTCGCCAAATGTTGTTTTCTTGATTTGCGCAGACAGGACCATAGATCGTATGCAGAACTTTTCTCGAGAAGACTCAAGTGACTTTTCATTCGTTTGGGAGAGTATCCATGCTTCTGAGCCATATAGCAGGACCGGGATAGTAAGTGTTCTATACAGTGTCACCTTGGTTCTTTTCGATAGGGATTTATTTCTCAATTGCTTACTCAGCCCAAAAAAACAGCGATTAGCCACAGTTAGCCTGCGTTTGATTTCAGCGTAGGCTGCATTAAAATCGACGAACAGGTGGTGGGTATCGATGTTATATTTTTGGGTTTTCTCCAGGATCTGGTGTAATGTGAATATTTGGTCGGTTGTAGATTTTCCAGGTCTAAAGCCGCATTCGTAGGGACCTATGAGATCATCAGTAAAGGCTTGAGACGTTCATATAAAACGCTAGGCAGGATCTTATAAACGATTTTTAGAAGACATATGCCTCTATAGTTGGCGCAGAATAGGCGGTCTCCTTTTTGGTGGATCCGTCAGATGGTACTGAGATTCCACTCATCGGCCATACTTTCCTCCGACCGTGTTTTGTAGGTGAGTTGGTGTATGCTCCTGACCAAGTCATCCCCACCGTGTTTAAAAAGCTCCACTTACAGACCATCGCATCCAGCTGCTTTGTTCATCATTAGTCCGGAGGATGTAGCTCATAGTTGTCATCTAGATTAACTGGTACAAGTTGATCTTGGGCTGGATCTTGACTGTCATCGCCATTTAACAACTGGTTTAAGTAGTCTCTCCAGATGACTAACATCGCCATGGTTTCACTATGGTGTTTCCATCTTGATCTTTGCAGGGCCCAGGGCGGCTTGTAAAATCTGATTTAGACTGTTTCACTCTTCTGTAGAAGCTTCGCACCTCTTTTCTGCAATAACATCTCTGCATCTCCTTGACTTCGCGTTGCTGGTATTCTTTTTTCTTCCTCCTGAGCAGGTGTTTCTCATTTTTCCTTCGCTCAACATAGAGATTTCTGGATGCCCTAGTACCTCTCTGGAGCCTAGACTTGTATACCTCTGTCTTAGCTTTGTTTACCTGAGCACATTCGGAGTCGAACTAGGGGTTTCTGGGGGGAAGCTGTGAGAAGCCCAATACCTCTGACGCAGCACTTCTTATGGCTTGTTGACATAGCTGCCATTGGTCTTCTGGGTTCATATCATCAGTCGAAGTATTTCTCGCAAGCTCAAGGGATACGCGGTCGGCATAGGCAGCGGCGGTCTCTTCCGAGTGAAGTCGTCCAACATTGAATTTCCTCGACGTAGTCGGTATTCGCCTAAGATCCATGGAGATTCGTACTCTAAATTTTGCACCGACTAGGTAGTGGTCCGAGTCGATGTTTGCTCACTGGAACGTACGGACATTCATAATGCTAGAGGAGTGTTTTCTATCAATCGCAACATGGTCGATTTGGTTGCAGGTTCGACCGTCTGGGGATCGCCATGTGCCCTTGTAGATGTCGGGGCGTGGGAATAGTGTGCTGCTCAGCACCATGTTTTTGCCCCTGCAAAATCGATGAGCCTTTGTCCGTTATCGGAGGTATTGTCTTGCAGGCTGTGTTTTCCGATCGTCATACCAAAGATGTCCTCCCTCCCAATTTTGGCATTAAAGTCTCCCAAGAGGATTTTAATGTCATGTTTGGGACACTGCTCATAAGTTTTGGCGTGGAGCTCGCTGAAGCTTTCTTTGGTAGCGTCGTCTTTCTCTTCTGTAGGGGCATGTGCGCTTATTAGGCTTAAGTGGTGGAATTTGGCCTTAATGCGAATCGTTACTCTTTTGCTGACTTCGCGAAAGCTCAAGACGTTTTGTCCAAGTCTTCCTCTGACGGTGAATCCGCGCCCAAACAAGTGCAATCTCCCATCAAGGTGGCATTTTCCATAATAAAAATTACAGTCTTCTGAAATTCTCAGGCGCGGTGCATACCATCGCATCTCCTGGATTGCTGTAATATCAGCTTGGAGACTGGCGAGGGTCTCGGCTAGCGGTTCGGATTTGCGCGGCCTGTTTAGCGTTCGCACATTCCATGTGCAAATCCGTAAGTCTTTGTCCGTTTTTCGTTTGCGGAAGGGGGGGAGTCCGTCAATATTATTGGTTTGGTCATCCAAAGCATAATTTGGAGGGTCTCGGCTAGCTGTTCGGCTTTGCGCGGCCTGTTTAGCGTTCGCACATTCCATCATTCCATGTGCAAATCCGTAAATCTTTGTCCGTTTTTCGTTTGCGGAAGGGGGGGAGTCGGTCAATATTATTGGTTTGGTCATCCAAAGCATAATTTGCGTTTTTCATCACAATTTCGTTTCCCTTTCATGGCCGGCTTGTGAGGCCTGTGCATGACGTGTAGATCGTGTTGGTGGTTGGATCTTCAGAGCGCATCTTTTCTCCAGCTCCTTGTTCCTGAGAAGAGAACTGAGGTATCTATAACCTATGGATCCTATGGATCCAACGCTTGTCGTTAGTTCACCTTTCGGATATCCAGCAGGCAGCGCGTGGAGGTGACGATGCGATTTTGCCCTATTTTGAAGAGCACTGAAGAAGTGTAAATGTACTTCGACGAGCTATCATCTAGTTCAGATTTAACTTCAGTACGGCTTCGTAACAGTAATTTATTGTGATTGGGAACAATCAAAATAGAGAAAGTGTAGTATTTTTAAAGTAAATCAGTTAGAAACTACTTAAGTAAAGGACATAGGTTTTGTTATAGAAACCAGCCAAATTATAAATAAATATAACAATATAGTTTGTATATCTGAAAGTAATTAAGATAATGTATTAAGTATATTAGCGCATAAGTAACGTTACTACTTTTTTTTCAGGTTTAACTTTAAAAAACTTTTTAAATTTATGCTGAAAAGACTGACAACATTAAAAAGAACCAAAGTTGTTCAATAAAAACATACAATAACTTAGATACAAAAATCAAATACAAATTTCCTTTATGTTCGAATTACGCCCAGTGGCCCTTAAATTTACCGATCAATCCAGCGTTTTTGGCAGCATCGGGCTGTCTGTAATCTTTCATGTGATGTAAGGCAGTTCGAAGTAACGTTAAAAAAGCAAAAGTCCGAAACTCCCACCAGGGGACGCTCTCAGCGGTTGGTGATTCCTAGACGGTCTTTACAAACAAACTTACGGCAGTTACACCTTTTTCCGCATAATATTCAATTGGTTCACGAGTTGAAAGAAAATGAGCTACAAGAACAAAATGGATCCAGAGCCCTGATCGGACAATATCAAGTTTTACTGATTTTAACTAAAAAAAAGTAATTGAATGCCCTGGAGTCTGGAAAGCGCATGTTAAGTCAAAGCAAACAATGGGCGCCATTTCTTAAAAAACAAGTCCTTTATAAAGTTATATTTTCCTTAATATTTGTTTTATTTTTCAAAATAAACTTACAAATAATACCATCACTAAGGTCATAACAGAATAATTTAAAGCTGAACAATTGTTGCATTTGTCTTCCGTGCAGATCTTGCATTTGTCAATTGATTGACCTAGCTCGTTTTTGAGAACTTCACATGCAGCTTTTTCTTCAGGCACTTCAATGCAGCCTTTTTTTACTTTCTTTGTGTCATCGTCTAAGAAGTACAAATTATAATTATTACAAATAATTAAATAATACAATTTAACTACTCTACTAATATTTCAGCTTGTACAAAGGTTCGATAAGGTTTTCATCGAGTTTAAGATGACTTATCGAAGCTGAAATTTTAGTTGGAAGGGGGATCTCACCTAGGATTTCGATGCTATAACAATGGTAAGAAGGAGCAGATCTTGAATTTCGTACTCCACGATTGATGACTTGGTAAGGCTGAGTGTACTGGAATACTTGCGGCTCCACTGATACCGGATTCACTGCCTCAGGCTTGAATGGATGTGATGTAGCCTGACCTACATGAGGGAAATTAATCATTGATGCCAAAGTTTCAGGAGCAACTGTAACTGCTGAAAATACTTCAGGTGAATCTGTGGTCATGATTGGAGAAACTACAATGAATGGTCCAGTTTCTTCAACAGGATCAGTCTTCTCGGTTGTAATTTTTGAAGATTCGGTTTCTAAAGGCTTCAAAACTTCCGGAATAACATTGGTGGAATATTCAATATCCCCTGTTGGTACTTGCGTCTCAGAGGAACTTGGTAATGCTGCTTGATCTGCTTCATTTGTGATTGGCCGATTAGGGTCTGTTGGTTCTGTTTCTTCAGTTCTTACAGTGGTGGTTTCGGTTTTAGGAGCTTCTGTAATCGGTTCTTCAGTTATTTTGGTGGGATGATCTGTGACTATTTGTGTTGGTTTTGGTAAAATAGTTGTGGATGTTGTTTCAAAGGGTGATTTTGTACTTCTAGATGCAGGTTCCTCTGTTGGCTGTGTAGTGGATTGAGAAAAAACTGTGGTTGGCTTTTTAGTGGTTGGAGAATTTGTTGTGTCTTGAAGTGGACATGTTCTAAGTTGGCTATCGCCAAGAACATCGCAATCATCGCAAACATAACACTTTATTGTTTCGGAAGCACCTGTGAAATAAATATATGATATAGTTGTGCAACTTTAAAAATCTAAAAAAAAAACATTCAACAATAAATTGTTTTCTTAATTCATGATTTAAAACAAGAACTTTGATATCTATCGGCGATATACTAAATCGTAAGTGCTATCAACTACATACCCTCAATTGCCATATTCCGTTATTGTTAAAGATAATACCGCAAAATCTTAAACAGTACTTGTTTAAGGAAAACCATGATGGTTGTTGAAGGAGGCGTCCAATTGCGAGAGCTTATCCTTATCTAACTTTTTGGTAATTTAAAACAATTTTAAATTGGACGCGTTTACTTTTGACAGATATAAAAATCAAACAGAAGCAAAATAACATAAAGCACATCAATTTTAAATTAAAATTAAATGCATTGGAATTTACTTTCGTGTTTATTTTGGGAATGTAGATTATTAGAACAAACAAAAAATAACTATAAAATCGTGGAGAAAAGAAAATCCTTGCCCGACGGACAGACTTCTAAGTATGCTCTTAGCGAATTTTCTCGAACTATATATATTTTTGCCTTTCAAAAAAGCTCAATATCTTAAAATCTTCTTCTTCAGAAAACATTTTTCTATAATTTTTGGTTGTGAAATTTCAAACGCCAACTGTATAAAATATGCGTTAAAACAGATAATTAAGCGTGTTGCTGTTTTTAAAGATAGACGACCTCTTTAACGTTAAAGTATACTTTTTGTCGTTTAAAATTATCAAAAAGTCGATTCCATCAGACAAATTGTTCATCATTTTTTTTTCAAACAACGAACTTCCTAAGCTGGATTACTGCATGAGGTAAGTACATTTTTATTTAAAAAAAAATCAACAACCCGTTTTTGAAATATCGATTTATTTTATAAAAATCGTAGGAACCGTCTTTGGAAAAATAGGATTTAACTTTTTGGCTGAAACATTGTAGCCACCGTCCTCGATGGTTTAACGAATGAATAAATTGGTAAATTTCAAGAAGCATAAATTTTGTTTTATTAATGACATTGTGCACTTACTTTACGTGTTAAAGATAAACCGTCACTAAATCATTTAATCTTTTTCGTTTCATTAATTTCCTGAGTAAATATAAGTTTAACATTGTACTTCAATTCTAATAAATAAGTTTAAAAATTTGAATTACAATTAAAAATAAGTACTATACGTAATAAATGTTGAGAATTAAAAAGGGTTTTCCAATACGGACGGGTTGGTTTTTTACAGCTCCTGGCGGCCAAATTGTTTGTTTAACTTTCTGTCAAAATATTTGCTTTTAATCAATCACTAAAGACAAATCATATTATAATGGCAAGTTACAGCATCGAGCAACACGTGCAAATGATAAAACTTTATTATCAAAATGGGTGCTCTCTAGTAGCAACGATGAGCGCGTTTTGGTCAAAAATCATCTTTAGCTATGAGGCCTATTTTTGGATGATTGGTACGTGAATAAGCAAAATTTGCCGGATTTTGGACGACACGATCCACGCGAGATTCACGAAGTGCCAATGCATCCAAATAAAGTTACTGTTTGGTGTGAATTTTGGGCTGGACTCGTTATCGGTCCCTACATCTTCCAAAATGATGCTGGCCAGGCAATCACCGTCAACGGCGATAGCTAGAGGTCGCTGATCACCAACTTCTTGTGGCATGAATTGGATGATGTGGACACCGAAAACATATGGTTTCAACAGGATGGCGCTACGTGGACCACAGCTCAAGACACAATCGATATTCTGCACGAGCGGTTTCATGGCATGATTATCTCTCGTCGAGGCGACGAAAATTAACCGCCAAGATCGTGTGATTTGACCTCTTTAGACTTTCTTAATTCACAGTTTTATATTCGGTCAAATTCATCCTGATTTATGCGCCAAGTCATCGAAAACTAGACTTTTCGAGTGCGCGCCATCCAGTGAAACCGGCGGCGCGGCGGCTATTTGAATGATGTTATATTTCAGATTTACCTAATGTCAAATAAAGATAAAACCTTATTAGGTCTGTTTCTTTACTCACCTTCGGGGTCCCGCTGAATTTACCAAAAACGTGTTTCTTTATTTTTTTTCTGGCACGAAAATGCCAGAATTTGTGTTTTCATTTCCCCTACTGCAAGAAGCTACCCGAACATTTTAGCTACTGCACTTTCTTGCTTGTCAAACAAGAAATCAGCTGATCGAATAATTTGAATTTAAATTTGTGAAGTAGTTTAATTAAAACTATTTTTTTTACAATTTTAAGAAGACGAAAACCAAACCAATGAAAATAATATAATAATTAATTTATCTCCTAGTTCTTTTGGTAGAGCTTTAAAGGATAAGTACCTGCAAATTAAACTGTATTTCGTGAAAACATTTTCATACATGTTGTGTCCACCAGATTTAATTTCTGTTGTTAAATGTAGCAAGTACCCAGACACAACCCAAATGCGTTTCTTTACTTTTAATTTCTGGTTAAAAATTGCAACAACAAAATAAAAAAGCTTGAACCCACACCTTTTCCCGAGCCTTTTCCCAAACTTTACCCAAAAAGTAAAGAAACATACCTATTGAAAAATCATACTAGTACCCCGTGCTCGCGTTGCTTCGCAAAGGCTAAGAATAATTAGTTTTACTATAAATGTTATATAGTATCAAAACTCAACCAAGGCCTTTTCTGTGATTTGTGTTATATTTAAAAAAAAAGGTAATATGGTTAATCTTATTGTAGCCTAATAAAAGAGTTGATGTCGTCCCATAAATTCTTTAAAAAAAAAACAGATATTAGCCCATATTAAATTTGTTTTATTTCAAGGCTTCTGGGTGTACAATGTTATCCGTTTTAGCATTTTCATGATGAAGTAAAACCTGTTTATTTTTCGAGCCTACTCTTGAAAGTGCAACATATAGTTGACCATGGGAAAAAACATTTTCTCTGAGATCTACCCCAATGAATTAATATTATTGGCTCTGAGCTTTGTTGATTGTCATGCAAGAGCATAGTTTTACTGGAAACTGTAGACGTCTGAATCGAAAGGGAAGATCTGCTTGTATCATTGGTATCCTTGGTATCCTTGGGATAAGTGCATGACTTCCTAATGCAGGTCCGGTAAGAATTTGAACTTGTATTACATTTTTGCAAAGCTTTTTGACTTGGAGGCGTGTGCCATTGCATAGGCTTGGGGGACTGAGATTTCTTAGTACTCGTAGCATAATCGGTGTGCAAACTCTTAAATTCAATTGGTAGGATGGAAGACATGCATGGTTGAGAGAATTGAGAAATTCTTGACGGTAGTTTACTATGGCATTGTCATCGACAGCACTGTCAACTGGTTTGTATTGATATGACTCTGTTTTTAAACTTAGGACACATGGTTATTTATTTCATCCACTGAACTATTTTTTGGTGACACAATAGCTCTTTCGCAAAACCAAAAAAGGGCATCGATTGCAAAGAGTTCAAGTCTCCATAGACGCACTGAATAAGTTGTTGTGTGTTATGGACGATTTTGCCGAAACGTTCGTTTAATTGAATTATATTATCTGAGCCTGAGATAGATTATTTTCCATCACCAATTTTTAGCAGAAAAGAGATGCGAACTGATCACTGTCAGTGTTTTTAGTAAGTTCTACTATCATATTGTTTTGAAGTTGATGTTTTTCGACAATCTTCCAAATAAAAGATTATTTAGGACAAGCTTTTATGATATCAGCCCGAGTCCCCTTGGGAATAATTAGCATCGTTTGACGTAAATCTCCAAAAAAACCATAAACTTCTATGAAGAAGACCTTAAATCTTTTAAAACTCTATTTACGGCTTCTATATGTGCTTTATTACTCAAGACGCAGAGAGAAAAAAGAAACAATAAACGCAAATAATTATGTCCTTTACTATACACATATGCAAAATTAAAACATATATGTTTAATTTTGAATATGTGTATAAATGCTTTCTCTTCCTACGTAATCGATGAGTGAACAATTTAGTACACAGAAATTAAGAAGCAAATAAACAAAAGAAATGTAAACAAATACGGAACAATAATGAAAGCAGCTACCCAGTCATAGGGATTGAATCGAATTCATAGATGCAAAAATACAAAAATTCAATAAATATATAACTTGTAAATACATTTATTTCTCAGCTATAAGTGCAGTTCGGAAATGATTTAGGTCTTAAAATTTGCATAAAACTATTGACTTCATGCAAAAAACCCCAGTTTTTTTTAAGTTAATAATCTAATTCAACACATATATTTAACAAATAAAAAATATCCTTAGACATGCTTAAGAGAATAAGGAAAATTATAAAATTTATTTCAAGTAAATCGGTTGAATACTTCCTGAGATTACCCGTGACATAAGTAATAATTGTTTCGCCTTTCTATAATAGTAAAGATATATCTCATATACAACTTTTGTTTTTAATTTTAAAATCGACCCACCCTTAATGGAAAACCCGTTACATTCAATGCTTTTTACTGACAAATTTATATATACCGTATGCAAACTTCAAACAGACCACGTTTTCTTGATAAGTATAAAGCAACATCATCTGCATATATATGCACTTTGCTATTCAAAATAACATCTGACAATTCATTAATGTAAGCACTAAACAAAATTGGTCTTAAAACAGTTCCTTGAGGGACACGATTTCTGAACAAGTTAGGGACTAGAGATTCCGTTATCGATTTCTGCAGTTAGTGAACTGTAGTAAATAAATAAACAGAGCAAAATGGGAATACTGAAATTTGATTTTGAGTTTATACAGTAGAACTTATTGATCAATACTATCGATTGCTTTAGAAAAGTCAAGCCTCACATTAATAATACTGATTTCATTGTTGACAGCACTACTGGACGAAGGACTTATTTATATCAACGACGACGAAGCAATCCAATTCTACGAGGATGCAGCGTCAAACTACCACCGTGGCTAGATGCCACATTAACCACCACATCACCAGAAAACAGCCGGGCTTGAACAACCCGAGATTATCCACACAGGATTTAGTAAGTAGTACAACAAATTCAAGGACAATTTTATTAATAATTTTAACAAAAAAAAATTAAAACAATGTATAATATTAGCCCCTTAAGTGCTAAAACAAAATAAAAATATAAATGTAATATAAGTAATGTTAAATAGAATTAAGAGCCAATTGTATATATATCAGTTCAATAAACATTATTATTATTATTACTAATTTCATTGTGGTCTATTGGTGCCTTTAACAACCCGATTCTCCCCATTGTGACGAATCACAAGTCACAAGCCCTTGTGACTATTCCTTGTTAGGATTATTGTGACTCGATAACATTTATCGAATTCTCCCCCAATCGTCACAAGAAAATTCACAAGGAAACTCACCACAGCTAAAGGTGAATTATGTAGTGACATTATTGGAACACCTGAATATTAAAAATAAAAAAAAATTGAAATTGATGCAGATTATTTATTATAGATATAATAATAAAGATAAGCAAATATGTATTAATGAATTTATTTTTGTTTAAGCAAATAAACAACAATCAAAGAAAATCCGTTTCATTAATTTTCAAACGAGAAAATGTAAAAGGATTTATATTTGATCTGGAATGGTATAGAATGATAAGAATACCTACAGGCAATCGCACTATAGTGTGATTACTGATAAAGTGTTTATTTAGAATTCTCTGACACTTTTTCCTTCTCTCTGGTAGTTGCTGCTGAAGTTATCATCTCAAATTAAAGTTTCATATTTCTGTTTACTTCATGTTGGGATATAAAATAAATTGTTTCACAAAATATTGTATCGAATGTCGAATCGAAATGGCGAAACTCAAATTATTTGTGAGTTGTGGCCTGCTCTGAAGTAGATCACAATTTCGATTGTTCTTATGACTCGCATAAGTTGTGACTTTGGGGGAGAATCCGAAAAAGTCAAAAAATTAATTTCACATCTGCTTGTAACTTGTGAGGTATCAGTGATGTTTGGGAGAATCGGGCTGTAAATCTGAGTTGACTTTGATGACAGCTGATTCACAGCTATGTTTTTTCTAAGCCCTGATTGCCATTTAGACAATTTATTATACCTATCAAAGTCTTCATGATTCTGCAGGGCTAATGTTTTTGCAAAAACCGTTGGCAGAAATGAAAGTAAACTAAATGTTCTAAAATCCGATGGACTAGATGGTTTTGAATTTTTTTTTTGGGGCAGGAATTACTTTGGCATTCTTTCATGTTTCGGGAAATTGGCAAGTATAAATACAGTAATTAAGAATACGTACTAAAAAAGGAAGAAATAGCGGAAGAATTAGCTTTACAAAATTCGGTGATATTTCATCGAATTAAGTTACATTAGATTTTACAGAATGAATTGCCATCCCAACATAAAAATCATTAGCACATATCTGAATTCAAAACCGTCAATGGAGTTGGATTCATCAATATCGAACGTTACCGCATTAGATATGTTTGCTACAAGGACCGAACCCCAACATCTTGGATAATAGCATCCAAGGGAGAGAATAAAACATATTATCTGGAAAAGACAAAATCAACGGATTCCTCGGAAAACTAAGTGTGTTCTCATAGTCTTTGCAAAAAAAAAATATATGATTCTTTTCCCTGCGTTCAAAAGATTCTGGAAGAAATTTCATCAGATGAGTCGATATCGGTAAGGTCTCACATTCCTCTCATGATACAGAGTTTGCATAATTGGGAGGAGAAACTATTAAGTTACTTTCCAGAACTGGATCCTGAAGGTGGAAATGACAAAGATAGATACTAAATCCTTTTTGAATATGCCGGCTTAACTCGCCGATCTAATATCGGCGAAGAGATAGAAAATCTTATAGTTATACATTTAGCTCAGATAGTAGGCTAGAATGGAATTCAATTTAAAAACCATTGATAATTTCTGGATAAAGAGAAGAGGTGAATATCCAAGCTGGCAAAATAGGAGTTAAAATTGTTAGATTTATTAGCCACTTCATACCTATGGGAACTCACGTTGTCTGCAATAGGTGTGTTTTATTGGGAATCTATCCATTGTACCGTAAGTAATTCCCAAAAAAACGCATCGACCGTAACATGGACCGTAGCTTTTTTATTTTTGTAAAAATGGTACCCCTGCACAGCAGTCACAAGTAAAGAAAGAGTCTTTTGCAAGGTAAAATTAAGTAAATATCAAAATTATGAACAATAATTAGCTATTATTCATATGAAATAGAAAGTTGAAAAACGTACCAATATTTAATTTATGTTTCAAACCTATTTCTTGTTTTCATTTTATCTCCATTTGTAATTTTAAATTCGAACATTCATTTTGCACCAATAGAAAGGAAATGATAAGTGTGTTTGTTCATAAACTATGGTCAAGTCTCTTTTTACACAGGGCAACTTTTGTATGGCTTTAAAAATCGTCTATGCCTTTCAAACAAAATTGCCGGAGATTTGCTTGTTTCCTTTTAATGTTTCTTGGTTTTGAACGCACACTACAACGTAGTTTAAATTGTTCACTCCCCTTACATTTCCCCTTTATATTTCATGCTTTTATTTATTTTCTGAGTAGATCGATAACTATAGTTTTATTTTTCAAGTCAATTTACAAATTTATTGTCTGAGTATGTTTTGCTTTCAATTCAATATTCACTCAACAGACTGCACTTAACATACGCGGAGTAAGGAACAAACAGTTAACATTTGGTTTGCCATTTCCATGCACATGTCCAGAAAAAAAAAACAATGGGATCACAAAAATGTACGCCCAGTCCATGTCCATGTAGTTTTGCGAATACCGTCCATGGCCAACGTCCATTAAACAGTGAAGAAAAAGCACATTTTGTGAAGTTCAGTTGCCGCTTAGTGCGTTTAGGCTAGGCGCGCACATGCAATTTTTCCGAAACGAAATAGTTTAATCACTAGTTGAACGACACATACAATATTTTGGTTTAATGTGCGCGCGTTCATTATAGTTCGGTGTGATACAAACTGAAGAATTTATTTGGGGCGATCGCTCGATTTGTGATAAAATACAAATTTTAAAGGTGGTAGAATCGCGGACCGAATAGTTTCATGGTATTCACTTTAGCAACCAAACTGTTGCAAAACTAAAAGTTGCATATATGCGCGCCTAAGCCTAATAGAATTTCATACGAATAAATATTTTGCGGCGCAGTGTCGAGCAGTTCCTCTATAGTGCAGTTCCACCCAATGCGGTTTATCTTCTCAAATTGCTTTTTTGTAGATCTAAATAAAAAGATGATTTTTTGTCACCAAACTCCGTTTATTTATAACTATCAATAAAAATTAAACACAAAACGAATATTGGTCTTAAGTTAGTCAAAAATAAAAGTAAAACGGAATTTATTCGATAAATATTGGTTTATTTTTCAAAATGGATATCAAAATTTGTTAAAATTGATTAATTGACATTAGCGATATGCAAAATTGCAGATAAAGGTGCAATTTTAGAAGTACTTCAGAAAATAATTGAGCAAAGAATACGGTTTTTAATAGTAAAAGTCAGAAACTTTTCAGAAGAAAAGCTTATAATTTATTAAAGAATGGAGTTATCTAAGATTTGAGAAATATAAACTGGCCAACTATTAAAAAAAAAATCAAAAAGATCGATTTGTCTTACGAATGAAATTAATAATTATAACACTCCATGAACACATCCATCGAGATTCAATTCAATTGTCAATCGTACCAACAAAACTAACAAAATCAGAATCGAGACTCGACTGAACGTCAACCAGCCATCCACCGTAGCTTCTACTTTAGCTTTTTATCGACCGTAGCGAATTGTATGTGAAATGCTACGACGGATAAACTTACGGCGGATAAATTTCCCAATAAAACACGGCTAATGGTTGATATAAAACCTAAGAAGAGAAATATGCTCGATTTGGAAAATGATTTATATGTTAATGTCTCGGAGATAAAACCAAGATTTAAACATTTGTTAAAAAATAAACAGACACACTCGTCGCACAAAAAAAATGTTGTGTTTTATTTTAATTTTTTTAGTACAAGACTTACAGCCTATGTTTTTTTTTTAATCTTACAGGCTTGCGACCGAAACCCCCCAAATAATTCTTGGCAACCCCCCAGGGGGTTCCGAACCACACTTTGAAAACACTGGTGTAAGCTGATATAAATCTACTCAAAAGTTTTTAAGAACATTCCTTCAGTAATTTGTGTAAATGCGTTGTGATTAAATCAGTTGTGAGTGAAAATACTTATAAAAATCACAATGAAGCCTGGTTACTTTTACTTTAATTAGCTTTTCGCACCAAATATATTCGGGAATTTTATTCAAATTTTGGCAGTTCATTAACCAAATGGTAAACTTGCAAATTGCAAAATTATTCAATGCTTTACATCGTTGCATTATTTATCCTAATAATCGACTGACTGTTCAGTGTAATAAACCAAAGTTTTACAGAAAATTAAATCACAAAATTTTTATCGGTTCAGTAAATTGATAAAGTTTAAATTAATTGATACTGTAGTAAAATTCCATCATAACTTATTAATTCAATTTTTCGGCGTATATACATAAATGATCAAACAATATTTTTTTTTTTTGGAAATAATTTTTTTTTAATATAATGAAGGTGTATCTTAATTTTAATTTGGATTTTTCTGCATGCAATTAACATTATCGCCTTCGTTTTATTTATATTTCGTTCAGTCTCTTCTTTATAGATAAAATAAAATGTCAGTTAAAATCCATCAGATAATAACGTCTGTGATCTCACCTTTCATTATAAAACATACTCCAATGAAAAAACAAATTCGCAAAGTTTTCATATTTGTGCAGAATTAAAATTTTATTTCGTCTTCGTAAAATTAAACTGTAAACTTCAAAACTCTTTTAAACGGCTTCTTTTTTTGTTTTATAACCAAATAATCGAAAAAAAAAACTAACGAACTATCAATTGGTTTTTTAATTGGCATAAACCCAAAGCCCATGCATGCACTAACACCACACCGTATATAATGTTTAAGGCCTCGAACTCGTTCTAAGGCTTTTAGCAAGTTAACTGGCCTTGCGGGTGGCGTTAAACATGCTTTTATAATAATGTCATGTCAACAGATAGCGTAATGAGGTTGTATCTAAATAATTTTTTTTTTGTGTTTTGGTTTAACTTTTATCTTCAATATAAAGTTTTTTGCATTTTTGTTTTTGTTTCCTTTATTTTTCAACCTTAAAATCGATCTGAATCGCAACATTAGTGATAAGAATCATTAAGTGTAATCTACGATGCCATCCACGTTTTTGATCGATGACTATGAAGACTGGAAAATATTTGTACACCAGAGATACGCAACGTAACTCTTTTAATTGAATCAATGTAGCAAGTTGTTTTACCTTTAGATATTTTTAAGATAAATGAATAAACATAGTTATCTACATATGTATGTAGTTGTATGATTATAATGTTGGGTTTGAGCTTGATTAAATATATAATATGTAGCGGTAATGAGATCTTGAAAAAAAGCACAAATCCTTGAAGGTCATGAGGAAAGTTACTATTATATTGCAGCATTTTGTATGCCTCACTTCCATTTAAGACAAGTTAATTAAAAGTGCCGTCTAGTTTTCTTTTGAATAGCTCTTAGGCAAAAGTGCAACATTTAATTTGTATTTGAACAAACTCTTAATGTTATTTTTACTGTCAGATGTTTGTTATTCAATTGTGAAATTTTGCGAATTTACATGAGCATTTCTAAAAATTAAGAATCTACTAAAAAAAAATATAAGATTTCGCAATTTTACTAGAATTGTTGCACAGCTCCGCGAATATCCGTAATTTGTTGTAAGCAGACCAAAGATTCAATCTCAGTTTCATATAATTCTTCAAGGCTTGAAATTGCGAGGAGATTAAATTTAACGCTAAATTGTTTTAAATTAAGCGGCCCATACACTCAACAGAAGTGTGTACACCACAGTGTGTTCTACCACACACACAAAAAAACAACACCGATTTAGTGCACACATCGAGCCCCTAAAACGTTTTTTGACAAATGTGACCTCATCCTGGGGGCCTATTTTAGTTCTGTGAAAAAGTGAATGGAAAACCTTTTCACCCTTTCACCTTAAGTCCGATTCTCGTTTAGCGAAAACAAACATCAAAAAACGTTCATGTGAATATTTTTCACATATTGGCGACTCTGGTTTTGCGACAAAGTGGAACGGAAAACTTTTATTCCTTTGATTCAACATTCGATTCTCGTTCTGCAAAAAGGTGAAACCAAGCGTCAAAAACATTCATTTGAATATTTTTCTTTCACGCTCTTTTTCGATGGTGAAAGTTAGAAGTGAAAACGCAAGAACAGAAGAAATATTTTTTCCGATTTCAAAAAATGGAAATTATAAATATAAATAAAATGCACGACTGGATCGCAAGAACTCTTGTAGCTACCAACTTTAATGTAGCAACCATTCAGGTTTAGTTAGTTAGGTGTAGTTATCCTATGCAGGATAGAATCCGTAAAAAGGGAATAATAATAAGGTAGAAATAAATGGGCAATACACATAATTAAATGTTCTTATATTGCTTAGTGGTTATAGTTTGAGGGAAAACAAAGATGCAATTTGAATTCACGGGTTAATAAAAATATATCAAAAAAAAATTCAAAAATTGTTGGAGAGGTTTTGTAATAAATTAATTTTCTATGTATAAAATTTTGAAAACATTTTTAGAAAAAAAGATATTATTAATATACATACAAAATTCAAATAAAAAAAAATCTCACTGGTTTTTGAAAAATCGATTTTTTTTTTTAAATCGAAAGATTTTTTTTTGAAAAACTGAGGACGAAGTCTTATTAACAATTTCAGGGTGCATTCGCATAAAAAAAAATATTTTAATCGGTTCATCCAATATTGAGAAAGTCAAAAATATGAAAAGTGGTTCTATGGGAAGTACCGTCAATAAGTACGCAAAAATATATTTTCATACTTAAAAGTGAACTGTACCTATTTAAGAACACACAATTTTTTGTTATAAAAATTCTTTGTGCCGTTTTCGAGAAATACATTTTTTTCTTTACGGTTTTTTAACATGTGTATGGGAAGTACCGTTGTTTTTTTATTTTAGAAAAATAGGTTTTTTAACTATTCAAGATAATGTCAAAAAACTACCAAATACAAAAAAAATGGTATACAATAGTGTTTAGATTAACTAGGAGCTTTTGCGTAAAAAATTTCAAAAAAAAATCAAATTAACCGTTTCCGAGAAAATCGAAAATCGAAAACCAAAAAATTGGTTCTATTAGAGGTACCAAAAATAACAATGTTTTTCCAAAAAAAAAATTATCAAAAACTACCCATTCCCTTCAATAATGAACTGATTTTTTTTTTATAAAAATCGTTGGAACTTTTTTGAGAAAAATGAGATTTCTTTTTGGGCCCAAAAAAATGTAAAGGAGCTACTGTTATTTGTCGTATTAAAAAAATGAAGAAAACGTGTGGGCATATTACCGAAAAAGAAATATGTACCAAGTTTGACGCAAATCTATCCAACCGTTTAGGCTGTAGACTCGGGGAAAGACAGGCGGAATTGGGGGCTCCACTTTTTTGGTGTGCCTTATGATCGTAATGTCATGTTTCATTTTTAGAAAAAAAAAATTTTTTACAAATACATAACTTTCCTTATAGAACCTATAATCGTAAGTAAAAATAAGGGAAAGAACTTAACCTAATGGCAAACGGGATACTTAATACGTTTTCTGGGAACGAATCTATAAATAGCCCATAATAGATTTTTTTCAGTAGATGGTGCCCACCAAAGAAATAGTTTTTGGAAAACGCTGGCAAAGGACCTTAATATGTTGGTAGGGACCTGTAAAACTGATGATCAGTGAAGTAAGACTTGGGGCGATTTGAAATAAGTAAAAGAAACATAAAACAAACAATCAATATTTCCGTTGTATTTTTAGAAGAAAACAGCAAAAAAAAAATATTGGGAAATAAAAGAGGCAGAAAACCTCAGTGGCGTAAATGGCATCGTGCATATTAAGCCACTATGACCGATTTAGAGCAAAGAGTTAGTGGTACATACCATATCTCAAGGACATGTTGAAGGCGATGAACCTGTTATCGAAATATTAGTCGTGGGCATTGAGATTGTAAGTTCATCAAACTATTCAGTCTTATAAATGTTTAATTTGCTTATTTGAACGTTCATTTTATTTTTAAATCTTTGAACAGAACCACACTTGTTGAATTTCTAAACGACGAGCTAAACGAAGGAGCATCAACCCTTGCAGGTTTTCAGCCATCTACAGCTGAAGCTGAAACCAGAACTGATCCTCTTACGGAAACTATTCACCAAATGGCAACTGAAATGCCTTCAACTACGAAACTACGAGTACCTAAGCGACAGTGAAGACATTTGTTGCCAGTCCAAATACTCAACAACGAACAAGTTTTTGAAATTGTAGGAGAAAAAAAATGATAGTTAAAGAAATACGTCTAAAATTAGAAGAGAGGAAAATCTTGGCCCTCGAAAAAATTTCAATGTCACTAAATGACTTGGTCGAAACATTAAAAGAATCATTTTTATTAAAGGGCCTCCTTCTGACTTTCTAAGAAACCACCTCGAATCGCGAAAAACATAACGACACATCCTATTTCCAGATGACGAATGGAACTTTCAGTTTTTTCTTCTTAAGCCGGGACAAGATAATTTGGAAAATTACCTTGCTAGTTAAAGTCAACTCAATAGGTGTAGAACTTCCATCCAATTTCTCTTCGGTAGTAACGGGAGTAAGTATTTTTTTTGTTTCTCATCAATCTTCTTCATCGGACTCGTAGGATGGTTCCCGAATTCATCCACGAAATTGACAAAATCCTCTAAAATATTAACATCCGCAAAGTATCGATAGGTAAGGCTGACCTTGGAGCACATTTTAAAAGGAAGATAATTTTATATAAGTTTTGATTTTTGTTCAGTTCTGCGCATCTATCAAAATCTTTGACAAATATTTGCAGTTGTGTTCACATGCGGTATTTTAGAATCACTAACCATTTCAGCCATATTCAGTATCTGATAACTTAGATTTTAGATTTAGTATTATTAGCAGGTGTCTTCAAATTTTCATTGTGTTCAGTAATATCCTTAAAATTTATCAAGCTTTTGTAAAAGCACAGTTTCTTGAACACAACCAACGAGATCACTTATGAAAAAAGACGATTAGTTTTATTTACAAAATAAACCTCTTGTCTTGTATGTGAAGACATAAGCCAAGGTTATTTGCTGAGCTACATATTGCCAAATCATCTATCCTTATCATCAAGCAAGTTCTAGAAAATGGAGTCCTCATTTGGCTGCCAAGAATAAATTTTATAAACGTAGAAATTTTTTGATTACGTTTTATAACATTCATATTTTAATGCTTCGTTCGTTTCTACCCGGGGGAACCATTGCCCATGCCCCTGTATCTATACTGTAAATATACATTTAACAAGTTGTCTTTATTATATGCAAGAAAAAATTAAGTCCTGCAAGAACTGCTTTGGAGGACATTTGTAAGATAATAGCCGTGTTCTTTTTATAAATCTATCGGCAGCAAAGCAGGAT
Organism: Philhelius pedissequus; assembly: GCA_910595825.1. Classification (NCBI taxonomy): domain Eukaryota; kingdom Metazoa; phylum Arthropoda; class Insecta; order Diptera; family Syrphidae; genus Philhelius; species Philhelius pedissequus. The sequence goes on from OU343160.1 coordinate 330,657,058, forward strand.
TTTCCAAAAGAACGATCCACAGCAGCCTGATTTTTTGTATTTTTAAGTTGGTATTGCCGACCTTGTGTCTAATAACTAAATGAAATTAATCAACAATAGAGTTGTTTTTATTTCTTTAGATTAAAAGCATTTAAGAATACTAAAACTTGAATTAAAAGATGCAAATAAAATGGAATATATATGAAGCAGTAAGAAATAACAAAAAGTTCAATTTTCCACATTTGTGTGTTCCAAAATGTTTATTTTAAAATTATTTTGTATGTTTGACGTTTTTTTTTCAATAAATCATATCTTGTGCCAATGCAAAGGTATGTTCGCATTGTGTTTCCTTGCAAAAATGATCGCATTCAATATTGTTTTTTTTTTTATTTTATTTTCATGTTATCCGAATATCTTTTACAATAGACTTAAACCTTTAACAGTAAAAGTTATATTATTTTATAAGGCTATATGACTAACTAAATTTACAATAATTATTATCATTTAGCGTACATACGTAATGCATTCAAAAAGGAGAACAGAAAAAGAAAATTAAAGTAGTAACAGAGTTAATTTGAAGAATTACAAGCCAAATAAACAGGAGCTGAAATTTGATCGTAAGATAAGATATTATCTATGTTATTTGTGAAAAACAAATCCAAAAGTGAAGCGTTATTGTTTGACAAATTCAACTATTAAGTATTTTTAAACTTCGTTTAAATAAGGCTCAAAAATCGAGTTGGAGTAAAGAGGTTAATTAAAAATGAGTTATATAAAATATGGACAGAAATCCCCTTTTAGAATCTCATAATTGGGGTAAATTGTTGTGTTTTGGGTAAAAATTATTAACGTCGCAACAATAAAAAGGGTGCGCTGCTCAAGTCTTAGAAGGTTATTTTTTTAGGCAATTTGACAGCAGCTGACACAAAGCCATACTCAAATTGATTATATTTAAGTATCTTTGATCTGGTAGTTTGGCACGAATAAGCTAACTTTAACTTTGACTTAAAGTGTTAGAGCGCTCCTTACATATGCTTATTAATATGATTTATAAAACAACAAAAATAAATAAAACGTAGTTTTGAACCAGTTTGTTTCGTTAGTAATTTTGTTTTCCTGTACGTGAATAGGTGCGAAATAATTTTTTTAAGAAAATAACACATAATTAAACAAAAATTCTTTATTTTTGACTGCTTTCAGCTAACTTTTCCGAATCGTTCACAAATATATTCGAATTGTTTGGTTTCCGAGATAACTTATCTAATAAATATGTGAACGTGGCCTTCGAGATTCATTAAAGTCATCGGAACTACCAACTAAACAACATAATAACATTCGATACTCGAATAAATGTCACAAATCTATCCAAAGCAGACATCTGCTTTTAGTTTTATCGAAAGCAGATTGTTGTATTTGTAATGTGTGTAAATTCTGTCTTGCTGCCGATTGCTTTTGCCAAAAGAACACGGCTTATGTATTGTGTTCTATTCACCATGGCAAGAAATATCTTGGTTAGTTATGAATTGAAAAAAAATCAATATATTTTCATTGAAGATCGTTTTCTCTTTGGGATTATAATAAGACTGTCAACTTGTTATTCTCAAATTACATAAATAAATTTGTATAAAAAGTTTTTTTTTATTTAATAATACAAATTCTATATACTACTGAAATACATCAGCCACGTAGAAGACTTAACCTGGGCAAAAAACAAAAATTTCCAATTTAATGATTAGGTATTCTAGTCTTGTTGGATATAGTTCACACTAGATGTTCTTCACGAAATCTATGTAAGAAGAACTGAATTTGGCAAAAATTGCATATTGACAAAGGTCCTCACTAGTCAACTGATGAGTCCATGTGAGATCGCCGGGACGAAACGCCAATTTTTGTTGGACTAAAGGCCGTTAAAAGCAATTTTGAATCATAAATAAATTGATTCATCTTCTCTTTTTTGTGCAAAAATAAAAAATATTAGACACCACAAAATTGACTTAATCATTCAATAAAATTGTGATTTATTGTTTTATTCATTACAAAAAAGGTTTACCTTAAGCTCTGCGAATTGTGTTAATTATATTGTATCATTGAAACAAGTTCAATTAATTTTTTTTAGAAAGTGTGAAATAAGCCTTGGAAAATTACTTTAATAAGTCATTCTAGTTATTAATTGCATTTAGACATTTGATAGATTTAATAGTTGATTTTTTTTTTTTCAAATTGATTAATTAAAATTTTTTTTAATTTTAATAATTGAAAGAATGAGCAACCAGAAATGATTAGATATGACTTTCACCAAACTTGCTTAGATAAAGATGTCATAAAATATTTTATCTATGAATTATTTATAAATTCTTAATTTAAATAAAAAAGAGTTAATTAGATAAAAGTTGTCAGATATGAATTAAATTTCTATTTAAGGTACGTAAACACGACAACCTTGAAAATTGTGCATTAAAACTGAAGACCAACAAGTGATTCACTATTGAGTAAGCTATGAGTTTAACTAGAGCTTATTTGACTTGTAAACATAACAATGGGACAACCGGAACAAGTACCCGAGTCTCCGAATCGACTTAAAACCTACTATGGCGGCTTTTGTATAATTGTATAGGAAATTTAGACCGCATCGTGATAAGCAAGCTAAAAACTTATAGTCTTGCTTTAAGTGGATTAATTAGAAATTTGAATATCAAAGTAAAAAGAATTTGCCCTATAAAATTTTGAATCAATAATTCAAAATACCAATTAATATATAATTTATAATGCAAGGTCCTCTAGTTGGCCGATTATTTCAGTAGTGTTTAGAATTTGTTGTTATAAAAATACGTCCCTAAATAACTTTGTATGTGCCTGGAAAAAATCTTCCAATTTTAATAATTAAGAATTTTATTCTTAGATAGATAGATAGATAGATTTAGATTTATTTCGTGTATAAGTTTTACAATGGTTTGTTACCACACATTTTACATTATAGTGATTACTAGAACATTATTTTATAATGGCTGCTACTTTCAGATATTTAGTTAACTTACATAATTGTTATATTTCGAGGAAAATACGAAAAAAACCTCCCTTTGAAAATTAAAAAAATAAATAATAAAAAACAAAACAAAAAAAGAAAAAAACTATGTAAGTTGAGTCAATTGAAAAAATTCAAGTGAGATCGCCGGCCGGTATGAAATGCAAATTTTGTGTAAAAAGCTATTTTGAATTTGCTTTCAATTTATGGAAGATCACGTTAATCGAAATCAGTGCGGCCGTTTATGATAATGGTTGTATGGCAGTTAATTACAAAATATGTTAAAAAAACGTTTGCACCCAAAAGTTTATTTTATCAAAATCGTTACAGACGTTTTCGAGATAATCAAGATTATAGGAAGCATTGTATTGGGGCTAAAAAAAACGATTAAAAATCTATAAAACAATCACCTTAAACTCTTAAGAACCAAGTTTGAGGAAAATCGCTCCAGCTGTTTTGGTTGTAGCTCGTGTTGTACAGACAGACAGACAGACGGAATTGCGAGACCCACTTTTTTGGTGTTCTCCAGTTATATTCTTTTAAAATAATTTCAATGATACACCTGACAGCTTAGGTACATATTTATGTATTATTTTTATTTTATTTTTTCCTTCATTTGACAGTCTTCACAATTTTATATATAAGTATAAATTGGGCTACCTACACATATATATCGTGTTTTATACTTGGTCTGATAATTTTATCATTTTCTTTTCATTATGAGTAATTCAAAGTGCTTAGTTTGTTTAAAAAACATTACTGATTTATTTTTTATACAATGTGAATTATGTGGACTGAATTCGCATTTGGACTGTTGTGAAATCCAAAAATAAGACTAAGATTTTTTTATAAATGTGAAAAGTGCATTGCCATTCCCATTGTATTTATTTATAATATATATATATACAATGCCATTCCCTTGCAAAACTGTTTAATAAAAATAAGAGAACTCTCAATCATTTTCAAAGAAAGCTCATCAATTTCAAATACATCGAAATTAAATGTAAGTCGCAACATTCGGGATTCCACTCGTGCAAAGAGGCTACCCACAGCTGATGCTAAAACTAAACGCTTTCTACCTCCGTTGATAGTAATAGGCTTTCCACACCAAACCCAAAACCGGGTTTTCAGCTAAAAGCTTACGAAAACTCAAAAACAGTTTCGTTTGACATTTCAATTATTTTGGCACCAAAGACAACAACAAATACGTTAGGAATTGAAATTGAAATTACCCCAGACAACTGTTTTTTGTTCTCGTTTTTAATGGCAGCAACCCATCAGCTATTTATGTGACAATTAATTAAGCACTGAATGTTTCACAAGGTGTGTTTGCTTAGTTCATATTGCAAATCCAACATGTTTTATTTAAAACTTGTAGTTTATCGAAACGAGTGGTTTATCAAAAAGGTTAGGTTTTCAGCCAAAACCGATAATTTCACGAAAACCGTGTTTTGGGTTTGGTGTGAAAAGGCTATAAAGTTCTTATGGCTGGCTCATCTACACCGCAAGATCGAGTTTCACCAAAAATACGAAGATTCTCCATGTCTGACTCTCTTGCTTCAACAAACAACATGAAAAGTAATACAGTTTCACTTGATTCAAAACCATCGTCGGCCACCTCCGATGACATGACCTCAGTGACTGTTGCTTATGCTCATGCTCAAGCTCAGGCTTCACATGTTCTTAGCGTTAAGAAATTGATCGCTATTTTCGTTGTTTTTAAGCAAACTGAGGTGAAATAGTAAAAAAAAACTTGAAAATTCGATACCTGAATGGAACAAATTATGGTGCAGATGAAAATGCTATAATGAAGATGAACATGTTCATCTTCACTATAATCTACAATCTTCAGGTTCATACTTCCTATAATCTTCATACATGAAGATGATCTCCAATTTGGTCTCCCCTCTCTATCGCACAAGTATGATTTTTTTATTTTGTTTCCTCTTTTTTTGCAGATGTCGATGCAGATGAAGATGAAGATACATGTAAAGCCTCCTTTATGCTGACTCTATTGTTGCTGCTGCTGATGTTGGTGTTGCTGGTGTTATTGAGGATGTTGATGGTATTGTTGGTAGTATTGGTGCTGGCGATATTAATATTGATGTCATTGGGGACGTTCACTCAATTATTCTCAGCAATCTGGAATAACTTTCTGTTGTTGTAATGCGCCCAAAACCACATCTGATGAACAAACAGCTGCTCTCATGAAAGCTATCTGCAGTTATCGCAAAATTTGGAATAACTAGCTATCCGAGAACCAGCTGACTGCAAAATTCATTGGTATGCATTTTGGTTTGATTTTTTGACAGCTTTCAGCTAACCTATCTGATTCGTCCACAGATATACTCCGATAGCTTGGTATCCGAGAATAAATGAGTGAACGCCCGCATTGCGGTTGATGCTATTCAAAATAATTCTGGTGATAATGGTGCTAGTGTTCGTGCTAATGTCATCACGACTGGGGATGTTGATGCTGACTTGCCTAATGCTCGCAACAAAAAACATAAACAGCTGATTGGACAGAATACTGATGTTGAAATGTTTGCTTCTCTTCCGTCTTTACCTCGACATCGCTTTTTACATATCTCGACTAAATAAATCTGTCACTGAAGAGAATGTTATTGATTACATCGCACATAAATTAAACATACCAACTACAAGCTTATTCTGATTAAAAAAGAAGCAAATATGTCATCTCTTCATAATGTTAATTTTAAACTTGGAATTCCATCTGCATTATTTAATGATGCTTTTCAACCATCGGTCTGGCCAGTAGGTGTTCAGATTAAAAAAATGTGAATACCGTTCAAAAAACATATTGACCTCAAACCAAAAGGTTTTAACCTAAAGAAAAACTTAAATAATGCAACTTCGATTGGAAATTGTCCCTCCAACGCTGGAGGTATGAGGACAAAATCTAATTAATTTTTTAGTGCTGCTGCTTGTTGTTCCTATGACGTCCTCGCACTCACTGAGACATGGTTAAATACTAATTTTCTATCTACTGAATATTTTTCGCCTGATTACAATGCTTTATCGTAAGGATCGTTCTTCTGAATTAACTGTTTTAAGCAGAGGCGGTGGTATATTATATGCTATTAGATATATTTATCAAAGTATTGAAATTAATTTATATAATACTGTAATTGAACAGATCTGTGTATGTATAGATATACCTATTCATTCTTCTTTAGAACTTAAGAATATTCACTTATATTGTTTTATCTCATATATACCACCATTATCTGAATTTTCTACTTATGATGCTCATATTAAAAATATAGAACACATTATTAAAAATGTTACAGATGAAAAATCATACTGGATATTTCTGGGTGATTTTATTTGTCAGACATTAAATGGCTATTTTCAAAAGATGAAAATCTTATGTTTCCTTATAACGTTAATAAAGATTTTGAGTGTAAGGTTATTGATAGCTTAACTGCATTGAATATGCACAAAATTAACGATGTTTATAATTCCATTGGTCGCATTTTAGATTTAATTTTTATTGATAAAAATCTTGAAGCTCACTTCGATGAAGTTAATTTTAATTTACTTGAGAATAGTGGTCATCATAAGGCACATGAGATCAATGTCAATTTGTCTGTTAGAATTAGATTCTTCTTGTAGCGTTGAAATGAAATATGATTTTAAAAATGCTGATTTCTTATCTATGAATAATTATTTTGAATCGATTGATTGGAAACTTGTTTTTGATAACAATGAACTAGAAATAGCTTTTTCCGTGTTTCGGAGCATTTTAGATTTTACCATTTCGCGTTTCGTTCCTATTAAACGTTTTAAAGAATCGAAAAAACTAGTTTGGTTCAATAAAAGTTTATCGAGGATGAAAAATATTATGAGTAAATTACATTAAAGAAGTAAGACTTCTGCTTCTTTTCGTCAGCAGTTTTATCAAACTCGAAGAGAATATGAATTTTGGAAAAAGTTTACTTATAGACAATATTTGTGGTCTCTAGAGTCGAAGATTAAATCTAATGCTAAATGTTTTAGGTTAACAAAATAAAGTAATCAGAAGCATGCGTTTACACAATATACACTCACATTAAACTTCAGAATCGAAAATATAGTATAAACTTGTTCGATTGGGATCCCAGATCGGAGATTTTTTCGGATTACCAATCGAAAACATTTTAATTCTAATTCTGCTTAAAACTAACAGCTGATTTTACATTTGGCAGATCTGACTGCTCAATGCCGACAAAATGCTGACAACAAATATATACATTTGCACTCTGGCAAAACAAGTATGTCATAGAACACTTCAATAAGAATCTAGTTCGCACCAGTGTGAAAATCGAAAATAACTAATTTTTACTCAAGTGATTGGAAATGAGTGGGCATTGTTTGCAGCGCCTTCAGTATCCAGAACAGCAACTTTTTAGCCCCCTACTATTCAAGTACTCCATTGGAATTGAGTAGGAAGGTGAGGTCAGACCTTTTTCTAATAAATGTTCAAAAAGAGTCATCGTTGCATGGATGAATTGAGATGGTGAGTTCTTGTTTCTTTTACCATATTCACCGATTTTAGTTATCAGAAATCATATTAGATAGGGTGATGACATGTGAGGTCGGCCACCTATAGTAGTCGGCCACTTCGTTGTAAAGTGCAAGTTAATAGCAAAAGTTTTCGTCTAACCTCTTGGCAAAAAACATTTTCCAAAAGGCTAACAATTTTTCTTCCATGGTGCAAAATTTCATTCCATTGTAGCTACTGGTTTTCTTGTAAAAAATGCATGTTTGGCTCAAGTTTTCGCTTTCGTTTGAAATGTGCCTTTTATCGCCAAATTATTTAATGTAGATGAATTGTATGATTGTTTTTTATTTATTTATAGCTTATATTTGTTGTTCTTGGCTATAAAACTTCAAAAATATTGTTTGTTAATAATTTACAAGCAGGGCCGGCTTTAAGAGGCAATTTTTTTCAATCCTCCAGAGCTCGGGCCCCCCGGCTGACTACTGAAGAATACTTGATTTTTATTTTTTTTTTTAACTGAGTATGCAAAGTTAAAGGACTCATTATCTATTTATTTATACCAAAATAATCAAAAAATATTTCATGGTTTTAGTAGTCGGCCGCCTGTTAATGTTAAGAGATATTGGGTGGCCGACTATAGAAGACACGTTTTCTTTAGTATAAAGGTCGGGATTACATTATGTAAGTTTTACTTAGATAAGTTACAAAAATAATTATTTGTTTAAAGAAATATTACTGTAAATATATCTATAAGTGCGTTACAGTAAAAATTAACTAACTTACGTACGTTGTTCTTACTCACGGAGAACTTACAATGTACTCCACTAGCATTTACAAGTTTTTTTTACGAAAGTAAGAAGAATTCACTGCACTCGCCATTATTATACCTAATTGCTCTTGTAAGACACTTATAAAAGAATTTTGCAATTCATAAATAAGACGTACATGTACAATGTGTACAAAAATGATCATGGATAGCTTATACAAATTTCGAAAATTTGTTAAATATGTTGTTATAAATAACTTTTAAAATGGAAACAACGAAGAGCAAAACAATATTTTATAGCTACACGAAAGAGGCACTTTCTTCAGTACTGAACAAAAATAGATAAACATTTTAAATTGAAATAGGCAATTCGGGAGTTCAGGTCTCCTAGAAGTAATCTACAATAAATTATATAATAAAAATTGGTTCTAATACAGACCTTAGGAATATAATGCGACTAAGGAATACAAATTTTTTAAATTGGTCAATAGACCTTTGACAAATTTGAACTATCATAAAAATCATCAGGTTTACTAAAAACGGTCCAAGCATTTTAAAAGAAAATTTCAATAACCAATTCTAAGATGGAAGACTTGCTACTAAGAGTTCTTCAAACATCTTCGAAGTTGTCATTACAAACGACAGTGACGAAGTAGTTCCTGAAGCTAAGATAGTACTTCGGAAAAATAGATGTCTCGAAGACGTTTCGGGAGACGCTTCTTGTATTTTGATAATGTCAACGAAACATCCTTCTGCCTGTTTTCGAAATCAGGCATTGGCTTAGTTCCCAAATGATACAACAAATTGAATGATTCATTAGGAAACCATAAGGAGGCTAACTACTCTGTATTCAGTAAAAGTGAAAGCATTTGGTACAACTAGTGTTCCTTCCTCTGGCGGCCCGATCAAGAAACATTTTTAGCTGTATAAAAGCATTTATAGTCCTTCGAGAGCTAAATCTTAAAGCTGTTTATTTAGCAAGGATCTCTATATGTGGATTTAGAGCAATAATCAAACTCCCATGTAGCTAATTCATTGAGTTTGAGAGCTCTTTTTTGCTCTTATTCAAAAGTGACTTGACGCTCTGTAGTACATGGGTTTCAAGCAATTAAAACACCACTTTTGACATATTATTGTTTGTATTGGTTTGTGTAGTACACAATAAAAATATATGAATATTCTAATACTATTAAAGAATGAATGAATCGTTTCATAGTATAAAAATAGAAATAGCGAAGATGAATATAACCAAATTAAAGAATGTTTTTATGAAAATAAATAAGAAAATAAATTAAGATTTTCGATTGTATGATAGTGATTTTCAAGTGCGCGTTTAATATTTTCACAAATGTAGTGACGTTACTTCGTTAAATTACAGCGCGCCTATATACGTAATTCTGTGTATTAGATCATGAAAAATAATTTTAAAAAATAGTTAGTAAAATATTTAAAAACTAATTTTCCAGAGGTGAAATAAAATTAATTTTGATAAATAATAATAATTTCGTGTTTTCTTTAACTGCACTCCGAAGATGATTCTATTTTAAAATGAAAAAAAGAATAATTGCATTAATTTTTTATCTCGTTGCCAAACGGCAAGACGTTTCTTCCAATTAAGCTGCAATACTATCTGTTCTGGAGCTATAATATTAATTACTAGTGATATAGAGCTACTTTGTCGGCTTAAAATGTATTGTACATTTTCTAGAGCTAGTTCCTACCAGATGGCATTTTCGTCTTTTTAACTTCATGCTATTGTTATAAGATAGGGTGCTTCAGAAATTTAAATTCAAGGAAAGCAAATAATAAAACAAATTTAGTTCATAGGAAGGAATTTTTTTTAAAGAATATTTTCTGAAGTGTATTTAAAGCCTAAGTTGCAATTTTTAAAGATCAAAATTTCAGAAGTTTTTTTAATAAAGCTGCTCGCTTCATTGTGATATAGAAAATTTGAATCCTTAATGTGTAACAAGGTGTTTTTTTTATAATACAATTCAATATAGGGGGGTGGCCGTGGCGCGATAGTTGTGTGCTCGCCTTACAACCTCCTGGTTCAGGTTCGATTCCTGCAGTTGTCTATGTCTTCTTATATTCCATTAAAAACCAATTCTAAAAATTGTCATAAAATAAGTTGCTGCTTTGCTCTAGGCATAATACTAACAACTTGTGATTGAGTAAACTAGCATACCCATAAAATATGATAACGAAACAAATAAAATAATGCGAATTATAAGGGACATAAATAAAAAAGACACGCTAATTCTCTCCGCATTAGTCAGCCGCCATCCCTGGAGATAAATCTGAGACAACAACCAGCTCTAGTCTCAGAACATCGCGCCACACATCTTTCCTATCCTTCTTTCTTCCACCGGATGCCCGCGCTGTGTTAAGTAACATATAAAGAGTATTCATAATCCCTTGAGTTGCACGCGCTTGTTATAAAAAAAAAAAAAATATATACTACTGATTTTACTCAGCCAAGAAGAAGACAGCATTATATTTAATTGGACTTAATGGGTAACAACAACTCTATTCTGTAAGGGAATTAATGTAGGATAATATTTTTGTGCGTACACGAATAGAATTAAAGCCCTCAAAAAAAGTTTTTTTTTAATACTATGAGAAACCCTATATATTTATGTACATTACTATGCAAAACTAGAAAATTTATAACAAAATTTATAGTTCCAATCTGAACATGGTTAACTTACACTAAAAATTGAGTTACATACATTCATTTATTTTTTATTTAAAATAATAATTTTTTTTTCTTGATAAAATAAATATTTTGTATTTATTTTGGGCAACACCCTATTATAATATGGGTTCCTGAGGAGATTGCGTCAAGATATTAATTCTCAGCTCTACAACCGATTTGTAGTTGGTATTCTAATGCTATATTTTGACATTTCGAAATTCGATTGCATTAAAATTTCAGTTCTAAGGCTAAAGCTACTGTTTAGAGCTCTTATTGCGTCTGTTATTTCATTTGTGTAGTGGAAAGCTGTACAACGGCCCCTTAGATGGGGGAAGTTCAAGAAGCTCGTTCATAGATCGCATGAAAGGTATTATGGAGCTAGTTTGAATAACTAAACGTTGGACGAGCTGACAGTGCTGTAAAACTTCACTCTAGAGCATGATTTAAAATAAAAATACATTGAGCTGCGAAATTATACCATATAAAGCCATAGCTTTCGATTTCACTTGTTTGGAGCTGCAGAAGAACAGTTTTGCATCTAATAGCTGTGACGATGTTACTTGGGTGGGCACTCTTTTAAAACTATGCCAAGCAAGAAGATTTTAGGTATGTCATAAAGTGGCCAGATGCGATCGAGAACGGCTTTAACGGCCAATAATATTTCGGGTCGGTGTACTCAACAAACGCATTTTCCATGGACCTAACGGATTTTAGCAGTATTAATTGCATTAGTTTGTATACGCACCGTCCAAACACTAATCGCCCACATTATATTATTATATATGTATGCTATACCATAGAAATGGCAAAACATTTCAGAAACAAGAAATCATATACAGAAAACCAACGTTTTCATGAGTATAAATACAAATATAAGTTGCTTTTTTGTTGTTTTATCTAAGGTATATAAATATTTCTTACACGTAGAACAAACTTAGTAGCTTCATATATCCCTATCGTTCTATTCCTTCTAATTAGTACCGTGCAATTCGCGTTGCATTTAAAAAGACCTTAGGTCTTATAGGCATGTAGTTAATATTATTATTATTATTATTATTAGTTTTCATTTTCATATAAATTAAATGTATTTTTTTTCCTATTAATTAACTTTTGAAAAAAAAGTATATATTTTTGTACCTAATATGAAATGGCTTTCTTAGACCAAATAAAATATTACAATCACATTTTTTACTTAACTGAACTGTTTATATTAAATATTAAAATGATTTCTGAATACTTGCATTCTATAAAATTGGAAATGGACACATATTTAGTATGAAAATATAAATTTTTATATTGAGGCCGGCTACTGGAAACTCATGTGGCCGACCTCTGGTGTTTAGGGCGCCGACTTAATAAGAATCACACTTTCATTTAATTTTTTTTGAAATATTTCGTTTTTTATGGCAAATTGACTGAAAAAAGCAAGAATTTCAAAATTTAGACATTCGAAAAAATCAGATAAACTAAATTTTATATCAAAAACTCGAATGAATTTTAAGGGACAGTCAAACGTAAAAAAAAAGTTAGATGGCCGACCACTGGCTCCACCACCCTATTCGAGTTTCGGTCAAATTCGTACAAAATTATTAAATTACCAATAAAATTGATTTTTCTGCTCAGTTTGAATTTTCTTGAGAGTTTCTGAAAATCAGTTGGTTTCTCCTTAATGGCCCTTCCCATATTTAGCAATTTGATTTAATTTAAATTTTCAAATTAGTTTATTTTCTTTGTATATTGTTATTAAAACTATGTATGTTTATATCATTACAACTTATTTACAGAGTACATCTTATCTAGGCTATTTGTATTCTAACATAACCTAAAAAAATCAATTCAAAATTTCGATCTCTTTCCAGTCGTTTTGAGGTTTTCTAAACCTTGTAAATTACAGCCAATAATGCAACCAACAACGTTGCTATTGACACTCCCATTGCTGAGCTACCATTGCACTTAGTTGTCGTACATGGCGAACATTTCTTTGTCTGATTATTGTTAGCCATTTTCAATTCGTCACAAACTGATTGTTCGGTCTTGACTCCGATGCAGCCGCGTTTAGTTCCAAAGACATTGTCATCTAGAATAGAAAAATGTTACATTTACAGTAATATATACATACTGTCTTGAAATGTCAAAAATCTTACATCTCTTTTGAATCTTATAACAATGATAGGTGATGCCATTGAATTCAGTGTGCCTTCTTTGTCGGTTAAAAGTTGCCGAATTGAAAATGTCGGTAAGATTTCCTAACGGTGGTGCTTGGAAAGTTACATTTGCAGACGGAAATACTGAACCAGACTCAACTGGTAAGACCGAGGCTGCCTCACTTGTTGCCGTACTGAATGAAGCAGGTGTTGTCGAAGTTGTTCTTGGGGCTGATGTGCTTCTTTCGTCAGGCATAATAGTCTGTCTTTCGTCAGGAGTAGATGGCAGGCCTACAAATGAGAAAATTGTGCCATTTTCTGACAGCGCCGATGGTGGTGTTGCTAAGTCAATAGTTGAGTTAACTGTTATTGGATCTTCTGTTGATGGTTTTGGTGTAGAATCACTCAGGGGCATTGGGGTACTTGTTCTTCTTATGGTTGTAGACAAGTTTTCACTTGATGCCGTGGTCGTTGATTCCATTGGTGACATTGATGTACTTGCTGTGGTTGTGGTTGAGGTGGTAGTGCTGAAGTTTTCACCACCACATTGTTCAAGTGGTGTAGCCTTATCGACCTTTTCACAATTATCGCAGACATAACATTGCAGAACAGTGTGTCCTGTAAAGTAAAGTAAATATAATTTCAATTTAATTAGACGAGGGATTATTTATTTAAGAAAAATAAGATAAGTTGATTATATTGTACGCATTGTACAAAATGCAAACATGAGCAAAGCCAACAATGTTGGTTGGCACTATAAAGGTTTCAAGATTAATAAAATAAATATGAATCATGATCACGACTGGTATTTTTAATTGTAATTTTTTATTGGAATTTCGCGGTCAGTGCCTCAGTCAATATACAAGTGTACTTTTTTCTTATCTATAATTCATAGGTTGCTGACTTGGCGCAGATATTTTTTTGTTTGTTATTTAAGTTTACCCACAGCTGGGTAGAGAAATCTCAAGTGGATAATAATAGTCATTGTGATTGTGGTACAAAGGAAAATTTCTTAATTTTGGACACAATCTTAGGAAAAGAACCGTTGTTTGTATTCATTACGAGGTAAAGAGTACACATTTTTCATATACCTACTGAAATCGCTGTTTACCTTTAGAGCGTATATATATATTTTTTTATTAATTACGGACCTATATATCCGGGAATAACAAGATAAACATGTACTCCTTAATTTAACGATTGGCTTAATATTGCCACCGATGTCAAGATAAGTACTTTACGGAAAAGTTTCCGACATCGATTTCAAACTGTCGGCCAATACAATAAGTTCTCTCTGTAAGCAAAAACCGAATAGATTTTTCTCTTAAAAAAGCTTTTAAAAAACTTTACAAAAAGCTTTTTGTGGAAGAACTATCTGAGCGCGCTCTTTTCCTGACTTATTAATAAAGATGATATAGAGGCAGGAATAAAACAATTATAACGGGACATTTTAACAGATTTTTTGCAATATCCTCAAAACAGGCCTATTTTTATGAGCCATGGCAATAATTGACCAGTGGAATAGGTTCGCCTGTTTTAATATGGGAAATGTGTATAAATTGACTAAGAATTCAAAATTGGCACTTTAAAAATTTTAAGTTTGTTTTTTCCCATAGCGCCATGAAAGATCGATTATTTATTTTAAAACTGATGTTAGACCTCGTGCCGAAGCCATCTCCATGCCTTTTTCAGTAATATTGTTGGTCTGAGAAGTGGAGAGGACATTTTTGAACACACACCGTTTTGTAGTCATAAGTAAAGAAAAAACTCGGAATCAATATTTCCAAAGTAAAAAATAACTCCCAGTACTTCCAGATAAGAGAAAGATAAGTCCCCATTCTGCTGCTTTTGTGTCATTAATTTTTTTGCGTTTAACGCTCTTTCGATTTTTAAATTACACACCCACTCGAATTATGTTCAGTGAATAAGTCGATTTGTATTTTGGAACTTACCCTTTTTTCTTAAATAAGTGAAAGAATGGTCATGACATATGGAATTCTACACTGAGAGCCAATATTTTATTTTCCCACCAAAAACGAAGTTTTTGTCCATCAAAAGAACTAAGCTTTACAAAAAAAAAACATTTTTTCACAAAAAAAATATTTAATGGACTAAAGGTTAATGATTCAAGCAGAGTTTCAAGTTTTATATTAATGACGCCATTTCAAAAAAACAATTGCTTTCCGTATTCGATTTTTCTAAATAAACTGGATTTTATTCTGTCAAAATAATTATTGCATGAAGCAATTTTTTTGACATTTCTCTTACGTCAAATTGATTTTTTTTCGTTCACTCATTTAATGCGAACAATCTAGAAAAATGTCTGTAGTTGTAACGCATGCAAAAGCACAGATGATGAAAAAAGCTGTTCTCGTGAAAGCTATTTTGAGTTTTACCAAATATTTTGGAAGAATTATACTCTGTTCGATTTATATTTTCAGTTCAGGGAAGATAGGATATTTGCCTTTCAATAATCTGACTGTAATAGATGCCAATAAGTTCGTATAGTCTGCTGCAGTAAGCATACTAAATTACCACAAGCGTACCAGTGGTAACTAACTCTGACTCAACGTTTTTATTTTAAAAGCACAAAATGAGGGTTGATACCATGGTGGAGGCCCACAAACAGCAGTGTGTAGTTGTACTTGGATGTGTAGTATGTAGATCAAAAAAATATGTAAATAACTCAGTGGTTATTTTCAGTGGGAATTTAAGCGACAGGCACCATTGTATTTGAAATAGCTCTCCAATAAGGCCTGTACTGATAGTATAAATTGAACAGAGTATAGCTATCCGACGGATAAATGTATAGAGCAGCTGAGTGCAAGCTTCATTCGTAATAAGTTCTGTTTTTTGAAAGATTTTAGCTTACTAATTTGAATCGTTCACAAATATACTCTTAAAGTTTGGTATCCGATATATGCAACTTCTCTAATAAATGTGTGAACGCCCCATTTGGTTGCATTTCGAAGAAGAAAATTACTAATAATTGTTGTTATTTCATCAAAATTGCAGCTGTCAATCAGACACTTACACAATCACAAAAAAATTGATTTTTTTCTTAAATTCCTTCGAACAAAAAAATGGAAGTAATCGATTTTAAATGGTTCAAAGTTATTCGAAATTAGTGAAACTTATGTTCAATGTATCTATATGAAGTTATGACTATCTGCATAATTAAGTAAACATTATCAACTAGAAAACAACTTAGCTAGACAATTAAAAAAATAAATAGAAATAATTAAAATTGCATTGGCACGGATTTATGGATTTTATCAAACCTGTCAGATGTGAAACCTGAAACCACAGTGGGAAATTTTAAAACTCAATGCATAACACAGTTTTCTATTTGATGGTATCGACATTTTAGAACCATTGGCTAGTATTCTTTATTATATAAAATCTGCGATACAGCGATAATAAAAGAATAACACACAAACAAAATGAGCACACAATTAATGTTGCGGGCGAAAACGAAAGAGAAAAATAATTTCGATTTTATTAGCATACTGCAAAATGAATATTTTTGTTTATGATTTTATTGTTTTATTTTTGCCTAACCTTAAACCTAATAAATAAAAGATTGCCAATAAAAATCTATTAAAAAAACCACAAAACAAAATCTCAAAATAAAATGTGAAAGTATAATGAATAAAACAAGAAAGTCGTAGATATGTGCGATTTTAGTATATGATACAGTGGCATTCATTTAATGGTTTCCAAAAAAAAATTAATAAAATGCCCTTCTGATTTAGAATCCGATATTTTTTTTTTCAAATATATTGCTTAGATCTTGTCATTGTAAATTGAACATAACATCATTCAAATTGTCTTCTAAAGGAATTCTTTCACCACTCGAACTTAATACAATTATTTCGTTGACTTTTCGATACTTGGTAATTACTCGTCTATAATTTGCTTACTACTAATTTTCAAAGAGTTAAAAGTTTGCGCATTATGATGCAACTATTATTGTTGCGAAATAATGAAAATTTTAAATTTGACGTAACAGAAATGTCAGATCATGCAAGTGTGCATGTGAGATCAAAAAATCGATGTCGTTTAGAAATTCATATTAATAATCGAATGTTTTGATTGGTCGTAAGGAATTTGATATCAAACTCTAAAGTGACAGTTCCGTTTGACGTATATATAATGATCAAAACAGGGATGTCAAATCCGGACTTTGATAACACTGTATCTATTTTTTGCAATTCATTATAAACATTGTTAGTGTTATAATAATATTTCGAACATTTTCTCATACTAACTTCAAACGACATTTTGAAATTTATAAATGTCAACAAAAAAATGTGTTTTCTTATTATGCGTACGAACAATGAATCAAAGAAAACGAGATGACGACAGTTTTTTTTGTCTTATTTTATTGACGTCATATGTGAAAAAAAATTCGGGAATTGTTATTGTTTGTCCGATGTGGATTTTTTTCACATATGACGGCAATAAAATAAGACACAGAAAGAAGTGTCGTAATCTTGTTTTCTGTGATTCATGTTGTCGAACTATCACTTTTTTAGGTCTGTTCAGCTATTAGAAATATTTTTTGCTCAGGAGTACCTAGTTAAAAAGTGTTTAAAGCTTATGAAAATCGCTGATAAACAATGTTAAGTAAGTGTGGACGTGCGATCAATAGCACCAATCAACTTATGATGATCCTTTGATGTGTTTTTTGCTTTCCACCCGGGGAAAGACGGTTCGCAATTGTCGTTATGAAGAAACGGTTTTAGAACAGACATGACCATAGAGACGTTAATTTATAAAAGTTATAACAGTTTTATAACAGTTATTCGCTCTTAAAAGTGTTAGTTAAATTCCTTGCTTACGGGGCTAAGCTTCGAGCAATATACGTATGATAAATTGATGACTTACCTAGTCCATGGTAAGATTTAATTTAAGCTGACATATAAAATCAGATTTATCATCACCAAACGACGAAGGGGCCATGATTTTCTTTCATCATTGTAGGCCCTCATGTAATGTTTGTGGTAAGAACGAAGTGCGGAATTCTAAGGTGATAACCGAAGGTTGTTACCTCAGACTTCATACAACTATAATGACTGTGAATTCTATCGAACTAAAATGTAATTCCCGCTGGATATTGAAATTTGGTAGATACCCTCGTCGGTGACGATTATTTATAATTATCTGAATTTTCTTTTCCTTAAAAAAAAATAAGGTAAAATAATACGGGAACATGAACGCAGTCCTAACAGTAGAAGATCTGCTTACCGTGCTAATCGAGGTCGAGGCAATCCTCAATTAAAGGCCAATCGCAGAGAAGCACTTAATCCAGGGCACCTACTAATAGGCAGTCCCTTGCAGTCACTACCCCCACAGCATGTCCCTGAATGGCAAATGTAATGCTTGAAATGATGGCAGCTCCTATGCTGGCTCAAGTAGCAGTTTTGGCAGAGGTGGTCAAAGAAGTATCTGCTTGGCCTTCAAGCTCGGTCCAAATAGATTCACGAGCATCCCAATCTCATAGTGGGCAAGCTAGTCCTTATTCACGAGGACCACACTCATCTACAACAATGGACAATGGGCAGAGTCGTGGTGGTCGTCGAAGGGCAGGACGAAAATTATGAATCAACTTAAACACATTTGAGTTGATCAACAACAATATTCTATATTTGCAGAATCTAATATATATTTTAATTTCATTGACGTTATGTTTTTTGTGTTTGTGATTTAAGACGATGCTGATGAAAAAAACATTTACAACTATCAACATCTAATCTTACACATAAACTTCGACTATATGGACCATGTTGATCGACAATGTTAATAAACAATGTTGATCGGCATATTGTGATGCACCTTTAATATAAAGTTAGAAAACTGTTTGAATATTAGATAACTTTTAAGTGGTATTTCGCTGGTACATTAGGGAACACAAAGACAACTTTTTTATTTCAGTTCCAGCCCACTATTTAATTTAGTGTCTAAACATTATGTAAGTACGAGTACATTAAAGTATTCTCTTATAACTACAAGAAGACCTTCTAAAAGTCATAAAGACTTCCAGTAACATCAAGCTTAAAGAAATTTGATTATTTTCTTTTTGAAATAAATAAACCAAATCTACTCAAACTTTTTTTCTAACAAACTTCAATTTCCTCATAAATTTACAGATACATAAGTATATAAGTACTAAATATTGTTGATTGCAAATCTACCAAAGCTTAAACTGTTGTTTCTTCCAAAAAAGGGGATTCAGTTCAAGTGTTACAATTTTTCAAACGAAAACAAAAAGCTTGTAGGTATAAAAACCTGTTGGCCAAGCTTAACTCCAAACAACCAAATGCTTTTAGTAATATTAAAGATTCAAGTTAGTTATATATAGTTATAATCACTTTCGCATAAAATACTGTTTATTTTTTTCATTATTGTTGTTTTATAGAAATAAGCCTTGGTCACATGCGATTCTTAATTTCGTTGCAATAAAAATTTATACAAAAAAAAATTAGGTATACTCGTACATATACGAGTATATACAAAAAAATATGCCCACTTAAATCGTATATACCAATTCAAATTGCCATTCCTAACGCGTGATTAATTCGTTTGGCCTAAACCGGATTAAACGTATGTACGTATATGAGATTGCATATAGACTTGATTTGAAATCGTTAATCTGGAAAAGTTGAAATTTTTTTAAATATATTTTTGATTGGAACGAAGGCAAACTTATCATGCAGCTTATTTTGAGTATCTATGCAATATCTAATGAAATCCAATGCTAAAATTAAAGCGTTAAAATTCAAATGCAAACATTTCTAATTAACAGAATGACATTTTAGATTTGACAGGAGTTTGATGTTGATTTGCGATAAATATGTATAGGAAGTTATAGGTTTTTTTATAGCAAGTTTATGCAGTTCTTTTTTTATTAAAAAAAATTATATATGGAACTCTTTCAGCTTATATTATCAAATTGGTGATTATTTTTGACAGAAGATTTTTAAACATGTCATTTTTTGACTTATATGCATCATATGACTGAAATTAAATTAAAAGTAAAGTTATATCAATTAATTCTAACAAATTAATGATTATCTACTTGTAATGGAGTAAACTAGGGTAAAGGCTAACAATTATTATTAAATGGCACAGGTATAATGTTATAAAGTGTATTTTTTTAATAATAAATATACCGGTTTGTGGTAGTAGTGAATATAATAAATTTATTCAACAGAAACTATCTATTATATTGACATTGACTTTTGCTTCTTAGCAAGCCCACGTGATGCGATACGTCTGAAATTTTTTTTTTCAATTTAATTTTTCAATTATATGTTAATGTTAATAAGAATTTGTAAACAAGCCGTAATAAAAATCACATGAAATTAATTTTTTTCCGTGTCAGAGATAATATAAACGTGTGGTGAATAGTGGATGCTTAAGAAAGATTTATAGATATAGTGGAGGTGGATGAATAATAATTTGAATTGGGTGATTTTTTTGTTAAGATATCTGGAAAGTTCTTGGATTTCTAACAGTGTATGTGTCACTGTGGGATTGATCATTCTTTTTGTTGAATTAACAATTTGTTATATTTTGTTTGACTTCTGTCGTATAGATGGTCGAATTTCTAACACAATTTTTGTCATAAGAAAACTGATAGGCAACATTTTGATGAATTATTAAAACATCACGTGTTATGTATGTTCGATTACTTTTCAAAAGTTCTTAGAAATTAAAATACTCAAATGACTTTTGCTCTAAGAATTGTACAAATTAACAAAAAAGAAATTATATTGTGTTCAGAAAACATCTCCGAATTAATAAAGACAATTGACTGCAAGTTAGAATTAAAACATATGTTAACTTGTATTTCCCATTAATAAAATTTGTTAATTTTAACACACATGTGATAGATAGCAAGTGGATAACTTTACTCGTCGAAACCGCCGTAATAAGAACACATTATTTCTAAAGTACTGTGCACATGAGAGCGACCAACGCCCAACGAATTAGCGAATAATCGTCCATTTGACATTTCGTTCTCATGGCTTTAATTCTATTCGTTACGAATATTAGTTGATTTCGTTTGATTTTGAGGTTAGAGCGAGCGAACAAATTACTCGTTGAAAAGTGGTATATATGGAATGCGAATAGATTTTGACTGTTCGTAACAATCAGATGCAATTCGCGACTACCAATATTGTTTTTTCAAATTTATCTCATTTTGGCGATTTAAAAGTAAATTTGTGTGTCTAAACATTAATATATATTATATTTCGACAATTTTGAAGAATTTAGGTTGGTAAATTGTTTTAAAAGGAAGATATTTGTTTGCGCTTGCGGGCACCGAAAAGAGAATTCAGAACCAATATTTGTCTTTTCTTTGACATTTAACATCAAACAACATCCAATGCACTTAATGAAAAGCTTCGAGCAAACCTACTCGATTGCAGTGGGGATCACAATAACAAAACGAATGACAAAGAATAAATCAATTGAATGACACAGTTTATGCGCCATAATGTGGGTTGTCAAAATCATAAACTAATAATGTAAAGACCGGAAACCTCTGCTTTCATTTGACATTTGCCTACAAGCTGAAGCACGCACACAAGTAACTTTTCTGTTCCTCTTCCAATACACACATTGATAAAAACGCACACAAGAATCTTTTCTGTTCCTCTTCCTATAGACACATAGACAACACAGCCCTAGTAATTTGTTTTTGTTTTGCTTTTCGATTTCCTATCTATTCATGGATAGAGTTTCAAAGCTACAAATACAACAATGTAAACAAATGGGTTTTGGGGGGTGAAACGTACGAAGGTTTCCAATCTTTATTATGGCTTATTTGTGGTCAAAATACACAACAATAAAATTCTTGTGACTGAACGAAGCATGCGGCATTTGTTCGCCGTACCGCAGAAGTTTTTTTTTTTTTCAAGAAAAAATATGGCCCCTGCCACCGCAATCGCTTTGTTTTGTGCGAGGCTGAAAGCGCTTCATTTTTATACATCCCATAGTAACTTTTATCCCATTCAAGAATATTCTACATCCGCACTCATTGACGTTTGGTGACATTCATAATTTAGTGATAAGTAAAATTTGGCGAAGGGGTGCCAAGTTTTCTGTACTAATCGAAGGAGCTAAGGAGACCCATTATTGCCCGCGTGGCCCATCTGTTGGTTGTGTTGTTTTGACACTGACAGCTCTTATGCGTGAAACAGATTAAACCAGCACCAGAAGCGTCCACAGCCAACAGCATGCTGGCATCAAAACAAACGTATATGAACTAAAATACATATTTGGTTCTAAAATAATGACGGACGCTGTTGATAGTTTGATTTAAGTTTGAACAATATTCAAAACAGTTACATAGTAAAAAAAAAGGTGAATGCCGGGGACGAATTTGGAATATAAATTCTGATCGAAATAATGCACCAACTTCAACTGTAAATGTATATAATATACAATATAAACAATATATTCCTGTATTCGTCATGTATTACGGAGAATATTGCAGTTGTTGCCAAATATGTGCGCCAAAAACAGATTGCATAATGGCGAGACATAACCGAGACATAATAAACTATTTCTTGCAGGCAGGAATTGAGGATTTGGACTTGGGTGAGTTCCTCGTGCTTTAGTTCAATAACCTTGTAATTATACATTTTGCTAATGTTGTTTAACTGGAAGGAAGCTGGGATTTTTTTTTGTAAATATTATAAAAAGTATATCCGACTCTGGCGAATTCGTAGTTGAATACGAATGTGAAGTCATACATACTTTGTTTACACCATACAGGGTTCAAAAACAAGCGCACTTGTTGGAAACCTCCCATGATACTTATTTGACGTTTGATTTTAAGAAGTAAAATAGAAATATATATATTTTTGAAAAGGTGTCAAATGTCAATTACTCCGTGATCGTTAGGACTAAGGCGCTTCATGTGTGGTCACTGTGAACTTTGTATATGTTCACTTCCTAAACGCCAAATTAGAATTGACATTTGTCGCCATTTCCAAAAAAATATAGAATCTTCCAAAACGTTTGCTTTTTGACTTTTGTGTGCACCATGTTTGAGCTTAGGGCGAGTACTTAATTAAAAACAAAAAAAAAATACATACTTAACCTCAATCATTAAAAAAGAACCTACTTTCTGTTAGAATACCTTGAAAACCTGCCTGATGGAATATTTCCGAAAATGGCATTTCTGAGGGCTGCAGGTAAAAACCTTCGAACAAGTTTAGAGTGTTTCACAAAGAAAAATTTATTTAACGGGATCTTGATGATCTTATTAAGGGAGGTTTATGGTACAAGTGAAGTTCCTTCATGCATTTTCAGTTGATGTTAACTCTGTTTATTAAAAAGAAAAAACTCTAGCGTTGAAAGGTGTGACATTTGACGATAGATTTACCAGATTGAAAATGGCACAAAGGGGGACATCGCGAATTTTTTTAGAGGAGACAAGTGTTCAAAAAAGGGGACAAGCCATGTTATTGAAAAATATAACACCAGAGTAAAAAAAAATTAAGTAAAAAGTTTCATTCTATCACATTGTAATTTTTCATAATACAAAAGGTAAGACGGTAAAATTAATGTAAAAAATATAAGATTACACTTGACTTGACTTCCTTTAATAATCTGTCATTTTACTTTAAATACTAACGAAAATAATGGCGCAAAATTTTAAACGATTTAGTAATATGTTAAATCATTTTTAGTATAATATTATGCTAAAAAAAAAATTTTGCTAATTTTAAGCCAGTTTAGTATCATACTATTTTCCTAACATTTTACTAAAGTTAAGATCACAAAATGGCTACTTTATTTTTTTAGTATCGTACTAAATCCATATACTACTTTGACATTTACAAACGTCAAAAAGTTATGTTCGCTTACTTTTTTGCACTATTTTAGGCGTGTTTAGTTGTAGTTTATTAAGAAAAAAGATTTAGTATGGTGCTAATTAAAAAGTGTTTAAAATTAGGAAAATATTAGTAAAGTGCTTTAGTATTAGCAAACTGTTAAGTAGTATAATGCTAAGCCCTTAACGTCAGGCTATTTAAAATTTTGCGCCAATTTGTTTTGTAAAAAAAATGGCAGAGGGCAGATAACAGAACAAATTATTAACTGACAGATGAAGGATAACTTAATGACGCGTGAAGTGAGATGTAGTTCAGTGGGTGGATGCGTTCACCTTTGAATGGATTTTGAACTTCAAATGGATGTGGTCACAGAGAATATTTAAATAAATTTAAAATTTAACGAACATTTTATTAGGTACAGTTTTCAATTGAAAGTTTTCGTTTTTTAAATTTGTACTTAATAAGGTTGACAGAAGTTTTTATAGAGTGGACAAACAGCATTTTGATATACAAAAGTGGGTAACCCTATTTAACTGCAAAATTAGATGGCAACTTAAAGTTTTAATCTTACGGAAAAAATTGAATATTAGTTCTGTTTTATGATATTTGAAAACTTAAATCTTTCTTTCTGCTTAAGACCCTAACAATGTCTTCACTAAATCCTATAATTTTTTGTAGAGATATGGTTCTCAAATATTGGGAGAATCGTATTAATTATGTGTGAGCTATTATATGACAAGTTTCAAAAATTTTCCTTAATTTTTTTTTAATTATTTAATTACTTTCTTTCTTTACTTATATACACAAACTAGATTTTTATAAACTAAACCATAACTTTTATTTCAAGGCTTCAAGAACTTTATGGAATATATTCAGGAAACAAAACTTTAATCTCATTCCAAATTTCAATCGAAAATAAGTCCAATTTCTTAGCAAATTATGAACATTCAACGTCAACAAGAACATTCGAATTATACGATACTGGTTAAACTGGTATTTTTTTAATTTATAAAATTATATCGCTTTCTTTTGTGTAGCGTGACCTTTAATTTAGATTTTATTAAAAACTAATCTTTGAAATATGCAATTAAATGTTAAGGACATCACAGAAAAACCAGCTATAAATATCAGACATCCGATATGAAAATACAATTGCATAACATAGTAGACACTGGCATTCTTACACAAAAACACAGCACTTTCAGATTCACATTCACACAAAAGAACCAAAGACCAAAGCTACATCGATTACATTCAATTTTTTTTTTTACAATTTGAATAGTTCAAACTTATATGAAACCCACGCCTTTTATTGCCAAAGATTGTTCCATTTAAACACCGAAAAGTCAGAGGTTCAAAGACTTCACCATACACAATAATCCATAAGCCGCCCTCACTTTTAACCACATTTTTATCCAATTAATCACCTTTTGTTGCAACGGCCAGCAGCAGCACGATCAACAGCAGGGGCAGCGTTAATGTTAATCCACAAGATGTAAGCTTCATAGTTCAAAAATTCACGTCAACAAAAAAAAATATATATATATAACAAAACAAAGATCGGTCTATATAATATTTGAAGAAATTATCCACTCTGTTATTATAGACAACACAAGGTATCTGTGGCACGTCTAATAGACTACTGGCAGAAAACTGAGAACTCTTGTTAGCTTGACTACCGATCTCAGCCACGAATTTTCAACTAAAATGTTTGTGATTTAACATTTACATTTTATATTGGTGTTGCAGGTTAAATACGACGACTTTGGTCAGCTGATCCAATCCACCAAAGCCGCTATAGTATATCAGAGGCTGTTTCTTGCAAAAAGTACTCATATACCTACATATCTCAACTCTTGGAGTTGTGTGCTTGATAAACTTCAGTAAATAAGCTTTTTGAGCAATTACAAGATACCTCGATACTCGTATGTATTTACAAGTCTTTAAGGTTTTTTGGGTTTCAATTTGAAACTAGGTATGTATCTACTCGTACTTAAACGAAGATCATAATAAAATCTTAAAGTTAAAGGCGTTTAGTTTAATGAAGTGATGCTTTGAAAGAGACTTTGAAAACCCATTTCTCCGAGCTTATTGTGTATCTTGTGAATTAAATAAGATGACGCTACTCTGGGGTTCAAGAATCATGTTATTCAGATTTTTTTTTGAGAATAAATTAGCGGAGCGGTAGTAATAAAGAGTGGCAGGTAGGTTTGCATGCAAAATACATTTGCGTTTGCATTTAACGAAGCTTGGTTCGTATAGTTCGAGAGGTGATATTGTATTTTCGAATAAATATTTTGCCTGATTTTTTTGAGGCAAATTTTGTAAATACTCTATTAGGTGGTGAAACCAGGGCTTGATGTGTAACATATATTTCTCAATTATCCCCTTGTGCGTGTTATTATAATTTTGGCGGAAATAGAGGTGACCTTCAATTTTTCAAGGAATCCAATTAGCTTGTGTATTGAAAATTCTGATTTTTGTTTTCATTAATAACGTTAAATATTATTCTACTCCTTAGATAAATTTACGAAATAGAGACACTGAAGTACTGGCAACAATACCATATGGGTATTACACCCACTAATATAACAAAAAACACATAGAAACAAGGAACAAACAACAGAAGAAACACATATCAACAGCACGCGATTAGTTTTTAATCCAAGTGCTAACCACTCAGCTAGTGTTAAGAATTTGACTACCTTTCCTTATTTCTTTATTTAATTTAATTTATTTTTTATTTATTTTATTTTATTTTTTTTATTTTTTTTATTTTATTTTATTTTATTTTATTTCATTTTATTTTATGTTGAAAATTTTATTTTATTTTATTGTATTCCTTGTTTAAAACATTACCCTTTTAATTTTTACCATTTGAACCTTATTCAAACAATTCTGGGTTTTACTGTCTATTTTAAAAAGTCTGGGCTTTGTGATGAAAAAAAGTGTTTTCTTAATGAAATATTTATTTTTGGGCACAAATAACAAATGATCTATTTAATTTTGTTTCGTAAACAAACAATATCAAGTTTATTTATATATTTTTTTAAATTTTTGATCGACAGACATTAATAGTTTATTTGTGTCTTAATAAAACGTAAAGCAACATAAAGTAAGGTAAGACAAATGATAGTTGTGCTCACACATAATCATTAAAACATATATTTTTATTTATTATTTGTTACGCTTAAACCCATTATGATTTTGTTAAAACAGAATTTTGTTTGAAACGGATTTGTACATATTGATACGTATGTATCGTAATGTATTCGTGTTTATGTTTTTACGTACCTATAATTATGTATGTTTTGTTCTATTTCATTGTCCAAAAATATATCTACATTGATCCATATTCTTTTCATATTATTGTATCACATGAAACGCAACGTAGCACAACGTTACAAAATGTAACGTGACATAACGTGATGTAAATTCACTAAAACGACTTTAAGCTTATTTACTCTTATAATGTAATGTGGCAATTCAAAAAAACCTTTTAAGCTTGACATAAACATACATATATTAGGTTTCTACATATAAACCGCCTAAAAAATATTGAATGAACATTGACGAAGTCAGAACAAGATCTTTCCAACGGCACTGTCCTGGAATATATCTAAATGTATGTACGCAAGCTTTAGAAGCTATACGAGAATTAGTAAGATAAAGCAAAGGGAAAGACCATTAAATGGTTTTTAAGAACTTTTTTTTTCTTATTTTTTTTTTGTTGCAAAAGTCGTAAACAACATGCCGCGCCGCGCCGCCGGCCGTAAGTTTTGAATGCTAATGAAAGCAAAGCTGATGTGGTACAAAAAAAAAACAAATTAAAAAAAACATTACCTATACACAATCGTTATCACAACTTAAAGTTTGGGACACATATTGTGACTCATGATGTGTTTTGAATCTTAGAATTTTGCATGACGTAAGTTAGGGACATCCACATCAGCCATTATAATTTTTTAACTTCATCAAAGATGTTTCTGTGGTTTGCTTTGTAGGTAAGTTTGTTCTGTCTTAAAATTTTTTATGGAACAAATTTTTTAACGACAACGACGGACGTTTTTTTTTATTTGCAAAACTTCGAGATAAAAAAAAGTTATTTGGATAAATTTTAAAATTTCTGATTTTTTAATTCGGTTCAAAGACCAGAGACATGATAATAAAAAAACCAACAAAAATATTTATGCCAACCTATGCATATAAAGATACACGTTATGAAATAAATTAAAGAATTTAAGTTGTTACGAAACATTTTGGAGATCTAATAGGTAGGTAAATAACCACGATGTTTAAAATAAACAATATGAAATTAGGTATGTTATATTAAATATGTACATACGAAATGGACGTGATTAGACCACAATATTCTTTCATTAATAATAATTGTTAATTTTAGTCGTAAAATGTTTTGAGTTCAGAAACAAATACTGTTTGATTAAAAACCAGCTTTGAACTAAAAGGATGTCTGCAAGGGTTACTGCAGTTTTATTATTATTATTCCATAGTGGTTGCTTAAACTCCACTTTATGCTTAAATTTCGGTTAAGATAATAATACATTTTAACTGCTTGGTTTAAAATGTGAACTAAGCTCATTTTGCCATTTCTGATGTTAAATCAATTCAACGTTTGAACTCAAAATCGGTGTTGTGGTTTTTCCTTTTCCATTCTAGGAATTCTTTCAGCAAACTACAATTATTTTTCTTGTCGTAGGCACAATTTACAGTGGTAGGTCCTACTTTGAAACATAAGGCTGAATTTACAATGCCGCTTTGGGCGTAGATTGACAGGTTTTTCTCTCAACGCGAACGTTCCAAGTCTAACATAGCAATTTAGATATAGTGTTTACAATGACGCATTGGATACTAATGTTACGAGTCGACATACATTAGCCAATACACAAACCAACGTAACATAGGCGGCAGCAACGTTCAAGTTACAAAAAATAAACTTTTGCGCGGGCGTTGAAATTAGGACATTGCATTTTTCTATATCTCAGCATTTATCTCATACTAAGCTTTCCTACATCCAAGCATTGACATCTGATGAATATTCCTATTTCATCCTTACATTCCTGTATCATACAGCTTAAAATTATCTCTCAAGTCGATGCGTCCGTAATGTTTGTTAAAGTAACGTAAGCATTTCTAACGCGAACAAGCTATTGGAAATCAACCTTAACAAAATGTCCCCAATTGTAAACAATACTAAATATGTGTTGTTGTTTCGCGTACTCCCTGTCCCAAAGAGAGAATTAGAAGAAAAGGATAGATTTCAGAAGAGTCGCACCAATAGTTCGTAATGTTTGCATTAGGTTTGTTTGATATGGTGTGAATTCGTACGAATTCCTAAAATTAGAATTACACGGTCAACGAAATAGGCATTGCGTTGACTCCCTGACGTCAACATCAAATTTATTTAAACCTCTGTTAATGAATTGATCGAAAAATTGCTAACGAAGTTATTAACGTTCTCGTCACTATATTGACAACATTTTTCGTGAAAAATCACAATATGTGGAACAATTAGAATATATTTCGATCTCATTATGACGTCAGAAACTCAAAGCGTTAATAGATTACCTTGACCGTGTAATTCTACCTAAAGAATGTCTTTGAATTTTAACATCATTTTTCAATTTGTTAACTCGAAAAATTTACTTTAACAACTTCCCCGACATTGAAAAAACAGCAAATCTTATTACACGAATTTCTGTGGGTAACTGGTGTAACAACTGTCAAAACACAAATCCCTTAAGTGTTTCTGCCATTTTCTTGGGTTAATAGAATGATCATTAGAAAGAAATAAAATCTCAAACTACAAGTTTATTACTATTGTGTACTAGTTCAGAGAAACAGAAAGTAGGAAAGAAAATCAGTAAG
This sequence comes from Philhelius pedissequus, assembly GCA_910595825.1. Taxonomy (NCBI): domain Eukaryota; kingdom Metazoa; phylum Arthropoda; class Insecta; order Diptera; family Syrphidae; genus Philhelius; species Philhelius pedissequus. The sequence goes on from OU343160.1 coordinate 330,686,910, forward strand.
GAAAACACAAAGAATCGAGAGGTTAATTTTTACTGGAGTTTAGTTTTCTAATTTTATTTTAAATGAAGCCATTCACGAATCACGATGCAACAGTAGTAGATACGGACGGTCGCAAAGATCTTGGTTGGAAACGTCAAGTTCTATCGTGAATGGGCTGGTCGTACATCGGACCACATGTCAAGAGACCGCCGTGATTTCCGTTGTGTGTTGTTTTTCTATTAATTTTACTATTTTGGTTACTGCTTTGCATCGAGTTATCATTCGTTTATGCCTATCGATACTTTTTGTCTTTGTGTCAGGAGTGTCACAATTGACGTTTTACCCATTTTGTTTGACATCTTATACAAAAAAAGATAATATAAATACTTATTACGTCACAAAAATTTATAGTTAAACCACAGTAGATACATATTACAAACTATGATCTTGCGCAAATTGTCAAAATTTGGTTATCGTATGTCCATACAAAGGCTTATGTGAGTTTTGACATATGCGCCAACTTCAATGAAAACGAAAACTCGGAAGTTGATTGTTGTTTATGTGCTGTGAGTTGAACGTCGTTCAATTGAACAGAAATTCAGATTACACCATAGATTTTATACATATCTAGATACTGAACTCAAAGATTATACCCTACAGTTGCAGGCAAAGTGAAGCCATCTTGGACCTTAAACTTTATGCAATTAGTGGTTATTTTTGTGTTTGCGAGTGTGTTAACGTGTTAACATTGATCGTCTAATCGTAGCTATATAAAGAATCATATATGACAGTTCAGTTTGACGTTTAACTCGTGTAATCGTTAAAGTTTTGAGTTCAACGCATTGACAGTTAAGAATTAAAATCACATTAACCGTACGTCAACTCATATTGTCACTGCATTGACCGACTTGCGTCATTCATGTGATTGCCAACGTTTTGAGTGCATTGCCCCTTTGAATGTTAACGGTGGGTGGCGGCGATATTGTGAAAATAAATGTTGTAGTGGGCGTTAGAGTAAGAGAATCAACTGGATTACAATTTGTGTGTATCGAAAAGTTATCGAAAATTACCTTGCTAAAATCGATCGAGTTCCTGACAAGAACTCTTTTGAATGACATTTAAATGATTTTATTTTCCATTTATTATTTCAAGATCCAAACAATATAGAAATAACATTTTTTATATAAAAAAAATTAATCATAAACGTGTTTTTTTTTTAAATTTACTTTCGGATCAACAAAATTGATGATATCATTTGTGGGTAAGTCTCTATTGATTGGAGTCATATTTATATCCTAAAAAAAATGCAGTAACAGTAATTTAATTAAACAATGTCGATAACGATTTTTGATGCAGCATTATTAATTTATGGTAATAGGATTTTACTTTAATTTCGATCGCACTAAGGTTTGCTCCAATTATGGAAAAATAATTAAATAGTTTGATCTTAAAAAGTTAAAGAATCCATAAGATTAACTTGGATTATAGATAGATTGAATATCTGAAATGTTACTGAAGAAATTTTATACATATGTGTATAAATGCAACATTTAATCAAAATTAAATTTCTATAAAAAACATTTTGATAGAAAATGATTACTTTAATAAATACCTTGAATATGCATGTTTACCCTTGATTGGAATTCAATGTTATAATTTAAATAACATCAAATTATAGGTATTAAGGATTTTGATTATTATCTAAGAAAAATGTGTTTTTTCATAGCTATGACAGGTAGCGTGTTAGTTTAAAATAAATATTCATAGAATATATCCAAATATGGAACATTAAAAATTTTAACAAATTCAAAATCATGAAAAAATAATATTAAGGCAGAAATTATAGGTAAACATCACAATTGTTTACTGGCTATAAGGGGCAAGTTTAGAAACAAGGCTTTAATAAAATTTGGCGGAACTATCAAGGGCTATTTTGATAATAAGTTTTGTTTTTTGAGTCCTGAAGTCACCCATTTTGTAAAACCTAAATGCTCTATTACTACCTGATTTATGAAGATTTAAATCTCCTATAATCTTGAGGACTTACCATATAAATTTAAATTTCTTCGAATGAAGACAACTAAAATAAATCTCATTTAAATCTTCATTCGACTTATAGTTGAAGGCTGAATAAATCGAACTAACCCATTCCCATATAGAAATGCATATATTCATCCAAAAAGTGAATTCTTCCTTTCGTTTGACGAAGATGAAAAAGTCTGTGAAACTTCTACATATTCCGAGAAAGTGAATAACCATTTGCATTTTTGTGAAAACACTATTTCAAATTTAGTAAATCTACAATAGATTAAGCGGTGCGGCGGTGAAACTGTATATTATAATATTTGAGTTAGACCTAAACTAAGTGTTTTGCTTTGTCGGTTTATGGTAATGTCTACATTATCAAGATGTGGCATGAGTTCTGAATCATTTTATTTATTTTAGATTTATGTTTTGTTATGTAATATGTGTTAAATAGTTTAGTTTATTCAACAAACAAAGCTTTATAAAGAAATAAATAATAATATACAATTTAAGCATTACCATCATCAACGAAGTTAATTAAAATTTAAAACTTATTTGTTCTTGAATAAATATCTACTTAGATTAAAGTCAATCAGGTTGCAAACAGTATTCGATTCTTTTCTTTTCTAGACATTAGTTCATTGACAGCATTAACGTCCCATTAAAAACAACTGGTTTTGAAGCAGTCTCTCAGGGACATTCAACTCAACTAAACATACAATTTGAGAACGACCAATTTTTGCAGAAATTTTGCATTTAAAAAAAATCAAGCTCAAAATTTTGAAAAGATTTGGCTTAATATGAAATAGAACACTAAAAGAATGGGTCCCGCACTTCCGTCCGGTTTTCTGTCGATTTTATTCAGACTTGGGCCTTAGGTGTTCTCCTATATGATTTTTTTAAATATTTTTTTAGCCCCAAAAATAACGGTATCTACCATACCACTTTTCATAGCAAAAAGTTAAATTAAAATTATAAAAGTTAAAGTTAAAATTATTATTATGAAATGTTTGTTTAACATAAATAATGTTAGTGCCATAAGACCAATATTTCGATTTTCGACTTTCTCATTAACTGCAACGGATTTCGATCAATTTCGAAAAGTATTTAAATTTTGAATATAAAAAAAACACTTTTTCTTGGAAAATTCAATATTTCGAAAACGGATGGACTATTTTTTTGAAATTAGTTTTTTTTTTAATTTTATATAGGTAAATACTTAAAATGGACATTCCAACTTTTATTTTCTGGAAAAAAATAAAGAAATTGTGTAAAAAAACTTAAGTAAAATCGATTTTAAACATAATATTTAACTGTTTTTACTAATAATTTTGGCGCAAGATTTTAAACGATTTAGTAATATGTTAAATCATTTTTAGTATGATACTAGGCTAAGAAGAGGATTTTGCTAATTTTAAACCAGTTTAGCATGGTACCATCTTCTTAACATTTTACTTACTTACTTATCCGGCTCCCGATCCATGGAGGGTCGCTGCCTGACATATTGCGGTCTTCCATCGGTTGAGGTCCCCCACACGCTCCCTCCAGTCGTCGAGACCAAGCGCTCCTGCGTCTGTAACCGCCTGGCCCCTGTGGCGGAGGTTCGGCCTTCCTGGTCGTCTCGAAACTGGGGGCTGTGATTCGAAGATTTTCGTGGCTGGATCGTTGTTGTCCGTTCGCTCGATGTAGGCGAGCCAGTGTTGTCGACGCGATTTGGCTCTTTGGACTACATCCACATCTTGGTACAGCTCGTACAATTCTCGATTGAATCTTCCCCTCCATTCGTCCTCTTCCCATATAGGGCCAAATATCCTCGGAAGAATTTTTCTCTCGAAAGTGCCAATGGGTTGCAATGGCGCAGTGGATAAAGTGCTTGATTGCTAACTAGGACTTGTGGGTTCGGTCCACACGCTAGGCGCATTCTTTTCTATACCTCCAATTTTAATTGGATACCGCCCATGGGTTAAAATGAGACAGTCAATACCTGGTTCTCAAATCCACTGTGCCAAACTAGTGCCGTGCAATTCAGGTTGCATATAAAAGACCTTGGGTCTTACAGGCATATAGTTAAATTAAAAAAAAAAAAAAAAGTGACCAGTATCAATTTTGCTTTTTTACTTATCGTCCAGCACTCGGCGCTGTCGCTGTAGAGTAGAACTGGTAAAATTAGCGTTTTGTAAAGCGTGCACTTTGTCTTTCGAGACAGGAGTTTTGAACCCATTTATTTGGCCAAACAGAAGTAACAGCGGTATGCTAGTGTAATTCTTCGTCGGATTTCCACTAAGGTGTCGTTCGTCAAATTGATGTTTGTTCCGAGGTAAGCGAACTCCTTGACTACCTCGAAATTACTGCTACCAACAGTGACGTTTTGTCCTAGGCGATGGACAGATTATACTTTGTTTGTTGATTGCATATAAAGGGTTTTCCAATAAGAGGTGTTATTTTGATATTCAAAGAAAAATGACATTTTTGGAGTTAAATGATCGGATGTTTATTTCATTATAAAGAGGAAGGTATGCCGTTAATAATGGAACACAACATCAGCCAAATGGCCGCCAAGACCACGCTTACAGGACCATATCCTTTTCATGAAATTTTCCATAACCAAATCGCAAAGTGGCTGCCCTATGTCCTCGATAGCCTCACGAATTTCATCTTTGAGGTCTTGAATCGACGCTGGGCTGTTGGCGTAGACCTTATCTTTCACGTGGCCCCAAAGGAAGAAGTCGCAAGGTGTTAAATCACAAGATCTCGGTGGCCAATTGTGATCACCTCTTCGAGAGATAACACGGTCCGGAAACTTTTCCCGTAAAAGATCGATGGTTTCATTGCTTGTCTGGCACGTAGCGCCGTCTTGTTGAAAGTAAATGTTGTCTAGATCAATACCATCCAATTCAGGCCATAAAAAATCATTAATCATCTCTCGATAGCGCAATCCATTGACCGTAACTGTTGCTCCTGCCTCATTTTCGAAAAAGTAAGGTCCAATGACCCCGCGCGACCATAAACCGCACCAAACAGTCACGCGTTGAGGATGGAGAGGCTTTTCAACAATAACTCTTGGGTTTTCCGAGCCCCAGTTGCGACAGTTTTGCTTGTTGACGTAGCCTCCGAGGTGGAAATGGGCCTCATCAGTCAAGATGATTTTTCGATGAAATTCCGGTTCATTTTCATGCATTTCAAGGACCCAATCAGCAAAGACACGACGTTGTTGATGATCAGCCGGCTTGAGTTCTTGTGTTAACTGAACTTTATAAGCCTTAAGACCCAAGTCTTTATGCAAAATACGGTGTAATGACGTTTGTGGAATGCCTAATTCCAAAGAACGACGAGGAATGGACAAACCTGGGTTTTCTTCAACACTTTGGGCTACAACAGCAATATTCTCAGTTGTTCTTGAGCGACGTGCACGGGTTTTATTCTTCACATCACTAACTTGTCCCAACAGCTCGAATTTGTCCACCAATTTCTGTATTGCGGTCTGACAAGGTGCTTCACGACGGCCCAAAAATGTTTTAGTTTTACGAACCGTCTCTGCCAAATTTTCACCATTTTTATAGTGAATTTTAATAATTTCAATGCGTTGTTGAAGCGTGTATCGTTCCAGTTTTATTAATAGTGTAGTTTCTACTTGTCAAATGTCAAAAAATGACAGCTTCAAAAGTGACAGCTACCGAAATAGCGGGCTATTCAAAATAACACCTCTTATTGGAAAACCCGCTATTTGGTTTTGTCCTCATTCTCTTCAAGACCAACACATTTCGCCTATTCATCAATAGCTGTGAATGCTTCAAGTATATTTCAACATTTTACTAAAGTTAAAATCACAAAATGGCTACTTTATTTTTTTAGTATCGTACTAAATCCATATGCCACTTTGACATTTACAAACGTCAAAAAGTTATGTTCGCTTACTTTTTTGCACTACTTTAGACGTGTTTAGTTGTATTTAGTTTATTGAGAAAATAGATTTAGTATGGTGCTAGTTAAAAAGTGTTTAAAATTAGGGAAATATTAGTAAAGTACTTTAGCATTAGGAAACTGTTAAGTAGTATTATGCTAAGCCCTTAACATAAGGCTGTTTGAAACTTTGCGCCCTTGTGTTTAAGATGTGTTGGATTGGAACATAAAAGCAAATAAATGCGATCAAGTAGTGCTTTTTATTGATAGTAATCAGGATTCCAGATAGCTTTGCGGATTGGTAAAATAATATATTTCAAAGTGTAAATTTAAACTCCTCTTTTAGTTTAAGTTTGAGATCAACAAATTATTAGGTTTCGCAATGTCGTTTAAGCCTTGACCTGAGTTCAATTTGTAGTTTAAGTTAACATAGATTATTCTGCCGTTCAAACTTCTGTTCCAGCGTTAGTAACCACGTTTCACTACGGTGACATTTCAATTTGGCAGCTGGCTTTCTAGAATTGTGTTTGTGAAGATGGAGTAGTATTAACAACATCGCAAAACATTTGTTTTTTTTTCAGAAAATATTACTAACAAAAAAAAATTGTGTATTAAAATGTTATCGAGATATAAAAGTGATTTTAAAGATATAAGTGACGAAGAAAACTTTGTATTAATTGCGAGTTAGAGAAGAGGAAAACGTATTCAATAGAGAATAGATTTTTTTATTATTGGGACGATCTGGGATTCTGGTCTTCAGTACATCCCATATCCGGTAATGGGATCCACTCTTTGAATTATATTCATTTGCGATGGACTCCTGGACTACTGCGAATTTTTCTTTCCATTGCACCTTGTCAGTTTTTTTATTTTCAATAATTGTTATGTTTTTTTGTCACTAATTCGTCTTCTCAAGAAAAATTTGTTAGATCTGTTTTTATTAACAGGCACTGCTTTTTTTAAATTAATTTACCATTTTAATACTATTTTGTTTATTATTTCCGTTTCGATATCGCTGACAAAAATCAGAATAATGACGGTACTTTGAAACAAATTGTCGCTTGTTAACGACACAAAACGTTGTTGTTTTGTGTGTCCTTTGTGTCAGAAAGAGAAATGAAAGACAAGGAAAGAAAGTTTGAAAGTTTTCGATCCAAAGCTACTAAGCTTAACTTATATACGTCCACAAGATATGTTTCCACCAATCTTGATCTTTTGAAATATGCTCCTTTGCAAACTTCAACCAACGACGTGCAAATTGCGTTTGGAGACATGTGGTTTTCTTCTGGCAATTCTTCCAAACAATTTTTTCCACGGTAGCAGTTTTTAATAGTCCTAACATACACGTTCGCACAAAGACCTTTCTTTATTGCTTGTTTAATTTTTAGAGCAGTCATGAACAGATCTGGTTTGCTCATGTGGGCGATGGCAACATCAGTTCGGTTCTTGCGTATTTTGTTTTGAACACTTCCAGCTTCTTGACAATGGTGAAGAGCATTAACAACCTTCTTCGTCCAACACGTTAATTTTCGATTTATTGAAGAATTTGGAAGACCTTCATTTTTAAAATTGAGAACTCGTCGCATAAATGCTTCTGTGGAATCCTGACCGCATGCACGATCCATACTACATATTAACAATTAAAATTATACTAATTCTATTAAAAAACTAAAATTTTTCCCACTTACCTTTAAAATGTTTCAAATATTTACCAAAAATGCATTACGCTTATAACAAAAACAATATGTGCTATTTAAATTGTCCTCACTTGAATGCACCTTGCTTACCTTCTGACTTATGTGGTTTTCCATTGGTACAAGAATTAAATTCGTTTTTGATACAAATCTATTAAAACATAGATTTGGACCATTAAATCCTTCCATTGGGCAACAAATTTAATATTTTTTTGATTCTGAATAAAATTCGCAGATTCGTATTTTTTGGCGAATCCACACCTCTTTCACTAACACTACTAAACACAAGTGCAATTGGAAGCGTTTATTTTGACAGCTACCAGTTTCACTGACGCGAATATAAGCCAACACCTAAAAAACAATTATATTCAAATAAAATTCCATTCGCCACGAAAAAAATCAAATTCCTCATCAAATTCTTCATTTACCAATGGAAAACTACATACATTTGACTTTATTTATTAAATAAATTGAAAAGAAGTAATATACCGTTACTTTACACTTAAAAGCCACAACAAAAAAGTTCTTACAGTATTGGAATTAGAAAAGAACTTTTGATTGAGGGCTTTTGCAAATTTCTTAACAAAGCTGTGCTATTTATTTTGTCGCCACTGTAGGTACCTATTTTTTTGTTCGTTACATTTCCAAGCCGAACAAAATCGCAGATACATACCTACCTAGTCCTAAAAGCTATAACCTTAACACAATGGAAAAGAAAAACAAAATATCATCTCATGTCGTATCTCGCCTTTCGCATAGTCTAGGCCGTTGCTGAAAGCGCGTAAAATTGAATGAACAGAAGAAATAGATAAACAGGGAAAATAAGAAACAAGAAAAAATGTGGGAAGAAGAAGAGACCAGACTGGCGAGAGATGATAAATCTACTTCATATGTAGTATGTCTACTTCTACTTACCTAATATCTTTTTTTCATACATCTGCTACGTTAGCAAATTATTTCTTCTCCGTTTTATTTATTCACAATGTACATAGTATGATAGAAATAGTATGTTTTTTATCCTCTAAAAAGGAAGCACCTGATTTGTATCAAATAAAAATGTCCTATTTGTTTCTATTCAGAATATAACAAATAACTTTAGGAATTAATTTGAGACACTTATTTATGTATTTGACAATGACTCTGTATAAATTACTTACTGATACTTTAGATAGTGCTCACAGCCCAGGATGGGCTAAGGACTCAAACAACAAGCCCCTCAAGTCAGCTCTATCACTAGCTAGCCGCTTCCAGTTTCGCACGTCCATACGCTCCACGCGCCCCAGCCATCTCAGCCGTTGTATTTTCAGCTCATCGTTGAATCATCTCCTCCACACTCCTTAGATACACACTGGACCGAAAATCACACGAAGAATCTTCCTCTCAAAGCACCCTAGCAGACTTTCATTTGATTTTTTCAATGTCCATGCTTCTGCCCCATAGAGCAGGACCGGGATGATAAGGTTCTTGTATAAAATCTCCTTAGTTCTCTGAGAAAGGGCCTTACTACTTAGATGCTTTCTTAGCCCGAAGAAACAGCATTTGGCAAGAGTAATTCTTCGTTTGATCTCTGCACTGATATCATTTTGCGACGTTATAGGGGAGCCTAGGTAGACAAAGTCCTTGATAATTTCGAAGTTATATCTGTCCATTGTGATATTTTGCTCGAGTCTACGATGTTGAGATTCCTTTCTCGATGACAGCATATACTTCGTCTTGTCCTCATTAACCGCCAGACCCATTTTAGCCGCCTCCGATTCAATGCTCGCAAATTGCGTATAAATGAATAACTTATTGAAAATTGGATATTAAATAAAACTAAAATATATATGTTTGTTATATTTTTTTCATTATGTGCTACAATATTTTCATATTACCGACTTCGTTTTTTCTTTCTTCACTAGACAGGCACAGGCAGATATTTTCCAACAGTCAAAAATACAAAAACTAAACAAACGAAACGAAGAGAAAATTGTATTCAATTGTCTTCATACTTATAAATATAATTCTTCTTTACTTATATACAACTTATAAAAACTTCAGAAAATGCTTAAGTGTATATCTTTAAACAACTCAAACGATTTTGATGAATTTAAACGTCAATGAAAAAGATTATTTAAATCCTATCAGCAGCTTCTGAGAAATTTGTAATCAAATATGTACCTGCACGAAGGTAGGTCCCAGTGGGAAATATTCAAAAAATCGCAACTGAAAAAGTAGGGTTTTCATCAAGGAAAAGAATTATCACCAATGAATTTTCTAAGGAATCCTATAATGAATTTAACATGGTCTTGTCCTAAGAGGTAAGTAGGTGCCCCCATTCTCGATGAAGATTTTGTAATGAAATCACCGGTTACATGGAATCATAAAATTCATGAGTTCATTTTCTTGGTAAAAAACCTAATGCTTGAGATGTGATTATTTAGTAAAAGAAAGAGAATATATGAAATCGCTGTGGTCTTCAAATCTTCGAATTCATAAGTTTTTTTTTCTTGGTTGAAAATACCTACAGATTCTTAAGATATATTAAATTAGTCCCAGAAAATGATTACATATCTGTCGGGTACTGTACCTACTTACAAAACGTATACTATGTACATCCAAAGTATTTTAAATAAAGCATTCATTAATTTGTTAGTTGTTTATATTCATATATGTAGGTACAAGTATATTTCTTATATTTTATATTTCACAACAAAACACTTAGAACATTTGTTGACGTCTGTTCTCCATGATCACAAAATATAAGTGAAATCATTCTAGAACAAACAAATCACGCCCGACAAAAAACAGTAGATAGTTAGTGGCGCGAACCGAACGAGGGAAAAAAATGTTACATTTTCTTTATTTATTTTTTTGTACCAGGTCAAAAATCTTTTTATGGAGGAAATTCATGCATTGTGCATTCATTAAAGTTTTTATTTTTTTGTTGTCTATTCTCTACCTTCTTACTTGAGCTAAGCAGAACATGCTACTTAAATGGCAAACCGGCTGCATTACCTTTCATGAGTGAAATCAATGATAATCTCTCCTATATGACAGCTGTCATATAGGATTTCACTAAGGCATTTTTCATTGATGTAATTTGATATACTCGTTAAAAAGAACTATTACTATCAGACTAACATATGGATGGGAATATACCTACTATAATTCCAATAATATTACATCCATACGGGTCGGAATTATAACCTAAATTTTTCAAAAGTCGGTCAAAAATCGCACCATCTCTGTAAAAACAATTTTGTAACTTATATTTTCATTGCAAAGGGCGGCAAATTAAATGTTCGCCTACAGAACGGCGAAAAAGCTGGATCGGGCTCCGTACATTACGCTTAAATAATAGTTGTAGAAGTTCGAATGAATGAATCGAATGATTTTAGATGAATTATCGAGATGTCTGGAGATGTATGATCCGTTTATAATCGATTGTTTCATTCGAATGCACACATCATTAGTTAAAATCTTCAACTAAGCAATGTTTAAATATTTGGATTATCAAGAAAACATAATTACATATTGTGGAGTTTGAACCACTTGTTTGATTAAACAAACGAACTCGAATATAAAAACCTTTGATGTTGTGGATTGTAACGGATGGAGGTATTTCTTTCCAAAATTGTTTTGTTTGACAGATGGCGCATGAGTCGTATAAAGTTGCCATGTGTTTTTTATTCGTTATTCATTGGCATTTCATTTACTGACCATCTGTTGCATTGTTGTTTCACTGAATGGGCTCTGAGAGCGAGAGACTTGCTGAAGATACACTGATTTCGAAGAACATTTTGTTGTGCGATGGGGTTCATTTCTGGCTCAATGGACGTCAATAAGCAAAATTGTGTATTATATGGCCCGAATAACAACCGGAAGAGGTTCAAGAGATGCCATTACATCCACTCAAAACAATAATTGTGTATTGCTGCTTATCGGTCAGTATTTCATCACAAATGAGTCTTGCGCAATCTTTACTCGCGGCGTGGCAAGTAAATTGTAAAATTGGCCAGCCAGATTATGCGATATCACACCGTTGGACTTTTTCCTTTGGGACTGCGTAAATTCTAAGGTGTTTGTGGATAAGCCAGCTATGATTGAAGCAATGAAGGTCCGTACATTATCGACGAATATGCTCGAACGCGTCTCCGTAAATTGGAACATCCGCATGAACGAGCTACATCACAGTTAGTTGCCGCCAACATTTGAAACAGATTATCTTTAATAAGTGAATGTCACAAATGGTTATTTAGATTAATAATAAAGATTTCACGATATATTTGAATTTTGTGATTTCTCAAAACGAACATCTTTTTATTGACCACCCTATACATTATATAGGGCCAATCCGTTCAAATCATAAGCAATCTAAAAGATGCAGCAAGAACAAACTTTTTGAAGTTTAAATAATATCGATAACTGGGTTTACACTGGGCATGGGTTAGAGTTCAATGAACTTCCAAATGACTGGATTGTCTGTGGTAAAAAAAAACTGAATTAGCCAGCTTAAATATTTTGCAACACCTAAATTATAGTCGATATTTTTTCAAGAAATAAGTTCCATATCAATACGAGATGAAACTGAAATGTGTGGGTTTAAACAATCAAAACTAGACCTACTGCCGCTAACCCTAATAACAATATGTTACATCACCCACTGTTCGAAAGTCTACAAACAAAAACAGCAATATAACACAATCCCACTTATATAAGTCCCCTTTCACACAAGGAAACTGAGTTGCCGGCAACTGGGAGTTTGTTGGCGAGAAGGGCAAGAAGTAAGGGGAATGAGAAAAATCTCCCCTGTCAACGATTTGAAGAGATTTTTTTGACGTTTTGCTTTGCATTCCAATTAGCCCAACAAAATCTTCCCAGTTTCCTCCTCAGTTTCTTGGTGTCAGTTTCTTCGTGTGAAAGGTATAAGGCAATTAAAGGAAATCGTCAAAAAAATCTCCAGCAACTGGTTTCCCTGTGTGAAAGGGGACTAAGATGATGAACACGACATCGCAAGTACCACGAATTGAAACTGGCACAAACCTAATCTCACTCACTATTTCCATTACAATAGCTAAGAAAGCATTTTGCTCTTTATTTTTAAAGAGTAATATTTTAAAACGTCATTTCAACCTGAGTTTTATTTGCATTAACCTAGGTTCAACTCAGATTAAACCAGGTTCAACTCAACACTAATGGTTGAAACAGATTAAACCACCACCAACGTCAGCACAGCCAACACAAAACAGCCAACTAACCAGACCAGAACAACAGTATTATCAAATAACAACAATTTTATTATTATTATTATACTAATGCTTGGAAAAAAATTGGAGATTGCTTATAACTTCTAAACAAAACTATAATACGATATAAACAAAGAAAAAAAACAGAATTTTGGGGGCGTGTAAAACACATTTGTTATTTTAAATTTCCGATATAGGTACACCATTTTTTTACTATATAATCTTAAATAACAACAAATTTCTTGCAAAACTTGAATACATAGAAAATAATTTTGAAGTTATAAATAAACTTATAATCCATCATCTCAAGAAATTTTACTACTCCAATATGTCTGTATGTAGAATTTCTAAATTAAAATATGTATGTTTACTTTGTATTTCATACTCCCTTGCTTAAAATTTATTAAAACCTATTAATATCATTCAACAAAAAAATAGGTAAGACTAAGTTGTTTTCGCAAGTTATTTGTTAGGTTTAAATATTTTATTTTGGCTTATTTCAAATACACATATGTATGAATCATTTTTCCCAAATTTATTTTTTTTTGTTATTTACTAAACGAAAATGATAAATGAAGGAATTTTTTTGGAGAATAAAATTGAGACGTGTAGACAATATTTGAACAACTGTCGTAAATAAAAAAAAAACACACAAGCTTCGTAGGCTTGAAACTCAGAACAGAAATCAGACATATCAACTAAGTGCAACCAAATTTCAGTAAATCAATTTTTATATTCATACACTTTCAGTGTCAGGAAAAAATTTAAAATGAATATGAATTTAGATCTATTTTCTGAACAAAATATTCTTACGAACATTTCTTCTGAAATCCTTCAGTGCTCAGTCTGAACCTGGTTCAGTCTTCAGACTTCCTTTACGTCTCGAAAAATTGTCATCAAATTGCTCGATATGACTGAGCCATAGTAGCCGTCTTGTTGAAATGAAACTTACTTAGAATAATTGGCCCAAAATTATAGTCAGCTCCAATTTAGTATAGATTAAGTACGTATTTACTAAAACCCATTTTAATTTGAAGGGCAGAAATTAGTTTTACATCAATTATAAACATTTTATAACTTATACTCACTCAGTATTACCTTTAAGTCCTATTCACAATTAATTTTGCTCGAACAAACACAAAACTAAACAGTTTGGGAGATCCAATACAGTTTGAGGGGAATACTTTTTTCAAAATAAACGACCATAATTTGACAGTAGGTGCGTTTTTTTGCAATCCCAGGGGGAATTGGTTGAAAAAAACGACCAAGGCGCTTAGTGAAATACTTGGCAGCACTATTAATTTGCAAGATGACATTTGAAGAACAGCTGTAATGTAAGAAAAAAAACAAACACCACTGCTTGCCTCATTCTCATCCTTCTAAAAATCATCATGTTGATTTGTTTTGAGTAATTTCGATATATTTATTGAATTTAAACTACTTTTCTATTAAAATAACATAAAAAGAACCAAGTTAATTATTATTTATACGAGAAAATGCGAATCAAGAATTTGAAAATTGTTTTTAGCCGATGTGATTTTATTTTAATTTTAATTTTCACAAATACAATGGTACATAGAATTCAACAACTTGAAAACTTTCCCATTCGGCGGTCACTGGTGACATGTTTTTAGTGGTCGAGTTGCTTATTCGAGACGGGACGTTCAGTTCCTATGTCATTAGGAATATATTTAGGTCTGAGCAAGGGCGCACGACGATCAAGAAAATTGAAGTATGCCTAGGATGTAGCAGATAATCTGTATTGGGTTGCTCCCGTGTACAACAAAACGCAGCCGAAAACAATTTTCTCAGAGAAACCTTTGTTTTGTACGAGTAGTTCAAGAAATTCTTGTTAATTGAACGAATATCAACTTCAGGAAATACTTTTTTATTTAATAATAATTTCACAGTCAAGTTTTAATATACATAAAATAAAAATAAACGCAAAAATGAAAATCGCTGTTGAAGGTTATGTTCATGGCGAGGTGGGAAAAATCTACGACACCATAGAGGCAATACAAAAGCGGATAATGTTAAAATTGATTTGGTGTTGTGTTGCGGAATGTAGATTAAAAGGTAGGTTAGGTTAGGTTGACATGGTCGTCAGGAAAACAACTCACACACTTAGACAAAAAGCTCAACCAAACCAAGGAAAATTGATAATTATTTGACATGTCAAAATGTCAGTTTTGAAGTTTCTATACATTTTATCGATAACTTAGTGAAAAAGTTTTTGGTAGCACAGTTTTTATCCTCTCCAATAGCTAAGACCCGAGAATTATCTAGGTTTAAGCTAAGCACCCCCGGGGATTAGTTGTTGTTGGATTTAGTATGCAAATTGTTAATCCTACTCATAGTTTTTTTCGTCCAATTTCCTCGGGGCTTAGGAAAAAACACGCCTAGTAGAGGTAAGTAAGCAAACAGGGGCAGCCAACAAAAGACAACAAGATACAAAAACCTTTAAAAAAACTTGCACTTATTATAAAATGGGGTGAAAGGTATTTTATAAGCAAACAAAAAAACATAAATTAATTAATTAATATCTTTAACGTTTTCCATAAAGGTTAAAGGCTGATTTCCAATAGCGCGTTCGCGTTAGAGAAGCTTACATTACTTTAACAAACATTACGGACGTGTATATATGACAGATGAATTTAAGCGAAAGTAAAGAAGAATTAGTGATGTATACCATTTTATTGTGGGATAAATAAAGGAATGGAGAAAAATGGAATGCCCGAATGTCAAAACGCAAAAGTTTTTTTTTTTTAACTTAAGCGTTGCTGTTGCTTATGTTACGTTTTGTTTGTGTACTATCTAATATTTATATGCCAGCTCGTAACATTGGTACCCAATGCGTCATTAGCCGTGTTTTGTTTGCAACTTCATATGGATTTGTCGAGAAAACCGGCATCAGAGTTGAGCGTTTTACATGTCAATACAAAAACAACTTAACTCTATATGTAGTTAGCTAAATCCAGATAATTATCTGGAACTCCCGATAGAATCGGTAATGCCAAAGTTTAGATATTATAGTGTTATCGATAATTTATATAGAGATGTCAAAAATGATGTTCTGTGAGGAAGGTACTAACCACAATAAGATTGGAAGCTTTCGTACGTTTCACCCCCCAAAACACATTTGTTTACTTTGTTGTATTTGTACCTTTGTCACTCTATCCATGAATAGTTGTGAAATCGAAAAAAAATAAAAACAAAAACAAATTACTAGTGCTGTGTTATCCATTTGTCTATAGGAAGATGAACAGAGAAAATTCTTGTGTGCGTTTTTATCAATGTGTTTAATGATGAACGGAAACGTAAATGTTACTTGGTTGCGTGTTCCAGCTTGTAGACAAATGCGAATGATAGCAGAGGTTACGGGTCTGCATCTTAATAGGAAATGCGTATTCAATGAAAAATTGCGAATTATTTGCCTTCTAACACGTTGTCTCCACGTTCTATATTTTATAGTATACTATCTGTCATTTTGATAGAAAGAAAGAAAACGAGAATGCTAGAAAATTTGGTATTGGGAATTTCCTAGCATACTATTTCAATAGTCCAAATGTCGCGAAGGAAGAAGTATCGGTGTGTTCTTGCTTTTTTAACATTACAAGAATTAAACAAACGTTCAACAAAAGGAATTAAACAAAAAACCTAGAATTATAAGAGTAAGACACACCTCAGACGTTCACCATTCACAAACGCGAAACGTCAAAGTGAAAATGGCAGCCGAATAGTATACTATCGATAGAATACTATAAGCTGTGCAATGTCTAGTATGAATTTTTTTTGTAGATAGAATTCTATTTGTGGTCTCCACGATCAATTTTCATAGAATGCTATCTACCTGACTAGAAAATCTTGCTCGTGGGGACCCCTTGTAAGGCGCTAGTTATAGCTTTCATTGAACCTTATCATTGAAAACATTCACTATCAATTCTGAGGCACTTACACAAATAAAACTAGCCGTGTTTTATTGGGAAATTTATCCGTCGTAAGTTTATCCCTCGTAGCAATTTACATACAATTCGCTACGGTCGATAAAAAGCTAAAGTAGAAGCTACGGTGGATGGCTGGTTGACGTTCAGTCGAGTCTCGATTCGGATTTTGTTAGTTTTGTTGGTAGGATTGACAATTGAATTGAATCTCGATGGATGTGTTCATGGAGTGTTATCATTATTAATTTCATTCGTAAGACAAATCGATCTTTTTAATTCTTTTTTTTAATAGTTGCCCAGTTTATATTTCTCAAATCATAGATAATTCCATTTTTTTAAAAATTATAAGCTGTTCTTCTGAAAATTTTCTGACTTTTACTATTAAAAACTGTATTCTTTGCTCAATTATTTTCTGGAGTACGTCTAAAATTGCACCTATATCTACAATTTTGCATACCCCTAATGTCAGTTAATCAATTTTAATAAATTTTGATATCCATTTTGAAAAAGAAACAAATATTTATCGAATGAATTCCGTTTTACTTTTATTGACTAACCAAGCCCAACTTTCGTTTTGCGTTCAATTTTTATTGATAGTTGTAAATAAACCAAGTTTGGTGAAAAAAATCATCTTTTTATTTAGTCTACAAAAAAGCAATTTGAGAAGACAAACCGCATTGGGTGGAACTGCACTATAGAGGAATACTCCACAGTGCGCCGCAAAAAATATTTATTCGTATGAAATTCTATGAGCTATAAGGCTAGGCGCGCAAATATGCAACTTTCAGTTTTGCAACAGTTTGGTTGCTAAAGTAAATAACATGAGAGTGCGCGCAAATGCAGTAACAATTCAGACCACGATTCGAGCAACTTAAAAGTTTGCGTTTTGGCACAAATCGAACGATCGCCCCAAATAAGTTCTTCAGTTTGTATCACACCGAACTATAATGTAACTGCGCGCACATTAAATCAAAATATTATTTGTGTGATGGTTTATCTCGTTGATTAATTTTAAGTTGCTAATGTGCGCGATCACTAGTGATTAAACTATTTCGTTTCGGAAAAATTGCATGTTCGCGCCTAGCTTAAACACACTAAGCGGCGACTGAACTTCACAAAAGGTGCTTTTTCTTCACTGTTTAATGGACGTTGGCCATTGACGGTATTCGCTTCACTACATAGACATGGACTGGGCGTACATCTTTGTGATCCATTGTTTTTTTTTCTGGACATGTGCATGGAAATGGCAAACCAAATGTTTACTACTTGTTCCTTACCCCGCGTTTGTTAAGTGGAGTCTGATGAGTGAATATTGAATTGAAAGCAAAACATAATCAGAAAATAAATTTATAAATTGACTTGAAAAATAAAATTCTAGCTATCGATCTACTCAGAAAATAAATAAAAGCATGAAATATAAAGGTGACATGTAATGGATTGAACAATTTAAGCTACGCTGTAGTGTGCGTTCAAAACCAAGAAACATTAAAAGGAAACAAGCAAATATCCGTCAATTTTGTATTCTCGTGTGAATGGCAGAAGATTTTTAAAGCAATACAAAAATTGCTTTGTGTGAAAAGGGACTTGACCATAGTCTATGAACAAACCCATTCACTTATTATTTCCTTTCTATTGGTGCAAAATGAATGTTCGAATTTAAAATTGCAAATGCAGAAAAAATGAAAACAAGAAATAGGTCTGTAACATAAATTAAATATTGGTACGTTTTTCTACTTTCTATTTTATATGAATAAAAGCTAATTATTGGTCATTATTTTGATATTTTCTTAATTTTACTTTGCAAAAGACTCTTTCATTACTTGTGACTGCTGTACAGGGGTACCATTTTTACAAAAATAAAAAAGCTACGGTCCATGCTACGGTCGAAGCGTTTTTTTGGGAATTACTTACGGTACAATGGATAGATTCCTAATAAAACACACCTACTGATGTCGTGTTGGTTTTTGTCAAAAAAAATATTTTATTTGCTCTACCACTTTCTTGTAAATTCACTTTTGATTTTTCAACTATGGAAAGCGTTTTCAATGATCACCACAAGAAAGTGGTAGACAATAAAATATTTTTTTGACAAAAAATATTATATATTTTATTACCTTCATTTTGGTAGCAAAACGACATCAGTTTTATTTGATTAAGTGCCTCAGAATTGATAGTGGAAGTTTTCAATGATGAGTTTCAATGAAAGCTATAACTGGCGCCTAAGAGTTGGTTGGAGGTTAGTGGTTTGTTGGAAGTGGGTCGGTACTGATTTTGATCAATTTGGAAATGTTTGAAAACTTTTTTCTTGGACTTAAAGAAATGTTGCATTTAGGTTCACCAGTCTACTCATAACCGCTATAACATTTGTTGAGGGCAGAATATTTTGTAAGAATCATCCAGAACGACCCGAAAAATTCGTCGTCGAGTACACACAGATCGTGTTTCTTTATTTATTCCGGATAAGGAATAGAATGGGTGAAAAGACGAAATGTTTATCCAGAATGGAATGAATAAAGAAACAAAAATACCACCTGGAATAGTAAAGAAAAAAAATGACATCAATCAGCCGTTTGAAAATGTTGTGATGATGAAAAAAACAGGTATCTCTATGAGAAATAGTAAAAATAAAATATTACTGATTTATTAATTAATTTAAACTCGCATTTAATTATTATTTATATATTTATTTCAATAATAAAAATATGAAAAATATTTGCTCATCCATTTTATCTACTTACTTGGTTTTCGTCTTTGGCTGCTGTCATTTTTTTCTTTCATATGAGAGGGTTATTCCGAGAATATTCTTTTCATTCCGTGTTTAACAGGGAATAAAAAGAATGCATTCCAAACGTTCCGGAATGAATAAAGAAACCACAAAATAGTTTATCCGGAATATTCCATGGAATGAAGAAACGCAAAACTGGTATTCCGAATATTCTGGACATACCTGAATGAATAAAGAAACACACTCACAATGTAAATTAAGAATCCACAAAACGAAGCTAGAAAAATATTCAAAAATGCTAAGCAAAACGTCAAAAAAAATCTCTTCAAATCACTGACCGGGGAAATTTTTTCATTCCCCTTACTGCCCTTCTCTCCTTCAAACTTAAAGTTGTCAGCAACTCAGTTTACTTGTGTGAAAGCAGTCAAATAAAAAAAAATATGTAAACCAACAACAACAAAAAAAGTAATCTTCGTCGAATACACCACACAATTTATGTGCCTACACTCTTCTATGAGAATCCTTAACACTTAACAACAAAAGAATTCATCGCCGAATGAACACAATGCATACAAATATACATACCTAAACTAATGTATGAAAATCCACAAAACGAACAAAAAACATTCCATTATTTGAAAATAATACTTCCAACAATAACATAAATATGTATGTATCAAAAAGTTCTTTTATAATAACGGGTGATTTTTTTGCTACTTGATTTTTGACGTTTATATTTTTGACAGATCACACATGACAAATTCCACGAACATTTGACATTTCGATTCAGTATTGTTTGCCATTTCATTATGAATAGACTTACGCCTGAACAACGTTTGCAAATTATTGAAATTTATTATCAAAATTCGTGCTCTGTGAAAAATGTGTTTCGCAAGCTACGTCCGTTTCAGCGACGAGGCTCATTTTTGGCTAAATGGATACGTGAATAAGCAGAATTGCCGTATTTGGAGTGAAGAGCAGCCAGAGGCAATTCAGCAGCTACCAATGCATCCCGAAAAATGTACTGTTTGGTGCGGTTTATGGGCAGGCGGCATCATTGGGCTGTAATTCTTCAAGGACGATGAAGGCCGCAGGGTTACGGTCAATGGAGAAAGGTACCGTTCGATGATAACAGATTTTTTTTTGCCGAAAATGCAAGAATTGAACTCGGTCGACATGTGGTTCCAACAGTGTGTGGCAGAAATTGATTTATCGATCTAAATAAAAATTTCATTCACTTTTTACAAGTTTCTGTGTTTTTTTGAATTTTCAAAAACCAAGCTCTTAAAAAATCACCGTTTAGTACTAAAAGTATTGCTATCCCGCCGACAATTTCCCAAAAAATGAATCTGTGCATTCATCATGCTGTGAGAAAACAGTTCGCGGAATAGAGGTAGGTACTTATGTCGTTTTTATTTCGCAATCCGGAAGCCTTCCCTACTCTTCTAAAAGCGTTCACTTGGGAAAAATGACAGTTCTAATTCTGAAAAGAAGAGAATTTTGCTTCTGGATTTGAAATCAGAATCAGAACCAGAGGCACTCACACATTCATATACTTGAACGACAAACTCGACTGTTGTCATTTTTTGTTTTATAATTGTGCAACAAACATTTTTTTTGAATTTGAATATTTACACGTACACAATCATTTCACACACAATCTCATTAAAATTTAGAATCGCCAGAATCACACAAGTGTTCAGTTGGGATCCCGGACCGGAGAAGAATCCCGGATTGCCAAATAAGAACGCCATTACTATAAGTAACTAAAAACTCTACGGGCAAACGTTACACAGGCAACTGAGCTGCGAGAAAGTATAGTCATCCCCAGACAGGTACATAAACTCTGAAAAGATAATACGGGTATTCACGATCCGATGCAACAAAACGGTGTAAAATTGCGAAATTTTATTTTTTTCTATAAATCTTGAACGCACCTTTTCTATTCTATTGCAACTCTGGTAAAAATGCAAAATCAGTTTGAACATAAGCATTTCTGACAGAAAATGACAGCTGCCAAACTGTCAACGACACCAGGCAGATTTTGCACCATTGTATTTTTCTGTTGCAATAGGGTTAGGGTATAGCAAAAGTGCAAAAGTGTTGTAAAATCTTAGTCAGTGTAAGTTGTTGTTGTGGTGCAAAAAAATTGCACTTGCATTTTTACAATGATACTAGACTAGTTGCACCGGATCGTGATTACCTACCCCTAATAAAATAAACATAAAATGTGATTGAATTTTTTTTCTTTTTAAACTTACCTATTTGACATAGTCTATCATTATTTAGGTCTTTTTAAAATCAAAAATAAAATAAGCAAGTAGGCACCTTTAGTTATATCCATTACCCCAAAAAATCATTAACTAACTATCGTATAGATGTAGCATTGTACAATGGAAGTAGAAAAACAAAATACGACCAAATGTTATCTTAAATGAACGTCGAATTTTTTCCTCTTTGCGTTATCCTCCTATTTATAAAACTATTATAAAACTACAAATGTGATGTCAAAAAAAAATATGTACCACATTTAGTTTTTTCTTTTAAACTTTTTATCGTTGTCAGAAACGAAATGAAACTACCTCATCTCTTCTTTTCCCCCTTTCTTCCTCTGTCGATGCCATCAAACTAATATCCGGAAAGCGACATCAGAATGCCGCGCTTGCAAACAGATTTTTCTGTTCCATAAAAGTACTATGGTAATTGGTATATATATATAATATATAATTACATATGTATATACCAATAAGACCCAGTCATAGTAGCCGCCTTGTTGAAGTGAAACGTTGGGATTTGAAACTCAATGAAACGAAAATGCGTCACGATAATGAAACAAACATAAATGTATAAAATTAAGTCTATGAGAGAATGAGATAGTCTATATTACACAGTATTTTATATTCTTGGTCTCCTTTTTCTTCAAATGAATGTGCCTTTTACAGGAACGTAAAAAGTCAAGAAGAGATTTTTAGAAAGAGAAAAAAAGGCTACGTTTCATTACTTTCAGCATTTTCAGATACTATGAATATTGCGTTAAAAATCAGATTTCATTCTTAAACGTTCTCCCTTTGACAGATATTTTTATTTTGCCGGCGAAGGAGAAGGCCCTTGTACCATTATTATTTCGTTTTATTTTGAACAGACTCGGTTCTTTGTCTATTGTCCAATTCCCTTGCATGCCCATTCCATTTGTTTTCTATGTGTATCCACAAAACTGATTCTTTATACATATATGTATATATATAATTTTGTGTTTGATACACGTGTTTGCGCCTACGTTTACAAAACTCTGGTATAAATCAAACGTGGTGTATTATTTGTGAGTTTTTTATTTATGTGAATAATTTATACTCACTTAGAAATTAAATTTGTATAAGTATGCCGAAAACTTCTTCTGAAAGGAGTCGTGAATATCGACAGAGAAAAAATGTAAATAATATTAAAAAAAACCCAAAAAGTAATACGGAACGTTCGCGTAAGTTTCGTGCAAAACAAAAACAATTATTAGAGAAACAAAATGAAAATAATAGTGTGCCTGGTGTACCAAATGGTATGTACTGAATATTGATTTAAATTAGTACTACAGTGAAACCCGCTTAAGCGAAACGACCAAAAATCAGAATTTTTTTTTTAAGTTATACTGGTTTTTCATTAAGTAGACCATTGTAAATATATTAAAACTATAGTACTACCTTGTAACATGAAAAGGTGTTTACAAGCAACCCTTGTGACGACACTAGTGTCGGAATATTTGGTTTTGCAGATATTGGTTTGTTGGCGCGGGCGAAGGAAACGGGAAAAAGAAGAGATGAGGCTGGTCTTATTTCTGTTCTTCTCTAACAATAATGAGTTTAAGAGAGAAAGCCGAGTGTGATGTATTTTTTGGGATCACATTTGTTGTTTTTTACTTTAAATTAGGACAAGCCAAAGACCAAAGTGGAATACAAAATTGACCTTACCATAAGATAGACATGAATAGATTTTGTTTTTGTTTTACTTGAATTTACAAATGTTAGTAATTTTTTAACACACATTATGGGGCGGCCGCGGCGCGATAGTTGTGTGCTCGCCTGTTAACCTCATGGTTGCAGGTTCGATTCTTGCCGTTGTCTATGTCTTCTTATATTCCATTAAAAACCAATTCGAAAAATTGTCATAAAATAAGTTGCTGCTTTGCTCATTACATCCGGCTTAGGCATAACACTAATAGCATGTTTTTTTTTTTTTTTTTTTTTTTTTTTTTTTTTTTTTTTTTTTTTTTTTAATTTTGCACGCGCTCAAGGAATTATGAATACCCTTTATATGTTTTTCTTAACACAGCGCGGCATTCGCTGGAAGAAGAGAAAGAAGGATAGGAAAGATGTGTGGCGCGATGTTCTGAGACTAGAGCTAGTTGTTGTCTCAGATTTATCTCCAGGGATGGCGGCTGAACTAATGCGGAAAGAATTACCGTGTCTTATTTATATATGTCCCTTATAAATATAACAAATAATAGGTACGCTTTATATTATTACATTTTCGGCGTTTCGTCCCAGCGATCTCACATGGACTCATAAGTTGACTAGTGAGGACCTTTGTCAATACGCAATTTTTGCCAAGTTCAGTTTATCTTACATAGAGTTCGTGAAGAACATCTAGTCTGAACTATATCCAACAAGACTAGAATTCCTAATCATTAAATTCTAATTTTTTGGTTTTTGACCGTGGCCTGGCATTATTTATATAACAAGATTTTTTTAATAATACAAATTCTATATACTACTGAAATACATCAGCCAAGTAGAAGACTTAGCACTATAATATTTGGACTTGTTGAATTATTAATTCAAAATATCTTTTAACGGCTTTTAGTCCAACAAAAAATGGCGTTTCGCCCCGGCGATCTCACATGGACTCGTCAGTTCTCACTCTGACACAAAAAAACATGCGCAACAGCAACAAATGCTTTGTACTGTTGACAAGAGGGATAAGATTTATTTAGCTTCAAAGTTCCGTCATTATTCTGATTTTGGCCAGCGATAGCGGGATAACGGGGATAATAAATAAAATAATATTTAAAATGGATATAAATTTAAAAAAAGCAGTGCATGTGAATAAACAATGATCTAAAAAGTTTTCGTCAGAAGACGTAGACTTGCTGATGGAATTTGTGCCAGAAAACAAAAATTATCGAAACTAAAAAAACTGACAAAGTGCAATGGAAAGAAAAATTCGCGGTATTCATTGCAAATGAATATAATTCAAAGAGTAGATCCCATTATCGGACATCGGATGTACTTAAGACAAAGTATGATAATTTAAAAATAGGGCGATATTAATGCGGCTTTAGAAAAGCGAAAACTTTTAAACTGGTGGTGGTTCCCAAGAAATAATAACGAATTGCCTAGCCCTAGACACAACCATTTTGGACATTCTTGGAGATCAGGCCCAAGGGCTTTCATCTGTTTACGACTCGGATATAGTTCATGCAAAAACAAAGTTGACATTTAAAAGATTTTTTAAAAGATGTAGCTTCAATTAAATGTAATCTAAACCCGATAGTAAATAATGAATAGGAAAGAAGTCCTTTGCCTCATTAAAAAAAGGAAAATCTAAGCTCAGGTAACGTGAATGAACAGTCTATAAGCAATACCAATTACGCTACCAGAAAGTCAGGAGTTCTTACAAATAGAAAACGGAATTTAATTGCTGACAAGTGGGAGGAGCTTGCAGTAGAAAAGTGCAAGTTAGTCAGGGTGCAACAAGAAAAACAAGATCTTCACATGGAGCAGATGAAAGAAGAGTAGGAAAAAAATGTTTATTTTGGACGCCCAATTACAAAAAATTAAAAACGAGATATTATTTATTATTATTTATTCAAATTTTGCAGCAAATGTTGTGAAGGACAGCTGTTGAAACACTAATGGCCTTAACTGATGTCATTTTGACTTTTATTCCTATTGACAATATAAGAAACCTTCTCTTCCAAACGCCATAAGAGCATTCAACACAATTTCGTATTCGTATTTGAGATTCATTGTACAATGTTTCCTGTGGATTGTTTCAACTACGTAAAGAAGTCAACATATAGCGTCTACATTGGTAACCACCGTCCGCCACTATGAGATGATTTCCAAATTCCCTATTTTCAAATCTAGCACATATTCTAGAATTATTTAAAATTGTGGCATCGTGACACGATCCAGGTCATCTTGCAACTATGCCCATTATTTTTAACTTTGAATCACACATGGTCTGCACGTTAAACGAAAAATAGGCTTTTCGGTGTCGAAATATTTCACCATTCGATCCTCCTAACAAAGTTTTTGATATGTACTACATTAGTGAGACCATTTATAAATTTGGGTATTATTCATATTACCTGGGGATTGTATTCCGTTCATGGGTACAACCAAATGCAGCAATAACTCGGGGAAATTTTGCACATTGGTAAAATCCATTTACAACTTGCAACTTTTCCTCATATGTTGTCGGAAACTGGATGTATTTTTTCCGAAGCAGAGCAATATGATGTGAGACTATCTTACAAATTTTACTGGCGGAGGATTTCGATACACCTCAAAAGTCTCCCGCAGTTATGAGTAAACATCCACTTGCATAAAGGGCAAGGAAACAGCTTGGTTTCCACAGATATGGAATGGTTCCTAAAAATTATTCTCTTTACTTACATACATATATTTATATATTATTTTTTTACCAATTACAGTCGAACTTCGATAAGTCGAACTTCGATAACTCGAATATTTGATAACTCGAATGAAATTGGTTGGAAATAGGGACAAGCCTGAAGTTTACATGTGACTTTTGTTTGATAACTCGAACTTCTATAAATAAAATATCTCGATAACTCGAATGTCTCGTTAACTCGAAGATATTATTTTACGTCACCTTCGATAAGTCGATTTTTTTAGGCAAATTATCCAATTCTGTGGATTTTTACAAGTTCATTTCATAATGCATTGCGTTTGTGGGCACTGTGTTTGTATGTTATGTGACCTTGTATACATATGTGTGTGAGGAAAAGTGTGAGTGAAAGCTGTCATGTACCGGTGTTAGAACACAAATTATTAGGTTGATATACGTATGTATTATAATACGAATTCAGTCTTATTTTAAAAATTAAAAAATAAACGAAATAAGAAGTGTAATGAAACTGACGTAGATAATAACAGTGCAGTCTGAAGTTTTTATTAAAAGTAAAGCTAACGTGGATATGTCGTTAAGCGAACATTAAAAACATCGTTTGAAGATAAATTTAAATTAATAAAAGAGGTGGAGAGTTGGTCAAGAAAGAAGAATGTGGCTATTAAATATAGCATTCTGGCAAATCCATTCGTCACTCATGTATAATAGAATATGTATTTTAAATAATCACAACTGTACTTTTTGTATTTGCAAATAAATATTACGTAATTGATATAAATTTTCTATTTTACTTGATAACTCGAAGTCTTGATAACCCGAATTATTTTTTTGGCAAGTGATGGTTCGAGTTATCGAAGTTCGATTGTAGTTACATTTCCAATTTGGGGGTGGCCGTAGCGCGATAGTTGTGTGCTCGCCTGTTAACCTCATGGTTGCAGGTTCGATTCTTGCCGTTGTCTATGTCTTCTTATATTCCATTAAAAACCAATTCTAAAAATTGTCGTAAAATCAGTTGAAGGTTTGCTCATCCATGCTGTTTAGGCATAACACTAACAGCATGTGATTGAGTAAACTAGTATACCCATACAATATGACAACGTAATAAATAATGCGAATTAAGAGACATAGATAAATAGAACACCGTAAATTCTCCGCATTACTACAGCCGCCATCCCTGGAGATAAATTTGAGACAACAACCAGCTCTAGTCTCAGAACAGCGCACCACACATCTTTCCTATCCTTCTATCTCTTCCCTCTCACGTCCACGCTGTGTTAAAAAGCATATAAAGGGTAACATCATAATCCCTTGAGCGCGTGTAAATTATAAAAAAAAAAAACATTTTCAATTTGGGATCGAATTTGCTCCAAAATAATTTAGGCGGAATTCTTTGACATTCCAAATCTTTCAAAGAATTCCAGATCGTCCCAATAATCAAAGTGATCTGATATCATCAAAATCACTTTCATAACTCGATAACATTTTAATACAAAATTTTGTTGCTTGTTATTAATATTTTCTGAAAAAAAAGCGGCAGAATAATCTCGGTTAACTCAATTCAAGTTGTAAGCGACACTGTGAAACCTAATAAATTGTTGATTTGAAGTTTAAACCAAAAGAGAAGTTCAAACTTGCACTGTGAAACTGGGGGGTAAGTAAAGGTTTCCCACGATCAAATAACAACTCTCTGCCGGAAGCACTCAATTCTGAAATTTCTGATGAACTTAAACAAAAATCTCATATTTGGCATAAAAATGATAATAATGATAAATTCTATAGCCAAGCGAATTTATTTTACAAAACTTGGGATAATAAATATTATTCAAATATAAGTTTGGTGGTGACAAATTATTTATCTACATACATACTGTGTTTTTAAAGTACATCGAACTCGTGATAATAAAATGCAGTTTGTCTCTGTTGGTAACGATTGTACTTGATTTTTTTATTTGTTAATTTCGGAATTTTGTGGTTTGTAAATTTCTGATGTAACACCCGAAATTAATGTGTTACAGCCAGCGCAAGGTGTGAGGGAGATGCAATAATACGTGTGTAAAAAACATAATAGCTATGAGGTGTACTTTTATGATAAGCCATCCTAAAAGCAACATTCTAGCAAGACGTCAAATGAACTTGCTACTGCTATTTAATGATTTTTATCCCGATATATATTAAGGTACCATAGGGGGCCCAAAGTTTTGTCTATCTGTCTGTCTGTAGGTCGATTTACAGCCTAACCGGCTTAAGCGATTTTATTTAAACTTGATATTTAAGCGTTTTAGGTAATTGTCTCAAATATAATTTTTAATCTTTTTTCTTTAGCCTCAACATTAACGGTACCTGCAATAAAACTTTTTACAATCTTAATTATCTCGGAAACTGCTCCATCGGTTTTGACTTTAAAAAAATGTGGACTACTATAGGTATAGTCTACATTTTGATTAAAATTTTTGTTTACATATTTTAGTACTAACCTGTCTCACAACCATTTTATTGATTTGTGCCTCGCCGGATTTCGATCAAAAATTTTCTACCGGAGTTCCTTTAAATTCTACCTCTACAGCATACCAAAAGTTTTTAAAAATATTTTTTTGCATTTTAAAAAAAAAAAAAAGGAATTTTATTTTTGGAAAATTCAATATTTCGAAAACATTGGATATTATCATAACAAAATTTTCTTTAGGTAAAAATTTTAAAAATGTTGTATATAAAAAATTGATTAAAAATGGAGCTTATATATTCAGGCATTTGTACTGAGAAGTTCTTGCTTACGATGTGATCGAACATAAGAGCAATTACATACATACGTGTGATCCAGAGTCCATTTTATTTTATTATATTTTCTGACTTTTCCGATATTATATTCCTAAAGAAAACTAAGCCTGGTAACTTATTTCTGCCCAATAAGTATCTCTTTTTGCTTTAGGTCCATTTAGCTCAATATCATTGGTTTTCTGCAGTTCAGCCTGGCTTCCGAGGACGTGACACCTATTTCACAGTTTTGATTAAAATACTAGATGACATATGATTACATTATATGTATCATTTCACAGTACTTTGTTTGCTTGAAACCTCAAAGGGTTTTGATAAAGTGGATCATAAATTATTATGTTTGGAGCTACGGTCTTATTTAAGATTTACGGCCCGGTTAACTGGAGTAGCCCAAACTGGTCCTTGGGAGACATTATTATTGTGTTATTGTAACGAAGCGTAACGTTACCTACTCCTAAGCGATCGCATCATTAAAGTTAGTACTGATCACCAAATCCAGCAGTTCTGCATGACCACCAAATAATCATAATGCAGATAACAACAGCAGCGTTGTGCGACCACTACCGGCACTGCATTAGAGCAAGAAATATAACAAGTAGGGGTAAGGAATGATGATGAAATGGGATGGAGAGGAAACTTGTACACTCGAAAGCAAGCCCTCGTTGCAGTTTTGATTGTTGATGCTGAGAAATAAGATTTCCCTTGATCACCGGGTAGCAGCCAGTTTGGTGATCAATTCTGTTAACTTTAGTTAGTGAACTGGTGTGCCATTTAAATCGGAATTTTTGGGCAGTAAAATATACCCGATTTTCCTTTGGATTAGCCTTGGGCAGGAACAAGATTCCTGACCAATATTCCCCTCTTGCTCCTTCTGAGCAAGCTGTCGGCGTTAAGTTAGCTATACATTCGCTATTCCCTGTCTCCTTCTTCTGAGCAGGAAAGCAGATCACCTACTTATATGAAGTACCATGTTATTTAACTTAAGTTTATAAAGAGTGAGCAATTAAAGATAATTGAACCGAGTTCTAGAATTCCCAAACCCGAGTTTTACTTGTTTTTTTTTGGGATATCTTGGACACCGACAAGCTTACTTTTCAGCCTTAGAAAATAAAATTCTCGACTGGATCGTACTTGCTTGCTCTTATGTTCAATCACATAGTTTGCAAAACATTATAAATATATTTTTAAAGTTTTTTTTACTTAATTTTTTAAATAAAATATGACTTTAAATTTCTTCTTAAAATTAAGTATAACAATTTTAAATATTTAATAAAATAAACTTAGAAACAAAATTTAAAAAAAATCGTCCTCCAGTTTTCAAAATATTGAATTTTCAAAAAAAAAAACAAAAAAAAATATTTTTCGAAAATTTTAGAATACAGATTATTTAGATTTCGAAGGTGCCCCTATATAAAAATGTTGATCGAAATCCTAGAAACCTTTTATGAGAAAGTTGTAAATCAAAAAAATCGTTGTATGGCAGGTACCGTTTATAACAAAATATGTAGATAAAACAAAATGTTGGACCAAAATGTAAAGTAGTGAACACATGTTTTTTCGTCAAAATCGTTGAAGTCGTTTTTGAGATAATTATAGAATGGAAGACAAAATTGAATGGTAAGTAGGTACCGTTATTTTTGGGGCTAAAGAACGATTCAAAAATCTATTTGGGACAGTCACCTATAACACTTAAATAGCAAGTTTGAAGATCCATATACAGGCAGACAAACAGACGGACTTGAGGGACCAACTCTTTTGATGTTCTCCATCATCGTAATATCACGTTTGATTGAAATCTCGAGTTAAATTTTTTTTCCAAATGTAAAACTTGGCCTATATCAGCTATATCGTAAGTAAGAAAGCATCACATTATTTATAAACTAACTAGTAAATGACGCTTATAAAAAACACGCTTATAAGAAACCCATGATTATAAGAAATATGAACAAAAACACGACGCACGAGCCCATTTACACCAATGGAAAAAACATACCTTACAATAAACACGCTTATAAGAAAAACACTGATATAATGAACTTTTTTTTATAACACCGATTCCCACTTTTGCTGTAAGATTGGGTGACATAAGAAAATCCCCTCAGGTTCTTTAAATGTCAACACACCCTTAGAATCATATATAGATTTCTGAACTCTCAAAGAAATGTCATAAATGTCACTCTGAAATAAATTTAGTTCGTGTTTTGTGAGAAATTGAAAACACAATTTAAATGTTTATTTAGACAACAATGAGGATTATGAGGGATTCCTCGAAAAAATTAAAGATCTTCTTTTCCATAAAGGGAGACATCTTTAACTTAAACCATCATTGAGCGATATTTTTAAGAAACCTAAATTTCATTTTTTTTGTCAAAATAATGCTAGCCACCTACAATCTGCTATAGAATTATAGCATTATACACCATATATTTTGTTTTGTGATAAATTTTTTGTTATAATGATGCACACACTAAAGGGGTTTTGTCTCCCCTTAAAATGATCAAGCGCAGGAAAAGTAGGGAAGAATGTAACAGGAGGTACCTATGCACAATGGTTTTGTATTTCTGAATATCAAACTGGGAGGGAAAAATAGACCCGGGTAAAGCATTCCACATTCGAGTTGTACGGCTAACGAAAGCATCTCTTTACTTAACAGAACGACCGAACTTGAGCTCAAGGCTAAACTGATTGATGAGCATTCTCAGAAGCGCGAGTATTACGGTTGAATGGTTTGAGGAGCGGAATGCACCTGGCTATTTCATTATTTATAAAATGTATTATCTATAAAATAACGATAAAACAATGAAAGACATGAAACAGTGCGATAGTCCAGGAAAATTATACAAAAAAAAATGATGAGACTTCGAAAAAATTATTCCGACAAAGCTCAATTTTGGTGAAGAGCTTCATTTTAATGTCCTAAGCATTTCCCAAAAAGTACCCTAAATTTATTGCAATAATTTTCAAGGGTGGGGGAAGGGGGAACATTCAGTTATTTTCCACAATACTCGAAAACTATAGGTTCTTTTGAAAAAAGTTGTAGGTACGCATTGTAGCTAATGTTATTCTACACAAAAAAGATGCAGACTCTTTTTATCGTACAATTGATAGATTTGGAGAAAAATGGCCGAAAACATTGGGGTGTAGTACATTAATTCAAAAAATATAATAAATTTATGTTTTTGAGTTGAGATTTTTTTTGCTTCAATTTAAAAAATATTAAAAATTATTTTTTAAATTTTTATTTAAAACAAACATAAATCTTACGAGTATACAAGTGCCTTCATATTTTTGTATATACATACAGAGGTAAGCAATGCAAAAGCTTGATGTACTTTTAAAAGTACAATGGGATCATGCATGCATTATTTTTTTAGTAATCAGAATGGATTTTCAAACTATCCCTGTAAAACACTTTTATGATAAATGTTTTCAAAATCTTGACTCTGCTCTGGAAGAACTGCATACTAATGCACATATCGTCAACGCTGATATCGTCATGATTCCTCCACCGGCGGACTACGTGACGGACAAAGAGGATATAGATGAAGACAATGTGAGAACAAAGGAATTACCACCAGATGTTCCAGGTGAGGTTGAGGTTTTTGTAGAAGCTTATTCAGCGGCTGACAACGACGGATTCGACAGCGATGATGACATCCCATTATCAGAGTTGAAGATGTCAATTGCTCCACCGGTATGGACAAAATCAATTTCGTCAGCCGAATTTCAACGAACCGAACATTTTTTGCGTAGAATCCAAAATTGCACTTCAGATTTATTCGGCCTGAACGAAGTAGACATTTTTGAAAAATTGTTTGATCCCGAGGTATGACAACTTATTGTAAATCAAACTATGTTGTATGCAGGGCAAAAAAACCAACACAACTTTTCTTTCAATGGCGGGGATTTGACAATTTTTATTGGTATCTTACTATTTTCGAGATATCATTCTCAGGCAAGGGAAACTATGTACTGGAAACAGTCAGCTGATACACATGTTCCTATTGTTGCCAATAGTATGTCGAGGAGCAGATTTCAAGAAATAAAAAGGTATATACACTTTGCTGATAATGATCAACTCGATTTGAACGATAAAATGGCAAAACTTCGACCGCTTATTCAACTTTTGTGTACAAAATTTCAAAATTGGGGCTATATGCATGAGGACTTATCTATAGACGAGTCTATGGTGCAGTATTTCGGTCGCCATTCTGCAAAACAATTTATTAGAGGAAAGCCAGTGAGATTTGGGTTCAAAAATTGGATGCTTTGTAGCAAAGATGGTTATTTGTACCAATTTTACACCTACTGTGGAGCTAAAAATGTAAAACCTTCGATGAAAAGTCTCCCGCTAGGTTCAAGAGTTGTTTTGGACCTCCTCAAAAACATAAAATGTCCGACTGATCATGTTATCTTTTTTGACAACTTTTTCACAAGCTATGAGCTCATGAAAATCTTAAAAGATAAACACTTCAGAGCAATGGGAACGGCTCGCGACAACCGACTTAAAAAATGTCCTTTACCACCTTACAAAGACTTTCAAAAACATAGTAGGGGTAGTTTTGATTACCAATTTGATTCCACTCATAAATTGCTTTTTGTTAAATGGAAGGACAACAACATAGTTACAATAGCCACACATTACGATGTGATCGAACCCTGTTATGTTGTAAAAAGGTGGAGCAAGGAACAACAAAAAAAATGAATATACCCCAGCCTCTTTTGGTAAAGAATTATAATTCAAATATGGGTGGTGTGGACCTTCATGACCAATTCATAAATACTTATTCAATTGAAATTCGAGGGAAAAAGTGGTGGTGGAACATTTTCACCTCCATGCTTTCGTCCACTGTTTCTAATGCCTGGAGGCTCCACAAAATGACAAATAATTATAAAGGTGATCTACTAGAATTCACCAGAGTAAAAACTCTTCACTACCTTAGGTTCCACACGCTGAATGCAGGCCAAGGACAATCTAAACTAAGTGTTAAACGAATCATTGCGGAGAGTCCAGGATACCACCTCCCAAAAAAATTACCGAACCAACTCAGATGTCGACAGTGCCATCTACGATGAAAATGGAGCTGTGAAATGTGCAATGTTACATTGTGTATAAATAAAGACTATTTTTAAAATTTCCATATTAATTCAAATTAAAATAGTATGTATGATCACATTGTACTATATAAAGTACACGTTCATTACCAACAACGTACATTTTTGTCAAAAACTTTTTTTGTATAAGTGTTCTTATTTTAACCTCAATAAACAGATATTAGCATAAAAATATGATTTTTCCAATTTTAAATACACTTGGGAGTTAATGGGTTAATAACTCCCAAAATCTTTATTTTTTCTAAAAAAAAAAACTCTAAGAGCGGATGTAAGACAACAAAATTATCTACAAAATGACATATCAACGCCTTCTGTATGTCACTTCGTTCTTAAGTTATAGCGTGTCAAAGTTTAATTGCTCGTTAAAATGGGGCTATATTAAGTGTGGTTGCTTTGACGAATGAACTTAACCTATATTATCCATTCTGATATTTATTTTATTTTATAAATGAATTCTGGCGTACTATTACTTAAGAACGAATTGACGTACAGAAGTCGTTAATATGTCATTTTGTATATTATTTTCCTGTCTTAAATCTGCTCTTAGAGCTTTTTTAGAAAAACTTGAGATTTTGGGAGTTATTAGGCAAAATAAAAAAATAGGATTTTTGAGATGGCAGCATTACCCTTCCGGTTCCACACTTAAAATTTGTTTTTTTTTTCATAGAATATGTTTTTGCAAACATAAATAAAAACAAAAAAAATCTCCACTCAAAAACATAAATTTATCACATTTTTTTGAATTAGTGTACAACACCCCAATGTTTTCGGCCATTTTTCTCTAAATCTATCAATCGTACGATAAAAAGTGTTTGCATCTTTTTGTGTAGAATAACATTAGCTACAATGCGTTTCAACTTTTTTCAAAAGAACTTATAGTTTTCGAATAATTTGGAAACAACTGAATCCCCCTGCCCGCGCATAAAAATGTTTGCTCCCCACCAAATTGATGGTACTTTTTGGAAATGCTGAGGACATTACAATAAAGCTCTCCACCAAACTTCAGCTCGGATTTTTTTCGAAGTGAATGTCCAATTTTACTGGACTACGATTGTATTGAAGAGATATAATTGTTTCAGTTATTGCTCTATTATTATTATAATTATTAGTTTCTTTATTTCAAAATAAACGTTACAAAATGTATATACAAAAGAATATATGCACATGGCAAGGTGCCGTCTGCCAGATAATGACATTTCATAAGAAAAGATAAATGCATAAATACATAATTGATAGAATTATAATTTGTAATTTAAGAAAGTTTTATGAAAAAAAAAGAAAAAAATTGAATTGAAAGATAAGTACAAAATACAGTGTGGTTATTTAAAATTTAGATTTATAGTTTAAGATACAAAAAATAAAAACAGTTTTTACCTATTTTCTTAATTGGTTTTGGTATATATAAATTAATAGATATATGTTTAATTACAAAAGAAGAAATCAGTGAATAAAAAAGTTTTGAATCAAAGTAAAAGGTTGAGATGATAATTACAGATATTTCAAAAACTATTTCTATACGACAGGGCATGGTCACAAAATTTGTAAAGATTAGTCCAGCCCAGGGAACAATTCAAAATGTCTATCAGTTGTGCTCTAGAAAGGACACTTTTCTGGAAGTAAAGCCTTCGAATCTCTTGCAAAATAGGGCAAGTGGCTACAAAAGTTACAAGAAGTTAAGTGGCTAAGAAGTTACACAGAATTGGTAGGTCAGAACGATAAGGAACATAATTTAGATTTAGAATTTCCACTCTAGCTCTAAAAATAGTGCTAATAGCTTTCACAGGAAGATCTATTCTGAAATAACTGGAAGATTGAAGCCGGCGATTTAAATCTCTATATAAACCTCTTGTTGACGATGCAGATGCACGATTTAAGTGTTGAACATAGATTTGTTCATCTACTTTTGATATGACATTCGCAAATAGCTGCTGCCAACAATCTAAATTAGATTCAGTAAGATTTAAGGAGACGCCATGAGATTGTGCAAAGGCTTTCCATTCTTTGAAAGGTGCAGATTGTGTCCATAAAAGGTGTGACATAATGGACTTGTGAAGACTTTCTCCAGATTTTTCCATGGTTTTTATCAAAAAGTCGGAATTAGCTTTTAAGTTTTTGATATAAATAGGGGTGATAACTGACTCAACGTGGATGGCATATGTTGGAGTCGAATTTAGTAGGCGAAACAAACGCTTGAAAAAGAACCTTTGAATGAGTTCAAAATCTTCAAAATTATTATAGGTGTTCGAGATTTAAACATACCTCTTTTGGCTGTTTTGGTCGTAATGTATTTTTAATGAAACAATTTCATTTCCTTTCCCGACGTTTCGACGGTGGTTGCCGTCTTCTTCAGGGGATCTCTTAGTAAAAAAAATAAAAATAACATATTATGCACATGAGAACATTTTGTGTAAAATCCCGCCAAACTTACATTTAGTACGTATCACAGATAAACATAAACAATACAATGGAAGACAAATATAAAGCAATGACAAAAATCCTCAAAATATGTGTAGCCAAATGCTTGAACACCATAACACATACATGTATTGATGGTTGCTTCAAAAACCCGATACTTTGATCCCAAGTCTATACTTTGGTTTGCAAAAAAATTAGGCCACATAACGCTCAGTCCAATTTTGGCTTCCTTACACTTTTCCTTCACATGTTTTGTAAAGCTTACATTTGCAGACATCAGCACTCCCAGATATTTGAATTCCTGTAAGACCTCTATGCGCTCGCCATCAAGAAACCAACTTTCCTCTCTTAATCTTTTACTTTTTCGAGCTTCAAACACCATAATTTTTGTTTTTAGAGCATTAATCCTTAAATCCCACTTATTACAGTACCTATGTAGCTTGTTTATTTGAAGTTGAAGAGAAGAAGGGTTGTCTGCCAATATAACAAGGTCATCCGCATAGAGTAGCACTTTGCCAGAAATGTTTGAAATGCTGATGCCCCCAGGTAAGCTGTCGCAGATATCGTCGATAAAAAGAGCAAACAATATAGGACTTAAGATACATCCCTGAGGAACACCTGTCGTTGTCTTAAACCAGTTCGATGTATCCGACCCATCCCAGACTGTTGCATTAGTTCCACATAAAAAATGTTCATATATCGAAGGGAATTTTCTAGAAATACCAAATGAAGCCATTTTGAAATCAAGGCTTGACGGTTGACAGTGTCAAAGGCTGCTTTGAAGTCAACAACGCAGGCATATAGTTTTTTCTTCCTTTGAATATATTTGCTGGCAATACTTGACAACGCGAAAATATGGTCAACGGTCGAAAACCCAGTACGAAAACCCGCTTGAAAAATGCCTAATCGTTGGTGTGATTCTATCCACTTTGATAGCCTAATATACAAAATTGTAGCGAAAACTTTTCTAATTGAATTTAGTATTGATATACCTCTATAGTTTTCGGGCAGATAGTTTGCTCTATCACCTATCATTTTTATTTAAAAATAATGGTAAGCGTTTTTTTTTATCATTTTTTTTTATAAGAAACTTCTGTTTCTTCTATCCATGTTTTTTTTTATAAGAAACTTGTTTCTTATATCCGTGGTAAGGATATAAGAAACACGCGCTTATAAGAATCAAAAATTGTGGCATTTTGCAGTTTCCTATAAGCGGCATTTACTGTACCAACCTTATGTTTGTTCGACTGATATCTAATCTTTGCCTCCTTAATGCAGATGATGCTCAGCTATATTAAGCCTAGTTGTAGATATTTTCACAGAATAACCCTTGCAAAATAACTTTAACTGGCCTCTCTCAGATTTACCATCAGTATTCTTCAACAATTTTTAAATTAGGTTTATTAATGGTCCCTAATCTTGATTTCAAATTAAATTAGTAATTTTCCACCATTGAGCACATAACTTTATTATTGGACATTGAAAAAACGTGTATAACACGTTGAATAGTATAACAATCAAAATAGTTAAGAGTAAATATAAAATCAATTAAATACTCATTTTAAAATTCTGTTAAATTTAATTTCAATTAAAACAAAAAAACAAAGAAATGTTTCCGGATAACAGTTAATTATAATTCCTTAGAAGCGGCATTTTATTTCTTGCGGCTTATATGTATTTATTTTATTTGTCTATTTCCCGCATCATATTATTCTTAAAATAAAAATCTATCTCGTGCACAAATAATTATTCTTTGTTAAGCGGAATTTTGTTTTTATAACTTTCCAACATATGGTTATTGTCAACAATTAAGATAACAAAAAATAAAAAAAAAATAATGAATGACACCAAACAAAATTCCCAATGAAATTAAAAATGTTGTTTCAAAGCTCATCGCATACTTTACGTTCAAAGCATCCCTCAAGCCTGAACAAAGGTAAGTGAGTAATAAATTATTTTAGATGTAAAACCTCCCTATCCCTAGATTTATATAGGTACATATTTTTTTTTATTAAATAAACTTCCCCATGACGCGACGTGTCAACCAATTAAGGTTTAAACTGACACAGTTTGGCAGTTGAGTATGCGAATAAATAATATTTAACTTGTTTGCTATTTCCCATTGTTTGGATTTCTATAAATAGTTAATCATGAGTTTAACGTCAAATAGGGAAAACACTTCCTTAATTTCTTGTTTTGGGTTTGTTGAGCCAAAACTTGTTCAATAAATTTACAACAATCAGAAGCAATTGTACATAACAACAAATGACCAAACAAAAGGGTCAAAGTTCTCACTTTTTGTGTACTAAAATAAATGTTGTATTTCCTTTAAAGATTGTAACTTATATATTTAATTATTATTAAGAGCGAAAGTATACATACTAATGTCAATTTGTCAGTACAATGATCTGTTTGTTGGTTAAAAAAAAAAAAGATAAGTTCATTGGTTTTACCTGCGTTTCCAAAAATACTAAAAAAGTCACAAAGGGAAAACAATTAAGTTTATTCAGTAGAACTGACATGACTCACTGCTGCTATATAGAAGATGTCAGACGTCGTCTTTGAAGTGATTCAAGACCAAAGAGTTATAAACTGCTGTGAGCTGAAAACAAATTTACTTTATGAGTCTTTTTCTTTTGTTGATGGGTATAATTACCGCATTTGATAAGTTTTATGAAAATATTTGACTAATCTAATTAGTATGGGTAATACGCGTATATGTATGTATCTTATCAACTGCGACATACCTACAAATTCATTCTTAATTCCAGTTGTTTACATTTTTTTTATGAGTGATATAATACCAGGAATAGGCAAAGTTTAAAACTAGCAGACCAGGGGAACTTCGTATCGCCCCAATTTAACGCCTGCAACTACAGAGCTATAATAAAAGACAGATAGTTGAAATTTTAATGTGATTAATTTGATTGGAATAAAAATTTGCTGTTAATTCGACGCTGCCAGAGAGTCTTATGACTCCTCCTGTACTTGAGAGCGTAAACGATTTTATGGGACGAATCTTCTTTCGCACTCGTGTTGTAGCTAGAGATCTCAAGGACCGTGATACACACAAATCTGCTGGCCCGAATAGTATCCCTCCCATCGTTCTGAAGAGGTGTTCTTCAACGCTGGCAAAAATATCTTGAAAATGAAAGCTCCTGAATGACCGGCAGTATTGCGCTTGATATTTCAAAAGCATTTGATAGAGTTTGGTATCAAGCTCTATTATCGAAAATGCGTGCATTTGGTATCGATGAATCTCTTCTTCGTTGGATTAGAAATTACCTGGGGGTGGCCGTGGCGCGATAGTTGTGTGTTCCCCTTTCAACTTCGTTGTCACAGGTTTGATCACTGCCGTAGTCTATGTCCTCTTATTCTTCCATTAAAAACCAATTCTAAAAATAAATGTCATAAAATTAGTCGCTGGTTTACTCATTACATGCTGTTTAGGAATAGAACTAACAACATGTGATTGAGTAAAACTAGTATACCGATAAAATATGACAAAGAATAAAAAAATTAATGCGAATTATAAGGTACATAGATACGAAAATTTCTCCGCATTTGTTCAGCGCCATCCCTGGAGATAAAATCTGAGACAACAACCACCTACAGTCTCCATATGCCACACATCTTTCCTATCATTCTTTTTTTCCTTTACCTCACCCTCACGCCCGTGCTGTGTTGAAACATTTAAAGAGTAGTATAATCCCTTGAGCGCGTGTAGATTATAAAAAAAAACCTTTCGGACCGTTCAATACAA
Source organism: Philhelius pedissequus (assembly GCA_910595825.1). Lineage (NCBI taxonomy): Eukaryota > Metazoa > Arthropoda > Insecta > Diptera > Syrphidae > Philhelius > Philhelius pedissequus. The sequence continues at coordinate 330,727,112 of OU343160.1, forward strand.
GTTGTATTGGACGGTTTCAAGTCTGATATTCACAAAATAAAAGCTGGTGTGCCCCAGGGCTCCGTATTGTCTCCGACCCTTTTTCTCATTTTTATTAATAATCTCTTATCTGGAACTTCTAATCCACTTAATTGTTTTGCTGACGATAGTACTGTCAGTTTTTCATATTCGTTTTCAAATGCACCTCCTTGTTCTTGGGATGCAGAACTGCAACGGCAGCGTATGATAAGCTCATTAAATTCTGATCTCGACAGCATTGTCCAATGGGGAACAAAAAACCGCGTAGAATTTAAGGCATCAAAAACTCAGTGCTGTCTTCTCTCGTTGAAGCAGAACCCACCCCCTATGCCGCTATCCATGCATTTGTATTGAAGAAACAGATCAGCTTTCAGTCGTCGGCATGTGCATCACAGACCACTTCTTGTGGAATGAACACATATTTGATGTCACCAACAACGCTGCAAAGTGTTTGGGCTTTCTTCGAAGATGTAAGAAATTCTTTTCCCCGTCTGATCTGGCTGTAATCTATAAAGCCTTCATTCGTCCAAAGTTGCCCGCAGATTTGGGCAGGAGCTCCCAAACTCATTTGAGTCTCTTAGATAGAATTCAAAATTGAGCTCTTAGAACGATTGGCGATAAAACTATAGTGGAAATATTTACACCCCTCGAACATCGTCTTGATGTTTCATGTATTTCACTATTATACCGTTATTTTATAAACAGTGTTTCTATGCGAATGCTCATCAGTTTACCCTTGAGCCCAATTTCGGACGCACTGTCAAGTACAGAGATTCTTTCTTTAGTCGTACAACACGTATGTGGAATGCTTTACCAGGTCTACTTTCCCCCCTCATTTTGCTATTCTGAACTTCGAAACCAATGTACATCGGTATCTCCTTTTTAATCCTTCTCCCTATTTTCCTAAACCTCACACTGTTCTTGTCATATTAAGGGTAGCCAAAACCCCTTTAGTGCATGTTATAAAAAAAAAAAAAAATAAAAATAAGGAGAGAGTGATATGATAAACAATGTTTATTGATTTGTTTTCCGGCGCAAAAACAAACAACAAAAACCGTTTACCAAGCTATCGACGACGTTCGTTTTTCTTCGCTGCTAGTATTACCCGTTCACAAATCCAATCTAGATTTTTATAATTTTTTGGAATGCCGGGGAACACTTTACTTTACTTTCCCGCAAAAATTTGTCGGGAATGATATCAATCTAATCGAGACATCAACAGAAATTTGGGCATTGCCAAGCGCCAGCAGTTGTCTTAAGAATTCAGCAGCCGATGGGTAGTTCTGCACTGCCACTCATAATTATTTGTGGTCAATTTTAACTTATTGACATGACGGCATAAAGACAACGATTTTAAGCATCCATTAAGTTCATCGACAGCAGTAGATTTCAGGATGACAGAAAGCGTTTGACGAAAATATCATATTCCCACCAAATCATCTCGAATCACCTTGTAAATCCTTCATTGTTATATCAACTGCCTTCAAGACTCGTGTATGCGCCATCGTGCCTTCATCCCAAATTATGATTTTGCATTCCCGCATCAACTTCGCAGTCGCCGAGTTCTTGGTCATTGTCCACGTTATTGTTTTGTCAACAGTGACAGTTCGACCGCCTACAAACGGTATAGTGTCAATGTCATAGATGGCATAGGATGCAACAGGCAACGAAAGAAATCTTGCCCGAATTGTTGCAAGAATCAACTTAATGACGAATGTCTTGCATCTCCCACCGAAGGCATCGAGCAAGTAAATGCAATTGCGGAATCGTATTCCAAAGCAGCGCGATTGAAGTCTACATTTACCACATTTCTTCTTCTAATAACTTTTTGTCGAATTTGTAGTGCTGTTTGAAGTTGTGCAATATGGACACGTCTCCCTTTATTTCCTCTGCACGTACCTCTTGCGTTTGATTATAACGGACATTCTGATTAATTATTGCAAGACGTGTACGTCATCCAAGGTTTGATCGGAATACACTGATTCCGATCATTCCGATATTCTATTATTTAGAAATCGTTTTAATTTTTTAAGCACCACAAAAACGAATTTTCACTCAGCGGTCAAACGATGTGTATTGAACAAACGCAAAGTTGTTTATGTCAAAGAAATACACCGGCAGAACTAACAAAAGCGAAATCAGGAATTATACGTTTTTAACAACATTTTTTTTTATATATTTACATATTTGTTTATGTTTATGTTTATTGCTTATGTTTATGTGTTAGTTCATGAGATTTAACAATTTTAGTAAGCATTTTTAAATTTGAATAGCCCACAAAAACAGCCATAAATCGAAAACCAATACACATAAGCACATAGCTTAAAACCTTCTTCTCGACCATATCTTTCATACAAAAAAAAGTATATTGAAAATGGTCGACTGCCAACTGAGATCATTAGCTTCATACGTTTTTGACAACATTTGGGGGGTTCCACGCCCCCGAAAGCATCATTAAAAAAGTTCCAATATCTCCTTCTTTTTTATTGACCACATTATTAACCAGTCTACTAAATCTTATTATTCTGCAATCGAAAGCGATCCATATATTTAATAACAATTCTGAGAAAATGGGCGGATGACACGCCCTCTGAATGCAAAATTTCAAATTTTAAAATGTTGTCTTTGCCTGCACTTTAAGCTCTACCGCTGTACCAAGTTACATCAATTAACGACAATCAGAAGTGCTCCAATTGATATAAATTAATTCTATCAAAATGGGCGGCGGCTACCACGCCTGCTAAACGGAAAATGTTAAATTTTTGATTTTTTTCTTTGTATACTCCTCAAAGCCTACCGTTGTACGAAATTGCAAGATTCAACTATGTCGGAAAGTGTTTCATAATTTTGATGATCTGTGAGTCAGTCAGTCAGTTACGGTTTTTTGCAATTTTTGCAGTCTTGCAACCACTAATGCTAAAGAATTGACATTTAGGGAGTTGCTTAATCCTGGTGAGTTTAGCAAATGCTGCTAGTTTGAAGTTTCTGAATTTATTGGTACTGAATTTAGACGGGGGTCGAAAATCGCCTGAGTAAAAAGGGTGTAATGCCCAAAGTTGGATGTGTACTACCGTGCCCTTTGATAAATAATGGTTCACTTGTAATATACTTTCCAACAAAATACGCAATATGCATTTGTGTCAGAGTTATCAGCTGTTGGCTTTATCTACCAGCTCAACTTTATATATGAATTGTTTGTGCAACAATATGTTCTGCAAAATGAAACGGATATCTTATATTGATGGGGATGGGGATTAAGAATAAATCTTTGGACTTGTATAAAATAGTAAGTACAATTTAATAAAACAAAGTCGTTTGTATGACGAAAAAATATTGGAGGAAGGTAACTAAGGGTAAGTACTTAAAGTAAAGTTCCAAGTTTCACATATATAACATGTACAAAATTTAGTAGTTTTATTATCCCCAGATCACACGGGCAAGTGCTAGCAAGCAAGCTAAGTGCATACACTGCACGTGAAAGTACTATCTGTATTTTTCCAGTGCTGTAAGCTGCGCACCTCTTTTATCCCATGATACTATTTTCTATATCGTAGCACATTGACGTATGTTGGAAAGTGCTGTCATGTTTGAATTTCTGATAAATTGTTTTCACTGACCACAAAGCCGAGATTTAACTAGATTTAGCTATATCTTCTATTAATCTGAAAGACTTATCATACAAATGTAAGTATCTTCAAAAAAAATTTCTTAAAATAAATCTCGTTTAAATCGGCATTGGACCTATAGTTGAACAAATCGAACTAACCTATTCTCAGTTCGAAATAAATACATTAATCAGATAAGCGAGTTTTTCGTTTCGGTCTACATACGAGAAAATGAAACAGCATTTTTGAATGGAGGCGTCAAAATTATTATAATTTTCTATCTTTTGAATCGGTGGAAATACTCTTTGAGGCTTGGGTAATCTGCATGAGATTTGAGTAATCTGCATGAGATTAACGGCCGATGAAAACGTAGTATGAACTTGCTTCACTATTGGCTTCTGAAATTCCATTTCTCTTTTAGAGCAAGTGGTTTCAGTGTGAATGAGTTGATAGAAAATTGTGTACTGCATCACTTGCTTTGCAGTATTTACCCGTTTGACCTCTTGATTAGTCAAATTGGCATTTACTGAATGTAGTTGACTGCGTAAGTCCTTTATGTATTCTGATTGAAAAACCAAAATTTGACAGCTTAATCAGCTCAATTGAAATTGAAAGTGATTTTTAATATTGTAGTAGATTTTCAGATTCCAGAACTTTAGCTGTTCTTCATTGAATTGAACAGATAACAATTTACCCAAAACCGGGTTAAGTTTCACGAATGATCCGGAATATTGATGAAAGGCGACATTGTATGTCATATTGACATCTCGAAATATCAGTATATCACCGGTAATCTTCCAGATGAATGACATCAGTTAAAATTTGTTTATCTGCTATTAACGTAAATTTCAGAAAAGATCAAAACAAATGGAAATATTTGGCATTGAAAAACAATTTGTACAAAATTTGTATTCTTTGAAAAACACTAAAGTTGGTCAACAAAAGACACAGTGGGGAATGAACTAAGAATTGTTTGATTCAAATACCAAACTGTGAACTATCAAATTGTATCAATTCAAAGACGATTGTACAGTATGAATAATTGGCAACTCAGTAGATGAGTCTAAGAGTGAAAGGGAGTTCTTCTAATTTTACAGGTACTGGAAAATTGTTTGATCGAGTTACAGGAGTAAGACTCTGCTCGTACCATTCTTTTTAAAGATAGATATTTGGGTGAAACTGGTAGAAACTAATTTAATTCCAGCCCACAACTTGCAACTATATGTAAATAACGGTAAGAAAAAATCATCCCACAACTTACTGCACGTAGGTGTGAAACAGTCAGCAGCCAGTGGTTATTTACTGATGCGAAAAGGTTTTATATTGCTGTCACTCACTGTACCTGCAAAAGAATCTGAAGCTAAATCTAGATAGGTATACTCTCAGAGTTCCCACCCCACCTGATTGAAAGTGTAGGGTTTAAAAAAAAATTGTAGTAAAAACGTAGTAAAAAAAACTAAATATGTAATTTTACAATTTTTTAAATCCTTTAATTCACTTTTGAAAATATGGTAAACTATATGTATACAGAACTCATAAATAATTAATCTTATAGAATAATAAATACACTATTATTATTTTGACTTGGTTGAAGCTTATCAAAAAGTGAGTTAACTTGTCCGAATTTTGTTGTTTGTTTTGAAACTGGAATAAAAATGGGAAGAAGAAAACTATGATCTAGCAAACTGTGGATTCCATTCTGGAAGTGGATTGTGGAATTAAGGATGTTGTAGTCTGGGCTTGCACAAAATGTATTGGTTACACTTTAAAGCTACAAACACACTTTTCATTTTTAAGAATAAAAACATTTCTGATGTAAAAAAAGTGTAGTGTTTGGAGAAGTGTGTGAATTGTGGGCTTTTGAGAAAAAAAAATGATTTAAAAACACTACAATTTTACTAGGGCGGCAACGCTGTGTTCTCTACTCTACTTGTCCGCAAACATTAAAAGTTAAAAGTTTCTTATCATATGTCCTGATAAACTTTAGTTTAAATTGAGAGATAGCGAACAAAATATTTTTAATTTGGATGACGACGTTGTTTGTTCGAGCTGATTTCGGCCAACCGATTGGCCAAGCCGAATAAGTATGGACGTCCCGATCGGCCTTTGGTCCATACCGAAACCGAACCAAATCCAAACCGAAAGAAATTGATCCGATGACAGAAACCCGAACGTGCCGACCAGAATGAGTGTCGCGGCACAAGCCGATCGGCATCATTCGGCATAATATGGACGTGCCTTTAGTGGTATAGGTACAAACGTACAGGTACACACAGACACACGTTATGTACAATCATGCAGCTGATTCGTCGGTCGTTATAGTCGCTGGTGGCTGAATTAACCTCAGTTATTGGAGTGGATGTACAAACTGTAAAGCTACGTTACAAGTCTCAGAAACTAACTCATATCAAGGGAAAATGTTTGCTTCAGAATAGTGTTCAAATCACTCTATACAAGAGATGGCATTCGCCGATTAAGAGTAGAATTTGATTGCTAGAAGGTAACAGGATTAAATTTTTGCATTTACAAGCTACCTGCCTTCCTTTTGGCGTAGCACATTAACATCAGCATATCATAATTCCCCGAAGTTCGTTTCTCAAATTTGATGACCACAGAAAATATTTTTCGGAGCTCACCATCACCACACAATACCAAATTATGGTATTTTTTTTTTGTTTAAAACCCAAAATCTTTTGTTATTTAATTTTCTCTTCTAGACAATGCTAACTATTAACAGCTAATTAACCATCAAAAATACATAGTGTACGGGAAGACCTATTGAAATTATTTTGGTGAAACCTGTTATGCCTGACATTACAAATAATGATTTAAGTTTTTTATTCAATCATTATCACTTTCATTCATTGTACTCGTTTGGAGATCATCTTAGGTAAATGACCATTTACCTGTTACCGATAGCCCCCAGGTGCAAGTTCAACTAGGCTTATCTTGAACTCAGATGACGCACTTAATTGAATTTAAAACCCCTTAGGTGAATTTGAACATCTTTGATTGGTTATCCGAGAAAGAAGACAACAGTTAGTTTAAGAATCGTTAACGAGCTAATCATACACTCTCTTTGTACATCCAAATCAGAAAAATGCGGAATTTTATTTTTAAATGAATGTAGCGAGTTATTTATTAAAAAGCTTACCATTAAGGTGACTGGCTGGCCACACGTGGTCAAAACAAAACTACGAACCCGATTCGGCTTAAATTTTGACAGTAGGCTTCTAAGAGAATGTACTAGATGATAGTAAATCTCTTTTGCGAAGTTGGCACCATCAGGGGGAGTGGCTAAGAACTTATCGGACCACTCCCGTAAATTTGAAACACACTATTTAAAATCCAAATGGTGTTTCATTTTCTCGTATGATGTTGAAGTGAGACAGACAGCTTCATCTGTGTCAATCGAAGCGAAAAAGTCACTTCGCCGATTAATGTGTTCATTTCGAATTGGGAATAGGGTAGTTTGATTTGTTCATCTATTGTCCCTATGAAGATTTTATTGAGAAAGATGAAACGAAAGATGAAACAACTGGAAAAAAGAACCTCGTAATCTGTGTTCACCCTAAATTAAATCTTGCGACATTTGTTGACGTTTCTGTACCTTATCTCAATCCCTCTGAGATTTAGTCGAAGTAAATTTTGTATAAGTAGAAAAAAACTAAAAAATTTAATCCAATGACATCGTAATCATCATACGATCTATTTTTTGATTAACATAGAATATATAGTTCGAAATTTGGCATTATGGGGTTTGACAGATGACAGGGATAAATTATATGTTAACGTATCGAGAGTATTTCGTTGCAAATGTAATCAGCCTTATTCTGTAAGGCTTTGAACACAAAAAACGATAGTGTGAACTTTGTATTAAGTAAAGCGTTCAACGCCAAGAAATTGGAACGGGTTCTCTATGTTTTTTATTGTATTTCGTTCATGAACTTATAACATAAAGACCCGAAACTTCTGACTTCCTTCGCATTTGCCTACCTTCCTCTTCCAATAGACACATAAATAAAAACGCACACAAGAATATTTTCTATTCCTCTTCTTATAGACACATAGATAACACAGTCCTAGTGATTTCTTTTTGTTTTGTTTTATGGATTTCACATCTATTCATAGATAGAGTGTCAAAGGTACAAATACAAAAATGTAAACAAATGGGCTTTGGGGGGTGAAAAGTACGATAGTTTCCAATCTTAGTATAACTTATTTGTGATTTCGTTAGTCCTTTCCATAGAAAAAACGTCCGTCAAAAGGTCAAAATCTGTTGTCGAGAAATTTGTTGACGACTGGAGTAAAACTGTAAGATTTTTTTTTAGTTTTTATAATTCAAAATTCTTTGTGAAAATAACAACCCAAATTCAAATGCGACGACTGATGGAGGGAGCTCCTAGAGGAGAAGGAACCCCACCCCAAAAGCTTTAAAAGAGGTTTTGAAAAAAATGTTGGATGAAAGCATGTGAATTTTGCTAAGAGTAGGCTGGGCTTGACCCAAATTGAAGTTGTTCTCAACCCCCTTTTGGTAGCTCCCTTCCGCAGAAATCTAAGAGAAACAGCTAATTTTAAAACCATTGTTTTCAAACAACTGTTTTTTATCAAAGTCAATACATATTTAAAAGCTTCTTTGCCCAGATAAAAGAACATTTTGAATCTGTTAACAATTGCAATAAAATAAAAAGTCAGAACCATTGTTAGAATTACCTACCGCATATATTTTTTTCATTAATTACATGCTTTGTGTAAGGCAAATCAAAAAACATTGGCTTTAAGTCGAATGCACCTACCTCTGCAGTATCAAATCTTTCTTTTTTTCTTCCTTCTTCTTAACTTTAGTGAAGCTAGCCACTGACGCTGTTAGTAGGTATAATGTAATCTATAGTTTTCCTATGCAGATTGAAAGCCGATATAGGTAAGATTATAATGAATTGTCGAATTCATGATTCAAAGAATAGTTACATAGGTAAATGTATATGTAAATGGATTTTAGTTTTGTAAATTAGGAGGGTGATATGTAACTACCTATATAGATGGTATGAATGGTGTATAGGTAAATAAAAATCATTTTCTAAACTTATAAAAACTGCCAAAACCATAACTTAAATCAGTTTTTCCAAAAAACCAAGAACAATATTAGATGCCGCGGATCAATGAAAATTTTATAAAAAAAATTCTCGAAAATTGTAGGAAGGATTTTGATGAAATGCTGATTATTATTTTTAGTTTTTTGGAAAATAGGTATGCAGTTTTTTTAGAGTTTATTAATGGCCATGCGAATATAAAATTTGAAATAATTTTTTTTGATTAGTTTTAAAAGTATTTATTTAAAAAAAAAAATAAAATTCAAAAATTAATTTTAATTAGAAAACAAAATTTTTTAAATTTTTATATGCAGAATTTGTTTGGCTACCTAGATCTTCCCAGATATAAAATTTGACAGAAATCCTATGTACCGTTACCGAGAAAGCCAACAATTAAAAAACCGTTATATGAAAGTTACCGTTAATAGACTTTTCCGGTAAATTTTATTCGAATCAAATAAAATCTAGTACCAACAAAAAAATTCTCAAAATTTTTTATCAAAATCGTTGGAGCCGTTTTCGAGCAAAATAAGATTTTCATTCACGGTTATATATCAGGTATCGTTATTTATAGGCCTAAAAATAATAATAAAATTTCCCCTCTGAGGAATGCCAACATAATCACACATACTAAATTTGAAGGTAATCGTTTAAGCCGTTTAGGCTGCAGTTCGTTATACGTACAGACTGACAGACATACAGACATTTTTTACGATCATTTCTTTAGGCTTCTCTATAATCGTAATGTCATGTTTACCTATAATCGCAAGTAAAAATGAAGCGTGTTCAAAAAATACCGATTTAATACCTTAAAACCAAAACCAAATTGAGAAGGATTAAAGACGTATTAAAGAAACAAAAAATTACTGATTTTAGAAATGCCTATTTAGGAAGTAATTACCAAAAGTAGAAGTGAACGTACAATTTAAATTCTTGAATAAAACACTTAATAAAATAGAAATTAAGACTTAATAAAGAAGCCGCAAATAAGCATACCAATTTAAGAATGAATAAAGTATGAATTAAGAAATATGATACCGAAAATATACTATTTTGTGCTACTTCTGCATAGTCGTATACCTTAAACCCACGTTTTTGTCTCACTCTACGACTTGCATAAATGCTTACACATCCAAACACAAACAAAAAATATACAAGAATTTTCTGTACAATATTTAACCATTTGTAAAACTCTAGCGAGTTAATTTATTAAACATTAAACATAAGTTACGAGGACATAAAAAATAGCTAGTAACCCAACAATTCCAGCTCTAAATCTTGATCCACTATTACATAAATTTCCCTCGCAAATTTCGCACTCCGAATTCGGTTCGGCATTTCCAAGTATTTGACAAGTTTCGTCTTTGTCCCGACCCCTAAGACCACACCCGCGCTTAGTTATTTCATGGCCATCATCTGAGAAGATAAAAACATATAAATAATTGCCTTCATTTAATTTACGTATTTACCTAAACAAATCAATGTACTTACAATTCAATTTGAGTATATAGCAAATGCTGCTAGCTTGCCGTGATCTCCAGCTGAAAATTTCATCACTTCGGTCTTCGGATTCTGGTTTGAAGTTGGTCAAATCGCTTTCCTCCAAAGAATTAGGAAATATAGACCAACTACTTGTAACCTTCTGCTTTTCTGTCGTGCTCGTAATTTCTACTACTGATGATTTAGTTGTTGAAAGTTCAGATTCTGTTTTGCTGACCGAAGTCGAAGAGGATAAGGTTGCAGTTGAGGCGGCCAAGGAACTTGAAGTTGCTGAGTTGTGAGCATTCTGACTTTTCGTCGTATCTACTACCAAATCCAGACCTTGAGTAGAAAAACTCTCCAAATTCGTGCACTCTTTGATGTAATCTCTGTTGTCTTCATCAATCGTTGGGCAGTTCTCACACTCGAAACATTGAAATGAATCTGAAAATCGATACAATTGTAACATTTTTTAAGGTTAGGCAAATTAGCGACCTACTGCGAAAAAATATTATCTTGCTGCATATTGTTGGTTGGTTAGTTTATTTAACCTAAAAAAATATATTTAAGCAAATAACCCAATAAGCTTCTGATAAATGCTTATCTATCTGTATGCTTACTGTTTACATAAGCCCTACAATCTCTCTGTAATTAATTAGACTATTGACAAACTGACAAACTCATACACATATGGGCACATGTTAACTGCCGAGAGACCATTTCGGAAGGTCTTTTAGCAGCCAATGACTATACTAAGCTCACAAACATAAAGACCAAACAAATAACACGGCGCTGAGAGTGTTTTTTTTTCTACTTGTCATATTAGAATGTACTGAATGTGCTTGTTTAATTTGTTGGCGGTTTAACCCCTGGCTAAAGATGTCTGGAAAATCCCCCTATTATAGGCGTTATAAAAAAAATGCGCGCTTCTTTGTTTGACGAGTAAATAATATGAATATCGTTGTGATTCAGTTGAAAGTATTAATAATGGCACTTGCCAAGCACGTAATATCAGTTTTTTTTTTTTTCAATTACCATAGTGATGGGATTTTTATTAATTTATGTACATACTCTTGCAAATTTTCCACATTTTATACAATTAAACGGAAAAAATCTGATTTAATGTGTAGATTGTCTGCCTGCATGCAAATAATACTGTGGAAGTTGGAGCTCGAAGTGTGCTTCTCTTTCATTAGAATTGTAACTGGCGTTTGTTTTTTAGTCTTTGGGTCTGTGTAAGTTTGTAATTTTTACTCTGTTATTACTGACACAAATCTTTAAACCAGAAATTATAAATTGGAGAATCTGGAATGAGATAATAATGGTATATTGGAGAAACGATGATCATTCTAAGTAAGATTAGCTGAGTAATACACCCGAAAAAAACCTGGATAGAGCATGTCTACATCGTCATAATTGATGTGATATGCGTGTCTCCACTAAGGCATATTAAGTGCCCTAATTAATGGTTGTTTGCCAAACATGTGGAAATCCATTTATATGAACAATATATCCGAGGTGTCACCTAGATCTGCGCATTCAAAAGAAATGTAAACAAATAATTTATTTAATTTTTCAAGGGAATCGGTGGCGTATACGTATTTTTTTTTCTTTGAACATTTAATATTGTTTTATCTATGGATAGCAACAACACTATTCGAATGATAGGCGTAATCAAATTAACTGATCTTCTAAGCAAGAGGCTAGATAACAACTTGTCGAATGTTTTTTTTAAGACACTTAATTGCAATTCACAATTAGAATACTTTAGATAAATGAGGTCTCAGAAATCTGAGAAATATCTTTCATATGGGCAGAATTCATCATCAAAATGGCACCGTTTTTTTTTGTGTCAAATAGTATGGAAAACAATTTAAAATTCACCCTCTAACCGAGAAAAAACCGTTATTTATGTGAACTGAGCAAATAAAAGTGAAAAGCTCTTAAGAACTGTTTGTACTTGCGCAATTACAATGGTACTACTTTGTGTCTTTTTGGATGATTCCGTAAAGCCTACATGCATCTTCATCTTTCATCTGCTTGAACATCTGCTAAAAAAGAGAACACAAAATAAATAAATCATACTTATGCGATAGATAAGGGAGACCAACTCGTAGATCATCTTCATCTATGAAGATTATAGGAAGTATGAAATTATAGTGAAGGTAAACATGTTCATCTCATTATAACATTTTCATCTGCACCATAATTTGATTTGTTCAGGTTGCGAGTTTTTTCACCTCATTTTGCTTAAAGACAACGAAAAAAGCGCAAATTTTCTTCACAAAACTACATACCTGAAATTTGATTGTGAGATGTATCAAAAAAGTTATAGCAGAGTTAGGGGCAGTTATTAGTGTCTTGCTTTTATTGTTTTTTTATATTATGGTCCCACTCTACTTTTCTTCAAATCTGCAGTTGCAGATCCATGTAAAGCCTAAAGGAGGAATATTTACTTGCGGTTATAGGGCAAGTTATATATTCGTAAAAAAAAACAAAAAATTTCTAGCAATCAAACATGCCATTTCGATAATAGAGAACACCAAAAAAGTGGGTCCCGCAATTCCGTCTGTCTGCCACTCTGTCTGTTTCTCCTCGAATCTACAGCCTAAACGGTTGGATAGATTTTGTTCAAACTTGGTACATAAGGTTTTTTTTGTAATATTCCCACTTTTTTTTTGAGATCACAAATAACAGTAGCTCCCATACATTTTTTTCTTTTTGCCAAAAACAAAAATCTAATTTATTATAAAAAAATCAGTTCATTAATGAAGGAAAAATGTACATTTTGGTACTTTTTTTTTTGGAAACAAATTGTTAGTTTTTTTTTTTGGTACCTCTAGTGGTACCATTTTCTTGGTTTTCGATTTTCTGAAGAACGGTTGGGTTGATTTTTTTTAAATTTTGTATGCAGACGCTCCTATAAAATCTTCACACTAGTAAACAAAAATTTTTCAAAACAAATTTTTTTTTTGAAAACTCAAAATTTCGAAAACTACTTGATGGATTTTTTCAAAACTTCGTATTTGGTAGTTTTTTGACATTATCTTGAATAGTTCAAAAACCTATTTTTCTAAAATAAAAAAAACAACAGTACTTCCCATACAAATGTTAAAAAACCGTAAGGAAAAAAATGTATTTCTCGAAAACGGCACCAAGAACTTTTATTAAAAAAAATGTGTGTATTCTTAAATTAGTACAGTTCACTTTCAGGTATAAAAATATTTTTTTTGCGTACTTATTAATGGTACTTTCCATAAAACTACTTTTCATATTTTCGACTTTCTAAACGATGAACCGATTAAAATATTTTTTTTATACAAATGCTCTCTAAAATTTTCAAAAAGAAAGTTTGTCGATTTTTAAAAAATAAATAAAAATTTTTTTTTGTAAAATCGATTTTTCAAAAACCAGTTACAGAATATTTTTGAAATTTGAATTTTATATAGGTATTAATAATATCTTCAAAATGGCGTTTTAAATTGTTTTTCTTAAAATGTTTTCAAAATTTTATACATAAAAAATTAATTTATTAAAAAACTGCTCCAACGATTTTTGAATTTTTTTTTTGATATATTCCTATTTATCCATGAATTTAAATTGCATCTTTGTTTTCCCTCAAACTATAACGATTAAGCAATATAAAAACATTTAATTATGTGTATTATCTATTTATTTTTCCCTTATTATTATTCCCTTTTACGAATTTTTGCATACGTCACTGAATACTAAATATAATGTAGGCCCTCATACGTTTATATATACATATGTGTCTTTAAAAATCACATGAATCTTATGTATGCATATTGCACATAATTTATAAAGCTTATTCATATAGCTACCTATACCTACCCACATATATCCTTCATTTTTATTATTATGTGTACTTGTTTACATACTTATGTTCCATCTTAATACATATGTTAGCAGATACATTTACGCTCCTAACTTACATAATTAAAATCCATAACTTAGATTTAAATAAACATTTGTAGGTAGGTACCTATTTAACTATTCCTTGAATCCCATTCGACAATTGATTACACTAAGATTCAATACCTACATAGGCTTTAAACCTGCCTAGGATAACTACACCTAACTAACTAAACCTCAATTGTTAGCTACATTAAAGTTGTTAGCTACAAGATAAAGTTCGTATGATCCAGTCATGCATTTTAGCTCAAAAAGAACAGCGATTATGAAAAATCGTAATTGTATCGAAAAAAAATTCTGTGCACTAGTGTAGGTATGGTATGGTCTATATTTTGGATAAACAAAAATTCAATAATGTTACTAACGCATTTCGGCCAAAAAGAAAAACTTTTTCTGAGTTTCGATTTTCTCATTAACGGCAATACTGATTTCGATCAAAGTGTTTATACTGGAGCTTCTTTAAATTGTAATGCTGCATAAATGAAAATTTTCGATTTTCTTTTTATTTTTCACTTTTTTATTAGAGCACTTAATTTGGAATTCAGAACCGTTTTGATAATCCAAATCAGCAAATAGTTTTGAAATGACAGCAGTTTGCGTATCAAACCTACAAAAATTCGTATATTTATCTTTTAAAATTTTTGAAACAAAACGCCTGCTTTATTTTGTTGATTGAAGCATTTTTGAGTTTTGGATTAAGTATTTAAGTGTTTTTAAAAATCATTTGAAACTAAACAATTTTTTTTTCATTTTAAATTTTTAAAATATGTATGTAGAATACGTTTCATTATTTCCCTAAAAAGTTTTATCTTTCATAATTTTATTTTTATCTTTCATAAATCTATGTCAGCTACCACATATTTCAATATTATGTAAATCGGTCAAAAAATAACGCAGTTGAAATTTTTTGAATCCGGCTCCGTTCTTGCATAAATACATCCCCCAAAACGATCGCATATTTCAAATGTACAAATGTCACCGTCGTTCGAGCTTGAATTAGTTGTTCAACAATTTAACATTATTTATGCTTATATATAAAACTGTCAGAAATTATATAAGAAATGATTCACACAAATTGGATAAATTCCCCAAGGAATTTGGTTGGAAAATTAACCAAACTTTATTAACTTAACGAACAACTGATTCAGGTATACAACATTTACACAAATAATAATTACTTAATTAACTAATATGAATTTTTGCACCTTTAAACTTGACTTAACTAATAAAAATGTGTTTAAACATTTTAAGGGTATTCATAACCCCTTGAGTGCGCGCATAATTTAAAAAAAAAAATAAACAAAATTATGAAACAAAAATATGAAAATATACCTGTCAATGGTAGATTTTTCAGTGTAATGAAAACTAAGGTGATCCACAGATTTATATTATATCTTTTCATATTGCTCGATTTTTTAAACAAGAGTTTTTCTATTTCTCTCTTTAAAAACGGTACACAACCTTAAGGTTCACAAGTCAAACTAAGTAGCTGAAAATTTTGTCAATCTTGCAAGAACATTGTTCACAAAAATTATCAAGTTTTATTTTTGAATTAAAATTAATGTATCATGTCATACCTACATTTCTATCTTTTGAAAAGAAAAGATAAAATATCTTGTCTTGTCTTGTCTTGAACGAACATAAAAACCAATGCTTTTAACAAGTACCGCTGTTGAAATTTGTGTCTTTGAAGGTGGAAACAGTAATAATTGAAATGTGTTATTGTTTCGATTTCATATTATGATATTTGAGATTTGAGTATACCTTCTCCGATTCTAATAACTTAAAGTGAATAAATATCTATCAGATATTAAACATCAAATCAATATGCAGGGCACATTGTTTTTCGAAGTATTATTAATGTTTTTTCTGGTAGACGAGTTGCTTAAATTTCAATAAGCTTTTGCTTATATTTATGTACCTAAATTTACGTACATAAATAAATCAAAACTTAAATTGATATTTAAAATTCCTAACACGTGCCCTGCATTGAAGGATATTTTTGATTAATGTAGTATTTATTTTGTTTTCAGTTTTTTTTTTGCTTGAACATTGCAGAATATTTTATTATTTTATAACAAAATTATTTTATTATTAAATACCATATAACCGCTAAGTTTACCTTATGTTCGTTTGGAATGTTTTTAAGCAAAAAGTTGCTAAGCTTTACTACGAATATTTAACTTTATTTTGATAGGTTCTACAAATAAACGACATCCCTGAGATACGATATCTTTCTGTCCTTCTCTATCCAGACCATACTATTGATTCAAAGCATGCGCACTGCCATGCACAATGATTTAATCTCTAAAACAGAGGTTTAGTCTTTCTTGTCGAATCGAAAGTGGGAATTGTGGTCCAATGACATAGTTGTCTGGAGAATTGTTGTATATTCGCTTAATCCGGCTTAATCAATGTAGTCGACGTGTTTTGACTTTTTGGAAAACATCAACATCTTCGTCCAACAGATCGATAAGTTCATGGTTGGATTTTCTTATATCAAAAAAAAATTTTATCATTGTGTTAAACGTGAGAAATGTTGAACTAATTTTTATCGTCAAACCATAAAAGCCGCATTTCGCTGGCGTTATTTTTCGAGGCTACGTATTTAATCTTTTTTCCCTATCTTCATTTGGGGGCATGGATCTCACTACGGGGATCTGAGAGCTGTCATAAAGAACTAGTCCACGATTGTGTCTTTCTCAGTGCCTTGACTTTAGCAATATTACTAATCTCAGATCATAGTATGACAATAAGTTGCTCACGTAAGCTACCGTCAATAAGTCCCTGAAAAATGAAAACATTTTATTTTTATTTTTCAACATAGTTATAAGGCATCATCTAAATTTTCTCCAATTTTTTGATGTCCTCTAAGGTATTACTATACCATTTCTCCAGCCTCTCAAAATTATCGTTTGTTTAACCGATGACTCCTTCATTCAAATAAAATCTCTTACATCTGAGCTAGTTCTTATTGTTTGGAAACGATAAACAATCGTAGGTGGTTAAATCTGGTGAATATGCTGGGGCAGAAGTTTGTATCCTAACCGATGCAAATTTGCCATTTGTGACTCCGGACGTTTTGGTAAAAAAGAACTGTTTTCTTCGCTAAATGCAGAAGTTTTTGTTTCAAATCAGCTTAGAATCAATCTAGCAAATCTACGTAATCGTCATCTGCGCCCGCGGTCGTTTTATCCTTTTTGAATAACACCGCGTGCATCTCATACAACTTTCGCCATGATCTTGTTTGTTGACTAAACCGCATTTGCCTTCTTCGGCTTCGATTTACCAGGAGAAGTCCATTGTTCTGACTATTCCTTGGTTTCTGGTTTATTGTGGTGAGTACAGGCCGAGAACGGCGCAAAAACTCAGTCGATTTTTTCTGGAACATCAGTAAAGACACCTTTGAAGTTGTCAAACAATTGTGTTTGCTGTGGATTGTGAGCCACACCATGGATTTTGTATACCATTTCTAGTGTGGTGACCTCAAATCGACAACCAGAACCTTGCGCGTCATTTGTGCTTGAACGACCGAACCGAAATTGTGTAAACCAGCGGTGATCGTGAAAGGTTCTAATCGAAAGTAAAGAGTGTTCATAATTTTTGCCAAAGTTTTGTTTGGTTTGCGTGAGTTTTTTCTTGCAAAAAATAGTGCTCCATTAGCACTCGAAACTCACTTTTTTCAATTTTAATCAAAATGGTCTTATCACTTAGGGGTCTAAAAGAAATGGCTGCCACAACAAAAATATTTTACAGATCTGTCCGAAAAACTTGCTGCGTTCTTTTGAAAGATGATTCATGAGGTGACGACACAATTTGTGTAGTTTTTCAGGAACTTATTGACCCACAGATTTACTTTGAGTTAATCTTTTGATTTTAAAGTATCTAACGTCGAACGTCTCTCACTTTGTATTTATTCTCTTTCCTAGAATATTACTATCCATTTCGCACACAGCAAAAATATGTATCACATCACTTCACATTACATGATACAATACTAGGTTTGTTCGATGTTCTGTATTCTAGTAGTGTGGACTGGTGAATGTCAGTGAATTATTTAATTGCCAAAAATCTGTTAAAAAATATTCGTCCATTTTGACATTTCATTCACTCGATTTTTTTTAATTGGTCACGAATGTAGTTTAGGTTATATTAGAAGTGGTGGTGGAACGAAAAGCCACCTCACCTCACTCGGATCTCAATGGATCCATTGCGGGCCCCATTGTTGGAAAGGGGAAGTTTAAGGAGGGTATTAAACAGGGAGGGAGATTATGTATGAGGTCACAAATGTAAGTTAATAGTCTAATTTTGAGGTATATTCGTTTATATGTGGATGATATGTGAAACCCGAACAAAGTTTGACTGTTCCTAACAATCAGATGGCAATTTTTTTGGCAATTAAAACAGTTTTGGCAATTAAAAAATGTTAAACTCTCATACTATTTATTATATAAAACAGTCAATTATATTTCTACAATCTGGCTTAGAATTTGTGAAGAATTTAGGCTTGTAAATTGTTTAAAATCGCATCTATTCGTTTATTCGCCGGTCGTTGAGCGCTGTCATGCCGTTTATGGATTTGCTTAGCATCGAACATATCCAGGGCATCAATCCTATACATCTATAATAAGTTGACAAATAGTCAATTTATTTTGCGACTATGGCAATCGTATTTTTATAAAATGAGGAACACAATAAAGAAACAACATTTTAAAAAGATGTTTACCTTTTACTAATTAAAATGGCTGCGCAACAAAATATAGGAATATTATTTTTAACTAATACTATTGCCGCCAACAGCTGATGTGATGCTTATTTGATAGTTCTGAATTGGTTTTCTGTGGCCAAAGCGCACTCTGTGCTGGTACCCAACAGATATCGATCAAAGTTCGGGCACAAAAATGTGTGACATCGAACACTTTAGGGTTCATTATAGTATGTTCATCGAACAAATCTGATGCACTGATCTCTATAATACACTGGATAGTGTATTCCCTACAAAGTTACAAAGTATAACAGTTTTTTTGACTCCATTTGAATTTGACAGTAGCACCAGTGCAATTGCCTATCTCGTTTTTTTTTTATAAAAAAAAATTGAAAAACAATTTATTTTTATTGTCAGTTTCAATCAAAATAAAAAGAGCTGCAAACAATTCAGAATAAAGTAAGTATCAAGAAATAATAAAAATTGAATCATTTTAGCTTAATATTTTTAAATTTACAAGATGATAGAGGACTTATTCATCAAAACAAATGGACCTGGTTAGATGGAATAGGTGCTATAAGTACATCAATCGGACAGGAAGGACGGCTCGTCATAAAGCTCGTGGTGCTTCCTAATGAGCTAGATGGCATGGTTGCCGAACTAAAAACTGCCAAAATAGAAATCGATCAGATTAATATTGACCCGCGGAAACTTTTCTCTCACAAAGGAAAGATGGAGGGATTCCCGGCTCGAAACAAAGAACTTAAAGAAACTGCCCATCGTGCGTTTGTGTCGTACATCATGAAGAACAAGAAAATCTTTAATGTTAGCCACCTTAATATGGACGAATATGCGAGATCGCTTGGACTCGTCGTTGTTCCCAGGGTACGGTTTCTGGAGCGATTTAAAAAACGACTAGCAGCTGCCCATAAGACAAACAAAGATGAAGATGATGAGGCATTTTCTAGTGAAAGTGAAAATAATGAAGAAACATCTAAAGCTACACCTGTTGAATAGAAAGACGTAATTAATTTTAATCTACTACACTAACGACGGTGAAAATTCCGGCGCCGAAGATGATTTATTCAAGATGGAACGAAGAGATCACGATGTTGATCGTGACACCAAAGTTGATGATGAGAAAGTCCTCGCTGAACTTACTGCAGCTAAAAAGGCGAAAATTCTAAATAAACCGAGTGCTGAAAAAACGAATTCAAGCCAACACAAAAGTTAAGTTCAAGGAAACGGAACCTGGACACAAGAAAAAAATTGCAATCGGATCTCGCAAGAGATTATATTAATCAAGTCGAGGGAGGAATTGATATTGAAACTACAAAGAAGTTCAGAAGTCCTTCGTGAAGAGGATAAATTCGATAAGAACGTTTCAAGGAAATTGTCAAAGCTAAGCACAGGTTGAAAAGAAAAAATCAAAAAGCAAGAATTTCGAAGACGAAGATGAAGTAGACTTCGACGACTTTGGTATTGATGAACACGATCCACATGATGTCAATTTGTCATGTTTGCCGAATCTAGATAAGATTTAGAATGTGGTAAACAGTGATTCAAATAATGATGAAGAAGATGGTGATAACGGTATTGGAGAAGTAAGTGAAAGTGAAAGCTTGGTTCAACAACCACCGACCAGAATTGCTTTAGTAACTGGTAGCTATTCAAATGATGACGACAAAGAAGATGAAAAGATATTGCAGAAAAATTATCATTAAATATGGAAGCTGAAATTATTGCAATGTAATTAATGGAAAAATAAAACAAATTCAAGTTCTTTTACAAATGGAAGTCAATATTGTGCGTTTCTCTGTCTTTTTTCGTCTTAAAATTTTAGGTTATTTACAATACATATTGAAAATCTGGTAACAGAACGTTTCAAGGAAATGTGTTTTCTTGTTGGTGGAGTTGAATGATTATGCTGTTTTTTTCGATTTTCTGGTCGATTTTAAGCAAATCTCAAAGGTCTATGAGAACTTCAACGAGTTGACCCTCACCGCCAGCCTAAGATAAATTTGCCGTTATCAGTGATACAAGGTGCGGCTTAAGAAGCCACTATTGGCAATATGAAGCTACCACCGAAACCAATTCAATTCTTTTCTTAATAGGAACGTAGGCCATTGGTACGATTTCGATTGTAATTCCTCTTTGGTATTTTTCTCAGGTTTTGGAATTCTTTGTATAATCGGCACACGATGCGACAATCTTCTCTTGCAGCATACACCCACCGCCGCCTTTGATGAGTGCCATATCTTCATAGGCTTCATCTTCTATGGCACAATCTAGATGCGAATTGCGACCCAAATCCACCAATATCTAAATATCAGTGCATTTTCAACAATGAGATATCGGGCCTGCAAACTTGTAGGAACGCAAACCGATTGAAGACCTTCTTTTTTGACTGCAATATTCGGTCGATAGCAAAAACAACCGTGTTTCCACTGCGCACTCCGATGGCGGTATTTTAATTAATCACTGATCTCTATAATTTGTATTATAGAGATTAGTGAAATTAACCAATTAATCCATCTCTTTGAAGGCTGCCATCTTCTTTTTTTTAAATATTTAATACACACTAGAAACAATCAAATATATCATTAGTATAGCTTTTTTTATTAATAAAAATTCGTACTTACATTTGTTGAAAATTGATGTGTAATTTAGATTTTAGATTTTTTTGAAGAAGGTGCCCTTGGTATGGATGATTAAACAAATTTAATTTCAAGCATAAGCAACCTTCTTGAAATGTAACTTTGGCAACTAAAATGTTATACTGTTATACTGACATGGACCATCTGCAATTATTACAGTTTTATATTGGGTTCGATTTTGTTGTGTGAATACACTATCCAATGTATTATAGAGATCAGTGATCTTATGTCAATCTAAGAGAGAGAGAGAGAAATGATTACCAAGTACGTATAACAAAATTTATAAAAACGCCGATTTAAGTAAAACTTTTATTTTTTATGTGCCAAGTTATAACAAACCAATATCAAGTACTTTGTTTTTTTTTTTTGTTTTCTTTTAATACACTCATACATACATATTCTAAAAAAATATTATAAATTATTTAAATATTTACACAAAAATGTTTAATTAAATTTAGTAATCAATTATTGTATAAGTTAACATTTTATTTAGTTTAGTATAATAATTTAATTTAACAATTCCAAAATGTATTCGCTCTAATATATAAATATTTGCTAACACTTCCATATCGAACATTTAGTTTTTATGTTTTTTAACTACAGTCAAACCCACTTAAATTAAAAAAACTTACATTTAATTTTATCTGAACGGATCCTCATATAGGGGCATCTCGGTTTATTAAAAAAAAATCAGTTAAGCTCGACAGGTCAGACATCTAAATACAGATAGAAAAAATCAGTTAAGCGCCATTGAGGAACCAAAAAATGTAGTGTATATTTAAAGAAAAGTCATGTGTATTCAGAATTTTCCTCAGTGACTGCCAGAACAGCATTCAAATGTAAATTGGATGTATATATTTGTTCATGATTGGTTTTTCCATGTTTAAATTGAATAGAGCTTTTATTATAAAGTTTCAAAATAATTGTTTATAATATTTTTCAATTAATTAAATTTATTTGTTTAAAAAGACACGAGTATAAATTAAGCCACATAAATAATTAATGGATTTCAAATAAGTTTGACTGTAGATAGATATTACAATAGATTAACAATATAATATATATTCATTATTTTATTAATTCGTTGATTGTTAATTGCAAATCATAATATTTATACTCAATGTGTGTGTGTGTTTTTTTTTTAATTTTGCTTTCAAATAAAGGCAATTGGTGAATATCTTAATGCGTTTTATATATATTTATAATTATATTCCTAATAAATTTATTTATATTATCA
Organism: Philhelius pedissequus; assembly: GCA_910595825.1. Classification (NCBI taxonomy): domain Eukaryota; kingdom Metazoa; phylum Arthropoda; class Insecta; order Diptera; family Syrphidae; genus Philhelius; species Philhelius pedissequus. The sequence continues at coordinate 330,749,836 of OU343160.1, forward strand.
TATCGCTCATTTAACGCTTAAAATGCTGTGTGAATGATTTTAATGCACAATTGGCGAATTTTTTAAACATTGCTTTCTATTAATTAACTTTGGTATTTTTTTTTTTGATTTTTTAAATAAGAAATGATTACAATATTATTGTACTTTATAACAAATAAATAATATTTCACATGGTGGGTGACTTACAATTGTTGTAATACTCATTGCTTAAATGTTTCAGGTTTTATTATTTATCTTATTATTTTAGAAATAATGCAAATAGTGAAAAAAATGTTTTAATGATTTTTTTTTAAATGGTGTCTCACGAAATGGCTTACAATGTTGGTATGAAGATGTATGCAGTTGGTTTGAAATCACATCTCAACCTATTCAAACACGGTTGGGATGTAATTTCAAACACTTAATTTTTTTGTTTAGTTTATAATATTATAAAACTTATTTAATATTTACAAAACATTTTACTTCTAGTATATATATATATGTATATTAAATCCGTTTAGATTATCCAAATATTTTCAAAAGGGTCGCAATGAAAATATAGCACATTGTTGTGAACAGTCCTATGCGTTGTGAACCGTTGCATCGATCTGTTTTGCAAATCGAACATTCAACGAGTACAGCCTCTTTCGATTCTTCGGGACTACTATTTAGATTGGCCTTTTTCGAAATGTGGTCTTTTAAAATTGAACAAGCATCAGTGTCTCGAGTGTCTAGTTGGCAGAATCTAGCTGTTACCGGTGGACTGTCCACAGCTAGAGATAAAATAAGGATATATTAGCAGAATTACATACACAATTTAAATAAGGAAACTTATAAATAATCACAGTACACATATGACAAGGAATGATCTCGCACATGTCGTTGAAATTCGGTTCTCATATGCCACTCATAAAAAAAATTTCACATACAAAGGTATTGTTATTTTTGACACATGCTTCGCGCATGAACGAAAATGGAAACTCGGAAGAACATACCTTGTATATGTAGGAATTGTGATAAGTAAATGCTTATACAGAATGGGTTAGAGAGGACGAAGCTATACACGTGAGGGAGATGTAAGACTGTGGCAGGTATATCAATTCATTCTGGCTTTCTAGTTTTTTTAGTTGAATCTTTGTCATTTTTAATTGAAGAATACTACGTTTTTACCTTTGAAAACTTTGCGAAGAACTCCACGCGAATTTCGTATACAGTAAATTTTGAAAGATCGCGAATTTTGTCAAATGGACCAAAAAAGGACCAACAACTTCTAAATATTCGTCTAATTTGACATTTCATTTAGATAAGTTTTTTATTTGTTGCAAATGACGTTTAAATTCCCTATCTTTATAATTTATAATCTCTGGTTTAAATGTCAGTCACTGATGTCTATAAAACGCTGCATATTGCCTTAATACAAAAAAGATGAGGTAACTTGAAGACTGTTATACGAGTAAGTGCGCAGGTACCATGTCACATTAACTTTATATCATTTCAAAATACGTTTAGAGTTCATATTGAGCGATATTTCAAATGCAGCTATTATTAATTTGTATACAGCAATAAAGTTTGTAAGGAGCACAATGTTAACTTAATTTTTTTACTCATCTTCAAATTGCCTTGAATAAATGTTATACTTATAGGGAATATACTATCCAATGTAGTATAAAGATCAGTGATGTCAGTTCCTCGCGAACGATTTATTCATTGGAGTGTGGATGATATGAGGAAAGCAAATAGTGTTTGACAGTTCGACCATTATGTATCTATTTTGATATGTATCTTATTTTGGTAATTAAAAAGCAAGCATTAATATAAATTATATTTCTTCCATTTGGTAAAGAATTTCTGTTTGAATTTAGGTTCTTAAATAACATTTAAGTATTAGTTCATTTAAAGGCCGTTGGTTGCTTTTATGTTGTAAGTTGGTGGTTGACAGCTGCGAAATGTCACAAATAATTAACAAACACAATAGACGCGTTCATTAAATAAAAGAACAGAACATCACAGCATAGGACAGAAAAAATTAGAACAGAAATGTCAGAAAAGTTAGAATATCATAAATTAAAGGTTATTTATTAATGCAAAATGCTATTTTTATGTTCTTTTTTCATGTTGATAAGACAAATGTTTAATTTTAGTACTAATTCAAATTCACTTAAATAAAAATGGAGCTTAATAACTCTTAACTGAAAACCAAAACTAAGGAAAACAGAATAAAAAACTCACGATTCTGTTCTATTGTGATTTTGCTCAAAAGCCAGAATAGACCTTCTTTTAAGTTCTAGAACACCACTTCACTGAACATCATATCAGAGCAAATTCGAATAGATAATTCCTTGAACTGTTCTATCATCATGCAATTTCAGCTTACGATTTTTAAACACGATTGTGAGGGGTACGTATGTAGTGGCATTGGTAGCCAAAGTTGATCAGGTTGAAAAATTACGGAGGTATTACCCTTTTCTTCTTTGCAAATTTTCGTTATGATACGATTGATCTTTTCTGAATTGAATTAAGAGTAAAGAGAGCCGATATATTTCTCAACAAACTTAACATCCATTAAATATTGCAGCAGTGCTTAAAAGTATCCTTGCAACCGAAAGAAGCCCAAAATAGAAACAAGGATTAAAATTAGCTATGGTGTAAAAGCAGTTTTACTTAATATTCATACTGTTACCTCTATCCAGAACAGTTCAGAACAAGTCACTGAACAAAGCAATATATGCTCTAGATAGTTCGAATGAATCTTTGATATTGGTTTGTGTGGAACATGTACTAATGTGTTTAGATTCCGACCTTACGTTTGACAGTACATAGTTAGTAAAAATTTTAATATATAGCTATCCAAATTTATGTAATTCAAACCAATCCTTCGCAGTTTTTTCCATTTATATTTGCAGAAGGTATTATTTATTTTCTTCGTAAGGAAGACATTTTAATGGAATTTGACGAAACATGTCGTTACCGCTCTAGTCTTATACTACGTTTCCACCGAACTTTATTCTCTTGTAGATTTACTAATCTCAAAAAGTGTTTCCACCGCTTAATCTACTATTAATTTTGACAGCACTATTCAAAATGCATATATCGATTCATTTTCTCCTATGATGTAGAAGTGAGACAGGCAGCTCCATCTGTGTCAACCGAAGAGAAAAAATCACTTTCCCAATGAATGTGTTCATTTCGATATGGAAATATGGTAGTTCGATTGAAGATTTAAATGAGATTTATTTTAAATCTTCATCTGAGAAGATTAAAATTTGTATGGTAAATCCTCAAGATTTGTAGGAGATTTAGCTAAATCTACTTAAATCTCTATTTAGTGGTCGACGGAAATGTAGTACATATTATACTAATAATTATTCAGCATCTATAATAATTGGGTACGATCTTATGAAAGGTGTAATAAATTTGCCAAAGCCTTATGAAAGCTGAAATGTTAGTTGGGCAGTGACACACCGTTGGAAAAAGTTAAGCATTTCGTTTTAATATAGATATTCGCTCGTCCTCTCCGAGACACCCTGTATATACATTTAAAACTATTCTGAAACTTACTTCTTTTCGCAATAACTTTTTGACAATACATCGGTGGTATTGTTCTCAAATTGTTTTCAAAATATGCAATTTTGTTTAAGTTTAAAAGCCATGAGTTGGTTGATTTCATTTTTTCCAAGGTGCAAGTCTGAAATAAATTAAAATTAAAATAATAGGTTAGAAGGTACTCAAAAATCTCGTTAAAATTAGAAATAAATAAAATATTTAAATACAGAAGAAGGCCCTGAAACTATATATTTTTTTTTTTGATTGAAACAAATCGTGCACAAGAAAATAATTTTTTTGGTAAAGGCTGTCGAGTACTAATCTAATTAACAAGATATTGTGAAGTGGAAAGAAGAAACATTTTATTCATTCAGAAACTGAAATGGAATTTTTTACTGAGCATTTACCTAACTAAAGACTTAAGTGGTAGTTATACAACATTGGGCGTTTTTCTTAAAATTCTGTGGGTACTTGGTATGTAGATTATTTCATTTAAAAATATTAAAATTTTATTACAATACATTTTGATAATAATGGGTTTGAGCAGTGAAATCACAAGTCACGCTCTGGTCGCCCTAAAGCAAATTTATTTTTCTTTAAGTGTCGACTTGAATTAACTGTCAAATTCATATAAGTTCTGAAGCATTTGGTTTGTTGTGGAGCTTGCATTCAATTTAATTAAGTTTAATTTAATACATTTAATACAATGTATCAAAGAAAAACAATTTTTTTGTATTTTTGACAGGAAAATATGAGTGAACCCAGGTTAAATTTAAAGAATGAACCTGATATAAAAAGTATGATGCAAGATTTTAAACAATCTGATATTAAGTTAAAAGCATGATACTAATTAACAATTTGCTAATATTAAAGCAGTTTACTAAAATATTCTAAATTTTAAACACTTTTTAATTAGCACCATACTAAACCTAATCTCTGGATAAACTGCAGCTGAACACGTACAAAAGATTGCAAAGCACTAAGCAAACATAACTTTTTGACGTTTGTAAATGTCAAAGTGACATATGGACCGATTTGGTGATTTTAACTTTAGTAAAAGGTTAAGAAGATATTACGATACTAAAATCCTCTCTTTTTTTAACCAAGTATCATACTAAAAATTATTTTACATATTACTAAATCTACTAATGCAATGTTAATGTATATTGTCGGTTAATCGATATTGGGTGACTACACTATCAGCAGCTTTCAGCAAATTTAAAAAGTCTTATTAAAATTTGTGTTAGAAAATCTGATAATTTTATGGCGTAAGGGTATATAAAGCCTGAAAATGTCAGTCTTAACATCTGTATCATGATACACGCTCAACATTGCTCTGATTGATGTAGGATAAAAGAAAATGCAATATAATATAAATGGGTGATGGATGAAATAGACGGAGTTCCAAATTTGTGTTGGCATACTGTTCAACGAAAAAGCGAGGAAATTATCCCCTGAAGGCCTTGATTTCTCTGAGAATTGTAACAGCAATTATCACATTATCCAGGTCTACTTCCTAATGATAATCTGTCATGGCAATTCTGAATTTCATGAAGAGGACAAAAATATGATTAATCTCTTCAAAACTAAGAGACAAGTTCAAAATTCATCAAAAGGGTTCATTATTCTAAAAAACTAAACATTTTCCAGGGACTTGAAGGACAAATTGTTAAGCTACCAAATAATGGTAATTTGCAGGAATGCAGTATCGATTTTACTATTTGTCGTTTTTTTCTGAAAATAAATTGTCATTCTTGAAGGAATAAAGCTTAGAATAATGTAGCCTGTATACTGAAAACTCATCAAGCAGTCTTTCGCAAGGATCAGTTATTCGTTGATTATAATATCAGCATCCAGCAAATCATTCTCAAGTGTCGAGTAGAGAGCTTCGTTCTGTTCGTTCGAATGTTCTTTAACTTCCTTTATTTTCATCCCCAATTTCGATGCATACAACTTCCTTTTAAATCATTCCTAATTACTTGCGATGTACATATGTAGATACTATAGGGCAAGTTTTGCATTTGGAAAAAAATTCTAACTCGAGATTTTAATCAAACTTGACATTACGATGATAGAGGACACAAAAAAGTGAATAATTGTCTGTCGGTTTGAGGTCGACATACAGCCTAAACCACTGAAGCGATTTTCTTCAAACTTGGTACTTAAGCGTTTTGGTCGATTCTTTTTTTAATTCTTTTTTATATACAATGATCTGTACCAAAAATGTAACATCTTAATTATCTCAAAAATGGATCTAACGATTTTTATAAAGAAAATTCAGTGAAGCATTTTAGTCTGTAATTGTTTTTACACAAAATGTTATTAACGGTCTTTTTGATTTTCGACTTTCTCATTAATGGCTGAATGGATTTCGATGAAATTTTTTATAAAAAAGGGTCCCTTAAATTCTAATAAAATACTGCGTACCAACCAAGAAAAATATTTTTTTTTTTTTTTAATTCAAAACGTGTTTCGAAAACAGGTGGACGATGTTTTTTGAAATTATGTTTTTAAATTTATATTATTAAAGACTTAAAATGTCCATACCAAATTAGTCAGAAAAAAATTTTAAAAATATTAAGAAGGACACGATCTTCAAAATATATTCGTACTATTTACTTTTTACGCTTAGACTGGACCCTGTTCATTTTAGCCATGTAAGGAAATCCCCTTTAGTGAGCGGATAATTTGAAAAAAAAAACCACACTAACATGAAAAAAAATCCATACGACACCTAATTGTGAAGGTGTACTAGGGCCTTGTATTACACTATAAATATTGTAAATCGGCCAGCCAAAACTTAACATTAAACATTCAAGTGTATAATATCCATTGATATTCAAAATATCGGTATCGCTTAAACAAAAAAAAGGACTCAAAATTGTTTTTAAATTTTCATATCTTGAAAACACGATTTTTCTTTGAAATTTTTCAAAATGTCTGAAACGTAAAGAGAATTCCATCATCTATCTATTTTTACTTGCGATATACATAGGTACTTTGGTGCAAGTTTCGAAAAAATCGAACACGAGATTTTAATCAAAGTTGACATTACGATGACAGATAACACCAAAAAAGTGGGTCCGGCAATTCCGTCTTCAGCCTGTCTGTCTGTCTGTCTGTAGAACGATTCATAGCCTAAACAGCTGAACCGTTGTTTTAGCCCCAAATATAACGGGACTTGCCATCCAAATTTTTCTACCATCTTAATTTTCTGGAAAACGGTTCTAACGATTTTGCTAAACATTGGTGTGAGTACCTTGAGTATGGTCTACATTTTGACCGAAAAAAATTTAAAATATTTTGTTATTAACGGTGCCTGCCATACAACCGTTTTATTGATTTTCGACTTTCTCATAAACGGCTCAACCGATTTCGAATAAAATTTGTATACAGGAGCTCCTTCGAGTTCTTAATAATATTGCATTTCAAAATTTTTGAAAAATAGTTCTTTTGGATTTTTGAAAAAAAAATATTTTTTTTTTGAAAACGGATGGACGATTTTTTCTGAAATTTTGTTCTTAAATTTTTATTATTAAATATTTAAAATTTTCATACTATTTTTTGTAGAAAAAAATCAAGAATAAAAAATTATGTGAAAAACGACTTTAAAAATACGTTTAGCCGTTTCCATTAAGAATCTTCTGCTTTTTAATGTGATGGAACATAGGAGCAAGTACGTGCGATCTAGTAGTGCATTTAATTTTAATATTTATTGTATAAGCATTTTCCATAAAATCTACAAGCACAGTGGGAGCAGATAAGCTTAGCCCCTTTTCTCCACATAAACTTGGATATTTAAATATTATCCAAGTATACAATTTCATTTAAATCTTTAGAGCCGTTTCTGAATAAACATTGTTATTTTTGTACATACATATTTACAAGTATAGCTCATTTAAAGTAATAAGATAATACGATCTATTATTTTTTCATCTGAAGGTTTTGTTTTAAGATAATTGAACTTAGCTGACAGAATTAGACTCTTAAAGAGTTTTTGTAAAAGTAGCTCTTTAATAGGTGAACTAATTTTGTTCAAATTTTCCACATACCTACTTCTAGGCCCGAGTTATACTTTTTTATTATGAATGCAATTATTAAAATTAAACTGATGATTTATGAGTTCTTTACAGAAATATATGTATCTGGCTTAAACCACAATCGTGCCATTCAGTAGGAAATATTTTTCATAACTGAAACTGAGTAATACCCCAAAACCTCACCCAGTTTAATTATTATAGTCTTAAATTCGAACCAAATATTTAATGATAAGTATGCTCCATTACGTTTTAAATTTATATGTACGTTGAAAAATAAAATTTGGGAAGGAACAAAAATTTTTTGTTAACTATCAATGAACTATTCAGGTTAATGGGCTTGTTTTTGTTATCTATTGAGACTGTTTAATGAAAACCTTTATGTTAAGGTACAACAAGATAATTTTCTTTATTTTTTGCAATATTTACCAGGTCAATGTCACTCTAAGTAGTGTTCTATGGTATAATATGGTGACATTAACATTTAACTATTTTGTGTAAGTAAATTAGTCGATTATTATTCCTTAACAATTCAAATTTGTTTGTATACATACATACATGAATAAGAACGAAACAAAACTTCAACATTTACCCCTACTCGATTTCAATGGAATATGAGAATTTGTCGTTCCAAATTTGTTACAACTACTATCGAAATCGCCGCCATTTAAAAAAAAAAACTTGTGTCCCACCAACCCTAAGATTTCTATAAGCCATTAGACTTAACTTCGGATAATATTCGTTATTGCCGATATATTCTGCTAGGAGAAATATTTCTTCTAGTTACTGACGGAGCACAATGGAGTTGCAACTAGAATAGCGTCAAATACACAAATTCAATTCAACATAACCCAGCTGCATTTTTTTTTTTATAATTTTGCACGCGCTCAAGCGATTATGAATACCATTTATATGTTTATAACACAGCGCCGCATCCGGTGATAGAAGAGTAAGAAAGATAGAAAGATGTGTGGCGCGACGTATTGAGACGGTGGTTGTTGTCTCAGATTTTATCTCCTGGGATGGCGGCTGAATTAATGCGGAGAAAATTACCGTGTCTTATTTATTTATGTCTATTATAATTCGCATTATTTTATTTTATTTGGTTGTCATATTTATGAGTAGTTTACTCAATCACATGTTGTTTGTTGTATGCCTAAACAGCATGCAATGAGTAAACCAGCAACTCATTGTATGACATTTATTTTTTTTTTAGAATTGGTTTTTAATGGAATATAAGAAGACATAGACAACGGCAGGAATCGAACCTGTGACCACGAGGATGACAGGTGAGCACACAACTATCGCGCCACGGCCTCCCATATGGAAGTGTGCCCGGTGCTGCAAGAATGGCCAACCTTTAAGTTTCGCTTACACATCTTTTGACACTTCAAAACTACGAACTATTTAAAATCAATTCCGGAAAATAATCAAACCTGATATAAAATGATGCATTGTAATGGGGAAAGCACGTGCGATGGTTTCTGACAGTTATCAATTGCAGTACTCTATTGTGTTCAGGCAGTTAGCCGAGGACACAGTTTTGACATTAGCAGTGTTGTGAAAAGAAAAATTCTCAGCTGTCAAAAATGTTTATTTATAGTGATTTTTTTTTTATTTAATTTAATTATATGCCTGTAAGATCTAAAGTCTTTTAAATGCAACCTGAATTGCACGGCACTAGTTTGGCACAGTGGATTTGAGAACCAGGTATTGACTATCTCATCTCATGGGCGGCATGCAAATAAAAATTGGAGTAATAGAAAAGAATGCGCCTAGCGTGGGGATCGAACCCACACGTCCTAGTTAGCAATCAAGCACTTTATCCACTCCGCCATTGCCACCCACATATATTTGGAATTTTTTTTGTGAATGCTTTTGGTTTCTGATACAAAAATCAACGAAATTAATACACATAAAACGATAAGACATCAAAGAAGGCCATGCAATATTGAGTATTCACATGTTAGTACATAACTAAAAATAATAATTTAGTTACTCATTTATATGGAGCCAGGAAGAAAAAAAAATAAAAAAATGCGAAATATTCCTCAATAAAAATTCAAAGTAAGTTTATTTAAGAATGTCAAAATTGTATGCCAATAGACATCCAAAAAGTATCTCAATCGACAAAGCTAAACTCACCTGAACCTAGATATAAAATATCGCAATAAAAAGTGAATTTGAGCCGCCATCTTAGAGAAGGCAAAAAAGCATATTCCTTCCATAAAAGAATGTACATTATGTACTATTGTACATTCATACATGCAATGGTGAGTTCTGTAAGTTTATTTAATTTTGAGTTGCTATATAATGTAGGTACTATACGGAACGTTTCGCAATTTGAAAAAAAAATCGAACTAGAGATTTTAATCAAACTTTACATTACGCTGATAGAGGACACAAAAAGTGGGCTGCAATTCTGCGTCTGTCTGTCTGCCGATCTCAGCGTTTAGAGTGATTGCCTAGATTATTTTTTTGAAATATTTTCTTAGCCCCATAAAAAACGGAACCTGCCATACAATTCTTTGAAGCAAAAAACTTTAAATTTTAAATATCTCGAAAACGATCAAAAAAATCAGTGCAGGTAAAGTCTAATTTTAGGTCTACAATAATTATTGGGTCTACAGTTATTAATGATACCTGCCACAGAACCGCTTTTTTTTTATTTTGGACGTTCTCATTAACGGTTTAACGGATTTCGATCAAATTGCTTGGAATTTGAATGGAATTTTTGAATCAATTTTCAATCAGCCAAGTTAAACCTGGAAAATAAGATATTCACTTTCTAAAAAAATCCGACAAAACTGAATTTTGATGAAGAGGTTAATCTTTACGTGATAAACAATTCCAAAAAAAGTACCCTAAATTTGGAACGGAGAAACAAATTTTAGTGGGTGGGAAAAGGGGTAAAATTCATTTTTTTTTTCAAATTACTCAAAAACCATAGGATCTTTTGAAAAAAAGTTGTAGGTACACATTGTAACTCATGTCATTCTACACAAATAAGATTTTTTTTTTTTTTTTTTTTTTTATAACTTTCCACGCGCTCAAGGGGTTATGAATACCCTTTATATGTTTTTTCTTAACACAGCGCGGGCATCTGGTGTAGAAGAGAAAGAAGGATAGGAAAGAAGGGTGGCGCGATGTTCTGAGCTGGTTGTTGTCTCAGATTTATCTCCAGGGATGGCGGCTGAACTAATGCGGAGAGAATTACCGTGTCTTATTTATTTATGTCCCTTATAATTCGCATTATTTTATTTATTTCGTTGTCATACTTTATGGGTATGCTAGTTTGCTCAATCACATGTTGTTAGTGTTATGCCTAAACAGCATGTAATGAGCAAAGCAGCAACTTATTTTATGACAATTTTGAGAATTGATTTTTAATGGAATATAAGAAGACATAGACAACGGCAGGAATCGAACCTGCAACCACGAGGTTGACAGGCGAGCACACAACTATCGCGCCACGGCCACCCCCTTTACTTATAATACTTTTTATCGTACAATTGATAGGCCATTAGTCAAAAAATTAACAAATATAGAGCCAGTTTCACACTTTATTCCTCAATGCCAACTGCCCCTTAACTTCACTCAGGGTAAAATTTCAATTTCACACAACCCAAGTTGAAGTGGGCCTTAAGTGGCCATTGTTGGCCATATAACCGCTACGTTAAATGCTATTTCTCTCGGAAACGGCTATAACTATTTTGATTTAAAAAAAATCAGTGCAGCTTTTTAGGTACGACCGATCATATGGTTGAAAAAAAAAAATTTATGTTTAAAAATGGTACTTGCCATAGGACCGTTTTTTTTTTTGCTTTCGACTATCACGTAAATGGCTTAACCGATTCTTCTGAAATTTCACACGTATATAGGTTTAGCTTGCCCAAATTATACTGCGTACCAATATTTTTAATTAATATTTTTTTTGTATTTTTAAAAGCATTTAAAAAAAAATAAATATATATTTTGAAAACTGCTGATTAATTTTTTTTTTCAAAAATTGTAGTTATATGTATTTGTTGAATACCTGTAATTGTCGTGTTTGATTTTTTTTTTGAAAAATGTTTTCAAAAAAGTTAAAAAAAAACTTTCTCAAAACCGCTCCAAAGATTTTTAAAATTTTGTTCTCATAAATTCAGATTTATCCAAGAAATAAAATGGCGTACGTTTTTTTGAGCTCCAATTAGTTTAAATATTTATTTCAGAATTTTGAATTATTTTTAAAAGAATTAAGCCGATTAATCGTTTGTTTTTAAGATTATATTATTAAATATTAAAGATTCTCATACCAATTTTTTTAGGAATAAATTGAAGAAATTTTGTATATTTATAAAAAATTAAGTAAAAAACGACTTTAAAAATATATTGAGATTTTTAATAGAAATCTTTTGCATACAATGTGATATAACATAAGAGCAAGCTTGTGCGATCCAGTCGAGCATTTTATTTTATTCAGGTGGCTCAGGAATTCACTACGATTATTGAATTCGGCCTCTATTTCTGTCCATGCAGTTAGTTTTGCTTCGTTGGTAACTGCGTCCGTTTTTTTCCACTCAATTATATGTTTCTTTTCATTTAACAATATATTTTTTGCAACGATACTTATTTAATTATATTGGCATGTAAAGACATTTTGTATAAAAAACTGAAGTCCAAAAAAAAAGACTGATCAAATGAGTTCTAAAATAAAATGCACGACTGGATCGCACGTACTTGCTTGTATGCAAAAGATTCATAATAGAAACGGCTAAATGTATTTCTAAAGTCGTTTTTCACATAATTTTATATATATAAAAATTCTTAAATTTTTTCTAAAAAAAATTGGTATGTACATTTTACATGTTTATTCATATAAATTTAAAAACAAAATTTCAGAAAAAATTGTCCACCCGTTTTCAAAATATTTAATTTTCCAAAAAAAAATATTTTTTTTTTCAAAAATCCAAAAAAAACTATTTTTCGAAAATTTTGAAATGCAATTCTTTTTAGAATTTGAAGGAGCTCCTGTATAAAAATGTTTATCAAAATCCGTTGAGCCGGATTTCTACATATATAGACATATTGATGGAACCTAAGTATGTTAACAGGTTCAAATAATAATGAAGGGTGTAGGTGGGTAGGTAGCTATATGCATATAACTTTATAATTTAGGTGCACTATGCACACATAAGATTCATGTGATTCTTAGACACATATATGTATATATACATAAATGTATAAGGGCCTACATTGTATTTAGTATTCAGTGATGTAGGCAAAAATTAGTAAAAAGGGAATAATAATAAGGTAGAAATACATGGATAATACACATACTTAAATGTTTTTATATTTCTTAGTCTTTATAGTTTGAGGGAAAACAAAGATGCAGTATGAATTCGTTGATAAATAAGAATATATCAAAAACAAAATTCAAAAATCGTTGGAGCGGTTTTTGAAAAAAATATTTTTTTATGTATAAAATTTTGAAAACATTTTTAGAAAAAAAAATTGAAAGGCCATTTTGAAGATATTATTAACATACATATAAAATTCAAATTTTAAAAAAATGCTCTGACTGGTTTTTGAAAAATCGATTTTTCAAAAAAAAAAATTATTTATTTTTTAAAAATCGAAAAACTTTAATTAACACTTTTAGGGAGCATTTGCATAAATAAGTTTTAATCAATCCATCCAATAGTGAGAAAGTCGAAAATATGTAAAGTGGTTCTATGGGAGGTACCGTTAATAAGTACGCAAAATAAAATATTTTTATACTTAAAAGTGGACTGTAGAAATATAAGAACACACAACTTTTTTTATAAAAATTCTTGGAGCCGTTTTCGAGAATTACATTTTTTTCTTAACGTTTTTTTTAACATTTGTATGGGAGGTACCGTTGGTTTTTATTTTAGGAATACAGTTTTTTTTAACTTTTCAAGATAATGTCAAAAATCTCCCAAGTACGAAGTTTCGAAAAAATCCATCATGTGGTTTTCGAAATTTTGAGTTTTCAACAAAAAAAAAGTTTTTTTTTTTTAAATATCAAAACAATTTTTTTTTGGAAATTTTTTTGCTTACATTAATGTTTAAACTTTGTAGGAGCGTTTGTATAAAAAAATTTAAAAAAATCAAATCAACCGTTTTTCAGAAAATCGAAAACCAAAAAAATGGTACTACATACTAGAGGTACCATAACTAACAATTATTATTAACAAATATAATTAACAAAAATTACTAAAATGTACCCCTTCCCTTCCTTAATGAACAGATTTTTTATAAAAATCGTTGGAGCCATTTTTGTGAAAAATAAGATTTTTGTTTTTGGCCAAAAAAAAACTGTATGGGAGCTACTGTTATTTGTCATCTTAAAAAAAATTAAAAAACGTGTGGGCATATTAGGATGTAGACTCGAGAATAGACAGACAGACTGACAGACAGACGGAATTGGGGGACCCACTTTTTTGATGTTCCCTATGATCGTAATGTCATGTTTGATTGTTATAATTTTTTTTTAGCACGAATCCATAACTTGCCTTATAGTACGTATAATCGCAAGTAAAAATACGTAAAAGTCTACCACTTGATCAGATGAGCAAATATGTTCGAACCAATTGTGCATTTTATTTGTAACTTGTATTATTTGTAACTTTTATTATTTTGTCTTATATCTGACGGTTGAAAAACGCGATTTGTAGAATCTGACAACAACTAATAAAGTAATTAGTAACTGAATTTAAAAACGCTTTCAAAAGTCAAACCATAAATTGAATTATGTCGGTTCAGTGACCTAGTCGAACTATCTCCTAAGAAATGTATGATTTATATAAATGATTTCAAGTGGATACTCTGACCAATATAATTTTCACGAAAAATAGCATTTAACTAGGTTTTAGGGTTTCACGATTCTTTTCAGATCTCCCAGGATATTATTCCTCTTTGAATAATTATTATCAGTTTACAACGTATGTTGGTGGGAGTCAGCCTATAGATAGTGTACACGATAAGACTTAAAACAGCCGGTATACTTTTAATAAAACAAAGATAAAAATAATATGTCCTTGTAATCCTCTGAAATTAATTATTATATTACTTTAAATGCATAGTATTTGAAATTTGAAAAATGCAGTGTTTTCTTCTCTTTTACGATTTCATCCAAACATCGACTTACCTCCGGTACTATGCTGGAATTCGACTTCAAGCTTTTACATCCAGGATTGACACTTGAATCGCAAACAAAACACAGTATCCCATATCCTTTTGGAATAAATGCAATATTGTTGACGAATCCAGATAAGAAGAACGTGTTATCCATTTTTTTATTTTTTTAAATTTCGGTTCCAAGGTTGTGGCATGGTTTGAATTTAATAAAATAATTAAATATAACATTTAAGTGGCATAATTATACAAAAAAAAATATACACAATAATCACACACTAACCGGATTGAATGAACACCATCATCAGAACCAGAATAATCTCTTTCGAAAGAAAGAACTTTCTCGTATGAAATTTCCAGGACATGTTTGTACTTTTTTTTTGTATTTTATTTAAATTCTTTTTATAATTAAATTTTAATTTTATTTCTTTTGTTTAATAACAAGTTATCACTGAATCCCCATATAACGGTAATTTTGTACAGCAACTGTTTCGCTTTGTTTCGAACCGTTCCACTTGGTCAAGCCAACTAAACACTTGCTGAGGAAAATCCGATTGTTATACTGACTGCTTGGTAGAGAAATGAATTCTGATGATGAAAAAGGATGTTTTTTTTTCTATTTCTTAAATTCTAGACTGGAGCCACCAACACATACTTAGATCATATAGATACATCCGAGTCCTGTTTCGCTCTTTTAATGTTTGTTCTCTCTGTCTCTCTTCCTCTCTCTGGCATCTGGTTTATTTGACGGTCGTTCGTTCGTTTCCGCCTGCCATTGCCACTGCCATCACCATCACCCATTGCCGACAAGGATGCGTACTACAAACGAAACGAAACGTCCTTTTGATGTCATTATTTTTGGGGGGCACACAAACACTCTCGCACACAAAAATTTAAAACCATGAAGGAAAAATAGTTTTTCTTTTCTTTGGCAGTAGTTTTTCCTCCTCGAAGAGAATGTTGCAATTTACTAGTTTTATTTTTTTTTTTTTGAATTTTGTTTTTCAGCGTCGTCGTTGAAAAGGGGTTGTGGGGGTGGCGCAATTTAAATTTGAATGAATTAAAGGAGCAAGATGATGGGTCAATTGGTTTTACTGTGGAATTGCGTGGGGGTGTGGAAATGGGAAGCAGGATAGACTCTTGAGTGACGGTTGGTTGGTGGTGGCTTATCGTTTTTCGAGGATATATCATAATTTAAACTTCAACTGCACAATGGGATTCCTATATTATTTTTTTTTTGTAAGTTAAACAATTTGTTCGTTCTTTCGTTATATCGCTCTTTTATGTATTTTTTTTTCTTCATGAAGGATTTGTCTCGAAGAAAATAGATTTTTTTTTGTGAGATATTTTTTTTTTATTTTTATTTTGAGAGAAATGTAATCAAGCTGAAATTATTGCAAATGGCTTTGCATCGCAACACAATGTATGAGGTACACAATAAAAAAAGATAGCAATGAAATTGTTGTTGAGTTTCTGCGAGGATACACAACTTTGAATGGTGCAATAATTGTGTGCATATAGCCTCGTACTTTTCTAAAAGATGCTGGTATTTGGTTTTTTATTTCGATTTTAGCTCGACTACTTAGCTTAATTGAACGCATTTACGTGTTGGCAGTATTTATTTTATAGAATTGTAAATATCCCAGCCAAAATGTACATTAAAGTTACAAAACAACTTTAGTGAAAGTATATAATAATGTAGATAGTTGTTTCTTCAAAATATGTATGTCATGGAAATATTTTAAGTAAATCTTATAACTTGGTACTAAAAAACAGTTCAACGTTTAATCAAATTTGTATCAATATGTTCGTTCTTCGTTCATCGACTTTTGGAGCATAAATGGATAGACTAATTCGATAAATTTGAAATTTGGCAGTATGGGACCCGCCAACCAACAATGTTGCAAACTTTCGGTTCAACGATTTGAATTAAGCTTATATCCTGTCCAAGAAAAATTGTCAGTAGGTACACATTGAAGATAGGTTGTTTGCCTCTCACTCTGGTTGCATTGGCTTGTATAAATATTTCCCTCTTTAAAGCTCTTGTAAGGTTTCTGCACTTGACATTTTAAATCGATGCTTAGTAGAGAGAAAAGAGCGTAGGGTTGCCGTCAAACACAAATTAAAGAAAATATAAATTAATTTGTTTGTTACTACTAATTTACTAAATAAACTCAAATCACTTCCATATATATATATATATATATATATATATATATATATATATATATATATATATATATATATATATATATGTATTATGCAAAGAAAATTTCATTACACTAATAAAATACAAATTAAGTCAAAAATATTTTGAATGAATTAAATTAAATGTGTCTCTTTTAACACCACGAAGCGGAAAGCGGTAAGATAAACGGCACTTCTTTTAAAGGGTATCCCCAGTAGGCTTAAAAATCATTTAAGGTTATTTATCGAGCATCACATTTCTTCCTAATTGACAATACTCCAAAATACCTTTACTTTATTTTAAGGGATATATACATTAAAATAAAACATGATACATAAACAAACCAAGTGACAACACTTTTACTCCTTTAGTTGAATTATTTGTTCTCAAAAGCTCTAAAAAAGCATGAATTCTGAAAGCTCATGAACAAAATCCATAGAAAAGTAGTGACTACTTGCACCAACGCAACGTAGGAATCATAACTCTCATTCTATAAGACTCTGCATCGATAATAAAAACCTATTCTAAAAATTGTCATAAAAAGAGTTGATGGATTACTCATTGCATGCTGTTCAGGCATAACACAACATCATGTGATTCAGTAAACTATCTACACATAAATATGACAACGAAATAAAATAAAATAATGCGAATTATAAGGGACATAAATAAATAAGACTCGGTAATTTTCTCCGCATTAGTTCAGCAGCCATCCCTGGAGATAAAATCTGAGATAACAACCACCGTCGCAATACATGGCGCCACACATCTTTCCGCGCTGCGTTAAGAACATATTGGGTATTCATAATCCCTTGAGCGCGTGCAAAATTATAACAAAAAAAAAAACAAAAAAAAACATCTGCATGTGAACAACAATCTCCATAACCTTGGCTCCAAGTGTACCTCAATAGGTTGACTCGAACTGTAACTCCAAACGTATAAAAAGTCCCAAAAGGGAACTTCCCAACATTCAAATAAATTCCTGTCTGGCTTCCTCCAACGATTCGATGAGTCTATCGTCTGGCGTCCAACAGATCACACAATAAACTTTCATTCCTTTATAAATACGTTTGAACATACTTTTTCCTATCATTAAAATTCAGTTAATCATTTAATAATTATTTAATATAAATAGTCTTTCATTGTATAACCTCATTTTACTGTGTTAGATATCCTATTTAAAACATTACAAATGGTTGATGGCGAATCACATAACACAAGAAAGATCAGTCTGGCTCTGCATTGAAATGTGCAATTCATTGGCGGGTATAATTTTTGTATGGGATATTTTTCCAATTCAGTATCGTGCAAAGGTATATTGCCACTACTGATTTAGAAAAAGCCCACCATAAGACATTTTTTCTTGTACATGTACTCTGTAAATAGATGTAGTATTGTAATTTTCTAAAATATTATAACCAAGCGTTCCATGATATTTTTTATGTTGATTCATTTCTATGGCAGACAGCACTGGAATACTGGATAGTACTAAAATATTAAATGTAAATATAGCGTGAAATGTATTATTTATTACAATACCATAACTTCAGCGACACATTTCATATTTCCCGATTTTCTGCATAACAATGTTCACATTCACTTATGTCATAAGCATTTCATATAAAGACTCAAGTCCACCAGTTTAAAAAAATGGCTTACATTTGTATGGAATGGATGAATAATTTCACTTATGCGATCATCAGAAGAAGCAGTCAGTTGTCATCGGACATTAGAACCATCATTTCAAACACGTGAATTAACAACAAAACCTTCCCCCAAAAATGGAAAACATCGTAGATCGTGGTAATCCCGAAAATGTGTCAGGATACATGATCTCCAACTACAAGCAAACCAACTATAAGCTCTTGGAAGATACTGAAGCTAAGGAAAATTAAGAAGTTCTGCAGTTATAACATCGAAACACCTGGCATGCAGTCCGGCTTTAAGGAGCAAAAATCAACACTACACCCACACCAGAAGTTCCAGCGCATGACACAATCATATAGCCCTAAACGCAGTCATTGTGTGATCGCCGAATGTTTTCGGGATGTCGAGAAACATTCGGTAGCGTTTCGATAGGTGCCCTTATTCACAAACTGTATCTGTTACAACAACACCCGCCAATAATATTCTTCCAAGAACAGGAAGCAATAACCCTGAAGGTGACTAAGTCTTGGATTTGCCCAGACCTCCGTGTTCAAAGTCCAACGTACTAAGTAACTAAATAAATGAGGGGTACTACTTTTTTTTTAATTTATGGGTTTTCTTTACTATGTCATACTAAGTTTTTCTTCCAATTTCCCTAAATTCAATCTAATTGGCACATCTTCTCAACATTTACATTCTCCTTAAGTACAGTATTCCATATCTGGAACAAGATATGCTAAAAGAGTTTTCTTATTTAATTTTAATTTAAAACTCAGTGTACTTAACAGTTTGTACACTTTTTAACTAGCACCATACTAAATCTATTTAAACACGCCTAAAATAGTGCCAAAAAGTAAGCGAACTTAACTTTTTGACGTTTGTAAATGTCAAAGTGGCATATGGATCTAGTACGATACTAAAAAAATAAAGTAGTTTAATAGTACGATACTAAACTGGCTTAAAATTAGCAAAATCCTCTTTTAGCCTTGTATCATACTAAAAATGATTTAACATATTACTAAATCGACTAAAGTTTTGCGCTGTTTTCTCTATTTTGTCGATTGAAGCATTTGTGAATTTTGAATTAAGTATTCTAAATGCTTTTAAAACACGTTTATAATTCAAAAAAAAAACTTTATAAATAAAATTCATGACTGCATCGCACGTACTTGCTCTTATTTTCGATCACATAGTATGCAAAAGACACTAATTTTTATCAAAATCGTTAAAACAGTTTTCGATAATTAAGATCGTAGACAAAATTGTATGGCAAGTACCTTAATTTTTGTGGCTAAGAAAACGATTCAACAATCTATTTGAGACAATCGCTTAAAACGCTTGAGTACTAAGTTTGAAAAAAATCGCTTCAGTTGTTTTGTTTAGGCTGTATATCGTTCAACAGACGGAATTGCGTTACTCACTTTTTTGGTGTTCTCCATCATTAGTTTTGTAATTAAACTTGCCCTATAGTACCTACATATATCGCAAGTAAAAATTGCATATGTATGTAGAATACGTTTCATTATTTTATTGAAAAATTACATTTTTTGACCCACCCTATTTAGAAACTATTATTTTCTTTCAGCAATTTAGGTCAGCTACAACAGGTTTCAATTTCATAGAACTGCGAATTTCATCGAACTGCGAAGTTGAGATTTTTTGAATAACGGCTCCATCTTCCAATTGTACAAACGTCACTGAAACTTTGATCCGTTGCTCCGCAATTTTAGTTCACCGATTTCGGTTCGGCGAGTTAATTGAGAACATTTTTAACGAAGAGATAACAATTCCCCAATTCAATGCGGGACAAATCACAGCGAGATTTAAGAAAATTATATTAAAGCTAATTGATTTTCAATAACTTAATATGTATATTAATTTAACCATTTAATGTAGCGTGATGACATGAAATGTCTGCACCCAGAGAAAAAATAACGTAATATCAAAGGATACCACTTTGATTTAAGTATATTTAGGAATGATTCGGGGTTAAGAATAGAACTTTTAGAATCAAAGTGGAACATCATTGATTCAACGTGTTTTCCTATATAAAAACCAATAGCTTTCATGCTCGATTTTAAATACATTTGCCTTTGATTTAAGTTAAAATCATAGTAAAATCAATATCATCCAACTTTAAAACAAAATGGAACAACTTCGATTCTAGAATGGTGCACCGTTAAATTAAATGTATTCGAGCTTATAAAATATTACGAACCAACGTTGAAATTACTATCTTTCAATTCTAATTTCACTAGGTTTTTTTTCTTTTTTTTAAATTTAACTATATGCCTGTAAGACCGAAGGTGTTTTAAATGCAACCTGAATTGCACGGCACTAGTTTAGCACAGTGGATTTGAGAACCAGGTATTGACTGTCTTATTTTTAACACATGGGCGGCATCCAATTAAAATTGGAGGTATAGAAAAGAATGCGCCTAGCGTGGGGATCGAACCCACACGTCTAGGTTAGTAATCAAGCACTTTATCCACTGCGCCATTGGCCCCCACTACGTTTCAATGTAGTTTTAAGTAAATTCTAATGGAAATTACTTTGAAATTTAAACTTTTTAGTTTTTATCTTACAAACCATGAAACATTGTAGAATTTACTACTTTACGTTTTAAAAATAACAACTCGGATTCACCCATTACTTAAGTCAATCTGAATTTAATAAAAGTCTTCCATTTTTTTTAATACAAAAACGATCATTTTGAAATATAAAAATTGTATTTTTATTTTTTATTTTCTAATAAAAATTTTAATTTCCTGGATATTAATGTAGGTGTACACTTGTGCTTTGCTTTAAACCGCATAACCCAAGAAAATGTTAACGGTCCACATTTCTTAATTGCTTTGGGATTCGGGATAAGACATCAGGAAATGGTGTTTTGGCTAAAGACCTGCTCCAAATAATCTAATGTATAAAAAAAAAACAAATTTCCATCAAATTGGATTAATTTTCTTATGATTTCACTAAAACAAAACTTACTTTTCAACGTTGGGCAAATGTATTCCATGTCAGATTTTTTTAATAATCTCCGAAAGACAGAACACGACTGACAATATGAAGCCAAAGCTTCACAATCGACGACCCGACACTTCGTTGCAGGTAGGTTTTTTTTTCTGTTTTCATGATTCTACATGGAGTCCACTTAAGATCAACTATGAATCCCTTTGAACTTACGTCGATCGTAGTTTGAAAATGCAGAATCAATGTGAAAACTAATACGTTTCACTTTGTTTCTACATCGCTTCCACTTTAAATTTTAAACATTTGGATTTTACATTGGGTCCACTTAAAAATGAGTATAAATGAATTCAAATTAAAGTTGATGTTATATTGAAAATCTTTCATCAATGTTTGTGGAAGAATAATTTAATGTATAAGTGTTATTTGTAATTGGCTGCAGTTTCGAAATGATTTTGAACACAGTAGAATCAACTAGATATGTTACACTTTGAAAATTGTGCATGGAATTTTAATTTTGGATACATTTTAGTATTTTCCACTTTAAAACAACGTTGAACGTACTTTATAATTTAGGAAAGTTGTTTCACATTTGAATCGACAACGCTTCACTTCAAAACAAAAATGACAATACTTAAAACAACGTTGCGTAGTTAAATCAATATATTTTCAACGTTAAATTAAATACGTTCATGATACTATTTTCCAACGTTAAATCAAATACGATTTATTAGATTTTACGTTGCCTTTTTTTCCTCAGTGTATGTATGTATATTATCGTCATAGATTGACACTAATTTAACGAGAACGATGTGATCTATAATCTGTTCAATTTTCAGTACAGGAGAAATAGGTTATTTACTTTTCACTCTGAATGTAATAAATGCCAATAAGTTCGTACTGTTTAAAAGCTCTTACCGGGGTGTAGTAATAAGCATACTGTAAAACCAATGTTTGTTTCGTTTTATTTTTAAATGTTGTCGCGGTTAATCTTTGTGGCTTTTTTGCATAAAAGCATACTTTTACGATGTAAAAAGATGTTATTTAAATATTAATTGGTGGGTAAACATTTTTGTGTGGGTTTTTGATAAAAAAGCGTGTTAGTTTGACATGTCACTGATAGCTCCATAAAACAATGTTTAACCTAAACGCCACAAAAAAAGTTTCGCTTAAAACAAATGGTCTAATCTTTTTTCCAGGTTTTAATCAACCCATTTAGTATCAAATCTCAGAAATAGCCTACAATACCGGTAAGTTGACCTTTTACTGAATGCAATTTTTCAAAGAAAAAACTTCTAAACAAATTGCTCAAATTTACTTTTCTCCAATGTGACGCAGTTGTTGCAGAAACTTTGTCCCTCTTTTTACAAAATATGTGAAAATAGACTTAACAATTTAATGCATTTAGGCGACTTTATATGTACGTTCCATAGGTTAAACCAAACATTAAATCAGGCATTTATCAAAATTAAACAAATAAAAACAATACGTTTTTCTTTTTGTTAACACACTATACTTCTAATGTTTGATACAAGATGAAGATACTGTTGTCAATTCGATTCAAAAAATTAAGTCCTTCTTGGCTCTATGAATCTAGAAAATTCTTTTCAGTCAAAAATGTGTATTTGTACAGTCCCGTCAGCATTTTTGTCAAAGCAATCCAATGAATCTCAAAATGAATCACCCTAGAAAAATACTAAATATTTATCTCATTCCACTTGATGCATTAACTTCGAATAGTTTTAGCTTGCGTTTGCTGTTTCTTTTCATTTTAAATATATCGACAAACCCAGGAAACATTAAATACGTATACGATGTTGGCATTGAATTGAAATTTGTATCTACACAACGATGAATATACATTATTATGTACATTTTCGTAGATTTCTTTTCAGGCTTCATAGGAGATAGCAAAAAAGTAAACTTTTAGGAGACAATTTTTTTTCAAAAAGTTTATTCAAGCCACATACAAATTTTACATAGACAACAATAAAGCTGAAAGCTATTGGATTTAACGAGTGGGTGGTAGTTAATTGTACAGTAGTCTTTTAGGCGAGAATTAGTAAATAGCTGTTGTTGGTTTGAAAATAAATTCTAGTTTTGATTCCTTCCTCTATATGCGTATGTTTCACATTAATGAGTGTCGTTCTGAGAGAAATATTAATGTCCACCATGTTTTAAGTTAAAGTAAGGAGTAATAGTTTTTTGCATACAGATTTCTATATTGAATATTTCTTCTTTCTCTTCAAGCAGCGTCATTGTAATTAGAAAGTTTAACTCTTACTTAAAGGTTAGAATTTATTAAAAAAAAAAAGTATTATCCAGATTTCTATTTAGTTGTAGGGCCGCACTCAACATTAATTCATCAGAGAAAAATAAAGTATCGAAAATGGCGTCTTCAACAAACAAAATTCACAGTATTGGTGTCAGCATTAGCTATCACTTCCCCATACGAAGAACAAGGTGGCGAATCTGAAGACGAATATGAAAAGCTGAGAGGCTCCGAAACGATATAAGTGAATGGCGATCTGAGAACCTTGGTTTTACCGGGTTTAATGATGAAGATTTGGCAAACGCCATAATCGCCGACCGAAATGGGCCCAGTCCCCTGTTAATTTCGAAGAATGAGCTCCAGCTAATCTTCGATTCATTAAAGAAAAAGAAGTCAGCAGGAGTCGATGGTATATCCAACGTTGTATTATGACATTTACCTCAGGAAGCAGTTGACATTTACACCACATTGTTTAACAACGCGCTGAATAATGCATATTATCCAGTGCGGTGGAAGACAGCTGTCTCCCCAAAAAGGGAAAGGACAACTCCAATCCAGCAAATCTACGGTCGATAAGTCTCCTTCCGAGTATCAGCATAGTATTTAAAAAGATTATTAATAAGGTTCTGTTCAAGTGGGCGGAGGACAACAATATCATACCGGATAATCAGTTCGGTTTTAAGGCGGGACATGACACAATTCATGCCGCGTCTAAACTGGTTTCTGATATACAATGGAACAAAACTAAAAAGCAGTGTACGGGTGACTGTCTGGTGGATTTGGAGAAGGCCTTCGATACCGTATGGTTAAATGGCCTCTATCTAAAGCTTACCAGACTGGGTATAAGTAAATCTCTGTTGTATATGCTTTATAACATGCTGAATGGTAGACAGTTTGTTGTCAAGAGTGGCAATGTAACTTCTACCGCAATTTTTAATATTAAAAATGGTCTGCAGCAGGGAGCGATTAACTCGCCGATTCTATTCAGCATTTACACCAGCGATCTGATAGGTAGTCTAACTCATGCAATTGCGTACGCCGACGATCTAATTGCATACAGAACAGCTCATACAGTTGAGGTCATCAAAAATCTCTTGCAGAGTGACTTCGACAAGATTCAGCGATATTGTGATGACTGGAAGTTGAAAATCAACTTCCAGAAATCAGAAACTATTTTGTTTAGGACTCCGTTGTCTAGCGCCTCAAGGGATACGAGAAAGAACTGGCGCAAGCTGGTGATCGTAGGGCCACATAGACATCCACTGGCGAGTAAAAGTGTAGTAAAGTACCTTGGCATCTGGTTGGATCAGTACCTGTATTTCGACAGACATATAGGTGCTGCTTTGGCCAGGGCTAGGGGAGCCTTAGCCTTGACAAAACGACTGTTTTATAGCAGCCGTCTTGACAGCAGGGTGAAGGTGATTTGCTACATGGCCCTCATCAGGCCGATGATTGCCTACGGATGCCCGGTGTGGTTCAACGTTGCCCCATCTCAAATGGAAAAGATTCGGGTGTTTGAGAGGCAATGTCTTAGACGTTGCCTTGGATTACACAGAACACCAGAGTCGGAGTACACAAGATATTATTCCAACCAGGTTCTATACAACGGAGCCAACATAAACAGAATAGATAATTTTTTGTTTAAGCTGATTCGGGGTAACGTTGCAAGAGCGATGTCCTCAACTAACAGCTTAATTTTTGGGGTTTATTACCCCAATAACGAATATTTTGAGAGTGCGCGGTTAAGTGGTTACATCCCTCCCGAGGCATTCCTCTATTTAGACAGTCGAGGGCTGATACAGGATGGAGGGGCGGTTCCGCTCATCTACCACGTCAGCCGGAAAACTGTGGATAGGCGACTCCTGTATGATCGAGACGTCATCGCTCAAGGTGGAGAAGAGCGCCTTCGGTTCAGTAGGACTGTGTCCGATCGGGACCTGAGGGATAGGGTGAAACAGGAGAACCAGTTCTGGTGGCTCTCTGAACAGCATCATAATACTTAAAGTCGATGAAGATAGTATATCTTGGCCGACTTACATAGATTTAGGGCAATTAGGTATAGGGAACAGTCGGGGTGGCACCAAAAAAAAAATTAAAAAGATGTATGTAGGCGGGGGCATACGTGCAATAACTGCGTGTACATGTATGTGCGTACGTATATGTATGTGCGTGTGTACATGTATGGGTGGGTTGCATGTTTGTTGTGTGTCTGCATGCATATAAAAAATAAACAAAAAAAATTTTAAAAAAAACCAAAAAAATGCTGATGTGGCTGTTCTAGTTTTTAAGTAGTTTTAAGTATTATTAGGTATTTTGTATTTTACGAAGTTTAAGTTATTTTTAGTTAGTATAAGTTGGTTTTATTTAATTTTAATTATTTTTAATCTATATTTAGGTTTATTTTATAAATAAACAAAACAAAAAATGATAAGATACCAAGTTTTTTGCTAAAAGTTTCTTGAAAAATAAAATAATATAAAATAATTTGATTTAATTAAAATAGTTTTTAGATCGAAAGACATTAGTTCTAAGAGCTATTGTTTAATTTAGAGCGCCCGTAAAGGGTGAGTAAATTAGTTGTAAATTATTGATAATTAGGCTAGTTTTAAACATTTTTTTCTAGCTTTAAGATAGTTATAAGTTAATATGAAATAAAAATGAATTAAAAAAAAAAAAATTCTTAATAGAAATGTATTTTTAAAGTCGTTTTTCACTTAATTTTTTATATATAAAAATTCTTAAATTTTTCTAAAAAAAAATTGGTATGAACATTTTAAATATAAATAATAATATAAATTCAAAAACAAAATTTCAGAAAAAATTGTCCACCCGTTTTTGAAATATTGACTTTTCAAAAAAAAAATATTTTATTTTTTTTTTTTGAAAAATCCAAAAAAAAAACAATTTTTCGAAAATCTTGAAATGCGACACTATTTAGAATTTGAAGAAGCTCCTGCACAAAAATGTTTGTTGAAATTCGTTGAGTCGTTTATGAGAAAGTCGCAAATCAATAAAATGGTTGTATGGCAGCTACCGTTAATAACAAAATATTTAAAAACTTTTTTCATTCAAAATATGGACCATAGCCAAAGTAGTACACACGCAAATTTTTATCAAAATCGTTGGAGCCGTTTTCGAGATAATTAAGATGGTAGACAAATTTGGCAAGTACCGTTATTTTTGGGACTAAAACAACGATTCAAAAATCAATTCGGGACAATCACCTAAAACGCTTAAATACCAAGTTTGAAGAAAATCGCTTAAGCCGCTTAGGCTTTAGATCGTTCTACAGACAGACAGACAGGCAGAAAGACAGACAAACGGAATTGCCGGACCCACTTTTTTGGTGTTCCCTATCATCGTAATGTCAACTTTGATTAAAACCTCGAGTCCAAAATGGCGTTTCAAATTTTTTTTCTAAAAATGTGTTCAAAATTTTAAAGGTACATAATTTTTTTTTACATTACCCATAGTCTGAAATAATATCATCTTTTACTTAGTTCGAATCACATATATGTAATACGAAGATCAGAAACTTTCGTACGTTTCACCCTCCAAAACCCATCGGATTACATTAAATTGATGTGAAAACTGGTGGTACAACTGATGCATTTTTTGGTAATTCAGAATTTTCCTTAAAACAGTCCCTGGCACAGGCTCTAGATTTTAGGGACTCATTCTGCGAATCACCCTGTATAATGTTTCATTTGTAAGAAAATGATTTATAGACATAAACACTTATTTGTAACTTACATCCTCGTATATGTGTGGATCTATGTTGGAAAAATAATCCGTTGCAATTCTAAGTTACTTGAACCATTAAAAATCCTTACATACATGGCTAACTTATTTCTGTTTTTTTTTTTTTAATTAGCATTCATTTAATTTAACTCGCAAATCCCATTTAATGAAATTAAATTTAGATAACCCTTAAAAGGAAACATTATATAAACGTTATTGGGAAACTGCTAACTTTTTCTTGAGTTTGGTGGTTTGACAAAAACTTAAAAATAATTTTGTTCTATCCTCTCCAGATTCTTTTCTCCATCTCCATCTGAGTCTGAAAGCTGTTACCTGCGAGGATGATTGAATATTCATTTCATTCTACGAGTATCATATTAAAAAGTCGCCATCTCAATCGCATCCCTGATTTTAGAAAATTACAAAACTCCAATTTATATCCTAAGAGCCCAAAAGAAGGCTATAAGTATTCAGATTCTTGGAAGAAAAAGTAGATCTCCGGACACAAAATTTAATTTAATTTCATTTAATTTAATTGGTTTCCTATTTTTATCAAAAATTCCTTTTGTCGAATATCCGCTTTGACAAGCGTTGGCGTGTTTGTGAATGTCCTTTTTCGCCGAGTTAGATTCCTGCTGCATGTCAAAGAAGCTTATACGATAAGAACTAATACCATTTAAGGATATTAATAGTTACCACAAAGTGTGAGCCCCAATGGGTGTGGTATGGTTAATACGTATTGGTTATTTAAGCGAACGCAGGCAGGACAAACTGCAGCAAACTGAATTGTTGTTTGAGGACACTAAAAGTACACAACGACAGTACCAACAAACAGAACTCAAAACCTATTCATTTGTCCATGTCCATTGTCCATTACAGAGAAGGACACGAAAGGAAACATAAAAGCTAAAACAGTCCACAGACATTCCATGCTTCCCATATAACTCAAATGTCAAGGAGTGCAGTGTGTCCTATAACCACCAACCATTCGATTCGAAGAGTAATCTAACTAAAGTTGCATGCAAAGCCTTCAACTTAACAGTTGTTGACTTTTGTTACATTAAAGCCAATTGGCTCCAGACGTTTGTCACGGAGCCGGAAACCTAATAGCTTATAGTACTCGTATATACGTTTGCCCTATAGCTAGTGTTAGTTTATTTTAGTTTTGTTTTTTATTAGGATAAGTTACGGTGTGGTAATATTATTTCAGAAAATTGTGTGAGTAATAATTCTTCTTACTTTCCTAAAAATGCAAACCCATGGAAAATAGAATTATTGATATGCAATACTTTGCATTAGATGGCAAGGACTCGCTAGATTAACGACCACCACTTTTGTTTGGTTTATTTTTGTTTCCTTTTATCTAATAAGGCAGGCTGAACTTTAATAACGAAGGACCTTCACGTTAGTATAACATGTTGACCAAAAGCTATAGAGATTTTTATCGAATCACACATACCCCACATACCCATGCCGTAGGGTAGTTGTTGAAGGGGGGGAAATATATTGCAATAGTAGTCTCCATAGGTATCTACATAAACGAGTAATGTAGAAGTAGAAATAGAAAAGCTCATTGACCTAAAATTAAATGCAATTTTCCACCGACTTGTTCAAATTGGAATATAACAGTCGGGTGTAAAATTAAAACTACACATAAATTATAGAAGATATAAACTCAAAGTGAAAACTTGAAATAGTGATGTCATATATTCAGAAGTTTAGTTTTCATGATTCGAAAATATTGTGTTCTTTTAACTTTGTTTAATATTCAATTTGTATTATAAGACTGAAAGGTTGCAGTGTTGACAAATTTGACCGATTTAAAATAATAAAGGACAAAACGCAATAACGAATTTCTTTTTTAAATTTCTTGGAATTGAAGAATTAAACGTCATTGATGAGTACTTTAAATTAACAACAAATAAACTTTTGTATATTTTAGCAAATAAACGAACATAAAGATAAATAATGTATGACTGGATCGCACGTTTTTGATCTTATGTTTGATAACACCTTAAACAAAAGATTTAGTAGAAAGAGCTAAATAGATTTTTAAATTCGTTCTTACTTAATTTCTTATATACATAATTTCTTAATTTTTTGTGTAAAAAAATGTTAAATATAAATGATAAAGTATTTAACAATATAAATAAAAAAAAAAAAGAATTTCAAAAAAAATTTTTTTTTAAGTGCAAGAAATTTTTCTGCAATATTAATCAGAATTCGAAGGACCTCCTATGTACTCATTTTGATCGAAATCTGTGTAGCCGTTTATGAGAAAGTTGAAAATCAAAAAAAAATGGTTCTATGGCAGGTACCGTTAATAACAAAATATGTTCGCATCCAAATGTAGACTATAGGCTGAGTTCGTAATTGTTAAACTTCCGCATTACTGCCAAATTGCGTTCATAAATGTATAAGCAAACAGCATAGGGTCTGCATGAACACATTAAAGTAAAACGACATTCAATTTTACTTGCGATATATGTACTATAGGGCAAGTTTTGCATTTGGAAAAAAAATCGAACTCGAGATTTTAATCAAAGTTGACATTACGATGATAGAGAACACCAAAAAAGTGTGTCCGGCAATTTCTTCTGTCTGTCTGTCTGTCTGCCTGTCTGTCTGTGTGTAGAACGATGTACAGCCTAAACAGCTGCACCGATTTATTTTAAACTTGGTGGTTAGGCGTTTTAGGTCATTGTCCAAAATAGGTTTTTGAATCGTTGTTTTAGCCCCAAAAATAACGGTACTTGCTATACAAATTTTTTACCATCTTCATTATCTCGAAAACGGCTATAAGGGTTTTGATAAAAATTGGTGTGTGTACCATCTTGAGTATCTACATATTGGCCTACAAATTTTTTAAAATATTTTGTTATTAACGGTACCTGCCATACAACCATTTTATTGATTTTCTACTTTCTCATAAACGGCTCAACAGATTTCGATCAAAATTTGTACACAGGATCTCCTTCAAATTCTAAATAATACTGCATTTAAAAATTTTCGAAAATAGTTTTTTTTTTTTAGTTTTTGAAAAACAAATATTTTTTTTTGAAAATTCAATATTTTGAAAACGGGTGGGCGACTTTTTCTGAAATTTTGTTTTAAAATTTATATTATTAAATATTTAAAATGTTCATACGAGTATTTTTTTTTAATTTAAGAATGTTTATATATAAAAAATTAAGTGAAAAACTAATTTTTAAACATTTAGCCGTTTCTATTAAGAATCTTTTGCATATAATATGATCGAACATAGGAGCAAGTACGTGCGATCCAGTCGTGCATTTTATTTTTATTATGTTGCTGAATTTTCACGAAAATGTCAGATGAGGAAGTGTGAGTATCTTCTTAATTAATTTTAATAAGAAGTTTTTTTAATAAGATTTTTTTAAAATCATTTTCCTTCTTCTTCGGTTTGTCGCGGTTAAATTTACCAGAATGTGTTTTTTTATAATAAAATTCTATATACTACAGAAATTATTTAGCCAAGTAGAAGACTTAGCACTATATTTAATTAGACTTGTTGAATTATTGATTAAAAATAGCTTTTAACGGTCCACAAAATTTGCGTTTCGGTCTAGCGATCTCACTTGGACTTATCAGTTGGCTAGTTAGCGCTTTACCAATTCGTACTTTTTGTTAAGTTCGGTTCAACTTACATGGATTTTTTGAAAAAAAGAACAATGTGAAATATCCAGCAAGATTAAAATTTTAATCATTAAAATTGGAAGATTTTGTCCTGGCCCAGACATAGTAATAAGAAGGTAAAATTTACCGCAACAAAAACTATTCTTTAAGTTCCCTTTTCCTTTCTCTCCATATTTCTTTACGCAGGTGTTTCTCTCAACTTACTGAGAGAGAGAGGGGGCAGCCATGGTCAACGTTGCCGAAGTGGCACGATCGTACACTAATAGCACTTTTTAATTTAAATGGCACCCTGGCACTCAAACGCTTCAAATGACACTCTAGGAATCGACGAGCAAATGTTTTCAAATATATCCACGTTCATGATCAAAATTAGTTTTGCCACATGGTAGTGCATCAGCTGAAACGGGCGGTTTCACGCTTAATAACATTAAAACCCATTATAAAAATCGACTTTCTTAATGTCGGTCTTCCACTAGGCGTTCAACGCACTATTTTCGGGTTCAGCATATTCAACTCTAATGTACGATGTCCTCAATTCCATTCAACCAACGAGTTTAATCCGGTTGAAGATCATTGCTCAACGAATTGTTGAATAAGTGTACGGCTAGTGTACGAGCTCGTGTTGCTCGTTGAAAATTTTGATCTAAGTTGAGCAACGTGTTCAAGATAATGTGTTACACATTATTTGTTCAACTCGTTGATCAACATTTTTAATTTTTGTTGGTGTTGATTACCGTTGAGGTGAAAATATTGATATATGAGTGCATCCATCAACTTGTTGAACAAGCATATCAGAAACGCAGTTGATAAGCTTAAAAAACTTTTTTTTTTGTCAAAATCGAACAAGTTTATCAACTAGTGTACGAGGTTATTCAACTTTTGGGTAAGTTTGTCAAATATAATATGTATGAAGCTTCAAATATTGAATACGTTGATCAATTAGGTGTACGGAGTTCTCCAACAATTGAACGAATTGATCAACTACCTGTTCGAGGTTATTCAACATTTCACTAAGTTTGCGAACTATGCGTACGGAGCTCCCAACATGTTTTGTTGTGATGAACGCAAGTTTGTGCACTAGTGTAAGATGATGTAAATTTTGTAATCCATAGATTGAGTTGAATAAAAAGTACGTAGTGGACGACCGGCATTATAAAGTTATAAAATCACTTTTATCGTTTAATGAAATAATAAAGGCTTAAACTTGCCAGCACTTCATACCACCTAAAGACTTATATTGTTAATTGATGCTTCTATTTATTTTTTATGCTTCGTTTAATGAAATTCTTGTATTTCATCTATTAATTTATAATTTATTAATTTGGTGTTTATTTATTCTTTAAATAAAATTAAAAATTACATATGAAATCTTCGTAATTTTTTCACTTTTTGTTGGTGGCACCCAGTCAGCATTGACAAATTTTTTTTCTCCGGCAACGCTGGCCATGGTCCATCCATCAGCCATTGGTTCTCTAACTGAGTAGATTGAAGAAACAAATATGCGAAATTGTCAAGGTTGATACTTAAGTGGATGGCTGAAGGGTGCTCCATTTCATCGTATTAGATTTACGGCTTGTTCGACTTTACTAAAAGAAGGCCGGATGACAGTTGGTCTCCGATGCTGGCTGCTTGCCCAACCTAAATCGATTGTTTATATTTTCAATGTAAAAGATGGAACGTTAACTGCTAGTCCTTATCACCAAATCTGCACAAAAGCCCATAAACTTAGAGTAAATTCGCGAAATAAAATTTGTCAAGCTCTCCTTCGTTCCGCAAATTTTCCGGTAAAGCGTAACTCGCGACCTGTAATTGTACCTTTATTCTTTCGAGACCGAGCGTTAACTTTTCATCATCATATTTAAATTTCACTTCTGTTCTCTTTGTTTTAAAAGACCTTGGGTTTTACTCCTATACTCGTAATGCTTCCCAAGCACCTTAAATTCTCATCAAACAAACTGCTCCGAAGGTTTGTGATTTCCTTTTTCACAAAAAAATCACTGGTGCCCTTTTATTTTTTTCAGTGTACACCTCTTTGACAATAAAAACACGTTTGTTTGATTTTAATTAATCGATTAATAAAACATAATCGGTCAAATAAATTCGATTGGTGAACCCATCCCCATTAAGATGAGCTAGTCAACTTAGAAAACATCCAAGTGCAAAAGTGTAACAGGTTTTGTAATTTTCTTATTTCTGCCAATTTGCGTCCCATTTTTAAAAAACGGTTTCTTCCGAAAAGCTTAGAACAATAAGGCTTAAAATATTTTGTTGATAGCCTATTTTTAAATGTATGTACTACAAATTAAATCAAAAGCTTCTAACAAATAATTTATATTATTTCTTTATATATTTTTTTTTATTTTTTATTTCTAATTTTGTCAACGTTTGCTATTATGAACTCATTTCAAGCAAAGTATATGAGTGCACACATGCAGTTGTAATTGTGTTCATAAACGTATTTGGTTGAGCATATATAATGCAAGGCATGGACAACAAAGCCTACAATTACGAACTCAGCCTATACCTTTAGTAGTGCACAGAATTTTTATAAAAATTGTTAGAGTCGCTTTCGAGATAATTAAGTTGGAAGAAAAAATTGTACGGCATGCACCTATTTTTGGGGCTAAAAAATGTTTTAAAAATATTGCGCACAAAATTAAGCGCAATCAAGGGGTTATGTCCACCTTAAAATGTTTAAACACAGTGCAAGCGATTAGGTAAGTGGGATAGGATTAGACAAGAGCATTGGTTTTAAATGTTTGAATATCATAATGGGAGGGAAAAATTCAATCGGGTAAAGCATTCCTCATTCGTGTGGTGCGGTTAAAGAAGGAAACCCTATAATTGACAGGTTACCCGAAGTTGGGCCCAAGGGTAAATTGGATGAGCATTCTTAGAACCGCGAGTATTACGGTTGAATTGTTTTATGGGAGTAATGCAACTGTTTGTTTCATTAGAGCACTGTCTATAAAAATAACGATAAAAAAATAAAAAGCATGAAACATTGCGAAGGTGTTCGGGAAGTGCAATTGTTTCCGTTATTGTTCTGTCGGTTTCCTCGATGCAGCACTGGGTTTTTGAAGCATCAAATTCTACGTGTTTTTTTATTCCCGATTGGACATTGCTTTGGGCATCAGAATTGAATGAACTTATAATACGAGTACGCTGCCCTTGCTGCCACATTCATTTCGAAGAACAAGAAGGTAAATCTGAAAACAAATATGAAAAGCTGAGAGTACTATCGTCAGTAAAACAATTTATTGGATTAAAAGTTTCAGAACAAGAGATCTTTGATGAAAATGAGCAAAAGTATCGGAGACATAACGGAGCCCTGGAACACACCAATATTTATTTTGCGAATTTCTAACTTGTATTGAGCAGTCCGAAAGGTAATTTCTAATCCAACGAAAAAGAGATTCATCGATACCAAATGCACGCATTTTCAATAAGAGAGCTTAATACGAAACTCTATATCAAATGCTTTTAAAATATCAAGCGCACTAATCTTAATTTCTCCGAAACGATGTAAGGATATGTTCCACTGTGCGGTGCGATATACCATCAGACCTCCAGTGGGCCTATTGCTACGAAAGCCATACTGCCGGTCATTAAGAAGCTTTCGTTCTTTAAGATATTTCTTAAGCTGATTCAACGTTTCAATGATCTTGGAAATAAGAGACGTAAGTGGAATTGGAAGGTAGTTAGCGGATGAAGAAGATTTGTCATCTTTAGGGACAGGCTGGACAAATGCTGTTTTCCATCCACTTGGAAAAGTTTACGTAGTGTTTTTGCCAGCGTTGAAGAACCCCTCTTCAAAACAGTAGGGGACATACTATCTGGGTCAGATGATTTTTGAATTTCGAGATCTTTACGAACTCTAGCAACTGTACGATTACGAAAAAGGATAAATCCCATGAAAATGTTAATGTACAGAAGGAGTTATGACACTTTGTGGAAGCGTAGAGTTAACAGCAAACTGTGCTGCTAGCAAATTTGCATACCAATTTAGTGCTATTGGAAACGATCATTGGAACTGACGAATTTCATTATGTTTTTTTACAAATTATCAAAAATGTGTCCTACACTTATGATATTATTGTATTCTTACTTGCGATTATAATTATCTACTATAAGGCAAGTTATGGATTCGTGCAAAAACAAAATTCTTACAATCAAACATAATACATAACATTACGATCATAGAGACCACCAAAAAAGTGGGTCCCCGATTCCGTCTGTCTGTCCTCGAGTCTGCAGACTAAGCGGTTGAATGGATTTGCTTCAAAATTGGTACATAATTGTTCTTTTTTAATTTTTTTTTGTAAGAAGACAAATAACAGTATAGCACCCATACATTTCTTTGGGCCATAAATAAAAATTTTATTTTTCTCAAAAACCGCTCCACCGATTGTATGAGGCATGAATGCGGAACAAACACCCATAAGTATTTATTTTGTTCAAATTTAAGAATGATGTGTGGTATTCCAGACTATAATCTATCTATGTGCCAAATTTCATCTATATTTGTTCAGCCGTTCCAGAGGTAGGTATTGAGCAATAAGCATCCATACATCCAAACTTTCACATTTATAATATTAGTAGGATTAATCCATCGATGTATGTAGATACATATTTCTCTCCTAAATTACATAATGAAAATCCATAACCCAGGTTTATCAAGGTTATCTTACCTACATAGGCTTTTAACCTGTATATGATAACTAGACTACCTACCTACTAAACAGCATCAATGTTTAGCTTCATTAAAGTTGTTAGCTACAAGAGCAAGTTCGTACCATCCAGTGTTGGATTTTATTTCTTTTGGGCAGCTTATTTTCTGCTGTATTTTTAAATATTTATTTTTAGGGAAACATTTTCTTAGATGGGTAATGCAAAATCTATCGGGTTTTCACAGAAAACGTGTCAGTTTGACATATGACTGATTGTTCCATAGAATATTTTTACTCCCAACGTCACAAAAGAAGTTTTACTTCAAAGATATATCAAAATGGTACAATATCCATACTTTGCACACTATCTAAAAATTGTTTCCAGTAAATAAAATCGTCTTTTCCTTAACATTACCTTGCTTCTGTAATGTAATTGGGGAACAGATCTGACTCAGGAGCTTTGTTTCAGTGTTGCCGCAAGAGAAATTGCTTATGAATCTCCTAACCGTTTCCACATCAAACTTGTTCGTTCGCCATTCCATAAAAATTCCGTCTTTTTTTGTCAAAAAGTAAGTTTCTTAACTCCACAAAAAATATCTCACGTGATGCAATTGTGTCCCAGTGGTAACTCTTGTCCACATTCCATGACGCTAGCTTATAAATACAAATGTGAGCTCTTTTTTAGAAATGGTTTTATTTTGGAAAGCAGTGTTTGTTATTTTTGAGCATTGGGCGACACTCTGCTTTGGAATTTTATATCACAAGTTTAATTTCATTATCAAAAAACGGCTATTTTCTTTTTCTTTTGATGGCGCCATTGTTCATTAGGGTCATTTCATGTAGCCCGACTAACCGCATGGTGTGTTCGCAGTCGCTGTGCTCTTCTTGTATATGGGCTGGTTCGCGAGCCGCTTGCTGTTGGCTAAAAATTTAGATTTTGTCGTGTTCGTTGGCTTCGATATTCGTCGTGTATTTGTCATGTTCGTAAACAAAGCGAAGATTTTATATTGGATTCAAAAAGTGAGAACTACAAAAATAAAGTTGTGAAAAATAAATCATGGCCAATCTTCCAGCTGCAAATTTAATTAAAATCCATTCAATGTATGAGGCATGAATGCGGAACAAACACCCATAAGTATTTATTTTGTTCAAATTTAAGAATGATGTGTGGTATTCCAGACTATAATCTATCTATGTGCCAAATTTCATCTATATTTGTTCAGCCGTTCCAGAGGTAGGTATTGAGCAATAAGCATCCATACATCCAAACTTTCACATTTATAATATTAGTAGGATTAATCCATCGATGTATGTAGATACATATTTCTCTCCTAAATTACATAATGAAAATCCATCACCCAGGTTTATCAAGGTTATCTTACCTACATAGGCTTTTAACCTGTATATGATAACTAGACTACCTACCTACTAAACAGCATCAATGTTTAGCTTCATTAAAGTTGTTAGCTACAAGAGCAAGTTCGTACCATCCAGTGTTGTATTTTATTTCTTTTGGGCAGCTTATTTTCTGCTGTATTTTTTAAATATTTATTTGTAGGTAAACATTTTCTTAGATGGGTAATGCAAAATCTATCGGGTTTTCACAGAAAACGTGTCAGTTTGACATATGACTGATTGTTCCATAGAATATTTTTACTCCCAACGTCACAAAAGAAGTTTTACTTCAAAGATATATCAAAATGGTACAATATCCATACTTTGCACACTGTCTAAAAATTGTTTCCAGTAAATAAAATCGTCTTTTCCTTAACATTACCTTGCTTCTGTAATGTAATTGGGGAACAGATCTGACTCAGGAGCTTTGTTTCAGTGTTGCCGCAAGAGAAATTGCTTATGAATCTCCTAACCGTTTCCACATCAAACTTGTTCGTTCGCCATTCCATAAAAATTCCGTCTTTTTTTGTCAAAAAGTAAGTTTCTTAACTCCACAAAAAATATCTCACGTGATGCAATTGTGTCCCAGTGGTAACTCTTGTCCACATTCCATGACGCTAGCTTATAAATACAAATGTGAGCTCTTTTTTAGAAATGGTTTTATTTTGGAAAGCAGTGTTTGTTATTTTTGAGCATTGGGCGACACTCTGCTTTGGAATTTTATATCACAAGTTTAATTTCATTATCAAAAAACGGCTATTTTCTTTTTCTTTTGATGGCGCCATTGTTCATTAGGGTCATTTCATGTAGCCCGACTAACCGCATGGTGTGTTCGCAGTCGCTGTGCTCTTCTTGTATATGGGCTGGTTCGCGAGCCGCTTGCTGTTGGCTAAAAATTTAGATTTTGTCGTGTTCGTTGGCTTCGATATTCGTCGTGTATTTGTCATGTTCGTAAACAAAGCGAAGATTTTATATTGGATTCAAAAAGTGAGAACTACAAAAATAAAGTTGTGAAAAATAAATCATGGCCAATCTTCCAGCTGCAAATTTAATTAAAATCCATTCAATGTATGAGGCATGAATGCGGAACAAACACCCATAAGTATTTATTTTGTTCAAATTTAAGAATGATGTGTGGTATTCCAGACTATAATCTATCTATGTGCCAAATTTCATCTATATTTGTTCAGCCGTTCCAGAGGTAGGTATTGAGCAATAAGCATCCATACATCCAAACTTTCACATTTATAATATTAGTAGGATTAATCCATCGATGTATGTAGATACATATTTCTCTCCTAAATTACATAATGAAAATCCATCACCCAGGTTTATCAAGGTTATCTTACCTACATAGGCTTTTAACCTGTATATGATAACTAGACTACCTACCTACTAAACAGCATCAATGTTTAGCTTCATTAAAGTTGTTAGCTACAAGAGCAAGTTCGTACCATCCAGTGTTGTATTTTATTTCTTTTGGGCAGCTTATTTTCTGCTGTATT
The DNA here is from genome assembly GCA_910595825.1 of Philhelius pedissequus. Classification (NCBI taxonomy): domain Eukaryota; kingdom Metazoa; phylum Arthropoda; class Insecta; order Diptera; family Syrphidae; genus Philhelius; species Philhelius pedissequus. Next base: position 330,788,583 of record OU343160.1, read on the forward strand.
TTTTAAATATTTATTTGTAGGTAAACATTTTCTTAGATGGGTAATGCAAAATCTATCGGGTTTTCACAGAAAACGTGTCAGTTTGACATATGACTGATTGTTCCATAGAATATTTTTACTCCCAACGTCACAAAAGAAGTTTTACTTCAAAGATATATCAAAATGGTACAATATCCATACTTTGCACACTGTCTAAAAATTGTTTCCAGTAAATAAAATCGTCTTTTCCTTAACATTACCTTGCTTCTGTAATGTAATTGGGGAACAGATCTGACTCAGGAGCTTTGTTTCAGTGTTGCCGCAAGAGAAATTGCTTATGAATCTCCTAACCGTTTCCACATCAAACTTGTTCGTTCGCCATTCCATAAAAATTCCGTCTTTTTTTGTCAAAAAGTAAGTTTCTTAACTCCACAAAAAATATCTCACGTGATGCAATTGTGTCCCAGTGGTAACTCTTGTCCACATTCCATGACGCTAGCTTATAAATACAAATGTGAGCTCTTTTTTAGAAATGGTTTTATTTTGGAAAGCAGTGTTTGTTATTTTTGAGCATTGGGCGACACTCTGCTTTGGAATTTTATATCACAAGTTTAATTTCATTATCAAAAAACGGCTATTTTCTTTTTCTTTTGATGGCGCCATTGTTCATTAGGGTCATTTCATGTAGCCCGACTAACCGCATGGTGTGTCATTCATATGTCAAACATTTTTTTTTTTGAATCAAAGAACGATGCAAAACAAACGCATCACAACCACAAAAAAAATGTAAAAAAAGATGATTGACATTCACTCACATCTTTACTTTTAATGACCACTGTCGTAAACCAGTATGACATTCCTTTCATATTATGTGACCTCCGCCCACATCACAAATGCACACATACCAACATGTCGTCAAACACCCCCACCCACCACTGCTGTCGTCGTTGAATAAACAACTTGTGAGATTTTCATTTTGTGAATGTGAATCCGTTCTTTAGTTTTCGGATTTTATTGTAAATCTCGTCCTTTATTTTGAAAATTCTTCTCGACAAAAAAAAATAAAATATATAAAGAGAAAGGGCATATCATCATCACCGACATACTAGTATGAAAGTATATGTCATCGTATCCTGCGTGTGATGTTGCTGTTGTTGTGCTGTGTGTATCCTTTTGGTCCTTAGCGTGGGTAGGGTGGGTGCTGGTTGGATTTGGTAATATTTGAGTTTTCCAAGCACTGTAAATTTAAAGGATTCATAACCAAAGGATGAGGATTTTATGAGAGAATCCCTAGATCAGTTTATAAGTTATACATACATTGTACGTATAGGAAAATTATATTATTGTATACCTACGCTCTTGTTACTATGTGGTTGTTGTAATCATATTGTTGTGCTTCAGAGGGAAGTTGAATCGATTTGGTTATGGCGCCAGTTTGACCCATATTATTCTCTCCCAGTAGCTCACGAATATATAGTCCTGCTGACGCCGACAATTGGACTAATATTATACAAAACGCGTAACTACCTATACATACCTACTACACCAATACCAAATACAAATTTTTATAGGACATTTTATTTCACAAATACTAAAGTAAATATACAATTTATGTTTAATTGACCAAAAACCAAAAGGAAAATACACACATACGAGTATACATTGTAGGATGCTCAGAATCCGCCGCCGTCGTCGTTGTCCTTGCGATGAGAGTATTTTGATTAATTCAAGTAGATTCTGACAACTAATAAATTGTTAATGGTTTTTTTTTTTATTTTCCGGATAAGGATTATAAAATTATGAGAGTAGGAGAGATTATAAACTGTCCTTCCGCAAATATTGTAAAAATGTACATATCTACCGGTAGAGTGACGTCGGTCGGTCGATGAAAATTACTGAATGAGTAGGTACAAGAGCTTCGTGTGTGTACCTCTATTATAGTTGTGTGTACGTGTATGAATATAAAATATTCGAAGGACAATATTCGAGATGACGTTTTTTCGGGGAATTCCTTTTTGAGTGTCCTTATACTTATAATCATTGAAATAATTTCACTTTCAATATTGTGATTTATAGGGAGAGTAGGTTCAAAGAGAAAGTATGGGTGATTTTTTAAATAAATAACAGAAAATTAATTTTAATATTTTCAAATTGAAAAGGACATATGTATATACATGTAAGGCAGGGGATTATTATGATTGGTTGGATTTAAGTAAACATGATTCATTTCAAAAGAAAAATTACTTTTCTTATAAGAAACCATACAGGTACCTACCTACACATAAATCATTCAGCGTAGGTAGAGAATAAAGGCCTTCAGAAATATATTTGCATAAGCACCTACAGACGTAATACCTGTTTCAATTTTTTTATTATTTTTTTTTTGTTTGCTGAGTGAGAGGTAAAATTATGTTTAAACATAGTTCAGATTTAAGGATACCTACTATATATATATGATGACAGAAAAAGACAGAGAGAATTGAATTCAAGGATGATACAGTGAGTCATGGCTGCAAGTTGTGTCATCAATAATAAGTGTTTTTTTTTTTTGTGGAGACAAAAATTGTCACCATACCTAAATTAATGAAATGGTTTTAACAAAATTTCGAATCTAGTTTAAAATTATCCTAACTTTCTTAAGTTCCTTTGTTTTATTTCATATTTTAGCAATAAAAACAAAAACTTTCCAACTGACATATTTCATTTCTTCAAAGTGACAATGTATCGAGTATGTTTCTCTTGGTAAGAAGAAGTTGAATTTCTTTGTTTGAAGATGATTCAATCCTCAGACCCCATTCTGGGGGTGAATAAATCCCATTCAGGAAATTCAATGGTGGAAGGTTTCTTCTTTTAAATTGGTGCTAAAAGTTTTAGATGGATTACTTCGTGATCCAGTTTTGAGATATGTGTGATGTGTACTTTTGAACGAAGCTTGTTACGGACTTGTGAATTTTAGTTTAGTCCACTACTGAAAATCTCAACAAAGAAGTAAAAGTTGCATTTAAGTTTTCTTAGGATTGTCATTAAATCAAATTGACGAGAACGAAATTCCTGCAAAAATTGTATCAAATATTATTAAAGCGAAACGCAGTTTGGACTACAGGTCATAGAAATCTTCAATTTAAATAAAATTAATAGGTATTATTAAAAACTCAATAGGTATTATTAAAAACGCGTTTCTTTGGTCCAGTTGGTGCACAACCATCAACCAACGAATTCCAAAAAATTCGTTCAATTTGACTTTTCGTTCACATTGTGTTTTTTTTATTCTTCGCGAATGACTTCTAAATATAGAATTAAGTTTTGCAATTGATAATGGCTACGTTTAGTAAACAGTTAAGAAAGTTAAGCAAATTTATTTCACTTCACTTGGCAAGCTGTCAAAACACAATTCCTTATTCAATCAAGGGAACTTTTACTGGAAGGCTAGCTAAGAAATGTCTCATTTCATCAAGTCAAGTTCATTTGGGTGACAATTATCAGCTGTTAATTATCTATCAGTTCAACTTTAAGTGAATTGTTTATACGCGACTAATTAAAAATAATATTTTTCTCAAACTACAACGGATTTTTTTGTTATAACATCGAAGATTTCGAAAAATTCCTTGAACGTGTATCGAATGGAACGAAATTTGTAAAATTTACAAGAAAAGTCATTTCATATCACAACAAAAAAATATTGCAGTAACTTTTTTCCAAGATGAAGTGTACATACATTTTTGAAGTAAAGTTTTAATGTTGACATGTGAAAAATTAACTTTTCGAGTCAAATTTTCGATCAATGAATGCACAGTTTGACAGTTCATAACAATCAAAATGGAATTTATGACGACCAATTTCTTTTCCCCTATAATTATCTTATGAATGGCGACAAACTTTAGTTTTTAATCTGAATTTTGTTTAGAATTTGTTAAGAATTTCGTAAATAAATTGTTTTAAATTATTCACTGCTGTTGGTAGCTCTCATGTGAATTCAGCCTCTATTTCAGTAGCAATGGTTATTTAATTCAATTGGTTATAATTCAGTTTTAAATCGAATTTCAAACAATGAACAGCGTTTTCATTTTTTCGTCCGGAATCATGCCCAATGCTTATGAAATTTTGCGTTTGGAATTGGATGACAGTTTTCTTCTATATTTAAAAAAAGTATCAAAATCAGAAACACGCATACATGCGCACAAACTTAAAACGTCAAAATACTAGAAGTGCCATTGTTGTAATTTTTGGGGCCCTCTTCCACCTTCAGTTAAAGTTCGTTTATTCGTGCCACATCAGAGGTACTTTAATAACAGATGATCCAGTGTCTTTGTGCCAGTTGCTGTCAAATCGCCTAACAAACTAACTGCAACTCGAGTAATGTCCCTTTCAATGATTTACAATTGGAATATGAACAAACATTCATATTATTTGGTAATAAATATGCACTCATCAGCAGCTTGTAAGTGTGTGTTACTGAAAGAGCACTTATGAGACTTCCAACACGGCTTATAATTCCAAATTAGTGTTTGCCATGCTTACAAATATGAAAACAGTTACCATATGCATTTGACGTTTCGGAAATACATACAACGAAATACAAACTTCATAAAGTGTATGAAGGGATCGGTATATATTTTTTTGGAAATTTTCCAATGTTGTGCACTTCCAAAATATGTTGAAACATTTTTAAACACCTCCAAGCAAAGCTGAAAATTATATTGGAATGAAAAACCAAAATTAAAAAATTTCTTCCAAAATTGCATAGAACAGCTTTTAAGCTCCACTGAATTGATCTTTAAGAAAATTCAGCAATTCACAATCAAAAAATTAGTTTTAAATCTAAATAAAATGAAGTAAATACTTTCAAGCACTGAAATTTGATAGCACTGCTAACTGCATAACAAATGACAGATCGGCTGCTCGGCTATCGCGAATATTTCTATTTGCAACTTTTTCCAAAGTGTTCATAAGTTCAAATTTGTATAATGTATTTTTCATTTCAGGGTTTTAATTAAACGGGTCGATCAATGGGGCGTTCACACACTTATTAGATATGTTATCTGGGGTACCAAACTATTCGATTGTATTTGTGAACGAATCAGCTTTCAAAAAACTAGAACGAAACTCATATCAAATGGAGTTTGCAGTCAATTGTTGTATACATTTGTTCTTGGATGGCTAGTTATTCCAAATTTGTTGGGATAACTCAAAATAGCTTTCATGAATACATCTGTCTTTTCATCAGATGCGCTTTTGCACGCGTGTCAACAACAGAAATTTATTCCAGATTGCCCAGAATAATGACTGAATGCCCGTGGGGACTTTAGACTTTGATAAGATAAATTGCCCTAGATGATTGTCAAAGATAATACTTAATTGTATTTATGTGTGACACCTAGATGGCGATGATATTTCAAATAAATTCTTAAAATGTTTTTCAGGCTTACCATCTTCGTTCACGGTACATCATAAGCTTTTAGACGATTGCGGAGAGTTTACGGAGCTTTCAATAAAACTTATATGATATAATAATCAAAAGTGACTTAATTAGTTTTAACATTAACAATTTTTAATACTGAAATAAAACGACAGTGGTATTCAAATTCAATTCAGTATTTAATTTTATGACAGCAATTAAATCGTTAAATCAAATAAAATAGGTGATGATGGGTTATCTCTTAAATGTATTTTTGTCTCACATTTTTACAATTACTGTATAATTGGATCGGACTTTCAAGTTATTTGGAAGTAGAAGATAGGGATATACAAAAATTGCAACTCAATAAATCATGATTACTAAGAATCTATTTATAAGTATAACGTTTCTGAAAAATTTTTAAATTTAAGCACGTGATCATATTTATAATGGAATTTTTCTATTAGAGCTATCATTATTTACATAGATACTCACAGTCGAACTTCCGTAAAAGCTACCGTAGATGCACATCATCTATTGTGAAAATATTTTTTTTTATTTATTATTTATTAATAAAAAAAGCACGGCATAATTTAGATCTTAAGTTGTTAGCTACTTAAATGGTAGGTTTCAAAAGTGATGCTCCGATTCTGGTGTTTCTACATTTTTAAAATATCTATATGGTGTTCCTAAGGGTTCCATATTAGGCCCACTGCTTTTCTCTTAGGTTGTTAATAATCTTCTTGATGTTTGTCATGATGCGACAAATCAATAGTATTATAAGACAGTGTATAACGAGAGCGTGTATTGTAGCATGTAGCTTACGTTAAACGTTATTAAAGTATGCAAAATATAAGAAAAATCCTATAAATGTGGTTATGGGGTATTTTTTACTTGCGATTATAGTCTGTATGTCTGTCAGTCTGTCTGTATGTAAGTATAGACACCTACAGCCCAAACGTGTGCACCGAATTGCTTCAAACTTGGTGTATAGAGTTTTTTAGGTATTGTACAGAGGGGAAATTGAATTTTTTTAGCTCAAAAAATAACGGTACCTACCATATAACCGGTACGTTAAAGCCTATTTTTCTCGGAAACGGCTCTAACGATTTTAATTTAAAAAAATCAGTGCAGCTTTTTAGGCACGACGTATCATATGGTTAACAATTTTTTTTTTAAATGTCTAAAAACGGTACTTTCCATAGGACCGTTTTTTTTTATTTCGACTATATCATAAATGGCATAACCGATTCTTTTGAAATTTTACACATATATAGCTTCAGGTTGCCCAATTTATAGTGCCTACCATTTAAATTTTTTTCAAAAGTTAAAAAAAACTTTTTTTCTCGAAAACCGCTACACAGATTTTAAAATTTTTTTTCTCACAAATTCAAATTTATCCCAGAAATAAAATGGCGTACTTTTTTTTGAGCTCAGATTAGTTTAAGTATTTATTTCAGAATTTTGAATTATTTTTTCTTTGATTTAACCGACAATTTATTTTAGAACAAAATTAAGGAAATTTTGTATATGTACAAAATTAAGTTAAGAATGACTTTAAAACTATATTTAGATTTTTAATAGAAATCTTTTGCATACGATTGGATAATACACATAATTAAATGTTTTTATATTGCTTAGTTGTTATAGTTTGACGAAAAATCAAAGATGCCATTTGACTTCCTTGATAAATAAGTATATACCAAAAAAAATTCAAAAATCGTTGGAACGATTTTTTAAAAAAATAATTTTGTATGTATAAAATTTTGAAAACATTTTTAGCAAAAAAAATTGAAACCCCATTTTGAAGACATTATTAATATACATATAAAATTAAAATTTCCAAAAAAATTCAGTGACGATTTTTCAAAAAAAAAACAAATTATTTATTTTTTAAAAATTGAAAAACCTTTTTTTGAAAATTTGAGTATGCAGCTTTTATAAAAATTCTTGGAGCCGTTTTCGAGAAATACTTTTGTTCCTTAACGGTTTTTTAACATTTGTATGGGAGGTACCGTTTGGGTTTTATTTTAGGACTACAATTTTTCTTAAATATTCAAGATAGTACGAAGTTTCGAAAAAATCCATCAAGTGGTTTTCGAAATTTTGAGTTTTCAAAATAAAATTTTTATTTAAAAAACAATTATTTAAAAAATTTTTTGCTTACATTAGTGTTTACACTTTATAGGAGCGTCTGCATAAAAAAATTAAAACATCGTACTCTAATTGAATAAGGCTATTCATGCAACGGGGAAAACCCGGATAAACCTCAGAAACCAGCAAATGTTATCTTTGCAAAAATGAACTATCAAGGTTTGTGTTGGAAAAATATTCTGCAAAGCAGATACATTTATCTCACGAATTTGATGTAGAAAGAGAAGAAATAAACCTCAAAAAGTTATTTTAACGTACAGCTTATTATATCCCACATTTAAGCAAGTATTTTTAAGGGGGTGTTCATGCCAACGTCTAGCCGAAAACTATATCTTTCTGCAATACCTGAAAATTATCTCGTTGCGTGAATACCCTTAATATTCTTTTAAATAATAGTTTTTAAAAAACACCAGAGGAAAAACATTAATTTCATAAAATGTTTTTTCTTGTTTTGACCAACGCTCTCGCCTTTTGTTAGAAGAGTCTAGTCTTATTCTATAGAATTCGCTAAAACATCTCTCAATGGTTGAAAAGTTATGCTGTGAGTAAACATTTATTAAAGCTCTATTCAATGTTGGGTGAATTCATATTCATAAAACATAAAGTGCCAACATTGTTTGTCAAAAAAAATCAAAGCATTGTTGTTGTTGATTGTAACAATTGTAAATGTCCTTATGTACTATTCGGCCTCTAAACACATTTATCTTAAAATGCTTCTATTCACTTTAAATAACATTTCCGCATTTGGAGCCATTGTAACTTTATGCTGTCTCTGAAAAACATTTATCAATAAGGCTACTAATTTATAAGTATAGATAAAAAATAACTAGCTAATTAATTATTTGTTTAAGAAGATTTCTGAAAAACTTTTTCCTAATTGTTAAAAAACATGTGCGTCTCGGGGCACCCGACAGAAGTGATAATTTAAACTAATCTAAGTTGCACTATTTAATATTAAATTGTTTAACTTGAGAAAAACTTCAAAAGTTCTTCGTTAATTTGATTAATTTCAAAAGTTCTCCATATGCGTGAGAGAAAGGCAAGCCAGACAAACTGGTGCCGTAACGCGTTACGCAACGAAGGAGTCTACCCTTCCTTAAGAAGTTATCACTTCAAAAAAGATTCGAAAAAAAAAGAAGAAAATAATTTTCGGTAGTTACAGATTTTTATTGTTTTTATTTACTTTAATTAATTTAATGATTTTTTAAACCATAATAAAATAAATTGGAAATGAAGGGAAGTTGTGTTTTTTTTCTGTTGTCTTAACCATAAATACATCAACAATAATTATAATAACTTCGGAGTGAGCACTAAAACGGACTCAATAAAAAATTCTTCCTAACCACTTCTAATTGCTGCTGCAGTGAGCGTGAGAATACTAATTCCCAATGCAATTGCTACATTCGCACGCACACCCATTGGTGCCGCATTACAACCATCTGTAAAGCAAGCACAAATCTCCTCAAAGAATCCTTCGTTATCGGCAGTCATGCAAGTGTCGTTACGTCCACGCAAGTCCTCCGCGTGCCAGCCACATCCACGGACAATACGTTTTTCGGAATTCACAAGAATATTAGTCACCGTTTTCCGGCAAAATACTCGCGTAGCATCTTCTCGCTCTTCGCAATCCTCTAGATACTGTTCGTCACGCACCCCACGAGGAACAGTCAGCCGCAAGCTGTTACAATCCTCGTCCAGATGAGAGTTGCACTGGTGACATCTTATGGCGTCAGCTAGAAATAAATACAAGAAAATATATATATTTTATTGTGAGTAAAACTACAAGGAACAAATTATGCAAATTAAAGTATCAATATAGGTCAAACCATGGTCAAATAACATCCACGCAATTGCGTGGGTTAGCCATTAGATTTAGATATTTTATTGTGCAAACTATTCGCTGGTTTACACGCAGGACGACATAAATTGCCAATGCTGACCATCGTTTTTTTTTTATTATTATAACTTCATTCTACAGTATGTAGGTATATGTGTGTATTGGCAAAATGGTGATTTAGTTGTTGGCATTAATGTTTATCAGTTTTGAAGAGGGTAGAAGTTATTGTGTCAGGGTCACTATAAAAAAGACGGATGTTACGAAATCGTGCTGATAAAGAAGGTATGAATGAAGTCCTTTAAAAGACTTCCTGTAAAAAAAAAAATATGACCAGACCATAGTTTTGGAGGGATGACGAAGTCGCATTGCGTGATGATTGGTTATAAAATTGGACTGTCATCCGATTTGAAAGAAGAAAAAAAATAAAAAACCATTGAAGGCTTTTCGTTTTATGGCGTTAAGCCATTTCTAACACAAAATTAAAAGAATTATTTATTATACCTTAAAGTAAACTGCCCTGACTATACACTGTTACAAAAAATATTATCTTATTTAATTTGAAAAGTATAGACTTTCATTTTACCTAAAATTTATTTAACGTATTATATTATTTTGGACAAAAATGACAAATATATTGACTCTATTCTGCTTCCCAGGATTATCAAAATCACCACATAAATTCATTAAAATGTACTAGTATGTGTTTATTCTCATTGCTTGACGTACATAGATTCTTTGTAGTTGATCTTCTTGATCTCCATACCATTGTCGTAAATCTCATTCCGTTTTTGATCTAAAGTAAAATTCTAATGGCCTTTTCGATTGGCCGTCCAGAACTGTACTGATCCCACAAAATGACAGTTGTTACTCTAAACAGAACAGAAAACGATTCTGGATTTCATTTCAGAATCGAAAACAGAATCACTAATACACTCACATAATTAAAATGTCAAAATCATCGGGTTCCTTTGTTGTGTAATTTCGATGAATTTAAACTACTTTTCTGGTAAAATAAGGTAAACAGAAGCAAGTTCTAATTATTATTCATACAAGAAAATGTGTATCTAAATTGAAATCAAGTGTTTTGGAAATTCTGTTTAGTCGATGTGATTTTTTTTTTATTTAATTTTCACAAATACAGTGATACATACAATTCAGAATCAGTCAAATTGTTTCCAGGTGTTTTATTGGGGGAACGTGTTCCGGACGGCCAATCGAAAAGGCCATAAATGTATATCGTCTATCGTTTAGTTTTGTTCCTGTTGTTTTTTTTGGTATTTTGGATTTTTGTTTTTCGTAAATTATTCATTCGCAGTGGGCAGTGGTTTACTTGTGGTTCTAAAGTTCTAAATATTTTGTGTTAATAATTATTATTAAATGAACTTAATGCATGGAGTTTGGTTGTTGCTAAAATTTGTTGAATTTCAGTGAGTGAAATGTCTTTGAAAAAGAAATCTGACGTTTGGAAATTTTTCCAGAACGTCGTTGGAGAAGGTGAACAAATGCATCTGGGCATTTTGATATTTAAGGATCTTTTGTAGTCAGTAGTTCACCAATCCCCTGGTCACAGGGGGGGGGGGGTGAACTATGTTACTCGGTGACAATGTGTGCGAGAGAGATAGGATAATGAAATGCGGAATATCATACCAGTATTCTTTATATAGGGTTATCCATTTTGCGGTTTCAAAAGTAAACGTAAATAAAACACATATAAAATACTTTTTTTTTCTTGATATTTATTTTTTATTATAAAGTTTGAACGTTGATATTATGTGTGCAGCGCTACATCATTTAAATGACCACCACGCGAATTATTGCAAGCATCGATTCTTTTGAAGTAATTTTCGACCACTTTTTGACACATATTGGGCGGTATCTCAGCCATAACTTGACGAGAGTTGGTTTTCAAGTGCTCAAGAGTTAAAGGTTTATCTGCATAAGCACGGTCTTTCGCGTAGCCCCACAAAAAAAAGTCCAGCGGGGTCAAATCGCATGATCTTGGTGGTCAGTTGATATCGCCACGACGAGAAATTACGCGGCCAGGAAATGTCTCTTGTAATAAAGCCATATTCGCTCGAGTTGTGTGGCATGTGGCAACGTCTTGTTGAAACGACATATTCTTCTTCAATAGCAGACAAAAAAAGTCAGTTATCATATGACCATAACGCTCCGAATTGACAGTGACAGTCGTCCCATCGTCGTTTTCGAAGAAGTAAGGTCCAATCACACCTCCGGACCAAAGAGCGCCCCAAACAGTGTCTTTTTGTGGATGTAATGGCCCCTCTTCAGTTACTTGAGGATTCTCAGAACCCCAAATACGACAATTTTGTGTATTAACATACGCACCGAGTGAGAAGTGTGCTTCGTCGCTGAAGAAAATTTTGTTCGAAAAATCGCCGTCGACCGCCTGTTGTTCAAGCACCCATTCGACTTATCTACGACGTTGTGAATGGTCAGCTGGCTTCAGTTGTTGTGTGAGCTGGACTTTATATGTATGTATGTGTAGATCCAAATGCAAAATACGCCATAATGTGCCGTAAGACAGTCCGAATTCCTGAGAACGACGAGGAATCGACACATTCGGGTCATCGGCAACACTTTCACTTACAGCCGCGATATTTTCAGTGGTACGAGCGAAACGATGATGCATAGGCCCTACAGTATCTGTAACCAATCCAGTCTCTTCAAATTTCTTCACAGTTTTGCCAATTGATTGCGTAGTTAGACGATTATGTAAACCAGAATCTCCTCTAAAGGCACGATATGTGGCTGTGGCAGAATCACCATTTTTGTAGTAGGTTTTAACAATTTTTATGCGTTGTGCGATAGTAAAGCGATCCATTTTCGTAAATGTCAGACTTTCAACTGAAAAAAAATTGGTTTAACAAATTACTTTGACAGATGTCGCATTCCAGCCCTATACTTTTGAAACCGCAAAATGGATAACCCTTCACCATGCACCTTAAACTTTTTTTTGTGCTACAGCTACAACTTCAATTGTAGCCATTTGATACGATTCAGCTTCACCTTTGTGCCCAAGCAATGACAAATCGAGGCCGAAGGTCGAGAACCAAGAAATCAGAACAAAAGATAAAGAGAAACACACATAGCCGAGAACTCTAGGCGTTTATAATTGTTTGCTTATACATACATACATTTCTGTAAATTATTGCTCTTAAACCAAGCATGCTATAATCTGTTCAATTTATATCTTGAGTACAGGTCTTATGAGAGAGCTTTTTTCAAACACAGTGGTGCCTGTCGCTGAAATTCCCACTGAAAATAACCACATCCAAGTACTGCTTGTGTGGCTTCTCCATGCACTCAACCCTCGTACTCGTTGTGTGCTTTTAAAATAAACTTATTGAATCAGAGTTACCACTGCTATGTTTGTGGTAATTTAGTATGCATATTACTGCAACTGCAACCCTGTAAGAGCTTTAAAATTATACGAACTTATTGGCATCTCTTTCAGTTAGAGTGAAAGGCAAATATCCTATCTTCCCTATATTGAAAATATAAAGTGAGCAGAGTATAGAGACTTAATTTTTTTAAATCAAAGTTCATAATTGTTGTTTTATAAAGTTATAAAAGAAGTTTAATGCTATTGATTTAAGTATTAAAAAAAAAACTTTTTACTAAAAACCGAGATAATGCGGGGTCATTTTAGACAATTTTGATTCTGTTTTTTTTTCAAAAATTACTTAAATTTAACGTATTAAAGGTATTTTTGATTAAACAACAATTTTTTTAATAGTGTGTTGAGCCAACTTTCTGCTCCAGAACTTCACACATCTGGTTTGGATGCATACAAAGTGGCCAAAATAATTTAGCGAAATCGAGCTCCAAGCTAATTCGAGGGCTTTGGTTAGTACGGATATACTCGAATATTATTGTCCTGATTAATATATTTGACGTCTTAACTATCGCCAAGCATTTTCAAGGCTGTTCAAATCCGGTGAGTAGGTCGGCCAACTTACTTACTTACTTACATATCCGGCTCCCGATCCATGGAGGGTCGCAACCTGACATATTGTGGTCCCTCGCACGCTCCCTCCAGTCGTGAGACCAAGCGCTCTTGCGTCTTACGTCTTAGTCGGCCAAATTAATAGTTCCATATTTTGGCTCTCTATATACATTTTAACTACCCGGTCTGTATGTATTGTCACGTTATCATGTTTATAAGTCCACGGCAAAGGTGCAAAAAGGGTATGAAAGTATCGAAAGGCCTATTTTAATATACCACTGTCAGTCAATGCATTAATTGTAGTGGATAAAAATTTAAGTTTGCAGGTGCCATAATAGGAAATTGCCGCCCACACCATCACACCTCACACTCTGCTATGCAGCTGGTCCAAATAATGAGTTTTCTTGCGTAGGTGATCCTATAGCTGTAGCCATCGGGGCCTTGAACATTATTTTTTTTTCGTCGCAGAACACCACGAGATTCCACTCCGAAGTCCAAATCACATGTGCGCGACATAAATTGAGGCGTTGCTCTTTTCGAACCGGATTAAGTGGTGGTTTCTTCGTGATCTTAAGTTTTTTTATATGCTTAGCTTTTGAAATAACATGTGGCATATTTGTGAGACTTGGGTTGATACCACAATTTTTTATTTTTGCTAAAGAGTCGTGAGAATTTCCAATGCTCAAGGGGGGTACGGACCCGAACCCCCGTGGATCAGCCGGTGTTTGTAGTAGTTTTCGTCAAGGTATTTGAAGTTTAAATATGATTTTTGTTTTTTTGGTTTCAAAAGGCAAGGTTTTTATTTTTTTTGAAACAATTTAAAATGGATCTTTTTGATCTCTTAAATTTGATTAATTGATTGTTTTGCCTTGCAATAGCCTTGGGCTAAAATTAGATTCCTATACAGCTAAAGCTGTTATCCCTGCTTTTTCTTCCTGAGTGAGATGTTGAGCTTAAGAAAGTAATTTTTCCTCGAATCTGGTTCTCTCCTTTTAAGTGGGTTATCGTGGCTACATAGTCTATTTTTGTAGTTCCTTTAAACTGTGTTTAATACTGTGGTATTTAATTTAAGAATAAAGCATAAATCCTTACTAAATAAAATTAATTGTTCAGGGTTGTAGCCTTCTCAAAACGGGCCATACAACATACTACTACACTGATGTGATATAAACGTCTGTCGTTTACCAAAGCATTTATCGTAAGAATTGTGATCTCGTGTCGTAGTTGATGCTGCGGATGTACACAAATATGGTACGACATTCATACATCTCGTTCGCTATTTTGGTGGCCGCATTTAACAAAGCCTATAACATCTATACGCTACAAGAACTGCTAACATTGACTCCACAAGGGTAAAACAATCTTGTCGATTCTCATTAACACCCGTTTGTTTTTGTGCAGCGCGGTTACATTTAGGGCTTAATTCCAGCGGACTTTGAGCCTCTGTTGAGGTTTCATCATGGATCTCCCTCCCAGAGACGAAAGTGTAAATGGCATTGTAACGAGGTCGCAACCTGACATATTGTGGTCTTCCATCGATTGCGGTCCCTCGCACGCTCCCTCCAGTCATTGGACAAATGGCATTGTAACGAGAGAATTCGACAGAATGATATTTACTATGTAACCTCGAAAATAGATGGTGTTGTTAGGGTATTTTTCAGAATCGCTTAACTTCTCAATATCTTTTTGGCTCCCGAAGTTTGCAAGTGGGCAAAGTGGAATTCATAGAAATGATCGTTCAGTAAGCTGGCCAGGTGAGAATCAGTCCTTCACAACTAGTTCAAATTGCATCTTGTGGAAGTGGGGGGCAGAATTCTCTCTAAATCCGTATCAGAATAGAAACGAAAGTTGAAAAAAATCGAACCAAGTGTGTCAAATTAAGGAAGATATGGTCAACCTATGGACAATCTAGGATATGCTATTTCTATGGGATACTGGAAAAGGAGATCATGCCGCAAATAAAGGTATTCCGTACAACAGCCGATTCTATGGCGGCGAATGAGCAAAGGGAACAGCTCCAAATAATTGGTAAACTTTCTTTGAAAATGTTAACCATAGATGAGTAACACCAAGATGGGAAACTTTCTTACGTTGTACCCTCCAAAACCCATTTATTTACATTGTTGTATTTGTAAATTTGACTTTCTATCCATTAATAGATGTGAAATCCACCGAGAATATTGTGGTGTAGTGAAACTAAACACAGATGCAAAAATATCAGTTACACAACGGTACTAGTTTGTAGGCAAACCGAAAAAGCTGCCGAAATGTAGAACTTTAGAGTTATCAAACATTTACACGTGCGAAACAAATGTCATAATTTCTGTAAGAACATTTGATAAGATAATGAATACAATCATTGATTTAGTGCCAGTTGTACAAATTTTTGATCCCTGGTTCAGGAATTTTAACTCACCGATTTTGGCGGACTAACGATCGGATCAAGAATGTATTTAAGTTTTGTTTTATATTTGAACCACTGTCGAACCTCAGTTAATCTGCCAAAATCGGTGAGTTAAAATTGATAAATCGAGGATCAAATATTTTAACCATCCCTTAATCACAAAGGTAATATATGTTATTTCTTACAAAATCGTGTACATATTACATTTACACTTTCTTACAAATAATGCACCTAAGTTACACTTAACACTTATTTTTTATGACGAAACAATGGCAGATTTGTGACAATTTACACTATGATGTCATTAATGGCAATAAGAAAAAGAAAGAAATAATGGCATTTGGTTATACTCGCGTAGGTGCGGCATCATTAACTCAAGCATATATGCAAAAATTAGGCTGCCAGAGTATTCATTTTATGTTCAACAATTATGAAAGAAAATCATTTTAAATTATTACAATTTCATGATTCAAAATAGCTAAATAGCTTTTAACGGCCTTTAGTCAAAAAAAAAACTAATTTTTATCAATGCAATTTTCCCCAAAAAAAATTGTGTCACATTTATGGCTCAATCAAATTCCGACCTATGTAATTACTTCCGGAACGTGTTATTTTTATTCAGGTTATTTCCGGATCTCTTTAAATTCAATCCCAATTACACAAATGTATGACAATTGTCGCAGTATAACTATAATGGTTAAGGTTTTTTTTGGAGATTTAATTAATTTGAATTTTGTCATTTCTAAAAGCTAAATCACTTTGAAAGGCCAACATTATGAAAAATCACTGAACTCTGTTATTTCACAACGCTTCGCCGATTTTTCATTTTAAATTGTCTCACTTTAATAAGGTGTCATTTTCCTCACATCAAAAAATATCAATTGTATTACATACAATAATACGAATTGGTATAGAATGAATGTACATTTGATCACATTAAGGTAGGTACACTCGTGATCAATTTAATTATAGGGTAAACATAAATTTCCTGAGTTGACGTGAATCCACTAAACACTTTTTTATAAGTAATGCAAATGTGTATTGAAAATTGTTTGATTATTTTTTTTTGTTGAAATTTGTTATTTTTAACAAGTTTTTTTAAGTTAGTTCTATAATTCTTTAAGATGTATGCAAAATTTAATTTTAAGATTATAATATTGTTTTTTTTTTTGTTTGTAATAATATTAAACTTGTCAATGAAAGACATTCAAAAACCACAGCAAATGTAAAATAAATTAAACCAAAATAATATCAACAAACAACAAATTAATTATTCAAATCTATAGAATGAATAAATTATCTAAAAATGGATGCAGTCATGCAACTATTTTGCAACAAGTATGAAAAAAAAAGAATAATCAAATGTAAATATGTAGTTTTTAGCTGTGTGTTAATGGTGAGAGGAGACTGAGTAAATATTTACTATTAATTTATGAACTATGCCTATGGTAACCAGTCGTACTTTTTTTTAGAGCGATGTTATCCTCGCATTATTTACTTTTTCCTTTAATAAAAAAACGCTTATTCCACCTCAAATCACCGACTTTACAAAATCATAGAACTGAATTTAATCCGCGAGTTAAAATGTTTGATCAATAAAAATAAAGGGTCCGTCCGAAAATTCATGACGATAATCTAGTACAATAAGTATGAAATCTATGTTTTTATATTTTATAGTTCTGTAAATTGTTGTCAAATGTGATTCGGTGATTAGTGATTTAAAAATAAACCCACATCTGAGAAGGATTGTCAACAAGGTTCTGGAAGAAATACTGGTTTCAACGACGAAAAGGGGCATCTCCCCGGTTTTCTAGAGGGGACAAGTATTCAAAAAGTGAAGTAAAATATTTCATTCGATTTTTTATTACAAAAATCAAAAATTATAACTAATCAACTAAAATAAATTAATGAGAAACAAAAACAACAAAAATAATCTTCTTTTTCTAAAAAAAAAAATTAATAAAAAAAAACAAAATTACGGTGTTTGCAAAATAATATAATGGGGGTTATTGTGAATAAAAATGTCCCTGGAAATGTTTCTCCAATTCGAAACTTGGGAACGTGAATGATGCTCAAAAATTTCCCTCGAAATTTATTGGTATCAGAAATAAGATTTCCCGGAGAATTTTACTGTCATTTTATACGATTTTTTGCTCGAGTAAAATTTATTCCGTAAGAGATATAGTTAAATTAACAAAAAAAAAAGTTCACGATTGCAGAAAAAAATCCCAGAGTATTCCGTGGGAAACGAAATTCCCGATAGGGCCCAATAGGAGCGTGAGTACCTACTAACGATAAAATTAATATAAAAAGTATTCGATATAGACATACTTTTCGATTTACTTTACTTTTTCAATAAGCTGTCATTTTATATTTAAATATACAAACGAACATAATTAGTTTTGTAAACAAAAAAGGACAAAGGACATACAGCAGTGCAAATCATAAACTGGCAGATGAAATATAAATATAACGCGTGAAGTGAGATGAAGTTCATTGAGTATATACGTTCAGCTTTGAAGGGTTTTGAACTTCAAGTAGATATGTTCACATAGAATATTTTTGACTTAATCGCATCCACTTGACCTTATGTTCGATGTTCGATCATATCGTATGCATTTTTTTCTAAAAAAAAAATTGGTATGGCAATTTTATGCATTTAATAATATACGCTAAAATTAAAAATATAATTTCGAAAAAAACATCATCCGCTTTCGAAATATTGAATTGTCCAAAAAAATTTTTTTTGTTCAAAAATCACAAAAAAAATTATGAGTTTCTGTGATATGGAAATGAAAGAATACATCTCAAGCCGTAAGTTATAAAATAGCTTATAAAATTTGAGGTTATCCATTTATGGGTGTGGTATCCACCTATTTTCATGTAACAATGTCAAGTATAGTAGAGCAATAATATTACACGTACCTATTAGGAGGACTTGTTATGAATACACAAGAAACATTAAAAATTATAAGTTTTCATTCAGTGGGCGTGGCTGACATCGGCCCTGTCTCTCATATTTTTCACTTCTAAATACTTGATTTAGCAAATATTATTTCAGATACCTAAACTTTTTGAACAATAATTATAAAATGGAGACATGGAATTAATTTACTTTTTTATTTAAATGGTCACCATAATCGACTTAACTTTTATAAACATTTTAGTTGCATTTTACATTTTTCTACTGGAAAATAAACAAATAGAAATCGAGATGCGAACATATTTATATACCCACAAGATGAATGAATAAATTACAAATTTTATTAAATACATACTAAAAATTTTAAGTTGAATCATGGAAGAATTTCACATTTTGGGCTCTCACGACTTACATCTTATGACTACCTACTACTTTTAATTTAATACGCGACAAGAATGCAAACACTTGCTATTAAATTTTAAATTTAATTAAGACTTCTTTAAACGAATAATAAATTGCACACACTATGCGATATTTTCTGTGCTGTAGGGAGTAAGCACAAAAAAAAAATAAATCCATTAAATTTCCGTCTAATAAAAGCTATAATTGATAATCTTCCTCAGTTTCCTAAGTTAGCGGAAATTAATTGCTTAATAAATCGTTGCCCTTAATAGAGGTTGTTCAAAAGCTAATTGAAAGGTATTTCTCCTCCTCAATAATTACAAGGTTTATGGCATGGGAATAAATATACATTTTAATTTAAAACAATCGCTAATTAATTGATCATATTTATAAATATGGGAAAATGATAGCATATAAATTGTCGCACTTATACACCAACCGGTTTTAAGTTTTAGTTAAGTGAGATAAATTTAGAGAATTCCTAAGCAAAGTGTTTTATTATTTTGGAATTTATCGCTGCTGGACTAATGGTGGTTCTTGACTATTATTTTTAAGATTGTCCGAAAATGAATTAATTCTTAATAGAAGAACTCGTTTTTGAATGATTAAATTTTTATCATTTTCCATTAATTAATTATGTAAGGATTTTAAATAGTGCCGAGATACAAAAATATGGGTACTAACTAAACAAAATGGAAAGTTTGCAAACAAAAATAAAATACACGACTGTCTTCACGATTTTTCAAAACATTGCTTATAACAATTTCCATCCAAATCGGTGGAGTCGTTAATGATAAAGTCGAAAATAAAAAAAAAAACGATTCTATGGCAGGTACATAAATTGCATTTTATGTTAACAGTTTTTTACTAAAATGTATTCCTTACCTGCAATAGAAGGTACGGTTTTTTTTTGTATCAAAATCCTTAGAGCCGTTTTCGAGATAATTAAGCTTTTTTCAAAAAAGCTGTAATGCAGATGGAACCGTAATTTTCGAGTCTAACAATAAAAGTTAAATTTTTTTCTCTAGGAAATTACCTAAAATGACCAAGCACCAAGTTTCTGATACCGCAAGTAAAAAATACGAAAATGCTTTTGAGTAAGGGTTACCAAGGTGTTATTTTAATTTTAATTTTTGTTTTGTTAAATATGCAAATGTTAATATTACGTATTTAATCAATCTTTAAATTAATTAAATTATTTTCATAAAATGATAATATCGCTTAGCTTTTTCGGAAGAATAAAAGTGATTTTAAAGAAATTATTTTTTTTTTGTTTAGTGCACTGAATTTTGACAAAATACATTTGTGTACGTTACTCGCTTTTCTTCCCAATCATCAGCTAAAATCCAGGCTATATTTTGACATATAAGAACGCTGTGGAGAATTGACCATAGAAAACAAATAGCTGCTGAAAATAATATCATTCGTTCACCGTAAGGAATTTGTTTAAAAAAAAATTAAACGATTTAACCTTAGCTGAAAAAGAATAAATTGAACAATTTATTCGTAAGATACATTTTAAATTGATTTTGACAATGCTGTTGAGAATTTAATTAGCTTATCCTACGCTGCCGTTGCAGTTCTACATACAAAAAGCAAGGTGAGTCTGAAAACGAGTATGAAAAGCTAAGAGTACTGTTGTCAGCAAAACAATTTAGTGATTTCAGATAAGAGATCATTGATGAAAATGAGAAAAAGGGTCGGAGATAGAACGGAGCCCTGAGAGACACCAGCATTTATTTTGTGAACTTCAGACTTAAAACCGCCCAATACAAGTCGTAAAGGTAATTTGTAATTCAACGAAGAAGAGATTGATCGATACCAAATGCACGCATTTTTGATAAGAGAGCTTGATACCGAATTTATGAAATGTTTTTGAAATATCAAGTGCAACAATCTTACTTTCTCCAAAACGATGTAAAGATATGTGCTACTGTTGAGTGAGATATATACTCTCAGATCACCAGTGGACCTATTGCTAGGAAAGCCATTCTGCAGGTCATTAAGGAGCTTTTGTTCAAGATATTTTTTAAGCTGATAATTTATCAGCGCGTCCATGACATTGGGAAAAAGGAACTTAAGTGCAATTAGACGGTAGGTGAAGGGTGAAAAAGATTTGCCTTATTTAGGGACAATACTGTTTTCCATCAACTCGGAAATAGACCAGTAGAGTAGGTCAAATGGAAAAGCTTACGGAGAAGTTTTGCCAGCGTTGTGTGTATGAAGGTCCTTAAGGACTCTAGCAACTGCAAGAGTGCGAAAGAAAATTCGTCCCATAAAATCATTTACGCTCTCAAGTACTGAACGACTCATAACACTTTCTGGCAGCGTCGAATTAACAGCGAACTGCGCTGCAAGCAAATTGGCTTTTTTCACTAGAGCTGCCAAAAGGGGTTTTTACAAATGACCAAACATTTTGCAGCTTTGACACAATGGTCTTATGTTCCTAGAGACACAAATAAATTTATTTATAGAATCAGAGGTAAGAAACAAGTCTAGAATGTTGGCGGTTTAACCTGCAACGTCAATCAAGGCTAATTTGAGGAGTACAATTATACAAGAATTCTTTTATTTTTTAACTTCGAAGGTTGCTTGATGCAGAAAACCTCCCCTAAATCCACTATTGATTTTTACAAGGAAGTTTTATTTCAAAAATATTTTTATTCTTAATTTCTACAATTTCAATGTATCCGTAACTTGACACAATTCACATTGCCTTTGAAATTAAAATGACAGTTAAATTAATCACTTAACCTAACTGCATGAAGTTGAACTTCACCATGAAAATAAAAAGTATTAACAAGACCATGTCCAAGAACCATTGTGTGTACATACACGTATGCATATTGTAATATAGTATGCTTTACTATAAATGGAAAAACCATTTATTTTGTATATTGCACAACATGCAACTCATGTTGACTCAAATGTCGATTCATTTTACCATCAACAGGCATATGGTATTTGCTGTCCATTTGACTTTTGAAAAATAATCTAACTTGTATCGTGTTTGACACTGAACTTGCATTCCATTTTTACTTGTGATTATAGGTACTATAAGGCAAGTTATGCATTCGTCGAAAAAAAAAGTTTTAAGATAACAATCAAACATGACATTACGATGATAGCGAAGACGAAAAAAGATGGTCTAAAAATTCTGTCCGTCTGTATGTCTGTCTGTCTGTCAGTCTGTCTGTATGTATGTATAGACACCTACAGCCCAATCGGGTGGGCCGAATTGCTTCAAACTTGGTGTATAGAGATTTTTAGGCATTGTACAGAGGGGAATTTTTTTAAGCTCAAAAAATAACGGTACCTGCCATATAACCATTACGTTCAAACCTATTGTCCTCGGAAACTGCTCCAACAATTTTGATTAAAAAAATCAGTGCAGCTTTTTAGGTACAACCGATCATGAAAAAAAAATTTTTTTAAATGTCTAAAAACGGTACTTTCCATAGGACCTTTTTTTCGACTATCTCATAAATGGCTCGACCGATTCTTTCGAAATTGTACACATATATAGGTTTATGTTGCCCAATTTATACTGCGTACCAATATTTTTAATAAATATTTTTTTAGTATTTTTAAAAGAATTTTAAAAAAATGTTTAATTTATATTTTGAAAACTGCTCAATAATTTTTTTTTTCAAAATTATAGTTATATGTATTTGCTGAATACTTATGAATTGGCATTTTAATTTTTTTTTTTTAAAAAACTTTTTTCTCAAAAACCGCTCCACAGATTTTAAAATTTTTTTTCTCATAAATTCAAATTTATCCAAGAAATAAAATGGTGTACATTTGTTTGAGCTCAAATTAGTTTAAGTATTTATTTCAGAATGTTGAATTATTTTTTCTTTGATTAATTCGATTTAATTTTTTGTTTTCAAGTTTATATTATTAAATATTTAAGATTGTCATACCAATTTATTTTTAGAAAAAACTTAAAGAAACTTTGTGTATAAAAAATAAAGTAAAAAATTACTTTAAAATTATATTTTGATTTTAAATAGAAATCTTTTGCATACAATGTGGTCGAACATAAGAGCCAGTTCGTGCGATCCAGTCGTGCATTTTATTGCTTTTGTAAATATCTAACTATACTAATTGAGTTTATATTTACATATATTTAAATATTCAATTTTCATACAAAAAAAGTTTCATTTAATCGTGACATACATTATTAATAATTTCTACAATGAAAAGAAGTCCCCGAAGATTATCTTTTTAAATTAGCATTTACTCGTAGGTGCAAAGTAGATATTTTTGTTTGTTTGAATATTTTTCCATTACTCAAAGCTGGTGAAAATCAATGTGGATTAAGCTTACTATGTCTAGACTTTGAATAGTTGATAACAATAAACTTTATAATGGATAGATAACCATAGGCGCAAATTTTTAAACAGCCTAATTTTAAGGGCTTAGCATGATACTACTTAAAAGTTTGCTAATACTAAAGCACTTTACTAATATTTTCCTAATTTTAAACACTTTTTATCTAACACCATACTAAATCTATTTTCTTAATAAGCTATAACTAAACACGCCTAAACTAGTGCAAAAAAGTAATCGAACATAACTTTTTGACGTTTGTAAATGTCAAAGTGGCATATGGATTTAGTACGATACTAAAAGTAGCCATTTTGTGATTTTAACTTTAGTAAAATGTTAAGAAAATAGTGCGATACTAAACTGGTTTAAAATTAGCAAAATCCTCTTTTTAGCCTAGTATCATAAAAATGATTTAACATATTACTAAATCGTTTAAAATTTTCCGCCATAGTGTTTAAAATAAATCTATTGTGTATATGAATGTTTGATTGTCAAAACGAAATTTAGGAAAGAAAAAAAAAAATCTCAAACAAAAATCTGGTAATCAGAAGGTTTGTTCGATGTACATTTGAATCAACTGTCTAAAAACCTAAACGAAACCATTTAGATAGGTTAGATAAAATCTGTCAAAAATCCAGAACAAAACTCATATCAAATGAAGTTCGCAGTTAGCTGCTCTATGCATTTCTCATCGTATAGCTAATTATTCGAAAATTTGGAAAGTTGTTCCAGATTGCTCGGAATAAATAAGTGACCGCCCCAGAGCGAGAATCAAACAAAGCTAATACTACGTTTCCACCGACCACTAAACCGGGATTTAGGTAGATTTAGCTAAATCTCCTACAAATCTTGAGAATTTACCATACAAATTTTAATCTTCTCAGATGAAGATTTAAAATAAATCTCATTTAAATCTTCAATCGAACTACCCTTTTTCCATATCGAAATGAACACATTCATCGGGAAAGTGAATTTTTCTCTTCGATTGACACAGATGAAGCTGCCTGTCTCACTTCCACATCATAAGAGAAAATGAAAAGATATATGCATTTTTAATAGTGCTGTCAAAATTAATCTACTTTTGGAGCAGTGGAAACACTTTTTGAGATTAGTAAATCTACAAGAGATTAAAGTTCGGTGGAAACGTAGTATAAAGAAAGTGGCTCCAGACTAGGGTTGCCATATGTATTTCGCTACGTAGGGGACAATTTTTAAATTTTTTTTGGAAATATCATGTTTTTAAATAAACAAATTAGCTAAAATAAAATAAATTAATTTGTATCTAAATACATATATGTATTGCATTGACATACTAGATATGAACTCCTAGGAGCCAACTGCACATTCGATGTCTCCTCAGCTAGGACTACAGGAGCGCCACCTAGCTCTCAGCGGAAATCATGAATATTATTATCAAGTACCAGTGCTTAAGGGATTTTTTTCCAAGGGAATCCTTACACGAATCCAAAAATTTCCTTTAGGCAACTATATTATAGTTCTTTGCGGATGAGCGGAATACGATTAAAGCTAGATCAAATATCAATTTATTTGTTTGTTTATTTTTTGACGAGACGAATAAAATTTAGCACACGCTGTTAAGTTTAAATTACATTTAAGTTTTATTTTAATTTTTCGACGAAACGAATAAAATCTATAAAATTGAACACAAGATACTGCGTAATATAAGTTAACATTAAAAATCCGCATTTAAATATTTCTTGCGTGACAGACAACAATATATTTTGCAGTGTCAAAATGTACTTCACAGGTCGGCGAAATCTTAAACTACCTATATAATCATTTATATAAACCAAGATATCTTTGTGGCTGTGTGTCAATTGCGTTAAAATTTGACGTTTTATGAGTCACAATCGTGGTATAATCATCTCTCTTTCTCGTATTATTTTTGGCAGACATTTTAAATGAGAGTAATAACACACCATTATTAGTTAAGTTAAAATACGGACAAGTAACGAAGAGAAACAATTTTTTAAATAAATTTATTTAAAACAAAGAATTTATTTAATTAGAAAACTAAAACCAGATTTTTATTTGTTTTATTTCGAATGAAACTCTAAAAGCAATCTCTTTCATAAAATGAAACAAAAAGGAATTTTTCGTATAGTCCCCTAGCACTTGTTGACTTCATAAAAACAATAGATCTTATACAAAATACCAATAGATGGTCCTAGTTTCTATGCCTGTTGACTAAATATTGTGGACTTGCCAAGCGTGGCATTAGATGGCTTTTGAAAGTAATATTTTTGTTTGATACTTTGCTCCGAGTGGCGTGAAAATCGTTCACCCTGTTTTCAATGGAGCTTTTGTATGGAATGATGTCAATGATGGTATAGTTTGTAGGTCAGTTTTTCTTAACGAAATTCCAAAGAAACTTTCAATGTTTTTTTAAGGGAAATTTTAGCTATAATGCTTCATTTACACGATTTATCAAAATGTCATTATTTTGGTAAAAAAAATTGAGCTTTTATTATATTATACCGCATTCGATTGGTAAGTTAGAGGAACTATTCCATCGAGGATCGATTCTGAAGTTTAATCCGAGTATTTGTTTTAAACTACGTTTTCACCTAAAGATAATCCGGTTTAAATTGAGTAGATTAAAAATTAACCTTGAAGTGTTTTCACCAGAGAAAAAAAGATTAGTTTGACGTTTCCACACTGAGGTTCAACCTCAAATGAAATCGAGTCACTGCGAGAGGAAATTAAAATGCTCAAAAACATTAACCGGAAATTGTTCTCAATTTCAACTAAAAATATACGCAATAATTAAACACAAAAAATACTGTTTTGCTAAAGTTCACATTTAAATAACAAGAAAATAAACTCCCAATCTTTCCTATATTTTGCTTCGCTTTCCGAAGGATGCATGTTGCGGTTGTCTTTTCTTCGGCTAAGGATCGTCGGATCTCAGGATTGGAATGCAAACGTTCCTCCAGTACTTCAGCTGTGGTTGCCAGTGCGTTGTTCGATGAAATCTAGAGCTGTGCTCAATTTATCAAGGCTATCATTAACAGCCTGCAATTAATATTTGTTGGCCGTCGGACCATTTTCGTTTTTTGGTACAATTTCGGATTTCGCCTGCTAGGTCAAATTGTTGTGTATTCGAAAACTGGATGTAAGACCGCTTTTGTTATTGTAACTTTATTGTATTTTATTTTTATACATTATTAGAAACAAAAACAGTATTAAGGCAACGACAAATTACAACAGACACAAACAAATTAAATATTGTGTGACAGTTTTTTTTTGATGATTGTCAATGGAGAAAATGACATTTGGATAGGCCCGTTCCACGAAATAAGTTTTGTTTGTTTTGAAAATCTTCTACTTCGAAGAAGATTTCAATTAGATTAATTTCTAATCAATATTTAAGGAGATTAAAATTTGTATGGGAAATCTTCAAGATTTAGAAGATTTCAAAGAGGATTTATGGTTAATCCATTTAAATCTGGATTAAGTGGTAAGTGAAAACGTAGTATAAGGCGGGAAATTTCAAACGAACATTTGTAAACATAGCCGACATAAAGTTGAATTCGATTTTGGCATTTAGTATGTTTCTGGTTTTTTTTCTGACCTTAAATCCAGAATCCAATTTCTTGATCTAATGCCCATCGAATGAGAAGCATTCTGAAGCTTTCTGGGCGACTAATAAAAGACGATATACGATTTTTTTATTTTTGACAAATTATTGGTATCAAATGGAGCTAATATTTGTATTTTGCTAGTTGTGCAAATGCGACATAACTGTCTATGATGACAAACAGTAGTTAACTAATTGTGTATTTAATTGATTTAATATTTTTTGGTAGTTCATGCAGTCGCGCAGAATCAGAAGGTTATTCTACTTCCGGAACTAAGTGATTTTACCAGTCCCCCAACGATGCAATATTTCATACTTTTTGGTGAATAACTTTTATAAAACTATTATTATAATTGGGCGTACAATTTGATCCTTCATTTGACTGTGTAATTTTTGACTCGTGTCAATTATCTTTGAAGATCCGTCTCCCAGAGCATGAAACATTTTTTAAACCTGAAAATTTATATTTTCACAGCACTCTTTTCTGAATAAAAAAAAGGGAAATTGAAATCTGAGCAACCTGCTGCTATTTTAGGCCGTTTAAAAACTTATAAAAATAACAGCTGTTTTCCTGAAAGCTATCATAATTGAGTTTTCCATTGGTAATTGCTGAATTAGATACGGAAGTTGGTGATTTTCATGAAGAATGGAACGCAATTTGAATTGATTTTTTTTGTTATGGTATATGCATATATCCGTGTCTGTGAAACTGGTAAATGTCAAACTGAATTCTTCGAATAGAAGAAGTGTTTAGCATAGTGTTAGTAAAAGAGGGTTATATTCGGCAAAAAAATTCTAATCTGCGAATTTGATTAAAATCAAAAAAGAAAATATTTTGTTTACTCTGACAGTTGCAAATCTTTGTCTTGACATATTTGTATATCAAGAAAAATTGAATTCTTGTCTCAATCGAAAACTACATTAGTATCCCAAAAAATTTAGATATCCGCGGACAGATGTTAAGAACATCTGATTAAAAATTTGATTTTTGACAGGTATCAGTTAACCTAAGGATAGTCTCCTAGATATCTGCATGATTGCACTGCAATAAATGCTTTGCATTTACGAGTGCGTACATTGAACATTTCCAAAATGAAATTAGCCAAGCAAAATTAGGGTTTTGTTATTGCAACTTAAAATTTAAATAATACTAAACCTACTATATACCCCCCTAATAATTTAATATACCCCCAGTCCAAATTTCAGGAACTCCGCGAGAAAATGTTTAAAATAACGTAAAAAAAGTAATTTTGCCATTTTTCGTCTAATTTTTCTCGTCTAAATTTTGAATATGAAATAAAATGAATTTTTCAACTTTCATGCAGCCTTGTTGTAATCTCTTATTACCACTTAATCCCAGCATTTCGTTAAATCTAGGAATTAACCCACAGTAATGTGCTCTCTAATAAGTTCTCACAATAATATTCGTCTAGTTTTAGATATTTAAACCAAAACCCAAATTTATTTAAATTTCTTTTCTAAAATGTCTCTCGTTGTATATACGTAGTATGTTTCTGATTACGATTAATGCTTCTTTATAATCTTCTCACGTATGGAAAGTTCTTTGAGATAAGATTATCAGACAATGTTCAACTCAATTTTCCCTCTAGACTCTAGAAGATAACAAACATGATATCTAGAACTCGATATTCTATGGCAACATTTTCAGTGGATTTCTTATGCATCAAAAAAATGACACTTAACTATCTTCGTCACTATAAATAAAATGATCTTATTTACATACCTGCTAGCACAAAGCATCCGATGAGGGCGATTATCACAGCAAAGCCCAACATTGTTACTGACGAATTTTGTACAGAACGCATTTTCCACCAACACAGCACCGATTTGTTTTTCCTTTTTTTTTTGTTTAACTTTTGTAAAATGATCTGGAATATTTTTCTTTGAATAATTCCACTATTTTATTCTATAAAAATGGATTCACAAAAACTCTTATATTCCTTTTAGACATAAATGTAAATTAATTTTTATTAAAATAAAAAAAATACACCGCACGTGGATTTAATTACATATAAACGTATGAAAAAAAAATCTAAATAAATACAACTGTTTTGTCATTTAAATTCATGGGAGAATTTATTTACAACGATCGTTCGACTCATCGGTTGAGCTTAATCTGACAGACCAGAATAAAATTAATTCTTTGCCAACTAGAAAACTAGTTGTTGGGACTTTGGGATTATATTATTAAAGCAAAGCTGGTATAGAGTTAGAGTAGAAGTAGATGTTATGTACTTTTAGCTACCAATCCTCAGCTGCCACTATTTTGTTCTCGGACATTGGAAAAGCTGCTGAGGTTCAGTTTCAACTAGTCAGACTCAGTAGAGCCATGGCCGGCGCGGCGGATCACGATTTCGATCGCAATCATCGAAACGTTATGAAATCATGGAACACGGAATTTATATGTTCGTATTTGAATAGGCCCGAACAAAAAAAAAACAGAACTGGAAAGAAGCTGGGAGAGGTATGTTAGTTGCAGTACAATGGGAAAAATTATCAAGATTTTTGTAAATGGAACAAGTTGGGAAAATAAAGGGCCAAAGTAAGTGCGGTCGAACTAGCATGCTCTTGACCACAAGACGGAAAACATAATACCAACATATGTACCTACATATTATATGTTTATCGGATCGGATCACATTGTTATTGTTTGTGATAAAAGTTAGAATGTTTAATGTAGGTGGTGGGGGTATAAGCTTATAGATTTTATTTCTATATATTGAAATTGTGTTCAAAAATGTTTACATAGAAATTTAAGAATTAATTGTTTGATATAATTTATTACATATACGCAATTTTTAGATGGCCTTCGTTAAAAAAAATAATACGGGTGGGTTAAGTACATACAGCTGCGGTAAAAATAATAGCAGCATTGCGAATCAAAAAATCTCTTTGAAAAATAAAGTTAATTCTAATAAATAAAGAAACATTTTGAATGTGTCATAGAATGAAATAAAGAAAAAACACCATATTACAAAAAGAAATCATTTTTTTATTTAACAATTTAAGAAAATAGAGTTAATTTTTCTAAAAAATATAAAAAAATAATCGGTAAAAAAAATAGCACCACTGCTTGTTATACAAATTAAACCTAAAAAAATAATAAAAATTCTATTTTTCTATAAATTCTATATTCTATATATATTCTATATTCTATTCTATAAATTCTATATTATTTGTCTTAAACAAGTGTCCATTTCACTAATATTTAGTTGAATAGCCTTTGTTGGCTATAATGGCTTCACATCGCCTGGTCATGGAATTGATCAAGCCTTGGCACCTTTGGACTGAAATACTCTTCCAAGACATCTTAACTGCATCCCAGAGTGACTGATTGCTCGTTGGTTTAATTTGGGAGACAGATTTCTTTACGTCAGTCCATACATTTTCAATGGGGTTTAGGTCAGGCGATTGCACTGGCCATTCCATTACATTAATTAAGTTGGCCGCAAACCATTTTTGTGCCTTTCTGCTGGTGTGTTTGGGGTCGTTATCCTGTTAAAAGACCCACAAAAGCGGCATTTCCTCATCTGCATAAGGGAGCATAACATTTTGGAGAATGTCAACATAAACATGTTGATCCATAACTGTCTTTATCCAATGTATGGGCTCAACTCCATTGTATGAAAAAGATGCCCATACCATTATGCTTGCTCCCCCATGCTTTACAACTTTGGTTGTGAATTTGGGGTTATATTCCGCTTTCGAGGGTCTTCTCACATAGGAACGAGACCCCTTGCCTCCAAACATCACGATTTTACTCTCGTCCGACCATAAAATGGTGCGCCATTTCTTAGTTGGCCAATTTAAATGCTTTTTAGCAAAATTTAAACGATTTTTCGCATGTTTTGCAGTCAAAAGAGGGACTTTCGTGGACTGCATGCCTTTAAATTGTTTTCCCTCAATCTAAGTCGAACAGTTTTCACGCATGCTGTTATATTTAATTCCTTTTTGGGCTCAGTTGTAGGCTTGAAGGGATTTTTCTGGCTTTCTTGAACAAGGCGTCTGATGGCATTAGTTGTCATTATCAGGTTTTTGTCCACGAGTTTCACCTTTGGGAGCATATATTACTGCATTCCTTAACATTTTGTTGGAGCACCCCACTAAACGCCGAACTTCACTGTAGGATTTACCTTCTGCAATAAGTTTTTAGATGAAAGCTCGTTTCTCGTCCGTGCAGTGTTTTCCGCGACCCATTTTTGTTTTTTTTTTTAACTAACTTTTGATTTTGAAAAGGGCAGAAATCAATAAGACAATCAAAATTTGATATTTAATAGCCTTACCTTGAAAAATAATAATGAAAAAAGTATTTTTCTTGCGGAAACTCCAATCGGTGCTATTTTTTTTACCGACAAAAAAACTAATTTTTCGCCAATATGGCCGCATAGAAAAAGAACCGTTATCATTTTAAAGACAGAGTTGCACAAGAGAGACAGATAACACTTCAAGCAATAATATATTACAGTAAAGGCCATAAATATTTTGCTGTAATTTTTTCTTATGCTTGAAATAAAACTTTGACTAGTGGTGCTATTTTTTTTACCGGCACTGTATATACCTATCCGATTTTGTCATGAGAAACCTTTTTTAAAGAATTACATCAACAATGTTTTTAAGCATTTTACATGATTTCATAGCTTCGAGTATTATTAGGAAGTAAATCTGAGTTCATGTTTTTCAAAATTCTTTAATTATGACTTTGTTAACTTGAGGAGATTTGGGAACAGAATTAATTTGTTTAATACCTATGCCTTAAATTTCAAACAAAGTAATCGTGATATCACGAAATGATAGATAGATATAATATGTACATATAGGTGTATTTATAAGGGCATTCATTTTGTGATTTATGGAAATAAATTTAAATAAAAATAAAATGGGTCACACGTACATGCTCTTATGTTCGATCACATCGTATGCTCAAGATTGTTACTAGAAACGGCTAAATATATTTTTAAAATATATTTTTTTTAAACAAAAATTCGTAAATTGTTTTCTAAAAAAATATTGGTATGGCAATTTTAAGTACAGTGGACGCTCGTTAACTTGAACACGTACGATACCAGGAGTGTTCATAAGCTATAGAGTTGTGCAAGTTACTGGATCAAGATAGCAAATTGTGTTCTTTTAATAATAATTCATTTTTTATAATTTGCTAACACATAAATAAAGATATTATGAATATATAATTTTAAATGAGACATTTTAAAGATGACTTGGGAAAAAAAATTTACTCTGCTTAGATTGGAGCATTACATTTTGAAAAGCAGATTCTTTGAGATTCTTGAGAATTGTGAGTTCCGAAAAAGTTTTGAGGGTCCAATCGAAGATTTAAATTGCATCATTGTCAGCCATAAAAGTTTGTGCGATTTGTACGTAGTCCGATTCACTTTTAGACTCAATGTGATCTACTAAATCCGGAACATTGTCATTAAGTAACCACTCACTGATATTATCTTCTGTGTACTCCTTTGAGAATGGCAAAAATTGTATGTTACTAATTCTTGTTCAAAAACAAGTGATAGGAAAAATTACCTGGTAATCTACTCTTTCCAGTAAACCAGTGGCGTAGAGTAGGGGGGCACGAGAGCACATGCCCCAGGCGGCACTTTGTTAGGGGCTGCAGTTTTCGAATATATTAACATTAGTTTTGCATACCTATTCTGTTTGTTTTTTTACGGTACGAAGGCCCGACTTTCCCCTTAAAATTTTCACTTTCAACAACTATCAAGCCAGCAACTGGAATCTAATAAATCATACACCTGCACACGGTGGCAACATTATTTTCATTTATTCATTTTTTGTCCGTTGGGAAGTTTTACTGACAAAGTGGCAACTACAGGAAAATCATTTAAAAGAATTCAAGATGCAAACTCGAGTGTACGGGCTGATGCAGTAGACAATGTACTTGGTAAAATGATGAGGGAATCAATCAAACTAACCGAGGCAGACGAAAGTCTTAACACAAGACAAGATGCAGGAGCTTTGCTAATTTGAATGCGATCGTTTTCTTTTCTGTGTTTCTTGGCCTTTGGAAACCTGTACTCCATGAAGAGTAATAATGCCCAAATTTAGTTACAAACAGCAGGACTCGACCTTCACCAATGCTCGCAAAAAATTAATGCATTACAGAGCTTTCCCACAGAACATCGAGAAAAATTGGTTGACGTTTTCCATTTCAATGGAACCTCCCGAAAAATTAAAAAAAAAACAACACGTATTCGGTGATGGAAATATAGACGCAGCTCTTTCCCAAAAAATAAAGTTTTCATTAATCGCTCTTTACTTTCAAAAAAAAAACAAGAAATTGGGCATTCTGAGCCGAAATGCACTTTTAAAGCGGTGAACACATACCATTGGCTCTATTTTGTGTATCATTGTGCAAAAATTAATTAAACTTACCGTTATACTACGTTTCCACCGAACTTTAATCTCTTGTGGATTTAATAATATCAAAAAGTGTTTCCACCGCTCCAAAAGTAGATTCATTTTGAAAGCACTATTCAAAATGCATATATCGTTTCATTTTCTCTTATGATGTAGAAGTGAGACAGGCAGCTTCATCTGTGTCAACCGAAGGGAAAAATTCACTTTCCCGATGAATGTGTTCATTTCGATATGGAAATAGCGTAGTTCGATTAAAGATTTAAATGAGATTTATTTTAAATCTTCACCTGAGAAGATTAAAATTTGTATGCTAAATCCTCAAGATTTATAGGGGAAATCTACTTAAATCTCGGTTTAGTGGTCGGTGGCAACGTAGTATTACTATAGGTACTTATGTTTTTATTTTTCTCTTATTAATAGGTCGGAAAAAGAGCACACTTTGAAGATACATCTTCAAAAAGCTTGTTTATAAAGGTTTTATATATTTTTTTCTTTTTTCCTTGGTGATTATAGGATAAACCTTTTCTAATAACCAGCAGTATTTAAATACAATTGTACATATGTACTTACAAATATAAATTATACCAATGGCCAAATCGGCAAATCGATACAAATATTGTTTAACATGACATCTCCATCACATGCTGACAAATATAAGCCCCGACACTTTTGATTTTCATATCATAATGCATAAAATTTGGTTATACATAGGTATGCACATATATTAAAAATATGTCTACTTCCGGTGTCTACTATACGAAACAATTTTGGTGCTTGAGGTCCGAAAAGTTTGTACTTGATCTTAAATCTGTTTCAAACGCAAATAACCTCCAGCATATACGAGACTTTAGTTAAATACGTAAATTTATGTTTACAGATCGAATGGAAATCTAGAAAAATCTAACTTACAATCTTTAATTACATTACATTTAAAAAAATCCTTATCAACAATCCTTCTAATTCTAATATTTACTTCATAAATTTAATAATAAATAAAATAAGCAAACACATCTTTCTAACGCATGTGACAAAAAGATGATCGTATTATAATGTATAAAACTACTGTAAGTACACATATTTATAATTGTAGTTAGTAAATGTATTCCTATCAAATTATATACATACATACGTATACTTTGTTATTTATTAGAATTCGAACAATTCCTACATAATATCTAAATTTGACCAGCTTCAACCGGTAACTGTTGGAATTATCCCAAACCATGAGAGCTTTATACCAGTAAACATTGATTCATTGCTATCAATATTTTTATTTCGGATGTGGTATTTTAGTTAGACAGCATTCGTTTTTTTTTTGAAAAATAAACTTTCATCTATTTTTATTATTTTGTAAAACAAAAAATATTAACTAAAATTGTTTATCAAGTTCAAATAAAATCCATCACACTCGACAAGGTCGCACGTTATCATTACGTTTACGGTTCAAGGCGGGAATTATTCTATACAAATTTCCACTTATTAAATAGGTAAATTATTAAATCGTAGACAAAATTCTGTGAAACAGAAACACGATGTTTAGATTTCGCAAAGTGTTGAGTGATTGGGCCTGCACACACGAGACTATTTCATCCGCACTAAAATTTCAACCCTAAATTTCGTGGATGAACTAAAACTAAAACTAATTCATATACAACAGTTTAAACAGTCAAATACGATAGAAGGAATAACATATATAAAAAGAAGTTCATGTATACAATTCTTCACTCATCTGAAATAATCTTATATAATAAATTGTGCTTGGACTAAAGACGAAAACCGGTTTTATTCTAAAAATTGTTCATCCCATGTGTGCAGGCCCATTGAAACTGCAACACAGAATGAAACTGCGCTGAATCGATTTTCCATAATTGGCTTTAAGGGAATCCTTATGGAGGAGTAGCAATTTAACTGCTGCAACTTATGGCCTTTTCGATTGAACGTCCGGAACACGTTCCCCCAATAAAACACCCGGAAACAATTTGACTGATTCTGAATTGTATGTATAACTGGATTTGTGAAAATTAAATTTAAAAAAAATCACATCGGCTAAAAAGAATTTCCAAAACACTTGATTTCAATTTAGATACACATTTTCTTGTATCAATAATAATTAAATTGCTTCTTTTTATATTATTTTATCAGAAAAGTTGTATAAATAATTCAATAAACACATCGAAATTACACAAATCAAATCAACCCGATGATTTTGACATTTTAATTATGTGAGTGGATTAGTGATTCTGTTTTCGATTCTGAAATGAAATCCAGAATCTTTGTCTGTTTTGTTGAGAGTAACAACTGTCATTTTGCCAATCGAAAAGGCCATTAGTCAATTGGGTGCTTTTTTTGAAAAGAAATTTAAGGATGATTTTTAAGTATTTTGGTTAGTCATGCAGATATTACATACTCATAATTTTATGCCTTCTGAAGCTTTTACAATATCAC
Organism: Philhelius pedissequus; assembly: GCA_910595825.1. Taxonomy (NCBI): domain Eukaryota; kingdom Metazoa; phylum Arthropoda; class Insecta; order Diptera; family Syrphidae; genus Philhelius; species Philhelius pedissequus. Next base: position 330,824,433 of record OU343160.1, read on the forward strand.
AGATCGTAGTCAACGATTTAAAATAAAAGTCGTGCATGTCAAAAGATAACAATATGGATGCTGTCCATGTAAATCGAATAGAATGACACACATCAACGTGATATGCAGATTGCGAATACGTTCCACTGCTGCTTTCAGTCCCGCGTTCTTATCAAAAACTGCAAGCACCATTTGGCCGCCATATTATCGCACTGTCAAATAAAGAGTGTCAGGGCCCAATTATGCTTGTCAAATATCACTTCGTTGATAAACGATAGAATGTATCAATTGATAGAGCTTTCGGTATTATGGTTGGTTGCTTTAACACATATTGAGAATGCTGAACAGAATGCAATTGTGAATCGGTCCTATTTGATCTGACGTTTGGGTCTTGCTCAAAAACGCCATGGTTTTTGTCTCGTCGCTTTCTGTAACCTGTTTTTGTATTTCAAGAAAATATTTTTCAAAATGTGTGTATTTACATAAAATAAATGTTCATATTTGTCACTTATTACTTTTCGAATTACGTCTTTCTATTACGTCAACGACTTCTTTGAGAACAACCGATACAGTTGGCTGTGCCAAACCAACGTTGTACTCGTTCCCAACCCCTAGTTGATAGCTACCTTGTTCAAAGAACCTTAAAACAGTGTTGCTTACTTAAGGATATTTGGTATGGACTGCTGTCTTTATGTTCTGAGTTTGGGTTCAATATCGTTTAGTAGATTTACGATTGCCTCTTTCGAGAAAACAAACAATTAATTTACCAGCAGCGAATTTCTGACTGATTAAAAATTTTATAGATAAAAATTTTTTAACAACAGTAATACCAAGTTATCGATGGAAAATTAACAATAGATCGCATGTCCGAAGCAATGATAGTTACCAACCATACTACCGATTCATCCTATTAATATTTGACAACCATAATAGGGCCCTCAGTAACCAAAAAATTTTAAATTATTTTTTTTTTCTTTTTGACGGTGTATTCATGTTTTATATTTGCAAAATTTATTTATCCTTGTCTTAATTTATAAATTAATTTATAATAAAAAACAGTTTTAAGTCCAAGTTTTATACCAATGAGCGGCAAAATTTGTCTGCTAAAATCTAATTTTGTAAAAATATTGTGATTGTGGATCTTATTTAAATTAGAGATTTTTTTACTTTTTCATTAAGACCTACGGAATCAATAATTATTCTAAAAAAGTGAAACATACGAGCCCATTCTTCATGACTAACACCTTCATTACCCTCTGTTCGATTATCATAACGATCTTTGACATTTATCCAGAAAATTAGTAAATTGGTATTACCATTGTCAAAAATCAAAATTTTTGATAAGCAGTGAATGATCTCCAGATTTGAGTTATATTGTGAAAGGGCCCCTTAGTAATTTTGGTATTATAGATGTCAAAATTATTGTTGAGTCTGAAATTTTGAGCCAATTGACTGGAAATTCGGTGTTTGATAAAACTATTTATTTTACGGATCGCATAAGATTTTAATGAAATACAAATGTCAACAATAGAAGCCATTTTTGTACAACAAATGGTATTAAAGGAGAAAATACTTCGGAATAAACGACTTTGAACAAATTTGTAAAAACTGAATTTTTTCTTTTTTTTTGTTGATTACATTTTTACTCCTAATGCTTAAAAACAATTGTTATACAAAAAAACTTTTATTTAATCCTAAATACTTACACATTTTTAACACACACATATCGGAAAAAAGTTCTTACCGAAAATAATAAATTATTTTGAATTTTGAAACGTCATAGTATATGAGCAGTATTCACAATAGTATTTTGATTGTTGTTGACAGTAGCTTAAAAATGTGTCAAGTGTTGTTCATAACACCGATTTTTATTGTTCAATTGTATTGATTCTTGATCTTTGACAACCAACCATAGGGGTGTAAATGTCAATTTGTTTTGATTCATCGCTCGCTATATCGTATTGATGGAGCATGTTTTTTATCGTATTTATATCGCGCGACCAACGCTATAGCGATCGCTACCGCCATTGCTGGGTTTTGCACAAGACTTTCACGATAGAGTCAACAATATAAAATACGATAGCGTCAAAAAATTTTTTTGAACAAAATGTAGATTATACAAACAAAGGTTTTATCAAAATCGTTAAAGCCGTTTTCGAGATATTTAAGATATATCTTTTTTTGCTACGAAAAATTGTATAGCAGGTATACCATTATTTGTTTATATAATAAAACTAAGTAAGAGTTTACTAAAAGACAGATTTAAAAAAAAAAACCTAAGACGCTTACCAAGTTTAATGGAAATCTTGTTTGTTTATGTTGATACTGCCTAGTAGAAATGATGTCGGAAATGCGAATTAATGCATAAAACATAAAGGCCAACAAATTCGCATTATTTTTCTTTAAAAAAATATTTTATTAATTTGTTTTTAAAAATTAAAACCTACCGCACTATTTAGGGATTTACTGTGAAATTAATTTGTGCCTTCACTGATTAGTTATGTCTGCTGCATTCAATTCCTTTTTCATGGAAATGGTACCGCTACGTGACATGTCGTAATCTGTACTGTCGTTAACTAAGCTTTTTAGTTGCTGCCGGGTTTCACCTATCAATTAAACAAAGTTTAATTGCTATTTTTTTAAATTAATCTTTAAACTAAAAACTATTTCAACTTTAAACCATTCGAAAATATACAAGTAATTCAATTCGGGTTAGTGCTGTTAATTTTCTTAAAAATAACATCTCTGCAAACAAAAATGAGTTCAACTGAAGAAATTAACACTATAGGTAAGTTTTTTTTTTTAATAAAAATTCTTATTTGTTTTAATTTTTAATTTAAAGAAGAGGCGTTGTCGTCTGTTCCAGTTGAATGCAATATACGTAGATTACAGCACTTTGTCGGCCAATGAAGTTATTGAACGTGCACTTCTGGTTTCGAAATTGGAAATGCTCTATGCCCTTGCTCATGTTCTACGAAAAAATTACCAGACCATAGAATTGAGCGAGGGATAATAAAAAAAGAAGAAACAAAAAAAAATCTGCCTACAATATGTATACGGAGCGAACAATGGACGAAGCTTTAAATCATATTTTTTTTTAGTAAACAATTTAAAATACTATATTTATTTATAGTATATGTGTACTAAAGTATTTTTCGGTAAATGTTATTTATTCTTTTACGTCTTATTTTAAATATTTTACCAAATCATAACACAAGCGATTTTCTATCTTGACTTAAAAATAATGTCGCAGAGCAGTATGATTATTAAAATTGATCTCTTATTCAATGAAAAGTAATTTAAGTTGTTTTTAATGCAATTTATTTATGTTCATATACATTATGTAAGTATGCATTTCCATTATGAATAATAACTTTGCTAATAATTATTAATATCAATTAAAATGTATATTTCCATCATTAAAAAACAATAAAGTACAACAAGGATATACATAAGAAACTCTGAAATTCTAAGAAATTTCTTTCTTATATCGGAGTTTTTCTTATATCCAAACATCGGATATAAGAAACAAAATTTCTTATATAAGAAACATGGATATAAGAAAGAAATTAAAAAAAAAAAACTATGGACAAAGCTGAATATTTTGTACTTGTACCTACAAAATTTCATCAAGACGAAGTAGGCCTTACAAACTTTATATGCATATTGAAGGTAGGTATGTTCATATAAAAAGCTGCAATATAACAAAGTTACAAAAATATAATCTTCTTCAACAAGTAAAAAAAAGATAAAGAGAACACTATAAATAACAAGCACATGGTCATCTGGGTGTAGTGGCAACCAGCAAAAATCAGATCAGTTTTATTAAATTTAACTGGTGGCTAACAATTTTTATAAAAGTGAGCACGCGCAACTTTCCAAGAACTTGTGCCAAAACAAAAAAACTTCAACCCAGGCTAACCCGAGTTGAATTTTAAATAAACCGAGTTACCTAACTCGGCTTATAAAAAAAATTATTGAGTTTCTTCCTTCATTCCAGTGTTTTTTTAAAAATAGAAACAAAACAAATTTTTTTAAATTAATTTATTTCAGAAATTTTCAAATTTCAATTATACTCAGCCTTATCGGCAATTCCTTGGGAAATATTTCTCTCACGGAATTTTTCCCTTCTCGAGAACATATTCCTCCTATCAGGAATTCCTGGCGGAATGCTTTTCCCTGGGAATAAGTTTTAACAACATAGAAACGAGAAAAAAATATTCGAAAATAATTTTCGAATAGTTTGACATTTCATTTTAAAGAAAAAACAAAGAAGTTAGCTTTGATACAAAATAATTACATTTGTTAAACATTAAATTAAACATTTATAAAAATGCAAAGAATATCAGTTTTGTTGTTATTAGAGGAAGAAGAGTCAAGAAGGCGAAATGAGCCGAGAGCCATACGACGCAGTTTGAGAGACCATTCTAATCCTTTGGAGCTTCCACAAGCACTGTATTTTGAAAAACCTATGTGTTTGAATCATCACATTTGTTATGAGTATCCTTTATCCACAGATTTCACAATTATTATAGAGTTAGTAAGCCGTTGTTCAAATATTTGGTCGAAAAACTGTCTGATTTTTTGCCTCATGCAAAGAAACCTGGCGCTGTTCCTCCTATATAAAAATAAGTGCATGTTTGCGCTTCTTTGCCGAAGGAGGCTATCAGACAAGAGTGGGGAAGGATCATGAAGTTGGGTTGGCTGAATCTTCATTTTCCGAAGTCCTTTCAGTTGTCTTGTGTTTTTTGAGAGTGAAATGTGCCCGGTATGGATTAAAACACCGACGACTGAAGAAGAAAAAAGAAAAATCAGTATGAATTTTTACGGGAAACATAAAATACCTGGAGTATTAGGCTGCGTAGACGGCACTCATGTCAAAATAGTTGCTCCTCCATATAATAAACATTTGTATTTCAACCGAAAAGGATATTATAGCTTAAACGTCCTACTTGTAAGTGTTCTTGTTTCTTGTTTTTTTACAATATACTAACCTATTTATTACAAGGTCTGCGACGACGAATTATGAATACGATTTGTTGATTCAACCCACCCTGGAGCATGTCATGATGCACTTATTTGGAAAGTAAGTGAATTGCGTTCGTGGATGGAAGAACAATTTTTTAATGGTGAATAAAATTCTTGGCTACTGGGTATTGAATTAATTCACATTCAAACAACAGATCAATAAATAAGTCAATCTTTTCAACAGGTGATGCTGGATATCCTCTGGAACCATGGTTGTTGACACCACATAGAACAACAGAAGAAGGATCTTCGGAAAGTAAATTCAACGAAGCTCATACCCGGTGCAGAAATATAATTGAAAGGGCCAACGGGGTGCTCAAAGGAAGATGGAGGTGCTTTCTTGGGGCCAGAGAGCTTCACTATCTCCCAAAAAATGCAACACAAATCGTCAACGCCTGCTGCGCATTACACAACATGTGCATCCATTTCAAAAGTGCTTTTCCTTTTGAAATTGAAAATACAGAAATTATAGATGAAGATTCTAGCAACAGGATAGAAAGAGTTGATGACTAAAGTACAACAGATTCTCAAGAACTCAATCGCGAGGCGAATCGAATAAGAACAGCAATAGGAAACAGTCTTTGAGGTATCAAATGTTTATGTTTCTTATTTAACTTTGGATTTCAACTTTGAATTCGTTCTGAAATCTTATGTATTTATATAAAAAAATATTATTCAAAAAAATAAAAACTTCATTAATAAATAATAAATAAAAAATATGTGTTCATCGCAAACAAAAAGGAATTTTCAAAATAAAATGGACTCATTGCATCTTTTGCAGTTTTGCCTCTTCAATTTCAATCAGTCGTTTTTTGAAATCATGTTTTGCTTGAATTTCCTGCATCCTCATTCTTTCCATTTCAAGGTTGTGGCGTTTTGTTTCTTCCAATGTTTTTTTTTGCTGGTCGAAAAGTCGGTCGATAGATCTATATATTTTTTTGAAACTTGATTCCATTTGCTCTTGGTGATGTTTCATTGACAAGACGGCATCATCGATCTTGTTACAGAGCTCCCTTTGAATTTCTATTTCTTTTTCTAACATACTTTCTGTTGCTTTGGCTCTCTGTTTTTCTTTTGTTGGACGCAAAATTTTTGTCTTCTTGTGAGGAATGTTAAAATTATCTTCGGCTTCCTACTAAACAACATTATTTTTCTGCTGCAAATCTGGCGAATTACAAAACATTTCTAAAAAAATCTCCTCATCCAATGTTTTATTTACTTCTTCTTCAATTAGGCGATTGCATATTGATGATGGTAAATTGTTTTTCTCCTCGAAGTTTCTTTTTCTTGAGCTCGAAGGCAATCCAAAAGTGGAAGAATTTGGAATTCCTTCCACCGACTCTACCATTTTACAAATCTTTATTATTGCCTCTTCTAAAGAGCTGAATTTATATTCTTTGTATGGGCCTCCACCAGTCGCTTTTTTGTGTGTCAAATTCTCAGACACTTTCTTCCTTACATATTTTTTTTATCTTGCCAAACCTTAAAAATTAACATTTTTTCACAAAAAGCATCATTAAAATCGTAAACTAATCACTTTTTTCCACTCAGCAATTGATTTCATAGGGGGCCCAATGGAGTTGAGGTCTTGTTCTAGCTGATTCCAAAATTTTTGGACATCATCCTTGCTTTTATTAGTAAAGCCATTTGCAATGTCCGGATTTTTTTTCCATTGAGGAAATTAATTCTTCTATTTGTTTGGAATTTGAAGATTTAGACCTTAAAAAATCAATTATCTTAGTTAGTTTTTTATAGTTTTGTTTATTTTTTATAGAGATAACTCACATATTAACAGATAACTTTCCGGATTCCCTTGCAAAATTGTAACGGAATATTTCTTGAGAAAGCGAAGGAAATTTCCCATAAAAAAATTGTTCACGATAGGTAAATATTTCTCGCGGAATTTTTCCCTAATTTCGAAATTAGTTTACGATAGCTATTTTTCGAATTTGGGAAAAATTTCTCGAGAAATGCGATTCACGATAGCCCTGACTATGTTCCCACCAAAGCGAAATCTGCGATTTCAGCAGGAAGCTTTGTGTGAACACCTGCTTTTTTGTTTGTTAGTTTTTGTTTTGCTCGATTTTTCTTAAGTTATATACATATTTTTTTGTTTTAAGGTTTAATTTTGTATCAGTGCCGTCTTCGGGAAATATGGAGCGAAAAATGTTTTAACCTAATTAAATTGAATATATATACTCGTATATCCCCTGAAGAAGTAACGAATACTTACGAAACGTTAGGAAGAATAATGGATTAAAATTGTTTTATTCGCATTTACCTAAAAACAGACCAAAACAGCCTACATATACAGTGGAATAGTTCTCCCAAAAAAATTTGGTCAAAAAAATCAAACAACAAATCTCATTTAAATCTTCAATCGAACTACCCTATTTCCATATCGAAATGAGCACATTCATCGGGAAAGTGAATTTTTCTCTTCGGTTGACACAGATGAAGCTGCCTGTCTCACTTCTACATCATAAGAGAAAATGAAACGATATATGCATTTTGAATAGTGCTGTCAAAATTAATCTACTTTTGGAGCGGTGGAAACACTTTTTGAGATTAGTAAATCTACAAGAGATTTAAGTTCGGTGGAAACGTAGTATAGGAGCCCAGCTAAAAGGATTCAAATAATAAGTGAATTCATTTTCGGACGGTTTCTTCACTTTTATGAATTAATTATCGTTAATTTCTGAATTAAAATGTTTGCTGGGTATTGCCTTCCTGCAGTTTATTCTATATCGGTTCGTTGTTAAAAGATGGCATGCTTTCTGAAAACGATTTACTGTATAGAGTAATCGGTGATCCACCATGTTTGTACCTATTTAATCAAATAAAAATTCAATTCTGTGAAGTATATGTATATTAAGATTTTCATTACATGACGCAGTATGCTGCGCAATATATTGAATATTGTCCAAAAAATATTAAATTTTATAATATATTATAAAAATAATAATATATTGGGCAAACCGAAATTGCTGCGTAATAAAGCCCTTACACGGACAATATTACTGCGCAATACCGAGTACTGCGCAGTTATATTGCGTGGTGTAAGGCCCGCATAACAAATGAAATATAAACAATATCATTGTATGTCCTAATTAATATTACTTAGATTTATAAATTTTATCAAGCAATTAATTCTCTAACAAAAATATAAGCGAAGGAATAATACTCCCGTAGTAATATATTTGTATTTTTAGCATTACTGAATTCGGAAACATTTTGGAATTTAATTATAGTTTGTAAGTTTTTGTCTGTTTTCTTTTTTTTTAATTTTTATTTATAAATATATGTATGTATAAATAAATAAAAAATAAAATTAGAAAGTAAAACTTCTTTTGCAACGTGGGGGTTAAAAATGTCTATGGAGCTGTCAAACCGATACCATGACACGTTCTCTAAAGAGTTGGCTTTTGGCTCCCGTTGTGAACGGACGAGTTTTTCCGCTGGGGAAAAAAAATAAAAAGCAAAAAATAATAAAAATAGTGAGTGTTGTGTCAAAGTAGCATAAATAGTTTTTAAAATTTTTAATGCTGTACTAAGTTGACAAAACCAAGGAAATTGCAACTTTGAGTGGGAATCAAAAGAACAACATCTACCTTGTTGAAGCCATCCGAATTCCATCTACACCCAGTTTCCTTGGTCCCGGACATGGACACAGCATACGTATAGGGACGTCGTCCCACAAATTTGAAGCATCCCATGGATCGCTTATGCTCGCAGGCCGTAATGGACACAAGCTGCATAATGCCGTTATATGTAACGGAACCGATTATGGAAAACCAACAGTTCTGGTCATCTCAACATCTAACAACTAGAAGTTCGCTCATCTATAGCCATCGAGATGTCGCTCTCATTCTAAGGAATGATGCAAAAATATTGGGCTCTCGCTCTCACTATGTATTCCAATCCGTAATTGAACACATTTTCTTGTGTTTCAAGAGAGACGAGATGACTGTTTCTCGTTATCGCACCTAGTCTTAAGTTCTTATATTTTAGTTTTTTTTTCTATTATTGACATCGCAATGGCCTTTGTTGAGTGGACTCATTTTTTAATTCCTTAAACTGTAGTTTTACAACTATGTAATTTTAACTTTCTTTTGTCTAAATTTCAAGAACAAAAATAATATAAAATTTGGTGTAGTCTGGCCAATTCGAAGTCGGCAAAATAATATATGTGTGTAATTGCAATACATGTGTATTATCTATGTAAAATGTAGTTAAAGAAAAAATCTCAAAGTTTACTACTACTAATACTACGCGTTTTCTAAAAAAATGTGTAACCGGTTTTCATGAAATTGAAATATGTTTTAGCTGACATAGTATTATGAAAGAAAAAATTGTTTTAAATTAGGCAAGTTTTACTGCTAGCGCGTGTACATAAGTACACACACTTTTTTTTTTTGAAGTTGATTAGGGGTATTCACGATCCGATGTATCTGGTCTTGTATCATTGTAAAAGTGTAAAAGTGTAGCACTTTTTTGCACTACAACAACAAAATATACTGAATGTCAAAATCTTACACTTTTACAATACACGAACCCAATTGTAACAGAAAAATACAAGGGTATACGAAATTTTTAACACAAACTAAGCCTTCTTCAGAACAAATGTGAAACAGAAATTGACATTTGCTTCAGTGTTGTTACAGATTAGGAAAAGTGTGTTCACAGTCTGTTGTAAAAAAATAAAATTTTACAATTTTACAAGACTTGGTACACCAGATCGTGAATACCCCTAATATTTCCACGTACACAATTATTTTCACAAATATAATCTCCTTGAAATTCAGAATCGTTAGAATTACAAAAACGTGTTCAATCGGGATCCCGGATCGGAGATGGATTGCTAAATAAAAACGCAAGATCTGTTTTGACAGATTAAAATCGATTTTGTTTAGCAATAATTCCATTGTGTTCAGAAAAAATCGATTGTTTGGTTCTAAATAATTCGACATTGGGGACGTTCACTCAGTTATTTTCAGCAATCTAGAATAACTTTCTGTCGTTGTAATGCGTGCAAAAGAACACCTGATGAAAAATGAAAAAAACAACTGTCTCGTGAAAGCTATCTTGAGGTATCCCAAAAAAAATTGGAATAACTAGCTATGCGAGAACAAATTAGAACAGCTGACTGCAAAATTCATTTGGTATGCGTTTTGTTCTGCTTTTTTGACAGCTTTCAGCTAACCTATTTGATTCGTCCACAGATATACTCCGATAGCTTGGTATCCGAGATAACATATTTAATAAGTGAGTAAACGCCCGCATTGGTTACGATTTTATTGCTGTTTTCCATTGGTACAAGAATTTAATTCGTTTTTTTATAAAAAATTGCCAAAACACGGATTTCGACAATTAAATCCTTCTATTGGGTAGAAAACATGACTTTGTTGTCGATTCCGAATCAAATTCACAGATTCGTATATTTCGGTGGATCTACCCATCTCTTTACTGGCGAAGGAACTGGATTGAAATTCAAAGTGATACAAAAACGACGTAAATATAAACGAAGTAAACAGAAATCGATGTAAGAAAGGGCGAAACAATGAAATGCGAAGTGAAAAAAAACGTCACAAACCATAACCCTTTTTACTAACACTACTAAGCACAAGTACAATTGGAAGCTTCAGTTTCACAATTACCAGTTTTACAGACAGGAATATTCGCGTTTCATTTGCCACGAAAAAATCAAATTCTGAATTAACCAATGGAAAGCGCCATAAAATTCTAAAATTAAATCCAAAACGATTGGCAGTCCGAAATCTTTCTCCTATCGGGGATCACAACTGAAAATTGCTGTTTTTTATTCTGACGATTGTGAAAGTTGTTGAAATAATCAAAATAACAAATGATGTACATATGTAATGTATTTACATATACGAGGGGCGTTCAATATATTCTCGGTATCGGGGTGAAGCTGTGGTTATATATATAAATTGACTTATTTATCAAGTATTTCATATAAATGTGATTATTAACTCGCGTTTAATCTCTAGTTAAACAGAATCATAATGGCAACTGAGATAATGATGTTGAAAATTGAGCATCGCGCTGTAATTAAATTTCTCACTAAGCAAGGAAAAAGTCAAAAAACTATTCATGAAGAGATGGTGGCTGTTTATCAGGGTTCCGCACCTTCATTATCAACTGTGCAAAAGTGGTCAAGTGAGTTCAAGAGAGGCAGAGAGAGCACTGAAGACGACCCCCGCTCCGGCGGCCCGGCTACTGCTTGTACGGGAGAAAGCATCAAAGAAGTCGAAAAACTTGTTCTTGAGGATGCCCGAATAAAGGTGAAAATGATGGCAGAGATCACCAAGCTTTCAGTTGGTACCCTTCACACCATTCTTCATGACCATCTTAACCTTAAAAAAGGTCAGTGCAAGGTGGGTGCCACGAATGTTCACAGCGCCTCAGAAAAAGTGAGCATCGCATGCTGTAGAGAGCTTTTGGAGATGTGTAGTGAGAACGCGGACGGTGTTATGGATCGATTTGTTACTGGGGACGAAGCATGGGTTCACCACTATGACCCTGAAAGCAAACAAGAGTACATGCAGTGGCATGAAAAAGGAACAGACACCCCGAAGAAGTTCAAAGTCACTCCATCTGCCGTTGCTTCTTCATGACAACGCTCCTGTTCACACGGCGCGAGTTTCCAAGGCTGCTGCGCGAGATTGTGGTTTCGAAGAAATCCAACACCCACCCTATAGTCCAGACCTTGCCCCTAGTGATTATTTCCTGTTTCCGGATTTGAAAAAATGTCTTCGTGGAAAAAGATTTTCGGAGGATGAAGAACTCAAGTCGGCAATAAATGGGTATTTTGCAGAGAAGGAGGAAATTTATTTGTTTGAGGGTTTAAAAAAGCTTATCTCAAGATGTAACAAATGCATTGATGTTAGGGGAGATTACATTGAAAAATAAAAACAATTTAAATTGATTTCGCATTTTCCTTCATATCGATACCGAGAATATATTGAACGCCACTCGTATGTACAAAAAATGACACCATTCAATTCAGGAAACAATTTTAGAATTGAAACTATGTTCTGTCCAACAAAAATGTTCAGTGGTCAGGCCAGTCACTGGGAGAGGTTTTTTTTTTCAAATCAGTGGGACCTACCGTTATCTACTATGGCATAGCGGTAAGAGCTTTTATTATGCCATATAAATAAACTTGTACAATACACTGCAACCAAACTTAGGCCGTGTGGGAATTGCGTTAAAATGTTGGTTAAATTTTGGGACTTGGTTAAAATTTGACACTAGCGTGGTGAATAAAATGGGTTAAAATATAGGCAGCTGTGGAGCAGGCTAAATTTGCGTTAAAATTTAACGTTTCTCAAGAAACTTGAGAAATTTGAAACTGTAAACGGTAACCGAAAAGAAAGATGAATTCCAAAAAGTTCAGATCTACTGGGAAGCCATATAATAAATGTAAGTTTTAATATATTCAATTGAAAAATTAAATTACATTATTATTTTTATTTGTGAAGGGTCTCAAGAGGAAAAAACAAATATTATAATCCGTTGATATTTTAACATATAAAAAATAATTAATTAAAATACTCATTGTATTTCATTTTGCAAATTGAATACAAATAGATAGATTTGTCAACTTGTCAAATTCTTTAGCTGTGAAAACTAGTGTTTACATCCTAAATCAACAAACTAACCATAATGGGAATTGTTTTGAAAAGATTTGGAATTGTTGTTTTAAAATATTAAATTAATGATGTAAAACCGAAACATATTAGTAAAACTGAGAATTCGTTACTTTTTTCGTGCCAAATTATTAACTTTATATCTTCTAAGTCGGATTTTGGGAAAGAAATTAATTAGCTTAAACAACAACAAAAATGTTTTTAGGGAAATGTCTTAAATCTTGAAGGAATTTTAGCCAAAATAGTGTTTTAATAAATCCCTTTTAACGCAATTCACACAGCAAAAAGCTAAATTTGATCCCACCACAAACCAAACTTCAAAATTTCACCAAGGTAGACATTTTAACCCAATTCACACACGGCCTTAGATGCAAATATCCTATCTTCACTGTACTGTCAATTTTCGTTGGACAGAGTATAGCTAGGAATTGTTTAAACAAAATTGACAAACGCGTAAAATAGGTATCAAAATATTTTATTTTATTTTAGACAGATGTAATTTTCAAAAATGTTGTGTCGAACAGAAATTAAAAGAAAATAAATAAACCTGATAATTAAGTAGGAACAAATTATCGAAAATACTTTTTATGATTCTGACAAATCCATAATCATTATGTCTCTTCTTCCCAGGAGATGAATTTTTTTTTTTTTTTTTTTTTTTAACAACTTTATTTTATTTAGCAAACTTAAAGCTAATATTCTTATAAAACAATAATAGAAAAACAAAAAATAGCCTAAGTTCATTATATAAAATAGTTAGGAACATTCAATTACCAAATGGTAAGAGACGAATGCACCATTAAATTAACAATTTATTTTGAAAATTAAATTGATGGGGATCAATTGTTATAAATTCAATTTTTGTTTGTATTCTATTTCAATTAAAAATTAATAAGTAGGAAAAATATAAAGCAAGATAAAAAGTAATATTCGTTCAATAAAGCTATTCAAGAAGATGACAATAAAGTGTATATGTACATGTACATACCCAATATACATAATCTGTTAATTATGTAAATTAAGTATGTACATGTACATGTTTATTAATAATATATTAATTCAAACTGTTATATTAACTAACAAATTTATATCATTATGATCAAATGTGAAGAGCCAGTTTTTAATATTTGTCAAAAACACCGATTTAACTCTCTCGCATCTTAGATTTTCAGGAAGATTATTAAATAGGCGAGCAGAAGTTATTCTATAGAAAAGCGTATAGTGCGATTTTTTAATAGCAGGCACAGTTACCAGATTACGATTATTCACACGTAAGTTATAAAACCCATATAGTCTTGAAGCGGAATATCCAGAATTTTCAAAAAATGTTTTAAGAACTTTGTAAAAATATAGATGCTTTATAGGCAAAATTTCTAGGTTTCTAAACAAATCAAAGCTATGAGTTCTCCGGTTAACTTTACATAGAATGCGAATGACATGCTTTTGCTTAGTAAGAAGAGGATCGATTTTATTACGGTGAGTGCCACCCCAGCAGGTTAACCCATACTGGAGTTTTGATTTAAATAGGCCATTATAAACTAATTTTAGAACGGATTGGCTACAATAAAGGCTAAGATGGTAAAAATGTCTCAAAACTGTATTAAAGTATTTATTAAGGCTTGAAGTGTGTTCTTTCCAACTCAATCTACGGTCTAAAATGACTCCCAAATATTTAAAACTTTCAACTTGTTCAATAGTAAAGCATTCAACACAACAAGATTCACTATGATTAAAAGTATAGGAATCTGAATAATGCTGACAGGAGTTTCGCAGGACATATTTAAGACAGCTTGGAGAGTGAAATTTGAAACGCAAATCATTATAAGTTGCACCGGAAAGGCTGTATAACATGAATTTTGTTTTTTCGCTAATACAAAGTTTATGACGAAAAAACCAATGGCGGAGAGTTTCCAAATCACTATTTACAGAAACGTTTAAATCAAAAAATGTTTTTGTAGAGTACGTTAATGCTGTGTCGTCCGCAAATGCCGTTATTTTGCCCTTAAAGTTTTGAATAAAAAGCGAATTGACATATATTAAAAACAAGATTGGACCCAATACAGATCCCTGTGGGACACCTAAATTTAAAAATTTTTCGTCACTATACATATTTTGAATTCTTACTTTTTGTCTGCGATTATTAAGATAAGAACTAAACCAGTTATAAACGAACCCACGAAAGCCAATCTTATACAATTTATCCAGCAACAGTGCATGATCCACCGTATCAAACGCCTTAGTAATGTCAATGAAAAGGGAGGCCGAAACCTCAGATTCATTTAGGCTAGTATATACTTCATCACAAAGCTTCAGAACAGCATTTTCTGTACACCTTCCTTTCCTGAACCCAAACTGAGAATTACAGGAAAAACTATTTTTATCTAAAAACGAAAGCATCCTTGATTTCATACCCTTTTCAAGGACTAGAAAAAACCGATAAAAGCGAAATGGGCCTATAATTGCTTATGCTAGTATTAACTCCTTTCTTATGTAACGGAATCACAATCGCCAACTTTAAAGAATCAGGAAAAATGCTCTTGGTTATACTTTGGTTAAATATATAACTCAACACATCAGATATAAGATAAGAAATATTTTTCAAGATCTTAGCCGATACCAAATCGTCAGATGTGGAATTAGACATTTTGAGAGACATAATAATTTTATGAATTTCAATAGCAGAAAAGTTCTCAAAGAAAAACGTTTCTGTACAAAAGTTTTCAGTAACAATAGGGCCATCACATTGACAATTATTCGTAAAATTGGGGAGATTAGTGTTTTGGCTTAAATTAAAAAAGAAATCATTAAATAAATTAGCCACAGAGGAAGGATTTTTGATAATAGTGCCCCCGCTTTCTACAGATAAATCAACTATTGGTTTATTTTTATTTAAGATTTCATTTACAACCTCCCATTCTTTTTTGGAGTTACCTACGTTTTCGAAAAGCTTGTTCTTAAAATAGTTATCTCTACAAAGTGGAATTTCAGTTTTTAATTCTTTGCAAATGTTATCAAAATACCTTTTCAGTCTAATATTATTAGGATGTTTTTTAAGTTTTACAAAGAGTTCATTCTTTTTGTTTATTTTATAATTATAATTTAATTTATTATAATTTAATACCAATCATTCTGATATATCTACATATCAACGAAGCATTTCCTGTATTGTTTGTTATCTTACCTGACTTATATCTAAGCTTAAGCTGACAAGTTACTTAATGGTCAATTATAAATATTTTCCTTTTCAGATGATGAAGGCGATCAACCGGAAACAAGTTTACAAGACACTTTGAGCTCCGGAGAAATAAGTATGTTAAATGCAAACAAATCAAATTCTATTTTATTTATAAAAATAAAAACTCTTATTCTGCCCTTCAGTTAATTCGTCAGACATTTCTATTAAAACAAATATAAGATCACGCACACCAATAGAATACGAAGAACCTTCAGAATATGAAATACAAATTGAACCTGAATGTATTACGCCAAAAGTTGAAGATGACACTGAAAGTGTTTCAGTTATATCAGCTTCGTCGCTGCCACATTGGCAAATTCAAAGTGAAAGAAAAAAAGAACCAACAGAAGTACAAGTTAACGGTATTAATAATGATGATGAGCAATATGAAACGATGTCATTGGATGCACTAAAACGTACTGTTTTAATTGCTGAAACTAAAATGCTTAAAGCCCAAGAAGATGCCGCTAGGGCTAAGGAACAACTCAATTTATACAAGTTGGAGTTATTAAAACGAAGAAATGGAGATATATAGTTTTGTTAATGTGATAATATGATGATTTTTATATTATTATATAATTTAAGTATATATACATGTAGTTTACTGTTGAATTTATGATATGAAAGAAATTATATGGCGCTCACCGAAAACACTGCTTTTAAAAAAAACATTCTTCCAGTCAAGTCATTACAACTTAATGAACATTCCAAAGTTAGATTGAAAGATAGATTTGCAGATATACAGTGGCTCTCAGCTAAAATGATGCACTAAATTTTTTTGCTGAAAAACTGGAGGAACACTGGCAAAAAGAATACAAAACAAATGTCATCTTATCAACAGGGTTTATTAAAATAGTGGATCAACAAAAAAAAAAAAAAAATTATATGTTTAGCATTAGAAAATGAATTAATAATTTTTGTTCATCAAAAAACAAGGTTACAGCTTAAATGATGCATAGTGTTAAATCAAATAAAAATACCATTTCAAAAAAAAATAGGGTTGCTAATATTTTATAGGGTATCCTTTTTGTTTAGCACGGCTTCCGGAGCTTTCTGGTTCATTCCGAAGTAAGATAAATAAGATTCTTCCAAAAGAGCCGTTTTAGGTCTGCCTTTGATCTTATGTCATGTGTTATTAGGGTTGCTAATATTTTATAGGGTATCATTTTTGTTTAGCACGGCTTCCGGAGCTTTCTGGTTCATTCCGAAGTAAGATAAATAAGATTCTTCCAAAAGAGCCGTTTTTAGGTCTGCCTTTGATCTTATGTCATGTTTCCGAATTTGTCGCTCAAGTTTGGATTTGGACCACAAGTTCTCAAATCAAATCAGCCACGATTGCACTATTCATGATTTATGGTTAGGATGGTTTTCTTGGTAAAATCGAAAGGTGTCTTTGATATTGAGCTTTTCAGCTCTCTGTTTCAAATTTTCTTTCAGAATACCCAAGTACATATTTTTGTCCATGTTACCTTCGATAAGAACCAAGTTTCCTACGCCAGCAGAAGACTGCCCCAAACCATAACGTGACATCCACCATGTTTGACAGTGCCACGCAAATTCTTGGGCTGGAGCTCAGTATTTGGCTGCCTCCGTAAGCCTTGCCATCCGACCCACGAAGGTTAAATTTGATCTCAACTGTAAAGATGACGGTGTCCCAAAATGATAAGTTCTTCTTTATGTGTTCACGAGCAAGTTTAACTCTTGCTGATTTATTTTTGTTGCGAACTTTTTTTCGGGAACTTCTTCCATTAAAACTAGCATCTCTCAGTATTCGGCGTTGGTTTCAGCACTACATTTTTTTCCCAAATACTTTTCCGCATATCCTACCAATTTTGGTGCACTTAAGGTAGGATTTTCTTTAACTTTTCTTACAATCTATCGGCAATCACTTTCGGAAAATATTTTATTTAGGGCTTTCCTTCCCTTACTAAGGATTCATTTTTCACGCACGCTCAATAATGTGTTGAATTGTTGAAGAACTTATTTTTACAATTTCTGATATTTATCTTTGGCTTTTTTCATCTTTAAATGTAGAATTACAAATTCGCTGGTTTCAATGCTGGTGTGCCGACCCATATCGAGAAAAATAATTCGGCCAATTTAATTAAGCGATGCAAAGGAAAAACGAACTGAAAAATAATTGCTTCCTTGGTTTTCATGAAACAACAAAACCAGTACGATGTACGACATACTATTTACCATTGAAACGGATTTAATCATTTAAGCTGTGACGTGTTTTTTTAACAAAAATATTGAATAAATTCTTTTTCAAATGTTAAAGTTGTAAATTTTGATCCGAGGTTAAATAAACCCTGTTAATAAGATGACATTTGTTTTTTATATATATATATATATATATATATAGAGTTTTTTAGGTATTGTACAGAGGGGAAATTTAAATTTGTTTAGGTAACAAAATAACGGTACCTGCCATATAACCGTTACGTTCAAACCTATTTTTCTCGGAAACGGCTCTAAGGATTTTGATTTTAAAAAAATCAGTGCAGCTTTTTAGCTACGACCGATCATATGGTTGAAAAAAAAATAGAAAAATGTCTAAAAACGGTACTTTCCATAGGACGGTTTTTTTTGCTTTCGACTATCTCATAAATGGCTTAACCGATTCTTTCGAAATTTCACACATATATAGGTTTAGGTTGCCCAAATTATAATGCGTACCAATATTTTTAATTAATTTTTTTTTTGTATTTTTAAGAAAAAAATTTAAAAAAAATTATATTTTGAAAACTGCACATTAAATTTTTTTTCAAAAATTATAGTTATATGTATTTTCTAAATACCTATGAATTGGTGCTTTTGTTTTTTTTCTAATGTTTTCAAAAAGTTTTTTTTAAAAAAAAAAAACTTTTTTTCTCAAAAACCACTCCACCGATTTTTAAAACTTTTTCTCATAAATTCAATTTTTTTTTTTTTTTTATAACTTTGCACGCGCTCAAGGGATTATGAATACCCTTTATATATTTTTCTTAACACAGCGCGACCATCCGGTGGAAGAATAGAAAGAAGGATAGGAAAGATGTGTGGCGCGATGTTCTGAGACTAGAGCTGGTTGTTGTCTCAGATTTATCTCCAGGGATGGCGGCTGAACTAATGCGGAGAGAAATGCCGTGTCTAATTTATTTACGTCCCTTAAAATAATTCGCATTATTTTATTTAGTTCTTTGTCATATTTTATGGGTATGCTAGTTTACTTAATCACATGTTGTTAGTGTTATGCCTAAACAACATGTAATGAGCAAAGCAGCCACTTATTTTATGACAATTTAGAGAATTGTTTTTTTTTTTTTTTTTTTTAATGGAATATAAGAAGACATAGACAACGGCAGGAATCGAACCTACAACCACGAGGTTGACAGGCGAGCACACAACTATCGCGCCACGGCCACGCCCTAAATTTATCCAAGAAATAAAATGGCGTACTTTTTTCTGAGCTCAAATTAGTTTACGTATTTATTTCAGAATTTTGAACTATTTTTTCTTTGATTAAACCCATTTAATCTTTTGTTTTTAAGTTTATATTATTAAATATTTAATATTTTTACACCAATTTATTTTAGAAAAAAATATACATATGTACAAAATCGAGTTAAAAATGACTTTAAAAATATATTTTTAATAGAAATCTTTTACATACGATGTGATCGAACATAAGAGCAAGTTCGTGCGATCCAGTCGTGCATTTTATTTTTTTTAGTTTTTCAACAAAGAAATTGACTACATCATTTTAGCTGAGAGACACTGTACGATAGTTAAGTCTATCTATCGTAGTCTATCGTAGGCATACAAATTTCCTTACAAATGTGATAGTAAATAAAAAACAAGAAACCTCCTTCTAAAGATACGCCCTCTGATGGGTAATTTTATAATTTTTTTTAAATTTTATCTGCAAATATGATAAAATTATTCGTGAAATATGGTTCCGAATCGTTCACGAAGTCTCGTAAATTCAGTTGCCGAAATTTATTGACGTGGTAATACGCCGCACAGTGGGCCCTCTCCATAGAGAGCAATGATAAGTCATTTTTATACAGCCGTTGACTACTAATTAGAAACGATTATTTTTTTTTACTGGAAAGTAGTGTATTTTTTATTTATTTCGCTGATGTTTTATTTTTTTCTTTTTTTTTTTACATATATTTGGAATATTTTTGACTAAAATATCACAAAAGTTAGGTTCGTTCGTTGAACTTTAGCCAGGGTCGACCTAGTTTTTTTTGACAACCCCAAGAGTTGTCAAAAAAAACCTGGGTTTATAGGTTCTTAAAAAAACACCCGAGGGCCAGAGCAAGAAACGCACCGTTATGATATCGAAATCAATCAGAATATGGGTAAACAAAACAACAATGCAATCGTTTCCAATTAGTTGTCAACGGCTGTATATTGTTATAACGGGAAAAAATCTTGTTCTTCTCATACTTAATAGTGTTTTGGATTAAAAAATGTAAGTATTTTTATGTCACTTGTGCTAAGTTCAATACGCTATCAAAGTCAAAGAAGTAGGCGCTTGAAAACGAAGAAAATAAGTGGCGCAAAATTTTAGTCGTACGTTTAAGTAAATTTTAGTAATATGTTAAATCATTTTTAGTATGATACTATAGGCTAAAAAGAGGATTTTGCTAATTTTAAACCAGTGTGGCATAGTACTATTTTCTTAACATTTACTAAATTTAAAATCACAAAATGGCTACTTCATTTTTTTTAGCATCGTACTAAATCCATATGCCACTTTGACATTTACAAACGTCCAAAAGTTATGTTCGCTTACTTCTTGCGCTATTTTAGGCGTGTTTAGTTGTATTTTATTAAGAAAATAGATTTAGTATGGTGCTAGTTAAAGTGTATAAAATTAGCAAAAAAATAGTAAAGTGCTTTAGTATTAGCAAACTGTTAAGTAGTATCATGCTAAGCCCTTAACATCAAGCTGTTTAAAATTTTGCGCCAGTATTTTTTAAATTAATTTTTGTTTTGTGAAATATATGCTAACTAACAATATGTCAAGTGATATTGTTGAGATGGTGAAGGTGTGTATTTTTAGTTCCTTCAACAAAAAAAAATATATATTAAATTATAAGGTGAACAAAATTACCACTTTTTTTACGGTCTCGTTAAATTTTTGCGTATCAACAGAAGTTGACGCAAATATTTAGCAGGTCTGTAAATGGGGCCTATGACACAGATACTTCAGGAATATGAGCCGTAAAGCATAAGTGCTAAATATTTGCTTCAAATATTTTTTTATGAATTTTTAAACTTCAAATTGAATCTTTTAGAAAAAGCACTTTGGTCTTTATATTAAAATAATTTACGATATCCCTTTTTTAAACAATGGTGACCTATAAAAAATGCTTGTTTAAAATAACATATATGTCTTTGTTTTATTTTATTGTAAGAAGTTTCGTGAAACAGTGATTTCTTAAAATTTGTTCCAATTTTTTTGCAATTTAAAAAAAATGTAAAAAGATTAATAAGTTATAAATAATATGCCCTTTAAATTTTTAAGTAATTTTATTTAAAAAAAACTAGCCTACATTGGATTTTTAACCTTGAACTTTCTCTAGGAAATCCTGGCCGAATTTTCAAATGTTCGAGGGAAACACTCGTTGATATTTGTTTCCAAACAAAAAAAAAATAAAGTTAAGAAACTCATGATGCAATTCAAATGTTTGAATTTTAAAACGTTACTTACGATTCAGATTGAATCAATATAAAAAAATATAATGGGGTTTTCTTTTGGTAATTTGATTTGATTTTTTTCGTCGCGACTAGTATACGATTTCAGATTTTTTTTATCACGGTATTGGTGTATATTCGTGTCTGTGGAACCAGAAGATCCATCAGATACCTTCTGGTTTCACAGACACGAATACATGATTTGAAAATTGTTTCTTCACTCAAGTTTTTTTTTTCCTTTGTAACACGAAGCGATTTCAATAAAAAATAAAATAATAAAAATAAAAAATGAATGCTAAAATTAATTTGGAGGATTACATAATTGTTAATACTCGTACACAATTGATATTATTATTTTTTTTTCAAAAATGTATTTATGTATGTTTTCACAACCTTATTTCACTATTCAGATAATTACTGAAAACAAAATCTTGTCAAAATGACGGCTGTTAATTGTTCTGATGGTGTTATGGTATTAGTGAAATTGGGGTAAATCTGCCGCAAAATCCAGATCTGCAAAATTGATTTCCGATCAAAAAATAAATTGATTTGTTTGCCCAATGGAAGGATTTAATTGTAAAAATCTCTTTTGACAGATCTGAAGGGGAAAAAATTAATTTTTGTTACCAAAAGACAACCCCATAAGATACAAATGTATACAAAGCATTTTGTTTCATTTAATGTTTTTCTTGATATAAAAAAAATTTATGAGTTTGACTTAAAGCTTATAAGATTTTTAAAAGTTTCAACTTTTTCTGTAAGAAATTGTCTTCTTCAACATCCCAAAAGCCAAGAAAATTTTTGTCACCTTTACTATATATGTAAGTTATTTTTATTTTTTTTTTTAACATTAAAACTTGATCTAAAAAAGATTTTTTTAATAAAAGGTTTTTCGCGAATAACTCAAAAACTAATGAAGATTTTTGCACTTGGTTTTCAAAATCTTGCTAAAATTTGGTAAGAACATTAATATTTAGTAAAAAAATACCAATTATAAAATCAACTTCAAAATAAAAAACTTCAAAATTTTAACTTTAAAATTTTATTTTTAAAAAACTATACAAACTTGAATGAAAAAGCAAATTAAAGAATAAGGTATTAGCTTTCCAAAAAGCAATAGCAGATCACTGTACGACCTTTTAGTTAATTTTTAATGTTTTTTTTTAACTTTAAGTCTACTTTTCACAAAATTGCCACTTCCGCCTAATCTTGGGGAGCTGGATCCCCTCTCCCATACAATTTTTTTCTTAGGCTATATTCAAGAATAATTCTGCAAAATAAAATCTGCGCTCTCTTTATTTTAAATCAAACCTACCTTTTTCGTGCATGTTTCGTGCATAAAAATAATATTTGTTTTATACAAAACTTACATAAATTGAAGACAACACTTCGCTTTCATCATAAAAATTTACAAAATAACACTCAACTCCCAGTGAAAATAATTAATATCCCAAGACGTCATATCTTGCCCCACTGTACGCCGTGACGTAGTCCAAAAAAGATTTCAAACTATCGCAGATAAGAGAGCGGTTGGTTTGGATGCCTTCCTTGAAGCGTGCCTACGATCGAGGTAGATGTAGAAATAATGTGTTTCAGACAGAGATCTTTCACGAGTCGACTTAACAAGTAAGGAGTACGCCTTGAACTGGAGCATCTCAATGACATGTTCACATTAATATTTACAAAATGGTTATAAAAGTACAAAATTTTGTTTAACGTCTTCAGTTCAGGAAATTACTATTTCGGGTTAGTATAAAGAGAAACAGGGATTAAAATATTAATCATTTGATGTATTGAGTTATATAGAAAATATGTACATATGTATGTATGTATATGAAACAGTAAGTAAATAGAAAACCAAGGCTTATAATTCTCAACCTTTAATTTGTGCGAGCTTTTAATCGTCAGAAATGGGTAGAACCTATAATTTTTTGCCAAATACGATTGGCTTTGGTGAGAACCAGCTTTTCTAGAGATAACCTTGGAGTATTTGTCCTCTCTTCAGAACCAGGCTGGGATTCGATCCCCATACCTATGTTATGACAATCCAACGCACTACCCTTAGAAAAAGTTTGGAATATCATTTCGATTATTTCTATGTAAAATCGATAGCTCGAACAATTTTAGTTTTTCTTTTGCTCTAGCTGAAGCTTCAGCTGCTTTTAACATTTTCATTTTAGATATCAATGCTGCTCTTTTAAGTTCATCCAATGTCATGCTTGCATACGGATCATTATTGTCATCGAAATCATTGTAACTAGAATTTGATTCAGAATCTGATTCCAAGTCCCAATTATTCAGCTTGGATGGCTCAATAGTTGTTTGTGGTGATGGTTCCTCTTTAATCGTACCATAATCAACTTTAAGTTCTATTTTGGCATCAGAATATTCATTGCAGCATTCTGGTTGATCGACTGCATTTGTTATATTAGTTCTAACTGATGGATTATCTGGAAAAAAATGTAAATTGTTCTTATTATAATTTTAGTTATGGTATTTACAGCCGTATTCTGCGTTTTGCTTCTTTGCGAAATAGATTTTTTAATTTTTTTTTTTATTATTCATTTTTATTTAATCTTAATTATAACTATCTTAAAACTAGACAAAAATGTTTAAAACTAGCCTAATTATCAATAACTTACAACTAATTTACTGGCCCTTTATGGGCGCTCTAAACTAAACTATATCTCTTAATAACGGGTCCGGCATCTAACGTTTTTTTTTTCAACTAGTGCTTATTTCGTGAATGGTAACACTTAGCTCATGTCTGATTTGACAGATAATTAGTTTTATCCTTCCGCTGAACGAATATGGTTGTGTATACGCTTGAACAACGCTCGCTAAGTGGGCCTGCGATCGACTTAAAGAAGATGCCGATTTTGCCAAAAATAATCATCTTTTCAGATGAAGCTCATTTTGATGTTGGCGGGTATGTAAACAAGCAAAATTGTCGCATTTGGGGCACAGAAAACCCGCACGCATACATTGAAAATCCGATACACCCAAAACGAGTCACTGTTTTGTGCGGATTTTGGTCCAGAGACATAATTCGAAAATGAGCAAGGAGTGGCCGTTAAAGTCAATGGCGATCGTTATCGGGCCATGTTGAACGAATTTTGAGGAGGAGGATATTGGCAATATTTGGTTTCAACAGGATGGCGCTACTTGCCATACAGCCGAAGCTACACTCGATGTTTTGCACCCATTTTCAAAAAAAAAAAGAAGTTATTTGGCGGACCCTACTAATGTCTTTCGACCTAAACTTTTGCGAAATAGATTTTAAACGAGTAAATGCTCTGCATAACGTCGAAAAAAAATTTTCGGTAACGTTACGTAATTGAAACGAACTTGCAAAAAATAGTGTGCGTGTCAAGCCTATGAAATCTTGTTAAAATCCCAAGATCTGTTTTGACAGATTTTGTTCAGAAATAATTCGATTGTGTTAAGAAAAAAATGGAATGTTTCGTTGTTTGGAATTCGACATAAAAATTTATGTGAAGCAAATTCTAATAGCGAGTTTCATTCAAGAAAAGATTTGCTCTTTCTATCAAAAAAATTTATCTTTTTGAATGTTGAGAGTTTCATTGCAACAAAAAGAGCAAATCCAGAATCAAATCTCAACACGAAAGATTTGATCTCTGCTGCGTTGGCAGATTTGTCTGAATGCACACAACCAAGTAAAAAGTCTTTTCTGTTAAAAATCAAATGGAAAATATTTTGTTATTAATTTGTTGTGAACGTGCCAGTTCGTGGTAAAAAAAAAAAAAGAAGAAGTTAATAATTTAGTTTTATAAATTTAGTGGAGTTTTTGATTGTTTACTCTTCATCTTCCTCGTCATCTGATGATAAAGATATGTTCTTTTCCAGAAATGTATTATTAAAGAAAAAAAGAATTCTAGAAAATTTAAAATTGGGCATTTCATCGCACAAATGTCGTGAAGGTAGACGTATCGCTGTGTTCTTGCTCTAGTAGCTTTACAAGAATTAGAGACCACAAATATATATAAAAACATTGCCCAGCTCATAGCATTCTATCGATAGTATACTATTTGGTTGTCATTTTCACTTTGACGTTTCGCGATTGTGGCTTGTGAACGTTTGTGGTGTGTGTTATTGAAATAATTCCTTGTTTTTTTGTTTAATTCCATTTGCTGAAAGTTTTTTTATTCTTGTAATGCTAACAAAGCAAGAAGATTATTCAGTGACGAAAAGGTTAGAACAGAATAAAACAGAACAGAACAGATTCGTGAGAAACTTCAGAACAAGATAGAACAACTTAGAACAGTGAGTCATCTGAGAAAAAAATATATTGTTGTTTACCTATAATTCAAATTCGTTTATTTTTGCAGAAACGTTCTAAATAACGTTCTAAATAATCTGAATGGAATTGAATTTATTTAAAAAAAATATTTTTCATGAAATTGAGATGATTCTGACAAGGAAAATGATTATCAAATAATACTAACACCAAAATGTTTTTTTTTTAAACAACAACAATTGATTTTGACAGTTCTCAGAAATCTATTCTAACCTTTTCTACCTAAAAAGCAAGTGCAGAAAATTATGTTCTAAAGTGTTCCAAACAGACTCATTGAACACACATTAGAACACACCGATACTTCCTCCTACGCGACATTTGGGCAATTAAAATAGTGTGCTATGAAATGGCCAGTGCCAAATTTTCTAGCATTCTATTTTTCTTTCTTTCTATCAAAATGGCAGACAGAATACTATAAAATATAGAACGTGGAGACACCGTGTTAAAAAAACGTTCAACAGAAGGAATTACAATAACACACACCAGAAACGTTCACCGGTCACAAACGCGAAACGTCAAAAGTGAAAATAGCAGCCAAATAGTCGATAGAATGCTATGAGCTGAGCAATGTCTAGAATGAATTTTTTTATAGTTTGATATTTGTGGTTTCCACGAGTAATTTTCGTAGAATGCTATCTCGCTTACTAGAAAATCTTGATCGTAGAGGGAGACCCCATTTAAAGGAATTTTCACATGAGAGCGACCGACGAATAAACGAATAAATTCCATTTAAAACAATTTACCAACCTAAATTCTTCAAAAATTCTAAACAAAATTGTAGAAATCTAATTTATATTAATGTTTAGACACAAAATTTTCATGTGCATAGTACTTTAAGATATAATATCTGGGCGCATGTACTGTAACTTTAGAATCGATAAAAGTTGTCGAGAAACAAACAAAAATATATTTGTTTTGTTGTTAAGATGCCAAAATGACTCTTTCAATTTATCACCTTCCATTGGAAAATCCCAGTCAAACCATTGTATATAGATATTAAAACCCAAATTAATAAACATGGACCAGGGAAGGTTTAGGACTTATTCCGTGGACTAAGGGCGAATTTCTATTAATAAAACACAATTTCTAATATTTGGCGTTTACCAACTTAGTCCTTCGCTAGACCATCGAACACGGTTGTATAGCGATGGACTAAGAATTGACATTTAAGATCAAAATTTACAGGGCCATAGAATAAAAAGAGATAGAGTTGATACTTATTGTAGTAGATTATGTTCGATCTCTTATTAATAGGAAATTTTAGTCCATGGTCTAACTCTTATTCCATGGTTTTGTATGGCCATGGACTAAAGGTGGACTAAGCGTTTTTTATTTATAGGGCTGTAATAGTACTATTATGACGACGAAATTCATCCAGCCTGCAATAAGGTCCACTACTCATCATGAGTTCCACTACCAAATCGGAGGTTAGGTAGTGTTGGTGTGTTATGAAATAGCGTGATAATAGATTGATGAGAGAAATATATACAAAATTTATTATAAGTTAGAGGAGAAAAGGTTTTTTTGTTTTTTTTATAAGGATTTTTTTGTTGAGTAGGAGCTGGTTGTGTGTGTATTTTTTTTTTATTCTACGGGCAGATAGAATGAAAATTGTTTGATGGCTGTAGGGAATATTTAAATATTCAGGTATACACTTGTGTGCAACGGTCACTACTCAATAAAATAAACTTTTTTACCAAATGAACAAACATGATAATAATTTAACAGTTAAAATTTGAGATTTCTGTTAATCGTTTGTGCAAAAAAAATTGTTCTTGTGACAATTTTTATTTTATTTTATATTATTATTTTTTTTGGATTTTGAAAAAAAAAATTAAGTTTTTTGAAAATTCAGATTTGATAAGTAATTTCGTAAAAAATCGAGTGACGAATTTTCAAATAAGAATTGTTTATTAATAGGTATTATATATTGTGTTAAGTCGTTTTTTACTTATTTCTTTAAAATGAGTATTCAACAATATATACATACATTTGAAAATATTATTTAAAAAAATTTTCAAAATATTTAATTTTGCAAAATATTGTTTTTTCTTCAAAATCCAAAAAATAAAATAAAATTTAATAACATTTTTTTTTGAAAATTCTTGGAGCCGTTTTTGAGAAATACATTTTTTCTTAACGGTTTTTAACATTTGTATGTGAGGTACCGTTGTTTTTTTATTTTAGAAAAATAGTTTTTTTGAACTATTCAAGATAATGTCAAAAAACTACTACATACGAAGTTTCGAAAAAAATCTATTAAGTCGTTTTCGAAATTTTGAATTTTCAAAAAAAAAAAATTTTTTAGAAAAAATTTGGTATACAATAGTGTTTAAACTTTCTAGGAGCTTCTGCGTAAAAAATTTAAAAAAAAAATCAGATTAACCGTTTCCGATAAAATCGAAACAAAAAAAAAAATGGTTCTACTAGAGGTACCAAAAAAACAATTTTTTTCAAAAAAAAATTATTAAAAGGTACCCTTTCTCTTAATTATTGAACTAATTTTTTTTTATAAAAATCGTTGGAGCCGTTTTTGAGATTTGTTTTTGGCCGAAAAAATGTATGGGAGCTACTGTTATTTGTCGTCTTAAAAAAATGAAAAAAACGTGTGGGCATATTACCGAAAAAAACAATATGTACCAAGTTTGAAGCAAATATATCAAAGCGTTTAAGCTGTACACTCGAGGACAGACAGACAGACTGACAGACAGGCGGAATTAGGGGACCCACTTTTTTTGGTGTTCTCTATGATCGTAATGTCATGTTTGATTGTTAGAAAAAAAATATTTTACGAATACATAACTTGCCTTATAGTGCCTATAATCACAAGTAAAAAATTATCAAAAAGTACCTTTCATTTCATTAATGAATTGATTTTTTTATAAAAATTGTTGGAACCGTTTTTGAGAAAAATAATATTTACCTTATTGGTAAAAAAGAAAAGTTTGGCAGGTAGGTAGGTACCGTCATTTTCGTCTTAAAAAAATGAAAAAAAAAACTGGGGGCATATTTATGAAAAACACGTTTAGGCTGTAGACTAGACAGACAGCCTGAGAGACGGAATTGCGGGACCAATTTGTTTCGTCTTCACTATCATCGTAATGTCAAGTTTGATCTACATAGGTATATAATATCGCTAGTAAATATTTATAAAAAAAATATTCTGTACTACCTAGATACCTACATACATACTTTATTTCCAAATAAATCTGTCTGTGGAGCAAAAAAATTAGATTATTCCCAATATATTATTTGAAAAAAACAAAAAGTTCCTATGTACATACATAATTGTATGTAGAAGGGTATCTGGGTACATATGTACCTGCCTAAGCAAAAAATATTGAACTATCTCAACATCGCTAAAAAGTGAAAAGTGGCAACGTTGCTACAATTCAAAATTATAAAATCCACCAAATATCTAAAATTTTAAAGAAAAATTCAAAATAAATTCTATAATAACCTATACATGCATGTATACCCATAAACATTCTTACTTCAAATTCATGTATACGGCAATAGCCTTGATATAATTTATTTTTACCCGCCATATTTTGAAGGTTGCCATGGCAAAAGCAGCTTGTTCGGTTTTCTCCCTTACCCTCTATATTAGGCGTTTTTCTTTTTTCGTTCAGAGTAGAGCACTGAACAGAGTTCCAACACATAAATTATGCACTGAACTTGTTCCAAACAGAGCGAGCTCTGAACACTGATATGTTTTTTAAACACACTTGAACCACACAAATCAGAACACATTTTCATTTTAATCATAAAAAGCAATATAACACAAAACCTACCCCTTTTTGTAGACTGAGACACACCCAGATACAGAAAATCAACTAGCGATCACCTTCTTTCGCCAACTTATGTATCTAATTATTTTTGTCTTCCTATTTTCCTTCTTGACACACATGGCATTTTGTGCGTTCAGCAATTTATACTCACATGCTCAGTCAATTATCTTCGAGCACGTCGAGTGCGATCTACACATGTTCAGAACGAAAAAAGAAACTCACATTTGGAGCTCTGCATGCTCTTAGTTAAAAAGAAACACAATCAACTTTTTTGACAACTCAGACTCTGCTCTGAATTAAAAAAGAAAAACGCCTATTGTTGTCAGAACTAGTACAACTCGAACGTCTCGCTTCTGTTTTTGCCTTTCTGCCTCTAGCCTTTTTCGTCCACAACAACAAATCAATTTCAAGAAAAGCGAAATTTGTGCTAAAAAATTCTGTCTCATAGTAGTACTATAGGTTTCATATACAAAGGTCAAACAAATAGAAAATATAAGGTATCGCCTCAACTAAAAGAGACCAATTTTTTTAGAGCGTGTTAAGTGAGGAAAAGTTATCGTCTGAGTTAAAGAACATGGGCCCTGGAAACAAGTTTCATTGAAGGGATCAAATCTCGATTTTGAGAACAGATCTTTGAAATTTGAATGAAACTCGTTATAAGAAACATTCTCGCGATTCGAATCAATCGATTTAAATATTTGAATACCAGAACAAGGCCGATAAATATAATTACGAACTTACTTGAATCTTCTGATTTAGTCTCGCATGTAGTGTCTTCAGGTGATAACTCAGATGGTTTGCTTTTTGTTTCTGAAAAATAAAAGCATCATGTTCAAAATTGTATTTAAATTAATAAAGTTAAAAATATTTTGACTGCAAGATAATACTAGGGCAAAATTTTTAACAACCTATTATTAAGGCCTAACCACCATAAATATATTCAAAATGTGTATAAGTTTAATAAGATGTTTATGAATAAAGACAAACAAGGCAGATAAATATGTCTATCAGCTGTTTCACAGGGATGATAGGTAGTCACTTCGTAACTTACTTTTAGAAAACTCAATTCCACTATCATCCCAAAGATTTAAAAATCTTTCTTCTAAAGCAGAAAAGCGAGGTCTTTTATTTTTGGCTAGACTTTGTAAATTCTTTCTTCTCAATCGAAATTTGAAATTGTATAATTTTTTTATAATTTGCTCAACACTTAATTTTGTATTGCATTTTTCATTGAATTCCTTTGTCATGGCAATGCGTGCTTTGTGATTTATGCAATTGAGATTGCGTATTGATCGTTTTCTTTTACAAATAAATTTATACTTTGTTAAAAGTTCAACAAATATATAAGTTTCCTTAAGCTCTGTAGTTTTATCCATTTTAAAAACTGCTTAACTTTTTGCTTTAATAATTATTTACCACGGCAACACTGAATTACACACTTGAGTTTTAAAATCAGTGAATTCGAAGCAATCTGCAAATTGTTTTTAAAACAACAATTTTTTTGTTTTCCTTTTCAACAGGGACAGCAATTATTAATGAAATGGTGTGTAAATGCAAAATCCTTTTCGGTAATTAGGTGAAATTAGTATAGTTAATACTCTGTGACGTACTTTTCGACAATTAATAATTTGTATTGTAGGGAACTTGATAAGGGAATATAAAATATATACACAAATCAAAACCACTTATAAATAGAACATTTAACATGACATTTAGAGCAAGAACTTACAGTGGCCTACAAACATTTTCCAAAGACATGATGGATATTCCTAGATACCCAGCTCATATACTTTGATGTTTGAAAATAGTGAAGCCAAGTTCGCTAATTAAGTTCATAAGTAAAAGAATATTCTTACAAAATTTAATACGTTTATATGGAGAAATGAATCGGTATTGAAATAGGATTTAGGTCGTTGTATACTTGAATCGGATTACTCGTTCCAATCCCACTAAACGAGCTTGATCGAAATGAAAATATATTTATATACCTCACTTGAGGAATTGAAGAATCGAATTCACATCTAATTATTGGAGTGTGTGTGAACCAATGGTGTTTTTTCTGTGTTCAGTAACATAAACTAATAAAGGCGGCTTTACATGGATCTGCATCTGCAGACTTGAGGAAAAGTAGAGCAGGCCAGTAATATAAAACAAACATAAAAGTAAGACAGGGTACACACTAATAACTTACTCGAACTCTGCTATAACTTTCTTGACACATCTCACAATCACATGTTCTTAGCGTTCAGGTATGTAGTTTTGAGAAGAAAATGTTCGCTATTTTCGTTGTTTTTCAGCAAACTGAGGTGAAATGGTAAAAAAACAACTTGAAAATTCGTTATCTGAACGGAACAAATTATGGTGCAGATGAAAATGTTATAATGAAGATGAACATGTTCATCTTCACTATAATCTGCAATCTTCAGGTTCGTACTTCCTATAATCTTCATACATGAAGATGATCTTCATTTTGGTTTTCGCTCTCTATCGCACAAGTATGAATTTTTTATTTTGTTTCCTCTTTTTTAGCAGATGTCAATGCAGATGAAGATGAAGATGCATGTAAAGCCTCCTTAACATAAAGACCCGAAACCTCTGCTTTAATTTGACATTTGCCTACAAGCTGAAACACGCACACATATAACTTTTCCGTTCCTTTTCCAATAGCTACATTGATAAAAACGCACACAAGAATCTTTTCTGTTCCTCTTCCTATAGACATATAGATAACACAGCCCTAGTAATTTGTTTTTGTTTTGTTTTTCGCTTTCACATCTATTCATGGATAGGGTGCTAAATGTACAAATCCAACAATGTAAACAAATGGGTTTTGGGGGGTGAAACGTACGAAGGTTTCCGATCTTAGTATGGCTTATGTTCAGTAAGTTTCCATTTTCCTTGTATTTTTTCTGTTGCATGTTTTTGTTGTTTATTCTGTAAGCGCAGATTGTCACTTCGATTCCATTTTAATTAAATCTTGCGATCCTCCGTACACCTGAATCGAAATCTCAATTCGGATTCGATTCCCAAATTCACTCATATAACCGGAGTAAGTAAATACTTGTTTAAATTGCTTGGACAATTTTCAGGCTGATTGACGATTCTAAATATTATGCCAGGGAAAATGTTTCTTTATTTAAACCACGTTGTCAAATCAAAATTCATGCTCTCTCTTTTTGTCTCCTTATCGTTAGAGTGAAAGATCGTAATTTGCACATTAAAAGCTTTTTACATAATGTCGATTTCGCATCAATAAAAACATCGATCTGCCGTCGATCCGACGGCCGTCAATTTTTTTTCTGAAAATCTGATTCGTTCCAAATTAATACCAATTTTTTTCTGGAAAAACAGATCCGTATTGAATCACTTTTTAAGACGGATTCACAAAGGATTTTTACACAGATTCTTATACGCAATCCATTATTTGTTTCAATTGTTGTGTTGTCAATTAATTTTTATATTTATATATTAATATTATTAAAAAATTAAAATATTGTTAAGAACTTCTTGAAAACATATATTAAGAATTCCCCCGCAGCGGAACCAGAAAATAAAAACGAAATAATGATGTATTAACGAATTGAAGATTTGTTTTTTTTAGAGCTGCCAAGCAACACGCACGGCCCAAAAAGAGATTAGACTCGCAGAACTCTCCATTGAATGAAACTACTATGAAAAATTTCTACCACTAAATTGGTTCGCTTTTTCTGCGTGGTAATGTAATGAGTTGGGTATCTAGTTTATAAGCTCTTATCCCATTTATATGAGTGAATTGAGGAATCGAATTGAGATTTCGATTCAGGTATATGGCCTCATGGGATCGGAAGATTGAAGTGACAATTTGAGTTTACAGAATAAACAACAAAAACATTTAACAGAAAAAAATACAAAGAAAACGGAAACCCACTGAACACAAAAAACACTATTGGTTCACACACACACCAAGAATCAGATGTGAATTCGATTCCTCAATTCCTCGATTCAGGTATATAAATACATTTTCAATTCGATTCAGCTCTTCTAGTGGGATCGGATCGAGTAATCCTATGTTAATCCGATTCAAGTATACAAAGACCTAAATCCTGATTCAATACCGATTTAATTCTCCATATAAACGTAGTATCTGACAAGGTCAAATGGAGCAAAAGGTCTGTTTATACTTCAGTGCTATTGGGCCTGCACACACGAGACTATTTCCACCAGCCGGGTTTTTGAGCAAGGGAAGCGAAGTGTGCGGTATGAATCGGACTAAAATTTCAACTCCAAATTTCTTGGATGAACGAAGACTAAGACTAATACATACACAAAAGTTTTAGCAGTCAAATACGTTAGAAATACTAACACTTATAAAAAGAGGTTATATATATATACAATTTTATTCAGCTTAAATTTCTACAGAGTGGTACATATTTACAAATAATTAATTCTTAAGTCTAATATTATAAATCTGCGAGCACAGAAGGGGCTCTGCTTCGTTAAATTGTTGGTTTTTTATACATTTTATAATAAAGGTTTCTTAGGTCTAACATATATTTTTTTTTATAAAAATTGAGTTTTTTCGTCGGCGTGACGGTCGTTGGTTGGTGTGGTTGAGATATAAAAAGAAGTTCATATATACAATTCTTCGCTTAGCTGAAATTATCCCGTGTGAGCTTGGACTAAGGACGAAAATCGGTTTTAGTCCAAAAATTGTGCATCCCGTGTGTGCAGGCTCCTTGTATAATTTCTGAGTTCTCATTTTTGGATACATTCAAATGTGGGTAAAATAGCTTATCTAATGTGGTTTCCATTGGTACAAGAATTGAATTCTTTTTTGATACAAATCTGCCAAATCACGGATTTCTACAATTAAATTCTTCCACTAAGCAACCAAAATAATATTTTTTTTTGATTCTGAATCAAATTCGCAGATCGCATTTTTCGGTGAATCTACTCGTGTTTTTACTAACACCAAATCCTAGCATTCAGTTTGACAACTAAGTTTCACAGAAACAAATATACGGCAATACTGTAGCAAAAGAAAATTTAATTCAAGTCGCTTCTCATTCGCCACGAAATATATCAAATTCCGCATCAAATTCGGAATTTACCAATGGAAATCCCCATACTGGCTGAACTTAACTTTTAACTTTTTCCGTGCGTCGCTTGACAGATAAGCAAAAAAAAACATCTTTTTGGTTGTTGCATCCACAAACAAAGAGTAACCACGACTACAATTAATGGCACCTCGGAACTATCCATGTTATCTATTGTAATTTATTTTTCAAATGCAAAAATACAGATTCTCAATAAAACTGCAAAATAAAAGTTTACAGAAATAACTAAAAAATCAATTAAAAACAAAAATGTTCCACCGATGTTGTGAAAGGAGAGCGCATTCCATTGTATTCAATTTTTTGCGGAAGCGACGCTTCTCGCGACGGCGACTGATTCGTCCAAACGACGGAGCGTCCATTCTGCTTAGCCAGACTGCTTTCACACAAGAAAACTGAGTTGCGAGACGGGCAAGAAGTATACTGGGAAGATTATGTTGGGCTTATAGGAATGCAAAGCAAAACGTCAAAAAAATCTATTCAAGTCGTTGACTGGGGAGATATTTTTCATTCCCCTTACTACTTGCCTTCTCGCCATCAAATTCCAGTTGCCGGCAACTCAGTTTTCTTGTGTTAAAGCAGTCTGGCTGAGCAGAAAGGACGTGGGGTGGTTTGGGCGCATTTGTCAAAATTGAAAATTGACAATAAAATGAAAAAAGAAAACAAGATTACGACACTTCTTTGTTTTGCTTATTTTATGGACGTCATATGTTGAACAAAATCTGCAAATTGTTGTTGTTTGTGGATTAATGGATTTTGTTTCACATATGACGTCAATAAAAAAGGAAAAACAAAGAAGTGTCGTAATCTTGTTTTCTTTGATTCATGGTGTGTTGGGCTCATATGGGTTTGCTGAACACAAAATTTTAGCCATTTTTTAATTGATATCACAAATTCGTGCAATTAATTGCACGAATAAGCCGGACCAGACTAAAAATTCCATTAGTTTCATAACTTTTGTAACGATAATCATATTTCAACTGACAGCTTGTTTATTTTTCTTTTTCATTTTTTTTCCTTCATTTGACAATAAATTTGTCCAAAGATATTTCTTGGAC
This sequence comes from Philhelius pedissequus, assembly GCA_910595825.1. Taxonomy (NCBI): domain Eukaryota; kingdom Metazoa; phylum Arthropoda; class Insecta; order Diptera; family Syrphidae; genus Philhelius; species Philhelius pedissequus. The sequence continues at coordinate 330,860,299 of OU343160.1, forward strand.
TAAAATTCGCAGTATAGGGAAATATTTTACTCTTTCATGAGCGCTATCTTCTGTGAAAATCTACGAAAATTTGGAGTACGGGAACAGGATTTGACGGTTTTACCTAGAAATTCGAAGATTTTCGCAGTTTTAGGGAGTACGGGAACGCACCTAATCTTTGTTTGGTAGCAGCTGTTTTGTCATCAGCAGAGTTCTTGAACGACATTACAACAACACCAAACTATCCGGATAGCTGTGGCTCGATTTTTGAATGAGGCCATTGCGGGCGTTCACTCACTTATAAGATATGTTATCTCAGATACCAAGCTTTCGGAGTAAATCTGTGAACGAATCAGATAGATTAGCTGAAAGCTGTCAAAAAATCGGAACAAAACGCATACTAAATGAATTTTTCACTGAGCTGTTCTATACATTTGTTCTCGGACAGCTAGTTATTCCAAATTTTTTGGGATAACTCAAGATAGCTTTCATGGGAACAGCAATGTTTTCATCAGATCTGCTTTTGCACGTATTACAACAGAAGAAAGTTATTCTAGATTGCTGAGAATAACTGAGCGAACGTCCCCATTGTCTGCATTGTATGAAATTATCGATTTATTAATGGTGTGCTTCGAGAATCAAATAAAACAAGATTACGACACTTCTTTGTTTGTATTATTTTATTGACGTCACCAGAGTCGAAATCCATTAATCCACATCGGACAAACAACAACAATTTCACTATTTTTGATCGCTGGTGACATCAATAAAATAAGACAAACAAAGAATTGTCGTAATCTTGTTTTATTTGATCATGGGTGTGCTTCTTATGCCCTTATGTAAGCTTAAAAGTTATGGTAGAAAGAAACGTCAACAGCGATTCCGTATACTTAATAGTGATAGTTCTCTTACAAAATAAGCTTAATCTTTAGCGGAAATGTTGTTGTATTTTCCAAGGAAATCTTATTATTTTAAACGAGCTAAACATTTATAATATACATTTGTACATATATATTTGGTTTCTCGGGAGCCGAGCGGCTCTAACCATTTAAATTGATTTTAACATTTTGTCATATAAGCAAAAACAAAAACTTTTTTTTTTTTTTTTTTTTTTTATAAATTCATTTTTATTTCATATTAACTTATAACTATCTTAAAGCTAGACAAAAATGTTTAAAACTAGCCTAATTATCAATAACTTACAACTAATTTACTGGCCCTTTACGGGCGCTCTAAATTAAACAATAACTCTTACAACTAATGTCTTTCGACCTAAAAACTATTTTAATTAAATCTAATTTTTTTTTATTTATTTTATATTTCAAGAAACTTTTATACAAAAAACTTGGTATCTGATCATTTTTTTTTTTTTTTTTTTTTTTTTTTTTTTTTTTTTTTTACCTATAAACTAAACCTAAATATATATCAAAAACAATCAAAACCAAATAAAACTACCTTATACTAACTAAAAATAACTTAAACTACTTAAAATACCTAATAATACTTATAACTACTTAAAAACTAGAACAGCCACAGCAGCATTTTTTTCGTTTTTAAATTTTTTTTTTTTGTTTATTTTTTATATGCATGCAGACACCCACCAGCATGCAACCCACCCACACATGTACATGCGCACATACATATACGTACGCACATACATGTACAGACACGCAGATACATGCACGTATGCCCCCGCATACATACATATTTTTAATTTTTTTTTGGTGCCACCCTGACTGTTCCCTATACCTAATGCCCTAAATCTATGTAAGTCGGCCAAGATATATCATCTTCATCGACTTTAAATATCACGATGCTGTTCAGAGAGCCACCAGAACTGGTTCTCCTGTTTCGCCCTATCCCTCCGGTCCCGATCGGACACAGTCCTACTGCACCGAAGGCGCTCTTCTCCACCTTGAGCGATGACGTCTCGACTATACAGGAGTCGCCTATCCACAGTTTTCCGGCTGACGTGGTAGATGAGCGGAACCGGCCCTCCATCCTGTATCAGCCCTCGACTGTCTAAATAGAGGAATGCCTCAGGAGGGATGTAACCACTTAACCGCGCACTCTCAAAATATTCGTTATTGGGGTAATAAGCCCCAAAAATTAAGCTGTTAGTTGAGGACATCGCTCTTGCAACGTGACCCCGAATCAGCTTGAACAAAAAATTATCTATTCTGTTTATGTTGGCTCCGTTGTATAGAACCTGGTTGTAATAATATCTTGTGTACTCCGACTCTGGTGTTCTGTGTAATCCAAGGCAACGTCTAAGACATTGCCTCTCAAACACCCGAATCTTTTCCATTTGAGATGGGGCAACGTTGAACCACACCGGGCATCCGTAGGCAATCATCGGCCTGATGAGGGCCATGTAGCAAATCACCTTCACCCTGCTGTCAAGACGGCTGCTATAAAACAGTCGTTTTGTCAAGGCTAAGGCTCCCCTAGCCCTGGCCAAAGCAGCACCTATATGTCTGTCGAAATACAGGTACTGATCCAACCAGATGCCAAGGTACTTTACTACACTTTTACTCGCCAGTGGATGTCCATGTGGCCCTACGATCACCAGCTTGCGCCAGTTCATTCTCGTATCCCTTGAGGCGCTAGACAACGGAGTCCTAAACAAAATAGTTTCTGATTTCTGGAAGTTGATTGTCAACTTCCAGTCATCACAATATCGCTGAATCTTGTCGAAGTCACTCTGCAAGAGACTTTTGATGACCTCAACTGTATGAGCTGTTCTGTACGCAATTAGATCGTCGGCGTACGCAATTGCCTGAGTTAGACTACCTATCACATCGCTGGTGTAAATGTTGAATAGAATCGGCGAGTTAAACAAGTTTAGACGCGGCATGAATTGTGTCATGTCCCGCCTTAAAACCGAACTGATTATCCGGGATGATATTTTTGTCCTCCGCCCACTTGAACAGGGCTCTATTAATAACCTTTTCAAATACTTTGCTGATACTCGGAAGAAGACTTATCGACCGGAGATTCGCCGGATTGGAGTTGTCCTTTCCCTTTTTTGGGAGAGGGTGCACCACAGCTGTCTTCCACCGCACTGGATAATATGCATTATTCAGCGCGTTGTTAAACAGTGTGGTATAAATGTCAACTGCTTCTTGAGGCAAATGTCGTAGTACAACGTTGGATATACCATCGACTCCTGCAGACTTCTTTTTCTTTAATGAATCGAAGATGAGCTGGAGCTCATTCTTCGAAATTAACAGGGGGCTGGGCCCATTTCGGTCGGCGATTATGGCGTTTGCCAAATCTTCATCATTAAACCTGGTGAAACCAAGGTTCTCAGATCGCCAATCGGTTATATCGTTCCGGAGCCATAAGTGATGAAGCAGAGCTCTGTTCTCCAGGTCATGATTCGGGCGAATGCTAGCATTCACCTTGTACACTTGCTGGAAAGCAGCCCCCACAGCCTCCACTCTCTCCTGCGGATCTTCGATTATATAGAGGTCATCGTCCAATATGGCATCCTCTGGGTCTATGCCTGCTGTCAGAAGTACGTCTCTGTTCTCTGTCGTCCTCTGGAGCTTAAGACACGGAAGATCGTTTTGATCCTTTCTTCTAAAAATCTTATTAATTTTTGGGAACATACTTGGGTCGCTGGAGTTAACGGCACGAATTTTATTGTCCCAGAACGAATTAATAGCCAATCTATAATTTTCTTTGATCAATTGGTTGATGTTTTTGATGGACGACTTCAGTGTCCTAATCTCCAGGTCTCGTGTATCAGTAAGCCGCCTGTACAAGCGTTTTAGTCTTGTCAGTAGTCCACTTTTTTGTCTGTGAAGTGCGTCAATTGTCGCGTTACGGTACATGTCAGTTGCGTTACGTTCTTTGTATTTCGGTATTGTTCTGTTCATTGTTCGTAGAATCGTTTCGTCAATTTGTTCTAAGTATCTGTCGATTTCAGTATTTGTTAGGTTCCTGTCATTTGGTGGGGATATACCATTTGAACGTAATTCGCTCAATAAGGCATTGGAGAATCGTGGCCAGCGCACCTTACTGTAATTGTAAGTATGCACAGGCACATACTCCTCCAACTCCATAAGCTGGTTCGGAAGTCGTATTACGGCGGCGAGTCCGCAGTGGTCACTGTCGTACTCGATCGTTCGTAAACAATTTCTTGGCCGTTGACCCACAGCGTCAGTAATTGTTAGTCTTGCGTCTTTAAGCAATAGATCCAGATAGGCACCGCTTCTTGGGAACGATGGCCTGTCTGTGGCTAGAAGATCGATGCGATACTCAAGGTTGTATCGACCCATCCAATTAAATAGATGGTTACCTCGAGGATTTTGTATTTGATTTCCCCAATCTGTGTGCTTGGCGTTTAAATCACCCGCCAATATATAGTAATTCTCTTCCGAGCTCAATCTTAAGCATTCAAAAAGCTTTTCAAGCTCTGTTATAAACTGTGTGGGCTGAGGTGTTTCCGGTGCATAGGCAGCGATCACATACATTCGCTTCCCCTGTTGGAGATGAATGCATATGATGCATGCCTCTAACGTCCGAAATTTTCGCACATCACTATTATATATTACCTTATGACTAATGCCTTTACGTATAAAGATTGCGACGCCTCCTCCTTGCGTGGAGTTGGGTCGGTCTCTTCTTACGATATTGTAATTGTTGTTAGTCAATTTATGTTTCTGGTTAAGCTTAGTTTCGCTAGCCATAAACACATCTGGACTTATGTCTTTAAGCAATTGGAATAAATTCGCTCTACGTTCGGTCCTAATCAATGAATTTACATTCACAGCTAGGATCTTAAAGGGCCTCTCCGGCAGCGCGCCCTTAACCTCTAAGTTGCGTTAAGCTCGGCAAAACAGAGTAGATATAATCCACCCTAGTCGCCTGCTCCCTGATCTGGTTTTGGAGGCCGTTCAACTGGCCCTGGATGGCCAGTAGAACGCCCATAATATCCGCCTGTGCCGCCGGCGCCTTAGGCACGGGGGCCTGTTGGGCGACCTTTGGTGTAGGCTGTACCGTGCTTCCCCTTCCTGACGCCATTTGGGCGTAAGAAATTTGGGGGTTGCCGGGCGTTGTTGTAGGAGGGCGCACTGTTGGACGCTTTTCTACCACTGTTTGCTTTGCTGCTTTATTGTTTTTTATAAGCTGAAACGTCGGGCATCCCCGATAATTAGCGGGGTGTCCGGCGCCTCGGCAGAGTACACATTTAAGCTGGGTCCTATCTTCGACCCGTTCCTTTCCTAACTTGCATTCATCTGCATTGTGGTTCTCTCCACACTTAACGCAGCGTGACTGCATTTCGCAGTTTGCTGCGGCGTGGCCGAACCTTTGGCAGCGCATGCATTGAAGCATGTCGCCGCGCCTTTTTAATTTGTCCCAAGTTACAACCTGGCAGTTGAGGACGGATATACTCCTCAAACTATCCAGTTTGCTGCTGGGTGAAAGTTGAACAAGGAAGAAGGGAAGACTCCGCTTCTCCCGCCTAGCTCTAACTGTAGCGAACGGCTTAACCCCGATAAAGTCGAGATCGTCATTCGCTTTTTGGCGGAGTTCATTTAAGAGCACCTGTGGTTCCGTGTAGGAATCTATGCCCTTCAAAAGGACCGTTTGAAATTTTTCGGTTTTAGGGGTGAAACTAAAGAATTCGGTAGTAGTTTCTTTCAGCAACTCTTTAATTTTTTTGTGCTGTTCCAGTGTGAAGCACTGGATAGCATGCCTATCGTTATTTAATCTTTTAATAGTAAAATTTTGACCTATGGTCAACTTACATAGATTTATGGTATCCTGTAACTCCATTTTATAAGTATTAATGGGTGGCACCTTTTCTTTTTTCATAATCGGCGGCTGTGGCTGCTGCTGCTGGGACTGACTTTTCTGCGGCTGTTGATTCTGCTGCTTTTGAATCTGCTGCTGCTGTTTTTCTTGCGGTTGTTTCTGGACTTGTGTCTGCTGCTGTTTTTGTTGTTTTTGCCGTTGTTGTTGTGGCTGCTGCTGTGGCTGTTGTTTTTGTAAATGTTCTTTTTTCTGTTGTTGTTCTTTTTCTTCGAGGTCTTTTAGTTGCCTCGCTCGGCGCGCTTCTTGGCTGGCCTTAACTTTGCTTTTTATCTTTTCGATTTCTGCCTCCAAAGCTTCAATTTGGGCGACTATTCTCTGTTCCTCGTCCACCTCAGCTGACGACTCTGATGTGGAGAGGTTCACGAAGGCAGTACTATCGCCCGTCGTGAAGTGCCCTTCTCCTTCTTCAGACATATATGCTATACCCTCTTCGGGTGAAGTGTCCAGCTCGGTTTGTCTTGCTGCCTCTGACGTCTCGTCTATATCGGACGTATGCACCCCAGCTGGCAGCTTTGCTGAGGTGGCCGTGGATCTCCTTTTTACCAAATTTGGTTCGCACTTGATCCTCTTTCTGCGCTTTTGATTAGCATCGGATGATGTTGCCGTTGTTGTTATTGCTGTTGATGTTGTTGCTGCAGAATCACTGCTTGTAGTTGGAACATCTTTCGATGTTCCCTCAGCTGATGCCATCGCTGGCCTCATTGGCCCTAGGACACCTTTCGATGCCCCGGTGCTTAAACTCCTCCTCCTTTGTTCGTTTTCCCAACCAATAAAGTTAACGACTTCACGGTTGTGAAAAAAAGCTGATAAAGTTCTGATGCCCGGCTGGGAATCGAACTGGCGACCCTCGGATTCTCGGTCGGCCACTCTACTATTGTGCTACTGCACCACTTATGAAATCTTGATTTAATTTAGAAGTTAACCTCACTCACGAAATTTAATTTGGAAAAACTGGGAAGCCGAGACGTGTTAACACTTCCACAGTACGATATCGACTGTAAAAACAAAAACTAAATTGATTTGGATGACAGTGAAAGAGGAAAATTTAAAAAAAAATTAAATGAAATCCGACCACCACAACGCCCCACTTTTATCATTTCTTGGTTTCTCGGGAACGGCAATCTATTTTTCAGTTTGTTTTTAAAAGCAAGAAAAAAATTAAAAATTGTTTTTAATCAGATCCGCCCACTACCAAGCCCACTCTTTTAATTCTTAATTTTTAGAAAACGACTTAGGATTTAATGAAATTTTCAGATTTTATTTGTATGAACGAACAAAAATTAAGAAATTAGTTTTAGTAAAGTTTGCTTGCTGCCACGCCCACTCTTATCATTTTTTTATTTCTTGGACACAACTCTAACAAAGAATTTGTTTTTATGGGAAAAACAAAAATTTCAAAAATGTTTTAAGTAAGATCCGCTCGCTGCCACACCAAACGCTTCTTATCTAATTTCTTAGTTTTTTCAGAAATTACTCAAATAAATTTAAAGAACTTGTTCAGTTTATTTTAATAAGGACAAAATTGGTTTCCTGGAAACGGCTCTAACGATTCGGATGAAAATTTCATAGATTATTGAGATTATTTACTTTTTATTGAAAATCCAATTAAACTACCAAAATTGTGCGAAACATATTTTAGTACTATGTTTATTAGTGTTGTGGAGGATAAATTAAAATTCATGACTGGATCACACGTACTTGCTTTACGTTCGATAACATCGTAAGCACATGATTCCAATATATTTATAAAATGGTTTTCAAGTTATGTATGTTTTAATTTTTTTTTCTAAAAAATAATTTGGTATGGAAATCTTAAGATTTTTAATAAACTAGATTTAAAATCAGAATTTCAAAAAAATCTTCCACCCGTTTTCGAAATATGTATTGAACTTTCAAAAAAAAATTCAGAGCACTACCGAATAAGGTTCATCGAAATCCGTTGAGCAGTTAATGAGAGTTGAAAATTAAAAAAAAAACGTATATATGGGAGGTACAGTTAATAAAAATTTGTTTAAAAAAAAGTTTGAACCAAAATGTAGAGTATTGCAATGATTACCAAAATCGCTAGAGCCGTCTTAAAAAAAAAATAAGACATACAATTTTTGGTACACAACATTGAAGGGTAGGTACTGTTAGTATTGGGGATAAAAAAAGATTTAAAAAAGAATCGAGCCATAATCACCTACGAAGTTTAAGTACCCAGTTTGAAGCAAATCGCTTCAGCCGTTTAGGCTCTAGAAGGAAAGACGAAATTACGAGGTCCAATTTTTTTGTTCTATGGCTTTGTATATAAACAATGTTCTCTTCTATCGTAATGTCATTGGATTAAAATCTCGAATTCGTAAGAACTGAATTTTTTATAATTCAACGTTTGAAATGTTAATTTTTCAAAATCGAAAACAAACCACACAAATTACAAAGAAAAATTTCCCTGGAAATACAATATTTCCCTCCTTGGAAAGTTCCCGAAAGATGGTTGATCAAAAGCTTGCCCATAGAGAAAATAATTAAAAATAATTAGTTTAATTAGTTTAGTTTAGTTTAGTTTAATTAGTTTCTCTATGAGCTTGCCCCAGAATAAACTTTTTGCTCAAGAAAATTGCGAGGGAATGAAATGTTCTGAGGGAAACAACAACACTCTCTAGAAGATTCCCGATATGTCTTATTATGTAATGTTAGACTGCTTTCACACAAGGAAGCTGAGTTGCCTGCAACTGGGTGTTTTGATGGCCAGAAGGGCAAGAGCTAAGGGGAATTCCATTTACTTCTTGCCCTTTTCGCCTACAAAACACCCAGTTGCCGGTAACTCAGTATTTTTGTGTGAAAGCAGTCTTACATTACTCCGCACATTGGTTGAAATCTTTGAGATAAGCGGAAAATGTTGAAAAACATTATATTACATATTCCATTCCGCCATTACGGACTTTTACAATACATAGTCATCTAAATAAATTGTTGTCCTAATTAGAAACATTTTTATTGAGTTTTGTTTCTATTTGATGAAAATAATAAATGTGATAATGAAATACTTTACTTAACCGGAAGGTTGAATTGACTGCAAACCATTTCTTCAAAGCCTTACAATTTAATTAAGTTACCCTCCTTCTATACATAAACATAATACCGACTAACTAATAAGAGTAGAGACAGAGCAAGCTCCACTGATGACAAACGAAATTAAAGAACTTAATGGCCAATCTAAAGTGCGAATTAACTGTAGGTCGAGCAATATACTGATTTGGATTTTTTTCATAGGATATTGCACGCATCTAATGGATGATTATTCTTTAACTCTCCGCCTGAATAAAAAAAAATGCGAACAAATGAAAAAAAAGCAAATGTGATCAGGAAATCTTCCATTTAGGGCAATCTAGATTAAGAGACACAATAATGGTATGTGTGATGTAGAATAGTAGAACGACAGTTCTAAAACGTTAAAGTAGCTTTTTGGATCAAATCTTTTAAGCTTAATCCATTTGGCGAATTAATTTTATCCAGGCAAGTCAAGGTTAAACATTGATTGTCTACTAAATATGAACACAATTTTCACGTTCGTTGCAGAGACTGATTTGTACGCATGCATTTATTTTTAATTGTTCAGCGTCAACGAAATAGAGACTTCAGCCGGATTTACACGACTGCCAAGTTCGCAGTATTATTTTGTCATTTTACTGCCAAAATACTGCTGTCATTAAATGAATTAATGACATGCGTTTACACAAAGATAAAATAATGCGATAAAAATACTGCCAATTGGCAGTAAAGAATGTACAAGTTCATTCTTTATCGCAAATTCTCTTGTTGTCGACACTGAATTTACACAATGTCAGTATAATGCCACAGCTTAATGACAATTCTGGCTGGAAGTTTTTTAATGACAAATTTACTGCGACATTTTTGACCATTTACATGACAATAAAAATAACGCAAATATTTTGACAGTATCACTGCCAATTTGGCAGCCGTGTTAATCAGGCATTAATTTCAGTTTTTTGCTGCAAGAAATCATTTTTTATTCTTTTACAGCTTAATAAAGAAAATTCTTATACAACCTCTAATTCACGACTTTACTAAACCATAGATTTGAAGTTAATCCGCGAGTTAAGATTTTCGATTAATAAAACTAAAGGATCCGGAAATTGGTCAAATAAGCACTAACAACTTTTCCGAGTTTTCTTATCGCTAAACTCAAAAAGCACATCAATGACTGTACATTTACACGTAAAAGTCTATAAAACGACTTAAGCAGTGAAACACCAATTTGAAGTATTTAACAATATAAATTTAAAACCAAAATTTCGAAAATAATCGTTCATCCGGCGATTACCAGATAAACCTCAGAACCAGATAATTTTATCTCCGCAGAAATGAACTGTTAAAGTATGTATGTTGACAAACCTGGTAACGCTAACACCCTATAAAACTTGGTATCACCAGCATTACACTAATGTCAAATGACTCGAGGGAGAAAAAGAGAAAAATAGCGAGCACTTTCTTTTCCTTTTTTTTGCTACCGACCCAACCGAAGAAAACGAAAATTTTAGTTTCTCTATTCATTATATATTAAGTCTAGTAAAAAAATTAAATTAATAAAAAGAAATTGAATTCTAAAGTTTTGGTCTTTTATTGATGGAAATTTACTCCGTCAACATCCTAAAATTTTCGGTATTGGTGAAATAGTAAAAAAATATAACCTATCAGCATATTACCCATCGCCTCACTACTGTGCTGTCGCCAAGAAGGGAACATAAGGTAAGCCATAACCATGTCTGAAAATTCTGACTCTGCGTTACAAAAATCCAAAAGAACAGCTCACGCGTCCCCCCCTCATGAATACTCCGAACAATATAACTGCGCAAAATGTGATCGGGAAGATAGCTTCGATGAAATGGTGCAATGCGACAAATGTGACGCTTGGTACCACTTCTGTTGTGCGAATGTAACTGAAGATATCGAGCACAAAGAATGGATATGTTCAAAATGCTCCACAACTTCAACTTCACATGCACCCAAACAAGGTACCTCACTTAATGTCCAACGCCAACCTAAAATTCCTGAAATGCAAAAATCAAAAACATCGATTCCTGCAAATGCGCCCACAAAATTAGACTGCCAAACTATTACTAAAAATAAGGCAGATGCAAAAAAATCATTAAAACCACCATCAAATGTCGCTTCATCGGAAGTTTCAAGAAAATCGAGATCCTCGACGAAGTCTGTACAGCTACAACTAAAGAAATTAGAAGAAGAACGTTTGCTCCAAGAAAAAAGAGATCGAGAGTATTTGCAAAGAAAATACGAAATTCTCGAATACCTTGAATCAGACAATGATGATAAAAATGTTGATGATCTTGACAATGAGGACGTAGAAGAAAGAACATCCAAATGGGTGGAAACAGTGAAACCCATACCAGATGATGCATGTACAAAGAAAACTGAAAAATATATGGCTCCTCAGCCGTCAAATAATCCACATAACCTACAACATGTACCCGAGAATCCCATTATTCCGAAGACACCAACAAACGAGAACAACTACAATCAAACGCTCACGTCATGCTTCAATGAAGTTGGTAATACACCGGGCCATACATCCGATAGGCCAAAAATAAATTCCCTTCAGCTTGCAGCAAGGCATGCAATGCCTAAAGAGCTACCTAGCTTCAGCGGTAATCCGGAAGACTGGCCGCTTTTTATTAGTTGCTTCGAAAATTCAACACGCTCGTGTGGCTATACAAACGTCGAGAACCTTATGCGCCTTCAACGCAGCCTGAAAGGTAAAGCGTTAGAATCAGTACGCTACAGACTTTTATACCCTGAAAATGTTCCATCAATTATATCCACCCTCCAGATGCTGTATGGAAGACCCGATGTCATAATTAATTCTCTTCTAGCTAAGATTCGTAATGAACCCGCCCCGAGATCTGATAGACTCGACACACTTGTGACCTTTTCTTGCGCCGTACAGAATATCCATGCCATCATGGAATCTAAACACTTAGAGTCTCACATTGCAAATCCTTCTCTACTCCAAGAATTAACAGAAAAATTACCCGCGCCAATAAGACTCAACTGGGGTATACACAAGCAATCCTTAGATGTTGTGAACTTATCAACATTCTGCACATGGTTAAGTTCAATGGCAAGGGCAGCAGTTGAGGTTTCACCAGCAGCCACATTTCAACACACAGAATATAAATATGAAAAACGTTTCCACAGTGCAAAAACCTATTTAAACACACACCAAGAAATAGAGGTACGAAATCAATCATCCCAAAAATGCAAAATCTGCAAGGGCAACTGCACTCAAGTCGACAACTGCCAACGTTTTTTATCAATGACGCTAAAAAATAAATGGTTAGCTGTCAACGAATTACATCTCTGCCGAACTTGCCTACGGCCCCACGGTAGGAGCCGTTGTAATTCAACAAAAAAATGCGGACAAAACGGCTGTGTATTCAAGCATCACAGCCTATTGCATAAATTTGATCAAAATGACAGAACGGTTCCATTAAACAGCACCATCAATAATCAAACTCAGAGTAACACCAGTCAAACCCAATTTAATTGCCACTTTCACAAACTAGAAAATCGATTAATAATATTTAGAATCGCTCCGGTAACACTATACAGCAGGACCGCAAGAATTGAGACATTCGCCTTCCTTGATGATGGGTCATCCATAACTCTAATGGATGAAGAATTAGCCTCGATTTTAGACCTTAAAGGGGAATTTGAACCCCTGTGCTTAAAATGGACTTCAGACACTCATCGTATGGAAGAAGAATCCCGAAAGGTTACTGTAAAAATATCTGGCACTGGAGGAAAAAACAAATATGAACTTTCAAATGTGCGTACAGTAAAGGCGCTACACTTACCTTCACAATCAATTGACGCGGAAAAGATGCATGAAAACTATCCGCACCTTAAAGGTATTCCAATATCATCCTATCGCGATGCAAAGCCACGCATTTTAATCGGGTTAGATAACTGGAATCTAGCAGTCTCCCTGCGTACTCGCCGCGAGGGTAAGACCAATGAACCCGTCGTTACTAAGACACGACTAGGATGGGTGGTACATGGTGTTTGCAAAGAACAGGAGGAGTCTGAAAAAGTACATTATAATTTTCACGTTTGTGAATGCCAACCACGCTTAGATGACGAACTTCATCAACTTGTTAAAAAACATTTTATGATAGAAAACGTCGATGCGAAATCCATAAAGAAATTATTGTCAACAGATGATACGAAGGCAAAACAAATTATGGAAACGAAATGCTATCGTGAGGGAAACCGGTTTATAGCGCCACTGTTATGGAAAAATGATACAGTTACACTGCCTGATAGTCGTCGTATGGCTGAACGTCGTTTAAAATGTTTGGATTCCAAAATGTCTAAAGACCCTACACTAGCAGCAAAGCTTCAGAAAGAAATCGATAAATACCTAGAAAAGGGATATGCAAGGAAACTCGATAAAAATGAATCTGACCAGAAAACATCACGAACATGGTACTTGCCGATTTTCCCAGTGGTTAACCCGAGTAAACCAAATAAAGTCCGCATGGTATGGGATGCCGCAGCACAGGTTGATGGTGTCTCATTAAACTCCGTCCTACTGAGTGGGCCGGACACACTTCCGTCTCTAACTGCCGTCCTTTATCGATTCAGAGAAAGAAAAATTGCAATATGTGCAGATATATGTGAAATGTTCCACCAAGTTCTAATAAATGAGAGCGATCGAAGTGCTCAAAGGTTTTTGTGGAGAGACTCAAAAACAAAGCAAATTGACGAATACGTTATGAGAGTAATGATATTTGGAGCAACGTGTTCTCCTTATTGCGCTCAATTTGTAAAAAACAAAAATGCAAATGAGTTCATTACTATTTATCCTAGAGCCGCGAAGGCTATAATTGATAATCACTACGTCGACGATTATCTCGACAGTGTCGACACCGAGAGCGAAGCGGTTAATTTAGCGAGAGCTGTAAAAAACATTCACTCAAGAGCCGGCTTTAAGATTCATAACTTTATGTCGAATTCACAAAATGTCTCACGTGCCCTCAATGCTGAAATAATTGATTACACTGCAAAAAAAATTACTGGACTGAATCTTCCTAATAATTACGAAAAAATATTGGGAATGTGGTGGTCGAACGACAGCGATACCTACTCCTTTTTATTTAAATGTCCTAAGATTAAACCGAATATTTTGTATGGTCAAGTATGTCCAACGAAAAGAGAAGTCTTGAGAACATTAATGAGCATATTCGACCCACTTGGACTGATTACACATTTTCTAATCAAAATTAAAATTTTATTAAGAGAAATCTGGCGATCATCAGTACAGTGGGACGAGAAAATACTGGAGCATCATTTTGTGGAATGGTGCGACTGGGTTGATCATTTACCTATGGTACAAAAGATTACGATTAATCGCCCATACCTAAAAAGGATCGAATATAAAAGCAAACCAAATGTTCAACTACATATGTTCGTTGATGCGAGTGAGAACGCTTATGCAACAGTGGCATACCTTCGATTCTCATCTGGTGACCTTGTTGAGTGCGCTCTCGTTGGTAGTAAGGCAAAAGTAGCACCGCTCAAGGATACGTCTATACCAAGACTAGAATTGGAAGCTGCAGTACTGGGTGTTCGCCTGTCTAAATCTATTCGAGAAGGACATTCTATATCCATAGATAAAGTAATTTTTTGGACAGATTCAAAAACGGTTCTATATTGGATTAGATCAGAACATTGTCGATTTAAACACTTCGTTGCTTTTAGAATTGGAGAAATTATTGAAGCATCTGACCCTAGAGATTGGAGATGGATTCCAACAAAAGAAAATGTGGCGGACGAAGGAACTAAATGGAAACGTAACGTTAAATTCGAATCTGAATCCCGATGGTACAATGGGCCTACAATTCTTTTCAAGCCGGAAGACCAATGGCCAAAAGACGAATCTCTTCAATTTACCACCGTAGAAGAAGCCAGGGTGAATTTTATTCAACATGTGAAAGCCAATGCAAGTGTAATAGATTATACTCGTTTTTCTAAATGGAACAGACTTTTGCGATCACTTGCCTACGTCTTCAAGTTCATCGACATTAAGCTTCGAAAAAGGGTGAGAGACGAATTAATATCTTTGTCGCCAGAAGATCTGAAGCGTTCACAGAATTGTTTATATCGTCAGTGCCAATCGGAAGCATTTCTAGAGGAAGTCTCCGCTTTCAAAAATAAACAAGATACTTCAACTCTAGAGAAAACAAATCCTCTATACAAGTTGTCTCCCTATATGGATTCCAATGATGTTCTTCGAATAAATGGTCGTATTGATGCTGCTACTGATGTTCCATATGAAACTAAACGTCCGGTGATCCTGCCAAAACAGCATTATATAACTAAATTAATCATTGAAGAAGTTCATCAACGTTTTCGTCACCAATATACAGAAACCGTCATAAACGAATTGAAACAACGATACTTCATCGGATCACTTAGGACTACAGTGAAAAAAGTAATAAATAAATGCCAGGGCTGCAGAAACAGCAAATCAAAACCCATACCCCCACGTATGGGTGAGCTTCCACCGAGCAGATTGAAATCTTTTACCCGACCGTTTTCCTTCATCGGCATAGATTACTTCGGTCCAATTAATGTTAAAGTTGGAAGACATTTAGAGAAGAGATGGGGCGTCCTTATCACTTGTTTAACGATCCGAGCGATTCATATCGAGATAGCTCACAGTCTATCGGCAGATTCGTGCATCTTGGCGATTAAAAGGTTTATAGCTCGCAGAGGCACGCCATTGGAAATAACAAGTGATAATGGGACGAACTTTCGGGGTGCAAGCAAGGAACTTCTTGATTCTGTTGAACAGATAGATCGCGCAAAAATTATAAACGAGTTTGTTGGTGTAGATCTAAAATGGAGTTTCATACCACCAGCATCGCCACACATGGGGGGGAGTTGGGAACGAATGGTTCGTTCCGTGAAGCAAGTTCTAACCAGCATGAATCCTTCTCGAAACCCTTCGGACGAAGTTCTGTTAAGCATGATGGCTGAAGTCGAGAATATCATCAATTCGAGGCCACTAACCTATGTTCCATTAGACAGTGACAGCGATGAGGCTTTAACACCGAACCATTTTTTATTGGGTTCTTCCAATGGTAAAACTCAGTTCGGTGAATTCAACGACGATGGCACTTCTCTCAAGAAAGGCTGGATGATATGCGAACAATTCGCTAATTCATTTTGGAAGCGTTGGGTACAAGAGTACCTACCGACCTTAACTAAGCGGACAAAGTGGTTCAACCCAACCAGACCAATCAGAATCGGCGATATTGTTATCGTCGTAGACCCACAGTTCCCGCGCAATCAATGGCCGAAAGGAATAGTTAAAAATGTTTTCCCAGGAAAGGATGACCAAGTGCGAAGTGCTGTAGTACAAACATCATCAGGGTGCTACACTAGGCCCGCTACCAAACTTGCACGTCTAGATGTCAATAGTCCAGGTTTGGCCGAAGATGGTAAGCAGAAACAGAGCTCCAGCTTACCAGGGGGGAGTGTTGACAAACCTGGTAACGCTAACACCCTATAAAACTTGGTATCACCAGCATTACACTAATGTCAAATGACTCGAGGGAGAAAAAGAGAAAAATAGCGAGCACTTTCTTTTCCTTTTTTTTGCTACCGACCCAACCGAAGAAAACGAAAATTTTAGTTTCTCTATTCATTATATATTAAGTCTAGTAAAAAAATTAAATTAATAAAAAGAAATTGAATTCTAAAGTTTTGGTCTTTTATTGATGGAAATTTACTCCGTCAACAATGTATGAGAGAAATATTCTACAAATCGGATAAAATTATCTCACGAATTTGATGTAGAAAGAGTAGAAATAAACCTCATCAGTTATTTCAATGAAAACCTGATTGTGTCCTACATTTACGCAAGTACTTTTAGGGGGCGTTCATGCAAACGTCCAGCGGAAAGATATAGCTTTCTGCAAAACAGAAAATTATCTCGTTGCATGAATACCCTTATTGAATTTTCAAAAAAATATTCTTTTTTATTTCAAAATACTAAAAAAATTTTACTCTAAAATTAGGGTATGCAGAATTATTTAGAATTTGGAAATCCGTTGAGAAGTTAATGAAAGTCGCAAATAAAAAAAGTACGGTTCTATGGCAGGTAGCATTAAAAACATTTTATGTAAATTTTGTTTACCAAAATGTAGACTATGGGTATAGGTACCTATAATAGTGCGCTGATTTTTTTTATCTAATCATTGGAGCCGTTTTCGAGATAATTTATATTTACATTTTTTGCTCAAGAAAAAATTGTTTGGCAGATAGCGTTATTACTGCAGCAAACAAAAGATTTAAGAAAAGAATCTGGAGATTCACCTAAAACGCTTGTGATGTGTTTTTTACTTTCCAGTCGAGGTTTTGCTCGCCGGTTTGCCAGGGTCGTAATGAAGAAAACACGAAACTCCAATTAAAATTTCTTTAAAACCTTATAACAAAATCCTTATTAAAACCAGCTCTTTTAATTTACAAGAAATAATATTTAGTTCAAAATTTCACTCGCCCTAGTTCATGATTTTACTGGTTATATGCAGTTTCTGGATTCGGCTCTGTGTTCGGGTATTATGGTAACAGGCGAACTGGTCTCCTAGTATTAAACATTTGTCTAGAATAGGTCTGCAGGTACAATGCCCCTGGTAGCGCTAAACACCAGGCAGATGCTCTGGTAGAACGTTAGCTGCAAGGACCCTGGTGGCAGACATTTATTTTCGATCTAGACTCCTTGCAGCTGGTGGGGGGAAGTTTCGAGCATGTAAGCTAAAATTGGCCGAATCAACCTATTTCATGGATGGTCTAAGCTAAGCTTGGTTAAATCAAAATTACCATTATCTAACCACTTCAAGCGTGATCTATGGGTTACCTTCCGTTCTTCATCGCAGATCCTCATGTATAATTTGCAGTCAATACTGAGTGTGAACTAAGAAGATGAGGAACGAAAATAATAATAAGTTTTATTTTCTGGTGATGTCACATGCTTCGCTGAGTGTTAATTGTATTATAACGAAACGCAATTCATGGAGTGTACACCCTATAGTGGGTATTGGTGCCGGTGTTTCCCACCCACCCTCTGGTGAACAGTGCCAAAACTTACAATATCATTCCATCCAAGTTCTAGCACTACACCCTTTTACAAGAACAAACTCAGGCGATTTTCAGCCACCTTCTATACTTAGTACTAATGAAGTCTGAAACTTCAAATTCCACACATTTGCTGCTAAGCTATTCAAGCACAGGTGCCTCACCAAATTTCAATTTTTCTAGCATTAGTGGTTCCTGAGATATAAGCCCTCATAAATCGCAAGAACCGTTAGTGATTTACTCACTGACAGATCTTTAAAATTAATCTACTGACTGACTGATCATCAACATTATAGTGCACTTCCCGGCATCGTAGAATCTTGTAATTTAGCACAATGGCATTTCTGGTGTTGCAAGCAAAGGAATAAATCGAAATTTTTTAAGTTAACCAATCAGGGGACGTGGTATCAGACCACTTCCTCAAATTTGGTGTTAGTTGAATGAAGAACTTCCGATTTGTAACATATTTGTATTAAGTTAGTCTATATCAGTTAAAAACAAAATCTACACAAAAAGCTATAGGTATTATCCAAAACTTAATAATAATAATATTAACATATCCGCTTTGAGTCGGCAATAGATCATCCAATAGAATTACACTTTAAGCTTATTGCGTGAAGGGATCAGAGGTGGCGAAGTTATTTCCAGAATTTTTTAAAAGGAGAGCTGCAAGTTATTTATTATGTCGCAAACCCTAATATACCTTTTGGAAAAGAAGTTTCCCTCTTGTGCCCTAGATTACAACTACCGCAATAGTTTAAAATTGTGCTTATCAAAAATCTTATCGAATTTAATAGTTTATCACTTTCAAATTACTCTTATCGACAAGTTCTATTCATTCATTTTTCACATGGGTGGTTTCCACTCGGGCGCCAGTCGTAACATACAATCGCTGTGATTTATTTTTGAAACAATTTAAACAATGTAGCAAAGTGCTGAACTATTCCCTTAAAAAAATATGTAGGTATGTATACGCACCTGTAAGCACTATCAAATGTCTCTAACCTTATACCGCCAAGATATAAAATAACATCATGTGTGTCTAAATCAAGTTTAATTTTATTTCTGAAAGAAAAACACACATATTTCCACCACCGGCACCGATTAGTGCATACAAATCATAGACCAATAGACAATATCTACACACTACCCAAAGAAATGCATCATTAAACGACATCTTGAAAGGTCAACACCTGCTAGACTATGAACACACATCATACTTAATAAATTCAAATACATCTTCTACACTTGCTCTCGTATGCATATCTATACCTACTTGCATTTCATGCCAAATCAAATCAATACAAGACATAACAACTTCAAGCTACAATGCACTCACTGCAAGCAGTTGACAGTGAGTGCAATTACCCCCTTAGAAAAGGGTAACTTATAGCTAACTAAAAATTTAAAGAGAGACAAATTAATACCTAACATATTTTTTTTTTAATTTTGTATGAAAATTGCTACGGCAAACTTTAAATATTATATTCTATCAGAATCAGAGAGTTTGACGTCGCCGCCGTCATCGTCATGTATAGATACACATTTTAATTCGCTCTATTACAGCAAACAAGATTTAAAATTCTATCTCAATCTGAACTCTCAACCTGCTCGCCCTCGCCTCGCCTTGCCACATGGCGCGTGTTCGTCATCGTCATACAATTTTTAACCGATTTCCTCTCTTTTTTTTTAGTAGCAATTACTTCATCGTATCGTTGCCGTTGTTTCTCTCGCAAATAGTCGCCTCCAATTTTAATTTGAGCAAAAGCTTTAACATTTAACCAGAAACAAAGCTTTTTGCTTCTCCATCCCCAGCGCAGAAAATCTATCAGCTCTAAAAGATTTAGTTCGAGTTTTTCATCATCATCTGGTCGAACTTTTCGGAGAAGAAAAATAACATTCCGCACCCGTACGCAGTTTAGTTACTACTAGCGGTCATCTTAAAATTCAAATATATAATATTTTTTTATATCAACGGGGGTGGTCGTGTGTCCTTGGTATTTTTTTAAATAAAATATCGTCCTTTTATAAAACAAGAAAAAAAAACTAAAACTAAATCGGGAATTTTTGAATTTTTTTTAGTGCAAATCCTCGAAAATTAAATAAAACTTAGTGCCGGGTCAATCGTGCCATTCATCGTTTATCGCATCAAATTAAGGATACCAAAGGAAGAAGCCTAACTAGCGCAAATATGCAATCTTTATTAGTGGCAAGTGCAATTCTGCTTATGTTCACAGTCCAACAAGGTGAGGATTCTTTTTCAATTAAAGTGATATCGTTTTTTTTTGTGTTCTTCTTTGCAAGGATACACAGAAATAAAGTGGAGTGTATGTTACATAACTTTGGTATAGATCTAAAACTTCTTTGTGGTGTTATTATACGGGTTGGGTTATGTGGTTTTGGTATTAGGTATAATTATATTGAATTTATTTTCTTATAAAATGTTGAATTGATTCAAAATGGGTGAGAATTCGAACCATCCTGTTTTTTGAAAGGATACATGTACTTAAGTATGTGTGTTTTTTTTTAAAGAAATTGGAAAAAATGTAGGTACATTGTGATTCCATATTATGTATCGATTGGATTTCCTCCAGGATGTGCAAAAATTTGTTAGGTATACCAGTTCCCTCTCCATGGCATGGAGAGGGAACTTTACCACTTAACACTGGTGCCAGAGCTATCCTTCCTCTTGGAAAAAGAAGAACACAGTCATGCGCAGCTGACAAGACAGAAGACTTCTGAGGATTGTAACGACGAGTTTGTAAAGGAGTTAGGTATTCCCAGAAAAGGAAAAATTATTTTTCAATTGCAATATCATTTCAAAAAAAGTGTTGTTCAAAGCTTCTTTCCTATTATCATAATGCACACACAAGATTCACTATAAATGCTCATGTTGTAGGATTGCTGAAAGAAAAAGAAGATTTCGCGAACACAACGATGCAAAAAATCAATACTCATGGAATGTGGAGCATTGGATCACAAGAGTTAATTTTTGTTTGCCTCTCTTTTAAAAAATTTTTATAGGTTTTGGGGAGAAAGGTTATGAAAATTCATTTTTGTTTCCTCATGGTAAAAAAATTTAGATACATCTTCATTATTTTCAAAATCCTAAATTGTTTTGACCTCATAATTCGGAGAATATCTTTTGATTTATTTTCCACCCCAATTGTTGATATACCTACTCGTATGTTACTCATACTCATCCCTAGAAATCTATTGTCAAATTAGAAAATAGTTCTGACCTCTATTTTGAATAATCTGAATTCATCACACATTATTGTGAATTACGATGGTGTATTAGGTATAGGTATAGTCGTATTTGTAAGAGTCTTATTGAAGAGTGTTGTTAGTTATTTGAGTAGGTAGGTATAGCCACTGGTATAGTTTACAATTAAGATCATTTTCAACAACTGACTGTCGGACTGTCGAGGTCTTTAAATTGATTTAGATGTCTTGTCTTGAGAGATAACTATTGTGAGCTAGTAATCTAATAGTTCGGTTTGGTGTGATAGCTAAATCAGCGTGACACTAATAACCGCAATTTATGGTGTGTTTATATTTGATGTACTGCGAACCTTACAGTTTAACTATTGATAAAAAAAGCTTATTCCACCTTTAAGCCATGAATTTTCTTGACCATTTAATTGAAGTCAATCCGCGTTATAATTTCAATTAATAAAAGAGAAAGGTTCCCCGAAAATCTATGAAGAAAATCTACTACAATTATTATGAACTTTATTTTGTTAATATGTTAATATGAGTATGTAAGTCATTGCCGAATTCCAATTCTTATTCCTTCGCTAAGCAACGTTCCATAAGTTAAACATAACCCACCAATAAATGGTGCTTTTTTTTAAATATTTAGTCGGTTGCAAAGACCTTACGACAAGTTCTATCGTGAATGGAATGATTCTAAGTCGGACCACTCGACAAGAGAACGTCTAATACTACGATTTCACCTAACAATCCAGATTTAAGTGGATTAACCATAAATCCT
This sequence comes from Philhelius pedissequus, assembly GCA_910595825.1. Lineage (NCBI taxonomy): Eukaryota > Metazoa > Arthropoda > Insecta > Diptera > Syrphidae > Philhelius > Philhelius pedissequus. The sequence goes on from OU343160.1 coordinate 330,882,266, forward strand.
CTTTGAAATCTTCTGAAAACTGAAGATTTCCCATACAAATTTTAATTTCCCCAAAAGAAGATTAGAAATTAATCATATTCAAAAATTTTCTTCGAAGTAGAAGATTGGCAAAAGAAACAAACCTTATTTCATAGAACGCGCCTATTCTAATGTCATTTCCTCCATTGTCATCCAACAAAAAAAAAACCTGTCCAACATTATTTAATTTGAAGATATATATAATTTTATTATTTTATTTGTTTTTGCCTTCTAATTCTGTTTTATTTATATTTTTTTATAAAAATATATAAAAATAAAAGATGCAATAAAGCTACAAAGACCAAAGCGGTGCCTCGAATTTTCTACTCAATTTAAACCGTATTATCTTTAGGTGAAAACGTAGTATAATGGTCCGTTGAAAATTTATGAGGACATGGATTTCTCCCCAATTTATAATAGGTGTCATAGTTGTATAACAGTTGTTCGCCCTTAAAAGCGTTAAATATTGGAGGGCTTCTGAATCACCCAAATAATTTCCTGAAGTCGAATGTCTTTTTAACCCTACGGGTACGGGGCCGCATAAACTCTACTTTTCTGTCACACTGTTGGCATGTCCCGAGTGACGTCAATTTTTATAACGAATAAGATAAATTTTTGCTAGATTTAACCAACCCACGATCCGCCAAACTGATAACCAACGTGCATATCTAAGACTGATGATACAACGATCTCTGCGACAGTCCACCTTAAATATTCATGCCAAAAAAAAAAAATGTCAATGAATCCCACGCCACTACCAATGGCTGAGTAAAAAATGTGATTTGCATACACTTTGTTTCCACATTTGTGTGATTTGTGTTCCTTTGGTATTCACCTAAAATATATCTATGTACGTATGTGGTATTGCGATTGTCAATTATCAATACTAATACCCATAAATCGTTATCAATCTTCAAAATTCTTGTCAAACTGAGAATTATATTTGAGATCTATTGTGAATAGATCTCTACTAAAAAAAATGATATTATCATTGTCATAAAACTTGTTATTTAGCAAATTTATAGTCAATCCGAAAATTATAGTTGATATACTAAATTTCAGGTGCTATTTTTAATTTTTTTAAACATTTTATAAGTGGTTTTAGAAGAATTTTACACGACAACTATAGGTAACTTAATTTTTCAATAAAAAATGTGAAGTGTGCTCTTTTTTGTTCTTGTTTTCTTTGAGTTTTATTTTTTTTTTTATTTCAAGGTTTCACCTAATATTTCATATATTTAATTTAATTCACAATCATTATAACTCATTCAACCATTCACAATAATAGCAAAACGTATTAATTTTATATCTATCAATTGATTAGTTCAATTCTTTATCAATCAATGTCTGAAAACGTCGCTCGATATAACCTTAACAACAATTCATAGTTGTCTTGCTTCTTCTGAATGGTATGTCAGTGGTGGCCAAGATTTAGCGATCTTATTTGCTGGGAAAACTTCAAGGTGTTGACAATCTTAATCAGAAGACTTCGCTATCATGTTTATTCGCTCGACGATTCCACAAAAAATATAAAAGTGACACTTGTTCAGGTTTGTTTAATAATTATTCTTTATTCGATGCGTCTTACATCGACGATGGATAATTCAAAAAGGAAGTTACAATTGTATACAAATAACTAAGTGGTACCTATACTAAAAAAACAACGACCTCTAATGTCGAATTACAAAATAAAACTGAATGCATTCTTTAGGCTATACACATAATGCAAATCTGTTACATTTGATGTGAACACAATGTATCAATCGATGTATGTTAGTTTACATTAGGAAACAAATAATTCTTAATTTTTGTGTTATCTCAATGAATTCTATACATCCATATTTAAAAATAAACGATTTTAACTTTAAGACGGAGGCTAAGTGCATAGAATAAAAAAAGATAGAGTTGATACTTATTGTAGTAGATTTTGTTCGTGGATTTTCGATTTTTTGTTAATTTAAAATTTTATTCCGCAGATTAACTTTTATTCTATGGTTTAATAAACTCATGGAATAGCGGTGGAATAAACATTTTTTATTAATAGGGCTGTAAGAATCTAAGTTCCAAACGCAGTGTAACGAACATTTATCTAAAATGCATGACTGGATTGCATGTGTATTTGTTTAGTTTAGTTTAGTTTAGTTTATTTATTTATTTAATCGAACAAAGGCAATGATTTACCCCCAGTTTTACAGAGCGTGTTTACTCCACTTTTGGTTTAAGCTTCAGATCAACAATTTATTCGGCTTCACAGTGTCGTTTAAGCATTGAACTGAGTTCAATTTGTAGTTTGAGTTAACCGAGATTATTCTGCAGTTTAAACTTCAGTTCAGTGTTTGTAACACTTTTTTTCAGAAAATATTATGAACAAAACAAAATTGTGTATTCAAATGTTATCGAGTTGCTATAGTGATTTTGAATATTAAATATTTTATTTTATATACTCGTCGATTCACGTTTTTTTTTTGTCAGAGACAGAAAGGGAGTGGCAAAAAAAATGCTCGCAACTATTTTTCATAAAATGTAGTTAAACGAAGTTCAACTGATCTGAAGATCAGATTTCACTGTGAAACCGAACGAATTAAACCAAAAATTTAAACTCAGTTTAATGTTCAGTTGATCTTAAGTTTAAACCCGCACTGTGAAACTGGAGGTTAGTGATTACTAGCATACATAAAAAACATTGAGAACTAAAAATAATAAAAAAATAAATAAATATAAAAATATTATACAATAAATATTAAACATTACTACCGCTAAAATTACTTAAAATTTCAAGCAATTTATTTTTAAAAGAAAATCTACTAGACTAAAATCAATTGTATCAGAAAATGAATTAATTACTCTTAGGCATCTTGACAATGGTTCATTGGCAGCATAATTTGTTCTGTGATAAGTAATTTTAAAAACTAAACTGTTTCTAACCATTCTAGGAGGAACATTCAAGTTTATTAAGACAAAAATATCTGAACAATCAATATGGTTTGCCAATAAGTCACGAATGAACATCACCTTCTAATTTTAAGTGGCAATATTCCAAACAATTTACATCTTATATCATAAGAAGGCATATCTATTATCCAGTGAAGCATTTTCTCTAACTCTTGTGAAGCACTTTTGGGTTTTCTCAATTCTTAAAAAGTGATATTCATATGCAGGATTCCAAATAGTATTACAATATCCCAGGTGAGATCTAAGGAACTCAAAATTCTTTTGAGTTTCGCAAGATAAACCCCAACATAGAACTTCCTTTAGCGGCTAAAAAATGTATGGGGCAAAATTTTAGTCGATTTACGAATATGTTAAATCATTTTTAGTATGATAATAGGCTAAAAAGAGGACTTTGGTAATTTTAAAACAGTTTAATATCGTACTATTTTCTTAACATTTTACTAAGATCACAAAATGGCTATTTTATTTTTTTAGTATCGTTTACTAAATCCATATGCCGCTTTGACATTTACAAACGTCAAGAAGTTATGTTCCCTTACTTTTTTGCACTATTTTAGCATGTTTATTTGTAGCTAAGCGAAATAAATAAATAAATAAATAAACTTATTAAGAAATTAGATCTAGTATGGTGCTAGTTAAAGTGTTTAAAATTAGGAAAATATTAACAAAGTGCTTTAGTATCAGCAAACTGTTAAGTAGTATCATGCTTAGCCCTTAACATCAGACTGTTTAAAATGTTGCGCCTATATGTTTAACAAAATCAAGTTTAAGGTCAAAAATTACCCCAAAATATTTTTTGAAGCTAACTCTTGAAAAAAAGGACCGGTTTATTTGATAAGAGAAGAAAATTGGTGAACGATTTCGACAAAAAGTTATACTTTGACATTTAGAAACATGTAGGTGTAAGGAGTTAAGTACACACCAATTTGATAATTTCTCAAGATCATCTTGCAATAAAAGGCAATCATGTTCTGTTTTTACACACCGGAAGAGCTTCAAATCATCTGCATACATAAGGCATTTAGAATTTAAAAACACATGGGAATGTTAAAACGTTAACAAACAACAAGAAGAAAAGGGGGCCAAGATGACTACCTTGCGGCACACCCAAGGTAAAATTGATGGGTGATGAAAGAATGTTATTTATCCTTACAAACTGAGTTCGATCCTTTAAATATGCACTTATCCATTTTAAGAATTTAGAGTGGAAGTCAATTATATTTAATTTCATAAGTAAAATACTATGATTAACCCGATCAAATGCTTTTGAGAAATCTGTATAGACAACATCACATTGATATCCTTTCTGAAAGCTATTCAAAACATAATTAGAAAACATTATAAGATTTGTGCTGGTCGATCTACTAGCAACAAAACTATGTTGATATGGAGAAATAATGCTTTTTAAAATCGGAGTTAATCTATCATATATCAACTTCTCAAAAGTTTTTGGGATTGTTGTAAGCTTACAAACTAGTCGATAGTTAGAAACTTCATGTCTATTTCCAGATTTATAAATTGGTGTTATTATAGAACTCTTCCATTTTGTTAAAAACTCACCACTTTGCAGGGAAAGGTTGAGGAAAATTGTTAAAGGTATCGCAAATTTGTTTGAACATCTTTTTAAAATAACTGGAGCGACTCCATCAATATCAAGACGCGTGTCTACTTTAATATCTGATAGAACTTATTTGCTTTTATGTTGGATCACATCCTAAGCAAGATTCTCAGTAGAAAGAGCTAAATATATTTTTAAAGTCCGTTCTTACTAAATTTGTATATACAAAATCGTTTTAATTTTGTATTGTTTTTTTTAAGTATTTAACAATGTAAATTTCGAAACATAATTTCATAGAAAATCGTTCATCCCTTTTCGAAAAACTGAATTTTCCAAAAAAAAACTTTTTTTTTTAAATTCCAAAATAAAATCTGCGCGCAAACGTTACACTGGTGACTGAGCTGCGAGAAACCGTAACGATCCCATTCGAAGTCAGCACTTCAAAAACCTTTGGTTCAGTTAAGTGGCGTTTCCGTAACAAACAAATATTTCATTTTGTTCACCAGTGCTAATGATTTATCAGTTTGATTTCGATTTGTTTAAATCTTAAAAATATTTTTTCGAAAATTTTAGTGTGCCATTGTATTTAGAATTTGTCCTTGAAATTGTATAAAATTTTGATTTTTTCCTTCTATACAAAAAATTGATGGTAGGTAACGTCATTTTTGGGGTCAAAATAAATATTTTAAAAAATCATTTTGACCCAACTTGTAACATCTTAAAAAAGCTGGTGAACAAAAGAAAATGGGGCGTATTCATAGTCACTTTTAAAATGTGTCTAAGTTAAACCTAGGTTTAGTTGAATTTTCGGACGTTGATTCTATTTTGTAAAGTTTATCATTCCGAAATATTCGAATGTATGTGTAGTAAAACAAATTACTGCTTATAAAAATATAAAGTCAACAGTTTGTTAGTAAAATCGGTCTGTATTCATTGAACCAATACTGTCTTAAACTGTAGTTTAGTAAAAACATGGGTTTATCAGCGACTATGAATATGCCCCAATAAGTCCAAGTAATAATCAAAGTCTTATACCTACATATTTATAAGGCCACAATCGCATTAGATGAGTTCTGGTGGATATGTTATACATTTAAAAAAATGATTTTTGAACTTGACCTTAGATTACGTCCCATAAAAAAAATAATTACTATAAATAAATGTTATATTCATTGAAAATTAAGTTAACACATTAATTTTCAAGTCGTTTTTCCTATCTTGAATTTTAATCAATTCGCTTGTGTAGAGCATATTGATACACCGTAGTTTTCTGTATGTTTCATTAGCGTATTCTTCTCCTTCTCAAAATGATTCAATGAAAATCTAGATCTTGTTAATTAATAATTTGTTGCTTGGGAAATTGATTACGCAATTAAGTTTTTTTATACTATAATCTATGAGCGCATCTATTTATCAGGATCTTTCAAGGATACCTACTCTGTGAAATTTATTTACAAACTAAAGATATCCTTCACATTCCAGCCATTCTTCCCCTCCTCAAAGGTATCAGTTAACTCACAAGTGAGACTGATTAAAACTTTTGAGTCATTTGACACTGTAAACTTATGTTAAAGGGGAACGTATATGGAATCAAAAAGAGACAATCTCCCGGCGACCCGACGGGCAACGCTATTTGTTCTACATTAAATGATCCTATTATAATTGAGTACATTGTGTTTTTGTGTTGCAACTTGCCAGATACGTAATATATTGAGAACGGATAAAAAATTGTATCTTCATCATCCCATATAGGAGAAGATATTAAAAGGAAAAAAAGTTCAGGTTATTCAGCGCTCACCAGCGAAAACCATGGCATACATTTATTTATAGCCCACCCAACAAAATATAATAGATACACATAATCACAAAGAAAAGAAGCCAGCAATTATAAAAATAGTGATAAAAAGATTCAAGGACTCTCAAGGAAGCGAGCATCATGGGGTTTTAAGTTTATGTATCAGGAGATTTAATTTTTTTTTTTTTGCATGGCAAATTGAATTTTGTGTGGGTTGGGTGGGAGTTGGTATAATTATGTGACATAACTATGACAAAGACAAAGTATGTAGAGGAGGCATAGTGAACTGAATTATATTGAGTGTCGTTTTATTTTAATGTTACGGAATGCTTTTATTTTTCAAACGTGATATTTTCACAAAGCATTTTAGCAGGATAATTTAACTAGGCGAGATTTAAAAATAGAGTCAAGAAATCACCCTAGTTGTATTTAATTAAAAAAAAAAAACAGAGTAAAAAGAACACATGGATACATTTAACTATTGCAGCCTCTTTAAGAATGAGATTATTTTGATTTGATTTCTCAACTTTTCTTCTTCTTTTGTATTCCTTCATTCCTGTGGCGTGATTTCAGGAAGTAAAAGTACATCCCATGTATGTAGCTTTTTTCCGAGTCAAACAGCATATAGTGCTTGGTCTTGTATTTAAATAGTCTCAACTTGAGCTATCTTTTTATTTATAGCGAGTTTCATTCAAGCAAAAATCTGCTCTTTCCGACAAAAGATTTCATCTTTTTGAATTTTGAGAGTTTCATTAAAAGAAAAAGAGTAAATGGGTTGGCAGATTTGATCTAAGTTCACACATTCACGTAAAAAGTCTTCTCTGTCAAGGGTCAAATGGAAAATATTTTGTAATTTGTTGTGAACTTGTGAACTAGTGCAAACCGTGCTAAAAAAAAAAAATAATGGATGAAGGAGTTAATAATATTTATTTCAAAAATTCAGTGGAGTTTTTGATTGCTTCGTCTTCATCTTCCTCGTCATCTAATGATGATGTGTTTTTTTTCATAAATGAGTGTCAGTCATTCACCAATACAACAATTAAATCTGGAAAAAGGTTTCATTGAAAAGATCAAATCTCGATTTTGAGATGAGATCTTTGAAATTTTAATGAAACTCGCTATTAGTGTGTGTTATGACAATTGTGTTGACATATACTTCAGACCTATAATAAAACTCTAATAGCGAGTTTCATTTAAGAAAAGATCTGATCTTTCTGACAAAAGATTTCATCTTTTTGAATTTTGAGAGTTTCATTTCAACAAACAGAGCAAATCTAGATCAGATCTCAACACGAAAGATTTTATCTTTGGTGGGTAGGCAGATTTGATCTGAATGCACGCATACATGTAAAACGTTTTTTCTGTCAAACATCAAATGGAAACTATTTTGTTATTAATTTATTGTGAAATTGTGCCAATCCCTGCTAAAAAATTAAACTAAAAAATAAACAAATAATAGATGAAGAAGTTAATAATTTAAATTTTATAAATTTAGTGGAGTTTTTTATTGCTTTGTCTTTATCTTCCTCATCATCTGATGATGAAGATGTTTGTTTTTCAGAAATGTGTGTGTGTGTCATTCAGCATTGGCCGGGTTCAATGCAATGCCGATAGGCTAGCCAAGATACCTTAGTAGCGGGTTTGTTTTCGAACGATCCAGGTAGATTTCTCTGTTAAGTCAGTTGTATTGCATACACATCTGAAGTTTTGAATCAGCTGTTCCTCACATTTCCAAACCAATCTCAACGAATCCAATAATTTTTGGGTAGCTTGAGATCTGTGTTTGACAATATATGTTTAGTTCATCAGCTGGTTTTTCCTTAGGCGTTACAACAACACAAAGCAATCCGGATTGCTTTAGGTATGCCACCGAACGCGGCCAATACTACAATTAAATTTGGACACAGAGTTTCATTTAAAAGATCAAATCTCCATTTTGAGAGGACTTCTTTGAAATTTAGATGAAACTCTCTATAATGGTTCTCATGAAAGCAGTCAAGATGCGTGTGTTTTTCAGGCCACGCGAGTTCCTTCGAACAAATACATCGTTAAAAATAGTTTTATTTTGTTTTGATGTTTTCTATTGATTAATTAAGAATTTGATGCGGAATTGATTTGTTTTTGGTGGCGAATGGAATGCGATTTGAATCGTTATTTTTGTAAGGTATTCAAGTATAGATTGTGTTTAAAAATGCCATTTTTTTTCTCAGCTGAATTAAATTGATAAAAACAAACTCTTGTCAAACTTCTAGCTTTCAATTGTACTTGCGTCAGAATTTAAAAAAAAATCAGTTTTGTTTGCCCAATGAAGGAGTTTACCTATCCGTGTTTTGGCAGATATGTATCAAAATTGAATTAATTTCATTTACCAAAGAAAATAGCATAATACTCGTTTCACACGTATAGCTAGTTATACGGTTTCATTCCGTTCGGTCGGTATTCGGTTTGTTTGAATTTTTCAAAAAAAAATGATATTTTTTTTCAAACATCCAATATTTCGAAAACAGGTGAACTATTTTGTAATAGTGTTTTTAAATTTATATTTTTAAATCACCTTAAATTGGCATACCAAAATGTTTTTAGAAAAACATTTTTAAGGAAATTTTATATATAAACTTAAAAAAGAAGGTTATTCATGCTACGGTGGGAAAAACCCAGATAAGCCTCCAGGAACCAGATAATTTTATCTCCGCAAAAATGAACCGTCAAACTTTGTATGAGAAAAATATTTCGCAAAGCAGATAAATTTATCTCACGAATTTGATGTAGAAAGAGTAGAAATAAACCTCACAAAGTTTTATTTAACGAACAGCTTTTCCCCACATTTATAAGCAAGGATTTTTAAGGGGGTGTTCATGAAAACATTTGGCGCAAAGATATATAAAATTATTTCTTTGCATGAACACCCTTAATATCTATATTTAGCTAGTATCTATTAAAAATCCATGTGATCGATCAAGTTCGTGCGATTTAGTAGTGCATATGTTTTAAAATGTATTAATGTTGCACGAAATGTTTGAGTCATTTATTTACAGTGCCATGAGCCGCAGGTTATTTTATCATACTAAGAATTCTCATATAGCAATGAAACATGACCCTATCTTTAAGACTAGTCTGATGGATATTTTCTTTAATTATAAAAAGACTTGCAGCCCTATTCTGATATTCAAGTGAATCGTATATTCGATCCACTTATTCGATTCCCTTTCACACTGCCTTTGTATTCTGATATCCATCGGGTGAACTGCACTATCCCAAGTTCATATTACCATTTATAACAGATGCTCATGCGAAAAACATCTGAAGTTTGGATAACAATGTGACTTTTTTCCCTGCCACAAACATTAATAAGGAAATTCTCAAATTGATAACTACGGATGAACAACATAAAGAAAATCTTAATGAAACGTGGTATGATGTTTTTTTTTCTAATGCTTAAATAGAAAATTTGTTATTTGAAGCTTAAGATGTATTTATGAACAACTCCATTAGGGTTTTTTAGTATTTTTTTTTACTTTTCAACACCCGCTAACCTTTCAACACTCAACCAGACATAAACAAATACCAAATCCGCAACAATTAATATGCGGATTTGAATTGTATGGAGTGATTGGGTTCACGTGAATAGCAGAATACCGCACAATATTATCGACTTTACCAATGAACACAAGATTCAATTCGAATAAATAGCAGAATAGTGATGAGTGAAAATTCAAGAAAAATTCCCCCGATGAATGGCAGAATAGGGCTGTTAGACTGCTCTCACATAAGGAAACTGAGTTGCCGGCAACTCGGAGTTTAATGGCGAGAAGGTAAGGTGAACTCCCCTTACTTCTAGCCGTCAAAACTCCCAGTTGCCGGCAACTCAGTTTCCTTGTGTGAAAGCAGTCTTAACAACAAAGTTTCAGTAATGCCCAATAATTTTAGCAAATATATGACATCTTTTTAATTCATTTCGACTTTACACCAAAATAAGCAATTTTAAATTTTCGTAGCGTTGAATATTTTCTATATATCTCGTACTATAATACACGTAGAAGATAACTACAACCCCATTATATCTGCTTGCGTTAAGATCTATCCGTCTTCGGCATCCATTTCCAATGACAATGAATTATTTGGAGTACAAGCCCTTTGAAAATGGCTGTCAAATTAATCTACTTTTGGAGCGAGCGGTGAAAACACTAGGGTTTTACGATCCGATGCAAGAAAAAGGTATAATATTGCGTATTTTTTTTTTTGCAAATCTTGAAAGCACATTTTTTGTTCTATTCCAAGACTGGAGTAAGAATGTCAAAATCAGTTTGACTCTACAAGACATTCGGTGCAAACGTAGCATAAGATTTAAATCACAGATGAGTAATACTACGTTTTTACTAAACGTTAATCTTTAACAGCCCTATTAATAAAAAAATGCTTAGTCCACCTTTAGTCCATGGACTTACAAAACCATGGAATCATAAAATTTTCTATTGATACAAAATCTTACAAGAACTACTACAATAAGTATCAACTCTGTCTCTTCAATGTCAATTCTTAGTGCTTCACTAGAACACCGTCTTCGATGGTCTGGCGAAGGACTAACAACTAAGTTGGTAAACGTCAAATAGCAGAAATTCTGTTTTATTAATAGCATTTCGCACTTGGTCCACGGAATAAGTCCTTAACCTTCCCTTATCCATGTTTATTAATTTGGGTGTATGTATTTTTACCGCTCAAAAAGCAGATTAATTTTGAAAGTGCTCTTTCTTATGAAGTAAAAAAGAGACAGTCAGCTTCATATGGTCAACCGCAAAGCGATCGGGACAGCAAAAAGTTCACTTTCCCGATGAATGTGTTCATTTCATGGTTGCAGTGGCAGACTACGAGGGGCGGACGTCCGGCCGGCGCGCGGTGCGAAAGGTTTTCGTAAAAAATTAAGCTATAGGACTTTTAGCTCAACTCAAATCCTTGGAAACAGCCATTTTTTGGAATTTTTCGGATCTATACTTAAACATTTTAACACAGTTTCCAATATTTTCCAAGGTGTTGACAATGCGTATAGAAGTAGTTTTTAGACTTTACGAGTCACTTATCGCTTTCGTAGAAAATAAGCACGATAATAATCAAGAAGAAGAAAACTAATGTTGAGTGTCGCGAGGAAGAAGTTTTACTACGAGGACGTGACCATTTCGAGCTTAATACCTTCTTACCGAATTTTGATCAGTTGCTAAAAAAAGCTGAGGAGGCGTATGCAGTAACCACCAATTTCGCATTCTTATATAAACTGAACCTGATGTCTGAAGTTCTAGTCAGACTAAACGCCAAAAATCTTGCGGATGATCTTCAAGAAGAATGTGTTCTCTTAAAAAAATGTCTTATCGTCCTGTAACAACATGAGCTTAACCTCTTTTTTAAACAAAAAAGATTTGAAGGAAGCTTTTACATATACAGAAATAGCATTGCGTATGTTTTTTTTTCCGTTCTAAAAAGAATTAAAAATTATCTCCGTTCCGGGGTAAGCGAAGAACGATTTTTAAATTTACCTATAGGGCGGTAAAACTTATTGGCCCGGGCGCCAAATCTTTAAATACACCAGTGACGTACTGCTATTTATTCACTGAATCTAAAATAACTAGCTATGATCTAAAAGAAATGCAATATGTAGGTAATAGGCACATCTTACATGTGTGGATAAATATGCCTGGTTTCTCCTTATTTTCAGAACAGTGGAGGTCAACCTCAATTTTTTTTTCTAAATAGGCGCAATTTAACCATGCCGCGCCGTATTCCATTTAAGAATTTAAAAAAACTAACCGAAGTAACAATTGCCATACAGAGAAATATATTTCAATGCAGTTAAAATGCAAATTATGACGTCACAAAACAAAGCATGCATTGCGTACATGCATATTATACTGCTTGGCAGGTTGGACCATCAGATTAGGTACATAAATAAATGAAAAACGCGTTTGAGTTTCCGTTTACTTCTTTTTATTTTAGTATTCAATTATACCCAGAGCTAACAAAACCCACACTTGAAATGATACAGCTGAAGCTGGGCCAACTAGCCTCTATACTCTATGCTTTGTTCTTCCTCCACTTCATATCAGTGGCAGTGGAAAAACATCATTCAATTGCACAATAAGATACATGAACAAGAGGGGCAACATACAAAATTTAGTTAGTGAACAAAATGAATAAATCTGTTCCAGGGGAAGGTAGAATGACAGTACGGGCGCGGGGGCCGGCGGAGTGCACCATATGAAATACATTAGCTCTTCAATCCATCAAGTGGGCGATCAGCTCAGCTCAGCAGTTCGCATAGATCTCAATCTTTGGCCTTTGAGATAAATCTTTTGTTTACTAATTGTAAGCATGATTAGTGTACGACAGTGTTGTTTATTTTTTTTTCGGTCTAGGGCATACTCGTATTGCGAATTGCCATTCTCACACTTAGCTGTCAAATGAATGTTTGACACTTTACCAATAGCTGTGGAGAGAAATTGCTAATTGGAGGTAAAGTGCAGCTGCAAAGTGAAACTTCCAGATGGCGGTAATTGGAAACACCTTTACTGCGATAGGAGTAATAATTAATATTATTTCTTTTTTGTTTTGTACTGCGGGTTGTTTTTTATTTCATATTTTAGTGGTGATTATGGAGCGCGTGTGGATTGCACTTATGGTTATATAGTGAGAACACTACTTTATGTAATGAAAATATAGAACAGGCAGACCTACTTAAAACAGACGTTAGAAATGATCTTCAAGGTCATACTTTAATAGCAATGTGATTCAGATGGATTTCAAGATTTTAACCGATGCGGTTAATAGTTACAAAGGGAAGTATTTTGAGTTGTCATGGTGTTGTGGCACTGAGTAATCAAGAGCAAGTACAGGATGATGCAATTGAAACCTGTTTATTCAATTAAGACATCTAGGTTTTGTATAAGAGTGGCTTGCGGCCATGAGATAAGTTAAGTTTTTTTTCGCAGAGATAAGTTTCGTTTGTTGTCTGTCATCAATCAGATTACAATATGTATAATATAATTCATAAATATTTATTTCCAATAATAAGTGACCATAGACTGACCCTGGTGGTGACTTCAGGGCTCAATGAACAAAACTATTATGGAACTTCATAAGCAGCCTAGTTATTACATAGTCAATAAGGCTCAAACTAATGATGGTGTCATGTTTATTGTGATATATATAATGGGGGTTATCGTGAATACAAATTTCCCTGGCAATTTTTCTCCAATTCGAATCTTGGGAACGTGAATGATGCTCAAAAGTTTCCCTCGGAATTTATTGGTATTATGATTAAGCTTTCCCAGAGAATTTTGCTGTCATTTCATACGTTTTTTTGTTCGAGGGAAATTTATTTCCGTGGGAAATTCAGATTCACAGGAAAAATTCCGTGGGAAACGATAGGGCCCAATATCTATATGCCTTAGAATAGAGTAAATAGAATGAATAGAATCTTTCGCGAGCATTTAGCTCGCATTCTACATACACAATAAAGTCATTTCCCGTCTCGCTCATGATTAGAGTTATTAGGCGTTTTTTTTGTTTTCAAAAAAATCAAGATTACGACACTTCTTTGTTTTTTTCTTATTTTATTGACGTCATATGTGAAACTAAATCTGCAAATTGTTGTTGTTTGTGTATTAATGGATTTTGTTTCACATATGACGTCAATAAAATAAGAAAAACTAAGAAGTGTCGTAATATTGTTTACTTTGATTCGTGGACTTTGATTATTGAGAGAAAAAATGACAGAAAAGAATAGAAAGAGAAATGAACACAGATCATTACATTAATGAAACTGAGTTGCCGCCAATTGTAAGTTTGACGATTTGAAGTGATTTTTTTTGACGTTTTGCCCAAAATAATCTTTCCAGTTGCCTCCTCAGTTTCTTGATGCCAGTTTCTTGTGAAAGCTACAAGGTAATTAATGGAAAACGTCAAAAAAATCTCCAGCAACTGGTTTTCCTGTCTAAAAAGGTACTTAGATTCGGTTGTTGAGCCCTCAAGTCACCCTAAGGTTGCCCTAAATTGTTTTTTTTTTGAAAAATCTATAGTAGATCCAGGTTTATAGCAAGTTGATAGGTTTGTTCGTTGAGCGAGCCCTGAAGTCGACCTAAGGCCCCGGCCACGCACTGACCGACGCTAAGCGACGATTGTCCTTTAAAAGAGCGGCGACACGTCGCGTCGTCTGCGACGATGAATAAGTGATAGTCGTTAAAATGCATTTGTTAAGATCGTTTCGTCGCAAGCTCCTACTGAAACCAGGGCAAGGAATCAAGAACAATCAATCCATAACCCTAGGCCTCCATTTTAAATAAATGATTGCAGGATATGTGTCATGTAGTCAATATTTCTTTTGGAGGCCCCGTATATCTGAATTTTTTTTTTATTTTTAGATAAAATTTGACGTTTCATGACTTTCACATTTATCGTGCACAAATTTCTTACAAGATATTGAATCTTGTTCATAGTTTACTTATTTATATGTTTAATTAAAATATTTCATTAAAAAACGGGTTATACAAATTATAAAGTAGCTAAAATGCTTAGAGCTCGGAGAACAATGAAATTTCCGATTTATTTTTGCCCACATAGAAAAAAATATGAATTTAATTAGTAGTGTGCGAAATAAATATTTCTAATGGAGTCGCGGCCTTACAACAGAAGCAGTATGTCGGCTTTAAATTTAAGAAATGAGCTTACTAAGTATTTTTGTGAATTTGGAAATTAAAAAACATTAAAATTTGAATAAGAACTTACCTGAACAGTTACATATTTATACAACCTCTTCCCATTTTTTTCTCTAATATTCTTATTTTTAAAATCTTTGGCGCAAAATTTTAAGCGATTTAGTAATATGTTAAATCATTTTTAGTATGAAACTAGGCTAAAAAGAGGATTTTGCTAATTTTAAGCCAGTTTAGTACTATACTATTTTCTTAACATTTTACTAAAGTTAAAATCACAAAATGGCTACTTTATTTTTTAGTAGATATCGAAAAAATCCATATGCCACTTTGACATTTACAAACGTCAAAAAGTTATGTTCGCTTACTTTTTGCACTACCTATTTTAGGCGTGTTTAGTTGTAGTTTATTAAGAAAATAGTGCTAGTTAAAAAGGCGCAAAATTTTAAACTACTATGTATATAGTAAATTGCTAACTAGTACCTACCGTGTTAAGGCCTTAATAATAGATTGTTTAAAATTTGGCGCCAAAGTGTTTAAAATTAGGAAAATATTAGTTAAGTGCTTTAGTATTAGCAAACTGTTAAGTAGTATCATGCTAAGCCCTTAACATCAGTCTGTTTAAAATGTTGCGCCTTTATCTTTACCCTGCCATAAAACATGTCGGGTTGAACAAATAAACGTTCAATGTCTATATTTTCCATCTTTCTTTTACGTCGCTCAGCGGTCAACTACAAAATTAGAACATGTTTTAATTTTGAGCTACGTCGCTCTGTCGCTTAGCAGCGTCGCTCTGTAACAGCATGGCTATATCTATAGGGGTATTCACGATCTGGTGTAACAAGTCTTGTAAAATTGTAAAATTTTATTTTTTTACAACAGACTGTGAACACACCTTTACTAATCTGTAGCAACACTGAAGCAAATGTCAAAATCTGTTTCACATTTGTTCTGTAGAAGGCTTAAGTTTGTGTTAAAAAA
This sequence comes from Philhelius pedissequus, assembly GCA_910595825.1. NCBI lineage: Eukaryota > Metazoa > Arthropoda > Insecta > Diptera > Syrphidae > Philhelius > Philhelius pedissequus. Next base: position 330,898,266 of record OU343160.1, read on the forward strand.
CCTTACCCTTTGTATTTTTCTGTTACAATAGGGTTCGGGTATTGTAAACGTGTAAGATATTGACATTTAGTATATTTTGTTGTTGTAGTGCATAAAAGTGCTACACTTTTACACTTTTACAATGATACAAAACCAGATACACCGGATCGTGAATACCCCTATACTGAATGTCAAAGTCTTACACTTTTACAATACCCGAACCCCATTGTAACAGAACAATACAAGGGTGTAAGATTTTTCTAACACAAACTAAGCCTTCTTCAGAACAAATTTGAAACAGATTTTGACATTTGCTTCAGTGTTGCTACAGATTAGTAAATGTGTGTTCAGTCTGTTGTAATAAAATAAAATTTTACACTTTCACAAGACTTGGTACACCACATCGTGAATACCCCTTATAGGTTTTAATATGTTCTATTTTTGTTGGTCGCTTAGTGACGTCGCTCAGCGTCCCGTCGGTCGTTCGCTCGTCGATCAATGCGTGGCCGGGGTCTAAAGCGTTTTTTTTTTTTAAAAACCTGAAGTCAACCTGATCCAAATTCTGTATTTTGAAACCTAGTTTCGCGTTCGCTCTCAACTCGCCCTGAAGTATGTCTAGGTTTTTAGCTGGGGTAATTTGAGGTAAATGAATAAACGACAAGGTGACATGAGATCTGAAGTAGGGATGGGCGATATTGAGAAAAATATTGAATACTCATCATCGATGTTAAGAATTATCGAATCGAAAACATCGATTTTTGAAGGATTTTGCTTTATTCTCCCTTGAACATCGATATTAAATCATCGATTTTTCATTTTAATATCGATATTTCAATAACAAAAGTCAACATCGATCATTCGTAATCTGAAGCATTTGTTTTGTTGTGAATTCTCGTTTGTCATTTTTAAAATGGAAATAAAAGAGTACTCAAATTAATTTTCAGACACAGACTTGCAAAATGCAAACCTTCGAAGTTGTGGATTGTACATAGTGCCAAAAAAAATGTACTAAGAACATAAACTTAACATATTTTAAGTTTTAATTATTAAATGACATGACTTGCTTTTCTGCAACAAAAAATTAATGATCCCCGGATATTTTTGAGATCCGAAATACCCAGGTGTTTTTTTGATGAATATTGGGGTTGTCAAAAACCCTAGGTCGACCCTAGGTAAAGTTCAACGAACGAACCTTTTTATTAAAATGGAAGTTAGGTACTAAAATTTATTTTCATACACAAAAAGAGAAAATATTAAACTTTGAACTTTTATATTGTTCATACTGCATTGCGCCCAAGCAATTGCACTGAGGACTTAAATTTAAACATATTTTTAGTTTTAATTATTAGATATTAGACATAACTTGTTTTTCAACACCATAAATGTTAATGGCCCTTGTGTTTTCTTGAGAACCGAAAAAACCCACGTTTTTTAGACAACACTACTTAAAATGAAAAAGTAGACCAGCACCACTAGAGCAACGGAATCTGATGATCGACCTTGGCAAGTCGTGAAATAGCTATAATTCCAGCCAAAAATAATTGAGAAAAAACTTGGTTAACTTAGCACACTCAAGTTGTTGTTGGGCATTCAAAGTCATACATACAATCCATGAATCAAAGAATCTTTGATTCACGCATACAATCGGTCCACAGATTTTTCGTTCGTTTTCGAGATAATTAAGACTTACCTTTTTTAGCACAAAATATGTTATAGTAGGTATAGGTACCGTTTTGGGCCTAAAAAACATTTTAAAAAAGAATCTGGGCAAGCACCTAAGGTTTTCAAAACAAAAAATAGTTTCAGCCCAGTCGTTTTGGCTATATATGTATTAGATTGAGCTCAAGATTGACGGACAGACAGAATAACGGGACCAACCTTTTAAAATTGAATTAAGTACATTTATTTAAACTTAGATTTCTTGTGTATTTTCAGGGTCGGCAATACAATGTTTCGTCTGCAACAGTCATAAAGATGCTAACTGCAATTTAGACATCCCACCAGATAATCTCCTTAAGGACTGTCGCCAAGAATATTCCTCTCGAGAGCAAGGACTATCTATCTTCTGCAGAAAAATCAGTCAAGTGATTGAATTCGCTGTCAATGGATGTAAGATAATATTAATTTTTTTTTTTTTTATAAAAACTGAAAATTGTATAAATATTCTTTTTGTTTTTTTAGTGCCCCCAGATACTCGTGTTATCCGAACCTGTGGTTTCCTTAACCAGACCAACTACAACTACTGCTACTCGCGTGCTGGATTTGGCGGACGTCAAGTTGTCTGCTCCTGCGATCAGGATCGTTGCAACGGCAGCGGTTCTCTCAACTCCTCATTTTTAATACTGACCGCTTCGATCTTATGTGGACTTTTACTAATGTTTACTAAACGCGTTTAATTATTTATTTAATTTTGTTACACAAACAAGAAACCATTTTTGGGCTTTAATTTTTTTTTTGTGAATTTTAATTTTTTTTCTCATGGATAAGTTTAACAAATATTTTTTTTGTTAATGAAAAAAAATGAAGAAAAAAATAAATAAATACAACAAATCGATAAAACAACAGAATTTTAAAAATGTATAAAGAGTGTTTTAATAATAAGTCCTTTTTTAAATGAATTTTATATATTTTTATTTAATCGATTAACCTTTCCACCAAGCACAAAATAAATAATGCAGAACTTATACTTTAAGATAGTAAAATAAATTTAAATCTTAAATTTTAAAAAAATCTATATTTCACATTTTAAAGTAATGTATCCTTTTATTGCAAAATAATAAATTAGAACAAAAAAGAAAAACCTACGGGAAACAGCTGAACCAAAGAAAAATTGAAAATTACATTTTATAGCGAACGAAAATCGATAGTCACAAATAAAATCTCATAAAAAATTTCAAGAAAAATTACAAGAAAATACTTTTTGTATATATAAAAAAAAAATTATTAAAAAAAATATAGATAATAAATTAAGTCTAAAATATTTCTCTATAATTTTATTGCATTAATTTTTTTTTAATTTGCAAACAGTGGGTGATCTTTTCAAAGTATTCTGAGCTAAGATGGAAATATTTTCAGAAAAACATGTTCGATTATCAGATCTAAAATACAACTACCACCGTATAAAATACACAAGAAACCACCAAACGAGCGTTAAGCGAGCGATCTGAACTCGAACATTATTATAGATCTTAGCCTTCAGCTGAAAAAAAAGAACTAAACTCTCCCATAAAAGTTGCTTAAATATTGTAGAAAAAAAATAAATCTTACAAATTGTTTACATGTAGCTTTTAACATAATTATATAAATAAAAAAAGAAACTTAAATTGTTAAATTTTAATTATAAAGTTAGTTAATAAAAAAAATATAGATATTTATAGACAAATAAAGTAATTGCAAATGCAGCTAATACCAAAAATTAATCGTAGTTTATAGCAAAAAACAAGATTAAAAAAAAACATACAACTAGGTTCTAGCAAAAGGACTACCAATTTATGTTTTTTTTTACTTTTACTTTACAAAAACAAATCTCTTTCGTGTTTGAGGAAATGGATTTAAAAAACGCAATCATGCCTTCTTTATTGACTATGTATAATCGTATGTGTAGTTCTATTCCTTTTATTGTATAAGTAACTGTTATGGAACATATTTTGCACTAAAAAAAAAACTAACTATTACAGAGAGAACCAATACATACAATATTAGTGACAACTGCTATTGGTATGCATACATTTATAGAGCATGAAATTCTATTTCAATAATAACTGCCAGTGTTGTATCATCGTTGCATTCATTTTTTTTAATTAAATTAATACCAGACATAAATAATATTAAAACAAATTAAAAAAAAAACAAAGAATATAATATGTATACAAAGTCAAAACAAAATATATATTAAAACATATTTATTGCTATTATTGTGTTAGTAAAAGAGAGATAATGGAAAATTTTAAATCTTTGGGATAAAGCAATAACAATAAAGAATTTTGTTGTTTTATTCGATATAAATAAAATTGTGTTTTTTTAATAAACTTCTTGTGGCTGAAATTAACTTTTATGGGGTTTTCTTTTAGTTACAAAAATTAATTTTTTTCCCCTCCAGATCTTTCAAAACACGGATTTTTACAATTAAAGCCTTCCAATGGGCAAACAAATCAATTTATTTTTGATCTGAAATCAATTTTGCAGATCTGGATTTTTCGGCAGATTTACCCCATTTTCACTAATACCATAACACCATCAGAACAATTAACAGCCGTCATTTTGACAAGATTTTGTTTTCAGTAATTATCTGAATAGTGAAATAAGGTTGTGAAAACATACATACATACATTTAATAAAAATAATAATAGCAATTGTGTATTAACTATTATGTAATCCTCCAAATTAAATTTGGCATTCATTTTTTAAATATTGAAATCGCTTCGTCTAACAAAAGAAAAAAAACTTGAATGAAGAAACAATTTTCAAATCATATATTCGTGTCTGTGGAACCAGAAGGTATCTGATGGACCTTCTGGTTCCACAGACACGAATATAAACCAATACCATGATAAAAGAAAATCAATCGGAAATCGTATACCATTCGCGACGAAAAAAATAAAATTTCCGATCAAAATCTGAAATTACCAAAAGAAAACCCTATTAATCTTCGCTTAATTGTTTCTTTAGTTAATGGATTTGGTAAGTATTTTAGTTCATTAAACTAGGAGTATCTAGATATGTTGATATGAATAACATAAGTAGTCAAACTTTGATTTGCAATAGCTTCTATAAAACATTTTTAATCTTTTGGATAAAATTAAAAATAAAGTTCATAAATTATGGGTGCTTTCATAAATGCATGGTTGCTTTGTTTACATGCGATCAGTTGCGATCATATTAAAGTCAGAAAAACTATTTGCGCATGCATATGCCTTTATGAATACTTTCTCTGATTTGCTTCATTTTCCTGTGGACCAGCAGGGGCCCAATTAAGCAAGTGTGAGTTTTCTCTGTGTACACAGAAAGTTGTGTACACATACATTTTTACGATTCCGCAAGGGTGCGATTCATTTTTATTTGACAGATAACGTGTACACAGATAGGCAAATTTATTCACGCATATTTGAGGGTGAATAATTTTTTTGCACAGAAAAGCATTCACGCTTGCGGCATAAGATCTCATGTGACTTTGACGTTTATTCATTTACCTCAACTTAGTCCCCTTTCAGACAGGGAAACCAGTTGCTGGAGATTTTTTTGACATTTTCCTTTTTGCCTTGTACCTTTCACACGAAGAAACTGGCACCAAGAAACTGAGGAGGAAACTAAGAAGATTTTGTCGGGCTAATTGGAATGCAAAGCAAAACGTCAAAAAAATCTCTTCAAATCGTTGACCGGGGAGATTTTTTTCATTCCCCTTACTTCTAGCACTTCTCGCCCACAAACTCCCAGTTGCTGGCAACTCAGTTTCCTTGTGTGAAAGGGCACTTACCCCAGCTAAAAACTAGATCTACTTTAGGGCGAGTTTAGGGCCACCCTAGGTTTGTTTATCAGGGTGACTAGGTTTTTCAAAAACGCTTTAGGGCGACCCTAGGGCGACTTTAGGGCTCAACGAACAAACCTACTAATACACTCATATCAAAATCATCGTGTTGATTTGTTTTATGTAATTTCGATGTGTTTATTGAATTTAAACTACTTTTCTGGTGAAATAACATAAAAAGAAGCAAGTTAATTATTATTGATACAAGAAAATGTGTATCTAAATTGAAATCAAGTGTTATGGAAATTCTTTTTAGCCGATGTGATTTTTTTAAATTTAATTTTCACAAATACAGTGATGCATACAATTCAGAATAAGTCAAATTGTTTCCGGATGTTTTATTGGGGGAACGTGTTCCGGACGACCAATCGGAAAGGTCATTAATAATAAGATTCGGTCGTTGAGCCCAGCCCCCCCCCCTAGGGTCACCCTAAAGCGTTTTATGCAAAACCTGAAGGCATCCTAGTGCACAAATTTTGGGTCGCACTGAAGTAGATCTAGTTTTTTTTGGGGCAAGTTGAGATAAATGAATGAACTGTCAAAGTCACATGAGATCTGAAGTAGTGATGAGCGATACAGAGAAAAATATAAAACACTCATCATCGATGTTAATAATTATCGAATCGAAAAAAAAAGAATTTCCTTTATCCTTCCTTCAACGATATTGAATAACGATTTTTTTGTTTTGACATCGATGTTTCGTTAACATAGAACAACTAAGCTAATAACATTGGCGCAAAATTTTAAACAGCCTGATGTTAAGGGCTTAGCATGATACTACTTAACAGTTTGCTAATAATAATGCACTTTACTAATATTTGCCTAATTTTAAACACTTTTTAACTAGCACCATACTAAATCTTTTTTCTTAATAAACTACAACTAAACATGCCTAAAATAGTGCAGAAAAGTAAGCGAACATAACTTTTTGTCGTTTGTAAATGTCAAAGTGGCATATGGATTTAGTACGATACTAAAAAAAATAAAGTAGCCATTTTGTGATTTTAACTTTAGTAAAACGTTAAGAAGGTGGTTGGGTGTGTATGAATAGGGCAGGCCCTGATCGGCGTCAACCAGGCGATGCCCAGTGTTGTAACTTTCTCGTACACATCAATTGTGCTTATTTTACCTCCTTGCGGTAACCACCGGGTACTGGCTTGTCCATCCGGACATTCTTGCTAAACTTATAAGCGAGTGTTGAACACAGAAAAGAAAGCAACACTATAATGCTCTGTTTTAATGACTGTTCTGATCGACTCGCAGAAGTCTTGCATGAGCTCCTCAGAAAGAGGAAGTACGGCGGATGAGCCCAAATAATTGGACCAACGGCGGCTTCAAGAGTCAACAAAGCAGATGCCCTAATGAGCTACTTCGACGTATTTGGAGATAAGGTCATTGGGACAATTCAATGCAAGTCAGGCCATTGAAATAGAGATGGTGGCGGATGAACCCTTAATGGGCCAACGGCAGCGCTCATATCCTTGAAGCGGGTTACTGACTACGGACTTTCCGGCTCCTTTAATCCAAGGAGTCGAACAAAGGACCAGATTGGGGGTTGTGCGTGGGGTTAACAACCCCGCCATGTAAAAAAAGATAAGTTGCGAAGCGACCAATAGCCTCGGAAAAGGACGGATTAACTGTTGACGACTAGGCAAAATGCATTAAGGACAACGACCTTCGGATCTGCACGTGGAATGGAACTCTTAACAGACCACGTGCAGCCGAACAACTAACGGAGGCCCTAGACTGCTACAGAGCAGGAATTACTGCCATCCAGGTAGTGCGATGGGATGGGCCGGGCAAAAGGAAGATGAAAAACTGTGACGTATACTACGGTGATTGTGAAAGAAGACCACAGCGTCTATTTGGGTGCGGATTCGTCACTAGGCAAGAAGTCTTGGGCTTTCGACACGTGAGTGAGCGATTTGTGACTATCCGTATCAAGACTAAATTCGCCAACATTAGTCTAATATGTGCTCACACCCCCACAGAAGACAAGGATGACGCCACTAAGGAGCTACGAGCTCCTCGACAAAACCTATGAGCAGTGTCCTAAATACGTTAAAGACGTTAAGATCGTACTAGGCGATTTTAACGCCAAAATAGGTAAAGAGGAAATCTTTGGTAGGACTGTAGGAAAACATAGCCTACACGGCACGTAACGTCACCATTGCAAGCACACGGCTTCCTCATCTCGACATACACAAAGGGGCTTGGCGGCATCCAGATCAAATAACCGTCAATCAGATTGATCATGTTGCGATCGATGCAAGGCACGCCTCCAGTATTCTGGATGTTCGCACCTTCCGAGCAGCTAACATCGACTCGGATCACTACCTTGTTGCAGCCAAGGTAAGAATGCGAATAACCCGAACGTCCCAACAACGGAGTAATACTGTGAGGAACTATGACGTCGGCAATCGCAAGAGACCGCCAGAACCTATGCCGATCGAATATCCCGTAACCTCTCAAGAAATCCATTGCCGCCAGCATTAAGTGCCGAAGACCAGTGGCAACGCTGTCAACAAGCCATCAGACGTGCCGCAACTGATGTGCTAGGTTTCACCGGACCTCCACCACGAAACCGCTAGTTCGATGAAGAATGCAGGCAGGCACATAGAGCTAAACAAATGGCATATAATGCGGCGCTGCAAAGAAGGACGAGAACTGCTCGCGAGCTCTACGAGCAGAAAAGACGGGAAGAACATCGGCTTCTCCAGAAGAAAAAGAGAGAGCATGAGAAGCGCGCGATCGAAGATATTGAGAGATGCTACTCCAGGAATAATGTGCGGAGGTTTTACCAACAGATAAAAAGAACGCGTCAAGGTAAAAAAACCCGCACAGAAGCCTGTAGAGATAGAAATGGAAACCTCGTAGTAGTCACAGTCGGTGCTGAGTATATGGAAGGACCATTTCTGCAGACTGTTAAACGGCGATGAAGACCAAAATTCCGCTGTCAGGCAGAATGAACCATTCAACATCGACGATGATACACAAAACTTCCGTGCACCTGAACAAAATGAAGTGAGGATAGCAATATCCAAACTAAAGAACAGCAAAGCTGCTGGCCCCGACGGACTATCCGCCGAACTCTTTAAAGCAGCCGGAGATGACCTGGTACAGTGCATACACCAACTCATCTCTAAAGTCTGGTCAGAAGAAAGTATGCCTGATGAATGGAACCTCAGTATCGTTTGCCCGATCCACAAAAAAGGAGACCCTCTAAACTGCGCCAACTATAGAGGAATAAGTCTCCTGAATATCGCGTACAAGATCCTTTCTGCTGTATTATGTGAACGCCTGAAACCATTTGTCAGGAACCTGATTGGACCCTATCAGTGCGGTTTCAGGCCAGGAAAGTCCACAATCGATCAAATGTTCACGCTACGGCAGATCCTGGAAACTACCCAAGAACTCCAAATCGATACCCACCATCTCTTTATCGATTTGAAGGCCGCGTACGATAGCATTTATAGAGACGAGCTATGCAGAGCCATGCCTGGTTTTGGCATCCCCACAAAACTCATCCGCCTGTGTAGGATTACGATGGAGAACTCTCGCTGCTCCGTCAAGGTTGGTACTGACCTCACAGAAGCTTTTGATGTCAAGAAAGGATTCCGACAAGGTGATGCGCTATCTTGCGATTTCTTCAACCTAATACTTGAAAAAATTGTAAGAAAATCTCAAGTTAACTCTACTGGCACAATTTTTTTCAAGTATGTGCAATTGTTAGCATACGCTGATGACATAGCCATCATTGGCAGAACCCAGCGAGCTGTCACTGGAGCGTTTGCTAACATTGAAGCTGAAGCGGCTAAGATGGGACTAGCAGTCAATGTCGCCAAATCGAAGTACCTGCTGTCCACAAAAAGGGACACACAACACCGGCGGATTCGACAAAACGTCATAATAGACAGGTACAACTTTGAGGTAGTTAGGGAATTTGTCTACCTCGGATCCGCTATAAAATCTAACAACAACATCTCGTTAGAAATAAAGCGAAGAATAACTCTAGCCAAACGCTGTTCCTATGGGCTAGGGAGGCAATTGAGTTGTAAAGCCCTCTCTCGAAAAACAAAGGAGACCCTTTATAAGACTGATCGTCCGAGTCCTGGACTCTATCAAAAGCGGATAAAGATGTCCTTAGTCGTTTCGAGCGTAAGGTTCTTCGCAAGATTTTGGGCCCTATCTGCGTTAACGGGCTTTGGAGGAGAAGGTTCAACCACGAACTATACGAGCTGTACAGCGACATTGACCTGGTACAAAAAATACGTATATCACGTTTAAGATGGCTAGGTCATATAAAGCGTATGGACAACAATGCTCCTGCTCGAGGATCTTCGATTCCAACACAGAGGGAAGACGCAGTCAAGGAAGACCTCGCCTAATGTGGCGCGCTCAAGTGGAAGATGACCTCAATGAACTTGGAGTGCGTAATTGGAGGTAGCTAGACAAAGACCGAGCTAGCTGGAGAGGCATTTTGGTTGAGGCCCAGGTTCGTACAGAACTGTAGCGCCACCTAAGTAAGTAAGTAAGTAAGTAAGTAAGTAAAATGTTTAGAAAATAGTACGATACTAAACTGGTTTAAAATTAGCAAAATCCTCTTTTTAGCGTAGTGTCATACTAAAAATGATTTCACATATTACTAAATCGTTTAAAATTTTGCGCCATTATACCTAATCTGAAACATTTGTTTTATTACGGATTTGCGTTTTGTATGCAATTTGTTATTTTTAAAATGGAATTTAAAAGAATTCTGAAAAATATTTTCATAAACCATAAATAGAAAACAGATACCTTTGAAGTGTTGCATTGTGCATAGGGCCGAAGCAAATTTACTAAGGAATTAATTTTAATTAATATAAATAAGGGTATTCATGCGAAAGCCTTCTGGAATCTTCTGAAAGAGTTCACTTGCAAAAAAGACATTTATGATTTTGAAAAGAAGTGAATTTTCTGGGGACATATTCCGCAAGCGTGAGTTTTCTCTGTGTAAACACACATATTTCCGATTCCTCAGGGTGGGATTAATTTACAGATAGGCAAATTTATTCACGCATATTTTGAGGGTGAATAAATTTGTTGCATGGAAAAGCATTCACGCTTGCGGAATTGGGCCCCTGGATTTGAAATCAGAATCGAAACCAGAAACACTTACACATTCATATACTTGAACGTCAAAATCGAATGTTGTCGTTTTTTGTATCATAATTGTGCAACAAGCATTTATTTTTGATTATTTAATTATTTCAACGTACAAGTATTTTTAAGGGAGTGTTCATGCAAATAATAAACGTCTAGCTGTAAGTTATATATTTCTGCAAAGTAGAAAATTATCTGGTTGCATGAATACTCTTAATATATTTTAACATGATGACATAACTTGCTTTTAAATAACATAAACATTTATGACTCTCTGGTGTTTTATTTGGAGAACCCAAAGCCGCAGAATTTATATTTTTGTTAAGTAGTCTAGTTTTATGAATTTTTGTCTAGCTTTAAGTTAGTTATAATATGGTTAATTGAAAATAAAAATAATTTATAAAAAAGTTGTTCTTCTCCCAAAGAAATTATTTCACACGTACAGCAAATAAAAATTACTTACTTACACAAGGAACTACAGGTAAATATATATATACTTAGTATAAATACTTTCGTTTAGCGTACCAAGAATTTTAACATGCGATTATTTTCATTCGGTAGATCTCTCGTTAAAAGTAATAAATCACAAGTGATCTGCATTCCGAGTGAAAATGAATTCAAAACGAATTTTAATTTCACTTAAAATGAAATAACGTGTTCTGCATTTCGAGTGGTTTCAACTCCTTCCAATTCACTTCGAATTGCCAAAATCACATGTTAAGGACAATTTGTATACAAACGGTTAATATTTTGAATGTAGAACACGAATTTTCATATTCAGAACCCTAAAAATCCACATTGGGAATGAGCTATTTACAAACTTTATTTAATGTGGAATACAGGCCATCTAAAATGTGGATTACAGAACATGTAAATTCACTTTCGTTCCTCAAATTCACAAAAAGTGAAATACAGAACATGTGCGGTTGTAACGAATTGTGATATCTTATTACTTTTAAATTTCGAACAGACTATTTTATACAAAACATAATTCTATAAATTAAAAATTGTTGGCACAAAATTTTAGTCGATTTAGTAATATATGTTAGATCCCTTTTAGTATGATACTAGGCTAAAAAGATCATTTTGCTAATTTTAAACCAGTTTAGTATCGTACTATTTTCTTAACATTTTACTAAAGTTAAAATCACAAAATGGCTATTTTATTTTTTTAGTATCGTACTAAATCCATATGGCACTTTGACATTTACAAACGTCAAAAAGTTATGTTCGCTTACTTTTTTGCACTATTTTAGTTTAATAAGTAAATAGATTTAGTATGGTGCTAGTTATAAAGTGTTTAAAATTAGGAAAATATTAGTAAAGTGCTTTAGTATTAGCAAACGGTTAAGTAGTCTCATGCTAAGCCCTTAACATCAGGCTGTTTAAAATTTTGCGCCCGTGACATGAAAATATTCAAATTCATAAAAAAAATGTTTGTTGCACAATTGATACAAAAATGACAGCAGTCGAGTTTGACGTTAAAGTATATGAATGTGTGAGTGCCTGTGATTCCGATTTCAAATCCAGAAACAAATTCTGTTCTTTTCAGAATTATAACTGTCATTTTTTCTCGAGTGAATGCTTTCAGAAGAGTCAATTGCCAAATAAAAACGACATAAGTGTTATGGTATGTGCATTCCTAAAATAGAAAAAAAATTCGTACTCCCAAATGTGTACCCACCCCAAATTCTATATTGGATCAAGCAGGGCGGTTCCAGGAGGGCAACATGTCTCCCTTACATACCGAGCTTTTTGTATGTCGGCTGTGAAATTAATTGCAAGAATACCACACAAATAGTTTTATAGCTATTATTAAAATGTACCCAATAAAAGTAATAAAAAAAAAAACTAATAAATAAAAGTATCCGTGTGTTAAAATTCGTACTATTTTAAATAAAATAAAATGTACGACTGGATCGCATGAACATGCACTTATGATCGATCACATCGTATGCAAAAGGTTTCTATCAAGATTCAAAATTGTTTTTACTAAATTTTTTATATAAACATTTTTTTAAAGAAAATATTGTTTATAATTTGATGGACCTCCTAAATAAAATTTTGGATCGAAATCCGTTGAGCCGTTTAAGAGAAAATTCAAAATAAATAAAAATGGTTGTATATCAGGTATATTATACAACATATTACACGTTAATAACAAAATATTTAAAAAAATTGTTTGACCACAATGTAGAATATACCTAAAATAGTTCACACCATTTATTTTATCAAAATCGTTACAAGCCGTTTTTGAGATAATTGAGATGGTAGAAAAAATTGTATAACAGTTACTAATTTATTAGACAATCGCCTAAAACGCTTAAATACCAAGTTTAAAGAAAAACGCTTCAGCCGTTTAGGCATGTACAGCTTTGTATAGACAGACGGAATTACGGTACCCCCTTTTTAGTGTTCTCTATTATCGTAATGTCAAGTTTGATTAAAATCTCGAGTTCCATTTTTTTCCAAATGCAAAACTTCCATTATAGTACCTACATATACCCCAAGTAAAAAGAGCCAAAGAACGAAAACTCCAAAACGAACTAATCGCATTTAACAGTGTTTTCTCACCGTAATTTTGTCGGACCATTCTATAGAAACTCTAGCTCACTCTAAAAAAATCAAAGTTCTAGGCGTCCTCCGGTAATGGAAAGTCGCTCCAATACTTTTTGGGGATTTAATTTATTGAAATTTTTTTTGTTTTGAATTTTTTGTTTTTATATTTCCTTTTGGTATGTCTGTAGCATTTTAGTACCTATATTCTGCTGCATCATAACATTTAAATGTGCAAAACTAAATTCGAACTTACTCATTTCACTTAAATAACTAAATCTTTTTTTGGCGGAAGGGAAGTTGAGTCCGCGAGTAATGAATGACATTCATCTCACTTTACTCGCGGAATCTCGCCACTTGATATTATGATACTATGATATTCCCCCAGGTGTCATTAGTTTCTATTTTTAAACGACTATCTTACCGATATTTTATTTTCAATTCAAATTTAAACTCACCACACTTTCATGTAATTCCACAATTAGTTGAATGTACTTACGACTCCACCTTCATTTTCTTTCAGGATTTTGTGACAATCAAAAAATAAACAAATTCAGCACAAAATGAGAACAATTATCTCTTTGCTTATCTCTCCATCACTACCTCTTTCTTCATTTCTGGATTCTTATTTTTTCGTTATCTGTTTCTGTCTGTCTTCTCAACTTCTGTCACTGTAAAAAAATTGAAGAAACAGCAGATTGTTTATACATTTTTTTACTGAAAAATATTGTCCATAATATTCCTCTTTTTTTTACATTTCATCAACGGTTTTATTGTATTGATTAAATAAACTTCCTCATAAAAGTTGAATTCCATCAGAAAAACACTTTTAAAATATATTATTCTCGAAGGTATTTTGCTTAATTGTTTCAACAAAACATGGTGCATTTTTATTAACAACCTACATAATTTACAATTTCAAGATGAAATACATAACTACATCTGAAGATGATTTTTCTTGCAACGAGACCACAAACGATCCACCTAGCGATAGTTCGAATAATGAAACTCTTGAATCAATTGCCATCGATGATGAAGATGAAGATGCTAATGAGGCCAGCCTCGAATCGAGCATGGACGAGAGTGCTCGATCATCTAGACAGCTAAGAAAAGCGTGTCGCAACAGTGGGCAGGCCTATGTGACCAGTTCGGGAAAATACGTGGCTGCCAAGAAGGTCGTACCACTAACTGAATGTCGTGCCAAGTGCTGCACCAGATTCACTCCCGAAATGCAGCAGGCCATCTTTAATGAGTACTGGTCTCTCGGGACTTATGAAAAACGCGCTGAATATGTTGCGTCCATGATAACAGTCATCAATAAGAAAACCACTCGTCCAAGAACTTTTGACCTTGATAGGGAAAAATGCAGAACAAAAACCTATTCATATTGCCTTGAACTTGGCGGCAAGGTACTACCAACTTGCAAAGGATGTTTCTTAAAGACACTTGACGAATCCGAGGGTATGGTTAAAACTGTTGCAACAAAAATTCGATGCGCACCATCTCGAAATTTGTGCAGCGAAATGAGGCGAAGCAGCGATAGTCCCAGACAAGACAATGTTGAAATTATATCTGCCAGAAGTACACTTCCATTTTTTTGTTAGTAATTTCCTTCCTCCATCATCATGGCAAAATGTACCTAGGTATATTTTTATAGTTCGATTTATTTATTTCCATAAGCATACAAAAACTTTTATCCCCATTCATTTTTATTTTTAAACAAAAAAAAAAAAAAACAGGAAAGGATATTAAAAAAAAATACTCTAATTATATTTTTATTGATATAAATTATTGAAACTTTTACCCAATTTAGTTGAAAATAGATATTTTAAAAAGTAATTAGATTTGTATTGTTCATCTTAATAGGTACCTTTATGATTTAAGTATTTTAAGCAATATTAAAAGAAAAATAAACAAACAAAAAAACAGGTAAATGATGATGGTAACCATTTCATAAAACAAATAAAACAACAAAATTTTACACTTTCGAAACCTAATAATAACAATTGTTGCAATTAATTCGAATATGTACTAAAAAACATATACGTTTTTATTGAAATAAATAAGCATTCAAATAAATTTATGATAATTACATTATGTGGTATTAAAATATTTTGATTCAAATGGATTATATAAGTAGGTACATAATTTTCTGGGTTTGTATGTTGAAATTTGGTGTGAAAAAATGTAACCAGTAAAGGCCTATTAAGGTCATGCGTTATTGTAAAATCTAAATCTTTAGTCGAGTTCAGAAACTATTGAATTTGTACTGTATTAATATGAGCTCAGATATTTACAGCGTAGTTTAGACTTTTTTTATGATAACTTCCCTTAGAGAAAGGGCACACTTCTACAGACCTAATAATCCGACAAAACTATCGCAAGACAGATTTATTTCATATTGTTCACGATTTTCCTGACGAAAATTATTAAAAAAAGACCTTTAAGTTTAATGGTACTTTATTGGCATTAAATACAAATTTACACATACAAAATATTTATAGAAAAAACTTATTCCTAATTTTCATGTTTCACTCGACTTAGCGAAACATAACATATTTTATTTGATCCTACATCTTGGTATCCTACGGGGCCCATATCACAATCAGCACAAGTGAGATACTTTAAATTGTCTACTGTATTTGAAAAACCAATGTTTTCGAACTGAAACATATCGCCAACAGTCCAGAAATCCTTCATCGGTTCAGTCTCAATTTTAGATGGGTCTTTAGTATTTTTAGCATGTATTGTCGGTAGGTTTATCTGTGAGAAAATGTGGGCGTTTTTTTTTTTGTAAAATAAAAAAATTCAATACACTTTTATGTTGTTTGTAACCTCTTCATTTTGTTGTAAATAGATTCCTTGTTGTTTTGAAAGAATTAATGAATTACAAAATTGACACCTTAGGCAATTTTTGTTTTTACCATTTGAAATTTCATTTTCAAAATTAATTTCAGTCATTTTTTTTTAAAACTATTTTGTTGCGAAAAATATTTAGGTAAAAATAAATTTTCTATTTTGTTGATAAATGAAGGATGGTGGGTGACAGTTCTCACTCTCAGCTGAGTCCAGTGTTGCTGTGGGGAATTTAGATGACAAATGGTGACGGAAATGACATTTCAATTCAGCATTTTAAGTGATACCAATTCTACATTCTTTAAGAATTAATTATTTACACGTTCTGATTAAGGATGCTTAACATGTATC
Organism: Philhelius pedissequus; assembly: GCA_910595825.1. Classification (NCBI taxonomy): domain Eukaryota; kingdom Metazoa; phylum Arthropoda; class Insecta; order Diptera; family Syrphidae; genus Philhelius; species Philhelius pedissequus. The sequence goes on from OU343160.1 coordinate 330,914,674, forward strand.
TTAATCTTCATATGCATCGACATCTGCAAAAAAAGAGGAAACAAAATAAGAAAATCATACTTGTGCGATAGAGAGCGAAGACCAAAATTAAGATCATCTTTATGTATGAAGATTATAGGAAGTATGAATCTGAAGATTGCATTTTTATCTGCACCATAATTTGTTCAGTTCTGGCAACGAATTTTCAAGTTTTTTTTTAACCATTTCATCTCAGTTTGATTAAAGCGAAAATTTTCTTCTCAAGACTACATACCTGTACGCTAAGAACATGTGATCGTGAGATGTGTCAAGAAAGTTATAGCAGAGTTCGAGTAAGTTATTAGTGTGAGGATACACACTAATTTTCTTACTTACTCCTTACTTTTATGTTTGTTTTGTATTATATGGTCCCCATCTACTTTTCTTCAAGTCTGCAGATGCAGATCGATGTAAAGCCTCCTTTAGTGTATTAATTTTTTGGTCAAATATGTATGTATATAAAAATATTGTTGTAATTCGATTTTTTCCACAAAATCCAAAGCACAGTACAACAAAAATTGATCAAAAAATAGAATATGGGCAAGTTGTACAAATATTTTAAATTAACGATTTTGGCGAATTAACTGAGGATCAATATTGGTTCAAGCATACACAAAATAATACTATAAAAAGTATCAACGCAGATGCTAATAAACTAATATTTGTAGCCCATAGAGCCAGAAAAGTACTAATTTTAAAAAATATTTAAGCCACAGTTGAGCCATACCAAGAGGGGAAACTTTCGTACGTTTCACCCTCCAAAACCCATTTGCTTACCTTGTTGTTTTTGTAAATTTGACTGTCTATACATGAATAGATGTGAAATCATACAGCAAAATGTGGTGTACACACAGAAATTTCCCATCTTGGTATGGCCCTGTGATTTAAACATTAAAATTCGAACGAACCAAAAAATATTTATGATAAAAAAAATAAACTTCATGTGCATGTGTCAAGTTTTAAAGTAGAAATGTCATTAAAATGTGCTCAATCAATTTTAGTACTTTTTTTGACATTTTTTTGTGTGTTGTGTACACACTTACACTTAATGAGATTTAGCATTTGACAATATTGTTGCACTGCTCTGCTTGTATTTTGAATGCATTTAAAATGAGACAAAATGAAGTACCAAAGGGGTTTAAGTGGAATATGTCATTAATAAGACAAAGTGTTTGTTGTTTGACATTTATAAAATTATTCCTTATTAAGAAGAATTATGACATTAGACAATAATTTGAAGAATCAAGAGCCATTTGTACAAACATAATTCAAAATATTTGATCCAACAGAGTTACCTTCGGTAAATAATTCGGAAACTAAACTATATATCAATAACATAAGGACCCGAAACCTCTGCTTTCATTTGACATTTGCCAAGTAACTTTTCTGTTCCCCTTCCAATAGACACATTGATAAAAACGCACACATGAATCTTTTCTGTTCCAATTCCTATAGACACATAGACAACACAGCCCTAGTAATTTGTTTTTGTTTTGTTTTTCGATGTCCCATCTATTCATGGATAGAGTTTCAAAGCTACAAATACAACAATGTAAACAAATGGGTGTTAGGGGCGAAACGTACGAAGGTTTCCAATCTTATTATGGCTTATTTGTGCTATATATCTCGTATAAATAATGCCTTTCGACCTATGACCACTAAAATAAAATAATTAGAGTTAAATAAAACTCTATTTATTTTTATTTTATTTCAACTAGAAATCGTTTAAAAAAACTTATTATCGTATAATTTCTTTTAACTTTGACAACTTTATATCTTATTGCAAACCCATTCGTTTTACATTTAGCGTTTAACAAAAATTATAATTAAATTTGGCAACCCTACTTATTAAAGAAATAGTGATAAATTTGAATACCGCTAATAACCATTTATAAGAAGGCGTTGCATTTTATGTTTGACCCATTTACTCATCAAAAATTCAAAATGATGCTTTCGATATCATATTTTATCTTCCTTTTAGAAAAGCACGACTTTCCATTCAAAACACTTAAATATCAATAATACCAATAGGATGAATATAAAAGATAAGCCACGTCGTAAGTTTTCTATCAGAAATAAAAACTACTGTATATTTGCCATAAATTATAGTAGCATAGGTTTTGAATCGACATTAATGATATTTATAATTTTTTACATTTTATTCGTTAAAAGCTCGCAAAATCCTTGGAATGAATAGCAAGCTTTCGGCAGTTAGCTCGCAATCTGATTTAAATTATTCTGAAAATCGTGAAATAATTTTTCAGGCACCTTCAATGGACCGCATGTGTTTTCCCAACATTAATAATCAGGGTATGTAAAAAAAAAAAACTTACCAACGTATGTATGTACATCCATACATATGTACATATGCTATGTGTATGTATATTTTTCTTAGAAATTCCATCGATTTGGCCATATGGAGCGTTTCTATCACCAGTCATTCCTGTACAAAATATGGCTCTTCAGTATGCACTTGCTCCAAATATGCAATACGCGGCGATGCCATTTTTTCCTCAAACCATTTCTAATGGACCAACGCCTACAACTAATGGCAATGGCCATTCCCAACAACAGCATAATATTGGTTCAAGGGAGCCTGGAAAGATGACCATTCAAATTGGTGTACAATGCGTCAATCAGAATAATCCAATTAACATAAATGCAATGAATGACATGGTGGCATCTATAGGGAAAATAAATATTCAGTCTGATACATTAGACAAAGGTGAGTTCAATTTGGCTATCAGGAAAAGGTACCGCTTTAAGGTTTGACCTAAATTAAATTCCTTAAACGAAAACTTTGCTCATAACCTGGAAAAGCTTTCTTCATTTTCAATTAAAATAAGGGGAAAAAACTTAGATAATGATTTTTTTTAGAGGATTTAAATTTTCAAACTTCTCCAGTGCCATCAAGAACTACAAACACAGAACCAAGGTTTGTTTGCTAATCTAATAATAAGCTGACAAACCATAATAACTATTTAACCCATTTAGAATTCCCAAAGATTTTTCATCGATTATTGGCGGTGGAGATCCATCGGATATGATCATAAATTCGGCCACATTTGAAATCTTGAAATCACTTGCCCTTTCAGGTAGTGAAACTGCAGAGAAGCTCGCCTACACTCATCGGAATCGGCCATGTTTCAAAAAGATCGACAGTCTATGTGCCCGGTTGAAACAAGATCTAGTTCGTCCCGATGGAGTTCTGCCCAATATTAATTCCCAAGGAATCGCATGGGCTGTAAAAGATTTTATATTCGTATTCACAAGAGTTATGAATGCATGGATCATAATCAAGGGTTATGTTAATAATACTCCAGAGGGATTGAATAAAGTCCGATCAGCCTTAAGTCCTGAATTCGTACAAAGTTTTTCAGCATGGCAAGAAACTACAGTGAATTTCGTCGATAACCTTATTAAATCCTTTATCAATTTGGATAATCTTGTGCAGTCTCAAAAAAATGTCTACCAGAAAACAGCCACTTCAACTCCGATGAAAAGCAGTAATGATGATTCGTTTGAGTACACAAATTCATCAGTCGATGACTATGTTGGATTGCCAAAGGATTCAACTACCCTTAACACAAACTATATGTACACCATGGTTGAAGATTCTGATCTAACTCAACGCGAAAATACTTTAAATGGAACCTATTTCAAAACTGGCACTTATAATTTTATCAAACGAAAAACTTGTGATTTGTCTGAAGTTGTTACCACGACTAGTATAGAACAACTACTTGATTTTGATGAAAACTTTGCTAAGACATTGTCCAATATTTCTTCTGCCTATGATTTGTTGCCCGTCTTCAAAGACCATAGTGAAAAAAAAATTTATTGTGAAATGCGTGCATTAGAGAACAAATTGTCTCAATTTTCAAGTGACTGTATGTCAACGAATGTGGAAAAGCCCTTGGGGAAGGATCTAATAAATAAGTTAAATGTATTTATCGAACGTTTGATGAAAATGAAGAACGGAGATGTTTTTTTTAAAACACAGTTTTGTCAAAACTATGTATACAGTGATTGTATTTTTTTTGCGAAATTATTTTATTCTAATGCTCTTCATATAGTTTCCAGATTTTATAGCACAGACACCAGAATTCATGGATATTCGTGAAATCATACTGAAATGCCAAACATGCCATTACGGACACGTATTTGAAGTTGTTCATGATATACGATTAATTATATATCAGACAAAAGAGTATTTAAAGGTAGAATATATTTTTTTTTAATTTTATTTTCGTCTGAAATAATTTCATATTATTCATAGAAAAATCTAAACCCGAATCTTGCTGAAGCTTTAGCCCTATTTCAAGAAGAAGTGGAAATTATCTTTGCTCAGGAACCTTTCGAAAATTATAATTTTGATCATATCAAGGGAATCCCCAACGAAATTTTATACAACAGTGGCAAGTAAAAAATATCTAAATGGTTTTAAGGCAACCGTCTACTTTCTTTTCTAAACAAGTTAAAAATTCGGTTAAATGTTTAATACTTTTCAAAAATATACCTATCATTGAATAAATATGTAATAAGACTTTATGTAATAAGGAATTATTTTTGTTCCATAGTGTTTTTGTAATTAAATTGATAATTCTTTTTTTTTATTATTATTTTTCAATGATAGCTAGTTTGTAAGTTATGTAATTTGAAATTTAAACAAAACAAATATTTATAGTTTTTGGTAAATGTTTTTGAACGTATTTTTTGAAATTTGCTTACCAAAATGTGCATGTAATATGAATTGTCGTGTGGTATTAATTATTGAATGTGAACAAATAAATATTAGTGTATTTTTGTTCAATGACTTTGGAAAATAAAATTATCTCTTTCATTTCACAACTTTAAAATATTTTGGTGTGGAACCAAAGATCTATTCGTGCCGTAAATTAAATTTAAAATGAAAACAAATTCTCGGAATTCTAAATTTCTAATAGCTGGGCTTGTTCGATTTTATTGCTGGTTGCTTAAATTCAAAGGTCTATTCACACTTGATCTTTTTTTTGTGCATCGCAAAATAATGGGGTTTTTCATTGGTAAATTCAGAATTTGATGCATAATTTGATATTTTTCGTAGCGAATGGGACGCGATTTTAATTAAATTTTCTTTTGTTACTGATAGTTGTAAAAATGAATGATTCCAATTTTACCAGGGCTTAGTGTGGTGTAAGTAAAAAGAGGAGTAGATTCACCGAAAAATACGAATCTGAGAATTTGATTTAGAGTTAAAAGATTTGTATCAAAAAAGAATTAAATTTTTGTACCAATGGAAAATCACATTGTTTAACTTTATTAATTTAGTTCTACTATTTTTGATGGAAATAATAAAGGATAATAGTTGGATGCATTTTAAATCTTTTTTTTATTTTATCTGGTAATTTTTTCATGCATCCATTTTCGTAAACCATGTCCATGTCATGACTATCGCTTTCTTAAGTATCGTGTTCTTTCGTTTTTTAATTTGTAATTAGGGCCCATAGGTAAAATTTTATGTCAAAAGTTAATTTTGTCAGTAGTCAAAATATTTGAGGAACAGTTCAATAATTTTAAATCGCCGTTTTTTACTGATTAACTGAAGTTCAACGATGGTCCAAGTATGTATTTGGCATATTCTTTCTACTCGAACCATAGTTGAACGCCAGTTATTGCCCCGAGACCACTGACCAAAATTTTGAACCACGTTTGTTCAACTGATCAGAAACCACGAGAAAAGATACATTAGAATGTGTATGGTATTTTGATTTAAAATATACATTGATTTATGTTTAGAAGGAAATTTTAATAAAAGGAGTTTTTCTTTTTAAGTTCAGAGCAGAGTCTGAAGTGTCAAAAAATTTGTTTGTTTCTTTTTAACTCAGACCATGCAGAGCTCCAAATGTGTGTTCGTTTTTTCGTTCTGAACATGTGTAGATCGCACTCGACGTTCTAGAACATAATTGACTGAGCATGTGAGTAAATCTGAACGCACCAAATACCATGTGTGTCAAGAAGGAAAATGTGAAGAAAAAAATTATTAGATACATAAGTTGGCGAAAGAAAGCTGATTGCTTGTGGATTTTCTGTGGGTATTTGAGTGTGTATCAGGGTACTAAATAAGGTAGGTAGCCTTTTCACACCAAACCCAAAATACGGTTTTCGCGAAAGTGTTCTATTGCTTTTTATGGTTAAAATGAATATTTGTTCTGATTTGTGTGGTTCAAGTGTGGCTCTGTTTGGAAAAAATTCAGTGCATATTAGCTGCGTTTTATTATCTACGGGTCTGGGTCTGAGTTATTTTTTAACACATGTTACAACAACGACACGAGATCCAGGTATCTATCGGGGTTTCTATCTAGGTTTGTAAATATTAGTATTAAATTCGGCGAACAGAGTGATGTACATATACCAGATCGTTTTATTTTACGGGGTGAACCATATGGGTTATTGGCGATAATAAAACACGGCTAGTCTATGAGTTCGAACTCTGTTCAGTGTTCTGCTCTGAACGAAAAAGAAAAACGCCTAAAGCATAACAAAATTGTGAATTACACACTGAACAGAGTTCGAACACATAGATTATGCACTGAACTTGTTCCAACAAGCGAGCTCTTAACAATGATATGCTTTTTACACACACTTGAACCACGGCAATCTGAATACATTTTCATTTTAACAATAAAAAGCAATATAACACAAAACCTACCCTTTTTTGTATGCATATACACACCAGATACAGAAAATCAACAAGCGATCAACTTCATTCGCCAACTTAATTGTATTTGATTATTTGTTTCTTCATATTTTACTTCTTGAAACACATATGGCATTTGGTGCGTTCAGCAATTTACTCACATGCTCAGTCAATTAATTTCGAGCAAGTCGATTATGCGATCTACACATTTTCAGAATTTTTTTCATAACTCAGACTTAAAAACGAATAATACACGACCAGTGTGACCAATAAAAATTTCAGATACTGCTTAGATAGCAGTTTTATCAGAATTTTTTTGCTACAAAAACTGCTAAAAAAATGCTAATTTTTCTTTAGAAAAAAACTGACAAAAATCCTGCCAACTCTGAAAATCCTGTAATTAGAACCCAAACAAACGTAAATAGGTTATGCCTGAACCAATCAAACTTGTCTTAGGGTGACGCTTAAAATACCGAATGTATATTTTTTATAGCTTTTATTTTACTTTAGTGTGTTGGATTTTAAATAACTAATCAAACCCAAAAAAGAAGTTGATTATTTTGTTAGGTTTATTTTATAAAAAGGAAACAACCTTACAAGAACATAGTTATTAATCCATTTCGCAAGAAAAGAAACAAAAAATCAGGTAACAGAGTTTTTTAATCTAATTGAGTAAAAGGTATTTATATAATTTTTTTACAGAGAAATGTTTCTGCTTCATTTAAAGCATCTCAAAAATATCACTAGTTTCCTAATCTTCTTTTACGGTAAAATTACATTATTTAGGAGGAATAATGAAGATATTACAACCTTTTTCAGATAAATTATCTCGGATAAAAAGTGTACTATTTAACAATTTACATTCGACTGCTTCGTTGATCCTTTACAAGATTCATACAACAAAATACAACAAAACTAAAAATGAATTTACAAAGTTTAACAACTCTTTGCAAGGGTTTTCATTGGACCGGCTTACCTTGCACCAAAATTCAACAGTATTTTCAATATTTTTATTTATGTAGATTTATGTTATTCCATTGCGATTCAATTTTGGATATAAGTTCAGAACTCATGTTTTTATCTTTACATAAATCTTTTAATGGTTGCTTATAAATTCGCAAAACTTTTTTTAACAGAAAAGAAGTTTACTTACTGCAAAATTCATAGATTTTGTGGAGTTCACGATTGAAGCTCTATAATGAGCGATACGCATTTATGTTTGATTGAGTGTTATTCTTTTAAAGTAGGTAATATCTTATTTTAGGTATGACAAATATTAAAACCTGCTAGATTTCCTGCTGAAACCAAGTTACCTACTAAAAAAAACTGCCGTCAAGATTTAAAAAAAAAATAATAAATTGCTAAAAGCAAACTTTTCTCGCTAAATTTACCAGGACGTATGCTAAATTGGCCACACTCAATACGACAATACTCTGGAAATAAAAAATCTAAATTAGAGAGAGAGATCTCCTCCATGACATTTGGTGCCTTCAGCAATTTACTCACATGTTCAGTTGATTATGTCCGAGCACATCAAGGGCGATCTTTACATTTTCAAAACGAAAAAAGAAATACGCATTTGGAACTCTGAATGCTCTGAGTTAAAAAGAAACACAAACTAATTTTTTGACAACTTAGACTGCTCTGAACAAAAAAAGGAAAACGCCTTCTGAGTTTAAAAGCAAATCAAGTGAAATCTGCAAATTTAGTGTGAACTCAGCTTAGCAAAACGAGAAAATAGATAACTAGATCCGAAAAGAATAAATAAATCAAACACACCCAAATACCCTAAAAATAAACGGTTTTGTTTTTCCAAGAATTCGCTGTTTGTCAATGCCATATAGCCGAAGAAATATTTAAAATTAAAAAAAAATCGTTTTTATTTCTTCCTTGAAAATATTATCTCGATGTATGTATGTACACAATTTTTATTTTATTCTTCAAAAAGATGATCTTATAAAAATAGCAGTTTTAAAATTATAGTGTTGCGATTTGATTTACATACATTACACAAAATCCATTCAAATTATTCATTAGAATTATTTCTTAAAATCTATTTTTTTTTGTTCAAATATACACAATTCAATTCAAAATATAGCACTCTGGTAAATTCTAGACAAATATAGTAAATATAAAAGTATTTGTTTCCTTACTGTTAATGTGTTTTTTTAAAGGCAAGCTTATGATTGATTTGGATAGATCAATCTTAGCTATAATAATTGTAATTGTATAAGAAAAGAATTTCATTTGGTCTTCCTTCAATATGGTCAAATTGAAAATGTTTTAATGAGTCCTCAGTAAGAATCTTGTTGACATCTTCTTCAAAGCTGTTTACATTCCTGTCGAGAGTCGGTTCCATATTTCTCTAAAAGATGATATGAATCCATTGAGAAACGTAGATATTATAGCCCTATTCTGCTTAACGTTCACATGACCATTTATATTCTCCTATCTGTCGGAGAGAAACGATTATTGCAAAATCTAATGAACCTCGTAAAATTAAATTAAAGGGAGAGAAGCATATAACCGAGTCATTTACTTAAATCTGATTGTATCAATCGATTCGTTGAGCAGATTAGGGATGATCAAAAAAAAAACCTTCACTTGCCATTAGGAACTTCTTTACTTGATATATAATGGCTCTTACATCGTGAACAATTTCAGCAACATGTCCATAACCACCGTTTTGATATTTTTTGATGATTGAACTGACATCCTTGAAATCCGGAGTAGTGTCAATGAAATCTGGGAACTGCAAAGAAGTAAGTAAATTTAAATCTAGTTATTAAATAATAATTATATTATTTATATACATAATTCCGACAGAAAACAGTATTAAAAAATACTTCAGCGCTTTTCAACTGCTCCAAATTATTTTTAAAGACTTTCATCGGTTCAGAAATACTTTCGTTTTTGAAGTTGTTATTTTCGGTGTGCGCAAGATTATCGAGCCTTAAAAACGATATTCTTAAATTTTCAACAAACTTCTTTGAGGTTTCCTGCCATTCAATAAAGCTTGGCACAAAATTGATGCTCAAATCCATTCGAACTTTCTCCAGACACTCCGAAGAATTATACACATACTCTTGGATTATATTCCACGCATTTATAATACGAGTAGAGGCGAATATTAATTCCTTAATAGCCCACACTGTGCCTTGTGAATTAAGATTGGACACAGCACCATCACCATTAATCAATTCGAATTTCATGCGATTGCACAAAGTATCGACTTTCCTAAAAAATGGACGGCTGATATAGGTATTGGTGACTTTTTCTCCGTATTCACAACAACTCATACTAAGTTCCATTAAGGCACTGTGTGTGGCTTTGCTAGATATGCCAAATTTAGATGATTCACTGCAAAATCTATTCATCAAATTTTGCATAGTAATCTCCAAGTTTTTTAAGAATCCCAATCGCTCTTGTGGTTTATTTGATGTATGAATCACAATATCAAGCCTTAGAAAGGATATCATTAGATTTTTTAGAAATCCAAACGTGGCCTCCTGCCATGCAACAAAAATCGATACAAATTCGGGAGTCAAAGTCGATCGTACTTTATTCAAACCCTCTGAATAATCGTAAATGTAACCTTTAGTTAAATTCCATGCACTGATTATTCGTGTGCAAACGAATACGAGATCCTTAATAGCCCAGGCTATGCCTTGTGTCTTAACATGTCGAACAACACTGTCGCGATATATCAAATCCTGCTTCAAACGATCACACAGAGCGTCGATCTTCTTGAAGAACGGACGATAACAGTGTATGCGGGCGATTCTTTCTCCATCTTCAGCACAAGACAGCGAGAGGGCTTTTAACGCATTATAGGTTGCTGCTGTATTTATTGTTTCGTAGCCATTTGGGCCTTGAATTGTCAAGACGAAGTTTTTATTGACATCTGTTGTATCTACAAAGTGAAATGTATCTGTTTAATGTAACAAACTTTATATTTAAAATAATAAATGAAATAAATCAAAGAAAGTGATAGAGCCAGAGACGAACTACATACAATCTAATGTTGGTTTTAAGTAGGAACCACCGACCAAATTGTATTGTTTGCGGTTTTGGCATACAAATACAGAAAAGAGGACATATCATACCTTTTGTATAGTCTTTAAGCTGGCTAAAGCTCCTATCTATTCCAAAAGTAGGTGATATTTTGTAATTCTTTGAATCGAAAATTGTATGATCACTTTGGTTAAAGGAATTGACATAATTTTCATTGGGCTTTTTGAAGATTTCTTGTCTTGATTTAACATTATTATAGATGTCCTCTACAACAGCCAAGCTTGGATAGAAAAACACTTGTGATGGCCATATTGATTTATTATCTAAAACGTGGAAAAATGAGCTACTTTTTTGTTGTTTTTTTTTTTAGGTAACCTTGGCTTGGCGGGACTGGCCACCTTAATTGATCGTTCCTAGCTGCATCTGCTCGTGGTGCGCTTTTATGACCATGAAGGAACTCATCCATGGTTTCCCGCGTATAATCAGTATTAAGCATGCTAATATTACGGACTAATGGAGAAGAGAATACGAGTCGAATTTGTTTTAATTTTTATAAATGACTGTAACACCAGAAAAGAACAATTATGTATTAAAAAATACGCTTTTGAGGATTTGTTACAATTGTTTGTTTTGTGAAACGATTGGGATAGGCAGGCATCAGTGAAAGTATATAAAAATATAATTACTTGAAGAAAAATGTGTGCTGAAAATAATAAAATTACTGAAGTTTAAGAAGTGCGGCATTAACAAATTCAAAAAGGAAAAAAAAAACAAAAAAAAAACTGTAAAACGGGAGGAAAAGGAAAGCGGCGAATAGCCATTTGTGTCATTTTGAAAGTTCGCTTGAAGTTCAGTGATGCCACTCTACAAAATTAACTGCGTATTCATTAACAGCCCGATTCTCCCGTAATCACTGATACCTCACAAGTCACAAGCAGACGTGAAATTAATTTTGTGACTTTTCGGATTATCCCCCAAAGTCACAATTTGTGAGTGTCATAAAAACAATCGAAATTGTTATCTACTTTGAAGCAGGTTACAACTCGCAAATAGTTTGAGTTTCGACATTTCGATGCGGCATTCGATATAATATTATGTGAAACAATTTCTTCTATATTCCAGCATGAAACAAACAGAATATGAAATTTTAATTTGCATTTCAAAACTTAAGCAGCGACTACCAAAAAGAAGGAAAAAAGATCAGAGCATCGTATATAAACTCTTTATCAGTAAGCACACAATAGTGTGGTTATCTGTAGGTATTCTGTTCGTTCTATAATCTATACCACTCCAGATCAAATATAAATTCTTTTACATTTTCTTGTTTGAAACTGAATGAAACGTATTCTCTTTGATAGTTGTTTATTTGTTTAAACAAAAATAACTTCATTTATACATATTTGTTTATCTTCATTATTACATCTATAATAAATAAACCGCATCAATTTCAATTTTTATTTTGTTTCTAATATACAGCTGTTCCAATAATGCCACTACGCAATTCACATTTAGCTGTGGTGAGCTTCGTTGTGAGTTTTCTTGTGACGATTGGGGAAGAATTCGATAAATGTTATCGAGTCACATTAATCCTCACAAGGAATAGTCGCAACGACTTGTGAATCGGGCTGTAAATGTCTTTTCTACTACTGCAACGCAGACAGCCTCATCAACCTAACTAATGCCGGATTTACACGACAACTGAATTGGCAGTATTACTGTCAAAATCTTGGCATTATTTTCTTTGTCGTGTTAATGGTCGAAAATGTGGTAGTATATTTGTCATTAAAAATCTGCCAGCCAGAATGTTCGTTAAGTTGTGGCATTATACTGAAGTCGTGTAAATTCAGTCAAATAATGAAAATTTGCAACAAATAATCAACTTGCTCATTTTTTACTGCAAGTTGGTAGTATTTTTATCTGTCATTATTTTAGCTTCGTGTAAACGAAGGTCGTTAACCATAAATCCTCTTTAAAATCTACTGAAAGCTAGAGAAGATGAAAACTTGAGAATTTTAATCTCAAAAGAAGATAAGAAATTAATCTCATTGAAATCTTCTTCGAAGTAGAAGATTGTCAAAAGAAACAAACATTATTTCATAGAGCGCGCCTATTCTAATGTCACTTTCTCCATTTACATTCAACAAAAAAAACCTGTACAACATTATTTAATTTGCTTTTGTCTGGTGAAATTAGTTTAAGAAATAAAACATCAAGCAATGTATATATTCACAATCAACAATTTACTTCATACAATTTAAATAATTGCATAAAAACATGTTATGGACATAAAAACAGATATAAATTCAAATTTATTTAAAACTATATGATTTTTCAAAAACGTGAATTTGATTTGCAAAACGTTTAATTTGATTTGCAAAGAGTTTAATTTGATTTGCAAAAAGTTGAATTTGATTTGTAAAAAGTTTAATTTGACTTGAAAAGAGTATTAAAAAATAAAAGTATTGTTACAAACTTCTTGGAAACAAATATTTAAAAAAGTCAAGTATATTTAGTAACTTTCCCGGGGCGGAAACACAAAATAAAAACGAAATAAGGATGTATTAATGAATTGAAGATTTTTTAGAGCTGCTAAGCAAAGACACAGAGTCACAAAAAGAGATTAGATCCGTAATCGTTCGTTTCAAAGCAGAAAAGTATTGGTTTTATTAGCGAATCCCTTTTATTGAAACAAAATCGCCATTAGTGGCATTCTCGATTTTAGAAAATCAACAACACTTTTGTACAAACGGGAAACAAACCTATCTCATATTACAAATTTTACAAAAGTGCTCCTGCACAAAAATAAAAGTTAAAAGCGGACTAACTTTTACTATTGTAAAACTTAAAATATCAATCCTTAGAGCAGTATGTTCAAAAAACATTTTTTTATTTTGTGATGAATGTGTTAAGGCTTAATTAGTGTGCTGAATGTAATTAAACCTTAATAAGAATTGACATTAAGGCCGTGTGTGAATTACGTTAAAGCCTAGTACGCTGCTGATGCGAAACGAAAAATCCCATACAAAAATGACACGACGAAATCATGAACGAAAAATTTCGTTCTACTTTTCGTTTTCCAGTACGCTGCTGAACGACGAAATGTGTAATTTTAGTGGATAGCTGTAGTAGATTTCTTAGTACAATTCTCCACTCTTTTCGTTCTCAATTTAATTGACCTGCACATTAATTGCTTGCGAAATTTTGACATTTCATTTTTTTTATAAAAAAAAAGTCAAGCTCTTGTAATTCTTATTTGATTTTTCTTTGGCTTTGTGTTTTCTCTAGTGTCTGGTTTTTCTGTGCATTTCCTGTATTAAATTATTCAAAATACATTCAATTCTAATTTTGTATCACACCCAATTTCAAAATCGACTAAACTAAATCTGCAAAATGAAAATGGGAAGTTGGAAAGAAGCACACCCTTCACATATCTTATCGGCGAACAAGATATAGCTGATCTTTATTTGGAGTGCTGATTATAACCAACTATCGTCTTTTCTCATACCTAGTGCTAGTGCTTAGATTAAAAATAACCTATGTCCTTTTAAAATTAATTTATTTTAAGTGACTACTAAATAAAAATATTATAATCAAGATTCAGTAGTTTGTTCTGCAATTAACTGTCCATGTCATGATTTTTAAAATACATTTGTTACTCCGACTTTTAAATTCTATGCGACCTTTGACACCATATAAATATAAAAAAAACACTAGCCATTTCTAACTACATACTTTCAACACATAAATTAACTCAATTGCCACAAAGAAAAAATCAAATCGACCGCCCGCTACTGGCAGTACGAATATGAATTTCCGACCTGGTCGGGACAAGGAAGCCAAAGGTAAGCGGCCTTCCGCTACACCAACGACAATTAAGGAAATCATCGTTACCACAATAATGTTTGGTTGCAAAAAGGCCATCTTAAACGATACCCACCTCTATTTAGAAAGCCTGTTTCCGATCTCATTGATTGGCGATTTTATACCATACCCCAGAACTTATTTCTCAAGTTAAGATAATCTGTTTAATGTTTACTTCGTGAAAATCGGCACGGGATGGACATTGTTATTTAGTCTACAATTTCAGGTGATGACCTCGCTAGTCCTTTGTTGTGTTGATAGAAAGAAGATGATGACAAATCACTTACCTCGCATTGCCATTGCTACCTTCTTTTTCTTTTCTGGCCGAAGTTTTTTTTTTTTTTAATGTAATTGAACCATCGTATGGCAGATGCCCTACTCGTGAATTTGATAGCAAATCAAGCTGCTTGCAAGCTGGTCACTTGTCAATTGGATTTAACATATAAGGCCATGCATTTTTACTATTCATTCGATTTTAGTATTAATTGAGGAAGCAAGACCTATAGTTAAAATGGGAACCGATCAAAGAGCATTCGCAGAGTAGCAGAGCGGTCAAGTACAAACCCACTAAGAAAACTCACTGATGAACAAGTGAAAATGCAACCCGTTCCAAAAATGTATTCTAAAAGCTATTCACTGTTCTCTTGGAATATATAATCTGAAAATACTTCGAAGTGTATCTTTGGAACGGGTTATCCTAAAAACTTGGTTGATACCTCTTTGTAATCTACTCTTGATGCTCTCAAAATCAGCATCAAAAGTTTTTATGTAGAAGCCTTATTGCAAAAAATCACTCTTGAAATACGCATATTTAGAATGATGTATGCGTATTCCTGGAGCTATTTTTTTTAATGCAACTTCTTTGCAAAAAATATTGATGCTTCCTTTGAAAGTATGAAGTGCTGATTCTAAAAAGATATCGCTCGCCTTTATTGGACAACCCGTTCCAAAGATATAGTTCAAAACCTATTCACTGTTCACCTTGAAATACATAATCTGAAAATACTTTGAAGTGTATCTTTGGAACGGGTTATCCTAAAAACTTGGTTGATACCTCTTTGTAATCTACTCTTGATGCTCTCAAAATCAGCATCAAAAGTTTTTATGTAGAAGCCTTATTGCAAAAAATCACTCTTGAAATACGCATATTTAGAATGATGTATGCGTATTCCTGGAGCTATTTTTTTAAATGCAACTTCTTTGCAAAAAATATTGATGCTTCCTTTGAAAGTATGAAGTGCTGATTCTAAAAAGATATCGCTCGCCTTTATTGGACAACCCGTTCCAAAGATATAGTTCAAAACCTATTCACTGTTCACCTTGAAATACATAATCTGAAAATACTTTGAAGTGTATCTTTGGAACGGGTTATCCTAAAAACTTGGTTGATACCTTTTTGTAATCTACTCTTGATGCTCTCAAAATCAGCATCAAAATTTTTTATGTAGAAGCCTTATTGCAAAAAATCACTCTTGAAATACGCATATTTAGAATGATGTCTACAACTTCTTTGCAAAAAATATTGATAGTTCAAAGTATTTTCAGATTATGTATTTCAAGGTGAACAGTGAATAGGTTTTGAACTATATCTTTGGAACGGGTTGTCCAATAAAGGCGAGCGATATCTTTTTAGAATCAGCACTTCATACTTTCAAAGGAAGCATCAATATTTTTTGCAAAGAAGTTGCATTAAAAAAAATAGCTCCAGGAATACGCATACATCATTCTAAATATGCGTATTTCAAGAGTGATTTTTTGCAATAAAGCTTCTACATAAAAACTTTTGATGCTGATTTTGAGAGCATCAAGAGTAGATTACAAAGAGGTATCAACCAAGTTTTTAGGATAACCCGTTCCAAAGATACACTTCAAAGTATTTTCAGATTATGTATTTCAAGGTGAACAGTGAATAGGTTTTGAACTATATCTTTGGAACGGGTTGTCCAATAAAGGCGAGCGATATCTTTTTTGAATCAAAACTTCATACTTTCAAAGGAAGCATTAACAAAGCCAAAAGTAGTTTTGTCACCAAATTACTTTTAGATTTATTTTTTTGTCACCAAATTTCCTTTATAATTTTTTTGAAATAATTCTTGGACTTGAAAATGGTATCCGGAATTAGTAAGAAACCATAAATTTGAACTCATAACCGTTTACACCATTCCAATGAAGGACGTAGTTTTCGAATTATAGAGTGGTTTACCTCCCTATTTAATTGATTTTCTTAAAATTGATAGAAATTTCATCAAATCGGCAGATAAACCAGTTAATAAGTCTCAAAGTATTTGCTTAATTTCCATCATTTAAACGGTTCTGAGTTTTATTTTAAATCCTCTATGTGTAACAAGAACAATTTTTAAATCCAAGAATTATTTCAAGAAAATTACATCTAAAAGTAATTTGGCGACAAAAAATTTTCCATCTAAAAATAATTTGGTGACAAAATACTTTTTTTTTTACAACTTGTCATTTGTTTTTGACAGCTTACAGAACTCTCCGCAAATATTTTTCCGCTGTGGTTTTCGTTAGCATTTCGCTCTCCTAGTGGAGACCACCGAAAAATTTCGTTTCGCATCAGCAGCGTACTAAGCTTAAGATGTTGGTTAAATCCACTGATCTCTATAATACACTGGATAGTGTATTCACATCCAAAAATCGACCCCAATAGAAAACTGTAATACTTGTAGAGGGTCCATGGGGTCAATTCCCGAACTGTGAAGTTCTGAAGTGAAAAAAAAGAAATATCATTTCAGTTTTCACAGAGGTTTATCAATTTCCAACTTCACGCACACGCCTAATGCGATTCTAGAACTCATTGTGATAAAGTTTGTACTAAAAAGTACTAAATGATAAATTCTGTCATTTCTGATTAGATTTTTTGTTGGGAAAGGTAAATATTTCATTTCAGTTTCTAAATTTGCTTAAGAATAATGTCCGGAATAATAATTCAATTAATAAATTAATAAAAGACGTCGTACTGAACAATTGTGGGTTTTATATTATATTTAATAGTATCTCTGTTTTGAGTAAGATTTATTATTTGTTCATGTGAGGATATTGAGGCTTTCCCTTCGAGATGGGCATAATCTATTCGAAGTTACAACTAGGAGCACTTTATTGAACTTTATAGATTCCTAATACATTTATGCATGGATTTAATACGTGAATTGGGAGCATTCTTGAAAAACACTCAACTTATAAGTGCGCTTCAAAGCCATTTAAATATGGTAAAGTGCTCTGCATTTTTTTGCAATGGGTAGTTTCCAACGATCTGTCGCGGGAATGATCACCGCCGCGTCGGCTGTTGTCAATCTGTTGATTTAACACTTTCGTTATTTACTCGAATAAACATAAATAAAACTTATAACTAAAATAAATTTGTGTATAAATATAATTGTTGCTTACTTGTCATGTGCCAAATCCTGTTTTGTTTTCTTAATATTCGATTAGAAACATTTTCTTCACAAAACAATTGACTGTGATAAAAAAATTATCATATGAAAAATGTTTGGCATTTAACTTCACTTTTTCACGAATCGAGAATCGAATTAGACGTGAAAGCGTGATAAAATTTATCACTTCACAGCTTCACACATCGGGAATTGACCCCCATGTCACTATAACAGTATAACATTTTTGTTGCCAAAGTTACATTTGAAGATGGTTGCTTATGCTTGAAATTAAATTTGTTTAATCAACCATACCAAGGGCAACTTCATCAAAAAAAAATAAAAAATAAATTACACATCTATTTTCAACAAATGTAAGTACGAATTTTTCTTAATAAAAAAAGCCATACTAATGATATATTTGACTGTTTCTAGTGTGTATTAAATACAATACAAGGAAGAATTACAATCGAAATCGTACCAATGGCATACGTTCATATTAAGAAAAGAATTGAAAGTGGTTTCGGTGCTAGCTTAATATTGCCAATAGCGGCTTCTTAAGCCGCACCTTGTATCACTGATAACGGCAAATTTATTTTAGGCTGGCGGTGAGGGTCAACTCGTTGAAGTTCTCATAAACCATTGAGATTGGGTAAAAAACGACCAGAAAATCGAAAAAAACAGCATAATCATTTAACTCCTCCAACAAGAAAACACATTTCCTTGAAACGTTCTGTTACCAGATTTTTAATTATGTATTGTAAATAACCTAGAATTTTAAGACGAAAAAAGACAGAGAAACGCACAATATTGTTTGAATTTTGAATTTGTTTTATTTTCCCAACAATTACATTGCAATAAATTCAGCTTCCATATTTAATGATAATTTTTCTTCAATATCTCTCACGTTCTTGTGACGTGGTTCATCTTTTTTGTCGTGTTCATTTGAATAGCTACCAGTTACTGAAGCAATTCTGGTCGGTGGTTGGTGAACCAAGCTTTCACTTATTTCTCCAATACCATTATCACCATTTTCTTCATCATTATTTGAATCACTGTTTACCACATTCCACATCTTCATCTTTGTTTATCTTATGGGCAGCTGCTTGTAGTTTTTTTAAATCGCCCCAGAAACCGAACCCTGGGAACAACGACGAGTCCAAGCGATCTCGCATATTCTTCCGTATTAAGATGGCTAACATTAAAGATTTTCTTGTTCTTCATGATGGACGACACAAACGCACGCTGGGCAGTTTCTTTAAGTTCTTTGCTTCGAGCCAGGAATCCATCCATCTTTCCTTTGTGAGAGAAAAGTTTTCGCGGGTCAATATGAATCTGATCGATTTCTATTTTGGCAGTTTTTACTTCGGCAACCATGCCATCTACCTCATAAGGAAGCACCACGGGCCTTATGACGAGCCTTCCTTCCTGCCCGATGAATGTACTTATAGCACCTATTCCATCTACCCAGGTCCATTTTTTTTATGAATAAGTCCTCTATCACCTTGAAAATTTAAAAATATTAAGCAAAAATAATTCAATTTTTATTATTTCTTGAAACTTACTTTATTCTGAATTGTTTGTAGTTCTTATTATATTGATTGAAACTGACAATAAAAACAAATTGTTTTTCAATTTTTTTTTGAAAAGGAGTGCAATCTATCTCTTTCTTTCTTTTTATAAAAAACGAGATAGGCAATTGCACTGGTGCTACTGACAAATTCAAATGGAGTAAAAAAACTGTTATACTTTGTAGGGAATACACTATCCAGTGTATTATAGAGATCAGTGGTAGGCCGTGTGTGAATTGCGTTAAAATGTTGGTTAAATGTTCTACCTTGGTTAAATTTTGAAGTTTGGTTTGTGGTGGGATCAAATTTAGCTTTTTGCTGTGTGAATTGCGTTAAAAGGGATTTATTAAAACACTATTTTGGCTAAAATTCCTTCAAGATTTAAGAAATTTCCCTAAAAACTTTTTTTTTTTGTTTAAGTTAATTAATTTCTTTCCCAAATTTGGCACGAAAAAAGTAACGAATTCTCAGTTTTACTAATATATTTCGGTTTTACGTCGTTCATTTAATATTTTAAAACAACAATTCCAAATCTTTTCAAAACAATTCCCATTATGGTTAGTTTGTTGATTTAGTATATAAACACTAGTTTTGAATTGCGTTAAAATGTTGGTTAAATTTTGTACCTTGGTTAAAATTTGACACTAGCGTGGTGAATAAAATGGGTTAAAATGTAGACAGCTGTAGAGCAGGCTAAATTTGCGTTAAAATTTAACGTTTCTCAAGATAGAGTAATTTGAAACTGTAAGCGATAACCGAAAAGAAAGATGAACTCCAAAAAGTCCAGATCTACTGGGAAACCACATAATAAATGTAAGTTTTAATTTATTCAATTGAAAAATTAAATTACATTATTATTTTTGTTTGTGTAGGGTCTCAAGAGTAAAAAACAAATATTATAATCCGTTGATATTTTAACAAATATAAAATAATTAATTAAAATACTCATTGTATTTCATTTTGCAAATTGAATACAAATAAATTTATTTGTCAGCTTGTCAAATTCTTCAGCTGTGAAAACTAGTGTTTACATACTAAATCAACAAACTAACCATAATGGGAATTGTTTTGAAAAGATTTGGAATTGTTGTCTTAAAATATTAAATTAACGATGTAAAACCGAAACATATTAGTAAAACTGAGAATTCGTTACTTTTTTCGTGCCAAATTATTAACTTTATATCTTCTAAGTCAGATTTTGGGAAAGAAATTAATTAACTTGAACAACAAAAAAAATATTTTAGGGAAATTTCTTCAATCTTGTAGGAATTTTAGCCAAAATAGTGTTTTAATAAATCCCTTTTAACGCAATTCACACAGAAAAAAGCTAAATTTGATCCCACCACAAACCAAACTTCAAAATTTAACCATGGTAGAAAATTTAACCAACATTTTAACGCAATTCACACACGGCCTCAAGATAGAGTAATTTGAAATTGTAAGCGATAACCGACAAGAAAGATGAACTCCAAGAAGTCCAGATTTACTGGGAAAAAATATAATAAATGGAAGTTTCAATTTTTTCAATTGCAAAATTAAATTACATTATTATTTTTGTTCGTGTAGGTTCTCAAGAGGAAAAAACAAATATTACAATCCGTTGATATTTTAACAAATATAAAATAATTAACTAAAATACTCATTGTATTTCATTTTGCAAATTGAATACAAATAGATTTATTTGTCAGCTTGTCAAATTCTTCAGCTGTGAAAACTAGTGTTTACACACTAAATCAACAAACTAACCATAATGGGAATTGTTTTGAAAATATTTCGAATTGTTGTTTTAAAATATTAAATTAACGATGTTAAACTGGAATAAATTAGTAAAATTGAGAATTCGTTACTTTTTTCGTGCCAAATTATTAACTCTATATCTTCTAAGTCGAATTTTGGGAAAGAAATTAATTAACTTGAACAACAAAAAAAAAATGTTTTTAGGGAAATTGCTTCAATATTGAAGGAATTTTAGCCAAAATAGTGTTTTAATAAATCCCTTTTAACGCAATTCACACAGCAAAAAGCTAAATTTGATCCCACCACAAACCAAACTTCAAAATTTAACCAAGGTAGAAAATTTAACCAACATTTTAACGCAATTCACACACGGCCTAAAATGGCAATTTACCAATAAAGTTCCCTTTCACACAAGGAAACTGAGTTGCCGGCAACTGGAAGTTTGTTTGACCCCTTTCACACAAGTAAACTGAGTTGCCGACAACTGGGAGTTTGTGGGTGAGAAGGGCAAGAAGTAAGGGGAATGAAAAAAATCTCCCCGGTCAACGATTTGAAGAGATTTTTTTGACGTTATGCTTTGAAATTTTCTTAGGTTTCCATTTTGACTTCTGTCTCTGATAGATGTCAAACACATTTTTTTTAAAGAGAAATTGTTTCTTACAATTATATTACTACATTAATGAAACCAATAATGCTACTTAAATAAATTCATTGTGAAAGAAATTTTCAAGTTTTAATTCTTGTAGGCAAGGCATTTAATTCAATCCATCACGAACTGGTACACATTTTATACATACAATTATGCGCCTAGACATGGAAAATCGACAACAAAAATGCACGGACCAACTAAGATCTCAGCTTGTGGCTTCATAATCACATTTGGTTTATAATGAAGTTCCTGTATTAGCGAGTAGCAGCAGCAGCAGGCAGCACCACAGGTATCAGCAATATCAGCCTGTCGGTGGTTTATGTGTCCATCTGTACCAATAAAGCTTCGGTGCAATCCTAGCAAGAATTAAGGGGAATGAAAAAAATCTCCCCGGTCAACGATTTGAAGAGATTTTTTTGCCGTTTTGCTTTGCATTCCAATTAACCCAACAAAATCTTCCCAGTTTCCTCCTCAGTTTCTTGGTACCAGTTTTTTCGTGTGAAAGGTACAAGGCAATTAAAGGAAAACTGGAGATTTTTTTGACGTTTTCCTTTAATTGCCTTGTAGCTTTCACACGAAGGAATTGATGAGGAAACTGAGTTGCTCGTTTTTTGAATTGCTTTTGATTTGACATTCGCTTTTTGTAAACAAACAATTTGCTTCGCTGCTGGAAAATTCAACACAATTTTGAGTTATAAATTAACTGAGGCTTATTTTTAGAAAAATAAATTCAAAATAAAGAAACCTGGTGCGATTATATAGGTAAATGTTGTTTTTTTTTATTGTGGTTGTTAATAATGGTTTGCTAAATTAATATACTAAAAGGTCACGGAAAAACAATGAACCAGGAGAAAATTGATTTGTGTGCAGATTTGTTGTGCGTTTCTCCTGCCATCCAAATCTTGGACCCAACACATATGATAATGATGATGGGAAGATTATTTAGGGCTTATTGGAATGCACCGAAGCTTTATTGGTACAGTTCGACACATAAGCCACTGACAGGATGATATGACTGATCCCTCTAGTGCTGCCTGCTGCTGCTCGCTAATCCAGGAACGTCATTATAAACCAAATTTGATGATGAAGCCACAAGCTGAGACCTTAGTTGGTCCGTGCGTTTTTGTTGCCGATTTTCCATGTCTAGGCGCATAATTGTCACTGATCTCTATAATATATTGTAGTATAGAGATCAGTGATAATTGTATGTATGAAATGTGTACCAACTAGTGATGGATTGAAATAAACGCCTTGCCTACAAGAACTAAAACTTGAAATTTTCTTTCACAATGAATTTATTTAAGTAGCTCACTTGGTTTGGTTAATGTAATAATATAATTGTAAGAAACAATTTCTCTTTAAAAAAATATGTTCGACATCTATCAGAGACAGAAGTCAAAATGGAAACCTAAGAAAATTTCAAAGCATAACGTCAAAAAAATCTCTTAAATCGTTGACCGGGGAGATTTTTTACATTCCCCTTACTTCTTGCCCTTCTCACCGACAATCTCCCAGTACGCGGCAACTGAGTATCGTAGTGTGAAAGGGGTTAAAGAATGAGGAAGTTATTTTTTTCTAGAATGGCATAATTTGGAAAAGGCGTCAGTAAAGTTTTTATACATAGCCATAATAATGGAAGCATTTTATGCCAAATTCTCTGTGCCAATTTTTTTGGCAAAAAATGCCAGTATTAAGAGCGTTTACACAAAAAAAAAGAAGTAAAATGGCTATAATTTGATCCATAAAATGGCAATTTAAAATTCGTGTAAATCCGGCATTAGTAAGGTGAAGTTTAAAATGGACTCGTTCACTATAAATGGCCCGCGTCGGTACTGGGATTACCTTGTGATTTCAGCGAAATCACGAATTTTTAAATCCCAAGACTATATGGTGAAATGCGAAAATTTGGACTGAAATCTATGAAATCCGAGATTTCGCTTCGGTGGGAACATAGTATAATAACAAATAAATTCTTTGCTTTGAACGAATAATTTTTCTCTACAACGTTCTTATGTTATAATTATTTATCAAGGATTTTATCTGACGTTTTAAGAGAAAAGTGCTGGAGTTAAAATTTAGCACGATCTGCATACGAGGCTATAACAAATAATGACTGCTGTCGCACCAGAGGATTATTCAATCTTGTTTTGGGCTCCTTCGGCTGCGAGATAATTTAAAGCACTCTGACTTCCGTGTATATCCACACTCTTAAATCCAATTAAGAAAGGTATAAGCTTAACCAACGAAAATCTCAAAGAAGAAAAGGGCGGTGCCTATTCAATTTTTCAACGTGACCAATTTTGTCTACCCACCACACACGACATCATACTCACTAACATGCTTCAAAATGTCACAAAGAAATTGCATTTTGTTGCATACAATGTGTAATTTTTAATACCTTTTTTTCCATAGTGTAAGCCCTGCCTTAATATCAATTAATAAGTTTTCGCCGCAATATACAAATGTCATAGCGAAACATAAAAGCTAAACGTCAAACATATTTTTTCGCTATATCTCTTTCTTATTCTTTGAACTACGAATAAAAACAGACGTTTTATTTAAGAAAAAGTCTATTAATTAATATTTATTAATTATTTAAAATGAGTGATATATTAAAAAGCTCACAAGAACGTTCCCGCAAACGTAAACAATTACTCGCTCAAACCGTAAGTTTTACTTTCAATAAAAAAACAAACAATTTTCTCAACACCAATCACATTTGTGTACATATTTTTATTTTGTTGTTCCGTATAGCTTGGTCTTTCTAGTGTCGATGAACTGAAAATTGTACTTGGTACAGTAGAAGAAGCCGGTAGTCAACGCTCCAATCGCGATGATGACAACGAAAGTCCTGGTCCATCATCAAAGAAACCTCACACTGAAATAATCTATAGAGACTCATCCACGTTTTTAAAGGTAAAACAAATAAATTTTATAGCAAAACAAGAAATCTCTATGCGTATCCATAAAAATTAGGGCACTCAATCATCAAATCCACACAACGATTATTGCCAGCATTTTGTGGACACTGGTCAAAGGCCGCAGAACTTCATTCGTGACGTTGGTTTGGCTGATCGCTTCGAAGAGTATCCCAAACTTAGGGAACTCATTCGGCTGAAAGATGAACTTATATCCGAAACTGCCACAGCTCCCATGTATCTGAAGGCTGATGTTAAGACATTAGACCTCAAGTCACTTGGGAGTAAGTTTGATGTAATTTTGATTGAACCACCACTTGAGGAATATGCCCGAGGTGCGGCAACGGTAGCGACTGTTGGAGGAGCTCCTCGAGTATATTGGAATTGGGATGAGATTCTAAGTAAGAAAATAAACCTTCCATCTAATTTTAACTTAACTTTGACCATAACTTTTCTTTGCAGACCTTGATGTCGGTGAAGTAGCAGCTCATCGTAGTTTTGTGTTTCTATGGTGTGGAAGTTCCGAAGGACTTGATATGGGTCGAAATTGCTTAAAGAAGTGGGGCTTTAGGCGTTGCGAGGACATCTGTTGGATCCGAACGAACATTAACAATCCAGGACATTCCAAGATTCTCGAACCAAAAGCAGTATTTCAACGTACAAAGGAACATTGTTTAATGGGAATTAAAGGTACTGTGCGCCGTTCTACCGACGGCGACTTTATTCATGCTAATGTCGATATAGATCTCATCATTTCCGAGGAAGAGGAATTCGGCAGTTTTGAGAAACCCATCGAGATATTTCATATCATCGAACATTTCTGTCTGGGACGGCGCAGAATGCATTTGTTCGGAAGAGATTCAAGCATCCGCCCAGGTTGGCTGACTGTCGGCCCCGAATTAACTAACTCGAATTTCAACTTGGAGTTGTATCAATCGTATTTTGCAGAAGGTGCAGCTACTGGTTGTACGAGTAGAATAGAGTCATTGAGACCGAAGAGCCCTCCGGCTAATAGCAAAGTTATTCGTGGTCGTGGAAGAGGCTTCGCTCGTGGACGAGGAAGGCCTAGATAGCTTTGAGTACTTCGATTATTTCAGGCTTTTTAAAATTATTTTAATTTTAAATACACTTGACACACACAATGAGTTTTTATCTTAACGTTAGAGGAGTTTATTGATGTTTCGATTCTTTAATATCTGCGTGAATTGTGTGGCATTTTGCGTAAAGGTCTCCATCTTTTTTATCTTCTCTTAAATGTCTTTAGTGGGCAGTTGGTGTTTTATATTCTCTTAAAAATTTATTGGCAGCTTGTGGGCAAATCAAAAGCTATAAGTTTAATTTCCGAAAAATCGAGGACAGGCCTCAAAATTTTAGACGTAAAGAAGTTAACACAATCGAAGCGTTTTAAATTTAGTTTTAGACAATTAGATTCTTTTAAGAATTAAACAAAAAAAAATATTAGTAAAGCTTTGGACTCAAAAGATGGAAGACATTTGAAAATAAATAGTGAAAAATTGAGTAAAGTATTCACGTAAATCAAAAGATTCGATCGGATCGAATAACAGAATGGGGATGTAGGAAAAATAACTTAAACAAATAGAACTTAGGTTAGCTTTGAAACTAGTTTTCAAGCGATTAAAAAATAGGCCCTCCCACAAATCTGGAGGAATTTTATTCCTTCGAAGTTTTATTTGGTATCGTTAAGCTTTATCGGAAGAAATTAACCAAATGCAGCTGGAAAGCATATTCCCAATACTATTGAAGAAACCAATCAGCTTTCAGTTCTTCGTATGTGCATCACATCACCTTTTGCATAAGGATCAGTAATCAGTTGTTTTAGAAATGCTATTAAGTGACTAGGCTTTCTTCAAAGATGAAAGAAATTCGTCTATACATCTCATCTGGTTTAATCTATAAAGCCTTCGTTAATTTAAACCTTGATTATAACTCACACCTGGACTGAAATGTGATAGATATTTAATATCCTTGAACATCGCCGTTATGTTTTATGACTTATTATTTTATCTCTATTTTTATAAGCAAACAAGCAATAGTCAGTTGCTATTTCCACTTAAGCTATACAACCGTAATATTCGCGCTTCTAGGAATGCTCATCAGTTTACCTTTGAGTCCAACTTCGGACGTACTATCAAGTAAAGTTATTCTTTCTCTGGCCGTACAACACGATTGTGGAATTCAGAAATTCATAACCAATATGTGGATCGTTATCTCCTTTTAAATCTTTCCCTGATTTCCTAATGCTCGTACTAAGCTTGATTACTTTAAGGGTAGTTAAAACCACTTCAGTGCGTGCACCATTATACAAAAAAATAAGATCCATGGTAAACATTCAAGGCACTACTACCAGGAGTGATGGGAACCTTTCGTGAATCCCGAAAAAACATATGGCAGCATCCGTTCATAATTGTAATTTATATGAGGATTTTCACTACAAAAGTTGTGATAGATTTCTGCGCGATTCTAAACAAGTTTCCGATTACGGTACGATAGTGATACGGTTGAGTAATTTTTCGTAATGGCAGACGCAGAGCTGCTTCAGTGAAAAGTTTTTTCAAGGATACAAAAATAAAAGTTTCAATTCATTGCAAATGTCTTGGATAATAAATAGATTTGTCAAAAATCTACATAAATGAGTTCAGCACTTAAGAATATTTAAAATCCACGATGCTCTTATTATGTCCATCCTTGCTCCGCGTGTAGGGAAGGAATACTGCGTTAGTTATGTTTTTTTATTAAGCGATGCCTTCTCCTACCAGAAAGTTCACCCAAATATGCCTTACACATTAAACTGGGCAAAGCTTTTTTAACAAGTCTTTAAGCTACATATTCGTTAAATTTTAAATTTTCAAAATGACATGCTACCGATAATTTTTTAAGCAAAAATATCTTCTGAGCTAAGAAATGGCTGAATCTGTTCCATTTAAATTCAATTGATTTTTCTTTCACCATAAACTTGCAAGATTGGCATGGATTGCAAACGAAGATCAATAGTACCACATCTGTTAAGCTAGTATTATGGCCTTTTCGATTGGCCGTCCAGAACTGTTCTGACCCCCACAAAATGACAGTTGTTACTCTAAACAGAACAGAAAACGATTCTGGATTTCATTTCAGAAGCGAAAACAGAATTAGCAATACACACATGATTAAAATGTCAAAATCATCGGATTGATTTGTTGTGTAATTTCGATGTGTTTATTGAATTTAACTACTTTTCTGGCAAAATAACATAAAAAGAAGCAAGTTATAATTATTACTGATACAAAAAATGTGTATCTACATTGAAATCAAGTTTTTTGGAAATTCGTTTTAGATGATGTGATTTTTTAAATTTAATTTTCACAAATACAGTGATATATACAATTCAGAATCAGTCAAATTGTTTCCAGGTTTTTTATTGAGGGAACGTGTTCCGGACGGCCAATCGAAAAGGCCATTAGATGGTCCTTGTAATGTGTCATTGCCGTGACACTCTGACGTCACAACAAAATAGGTCCTACCACCGTCATTGCCGTGACAAAGATAATCGTGCCATGGCTAGGTACAATGACTTTCAACCGAATGACACATGTCTGTCATTGTTGTCCCAAAATACAATGAACGTCAAAGTGTGTCACGGTGATATTTGTGTCTCGGTGTCACGGCAATGACATGCAAAACAATTGCAAAACAGTGATAGTACGACGTAACAACTCTCACACAGCTGATCATTGGCGGTGAGCCTATACTGCAATGACATTTATTATTTTTAGCAGTGACGATCAAACGGTGTCGATCAATCGAGTCATTGTGTCTTGGTTGTTAAGGAAAAGCTTATTTTTCTAGAAAACGGCTCCAACGGTTTTGATACAAAATTTTGATAATTGATACGCATTTAATCAGAACAAAATTTACTGTATTTGCCCAAGAATTCAAATGGAATCTTTTTTCCCCTAGAACTCTACCTATAACATTTTTTAAAACGCCACATATATATAATTACCTACCCACCTATATCCTTCACATTTTCATTATATACATATAATGTCCATATTTACATACCTAGGTTCCATCTATGTATGTAGGTACAAATAACCCTCCTAATTTACATAATTAAAATCGATTTAAATACACATTTGTAGGTAGGTACCTAGGTAACTATGCCCAACCGTGACAAACAATGACATGGCAGAAATTCCTGCCGTGTCACGGTTGGGACACAGTCCTTGCAGCGACAGTCTACGTGTCACGGTGTCCCATCAACAATGAAAGGGCTATCACACGGTACGGCAATTTGTCATTGCAATGACCTAAAAGTGACGTGTCACGGTGACGGTGATGCCTGTCATTGTTTTTGTCACGGCAATGACATGCAAAACAATGACGATCAAACGACGCGACACTTTTAGGACAGACAACTACGTCATAGTGACGTCAGAGTGCCACGGCAATGACACATTACAAGGACCGTCTAATACTAGCTTTAGTAATGGCAGCGAAATCAGTTTCATGATGATTGGGGACGTGGCGCGATAGTTGTGTGTTCGCCTGTCAACCTCATGGTCACAGGTTCGATCCCTACCGTAGTCTATGTCCTATTATTTTTCCATTAAAACCAATTCCAAACTTAAATGTCAGACAATCAGTTGCTGGTTTACTTATTACATGCTGCTTAGACATAGCAATAACCACATGTGATTGAGTTATGTCGTTTTTATTTGGCAATCCGGAAGCCTTCCGGACTCTTCTGAAAGCGTTCACTTGGGAAAACATGACAGTTCTAATTCTGAAAAGAAGAGAGTTTTGCTTCTGGATTTGAAAACAGAATCAGAAGCAGAAGCACTCACACATTCATATACTTGAACGTCAAACTCGACTCTTATCATTTTTTGTATCATAATTGTGCAACAAACATTTTTTTTTGAATTTGAATAATCTCACGTACACAATTATTTTCACACATACAATCTCATTAAAATTCAGAATCATCAGAATCACACAAAAGTGTTCAGTTGGGATCCCGGATCGGAGAACAATTCCGGATTGCCAAATAAAAACACCATAAGACTAGTATACCGATGAATATGACAGCGAATAAAAAAATAATGCGAATTATAAGGGACATAGATAAGACTTGGAAAATTTATCCGCATTATTCCAGCCGCCATCTCTGGGGATAAGATCTGAGACAACAACCACCTCCAATCTCAGAACATTGCGCCACACATCTTTCATATCCTTCTTTCTCTTCCTTAACCTCACGACCGCGCTGTGTGGTAACATTTAAATGGTAGTACAATCCCTTCAGCGCGTGTAGATTGTACAAAACCAAACAAAAAAAGATTTCTGTGATTTGATTGATTTGGAAGTGCCAAAATACTTTAATGATTAAAACACTCGCGATGGTCTCCAGGGAATTTCGTTACACACGGAATATTTCATTCTCTCGATATTTTTCCTGCGATCGTAGTCTCCCACGGAATAAATTTCTCTCGAACAAAAAATCGTATGAAATGACAGCAAGACTCCCAGGGAAAGTTTATTCAGAATACAAAAAAAAAATCCAAGCGAAACTTCTAAGCATAATTTACGAAGGGAAATTTTTATTCACGATAAAATCCATTATCTAAAACGGCTAGCGCTGTAGACTTCTTATGGCCTTTTCGATTGACCGTCCGGAACAGGTTCCCCCAATAAAACAGCCGTAAGCAATTTGACTGATTCTGAATTATATATATCACTGTATTTGTGAAAATTAAATTAATAGAAAATCAATCGGCTAAAAATAATTTCCAAAACACTTGATTTCAATTTAGATACACATTTTCTTGTATCAATAATAATTATAACTTGCTTCTTTTTATTTTATTTTACCAGAAAATGAGTTTAAATTCAATAAACACAACGAAATTACACAACAAATCAAGCCGATTATTTTGACATTTTAATTGTGTAAGTGTATTAGTGATTCTGTTTTCGATTCTGAAATGAAATCCAGAATCGTTTTCTGTTCTGTACAGAGTAACAACTGTCATTTTGTGGGGGTCAGAACAGTTCTGGACGGCCAATCGAAAAGGCCATTAATTTCAATGAAAGAGCCATATTCAAGAGATACTGGGGTTTATCGTGAATAAAAATTTCCCTGGAATTTTTTCTCCAATTCGAGTCTTGTGAACGTGAGCGATGCTCAAAAGTTGCCCTCGGAATTTATTGGTATCAGGAATAAGCTTATCGTGGGAGATTAACGTTCGCAGGAAAAATTCCGATAGAATAAAATATTCCGTCGAATACGAAATTTCCTGGGAGATTCCCGATAGGCTCTCTCTCGCTTTGCATAATATTTTTCTTTTCATTTGAATTTTTGGGCAGTCTTAAACAATATAGAAGGGTATAGCTTAGAAATGACACGCTGAATACATCTGTTACACATACTTAACCGCAGCTCTTAAAATAACTTTACACGTTTTTTTAAAGCTTCACTTTAGTGTGGATATTTGGGTAGTCTTTCTGTACAACAAAAAAGATTAAAAGATACCGTTTTTACTATAGCTATATTCTTATCTTTCTCCATAGATATAGTTCGATCTTTTTCATTTTACAGAATGAATAGAATGGCAATAAAAAACGAAAAAAACGATTACAAATAGATAAAAACATTTTTTTTTCAAGCACAACCAACCTGAAGCCTATATCTTGTTGTCTAAAATTAATTAAGAACAAGAAAAAATAAATAAAATATATACATCTCATTTTTTAAAACCGTTTTTCCAGTGTGATTGGTATAAGACCAAGATTCCGAAGAGGAAACCTCAATATCCAGATCAAGAAGAATTATATATAATTCAAACCCAATGAGTATTCCCAATTTAATGTACGTACAAAATTGTACGAATATCATTTTACGCAATCGCATTTCAACGATACAGAACACATTTATAATATAATCGTTTCACGAAATAGAGCCCCAGATTTTAAATGAGTTTAAGCTGGAATAATAAGGTGGAAAACCTGAGGATACAAATCTTTGTATTTTTAAAGAACTTTTTATGAATAAAATTCTTGAAATATTACCTGTTAGTATAATACTTTTATATTAATTATTTTATATTAATCTGTTTATTATTATAATTTAATATTCTTACTTTTCCTTTTGAATCTATTGAATAAATATAAAATCCCAATAAAAATAATAAATGTATACAATTTTTTACATTAAAAATGTATACATAATAAATTTTGTATTTGTTAAAAAATTCAATAAACTAATTCAAAACATTCGTTTTCAAGCTATGATGCTGATTCAAATGCGACATATAAACATCCAAATCATCATCAGATTCTTCTTCTGATTTTTCTCCATGCTCATCATGATCCATTCGCTCTATACACCCATTTTCGTCTTCCGAACTTTCTCCGAAGTACTCATCCTCTTTATCTTGATTCAATTGACTGAGATCGTCAAGTTCAGCATTATCATCAACTTGACTATAATCAAATTCTTTGTCTTCCCCATTCAAAAATTTCGCCTTCATAATTCCAAAAAATTCCTGACGTAAGATATCTCTTTCTCCCGCTGTTATGAATTTTTGCTGCTTCACTTTCTTCTTCGCCTTCTTTTGCTTCTTTATCACTTTCGAACTCGTGCAGGGTATATTTTCATCATCGAAATTTCCCCATTGTTGATGATATGATTTCGAATTATATTCAGCCTCCTCATCACTGCTACTTTCTTCTCTGGATAGAGGTGTATCATCATCATCTTCGTCTTCCTGTTGCCTTTGCAGAACCTCCTCTGCATTATCGCGGTCCATTTTATTTAAGAGAATACCCGAAAACGTGGTATTTCGTACATCATAAGTATCTCTTTGAGTTCTTTCTTCCTCGGAGAGATATTGGCCTACTAGCTCATGGTACAAATGAGGTTCCCGTTTCATCATTTCTGTTTCACTAAAGTAATCTTGCATTTGTTGTGTAGCGGTATATCGGCGATTTTTTATGCAGCTATTTCTTTTTTCCAATTTAATATGCAAATCTTCAAGAAGATAGTTAAATTCATCTTGATCTGCCTCTGGGAGCGTTAATTCCTCAAAGAACTCAATATGCTTGACATCCAAATAAGGGCCAAATCTCATTATAAAAGTTTTTGGATTCTTTGTAAAGACTTCTAGAGCAATGGACTTTTTCTCATTAACGCTTAACTCTGGATCATCAATTTGTTGGCTTTTAAAAATGATTTTAGGATTTCGGCTTAAATATTCAAAAACTTCCTCCAGAGTAACAGTCGATTTCACTCTTGCGACTGCAACGCCGTGTGCATTTCCGGTTGTCGCATCTTCTGGATCTTCGTTTGTCATTTTTTTTCAGAAAATATTTTTTTGTTGCAAATAGGACAACAAAAAGCGTGCGTAGTGCTTGTATTGCAAATTTCGTGGTTTCCTCGATACAAATTAAAGAAGTTATAATGTTTAATTATTTACCACATGTTGCGTTGAGTTAATTTCATACTTTCTTATTTAAAATTCATCATTTTGCACGGATTTAAGGTAAAAAATGATTTTTTGTTAAGAACACAAGTGTTTATAATTTTTTGTTTGCAAAATTGGGATGCTTGGCAGATGACAGCTGACAGATAGCTAAAGAAAAACGAATTCGCCGTAAAACTGTCAGATTTTGACAGATTGTTGTTATTTTTTTTCTTTGTAATTTGTGGTGTTCGGCAGAGAGATAACAACAAAATACGTAAACAAAAGCCCCGCATAGAAAATGCAGTGGGGATTTTATTTTCCTGCCCCAGACAGAGGAAAAAAAATTATAATTTTTGTGATAATCTACTGTGCGGTTTAGTCATTAATTTTTTTGCATGAATGGGAATTTAATTAATTTATAAATTAAAACATAAATATTTTAGAGGTTTGTTTTGCTTATACAAATGTGTTTTTTGTTGTTTCTTAAAGATGTGATTTCGAAGCATCTACGATTCTAAATTGGTTCCTTATCTTAGTTCAAGTCCTACTCAGTTGTTCAGATTAGTGAGTTATGTGCATAGAGACTTATGAATATTGAGCATTGTATTATGTATGATTCACTGCGATATAAAACACATTTCACAATAATTTCCTTTTACGCACATTGAACATAAAACTGGAAGTCGTAGGTACTTGGGGGATAGTTACGATTGTCTTTTTTTATTTTTATCTCAAGATAGAGAGTTGAAATAGAATCCCTAGTTTGCGGTAAGTAGGTGTTCTGGTTCTTGTCATGAATTCAAGTTTAGCCAGTCCTTGTAACTGCTTTTTGAACTAGGACATGATATAAAGGTTTGCATCTGTCTAAAAAGTGATATGACTTAAAGAATGTTTTTACATAAGCTGTTAATTTTTTATTGTTTCTTTTAGGCCCGGAAGCAATTCTCCAACTTGATGATATTTTGGTTAATTATAAATAATTTGATCCTTAATAGACTGCCTTGAATTGGGTATGTATATATTTTGGAGATTTTATTCATTTTTATAAAATGCAAATTGTTAGTTCTCTTGAAAAGAGGTATACACTACTCTGCAACCACAAATGTAGCTAGATAAAAGAAACCTTACTAGGGCAAATTATATCCAAATACAAGTAACGCTTACTGTGCCATTTAAACAATTCAAAGTAATAGATAAAAGAAAACTAATCGTTTGTTTCTCAGTTAAACCACACAGGTCTAAAAGGTTCTAATTGAAAAATAAAAACGATTTAATTTCATGTTTTAAGGTCCGGTGACAAGAAGCTTTTGTGCGTGGCTTGAATCGTGGTTTTGTTGTAATATGCATCAGCATCCCTCTAGTGTTGTATTCAAAGTTAGCCATTATAAAATAAAATAATAAAGTTTTTTGTATTTAATTTACCAAGTACATAGGTACATATTCAAATTTTATCATCTTCTATTATTTAGGCTGCGGTTCTGGTGCAAGCGAATGTAAGCGAATTTCACTCACGCGAATACGCAAAATTCGCTTAATTCATTCAAATGTACACATTTCCTATGTTGTGTTTAGGGTAAAATAGAAATGAAATGATTGGAAATTTGACTCGCTAGATTCGCTTAGTTCGCGCGAGTAATATTCGCTTGCACCGGAGCCACAGCCTACTGAAAAGTGCAAGTAAAAACCTTCCTTTTTGATGAAAAGCTCTATTTCATCCAAAATAAGTACAAATTTTAGTTTTAGTTTTCTTAAGAATAAGGAAATGTCGTCTGCCTGATACGATATTTCATTTGATTTAAAAAATAATATAAAAAAACAAGTGTAAAAAGTATTATACTAAATGATATATAAAAAAAAATATGAATCTTAATAAGTTTTAAAATAACTCATTACACATTTTAGGAAAGCAATAATAAAACTTATATACAACTCAATGCAATTAGGGGAACTGGTCACTGTTAGGAGTAGTCGTGAAATAAGGGCACATTCCCACAAAGTAGTATGTGTTTTCAGTAGCATCAAGGTTACAGATCAAACAAATGCCTATTGAGTCTCTTCTAAATGCTCGCGTATTGAGATTTATCAATCCAGACCTGAACTTCAACACCATACTTATCATTTCACGTGAGTTTCTGTCTTGGAGGAAGTTTGGCACTCCGCCATATTTTAGGTTACAATACTCATCGTGGTGTGAGTGCTTTATTCTGTTCAATGTCTTTCGACGAGCTTTTTTTGTACAGGGTGGCCGACGAATCTTGCTACAATAAGAAATTTAAATAACTTATTTCAATCGATGTATTTCATTATTTTTTTTTATTGTATTAAAAATTAAATTTTATTTTAAATAACTAATGGTTTTTAAAGACGATAGACCGCAAATGACCTCCACGCTCATCCACGCATATGCGGCACCTGATCAGAAAATTGTCCATTGCGGCCTGAAGGGTTGAAATTGGGATCGCCTCAGTTAT